>OY757189.1:90052848-92560411 GCA_963583895.1 Melanophora roralis
GAATAGGTGAACGTGAGATTTCTTCAAGTCCGGCCAAAAGTGAGCGTATGTCCAGAGATTGTACAAGTTCCATGCCGGCAAGAAGATTAAGCCAAGATAGTGGAATAGTAGCGGGACGTTTATGCAATGGTGGGGTAAGTTAGCAATAGAATTTCAAAACCATTTTGTTTTTAAATTTTTAATAAGACTTTTCTGTCTTTTTCCATTTTGCAGGATCCTAATTTGTTTAATACGTCACCGTTTACACCACAAAATCCTCTTAAAGCTTCAATTGATAACGTATACACTTTACTTATTAATGAAACCGAATCGAAAACCACCGAAAAACGAACAAACAATAGCGCTTATTCTATACAATATATACCGCCAACACCTGCTCCCTTAACGGAAAGTGAAGCGATCTCGTTGCCATCTGTTCACCACAACCAAATAAAAGGCAGTAGCGGTACGAGCCACAATGAAAACTGGAGACCCGGATATAATTGCAATTACTATAAATCTCATTCTATGTCTATACCACTGCCAACACATTTAGAGACCGATTCTGCGGAGCCAAGTCCAACCCAGGCTTTTGGGCCAAAAATCGAAAACTCAGATATTCCCGGTACGGCTATGGTTAAAGAGCTGGGTCTGAACTTAACAGCACCTTCCACGCCAGAACCCAAAGAGTACACAGACGGCTACAATGCATTAGCATCTCCTGATTTAGAGAAATCCATAAATATGGCTAAAAAGAACGTAATGGAAGATCAATTTGCCTATAAGCAATTAGTGCCTTTTGAAAAATCTAGACAAAATTCTAAAGTATCCTCCTTGGACTCCAGTGTCAATGGAAGTCATTATAACAGTCGTAAGCAAAGCAAACGTAATTCGGCTAGCGAAGAAGGGAAGAGTTCAAGACGCGTTAGTAAGCAAGATCGTGAAGGCCTCGACTCAGAGTCTTTGATGTTTAGAGATGGAAGACGTAAAATCGATATGGTATTGGCCTGGGAGGAAGAAGATTTGGGTGTTATGACAGAAATTGAGTCTAGGAGAAGAGATAGCCGTAGAATTTTTATGGAAAACTTAATAAAGGAAGGTTTGGAAGTGGAACTTGAAGATAAGACACAATCATTCAATGAATGTACATATTTTTTGAAAATACATTTGCCCTGGCGTTTGGAAATACGTTTAGCCGAAGTTATGAATATTAAATTACCCGTAAAAAGGTTTATAACTATTTCGGTTAAGTCTTCATGGGTAAGAAAAACGAAATTTTGTAAAGAAATAAAAAAGGTTCTATTTTTTTTTTTTTTAATTCAGGATGAGGAAAATATTGTGGTGCGCAATATACAATACTGGAAAGAGATCTGGCAAAAATTAACCAAAAAAATCCAACTAGAACAGAGTGTATTGGAAGGAGAGACCACCTTTAAGGCAGCCACTAACAATGGTAATCCAGAGGAGCAGTAAGTTAAAAATTAAAAGTTGAGTAAACTTTCTTTAACAGAGACTTTCTTTATAACAGATTTATAGTTAAAGATCGTGCCACTTCATTTACTAGTGCCCAAAGATCCCTAATGGTCATGCAAGTTTTGCTACGTACTCCTTTTGATGACGGTGATCGTTGTGGCATAAGACGCCTTCTCAACGATAAAACTTACATGGCATGTTTTCCACTACACGAAGGTCGATATGATCGTCCTCATTCTAGTGGTGTCTCACTTGATCGTCGCATTCTCTATTTGTCCTGGGCCCATCCTTCTCAGTGGTATAAAAAGCAACCTTTGTGTTTGGTGCGCAAATATTTCGGCGATAAAATTGCTTTGTACTTTTGTTGGTTGGGGTTCTATACGGAAATGTTGGTATATCCAGCTGTAGTAGGAACCCTGTGCTTTATTTATGGTCTGGCTACTTTGAACTCTGAGGACAATACACCAAGTAAAGAGATATGCAATGTCTATGGCACTGGCAATATAACACTTTGTCCTTTGTGCGACAGAGCCTGCAGTTATCAGCATTTGCATGAATCTTGCCTTTTCTCAAAAATTACCTATTTATTTGACAATCCTTCAACAGTATTCTTTGCAATATTTATGTCCTTTTGGGGTAAGTAAATTAGGAGGGATGGAAAAATAAAGAAAATTTTCCAGTTTTGAAAATTAATCCTTTTTCTAATTTTTTAAGCTACCACATTTTTAGAACTTTGGAAACGTAAGCAATCGGTTATTGTTTGGGAATGGGATTTACATAACGTGGACTCGGATGAGGAAAATCGGCCTGAATTTGAGACTAATGCAACAAGTTTTCGTATGAACCCAGTGACTAGAGAAAAAGAACCATTTATGTCGACTTGGACTCGAACCATTCGGTTTGTTATAACAGGCAGTGCAGTATTATTTATGGTAAGTTTCCTATAATGAAATAAATAGTATAAGTGCGTATATATGGTACCTATAATTCAAAAGGGCCATAATTACCTAAAAAATTAAGGTTTTTATTGATTTTGGTGCAACCATCATAAGGCCCTTTTGCATTTTAGTTAACTATACCAAATTTTTAATTTGCTGCTTAAACATGTCATTCTTATGCAAATTTTTTTACTATTACTTTTAGATATTCATAGTTCTGTCTGCTGTTTTGGGTACCATTATCTATCGCATCTCGGTGGTTACGATTATTTATGGTGGAGGTGGATTTTTCGTTAAAGAACATGCCAAACTATTTACCACCGTTACAGCGGCCCTTATTAACTTGGTCGTAATAATGATTTTAACCAGGGTAAGTCGGAACATATTAGGTTAAGGTAGTAAGGGTGATGAATAAAAGCACAACCTCTCATGCATCAGCGTCTCTTTAAGGAAAAGTTAAGGAAAAAAAGGCAGGAGAAGATTTGTAGTAAGACTTAAAGAAGGAAAGAAAAAGTCTAAGTTCAAGCAAGAAGAAATCAATTCAATCTCAAAACTGACCTGTGTGACCATATACATATGTACATACTTAGATCCCCAGCCTATATTATGACCTTTAAGACCCATTATTCATAATACCTTAGAGTGACATTCGTATAATTCAAACATTCATATAATATTTTTTTTTAACTTGTAGATTTATCATCGTTTGGCCATACGACTTACTAATCTGGAGAATCCTCGCACTCACACTGAATATGAGGACTCGTACACTTTCAAGATTTTCTTTTTCGAGTTTATGAATTTCTATTCATCCCTGATTTACATTGCGTTTTTTAAGGGTCGCTTTTTTGACTACCCAGGCGATGATCAGGCACGAAGAAGTGAATTTTTTCGTCTTAAGAATGATATCTGTGATCCGGCGGGCTGTTTATCAGAGTTATGCATACAATTGGCTATTATAATGGTGGGCAAACAGTGTTGGAATAATTTTATGGAATATTTATTTCCGAAATTTTACAACTGGTGGCGCCAGCGCAAACATAAACAGGCAACAAAAGATCGCTCTCATTTGCATATGGCCTGGGAACAAGATTATCATATGCAAGATCCAGGGAGATTGGCCTTATTCGATGAGTATTTAGAAATGAGTAAGTGAAGCAAAACTAGTTTTATTTTTCAGTCTTTAAATATTCAACAAACTAATGAATGATTCTTCAACAGTCATACAATATGGCTTTGTTACCTTATTTGTGGCCGCCTTTCCCTTGGCACCTCTCTTTGCGCTACTTAACAATGTCGCAGAAATACGTCTAGATGCATATAAAATGGTTACCCAATCTAGACGCCCCTTGGCCGAACGCGTTGAAGATATTGGAGCTTGGTACGGCATATTACGTATAATCACTTATACTGCTGTGGTGTCCAATGCTTTTGTAATTGCTTATACAAGCGACTTTATACCGCGCATGGTTTATAAGTTTGTGTATTCAGAAACAAATACTTTAATGGGTTATATCGAGCACTCGTTATCGACTTTCAATACATCAGACTATAAAGAGGAATGGGGTGCCAAAACAGAAAAGGATCCAGATACTTGTGCCTATAGGGGTTACAGGTAAAAAAAAGTATTTTGAAATATATAAAAGTAAATGTATTAAAACTGCATTTATATATTTTTTAGAAATGGTCCTCAGGACTATGAACCCTATGGCTTAAGTCCGCATTACTGGCATGTGTTTGCAGCACGTTTAGCATTTGTAGTGGTATTTGAGGTACAGAAATTATAAAAAAATGTATACATAAGTACATATATACGTATATAGGTATGTATGTATGTAAGTACATACATACATGTATACATATTTTCCAATCAATTTGAAATAACGGCCAAGGTTAAAAGTCAGTAGTCTTCTTGCAAAACCCGCTATGTTAAAAAACAAAATATTTAGAAACCCGATTAAAACTTCTACTCCTTAAAATGGAATTATACCATAGTTTCATTGCAGTTCAAATATTAATACGCGAACTGACAGTCAAGATGACAGCTAAGAAATTCTAAAAATAAATAAATAATTTATTTTTAAAATTGTATTAGAAAATTCTGAAATTGATTTAAAAATTTCCAAAAGAAAATAACCAAGTTCCAGAGACTCTTAATACATATTTTTTTCAAAATTTTCAATAAAACAAAGAAAGCTGCCATACAGGCATGTTCCGAAAATCAATTTTTTTGAAAGTCATTTGAAATCACAAGAAAGGTGTTGTGCATACAAAACTTTTTGATTTTTTATGATTTTAAACCGCTCAGCCTGCTGATTAAGAATTACTTGATGATTTTTTTAATTGCCTTATTTTAAAATTCGCAATAAACTAATTACATAAATGAATAACTTATAAACTTAAGTGTGATTTTAAAATTGCAAGTACGTAATTAAAAAACCATGTGATTTTCAAAACATGCTTGGTAATGAAACATTGGAGAGTCAAGTGAAAAACCCTTTTCTAAAAGCGAAAAAATATTTTTTTTTAATTTAAAAACTTTTTTAAATTTTAATTTTTATTCTCCTCCTAATTCCTATTTTGCTGGCAAAAAATGTTTATTTTTGATTTTTTTTGGCAAAAACAATTGTTATTTTTTAAAATAAAAAAAATCAATAAACAATTACTGTAATTAGTTCTTATAAAAATTTTAAAATAATAGTTGTGTTCAATAACTTTCCAGTAATTATTAGCAACGAGAGAGTAAAAAGAAATATTTTCAAAATTGCTCTCAAAAATATTCAAAAGTAAATGAACACTTTTACAGTCAAAACTTGCAAGCAAATGTATTTTGTTATTGTTAACTGTTAAAAATTTAAAACTTAAATTTTTTTTCAAAGCATAATGGCTGAAATACTGTTTGAATAATTTCTCATAGTAAAATTTTTACTAGTAGAAATTATCAGAAACATTTTTGTTTCTAAACATATTACGCACTTTTTTGGCTCTCTAGCTGCTTATTTTTTGTGTACGTGAACACTTACTAGCAATAAATATCGAAAGTTATTAATAATTTTCTGTAAATAAACACACCAAATATTTCTGCTCAAAAAAAATAGAAAATAAATATTGTTTATTGACAAAAAAAATATTATACTTTGTCAAAAAAAATATAAATTAAAAAAAAAATTATTATTTGCTTTAATATATTAGCATAATTATTTACGGTCCCTGATAAGCTCTAAAACTGAATTAGAAATTTCTGATATACAATTGGAAATGGTGTAGCCTACTTAAAATAGGCAATTAAACTATTTTTCTCTTATTTTCTAGCACGTCGTTTTTGTCATTACCGGCATTATGCAATTCATAATACCAGATATACCAGTCGAAGTCAAAACCCAAATGCAACGTGAACAACTTTTAGCCAAAGAGGCCAAATATCAACATGGTATGAAACGTGCTCAGGGTGATGGCCAAGATTTAATGACCCTGTTTCGTGAGGCAAACAGCCGTAACAGCATCCCCACTAACAGTTTATCCAACAATGGAGCAGACGGTTGCGGGGCTCAACGACGCAGTTGGGCTCGAAGATTTTCACGTTTAAGTGATGGTCTCGATGCCCACGTAGAGGTGGCAGCACGACCCCGACGTTCAGTAGAGTCTACTGTATGGGAAGTTTCCTGACATGAAGAAGAAGCTGAATCCGATGATGTTATAAAAGCCAAAAATAAAAAATAATAAAATAATGGGTATTAGGATAACAATTTAAAAAAATATTGTATATATTCATATGTACATACCATTTACTTAAATACTTATGTATGTATGTACAATATTGCGCAATTCACAACCTGTCGTAGTTTGTAGATTTCAGAAACTTCGATATTTTCATGTTAGATGTGTCAAGTTTTATCAAGGAAAAGAAAAAAATAAAATTAGAATTTATGATGTACATTTGAAAAACAAAGGGTAAAATGTTATAGGATTTGCAATTGTTTCTACACAAGACACAAAAAACATTTTTACAACTTACAAAACATACAATAGGTTGTGAATTGAATATATTGAATTGATTTGTATGTACATATTTAGTTTATGTAAAATAGTTCAAAAGAAGTTGTAACTAACATTTTTGTGTGTGTTTTATATCTTAAAATTCTTGTAAATAAAAAGTGTAAAATTTAAACATTTTTTTAAATTAAAAAATGATTTTTCAATTTAATACAAATGTATTCCAAAAAATGCTTTAGTAAAATTTTATTTACGACCTTAATTTAAGCAAACGGCTTTAAAAATGTTTAGCCTATATTTTTTTCTTTCCAATCCTTTGTTGCTATGGCTTAACTATTCAAATTATTTATTTCTCTAACAACAATATACAAACTGAATACATATTAATGTTATTGTAAAATTCAATAACAACAAAATTATCAAACAAAATGTCGAAAAAATCTCCAGAAGATGCTTTTTATGATAATTTACTGCTGGGCCTCAATACCGCCTTAGGTATGTATACATTTTGAAAATTCTTTATTTTAATTCATACATACATATATGTATATACATTTTTTAATATGTTATTCCTTGTACTTACTATATATGTAAACATATAAGGTAACGTACCACGCATTTGCAATGTTACCATGGAGAAGAGAGGCCCCTGTGATAAATCAAATGTCATGACTTGGGAACAAAGGCATGGAGTGTATTTACCTGAGGATATGAAGAAATTCTATTTATCTATCGATGGTTTTTTACTACATTGGAGCTATCAATACGCGCGTGAATATTACAAAATAATTTTAAAATTTTGCATAAATTTTTAAGTTTTCCTCCTTTAGCTAATGATATAAGACGAGTTGGCTATATACATTTTCCACATTTAGTGCAAGTTACTTTACTGCGTGAAAATGTTGAACCTATTTTCCAAGCAAATGCAGATATTTCATCATCTAATTCCTCAAATACTTCTTTGCCTAGCAATCCAACAAATAGTTCCAGCAATGTCACCCTAAATACTCATCTATTATTCCATAACCATAGCAATACGGCACCTAACTCTGTTGCTTCTTTAAAAGATAAGTGGGGAAATCCTCTGCCTTCGATTGGACCAAAATCAAAAATTTTTGAATTAAATACAGTCAACGAAGTAGCTAAAGTTTGTTTGATTTATGATTCAAGCAGTTCAAATAACCCTAAAGTTTATTTACTAGAATTGGATTCTTTTAAGTGGATATTTTTAGCTGACAATTTTAGTGAATATTTACGCATGGCTATAGCTCATTTGGGTTTACCATATTGGGAGTTATGTTTTGCCTCCTGTGGTTTACCATCTTGGACTGAGGTTGGTAATTTAAAAGCCTTAAAACTAAATAACAATATGTATATGCATGCACACATACACACGTATGCATATGAATGATAATTTTTTTTTTTTTACTTTCAGCAACTATTTTTATTGTTGGCTCCTCATTTGTTAGAGGAAAACGAACCTCGTCGAGCGCGTTTAATAAATCCCGCTCCCGAGCATCCTTATAATATTCTAGACTCTAATGTATTTCGAGTTAAAGGCAAATCCACTGCAGGAAAAGGAAATTTGAATGCAAAACATAAGAATGAGGGAAAGAAATGAAAAGAAAGTTTAAAAAATAAACAAAACTAAATTTGGAACTGGACATTTTAGAAAAATATGTGCACTTAGAAGCAAATATTATATATCGTTGTGAAAACATCAAAAGTACGCATTTTAAAAAAAATCAAAATCGAGCTTTTACTGATTAGATTGGTCAATTTACATACCTCTACAAATTTTTAGAAAAATAACATTTCTATATCCATAATTCAATAAAATATCAGATATGATTACAAATACTTTAAGCCATCCAATAATTAATTATTAAGCCCGTTTTCAAGAAGAGGAATAAAGTTGTGAAAAAAAGACGATCCTCCTCAGTCAGAATTACGTTTTTTCCTTCTGTTAAATGCAAAAAGTCATGTTACGTACTTTTGGATTTTTGACGAAGATATACATGACCAAAGATTTTTTTCTTGAAGCGATTATATTCTTTTTGACAGTGGTCTTAGAAATTTTAAATGTTTTCCAAGTAAAATGTCTATACAAAAAATAAAAAAAATTAGAAACTACTGCGAATGTTTCTTTTAAGTATTTTAATTATAAATTTTTTTCATTATTTGCGACCATTAATAAATAAAAATAAATAAAATCCTAAAAAATAACAAATTGAGCTTTTTAGAAAAACTCATCGGCTGCATTTTCCAAATCAGCAAACATTTTATCCTTAATATGTGGCTTAGGGTCCTCCTTAATCTCTGTGGGTACAGCGCCTACTTGACCCAACATAAATTCTAGTTCGTCCAATGTCAATTTTTCGCCTCTTAGCTCCAAGGGACCAATGAATTGCTTTTTCATTTGTCCCTCAAAATAAACGAATATCGTGGGCAGGTTCTTCTCTGGGAAATTAGGTATACACGTTGTGGCTATAGAACGCAGGAATTTTGTTTGAGGAAAACGCACAGCTAGCTGTTGCATATGGTGGTGTATAAGAGCACATGCAGGAACACCATTGGCATATAAATGTATAACTACCCAAATATTTTCTCCTGCTTTTGTAACCTCATTAACATATTCTTGGCCAGAAATCTCTCTGACCGTACCAAATTTAGCCCTTTCAGCAAAAACTCTCATTTCCGCAATACGCTGTTGACGATAACGTTCCAACACCTCCTCATCTTCAGAATCTTCAAGCTCATCCAGCTCGTCCAAGTTCATGTCTTCCAATTTTTTAGAGTGATCTTCATTAGGATCAGCACGTTTTTGAATGGCCTCATCGATCATGACTTGTATCTGGTCTTCAGTAATTTCAGCCTCTTTTTGCTTTTGAGGCAAAATACCCTTGGAGCGAAGAATATCATTCCATTCGGTATCTTCATTTGGATCCTAAGTTTAAATATATATATATAGGTATATGTATATATGTTTAATAAGAATATATTTTTTGCCTTGGCCAAAAAACTACCATATATGGAAATAATAAGCACTCATGCATGCTGCCGCTATGCAGTACTTTATTTCCTATAGGTTTTCGTTCGGTTCAACTTTTACGTTTTTAATATAATTTTACCTGCATTTTATTGTTGCTTTACAACTTAAATTTAATTTAAAATCAAAAAATTTCTTAAATTACTAACAATTTTTACGTAAAATTCCGTATTTTTCTTATAAAATGAAATATGAGTAATTCTATTAACAGCTGTTTTTGATTAGAAACAGGGTACACCTGATCAGAAATCATTTTAGTACTAAAAACTACAGCTCTGCAATTATGAACAGCTGTAAAATAATCATTCCTGAAAGTATTTAACCCCTTAAGAGCAAAAGTAATTAATTTGTATATAGCGTAACATGAAAAAAATTGTATATGTACCAGTACATGTTTTACAGATTTTTGGGTTATTATAACACTTTCTTGAAAACATGCTGTAGATTAAAAAGTTCTCTTTTTAGTAAAACTGAGTTTTCCACTTATCCTACATGCAAAAATCAGGTAAACAAATTATTTCCAGGAATATTTTTAGGTTCGAAATTATGAGTTTTTGTAAATAAAAATTGACAAAAATGAGTAGCATTCCTCAAATGATATTTCATACAATTATTTAGTTTTTCACCAACATTTAAAGTGATTTAGGTTAGTTAGTTTCGGATTTTTTCGATGTTGAAAGATTTAAAATTTATAGCACTCGGTAACTGTTAATCAAGCCTGCAAACAAGACAGACATTTTCTTTTTTTAAATCAATCCTTTATATAGTACTAGCTAAGCCCCGGTGTGCTTCGCTACCCCAATCATAATAAAATTATTAAAATATTATTATTAATATAAGTTGCAATAAATAATAAGTCAGCCCTACTTTTTACTTAGCACATAAAAATTGGAAATTTACCAGGCTTACAGTTTTGGAGATATTTAGAAAGCTTTATTAAGCAAAAATTATTTATAAACTTCTATATACATATAATCTTAGCCCCTAATTAACATATTAACATTTTTTGGTAACCTGACGAATGCAATTTAAATTATGTTTCTACCTTCATTGGTTTTAAAGTTACGAAAAGTACTAAAACATAATTTTAACCTTTTTTCCCCCTAAGAGTCCAATTATTCAAAAAAGACCCAAAAACGTACTCATATTTTTTAGGCCTGTCGCATCCAATTTGAATTATGTTTCTATCTTTATTGGTTGAAAAGTAACAAAAAACGCATAAAAAAAATCAAAATATATTTTTAACCCTGTTTTCCCCTTTTGGGTCCAAAATTAAAAGAGTACGAAAAACGTAATAATATTTTTTTAAGACCTATCGAACGCAATTTGAATAATGTTTATATCTTTATTGGTTTAAAAGTAACAAAAAGTACCAAAAAGTACCAAAATATAATTTAAACCCCTTTTTTCGGCCTTTCGGACCAAAATTTAAAAAAAAACTCCAGATACCTGTCTGTTTATTTCTTAAGGAAAACGCTAAACTTTTTAAATTTTGTTTCTATCTTATATACATCAAAAGATAGGAGGTTACACATTTTTCCCTTTTTGTCCCCTTTTTATCCCTTTACGGGCCCAATGTTTAAAAATTCATGTGCATTTAAACAAACATGTAGAGCTTAACACGTGTTATAAATTTCATGTATTTAGCTCTACGCGTTTGATTAATATGGCCTTGGGTAATTTTGTTAGGCCATTCATAATCTAACCTTCCCACACAAATGGGCGTGTTGTGGGCGTGGCAGCAATAGTTTTTAAAAAAAAAGTAGCCTATTGTTCCTTCCAGACTTGAGATAACTCCCTGTAAAAATTTCAAAAAAATCGGTCTACTGGTGTGGCCAGCTATAAAATACAAACATACATACATACATACATACATACACACACACCCCTTCTTTATATAATAGATTTAAATGTACTTTGTTTGTGGTTGTGTGTAAATGGTGGTACGCATGGACATGTGTACAGTAAAACTAAAAAAATTTGAAAACTCTACAAGGATACCTTAACCGCTAAAATCTCAGTGTCTACATGATGTGAACAATGGTTTTTAAATTATGCTTTAAATTTTTTATTTTATTTTAGCTTTGCTGTTATTTTTTGTTCATTTCGATTTAATATTTTAATTTTATATAAATAAGTTGTTTAAATAAAAATTATCAAAAAGCACAAACTGAATAATAGAAAATAATATATATAAAAAGGAGACCTAATAATAGTCTCCATCATTTTTAAATCATTAAAAAAAATAAACTCGGCCGTAAAGAAATTATTGACAAACAAATTTGAACCATTAACAATGTAATAATAAAATTTATATTATTGTTAAAGAATCATTTAAGTAAAATGCATTAAAAAAAGTATAATTAACAAATTATTTAAAATTTTCTTAAAATCCATAAAGTGCTTGTTTAAAGAAATGTTAAGGATTATTGTTGGCTTTATTCTTGCTTAACTATTAATGTATTAGAGTTGAGAAATATAGGAATTAAATAAATAACTTAGCTTGTCGCGGGAAATTTGTTACAAGGTTGTATAATCGAAGTTTTACGGGCAGGCACTGTTTCAGGTGTGGGTATGGCTTCTCCGGTTGTTACTTTGTTGGCAAATACTTGCTTAACGCCACCACCTTTTTGTTTAGCCATTTGATAATCACCAGAGTCAAAATATTTTTGCTTATTAAAAAAAAACTTAAGTTATTAACAAACTTCTTTTAAAAGACTCGCTTAACATACCCCTTTTTGTAACCTCTTTTGCAAGAAAGCAGTATGCCCGCCAGGGCCACGTAAGCCTACAGGATATTTAGATTTTAACTTTTCTTCTTCGATTTTTTCTAGTTCCCGAGCATTGGACTTTATTTTGTGAATAAAGAAAAACAAACATTAAATTCGGAAGTACTTTTTTTATTAGTTCCTTATGTACTATTAACAAAAAATTAAAATACCTGCTCTTCAGGTGCATCTTGGGGAGTTGTAACTTGATTACTAGTTTCTTCAGCGGAACTCATTGTGAAAAAGCCTTTAAGTATAGTAAGACAAAAAACCACAACAATTTGTAGGACTGCAAATAGAAAAAAACGTAAGTTTTAAATACAACAAATGGTTCAATAAGAGTACGCAATATTTTTGTTGGAATTTCCTCCCAATATTAAAATTATGGTTTTACATAAATAGCATAATTATTATATATGTAGTACATATGTATTTACATATTTTATGTGGTGCGTGCATGTTTTTATATGCACACATACAAACATTCATACATACATACCTAGTTATATATATTTATGTACATATCTAACAAAGCTTGTACATTTGTCTACTTATACATTGCTACAACAAATTATTTTTAATAACAATTATTTTATAAATTAAAGATTACACACAAATTTTTATAAAATAAATATCTGTGGACTTTTGACAAAAGCACTTATTTGAAAAAAGTGAATTTTAAAGGAGAGCAAAAAAACTACTTTAACATCGCAAAAACTTAAAAACTTTAAAACCTTAAATGTAAAGTAAGTTAGCTGAATTATTTTCCAATATTAAATTTTCGCATGTACTTGCGATGTTAAAGTAGTTTTTTTTGCTCTCCTTTAAAATTCACTTTTTTCACATAAGTGCTTTTGTCAAAAGTCCACAGATATATACGTCACTTATGTCATGCATATGAAATTAACACATTTTGTCGTCGCTTGAGAATTTATATAGCGCACGGTACACCAAAGTGATTTCGAAATAAACGTTAGAAAAAGTTTGATTTAATATTAAACCAAATAGGTACATATACAAGAAATATATCATTAAAATAATCGATAAACATTTGTTTTGAAAAAAATCTTATTAAACAATGAATTCAAAGTTTTCTTCTAATTTAACTTAAGAAAATCTAAGTGTTTGTCCGCATTTTAAACATACACATATGTACATATTAATTTCTTTTTTTTTTAAATGCGGCAAAAAAATGTGTATTTGCTTCCTGCAATAATATTCTTTGTTTTTTCATTATTTTTGTCGTACCTATTAGAGATGGGCGATATGTCTGTACCTGTGTTTTTATACCTGTGACTTAAAAATCACTAAAAAATTTAAATGACATAAAATGTGAAGTAACTGTTACTGTGAAGTATTTACTTTGATGTGCTATGAAAATAAATTTTTGACCTTTCCTTTGAGATAACTATTTACTGCGATGTTACCGACTTAGTTAATTTTTGCCCACAACCTTGTTCATTCAATCTTTACATCCCTTTTACATAAATTACATTGTGGTTCGTGGAAGAAATAAGAAATGTTCCCGAGTAGCAACTGTTACTGCAGTGTTGATACTTAATATTTGGTATGTTATTTAAAGTAATATTTTTTTGGTTTCTTGTAAACTAACTATTACCTGCAATGCTGTTACTTTTAATTTGATGTTATTTAAAGTAACATATTTGTTTGTAAAAAATAATAAACAGCGATCACCATCACTATTTAAAATAACTGTTATTTAAAAATCACGTTCACCGTTTACAGTATTCTTCAAAAATCATGGGATCGCTCATCTCTAGTTCGTTCTTTAGTCGCACGGTTCGTATGTGAAACAAACTTCTAAACGATGTATTTCCTGTCACTTTTTATATCGAGAAGTTCAAATTAAATATCCACGAACACTATTCTCCTCATAACCTATTTTCCTGATATCAACACAATGCAACGGATGTATATTGGCAAAAAATTTGTCGTTCACCATAAAATAAATCACATGACGAATAACAATTTTTTTTATGTATTTACAAGATATTTAGTTAAAAGTTACGCATTCGTGTGCAAAATTGTTCTTTGACTATCTTATGCGGACCTGGCAACTCTTAACGGCGGCAATTATTGACACAATGAAATGAAAATGTAAACAAAAACGCCAAAAAATTTAATAGCAGACCAAGATAAAAGGAAAATCTCGAAAGGAACATTTTTCTAAATTTTTTTTTTTTATAGCAAAAATACAAAAACTGAAATATTGTTATAGGTATTATTGAAATTAAGTACATTAGTAAATATATGTACATATGTATATAATTATTTTCAACAAATTTCATCGGTTTATTGTTGTTGCCATAAACCATTTCTATCAAAATGGCGTAACAGTATTAAAGCGAAAAATTGCAGTCCACTAATAAAATATCACAAGGGTTGCCCCTTTCAGAAGAGGCTTAATTCAAAAAATTAACGTTTTAAAAGAAAACAATGGGTTTCTATTACTTTTCTCAGAAAAATATAACTTCATATTAAATTTTATACCAATAATTAATTACAATGTACATACATATGCATGTATTTATAAGTAGATACGTACCTCGATACACAGTTTACTAATTCACTATATTCTTTGACACGGTTTCACAATAATTAAAGAGATAGTTTTTTAATGTGCAAAAAGAAAATAAAATTTTCCACGTTACTGTTTTATTTTGTTAAAAACTTTGTAGTTTTTTAACCTTTCAGTTTTGACTTTCTTGCCAATTGATGCAATCTTCCTTTTCTTTTGTGCTTTAATTTCGTTTTAAAAACTGATTAAAATGGGGTGGTATATTTACAGCATAGCGAACGCAAAATCAGTCATTTTTGAGATATCTAGCCGTAAAATACCAAGCACTAAATGTTCAACTTATATACTAGCACCACCTTCAACTTCAACGAACAACATTTACTTCTTATTAGAGCATATATTTCGTTTTAAAAACTGATTAAAGGCTTCGTTAGTCTTTACTTTCTGTTGCCGTTCTTTAACGTGCCGTTCAGTTGTTTTATTTTAGTAGTTACTTTTTCTGTTAAAACGTATCAAAATTTGTATGGTTTTAATGGCGGAAAAAACAGCTGATTCTTGTTGTTACTTAACAACGTTGCAAAAATTTTGTTTTTAACAGGTTGATCCGCAACGGAACGCAACGAAACGAAAAAACTAACTACTTACACACATTTTTTATTAACAAAAAACAATCAGCTGATTCATCACGGAACAGAAAGTAAAGACTAACTCAGGCTTAAAATGGGGTGGTATATTTACAGCATAGCGAACGCAAAATCAGTCATTTTTGAGATATCTAGCCGTAAAATACCAAGCACTAAATGTTCAACTTATATACTAGCACCACCTTCAACTTCAACGAACAACATTTACTTCTTATTAGAGCATATAGCTATCCCTCTTACTCTTACCAAAAAGAAACAATGTTGGTAAGAGTGGTGGGATGGCGCAATAATAAATCAGGCATGGCGCAATTATGTGTATCAGGTGATAGTGATGCTACTGCAACAAAATATGGTGAATAAAATTATCGTTTTTGCTGTAGCTTTCGTTGGCTCAGGTGTCAAATATGATAAGTAAACAACTTTGACAACCCAGTCTCGATTTGTGCATAAATAAAGTAGATCAGCTGTGCTCGTAACACCACCTGGTACACATAATTGCACAATAGTATCAGGTGGTGGTGATTCTTCAACAACAAAATTTGGTGAATAAAATTTTCAGTTTTCTTGTAGTTTTCATTGGCTAAGTTGTCAAAAAAAGATATTTAAAAGTAAAAATTTGACTACCCAGCCTCGATTTATGCATGAAAAAAGTAAATCAGCTGTGCTCGTAACACCACCTGGTCAACCTAATTTCACCTTGAGTGGTGGCGTAGAAAAGTCCCATATCGCACGATCCAAGAAAATAAGACTGCTTATTTTTATTTTCTTTGAACTTTCATTGGCGTTCGCACGGTACAAGTCTTATTGCTTAAACTGCTCTGATTTTTTTCATGAATGTACACACACACTACTGTGTTTTTTCTGTCTGTACTCATTTAATTTTACCTCACCCCGTTGCCATCAACCTAATCAACTCAGCTTCAATACTTGCATCGTGCGAATTGCGACAAAGATGACTTGTAGCTTGTTTTTTTTGATGCCAAAATTAAAAGCGATGCCAGTGTTAATAAATATGTGGACCTTAAGCCACATGTTAACACTAAAAATTAAAACACTGAAACGTATATTAACGACAACATTTAAAGTTCTTTAGTTTTTTAATATCATAACTACATATAGTAATTTTTATTGTATTATTTTAATTTTATAAACGTTTTTTATTAAATAATTGTATTTTGCTTCTTTTTATAAATATACATATGTACATATTTAATTTTGTTCTAGGACTAATTATTATATACAATTTTTGTCGTAATCATTATTGAAGTGTTTATCTTTAGAAAGTTTTGGTCTGAGTAATACATAATTATAGAAATTTTCTGCTGCCTGGTAGAATAAGATGTTTTAGAAAATCCCGATAAAAAGTGTTTGGTTTAGTTTTTTAAAAAATATACCTGCTGCAACTATTTAAAAAAAATTGTCGTAGCAGACATTGGTTTTGAATAAAACATAAATTTTTGAGCAAAATGTTTATAGTTATAAAGATTTGATGGAAAGATGAGAAAAAAATGTTTGTATCGCGTTTGATCGTTTTTAACATTAATATGTTGCTTTTTGATGCGGGAACACCGCGGCGAGGTAGTATTTTAGTTAAAAAAAAAAACAAATTAAAAAAAGCAATGCTTATTGTTCTATACTAAATATGTATATACATATAAAGACATTCATTTCACAAAAGCGTAATTGTAATGCATTGCCTAATTTTAAAGATATTCGCTTGCAAATTTTTTTATTTGTATTAATTAGTACTAAAGACTTACTCAACTTAGGCATTTATATATTGAAAAAATAAACCTTTAATATCCACTTTCAGTATAATGGATAGGGTCTATTGAGTTGTTGTTAACAACACTGTATCAGCACTCAATATTCTTCGATTGCAAATAAATAATGTTACGCCTTAAAGAAGAAAAAATTTATATAAATTTTACCAAAGTCCAGTCGATATTTAGTATACAACAAAAATTTATTTAAAAAGAATAATAAAAAAGATAAACTTTGTATATATCCGTTGTTTTTTAAAGTTAATTTTTTTGGTGAGTTTTGGATTTTGGTGTGGGTTTTGCGCCAATACGTCATAATTTTACCATGTTCTTAACAAACGCCTAAAATACTACTTTTGCGTTGATTTATTTATTTGGGAACTATTTAAGAATGGTGAATGTCCTTACTAAAACACAACTCAACTTAATACAAACAGCTGGTTGGGCAGCTGCTTAACAGATGTTGTGCTAATTTTTTCTATGAGGAGATTTTATTTGTGCTGATTGAGAGCTTCAAGTCTATGTAAAGGAAAATAATTAACAAAATTAATAAAAAAAAACTTTAAATTAATTTATAAAAATGAGTTCAAAAGACAAGGAACTTTCAAAGTCAAAATTTAAGTCGTTTTTAAAAAATGCAAAAAACCCACCAGGTAAATCAGTTTTTGTCTTGCTCTTCACTTAATACCTATTAATTTATGGAATCTTTTTTTTACAAATTTTGCATTTTAAAGGTTCCAATGACAGATGTTTGAGGCCAGAAATAGAATGGGAATTAAGACCTGAACAGCCAGTGGCACAAAGATGTAAAACTCTAAAGGACCTAAGTGAGGTGCATTTACAGTTTTGCAACCTGGAAGAGGTACATAAGCTAAAGTTTATAGTTATGTATCTATTCTTTTTAATTATGTGTATACGTATATGTTTCAGACATCCATTTTAAAACTTTGGGATGTTACCAAAGATTTACTGGTGCCCACAAAGTCCTCTGAATGTCGCCACACAGCCTTGACATTTTACAAGAGACTTATATACACGCAATACAAAAATCTTACATACATGCGCGAGCAGTTCTTTTTGGTCATACAAAATCATGAGGTGCCCGAAGATTTAAAACATAGATTGGAGTTATTGGATACGCTAACTGAAAATGGCAAGGATATAAAAAATTTGGAAGAGAAGGTATTTTTAACAAAATTTTGAAGATAAAAAGCTTTATTTTGTTCGTTTGTGTACTTATAGATTGGTCGCTTTATGTTGTTGTGGTTGCCAGACATACATCAGGCCAACCTCCTTCGTCCTTATTTGAATATGCTTATTAATTTGATAAAATTTAACGCAGCTCATTTGGATAATGATATTATAATTGGCATTGTGCAGTAAGTTTGTATCAGTTTAAAGCTCACCTAAACATGTTGCTAAATTTTGTATATCTATATCATCCTTTTAGGAACGCCTGCAATTTAAGTTGTTCTGTTTCCGATGACGATATTGGCTTGCAATGCTTATCGATTTTAGAAATGGTGATGAGCTATACCATTTTCCCTAGCGATCCTTTGCCGTTATTTGTGTTTACTTTATGTCGTACTGTGAATATTGGACCTTATTGTCATCCCTCATGGAAGGTAAGATATTAATTAAATATTTCAAATAGATGGTCAAAAACACAATAAGGGTTAAAAAGCAAGTTTGGTCTAAATATTATTTAAAACATCCTTTTTTTTTATCAAAAAATAAATATCTGAAGGAATATTATGCTACTGATTTAAAGAAAAGATTTAAGATTTTTCAAAACTATTTTAAAATAGCAAAGGTTTTAAACAATTTTGGTGTATTTTTCTTAGTGCAAGCATCTTATATATAAGGTCAGCTAAAATTGAGCAGATTTAAAGCAGTTAACTCCTTATAGAAGAAATTACATTTTGGTTATTTGGTTAAACAATAACTACCTTCCTATATCTTAAGGAAAATTTAAATGATGGAATCCCCTGGAACTACCTCTAAAAAGTTTTAAAAAATGTCTATTGGGGTTGTAGTGGAAACTAATAGCTGTTGGAATTTGATTTAAAAGTGACCAATATATACTTTTGTGCAACAAATTTTTAAATTACGAGCTCGAATTAAAATTAATATTCTTCTTTAGAATAAAAAAATTATAACATAAAAATATTTATTAATCATATTCAAATCCGATTCCGACAGTATGAGCAGAAAAAATATGCGTTATCGTTTTAAATAAATCGGTTAAAAAAAATGTTTAAATTGTTTTCAAATTTAAATGGTTTTAATTACTTTATGGTTTTAAGGCACAATTTTGCGATTCAATTATTAATTATTTAGATCATACTTTTTATTATTTTTAATTGAAGACCAATGGGGACCAGTAACTCCGGAACTATTACTTTATTGTTTCTTTAAAACTAATTGCATTCCACAAAAACCACGATTTTTTAATTTAGTTTTTTTTTAAATGCAAACGTGTTATTTTATTTCCTTACAGACTAAATTAACAATAAATTGTGGTGTCATTTTATTTTAAAATTTAACCTAAGTTTAACTAGTTTTTAAAATGTTTTACACAATCATAACCCTGATGTTGTATTTTAAAGGCAGCCACTTGATTTCCATAGTTAACAGCATCTTCTAAATTCTTATTTAAATTGTTAATTGCAAAAATTACAGCTGCCACAAACGTATCACCAGCACCTAAAGAATCAACTATATTTTCCACTGAAATTGCCTTAAATGAATAATATTCATTACTTAAAGAATCTAAAGCGTCACAACCCTCTGAACCCCAAGGACAAATAATCGATTGTAACGGCCAGTTTTTTGCACCTTCTTTGGCTTTCAACTCATTTATAATATTCTTAGAACTATAAAGCGATTCTTTAGCTGTAGACCAGCCCATATGTTGCGCAAAATCTTTGCCCACAAACACTAAATCTGCTCTCATGGCTAATATATACAAATCTTTGTTAAGTTTTTCTAATTCTAAAGATATTTTTATGCGAGTTTTATTAATATTTTCATTGTAGCTTCTTATCATTTCAATCATTTGTTTGGTCTCTTCTACATTGCGACCTTCAAAATGTATCCATGTGTAATTGTTTAAGTTAATTTTTTTGAAATCCTTATATTTTAAAATCGGAAAACCTGTATTGGCATGAACTATGGTACGTGTGCCTTTGCCTTTTACCAGCAATACACTGGAAAATGGTGGATTCATTTCTGTTTTAGGGCAATTATGTATATTTATATTTCTCTGTCGGCAGTCTGCATAGAGAAATTGAAATGCAGGTGACGATGAAGTCATACCCAAAAATTCACATTTCGCACCTAGTTGACCTAAAACCGAGCAATTGTTAGACGCATTACCACCTCTTTGCCAGTAGCCATCTAAGCAGCGTTTATCGGTATCTTCTAGGGGGTACTCAGCGCAGACATGTATTATGTCTAAAACGCACATGCCCACGCATAGTATACACTTGTCCGACATCTATGTATAAAAGAGAATATATTTAAATAATTAAAAAATATTGAAAATATTTTTACTCATGCTGAAATAATGGTCAAATAACTTATCAGGTCGTATCAATGAAATAATATTGTTTTAGTCACTCTTACTCTTTTATTTTTTTATATATGGAGTTTGACACACTAAGGTTTGGCATTTTCTCTTTTATAACTGGGAAGGTGTCAAGCTTTATATAAAAAAAGTGACAAAAACAATTTGATTTTCTTATTTTTACTATAACATTGCGTCTAAAAAATTAGTTTTAATCCGCTAATTATAAAAGTTGTTAAACTGGTAAAAGTGTATGGCAATACAACAACAATCATTTAATCCTGTAACTTTCAAAAACTTAAATTTAAAACTCAGACGTTAAAAAGTTTGAAAATAGAATACGTTCTATTTTTCAACTGAGATTAGACGAAAATATTAACAAATTAAACAGACATGTTATTACACTATAAAAAAAGAGTCTTAGTTTTGGAACTTAGATGAGGTAGTGTAAATATAGGTTTAGACCGAACTAAATCTACATACCTATGTTCTCTTATTCTCTTTCTATTTGTATTAACCACTAGTTACTTCTTTTATTTTATTTGATTTTTATTTTAAATGCAAATATAATGAAAATAAGAGAACATAAGGTTGCATGCAGATTGGGCTGAAACCATTAAGCCACCTACATATTCCACCGTGCTAAAAAAGAAGTTGAAAAATTCTACAAAAGATTTGTGACGTTTGAGAAGCTGTTTAATTTAAGTTATCAACGCAATTTTACTTAGATTATGTATTAGATTGTTTGAATAACCATTTTTTTTTTCAAAACCCGGTTTTCAAAAACCGGTTTGCTATTAAAAACTAATTTTAAGAAATTAAATTACTTAAGGACTTTTACAATTTTTTTCTTATAGTTATTTTTTTACTTTTGACCATGTTTAAAAATACATAATTAATATCTGCTTAGTGTTGCTGTGGTTATATGAGATCACTATTTAAATCATTCAGCCTTGTTGTTTGGTGTAGTCGTTTTTAATTGGTGCCGTCTAAGAAAAACGCCAATGTTAAATGAATAACACTCTTGTCATTTTTGTGTCAAATTTAACAATAATCGACACCACAACGCCAAACACAATATGGCTGATAAAACAAATGTGCAAAGATATGCTTAAAAAATATTAAGGAAAAATGAAAAATATTTATTTTTAAACAAAAAGATCTCATCACAGTTACAGATTTATTTACAAGACCGTTCAAAACAAGAGAAAATACAATCATTTCATTAATTTAAATTTTAATGTATGTACTTAAACCTTTGAATTGCAGAATTTATTATTTCTAGCTTTATATATTCGTCTGCTTCTTGTCAGTAGTCTTATCACAAATAATAATAACAATTGCTTTACTTTATATTCTTTTTTCTTTAGTTAAATAAACAGCTGTTTTAACTTTTAATGATCATTATTTGTGTTCTCTAGTTTTTGAAAGCTTCCCTAAAGACGTGTTACCATGTTCTTAAAAAAAACGTTTAATTTACAAACTTGAAAATAAGGGTATAAAATTTTAAACACTAAATAAAATTGTTCATCAAGTTAAAAAAAAGGGCATTTAAACATGATATTAAAATTTTAATCATTTGCTCTATAGAAAAACGTACTTTGTAGAGTAAAAAAAAATTATATTTTAAATGTAAAAAATTTATTTTACAACCACAAAAAGCCTACTATTTTACATTATTAAACAAGTAACAGCGCTATATTTTGCTGGGACGAATCTTATATGCCATTCAGATTTAAACGACATAGGAAATTCACATTTTTTATAAGAAGTTTGTTATTATTATTATTTTCTTTAAGAAGGACATTACTTTTGCACCACCAGGTATAAAAGTCTGCAACTTTTATAGTTTGGTTTACTTATCTATAACGGTGGAAAATTAATATTGTAGAAATTGCATGCGGCATTAGATATAGAAATATATGTATATGGTTTTCATTCTGTATCATAAAAAAATCAGTGTTTCTGCAACAAATTGTTAGATAAAACTATGTGTGTATGCATGCCAGTCGTAAAACTCGCCACAAAATATTTCTTACAAATTATTTTAGCATTGATTTTCTAAAGATGCCATAATGCTTCTTAAGTATTTAAGTAAAAAATATAAAAAATTTCTCTCATTGGTATCAAAACTGTTACTTCTTACTGATTGGAATACACTTTATCCCGCCTGCTCTGTAAAACGACTCGATTTTAAATCGAATAGTATTCTGTAAATCGATCGATTTGCTGCATATAAACCGGTTTGTTAACTCAACTAAAAATTGATTTAATGTGTGAATCTGGGTTTGAAATCGAGAAAATTTCTCGAATCATGTAACGAGTCGATTAATTAAACAGTGTTTTTTAACTTGATGCACACTATATTAAATAGATTAAATTTTAGTTTCAACATTCCATCCCTGCTCAGTGTCACATTGTTAAGCTTTAGTTAAGGTTAACAAAAAGCTTTATTTTAAAAACTAGCTAAACCCTGCAAGCTTATATTAATGATGAGCAATTAAGACTTCAATAAAAAATTAAATACCTGTTTCATGCTATTTTCAAATTTTAACCCTAAGAGAAGAAAATATTATTATTATTAGCCGTATCTGGTAAAACATTAGACATAAAAGCATGGAGCTCTGGCGTGTGCATAATTATGCAAAAAAATAAATGTCACAAAAAAATAATAATTATTTTTTTGATTTTTTTAATCAAATATTTAATTTATACTTTTATTTTTTTTTGCCGAAATAATTATTTTAAAATTTTTCTAAAAATTAATTTTGATAACAATAATTGTTATTATTCGATTTTTATTTTAAATAAAAATAATAAAATTATTATTTTTTCTTTATCTTTAGATTATGAAAAATCTTTTGGGCACTGAACTGGGTTATCACTCCATGAAGATGATGTGCAATATTTTAAATGATAGCAATTTATATGAAGATAATTATCTGTTAAGAGGCGCCGTATTTCATTTGAATATGAATATTTTTGGAGCACCAATGGTTTTCCAAGTTTCACCATTATTTTATGCCTCCATGGTTCTAAACAGCTTTTTGAGAGTAAGTATTTGAAAAATTTTGAAATTTTATTACTTAAAGTCAAAAATCTATGTAAATATAATATTAGGCCTTAGATAGTCGTCATGTTAGTGTCACCTATGAGGTTATCATTGGAATACATATAGTGATAACAAAATATAAATCAGAATTACCTGAAATTATATGGGATCGTATATGTGACATAATGTCGGCCATTGTGGATAATATAGAATACTATGGTTAGTTGTTTTTTTTTAACTTATTAAGAATTTCTTAAAATACTTTTTTTTTTGTTTTAATTTTTAATAGAAGGCTTTTCTACCACTACAAATGGCTTGTTACAACTTAAAAATCATTTCCATGAGAATATTTCATGCATTGAAAAACTTTTGGAAGATGAAAAAACCAAAATTTTAGCCAACTATGAGCGAATTTATGATTTAATAGAACGGGTGGCGGAAAGTAGACCTGAAACTTCGGTTTTGCTTCTAATTGACTATAGATCTTCAAAAATAACTGCCACTCGCCCGGAATGGTTACTTTTACTAAATACATTTGTGCAACGTTTCTACAAAATGTCTAATACTCCCATACGTATAAAGGTTATACAATCACTAGTAAATATAATGGATTTGAATCGCTCATGCTATGAAGAGGAAATTTTAGAACGTGTTGTCATACCACTTTTTGCCCCTGTCTGTAACGAGACAGATGTCCAGCTTAGACGGGCCGTAGCTGATGCTTTAATTGATTTCGTTAGACACTGTGATACCAAACGTTGTGGTGAATTATTGGATATTTTGGAAAAAATTATAAATCGTCCATTTGAACTGCACAAACAATATGGTGCTGATATTAAGACCGAACAAGAGTTACAAGATGTCATTACAGCTGTTGATGGTCTAATAGAAGTTTTCGTTATAAAACTCTATCGTTTGCCCTCATGTCATGCAATTAAAATATTTAATATATTAGTGGGACACTTGGAGTTAAATTATCAACATCCCAAAGTTTTTGAGCAGGTTAATGTGGTTAGGCATAAGGTATTTGAAAATACATTTCATTTAATTCCAATATTTTTTAATAAATTATTTAATTTTAAAGATATTCTCCTGGATGTTAAAGGCTAGAGCTAATACCTCTTATCATATTGGCTATCCCGATCCAACTAATAATGATAATATAAAGTTTAGTTATTACTTAGGTATCGACTCCAGTCTACCAGTGCATGATATTAATCATCACCATCAGCGCCACTCGATTATAACCCAATCAAATTATGATATTGTGCCAAATGCACATTTTTCTACGATTTCTATAAAAAGAGCTTGTGAAGCCATTGTAAAGTGCTTGGAAAAAGAAAGAGGTGAGTTTTTAGAAAACTGAGAAAATAAAATATATGTACATAGAGAAGGGTTTAGGGTGAATTATTTGTATTGTGGAAACCTTTAATAGCAAGCACTTTACCAATTTTAAATCTACTACATATGGATTTACATATATTAAAATTAACATAAAAAACTCTCAATAATGGAAACTAATAAAAAAATTAATTTATTTTTTGTTTCGTTTGTTTGTTTTTAACATTTTCCTTTCCCAGACTTTCAAATCTTCCAGTTGGTCATCAAAGAACTTCCCAAAGTTATGCAAAATAAGGCCATGATACAGGGAAATGATATAGAATCCTTAGCAGTGGCTTTATTTAAAACGATTTCCGAAAGTAGTAAACCTCTTCTGGCCATTTATAAATGTACCATTGATGAATTAAATTCGCTAGTACTTCCCGCTATAGCGGCTCTTGTTATTTATCATCAATATATGCAGCCCTCTAATCAATATAAAATCATTGAAGTTCTAAAAATGGGAATTTCGAATTTTGGCAGTGGTATAGCCACTATAGCAACTATTTGCATTAATACAATGACAACAATTATTTTGGAAATGCCCGAAGCTCTAATGCGTAAACTACCCGATATTCTATTGCAAATGTCAAAAATGTCCGATACTCCACCAGTGGCCATACCTGTGTTGGATTTTTTGTCAAGTAAGAAATTTATTAAAGCTGAAACATTTTTAAAGTAAGAGATAAAAATAAATTTTTTCAGTTCTCAGCCGTTTATCGAATGATTTATGCACCAACTTTACATCACGCCAATATATGTATGTTTTTGCCATATCTTTGCCCTATACAAAACCTCATCGTTATGATCATTATGTTGTATCGTTGGCTCATCATGTCATTGCTGGCTGGTTTTTAAAATGTAAATTGGAGTTAAGAAGAAATTGTGTTAATTATATAATAAATGTAAGTGATAATAGTAATTTCAGAACTTTTAAGCGTAATAATGGTTTGTAAACTTGTTTTAGTCAATCCAATCTAATGCCAGCATGTTGTATGAAGATATTAATAACTTAACCCGTAATATACAACGCCAGGATTTTCATAGTCTAAATGAAGACTCCTCGAATCGTAAACGTAGTACCAGTTTAACGGAACGTGGTAGCCGTAACACTGTTTCTACGGGCGCTCGCAATCACTCCGAAATGCGCCCCATAATGAATGAAGGCTTAAAATCGTTTCATGCCGAATTGGCTGAGACTTGTATTGATTTTCTGGCACGTCACACTTTTTCTCCCTGTTCGACTTTGCCAAAAAGGTAAGCTTACACGAAAAAATTTTTTTAATCTAAAGTGATATAATACTTTTACAACTTACCAAAGTTTTCTATTTCGAAAATTCGAAACTTTTCAATTTCGAAAAATCGAAATTGTAAAAATTTTTAGCTCTGAAATATACTATTTGAAGCCCAAACGATTTAACAAAATAAAACGTTTAAATATTAAAAGTGGAAACTAGAGCAAATCAAATTTCAATATTATTAATTCAAAACCTAAAATTTTCAAGAACCTATAAAAATGTTTGATTTTAATCAAGCAAAAAAAAAAACAAAAATAAATTAATATTAATTTCAAATAAATTTCACTGTATTTGAACTTTTTTACAACTAAGGCTTCCCACTGTGGAGTACCTCTTAAAAGATGGCCATTCGCAGACTTGGTTAGTGGGCCATAATCTAGTAACTATTACCACTTCGGGTTGCCCTTCAGCTCCCACTCGTTATGGCTTATGCGACCGTTGTTCTCAATTGGGTAAAGCCTATACATTAAGTTCCAAAAACAGTTCTGATACTCATCCAGGCACTACACCCATCTCACCAGAAATTAATCAAAACCAGGGAGCTCTTAATTACGAACTTCGTTATACCAAAGTCAGCTTGCAGCATAGTAGTGGTAATGACTCCGCAGGCAGTACAGATTTAACCTCATCCTCTTCAACTACATCACACACTACACAAAGACAAACATCTAATAGTTCGACTGCTTCTTTAGAAGCTCTTTCGCGTCGCGGCTCTAATCCAGAAGCTGGCAGCACCGACTTGGGTGTTGGCAGTACAGCAGGTGGCTTAGGAGGGGGTAGTTGTACTTCATTGTTTGGCAATTCCTTGTCTTCCTCTAGTATCTGTGCCTCCCCAATATGTGTGCGTTCCTGTACGGCTTGGGCAGAAATATTGATACGTCGTCCCACAGGAAATATTTCCTGGATAACACGAATACAAAACCCTTTATCAAATGATTGCTTCGGCTATAGTGTACCTTTTAGCAGCATGGTTTCCTTGTTTCTACCCTCTCAACATGGTGGAGTTTTTGGGCCAGATTTCTTGAAAACCGATAGTTTACAAGAATTAAATGCCGGCAACAAGCAAAACAAAGAAACTTTACAAAGCGAAGCGCATAAACCAGAACTAGCAAAGACAAAATCTTTAGAAGAAAGACCTAAAAGTATGTCAAAAACAAGAGCCTTACAAAGGCAAGATGGACTTTCCTCTTCGGCTCAGGCTGTAGCAGGAACACAGGCCATAGATATACCCAAAATGGCAGCAACGGCAAAAAGAGGTAAAGAGGCATTATCTGGGAGTGTTAGCGATGGTGAGGCTGATGAAGATTATTTGGTCCTAGAGGGGGGACAGGTGCGTGCACGCAAACCAGTGCGAAGAGTTAATTCCAGTCCTGAAATGTCCTCTAGTTGGCGTGATACTTTTCTAATGAATAAACCGGCGCCTTTGTCTTCACAGGAAACGGTAGGTGCTGCAGAACTTTCTTCTGAAACGGAATTGCATCAACAGCATCAGCAACTATTGCAACAGAAGAAGAAGAGTGTGCAATATAGCAAGGTAAGCTGTGATGCCATACCGGAGGAGATAGGAGGCTCTTCACCACCACAACAAATCACTAAATGCGATGGGACGCTTAAGGTTTCAGAGACCCATACTTTACCTCCCAAACAATTGTCGGCAGATGATGTTAGTCAGAAGTCTAATGCCGAGCAATCTCCAGTACAGCAGTCTGCCTCAGCAACATCATTGAAATCTAATGCCAGCACTGGTGGAGGAGGTCAAGAAAAAATTGCAGCCAAACCACCTTTGTCCCCGGCCCCAACACACTCACCTCGCATGGAAAGTTCACATGCACCCGCTCTTAAATCCACTTCCTTTGGCTACCATCAGGGCCTTGCCAAATCCAGCAGTGGCGGCAATAATTCCAATATTTCCTCCCAAGGTGGGCCAAATCAAAATAATGACTACAACAATGGTGAAATGCGTGGTCGTTCCAAAACAATTTCTGTGGTGAGAGAAGTTAATAATGGCAAAACACGACCACCCACCACCACATTTTCTCGTTTTGGTGGACCTAAACCTTTGTTAAATACAAAACTCTGCATGAATCCCAGCTTTGTTTTTATGCAGCTCTATCACACTGGGCAAATGGAAGTAACCGATGTGCCCATTAAAGTACCACCCGAACAAATGAGCGCAGTTAATCTGCTCGACCTGGCGCCACCCTTGGAGACACACAAAATCGGAGTGCTGTATGTGGGCCAGGGTCAGTGCAATAATCAAGTGGAAATTTTGCGCAATTCTCATGGCAGCACTAGATATGTGGAATTTTTACGCAGCATTGGAACCCTGGTTAGTTTGAAAGAAGCCTCAGAAAATAATCTTTTCGTTTCACTGAATACAGATGGAGCTGATGGCAAATTCACCTACATATGGAAGGATGATATAGTGCAGGTATTTAAAGGGTATCCAGATGTTGAAAAATAGGAATTAATTTGTTTTCATAATTTTTTTAGGTGACCTTTCACGTGGCAACTTTAATGCCCACAAAACTAGAAACTGATCCCAATTGTAATGAGAAAAAGACGCACATTGGCAACGATTTTGTCAACATAATATACAACGAAAGTGGTGAGGATTACCATTTAAGTACGATATCGGTAATTATTGGAAATAATAGCTTTAGCCAAAATATGAAAAATTTAATTTTTTGATCTTACCACTCTTTTCAGGGCCAATTTAGTTATGCATGTGTTATTGTTGAACCGCTGGAGTTAAATACTAATCGTATTTTCGTTAAGGCACGTCCTGAAATTGCACAATTTGTTTGTCATTCAGGAGCAAAAATTGTATCCGATAAAAGCGCTCCCTTGTTAGCTCGACAATTGGCTTTACATGCTAATGTAGGTTTAAATATGGCAACATTTATATTAAAAGAAATTCTAATGGTTTTTTTTGTATCGTTTTATATTACAGCTGGCCTCAAATGTCTATCAAAGTTTGCAGAAGAAGAATCCCTATGCCTCCAATTGGTTAGAGAGATTACGCAGTATTAAACGTTTAAGGACTAAGGTAAGTGTTTTTTATTGTCTATCTGTAAACCTCCCCTAAACCCTAAAAATATTACTTTTTTTCTTGTTTCGGCCTATTCAGCTTCTCGAAAACCAAAATCGTGGCAGTTCTACGGCGGCCAATGCCGATATTGACGAACGTTCTACGGATACTTTGACTAAACAAAATACCAATCGCGACTTTTCCAAATACACTTAAGACAATTAATTGATAATGAAGTGTCTATGAACACAAAACGCTTGCTTTACTTGTTTCGCTTTTTTTTTTGTTCATAAATTTATTTTATAAACTTATGTTTATGTTAAATCGATTTAAGCTTAACACACACAGTCAAACATTCATATTCTTTAATGATATAAGAACACGCACATACATATATTAATACAAATTGAAAATAAGCTAAATATAAAATAAATGATTTGTAGCTTTCAAAAAATTTATTTTTCAATATTTCACAACTTCCAAAGTGGATAAATTCAAAATTTAAATTTTGAATGTAAAACATGCGTTTCACTTAAGCATCGCCATCAAATGTTTTCCTTAACAAATCGGTTATGAAACGTACGACAACATCGGCAACTGTGTATATAACTAAGTTATAAAATACATTACAAACAGTTGCATACTTTTATGGGGAACCTTGGACAATAATCTCTAACGTATGTATTATAAAATCACAGTTTTTTTGGTCAAATCAAACTTCTGGAACAGTCATAAATATTTGCGTTTGCCTTAAATGTTGCATGAACCCTTTAATTAAAACATAATTTAGCTTTTGGTTTTCTTCTTCAAATATATTTTAAAATTTATTTGGATTTTATTTTGCTTTCTCTTCATACATTTAAACAATTTTTTTTTCTCTATAAATATATATATTTTAAGTAATTTTTAAAATGTTTTTTGTTTAAATTATATTTTCTTTTAAAATCTTACACAATTATATGCATGTTTTTGTTTCCTTGTATTTTTTTATTTTAACAATAATTTGTTTTATATTTTTTTTTAACATTAATTTTATTATAAATTTTTTAAAAGCTTTTCTTCCCTACACTTACATTTAGTATTTCTTAACTTAAACATATTATTTGGAATTACAATTTATTCTTTGTTTGCCTTAAAATATTTTAAATTGCTTATTGGGTTAAAGTTTTGTTTAAAAATATTTATAAATTTAAAAGGATTTTCTGCCATTAAGGATTTGGTGAGTTAACTCTAATATAGATCTACATATTTTTCTAAAACTAAAACAATGTTCTAAGTTTAATATTGGTAATATGTTTTTCATCTGACTAAAATGTAATTTAGAACTTTAGTTACGCTTTTTACTTTTCTAAAATTAAAAAAAAAATATATACAAACATATTACAATAGTTTAAGCGCTTGTTTTTAAAATCAAAGATAATCCAAACATACAGATGTATAATTTATTAAGATAAAAATACTAATCCACATAAGTATTTATGCTTATTTATTTATCATGTATGTTGTAAGGTTTAAAGGTATTTATTTCGTTTTAAAATCTAAATCTACAAGCATGAAAATAGCAAAAGTTTCTTAAAAATTAATGCGAGTTTTTTAAAACAATGTCTACGTTTTGTAAAAGTTAAGGAGTTAAATGGAATAGCTGATAAATGTAGTGTTTTTTAGGCGAAAATACTGGGTATTTTAAGGGGAACATATTCTAAAGAATTGAGCGGTCACTTTGGTTTCGACAGTCAGGTAACCCTTTAAGGCGAAATGCGTCAAAACCAGGTTAGTAAGGGATTTAAAGGAATTATAGACTTCTTTAATGACCGACTAAACCACCTCCCAGTGTATTTCAGAACTTTTAAATTGTATTTCAGAAATATGTTATTTTAATTTCAGAAATTTCTAATTCAATTTCATAACTTTCTAGTTCTGTTTTAGCAATTTCTAATTAAACTTACAAATTGCTAATCCAATTGAATATTTTTTAATTCATATTAAAAAATTTCTAATTCAACTTTAGAAATTTCTAATTCATTTTCAGAATTTTTTAATTGTATTTTAGAATTTTTTATTGGTATTTCGGATTTTTTCATTTGTATTTCAGAATTTTCTTGTTCAAGCTAAGAATTTTTTTAATTACGTTTCAAATGAAAAATTATGAAATACAATTAAAAAATTATGAAAAACAAATAAAAAGTTCTGAAATACAAATATAAAATTCTGAAATACTGTTAGAAAATTTTTAAATTGAATTAAAAAGTTCTAAAATTGACTACATGCCCCAGGAAAAATCAAACAAACGTTTGTTCTAAGTTTTATATTGAAACAAAAAACAAATTTCTTTGTTTTTGTTTCATATGTATGTATATAAATACTCACTCACACTGGATTGGAAATTTCTGAAAATGAATAAGAAAGCTCTAAAACATAATTGGAAATGGTGTAGTTGGGAATGAAATTCTTAACGAGCTCCCATGTAGTGACTTAGCCCTGAAGTTGATATATGTATAAGAAGGAATTTAAGAGACCACCAATGAGAAAATAAAAAAAATGGGTGCTTTACATAACGAATTTTTAATTGGGGAGCAGAAATGACTGTAGGGTATCTGGGGGGTATATGGTCGGGGGGTTTATGATCGGGGCTGTGCTCAGCAGGCACTAGATGGTTCAAAAACCTTGAAAAATGAGGTCTAATAATTTTCTTTGCGATCATTTCTAGACATTGTCCATTCAGGGCAAGCACAAACAAATCGGATTGGATTTTTGTAGAATATGTGAGGACAAGGAGGAACTAGAGACGATATAGAGTCCATATACAGCCCATAGTCAAGTGGTTGTTTAAAAATATTTTGCAAAGAATAAGCGATAATTCCGCAATATTTCGCATTGCCAAGCTTTATATATAGGTTAGGTTAGGTAGAACAGGCATCCGTTAAAGGAAAGGATGCAGCTCCCTTGGGTCCACCTAATTTGGCCCCTTTGTGTTTGTATTTTTTTTTTCTCAAAAAATTATATTTTTTCTCAAAAAATTATATTTTTTTCTCAAAAAATTATATTTTTTCCTCAAAAAATTATATTTTTTTCTCAAAAAATAATATTTTTTGCAAAAAAAATAATATTAAATTATTATTTATATTTTTTTTCAGAAATGATTGTTATACATATCGTTACCTTAATATAAAAAGGCCCTCACTTCTATTTTTTAAACCGAGATCTTTTTTGCTAATTGGCTATAAGAACAGACAGACCATTTATCAAAATAAACAAAAATCTGGGCATACAAAAAAATACGAATTAGGGCCTTTTTATATTGAGCTTACGATATTTTTAATTGAAATAAAAATAAAAAAAATGAAAATTTTTTCTTTAATCATTTTTAAAAATTTTAAAAAATAACTATTTCTTTAAAAAAAAAAAACAAATATCAAAAAATTTGTATTATATTTTGCAAAAAATAAAAATCAAAACACTTTTATTAATTTTTGCAAAAACGAAAAAAATTAAAATCAAAAAATAATTATGTATTAAAATCGAAAAAAAAAATATTTTTTGAGATTTATTTTTTTTTTTTTGCATAATTATTTCGGTCCCTGCTTTTAAATTAATTAAAAAAGTATTTACTTTTTTTATACAAATATTTTTTTAATCCAAATTTTTTTAAATTATTCTTAAATTTAAAACTTCCACTGCTAACATTAAAAAAAATTAAGTACTAAAACTCTGGGCCTAAACATTTTAAGGAAGAATTCTATTTATGACCTTTATAAAAATAAAATTAATTTGAAAAAATTAATTTGAAGCCTAAAGAAATAAGAATTTAATATAAATGTATTATACTTTTTAATTATTTTTTTTAGTAAAACTAATTGAATAATCAAAAAAAGTGAGACCATTTTTTGTCGTAAAAATATATTTTTAATTTTTCAATTTAATCGGGTTTTTTTTTGTGTTATTTTAACTTAATTTTATTATTATTCGATATTTCTCTTTAAAACTATGAGAAGCTTCTTAAGGGATATTTAAAAAAAATATATAAATTAAAAATATTCCTAAAGCAGCTTCTCATCATTTTGAAGCAAAATATCGGATTAAAATAAAATCAAGTTAAAATAACACAAACAAACCGTTGACCTCAAGCTCGATTAAATTAAAAAATATTAAAACGAAGGACGAAAAAATTGGATTTTATATATTTTTAACTTTAAGCAAAACTCAGTACCCAATCGTTAGCCCAATTATAAATATTTGCAAGCAAATGGGGAATTTTTTCCAGGAATAAAACTCTAATTTTAAACAGCCTTGGAAAATTGTGTTGCGGAGAAAAAGGATTTTGAATTTTTGGCGGCCAGCTGTTTTGCTTTAGGTTGTGTTCTGTGTGGGAAAATGGGGAAATTTGAAGGGGAGAAATTATGTACAATACAGGAGGAACATAGAATAAGGAAAAGCTCCCGGGGAATTCTTATTCATAATTGGGCTGCTTGTTACTTTAGTGTACGATTAATATTTTTTTTCAAAATTGCTGAATGCCTTTCCTTTGTATTTTTTGAAAGTGTCCTTTTAGTTTTTATTTTTGGTTTCTTTTATAAAAAGTTTTTGAACTTCAAATTTTTTTATTTATATTTCCCTATTTAGTGTCATTTAATTTGCAAATTTTCACATTTTTTTGTTTTGTTAAAAAATATACAATTTTTTTTTGTTTTATAAAATTTATGATTTTATTTTTTGATTTATTCAAAACTTAATTTTTTGTTTTACTTTTTTTTATATTTAAACTTAAATAATAACATGTTTTGGGTGTGTGTATAAATTTTACCTTAAATAAGTTGATGGATTTGAACTAATTTTAAAGATTTAGGAGCATATCCAAAGAATACTTTAAATACCGATTTTGTATAAAAATTTTAAATTTAAAAATTGTTTTGGAATATGTTCATACTTTTTTATTTACAACACAAATACTGTACTTTTTATTTGAATCTTATTTGTTATTTGTTTTAAACTTTATTAAGCTTTTTACTTTAGAATATTAAGTTAGAAAAAATATTGTATGAAAAATGCTAAAAAATAATTATGACACTTAAAAAATTGTTTAATGTTTAACAAAATCTAAAGCAGTTTATTTTACCAACAATTATTTTTTTATATTAAATTTTTTTAAATATTTCTAATTTTTTTTTCCTATTAACAAAGCATGACTAAGTGTTTGTCTAGTTAATATAAACTATGGTCTCTTTTAAATATTGTTTTAAGGTTTTTAATGGTCTTTTGTTCTTAAAAAAAAGGGTTTTAGGTTTTATTTTTTTGTAAAATTACAAATTTCTGTCTTTTTGTTTTTAAATAATCATTTTGTTTATAATTTTTACAATTAAAAAATGTTTCTTTCTACTTCTGCAAAGTAGTTTTTGGGCTTAAAATGTTTTTATGTTTTTTTTGTTTAAACGTTTTAGATTCTTTTTTTACAAATTCTTTACAACTTTTGTAGGCGTTTTAATTGTTTTTTTTCTGAAAAAAAAAATCAAACATCTGTTTCTGTTGAATTTGATGGTTGTGTGTCAAAAATGGCACCTTTATTGGTCAATTGTATGCCTGTACAATCTGTTAATATTGTCGCTGTTAATTGCGTTGTTGCTATTGATGATGGCGGTGTTGGCTGTGGCGGCGTTGGTTCTTGTTGTTCCTCTATGGTGCTATTTAATGTTGTATTACTACTGCCCGTTGCTATTGAGACATTACGAATGACCGCATTATTGACGGCCGCTGATGAGTGTTGAGACTGTGGACTGGTGGGTGTAGGCGTGGCAGGGATTTGATGCCAATTTATACTGTTTTGTGAAGTAATATTGCGTGTCTTTAAAAGAGGAGGATTCTTAATGGAACTGGAAAAAGCAATGCCTCTTCGAAGGGGAACTCTAAATATGGAAATATAAAAATATTTTTAAAATTAAGAATGTACAAGAAATATATTATTTATATTAAAAACGTTAAATTTCAGAATCGAAACAATTATACAAAAGTATTAACAATGAACTTATTAACATTTTAAATATAAAATTTACAAAAAAAAATTGAAGAACGTTTATCAAACCTTTCAACAATGTTTTAAATTTAAAAAAAAAACAACTAAAATTCCTAAATTTGAAATCTTAAGTACCTTCGCATTTAAGGCTTTACTCACTACTTTTCCTATAAGTTAAGTTTTCCATTAAATGTAAATATTTTGCAGCGGGTTTATCGTTTGAGTTTTATTTAAAAAAATTTATTAAATAAGCGAAAATGTTTAAATTAAAATAGTTATTCAGCCCCAAACCGAAATATCTTATATTTATTAGAGCTTAATTTCCCTAGCTTTTTGTGCATAAATTTTCCCAAAAATGCAAACACCATCAAATAAAATGTTAATATTTAATAGACACACATGCAAACATTTTTACAAATTTCAAATTTAAATAATTAATTTAAAAAATTTTCCTAAATGCTTAATTGATCTCATTTTTATCTAAAATAAATTTTCTTGTTTTTCTTACAAATTGTTTTCCTCGTTTTTTCTTAAACCATAATCAAATTAAATTTTGTAAAAACTTACCTTGCTGGACTTGGCGGTGGATATGAAATGCCACGATGACTAGGTGATAGCAATAAATTACCGGAATGTGCACTATTGGCGGCACCCGGTACCAATAGTGTATTATTACTATAAGTATGGTAAAGATTACTGAAATAATAATGGTCCCAATATTTCGAAAACACACAAAAAGGAAAACACATGTAGATATAAAAAAACACACATAAACACCCACATACAGTGACAACCAAAAGAAGTTAACGCAAAATGTTGCAACGTTAATGATGCCAAATCATAAAAAAAATAAAAAAAGAAAAAAAATTAGATTAAAATTAAAACAAAAACAAGAATATGTTTGATTTATTTAATCATTCCTAGACTGCATTTGATTTGAAACGAAATTTTGTCAGTTTTTTTCTTCACTTTAGAATATTGCGGTCACAAGAACTTTTTATTATTGTTTTGGATTTTTTGTTTTTTTTTTATTTAAATTTTGTGTTTTTATAGCCTTCAAATGTGTGATAAGGGAACATATACATATGTATGTGTGTCATTCCTTTGTAATTTCCCCATAAAGGATATACATATTTTCTTGGCCCTTATAGATAGGGAAGTGTATTTAGCGATGTCCATCTGTCCGTGTTTTGTTTAAAATCAACTTTTTGAAGTCCCCCGATGTCGCATAGACCCGTAAGTGGTATCAAACTATCAAAAAGATCTGCGAGCAAATCGCTATTTAAATCTAGCAAAATCTCCCGAAAGCTGACATAAATATATAACAAACATCTAGACTACCTCTGTTTATTTCTTTAAAATTTGTACATAAAAACCTCTACAACTGGCCCGGAGTTGTTTCGCATAATGTGCAATGCAAGACAGATTCTCATAAATTTTTTCCCACCAACATTTTTGTGAAACATACTTACAGCCTATCTCTGCCCCCCTAACAGGGTTGTCATACAAAGTTTATTTTTTTTTAATTTTACATGCTTACCCGCTATTACCATTACCTAAGGGGGTTGCCATAAAAAAAATTAACAAAAATAATGTAAAAAGTGCCCAAAACCCATTAGTTTCTCCTCCTAAACATATTCCTAGAATATACTTACCCCTATCTCCATCGCCTAAGGGGACTTCAACACAAAGTTTTGGAAATTGTAAGAAGTCCCCCCTACAGCTTCCAGGGTGCCCGTAAATATTTTAAATGTAGGACTGATCCCAACTCATTTTTCCTTGCAAACATTTTCCTACAATTAACTTACCTCTCAACCCCCTAAGGGTGTTGCCATACAAAATTTGAAAAAATAAGGTAAAAAACCCTACAACTTCCCCAGAGTCAACCCTAGAGGAATAAAAGGTATCACATACCCTCATTAGGTTTCCGAATCAAACATATTGCTAAAACATACTTACCCCTAATCACCATCACCTAAGGGGGTTGCCATACAAAATTTACAAAAATTATGTGAAAACGCTCATAATTTCCCCAGAGTCGGCCTTAGAGAAATAAAATGTACGAGGGGAATCTAATCCCCTCCCAAACATATTCCTAGAACATACTTTCCCCCTATCTCCACGCCGTAAGGGATTGCCATATAAAGTTTGGTAAAATTGTAATAAACACCCCTAGAGTTAAAAAAAATTAGGGGGCTGAAAGCCAATGTGAAAGGTATCTAAAATTCGGCACAGCATTCAGAATTAATTTGGCTACGAGAATAGCTATCGACTTCAAACCGCCACAAACTAATTTTATTAAAACATTTGCAGTTCCAAAATCACTTGGTTAGATCTGATGACAGGGTGTTTCAAGATACCTATGTGAAGGGTATAAAAGATTTCAAATTCGTACAAAATATTTTTGTGACAAAATTATTTTACAGTAAAGAAGGAAACGTGGAAAAATTCCATTCGCGTCAAAATGCTGAAGAGAGTTGAGTATTTTTAGTGTTTTTTTGGAGCATTAAAAATGTTTAAAAAATAATCTAAAATTTACTTGAGTTGAGTTTTGAAAAAAATTAAAGCCTGGTTGACATAAAGCAACTTGTGCTTAATTTTTTTATAAAAAATAAAAACAACAAAAACATTTCTTGCTTTTTTTAATAAAAAAAAATAAATGTAAACCTCGATTGTTTTTAAAGTTAAAAAATATAAATAATTTAATGAAATCAATTAAAAATAATTTTGAGGTTAAGGTTAATAAAAACTAAAAGGATTAAAAAACATATTTAAGAGAAACAACTATTTTACAAATTGAATTACAAATTACGAAAAAACAAATTTAGAAAATTTCGAATTTAAAAATTTAAAGGAAAAACTTACATATGACTGTTATGGACATTGAGGTTAGGTAAACTTTGACCCAAATGATTAAGAGGCTGCACTGTCAACGTATTAGAAGACGAAGTGGTTATAACTTTTAATTTTTGTGGACTTATTGTGGTTAGGGGTTTGCCTTTTAAAGGAAAACCATGGGCTCCTAAAAAGAAAAAATATTTAAAATAATAAGAAAATAATTGTTAAATATTTGCTATTAAAATTAAAAATCATACCCAAAAACGCGCAACCCTCATCACTAGACAGTGAATTGGTTTTTTCAAAATCCACAGAAATATTGCGGGAATCATTTAACTCCACCGAACCACTATGACTATTATTTGCACTGGTGACATATGAACAAATTGATGAATTCATGGATGATTTTTTAACTCCCAAAGAATCGGCTGCACTGCCCGCCAAACGCATAGAGTCCCAAGGCGTCGCCATAGAGCTTTGCTTAAGACGCGTGTAAATCATTCTGGCCCTTTTAAGGGCTTCATACCAATTCTTAGCCTCGCTACATTGAAGGGTAAATGCACTTATTGCCACTTGGAATTCATTTAGATAAACACAACTTAATAAATTATTGGAATGTTGTACTATAAGTCTATCGGTTAGATAGGGCTGTCGTATCACTTTAAGGGTACCCAAACCCTTTTTTGCTATTGATTTGCACACCAATAGCATGTCGGTTAGTAAAAAGCAATGCACTTCGACTTTGCCAAGATTGTCTTTGTATTTGTGATCGCCTTCCATGAAGAGATGGCGAACATGCTGAGAGGCACAGCCTTTCATGGGACCACACAAATCAAACATTTGACTATATTGTTTAATCATTTTCTCCAAATGTTCATTGTTGGTGTCCTGGACAAGAAAATATTTATTTAAAAAAAAATTGTTAAGAGTTAATTATTAAACACAAAAAACCCAAAACTTACCACTACATCATAGGATTCTATGCGTGCCATAACACCCTTTAAACGTTCATTTTCTTGTCTGGTAGTTAAATGGTTATTAACGCTAAAAACAAAATTTTCGGTGGTATGAATCTAAAAATTAAAAAGAGAAACAAAATCGTTAGAATTTCAAAGCCATAAACTCTTTGCCTGCATTATAACACACCATTGTTTCAATTGCCTCGATTTCTTCAACATCTGTCATCTGTTTCTTAATGGCAGCCAGCAGTAAACTATACTTTGTCAAACGCTGCATGGGTCGAACTAAGATGTCGGCTAAACGTAAACGATTGCACATTTTCTGGGCCTCACACCAGGCCAAATAGGAGGTAAACAAAGAATTTGTGCGATTCAATTCTTTGCAATAAAACTGACAAGTACTTTGTTCTGCACAATACTTTTTGTAGGGAGCGAAAAAATTCGCAAACGCTATAAAACCCTGTTGAAAAAAAGCCACTCTTAAGGGATCGCGGGTATTAATACTGTGTGCCACCATGGGATATAAATAAAAGGTCCAAAATTTTAAATTAGCTTCACAAATGTCTCGTATATTGGCAAATAAACGATGTTGATCAACTTCTTTCAATAGACCCTCGCCTTGTACGGCCTCAAGGCAGGCTAAAAAAAGCTAAAACCCAAAAAAAAAATTAAAAAATCATAAACAAAATCTTTTACAAAAACCCTAAAATACTTACATCCGTTACCGTTTGCAAACAGTGTATGTAGTCCACTTCGGTTGTTACCAACTCCCAGATGGCAGTCTGTATCCTAATTTCACTTTCATTCATGCTGCCACTCTCTACTAAATCCATCCACGACTTATGTCGCTTATCTAAGTAATTTAAAGCATTAGTAAGATCGGGATGATCAAAACTTAAGGTGGCATTAGTATTCTGGGGAACACCATTTTTTGAATAGTTATTAAGCAGCTCACACAACTGACTTTGTTGGGGATTTTTTACACCAAACAAGCCAGACCATCGTTGTTTTAATTGCTTGCCCGTTAAATTAACCTCCGTCGATTCATCGGTAGAGGCTGAAGACAAAAGGCGGGGTGGTCGATTGCGTGAACCAAAAGAGGCGGCTTTTTGTAGTGTTTTACGTGAGCTGTCCTTGTCCAGGACTATTAAATGATGGCCAGCTAAATTTTCCACTTCGGTATTTTCATCCAAAGAGGTTTGTATGGGGGAAGATCCTTGACGGGGAAAGAAAGGTTTGCTTAAGTTTTTTTATCTAAAAACAACTCAAGATTTTTTGACATTTCATTGGGGGTATTTAAGTTTTCAAATTTTAACGAGTAAAAAAAATTGTAGTCGGTCAAGCTCGACCATATATATCGGAAGTAGGAATTATTCCAATATGGAACCCATCATAAAATATGAAATGACAGGATGAGAATTCAAAATTTTGTGAACATAAAGGGATATTTGAGGCAGTTATGGCCCAAAATGCTTATTCCGACAGGGCATTTTAAAAAGGATATTTGAAGAAATAGACCGATCTTACAGAATAAATATGTACGACGTGATATGGTATAATAATTTTTGGTCCTAAACATTTGCAAAAACTTATGGAGGTAAAGTTTAATTCGTTGCAGTTATGGCCCGAAACGCCTGTTCCGGGTGGGGCATTTGTATGGGGGCCATGTTAAGAAATGAACAGATTATCACTAGTTTCGACAGGCTTGGTTTCTACACCAAACAACGTGTTTGTGAAAATTTTTTTTGAAAACATTTTTAAAAAATTCGATCTGTATTTTGATCACCGCCAGAAAGTGATTTTGAATTGATCGCTTTTGCAAAAGGTGGGTGTCAGACAATTTGGGCATTACAAACACCTGCACAAGTGCACCTACCTGCACAAATGCAACCAACCTTGTAAATTTTAATACCCTTCACATAAGTGATAAGGGTATATGTAAGTTTGTTATTCTGTTTTCAATTTCTTCAATATCCATCTGCGTCCCCATAAAGGATATATTTTCTTGGTCCTTATAGATAGGAAAGTCGATTTTGTGATTTTCGTCTGCCCGAGTTATGGTTGAAATATATATTTTTTAAAGCCTCCGATGTCGCATAGACCCGTAAGTGACAACAAACTATCAGAAATAACGTCGAGAAAATCGCTATTGAAATTCAGCAAAATCGCCCGATAACTGACTGAGATATACACCAGAAATCAAGTCCCTCCATTTATTTCTCTAAAAACCTTCCCAAAAACTGCCCCTACACGGGTGCAATGAAAGACCGACTCCCATTAGTTTTTCTCCCCCAACATTTTTGTGGAACTTACTTACACCCTATCTTCGCCCCTAACAGGGTTGCCATTAAAAAATATTTTTTTTTTAACTTTTTAAAAATTTGTTTTAAATCGCCTTCACAGCCTCCACGGTGCTCCTACAAAGGTCAAATGTTAGACCGACCCCAATTAATTTTTCCCCCAAAACTTTTTTGTGAAACATGCGTACCCTCTATCTCCAGCCGCTAGCAGGGTTGCCATACAAAATTAAAAAAAATAGGGTAAAACCCCCTACAACCTTCTCGGAGTCGCCCTTATAGGAATAAAATTAATTACAGGCATCAATAGTTTTCCCTCCCAAATATATTTCTAGAACATACTTACCCCATATCTCCAGCCCCTAAAAGGGTTGCCATACAAAATTAAAAAAAAAATAGGGTAAGACCCCCTACAACCTTACCGGAGTCGCCATTAGTATTCCCTCTTAAACATACTTACCCCCTATCACCATCACCTACCATACAAAATTTACAAAAAATATGTAAAAGCGCCAATAACTTCCCCAGAGCCGGCCTTAGAGAAATAGAGGGTACGACCGACCCCCACTAGTTTCCCCTCCCAAGTATATATTTAAAACATACTTACCCCCTATCACCATCGCCCAAGGGGCTCCATAAAAAGTTCAGGAAATTGTAAAAAGACCCCCCTACATCTTACAGGGTGCCCGTGGATAGGCCAAATGTAGGACTGGCCCCCACTAATTTTTCTTTGCAAACATTTTCTTTGGAACATACTTGCCCCTTATCACCACCCTCTAAGGGAGTTGCCATACAAAATTTTAAAAAATTATGATAAAAACCCCTACAACTTCCCCTTAGTCACCCTAAGAGTGTTAAAATATGATACCGGCCCCTGTTTCAAATAGAAATATTTCATAAATAAATAAAATGGACAAAAATAAAAAAAAAATCGAGGTTTGGAAAGCCAATGTGAAGGGTATATAAGATTTGGCATGGCTGAATATAGCCGGTTATAGGATTATTATCACGGTGTTTTCCAGTTTAAACATACATACATGTATCGCCTAGTGATAAAATTTTAATATTAAAACATGTTTTCATATATTTTTTTTAAAGATCATCGAGATGCTATAATATTTAATGCTTTAACTGATAAGTACTTACCCGCTTCTAAAAAAGCCGGTGATTGATTATTGTCATTGCTATCGGTGATTGTTAATTGGGTAAAACTTAAATTACGCCTTCTTAAAGATTGGCTTAAAGCATTCCTAAAAAATAAAATAAAAAATTAAAATAAATATTTAAAGCAGCTCTTCTAGCTAAAACAGCTGATTACAGCTGTCTAAAATGTTAAACTATCAGCTGTTTTCTATCAGTTATTGCACAACTGCAGTGTTTAACAGCATTTTTCTTGAAAATATATAAGTGTAGCAGTAAGTGCTAGCGGCAGTTTGTAAAAATGCTAACCTCTAGCAATATTGTTGAACTTTTGTAAGGAAACAATAAGGCTGCATTGAAAAAATTATTAAAATACTTACGCTAAGGTAACACCTTTTGTGGCAGGAAAAAACTCTTCATCTTGACAGCCCGATTCATTGCAAAAACTAACTGAAAAATATTCCGAACTTGAGACCTATAAATTAAAATAAAATGCAATTATTTTAAATTTAAATAAAACAATTAAGTTTAAAGTAATTAACTTATAAATTTGAAACAATTAAAATAAGATAAGAAAAATGCAGCTTATCTGAGTCGGCTTAAATATTGTGAAGTGTTGTAAAGAAAAGGCAGTTAAATTACACTATAAAAAGACAGTTGATATTTTAAAAACCGGTTGTTGGAAAAAGTTGATTAATTGGACTCCCTCATTTATACGTCTGTACGTGGGCGTTAACAGTTGGGCATACAAGATAACGGAATTGATTGACTTTGAGTTGGCAAAGCTAAGAACTAATCCTTGTTTTCATTAACTAAGAAAAGTCAAGTTTTGTGATTCCTTGGGGCAGGTGGAAGCCGAACAATGATATTATTACAACCGTTCTACACCATTTCCAATTCTATTTCAGAACTTTCTAATTGTATTTCAGAAAATTCTAATTCAATTTCAGAAATTTCTAATTCAATTTCAGAAATTTGTAATTCAATTTCAGAAATTTCTATTTCATTTTCAGAAAATTCTATTTTAATTTCTTTATTTTGGATAAAAGTGCACTGTCCCGTTTCTGTATTATATGTGAGAAGCTGTTAAGTCTTAAAAAGACAGAATGAATCAGGGTAGGTAAGGTTAGAATAGGTAAAAAAGAGCAGGCCTTTACGGCCTCAAGTGCCGCTGGACATGCACCTAAGCCTGTGATCGGTTTGTTGTGCGTTTGTAGCATGGAAAATGACTCTGGGGGCAGAAATAAAAAGAAATTCGGTGATGCGAAAGAATTTCCTTAGCACCTCCTGTTCTACGCCTCCCGGTGAGCCGCATCTAGAAAATCATCAGACATAAAACATCTGGGCTGTGTAAAACCCGGGCGGTGACACAGGCAATACTCCGCCGTTTCAGTGTCCTTTATGCATGTCCTGCACTCGCTGTTCTCCGCAACCGATGGAGTTGTGCTCTTACGTTTGAGTGACCCGTTAGCACATTCATCATCTTGCTTAGTTTAGGCTTTCTAAGTTTCAGTTCTGTTCTCATTTGGGTTGCCCCAGAGAAATTTTTTAACTGTTTCGTTTTTCCATTGCAACCTGTGGGTATTTTTCGCCCACTTTTTTAACTCGGCATTTGTCGCAGCAAAAGGCTTCGGGCCAGGTCAACCTCCCGCTGTCCCCTAGCCCTGAATTAGGATAAGAAAAATGTTTTTGTTTAGGACTACTACAATGAAGGCTAAAAGAGGTCATTCGATTTTGTTGGGCTCAAATTTTTTTTCTCTATCTGAAAAACTTTGATTCTGTTTTTTGATTATGCTTATATAAATTTTACTGGTCAAGTCGAGAAGATGATATCGGCCAAATGGGCGCCGATACAATTAATTTTTATACGGGTTCGTTTTATGGCATTTTTCATTACTTCTGCGATAACTTCCGGCGACAGATTCTCGCACTCGTGTCGAATGTTGTCCTTGAGGGCTTCCAGGGTCTCGGGCTTGTTCACGTAAGCACGGGACGGAAACGGTTAAGTCGGGCAATCTTGGGGGGCCAATATTAACTGCCAAAACGAGATGTGAAGCTACCCGGGAACGCCGCCTTCAGAATATCGGTTGTGGCTCGCGCAGTGTGTGCCGTTGCACGATTATTCCTCGTTCTTGGAGAGTGTATCGCTCCATGGCTTGTTCACTTGTATTCTACATCTGTCTAGGTCACAAATGTCAAAACAGATTTGACTTTGGCCGCCATTCGCAAAAATAAGAGCATCTTCAAATAGGGTGATTTCTTTTGGCCCACCTTGTATAACCTAATAATATTTTTCGATTTAAAAACTTTACACAAGTTATAAAAAAGAGGTACAGGTCGCAATTTTAAACACATTTTAATAAATTTTAAACAGATAAGAACGTGCCTCCTGTAGTAGGCGTTTACTCAAACAGCAAGTTCAATTTGTGTATACGATGGCATTTAATATGAAAAAATCGTTGTTTGGGGTAAAATATCGTCGAGCTCCACTGATTATAATTTTCTTTTTAGTTTTAATTTATGATTATTATTCTGTACTTCCCATGTGTGTCTCAAATAAGCTGCTTGTTGCCTGCTTTTATAAACTTTGTTTAAGACAAAAACAAACCCAACTTAAGGAAAAAAAATTAAGAAATCATAAAATAAATAAAAATAAATAAGGTCAAGGATAGAAAAATTGAAACAATCTTTATTTGTAAAATGAAAAAAAACCACTTGAGATATTTATTTCATTAAAATGAACTCAGCATTGGTAAGCCACAAGACAAAGAAGTGGGTGGCTTTTTGGAGCATTTAAGGATGCTGTTTGTTCGTTAAAAATACAAAAAAAAAACAGTACAAAAAAACGAATTGAAAAGCTTATCGTTAACTACCTCTGAGTGACAAGTGTTGTTATCAAACAAGGTTGAAAATCATACACATCCTACAATACAACTGTGAAGTAAGAAAAAATTCTCACTCTCCCTCCCTTTTCACTGGTTTTTTTTCTTATCAACACTTGATAAGTATTCTTATCATTCATTATTTTTATGCTTTAATTTAATAGTTTTTTTTTTAAAGAAAATTAAAAAAGATAAAAAATAATGTTCCAAATATAAAAAAAGGAGAATAAGTTAATAGCAGTAGTTAAATAAATGTATACAGTTTGTTAAATTAATGTCAAGAAAATTAAAATAATGTGCAACGATTTTCTATTTATTTAAGAATTTTTTTAATCTCAGCGAAAAACACCGTTAAATTTTTTTATTTAAGTAAATTGACAACACTTAGGTTAGGTTAGGTTAGGTTGAACAGGCAGCCGTTGAAGGAAAGGATACAGCTCACTTGGGTCCGCTTAATTCGGTCCCTTTGTGTTACCTGGAGAGGCAGTTAGAATAGGTTAAGATGGAAAAAAAGAAAAAAATTAAGAGAAGGATAAGAAAGAAAGAAAGAAAAGAAAATGAAGCAAACTTACCAGGGTCTCAAGTGAGAATCGAACCCACAACCCCCAGACTGGTAGACTCGGGCACTTACCACTGATCTACTGGGGCACCCTAACAACACTTAACAAACCTTGATTTTTATTATTACTTTCACATAGTTAAAGGGATATATATTTCAGTTTATCATTCTGTTTATTATTTCTGAAAGATTCGCGACTTCATAAAGTAAACAAACATAGGGACAATTGAATTGTGACGGGTGTGACCAATTTTGATTATAATTTAAACATTTTACAATTTAAAAAAGTGAGATAGTTTTTAAGGACGGTGTGTTGTTTTTAACTTTTTGTTATATCGACACGCTGAAGAGACATGATTTCTGATTAGAATGGCCACTATAAGACTGTGACGGGTGTGACCTTACAAATTTTTAAAACGAAACTGACATTAAGATTGTGTGTTAGAAAACGTGCACATTTATTTTAATTTTTTGATGGTTTCAAGTATATTTGATCGTATTTAAAATTTTATTTTCACATAAAAATATTTGTTCTGCAAGAAAAATGTGACGGGTGTGACATTTTCATCGAAACGTAAAAAAGAAGTGCAGGTTATTCAGTATGTGATTGCTTTAAGCTCTTTCCCAATTAATAAATATGAAACAATTTTTTATGTTCGATTATCTGCATTTTCTTTAAGACATATGCTAAGTCAGGTTACGAGGGTCAGTGACAAATGCAATTCGCCATCTTTACCCAGAGGCTCGTATGCCCATTATGACCCCCTTCGATATATGAACTAAATTTAATCGAAGTATCTTCAAAATTGCCACATGTGGCGTGTTATCAAGAATATATATGGACACCCAGCCAGTCGGACGGGCCTAAGGACATGCTTAAATCGACTCAGAAAGTTACTTTGAGTCGATCGGTATACTTGAAGTTGGGTCTCAGACCCACATGCACAAACACATAACACCCCCACCACGTACGTTGTGTGGGTATAAATAAATAAATATGTGAACACATGTCAACATTAATGGACTCATGAACGATCGCGAACGTGCTCTAGCGGATCTTCTGAGTGTTAGTGCCCGATTATTGTAACATCACCGGCAATAAAATTGTCAGCCATTGCATATTGGATAAAATACGATTAGATTCTATTTTAAATTAAAAAAATGGTTCAGCAAAAACTAGAAGGGCAAGGCCGATTGCATTAATTTTGAGCCTCATATGGTTTAAACTAAATGGAATGTGAGAATGAGAAAGATATAGAGATTCTGAAAAAATCTTTGCTATTGCTCAAGCGTTGATAAGTGTGAAATATAATAATAACGTAGGGCTCATATGTTTGTAGTTAGAAAAAATTAATTTTATTTTGCAAGCATTTCTGTTTAAGATGTAAATTGTAAGTGAGTGACTTTTTCATTTAATTCCATAACTGCCCTCGTTATTCGACAAAAAAAAATTATAGGGAAACGATACTTTGAAACTTTTCTAAACATTTTAAGCGATTATTTTATTATTTACTAACTATGTATAATTAAAATAGTGCTTTTTTAAGCAAATGGTTGACTAAACATACACTGGGAAGGTATTCTATTAAAAAGAGTAGCATGTTAACCAAAAAGAAAGTTGGCTGCAACTGAATTATCACTACAAGATAAACGAAATAAGATACAAAACTTAAAAATAAACTTCTTAAATTAATTGTTTTACATACCACAAAAGGTATACCTTCCCCATGGTTTTCTACCTAAGTCCCCTTAAGGGAATCTTTTCCTTTTTCTTGGCTTCACATTGCACTTACGTTTACAATCTTTTATTGTTTTTGTCAAACTTAAAATACTAAAACAGATAACTGTCAGGATGTCCTTTAAATTCCCTTCACTATTGTTTGCCATCATTCACACCAATATCCTTTATTCCTTGTCAGTGTTTGTATTAAAAGTAAGTAAATGAAATTATATTTGAAAGAAAATTGATGAGTAATCTTGATTTTCCAGGGAAAAATTGAATTAAAATGCTCATAAAAATATACTTAAACGTAATGGTAAATTAAAAAGATGCCAAAGCATCGTAGCTAAGTGTGTTGAAGGTGGCGGAAGAAGACAGGAATAAAGTAAGAAGTTAATGGTCAAATTGACCTTCTTATAGTAAAACTCTAATGCAGTTTCTTATTTCATCAAAGTTAAAATGAAATTCTATATTTTAAACTGCTACTTTTAAGCTTAAAAAAGGGAATAGGAATGGTTGAGAGTTATTATCTACCAATCACTACTTAAGAGGGGAAGGGTACTGTGCGTAAGTTTTAAAGTATTTAATGACAAGAAGGCATTCAATTTTAGAAAATGAGGCCTTAAATGTTAAGAAACCATGATTAAACAACCTGCTTTAGTTTCAACAGAATAATGTGTTTTAAATAAGAATTTTGGGAAAAAAATTTAATATTTTTTTTTTTAATTTTCAATGTTTGAAATATACACACATACATACATATGTATATTAAAAACAAGCGCACATGCCTAAACATGATGTTGCATGTTTAATTTTTATATTATTCTTTACATAAACCGATTAAGTATAAAAGTAAAAAAAAAATCAAGCTAAATCTTTATAACTTGTGGCAAACTTTGCTATTTCTTTAATTTTTTTCTAGCATCTTGTAATACAATTTGTTACATATAGTATTTAAAATATTTAGGATATTCAAGCTTTTTTTTATTAATACATAAAAAAGATCCAAAAAACATAATTTACTTTTACTACTAACTTACATGAAAAGAATACCGTAAAAATATTTAAAAAAAACAAGTTCCCCTTAAAGTAGGCTAATACTTTTTCGCTTACTTACGCTTTATACAGGGTGTCTGGTGGCAAATTTATATTTTTAAATATGATTATTTCAAAAATAACGCTGCGGAGGGAGGGTGGCGCCGTTGAAATTGTCGATTGTGCGAATTTGTCAGTTATAATGTCGCAGTGGTTGAGTGAGCATAGCGTGTTCGCTTTGGAGACATTTTTTAAGAGTAATGAATCTTACACAATTGCTCGTCGATAATTTTGTTCAAAGTTCGGTATTCGGCGGCAACGTTATGGACCGAGTGTAAATTTAATTCGTTCTTGGAAGCAGAGATTCAGCGCAACTGCTTTGGCTATGAATGACCCACGGCCGGGGTCCGATCGACCTACAAGGAAAAGCTGCGACTTTCAATACGAAAAAGAGCAGCCTCACTGGGACTTCAAAGAGCGAATATTCATGAAATTTAAAAAAAAGGTTCGGAAGTTCCATCCCTTTTAAAATTTAAATCGTTCAAGAACTAAAAGAAAGTGACTTTGATTTACCCAAATATTTTTATGAAGCGATGTTGGAGTCTTTTCGCACTGTAAATCCAATTTTTTTTGAGCGACGAGGCTCATTTTCACTTAAACGGTCACGTCAACAAGCAAAACTGCCGTTACTGGTCCCCAAGAATCCGCAACCTTCGATTGAAACATTAAAAACCATTGCATTGCCCCAAGGTAACTGTTTGGTGTGCCTTATCCCCGCATGAGATAACTGAACCATTTTCGATTTTCTTTTTCAAAATGCTCGAGGTCAGGCGAGGAATGTCAACGGTAAAAATTATCGAAACATGATTACAGAGTTCTTTTGCTAAACCTGCGAGCTCATCCATCGTTCTCTTTACACACGTGGTTTCAACAGGATAGGACGACTGCATACACAGCCAGAGCTTCGATGAATTTGCTTCGGGAAAATTTTCCCCAAAAACTGATCAGCCACCTTTGGGACATTTCATGGCCGAGAGGGTTTACAATGACTATCCCCAATCTCTTGTGGCTTTAAGGGAAAATATTCGTCGTGAAATCAGCTCAATTAAACCAAGTTTACTGCAGCGTGTGGCGCAAAACACAAGGCTCCGTTTTGAACAGTGTGTTCAACTCGACGGAAGACATCTAGTTAACATACTCATTAAAAAATAGAATCCGCATTTCCATTCTATCGTTCAATGCTTTTAATAAAACTTTGTGTCAATTATTACGTTTTTTTATTTAAGTTAGAAAATATAAATCTGCCACCAGACACCCTGTGCTATTGTCATAGTTGCATTGAAAGTTCACCTATGATTTATTTACAGAGAGGATCTTAAGTCTAAAATGATAATTATTCATCATCACGTTCCTTTATGTTAATGTAAGTTCAAGTGTTTGCTTTTAAGACTATGTTAGTTTTATTATTTTTCTTTATTGCATGTCTGCAGGATAATGCGTTTCTTTAACAACTATCACATGCGAATTTTCTTCGCCTTCGGCCTTAACAGTTGCTTAGTATTTTTTTCTTACTTTTTTACTTCAAACATTCCAAACATCTGTTTTTATAGCCTCAAGTACTTGTTCGTCATAAAGCCAACAAGTGCAGTCAAGTGTATTAAGATTGTTCTACTGATTTCATTATGCAAATAGTTACATACATACATATATGTATGTATGTGAATAAGTAAGAGTGATTGCATTAAAGTGTGGGAATTCGTGGTGGGTAGTGTATGCGTGAAAGTTTTCAAAAACTAGTGCATCCTTTTCGTATTAGAAAATTGTAGTGAAAAAAATTCTTTATGAAAAAAAGAAAACTAATGGCATAAGAGAATTTGCCATAAAAAAATTTTCAGTAGCCGTAAAAATAGAGGAACAATGTTGTTTTATTGAAATTGTAACTAAAAATATTTAAGAAAATGACAAATTTTGAAGCTAAAGTTTAAAAAATATATTTTATTAGCGAAATTTACTTTTGATTAAATATTTGCTTGAAGTGCAAGTTGAAACTCTTTTACATAAAATGCATATGAAAAAGCGTTGAGATATTAATATATTTTATTTCAATAAGTTTAATATTTTAAACTGATTAGTTGCATTTTCAAGATCTTAGAATTGTTTTAAATTTTTTTTGTCTTTAGTTGAAATGTTGCTTAACGCCGCCCCTTAAGTATTTAAGCTAAATTTTGTCTCAAACAATACAAACACTGACAAAAGATAAGCGACTAAATGAAGGGAATTTAAAGGACATCCTGACAGTTATCTGTTTTAGTATTTTTAGTTTGACAAAAACAATAAATTACTATAAATTTAATTGCAATGTTAATTTTTCTGTCTTAAACTGTATGTCAGGATGAAGTTAGTTCAGTTCATTGGCGAGTTTGGTGAAAAACCAGGGGAAGGTATGCCCTTTAATGTATTTTGTAAAAACTTTTCGTTTAATTTAATTATAGTTTTTAAAAGTTTTTTGTTTTTATTTAATAGTTATATTTAAGTTTTTACCAGTTTTGAATATTTAAAATATTTGCTGATTCTATTTTAATAGCAATCCTTCCCTAGTTTCTGTTTAGTTAACTATTTTGTAAAGTTTTACACCTTCAGATAGAAAGAATAAGAAAAGTGTGTTAAAAGTAGAAAAATAGATTAAAATAATTATAACAATTCAAAGTATTGTTTTTTTACTCTTTTTTGGAATAATGAGGGTAGTACCAGTATTAAAAAAAAAAAACATTTACTTAAGTTAAGGTTTTAAAACAAAAGTACTTATTCATTGTGTTGTTGGGTAGTAAAGCGTTATCAATGTAAACGGGTTAGTGACTGATTTATTACTGTACATACTAAACGATTAAAAAATTAGGTCTGTGGGTACCCCTGGTACCGCAGTTAGGGTCCATTAAAAAAGGATTTTTTTTAAACTGGGTACTGAGGGGATAAAAAAAGGGGCCAAAATGGGGAAACTGATGAATTACTATCTTCTAAACTTAACACGACAGAAGCACACCGGCTACCATACAAAAAAACACAAAAACCATAGACACGTGTCATGGTACTTTTTCGAAATTATTGTAACTTCTTAACCAAAAGTTTTAAAAACAATTGTATATCGTAATAACTTCAAATGCATTTTTTTTCAACAATTTTTGCTTAGAAAATTTTTATTTTACCATGTACGACAATACAACATAGGTTGTGAATTGGCCAAATGTAAATATATTCTTGGTACTTTTTTAAATTTCGGATCCTAAAGAATAAACAAAAAAACTATATTTTGGTACTTTTTATGTACTTTTTGTAATCTTTAAACCAAGAACAAGTTTTTGGTATCTTTTTGAACTTTGGTACAGAGAAACAAGCCGATCGGCTCAAAGTCGGCTCACAGCCGGCGCCGACTTTTTTAAGTCATGTAGCCGCCGCCGACTTCTTCGGCTTGCATCGGCTTAAATACGTCAGACTACTTTAAAATATTTTACAATATTACAAGAGCATTTTTAAATAAAATATTTTTTTTTTTATTTTTAACGAAAAAACTTAACAAAATTTGTTTTTGTAATATATTTCATTTAAACTATGCTATTTTGTGTCATCGTTAGCACACAAAATAGTGTGCACAGCGGCAATGTGTGTCATTTTACCTATTTTTCGGTGTGTGAATTTGCGTTTTGAAAATTTTTATAGGCGGTGTCATATTTTAACCCTCTTAGGGTGACTAGGAGAGTTGTAGGGGTTTTTAGCCTAATTTTTAAAATTTTGTATGCCAGCCCTCTCACGGTGCGGACATAGAGGGCAAGCATGTTCTAGAAAAAAGTTTGAGGGGGAAAACTATTGGGGGCCTGTCATACATTTTAAACCTCTAGGGACGACTCTGGAAATGTTATAGGGGTGTTTGCCCTATTTTTTTTTGAAATTTTGTATTGTATGTTGCAGGATAATATTTTGTAGGAGAAACAAATGGGAGTCGATCGTTCATTTTATTTCTCTAAGGCGGACTCTGGGGAAATTATGGGCGTTTTTACATCTTTTTTGTTAATTTTTTATGGCAACACCCTTAGGTGATGGCAATAGGGGTTAGCATGTTTTAGGAATATGTTTTAAAGGAAAAACAAATGGGGGCCTGTAATACATTTGATTCCTCTAGGGGTGGCTCTGGGAAAGTTGAAGGGATTTTTGCTTTATTTGTTCAAAATTTTGTATGACAGCCCCTTTAGAGGGTGGAAATATACATACCCCCTTCTCTACAAAAAAAGTTTGTAAGGAAAAATTAGTTGGGGCCAGTCCTAGGGCACCTAAAAGCTGATGATTTTTTACAATATCTTAAACTTTGTATGGAAGCCCCCTTAGGCGATGGAGATAGGGAGTAAGTTGATCATAGAAATATGTTTGGGAGGAGAAACTTATGAGGTTCGGTCGTACCCTTTATTTTTCTAGGGCCGACTTTGGGGAAGGTGTAAGCGATTTTACATCAATTTTTTGCTCAGCCGTTGCCACCGAGATTTCGTGGTCGGCTTCTCTCTAAGCTTTGGACGTTTAAGGAGTACATTTTGTACTTATTTTTGGTACCTTTATTAAACGAAACAATATTGAACAAAAAATAATGAATTAAAAAAAATTCATCAAATGTTATTTCTGAACTAGTTTGTCAGAAGGTTTTCAATCAAGTATAATTTTTAATTATTATATTTTTAATCTTATTTTATTTTATTCAATTTAATTTTAGAAAGAAAGTAATAGTATCCTTTAAAATATAATTTTTTATTAGCCACGAAAAATTCAAGGTTTAGAATTATGTACTTCAGCATTGTGACCCATTTAAAACTGTTGATGCAAACTTCTTTTACATTTTTATGTGAAATATAATTAATAAAAAACATATTTTTATATAAATAATTATTATCCTTTTAAATCACTTATGTTTTAACAAACAAACTACAAAAAGAAAAAACTTACAAGCAAAAACACGCAAATAAAAAGAAACTAAAGAGCAACAACAACAAAAAACGTGCGAAATTTATAATAACAGTTGCATATATAAAGGCGTAATTGTGAAATAATTCAAGTGCATACTTTACGGCATAATTAAGAAATAAATTAAAATAAAAAGTTTCTCAACATACAAACAAAACTAAGAAGAAAAGAACAAAATCTTTAAGGTTATGATTATTTATTTTTTTATAATTGGCATGGTTTTTAGTGAAAATTATACATTAAGAAATGAAAAAAAGGGGGAAAAGGGAAAACTCTTATGGGAAGAAAGAATTTCTAAAAAAAATGAAACTATGTATTTTACAACATTTAGAGCAAATATTATGAAAAAAAATTTCTAAAAATGTTTTAAAAGAAAAGAAATGAAAAGAGCAAGAAAGACACTCACCTCACTGCGTGAGAGTATTGGCTTTTTACGCTGCAGAAAATAAGATTTCTTTTTAAAGCTAGTTGGTGTTAAACAGCTACCACCAGGAGGCTGTAAACTGGAAGCAGAAGATATAGTGGTAGAGGAGGCAGAGCCCAATTCGCCCAGGGAAAAAGAAAGCATACTATTAGAGGTGGCATTATTGTCATTAGAAGAAGGCAAATGTAAAGCTTTTAATGTTTTTGTTGTCGCCGACGATGTTGATGTCGACACTGTTGCACTGGCGATAGAGTCTGCTGCTGTTAAAGCCTCACTCTGAAATTTATTTGTATGATAATGATGATGAGTGGCATTGGTGGAGTAAGAATACAATTGTAGATTACTGCTGCTATAGGGAGCACTGCCTATATAAGCTAAAGAAATTCTACTTTTGCAACAGGCTGCAGTAGTGATAGTGGTACATGAAGATGTCTGTGTATAAAAAGTATTTGGTATTGATTTGGTGGTAGTGGGCAGTGGCTGCTGTGGTGCTTGTGTATAAATAGTGGGTGTTAGGCGGGTGGAAAGGCGTATACAGGAATTTTGCGGCAGTTTTGGGTGAAACGATCTAACAGGTGACAGAGCTCGTTTAATGGAGTGTTGATATTGTGGCAAAGGTGGTGAGAGTGAGGAAGGTCTTATAGGATACACACAAGAAAGTGTTGAGCTGATAGAGGCTTTAGTCTAATAGGTGTTAAAAAGGAAAGTATTTGAGAGTAAGCCACCGATTAAGTGATAACGTTTAGTGAAAATTATTTTAGTTTAATTTGTGAAGCGTGTTATGCGAAAGTTGAACAATAAAAAGAACATAGATAATATAGTTAGAATACAAATACAAATACATATTTTAAAGATAATTAAAAGTTTATAAAAGCTTAAACCCCATTTTCATAAAAATTAAAAAAATTTTCAAGATTTTTAAAACAAATTTTGCTTAAAAAACTTGTTTTAATTTATTTTTTTATTTATTTTTTAAATATTTATGTTTGGAGGAGCAAAGAAGTTTTTGAATTTATTATATAAAATATATTTATATTTTTAATAGTAAGAGGTTAAGAAAGCACTAACTTAAAAAGCTACTTAAATTAAAGCTACGGTAAAAACAAATAACTCAATGATAAAGCACATTTTCAGGCGCAAGAAAAATAAAACTAGTCAGAAAACGCTCTAAAAAAAGAACCAATGTAATTATGAAAAAAAAATAAATAAAAAAAGCAATTTGAAAAAGTGCAAACGTTTTCCCCAGGAATCAGTCTGTCAAATTCAGCAAGTCACCCCAAATTAAAAAATATTAACCCTTAATTTGTATTTGACCAAACAGAAAAAAACCCCGGAAAAGTCATTCGGGGTTTAAAGTTCTTTTTTGCAACTTTACAAAACTTCTTTACTTTTACCATATTTAAAGCTGTAGTATACGTTCATAAAAAATTATTTTAGCTGTTACTAAAATGAAATTCAAAAGAGAGTTAAAAAATTCCTTTAAAAATTAGAAAACTACGAAATTTAAGAACTTGTTTTATTCTTAATTTCCCCCTAAACAATTTTTAAACCCTAAAATGACCCTTAATTTAGGGTGAAAACCCTTAACTTGGCAACATTGCCAGGAAAAAAATCATGTACAAGAAGTCATTGGAGGTGTCAAGTGAAGTACACCACCTTAATGGTATTAAAGGTACATTTGTACGAGACTAAACAATAGCCACAGAAAACAGCTGTTCGAGCCAAACTTATGGGCAACATTGTATTTGATTTAAGGTTACCATTACGCCAAAACCATAGGAACCAATTGAGCTTTGGTTTTTATGGCAACAGTTATGGTTATGACGTTATGGTATTAAGGTAAGTCACATATAATTGAACCTTAAAATAAATTTTTTAAAAATCAAGTCTAGGGTACACTAAACAAGGCAACTGCAAGGCGAATTCAAAAAGTTCGTCTCTGAATTTCCTTTTTGTGTTTGAACGGTGGAACGCCAGAAAAATTAAAAATTTCATACAAAATTAAGTATTTGTAACGTGAAAATGTCAAATTTATTTTAATAGGCTGGGCTCTTGATATTATCTAAATGATTTTTAATTTTTTTTTAAATTATTATTTTTTTTTTCTTATCTAGTAAGGCCTAAACTAATTTATATATAATTATTTCTGCCAACAATATTAAGAAAAAAATTATTTTTGGGATTAATTTTTTTTGGCATAATTATTACAGTCTTTGGTTTTTCCAAATCTGCAAATAATTAACCATGAAATAACATTTCAAGCATCGTTTAATATTTTTTTTATTTGCATAGTTGATTTACTTTTTTTGTTTCCATAAAGATAATAAATGATGTTGCTCCTCTTTGCAAACTTTGCGTTAATTGACAATTTACACTCATCACAAGATTCGTCTTATTGGCAATATATCACGCAAACAGTTATAGCTTGGCCAGAAAGTCGTAAAATATAATGTAGTTGTTAATAAATAAATGTTAAACAGTTTAGGCCCTACTTTTGTGATAAACTTGTACATACAAATGTATGCCTTTGTTAAATACGATGTCATTGTCAACAGTGACATCAACTAACAATTTATTTTATAACAATGTTCATGACTTCATTATTAGCAAAATAATAATCATCATGTCGTCTATATTTACATATATATTAAAGATTTAAGGCAAAGTAAAATTAAAAATAAAAAAAAAAAATTGTTAAACAATTAATAAATTTATAAAGAATAGCAAAAAACAAATCATTGGAATGTCCTATACAGGATATGTTAGTAAGTGCCAACAGGAAGATACAATAAACCAATTTAAGGGGCTACATCAAATATAACATTTTTTAAGTCTTGATCAGCCCCTTAAGAACATTAAATTTAAATAAAGCAAAGTTTAAAAGCCATCTACAACAAAAACAACAACAGTATTATAACCAACATAAACAGAAGCTACACACCCACACATACACACACACACACTCACACACTCATGATAAAATACAGACAAAAATTATGAATCAAATTTACATAAAAAAGACAATTAAACGTGAAGGAATAAAGAATAAACAAAAGAACAGAGGAAAAACAAAGAACAACTAAGAAGCAAAAGCAAAAAAAGAAAATTAAATTAAAAAATTAAAATTACTCATGTAACAGATTGAAAAATTATATTCGATTAAACACAAATTTTTTCTTCATTAAAAAAGGAAATTAAAAATTAATTTAAATGAAACAAGAAAATTATGAAAAAGAAAAATTCTATCAAAGCAAGAATTGAAAGTTTAATACAAAATAATCAGAAATTTTGTCAACTGTATTGTTAGGTCTTTTTGGTTGTTGATCTTATTTAGGGCTTGTCCCCATAAAAATACTACTTTCAGGCAAATCACCCAAAAGCTTATAGAATTTCTAACAATATTATTGGCTGCCCTTATTTTTGCAGTAACTAGGTTGTGACTTTACCCGTCCCGCTCTGCTGGAGACGACCCTACTGCTAAAAAAAACTAAAGTGTTTTATTAAACCTTTTGATATTTAAAAAAATTAAACTTACATATTAAAACTTTTACGAAGATAGTCTGGTGGCATTTTTATATTTTCAAACTTAAATAAAAAAAACGTAATAATTGACACAAAGTTTAATTAAGAGCATTAAACGATCGAATGGAAGTGTGGATTCTATTTTTTAATGAGTATGTTATCCAGATGTCTTCCGTCGAGTTAAACACACTGTTCAAAACGAAGCCTTGTGTCCTGCGCCACATGCTGCAGTAAACTTGGTTCAATTAAGCTGATTTCTCGAAAAATATATTCCTTTAAAGCCATAATAGATTGCGGATTGTCATTATAAACCACTTTCTTTGAGGTATCGGCATAAAAAATTCACGGAAGTTAGATCGGGTGACCTCGATGGCCATGGAATGTCCCCCAAAGCGATTGATTAGTTTTTGGGGGAAATTTTCCCGAAGCAAATTCATCTAAGTTTTGGATGTGTGTGCAGTCATCCCATCCCGTTGAAACCACGTATGTAAAGAGTACGATGGATGAGCTCTCAGGTTAGGCAAAATTAATTCCGTAATCATGCGTCAAATGTTTGTGTAAATCAAAGACACTTTCTTTCAGTTCTTGATCGATTTAAATTTGAAAATTAATTTCATCAATAATTGATCTTGGAAGTTCCAGTGAGGCTGCTTTTTTTCCGTATTGAAAGTCGCGGATTTTTATGTAATCTGCTTTTAACCGGTTCAATGTCAATGTTTCGGGAGTCTTTTAAGATCGACTCCGCCCTAGCCGAAGCAGTTGCGCGGCGTCTCTACATCCACAAACGAATAAAATTTACACTCGGTCCATCACGTATTTGCCGAATACCAGACTTTGAAAAAAATTTTTAACGAGAAATTTCGTAAGTACCATTACTCTTGAAAAAATGTCTCGACAGAGAACGCGCGATGCTCATTTGACCACTGAGAGCGACATCGTGCCTAACAAATCTGCACAATCGATAGTAAATTTTAACGGCGCTACCCACCATCTGCACCGTTTATTACTTTTTAAAATAATCGCATTTAAAAATATAAATTTGCCACCAGACACCCTGTATTTTACTAGATGTTATAATTTAAAGCTATTCTAGTGCATGCTGGTGTTACACAATTCCATTTGCAATCTCTTTAAGTTTAAAATGTCACACTCAATACGGAAAAATTCGGCCTTATTTGTTTACTTGGGAATTTCGACGTTAGATATTTGTATATGCGTACAAATAAAAAAAAAAAATAGTGCAGTGAAAGTACCAGCATAAGTAGTTACATTTTTGAGGGCGTGGCACCTCCCACCTTTTTGCCTTGGAAATTTTTACTTTGGTCAGTATGCGCACAAAATTTTATAAGTCAGTTAGATAGAAGCACTTGTGTTAAGATTTTAGTCTTTCTGGGCGTGACCCTGCCCACTTTATTGCTTTAAGATTTTGAACATCTCGCATACATGCATAAATTTTCAAAAAAAATAACGAAGCAGTAAAAGTACCAGTATAACAAGTTAAATTTTTTTAAGGACATGGCACCTCTTACTTTTGTTCCCTAAAACCTTTTGTCCTGAAAGCAGAGAACAAAGTTTAACTAAAATCGTTTAGACATTAGAATTTTATATTATTCTAATAGAAGTACATTTGGTTTTAAGGTATTGTGGGCGTGGCATCACCCCTTTTTTTAACATAAGCTTACAGCACACTTCATGCTTAAGAGTATTACACCCCTTACTTCTATCCACAATTTTTTTTTTTCAAAATGTAGACATTAACCAAAACTAAAGCAGGTTCGAAGTAGATACATAGCTAAAAAATTTTCAAAAATGTGTAAGATGGTCCGTTTGTGCGAAGAGGGTTTTACTAAAAAAACAGGTCATCTAACCGATCATCTAAGCGATCGGCTTAGGAAAATATCTAAAAGTTTGACACCAAAAAACTTAGTAGGACTTGATTCGACTTCGGAAACATGATTCTAGTAGGCACACAGACATACGGACACGACCAAATCGACTTTTCTATCCTAAAAGAGGATCGAGAATTTATATATTTTATGACATTGCAAATGAATATTGTAGAAGTAACAATATAATGACAAACTGATAAAAAAATATTTTTTTTTATAGTTGAACGCTTTAATTATGTTTGGTTTAGTAACTTTATGTAAATTTGTTTTACCCCAAAGCATACAACACACGTAGTTACAAAACTATACGATTTAATTTATTTTTTTTTTCTTACAATTTGTGTATGTGTGTGGGAGGGAGAAGGATTGTAAAAAAAACAATTACTGAAACTCATCTTATGGTCCAGATAAGTCATTTGATGTTTTGTCTCCATATCTTTGTGTCTAAGTGCAAGGGCAAGTGATGGGGTGGCAACAAAAACTATTAGATTTAACTTTTTTATTGCCTTCGTTGATGTTAATAGTTTCTGTGAAGGATAAAAACCATTTGCTTTGATATGGGTGTTTGAGTTAAAGTAATTGACATTTGTTTTTAACAATAAGAAAAACACAAATTGAATTGAAACTTTCATGGTATTGACTTCTTGACACACAACCATAATGAAGTGTCAATTTAAGTTTTAACGCATAAAAGGGAAGTAAAAGGTCATATCATTTGCCAATATATTGAGTCATTGTTTTAGTTAGAAAATCTTTTTAAACCTTTTTTTCTCTTTTAAATTTATTATCCTGAGAATCCCTTTTAATGATGTATCTTATAACGCACGTAAAATCACAGTGGAAACGTCAAAAGTAAATAAATTATAACCAAAAACTTTTAAACATTTTTTGTGTGTAAGATTTAAAAAAAGAGAAAATAATTCAAATATAAATCAGGTTTATACAACACCAGTTATTTTAACGCTAAATAATATCGTAAAATAAATTTAAGGAAAAAGTCAATACATAAAAAAAACTAAAACTAAAAAAAATATTTTAGGGATAAAAAAAAACTATAAAAATGTTTTTTTTATAAAAAAAAGTTGTAAAAATTAAATTTTTTAAAATATTGGTTATTTTTTGATGTTTATATCGAAATATTTTTAAGAGCATTAATTTTCTAAGGATAGGTAAGTTATCGATAAATTTACATTAATAGTAAGTCCATTGATAAAATTACCTTTTTTAAGGAATTTAATCGAAATAATGCTTTCCATAGAAACTTATTTTTTACATAAAATATTTAGAAGTTAACATATTCGTTATCTATACTTTTTGAAAAAATAATATATTTAAAAAAGTAAGCTTATCGGTAACTTGTTTAACAATTAAAGTTTTTTTAAATCCTAAAAAAATTAACTAGCCTTCACTGTTTTAAGGCAAAAAAAAATAAAGAAAAGCGTAAATGTATAAGAAAATTGGCAGATTTACCAAATTATTTTTACAAATTTTTTTAAAATATTAATTGAAAAAAAATTGAAAATTATCGATAACTACATTTTAGCCCTTTTTTCAAGAAAGTCACAATTTTTGCATTTTTTGCAGAGTTATCGATAACAATGCTTTTTTATAGAAGAAAGTGAAGGTAAATCGATACGTTTATCTATATACATCTCACAGTGAACGTTTGCTTAATTCTTTAACAAATTATATTTTAAATTAGCCTTAATTATCTTTAGGAAAATTATCGTTAAACAAATATTTAAGTATTTGCTTTTTTGTAAAGAAAAGTGACAAATGTTCCAAAATATTTTTTTTACTAACTTTTTTAAAACATAAAACTAAAAAAAACTATTTAAATATGGTTTGATTACTTTATTCTCTTTTGGACAATTTATCGATAACCAGTTTTTTTACTTTTTTTAGGTTGTTGCCAATTTTTTGTTTTTTTTGGTAAAGTAAGCGATAAAAATGCTTTTCTTTAAGATAAAATTAAAGCAAAAAATAGATTTAAGCATAAAGTTTTTAAGAGGAAAGTTTTTTTTATTTTTCAGAAAAAATTTACTTAAATCTGACTCCCGCAAATCCAAATTATCGATAGACATTTTGTAAAATGCAATTCTTTTTTCAAACATAAAATAAAAAAACTTACAATAAATTCTAATTTATTTAATTTTAATACATTTATATTTTTAAGAAAATATTTTAATATATATATTTTATTTTCTGGTAAATTATCGATAGCTAGTTTTTGGAAAAGTAAGAGCAATTTTTAAAGTTTTTTGGCAAGGTTATCGTTAGCTTTACTGTCAATAAATATAGTAACCGAAAACTTTGATTTTGTTTGGTGAAAAAATTTAAAACTTTATCGTTTTTGGGAAAAGTTATAGATAATCTTGCTCATATCTAGTTATTTTCGATACCTAAACTTTTTTGGAAAAGAACTTGATTGATTAAATTTTACTTTTTTTTAGAGAAAAATTTTAACTAAAGTAGAGTTGAGTTGAGTTACAAACCATAATAGTAATAATAAAAGTTATTTTAAAAATATCAAATATGTATAACAAAAAAAGTCTCGGGTTAATTTTTAAGAACAATAATATTTTGGGTTAATTATTATTAATTTTCTTACCGAGATCATGCATGAGCATGGTAAGTTTTTTTGATTTTTGTTTATATAAAAATCTCAAGATGTTTCTATTTTTATGTTCTTTGCTTTTATTTATTTCAAGCATTATTTAAATTGTTTCTGCAAAAAGTTAAGCTTTTATTTTTACCATTTTATTTAAGTTTTTTTTTTTGTAAGTGCTAAGCAAACATGCCAACCAACATTTATCTAAAAGCCAAGTGCATAATTATTTCTAAAAAAAGGAGTTCATTTTGCAAAATTAAAATATCATAACAATTACAAAAAAAAATTAGGAAATTAAGAAGAAAAAATATCTACTTACATTTGTCGTTGAATTTTTAGCAGGATTGCAAACCATTTCAGATTCAAGGCCATCTAAATGCGTTAGACTTTTTGATTTAAGCTAAAAAATATAAAAAAAGCAAAGACTGTAGTTTGTGCCTGCAGCTAATTTTACATTTTCAATAAATAAAATTAGAATAAGGAAAAAGCGATTTTTTAACATATAAAAATAGAATTAAGTAATTTTTTTTTCAAGTTCATTATTACAATTCATGGTTTGGCTCACTAACTGACAAGTAATCAGCTGCCTAGAAAATCGATAGTTTTCCAAACAATTGAACTTTTCCATCAAATAACGTAAAACATTATTACAAAAAATATCAGAAAAGGAAAATGCCAAACAAAAAAACTAAACTTAAAAATGTATGTCTGAATACACATACATACAAGCAAGGCTTCGTTTTAATTTTTACCCAAGTATACCCTACTTTAGGTTTGAGACTCATTTGAATATTAATCATACGCCTATCGATAAAAAAATATTGTCTTTTAATTTTATAAATTTCAAGGCCCATATTTATAACATTTATTGTAGGTTTATAAAAGGCCTATTCCTTCCTTTTGGAAATCTCAATGGAATAACTATCAAAAAATTTCTTAATAAACCTAAATTTAAAGTATGTAACATTACGCTTATATAAAAAGGCCCTAACTCGCATTTTTTAAGGCTTTTAGGCTAATTGTGATATACATATTAGCAGACCAATTATCGAAATAAACGATAACCTCGTCTAATAAAATAATACGAGTAAGGGCCTTTCTATAGTAAGAATTGAATAGAGTAAAGTAGAATAGAATAGAGCAGAGAAGAGTAAAGCACAGCAAAGCAGATCAGATTAAGTACAAGGTGGGCCAAGAAAGTCATCCGATGTTGTTTGGCTCTCATTTTTTTTTCTAACTGAAAAAATTTGATTCTGTTGTAACAACAGTGTTGTTTGATTGTTTATTTGAACCTTTAGAATTTTATTAGTCAAGTCGAGAAGATTATATCGGCCAAACGGGCGCCGTCATAATTGATTGCTAAACGGGATGGTTTAATGGCATTTTTCCTTACTTTGGCAAGAATTTCGGGCGACAGATTCTCGCACTCGTGTCGAATGTTGTTCTTGAGGGCTTCCAGGGTCTCGGACTTGATCTTGGGGTGATTTCTTTTAGCCCACCTTGTAGAGTAGAGTAGAGTAGAGTAGAGTAAAAAAGAGTAGAGAAGAGTAGACTAAACAGCCACAACTAATCTCACTATCAAGCTTGTTTTTTCGGCTTGGGCAAAAAGTGTACATAAGTGTAACGTGTAAACGATAGTTGGTTTATGTCAATTCATACTCCTAAGAGCTTAAATTTTGTTGGCAGCCAGTGACATTAAAACAAAAAATATAAAATTGAGCAAAATAAATTTATCAATCTCGTGTGCAAGTACGATTTATGTAAAATTCATATAAAATAAATTCAATACCAAGACTATAGCCTTTCAATGTGAATGTGTATAAACATGCAACTATACTACACACAGGTATAATATGTGGTTTTCATTTTTACATATTTATGTATATCGATAAAAGACTTAAAGGATTTTCTTGATTGTGGTCATGCAAGCATCTGGAAAACTATAGACATGCGAACACACATATAAAACCTATATGTGAATGCAAGGCTATGTATAAGTACATATCGGTTTATGTCACAAGATCTCATATTAAATTTGATGTTATATTTGCATGCATCCTGAGTAATGGATTTTTATTAAATATATTTGTATGTAAAAACTCATGTTTAACAGAATAAATAATCTTGCAAAGGCATACATATATAGTAAGTACAGAAATAATTTGTTTTAATAAAAATTTAATGTAAAGATTAAACTCTTTTACAATATTATTTTACTACTGCTTTCTTTAGAAATATAATTTGCCGTTTTAGTTAAATGTTTAAATACAATATTATATGTAATCACATATAAAAAAACTACCAGGAAAATATAAGGGGCCCTGTATTCAGCTAAAATTAAAACACGATCTATGTAGCTTTTTTGGCTCTGACTTAAATACAATTTTATTTTACCATATGACTACAGGACATACTAAAAGACATGCGTTTAAGTTGCGTTCCAAATGGTTAGTTTGAAGCACAACACAAGTGTTATCAATTCTTAGCTTAGGGATTGTTTAAAAAAAATTGTTGTCTTTTGTTCCAATCTAGCTATAAACCAAATGAAAATTAAAAGAGGCTTGCAGGTTTAAAGATTTTTTGCAACGGTATGCCACAAAGAAAAATGAGAGTTATTAAAATGAAACGTTACAAATTATGTTGGCTATAAACTTTAAACTTGCACAAGGTAGTAATACCCACACCATGCTTTTGCCAATGATATCGACATCATGGGACGGAGATTGCTAGATGTCACTGCTGAGTTTGCTAATATAGAAAAGCAATCGGAAAAAATTGGTTTGGCACTAAATGAATAAAGAATTCACGAGATAGGAACAATCTGTGAACGTTGTTACTTCAACTTCGAGGTAGTAGAGGAATTCGTGTACCCTGGAACCGCCATAACTAAATCGAACGACATAAGTTTGGAAAAAACTAGGAATTTTATTGCCAACAGACTTTATTTTGAACTAAGCAAACAATTTAAGAACAAGGCCCTTTCTCGACAGACAAAGCTGACACTTTACAAGACACTTATTCTTGTAAAGTGTCAGCTGAGGCATGGGCTCTTACTCAAGCAGATGTTCTTGGAGTGTTTGAGAGAAAAATCCACATCCAGGAAAATCTTTCCAGTTTCAATGTCAGAAATTAGACAAGAAGAAGGGCTATCGACCGAAGTGCTCGAAAATCTATTCTTAGTTCGGCCAGTGACCCATATGGGTTGATATAAATGACCAAGTAAGTAAGTAAGTGCCTACGAGTTACAAATGCACTAGTTGCTTATGACTTCAAACTAGTTGCATATCTGACATTTTTCCATTCATCGAACTATCGATTTTAACATAAGGTTGTCATAGGAGGCCAACTGGTTTATTTTCATATAGTTATATTCTAGTTAAAATACTAGTTTTTGTTTTTTCATTTATAGAGTTTTACCTGTTCTTTATTTTTTGATGCACTTATTACTTAGCGCAGTCGATGTTTACAATTTTTTTTTAATTTTGTTTATATTTGACTGGCACTGACATTTTTCACTTTTACAATAGTCCTGGTTGCAACTACATATGTATGTAGTACAGCTAATCCAAAATATTAATAGTTTTAACCTTAGCTGCAGGGAATTTTAATACTAAAAAAAACTCGATAAATTAATTATAACTCTTTTTATTTTAGAAATCTGTTTGTGCTCTTCATCAAAAACTTATTGGAATTTTAAATCAAAATATTTTTAAATATTTTAAGAAGAAAATTTAAAAAAAACATATTTTAAAAGCATACACAAACGTACATATTATGTACATAAGTATGTATGTATGTAGCATACGACAAATTTTTGAAATACCTTAAATTAAACAACATTGACAAAAATCATGTTAAAATTAAACAAACATGCATGCCCATGTTTATGTACGTAACTATAGAAATTAAATCACAATGACATCAGTCACAATGAAAACAGTTAGCGAAATAAAGCAGCAACAAATTTAATATTACAAATACAATAAAACAATAATAACAAGACACTTACTCAGTTATGCACATTACTCTCAAAAACTGTTTACAACAATAAAAAAGCCGAAGATATTTGAAAGCAAAAACAAAACAAATTTTTAATAATAACAACAAATAAAACAGTAAAATAATTCTCCTAGAATCACACAAGATAAGTATGTTTGCATTCGAATATACAAAAGATGGCAAGAGCAAACAATTTCTATTAAAGTTACATTTAATTTATTTTGTTCATTTCCGCCTTATTTGCTTATATTGTTTATAATATTAATTGTTATTATTTATATTTATCATAATTATCATCAGCATCATCATTATTGTTTTCATGTTAGAGATAATGTTTACAATGATTTTTAAAGATTAAACTATTTATGTGTGTTAAAAAAAATATTATTGTTGTTGTCTTCTTAAAGTTTTATTGCTGTTTATTTGAACTTGTTGGAAAAGTGTATGTGTGAGCGTATACTTGTTTTTTATATATGTATGGTTGCTGCTGTGATTGTATGAGATGGGTAATTATACTCATGTTTATTTATGCAAATGATGTTTTATATATTTTATAAATACTACGAAAGAAAGAATATAAAAGAAGTATAAAAGTGATTAGCATGGCTTGATATAACGAAGTTCATGGGGAAACTTTAAATTTGTTTAAGGTGGTACAAAAACTTAAAGCCGAAAATTGAAAAATAAAAATATTTACAAAATACTTCCACGAAAAAATAATTTTGCACATTATTTAAATTTTATTTAAAAAACTACTAGACAGTTTCAAATAATTAATGAATAAGTTTATTTTTGTTATTCTGCTTGCAATTAGATCTATTTGTATTCGAATAGTGGAAATGTTTATTTAGTTTTAATCTATCAAATTTGTAAATGGCATATTTGCGCATAAAAATTAAAATGCACATTATTGTGGTTTACTAAAACCACTTGTCTCCTTTTTATTAAGAAAATAAATAATTTTTTATGGAAAGTGTTTTTAAACAAATATTAACAGTAGGTTTAATAGCAATACTTGGTGGCCATAATTTCAAATAAACAATTTGTATTTACCTTAAAATTAAACTACACACGTAATTGGTGTTAAATAAGACAAAAAATATATTTTTTTTAATGTTGACATACATTTACAAAAAGAACTATGTAGAATAATAGAAATTAAAAAATTAAAAAAAAAAATTTTAAACATGTACGTATGTACATATGTAGACCTGCAAATTTTAAGTTATAACTTTATTGCCGCAAGCAGCAAAAACCATTCAAGTGTTTATGCAGATGTGCACAAAAGCAATTAAAGGTATTCATACCATTTCAAGCCACAGTATAATCAATTATTTTATGCAATTATTTTTTTTTTTAGAAATATGTATTGTGTTCCTTTTAAAGTAAATAGATATGAACTGTTCTCAAAATTTCTTTATATAAAAAATACAATGATTCGTAGTTTAAACTGTTATACTGTTACTTCTATAACCCTATGTCATGTGTTGAAAGATGTTTTGTTTACATTAATTCAAACTGTTTTAACAAGAATTCAATTGTTGTGAGTGCTCAGAACTGAATTGTTCTAAAAATTTTTTAAATTAAAAAAAGTAATGAATCATAAATAAAACTGTTATACTGTTACTTTAACAACCCTATGTAATGTGTTGAAAGATGTTATAGTTACTTTATTTCAAACTGTTATAACAGGAATTCATTTATGGTAGAAGAATTTTAAACATCTACGAATATATCAAAAAAAAAACAGAGAGATACCTATGTAAGTGTTAAAAAATTTAAAGATCCAAGAACTTTACACAAATTAAAAAACAACCCCTCTAGACCTTATACTTCTCAACCGATAGGATACTCAAAAAGTGCAAAAAGATACAAGAACGTTTACTGACCGAATTGCAGTACAGACACAGATTGCGGCTAAATTCACTTAATTTTTATCTCATAAGGATAAAAATGATGACTTAATTGTAAAAGATGAACAGATACTTTTGTGAAAAGGTTACAAACGAAACTGCTGCCAAGAACGCCACCAAGAGAGGATAAAATTTTTATATGTACGCAACTTCATTAAGGCAAGATTTAGGTTTATCCGGCCATATCTGAAATAAGGTTTGTTATTATGTTATGACTCAGATATAACTTTTATAAGTATTTATACCCTGTTATATTTATATAAAATTCTTTTTCATACCAAGCAAATTGACCAATTTATAACAGTTTTTAAATTCTCTAGTGTGCTTTTAATTTTATTTGTTATACAAACTAAAAATTTGTTTTTTGTAAATTTCGTTAGATTTTAAGCATATTGTTGTTTTGTTATATATTTATTAAATATCATTTTTATATTAAAATATTATTTAGCCAAAAATTGTCCTCTTAAAACTGTCATATATTGTAAAAATCTAGATATTAGTAAAATAAACTAAAATTTTAAATATTAAATTGAAAAAACTTTAAACTGTTATAAGCTTTCGTGATGTTTGGTCAAAATTAGCGTTCGCTATTGTGTTTGTTTTATACTGTCCCATAAAAAATATTTTTTAATTTTTATCCCCTTTTGATTCACTTTTAAACTAACCTAAATTTCACTACCTTTTTAATGACTTGTAAACTGTTATAATTTTCCCGTTATACATTTCTATAACTTTTAAACTGTCTTACACATTATTTTACTATTATATAATTAATGTTTCTGTTCTATAAAATTGCTATTTCGATTTGTATAAATACTTTTCTTGATATTTTCAAGACTGTTATACTAATGAGTTACACAAATTTTAAGTGTTATATGTTTTAAAAATTTAATATCTAAAAGTTTAATACTAAAAAGGACACCTAATAGTACATTTTTATTTACACAAATATATTTATTATTATTTTTTTTTTTGTATTGTGGTCAACCACTACATGTGTATCTGCCAACATATAAAGCAATTTAAATTAATGAGTCAATTGCAATTTTTGGCATTTTTTCATAAATAAAAAATGCAAGCAATATTACAAAAGAAAATTTATTATGTGTGTGTATATAGAACTGAAAACTGATTTTAAGGGCATATAAAAAATATTTATATTTTTTTATTACAGCTAAAATAAAGTAGTATATGATAAATCGGAACTCATGGTAAACTAAAAGGTTTAGCTGAGCTAATATTTGCACCAGTTTAAGAGGAAAATTAGATAAAACAAGAAAAAGTTTTTTTTTTAATAAAACAAAACTTTTGTAATTTTATTTATAATTGTCAAGCTCTTTTCCTATGCCTTCTTAATTATAAGAAGTTTATAAGACATATATAATTTGACCTAATATTACTTGTTCTTTAATCTTTTATGCCTTTAATTTAGCTGTTTTTATTTATGTCACAACCAAGTTCATGCACGTCTTATCAACGCACTAATTTTTTTACAAGAAAACTCCTGACAACTTTCTTTCATTATGTACTTTACAATTCTCATCAAAAACTAATTTTCTTAATTTTCAACGTTAAAACTTTTTTTTATTTATTTATTTAGTATTTCTAAGAAAAGGAATAATAAAGCATTGCTACTATCCTGCTTAAACTTTTTGACAAACAAATAACTAACTGTTTAACGTTAAATCAAAACTTAAAAGTATTTGCCCCAACCGTGTTAAAGGACAAACATACTAAAGTTAGACAAAAAAAAACATTTAAATTAAACAAATTTATTGAAGTTTATTTTAACGAAATCGAAAAATATATCATAAAAATCTTTTAAATTAACTAAATAAATCCTTTAGATAACTAAAATTTATATATAAATCAGAGAGCTGAAAAGCAAATATGTTTTTTTAATATTTCTAATTAAATAACATGACTTTGATTGAAAAATATATGCATTACAAACAAAAAGTAAAATAATGTAAAAATTTAACAAATTAATATTAATTATACGCCAGGACGTACCAAAATTAGAATACGACATATGGGCAGCTCCACGTAATAGAAAGGATTTGACTTATTTTTGAAATGTTTGTAAGGCAATCTCGCGTAAACGGCTTAACCGATTTTTAAGACTATGGAACAGAAGCAAAAAATTTAGTTTTTAAAATTTATAGTTGGCGTAGAGACTACCTCCCATACTAAGTTAATAGTTTCTAGCTTATAAATTGAAAACTATTGCACTTTAAAGAGAGTTTGTTATTAATACTGTAAATAGTAAAGCTTAGAATTGTTTTTAATCAGAAGAGGGCGTGGTACCTCCTATCTAAAGGTTAAAAATTTGTACAATCGAACAGGCCAGAGCCCCATATTTAAATATGAGAGCCAATTACGCAATGCGAATTAAATAAAATTTTTACTTAATCATTTAAGTTATCAATCCATTCAATACAGGAGCTCTTATGGAAATTTTTCAGTTTCGATTTAAATCAAATGTCGTAGTTTGCCCCCTAATCTGGCTTACCTAAAAGGTGTTAAATGTCGAATGTTAAAGGAATTTCTCTGCATCCCGAAAGGAAAATTATCGAAAAAAAAATCTTATATGTAAATTTTTTACCAATATGACAATAATTAAATATGAACAAAAAAGCTTTTTTAGAAAAATATAAAAAAAGATTTAAAATCAAATTTAATTTACTTTAATTTTTTTATTTTTGACATTATGTATTTTTATTTTTTTTTTTTCTTATTATAAATTTTTAAAGTTTTGAATTTTCAATAAAAACTTAAGTATCATGATCAAAGCAAAAAGAAAACCCCACAGGTTACAACTAAGAATTGGATTCTATTGCACCTTTGTTATTAACTCCCTGCTTATAAGATAAGAGAGAATGTCAATTTTTTTAAAGATATTTTTCTTTTGTTTTAAAATAAGTAAGAAAATTAAACTTGGTTAAGTCAAGGGTGTACCCTACAATAAAAGATATTAAATATTTCTGCGGAATCTTTTAATTAATTTGGAATTAAAAAAAAGGTTGTAAGTGGAAATATTGTTATAAACAGTCGGACTTGTTTGTAATTTTAAAAACGACATAGTTTTCTTGTAAATTTTTAAAATTAAATATTAAGTTATTTTTTTATAAAAATCAGTTTCTATAAATTTTAAATTAAAGTTTATCTTTGATAATTAGTCTTATTTATTTTCAAAACCCTGCCAATCCTTTCTATATAAATGTAACTGTTAGGAAATTTTCTTTAATAACTTCAAGTTACATTCGAAAATAGCTTTATAAGTCATTGTAATACTACTCTTTCGAAATAAACTGTAAATTCTTGTTTAATAATGATGGCGTATAATTAATATTAATTTATTCCTCTTTTTACTTCACCTTTTTGTAGTATTATTTGTTATGGGATTTTAATGAAATTCTATGGAAACACGAGAAACCAAAAAAGCTTTCAAACTTATTTGTTAAAACAAATTTACCAAAATGATGATTTGAAATTTATGTGGCAAAATATTTTAGATTTATAAATTAGCTTTAAGAAAATGTAAACTATTTAGTTTTAATGATAATGGCGTATGATTAATATTAATTTATTCGTTTTTTTTTTTTGTTGTTTTGTTTTAACATCTCGGATGTAAATTTAATTCAAAAGCAACATATAAAACAAACAACACGAAATTTTATATATAATCACAATTAATTAAAACTTTTTATCATAATTTCCAAGTTATAAAGTAAAAAATTTAAGCATATAAAAACAAACGAAGAAATTCCGAATAAATTATAAGTTTATTTTCCTAAGAAGTAAATTCTTTTCAACCCTTTCTTCTAGATGATAAAATCTTTGCAAACTAGTTATGTGAAATTTAAAATTAATTAACACTTGACTAAAGGTAATTAATAAATTTTTGTGAGCACCCTAAAGTTTACCTTTTCTAGACTGTAAACAATTAGGCAAACTTGGTGTGCTCCCTATTATTTGCATTTCATAAGCTTAGAAACTACTTATTTAAATAAAATTAAAGTTTTTAGGTTTAAGGCTTTCGTAGGCTTTCATACAAAATTTAGGCTATCTACATTTAAAGAGTTTTTGGTAACCCAAAACTGTTCACTTTACATTAATTTTCCAATGCTGACGTATGCGTAATATTAATTTGTATGTTGACGTATGATCAATATTAATTTGGGTTTATATTTGTTTTAAGAACAAAATTGTTTCGCAGTAGTCAATATTTAGACATTTTAGGAAAAATTAAGGAAACATTTTTAAAGGTAATTAAAAAATAATACTTCTTATACAATTTTCCAATATTAGCAGCAAAAATGTTTAACTTCGTAGGAAAAATATAAAAAAAATTATCTAAAAGCTTTAACAATCCTCTATTAAATGTTCCTATTAAATAATAATTAAATGATGTGTATCCCATTATTAAAAAATTTGTATATAAAAGATATTTAAATTAACCATCATCCTAAATAAAAAGAAGCCATTCATTCAACTATTGTTTATACATATGTTTATTCACGGTAATAATCAATTCAAAATATTTATGTAACTAAAGGTAAGGCAGCTACAACAAATTAAAATACTCACACTTGACCACAGCTGGATTTTAAAATAATATTTGAAACAAAAAAAGAAACACGCAAACATACCTTTTAAAAGAAAAAAATTACAAAAAATCATAGAAACACGTTTAACTAAATATTTTTTGTGTCGATCCTTATGTATCCCTTATCAGGCACGTGTTTATGAGAAGGGGATTTTTCCACCCTCATTTACAAAATGTACATAGTAACAATTCGAATTTTAAATACTTTTCCTTAGCATTTACATTTTATAGGCAACGAAGGAATGTATTGATGAGGGTTATGAATCTAACCATTAACGCATTTTGAAGATACTGTAGGGTTGTTCGGGAGGGGAAGGAAAATTGTCTTTTTTTTTATATTTAAAGTAAATTTTAACTTAACTGGGCTGATACCAGATCGACATTTCTGCTTGAACTAGACTCTGGGACAGATGCCCCACGAAATGTGTTGTTATATGGATGGCTCAAGGGATCACAGTGTGGTGAAGGGAGCCAAAAGTAAAAAACAGAACTTCAAAACTTTATTTATTAAACTTCTTTTATAGACATTACTCTTTAATGTACAGAAAGAACCGTTTAAATAAGTTGATTTTTTAAGAAAGTTACGGCTAATTAAAGTTAAAAAATTTTGGTAATTACGAAACATATAAAAAAATATGCAAAATTTTGCGAAAATGCCAAATGGGAATTTTAATAAAATGTTTAGAAAAGCGGGTGGGATTTTTAAGTATGTATCATTATGTACTAGATGTATTATTAAGATAGAAATTTCGACAGACTATGATGAAGCATTTTAACACTAATATTTGTAAAAAATGTCTTCTCTAGGGCATTTTTTATTTTAAGGGTATATGGGAAGGACACCAGTCATTGGAAATAAAATGATAAAATTTTAGGTCTAAGCATATTTTATCATTTAAAAAATATGGGTATCAAGTTTTATTTTCTTATGGTAGCTCCTTTTATTTTTGGCCACTCGTTATACAAAATACTACACTGTGGGGCAAAGAAAGGGAAAAACCAAGCTCTTCGATTCAATTTTAAATTTTACTCGTTCGATAGAGTCCTCCATGCTTTTAGTATTGAAATTCTTATAAGAATTTTTTTTAAGTTCAATCGAATGCTGGCTCCCTAGAGCTAACTTTCGTAGTAAACTTATGCTGTCTTTAACATTCTTAAGTAAAACATGTAAGTATATAATTTTAAGCCTCCCAAAAATATGCCATGAAATCTGCAAAGCTGTTACGTTTTTGGGCGAAAATAAGGAATAACTATTTTCTTTACTTAAATGCACCTTAGCTATGTTTACGTAAAATACTAGGTCAACCGGACAAGACGTTCTAAAATGAAAAAAAATATTTCCAAAAAAATATTTTTTGTCCCACTGTACATTAAACTAATATTTTTTTATTTAACACAAAAAATGTGGAAAAATGGTAAATATTTTACGTTTTTGATTTACTATGCAAAATATGCTTATAAGGAAGCAAATTTATCCCCAAAGCCGACTTTGATTTCTGTCAAATTTTAAATGAAAGTTCTAAAAAACCTCCAAAGCAATCTCTTTGCTAAATGTTGTATGGAAATGCCACATTGAAAATGCAACCCAGAATTTACCGTTTGATTTTGATTAATTTTTTTATTTACTTCATTCAGGTGTCATGTATGGTTTATTCATTGTTGACGGATGGCAAAAGTTTATAGTTAAATTTCGTTGTTGTTTTTTGTTTAAATCGTCAATAAACATATTTTATTAAACCTTTATAATTTTAACATGAAATTTCAATTTTCTATACAAACACACAAATATTTTTGCAAGATTTCCTCCTTTTTTTTGTGCTTTTGGTGCCAAGTAAGGGTCAGTAGGTTTGTCATATTAATTCAGCATGACGGCACGAAACACTTTTTTTTCTGCTTATCATTTTGCTTTTGTATATTTTTAAAAATATTTTATTTATGCGCTTGCTGAATAGGATATAAAGTTTTTGAGAATCAAAAGAAAAAACGGAAGTAAGAAATGAGCAGCTGTTAAAAAAAAGCAGGAGTGGGATATTTCAATATGCATTTTAAACACTTTAAAACGACTAACAAATTTCATTATATATTTGAAATACTTAAAAACGTTTTCTATTTTCTTTTCTGTTTTATTAAATTTTTTCAAAATATTTTAAAGAATTATTTTTATAATTTTATTAATATAAAAATATATGCATCAAACTCTGTTTAAAAGAGTTATGTTCACAAAAAGAGTAAGAAACGGAAAACAAGGAAAAACCAGCTGCTGACGGCATTAACTGTTACAGGTTGCGCTTGGTCAATATAATATGCTTTTGGCAAATAATAAAAAATAAATTATGAGGAATATATTATTAAAATTAAATTCTTTAAGTTTTAAGTTTTTTGCAATTAATAACACTGTAAAAACAACTTAAAAACTGCCTTTAATATTAACATAATTTATTATTCAATAACTAAATAATTGAATATTTTAGTCAATTCGTTTTAAAATTTAATGGTTGAAATAACAAATATTTGGGGTATTCAAACGGTATGCTATCAAGTCATATTGTCTTAAAGTTTTAATATTTTACAATAGTTTAAAAAAAATTTTGTTGAAAAAAGTTCTATAATAATAAGACTTTTTGAACTGTGTTTATTGCTTTGTCATAAACAGTAGAAACCTGAGCCGGCGGCCGAAACTCTTTAGTAAAGCCGTTGATATAATTAACAAGTCGCAGTCAAAAATTTTAAAATATTTTTGAAATTATTTATTTTTCTGTTTCTCCAGCAGCTGATTCAAATTTAAAATAGCACACTGAATTATGAGGGGATGCTCACAACAGTAGTATTTTTTGTTTTATTTTTTTAAGACATATGATTTTATGAATACCTTGTGAATACCCTAATTATGTTGCCTTAAAGTCGTTTGGTTTTGTTTTTATGTGGAATAAGGGTTTTATTTAATTTTTAATATTAATTAATATTAATCATACGCAATCATGGTCTTAAAAAAAAATGTTTAAACATTTTTTTGCAACGATTTATAAAAGTAAATGAAAATATTGTTAAATGAAATATAAGACATTTTACAGACATTTCAAACTTTAAAGATAAATTTTCTTTCGAAAATTCCCCACAAAAATACCTTGAAATTAATAAAGTAAAAAAAAATTATGACCAATATATTTTGTTAAAAACAATGACTCATTCTGTAATAATTTTCATAAATTTTTATTTATTTTGCCTGTGTACATCCTTCATTATGGCATATACTACATATATACATTTAACATCTTTTCTTGTTTCCCCAAACTTAAGTGGCAGAATGGTTTTTGCGGTTATCAAAATGAAAACGTTTCTGATGTTTTGTGTGCAAAACAAGTGGAAAGATGGCAAAAGTGGCAAAAAAATATTGTAAGAATATCAACAGGCAAACCATTCAAACCAAAAAATATAATTTTATTTACATAAATAATTAATGAACTACAAATGAGATTCAAATAGAAATTTTAACACAATTTGGGCAAAAAAAAAAAACTAATGAAATTAGATAAACAGGTACCAGTAATGTAAGGTACCTAAATGGTAATGCTTGTAGTTTTAAATATTTAAAAATTCGTTAAACAACAATCGCATGGTAAAATCATAATTGAGTAGGAAAAATAAACTTAAAATATAAAAAATTTAATTTCTGGTGAAAAAAGAAATTAAAAGTTTAGAACAGGGTTTTTTTTTGTAGAAATACAAGAGGAAGAAACACAATTATATAACAAAAGTTGAATGGTTGTTGTGAACAAACTATTGTTAAGATATCTTCACCTTAAATATTAATATAGTATGTAAATATGACGAAAGTAGTGAAAATGTTCAAAACTATAATGTTATTAAAATGTATTCAAAAAAATGTTAGACAATGACTACAGCTGCTAAAAGATGCCTTTGAAATGCAAAAAAATAGGTTTTATCTTCTCCCTCTAAACAATTTTTGTTAAGAAAAAATATGCCAAATCAATTTTGTTAAACGGCTTGATTCCAATGACATCTTTTTTGTTAGAATATATGTGTTTTTCAAAATTAAAATACTGAAGAAACAAACAAAAATTCAATACTAAATATATTTATTGCTCTGCAGGGTTTTAAGCATTAAAATTTAAATTTTTATTTTTAAATAAAGTTAAAAATAAAATTTAACTTTATCTTTGTATGTGTTTATTTAAATGCAATTTACGCTTTATGGTTATTTATTTGAATTTCGGAATTATTAATAAAATCATATTTTTAACGCTCAATGGTTGCACTTGAATGATTGTATTAAATAAAATATCCTTTTATTTAAATTTAATTTATTAAAGCAGAAAAATATGGTAAAAACGGAAATAGTTTGCATTATGTTGCCATTTCATATATTAAAATATACTCACAAACGCATACTCTCATACACACACGAGCCCACACACACAAAACATCATTAACGAGATAAGCAAAAAGTTAATGTATGAAATAAATTTATGATAAATGGAAAGGTAATTGACAAAAAGTAAAAAAAATAGTTATATAAAAATTAAAAAACAATTTTTACTTTCAAAATTTAAATCAAAATATTGTTACCTATTAAACTTATTGTGTTGTTTTTTAGATCATATTGTTCTTTTACAATCTATCGAATTTTACAAAAATAGCTGTTTAACTACTATTTCAAATAAGGATTTGTTTTAAAATTAAATAATTAATATTAATCATACGCAACCTATAGCATTAATCCATATACGAGCAACCGGTTGATCACTTTGTTTACATTTTTGCTTATAATTCAAACAATTCAAAACTTTAATTTTAAAAAAGGTTATGGTGTTTAAGAATAGTATGTTTTAAAGCGATTAAAAATATAAAGACATTGAAAGAACATAATTTATTCTTTAAATGACTACCTAAAGACTGTGGCAGGTGTGAGCTTACAAATTTTAATTTAATTTTGACTTAAAGATCTTAATTTAATTATTTTCCACTTAAGTTTTAAGTTTTTTAATTATATTTGAAATATTTTTTCATCAAAAATCTATTTTTGGTTAAGCAAGACCCTTTTAAAAAATGTGACGGGTTTGAAACTTCCATCCAAACGTAAAAAAAGCCGGTTAATCAGTATGAAATCATTTTTAATTCTTTCGGAATAAACAAAATTTTTAGTGCAGTGAGTGTTGCACAAAATAATAAACGGAATCGTTTCCGGCGCTTTTTTTTAAATTTTGGAACCAAAGGGGTTATATAGGGGAAAAACTAGACTTTGTAGTGCCTAAGTCCATTTTGTAATAAATAAAGAAAAAATATATTTTCAGTTGTATTTGACAGGACTCAGAAAAGAATATATTTTTCCCCATTCTTTTCAAATTTTGACCCTAAGGGGTCTTTATAGTACTTTATAGGTACTTTTTGTAACTTTTGAGGTAATAATAATAGAAATTTAATTCAAAATATTTCCAATGGTTTTTTTGTGATATTTTTTAAATATTAGCCAGACAATGTAAAAACTTTACATTTACATTGCTTTTGTAATTTTTAACCAATAAAAATAAAAACATTATTCAAATTGCTTTCGAATGGCCTTAAAAATATTTTATTATTTTTTTTTTTTTGAAATTTTTTTCTATTTAAGGCCTTAATATTTAAAGCGGTCGTTTTAAGGAACGTTTAAAATTTTTGTAGATTTCGAGTACTGAAATATGAAAGAAAGGGCTATAGATCATTATCAAGGCCTAATGTCAAATAAGTGGACAAAAAGTACCTTTTTAAAATATAAGCACTTTTTCCTATTTTCGAGGTTAGGAGTATACAAAAAAAATAGACGACTTTTGATCCATGTTCAGTTTGAAAGCCAGAAAATTAGACAGAGTTTTCTTTTTTAATAATTGGTACTTTTTTGCTATTTTGAGATTAAAAGTCTTAAAGTATGTATTTAACGTTTATGGATTTAAGTTGGGGCCGAATTTTAAGAAGTGGTAAAAAGTACTTTTTCCCAATTTTTGGTACTGCTTTAACATTTTTTTTAGACTTTAAATATATTAAATTAAAATATGTCAGAAAAGTGAACGAAAAGTACTTTCTTCTAATTTTTGGTACTTTTTTTAATTTCTTGAGCTTATGCCTCTTAATGTATAAAATAAAAGATTATTAAGCCCGAATTTGCATTAAAAGGCTTTAGACTCAGGTTAAGGTAAAAAGCAAGCAAAATGATTTTTCACATTATTGGTACTTTGCCGCATTTTTTTTAACTATGACTCTAGAAATACTAAATCAAAGAATATTGACCAGAATGAGGTCTTAAGTCAGCAAAATAAACAAAAAGTACTTTTCCAACATTTTTTTGTACTTTTTTGCATTTTTTTTAAGTTTATGCCTTTTGGAATATCAAATTAAATGCTACTGCGCCAATTTGAGATCAGAAGTCGTCAAAGTGAACAATAAGTAGTTATTTATTTCACATTTTTCATATATATTTTTTTATTTTTGTAGGATCACAAGGCCACATATATAAAAATGATGACTATTAGCCCATATTGAGGCTGAAAATCAATTATGTAGCCTTTTCACATTTTGGGCATTTTTTGATATTTTGGTTCTGTTGTTGTTGTTAATCCTGATTGAGGCCAGAATTCAATTAACTAGTCAAAAACTAATCTTCGCATAAAATTAAGGGCGATTGAAGTTGTAAGTCAAAAACACAGAAAACTATAGATTCTGGATTGCGCTCTTCTAGGAAGGAAATCATGCAAACTTTAATTTTTTTAATAGAATTTAGAACTTTTTTTTTCTTATGTAGTTAATATTTTAAACTTTGCTTATGAAGAAGCGGGTTAACTTGTAGTAAATATTTCATTTAAAACTTTAAAACCAACCAAAAAAAGAAATTTAAAGATTTTTTGCTAAATTTAAAATTAAAAAAATAAAGTATTTAAAAAAATTGTTATTTAAATCCTTATACTATATACAAAGAATAAATCTGTTAAAGATGTCTTACAACCCAGCAAAAACTGCTGCTTCGCCGTAGTTAGGTTTGTAAGGGAATATCAAGACAGCAAAGCTTACAAACCTGCTTACGTATGGCATGATATTTGTTCGCGATGTCCCACTTAGTTGCATTTCATGTTAAGTGCTTATTTCGGCGCTATGAATATCCAGTTAATTCATGTAGTTTTGGTGCTTCTTTAGTTGTTTAAATTTATTGCGTCATCGAAATAAATGTTTTGCCGTGTTATTATGTTCGTTACTTGACGAAAAACTAATGTTTTTTTTACTCACTGCCTTACAGTAGTGCTTCCTAGTATGCACTTGAGTAAGCGAGTGTGTATAACAGTAAAAATTTTACATTTACTGCCATACACTATTGCATTTATTAAGGGAATAGATAAGTGCTTGTTGCGAAGCGCATTAGTATACTAGAAAAAGTATTTACTGCTTACAAAATCTCGATTATTTTTTGCTGGGAATTCTTATTTAATTACATTTTACACATGTTTTAATTTTAAATTATACCTCTTTGTTTATTTAAAAAATTTTACAGGCACACACGGACACACAATTTACTCGGCATGCCCTGGTTACTTTTAATTTTACTTTTTAATCAATTTAAAAATGCCTGTCCTGCTGTCTTCTGGTCTTTTGAAATTTTTATGAAGAGGTTTTTAAAAGAATTATGTATTTTGTTATAAATTCTTTTGGGTCAAGTATTTGTAATTTTAAACATTGGCTCTTCCTCTTCTATGATTTACAAATTGAGTAAATTTTATTTAAATAAATGTTTGTCTGTTTGTGGAAGCAAGTTTTGTACCAGATTTTTTTAAAACTTTTCTTCTAAAGGTTATCTATAGAAGTTGTAGGTATATTCAATAGCTAAATGCAAAAATGAAAGAGTATGGAAAAACTATAACCCATTCTATATACAACATGACAATTCTTTATGCAAATCTTTGACAAACTGTTTTGTATGTAAATTAACAATTTATTTATTCAAAATTTCCAAGAGAATTGAATTTGAAAACTAAAAGTTTATCTTAAGTTGCAAATTGTTTTGTCAATTAAAATAACTAAATCTGTATTTGAAATCATTTATTGTCTTAGTTAATAATTTTGTTGAATTTATGAAAAATTTATTACTTTAAATATAACATTAAACAATATATAGGGATAGAGATCTGTTTAAGCCCAACAAATTGGGTGAAGTTGAATTAAGCATGTGATAGTATTCATCTTGGGGTAGTCCTTGATAGCAAACTATCATGGAAGAGGAATACAGAAAATAGAGTCAAGAGAAGGGGCATTAACACCAATTAAACAAGTAAATCTTCATATAAAAGGATTTCAAGGTGGTGTACAAAATTTACACCATATTTGTAAGACCAATTTTATCATTAAATTTACTGTGTGGTGGAGGGCGATAGGAAAACAAGATGGGCCAAAAGAAATTACTTTATTAAAAGATGCTCTTATTTTGCATATGGCGGCCAATGTCAAATCTATTTTAACATTTGTGCACTAGACAGATGTAGAATACAAGTAAAAGATCATGGAGCGATACACTCCCAAAGAACGCGGAATAATCGTGTCTATTTCCATTCATCTGTGGTGTTGAAGCAGCGCTTGTGCCGTCACCGAGTCCCCAGTTATCCGGCATCGACTGTGCAAACACTGCCCCGCTTGGCCACCAACCTTGAAGAGTATGGGACCACATAAGACGCTGCCAAGAGTGGTCGGCCCCAGATCGTCCGTTCTGCCGAGAATATCACCGCTGTTGGCGAAGATGTTGAGCTGTCGACACAAACATTGGCCAGACGCTGTGCCTGGCAATAAGCCATCAGCCGATCGTCCCTAAGGCGAACTTGGTCAAAGACCGGCGCAGGTTTCTGTTCAAAGTTCTGTCTGTGCTTTAGCTGCTGACTTTCGACCGCCAAACGAGTGTAACCTACGCCCAAGTCATCCTTAATCTCGAGGCCGAAGTGAACGATTTTTCGACAAAAATCATAATGAGCGATGAGGCTCATTTCCACCACAGCGGTTACGTGAACAAGAAAAACTATCGCTTCTGGGAGCAACAAAAATGCACGAGTGATGAACGAAGAGCGATTACACCCGAATCGACTGCATGATGCGCTGGAGGAGTCTTTGGGCCATTTTTTTTTTCAACGCCGCTGGTCAAACGACAACTGTGGACGGCGCACGCTTTAGGGCCATGTTAGCAGAGTTTTTTCTGCCGCAATAGAACGAATAAGAACTGGAGGACATGTGGTTTCAACAAGACGGAGCAACGGCACACACCACGCGAGCCACAACCGATATTCTGAAGGCGGCGTTACCGGTTCGCTTCATCTCTTGTTTTGAAGATTTACATTGGCCCGCAATAGCGCCTGACTTAACCGTACCAGACTTTTTTTGAGGGGGTTTTTGAAGGCCCATGTTTACGTGAACAAGCCCGGGACCCTGAAAGCCCTCAAGCACAACATTCGACACGAATGCGAGAGTCTGTCGCCCCAAATTCTTGCTAAAGTGATGAAAAATGCCATAAAACGAGCCCATATAGCAATCAATTGTGACGGCACCCATTTGGCCGATATCATCTTCTCGACTTGACCAATAAAATTCTAAAGATTCAAAAAAACATAATCAAAAAACAGAATCGAAGTTTTTTATATAAAAAAAAAAATTAGAGCCAAATAATATCGTATGACTTCTTTTGGCCCACCTTGTGTTAAAAGCTATGCTAATCTTCATCACTCTTCATACATCAATACATCTTTCAAAAATTCAATTAAAATACTTAAAACTTAAAATGCAAAATTATCACTTAAAAAAATAAAACTCAAATAAAAAACTTTTAAAAAGAAAAAATTTATTGGAAAATAAAAACAAATAAAACAAAATTCAAATTTAATGTTTAAAATTTACCTGCAATCTTGAAGAGGGCGGTGAGACAACCAAACATATCTGCATGGTGGCCCTTAAAAATTCCTCTCTTCTGGCATTAAGATCTTTTAAGGGATGTGGCGGCACCGCTATGGGCGAAGTAACAGCCTGCTGTTTAAATGGTCCCGTACGTCTGTTAAGACTACTTGCAGATGCAGTGCGTTGAGGCGGGGAAGAAGATGTCACTGTGGTAGAGGGCAGAAAAGGATTGAGACTACGTACTAGATTGCAGGAAGAAGTTTTAGTGACATTTCTATGTGGTTGCTGGGAGCAGAAGGAAGAGTTAGAGCTGTGAGCACTGCCCAAAGATTTGGGTGATTGATTTTGATAAAGTAATTGTTGCTGCTGTTGTTGCTGAGCAGAATTAAGCTTGATCGGTGTGCTAAGAGAGTATAACTTTCTTTTATGCTTTCCTGGAGTATTCAATCCAGATTTGCGCTCCAAATTGTGTGCTGCAATTGCACCATATTCGCTGTGAGTGGATTCTTGCGAACCCTCGCGACTGTAATTAGGTGTGGGTAGTTGGGCCGAGTGTGAGCCTATTCTATACTTAACCGAAGTAACATTTGAATCAAGCTCGTCTTCTAACTCACGATCTTCTTCCTCCTCTTTATAGGTGCTATGATATGTTCGCGCTGTGATTTCAGGTAAAAAAGGATTATTGGGGGAGGCCAAGGTATATTGATAGTAGTCCTTAGTGGAAGCCGTGTTTTCCGTGGTAGTTACCGCCACGTTCGCTTCGCTTTCATTCCCCGCAACATAATTCGAAGTTGAGGGAAAATTATTTAAATTTTCCCACTCTCCTGAGGAGGAGTTTAAAGAGGAGGCTGTAAAACCCTCATTTGAATGGCCTTGTATGCTGCGTGAGCTTTCATTGCTGGACTTAAAAAGAAAATTTTGCAGGCGAGCTAACTTTGCTGCCGTACTACTCTCACTGGCCGTGCTGCAGCTGCGGCTGGCCGTTGTTATGCCAGAGTGTTCATAATCACTTTTACTGCTACTCTGCTGCTCCAAACGTTTATGATTAGCATTTTTGCCTGCTTTGGTGGCTGCCGCTGGTGTAGGTGCATTTTGGCTAGAAGATGTGGTGCTAAGTTCGCTGCCCATATTATTATTATTATTATTCATATGCCACGCCCAGTAACTAATATTCGTCGTTGGGCTTTCACAAAAATTGCTTTCCAAGGAAGTACTTGAATTAGTAGTGGCCACACTGCTCAAATGCCTATAGGAAAACTCAGGCGGTGTACTTTCGTCTGGACTGTCCAAAAGCAAAGCCGGATTTATATGACCTCCCAAACCAGGCAGGTTTGTTAAAGAGAATATGGAAGTAGAATTTTTTAAATGTTGTTGTAAAGGTCTTAAGCTGCTACTTCTCTCCTGAGCCGCTTTCAAATCGCCTGTTTCTAATTTATCCTGACGCTTTAATTCCAAGGATTTGTGTTCGGTTCGTCTAAAGCTACGCCTTAATTTTTCTGCAAATTTCGATTCTTTGTGTGTCTTTATTTTCAGTTTCTCGCCCTTGACTTTGACCTTTAAGGTGTTCTTATCGCACCCATCATTTTCCAAAAGTTTCTCGTGCATTGGTAAATCTATGGCAGAGTGTATATGTTTAAGGTTAGTGCTGCTGCTGTGATTGCAATTTTTGCAACAGCTTTCATTTAGGGGTTTTTCGTTGATTAAGTTCGTTAACAATGCTGCGCTGCTACAAACAGCGCTTCGCATAAATTCTTTGCTAAAAGTTGTTTTGGACGGTGGTGTAGCAAAACCTCCACCCATTACGCTACAACTAAGTTCCTGTATGGCTGAATGCTTTGTGTCTAACAAAACCTCATTATTGCGGTCATCAATATTATCATTAGATCTTTGTAATTTGTTACGTTTGTATTTGGTTATGACGTTGTTTATTGTTCCTGTCGTTGTGGTTTTTGCTTTTGTTGTTGCTATTGTTTTATTTAATTTTTCATCTTGATCACTTGTTGTTAGTGTAGATAAATTATCCATAATATTCTGCTCTTATAATTTAATAAAAATTTGTTTTCCTTTTTTTGTGTTTTTGATTATATAAGGACTCAAATTGGTTTTAATTTTTTTTCTTTTAGTTTGTTAATCCTAAATGTAAGCGTTTTGATTTCCCCCAAGATTGTAGAATTTGTTTTTTTTTCGTAGAAAAATGTCTACAAAGTTATCAATTTTAAAACTAGATTTTGTTTCTTTTTTATTTTATAACATTTCAGCTTAATGTCATGATATTTGTTAGTTTTCGTTAGCTTTTATAAGAATTAAATTTAGTGTTTCTCTACAATAAAAAATACAGAAGAAAGAAACATTGTTTTAAAAAATTGGAATAAAATAACAACTGCGCCTTAAAATATGCCACATATTTTTCCAAAATTAAAATTTTTTAAAAATTAGAGATTAAAAAAACTGCGCAAAAAGTCAAAACTTGCAGCGGTAAAAAATTTCTTCCTTAAACTTTAAAACATAAAAAATATATAAAAGTTAATTGCATACTTTAATGGGAACTTAAGATAAAGATATTTGGTTGTTGTATTCACTAAGTGACTAAACAAACAGTGCTTGTGATGTAAAAACTTATTTTTTTCTAAAATAACGAACACTCAGGGGATCTTTTCTCTATACCCAAAGCATTGTGTTTGTATCGGGAAATATATTATGAAAAGAGGGAGTAGTCTTTGTAAACATTTCATTAAAATTTTTCGACCTTAAAATTGACAGGAAAGACATCTTAAGGAAGTCTAGTTCAAATATAAGCTGCGTGACTAAAAAACAAATTTCAACTTTAATTCGTGTGGCATTATAATAGACTTTGGAGCCCTAGCCCATAAATCAGAGTTGTATTTCATTTTTCAGGTGGCATAAAGACATTTGCATGATTCCTTTAACACAAAAAAGGACGTATTCCATCCACCGCACTGTATTTTCATGCCTAATAACAACCCATGGGTGATTGATTGGGCGAAATTTTGCTTAAAAGGATTGAGAGCGCGGAATGGTTTAGAGAAATGCTTCGGTTTATATTACGGTCACTCTTAGGAGTATTTCAAAAGCTGGCCCAAATACAATACTTAACCTACTGCTTTTAAATCTTTTTGCCAACACCACTACGACAAACAGGGCTTTGAAATTCTTGTACCAGGCGCAATTATCATTTGGAATATGCTAACAGAATGATTAGGGTGGGAAATATCGAACAGCTGCAGAATATAGCAAGAGGACCTGACTTTTTGCTACCATATCTGAACTGATTGCCCATAGAGATACTTATACATGGAGGGAAAATGACTACTATTTAGGCAAGCATCAATGATGGATCAAAGATTGAGACTCGAAGCAAAAACGGCATATTCAGCAAATCAATTAAAATCACAAGAAAACAGACTAAGAAATCACTGCAGTGTATTCCAAGCGACGGAAGTGCGGACTGCAAATTTGGCTCGGCTGGACAACAACTTGAGGGAGAAAAGCACGACCATCAAGATGAGCTGCCAAGGTGCTCTTAAGGCGCTGAATTGGGGTTAAAAATGGTTGGAGACTAAAAGTTTGCGCTTCTGGGACTCAGGAGTTTCAGAATGTGCTTGGTTTCAATGTTCTCTGGGATACCCGGAAATAAAGAAGCTAATAATTTGGCGCTAAGGGAATCAGAGAAAGACGCTAGTATGGTAACTGCCTCAGTTCTTTCCCCACTGTGTAATTTCCAAGGAAGGATTTTAGGACACTTAAGGGATAAGGCGATCAGGTACAGGGATGAGTTTCAAGCAGATCCAATGTTCCCTTATCTTGGATTTAAGAATACCTAAAACTGCTCAACATTAGGCGGTTAATTGGAAACCAAAAATGGTTAATTGGAATACAAAAACCGAGTATTTTTCTTAGCACGGTCAGGGCCCTGCTTGGTGGTGCTGAGGATGAAAACTCAAATTAAACTTGTCCTGAACATTTACAATCATGTGGTTCTTCAAATAGTTTGGCAGAAACAGATGATCCTTAAAGATGCTATATTACTTCGTCATCTTATTGGCACAATACTTCACCGAAAAGAGTCACCAATGCCTGGTATGTGCTATAGCCAACATTGGTAGATTAGGGCGTTCCAGGCCATTTAAAGGGCAAGTCATTTTATAGTGGACAATGTTTCAAGGGATAGTAAGATTACTATTTTTGTTCTATCAGGCGGTCCTTAGGGACTTGAAGGCGCATTGCGTCAAGTCAAGGCTGGGAAGGAACTGTAGGAAGGGCCTTGGTGGGACTATGAACACCTTCAACGTCAAACTTTGTTGGTTTTTAGGGACACTGCGAATTTTGGCACAAGGTTTTGAACTGTTTTCTTTCTTACTACTTCTTTTACTCTAAGTCTGATGTCTTATTTTTCATTTTTCTTACTTTTTTCTTGAAGAGTTGTACTATGGGACCAGGAGGTCTTCAAGTGTCAATGTATGTCCTTCGAAATCTAACAAAATATTGGTGTGATACACGGGAATCAGAAATGCCCTGCGTTTCAACGTTTGGTTGACGAAGAACAACTTTGTGAGTACACGTGGTGGATATGTGGGTTAGCTAAAGGTTCTTTACTGAGGCTCGCCTTGGACGGCTTTTCTGCAGTAAGTTCTAATTCCTAAACATAAAAAGGCTCTTAACTGATTAACGTAGGATTAGATTTTATATCTGTATTGTAGTGTTTAAGTTTTGAAATTCTTCTTTACATATTTTAGTTCTTGACTTTTTTAATTTTTTATTATTCCCCCAGTCTACCAAAAATATATGTTTCACATGATTTTGGTTGCCCTCTTCCAAAAATATCTTCTATGATTTTGTTTGAATTACACCATTCGTGTTACTCATTTTCTATTCTAAACAAATATTTTCTTAATTTTACATTCTGTCTCTGGTAACGAATTTTCGTAAATATTATTTTTGCAATAATCATTACGCCTTCGCCTCCCCATACTTTAGCAAATTATCTTTTGTTGTTTTAGCTTTGCACACAAAACATTTGTTATTTGCATTAGTCCTGGTTTTCAAATAATGGACAGTGGCAAGTGGATGGGCATGTGTTTCTACAATTACGTTTATAAATTTTTAATTTTGTTTTCTTTTTATTAGTAAACATATACAAATGTATGATATTCGTTTAAAGAGCTGCTCAGAGTGTACAAGTTATTTAGAAAATCTGATAAAGTTAATTTACAATAAGACCACGAAAACGTGAACTTAAAAAATTTCTAATTTATAGTAAAAAAATTTTTTCTGCGAATTTTCTTTGATTTTAGTTTTTTTTTTTATTAAGAATTTCTATTTTTTAAACAAAAATAAAAAATTTCACATTTCCCACACGTTCGCACTAAACAGTTTTGGCGCTTACGGGGTTCGACTGTAGGTAATTTAACAAATTAATAAAGAGCAAAAACAAATATCAACAAACGATTACAATTACCTATAATTTGGTTTATAGTTTACATATGCATATTTAAAACAGGGGTAACGTGTAGACACCACCTGCTAGATTAGTTGTAATGATACAAACGAAACTAATTGAAATTGTTTTATCAATTTAAGAGCTTTGTTATGTGTTATTTGTAAAACGTACAAAATATGATTTAAATTTTTGTTTTAGTTTATTTTGTATAAATTAGTAACAAAAGGATTTAAGGCTATGTGTGTCAAACATAAAACTTTAACACAAATGGATAAACGTTACTAAAAATACTTTTCAAAAGTTATACTTATATAGAGATAAAGCAAACACACTACGAACGCAAAAAGGTACCCTAAATGTAAAAAAGTACTTTTTGTTCACTTTAATGATTTTTGAACTTAACCTGAGTCCACTGGCCTTTAATGTTATATTTATAGAGTTATAAATTTAAAAAATGCAAAAAGGTACTTAAAATATGAGAAGTACTTTCTTTCCACTTTACTGACTTTTGACTTTATCCTGACAGAAAAACCTTTCACTTTATATTTCTAGTGTCATAGTTAGTGCTTAAAAGTATTATTAATGTAAAAAAGGACTTTTTGATCGCTATGTTTATTTCTGAACTTAAACTGGGCCACTAGCCTGTAATTTCATATTTCAAAACTCCTAATTTAAAAATATGCGAAAATAGTGCCTAAAATGTAAAAAAATACTTTGCTGACTTTCGATCTCAATCTGGGTCAAAAATCGTTTATTTCATATTTGTAAAATGTTAATCTCAAAAATGGGGGAAAAGTACTAAAAATTTTTAATTTCTAGAGTTATAAATTTGAAAAAATGCAAAAAGGTACTAAAAACGTAAAATAGTACTTTCTGTCTACCTTGCTGACTTTTGACCTTATTCTGGCTTAATAGGCTTAACCTTATGTTTCTAGGGTCATAGTTAGTGCTTAAAAGTACCAATAATGTAAACTTTAACTGGGTCACTAGCCTGTAATTTTAAATTTTTTTAGAATAATAATTTAAAAATATGCAAAAACAGTACCTAAAATGTAAAAAATCGACCTCAATTTGGGTCAAAAATCACTTATATCACATTTGTAAAGTTGTAACCAAAGAATGAGGTGATAAGTATTAAAAATTTCAAAAAAGTACTTTTTGCCCACTTAGCCCTTTTTTATATTTTAAGACTTCAGAAGCTACCAAAAAACATTTTCATATTATTCTAAGACAATTTAAATTGCATTCCAATCTTAGTTTTTCGAGACCTGCCCAACGCATATGGAACAAAAACAAATTCCTCTATGTAGTATTAAAATGAGGTTTAAACCCTGTCCAGGCCATTATGGTCCAATATTTCAAAAAAAAAGTGCCAAAAATTTATTTATATTTTTTGCAAAACCAGTCAAACGCATTTCGAATTTTGTTTCTATCTTTGTTGGTTCAGAAATAACAAAGAGTACCAAAAATTTTTACCCTTTTTTGAACCCTATTTTTATGCTTTAGGTTAAATATTTCAAAAAAATGGAAACAATTTATTCAGATCTTTTTCAGGCCTTTCGAATGCAATTTAAATTATATTTCTATCTATGTTCGTTTGAAAATTTTAAGGTAGGCCTAGGTACGATCAATATGTAGTATTTTCCCTATTAAGCTACGGGGTCCGAAATATCGAAAAAATGATAGACACAGGTCCGTTTTTTGTAGCAGAATGCTTTGCATTTAAATATTAGTCTTATTCGTGTTTAGTTTAGAAGATATTAACAATCCGGTTTTCCATGTTTAACCAATTTTTATCCTTTCCAGGTTCGAATTCCCTAAAATCCCGTCTAAGCGAATCTATGGAGAGTAAAGAATAAGTCAGCTACTCAGTCATTAACATTATTTCTTGATATATACACTCAAAAAAAATCCATGCAACATATGAGCGAATTCTTTCGTACATTATACGAAATCTTTTGTTACTTCGCATCACGAAATTTTTTGGTATATTTTGGGAAATACATTTAATATTTTACGAAGATATTTCATAACTAAAAAAATGAGTGCAAAAACTTTTCGATTTTTAGCAAAGTTATAGGCAAACTTTGATTAATAATATGTACGAATTTTTTCGTATATTGTTGCAGAAACTATTTTCAGTGTATAGATAGATTCTATGATAAAATTAAACGGAATATACTAAAGTCTTCCACTTACAATTATTAAAAATAAATACTTCTAAGGGTCCTTAAGAAATATTTTAATATGCTGCAAATGAAAGAACAAACTAAGTAAACCTCAAAATAATAATTTTCAAACAGGGTACATGGAAAACCCTTAAATTAATTATTTTTGTAAGTAAAACAAAGGCTAGTAAAACAATATTGATAATAAAAAAACGATTTGAATTTAAGGCATATACAAAATTTAACCAGTTTTTCAAGAAAATTTTTTATGACTCATTCTTAAAAACTCTCATATTTCTTTAAAATATTTTATAGCTCATTAAAATATGATATCATTAGGAAATCCTATCCTTACGACACATTTATATCTACACACAAACATTAAATTACACACAAACATTTAAAACGATTGAAATTAAAAAAATAATAAGCAAAATTGGCAAAATAATGCGCGCTGCAATAACAAATGTTAAAGGAAGCATTTGTCATTATAATTAAAAGTGAAAGTGTTGGTATAATAAAACCTAAAGTGACACGTAGTACATCCGAGCAACATTAAAAACGACAAATGAGCTGCAGGTTTAGAAACACCCACACAATTACTGAAACGTTTTGATTTTAAAATTTTTTAATTAATGTTTGAAAAAACCCAACTAAAATTTAGTATTTTTTAAACATAAGCGTGTGCAGTTAATAAAAAAAATTGATTTTTTTCCTCATAAATATAGTGTTTTAAAGCTTTAAATTATGTGCGCGTGCCCCTCAAGGTATACTTTAATAATTACAGGGGTTTATTAATTAAGTTATTTTGTTTTGACGTCATTTGTAAATATGTAATACGTATTGTATAAGCATATGGGCGTCTTTTTTTTTAACAAATATGTAATTTAAAATAAAATTGTGATCTACCTAAAAGTATGCTTTGGTATTAATATTATACAAAAAGATAACGATTCATAATCTTCTGATTTAGTAAGTAAACAAATATTTAAAAAATAGTTTTGTAACATTAAAAAAATTACTGCAGGAACTACCAAAAATAATTTAATCTTTCTTGTATGTCAAGGAAAGTGCATTTCAAAAATAAGCAATTTCAAGCAAAATTTATTTTATTATTTTTAACGTTTTTGTTGATTTATTTTAATCATTGTAAAAAAATATATATTCTACGCAGTTGTTACTATAACTCTTCGTTTTGTACATTTAAACAAAATTAAGCTTCCGCACAGTGTATCGCTTCGATACTAGAAAGCATTAAGCATTTATGCGAGTTAGCCAAACTGTCCCACAAACATAAAAAATAATAATTTAAAAAAATATTTATAAGCAGTTTGGTATAGGGCATAAGCAAAGAGCCAAATTCATTGTTGCTGCCTTTTTTTCTCAATTAAACATGTAAGCAACACTTTGTTTTCAAAACTAAAATAAGTGCAGCATGATTTAAGGCGCCTTCACAGATTATGATGATTTAAATTTACCGCTTTTATTAAAAAAGGAAATATTTTTTTGTTTATTAATATTAGTTAGTTATATCTTCATGATAGTGTTTTATTTATCAAAAAAAATCTATAAAATATTTCTGATTTTTTTTTAGCTCTAAAGAAGTTTAAAAAAGCCGGACTCATTAAAGCTTCCAAAGGAAAAACCACGAAATTTATTCAAATATATACCAAATCAAATATGTTTGAATAATAAAAAACATAGGCAGCGGCCAACAAAACATAAAGATCTGTATTTATGAGAATCAAAGAAGAAAAACAACTATTCAAAAAGAAATATTTGTTTCCCAAGAAAAGTTATTTATAAAAACAGAAATATTTTCTTTAGTTGATGGAAAAACTTTAACCCTTTCTTTTAAAGAAATTACATAAAAGAAATTGAAATTTGCATACACGCAAATAAACACAAACAAAAAATAAAACAAAACATATTTTCAGGCTCTTAACTAAAAACAACACAAATTTTTAGCTGCTTAAAAGTATTTGATTTGTTTAGTATTAATTCCATATTTTTTAAGGCACTTTACCGCACTTGGCAAGTATTTTTTAATGAAACTTTTCCAAAAGAAACAAGTAAGAACGTTATAGTCAGTCATGCCCAACCATACCTACACCACAATTTGTATTTTTTGAAAAAAAAAAAAATAAAGCAGTTAAAAGTTGAAATTTATGGGCAAAAAGTCCTAAACATATGCAAAATTTTGTGCATAAGCCCAAAACTCTTTTGCGTTTTTTTTTTTTTGGTTTAAGTTTATTTTTAATTAATTTTTTTTTTTTTGCCAAGCCTCAATATTTTTAATTGGTATTAATTAAAAGAAACTAATTTAAAAATCTAGTATTTACCAACACCAGCCAAGTAGAATAAATGCATTACCGAAACCAGATACCTTTGAACGGTAGTAGCGGATTAGGCCGTAAACATCACCTATACAACGTACATGTTATCCAGAAAAGCATACGGAATTGTTTTTTTTGTAACTTAGAGTAAAGTTTTTGAACTTATTGTCTGTCTTAGGAAACACCGACGAAATATCCCAATTCATACACATAGGGAAAAAACATGGCTGAGTATGGTCACAGAAATATGATCACGGAGAAATTCCTTATTATGTGGTTACAGACATCATTATTATGACTGCCATATAGAATATTATTTTATTGTAGCCATGATAGTGGTTTGAAATACTGAATAACTAAAAATAAAATTTGCTTCAACTGAAAATCATTATTTCTAGGTAGTTCTCGTTGTAAGAAAATGTCCAAACCGGCTAAAAAAATTTATTTTAATACAAATAAATTATTTCTTTATTTAAAAGAAACTTTACAAAATACTTCTTAAATAACTTACAGTCATTTACTTGTAATAATTTCCTGGGTGGACCGTCAATTAATCAAGAATTTTTCGGCGTTACAAATATCTGCATAAACGCAAAATACTCCTTTCACATATAAGGTGTGGTTATAAATATTAGAAACTTCCTTAGTTTTCTAAGGTAACTAGCAATTAAGCTGCCATGATTTGGTTTAGAAATCAACAAATTTAATTTACTTGTTATCTAGTATGTGGTTAAATCGTGTTCAACATTAAATTTATTGAACGCAATACTTAATAACTTTAATTGGTCTTAATTGCAAACGGATATTTCAATCAAATATTACAAAAAAATATATAATTTGGGCAACCTTAAGCAAAATACATTTTATTAATTTCCTAAAAATAATATTTTTAGAAATTTTATACATTAAAACAAATGATGAAATTTAACATGTTTTTTTTGACGTCCTATACCTTAGTTATTAGGAAAACATGCAAATAAATCAAGACAAACAATATATACAGCCTTAAAGTAGGCCACGTTTGAGGTGAAAAACACACCCACAAAATATATTGCAAAAAAAAAAACCAAGAACAGTCATGTTTACATCATAAATATATATAAGTACATACACATACAACCATAAATAAATAGATACATGCATGTGTACCTTACACCTACACATGTACAAATAATTATTAATATTTTGAGCACGACTAAAAACATTGACCTTTTTCAGCCAAATTGCTCTTATTGCTCTACACATAGTAATGAGGGTATATATCAGTTTGGAATTTCGTTTGTAGTTTCTACAATATTTACTTGCTATTATATAAATATACATAACATTTCTTTTGGATCCTTATAGATAGGGAAATCGCTAATGGACCTGTCTGTCCGTCTGTGTGTCTGCTAAAATCAAGTTTTCGGCATTAGGCCAAGGGCCACGTTGCCAAAAAATTTGACACGGATACTTTGAAGACGGGAAGATAATTTGGGGATTTTTTTTGGGTAGAAGCAGAGGAAGGGCTACAAAGTAATTGGGCAATAATATTTTGGAAAAATATTAATTCGAAAGGAATAAAGGAAGTGCTAACCCCCCTACAAAGAAACCATTTTTATTAAATTTTTGATATAATTTTTTTCCATTTTCACAGTAATAATTGTTGGTTAAGGAGGTGGCACATGGAATCCGCCTTTTTTCGCCATTTTTAACTGACAGCTAAGTTGAAAAACATGTTTTATTATGAAAAATGTCACATTCAGTACGTCTCCTTTAACGCAATGTGCTAAAGTAGGGCAACTTTTAACGTACGTCAAGCACTTTAACAACTACCAGCTGGTTCATTACCTTAATTTTGATTAGTTGTTTTTGCACGCGGCCATAAAATTTTTAAGTTTGAAACAACAACAATATAAAAAATCAGCTGATTTAACATCCGTTTATAAAGGATTCTATGTGCTTACCTCTTGCGTTGTTACGTTAATGTCAGTTAAAATAGGCAACGCTTGAAGTACGACGGATTCTATGTGCCACCGCCTTAAGGAGCATAAAGGGTAGCACTACCTTTAGAAACAGCAGATTTTGTGAAGTTATTGCCGTCGCAAAGTAAAATTTATTACAAAACAACTTAGCTAATTTAGATGGCCAGGAATGCAATAAGACGAATGTGAATGGTAAATAGAAATCAGCACGACCGAATATAGCGCTCTTGCATGTTATTCCTAAGCTTTTTTGTTTACCCGTTAATACCCACAAAAAGTTTTGTAACCTTAAGAAGTGTCTGAATAAGATTTTCCTTTTGTATGTAACATCAAGGAATATATTTATCTAGAAGCCTTCGAATAACATTTATTAATAGTTCCCATTCAATTCTTATTTAGCTACGTCCGTGCTTAACCACCCGTTTGATAGTGTAAAAAAGCTGTTTAGTATTTACCTATGTAAGGTAAAGCTAGTTAAGGTAAGGTGAGACAGGTAGGTGTTGATGACCTTTGAAGATAAAAAAAGAATGGTATGAAAGGCACCCATGGTCTTTGATTTGATAATTGGGCAAGACGATTGTAGCATTTTTAATAGTTCCTTTTTATAAGACTAGTTACTAATATTATTTACGACTTTCCTTTGAGAAAAAAATCATTATTTTTGTTATTGTGTTTGTATTTTTATTTTGCTATTTTAACTGTTCTTATTGTTACAGTCTTTTTATTGTTTTTATTGCCACAATGGCCCTAACGGAAACTTAGCAGAAACAAAGGAAACTATTGCAACTCGAAAGACAATAAAGGTGGAAGCAATAAATATCTATTAAATCATCACATATAGTTTGGGCAAATAATATGTAGAAATTATCAAAGATAAATAAAAATTATCTAAAGGCAGTTGTTCTTTATCTTTAAAAAAAGGGAAACTATGGAAAAGTGTTGAATTAAATTTTAAAGCAAAACTTAAAACGTGCAGAAAGCTCTCTTAAATTTCGGTTAATATGTTAGGTTAGGTAGAAAAGGCAGCCGTTGAAGGAAAGGATACAACTCACTTGCGTCCGCTTAATTTGGTCCCTTTGTGTTACCTGGAGAGGCAGATATAATAGGTTGAAAAAGAAAGAAAGAAGAATTTAGAAAAGGATAAAGAAGAAAGAAGAAGAATGAAGCAGACTTACCAGAGTCTCTGGTGGGAATCGAACCCACAACCCCCAGACTGGTAGACTCGTGCACTTACCACTGATCTACCGGGGAACCCCCCTGTTCATAAGATCTGGGGGAAGTTTACAGCATTTAATTTGAATCGAAAGTTAAAAATTCTTCTAGAATTCCTTCTTAAAAAGCACTGGCAACTCGCTCGATCGAGACAAATTTCGATTCGTATCGAATGTCGAAATTTGTTCCCTAAAACATCAATTTCAATTTGAGCAGGATGCCGTTATTTTTCATCAGTCCATTGTCGGCAATTTGGTAGTCTGTGACCTCTATGAGATGCTAGTTACGTCAAGGGACTAAAATGGTAACAACCTAGTACTCTTAAGGCGACGAGTGGCAGGCAATTCCCAAACAGGTGCTCCGCAATCTTATGAACCCCTTGGAAAAACAGGCACCATGTGAGTTTTAACACGAAGATGCTGTTGCAGTGGTAATCGAAATTACAGTATTCTTTTTAATATGGCGTTGTTCCAAAGGTCTACCCCAGTATGAGGCAACTCAGTGTCCCTAAGGCAAATTTTTTTTCCTTTGTCACTTTAGAAAACCTTAAAATGTTTCCAAACCAGTCAGTAGGCGACTCGAATCCATTAAAACCTCAAGTTGTTTTGCATGCCAAGATGGATAAATATTTACTATAAAACAGTCCTGCTTGTGAATGTAGTTGGTTTCACACGGAAATTTAAATAAAAACGAGTTTGAAAGACCTCCGGTCGCGTAGTGTCATTTAGGTTCGGTTCGGTATCGCCATTTTAGGTTGAGACTTGCCAAAGCACCTGCTTTCATTCCAATACTACCAATTAACAAGGAAAATTAAGTATGATGAAGCCCGAAGATGGAAAATGACAAGCTACTTAATACTTTCTGCACTTGATTGGCATTAACAGGTGCCAACGCTTCGCCCACCCACTAAAATCTCTGGAGAATTTCACAATGACAGCGGGGTTCAAGGTTTAAACCGTCCCAGATTTTTCCCAGACAGAACTGTTGTTAACAGCTTTTGACTTACCCTTTGTTGATCTTTAAGCCAGATTTAATGTTCAAAGTTTTTCATATTTCACTTCTATCCCTTATGATTGGGTCATGGGTCATTCTTGTCAATTTAGTAAATACAAGACCTCAGTTTTAGGGTAGTGAAAAACGGAAGCAACCGCTATAAAATACAGACATATGAAAAGGGAAATTCTAATTAGAACTTAAGAGCATCAATTGGACATATCAGTTGGACGCTCGTAATAACAAAAAGAACAAAGCAAAAAACCCGCTTAGAATGACATTTCGTCCACTTTGCTTTACCTTTAGCCACCACACGAGCTGCATAGATGATTATTGTTTGAATAATTTTGTCAAATGGTTCAGACGATAGTTCAATGCCGTCCCAAAAATCCTTGAAAGGCTTAGAAGTTTCTTAAGATTTTAACCAAAGCACTCTTCAAGTTCGGATTTCAAAAATTTTCTCAAGCTGTTCAAGCCAGAATATTATTTTTATTTGTTTTTGTTTTGCAATAAAAAAAAATTTTAAAAGCATTAACCATGAATCTCTTAGGTAGTTCAAAACAGCTTTCAATTTATTTAATCCCTAATAATTCCTTAACCCCCGTATGTATGAAATGGTTTTACATTTTTCCGCCTGCTGTTTAGTTTTCTTTAAGCATAAATAAGAGCAGCAAAAACATTTGTTAAATGTGTCATAAACTTTGATTGAGACATGTCACAAGAAACCATAACCTATAAAAACTGTTTAAAAACTTTATTTATTGCCACTTGGTTTTATAAGATTGTTTTTTTTTTCAAACTTTCTCTTTGCCCACACAAACATAGTTTTACTTGTTTCTTTCTAATCATTAACAATAAGAACAACAAACTTATAACGTTGCCTACTTTAAGGCCAATTTTTTTGCAAACCTTAAAAAGTTTGATCAATATTTAATTTCTTATTGTGTTCTAAATTTTATATTTAAAATAAACTTTTTACCATAAAAATTAATTTAAAAATTAAAACGAAAACAAATGAAAACAATTTTATCGAAATTACAAACAAAATGGGTTAAAGTGCAATTAATGTTGTTTTAAAATTAGTTTGAGCTATTTCTAATTTTTTAACTATAAAACTACTTTTATAGTTTAAAAGTTTCTTGTTGTCTAATAAATTGGCCAAGAAATTCAATAGCAATTTTCCTTTTTTTTCTTCTCATAGTGATTTATTGACTTGCAGTGCATTACATACTTTCGCTCGGTAGTGTTTCTTTGCTGTAAAAAAATAAGGTAATTTATCTTTTCACTTTTTGCATTCAATTTTACTAAAAGATTTTCCGTATTTTTGCTTTTCTTTGTTGGAGTATATAGTAAATGTAAACCTTGTTTGAATGTGGTGTTTGCTGTTTTCTAACCAACACCTGCTGTCAATTTAAGATTACAAGCCACTATATAAATAAAAGCTTACGTCATGCCACCTAAGGGTATGCCTTAATTTATAGAGGAGAGAGCAAGGAAGAGAAAATTACAAAAATAAAAGCATAAGTAAAATAAAAATATAGCCTTAGATGTTGGGGAAACCTTATCAAGAGCAAAATTGAAAACAAGCAACGCTTTAGGTTACAAATTGATAAACAAGAACTAAATTTACAAAGACTATAGGGTGTCCCAAAATTAAGAAAGGCATTAAACCCACTATTATTAGGGCTTACATCAATATCAAAGCTTTAAAATAGCGATAGTCTCCAAGATGATGTGGTAATCTTATGACCCAGGGAGACAAGGTTTCTTCTGTCTTTGCAGAGGAGTGATTGTAGACTATTAGTAGAGATGATAACAGGCCATTGCTGGACAGCGGTTCATGCCAAAAGAGCAGGACGACTGACCAGCAGGCTCTGTGTTGTATCCGGGGATAGGGAGACTGTCGAGCATATTTTGTATCACTGTTCAGCGCTCGTGCGCTTCACAGCAAACTATCAAGGATCTTATTTGTTCCAAGGCCTGACGCAAATATCCGAGGTTGGCAAGATAAGCCATTTGCCAAGAAAGTGGGGAGCACCCTGAATTTTAATGCATCGGATAATTAAGACGGGTTATCGTTTCTTCTGGCTAAGAATTTATGAAGATTCTTGGCATTCAGCTAGATCTTCATGGATAAATCCTGGAATTCGATTCGAGTCAAAGTTATAAAGTTCTAATGAGTTCAAAATTAATTCAGAGGTACAGCAAGGCTTTGTCCATTCTTCTACTGTATTTATTATCTTTCTTAAAGACGTTCTATGTAAGACTTTGAATCCTTTCTATTCCTTTGTAGGCGATGGCAGCATATGCCATTCATACTCATTTAGCTACAGGCCTAGTTTATAAAGAGACAGAATATAATAGGCACACTTAACTGTGATCTAAAGTTAATCACTGATTTTGATCGTTTAAACAAGCTCGATTTTAATGCCGGTAAGACCCAATGTTGTCTTTTGACATAAAAACGCACAGTCGACCGTGCTGCATCGTCTGTATTATTAAATGGTGCAAATGTTGGCGAGACAGATTTTCTAATTTTCTGGGCATTAAAATACAATGCGATGTCCGTTGTACGGAACATGCTTTTCTTGAAGCGAAAAAGCATCCAAGAGTCTTGATTTTGGTAGGAATTTCTCAACGCCATCTGATCTTCTCCATATATATGTTACCTACATCGTACCCAAAATGGAATACAACTCTCATGTATGGACTGGGCAAGAACGGGCTAAGACTCTTTCCGGTGACGTTGGGGTATCATAATGTCTTGGGCTTTGAAGAAATCAGGAAACTTGTTTTTGAAGCCCAGAACTTTGTGCAAGATACGTGTCTATCAAGAAAAGCGCATCCATTTGTGGTCGGCTGGCCAGTGAATCGCACCAGCCATAAGAAATAAACTTCTTAAAGATTTATTTCCTGTCAGTTCAGTCCAGTTGATATCAAAAGCTTTAAATGAAATGACCACAAACACTACTTCTATTAACTGTTTTCCTGATACCAGCACAATGAGTGCTGCTTATTATACACATTGACAACTCGATCGATCGATATAACTATGTGGTGCTGCCTTTGCTTCTTACTCTTTGGCATCGCAAAAAAAGATATATCCCGATGTAAAGTTGGAATGCATATTGACAAGTTTTAAAGGAAGGTCTAGACATGGGCAACCTTAAACCGTCTTATAGGAGAATCTCGTTCGATCAAATACCATCACATACCAGAAGGGGGATCCTTATGTTTTAAACAGCTAATAAGTGTAAATATGATGACAATACTTTCATCTTAAACAGAGTATATAGTCTACTCAATGGAATTGTCTTTTCTACTAACTATAGTGATCTTAATAAAATATAATTTTTCAAGGTCGCTGGTTTTGTACTCTCTTATTCTTAACTTGTACATAACATTATAAAAGTCTTCTTATAAAATTGCTTCAAAGAAGTGTGTACTTCAAAGTCATGCGAATAAAAAAAATATTTTTTTATCATTCAAGTGCTTTTGTGTAGGTTTTTGCTTGAGTTTACTTACTCATTACAAAAAAGCAAAATGAAATAACCCAAATCTTCTTTAGTTTGAGTTTTACTAACTCTTCTTTCAAAATCTTGAACGTAAAAATAAAATAAAAACTGTGGCATATTTTAAGGAAAGTTTTGTTCACATTTTGTCTGAGTACTTACCTATGCAAATATATATTGACTTTAATTTAATTTTATTTTGCTTATATTTTTTATAATAACTGCGGTTTGCATAGAAATATACTATTTGGTTTTTGACAATAACATTTTGATTTCGCGTAGTAGATGTAATATAAAGCTGAAGGATTTTAAAAGGATTTTTTTTCTCGATTATATTTTTTCTTTGTTACTTAAGATATCAGCAGGTTTTGATTAGCTATTATTTGTAGGTGTATTTTATTAAAGGACAAACAAAGCAATTTCGATGTAAATAGATGTTTTTAAAAGACACATCAAGTCGTTGTTTGTTTAAACTTATAAACGAATAAAAGAAATACCTGAAAAGAAAGCAAAAAAGAAAAAAAAGTTTATTATTATTATTTTGGTAAAAGGTACATAATATCTTAAAAGTATGTTAAATTTTTCAAGATTATCTAACGCCTAAATGTATACAATGATTTATGTTATTTAAATTTTTGCAATATGAATTAACATTTCTTATAATAAAGTAGCAGTACAGACATATGTAAACAAGAAAAGATTTTTTTTATATTATTGTCACACAAACACATACATACATAAGTACATATTTATACATTATTTTCTATATAAGCCTTCGTAAATGTCAGCCATAATATTAATGGTACGCATTTGCTTATCCTCCTTTTCGTGTTCATTTGGCATTTAGAGCTTAACATATTTAAGGCAAACAAAGGGCTTTGAGTTCAGAGATGGATTAAGATACTAAATGTATGTCTTTTTTAAAATCATTTTTTATTTCAGGTGTTGTTAAATGTAGCATTTGTAAGCACTTTGCAATGTTAAACATCCTAAAAGTATACCTTACCTTAAAGCAATTTAAATCTTGTAGAGTATAACAGAGCAGTATACCTTACCTTAAAGCAATTTAAATCTTGTAAAGTATAACAGAGTAGTTAAATGTATCTAAAATGAACTAATTATTGCCTTAATTAAATTTAAAATACTTTAAAAATTTAACAAATTACCTATAAAAAATGATTTTGTGGCTTGTTTTTGTGTGTAGTGCAAAGGTGTTGAGCCTGATTATGGAAAAAACATGGATGAAAGATAGAGTTCTCTAATGTGGATAAACACCCAGACTACTGGCTAAGAAAGTTTCAAAAGTTGTGGCATTTTATATATGTTGTGCAACAATAATGTGCCTAACACTAATCGCTAGTTTTGAGTAGGTTCCATTCTGCACTTCCACCTGAAATGTGGATAAAAAATATTGACCTCCTTTAAACAAATAGGAACCGCTTGTTAGCCATTAAAGGCGCTTGGCGTACCCTAGCATCTCGAAGAGGTCCCAGTCCAATAGAGTCGATAGGTGGTCGACAAAGTGACGGCACGGTCTCCTGACAAGTGCCTGGCATTGGCAGGTTAAGTTTTCCATCGTCTCGACTTTGTCTGCATCTTTGCACAAGCGGCAGTATTCAGCCGTACCCGATTGCCACTCAACCTTATGTTGCAATGACCAGTGAGCAGCCTCAGATAAAACTTACCCATGGGCAAGAGTATCCTGGTCCTTTCGGCTGACGCTACTCGCCACAGAGATTTCGATTGCCTGCAACCTGTTGCCTCAGTCCAGCACCTGATTTCCTTGTTCTTAAAGTATTGCTCCCCTGCGGGAAATGTGGGTCAATTGGTCGGCGTACTTGTCCTGTTACAGGTACAAAACATGAATTGGACAAAAGTTGTTGGTCGTGATCGGTTAAAAAGGCACACATCAAGTAACTGGTTAAAAGATGTTAAAGAGTTTCGGGGAAAAAATAGAAATACTGGTCTCTACCCATAAACATACATCTGTATACATATACACACACACGCGCGCAAATACAAACAAAGTAGTTTGAACAGGATCTTAAACAAATTATGCAAAATTGGCTTATATAGGATTGGCCTGTAACCCGTTTTATGGTGTTAGTTTTGAACCAATTGCCCCCTCCAATGACAACGCAATGTAAAAGTGACAGGTTCTCTTCATATAAAGTGCAGGAACTAGAACCAGTCCCTACCTTAAGGGACCGTTCACGTAAATAGTCTTGGACCTGTTCACTTCCCCGTAGGGTCGATTCTACCATATAATACGCGAAGTGGAGGAAAAATCAAGGCAGTTACCATATTTGCATTTGTCTGGGATCTCTTTTCACGCTAAATCATCAAGAGTCTAATTTCCGGTTATTTCAGATGTCCCGGAACCCAGCAGAGTGTAGTACATTTGAGTCCCTGCAGCGCTGATCTGCAGTTTGATCTCACCAGGCTTGAGCCCAGTGCCCTAAAAGCAGCTTGGTAACCTACATAAATGACAATGAATTCTCCCCTTAGGCCTCTGTTCTGCAGATATAAGTGCGAGGCTTGTGTTGTTGCAAATATCTCCACTTGGAATACACTACAGTCCAGTCTGAATGACTCCCCAATTTCGAGTGATTCACTGAAGATACCTGCTCCAGTCCCCGTGTCTAGTCTAGCTAGACCTATCGGTGTTCATGGCTGTTCCCCTAAGCAGTAAGTGGCCATTTACCCACGCCGACCTGTCCGGCAAAGGTATCCTCACGCTCGGTGTGAAGTCCAGATATGCTGACAAATAGTCAGACTCACTGGCGATAATCCTCAGCTGTTCGATCCTTCCCATCTCAGTCAGTATGCTGTCATGCCCTCGACGGAAATTGGGACATGTACCTGCCTCTATTAAAAGAGATGCGAACAACTTTAAACCTAACTGTACCATTTCGATGGTCAATATTTTATGCAAAAAAACTTATTTTTTTTCGCTGTAAAACATGCATGGTTTTTCGTAAAAAAAATTCGGAAAACTATTTGCTTCCATATAAGGTTGTTAGAAAAACAACATCAATTAAAACTACTTGAGTACAGTGACTTGCAAAAAACTCTTTTTTTTTTTATTTGCAAAATGAATTTTTCCCCAACAAAGTTCCAGCAAATAGGGAGTTTGTTACAAGTAAATTTAAAAACTGTTCAAAGTGGCCTACTCCGTTTGAAAAGTTTTCTAAAATAAAATGTAAAAGAAATTATTCAATCCTGTAAACGAATGTTGTTGTTAAAAAGTCTTATAGCGGCCTTTTATAACGATTACTTTATAACCTCAACACACTGGCATGTTGCAATTTATTAAGTTCAGGTCAAAAAAACTATTAATAACAACAACCAAACAAATCAACTTTTCTGTACTAACTTACACATAAAAAGATACGACCAAAATCATGTTAAAAAGTTTAAGAATTAAAGCGATTGTTATCCTGTAAGGACATTTGAAACGACTAAGTGAGTAAGTAGTTAGGATGTATCATGTCTTCGGTTTGGGTAAGTATTTAAGTGTGTGGCAAGTGCAAGTAGAACATAATATTTCTCACATCCGTAACTTATTTTGTTTTGAAATACACACACAATTGATTGCGTGAGTTCTATTTCTCTTTTCAAAAAGAAAACATTGGCGGTAGAAAACACTTTACAACGGAATGTAGACCTAAGACCAGGCATATTTTTAAGCTGTTCGCCAATTCCACTATAATTTGCCATAAGACTAACACGAAATATTTTTTTAATATTAAATAAAAAATTCCTAAGCCATAGCAGTAAGGTGAATGACCTTATGTTGCATGCAAGAACATGAATAATCCACAGTTGGAAACAACATATTACTTGAAGGGTTATTTGTAAAACTAGAAAACGAGTGTTCAATTAAACACCATTTCCCAGGGATATAAGAAAATTTTTATTTTCACTTTTTTCCACCAGACTGTTTTAGTTGTAGAAGTTTCACAAAATATTGATTTTTAAGATATTCTATGCAGCCTGCCAGCTTACAAGGAAAAATATAGGATCCTTTCTGGTCATTGTCAAGTCACCCTAAAACTAGATTTCGCGTAACATCAGTGCGGGTCTATCGCATTTTAAAAGCTCCGAACAATCACCCTTATTGTGATTGGCGTTGGCGTAGTCGTTTTTAGTTTTTTGGTACCGTCTAAACAAACGTCTTAACTGACAGCTAAACCACTGTTGTTTTCCCTGCTCCGCGACTAGTCCGCAAATACTGGACGGCAATTCATTCCTATATCACTCTTATATAGGTGCGAGAATACGGAAACAATACAGCAAGCTATGTTGCTAATGAACTACCGCAAGACGGTAACAAACTGAATAATACGAAGATCTAACATTTCTGTGTCATCCCCCGCCCCCCTCTTCCTGCAAACTCTGGGTGAAAGTTTACGCCAACAGAATCGCTAAGAACAGATAGTCTTATGAAGTTATGTGTCAAACTTTAATAAAGCAATATGGACGAGATATGATCCGGGACGTTCCAAGTGTCTTGTCAAATTCCGGTGACTGTGGATTTGGAAACCCTGACAGGGGAGTGGGACTTCCTTTTTATGACTTTTGCAAAAGCTGCTAAAATTTAAAAGAAACTAATTTAGCACACTTCTTCTTTCTTGCCCGGTATTGCACAATGTTCGGATAAGGCACTTTTGAACCAGCAGACTGGAGAATTTGTAGAACCAAGCTTTACCATCAGTAGCAGTTAATTCTCAAATGAGAACCAGACGAAGGTGGCTATTTCCAAACACATAGCTTAGATTTTATTCTTCTTTTCAACTTTTTCTTTTAGTTATTATTTTCTTTCTTATCCTCTCTCTTCCACAAATACCACAAGTCGACCAAAATAGTGTACCAAAATGAGTTGCACCTTAATCCACCTCACTCCCACAGCTGCTTATTCTACCTAACCTTACTTAGCCAATTATAAAAAAATTTATCCCAGGACCCTGTTAGTAGTCTAAGATCTCCCAAATAGAGTTATAAAAGGCTTTGTCATATTTTACGGGGCAGATAAGTAAAGCGATTCCATTGCCTAGCGGCTTAACATGTTTCTAAATAGTAAAGAAACTGCCACAAGGCAGAAACTAATGTCTCTAAGACTATAAGGAAAGGTTGTGGTCTGACAGAGGTACTTGTAGTATATAGCACATTCTCGTTCAAGTTCCACTCACACTCTGACTTAACCTACGCATCCATATGAAAAAGTACAACCACTGATGTGTAGCGCATTGTATATAAATATTTTATTGCTTTTAACAGCCTTACAAAGACGAGTGCCAAGATAGCGTCGACGAAATAGCAACGGTTTTGGGAATTTTGAAACCGGAAAAAAAATTTCCCGAATTTCCAAGTAAATAAAGATCTCATTGTTGAAAGACAAATTTTTCTTATTAACTTTACTATAATATTTGGTAATAAAAATATTATTTTCGTTAAAAAAAAAATTAGAAAATATCAAATATCAAATTGTTTAACTTTTAATATTTCACCACAAACACTTTGTCACCTTTTTTTCTATTATAAAACAATAAAAGTTTTTTTTGATAGACCTTATTGCCACAACAACAACTCCATTGAGATATTATTTGTTTTGAAAAATTATAAAATAATTCTGTGCACAGTTGCGTAAATAAAACCTTTTCTTTTTGTAAAAGAAAACTTTAAGAAGTCCTTTTTCTTGTTCTTTTCTTATTTCTAAGCAAATACTTAAGAAAATGAAAATGATTCAACTGAAAGGTGTTGAAAAGTTTTTAAAAAAGTTATTTAAAGTAAACTGAAGCAAAAAAAAAAAAAGAATATCTATAATGAAAATAAATTTATATAAGTTGGAGAGAAAAGTAACAAACAAAAAAAACACATACACACACACACACACTCCCCCACACACGATAATAAAACAAAAGGATACTTAACAGGAACATTAGGACGTGAACCGCATTAAAATTCTTGATAACGGTTAGATCAGTTTATTTTTATCAAACTTTTATTAAATTAAATCTTGTGTTTAAATCAATGTTTTCTTTTTTTTCTAAACATTTCTTTACGATATTAAGTAACCACTGTTTCCCACCTTCTTACTTGTTTACTTTTAAAAAAAAACTTATTTTATTAACTTCTCTATTTCAATTTAATGTTTGGACAGTTGTGTTTGTATTTCTTTAAGCTGTTTCATATTGTTTGACTACTCTTGTTACTGACAATTACAATTTCCCAAACTTTGTGTGGGATCCCTTTTAGGCGATGGAAAGTATGTTCTAAGAAGATGTTTCGAAGGGCAAACTTATGGGTAGGTCGTAAACTTTATTTCTCTAAGGCCGACTCTGGAAAAGTTATGGGCATTTTTACATCAACTTTGTAAATTTTGTATGACAACCCCCTTAGGTGCTGGAGAAATATGTTTGGGAGAAAAAACTAATGGGGGGGTTTTAAATACATTTTATTCCTCTAAGCGCGATTCAGGAGAAGTTATAGGGGTTTTTACTCTAATTTTGTCCGGCAACCCTGTTAGGGGCTGGGTATAGGGGGTAAGTGTGCTCCAACAAAATGTTTAAAAGATAAAATTAATTGGGGTCGGTGTTACTTTTGATCTTTGCAGGAGCACCCTGGAAGCTGTAGGAGCGGTTTGAAAAAAAATTTTAAAAAAATTTAACTTTGTATGGCAACCCTGTTAGGGGGCGAAGATAGGGTGTAAGTATGTTTCACTAAAAAAAAATTTGTGAGGAGAAATTAATGGGAGTCTGTCTTACATTGCTCCCGTGTAGGGGCAACTCCGGGGCAGTTGTAAAGGTTTTTTATAAAATTTTTAGAGAAATAAATCAAAAAAAATAATTATTTTTTTGAATAAAGTTTATTTGGGTTCTTGTTCAGTACACTTTTGTTTCTGCAAATATTATTGCCGACTTTAAGCTTAAATTTTTGAATTTTTTTTAATACACTTCGTGTTATTTTGTTTATAAAATTTTTTTCTTTAACATTTTTTAAATTTCAATTTAACACACTTCCTCTTTCACTTGCACATCGTAATCAAACTCACTTGAATTAAGCTGATTAATCACTTTTTAAAGCTGAACACAATTACTTACACTCTATAAAACCTCAAAACTAGAAATGCACTTAACGGGGATACACAATTGATTTTACATCATACAGTGCCTAAAAGTATGCTGCATAGATTAAAGAAAAAAATTTAATGCTTCTGCAGATGTGTACTTGTTTTGCTTGGTATATACACATTAACCTTTTCGAAAGCTGTCAAAACCTACTGATGATGAGGGTATTTTAAGGTCTCTATAGGAATTTAAAGGGTCGTTTTTTTCAAATATTTGGGAAGAAAAAAAAATTACAAAAAAGGCGGTGAAAAAAAGGTCAAAGGTAAATATAAGAAAAAAGTAAATTGAAAATCACTTATTGAAGATTAGCCTTTTTTATGTTAAAATTTTCCCCTTTAAAAGGGTTAAAGAGAAATTTAAAAAAAAATGTGGAATAAACAAAATGATGACACAACATTAAAAAGTTTAATGGGGAATTGTTACATAGAGATATTATATTCGGTTTTGTTCTTTTAATCCAATTAGTGTCAACAAATAACATTATTACCTACAGTCAATGTGAAATTAAATCCGAAAAAGGTTACAAATATTTTCAGCAGTAAATGAATAACGTTTTTAAGTAACGAAAACTCTGTTTGACATTTTAAGCCGAATATACATACATACAGACGGACGAACATTCATTTAATTTAATTGTTTTTATAAACAATGTGTTCATTTTGAGTAATTTTACAATGGAAGGATATTTAATGATTATACGGATTTGGGAAAAACTCAAACAGCATATAAATGTAAAAGTTCAAATGTTAAGAGACACACAAAGGCAAGAGAGGGATAACCGGAGGAGTTTGTCTAAAAGTTTAAAAACGTTGAAAATATTTATTCAGAAATTAAATGGTTTTTTAATTAACTAAGTTCGTTGGTATATATTAAATTTTAAAATTTCTTTTTGTGTTTTTGTTATTATTAGGTGTACACAAGATTGCATGTCTTTTGAATTCGGGTTCTGGACCACGAGCTGCTGAAATCTAACCAGACTTACACAGGAAAAATCTGCCGAACGCAACTGATTCGTTTGATATAAGAAAAAAATGTCCTGATTATGCGACTGACGTAAAATCGTAATATTTCATTATGTCAACGCTTTAACCCCGATAAAAGTAGGTTAGGTGAGGTTGGGTTAAAAGGAGGAGGTCCAAAAGCCAGTGATCGGTTTTAACACTCCTAGGAAAGAAAAAAAACTCAGGGGAAAAGAATTCCCTCAGCACCTTCCATTCTACACCTCCTAAATATGCCAAGTCTGGCAAAACACAAGACATAAAACAAAATGCTCTGGCCTGTGCCTAAGCCGGACAGTTTCGATGTCCTCCCTGCATGACCGAATTTTCCATCCGATGGAAGTGTGCCCGTTAGTACGAATAAGGGTTCATTTAAACGTAACTTAACCATAGCCACAGAAAACAGCTGTTCGAACCAAACTTATGGGCAGCACTATATTTGATTATAGGTGACTTACCATTACGCCATAACCATAAAAACCAATTGAGTTTTGGTTGTTATGGCAACGGTTATAATGGAAGCTTACCCGTCTGTAAATTCATCATATTGCTTTCTTGAGGATTTCCAAGTTTCAGAATGCCCCTAATATTGACCTTATTTGGGGCTTCCCAGAGGATTCTTGTCATTCTCCCAAAAGTCTCGCTGTTTTATTACTTCCTGTGATCAATTTCCCATTCTTTCTACTCGGCCTTCGTCTTAGCAAAGCCATTCGGGTTCACCAGGTAAACCTCCCGCCGTCCCTTATCCCTAATCGCCTGATCAATCGCCGACAACCCCGGTAACCAGGCAACTATATGATGCGAATCTCTCGCAGTCATAATTGATTCTATAGAGGCTTGGTTATCTATACAGATGATCACATCTGTTGGATGTGTATGTAACCAGAGCGAGCACACACATTTCTTGATTGCGTGGACTTCCGCTTTAGGATAGTATTGCCCCACGAATTCTACCCCCTTCGCCTGAAGGTGTATTGCCACAAGTCCTTCTCGTAACGCACCCGGATTTCTTTAAGCCTTTATCGGAGTAGTCTTAATTGCCCGGCTTAGCCCTAGGCAACATATACATTGAAACTTCTGTTGAATGGTAATGTTGAATTTTCTATATATTGATGTCCATCATATCACTGAAACGTATCGGTCTAATTACGCTACTCTGTGTCATTTTTTGACTAAGACCCCATTCTGAGCCTATAGTCCTTCTACCTAGCGCCCAAAATTGGTGGGTCCTTACTGCTCTTTCCTACAAGTGCTGCTTCTAATTCGATTTCCGATGCAGGATTTCTCCCAGGTATTTGAGCCTCTCGGATATCATGATTGTCCTACCCAAGAAGCAAGGCTCGTCATAGAATGCGATTTGTGTTTTCCTGGTAAAAAGAAAATCCAGTCTCGCCCGGACTTACACTCAGCTCTCTAGGTTAAGCAAAGTCATAGGCAGTATTAGAGCATTCTCCACCCTTCTAGAAAGCAGATTCGGTCCTTTTCCCTCAGGAGTAAACCCCATCATCTGCGTAACAAACTGGGTCAAAACTTTTATCAGGAAGGATCGCTAGTAGACTGTGTATTGTAGTAAACCACCGAACGGGCAACAAAATACGGTCTTGTGTGGTTCCACACTGTTTTTAAAGGTCGAAAATTACTGAGAAATTAATACATTTTAAAACTTTCCTAGAGTCGCCCCTAGAGGAATAAACAACATATTCCTAGAACATACTCACCCCCTAATTCCTATCACCTAAGGGGGTTGCCATTCAAAATTTTAAAAAATTAGAGTAAAAGTCCCTACAGAATTTGAAAATTTGAAAAATTATGGTAAAACCCCTACAGCTGCTCTAATCACCCTAAGAGGGTTAAAATATGACACCGAACCCTATTTAAAAATTAGAAATATTTTATAAATAAAAAAACGGATAAAAATAAAAAAAGGTTCGGGGATTTGGCACAGCCGAATATAGCGCTCTTGCTTGTTTGTTCTGTGTTTAAGTGGTGAAGTTATCATGGTAATAGAAACATTTTTTACCATCTTTCTTTAGCACAGTGTGGGTATTTGCCTTTTTTGTCCCTGTAATTGGTATTGACATCTCTGATGTGTGTTTTTTTGTTGTTTGACTTAATTTCTAACTTTTTACTTAGATTTGTGTTTTCGGAGATCTGTTAAGACAAGATTAGCATAAAAACAATTTCATTTGCTTACATCTGATTAATTAGTTTTCTTCACAAATGTTGTAGGCATAAAGATGCCTTTATCTAGGATTGATGTATGCAAGCTTAGAAGAAAGATGTAAAAATTTATTTTTAGTAAACATTTAAGGAAGTTAAGTAGCAAAATTAATATAAAACTATTCTTAAGGATTGACCAAAAGCAAAAAATGAAATGAAATGCAATTTATTATGCCCAATATTTTTACATTTCTTTTTCTTCTTAAGTTTAATATTCAAAATGAAGAAACCACTTCAAGTATTTTATTGAAGGCTTTCAATTGTTTTATAGTTTTCGTGCTCCATAAAAGACTCAACGAGTGAACAAATTTTAAAATATGCAAGGAAAATGTTTTTGCTTTAAACTATAAAGCTGACAAAGGAACAAGAAGTTTCTGTAAGTTTTATTATTTGGCCTTAAAATAGTAATTTATATCTGAGAATGAAACAGTTGGATAAAAGATGAAAACATTAATTTCTATTTTTCCAACATTTCTACTGCAGTTTTATTTCACGTTGTCATAGGTTCTTTCAAGTTTTTCTATATTGGTCCTTCGAACCCTTAATGTAAATTTTACTAAACTCTTTTTTGTAATTTTTGTTTTAAATGACAATTAAGGTTTTATAGTATTGAGCAAGTCATGCGCAACGTGGCGATCCTGATAAAAGATGCAATGGGAACAACTCCAACTAGATCACTTTTGACTTTATTCCACTGACTTCCAGAGGACCTCTTAGCGAAGAAACTGGTATTAAACACCGCGATGAGACTACATGATGAGAGTTAGTCGGAGCACAGGGCATTTGGGCATGCAAGAGGGAGAGGGCAGATGAAATCGTTATACAGGACCTGTCGATCTGGAGAGATATATACTATTGGGTTTAAGGGAAAATTCATGTTGGTGAAGGTACATTCATTGCATAAACAGGAGTCCGAAAACTCTTCAGACTTTCGGATGAAAGCAGTGTACCGCATGCTGAACTATCGGCGATAGGCAAAACAGCTAAATGGCTACGGAATTACAGGATATTTGCCAAATATTTTGGAATCTTCACAATCAGCCATGCCGCCGTCAGGTTCATTACTGATGTATACTCTACAACACAACTATTCCGCGAATGCCGAACTCCTTCGAACTTAATGGCGATGCATTCTAACATAACTCTGATATGAGTAACACACAGGACCAGTGTATTGCTAAAACCCTTGCTAGGAATTGTGCGAAATCGGATGATAGTGTAATCGACGACTTCTGTGGCATTTTCATCTCTTATTGTGAGTTTAGCGTGGATGAATACGCCAAAAGAAATGCAGGAGTCAGATGGTCCAGCGAGCCTTTATGTGGAATCAATAGTATAACCTGGCCTGGACGATGTTCGGTTCAGGTACTTTGGTAATGACAGACTAGATAGTCTGTCGGATGTAGACAACATTAGGCAAATTAAAACTTTAAAAACTTTTGGGATATCGTAAACTTGCTAAGTCAATCTGTTGGTCCTTCGAAACACGTTTGTCCATCTTTACATAATTCTGTTCTCTGTCAATACAACTACCAGCGACTACCTTAAATTTATTTTAAATTTCACAAGCAAACTACTTCAAGAAATCAAAAAATTTCTTGTCCATCTGTTTTTCTTTTAAACCATTTGCGTCTTCATCTCATTCAGCTTACAAAATTTATATGCTTCTCTTGTCATGTCTTGCCATTTTTGGATTTAAACTACTACTACTTTTATTTAACACAAAAAAACTAAATTTTGAAGCCAAAAAATTTTTTTGTAAAAAAACGAAAAACAACAACAATAAATGGTTTATAAGTAGCAGTATTTGTGCAACGAAGAAAAATAGTAAAACTTTTCTTTTCATTAGACATTGGTTGGGTTTTGCTTCGTTTAAACGTGATTCTTCTGCAAATTGCTAACGTTCTGACAAAATGTTTATTAAACGGAAATACAAAACTGTAACAAAGTTTTAAGTTTTCTTTTTTAACAGTTTAATATTAGACAATAATAAATCTTGAAAAAAAAAACTGTGGAATATTTTTATAAAACATGAGGGACAGGGGTTCCTAAATGACTATTTATTCAAAGAAATTTTTAAGAAACTTATGTCTTACACTTTTTAATGTTGCTTTTTCTTTTACCTAATTATTTTTTTTAATAACAAATCTTTTTTAATAGTTGGTTAATGAATACAATAAATATTTTATGCATATTTTTGTTTTCGAAAATTTATTTTTTTTTACGTTTAAAAGTTTGAGAGCTGCAGCCCCAGGAACTAATAATGCCTATTATGAAAAGAAATTTTTAACAACTTCTAGAAAAAAAAATAAAATATACTTTATAATTAACTTTTTAAAAAACGTAAGCGAAAAAGTTAATAAAGTAATAAAAAGTTAGCAAACCGTTGAAAAAAAGTTAAAAAAACACATAAATTTAAATTGCTAGAGACATTACCAAATAATAATTTTTTGAATAGATTTGTGATTGTTACTTTTTGAATTTTTTTTCCAAACAAAAAATATATTTAATAAAGAAGAGGAAAAAAATATTTAAGAAAAACATGGCCTTGAAAGTTAAGCATTAAGAAGAAGCTGATATATTAGGTATTAGTTTTCTTGAACCAAACAAAACAGTAAAACACACACACACCATAAAAGAAGATTAAGAAGACAAAATTTATCACAGATTTTGTTTTGACCCAACACTTGGTTTTTTACAAATAGGAATAAATTTCGTTTTAAGCAAACACACACATTAATATATGTTCTGGAGAGCGTACAAACCAACTCCTAAAAATATGCTTTAAATAGTTAAAGAAATAAACACAATTTTACAATAACAACACTAAAGTTTTTTTACTGGTAATTAGATTAATGGCTAATTTTCCAAAACAATAATCAATTAATTAACTGAGATTTTTTTCAGAATTTTTCTGTTTCTTTAAAAAAAACAAAACTTCGGGCTTTTATTTAAAGTTTAAATAAAGTTAATTCTATTGAGAAAACATTAAACCCAAAACGTTAACTTAGCTTTTGCGCTTCCAAAAAGCAAATAAATAAAACAAGTAAGAACGCAATATTCTACTGCGACGAATCTTATATATCCTTCACAAAGTGTAGGGGTTTTTATCCTTATTTTTTTTTAAATTTTGTACGGCAACCCCTTATCTGAACCCCCTCAGATAGGGGGTAAGTATGTTTTAGGAAAATGTTTGCAAGGAAAAAAGAGTTGAGGTCAGTCCTTTATTTGACCCATCCACAAGCACTCTGGAAGCTGTAGAGGGGGCTTTATTACAATTTCCTAAACTTTGCATGGGAGCCCCCTTAGGCGAAAGATATAGGGGGCAAGTATGTTCTAGAAGCAGAAACTCACGCAGGTCGTTCGTACGATTTTTTTTAAACCGACTTTGGGGAAGTTATGGGAGTCTTTTCGGTATTTTTTTTATTTTGTATGGCAACCCCCTTAGGTAATGGATAAAGGGGGTAAGTTTGTTAAAGAAATATGTTTGAGAGGGAAAACTAATGGGGGTCTGTCATACACTTTATTCCTCTAGGAGCGACTCCGTGGAAGTTGCAGGCGTTTTTACCCTATTTTTTAACTTAAAAGCGATTAAAAAAATAAAAAACAATAAAATTAGTACGGCAATCCTGTAAGGGGACGGAGATAGGGTGTTAGTATGTTCCACTAAAATATTCGTGAGAAAAAAATTAATGGAAGTCGGTCTTACATTGCACCCGTGTACGGAAACTCCGAGACAGTTGTAGAGGTTTTTATGTATAAATTTTAGAGATATAAAAAAAGGTAGCCTAGGTTTTTGGCGTATATCTCAGTCAGTTTTCGGCCGATTTTGCTGGATTTTAATAGGAATTTACTCGCAGACGTTTCTGATAGTTTGATACCACTTACGGGTCTATAGAACATCGGGGGGCTTGAACCATAACACGGACGGACTAGCAGACGGACAGACGGATAGACGGACATCGCTAAATCGTCATATATTTCATATTTTTAAAGACAAAGACCATACTTATATCCCTATATATCTAAGAAAGTATGGCTAGTATTACTACAAAACTTGACATAAGAGTCTCTTTTTGACAGATTGATAAAATAATCAACACGTTATATTTTAGAAACTATTACAGCTATCGGCACTGAAATGCTACCAGGTAGCTCTAGTATGATACCTACAATTCAAAAAATTTTTGTGGGATAGAAGCTCAGGGTAGCTTCTATACAAACGAGTTAAAGTTATAAAGTTTTCCCAATCAATACCTGCAATAGTTATCGACTTTAAACCTGCCATTAAGCTATTGAACATCAATATCTATAATTGGCAAAAAAAAACTTAGCTGGATCAAACCACGCGGTATACAAAAATTCCAGAATGAAAAAGTATATAAATTTGGCACAACTGGATAGAGCATCCTTACTTGCTCTTTTTTCCATTTTTCAAAAATAATGAAGCAATTTTACACAATTAGGCAAATTAGATCCCTGACATAAAATAACACGTGAAGTGGAAATTAATGATACTTTTATAATGAATGTTTTATATTTTTCCCCTAATCAGCTAAATTAAAATTGGAAAATATAATGCAAAATCAATCTCTTCAATATCTAGCTAACATCATGATTTGAAAATATGAAAAGATTTCTAAAAAACATAATTGACATATTTTGTAAATGAATGATGTTTCAATGTCTGATGAATGTTTCTAAAAAAAATTAAGCTGAAAAATTTACGTATGAAAATACTTATAACATGCCCAAGTACATATGTATGTATGTATGTTGTGTGTACAATTCTAAGTTAAGAATCATACTTAAAAGCACTTTTCTATACAGATTTATAAATTGAAAAAAATCAGTAAGAAAAAAAGAACAAATTTCATGAGTAAAAGCCATAAATTACAACATATTAGACAAACAACAATAAACCATTATTTATGAGCAATTTGCAATAAAACATGTTTTGTAATACTAATATGACAATAAAACATGATAATGAATTTTATTGTTATAATAATGATGACAATAATAAAAACAATAGTAGTGATTAGAGTTGCCAGTAAGAAAAATATAAAACCTGTTTTAACAATATTTTTAGAATGAATGGCAACGCCAAGATAAATGCACCAGATTTATATTAAAATTCCTCGTTGTTGTTTTTTGAGTCGATTAAGATGGCCGAAAACCGAAGCCGAAAAAAAGAAAACTCTGCAAAAGTAATGGTCTGAGACCCACCTTCAAGTATACCGATCGACTCAAAACCACTACATGAGTCGATTTAAGCATGTCCGACCGTCTAGCTAGGTGTCCATGTATTCTTGTAATCACCCTACGGAGCGCAATTTTGAAGATATTTTAATAGAGTTTGACACAGATAACTTTTTTCCCACTGACACATGGGTTGTTTCCATTTTTAGGCATAGCTCCCATGCAAATGTCCTCCCGGAATAAGCATTTCTGGCTATAAAAGTCTTAAATAATACTCTATTTTGAGAAAATTTTGCACTTGCGTCCAACTTTATGCCAAAATGATGCCATTAACTAGAATATTCGGCCATAAATGGCTCGAATACTGTTTAACGTTTTTAAAAATTTTGCAGACACGTTTATCTTTATGCCACCAATTGTTATACTGAATACAAGAGAAATCGGTCTAGTTTTTCATATAGCCCCATTCAAATGTTGTGTAAGGTAAAACATGGTCGGCTTTGATCGACTATAACATTATTACTTCTTTTTATATGAGTATGGATGCAACTTGATTATTGAAATTTAAGCCTAACTGCGGCATAGTTTAAGCGATTTCAAAGAATGAAGAGAGTACAAGGAGGCTGACTAATATTACTAATGTGTAAGAGCGCTAAATTCAGCTGTGACGAATTTTATAAGCCCTTCACATAAATCTTAGTGTTTTCCGAGGCCATCTGATCCAGCTTAGTTGTTTCAAAGTGTAGATATTATAACCAAATTATTTTGGTGCGTGTTTGGGTTTAACAGTTTTCCAAGTTTTTTAAATATAAAACTTCATTGAATTTTCCCGTAAACGCTTACATAAATAAGAATTTAGGCTTTGAAAATACAATGCCTCGTAGATCTAGTGGCTAGAGTCTCAGCTTTTCAATCAAAAGGTGCAATGCTAGATTGGGTTATTATTTTTTATACCTTTTACACTACTGATAAGGGTATATGTGTTTGTCATTCCGTTTGTAATTTCTTTAATATCCATTTGCGACCCCATAAAGCATATCTTTCTTGTTCCTTATAGATAGGGAAGTCCATTTACCGATGTCCGATACCCGTCTGTCCGTGTTGTGATTGAAATCAACTTTTTGAAGCCTTCTGATGGCGCAAAGACCCGTAAGTTTTTTCTAATTTTTTTAAATCGCTCCCACAGCTATCAGGGTGCTTCTACAAAGGTTAAATGTAAGACCGACCCCAACAAATTTTTCCTCCCAAACATTTTTGAGGAACATTTTTACGCCCTCTCTCCAGGTTCTAACATGTTTGCCATAAAAAATTTGAAAAAAATAGGGAAAAACTCCAACAACTTCTCCGGAGTCGCTTCTAGAGGAATAAAATGTACCACAGACCCCCATTATTTTTCTCTCCCAAACATATTCCTAAAACATTTTACCCCCTTTCTCCAACACAATAGGGGGTTGCTATACAAAATTTACAAAAATTAAGTAAACACCGCCAAAGCTTCCCCAGGGTCGGCCTTAGAGAAATAAACATATTTCTAAGACATACTTACCCCCTATCTCCACGCCCTAAGGGGGTTGCCATATAAAATTTAAAAAAATAAAGTAAAAACCCCTACAACTTCCCCGGAGGAATAAAATGAATCACAGACCCCAATTAGTTTCCCCTCCCAAACATATTTCTAGAATATTATACCCCCGATCCCCATCGCCTAAGGAAAAAAATGGATAAAAAAAATTTAGAGTTTCGAAAGACCAATGTGAAGGGTACATAAGATTCGGCACAGCCGAATATAACGCTCTTACTTTTTTTTATTTTGCTTTCGCTAATGCTTGTTGAGGTGAGTTCAGTTGATTTTAGTTAAATTTTATAATGTGGAGTTAGTAACTTAAAGCCACTTTTATCGATATGGGCTACGAAAACGGATTGAAATCTGGTGCGATATTCGTCGAGTTAGCAACAGTGTATGATACAGGCTGGCGAACCGGATTAGTCTGTAAATTACTGCAAATCGTGACGTACAACGCTAATGTAAATCTTATCAACAGCATGCTTAGCAATCGATCATTCCAAGTTCTTATTAATAACACCTCAAGGAAACCAAGACAATTAAGCGACGGACTCCATTAAGGATCTGTCCTGCCACCGCTCCTCTTCAACTTATACATTAGCGACTTGCCAGATACGATAGCCACCAAATTTCTGAACACAGGCGACATTGGCCTTGTGAGTCAGCACGAAAAAGCAGTTTCTTTCAAACCAACACTCTCAAGGCATTTCAAGCTGCTTAGAAAATATTTAAAATAATAGAGATTTACACCTAAAACTGCCAAAACCGAATCGGCCCGTTTGTACATTTTATGACAAATCTTAATATAACAAATTGTTTTTTTTATAAAACAACAACAAATTTATCATCATTAAAAACCGGTTTGTTTTTAATTTTTAAATTGTAAAACAAAATTTGTTAGAAAAGAAATCAATGTTACTTTCTACTGGTAATGTTAGCAAGCCAAAGAAACAAATTTTAATAGGAGTAAAATGTCTACGTAACGGCTTCAGCTACATATGTCATTAAAAGATTAATTAATAATTATGGGTTAAAATTTCTATTTTAATTATCTATAAGAAAAGGGACATTTTATTATTTATAAAAAAGGGATTTTTTTTTATTATAAATTTTATTTAAAATAATTTAAAAATATATTATTTCGTTTTTATAAATCAAAACCACTTTATAATATTAAATCGAATGAAAACGCCTTTAAATATGCTTTAAACTTATGTACATCCCTATAGATATGCATTAGTTTTTTTCTCGACATAGCTTTCGTGTAGCTACTATGTACTTTTATAATGAATTTTAGCTTAAACTTATACTTTGGTAAACAAAACAAAGCCATTGATAATTTCCCTTTTATTTTGGAAACAACTTGTTTCTCGTGCTGCTCTGTAACTGATAGCCTGTTTCACAAGAACAATGGTAATAACTGGACAAATAATAATTATTTTTCTTTTTAAATAGTAATAAAGAAAGATTTGTAACTAAATTTTTTTTATAAACTTATTTGTTTCAACAAACTATATTCAATAATATTTCCACAGAAAATTCTATTTATCCTGCAAAGACATGCATAGAATGATTTCTCTCTTCTTTCAGTCTTTTGTGTAACAACTTCACTGTCACTCAATCATTATTAAAGTATAATTTTGCGTATGAAAAAGTGATTGTTAAAATTAAAATTGGCATTTGTTTGCCCAAATAAACTTCCGTAACAGATGCGAGTGAATGAATGAATTTGTGGGCAATGAGTTTGAGTTTAAGAGGGGGGTTAAGTTTGGATAAGTTAGTTTTTTTTCAAGAATACTCCTGATTCAGTAAGTAAATATGTTAGTAAATGTCTTGTATTTATGCAAAAATATACACACACAGGCATAAATATATACACATATAATTACAAAGAATAGAAATAGGGAATTAAAAGAAACATATTGAGGTGTCAATTACCAAATTAAGCAAATAAAACGAATTTATAACAATAAAATACAACGTGACCAACTATTAGAATAGACTTGTTGCTGAACGGCTTTTTAACAATATGTTTAAACACATTGTCCCACTGTATTGAGTTGAAAGACTCTAAAATAAGTTAAGATCAACATATCACTGCCTACTCATGAAGTATTTTTCCATAAATGTTTCAGAGATTTTTTTTTCTGTGTTTATATGTAAGTTTGTATGTGTTTGAAAAAATATCCTTAAATGGTAATAAATACATACAAAAAAAATTAAAAAAAAACATATAATATTTCTAATTAGTTTTGATAACAATAAATATATATTATCCTCGTGCGGAAACAGCTGACGTTTGACGAGAATTTAGTTTGATAAGTATTTGAATGACGTTGATTAAAGTGTGAAATTTAGTGTATAAAAGGAAGAAACTTCATATGATGGAGAAAATAATAAAACAAACTTCAAAATAGAAGGACATCTTAATGTTATTGACACATATTACTACTTTTTGATTAATTTTAAATAACAAAAGAAATCATAATTATACATATTAATTATTTTTTTATCAGTCCTATATCAATCCCATTGACGGTTCTAACAGATGTAGAGCCTTTGAGTATATTTAAACCTATCAATTCCATAGCACCCACCTGTTACCATTTTTAAAAAGATTTTAATTACTATAAACACACATATATTCAAAAATTATGTTTTTTTTTTAATTTTACTACTCGAAGATTTATTTAATTTTATCCCAAAAATATTCCACATATTTTCTAAAATCCCTAAAGTATGCTAAGGTTTTTTTGCGATTGTTATTGTGGTTTTAAGCACAGTTGTTGGTTTTTTTTAAATAATTATAAGAAATTAGGTATTAAATTACTTTGACCAGGGAAACTCAACTACAAAATGCAGAGAAAGATGGTCATCCTTTGTTCGTATCTGCCACTGGGCAGGGTTCAAATTAGGCTGGAGACTTTGTTGAGCTCGGCCAGCCTAAGCCTGTTGTATATATTATACTTCACTATGTATAGAAGTTGGTTCTTGAATAACAAACTTAAGTTCCTTAAGCCAACAAAAAATTGCTTTACAAAATAATGAGCTAAATTCTTTGTTTTAATAAATTTTTTTTACTGGTTTTAAATTTCACAATAATTTGTTTTGTTTTTTTTAGTCACGACATCCTTGACCTTGTCTACAAGAACATTTAAACATATTTAAAGTGGTTTCTTACAAATTTCTTACATCATTTCTATACGCTCCCTCTTGTCTTTAATCGACTTAATAGCTTGAAATAATTACAAAGACATGCTTAAGCATGCTTCTCCTCTTTTCGTTCATTTAATTTTGTTTAGGGGCGGTAAGAGTCTTGTATTTTCTTGTTGTTGTTTCCTATCAAGGAAATTCTTGGCAGTTTTTTTTCCTCTTGATTTCTTTTTTGTAGCAAAACAATTTTATTGTCATGTTGCGATTAAATGTAAAAAAAATTATTTACAAATATATTAACAAACTTTAAAGGGCTATAGGAAACAGTTTGATAATTTGCCAGAAAGTCAATAAGAAGAATATTATTAGAAGTGTGTGAATGACTGACTTATACTTATACAAAAGAAAAATATCGTAATTATAATTAGTTTTTTCTTTCGTTAATATAATTAAAAGTTAAATTAAATTTTAGGCGATTAAAGATTTTTACAAATATAACGTTTTCTTTTTGTTAATAATTGGGAATTCCAAGAACCCAAAATCATGAAATTTTAAAAAAGGATCTAAAGTTCCAACCTTTTAAAATTCAAATTGTTTAGGAACTGAAAGAAAGTAACATTGACTCACGCAAACATTTTTGAAAAACGATGTTGGAGCGTCTTCGCACTGTAAATCCCAGTTTTTAGAGCGACGGGGCTCATTTTCACTTAAACGGCCACGTCAACAAGAAAAACTGTCTTTGCTGGTCTTCAAGAACCCGCATCTTTCTACTGAAACGTCAAAGACCATTGCATTGCCCCAGGGTGACTGTTTGGTGTGTCTTATCCACGCATGAGGTAATTAGACCTTTTTTCGAAAATTCTCGAACCCCAGGCGACGAATGGCTACGGTGAAAACTATCAACGCATGATTACGGAATTCTTTTTGCCGAACCTGCGAGCTCATCCCATTGTATTTTTCACACTCGTGGTTTCAACAAGATGGGGCGACTGCACACACAGCCAGAGCTTCGATGAATTTGTTTTTGGAAAAGTTCCCCCCAAAAACTGATCCGTCGCTTAAGGGACACCATATCTACCGAGGTCGCTCGATCATATTCCCATGAATTTTTTATGAGGCTATCCTAAAGAGATGGATTATAATAGCAATATCCAGTCTCTTGTGGCCTTAAAGGAAAATATTCGTCAAGAAATCAGTTCAATTAAACCAAGTTTATTGCAGCGTGTGGCGCAGAACACAAGGCTCCGTTTTGAACAGTATGTTCAACTTGACGGAAGACATCTGGATGGCATTCTCTTTAAAAAACCGCATTTCAATTCTATTATTCAATGCTCTCAATAAAACTTTTTGTCAATTATTACGTTTTTTATTTAAGTTTAAAAATATAAATCTGCCATCAGACACCCTGTAAAAACCAGTTTTTTGTTAAAATATTTCATAACCTTAAAAAATACTTTTTTATTTACTCTTTTTAAACTTATATATGTGTGCATTCCCCTTTTTCACGTTATATTGTGTCTAGTTCACAAAATTTTCATTTTATTTTAATCGCCTTATACTCTGCTTCATAACATTTTTCCAGTTATTTCGTTTTCTAGTTTGGTTTTTGTGTAATATGCATTTTAATACATTTATGTAAATTCATACATACCTATATACAATCATTTTTAATGTAAAATCATGCAAATTTAAGCTGGATTTGTTACACTAATATAAAAAATTAGATATTTTTTAAGCAAAATTTTTTTCATAATTAAAAACTTTGTTAAACATTTCACATAAATAAAAAATAATAAATCTTTGTTTAAAACTAAAATAAAATATTAAGCATTTACTTTTATTTCTAAAATATATTACAAATTATTATGGTCCCTAAACCTCCTCCACATCAATCCACCGCCCCCACCCTTTTTAACCCCTAAAAATATGCTACACATTTTTTTTGCTTAACCTTACTATGTAAAACATGACATTTGGTTTTAACTAAGACTAAACAGATTATTTATTTTTTTCTTTACATCTGACAATTTATTTTCATCTCAATATATCTATCATTGATGATTTATAACAGATTTTTACAAACGACAAAAACAGCAAATACCAAGTGTCACTGACTGGCTTATTGAATTTCTGTTAAAAAAAACTTGCACACTAACACGAACATACATAATTACGCACACAAGCAAATTGACATGTGGTTAAACATTTTAAGCCAAAAATTATACACAATCTCATTTAAAGAAAATCAAAAGAAAAAGAATGTTTAAATACTTGTTTCTTTTTGACTATGACAAACATAAAGATTTTGTAGATAGAAAAAGAATTTTGATTTATTTTTTTGATTATTTGTTTTATTTCGAAAAATTAATTTAAGAAACAGAAATTCAAAAAGACAAATTTAATCTTCCAAGTTAAGAAATCCTTAATAATATTTTATATAAGACAAGTTGCTATATTCGGCAGTAGCTTAGTCGTCGACTAAAACACACTGTTAAAAACGGAGCCTTGTGTTCTGCGCCACACGACTTAGTAAACTTGGTTCAATTGAGCTGATTTCTCGCCAAATATTTTCCCTTAAAGCCACAAGAGATTGAGAATTGTCACTAGAAACCCCAACTTTTTGAGGTAGCCCCATAAAAAAAATCTATGAGAATTAGATCGCTTGACCTTGGTGGCCATGGGATGTCCCCAAAAGGACTGATCAGTTTTTGGGTTACTGAATACCCCTACTACTCATAAAATTGCCTAAAACTTATAAATAATTAAAAAAATATATACAAACTGCATACCTTTGCACATTTAACTTGCAGATAATATTTCTTTAACTAAAATTTAATAAACATTTGAAATAAAATTCGTTATTGTTGGCAACTTTTTAAAAATTATTTTTTTTTTCTTTTACAAAAAAAAATCCTGCAAAAACCTTTTCTGTAAATAAGCAACAACATTAGTATTTACTTTATTTCTGCTACCATTTTGATAAGAAAAATATATATTAAATTTTGCATAATTTAAAAAATAAATATTATTTCAAAAAGACTGCATTTATTGGTGAAATGATATCATAATGCAATAGTTTTGTAGCATACTTCAAGGCTTTTTGCTATTTTATTTTTGCATTTTTTGTGTAACAAAGTTGCTTATTTCCGGTTTGGTTGTTGCATAAAAACAAAATGCAATTTTTTTTAAATAATTTTATTCTTTTTTTTACTTTGTTTTATTTTTTACAACGCCTTAAAATATACTTTGGGCTAGTTTTTGTTTGGGATTTTTTTAGTTTTTACTTACATTGCCTTACGTTTTGGTTTGCAAAATTTATAGTTTCCTTAAAACTATTAACGTTAACGAAAAAGGGAAGACATTGAACAATTTCCCATTATAATCTAAAATATATTTTCTTTAAAAATTTTCCTTCCTAAGGCTGATAAAAAAAGTTTTTAAAAAAAGCGCTTATAGGGTGTTGTAAATTGCCAACAACATACAGTAACAACAAGTTTTAAACACCTACAGAAAGCCTAAGTTTTATTTAGAAAATAACTAAACTGAAATTAGGAAATAGAAAAAACTTTTAAACAACCATAACCATTTATTAAAAAGTCTATTTTACTTGGCCAAATGGGGCCATATAATGTTGTTTGTGGTTATTTTATAATATCTTTTTAGCATAAACCAACTGGGGAAAATTGTTGTTAATAGTTACTAATAAGTATTGAAAATGATTATGCGAACTAAATATTAAGAAAAATAACTATTTAAAAAATAATGTGATCGTTTTACAAATTGTCTTGAAAATAATTAACATAAAAATAAACAGCTCCCAAAAGTAGGCTATAATAAAATAACATTAAGCAAATATATAACATTTTTCTTCAAACATGCAAAAAAGGACAAAAGAAAATAAAAAAACAAGCCTTTATATGCTAGATTACATTTAAAACTTTTGCACATCTCGACAGACCAATATATGTAAAGACAAACAAATCCGGGCAAATTATATCATTTGCCACAACATATGACCAAAATATAAAACTATTTATTTAAAGGGTTTTTCGACTTTAATCTCAAACTCTAGTCAGCAAGAGTTCAACATATTTGCAACAGTTTATTAGACCCAGTTTTTTTAATCAGTTTAAAAAAAATATTTGTAATATTAATCAAACAATTGTTTAATTGTGTAAACAAATTAATTGATTTAATAAAAATATTTATTAAAGTTAATTATTAAATAATTTTTCTAAAAATATGTTTTGAAAGAAACATTAAAATTTTATTAAATAAACTTTTCAAGTTTAAAATTAAAATTCAGGTTAAACTTTATTAGAAATGTTTGGTTATTTTTTTAATTTGGGCAACATTTTGACTTGAAAATTTTTTGGTTTAAAATTTTTGGTATAATTAAAGTTTTAATTACATCTACAACTCTTGTTAATTTAAACAATGAAAATAAACATATTTCCTATGTTAAAAAATCGTAGTTCCATAGAAATTATTTCTGGCAAAATATTGTTTCTAATATATGAAACAAAGAGTTATTCTATGTTTTAAGTGCAAGAAACCGTTGGGTTTATCATGGGAATCAGGTGACTAACAGAAAGGCAATGATTAAAATACGGCTGGTACTTGTTTGTATTTTTTTTCTCTCTCTCTCTACCGCTCTCTCTGTTTCAGACAAACCCTCTCTTTTAACTCACAAATTCTCTCTTAGAACTTGTCTTCTCTTTTGCTCTATATATTTTTTTAAAGCGATGCACAATAATCCCACGAGGTTTTTAGTGCATCTGTATGATAGGTTGCGCTTGCCTTCATAAGACTTTAAATCAAATGTGCACAAACACTACTCCCTTTATCCTCCTTCCCATAACCTATTTTCCTGATACCAACACAATGCAATGCATGTATAGGGGCCATCCCCTGAGTGCTGGTTACTATTAAAAAAAAAAAAAAAAAAAAAAAAAAAAACAAACCTTATGGTGGTTCAAAAATTATTCCGCAAGACGGGCCTAATGAAGTAATGGCACGGCATTGTCAAACAGGGCAGAAAAACGTTTTTTCTCTGTTCGCCTACTGGAAATAAATACACAGCTCAAAGTTAAACAGCTGACCGCGAGAATTCGAAATCATCTTTCCCACAATACTATTCTACCCTTCTCTTCGGAAAACTTAATTCCCCGGGAATATTTATAACTGGGCTGAATGTAAGTGAAAACCACAAATGGTCAAAAGGCATTCTTGAGTTATTCAGAGTACCTTGAGTTCAATACCTGTAATATTGAAAATAAATGGTAACTTTATAAAGCATCCGACCAAGATTGAACGAAGCGTGCAAACTCTTAACCCAACATCTGTCGTTTTTGAACTTCAAAAGCACTCATCGCCAGAAAAAATTTTGAACTCGCTAAGGCCTGGATGATGTAAGAGATTGACTTCATTACTATCTAGTACTTTACAATGCTACTGGGTGAATAACTTATTACTAAACACAGCAGAAGGCGCTTCTCTGTAAAGCGCTTTATGTCATATTAAGGCGCAAGCATCTGTCCTTTATTCCCACTTAGCTATTAAACATTATCAATTATTTCTCTTCGAAAATGTACGAATACGAGTCAATTAAGGTATTTGTAGCTTACGCTGTATGTATTTCCTTAGTTCCAAGATGCGAAAGCTGCTTCAAAACTAATAGTTTTGTAGCGGAAAACAAAAGTCAAATTAGTACAGCCGTCTTAGGTGAAGTTGAGTCCCTAGAAAAGTCTTCAAGGGCCGCACAGCAACAGGCACTTAATTCACAGAAATTTTGTGATGCAGACGAATTCCCTTAATGTTAAGAATTTTCCGCTTATCAAGTGAGCCACATCTGGTATAACATCAGCCAGAAACACTAGGCTCTGACCTGTGCAAAACTGGGCAGCGAGACAGGAAATGTTCCATCGATTCGATGTCCCCTTTGCATGCCCTGCAGTAGCTGTTCCGCAACCTCTACCCGTTGCAAGTGTTCTTGCGAGTTTGACTGTTCTGTCAGCTTGCTTAATTCGGGGTTTCTCAGTTAAGAAAAGCTGAAAAGGATACCCAAACTTCTTGTCGCCTTTTTTCATTGATATTCCTTAATTTGTATATAAAAGCTTCAAACTTGAGCGGTCCGACAAATAAGTGAGTAGCGCAAAAGTCTGTTAGCTTGCTCTAAGAGACTCTGGTTAGTCTGCTTTATCTTTTTTCTAATATTTCGCTACATTTTAACTTTGCTTTTATTCTCAATATGCATTATTTTACTGGTAACACAAAGTAATGGAATCAGAGGAGTACTGAATTCCTTTCTTCAGCGACTGCCTGTTCAACCCAACCAACAACAACGCAAAGTTAAGTTAGAGCATTACAGTTATTTAAAATATCACATCCTAAAATTTTTACAGATAGATTAATAATAAACGCCAATTATAGAACGGGTGAGTCTTTATATACTCGTATAAGGATTGATTAGGGCATTATCCTTTAAACATTATATTACTCTTTCCACCTATGAGGCGTTTATAATATTAAAACAATAAACTACCAGCAGCCCCTTTAAATTAAATCAAACATTTTAAACGCCCTTTTAATTGTCTACTTGTGTGAAAAAAACTTGCACGTGTAGAAAGGATAGAGGCAAGCGGAAAAAGCAACACACACCAATGCCTATTGTCCAAAGAATTAAATATCAAACATTCTTTTGTTTTCAAATGTTTTGACAGCTGAAACAATTGTTTGCGAATAAAGGAAATTCTAAAAAAAATTTGCCTACAGTCAAAGAACAAAAGGTCTTTTAGAAAACAAAAGAGCCACAAAAAAAAGAAACAGCAAAATAAGCCTAAAATTATGCTTAAATTTGAAACGTTAAAATATTCTAACGTTTTGTAATAAATAAAAGAGCAGTTAAAAACATAATAAAGAGTACTTTGAACATGTAAATTTTACATAAATTTCATAAAAACTTAAAGCACATGTTTAGGGGCATTAAATGTTTATTGCTTTAGCTTCTTTTAAAAGTATTATTTTGTATCCATTATTACTTTCAATCATGTTTTCCTTTTCTTTGTTTAATTCGTTTCCCTTCTATTATATCCATTTCATTTGAAACTCTTTTTTTTTATTTTTGTTTATTTTTTCTTTAAGAAAATATTTGTAGTTTTTTGACTAGTCCTTTGTTCTAGTCTCAATTTCAATTTTGGAAAATATTCGAGCTTTTTTATAAAATTTATCATTTCGTTTATGTTCTTTTTTTGGCTAATTGAAAGCAAAAACCAATTGGAGTTTTTTTTTAAATAATATTGTGCTCGTCAGTTTGTCGATGTCCAAGAAAACTTGGCATTGACATGGTTCATGATATTTAAGCAACAAACACCACTTAGTTGACAGCAGTTTAAAGGATAGTCAAAACAAAAAAAAATTAAAACTTTGGCAAAAAAGTTATTTTAAAAAGTTAAAGCAATCCCGATAATGTTTTAAGATAAAAGTTAGCATTTTATTAAGAAATTTAAAGCATACTTTTAAGGGTTTTCATATATTATTTTTCCTATTTTTAACCCACTTTTTCTTTCGTCATTGTTTTTTTTTATTTTGTCTTGGTGCCAATTGCCTTTGTTTAACCACAATTTTTTATGTTTGTTTAACATTGTTCCACTACTTCTATTGACCAACATTCATGGCTGATCATGTTTGTTTAAAACAAAAATTAATATAGTGTTAAATTGACCTCAAGTGGCTGAAATCTATTGTTTGTTTTTTTCGTTTTTTCTACTTTATGTTTATTCTATTTAATGTTAAAATAAAACATTTGCTAAACAGAAAACACAAGCAAAAAAAGTTCTGAAAATATATCAAGTATATTTGTGTTATGAGGTCATATGGTAAAAATTTTTAAGAAATTAAAGCATACATTTAAGGGATAGAGAAAAAAAGTTTCGTAAACGTATAAAAAAAAAGTTATTGGGTTCTGAGCCACTTTTTTTAAAGGGGGTTAAACTTTTTTATACATCCAAAATATACTAAAGTAATCCGTTACTAAATCAAGGATTAAGGATTTAAAAAAGCCAAAAAATCACTAAGTAGGAGTTTTCCAACTTTAGCAATATTCTCGCCCTAATCACCACCAAAACCTGCGCCTAGAAAACGTTATACATATTTATCTGGAAATTTGTATGATACCACAATATTCCTGTTGAATATGTAAATATCAGCCCCGGTGCCTATATCCATCTTCAATTCGCAAGTAAAATCTGCACACCACTCAAACAATTTCTGGGATTCTTTACAATGCCGCCTCATCGGAAACACTACTAGAGGTGCTATGCCAAAATTCAGACTCCCGACGTTATAATCAATTAAGGCCGACTGCCCAGTAGTCGTGCCCATCGTGTATTATTGACTTTGCCCTTAGCATACCCTTAGCACCATACTTGCCCCAAAATCCTCAACGAAGAAATTATGATCTGGCAACTGTAATTCTTTATACACTAGACCTTTCATAAGAGTTTCCCTATTTGTTCCCTTCAAGGTCTTTCGTTAGACCAGAGTAGGTTAGGTTAGATTGCGAAGGGCGATGAAAAAAGCAAACCCTCCCATACGTCAGCCCTCGGAGACCTCCAGGGCCTATTTGGATCCCTTAAAGGAAAAGTACAAAAAAAGGAAATATAAAACATATACTAAGAGGAAGAGAAGTAGTAATACTACCAACATTAAAAAAAATCTGAGAAAGAGAAAAACAATTCAAGTACCCATGTGGATAGTCCCTCCCCATTGCCTATGTCCCAGCCACCTGGTTCCCATAATGGGCTAAATAATGTTTTCCGGTTTACACTGCCAACATCTTCTTCGTAAAATCTTTTACACAACCACTTGACTCTATTAATCTGCCATCTAAGGAAGTAATAGATAACATGTTCTATCGTCTCTAACTCCAATTCAACTTCACACATTCTACAGTAATCTGGAGTGCCGCGATTTAATTTTCTCGTCCGCTCGTCTAAGCCCTTACCGGACAGTGGTTAGCTATGATACCAGTAATGGTCCTCAGACCAATTCTGCATAAATCCCTGAGCAGTGCAGTGCTTTCTGCGAGCAGTTCCGGCAATATATCCCACTCTAGGCACCCTGTTCCCCTACCGAAGATTCGCCATGTTAAGCATTTATGTTCTAATCTTCCCATAATAGTCGGCTATTAGTGGTTTCTCAGCTTCCTTTTTTGTATAAAAATCCAGAGCCGAGTCGGTACGAGCAAGCCCGTTGGCAATTTCATTATCAACTATGTCGCAGTGTTATGTTATGAACCACTTAAATTGTATTGAACAAATAGGGGTTGCCGTATCTCAAGGTAGTATTCTTCGACCTATTATGTACTTGCTTTACACAGAAGACATGCCGACTACCACTTTAACACACGCTTTGAAATTTTCTGATGATACTGCTTTTCTCAGTAGTACCCCTGGAGCCAACAACAGCATCATATTATTTCAAAAGACGAATGGGCGAAGTTATGGGAAATAAAAAGAAATAAACAAAAATGCAACATAATTGATGTTTTCCTCAATTTAAGAACTTAGGTTAAGTCTATATGTATTAACCCTTTAAGAATTTTTTAAAAGAATTTTAAAATTTTATGAAACCTTAGGTATAAAAGCGTCCAGCAATTTATTTAAAACCAAACATAAGCGATTAAGAACCTCTGAATTTGCAGTTTAAAATTTAAACATAACTTTTTTTAATTGGCAAATGAAAATTACTCTCTGTGGATATTTGAAAAAGTTTTAATTTACCAACACCATCAACTCTTTTTTAAAAGCATATTTTAAGGGGCAGTAATTTAAAACCTACTTTAGGGCATCCTTTATTGAAAAAAACAGTTTAAGCAATTAAACTTAATTAGTTAAAAATTAATTAAATCACACATTAGATCCTTACAATTTAATGGTCAGTCATGCTTTTTTTTAATTTCTTAATCCCCAAGAGTAAATAATATATTAAGAGATACTCGTATGCATGTGTTTGTTAATAAATTTTTTTAATTGTTGAGTTAATTAGGAACATGATGTGGCTATTAAAATCCTTATTATTTACAAAAAAATATGTGCATGTGTATGTTAATGGATATTTAACATGTGTATGGTATGCTAAGACAATTTATTAACCCTTTTTTGGGGGGGACTAAGCAAACTTAACTGACGTTTTATATTAATTAAATTGTCTGACAAAGATTCATTTAATTAACATCTATTAACATTTTGATTATGCAAACATAAACATTTAACAAACGTCATTTACATATGAATATACGAAAAATAAGTATAGTTGGGCATGAAACTGAAAATCTGTTGTTTAATGAAGTGTGTGCCATATTATGCAAATAAAAAAATAATATTTATTTACTTAAGAAGACATGTAGACGTATTAGGGTTGACACTGGTCAAGTTTTTACAAATCACACTCTGGGGGCGATTAGCATCAATTTCATAAACAGATAATTAATAGACTGTAGATTAAGGGGCATTTGTTAAGCATTTGTAATGGAACTTATTTAAAACGAGATGAAGGTAACAAGTTATTACCATTATGCGTATAACAAAAGATATTAAATCATTATTTTTTTTAAATAAAAAAAAATGTATTTCATTAACCCTAATAAGGAGCATAGATAGATTTAGGTTAGTTAGCTACCATTTTTGGCGGATTTACAGTCTTGGTCAGTGGCAGATAAGGTGCTAAACAGTCTTTATTTTCTCATCATCTTTGCAAGAACGATTTTTTCCCCAAGACGTATTTCCCTATCAAACCGTCTGAAAAATCTTACCGGTTTAGGGTAGGTAAGGTAGAACGGGCAGCCGTTAAACGCCCCTTTGTGTAACCTGCAGAGGCAGATAGAAAGGGTGGTAGAAGTAGAGGAGAAATTTAGAGAAGAATAAGAAAGAAAAGTAGGATGAAACATACTAAGCAGGGTCTTTGCCACTGATCTACCGGGGCACCCTCTTATCGGCTTGCTTACACACAAAGCAAATATCTTCGTCATTCCCCCGCTAGAAAGCTCTTCGGCACTTTCATTACCGGCTTTGTCCCAACAACCCAGCACTTAACAAAGCCTAACATTGCATGCCCATATCGAATATATAAGCGCCAGACCCAGAAATCTGAATATCGCCCAAACACGTGGGGTGACCAGTCCCTGACAGTGGTCGAAACTGGAAGTGGCTTCGGCCACGAGGGACTACCAGTCCCTGAACTGTTTGGAGTTCAACTGGAAGTAGCCTTGGCTTGACCTTGGATACGAGGCCTGACCAGAAGCTTGTCATTCTAAATCTGATACCACGTCAGGAGCCCCTAGAACCTCGGTTCTAGCATGGCAATGGTTGAGGCCCCTATTGGGAGCAACGTGGTGGTTGTGGTTTGGACCCAAATCGCGGAAGAGTTTCGGCTCGATGTGGAGTTGTATCGCAACCGGGTGCCGAGACCCATAGATCGGAAAGAGTTTTAGATGGGCTCCGCTCCTCACCAAGGGGAAGGGTCATGTCCAAATGCAAGGCCCTATATTGGTACCCATGCATTCCGCTTCGCGGTGGCATTAGTGGACGCATTGTCTCCACTCTGTGCGAATAGCGCCGTGGATAATTGCCCTCCGGGTAGGGGTTCACGTTGAACCCCTTGACGTGTGACCCCCCAAACATTTTAGCTGGTCCTTTTCAAACCTCCCTACCCGAGAGCAGTACCTGGATTGTAATCTAAAAGCCAAGCCTGGTCACCCTGTGGTCAAAATCACTTGCCCCCAGAGTCATCCATCGTAAGTTATTTAAGAAGCAACTTTACAAAGTTTAGGAGCAGTAGGCAGTATACAAAGGCGGGGAAGTTGCGAACCACTTAAAGCGTTCACACTTCTTAAGTACCAACATCTGCCAGACGTTCGCTAACACTAATCAAAAAGAGTAGACACTAGGCTCAGTCAGTGATTCTCTAATACGATGTGGACCTTAATAAGGTGAAAGTCTGAAACATAAGGCTTTTTTAGAAGTTAATTATCACGAAGATGACTTTCTTAGTAGTTTCGTAGGAATAGACTCAATCAGTGATCTCTATCACAAAGTTGATCTGATCAGAAGAAGTGCTTTCCTGCCAAGAAGCGGATCTTATCAGTAGTTCCGAGAAATTTCATCAGTGGGTTTCTTTTACAAAATTGTAGGATAAGACCAAACAACTGGTTTCCTAACCCAACGAGGATATCCCAGATGCTAACAGAACACGTATACTACTTCCCTAGACGACGCTGAACACACGTTCTTCAAGTGCTTTATATGGACGGTTAAAGAAGAGGGTTTTAGATGCTGCAGACTAGACTCGCAGCATGCTAGTCGGTGGCCTGGATGCAGGCAATGGGCACAGATGAGACTGGCATAACCAATAGGAAGCCACACCAAAGTAATGCTACCTGCGGTTCTAGGGTGGATCAGTTTCCGGGGTCAGAGAACAAGGGGTTTTTCGTCGACGTGCCAGATAGGAAATCCCGACATATCCCTTTGGATCCCGACGACCTTTCGTAAATGCAGAACGGCATTTTTACCTCCTTACCAGCAACAAAAGAAACCCTAAACGAGGATATTATCAATAATAAATAGCAACAATGTTGTCTAATAAATCTTTAACACGTTCTCTAACGCGTTAATTATTTACAAAGGAAAACTTTTTTATAGCCTTTCAGTGCTCAAAATATAAATCCATTTTGTCAATTTTCACTTAATCAGTATTATAATACTAGAGAAAAACTTGGCAAAAAAAATTAATCTTTCTGTCAGCAATAAAGTTGATTTAAAATTTTTCGTAATTTTTGATTTTTAGTTTGGCTTTAGTTCATATAATTTCTTTTTTATTAGAAGAAATTATTATTTTCCGTTAATGTTGAAAGAAACTTTTAATTTGAAAAAAGCAGATTTTTCTACCGCTACTAGCCGAGTAGAATGCATTTTCGAAAGCAGCTACGCAATTTCATCATCAGTACTCTTTGAACGGTAGTAGTGTATATGGTTGTAAACATCACCTATTTAACTTACATGTAACAGAGAAAAGTATACGGTATCAGTGTCTTCCTTCTGTTTTTATTTTGTAAGTTAGGACGAAGTTTATTTTTCATATAAACTATGCTTTTTTCCATTAAAAGTCTCTTTGGCAACACTTGACTAACGGACAAGCATTTGTCCATCTCTCAGATGGAACGAAACGCTTTTTATTATTGTATATCATACAATAGGGGTAATCACTTTTTAATTTCTTTTATTGTCAACGACAAATTGATAGAAATTATTAAAGATCATTTTGCACCGTGCCATGTGTGAGTTATATGTTAATTTTTATTTATTGTTGAACTAATTGTTTTTAATACAAATTTTTGATTTTTAGTTTGGCTTTAGTTCATATAATTTCTTTTTTATTAGAAGAAATTATTATTTTCCGTTAATGTTGAAAGAAACTTTCAATTTGAAAAAAGCAGATTTTTCTACCGCTACTAGCCGAGTAGAATGCATTTTCGAAAGCAGCTACGCAATTTCATCATCAGTACTCTTTGAACGGTAGTAGTGTATATGGTTGTAAACATCACCTATTTAACTTACATGTAACAGAGAAAAGTATACGGTATCAGTGTCTTCCTTCTGTTTTTATTTTGTAAGTTAGGACGAAGTTTATTTTTCATATAAACTATGCTTTTTTCCATTAAAAGTCTCTTTGGCAACACTTGACTAACGGACAAGCATTTGTCCATCTCTCAGATGGAACGAAACGCTTTTTATTATTGTATATCATACAATAGGGGTAATCACTTTTTAATTTCTTTTATTGTCAACGACAAATTGATAGAAATTATTAAAGATCATTTTGCACCGTGCCATGTGTGAGTTATATGTTAATTTTTATTTATTGTTGAACTAATTGTTTTTAATACAAATTTTTGATTTTTAGTTTGGCTTTAGTTCATATAATTTCTTTTTTATTAGAAGAAATTATTATTTTCCGTTAATGTTGAAAGAAACTTTCAATTTGAAAAAAGCAGATTTTTCTACCGCTACTAGCCGAGTAGAATGCATTTTCGAAAGCAGCTACGCAATTTCATCATCAGTACTCTTTGAACGGTAGTAGTGTATATGGTTGTAAACATCACCTATTTAACTTACATGTAACAGAGAAAAGTATACGGTATCAGTGTCTTCCTTCTGTTTTTATTTTGTAAGTTAGGACGAAGTTTATTTTTCATATAAACTATGCTTTTTTCCATTAAAAGTCTCTTTGGCAACACTTGACTAACGGACAAGCATTTGTCCATCTCTCAGATGGAACGAAACGCTTTTTATTATTGTATATCATACAATAGGGGTAATCACTTTTTAATTTCTTTTATTGTCAACGACAAATTGATAGAAATTATTAAAGATCATTTTGCACCGTGCCATGTGTGAGTTATATGTTAATTTTTATTTATTGTTGAACTAATTGTTTTTAATACAAATTTTTGATTTTTAGTTTGGCTTTAGTTCATATAATTTCTTTTTTATTAGAAGAAATTATTATTTTCCGTTAATGTTGAAAGAAACTTTCAATTTGAAAAAAGCAGATTTTTCTACCGCTACTAGCCGAGTAGAATGCATTTTCGAAAGCAGCTACGCAATTTCATCATCAGTACTCTTTGAACGGTAGTAGTGTATATGGTTGTAAACATCACCTATTTAACTTACATGTAACAGAGAAAAGTATACGGTATCAGTGTCTTCCTTCTGTTTTTATTTTGTAAGTTAGGACGAAGTTTATTTTTCATATAAACTATGCTTTTTTCCATTAAAAGTCTCTTTGGCAACACTTGACTAACGGACAAGCATTTGTCCATCTCTCAGATGGAACGAAACGCTTTTTATTATTGTATATCATACAATAGGGGTAATCACTTTTTAATTTCTTTTATTGTCAACGACAAATTGATAGAAATTATTAAAGATCATTTTGCACCGTGCCATGTGTGAGTTATATGTTAATTTTTATTTATTGTTGAACTAATTGTTTTTAATACAAATTTTTGATTTTTAGTTTGGCTTTAGTTCATATAATTTCTTTTTTATTAGAAGAAATTATTATTTTCCGTTAATGTTGAAAGAAACTTTCAATTTGAAAAAAGCAGATTTTTCTACCGCTACTAGCCGAGTAGAATGCATTTTCGAAAGCAGCTACGCAATTTCATCATCAGTACTCTTTGAACGGTAGTAGTGTATATGGTTGTAAACATCACCTATTTAACTTACATGTAACAGAGAAAAGTATACGGTATCAGTGTCTTCCTTCTGTTTTTATTTTGTAAGTTAGGACGAAGTTTATTTTTCATATAAACTATGCTTTTTTCCATTAAAAGTCTCTTTGGCAACACTTGACTAACGGACAAGCATTTGTCCATCTCTCAGATGGAACGAAACGCTTTTTATTATTGTATATCATACAATAGGGGTAATCACTTTTTAATTTCTTTTATTGTCAACGACAAATTGATAGAAATTATTAAAGATCATTTTGCACCGTGCCATGTGTGAGTTATATGTTAATTTTTATTTATTGTTGAACTAATTGTTTTTAATACAAATTTTTGATTTTTAGTTTGGCTTTAGTTCATATAATTTCTTTTTTATTAGAAGAAATTATTATTTTCCGTTAATGTTGAAAGAAACTTTCAATTTGAAAAAAGCAGATTTTTCTACCGCTACTAGCCGAGTAGAATGCATTTTCGAAAGCAGCTACGCAATTTCATCATCAGTACTCTTTGAACGGTAGTAGTGTATATGGTTGTAAACATCACCTATTTAACTTACATGTAACAGAGAAAAGTATACGGTATCAGTGTCTTCCTTCTGTTTTTATTTTGTAAGTTAGGACGAAGTTTATTTTTCATATAAACTATGCTTTTTTCCATTAAAAGTCTCTTTGGCAACACTTGACTAACGGACAAGCATTTGTCCATCTCTCAGATGGAACGAAACGCTTTTTATTATTGTATATCATACAATAGGGGTAATCACTTTTTAATTTCTTTTATTGTCAACGACAAATTGATAGAAATTATTAAAGATCATTTTGCACCGTGCCATGTGTGAGTTATATGTTAATTTTTATTTATTGTTGAACTAATTGTTTTTAATACAAATTTTTGATTTTTAGTTTGGCTTTAGTTCATATAATTTCTTTTTTATTAGAAGAAATTATTATTTTCCGTTAATGTTGAAAGAAACTTTCAATTTGAAAAAAGCAGATTTTTCTACCGCTACTAGCCGAGTAGAATGCATTTTCGAAAGCAGCTACGCAATTTCATCATCAGTACTCTTTGAACGGTAGTAGTGTATATGGTTGTAAACATCACCTATTTAACTTACATGTAACAGAGAAAAGTATACGGTATCAGTGTCTTCCTTCTGTTTTTATTTTGTAAGTTAGGACGAAGTTTATTTTTCATATAAACTATGCTTTTTTCCATTAAAAGTCTCTTTGGCAACACTTGACTAACGGACAAGCATTTGTCCATCTCTCAGATGGAACGAAACGCTTTTTATTATTGTATATCATACAATAGGGGTAATCACTTTTTAATTTCTTTTATTGTCAACGACAAATTGATAGAAATTATTAAAGATCATTTTGCACCGTGCCATGTGTGAGTTATATGTTAATTTTTATTTATTGTTGAACTAATTGTTTTTAATACAAATTTTTGATTTTTAGTTTGGCTTTAGTTCATATAATTTCTTTTTTATTAGAAGAAATTATTATTTTCCGTTAATGTTGAAAGAAACTTTCAATTTGAAAAAAGCAGATTTTTCTACCGCTACTAGCCGAGTAGAATGCATTTTCGAAAGCAGCTACGCAATTTCATCATCAGTACTCTTTGAACGGTAGTAGTGTATATGGTTGTAAACATCACCTATTTAACTTACATGTAACAGAGAAAAGTATACGGTATCAGTGTCTTCCTTCTGTTTTTATTTTGTAAGTTAGGACGAAGTTTATTTTTCATATAAACTATGCTTTTTTCCATTAAAAGTCTCTTTGGCAACACTTGACTAACGGACAAGCATTTGTCCATCTCTCAGATGGAACGAAACGCTTTTTATTATTGTATATCATACAATAGGGGTAATCACTTTTTAATTTCTTTTATTGTCAACGACAAATTGATAGAAATTATTAAAGATCATTTTGCACCGTGCCATGTGTGAGTTATATGTTAATTTTTATTTATTGTTGAACTAATTGTTTTTAATACAAATTTTTGATTTTTAGTTTGGCTTTAGTTCATATAATTTCTTTTTTATTAGAAGAAATTATTATTTTCCGTTAATGTTGAAAGAAACTTTCAATTTGAAAAAAGCAGATTTTTCTACCGCTACTAGCCGAGTAGAATGCATTTTCGAAAGCAGCTACGCAATTTCATCATCAGTACTCTTTGAACGGTAGTAGTGTATATGGTTGTAAACATCACCTATTTAACTTACATGTAACAGAGAAAAGTATACGGTATCAGTGTCTTCCTTCTGTTTTTATTTTGTAAGTTAGGACGAAGTTTATTTTTCATATAAACTATGCTTTTTTCCATTAAAAGTCTCTTTGGCAACACTTGACTAACGGACAAGCATTTGTCCATCTCTCAGATGGAACGAAACGCTTTTTATTATTGTATATCATACAATAGGGGTAATCACTTTTTAATTTCTTTTATTGTCAACGACAAATTGATAGAAATTATTAAAGATCATTTTGCACCGTGCCATGTGTGAGTTATATGTTAATTTTTATTTATTGTTGAACTAATTGTTTTTAATACAAATTTTTGATTTTTAGTTTGGCTTACAAAATAAAAACAGAAGGAAGACACTGATACCGTATACTTTTCTCTGTTACATGTAAGTTAAATAGGTGATGTTTACAACCATATACACTACTACCGTTCAAAGAGTACTGATGATGAAATTGCGTAGCTGCTTTCGAAAATGCATTCTACTCGGCTAGTAGCGGTAGAAAAATCTGCTTTTTTCAAATTGAAAGTTTCTTTCAACATTAACGGAAAATAATAATTTCTTCTAATAAAAAAGAAATTATATGAACTAAAGCCAAACTAAAAATCAAAAATTTGTATTAAAAACAATTAGTTCAACAATAAATAAAAATTAACATATAACTCACACATGGCACGGTGCAAAATGATCTTTAATAATTTCTATCAATTTGTCGTTGACAATAAAAGAAATTAAAAAGTGATTACCCCTATTGTATGATATACAATAATAAAAAGCGTTTCGTTCCATCTGAGAGATGGACAAATGCTTGTCCGTTAGTCAAGTGTTGCCAAAGAGACTTTTAATGGAAAAAAGCATAGTTTATATGAAAAATAAACTTCGTCCTAACTTACAAAATAAAAACAGAAGGAAGACACTGATACCGTATACTTTTCTCTGTTACATGTAAGTTAAATAGGTGATGTTTACAACCATATACACTACTACCGTTCAAAGAGTACTGATGATGAAATTGCGTAGCTGCTTTCGAAAATGCATTCTACTCGGCTAGTAGCGGTAGAAAAATCTGCTTTTTTCAAATTGAAAGTTTCTTTCAACATTAACGGAAAATAATAATTTCTTCTAATAAAAAAGAAATTATATGAACTAAAGCCAAACTAAAAATCAAAAATTTGTATTAAAAACAATTAGTTCAACAATAAATAAAAATTAACATATAACTCACACATGGCACGGTGCAAAATGATCTTTAATAATTTCTATCAATTTGTCGTTGACAATAAAAGAAATTAAAAAGTGATTACCCCTATTGTATGATATACAATAATAAAAAGCGTTTCGTTCCATCTGAGAGATGGACAAATGCTTGTCCGTTAGTCAAGTGTTGCCAAAGAGACTTTTAATGGAAAAAAGCATAGTTTATATGAAAAATAAACTTCGTCCTAACTTACAAAATAAAAACAGAAGGAAGACACTGATACCGTATACTTTTCTCTGTTACATGTAAGTTAAATAGGTGATGTTTACAACCATATACACTACTACCGTTCAAAGAGTACTGATGATGAAATTGCGTAGCTGCTTTCGAAAATGCATTCTACTCGGCTAGTAGCGGTAGAAAAATCTGCTTTTTTCAAATTGAAAGTTTCTTTCAACATTAACGGAAAATAATAATTTCTTCTAATAAAAAAGAAATTATATGAACTAAAGCCAAACTAAAAATCAAAAATTTGTATTAAAAACAATTAGTTCAACAATAAATAAAAATTAACATATAACTCACACATGGCACGGTGCAAAATGATCTTTAATAATTTCTATCAATTTGTCGTTGACAATAAAAGAAATTAAAAAGTGATTACCCCTATTGTATGATATACAATAATAAAAAGCGTTTCGTTCCATCTGAGAGATGGACAAATGCTTGTCCGTTAGTCAAGTGTTGCCAAAGAGACTTTTAATGGAAAAAAGCATAGTTTATATGAAAAATAAACTTCGTCCTAACTTACAAAATAAAAACAGAAGGAAGACACTGATACCGTATACTTTTCTCTGTTACATGTAAGTTAAATAGGTGATGTTTACAACCATATACACTACTACCGTTCAAAGAGTACTGATGATGAAATTGCGTAGCTGCTTTCGAAAATGCATTCTACTCGGCTAGTAGCGGTAGAAAAATCTGCTTTTTTCAAATTGAAAGTTTCTTTCAACATTAACGGAAAATAATAATTTCTTCTAATAAAAAAGAAATTATATGAACTAAAGCCAAACTAAAAATCAAAAATTTGTATTAAAAACAATTAGTTCAACAATAAATAAAAATTAACATATAACTCACACATGGCACGGTGCAAAATGATCTTTAATAATTTCTATCAATTTGTCGTTGACAATAAAAGAAATTAAAAAGTGATTACCCCTATTGTATGATATACAATAATAAAAAGCGTTTCGTTCCATCTGAGAGATGGACAAATGCTTGTCCGTTAGTCAAGTGTTGCCAAAGAGACTTTTAATGGAAAAAAGCATAGTTTATATGAAAAATAAACTTCGTCCTAACTTACAAAATAAAAACAGAAGGAAGACGCTGATACCGTATACTTTTCTCTGTTACATGTAAGTTAAATAGGTGATGTTTACAACCATATACACTACTACCGTTCAAAGAGTACTGATGATGAAATTGCGTAGCTGCTTTCGAAAATGCATTCTACTCGGCTAGTAGCGGTAGAAAAATCTGCTTTTTTCAAATTGAAAGTTTCTTTCAACATTAACGGAAAATAATAATTTCTTCTAATAAAAAAGAAATTATATGAACTAAAGCCAAACTAAAAATCAAAAATTTGTATTAAAAACAATTAGTTCAACAATAAATAAAAATTAACATATAACTCACACATGGCACGGTGCAAAATGATCTTTAATAATTTCTATCAATTTGTCGTTGACAATAAAAGAAATTAAAAAGTGATTACCCCTATTGTATGATATACAATAATAAAAAGCGTTTCGTTCCATCTGAGAGATGGACAAATGCTTGTCCGTTAGTCAAGTGTTGCCAAAGAGACTTTTAATGGAAAAAAGCATAGTTTATATGAAAAATAAACTTCGTCCTAACTTACAAAATAAAAACAGAAGGAAGACACTGATACCGTATACTTTTCTCTGTTACATGTAAGTTAAATAGGTGATGTTTACAACCATATACACTACTACCGTTCAAAGAGTACTGATGATGAAATTGCGTAGCTGCTTTCGAAAATGCATTCTACTCGGCTAGTAGCGGTAGAAAAATCTGCTTTTTTCAAATTGAAAGTTTCTTTTCAACATTAACGGAAAATAATAATTTCTTCTAATAAAAAAGAAATTATATGAACTAAAGCCAAACTAAAAATCAAAAATTTGTATTAAAAACAATTAGTTCAACAATAAATAAAAATTAACATTTTTCGTAATTAAATATACATTTGGCAACAATTTCGTATGGCCCCAAATACTTGCTAGTTGCACCTGTTTTTATTTATAAAAAAAAATTTTGCTGTTTAAACCCTCATTTAAAAAAACAAAAAAGTTGGAATTCTGAAAAGGAAAAAAATATAAAATTTTATTATTTTCTTTTTCAATGCACATTTGTAGATGAACTTTTGCATGACTGCAAATACGTATTCATATGTGTTTCAATAATTTATTATGTTTGCGTTGCAAAAGCACCGGATGTTCTCATGAAAACAAAGTTTATTTCACACCATAATTGTTTTTTTATTTTTGGTACTTTGTTTCATAATTGTTATTAATTTATAGCTGATATATGTGCATTATATGGGCATACTTTTAGGGGATTAACTCAATGCTATGGATGTTTAAAAAGAAATGCAATGACTATGGAATTGAAAATGTATATAAATTATCAACTTTTGATTGGAATTACAAAAAAAAAGAAGAATTTATTGAATTCTCAAATTGGAAAATAGATTTTTATGAGATTTTTTTAATACCTGAGCCTAAAAACACGCAATAAATATGTAAACTTTAGCATAAAAAAGATTTTTTATTGTTGTAATACAATATTTTTGCTTCTCGGCATTTTTTAGATACATATTAAGTCTTAACCCATGATTTCCCAGGTGTAGAAGGGAAAAAGAAATGCAAGTTTAATTGCATTATACAATTTAAACTTTGACTTTAGGTCTAAGTAATTACATTTTATTTACATTAAATGTGAAAAGCATCAAACTTTTGGCTTTGGTGTTTGCTGAGACGTCTTTAAAACTCGCCATTACAAACTTTTTTTTGCCAACAAATAATTTACATTTCGATTTTGTACTTAAATAAATTGATTTTCATTTAATTTGTAGTTATGCTTAAGCCATACCAAACCAACTTGCCAAAAAATTAAAGCACGAATGAGTGAGTACAAGTACTATGGAAAATTTGATGGAATTTTTTTGACAACAAAAAAACTATCATTTTACTTTTGTCAAGAGCTTTTAATCAAAAATATATTTTATTAAAAAAAGACACACTGAAGTATAATTGAAATTTTTATTGAGCAACAAAATAAATCTTTCAAATGTTCTCTATAAAATTAAAAAAAAAAAATAGATAAGAAAACTAAAACTCCTTCAAAGGTTTAAGAAGAAATTATTTTTTTAGCATTTAAGTGTTTTAAAATAAAAAAAGTTCAATCTTATTTGGCATTTCTCCTGAAGAAAAAATATGCGATATGCTGCAAAAAATAATATAAATAATTTTATGTAGCCTACATTTAGGCACTACAAAAGGTCAACAAATATATTAGCATACTTATGTATATTTTGGATAAAAAGAAAAATAATTGAAAACATTTTATTGCTTAAAAAAGTTCTTATAAAAGGTTTAAAAATATTTTTTTTTGCCATTAAAAATACCAAAAACACTTTCTGTGAATACCTTTGAAATTATTACACTCATAAAAAAAGTAATTAATGTTTATGTATGAGAACTTCTCTAAGAAGTAATTTAGTAAAATATAAACTTTGTCTTAACTTAAAAATAGCGTTTCTATGGAGAAAGTTACTTAAATGCTGTTTAATTTTTTTTGTTGGATATGAAAATAAAAACTTATCTAAAACATTAAGCATACTTTCAGGCCTACCAATAAAAAACAAATAAAAGTCTACCTTTAGTCATTAAGAAAAAGAGAAAAATAAAATAAATCACAAAATTTAAAGGGTTTTCATTGTGAGTGTGTGCGTACATATGTTATTTATAATTATATCTTTTTGACAGAAGCAAACAAAAGAATTTTTAATTTTCTGTTAAAATGTACAATTACCTTGCGAATCATTATGGTAAACGTTGTCTTAAAAATCCTATTATTTATGAAGAGTTAAGAAAGTAAACAAAATAAACAAATATCTTTTAGCCATTCCGTTTGTCAATTTATAAAATATTTATTTGCGGCCCCATGAAGATCCTAGCGCTAATTGCCCGATCATTCGCCTGTTAATTTCCAACGGCGCCCTGATGCTCAGGAACCAATGTTATGCAAACCTGTCTAAATTGCGAGGAATCATTCATCATCCTATAGTATTGATACACTATCCTTGGTTTAGTGTTCTCAAAATTTAATGCTCTTATCGGTGCTTGGCCATTTGTACAGATGTAAGCATCTATATGATCTGCGTTTGCCCTAAGCCAGGAGAGGCATTTAGTGATTGTCCAGGCCTCCGCTGGTAGGACAGTACTGTGGGGAAGTAAACCTTCTTCTTCTCTCAAGGTAATGCTTTTAATTCAATTTCCGATCCAGGATTTTTTCCAGGTGCACTTTCCTTTTGAATCATTATGATCATTCTACCCATGAAACAAGGCTCTTCATAGTACGCGATTTTCGTTTCCCTAGTGAAAAGACAAATCTCCACCTTGCCCGGATTAGCACTCATTCCTCTAGGCCAAGCAGTCATTCTCCGCCCTTCTAAAAGGCTTGTTCGAATTCCTTTCACATCATAAGCCTAGCAAATTTTGGTCAAAACATCCATCAGTCAAGATCAGTTGTAGACTGGGTATTGAAGTAATCCAGAGAAAGGGCAAAAAAATGCCGCCTTGTAGGGTTTTACGTTCTACACTTTCTTCCATCGTAACACTATAGGTTAGGTTAGGTAGAACAGGCAGCCGAAGAAAAGGATACAGCTCACTTGGGTCCGCTTAATTCAGTCCCTTTGTGTTACCTGGAGAGGCAGACAGAATAGGTTGAGATGGAAGGAAACAAGAAATTTAGAGAAGGATAAGAAAGAAAGCAAGAACAAAAAAATGAAGCAGACTTACCAGAGTCTCTGGTGGGAATCGAGCCCACAACCCACAGACTAGTAGACTCGTGCATTTACCACTGATCTACCGAGGCACCCGTTACACTATACAATCCGCATGTTTTTCTCATATTCCCTATTGCGCGACTGATTTAGTCTTTCAGTTCCAGATCAACATGAAACTGACCTAAGAATGGGATAACCGTGTGGGTTTGTACATTATTAAAACTTCCTTCAATGTCAATGCATACTGCCAAGGTATACAATTTGTCATTTAAAGATTTTTCAATAAAGTTTGTCACCTCGTGAAAAGCTGTTTTCACAGACTTCCCTTTTTTTGTAGGCATGTTGCTTAAAACTCAACATGTCGTATGGTATCCTGCTCTTAACCATGTCACCGACTAACCGCTAACTTGTCGAAAAGTCTTAGGATTCGCGTAGCTCCCCTGTCACCCTGGCTTTTTACCGTCCGGTCCTGCTGCCTTAAGCGAGGAGAAGAATGAATTTATTTTAAAAACAACAGTTAGGTAGGAGCACGGCAAGTGGTAGTCCCAATACTTCGGAAACTATTTTAGCTATCAACTCTAAAGTAAATGTACCATAATATCCATATTTTGAAAGAAATGGTTGGGTAGCAGCAAAGGAAAAACTTATAACCTCATCTAAAAAAAGTACTGGGGTATTAAACTCGACCCATATATATATTAAAATTACTCATGTAAGCTGGTAAGTATATAAAGTTTTATTATGTTTTCTCTAAAAAAAATTAATAAACTTTTATTTGTCTTGTCATGTCATACATATCTCGTATTACACGTTTACACACACACACAAGCATTTAATCATAAACACGCTTGTTAAATTTTTCATATTGTTGTTCGAGTTTCATAAATACATACATACATACATAAGTTTTTCATGCAGACAATGTCAAGTGGTTCCCATTCACTAATGTAATAATGACAAAAAAACAACAACAGCAACAATGAAAAACTTTAATAAATTGTTTTGCCCAAATATATGCTATACAATTTGTAAAGATAATTAAAACATTATGAAATATTTATACATTTAACAGCTAAAAACCGAATGAAGTGGTGAAATGTGAATAAAAAAAATCAACAAAGTTTTTAGCCAAATACAATAACAAAAAAAAGTACAGACCGAAACAAAAAGATTTTTTAATTGTTTAAGGGTTATTTTCTAAGATTTAAATATTTTTTGGGTCTCCAAATCTATGCATATTTATGTTTGTGTGATATGTATGTATGTAAGAAAAAATATTGGCAGTAGTTATGCCAAAATTTATTCAACCACAAACCGAACGTTAGTGGCATTGTCACCTGCCAAGAAAACATTGCAGATAGCCATTGGCTACCTAAAGCAGTAAATTTATATTGTCAAGTATTAATTACGTTGGCAACAGTAAATTATTACAAGCAATTTCTACTAGTTCTTACTTGCTTTTTACTACTTTAATATTTTCATCAGCGATTTATAAAAAATTTAAATAAATTTTTAAACTTGCATCTTTAATTTTACAATAACCTGTAAGTATGCTACACATTTAACTGGTCTTAAGCTAACAGCTCTAACGTTCTAACATTTATGAAACATTAATTAAAACCATTTAAAACAATTCAATTATTACAATTAAATCTATAAAATTGATTTATTATTCAATTATGTTAATAGTTAGTTTAATTCCAGCGAAAACAAGCCAAATTTATTACAATTATTAAAAATAGAGTAATAAATCTAGAATTTAAGCCATTTAAGGCACTTAAATAGAAACATAAATTATAAAATTTTGTTGGCAAACACCTAAATGCAGACTTTGTTTACTGGTAATATATACATTAAATAGGAATTCATGCAAGCAAATGTATTTCAACAGTTTGGATTTAAAATTAATTAAAAGAAATTTATTTTTTATTTGAATAAATTATTTAATTTAAAATAAATCAATATTGTTTCTTTAACAAATGCTTTTGATAATTGCTATTCTATTTTCGATTTTAAATTGAGGTTTAAAATATGCTATATTTTTTTATGCAATTTAAAGCCTTAAAATATGCTGTGAAATGTATAGAAAACACTAACATGAGCAAAGCGAGTTATATTCATACTATATTAGGCACAGCCTCAATTATTTCTTTTAGTAATCTATCAATACATATACAGGGTGTCTGGTGGCAAATTTATGTTTTTAAATACGATTATTTAAAAAAGTAATAAACGGTGCGGAAGGATTATGCCGATTCTTTAGTCACGATGCCGCAGTAGTCAACTAAGCATTGCGCGTTCGCTATGGAGACATTTTTTGGGAGTAATGATTCTTACGTAATTGCTCCTTCACAATTTTGTTCAAAGTTCGCTATTCAGCGAATAGGTTATGGATCGAGTGTAAATTTAATTATCTCGTGGGTGCAGAGATTCCACGAAAAAAAAGGATATAAAGTTCCATCCCTTTAAAATTCAAATCGTTCAAGAACTGAAAAGAGTGCCTCTGATTTACGCAAAAAATTTTATGAAGCGATGTTGAAGCCTTTTCGCACTGTTAATGCCATTTTTTAGAGCGACGAGGCTTATTCTCACTTAACCGACCACGCCATCAAACAAAACTGGCGAACCCTCGTTTGAAACAACAAAAACCATTGCATTGCCCCAGGGCAACTGTTTGGTATGCCTTATCGACGCATAAAATAATTGGACCATTTTTTTCCGAAAATTCTCGAGGCCACCAACGAATGTCCACGGTGAAAATTATCGACGCATGATTACCGAATTCTTTTTGCCAAACCTGCGACCACACCCATCGTACTCTTCACACACGTGGTTTCAACAGGATGGGGCGACTGCATACACAGCAAGAGCTTCGATGAATTTGCTTCGGGACATCCCGTGGCCACCGAGGTCGTCCGATCTAGCTCCAATGGATGTTTTTATGGGCCTACCTCAAAGAGAGGGTCAACAATGACAATTCCCAATCTCTTGTGGCTTTAAAGGAAACTATTCGTCGAGAAATCAGCTTAATTGAACCAAGTTTACTGCAGCGTGCGGCGCAGAACACAAGGATCCATTTTGAAGAATACGTTCACTCTAAGGAAGATATCTGAATGAAATACTCTTTAAAAAATAAGCTTCGCATTTCCATTCTATCGGTCAATTCTCTTAATAAAACTTTGTGTCAATTTTTTCGTTTTTTTTTAAGTTTGAAAATGTAAATCTGCCACCAAACACCCTGTATTACCTAAAAATTCCATAGAGTTTATATTTTGCCAAACTCTCATTTAGGCCTTGCAAGCTTATTGCTTGCCGCTGAAAATTAAAACATTTGGTTGATTCTTGGCAAAACCCTCAAAAACGTAGAAACAAAATCTAAAATAATTAAATTTGCAAATTTTTAAATGCGTTTTTACTCAATTTTTTCGCCTCCAACCTAATGTTAGTTAAACAAAGAAATTAAAAATGATGATTCAATATATTTAAGTTTATTACGTACGAAAATAATTGAAAAACTATAGGATGCTTCAGTTTTCAGTTGAATTGGATTTTAAAAGCACAAAAATTTATTAACAAGTTTTTTCGCTTTCAACTGGATATGAAAATGCCATAAATTTTGTTCTCCTTAAAAGGATCGCAACATACAGACAAACCTTTAAATCACAATATTTCTTAATACAAAAATATATTTATTTAACTCCACCCCTCTGCTATTTCAAAGTCTTTTTTTCTTCTTTTAATGTTTATTGTAAGTTATGTTTATGTGTGCAAGTGTCTATGCGTGTGTTTATGTGTGCGTGAGTTTAGCGTTATTTAGGCGACTAGTTATTTCCACTTAAGTTAAGAATATTTTATTATATCCTAGAACATACACAATAAAGGACCAAATAGCATGTGGGCACTATATGAACTTAAGAATAGTTTTAAGATTATTTGCGTGGGAAATTTTAAAATATGTCTTTTGACCTTTAAAAAATTATAATTTCTTAAACAAGTATTATTGTTAAACACATACTTAAGTCAATCTTTTAAAAGAGGACAAAAAGAACAAAAAACTTTATTCAAATAGTCACAAAAACGGGACTACAAAGAGGTCAAGTTAATTTCAAACTTTTTTACAATTCAGGAACACAATTTTCATTTTAAACTACTGAAGACTAACAATAAAAAATTTTTTGAGAAGGACATTTTAGAATTTTAAAATCTAACATAAACATTACTAGCCTGTTTCACGATGTCGAAAGAATGCTTTCGTTCGCATTCTAGGCGAAAGAAAACTTATTTGGGTTTCACTAAAGTATACTGTAAGCGAACGTTTACTCGAAAGACAAGTCGAACGAAAACGTAAGCATTTTCATACAAAATTAGGTTTCCCTATGTCGAACACAAGCTAAATATGCGAACGTAAATGTCAAAATCGGTCACTTGGAATTTTGCTTTCGAGTGGCATTAAAGTTTGCAGTTTTTAATGTAAATTGAAGTCCACTCTGTATTAAAATGCCACAAAATTAAAGTAAAATATGTTCTAAAGGGCTATTGATTAAAATATCATATTTTTTAAAGCAAAAATTAAACGAACTTTGATTTTCAAAAAAAATCTACAAAATTTTGTAAATTTTAATTATGAATTGTTTTCAGTGATGTCAATTACGCCGAATTTTTAACTAATTTAAAAACACTGTAGGAGTAAATAAACAAAAATAGAAAATTACCATTAAATTTAACAAAAAATTAACTGATTCCATCTCTTTTCTTGTATTTCTGTTTCCTGATTATCTGGTGTGAATGTTGTTGGCGCGCTCAATACATATTCATGAAGTACCGTTACAAGCACACGATTGTTAACTAATGTTGTGCATATATGATCTCAAGATAATCTGCAAAAATATTTTGATATTGTTTACATTGCACTTTCATTTTATTGTTCTTATTCAATATATTATTTTCCCATTTTTTAAAATCAACCAAAAATCAATACATTTCTTAATGTGGATTTTTACAGAACTTTACGCTTATAAAACTACATTGGTTATATATTTCATAGATAAATTCTAATATATTTATATTTTATAAATGAATTAAAACCATAAAAAATTATAGGCTAAATGAATGACAAGTTCTTTCTATATGTCGTCATTTTTGCATAGCTATGTGTATATTTTCTAAATAAATATGTTAAAAACAAACAATGATCCAAAATTCTGGATATAAATACATAAAAAATTAAAAAAATTACTTCTTTGATTATAAAAACAAAACATATCAAAAGATATTGGTTGTTTTGAAGTATTGATTTTAATAAAAATTTCGTTTAACAAACCTATTGCAAATTTAAAAATTATTTATGCATATGCCCCAAAGTATGTAAGCAATTTATAATTTTTATTTTTCTCTGTCGATAACAAGCCCGTAAGTAAAGGCGAACGAAAGCTGTCGAAATAGTGAAACCCAAATTGACTCGAAAGTGAGTGACTAGCATTGTTTCGTATAGGTTTTTATTCGACATCGTGAAACAGGGTATACGTGTAAAAGTATTCGTAAAATAAAAAAAAAATTAATAATTCTGGCAAAACTTTTTAAAAATTCGGAAGAGAAAACCACGAAATCGAAACGCCTGGAAATTAATTCTACATTCGGCTAATGGAACAAAGTAGGTAAGTACACTTATGTGTTTATATATTTTCTTTTAACTGCTACCTAAACATAGGGCCACTTTATACCCGTTTACTTTTCTAAAAATTTGTTGCTTGCCCTTAGTCCCTACAAAAATGCTTACATATCATTTTGATTAAAATAATTTAAAATTTATTCCAGCCTTTGTCTTTACGCCAAAATTTTAAACACTGCCACCAATAAGTTTTTAATAACTCAATATAAAAAAAAATACATTTTCAATTATATTGAAATGTATCCCTTAAAGTATGCTTCAATTTAATATTTATGTGGTGCAAACCAAGTTGCTGTGTTTGTGTTTAATCCTCTAAAATTTTTTCAAACAAAATGTTCATTTTTGCACAGAAAACTTTTTAAAGTTGAAAAAAAACGAAAAGAAAACATCACTTATTATTTGTCACCTTCAATATCTTTTTTGTTGTCGTATCAATGTGTTTGTGTTCGTGTTCTGCATCGCTGTATTGTTGATATTGTCATATTTAATAAAACTCATGTAACACAACATACCATTTTATTGATTTTGCAAGTGAATATTTACACAACGTGTTTGCTGTTTTATTTTTGCACAATGATTTATTTTTATATTCCTTTTTCTGTAACATACTTTTGGGAACAAAATCCTATAGGAAGTGGCAAATATTGATATTTTAAAGTGGTTTTTAAGGCGAGTAAAATATTTTAAAAAATAAATGCATTAACACTTATGTATAATCAACAGCTTAATAAAAATAACTTCAACTTTAATGCTTTTTTGTCTACCTCTATGTTTTGCTAGATTTTGTTAAAGTTGTTTTAAAAAATGCTTTTGTGTTAAACCCTTACTATTAAGATTATATATTCCTTTAATACGCTAGAACTCAGCAAACAGACTCTTAAAAGTAAACCAATAAAACTTATTATTAGTCATTGAATCAAAGTGTAATTATATGAAAGCACATTATAAATGACAAATTTAATGAATAATTGACCTTTTTGTTGAAATTTTAGCCTTTTTTAAAGGCAGCTGCAAAATGGTAAATTTGTTTATAAAAATTGTATTTAGCCCTAAAGTATACTTTAAAAATTTATGGAAAACCCCAAAACAGAATCACATGGAGATTGGTAGTTATAAAACAATGTGCACGGATTTATATGTATATTAATTTAAGCCCACTTATAAAATTAAATAAAGTTAACTTTTCAATATCTTTGCGTCAAAACCCTTATACAAGGAGGGCCAAAGAAGTCCTCCGATGTTGTTTGCCTCTCATTTTTTTCGAACTGAAAAACCTCGACACTGTTTTTGATTATGTTAATTTTAACCTTTAGAATTTAATTGGTTAAGTCGACAAGATGATATCGGTCAAATGGGCGCCGTCACAATTAATTGCTTTACGGGCTCGTTTTATGGCATTTTCATCACTTCGGCGTGAACTTCAGGCGACAGATTCTCGCACTCATGTCGAATGTTGTTCTTAAGGGCTTGTTCACGTAAACACGGGACTGCAAAAAACCCCACAAAAAATTTCTGGAATGGGTAAATCGGGCGATCTTGCGGGCCAATGTAAATTGCAATACGAGATAAGAGGCAACCCGGGAACGCCGTCTTCAGAATATCGGTTGTGGCTCGCGCAGTGTGTGCCATTGCCTTGCCTGTTGGAACCACGTGTCCTCCAGTCCTAATTTGTTCAATTGAGGCCAAAAAAAAAACTCGGCAAACCTGGCCCTATAGTGCGCACTGTTCAAATTTGCGTTTAACCAGCGGCGTCTTCGAAAAAAATGACCCGATGGCTCCTCCAGCGTGAACAGCTCACTGTACAGTCACTTTAAGCGAGTGTAATGACTACTCGTGTATCACTCCTGGATTTTCGGTGCTCCAGAATTGATAGCTTTGCTTGTTTACGTTCCAGCTGAGGTGGAAGTAAGCCTCATCGCTCATTATGATTTTGGTCGAAAAATTGTCCACTCCTCGAGAAGACTTACGTTTACCAGAATGGCGGCAAAACAAAGTAGTATGCCTTGCCGGCGGACACCCTGTATATAACCTAATTACCATGTCAATGGTATAAATATTTTTGGTTTCTTGTAAAATTTTTCTTGATTCCTTGTTTGCGACTTTTTTCCCTAAAAACTGTTTTCCTTAAAAATTTTTTAAGGATAATAAACTTTGTTCATGTTTATAATAAATCATTGATTTAAAACTTCTGAAGACATTATCACGAATTATGTCATGTTTTAGCTGGAGGCTTTTAGGATTTTACAAAGTTGTTACAATCAACGAAATCTGTCAGCTTTTAGGCTTCATTTCAAATGTAAAATAATAAAATGTTTTTTAATAAAAATGTAAAAGATGTGACTTTTTTTAAAGTTGTACAATTGATTTATTTTTTTCCTTTTCCTTTTCCTTTTTTTAATTTCGTATAATTACTTTTTTTTTGTTATAATTTTAAGTTGTTTTTAATGTTCTAATTTAACAGCTAATAAATAATTTGTACGAAACCCCTAAAAGTTGACTTTACTTTCGGAAAAAAATAAATAGATTGCCGGTAAATTACCTTTAAATCATGTCTTCATTTCAAATGTATTAAAAGCACTTACCTAAAAAGAAAAGAAAAAAAGGTAAAAAAATTAGTTTAAACAAATTTAAATTAAATAAAAAACTTTTAGACAAAATTTAAAAGAAATGGTTTCATTGTTTAAGCCTACGGCCTTAACTCTCTTAACTAATTTATATTTTCCTTAAAGTATGCTTCAGTTAAAAATGTTTACAAAGTAACTATATCATAAATATAAGGAATGATATGATTAACTTATTGACCTTGTTGAAAGGGTGAGTAATATAGAAATAACAAGTAATTAAAGGTCATTATAACGGTGTACTCCATAGATTTATAGCAACATTTAATAGAAATTTTGTTGGAATATATTGACCTTTAATGTTTGTGAATTAAACAAAATAAAAGTATGACTAAACGTTTTTAAATTAGACTTTTTTTCATAATAAAGTTTCGTTGGTAACAGGTCCGGGTATTTAGAAAGGTAAAAATAATATTTATCATAAACCAACTTCACCTTTAACCCCTTTTAGGTTTGATAGAGCATAAATGTAAAAAATTTATCTAAAGAGTCAACTTTAATTTCAATTTCCTTTTTATCCAAACCCCCTCTACTCTAAGCAGTATCCGCACCTGCGTAACATTAAGGTCAATACAACATTTAATATCAGTTTTGTAATATTTTTACTACAAAAAATGTGGCATATTTAAAGGCTGAATAAATTAAAGATTTTCATGCAAAGAACTTGCATTTGAATATTTGACATTTGAACTCAGTAAGCTAAATAATAAATATAAATTATATTGATAGATAAGGAAAACTAAATATAGTAAAACATATTTTTATATTAAAGGTCATAAATCATGTAAATAAGTAAAGTGGCGTACAAATAGGGTGACCATTCATACTGATTACATCAGTACAAAAACTGATTTTTCATCTGTGTACTGATTATGTAATAAATTGAAATTTTTTTAAAATCTGCCTTAAAAAATCTGTTATACGAAACTAGATATTTACGTATTTTTAAAGCAGCAAAAAATGTATTAAAATTATTGTAATTTTTCAAATCTTTTTTTGAGTCGATTGACAGTTCCCAAAAAAGGACTAAACATTTTTAGAATATTTTTTTTCTGAATTAAATATTTTTTTTTACAAGAAAACAGATCCCCAGACGGACGGAAATTATTATAGGTAATGTAATGGATGTGATGTTATATGACCCACTTTGGCACGTCTGTAAGGGGGATACCAACCCTCCACCCCTGTCTAGCTAGTTTTTTTAAAGGTTGATATCATTGATTTAAAGAACGTAGCTTTAATAGTTCCGGAGGTGTAACACATAAATACTTCATAAAATTGTCGGCAAGGAAAGGGGCTACAATTCCCCTTGCCCCTATCAAACCAATTTCAAAACGTAGATCGTATACAGGGTTTAGTTTAGTTCGTTAACTGTTTTTGAGATAAAGCTTAACGAGCTTTTTTTTTTTTGCAGCAAGTTTAAAGTCGATACGGAATTCATATACTTTATGGGATGTCAAATGAATATTGTAGGAACTACAAATGGATGGAGCTTAACCGTAACTTAGTGTTGCCAAAGAAACGTTAAAACAAAGAGCATGGTGTATTTGAAAAATTTAAACTTCGTTTAACTACAAAATATAAATTCCGTTTGTCTTTCTAGATAACATGAAAGTTACAGCCAGCAACACTGCTACCGTACAGATGATGAAAATTCGTAGCTCGGCTAGTATGGGTAGAAATTCCTACTTTATTAAATAACTTCTTTTAATATTTATTAACTATATTTATTTCTTCTAAGTAAAAATTAATTAAAAATTAAACTTAAGCCAAAACAATAAAAACAGCAAAAATTTGTCTTACAAAAATATTTATTAGACAAAATTTTTGACATTCGTAAAAGGTTTTAGAAGGTTACGCTTACTCAACTAGTTTGAACTAAACCTTGTTGATCATCCTTTTTAGTGCGATATACGCCAGTAGAAACTCATTGTACCCAACTAACAATTAAGTGAAGGGTATAACAATAATAAAGTTAATTTTAATTGCATATGGACAATTCCATTGTGATGGGTGTGCCGTGCCCATCCTGCTCACATTTTTTCTTACAATTTAAAAATTCAAAATTCTGGTTTGAAAAACGGCTATGGTTTCTGAGAATGAAAACATAATAGCAAGAACATTATTTCTTCTCACAATTATCGCTTAAAGTCTGTGACGGGTGTGACCTTACAAATTTATATTTAAAAAATTTTACCTTAGCATCGAGTAGTGCAAAATATTCTCGAGAACAGTTTTAATTTTTACCGTCAAGGTAGTTTTTTTTATTCGTTTTGATTCATTATTTCTACAAAAATTATTTTTGCTGAAGGAAAAATCCTTTTAAACATAAAAAATAAGAATAAGATGAAAAAGACGCGATTATTCAGTGTGTGATCATTTTAAGCTCTTGCGAGATAAATAAAAATAAATTATGAACCAATTTATTTATAATTCGATCATATTCGTTTTCTTTAGACGTTAAAATTCATCGATATTTTTAATAAAAATTTGTTTGACAATTTGGGCCATTTTACGGGGGATAAAAAGCTAAACTGAATCATTCGCGGTTGTCATAGAAACCGATAGATGCCGGAATCTGACTTAAAAGCAACCAATAACTACTTCTCAGTGACAAATTTTTTAATTATGAATTTAAAACTCGAATTAAAGTCAGTATTTGAAATAAGAAACAAAAACATAACTTCAAAATTTAGGACACTGAAATATCCGTAAGTCATTTTTAAACCCGATTCCGACAGCTATCGGATTCCATGACAACCCTGATCATATGTATTTGTGCAACAAATAGTATACTTTCAGGCTAAGCTCTCCTTGAGATTTTTGCAAATTTATTTTTAATACTTTTATGCTTTTATACTGAAAAGAAAATCTTGTTTTTTTTTTTTAATTTGTGTAAGATTTTATTGTGGTTAATGTTATCTTTATTTAAACATACATCTATAACTAATTGTTATTGCTGCAACCACATATTTTAAAATATTCTTAAAGATTTCGAATTAATCTATTTGCAACACAGAGAAAGTATTTTTTTAGAGATATAAGCTGATGCTTGAGAATACTGTAATTTTACTTTTATTAAAAAGCTGTTGTATAGTTTCAGGCGCCGTAAGTTTTACTTATTTTACTTATACAACCTTAAATGAAATTTTCCAAAAAAAAAAAAAGTTTTAGGAGATTTTCACATTTGTATACATACACATTCACATTTAAATACTACCAGTCCTGGATATGTATATATAAAACACACTACAAGCACCCTAATAAATAATTACTGAATACTTTTACATGCCGCAAAGAGTTCTTAATATGTTTGAATTATTTTATTTTTATTTTCCCCTCTATATAACATCTTCACTCCCATTAATGTTTGTATGTAATTGACTGTCTGTATTTACCTTTTAGTTTTAATACGTTTTAATGTGTTAATAAATTTTACGATAACAACAACAACAACAACAACAACATTAGCAATATATGTAAAAATAAGTCAAAGTGTTTTATACTAATGGAGCGCATTAAGATGGTTTAAGGCTGATGCCAGGGTTTCCGCTGCAGGCGAAGTTGGAAGCGATTATAGTGAGTAATATTTGAATGCCTAAAGATTTTTTATTTTAACCCATACAATGGATTCAGATAAAAAGTTAATAGTATTAAACAGGGGTGCCCAGCAAGATACAAAAATGTTTGGCTGCTTTTTCATTGCGTGTTTTATACAAAAAATCAAAGGAGTATCAACTTGTGCTCTTGTTGTTATTGTATTTGTATTTTACTCTCTTTGTTACGTCATGTTGTTGGTACTCGTGTTGTGTACGTTTAAAACCCGATTAGTAGTCGGTCTCCGGAGACACTCTCAGCTAACATTGACATTAATCAATAACTTTAATGCACATTTTTCCAAAATAATCTTTTGTCTATAAGAGCGTATCAATCCTTCTGCTCCTACTCTCCATAATCTTTAACAGTGCTTTTGTCTTAAAAATTCGGCTTATCTGAGGCTTTTGCTTATATTTCGGGTCCTCAGTTAACACATCTGGCTGATATTTAAAACCCGATCCGCTTTAGAGTACTTCTGATAGTTAGATACTTAAACACGATTTGTAGGATTAGGTTGGGCACGGAAAACTTCATTTAAGCAGATGAAAAGGGATAAATTGACTTTATTTTCTATAACAATCCAGCATATTTCGTACTTAAGTGCCTACTACAGAACAATTGTTCAATTAGCTGAAGGTAGAATTGATTGGCAGGCGCTTCAATCTTCTTCGCTTCTCTTCCAATTTTTGGCTCTTTCATCGAAATTTTGGTCTGTCCCTTCTAAGTGATCCGTCAACAGGTTTGCATTCAAATGACTCCCTAGCTGGAACCGCTGAAACATCTTCATTCATTTTCACAACATGACTTAGGCAAAGTAAACGTTGAAGTATTTATACGCGTTACTATGTCAATGTCGACAAACAGCTCATGCAGCTCAATGTTCATAAGACACCTGCATAATGCGTCAACGCAAATTGGTCCATTGATTTTCCCAAAAAATTTTCTTACGAACACTCCAAGCACTGCCTCGTCTGCTTTTGAAAACACCAACGCTTTAAAGCCATTTAACAGCACGGGAAGTATCAGTGTCTTGTAAATGTATCTGTCGGAAGGTGGTTTTGCTTTTAAACTGCCAACTTAGTCCAAAGTAGCATCTTTTGATCAATATTGTTCTTCCTTTTATCTCAAAACTGATGCTGTTTGTTCGGTTTTTCGTGGTACCGAGGTTTGTGAAGTCGTTAACTATTTTAAAGTTGTGGCTTTCAACTTCCACTCACACTTTCAACTTCTCGACTTTTTTCAAAGATGAAAGTTACTGCTCGCAATTTTCGCCCTATGATATCAATATAAAGTACTCACATTTGAGTTTTGTCATACCTTTTCCGAAAATATGTTAACATACATCTGGGACTTGGCGTAGTGTGTATATCTGTGGGTTTGCTAGTTCTAAAGTCGCTTTGATATGGACTTATATCTCGGCAACTTTTAATTTTAATCTTTCACACAATTCGCTTGATAGTGTCTTGTAACCAATGGGAAGGATACTTGTCCCCCTGAAGAAGGCACACACTGTCTTGTCTCCTTTTTTGTGCACAGGACATAAAACACTCATGTTGCAATTCTTGGGGATGCTTTTTTTTAGCCTCCGGTCTTTAAACAATTTTGATGGTCACCCATCGGCTTCTACTGCCTTATTATTCTTAAGCCGGTAAACTGCTTTTTCGACCTAATTCTGGCAAGGCGGTATGCACTCAATACTATCTTCTAGGATTTGTTCTATGGTATCTTCATCGGATATCAACGATGAACGCTGAAAAACGATTTTGCCATATCCTCAGCACCCTATCTGTATCAGTCCTTGTAGGCGAATGTGCCTCTATACCAAAGCCTGAAGTTTAGTGGATCCAGCATATACAATGTACTTTTTGGCATCACAAATAAATATTGTGACAAAAGATGTGACAATACTATATACATAAAGGTATAAAAGATATCACATTGCCCACTGTGCATTATTACCTATTAAATTTTGTTCCTCCTTAAGTTCGCCCAATTAGAGGGATTTTAATACTAGCGTAGGCTTTTATAATAACTCCAACGTCTTTATAAATTGTTGGTTTTTCACGAAATTATGCCTGTTACATAATTTATTAGACACATAACGTCACCAAACCTTTTAGCAATCTTCAAAAATTTATAATTTATATTTTTGTCTTAATGGGTATTAAATATTTTATTAAACGAATGCGCGTGGTATTTTAATTTTACACTTAAATTTTTCTCACATGTATGTGTATGTCTATTTTAATTCTCTTCAAAGATTTGCAAAATAATTTACCATTTGCTTAATAAAAAAAAATAAACCACTAAAAATAGCTTTATATGCCAACAAAGTAATATTTGGAAACAGCGATAGTCATAAGATTAATTATATAATTGGTTATGATAATTTCTATTTATTCGACTTTAGGCCAATTTTAATTGGGATAGCTTAAAATGGAAAATTTACTAAAAAATTAGGAAATATTGATATAAGCCAAGTGTAATGCATTTAAGAAACCAGCTACGATTTCTCGTCAGCAATCTTTATACTCAGTACTAAATAAATTGAGCTTCTTAATATTTAGCACCTTCAAGTAGGCAATGGAAATTGTATACATATAAAGAAGTAACAATTAATTGCAAATCTGTTAGATTAATTTGGATTTTAGTAACGTTTTTTTAATAATTTTGTGTAGTTCAGTGTATCCTAGGCTATTCTTAGCTTAAGGTTTTATCAGAAATGCAACTGGTCCCGTGGACATAACAAAACTTTTACGATTTTATATGCATTTACTGCCAGACCCACTTTGGATTTCTTTCTCGGCTTTTTTAAAGGTGGAAGTTACTGCTGGGAACGTTCACTCAATGAGCAACATGTGCTGTTTGCACATTTGTCCCTTTTGTCACATTTGCGTCTCGTATAAGCTTTTTAAGCGTTTAATAAAAATTCACAGAAAAGGCTGTCTTCCTGTCTGAAATCTTGTTTGGTAGTGAACGGCTCAAAGGTGTTCCTGCCTATCTTATCTAATGTAAGTATTAGTTAAGGTTATCCTGAAGAGTTGTTTTAGTTTCGCACGGATATCAAGCTTTGACATAGCTTGAAACAATTTTGAACGCATGAGGCTGTTGAAAGCGGCCTTATAATCAGCAAATTTATGGTATGCGTCGACATCTTTTCCACGTTTTTGCGTAGTTTGTGTATTTGGTCGATTGTGGATTTTCCAGGCTCAAGGCCTAATATTCTTGTCGACTTTACATTTTAATCTTTCACACAAAACGCTGGATAGTATTTTGTAACCAATGGGAAGGATACTTATTTCTCTGCTGTTGGAACATACTTGTCTTCTCTCCTTTTTTGTGCACAGGCCATGAAACACTGATATTCCTACCCTCCAAAATTCCACTGATGTTCCAATCCTCATATCAGCGTGCCGTCTCCGGTCTCAAATAGTTCTGCAGGCAAGCCAACTGCTTCCCCTGCCTTGCTATTATTAAGCCTAGTAGCTGCTATCTAGACCTCATTCTGGCTGGGAGGTATATGCACCTTATATCGTCTTATGTGGTTGGTTCTGTGCTATCTTGATCGTTGATACCATCAGATACCAACAGGTATACAAAATTACTTTTCCACCTCCACAGCTCACTATCTGTATCAGTCACCAGATTACCTTCTTCATCCTGGCAAGAGAGTGTGCCTACACCAAAGCCTTCAGTGTGATATTTCACTCTTTGGTAAAATTTTCAGACTTCATTTTGGCTCCTGAACTTCTCGATAAGCTCACACTCACGCCTTTCCATTTCTTTCTGCGAAATAGACGGTTTTCCTTACCATCAGACATTAACAGGTGGGCAAAATTACTTTTCCACCTCCTCAGCACACCATCTATATCAGTCACCAGATTACCTTTTTCAATTTTGCCGCAGAATGTGCCTGTACCAAAGCCTTAAGTTTGATGTTTAGCTCTTTGGTAGATATTTAGGACTTCATTTTGGCTCCTGAACTTCTCAAAGCGCTCATGCCTTTACATTTCTCTCATTTTTCTGCGAAAGGGACGTTTTTTCGTCCCTTCTTTGAACCAGAGCTTTCCAATTGTTTACCCTAAATTAAATTTGTTTTTCTTACAATAAGTTTGTAAACGGTAAAAACTAACACTTTGTTCACAACAACTTTTGTTTTCCAAATTCTATACTTTACTTTTAAAAAGCAAAAAATATAACATTAATTTTTTTTTTTGTGGTAATTTCACACTCTTGTATAATTTAGGCATTCTTTAACAAATTTGTTTGCATACATTAGGGGATCGTAATTTTTGTTTTAATTTTAAAACCACTATATTGACCCAAATTTCTTATTATAATTTAAGTTAAAAATAGCATGTAATATTGTTACGTTTGTTCTGCCTCTTTCCTCCTGCACACACTTTAATAGAATAATTTCGAAAAATAATGTAGCATACTTAATGGCTAATAAGTGGCCACGAAAACAAGCATATTTTTAGATTTTTTTTTTTAATTTTTGGTCTATTATAAAATTTTACATTTTAATTATACGTTTGTATATATCCCAAGTGTGTTAAACAATACGCTAAAGATTAAAGAAAATTAGGTAGTTTATTTCAAAAGTTTACCAAGTGCACAGTAATTTTAATTCTAAATTTAAATTTGATTTAAAAAAGTTTTTATGTTATTTTCTTTTTTTTAAATTTTACAAAAGGCTAAACAAATGTAAAAGAGTGTGGGAGAAAAACAGTTAAGTTCAGGTGGTGCTTTTAAAATTAAAGTATTTTTATTAAAGAAATAATAGCTTAACGCTCAAAAGTATGCTTTACTTATAGAAAATTTTATATTACTATTAAACTTCAGTAAGAACTTAAGTGAAAGTAAACTAAATGTAAACTTTAAACAAACCAAATATTATGTTAACATGTGTTTAGGTCTGTGTGTGTGTGTGTTACAATAGTAGTAACAATAGAAGTAACAATATTATAGAAATTTCAAACATTATTCTGCTACTGTTGTTTACAGGTAGTGTGGTTGTGGGTGCTATTGGCAGCACAACTGGTATAAAACATTAAACTTTGCAGCCAGACAATAACAGGAAGCAAGACTCTGTGTAAAGTTGTCACAGTAACAGCTGAATAACAAAAATTTTAGTTAAATTGAGGTAAATTTAATATAAAATCCCAAAAATTGTAACGTTTTTAATTAAAACAACTATTAAGAATTTTATAAATAGCAGTATTAAGGTAAAATAGATTTTTACAACAAAAAAATCTTAAAATATTTTTGATAAAATAAAAATACATTTTCCAAATAACTTTTAGCTAAAGCAGACAACTTTATAAAACATGTTAATAGTTTCGCCTAAAAGTAGACTTTTTCCCTATTTAATATTAACTAAGCTGAGACAAAGGTATTAAAATAGCACCACCACAACCCTTATTTCACCTGAAGCTGTTTATTAAATTGATTGTGCAAAACCCTTCCAGCTAAACCACAAGAAGAGACTACCTTCTTAAAAGTAACCAATATGGTACTTTATAAGTTTCTCACGTTTTCAAAAGTATACTAAACCAAATTTGAACAATTTCTTTATTAAAAGTATTCCAAAAAAGACATGCATAAGTACAAACAATATCAGAAATGGATTTTAGCCATAAATGGCTGTCAGTAAAACTCATAATAATTTCTTGTTGTTTTCTTAACACAACATACAAAAAAAATCCCAACTATAAAATGTAGCAAATTTTTTTTACAAAAATAAAATAACAATATTTAACCTTCAATATCGGTTACCAAATACATGCATACATTCAGGGGATGGCTGGATGTGGTTAAAGTTTATTTGCTCATTTGGTATTGAAATTTTCATCACGTCTTTTTAGCGTTTAAAAGAAACCCCCAAAAAACATTTAGTTAATGAAGCAAGAAAAACAACTGGAATTTGTTTTAGCTATTTAACAAATGTAAAGTTTAAAGCCCTGCCATATCCAGCCATTAGCCTAAAAGTAGGCTAGAATAAAAGTAAACAATAGAAAAAGTAATCCGAGTACAAAAATTACTCATCACTTCACTTGTCAAGAATAACAAAACGAAAGTTAAATGTGTCAACGAAATCGATTTCTTTGCGTTTTTTTTTATTTTGGCAGTTTACAATTTGTTTTAATGAAATTAAAAAAAACAGACAAACACACGCAGCTACGCCTTTAAATATGCTTTAATTGAAGGTTAGCGTTAGCGAAAAATATAGACAAAGTTTTTGGTACAAAAAAAAACAAAACAATGTTTTGTTTGTATTTATTGATTTCTTAACTTTAAATTACAAAAAGGAATAACAAAAGTATATGAATATACAGACAAATGCATATATGTTAAATGTTCTTTATGACAAGTTTAAAAGTATAAAGGCTGGGAAAAATAGCTTTCTTGTAACAAGAAGTTTTTAAGAGTTTATTGCGAGCTATTAGGTTGCGAAGAAAAGGTTTTGGAAGAAAAGGAAGAGGAAAAGCTTCTTTACCGCAGAAAGAAGAGAGAAATTCAAGCGCGTGAACGTAAGTGTGAGTGTGAGCGTATCGAGATGTTCAGGATATGGAGGATATGGAAAAATCATTTTCACGCCTGTTGGTATCTGATAGTAGCAGCAATGAAGGTACCACAGAACCAACCTCAAAAGACCGTATTGAGTTCATACCGCCTAGCCAAAGTAAGGTCGAGATAGCAGTTACCCGGCTAAAAAATAACAAGGCAGGAGGAGCCGTTGCCAGCTGAACTGTTTAAGACCGGAGGCAAAACGCTAATACCAGGATTGAAGCATCAATTGAGACATGGAACATTACTGTTTCATGTCCTCTTAACAAAAAAGGAGACAAGATAACTACAAAGGGCTCTTACAAAAAAAATTCTTTGAAGGTACTTTATTTATATTTCAAAACCAATCGAAAGTAGCTTAAGTAAAACATTTTGGAAATGGCGCTACAGCTCGTAGCAACTTTTTGCTTGTTAAATCTATTTCTTCAATGCTTTTCCTTCTCCGGCTGTTTCTTGTCCATTGCGGATAACTTTATCCGTTACTGTGGAACGAGTTATCAATAACCCTCATTTTGCAGACTAACACTGTCTTAAATTTGGCATGTTTTGAATGTCACTGTCTAGGAAATAGTTCACGCCCAATTGCCCTACATTTGCTCTAAGCTGGAAGAAGCATGTTGCTATTCATATTGCTACGGGCATCTGTCCTAGAGTATAAATAGAGTAGGATTTTCCTTCCTGCTTTGGAAAACTCTGCTGTTTTTGTGCAATCATCAAGTTCATTCATATCCCCTTTTAATCCATTCCGACGTTGTCTGTAGACCACTTTCGCCGTTTTACATTTAGCCTTGGTTTAATGTACATTAACAAATTTTCTAAGATCCTTGAAATCCTGAAGCCCTTTCTAAATCGTTTCTAGAATATCAAGTATGTGATGTCCGTTTATCAAGTAGGTGATGACCGTTTTACGGATAGTCTTTTCGTACTGCAATTACAAATCTTCCAAACTTTATTACAACATATATTTCCGGGGATTTTTTCGCGGTTTTAACTGATATACTTAAGCGACATGTCGGAAACGAAACGACAAATTTTAGAAAATAGCTATAATTAAGAAACATAAACATATGTCGATTAAATATTTTTCTAAAAACTTGCAGCACACTTTTCTTGTTCCCCTTAGAGTAGGCAATTTTTTTAACGTACAATTTTAAATTTCTCACTTTAATAAGAGAAAGTTCTTTAAGTCGACTTTTCAATGTATCATAAAAAAAGGAAACAAGAACTGAAAACATTGACAGCTATATTTTGCTATAGGTAACCAAAAATAAAAAAATAAATTATGCTATACTTTTAGGCTTATGCAGATACAAAATTGTGGGAAGTATGTTATCTTAAGGCATTTTAAGAAGCTTAAAAACTTAGCTAAAGCCCTTGTTTAAACAATTCTATATATGTATGCTTTTATTTTTGCTGACCTTTTTTTTATAAAATAAATCAAAATTTTAAAGCATACTTTATAGCGTCACTTAAATATATAAATAAATAGATAAATTATGCAAAGCCTACAAATGGGAGCTTAAAGTATATAAACTTTTTTATAACTTAATTTTAAAGTTATTTGCAAAGAAATCGATCATGATGCAATTTATAGAACAAAAGGCAGCCAACAAATAAAAAGAGAAGGGGAGAAAATTGTTAGCGACTTATTAAGGATTTAAAAGGTTATTATATTATACACAAGGGAAAAATTTATTTTAAAAATTCTAAAACATTAAACATATTTCAATCACACACTTTTGCAAGCTCAATCATAATAATAAAATACGGATGAGGATGTTGTCGTCCAAGATTAACATGTTGGACGTGTATAAAATATTGCTGATGATGTGGATAAATGTGTGTCATCATCTTGACAAAGGTGTGTCTGTCTGTCACTCGAGCACAAAAAGCACCCGCCTTATTGTTTTATTAAGGAATGAGAACAAAAATGAGTTATAGACGGACTTAGAAAAGAGAGTTAAAGTTAAAAAGCGGAAAAAGTGGTTATTAGAGTCCTTAAGATTTGTAGTTTTTCAAGCTGATGAATAAGATTGGATATATGAAATCAACGGTGCTTCAATTAGGAATTCCCAAAAGGAAACCGGGGGTGCCCGATAGATATGTGGTAAATGCAGAAGTCCACCAGTCTGGGGGTTGCGGGTTCGATTCCCACCAGGGACCCTGAAGTCTCTTTATCCTACTTTTCTTTCCTATCCTTCTCTAAATTTCTTCTTTTCTTCTATCTTCACCTGTTCTATCTGCCTCTCCATGTAAAAAAGCCAAACCAAGTGTACCCAAGTGAGCTGTGTCCTTTCCTAACCTTATCTTACTCATAAACTCTAATGGATGATTTTTGTTCAGCAATAACAGTTAAAAAATTTGTACCATGGCTTAGAAAAAAAGAAGAAGAAGGGAAGAAAGAAGAAGAAGAAGGGAAGAAAGAAGAAGAAGGGAAGAAAGAAGAAGAAAGAAGGAGGAGCAGATGAAAATCCGATTACATGCCTAGAAATATGTCCCCCCTAATACAAAGTCTTGCTTGGTTCTTTTCTCAACGTTTCTACCCCTAATTAAAAAAAAATGTCCCAGCTTTAAAAGAAATCAATCGTAATTTTCAACGTCTTTAGTTCTTTTGTATTAGGTACAACTATTTATGTAAAAGTTTGTCTCTTTTCCAATTTGGGAATTTTTGCCCCAAAACTTACTTTAAGTATTAAATCAAAGTCTGACGTGCACACCTTAAATGTTATTTGGTTTTAATGTTCCTTATTGCTTTCAAATGTCTTGGAATGTCTTTCCTTTTTGAAAATTATTTTTTATTAAAAATTTTTTTTGATTTTATGATTATTTCTGTCGTTGAGATTTATTTTTGTCTACCTCAATAACGATGTTGTAAAAATTAATGAATTTTTCCTAATTTTTGAGGTATGTTAGTGGTTGTGTTTAGTTAATACCTGATGTCTAATTAATATTAACGTTTAATGTCTTTGGGCTTTCGTTTAGTCTTGTAACTTTTTTTAGGAAAAAAAGCCAACAAAAAAACCTCGTTATATCTAGTGATGTCATTTGGCGAATGAGCGAAAATCCAAACAAAACATATCGATGTTTCAAATTATTTATAGTTGGAGATTAATTTATTACGATAACTTTAATGAGGGTTTGGCAAAAAAAAAACAAACAAACACACACACAGGTTCTACAATTTTAATAAAATATCAAAAGAAAAAGAAGCAACAAGGTTGTTAAATACAAACGCATGCACGCACACAGCTTAATAAAGTTAAAAAAAACAAAAAAAATAATTTAGAAAATATGCGAAAGAAAAAAATTAATCAGGATTGGAATGGCTTAAAAAGAAGAAAGAAAAAAGTGCCTAAAAATAGACTATACATTTGAGGCCAACAAACTATGAAACAATTTTTGTCCACTTAAGAAAACAATAGATTTTTTATCAGCAGACCTTATTAATTTAATGCCTTATGGTAGGCACCAATTTTTTAAGGAAATTTTCGTTACTTTAATATTTTCATAATGTTATAAAATACATTCAAACTTGTTGTCTTCCCAATCGGCAACTCACACAGTATACAACATGCGATTATGCTGCCCAAACTTATATTTTCAGTGTATTTACTGACAGCCCTGATGCCAAAAAAATATCCGGGACTCTAAACCCTAAAAAAAACAACCCACCTCTAGCCTTTGTAACATTTCCTAGTAGCTGCTTTTAATTGGCTCAAATAGCAGCGTCCACTTGGATTAGTTTAGGTTAAACATGCGGCTGCCAAAGAAACAGAAGAAGAATGCATAGTATTGGCTCAAGGTATTTGGCACTGTTGACTGTTGTATGCGTATTTGATACACGTTTTTCTTAACCAACATGGCATCACTAATCTTCTTGCCACTTCTAAGAAATCTATAAAGTAGATACTTTGACCTAAACTTAGCAAATTTTTACCACAAAGACCATTAAAATCCCATTAAAATTAAGGTAATTTTCATAAAACAATTCTTTGTTTCACCTTAAAATTTTCTTGACTTTTTATTTTGTTTGATTTACGTGTCCGTTTTTTTTTCTTTTTTATCGATTTGTTTGTTTTTACATTTTCGTCGTCCCTTCATAAACAATTTGTTTGTATTTGCATAGATTGCGTGTTGAACGCCAGACTAAAGAGTAAAAATGAATTAAAAATTATAGCAAAAATATAAAAGATTTTGTTGTTTTAGGTTTGCCTGTTTGCATAATCGATTTAAGGCTCTAGAGCAATGTTAGCCAAGAGTGTTTCTGGAGGTCGAACACTTATCGAGTTTTACATGTAAAAACACAAGTACCCACAGAAAATTTCAAAAAACGAGCAAAATAAAAGAGGAATAACAACAGCACAGGTTGCTATTGCATTGGTTTTTTCTTGTAAAAAAGCACCCATAAATTCTTCCCTAATTTTTCCTTTGGGCACCACTGCCCTAGATTGTAACAACGAAATCTCCCATTTTTTATTAAGAATTTGCCTTTTTATGTTGTAACACTAATGTTTAAATTTATATGAAAACACATTTCAGTTTCCCTTTTTACATAAATGAACGCAGATGATTTGTCAATTTTTTTCAATTATTTTTTTTTGCCCCCTACTACCACTAAAGCAAAAGAATTTCAATATGAAACGGAAAAAAAATAAGAAATAATGAATGATAAAAAAATTTCATGCATTTTTTACTAAAGAAAAGTTGCACATTCATGCTGCGATGTGTTTTCCTATTAAAAGCCCATGTGATTTACTTTATCTCTTCCTCACCCTCTCAGGCAACAGAACAAGTCTTAAAAAGGCTTTGTAAGAGCACTTTTTTGGAAGTCATGTTTTTGCTTTTTTTTTGCCTTTTTCTAGCAATTTGTTTTGCCTAAAATATGCTGTATTTTTGAAACTACTGAATACGTTGTAAGGCCTCATTAATACAATGATGGTAACTGTCAGGATTGCACTACACATGGCAATTAGATTCCACTGTTATACCATTATGAAGTTTTACACATTTTGATACCTTTCGCGTAATGTCATTCCGTTGGCAATTACTACAATATTCATTTGAGACCCCATAATGTATTACACATACATGTATGTATTCCGGACACTCATAGACAGGTAAGCCAAGCCCACCTGTGCTGCTTGCAGCTTATCTGTTTAAAACTATAAGAACGCAAGATCAAGATCAGCAAGATCAGTTAACCTCTGGCCAAGACATTTGCAAATTCAAAAAAAAAAACATTTTCGTGGAACCAAATCCCTTTCTTTCATTGTTTCTACAAAACTTAGCAAAAAAATTTTTAAGGCAGAAAGCTTCTAAGAGGAAACAAATTTATAAGACATATATTGTTCTACAAATTAATCAATTTTTGGAAAATTCTTGTTGTGCTAGATCTCGGAATCCGAGAGGTATCGAATAAAAAAATTTGTTGGGTAGAACGTCCTGCACCTTCCCCTTTGTAGTGGGATCACCTGTCATCGTTACGTCTTATTAAGGGTATGCAAGAATCTAAGAAAGACTGACTGGTTAAATACGCCAAATTGTTGACTCAAAATTTGTGCCTATTAACTAGCCCCCCAAGCCCTTGGACGAGTGTTATGATGCTCCACAGCCCACAACCAGAGACCTCATAATGTCCATTTAAGCCCTAAAGCCATCCCTGTAGGCGAATCTGCTGCCTTTGGCAGTGGTAGGTGTTCCACAGTCTCTATCTACACAGAAAGAAAACTCGCTTTCTAAAATCAAGAATTTTATTCTTGAATTTATCCAAAATCTTTTTAAGTACGATCCTCACTTACATTTTCTTAAATCAAGCCTATTCGGATTGCTTCAACAAATCAAGCAAAAAAAAAGCTTGTTGTTTTAATATATTATTTTACATTTGAAAACAAAGTGTCTCGGTGGCCTAGAGGTAACGCGCTTGTGCTGCAACACAGAAATCCCTGGTTCGAATCTCAGCTTCGGTAAATACAAAAAATTAAATTTTTAAATTAAATGATAAATTTTAAGTATCTATAAAATAAAAATAAACTATAAAATTCTTTTTCTTTAATAAAGCTCCATAAGTCAAAAAAATGACATTTCATTTTCGAATTAATCCCGTTTGTGGCTTAAATCAATCTTTTTTTGGCTTACATCAAGTACGGTTCCGAACTTAAATCAATCCTATTTAGGCGTAATTGTGGCTAAAAGTAAGAAATTCTTACTTAAAAAATTTTACTTGGAGTAAGAAATTTCGTACTTGATTTAAGAAAAACCGTACTCACCGGATTGCTTCAACAAATCAAGCAAAAAAAAAGCTTGTTGTTTTAATATATTATTTTACATTTCAAAACAAAGTGTCTCGGTGGCCTAGAAGTAACGCGCTTGTGCTGTAGTGCAGAAATCCCTGGTTCGAATCTCAGCTTCGGTAAGTACAAAAATGAAATTTTTTAATTATAAATTAATTATAAAATAAAAATAAAATATAAAGTTCTTCTTCTATAATAAAGGTCCATCCATAAGTCAAAAAAATGACATTTCATTTTCGAATTAATCCCGTTTATGGCTTAAATCAATCTTTTTTTGGCTTACATCAAGTACGGTTCCGAACTTAAATCAATCCTATTTAGGCGTAATTGTGGCTAAAAGTAAGAAATTCGTACTTGAAAAATTTTACTTGGAGTAAGAAATTCCGTACTTGATTTAAGAAAAACCGTACTCACCGTACTTTTGACACCGCTATGGCTTGATTTAAGTAAAGTTCACTTAGATAATTTTTTGTGTGTACTACTACACAGAACCTACACAAGTACTAAAAATTCCTTTCCCATCAACTAGTAATTTTTTTCTTATCGCAGACCTTAGTAGATTTTCAGTTACACACTTCAAAGTTCCTGGTCCACTTAAGCCCAACGTCAAAGCCCTTCCCATTCCGCCTGGGTCACAGAAGCCTATAAATCTTTCTGATGCCATGATCACCCTGGCAGAGCGCTCACAATTATCCACAAGTCTAGATTTAAAGTAATGGCTCTCTAGAGCCTTTTGAGCCCGGTCTAATTATCGATTGTCACGCCATCTCCTTCTTCCGCAGTCCTCATCTCCACCAGAATCTTAGCCAGGAAAACGCTACACTCGCCTGGAAGTCTGATTGACATCCTTTCTTCCGTATCATATATATATAAAACCAGCACCGATACCCACATCCATCTTCGATCCAGTCAGTTAAGACTACACACGCCTCAAATTACTTCTCGAATTCCTTCCACGCCTCCCTGTTTGTTAACACTACTTTAAGTGAGATTTCAAGTCAAGTTTTGCCATCATATAGTCAGTTAAGACCGACAGCCGTAGGAGTCAAACATTCTACGGCCCTATCCGAAATGCTAGCGTTTCCAACTAACCCTGCTTTAAGCATGCCCAACTCAATAAGCCTAACAAGCTACTTGCCGCCATTGTAGCCATGAAATCCTCAAAGAAAAAGTTGCTTGTTTGGATCTTCGCGATATGCCCGAGACGAAACTTTATGGCTTTACCCCGGAGAGCATCAACTTAGGTAAAAGGAATCATCTTTGTCAAAAAGACTTTAATACTTATTTTTCTCCCGTCATTTATCTTGATAACTTTAAAAAGACTCTTGACTTCCACATCAGGAATAATATGGATCCTGTTTCGCTCTGTGACAGCCAAACAAATATACAAAAGAATGAACCAGATACATATTTTCTAAAGCTTATTGTTAAATACCTACACCTAGAAACTTCACTCCATGAAACCACACAGGGTAAAGTCATTTATGTTGTAAAATAAAGTTATAATTTAAACAAAAATAATATTTTAAAAAAATTACAACATTATATGCAAAATGGTTTTCAAATTATAAATAAACAAAATATAATCTTTAGTTGAAATCAAATTTTCCCTTTTATCTTTACATTAAAGAAAACTTTTTAAATTAATATAAATTTTAATTCCTAAATGTATGCTATAGAAATGTACAAAAATACATTTAAAATAAGTAATAATATTGCTTTTATGATACCGTTTTTGTTCAATACCAAAGCATATCTTAAGGCCAGTTTATTTTCATTATATCAGCCTAAACTTTTGAAGATTTCTTCTAAAATTTGTTTGCTTTTATCTTTGTTTAATTATAAGTTACCTTGTAAACAAGATACTTATCTGCTTATTTACACAAAAAATCAAAGCTACTAAAACTTTCTTTAATTCAATGTTTTTTTTTTTCAAATAAGCATACTTTTAGGCGTGAGTTTTTTTTTTCGTTTGAATTAAAATTAAAACATTTTTTGCTCGTGATTCACCTACGAAAAAGCTTAATATGAAAAATTTAATTTAAAAGTTTTTAAGAAATTTAACATTAAAAGAATGCTAAATAGGAATTTCAATTATATTTGAGGTTTTGTGACATATTTTTAGGCACAATATCTGCCTTGTTTAGTATTTAAAGCAAAAAATATATAAAATAAAATATTTAAGATTAAAACTTCTTTTAATATTTTCCTTTATTGCTGCGAACACCCTTTAACTTGCCTTAATTTCTCTATAATCATTTCAAGCATGCAAGCACTAATAATGCAATAATTTGTGTTAAAGTCATCATCATCGTTTTCATCTTAAGCAATTTTTTACATTTTTTGTTCTTTTACTTTAGCCTCTTGACTGCAATTTTCCAACTACTAATATGATTCATTTGCCATCTACACTAAAGCAAACACCCACACACACACACACACAACCATTTCCCTTTTTCTCGCTTAAAGTGCAAGTAATCACCACAGAAGGAAGTAAGTGGGAGAAAATTGAAAAAAAGGCAATAAGAGTATGTGCAACAACAAAAAACGCTGGTTGGGTTAATATATTTTAAATGACTCTCAACATAGTATGAGTAACAATTACAGACAGATTTAATATCTTCTGGCTGGTAGAGGCGAAAAATAATAAATGAAACCTGTTGGAAATTGATTTCATTGTGCTAAGAATTAGAATTAAAGGGATATGGATTATGATTTATTATTTGCAAAGTGCGTCAGTATCCATCTAATACTTTACCAAATTTGGCGAGCTGATGCAATAAAAAAGGTTTTAATAGATCTTTAAAAAAATAAGTCTCAAATGTCAATTTAAATCCCAGCACTGCTCTTAAAGAAATGATATTATTTTTGATCAATCGCGATAAAGGAGCATTCAAATCTAATAATTTCTTCGAATGCCCTGTTCTTCCGACACAACAATGCAATGTACTGTTATGAACGGAGGGAAATCGAATTTAAAACCCACACGTTTAATCACCAAATAAGTCTTCCAGAATATCCCCTCCCCCCTTTCGAACCACTCGTCTTCTCCTTATGTCACTTTCTAGCCAAGAATAAGAAATCTCGTTTTAAAAACCGAATTTTACCCTGAGAACATGCCTTTTTAGAAGAACATCCCCATTAGCGGTTGGCTAATCTTCCTCTTGTGTTATCCTTAACTCAAAGGAGAGCAAAGTACCGAAGACTTTCTATAATACCAGACTCTTTTTTGGCACGTTTGGCTGGCGTTTTTTCATATATTATTGTATACTTGCAGTTTCATATCAATAGACCTCTTTTAAGTTCTAGATTGGGTTGGAGAGCTAGCTTTCAAGAACGTCCCTTTGTAGTCGACTGGTCTTCTTCTGATGCACTGGATTTTAAACCTTATTTTATTTCGGACTCTGTTGTGAGTTTTGCTTCCGAGAACAAAACTTTTACCCAAAAAATAAGTCTTTCGAAAAGAGTACCCCCATTAACGTTCGACTGGTATTCTTCTCCTTCTGATGTTCTCTTTTACTCCCAGTGGAGCCTTAAGCATTCTTTAATACAAAACACTATTTTAAAATGCTTGGCTGACTTCATTTCATGAATCTCCTGCATCTCTGCATTAATAAACCTTCTCCACTTTCTAGTTAAGAATTAGCGAAGTCGTTTTCAAAACTCGGATTTTACCCAGAGAATACGCATTTCGAGAAGGGCACCTCCATTTGTGGCCAACTTATCTTCTTCTTACGGACTGGGTCCTAAACATCATTTTATACCGGATTCTGATGCGAGTTTCGTTCCAAAGACAGGAAATTTTCCACGCAAAATGGTATTCCTAATTGTGGTCAATTGGACTTTTTCTTCTTATGCTTCAAGGATCCTCTATACTAGACACTATTGTAGGAGATTTGGTTTTACCGTTTGGAGCTCTTCTTTAATATACATTCTTCACTTTCTGGCAAGCAATTGGGGAATTTGTGTTCAAGAAGTTTACCCGAAAACACGCTCTTCAAGAAGAGGGCCTCTTTTGGTGGCCGGCTGGTCTTTTTTCTTCTGCTATTTTAAACTCTCAGTTAAGAAGAAGGCCTTTAGCACCTTCTTATGCTAAAAGAGTTCAGTGTTAGAGAATTAGAGCGATATGTTTGACTACTGTTTTTTTCACTATTTTTCTATTTGCAACTCCGGATTAGAAGACGTTCTTTACGTTGCTACAGGTGCACGCTGGCCTCTTTTCCACCAAAGCACTTTTTAAACAATGTTGCCCGACCAACTGGCAAAGAATGTGGCTAATTCATAGCTTTCTCTCTGATATACCTCTCTATGGGAGCAAATATATGATTTGCTGCGTTCAGAAGGTCACCGTTTCATTCAGGCTTCACAACTGTCAACTGCCCAGTTGATCACATTCCAGAGAAGATATTTGTTTATTAGTTGTACTATTGACGTTTGAAACAAACATATTGCAGGAGACTTTCCTGGCATATGTGATATTGAAAAGAGTGCGAAACAAGAAAGGACACCGCACGCATCAGAAGGTGACGGAACGTCAGCCTTTATCCGGTCGTTTTTTAGGAAAGACGCGACGAGGGAGGGAATTTGTTAAAATACCTCAGTTTATACCAAAATAAAATATTTTTTATGAGTTATGCAGGCCTTTTTGGACAGAACTGAATGGGATTTTGATACACCATGTGAAAACCTTTTCTGAAAGACAGATATTTCGTATATAAATCATTTAGCACCATTTCGCCATCCTAGAGTCCTTATATGTTCCTCTGTATTTTTTTTCAGGAATTGCTATTATCGAAGACGCAAACCTTCAGACTTTTTTGTCATTTAATGATGTTCATTTGGAGAGCAAGTCATTTTATCGGGGCATGGTCAGTCATCTTAGTGTATGCGACCTAATCCGTCTTCCAAAGAACGCTTTCTAGTGAGTGTAATCACGCCTAATAGTGATTTAGTTCAGCCAACTAGAATTTCTTTCTCTAGTGATGTTCAAAGCTGTTGCTCTTTGCTAACAAAAGGAAACAGACAATTTTTCCCGCAAATTTAGCGAATGAAAATCAGATCCCACCCCATATAAAATATTTCTATTCGGTTTTTGTTTTTAATACAAGTATTTCGCCTTAAACTCTTCTTTATTCAAATTAATAAGGAAATGCTAAATCATATAAACACAAGTTGAGCCAAATCATTCCCACATAAACGCATCATACCCTTCCCACACGTTTAATGCTATTTTACATTTAACATTTTCACTTCCAAAGGGAATTCAACTTTGTGACATTTTTGTACAAACATTCTAGACATGTACGTGTTTAATTTGATTTTTCTTATTGTTGTTGTACATATTTGGAAAATTATTACTTTAATCAATTCTTCATTAGGATTTATTATGCCTCTTTTCGTTTACCCTTGGGTTTGAGATTTTCTTTTTCAAAATTTTAAAGAGTAAAAGTTTTGACAGCATCTTGTTAGACATTTACACGCGTCTCTTGGCTTTTTTTTTTGTTTTAAGTTATTTAAGTTTATTCTTTTTTAACGCTTTATGTTATAACAAGCATAAACTCATAATTATTTTTTTTTATTAAAAACGTAAATCTACACCTTTATGTGAATACTTACGTAAAAAAATTTTATGCCCCAAATTTTAGGGAACATTGAAGGCACAGGGAATTGTTGTGAAATTATTGTAAGATATTGAACATAAAAAGAAACAAAGCTAAAGTATGTACATGATTTGGTAATTGTTGAGTTATAGGCATTGGAAGTTAACAACAAGCAGACAAGATATGGAATAATAAGATTCCTCCTCCTCTCTCCTCAACAATTATATAGAAAATATATGGGATTTACTTGATTAAAAGCTTGAGCTGAATACGCAACTGCTTTCAACGTTGTTATATTCCACTGCTTACTTCTCATATTTTTTCCAATTTTCAACAAATTGTTTTTTTTATTTCCTTTTTCACATAAACAAGCCCATTGAAAAGATTTTTGTCTTGAATTTTTTAAAAGTTCATTGAGCCAATAAATAAAAAAAAAAGCTTTTCAACATTCAGAAAAGACTTGGAACCCCTTAAAAAGGCAACTGGGCAATCGAAAATTAAGAGAGAAGAAGTAGCATTAAAGAAGAGAAAAATGCTAATTCAGTGTTCAAATTTGATCGTAATAAAATTACCCAGTGGTAAAGGAAGCAAAGTGTAAGCTAATAATGAAAATATGGATATAAAATCCCACATTTAAAATTACCGTATTCTTTTTTCAACTAACTTTGAGTTAAATAGAAGATACATATTTACAACCATATGCAAAATAAATTGTCCATTAAAATACGCTTAAATAAATATTTTGTAAAATTTATATATTTTCTAGACAAACGGGATATGCATCTACACATTACAGCACCGCTTAAAAATCGAAATTAATTGTAATGACGCATACTACGAAGCGTGGCTTATTTTATTAGCGAGAGCGCATCGTTTAAACAGCTTATGACACTTTTATGTTAACCCTTCTGCATTGCTTGAGACAATTTGACCCAATTTTATTTTTAAACTTATTTTATTTTTACTTTAGTGATACAGGTTTGTAATTCAATTTTTATTTATAGTAAAAGAGAAAAAGTTTATTGTTAGAGCTTTTGTGCCTCGTTTCGATAGTAAACTACTGCTCTACAACTCGATTTTAGAACCAATTTGGTGCTACGGGATATAATTATAGAGCACTGCTTCTGCCACCAACAAAGAGAAAATTCAACGTCATCAAAACAAAATTCTTAGAATAATAACTGGTGCTCCTTGGTATATTGAAAACAGCAACATCCATAAGGATCTACAGGGTATCTGGCGACAAATTTATGTTTTAAAAAGTATTAAACGGTGCGAAACGAGGGTGGCGCCGTTGGAATTACCGATTGTGCGGAGTTGTCAGTCACGATGTCGCAGTGGTCGCACATTCGCTGTAGAGACATTCCTTAAGAGTAATGATTTTTACTTAATTGCTCGTCAACAATTTTGTTAAAAGTTCGGTATTTGCCGAATACATGATAGACCGAGTGTAAATTTAAACCTTTCGTGGATGCAGAGGTTCCGCGAAACTGCTTAGGTTATGAATGTCCCACAGCCAGGGACCAGTCGAACTTCAAGCACTCCCAAAAACATTGATTTGGTTGAAAGCAGTTTACGTGAAAATCCGCGATTTTTAGTACGAAAAGAGCAGCTTCACTGGGACTTCAAAGAGCGATTATTCATGAAGTTCCATCCTTTTAAAATTAAAAACGTTTAAGAACTGATGGAAAGTGACCTTGATTTACGCAGAAATTTTTGTGAAACGATGTTGGAGCGTTTTTGCCCTGTAAATCCCATTTTTTAGAGCGAAGGGGCTCATTTCCATGTCGGCAAGCAAAACTGCCGTTAGTGGTCTCCAAGAACCCGCAGCCCTCGATTAAAACATCAAAAACAATACATTGCCCTTGAGTAACCGGGCACGAGATATATTGATATTTTTTTGGAAAATTCTGGAGGCCAGGCGACAAGTATTAAAGGTGAAAACTGGTTAAGCATGATTACGGAATTCTTTTTGCCAAACCTGAGAGCTTATCCATCGTACTCTTTACACACGTGGTTTCAACTAGATGAGGCGACAGCACACACAGCCAGAGTTCGCTTCGGGAAAATTTCCCGAAAGGGAACAAGGATCGCCAACCATCCCTTGATTACTCACTCTTGTCAAATAAAAAAAGAAAATATAATAATTAATAATAAGCCAAAGCAAAATAACATTTAAGTTCAAGCATTAATCTTTTATTAACGAATTTTAAAAATGATTTTATCGCTCCCTTCAAACATTTCCTTTTGGGTATTCTAACAGGAAACGTAGTTGTAGCAAGAATTTTTCACAGAATTTTAAACAAAGTGGAAAAATCACAAGAATGCTTACTAGACACATACCTTACAAGGCCAACATACAAAAAAAATGTGGAATGCAGATGGCATCAACACGGTAAAAATATTTGTAGCCTGCAATAGGAAGTGTTTGTAAGTTATGATTAAGTAATTAATTACCACCAACAAACCAACAAAGAGCAACAAGAACAACTTGGGAAAAAGTTAATTTTTATTATTAAAAATACCAACAACGTGCATATGTCAAAATCAGGATATTGTTATTAATAAAATTAAGGTAAAGTAGAAAAACCAAAGAAAAACTTTTCACTATTTTATACTGAAGAAACGTTGGAGAGGGAGATGTTTTGATACTTCTTTGAAGTTATCGCGTGTCAAGCAAAAATTTATTATTGACTTAGTTTGTGTATAAGTTATAAAAGTATTAAGTATTTAAGTCTAAGTTTTAGTTACTAATACTATGAAATATATATTATTTGTTTTCAAAACACGAATGTAGGAAAAATATTGTTTTCTTCTGTTGACAGACAAAACTATTGCCATTTTCTTCCATAGGTTTTCCACAAAACGATTTTTTTCGCATTAAATTTTCTATGAAAGTTAATTATTTCCTAGATAAGAGGATTATATGTAGAAAAGAAATAAAAGTTTTAATAAAAGATTTAAGTAAGTCTATTTCGCTATGTCTGTCCGTCCGTCTGTCAAAATCAAGTTTTTGGATTCAAGTTAAGTTCTCATAATTGTTCCCTATGCATTAAGAAGGACGTTAAAAACTCATTTGTTTTTTATATGAACTTTATTGTAATTAAGTTTTTTTTATATACAAATAGGGTGACCATTTGTACTGATTTAATTAGTACATGTGCTGATTTTTCATTTGGTGCACTTTCAATCATTGTGTGTACTAAAAAGTACTGATTTGAAAAAAAAAGTACTGATTGTACTGATTTTTCAAGATAATTTAATTTATTTCCACCAAAAAAAAATTTTATAAGAGGAAAACTAAATATATAATTAAGTATTTTTTAATAAATTTTTGAATCTCTAAAGTTTTTATTTTTTTTATTTTTGTTTTCTGAATAAAACATCTACCTCTGATCTGTTTTATAACTACAAGAATACATAGACACCCAGACAGACGGACAGACATGGTTTAATCAACTCAGGAAGTAATTTTAATTCGATTGTTGTAACAAGATCGCGCTGGGTGCCCCGGTAAGTCTGTGGTAAGTGCAAGAGTCTACCAGTCAGGGGGTTGTGGGTTCGATTCCCACCAGAGACCCTGGTAAGTCTGCTTCATTCTTCTGTTCTTTTTTTCTTTTTTAACTATCCTTCTCTCCATGTACGACAAGGGGACCGAATTAATCGGACCCAAGTGAGCTGTATCCTTTCCTTCAACGGCTGCCTGTTCTACCTAACCTAACTGGATCGCGCACTGATTTCGGCCCAAAAATAAATGGTCCCCCTATATACAAACCGTCTAACAAAATCTTCTTTTCTTCTTCTTCTTTGTCTTCTTCTTCTTCTTTGTTTTTTCATTGCAAGAAAGATTTTACAAGAGTTACAAAGGTTATCAACCCGACACTTTAACCCAATTTTATTTTTCTTGTGGGTAAACAGACGGATTTCTTTAGATCACTACCTTTAATAGGTATTAAAGGCAGCTAACCCATAAGGTGGTCGGTGTCTACATATAAGATTAAGGAGGGTGAAGAAGCAGTCTGAGTTTGGCTAATACGACCCTGCAGAATGGCCTTAACTAATACGAAAGCCTCAGTTAAGATAGGCAGAAATATCTCAGAGGCTTAAAGTACCAACCGCGGTTAAAGACAAGGAGACAATCTTTCGTAAGATCTTTTACCATCCTCTAAGTAAAGGTTGTACGAGACGCAAATGTGAATAGAAGTCACACTATTCACAGCTTCACAGCGCTTACGCTGACGATATCAATATTATATGGCAAACGTTGGGAGCAGTAAATTCCACCTTTGAAAAAATCGAAAAAAAAACAGCCAAAGTGGGTTTGGCAGTAAATGCAGATAAAACCAAGTTGATGGTATTAACGCACGAACGTCTAGTAGACTTGGGCAGACAGTGGAAGTTGTAAACTTCAACTTTGAAATAATATACAATTTTTTTCTTCCTCAGCAGCACTGCAAACAAAAGAACATTAGTTTTGGCATAAATAGAATAACAATATTTGCCAAAAGATGCTACTTAGGACTAAGTAAGCAATTTAAAAGCAAAGTGCTTGGACTTTTCGAACGACAAAATTCTTTGGAAGATCTATGGACCGATCCGCGCTGACGAGGAGTACCGGTGTCGTATAAACCGCCAGCCGTATGAGCTGTTTGCCGACATTGGCAAAATAACAGGTATTAAAATTCATTTCATTGGCTAGGTCATGTTGTGAAAGAAGAAAGATACTCCAACTATGAAGTCCTTTGAATGACAACCTTTTGACGGATCACGCAGAAGGAAAAAATCAAAACTCCCATGGAAAAATCAAGTTAAGGAAGAAAATTAGACCTTTAAATTAGAATACGTCAGAGCCATCCGTAGCGGTCATATGCCAAAAGTCAAATTTCAATTATAATGTAAGAAGATTATCTTTCAAATAAATTAAATTTCATGGCAATTTAAAGAAATCATCTGTGTTTTATTCCATTTCAAAGTTTTATATCTTTACAAAAATAACACACTTTACATACATAAGCTTTATTAATTTTTTGGGTAAAATTTTTGTTTTATTATTTATGTTAAAACTTATAGACCTTTTTACAACTAAAAATTCTTAAAAAAGGTTTTTTTAATAAAACATTTATTATCGTGTAAAAATTTTCTTCATAAAAAAATTTTTCTAAAAAAGTACGACTTTATTTGTCAAAAGTAAAAAAACTAACCTTCTTAATACCATAACTTATTAAAGCGCCTTAGTGTATACTTCAAAAATTTGCAAACTCATTTAATTTATTAAGATTTCTTTTGATTACATTGCCCTTAACCTTAAAAAAATTTTGTTTTTGCATACAAAAACATACCTTAAGGCTGATTATTTTATTATGATTTCAAAGCAAACTTTTGCCTTTATCTCAATTAATGCCATTTAATATAGCCCCGTATAAACAATTTGTTTGTTTGCTCAAAGAAAAAAATCACAGCCATAACAAATTATTTAAATAATGATACATTTGCAAATAACTTTAAACTTTGTTTGCCTTTTAGCGATTTTTTAAATAAGCCAATATTTTAAAGAAATTTTTTAAATTAAAATTCCTAAAATTCCGTTTCCTTTTAAAATGGAAATTTTGTACGATTTAATATTTATCTGCAGCAATAAAATACATAGAGAGTGATAACTTGTATTTCAATTAAAAATTTGTGGCATAGTTGAAGGCGCTAATAACAAAACACAAATTGAAAGCCCAAAATGCCAAGAGAAAATATTGTCTGTTTTAATTTCTTTATTTTGAAATAAATTTAATTTTGTTAAAGCAAAATAAAAAAATTTATAAAGAATGTTTTATTCTTTAGCTTTTAAGAGATAAAAAAATTTAATTTTTTTAAGCTAAAAATTTAATGTTAAAAAAATTATAGCATACTTTTAGGTTACTAGTATACTTGTACATTATGGCATAAGCAAAATTCTTGCGAAATTTTTTTTAAAATAAAAATATGTTTCTTTTTATTTATGCCTGCTTTAAAACAAAAGAAAACACTTTTAATATATACATATAAACATTAAAAATTATACACAACATGTCATTAAACTGTTTTTAGTACAGGTGGCGAGATTAAGACGAACATGCTTGTTGGAGTCTACTTGCATGTCGCATGCGATTTTCAAGCTTTTAGCACCATTAAATAAATTTTAGCATTTTTATTTTAAAGCGAAATTAAAAAAAAAATTAAATATTGATATTAAACGTGTCCACATTTTGTTAAGAAAAAGTAAGCTTTTGTTATAGAAAATAATTATTAATTCATTTGCATAGTATATACACCTATAAAAATGTTTAACGTACTGCATATATTGCATACAGGATATCTAAAATTAAATAAATTGCCTAATCCTACGTAGAATTACATTAAGTTCAAACTAAAAAAGAAAAATACTTTTCTATTAAAATCTAGCAGTTTTCCATGGCGCTATTTTTAACCTTAATTTATTTTAGGAACCTGAACATGAATATTTTTTAGGCATTATCAATGAGGTATTATTAAAAAATACTTCAGGTTTTATTAAAAACGTGATCGCCCTAATTAATTATTTAGTTATGTAGATGCTACTATTAAAATCTATCACTTTTTAATAGAACTCCCTTTGACCTTAACTTATTCGAGGAACCATATCGTATAAATATTTTTCTTGATTTTTTTTTCAATTAACGTGTTATTAAACAAAATACTACGATTTTTTTTTAAAAACTTAATCGCCTCAATTAATTTTTTAATGTTCTGTGCATAGGGTTTAATCGTTCCAAACATTATTATTTACAAGGTTTGAATAAAAATTTGCGTAAAATCTGTATAACTAACGCTTTTAAACACTGGTTTTTATTAGTTTTTCATAGAGGTGAACATGGACCAAGCTAAAAATTAAACATTGAAAAAGATAATGCGTTAGGCTCCCAGTCCAAAGAGTCCCCTTCATTTTAAAGATCGTGTCAAATTGAATTAATTCTTTGGGAATTCTTTCAGATTTCTGACAGCTTAAGTAACAAAGTGGTTGCACGAATTCTTACAGAATTATTTAAGAATTTTCAAGGCAACTGTTTATTACAAAAGCTTGAAGTAATTTGCCAATCCCCTTATCGCAAAATCGATGCTGCGTAACATATACAGAAAAAAATTCCAAGTTGATTTCAATTAAGAAATTTGTAATCCCAATTAAACTATTGATAGTATTAATTAATGAATTTGTAAGTTCACAGTTTGCTCCTATTTGTTATGTTTTTTCTTTGTGAATGACAATCAAGTTGACCATTTTTTAAGAACGAACTAAAAGTGAACACTCGTTCAAAAATCTTATTCGAGGTGTTTAGTAATGTGTTAAACTAAACGTAAAATTTTAAATTTCCCTTGCAGAAATTGATTAAATATTGCATTCTGTTCATTTAAATACAAGTTTTTTTTCAGCCCAAGGAAAAGGTTAACAAACATCTACTAAGATCTACAAGTTCCAATGGTTAAATGTTAAACTGCCAAGTAAGTAAACAAATATTAAAGTAAGCTGGAAAGTTGTTCAAAAGCTCCCGGACAAACCAACTTACAATATAGAGGGCAAAGTTGTTTGAGGAGGGCGGTTACTGTTGCTCTCAGATAAAACCATTTGAATTAAGGTCTATTAAATTTGATAGCATTAATTTTGATATGGCACTGATTTGAATAGTTATTGTAGATTCTTTTTTATGGTTTTGACTTCAATTAAATTTTTTTAAGAGAGAAAAAATACTTTCTATTATTATAATTTATCTTGAAAACATTCATTTTATTTTCAATTTGTAAAAAATAAATTGTTTGTGACTTACGCAATAAAAACCTGCTTACAGCAATATCAATAACATGTCAGGAGACTATTCTTAATCGAACCTAAAACACCCTTTAGCAACTTAAGAAAAACATGCGGTTGCGATAGTGTCTGTTCCTTATATTCCTACAAACACCTAAAGACGATAAATGTATTTGTTGTTGTAAAATATATGCTTTGCATGTGTTGAACTTTAACAAACTTTTTTCCTTTAGAACTTTTACCTTTTTTCCGGCCAATTTTTAATAGCAAAATTCTTCATTAAATGATTCTACATATTCATGCTTACAACATTTGAAATCTTGTGTAACTTGATTTCAATATTCGTTAAAAATTAAAATATATTGCAAAAAATACTAAACAAATAAAATGACAAGATTATAAATACCCTTGTCAATCATAATGAAGGGTATACTTATGTAACGAAAAACACCTTCTAATAAAATAATATAGTTGAAGTAATAAAAACTAATATAAAGTTAAATATTTGGTTGGAGGGCAAAGAAAGAGACAAAAATACTAAAAGAAATGTTTTAAAAGATCATAAAATAAACTAAAATAAACAAACAATTTATATAAAGCACTTTGTACATACATATGTGTGTGTGAATTTGTCTGTGTGTACATGTGTTTATATACTTAAGCTAAAGTAAATTGTCGTAAAAAAATCAAAATAAAGACATGCATGAAGACTCGATTATTAAACATTTATTGTTGTGCTTATGGGACGTGTGTGTGTGTGTGTTAGTATTAGTAGTAGTGTTACCGTTCTCTTTCATGGCTAAATAATGTTGTTTTTGTTTTAACATACTTAATTTTTTTTATTATCATACTTTTTGTATAAGTGATATGTATAAATGTACATACATAAGTATTCAGATTCGCCTTATATAATTGGGACAATTTTGTTTTATTTTTTTTAATTCCACTAGAAATGTTTTCCGCAATAAAAAATTATTTTAGAAAATATTATGCAGACCGACCGCTGTAACACAAAACATGGATCTTGTTTCTAATAGGGTTGACCTTTTCGCTTTAGGAAATTCTGATTTGGCATATCGAGGGAAGGAAGATAACACGGCTTCCTGGTGATGTATGTATAATTTAGGAACGGGTTGAAATAAAGAACTACTACTGAAAAAACAAAATTTTTGAAAAATATATATAAACTTCGAGCCCTTAAACCGATATCTGTTATTATTATTCCATTGCAATTTCATGATAAACACGAGAACCAAAAAAAATTTAAGGTGACAGTATTGGCCAAGGTCCCTACGTTACATGCCGACCCTTAGAAGGAAATGAAAGAAGCAGGAAAGAAGACTCTCACGAAAAATAATGATTTTGAGTTGTGACTGTTTTGGATTTAGTGTGCGATATGTTGTTTAAAAGTAAACTGCCACACAATATAGAGAGTTTTTCAGTGGTATGAATTATAATGAGGTTTTAATCTTCGGCTGAGGAAGCTTAGCCGAGTGCCTACTCTAGGACTTCCTAACCGTGAGTAAGTAAAAGTTCATTGATTCCCTCTTGATTTAGTTACAATATTTTTTTTTTGCTAATTATGTTGGGAGTACAATAGGTAATACGGTAACTCTGCCTTACTAGTTGCCGCACTCGGGTCCTAAAGTGTCTTGCTGGATTCAGTTGCTGGGTTGCAACTAACGCCGGTTGGTTGCATAGCCTCGGACGGGTTACTGGTGACGACACTCGAGTGTAAAGCGGCGGTACCCCTTGGGTGATGGCGACTAGGATCGTTGGGCAGAGACTGGTGATAAATTTATGATAAAACGTATTTCGTATTTCCTTATGGCGTAGTATTTAAATAAGTACTAGGTTCTTAGGTGCTAAATCGTCGACACTGCGACTAATAACTACTGGCGCAATACTAATACTAACCGAAGCAAAGGAACAATCAGTCGAAACCTAAGCGAAAGAGCAATCAACCGATACCGAAGCGAAGGAACAATCGGCCGAAACCAAAAGAGCATAGGGCCAAACAAAAAAACAATCGATCGAAACCGATTCAAGTGATCAATCGGTCGAAACCGAAGCGAAAGAGCATTTGGCAGAAACCAAAGCAAAAGAGCAATCGGTTGGAATTGAAGCGAAAGAGCAATCGGCCAAAGCCAAACCAAAAGATGTCTTTTTGCCTGGTACTGCCGACGTTCGAGTTGTTCGGGCGTCAGTTGCAAGCCGGATATGAGTGCTTAGTACTTGGTTTTTCGTGTTTTTGGGGATTTGTCGGTAGTCGGTTACCTTTTCGAAGATTTTACTGTTCTTAATGGCATCAACCAAATGAGAATTATAACCATGTATCACCCCTACTGATACATCAAAGTAAGTCGGGATGTACATATTTGTGGCGGAAAATGCGGATGTTAATGTACGTAGGTTGTGTGTTACGGCGTTATATACTGAACGCAGGGCCGTTTGCCATTAAATAAGGAAAGTAAATGTGCGTTTTATTTAACTAGAAATTACGCGTAACTTACCGGGGTTTTAATATAGATAAGGGCTATGGGAGGCATTTTTAAAAATTAATAAAATTGCATCTTAATGAAAATTTTAATATTTTTTAATTCAGGGTTGTGTCCAAGTGGACAACTTAAATAATGTTGAAGAAGTTTTATTAATTATACAAACAGGAGTCAGAATTTTATAAGAACTGTCAGCGATGGTAAAGTGGTCAACTGATTGCATCCCAGCAGGATATTCCGTATATCCTGATACAAAGTCCTCAGCGATTTCCAAGCCGCCTTTAGATCATTCACATTTACTGACATTCATGGGCAAAAAATTATATGAAACTGGACAATGGGGCGGTGGCATTTCACTCTCTTTCTGCAAACTTTGAAATCAATTCAAGGGTTCAGCACGGCTTTGTCCTTTTTCCTTCTATATTCCGTATTTTCTTAATGACCTTCTATGTCAAAATTCTAATCCTAATTTTTGCTTTGCAGACGAAAGCATCGTTTGCCATTATTATTCATTTTACCACAGACCTAGCTCGTTGAAAATTGAAGCTATGAGGCAGAGTATGAGTATGTGGTCTGATGATAATACTCGATTGGGGCCATGCCCACAAGACCTCATGTTGTCTATTGACAAGTAAACGCACAGTTGACCATGAATGGTACAAATTTTTTGGATATCGAACTATTGAAGTTCTGGACATAAAAATTCAGTGCGATGTCCGCTATAAGTAAACGTTTTTCTTGTCTTTAAAGAAGCATCTAATTGTCTTGGTTGCTTGAAAAGTGGCAGAACCTTCTTCACACCATCTGGTTTTCCTAAAAATCCGATCGATAATAAAATACAACTCTCACGTGCAGGCTAGTGCTCCAAAGTCTATTTTGGAGCCACATGACCGCGTATAGAAACGGGCAAAGTTACTTTTTAGTGACGCTGAGGTAGAAAACCGCATCAATTCACTTGCGCACCGTCGAAATGTGGGTTGTGTTTCACTGTTCTATTGATACTTAAATGGATACTAAAGATATACGAGAGCTTGTTCCTTTTTGTGGTCGACTGGACAGTTAATCGTACAAAGCATTACGGGGAAAATTCGTTTTTTAGTGGCAAAGTTTTTATGTGGAATATATTTCTTAAATATGTCTTTCCTTTTACATCAAGAAACTTCAATCCAAAAAAGAGCTATAATCTGACGGCAGGTTGTTAAAAAAATTATACGTACTGGAAGACTGGCACTGGCAGGCTAGGAGGGGAGGCCCAAGGAATTTAGGTTTGTAACTACCAGAATTACATGGCCGAGATTAAATTCAAGGCGTTTCATGTGTCTTCGCAGCCATAAAAGACGGAGGCTGAGGGACACTATTTTCTATTCGGCCAAATGGCAGGAATATGAGAGTGCCTTTCAACGACTTCTGCAATGGAGGAGGATACTGCTACGCACCTCTAATTATCCTCTTTGGCATTAGAAGATATCCTAGCCAGGTGATTTCAAATGAATAGACTTAAGAGTCTGTCGGATGTGACAAACATTAGCTTAGCAACTAAATCATCTATTGCCGTTGAGCTGGTGGCTTACAAAAACTGCCAGAAATGGGGATACATGGCCACAGCTGCTAGAACCGCAAAGAGACGCAAATCATAGGGTATTGGAGATTGAGAATGAACGGTCATTTAAGAATCTTGATCCCAGGACCAACCACCTAAACAACACCCCAAACAGGCTTTGGTAAAGAAATTAAACTTCTAATTGCCTTTGGAAAACTATGACGCCAGGATTTACACAGGTTTAAATTTGAACCGTGGTTTAGTATCTGGCGACTTTTAAGATAATTTAAGAATAAATTTCTGAAACCGTTTGCCTAATTAATGCTAAGTATTAAAGGCTAGACTATTTGCTACATACAAGGCATGTTAGCTACCACCTGTCAGGAATATTTTGCGGAAAGGCGGCACTTTTATTATTCAGTTTGAGTGCGATTGAGTTGTCTTGGTAAGGTCGTATATGACATTTGGTAATGAACGGGTAGATAAGCTGGCTAATCTGGGATCTGATCTACATATTAGCAAATCGGAATCTGTCAAAATTCTTCAGGGGGCTATCAAGAGTAGAGCATTTAGCTCATTCTCTTAAAAGAGCTCAAGAAGGCTGTCTAGGTTTATGTGGGCCCCCTTTGACCATAATCATAAGATTCTAGTAATACCTGCTTACCAGAGCGATTTATCACCTACAACTGATACTAAGAAAATTTTTTTTTTTAATTTTCTTTAAAAACTTTTTTTACTTATTTTCTTCTCTTCTTGGTAGCACTGTTGTAAATCAGTAAACACCTCACAGATTATTGTTTTCCATCAAAAATCTTTTGTATGATTAATAGTTGTCATATAATTTGTTCTACTCAATGAAGCCAAAACTGCAACAATCATTAAATATAGATAATGTTACTTGTAGTTGTAACAGTTGTGGTTATACCACTCAATCAGTCGTTCTATCTTTAGTTTTTGCTCTGCTGTACTCAGTCAGTCATGCAAAGCAAGCATTTAAACGAGCACATGCACACAATCAATAGAACCTGACAAAAATAACAACAAAACACATTTCATGGAATATAAAACAAACAACAAAGTAAAGATTCTTGAAACAACAAAAATTACTTACTTGCACGCACACACATAAAGACAAGTGTGGATGTATTTATATATGTACTTGGCGGGGTGTATAAATAAAAAATGGCATAAAATTGAAACATTCAAACATAAAATGCTTTAATGTTAAAATAATAAAAAAAAAAAGTAAATAAAATGTTGGCGGAAAAGTTTTACAACAACAAAAATGTTATAATGATTTATTATATTTAATCAGGTTAAATACCATAAAGCTGAAAGCTTATAAATATATAAATAAATAAAATGTAAAGCATACTTTTAGGCAAACAAAAAAAAATTAATTTGTTAAATTTATTTCAAGGTGTTAAATGCCATATTTTATTGAAAGGGTGCCTGGAAACTTTTTGAAACCCTTAATTTTGCTTAAATTTATTCTAACCACCTAAGATTAGGTGCTACATTATTATTTTAAGACTATTGTTTTATTATATTTTTTTTATTTATTTATTCTTAAAACAATCACGGTTAAATCAAGCGTCAAAGTCTTTTTAATAAAAAAAAAGACTACAAATTGATGACAGATATCAAAAAGAAAAATAATGTTTTTTAAGATTTATTTGTAATGTTTATTTAAAAAAATTTTAACCTCAATTGAACTAAGGGAAAAGTTTGTCATGGCTTAGGGGTATTTGTAACTGAAATGCTGGTGACGTTAGTCTACTGAAATCTTGAAGAAAAATGAATTGTTAACAAAGCCAAAGGTGTTATTCAACTATCGAAGCGTGCGAAAGAAGATTTTCTTATTTACTTTGTTGAATATTCTTTCCTACAACTTAACACTTTACTTACACGAAATGTAAGAAGCTTTATGCATATGTTGCTCTCATGTTATTTTGATTCATCATAAGACTCCTATGGCTTATTTCAAGCGAAGTAAATGGCTTTATGATGACGTCCAAATTACTTCAGAGCTACTTAGATTTGCATGTTGCTTTTTACATTTCGTGTAATGCAGGCTTTGCAATGGCGCATAAAATCATGAGTTCATTTTTTTAAGTAAATATTTACTATTCTGCTTTATAAGTCAAATATAGATGTACAATACGAATTTTACAAAAGCATAAACACCTACCTAAGGACATTCCTGTACATATTTGTAAAATCTTCTTTTTTTTGTGCAAACAAATGCTTGTTTACTTGGTGCTTTCTGCTTTTAATGATTTTTTTAAAAATTTAGAAATGCTTCTGCATGCCATGTTTTTGCGTGACACTTCCAGTACTATTTTATTCACATAAAAGCTGATCTCTTTGTACTGTTAAGCCAGGTGCCAAGTAAAGAAGAAAAATAACAAAGATTTATTATAATACCTTTCAACAATATTAAGAAAGAGTTACAGTTTTTTAAGTTCTGGCAAAAAGAATATAGGGGAGTTGCCTATATCCTTGCTAGAATTCGGCTTAAAATTTATATTTACAACTCTCCAGCCGAACCATTTTTACAGGCCAGCTTTTGTTTATTTTTTCAACGTCTTCCTCAAAAGGATATATGGGTGGTGCCTATATCCTGCCTTAGATTTTATGCGAAAATTGTTTTCTTTTTACTTTTTATATGAATTACACTCCCATGAAAAATTTTACTGAAAAGGCTATATGGGAGATATTTATTTCCTTGCTTGGATTTTGTTCGAAATACAAATTTGTGTCCTTCTAAATGAGTTATGATTTGTACTTTTGCCTTTTAGATGAATTTTTGTTTTATGCCAAATTTTGCTAGTCTTGGACTCCACTTTACTAAAAAGGATATATGGAAAGCTCTCATATCCTTGCTCCGATTTTGTTTTAACTGTGTTTTTTTTTCTTTCCTAAATAATTATGGTGCCATAACAAATCTTCTTAGTTTGCGTCAATATTTTGCTGAAAAGGATATATGGAAGGTTCTTATTAACTCGCTCCGATTTTGTTTAAAATTGGTATTTAAGTCGTCCTTGATAAATTACAACCCCGCGAAATTTGGTAGTCACCGTATTATTTTAGATAAAAGGATATATGGGAGCAATTCACATCCTTGCTTTGATTTTGTTGAAAAATTGTATATTTGGTATTCTATAAGCTAAATCTTATTACTCTACGACAATTTTTTATTAAAAAGGATGTGTTGAAAGGGTTTATATCCTTACTGTAATTTTGTTTGAAATTCACCTTATAGTTTTCCTAAATGAATTATAGAGTCTCATGCCTAATTTTAAAAATAAAGGCAATATTTTACTAACTAAAAAGGATATATAGGACATTGTTTTGTATATCCTTGTTCCGATTTCGTTCACACTTTATATTTCTTATTTCCAGATTAATTCTAGCCCATGCCAAGTTTTGGTATTCTACGTTAATATTTTACTAAAAAGGATACATGGAGGGTGCTCTTATCCTTGCTTTAATTTTACTCAAAATTTTTATATTTGTCTTTCTAGATGAATTGTTTCCTTTTACAAAGTTTTATCAGTCATCTTAATATTTTAATAAAAATGTATAAACTACTGCCTCAAACTAAATTTTTTTAGGCTTTGCCCATGTTTTACTAAAAAAAAGGATATATTGAAGGGTCCTATATCTCTTGTTCTTTATTAATTTTTTGACTTCCTAGATGCTTATTTGCTTAACTTTGTTAGACTACCAAAAAAAAACTGTGCATGTTTTTATAATATTCTTTCCTAATTTTACCTGTCTATCCCTTATGCCACAGATATTTACACCTTTTTGTTGTAATATTTTGTTACGAAGAACATTTTGAACACCAACTTTTACCATAATATTTATTTAACTAATTAATAAACTTCATTAACATTTGGAGCAGCATTTATAAGGCAATTAGTTATAAACTTTTAAGCCAAAAAATAGATATAATGACTAAAGAAATTAATTCTTACAGCAAATAGTTAAGGTTTAAAGCACAAATAACATCATTCTAAATAAATATTTAAAAAAGAATTAAATTTGATAGACAGCAAGTTATTTAATAAATAAAAACGCAATAACTTTTCATTACTAAAGTCCTTATTAAAAACTAATTTCCCTACAATTTTTTTTAAAACACCAAGACAAACACCTCCCCTAAAAGTATGCTTAAAACTAATTCAAATTTCTAAATTATTTTTTTTTTTATCAAAAATCATGTTAAACTAGCAAAAAAAATCGTAAACGGAAATTGACTTGCAAATACCAATGCTGCATAATAATAAATTTTCGAAGGCATAGAAGGAATGTAGATTTAGAAAAGTTAAAGCCGTTGTATACTTCCATTGTTTTCGTTCATTTCGCCTATGACTATGCAAGTATTTGAGTTAAATATTTTCTTTAAATAGTAGAGGCTCACAATGTTGAAGCTTTCTAAATTTTTTTTCTTAAGTATCAAGTTTTTTCTTGTTTTAAATTTCTTTTTTTTTTAAGCTTATTTCCGTTTAATAGTGTAGAAAATTTTTGCCAAAAAATTTTTTGCCCTTATTGTGCAGCACTTTTTTGGCAGTTTGCCGCTATAATTTTCTTTGTAAAACAGCCTTAAATATCTTACAACTATAAACAAGAAAAATTTAATCACAACCATAAAATTACTTACATTTTAGGCAAAGTTAGTGAAAGTGAAGGAAAGAGACATCAGAAAGGCGAAGAAGAAAGTAAACGACAGCGAAAAAAAAGATGGCAAGCAAAATAACAGTAAAATTTTGCAAAAATGTGAAATTGCTGTTGTTGTTGAAAACAATAATTTACCTGAAAAGAAAGAAAGAGAAAATTAAAAATTAATGTATTCCTTTGAAAAAAATCAATCAAGTTTAATGTTAAATATGCAAATGTCTTATACAATATTTATTCTATTTAGCATACTTATAGGCTTATTAATGTGATAAAAGAAATCTTAAATTAATTAACGTTTATGCTTTAATATTAAAATCAAAGGATTATAATATTATAAAATTAGGTTGTGTTATTCTCATTTACGGTGCTTAAACGCATAAATTTATATGCAAATGAAATATACTAGGTGGCAAATATCGTGTTTTTATTCATTAGATCAATATTGTCATATAAAAATCTTAAGGTTTTTTGAATTTTGAAAAATAAAAAGCGAGAGAAAAAATTAAAGATTCTTTATATATTTGTTTTTCCCATTTTGAAGATTAAAAAATAAAAAAATTAAAAAAAAAGTTATTGTTTTGAATCATACGATTTTCTTCTTCTTGCAAGCTCGTGTATTGAACGCTACTTTTATGTTTGGAAGGCTTTATTTATCACTCATTTAAACTGTTTAAGTTTTTTTTAAATATGCAGAATAAGGCAATAGTAAAGGCTTGTTACAATTAATATTTTAAAATTTTGGAAAAAATTTTTAAATATTTTTAAAAAATGCCAAAGCTTTAAGTTATTAATCAAAATTCCTTAAACAAAGTATTGAGTGTTATCCATAGTTTTTTTAAATAAACTAAACGTTTTCGGTTAAAAAATAGGGAGTTAAAATAAAATTCATTAAAGGTTAGCAATTCTGTAATTATAAGTTTATCATAAGGTATGTATTCTAAAAATATGTAAAAGTTCTTAAAAAATTTAATTATAAAATTGACCGTCACTTTGAGAAAAATCTTGTATTAAGAAAGTAGACAAAAAAACTTGACATTTGGCAAAAACCGTCATTGCTCAGTTTAAACTTGAACACAAGAAAAATTAATTTATTAAAGCATGTATTTACAAACATGTAGCGCTCAATACACAAAAGTTTTAAATATCTATATAATCCCTCTAAGTAGTATAAAAACAAAGTGCAAGTCGGTAAGTTACGCCGAAGCCGCCTGACCTGTTAAAATTTGAAACATTAGCACTTCTCAACATGGAGTATGCTAAGTATAAGCTCTAGTTTTTCAAGTGAAATTTTAATGACCACAAAAATTAAAATCCTAAAACAAGCTCTTCTACCGCAACATTTTTATGAAAAGTTGTATGCACGTTACTGTCTTTTAAGGACACAAATGTTGGACGCCCACAAAAATGACTTCTAATGCACCAGTTTTAAAGACTTGATTTACACATGTAAGACCTGTAATGTCAGAGTTTTGAAGGCAAAAAAGGAGGCGAAGCCTTGTCCGTAAAATTAAAATCTCAATACAAGCACTTCTAATCAATTTATTCTTAAAAAAACCTTATTTTTTTATGCAAAAGTTTTTAGCTCAAAATATTTGAAGGTGCACAGAAAAAACTGAGTTGTAGAATCAGTAACAAATTTCAGAGAATCAGTAAATATTTTGTCTGGCTGAGGACCTACAACGAAAGTTGTAAATTTAGACAAACAATTTTGCAAGAATTTTAGTTTCTCTTAAAAAATTTTGCTGAGCTGGTTAAATATTTTATTTGTCTAGGCGAAAATTTTGTTTGATTTAAAAATCAAATAAAAATATTATTAGAGACTATTAAATAAATTGACTAAAAAAATAAATTATTTTGAACAATAATTTGTTTGAAAAATTTTTTTTGTAGTTTTTTGTGTGTGCCACGCCCACAAAAATAAAATCCTATACAAGTACTTCCTTCCGCTGCTCGTTTTCTATGCAATTTTGCGTGCACACTGCCGGCTTTTAAAGTCGAAAATATTAAACTCTTCTTGAAGATACTTCACCTGAAGCATTTTTTATTAAACTTGAAGGCAAATAAGTGGGCGGTAGCACGCCTACAAAACTCCAAACTCATTATTTTTGTTTTTTTACTGCGCAGATTCCTAAACATATAAATGGGGGATTTCATGTCAAGTGACCCAACTTTTAAAACCGATGTCTTTCGATTGGAAAGAAATTTGGACCAAAGTTAGTTCTTGCAGAGAGTAGTTTAGACACAATTTTTTAACACGATCGGTCAAGAACTCTCTGAGCTAGAGGGGTTCAAAATTTGACGTTTTCGGCAAATAGGTGTTTTTTCTCATACATGTAGTTTATTACCTTTTGCTTTAACAAAATTCGTCCCAAATACTTTCGATAGCTTTTTTTTCAGTCTTCCAGAAAAAAATATTTTTAAAATTAAAAAAAAATTTTTTTTTCCAAATGTGCCCATTTTTTTTTTTTATTTTTTTGCTCAAAAGAAAGCTTAGGTCTTTCCCTTGAAGAGCTTGGAAGTCGCTTAGTGGGATGCGAGTGGGATATCTATAAAAAATAATGTTTTGTAAGTCAAGGTAGAGGTTTTCAAATTTTCTCGTATATTCTATTTTGATTTTTTTGCTATTTATGTAAAATTACCTCTTAAGAAAAAAAAAATATTTTATGCTAAGAAACAAAATAATTTAACCTTTCCGAAGGTATGCTTTGAAAATATTAACAAAATGTGTTCAGACATTGCCATATAAAAGTGATTTTATTCCAGAGGCCTACCATTTTGTTGGTAATACAGAGTCGAGTGTATGAGACTTTATTTGGTACTTGCATCCCTTCGGAAAGGTTAAATTATTTTGTTTCTTAGCATAAAATATTTTTTTTTTTTTTCTTAAGAGATAATTTTACATAAATAGCAAAAAAATCAAAATAGAATATACACGAAAATTTGAAAACCTCTACCTTGAGTTACAAAACATTATTTTTTATAGATATCCCACTCGCATCCCACTAAGCGACTTCCAAGCTCTTCAAGGGAAAGACCGAAGCTTTCTTTTGAGCAAAAAAAAAAAAAAAAAAAATGGGCACATTTGGAAAAAAAAATTTTTTTCTAATTATTTTATAAAAAAAAATAAAAAAAAAATTTTTTTTAATTTTAAAAATATTTTTTTCTGGAAGATTGAAAAAAAAGCTATCGAAAGTATTTGGGACGAATTTTGTTAAAAGCAAAAGGTAATAAACTACATGTATTAGAAAAAACACCTATTTGCCGAAAACGTCAAATTTTGAACCCCTCTAGCTCAGAGAGTTCTTGACCGATCGTGTTAAAAAATTGTGTCTAAACTACTCTCTGCAAGAACTAACTTTGGTCCAAATTTCTTTCGAATCGAAAAAAAAAGTTGGGTCACTTGACATGAAATCCCCCAAATATATCGTTATGAAACTTTGTAACTCTGTTTTACTAAAATTAGAATACTGGAATTATATTTCCATATATTCTTTATCGACTAGACTAAAGTAAGTCCACATTCAACCCTTTGTTCCCTCATCCTCATTCTATTTGCATTTGTCACGTAAATTTTTTCTTAGTACAAGTACTTTTGATGGTACAATTAACGACTTAATGCACTTTAAAAGTCATCCGTTTAACAGACTTTTTTACTAAAAAATAATTTTTTAATATAAATATTAAAATTGACATTTAAAAATCACATGCAAGAAAACCCACTCACAAACTTAATTGTTTATTTCTCATGATGACATTATTATTTGTTTAAACACATTCTTTATACAACACACTTTGCCATTGTTATTAACATTAACATTAGATTTTATTAAAACATTTAGTGGCTATATTTTGTACAAAATTTAATGGAGTAAGGAAACCAAAAAAGAAGAAAATTCAGCAGCATTAAAAGCCTCATGAGGCTAAGAAGAATTTCATTATAATTGTAGGAACATTAAGGACTTCAATCCTTAGGTACACACAAAAACGTGCCTAGTACTGCCAGATATTTTGCAACTAAATATTTTCATTAATAACATTTTGCTTTCTAAAAAGCTTTAAAGGTGAAACTATGGTTTAATGTTTTATACCAATTTTCTATAGAAGTCGGGAATAACGAAGAAAGTTGTTCGCGTCTCCATGGTAGCCAGACTTTTTTTGTCTGAGTTAAAAAAAAATAATTATTCATTATAAAAAAATAAGAAAAAAATTATATTTTGTTTACTATGTACAGTGTTGCCAGTAAAATTTTTTTTGTTTCCAACATATCAAATTAATATCCAAAAACTTTCCCCATTTTTTGCCAGTCGATAAGTGAAAGGTTGTTTCCTAGCTTTTTCAAATAAAGGTATGGTAATTAAGACTTACATTCCCGTCTATTTATTTTTTCTGTAAGTTGATTGTACACACGTTTCTGTTTTGCCAGTATAATTTAATATACAAAGTTTTCAATATCCTTTTTCTTAAAAAATTTATCCCCAAAATAAAAGTTGAAATCCCCGATTACGAACCAAATCCTCTTATCTGGCTTTACTGTAACGCAATGTAGTAGAAGGCATAATAATACTCGTAAAGTGACAAAGGAATATACATTACAGTTCTTTAAGTATAATTTTCTTCAATTATAATTCTCATTTAGTTAAACATGCTAAAAACACATGTAAGTGACCACATATTTTTTTTAACATTAAGTTTAAATTTTTGTTTTGACATCAAAGTAATGACTTTCAACATAACCTATTTAAAAGCTCTCATCTGAAGGACGTGCTTTTTGCTTTAACTTGGTATCTTAAGGTTTTTTTTATATTCTTAAATACCAAATAGTAAACAGTTTTTCAACGTTGCCAGCATAAAATCAAAAATAGAGGTTTCATTCATTTGGTGAATGGAAGATGGGCTACTTAAAGTGTAAACAATTTGGGAAACAAATGTTATACATTTTACCAAAAAAAATCTGGCATCCCTATATATTGGTCACAAGCCAAGCATGGCAAAACAAGATTTTATTATTTTAAAAAGTAGTTTTCCGCAATAATTTAAAAAAAAAATTTTAATAAAATTATTGGTAAAATCCTAAATAGAAACAAAAACTTCCGTTTCAGCCTGCCATATATGCAGGCAAAGAAAGTTCAACCTATCGTTTTCCATCTCTGGTTTCTTTTTGTCAAGTTAAATATATTCTCTTTAGCCACTCATTATCTCTCAAATTTTTTTCTTTAGCTAATAAATGTCTAAAGCATAGGTTAAGGAGGAATAATGTAAAGCACTTAGTGCTAAAATTAAATATAATATTTTAGGGATCTCTTTAATGCACAATTATCAAAGAAAGCCACTGCACGCATTAGGATTAACATCAAAACATATTTTAACACAAATAAATCACAATCTAATGACTGACTAGCTGATACTTTTATTAAAATGTTTTCTAACCATCCAACTCTACCCTACCTTTATGCTAAAAAAAAACGGCATTTCTTGTTGTTTCCAGATTGAACTAAACGTGTATTGAAAAGCAAACAGTAATTTATGTGTCATCTTATTGTTTTGTAGGCCACAAAATCTGTGTAATAAATTATACGATAACAATAACAGTCATCAGGGGCCAAAAATGTTTTCAGGTGTTTTAAAAGAGAAAAAAATTATAAGAAAATCATGAAAAAAATTGTTATAAATAAAGTAGTAGCAGGAGATTTAAAGGAATTATTTCATTAGTGGTAATTGGAATTTGATTAGTTGGTCTTTTTGCATACCAAGTGATCTGATCCAGCCAAGTTGTTTTCAAACCACAAAATGTCATAAAAAATAGTTTTTAAGAGGGTTTGAAGTTAAAAGCTTTCTTTGTTTTTCATACAAAAAAAATTTAGAAATTCAATGTTTATTATTGCCACTCTACAATACAAGTATTAATAGTGACTTTTTTCCTTACTAAGTCACTATAGCGCTTTAACAGTTTTTATTTTTGATACCTTTTAGCGCGACTTTAACCTGGTATTATTAGCTGCAGGTCTGTCATAAACATATTTCCAATTATACTTTATTAAGCACTACTAGTCGTTTCTAAAGCCTCCCTGATGTCTTTCTAAAGACTAAACCTAGTGTTTGTGACTTTGCTAAAAATAACACGTTAATACAGCAATATAAATCATACCTCCTAAAACTATGCCAGAAAACACTTTGCATTGCTATACATACACTCAAGTAACTTTATATCTTCACAGTTCATCGTTCATTGTTGCATACCTTCATGTGAAAGAAGATTACAAAATGTTCGCAATAGCCTTTATACAGCATTTCTTTTTTGAATTGTTCTTTCCATTTGTATTTCTTCTTTTTTTTCCTTTGTCTCTCAAACAAAAGGCACAATTTAAGAAATATCGCAAAAACAGGGGTTAAGGAAAAAATGCCCCTAAATTTGTAATGTAAAACAAATTATGTTTGTTTATTTATGCGAGCATACATTTAGGCTGTTAAAAATTCAAATAAATATTTTATTTTTATTGCTTTATGATTGCTTTTTATTGTGCCTTTTTCTTTACAAAAGTAATTTTATTTAATGTTTAAGAAATTTTAAAGAAATTCCTAAAACCAAAGCGCCATTGGGTTTAGTAATGCAAAAGGAAGGCTCAAAGCCACCAAGGAAAGTAGCAATAAACAAGTAAGAGCGCTATATACGACTATGCCGAATCTTTTATACACTTCATAGCGTGTAGGGGGTTTTACCCTTTTTTTAAATTTTGTATGGCAACCCCCTTTAGAGGGTGGTGATAGGGGGTAAGTATGTGCTAGGAAAATGTTTGCAAGGAAAAATGAGTTGGGGTCAGTCCTACACTGGCTTATCCGCGAGCACCCTGGAAGCTGTAGGGGTAATATTTATAACAATTTCCCAAACTTTGTATGGAAGCCCAATTAGGCGATGAAGATAGGGGGTAAATATGTTTTAGGAATAGTTTGAGAGGGAAAACTAATTGGCTCGGTCGTACACTTTATTGCTCTAAGGCCAACTCTGAGAAAGTTGTGGGCATTTTCATATCATTTTTGTAAATTTTGTATGGCAACCCCCTTAGGACGTAGAGATAGGGGGTAAGTATATTCTAGGAATATGTTTGGGAGGGCAAACTGATGGGGGTCGGTCGTACACTTTATTGCTCTAAGGCCAACTCTGAGGAAGTTGTGGGCATTTTTACATCATTTTTGTAAATTTTGTATGGCAACCCCCTTGGGACGTGGAGATAGGGGGTAAGTATATTTTAGGAATATGTTTAGGAGGGCAAACTAATGGGGGTCGGTCGTACACTTTATTGCTCTAAGGCCAACTCTGAAGAAGTTGTGGGCATTTTCATATCATTTTTGCAAATTTTGTATGGCAACCCCCTTAGGTCGTGGAGATATAGGGTAAGTATGTTCTAGGAATATGTTTGGGAGCAGAAACTAATAGGGGTCGGTCGTACACTTTATTGCTCTAAGGCCAACTCTGAGGAAGTTGTGGACATTTTCATATCATTTTTGCAAATTTTGTATGGCAACCCCCTTAGGTCGTCGAGATATAGGGTAAGTATGTTCTAGGAATATATTTGGGAGAAGAAACTAATAGGGGTCGGTCGTACACTTTATTGCTCTAAGGCCAACTCTGAAGAAGTTGTGGACATTTTCATATCATTTTTGCAAATTTTGTATGGCAACCCCCTTAGGTCGTGGAGATATAGGGTAAGTATGTTCTAGGAATATGTTTGGGAGCAGAAACTAATAGGGGTCGGTCGTACACTTCATTGCTCTAAGGCCAACTCTGAAGAAGTTGTGGGCATTTTCATATCATTTTTGCAAATTTTGTATGGCAACCCCCTTAGGTCGTGGAGATATAGGGTAAGTATGTTCTAGGAATATGTTTGGGAGCAGAAACTAATAGGGGTCGGTCGTACACTTTATTGCTCTAAGGCCAACTCTGAGGAAGTTGTGGGCATTTTTATATAATTTTTGTAAATTTTGTATGGCAACCCCCTTAAGGCGTGGAGATAGGGGGTAAGTATACTCTAGAAATATGTTTGGGAGGGAAATTTAATGGGGGTCTATGATATATTTTATTCCTCTTAAGGCGACTCCGGAGAAGTTGTAGGGGTTTTCACCCTATTTTTTAAAAGTTTGTATGGCAACCCTGTTAGGGGCTAGAGATAGGGGGTAAATACGTTCGGGAGAAAAAATTAAGTGGGGTCGGTCTTACATTTGATTTTCGTAGGAGCACCCATGAAGCTGTGGAAAAGATTTAAAATTAAAAAATATTAAGCTTTGCGTGGCAACCCTGTTAGGGGGCGCAGATAGGGTGTAAGTAAAATCAATGGGAGTCTGTCTTACATTTAAGTTGTAGATTTTTTGTGTAAATATTTTAAAGTTTTGGCTGTTTTGGCTTATATCTTGGTTGGTTATCGGGCGATTTCCTCATAAATATATCTGATAGTTTGATACGACTTACGGGTCTTTGCGACTTTGCAGGGCTTCAAGCAATTGATTTCAACCATAGCACGGACAGACGGGCAGACTATAAGGACCAAGAAAATGTACACTTAATGGATATTAAAGAAATTACAAACGGATTGACTAACTCATATATACCCTTATCACATATGTGTAGGGTATAAAAATATGGCCCTAATGGCAAAGTTTGTTAAAGGTCAGATATTAAAAATTTAAAAAAGAAAGTAATAAATAAATAAAATTTAAATAAATTGTTTTTAGAATAAATTATGTAATGGGATTTTTTTTTTCAACTGCATACATTTCAAAGCTCTTGTTTGAATGGGTGCTTATTGTGCTGGCCAATGTGATAATTGCGTTCCTTAATGTCTCAAATAAATTTTACGTTTAAGCATTGAACCCGGCCCAATTTAAGGTTCATTGCTTAAAGACGAATTCAATTATACTTTTTTTATGTTTTTGATATATTTACTTTATCGTTTTATTGTTATTTCCCTTAAAAGTTATTTATTGTTTTAAATATTTTCTTGAAATAATAAAAAAAACTTTATGCTTAAATATCTGTATCGTTCTTTATTTTATTATGTCTTTAAATGTTTAAGCATGTGCATAAGTTACTGTGTCTTTTTATTGTGTCATAAAATTTATTTTTTCCAACCGCGAAAAAGATTTATTAAATGTGTGAGAACATTTTTAATACTAGATGTTTAAAATTTTTTGAATTTTTAAAAAAAACAATTTGTAACAACCACTAATTTGATCCTTAAGCACTTAATGTAGCTTTAACGATTTGCCAAGTACTTAAACTGGTAATAATTTATATCCACAAGTGAGTTCTTAAGCAGGGTTATGTGAAAAAGCGCAGTTTATACAAAGAAGGTAAGAAAGGAATTTATTTTTCTGGCAATTTACATTTTCATAAATTTTGCAAGACATATGTAAATTTTATTTTGGTCCCATGTCAACTTTTGAATTTTTAAGGCAATATTTTTCGAAAAAGGATATATTTTATTATTATGTTCCCAGCCAAACTTATGGTAATTTTTGCAATATTTTGCTCAAAAGGATAAATAGGAGGTTTGTATTCATATCCTTGCTTTGACTACGAATAACCTTTTTCGATTTTAATAAAAATTTGCATTTTTGTCCTTCTAAAAAAATTTATATTTCAAGGAAAAGTTTTTTCAATTAATATATCAATATTTTAGTAAAATTTTTATTTTCATCCTTTAAAACTAATTATAGTACTTATTATAATACATTTTTTTAATTTTTGTCAATATTTTACTAAAAATGACACATGAAAGGTACCAGGACCTTGCTGTGATTTCGCTGAAAGTTGGTTTTTTTTGTCTTTCTAAATCGTATATGTTCTTATCATAACTTTTTTTTTTAATTTGTGCCAATATTAAACGAAAAAGGAAAAAAGTATTCTTTTTCCCCATTTAAAAAAAAATGTATTTCCGTTCATTTTAAAAATTATGTTCTCGGAATAGGGTTTCTTTTTATTATTTATCAATATTTTACAAAAAAGGATATATGGAAGGTTACGAGTTTTGATAAAATTTGTATTTTCGCCGTACTAAATAAATTAAGTCAAACTCGTATTGTTTATTTTGGAAATATTTTTCCCAAAAGGATATGTAGGAAGCATACAAATCCTTGCTCTGGTTTTTCTTAAAATTTATATTACTTTTTTAAGATTCATACCATTATTTTACAAGAAAAAAAAGGATATATGACAGGCACCAATGTCCTTGCTCTGAGTTTGTTTTAAATTCATATATATGTCCTTTCAGTAAAATCCTACCCCGGATAATATTTTTCAATTAATAGCAATATTTTTCTTTAAAGAATATTATAAAGAATGCAGCGATATTCCTGCTCCTATTTTATCTAAAATTTTTAATTTTGCCTTTATTAATAAATTATGTTTAACCTATTCTTGTTAATTTATTGAAATAGCATTTTCTTAAGAAGGATGTATAAGAGGTGCCCAATCCTTACAATGAACTATATTAAAACAAATCCTTTAAAGGATATGTATATAAAAGGTTTATATATATGGCTCCTTTTATCTTTTATTTACGCCAATATTTTTTGTCGAGTTTGATTAATATGTGAAAATATTTGTTTAAAAGCTATATATGGAAGTTACCAATATCCTTGCCCGATATCAACCCCAATTTTTTAGCCTTTCTTTTTCAATTATATTCCCGGGATAATAAATTAATGGCCCCTTGCAAAATTTTATTCATCTTCAAAAATAACGTAAAAAAAAGGATACATGTGAGACAGTCATATCCCTGCCCCGATTTTATTTAAAAATTTGTATTTTTGTCTTTTCAAATAAATCATGTTTCCAGAATAACTTTTTTTAGTTTATAGAAATATATTTTGCAAAAAAGGATATATGAGAAGTGCCCATATCCCTGCTCTGATTTTTCTTAAAATTTGTGTATTTGTCTTCTTAAATGAAATATGTTTCCTGTAAAACACTTTTTTACTTTCTTGCTATATTTTACAAAAAAGGATATATGGGAAGTGCTCACATCCTTGCTCTGATTTTGCCTGAAACTTGTATATTTCTCTTCTTAAATGAAATATGGGTCATGTATAGCACTTTTTTACATTATTGCTATACATATTTAAAAAAAAAAGGATACATGGAAGGAACCCATATCCTTGCTCTGATTTGGCTAAATTTTGTATATTTGTCTTCTTAAATAAAATATGTTTCCTGTATAATGCTTTTTTTACTTTCGTGCCATATTTTACAAAAAGGATATATGAGAAGGTCCCATATCCTTGCTCTGATTTTGCAAAAATTTGTATATTTGTCTTCTTAAATGAAATATTTTTTCTCTATAACACTTTTTAACTTTATTCTTATATTTTACAAAAAAGGATGTATGGGAAGGTCCCATATCCTTGCTTTGTTTTTTCTCAAAATTTGTATATTTGTCTCTTTGAATGAAATATATTTCCTTTATAGCACTTTTTAACTTTATTGTTATATTTTACAAAAAAGGATATATGTAAGGAACCCAAATCCTTTTCCTGATTTTGCTTAAAATATGTATATTTCTCTTCTTAAATGAAATATGTGTCCTGTATATAACTTTTTTACATTATTGCTATATTTTATATAAAAGGATATATGTAAAGCACCCATATCCTTGCTCTGATTTCGCCTAAAATTTGTATATTTGTCTTATTAATTAAAAAATATTTCCCCTATAACACTTTTCAGCTTAATTGTTATATTTTACAAAAAAGGATATATGTATGTAAGAAACCCATATCCTTGCTCTGATTTTGCTTAAGATTTGTATATTAGTCTTTCTAAATAAATTATGGTCTCTTGCCAAATTTTATTTATTTTCGAAAACATTAGGGTAAAAGGATATACACTATATGGGATACCCAGATCCTAGTTCCTGGTTAATTAAAATTATTATATTTGGCTTAAATAGCGTAGCCCTTTACTAAAAACTTTATAAGGAAAATTATTATTGCTACCAAAATCTTTTTAATCCTTTCAAAAACAAACTTTGTAGTTATTTCTTTTTTACAAGTCCAATAAATCAACATTAAAAAATTAAACCTTTTTATGCTTTTTATTTAAGTAAATTTGTCATTGTTGCTATACTTGTAGCAGCTGGCTAGCGGATAAAAATTAAACCCAAAAAAAAAAACTATAAAAATTCATTGAGCAAAGATTTATTACTTCATAGTCATGGCTTAAAGGACATTTTGTAACTAAAACGAAAATTCAATAAAACTTCTTTTAAAAGAAATGTTTTACGAAATTGCTTTTTCAAATGCAGTAAACATTTTTTGTTTGACTTTTTGGAGAAAAAGTACTTTATTGCAATAATAATTCAATGTTAACAGAAGCAGATTTCAAGCTTGGCAGTAAAGAACATTTGCAGCAGCTGTTTTTTTGGGTTTTCAACTTTGTAGTTTTATTTTAGAGGGCCTTTGATATGAACATATGACAACAGCAACGACTAAAGAAATTTAGTTTTTTAAAACAGCAAATATTTATTATTAATTATTTTAATATATTTCTTTAAAGCTTGTATGTATTTATTTAAATCTTTTTTATTTTTAAATTTTTCAAAGTCTTAATGTGTTTATTATTTTTAAACTGTTGAGATTAGTTAACAAGGCAACATAAAACAATAATTTTTTGGAAAAACAATAACAGTGTTATATCCCAATACACTAAAGGAAAGACAGTATAAACCAATATTCGTTGTTGTTGTTGTTGCTTTTTTCTTTTGTTCAAATAGATAATAAAAATCTGACTCCCTTAAGGAATAATCAAATATTAAAATTGTATTTAATGCTTGTGCGAAAGCATATCATACCAAACATAAATAAATGAAAATAGAAATTGAAAGCGAAAGCGAGAGACATGAAGAACAGTGGTGGGCAAAACTAAGCGATATTTATACATATTTTACCTTAAATAAATCAGTTTTGGTTTAAACAATGTTTTCGTTAAACTACTTTCAATTTAAGATTAAGTGAGTTATCACGTTGGCCCCAAGTGAGTCGCAGACCTCTTACCAACATCCTGTGCAGCCAGACTACATCAAGCAACATCATAAGAGTGCTTCATTAAAACACAGTTTTCCCCAGTTCAGCGAATTTCTGTGCGCTCTGCACGTGCCTGTGCCACATTTTCCCCTGTCATTATCGCGGGCTCTTTCAAAACCACTTTAACACTTTCACTTAGGAAAAAGGCGATAAGAGCGATTTAAAAGGCGAACGAGCTTTAAAATTATAGTCTTACAAGCCAATTCACTCTTAAGTGCCATCGTAGTTCAGTCTTTTAAACGCGTTCTTGACGTCTGTAAAGCACATACACAAAGGCGAGTGGCATTTAACAAATTGTTCCCCCAAATCACATATGCTGTTTACGTGGTCGAAGGTAGATTTTCGAGGCTTGAATTCAACCTGTCGTTGTTGGGAATCCTCTTAAAGTTTTATGTTTCGTCTGTAAGTCACCTGAAATATTTTTACCTTGAGACTTTGAGTTGAACTAGCGGTTAACCCTATTGGAAGAAACGATGTGTGAGTCACGCTCGTGTGAGTCACGCTCGTGTGAGTCATACACGTATTCAGTTGGTAGAGGAAAGTTGCTCTTCGTTGTCGCAAGTTTGCCGTACAGATTTTGTTGGTATTTCTTTACTAAATCCAAAATTTTCTTAAAGATTTCTACGCCAGCGGCTTATAATTAAAACATTATGTAAACAAAAGACGACGAATGATAGTTGCACGATTTTTTTGGGACACCCTATCTCGGCAAACACAACTTAAAAATAAAAACATTGGGTTAGGTAAGGTTGAAAGAGGGAGAGCTTAAAGGCCCGTAGTACATACACATTAACCAGTGTTGTGCGCTCCTAGCAAGAAAAAATTGTCTCGGGGGAGAAGTAGAAATTTGGTGATGCGGATAAAATACCCCAATACCCCCAATTCTTAACTTACCAAGTGAGCCACATCTGGCAAAACATCAGCCATAAATCATCGGACTCTGCCCTGTGCAAAAGCCAGGCAGTGACACAGGTAATGCTCCATTGTTTTTCCCGCATTTTTTTTTTTTGACCTCATTTGTGTCGCCCCGAAGAGTTATTGCCAATCTTCCAACGTTGTTCCATTGCACCCTGTGGACATTTTCCACTCTTTTAATTTAGCCTTCGTCGCAGCAACGGGCTTCGGGTTTGCCAGTTCAATCTCCCGCTGTCCCCTAGCCCTAAAATATTTGCCCGTTTATTTCCGACCACCCTCTGATGACCAGGCACCCATGTTATGCGAACCTGTCCTGGATCCTGTGTTTGCAGACCTAACTGCCTTTACACATGATTCGCCATCTATACAAATGTTTACATTCGTTGTATCTGCGTAGGTCCTGAGCCAGGACAGACATTTCATGATTGCCTGTACCTCCCCTTGTAGGACAGTATTGTGGTCACAGAATTGAAAGGAAACCTCGGTCTCCAGGTGTTCCACAAAGGTGCCCAGTCCTGCTTTTCCTGCCGTCCTAAAGTCAAAACGGTCAAAACTTAAAGAATATTTTTGCAATAATTTAAATGAAATAAGTAAAAGTCTTTGAAAACTTTTTTTAACTTCATTTTAGTAAGTTTTTCTGTATTTTATTTCTACTTCTTCCATAATTTATTATTTCACTTTAACTTTCGCACTTACAAGTCTTTGACCTGTCATTAAATCTCTTATGCTTTTGTTCTAACTGTCTGCATTTATCTTTAACTAGAAGATCTTCTTTTCAGCTTTTTTTTTATGTCATTTTAACTAAATAAAATAGAACAAAATAAAAATGTTGAGCTGTTTATATTTAAACTTTTAGATTTACGTCTTCTTTTGTATCGCATCAGTATTTTTTCCCTTTTTCTTTAAAACAATGAAAGTATTTGATTTGATTACATTTAAGACAGCTTTTCTTAGAATTTTACAAGTTTTAGCATTTTTTCTTGATAAGGACTGAAACCACGTGTATTATCAAATGCATTTTTGTGGCTGAATTAAGTATATGAAAGAGGGGAAGGGGGAGATGGCTGTAAGTTCAGTTCTTACACATATAATATGTTTGTGTTGACAAGTAGCGCAATAAATTCTTTAAGGGTCATTAATGTTAATAAATTTTGTTTAAATGGTGGGAGAAATAAATATTAATCATACGCTCGCGTGGACAAAACATTGTATTTGCTTTTTCTAAAGACTTAAATACGATTTTGATGATTTGTTTAGATAAATCCAATAAATCTTATTAGAATAGAATTTATAAATCATTTAGAAAATACATACAATAGAAATTATTAAAATTCTAATAAAGATATGTATATTTAGAAAATACTTGAAATAATTGTCCGTGTAAGCGTATGATTGATATTAATTAATTTTATTACTTTAACATTTTTTTGGCATTTCTTTAACAAATATATTGGATTAAATTTAAATGAAACTAAGAAATTTAAACTAATAGCTACAAGTAATAAACCCATTTGAAATTTCCGCAATATTTTGTGCACATATTATTCTAATATGTATTCTTCATACTCACGAAAATTTTCAATTTCATTAGGTTCTACGATCTTACAAATAAATATGTTTAAACAATTCTTTCTTTAATAAGTTATAAGTAATGAAGCTGCATTAATAAAATTTTTAAGTTCTTAAATTAATTTTTTTCAATTTTGGCAGTCCGCATTAAAAGGTGATTTGACACGCCCTCTTTAAGTTTTTAGGGTTTACAACTACCGTATCCTCTCTACTACTACAATTAAAATAATTTTTAAATCAGTGTAGCCATCAAGGCGCCATTTTTATTTTTGACATTTTAAAATTTTGCGGTTATCAGTAAGTTATTTTAAGTAAGTTGTAGAGTTGTCAAAACTATATTTTTAAGAAAAATTTCAAAATTTGGTAAAAGAACGGTGGCAAAGTTTTTTAAAAATTTTAGCTGACTTCCTGCGGCGCACATAGGGGTTTTTTGCCAATCTAGCCGGACATTAAGCAAAAAATGAAATTTAAGAAATGTAAAAATTAAAGTACGCAGATCGACAGATAACCAAATTCTGCATCGGATAGTGAATTTTTAGGGCTTTTGCTTGAAATTTGTCGTTTTGGGGCGCTGTTAAAGTCAGGAAAGTTGAGTATATTGCATGCGCTTTTATTGACTTTTTACGGTTTTGACAGGTTTACAACATATTTTTTTGTGGCTAATTGAATAAAGATTTTACAATGATTTTTGGTTTTTTCTATCAAAAACCATATTAGCAGTTATGCTGTTTTATTTTTTTATTTTTTTTAAATTTTTATGATAAAAAAAAATTCGTTTGAAATCAAAAAAACGGATTTTTTATTCACTTTTTTGTAAAAAAAAAAAAAATAAAAAACTTTTTGAAAGTCAGAGTAATCGCGATCCCAAAAATGTTATACTTCACGATAAAATTTGAAGTCTCTATTTTTAGATTGTGAAAAAAAACGTTGCGCGTTTTTGCGCCACTTTTTTTGGCGATTTTTTGAAAATTTTACCTTTTTTCTGTTTTTGCTTATCTTGTATATTTACATATGAATACTTAAGAAACCCTTTGTCAGTCATAAAAGTTATTTATAATTGTACGAATGTAGATGTTTTTCATATAATTATTGCAGGTACATTGAAATAAATTTTTAATATGTATATCTGTTTTTTACCTGAGTAAAAAAAGGAATGTGGAAACAGTAGTTTTTACCCACCCATAAATGGGTTTTAGCCACCTGTGCAGCTGTTTTCTTAATGATGCTATTTTATGGAACAAAATAAATGTACCTGTCTTAAATAAGTTTTAATTTAAAAATATTCTTTGGAAAAAAACAAATCTGTGCTTCAGGTGCTCAGTTTTTAAATATATATATTGTGGGCATTGCACAAAATTCTTTTCAGAACCAATTTAAAGCTTCGAAAGTGAAATGGAAAAAGTGTATACAAGATTAGAGTTATTCCAAATAGTACAGGAATGTAAAGATAAATCTGTTGAAGAAAAATTTAAATTTTTAGATAGAAAATTGTGCGAAATTTCAAAATGTCAAGGAGATAGTGACATCTCAGCGGTAAAGGAGTGTATAAAGAATTTTAAAAAATTTTTTAAAATACATTGGCAGTCAGCACAAAGGAAATATGACCGATTTTTAAGCTTGAATGCCACATGGCTGGAAGGAACAGTGACAGTCCCTCTATTTGGCAGTTCGTCCTCAAAACGACTACAAAAGCCATTCGTTGAACTGACCGAAAGAAGTAAGAGAAGAAAAACTGAAAAATTGCGAACTCAGTTCGATGCTGATTTATTAATGCATGCAGCCCAAACACAATTACAAACATGTGGGAAAAAAGATGCATCAAGTCTGCTTAAAAAAATTGTGTCTTCCCCGACAAGAGCTTCAAAGTTGAAAAAAGCATACAAAGCTGTACAAGAAGAAAAAGTAAAACAGCTAACACCCCTTAAGGCTCTTTCTATATTTGTGGAAGCTGATCTTTCTCGAAAGCAATATGAGATAATCCGCAGTGCCGATAAGAAGGTTTACCCTAGCTACAGTGTTCTGCAAAAAGAAAAAAGTAAATGCTATCCTCCAAAAGAATCGTATGAAATAACAGAAACATGTGCTCAAATTAATCTTCAAGACTTGCTTAATCATACCGCAAGTAGATTACTAACATATTTAGAAGATGTTTTATGTGATTCAAAAACAGAAGATTGCAACTCCTTTGAACTAATAAGCAAATGGGGCTGCGATGGCTCACACCAGGCACAATTTAAGCAAAAGATGGAAAATGATGGCTCAGATTCTCATATTTTTCAGAGCAGTTTTGTCCCAATTCGACTGATATGTGGTACAAAAAAAAAAATACTGTGGCAAAATCCAACCACTTCATCACCCCGATATTGTCGACCTATTCGCATCAGATTTATTAAAGAAACTGTGGACGTAATCCAAGAAGAAATTGACTATGTACAAGATGCTGTTAGTAAATTACAAGAAACAATTTTTTTACTGGATGGAAGTTTGTATTCCGTAAAACATGCAATGCTATTTACAATGGTTGATGGGAAAGTATGTAATGCCGCAACGCAAACCACGTCCACAATGAAATGCTATATTTGTGGGGCTACTTCAAAAGAATTTAACAATTTAAGCATCAAAAGAGATATAGACGCAAATGCCCTTTCTTTTGGATTATCTACTTTGCACGCCAGAATTCGTCTATTTGAGAGCATAGTACACCTGTCATATAAGCTCACAGTGAAAAAATGGCAGTTAAAATCTGATGCGGACAAAGCAATTGTTAAAGAGAGAAAAAAAAATATTCAAGCAATATTTAGAAGTGAATTAGGGCTATTAGTGGATGTACCGAAAACTGGATTTGGAAACACCAACGACGGTAACACCAGCAGAAGATTTTTTTCCAATCCTGAATTAGCTGCAAAAATAACTGGAATTGAATTTGATTTCATCTACCGAATCAAAGTTATTATTGAAGTAATATCAAGTGGTCACAAAATCCATCTACACAAGTTTGCCGATTATTGCTTGGACACTGCAAAACTTTATGTTGCTCTATATCCCTGGCATCCTATGACACCTACAATGCACAAGATTTTAATACATGGAGCAACTGTTATAAATGAGGCATTGTTGCCTATTGGGCTTTTATCAGAAGAAGCGGCTGAGGCACGAAACAAACATTTTCGGCTTTACAGGCAGAGGTTTGCAAGAAAGTTTTCAAGAGTTGAGTGTAACAGAGATGTTTTGAATAGGCTTTTGCTTAGTTCTGACCCACTGATGACTAGCATAAGACCAACTCCAAAAAGAAAGTCATTACCATTCACGAAAGAAGCCGTTTCTTTGATGCTTCCACCTGTACTTGATTTCGAAGAGGATTCAGATTCAGAAGATGTCTTTGAAGAAACAGACGAAGAAGAACAGTGGCACCCATCACCTTAGTGCAAAAGAGGAGTTTATTTAAAAAAATTAGTTGCTGTTTTTATATGTACATATATAAAATTTATTGTTACTATTTTAAATAAGTTTTTGTTATAAATATATTAATTATTTTCAAATAAATTAAATACTATAAAATACAAAAAAGCGGCAAACAAGCTTAAAAATGAATTTTTTGTGAAAATTAGCAAAAAAAAAATAAAAAAAAAATTTTTTTTACAGGATCGTTTCGTGAGGGGGGGCATTGGAGAAGTACCCCCCTCCTCCCACAAAAGCTTAATAAGATATTTTTTTTGGTATTTAGGCTTAAGTTATCCATTTCTATTATTAAAAACATTATTTTTGCCAATTTCATTTTATGGAACCGCCCACAAAGAGGGGGGGGGGGGCAAAATGAAATTTTACCATCTCCTGTACCAAAGTTTAGATTTTTTAACTTTCGCCTGTGTTTAAAATTGCATTTGCTTAACGAAAGTTCAGGAAATTTAAATAAAAAGCTGAATTTTTCAGAGGTAGCATTAGTTCTTCTAAGGGGAACTTTTTTCCCCTTGGTTCGATTTTTGTTTTTTTTTAAGCTTAGTCAGCCTATGACCCCAATACATGTTTCTGCCAAGTTTCATTGATCTAGGGGCACGCAGTAACTTTTAAGAAGTAATATAAATTAAAAAAAAAAGTGATGTCCGGCTAGATTGGCAAAATACCCCTATGTGCGGCGGTAAGAAGATCTGATTTAAAAAGATCGCTATTAAATACATTTACAATGATAAGAATGTTTTTAAGACTAAATTATATTTTCAAGCCTTTTTTGACTTCAACGGACAAATGTTTAAATGTTAAAAAAAAAATATTAATCATACTTACCCGTGAACAGTTTGTCTAAAAGCTGTGCAGAGTGGCCTTTAGACAAACTGTTTACGGGTACGTATGATTAATATTTTTTTTAACATTTAGAAAAAACTCAATTTGTCTTAACTGCATTGCTAAAAATACAAGTTTTTTCATTCAAAAAATTACAATTACTTAAAATTGTTATTTTTTATTTTTAAGTTTTAGGCCAAAAAATCCTAAAATAAATATTTTGAAAGTTTAAAATGGATAAGTTAAAATTAAATTTATATCAACTAAACTGACTAGAAAGTATTTACCAGCTACATATTAAAAAGATATATTCTTCATTCATTTTTTAAGTAAGCTCCTTTGGCAACATAAGCATGTTATTAATATTATTTAGCTCTGGCAGGAAAATCTAAAATTAGTAGTCAGGGAAGGCAATAGTTTACTGGGAATTTTTTTTATAATTTTGTTTAAAAACTAAAACAACTTATCTATAAACTTTTTTAATTTTGACTGCTTAAATTCAGATTTATTTATTTTTTATTTAAATTTTTATATCTATGTTTGCCGTTTATATGCATAAAACCCCGAAATTAAAACTTTTAAAAAAGCCTGTCCACATGAGCGTATGATTTATATTACTTATGAAATTTAAAAAGTTTTTAAAAACACCCGTTAAAAAACGTATCTCTAAAATCATAACCAAACTGCTTATATTTAAACTTATCTTGAACTTCAGGTCAACAATTTTTTTAGAGTTTTTAAAAACTTTGACAAATATTCTTAAACCAAATAAAAACATTCACAAAAACTCATACTTCTTTCCGTTTTTGTTTTTGTATAAAATATTACAAAATATTTTTAGTCTTTAATACTTTTATGATAAATTTTTTTTGCTAACAATCCCTAAGTGGTTTTTGTGTGTTTTTCCTCAGATTTAACAGTATTTTGTTGGGTAAATTATAACAAAAACAAAAGTGTAAATCTTACTTTATCCGCTGATGCTTGTTTGACGATTGTTTGAGTTTGTCTGGCCGTGTTGATATCTTACATTGGCCAGATGTGCTAACTGCAGCTGTTTATCCTTTTTGTGTCAAAAACAAAACATTACAAATGAAAAATTTTATATTTTTTACCAAAATAATGATTTCTAAAGGATTATGCTTTTTTACAAAACTTTTCTAAAACACTATTTTTCGCCATTTAAGCATCACGTGTTGTTTTTATTTACACAACAAAATTTTATAATTGTTTATTTTTTTTCTTTAGCACTTTTATTTTTTTGTTATTTATTGTTTGGTTAATTTTGTTATTTAAAATCTTTTTTAAATTCGTAGTTAAATAACAATTTTTTATTGACTTAAAATTCTAATTTTTTATTTCAAATTTTTTTTATTTGAAGGTCGATATTTTGTTTAATATTTTTGTTTGATTTTAATTTTTTTTTAGTTTTTTAATTTCTTAAAGTTGATAATCCTTATGAATAAGTGTGTTTGCTTGCGAGTGTATGCTTGTGTTCGAGTGAGTGTTTAAAAAATTAATGCTCTAACCACCGTCAGGATAAGCGGTTCGTAATGAACTAAATACGAATTTGGCAAATGTTCATCTTTTTAACAAAAACAATACAAGTAAAACGAATACACAACCTACTACAAACCCACATAAAACCTTAAAAAGGATGTGTTTAACAACAACATATAAAATTTCGCCAAACAAGCTAAAAGAGAAAATAAAGCTTTTCATCTAAAGAGCAAAAAAGCTCATTTCTTAAAAATGAAGTTTTTATTTAAATATTTTTCTTAAATATATAAAAAATTTATTTTATTTTTTTTATGTCAGTTTTTATGAAACAATTTTTAAAAAACAAATCAATTTGAAAACAAGTAAATTTTTATATTATTAAAGAATAAATTTAGGGCCTAATTACGCAAACACTTGTATGGAAAAAATTAAAATTTAAAAAACTTTTCCATACATTTTATTTTTGTTATAGGGCGTTGCGTTTTAGGAAATAAGGGGGTAAAATTTAAAAACTTTTTCATACATTTTGTTTTTGTTTTAGGGCGTTGCGTTGAGGAAATAAGGGGGTTAGTTTTTTTTTTTAATTTAAATAAATATTAATCATACGCTTACGTGGAAAATTTTAAATTATTAAATAAAACTTCTACAATTGCCTTTAAATATATTATTTTATAATATATAAGATACTTTTTTTATTATACGGTTTGAAAAAATCATTTAAAATGTCGATATCTGTAGACCTCCCGCTGGAAATGCCCATGTATACACGCAGAGAAAAAACAAAGTTGAGTATGGTCGCGGTAATATGATCACGAACAATTTCATCATTGTATGGTTACGTAGATCATTATTTTGACTGCCACAACTATACTATAGTTGTACTAAGTTTTTGGCAAAAAATTGAATCATAGTTATGATTAAAATTAACATTTTATGTTTGTGGTAATCATTATTTTGGTCATGGGCAGTTATTATCTTGATTTTGTTTACCAAATGTATGATGCTCTTAGAATAGGGTCATCATAATTTAAGAGCAACAAATGTATGATAACCCGTAGCCAATATTATAATTACCTATAATCAAAGTTATCATTACGCCAAACATATAATTGTAATTTTAATCATAAATTTGACTGATTACCGTAACCATACTCAACCATGGTTTTTCCCTAAGTGTATAAAGTATTTTTAAAGGCTACAACCAAGGCGAATTTACTACAAGGTGCTTGTGATTTTACAACAACTAATTTGCGGCGAAGAAAGTTTTCGTTTTTGTTGTGATTTTCGTTGGCTGATGCGTCAAAAGAGATATGTAAACATAAACGAATATAACAACCCTGCCTCGATTTATGCAAGAAAAAATCAGATCAGACGTGCTCGTAACACTACCTGATCAATGAATTCGCCTTGGCTACAACAAAACTTTGTCTGTTAAAGATTCATCTACGTAATCATAAAAATTAACCTCCACATTCATAAATTACTCATTAATGCATTAAAGGTTAAAGAAAGGGATTTGCCATTAAAAATAATTATATAAACCTTCGATAAATTCAACATTTGTTGTTGTAATATTACATAGGAAAGATAATTTGCTTTATATAATTTTAATACAAAATACAAATCAAATATTACAAAATGATATTTAAGATCGATTTCACGACGAAACATATAAATAAATAAATTTTTAGCTAAATTTGGTACTTACATATATTACAAGATTAAAAAAAATAAAAATTAATCCTACGTGTATTAATAAAATTATGTATAAAATAATAATCAAAACAAATTTTTAAACATTTCCGACATTAACTATAAATAACAATATAAAATAAAAAAATTGTTAAAACGTGGATAAGCAGGTTTATCCCATTTAAAAAGAATAACTTCTTACTTGAGCAACACAAAATTTACTTTTATTTGATAATAAAAGTTACAAACAATTGAAATAATCAAAATGTATTAGATAATTAACTTTTATTTAAATATTTATTTTAAGAGTTTTGCCACGTTATTTCTCTTTCACCCTAAACATTCTCTTTTTCAAATTTACTCTTATTTCATTTTTCATAAAAAAAAACATTTTTTATGTTTTTTTTAAATTATTTTTTTTTCATTTGTTTTGCTTAGTATTTGTTTGTAAACAAATGAAGCTTTTCATTCATAAAAGCTTTTTTGCAAGCAGTTTGTTTTTATTTTTCTAATTTTCAGTTTTGTTTTGCTTTTCAGTTTTTTTCTATTGTAAATACCGGCTGGTATAGCAATATTTGATCAATAAGGTTTATACATCATACATAATTTAATAGAAAGAAAAGCCATTCTTATTGATAGTTTTAAACCAAATTTGATAACATTAGTCGTACATACATATGTATATATAAGAATAAAGAATTCACATATGAAACTAACCTACTTTTTACACCGTGAAAAATAAATTAAAAATGAAATATTTGAAGTTTGTATGTACACCCAGAAAACAATTACAGTAATTGCCAGTCAGTTATTTAAAAGTATTTCGTAAACTTATTTTTTAATTAAGAGATAAATAATTTTTATAATTGGTCTGGATAGTTATTTACAAAAACGACTACGCAGAAGTCTTTATTTAATTTTAGGGTTTTCTACAAATAATTTTTTTTAGAGTTTGAATTTTAATTAATTTTTTTGTTGGTTTATAGATATACATATGTATCTAGCTGGAGGGTTTTTAAAAGAATTTTCAGTTTTTTTAAGCAACATTATTAGTATAAACAATTAAATCATTTTTTGAGTGTAAGAAAGCTTTTATATTAGCTTGCCAACATTTAAATTCTAACGAAACTTAAGCTTAACAGCTTTTAGAGCCATCTATTGGCAAACCGTAACTAACAACTCTTAAAGCAGGGATGGAACACTATACAATTGTTGAAAGGTTTAGTATAAATTAATTTTGGTTTTCAACAAACCAAGAGGTTTGCTACTAAATAAATCCTAAGCATTGGTTTTTATGCTTTATATTAAATTTAAAATTAAATTGGTAATGCTAGTGACTAAGAATTAAAATACTTATAAGGCAAAAATATATAGAAAAGCATAAAAAAATATTTTAATTTATAGGAGATTTTTCAATGTTAGTTTTGATGTAAATTCTATATCGTCGGACACTCTCCTAACAACACAGTATATAAAAAAATATTTTTCACGAAATAAAAAAAAATATAAACAACTTTTACATGCTTAGCCAACAAAAAAGTTTATATCATTAAAAAGCAGATAAGAAAATTTTATTAAAAAGATAAAAAAAAACTTACAACCACATTTTAAAACATCTAAATGAGCTATAAGCATTTTTCTCTTGTTTTCTGACAGATTTATTTCTGAAGGATTCGACTTCTTTTTCTATTTAAAAAAAAAAAAAAGAGTGCGATCGTAAAAATGCAGAACCTTACAATACATATTTAAATATTATAATAACGCAAAATTAAGAATTTTTTTTTAAAACAAAACAAAGACTCTTTAATATTTCAAAGCTAACGAATTGTGTGATAAGTAAAGTATTTTGGTAGAATTTCAACTAAAAAAGTACCTTAAATCCATTCTTATGTTGTTCATTTTAAATTATTTATTTAACGCGTGCCATCCCTGGGTCAATTCTATACACAGTAAAACTCTCCCACAATCTCTACATCTCTTTTGAAAATAAAAGTAAACAAAACAAAGTAGAACAGCAAAACAGAAAAATTTTGCCGCTCTTTTTTATTGTAAAAACAAAACAAAAACAATTACAAAAAAAAATTTGCAAAACAAAAATATATAAACAAAAGAAACAATAATGAAGCTTTTATATACTAATTTGAATGGTGTTTTATATTTTATACCTATACAAAAACTTATTTTTGGTAACAAAAACCAAATGAAATAAAAATTAAAAATAAGCGAAATTTTAAACATAATTAACCATAAATGACCAAATAATAAAATCGAATGCTTAAAGCATGTTAATGAGTCAGTCTGTCATATTTACAACCGAGCCGGGTATATACATATGTATGTACATATACATATGTATGTATGTATGTATGTACTTATGGATACATTGAACTACAAATAATCTTTCTTTTAAAGCCAGGGACCGTAATAATTGTTTGAAAAAAATTGAAACAAAGAAAATAAAAATTTTTATTTATTTATTTATTCTATTTTTTTTGCAGAATTTATTATTTAAATGCTTGATAAAAAAATAAATCATAATTGTTTTTTTAATAAAACTAACAACTATTTTTGTAAAAAAAAACAAATAAACAAATAACTAGTTCGCTGCCAAAAAGGTAAAAATAAAAAAAAAATTTAATAACATAAAGAATATTTACTACCTATGACTACAGTGTTTCCTTGTGCATTTTTTTTTCTTTAAATATTTAAATACCTACAATTATTAATTCCGTTCCCTGGTAAAAACATATGCCCCTATTTCATAGATACTTAAGAGTAAAAATTAGCTTCTGGCTGATCTGACAAACTGCAGCCGTCTTGTGATTTGTAGCATTGTGTTACCAGGGTTGGGCAGTATTTCAAATACTTGTATTTGAAATACGTATTTGAAATACAAATACGTATTTTGTATTTGTATTTGAAATACCACTTCTAATGTATTTTGTATTTTGTATTTGAAATACCCAACACTGAAGTATTTTGTATTTTGTATTTCAAATACTTATGATGCCAAAATACATTTTTGCAAAATACATTTTTTTGTTATACAAAAAGTTGTCATTAGAAAAATTGAAAAATGTTACAATTAAAACAAAAAAAAAAGAATGGAAATTTTGTCTTTGTATTCATTTACGTCTTCGCCTTAGCAAGGCACGTTCTTTTACAGGTGAATGTCAAAAAAATTAGATTGTGTATAAAAATTAAAATTTTTTTGACATTCACACTTTTAAACACATCAAGTAAGATCGCTTTATTTGCCTCTGCCGAATCTTATATACCCTTCATATTGCTCTTTTAATATACCCAGCCGAGTTATTTTGTACTGCAAATAACATAATAAAAATACCTTGTGCCAGTTTTAAAGTCCATAGAAAACTTTAAACAATTTTAACGTTCGTATGGATAATAGAAATAGATGAAGAAGATTTAAGGTCAAGAGTTATAAAAGTTTTCGACATTATTCGTATTAAAAGGTTAAAAAAAGTTGTTAATTTTTATGGGATCTTCTAGACCCCCTGCTCCTCTTCAACCTTTTTGTTCCAAAATGTAGGTCTTATCATCGAATTGCTTTTTGTAGAACACTAGAAGTCGATAGCTGTTATATTTTCCGAGAAATATCGTACCGAAAATTTCATAAAAATTGTTCATTTGTATGGAAGCTACCCCTTCGTCACCCCCCACCCAAAAGTTTTTTTCTTTAAAGCGTAGGTCTTGTTGTCGAATTTATCTTTGTAGAACATTTGATGTCGGCAGCTGTTATAGTTTCCGAGACATAGCGTTTCGAAAATTTCATAAAAACTGTTAATTTGTATGGGAGCTACACATTCTCCTGCCCCCACTCCAAAAACTTTTTCTCCAAAGTGTAGGTCGATAGCTAAGATTATTCTAAGATTTAGCGCATGAAATATTTCACAAAATTTGTGCAATTGCAGAGAAAAAACCACTTCCCTTGATCCTATCTGAAAAAAACTTTTTCCTTTTGAAGTCCCTATTTTCAGAGTATCCGTGCCAAGTTTGACACCAATAACTGGTCCGTATCACTTTATTTGACTCCGGAAACTTGATTTCAACAGACTGACAGACGGATATGGCTATATCAACTTCCCTATCTATAAGGATCCAGAATATTAATACTTTATGGGGTCGCAAATGGAAAATAAAGAAATTTCAAACGGAATGACATACTGATATAAACCCTTATCATTATGTCAAGGGTATACAAAAGAAAAGCAGAGGGCGAATTTTTGAATTCGCCTTGATATTACTTTACTTTTAATTTAATTTGTTTTTGGCATACAAGGCACATACAGAGAACCAAGGCACAGGTAAATTAAGAGCCCAGCTGATTAAAATCAATTTGACATTTTCACGTTATAAAAATTTAATTTTGTATGAAATTTTAAACTTTTCTGACATTCTACCGTTCAAATACAAAAAGGAAATGCAGAGGGCGAATTTTTGGAATTCACCTTGGGTTTATCTTGCTGAATGTGCCTTGCAGAGAACTGTTTTCATAAAATTTAACACCAGTCTGTTTTCATCAGGACCTGTTGAAATACTGTTTTTTTAGCAGGATTTATATATTCTTCAACAAGAGGCTGCCAATTTGATAAAACTTTTAAAAATCTAGTGTTCATGATTAATGGTTATAAATGTATTTTGTATTTTGTATTTTGTATTTCAAATAAAAGATACTAAAATACTGTATTTTGTATTTTGTATTTGAAATACTCGACTTGAAAGAATTTGGTATTTTGTATTTGAAATACAAGCGGAAGAAGTATTTTGTATTTTGTATTTCAAATACAGCAAAGCAAGTATTTTGCCCAACTCTGTGTGTTACATACATACGTAAGTACGTACCGGAGATGGTTTTATTTTTGGCATGACTACTACTCGTATTATACTTTAAGAAACTTTTATGCGGTGTTGTCTGCGGTCTTAAAATTTATATGAAAGAATGTAATAAAAATTAATAAAAACTTAAGCACAGCGCTTGGGGCAAGGTAACTTTTAACGCTGTATATGCTTAAATGACACCCTATTAACAGCATGTGCAGTAGCTCATAGAAAAGGCTTAACCAAAAACTTAATTTACAAAAAAGACAGTAAAATAGTATTTTTAAAGAACTCTTTATTATAGGAATTGCCTTAAGATTATTTCTTAAATATTCTCTAGCATACCTTAGGGCTTTTAAGAAAGACATTTCGGATTGTAGCCTTTTAAGCTCTATAGAAATTAGTTAAATCTTTTTATTAGCTTATAAATATTAGGAAAAAAGTATACCTACATTTAAAACAAAGAAATTATTAAAAAAAAGTGTCGTTAAACCATACCATTATATCTAAACAATTTTCAATTAATTTGACACATACTATACTGACAGAAGCATCTTATAATTCTCATTTGGTTTGTAACTAGTTTGGAATAGAAGTTATAATTTTTTTTAACGAAATCGGAACGATGCCACTCATGGTTCAAGTAAGCTGCTGGAAACACGACTATTCGTAAGACTAGCTTGTATATATTTCGTATCCGAATACAAGGCCTTTTGCATTTCTCTTTTACTCAATAACAATACCAGATCAAATTAAGTTTTAAGCCAAAAAAAAGGCCCCAAACATTTCTCCAGTGATCGTTATCAACACCAGACTGTATTTTAGTCGTAGCTTTCTCTTGTATCCGTTCTCATACTTCGTATTCTGATGATTCCTTTCTTGTTTTGACTCCTTTTCCCTGTTTTTCACGGAAGCAGACTGTTTAGCAACCTTGAAAAGACTGAGTCATGACTCAGACGGAAAAGGCTGCACCACAAAGCTCATTTCTCTCTCTATAAGCAAATATTTTAAGTAACGCCTAAAGGTACGCAAGTCAGAAGTAAGAAGAAGATAAAACCGTTTTAGTTTTTATTAAGATTTATATTGATAATTGCAATCGGAATGCTAAAAGGCCTCAATATTTATTTTTTCTCATTTTTCATATGGAAAATCCTTTAAAATCTGCCTTAAGGTCTTAAAGAAGACGAAAAAAATTAAGTCCCACAGAACTGCCGCATTTTTGCTAAAACTCTTTAACAATAATAAATTAAATTAAAAATTAAAACCAACAGCTGTTTATGACGGTGAATGTGTAAGAATGTTTTTGTTGTTGATGTTGTTGTTGCTGGCGATGGTGGGGATCTAAAAAATTACTTTAAGAGTCTTAGTATGAGTCATTTTACTTGTATTTTAAACTTAAATGTAAAGAAATCAATTTATTGGTATTTTTAAAGGAGTAAAAAAATTTTTTTTTATTAATGGACGTGTGTGTGTAGGACTATATGGCAGTATAGATGATGATGAGGGCAACGAAAATAGCGGGTGTTGTAGCGTCTTGCAAAGTCTCAGACACGTTTTAATGTCAAATATTTACTAAAACTTCTATTTTTGTGCCAAAAGAGAGACATTTGCAAATAAGCAAGAACACACAAACAGACAAGCACATTAATAAAAAAAATTAAAATAATTTTATTAAAAGCAACAATAACAACCATTTTTTTCTTTTTTTTTTTTTTGTCTTCAATGAGTTAATCGCTGCAAATGTGGCCTGTATTTAACTCAAGCGAAAAGAATAAATTATTTTTGAATTATTATTTTTTTTTTAAATTTTGTTGATGATAAAGTGTGGGTTTAGTTTAGTTATTTTATCCGTTAAATTTTTTGAAAAAAATTTTTTTTTCTTTTTTTATGCTTCATCCTTTGTTAAAATCAGCCGTTTAATAGTTTAAAAACTTCAACATAATTTTTTTTATCTAAATGTGTTTTATAAATATAGTTCAAAACATTTGAGAAGTTTTTTTTTTCACAACAACATTTAATAGTTTTTGCTAAAACTTTAACTGAACTATTGACCTTGTTATTCTTTAATGAGATTTAATTGTTTTTATTTTTTTTTTTTTTTTGTTTAGCCGCTTTGGAAAATAAAAAAAAAATATTGTTAAGTAAACTGGTTTATAAGTATCTAATACAACATTATTTTGTTTAAATAAAAATAGATTTGTGAAACAATTAACGAATAAATAGGTATATTGCCGTTTCATACCCTACACTTGAGAGGTAGGGGTGTAAGAGTTTGTCATTACGTTTGAAATAATCTGCTCTTTTGTCTTGATTGGGATTGATTCTCGCATTGCAAAATGTCAATTATTTAGAATTGATAAATTCGTCCCCTACTTCTGCTGAAATCAATTAAATAAAGGTAATCTTGCTGCCACTTGTAATGACACCACTGCTGTAATAATTCCTTGAAGCGGCGATCAGGTCCCGCTGGGAGCTGGTAAAAGCGACTTGTTGCTTGAGGTTTCTTCGAGGTTGTGCCAGCTACTACAAAAAAAAATCAGTCTAAATAAAAAGAACAATAAAAAAGGAACCCTTTTGATGAGGAACCCCGTAATCGAAAAAATTAGCACAATTTTAGGGGTATGCATCTGAAATGTTTGACCCCTTGTGGCCAGCTATAAAGGTTATTTGGCTATTCTTCAAACAGAATAAGCGAAACTTAATTCACAAGAGAGCAACAGACTCACTTGTGCTGCTGGTGAAGAGGTACTTGGGTATGATCGACTTCGCAGGAACTAGTGGTAAGACCACTGGGGAGAAAATTCCCCGCACACGGCTTAAACCAGCTTCTACGCAGATTGAAGAAAAAGCTTCTGCTACGTTTGTATAGGGAAAAGAAAAAGGATGAACGGCACCTGTTCAAACGAAAATAAAAACAAGAGCAAAATAGAAGTGGAGGTAAAAAAATTGAGACGCATGACGACAGGGATGAAACCCACAAATTCCTTTAAAAAATTAAGCGTCAATCTGAAGAATTTGGGTGTAAAGAGTTTTTCTCTGCCAGTTGGAATCTAGTAACGGATGCACAAGGTATACTAAGACTGTGAAGGAGCATTTTTACAAAGTTTTGGTAGACGATGAAATCAACAATTCCTTAAATGAAAGTAGGCACCCGAAGTGCTAATAAACGACGATGGTATCGTTACCACAACGCCTGCTTTAATTAAAATGCGCCCGCCTCTCTGGAGCCAATGTTTTGCCCGTTAATTCTTTCAAAATTGAAGCCAGAGTTCGTAAGGCAAATGCACCCACTTTAGTCCAAAATTTTTTATGGGTGCCCCGGTAGGTCAGTGGTAAGTGCACGAGTCTACCAGTCAGGGGTTGTGGGTTCGATTCCCACCAGAGACCCTGGTAAGTCTGCTTTATTCTTCTGTTCTTTCTTTCTTATCTATCCTTCTCTAACTTTCTTCTTTCCTCCGTCCCAACCTATTCTATCTGCCTCTCCAGGTAACACAAAGGGACCGAATTAAGCGGACCCAAGTGAGCTGTATCCTTCCCTTCAACGGCTGCCTGTTCTACCTAACCTAACCTTATCCAAAATTTGATCTCAAGAATGCATTTTCGATGAGTGGAACCTCAGTATCTCTGTTCTATTTACAAGAAAGAAGCATTTCGACCAACTAAAGAGGCATAAGTCACCTCTCAATGCCATAAAAAATACCTTTTAGTGTAATACGCGTACTAAAGTCCAAAGAATTAAAGTCCAGCTTAAAAGGTAACGAGGAATCCGTTAATGGGCAACGCAGAAAGGGGCGACTTCGTTGCAATCATCGTTTCTTTTTTTATTATAATGTGATTATCATTGCCACCCCCTCCCCCCTTCCCCCTGCAAAGGAATTACCCGTTTCCATTTGAACAGCAACTAACGTTACAAACTATTGGAGTATACCGGATAGACCGAAAGTAGGGAGCTAAAATACACAAAATAAATTCATGACTAAACGAGGATAAACTGGTTTTAAAGTTTCATTTTGCTTAAATAAATTAATTTTAATTAATTTTAAAGTCAACTCTATATAAAAAGGAAAACTTAAGTAAATTAATTAATTGGCTACCATAAGTTAAAAAAAGTTTTGCAATTAAAAACATTAAATAGAAAACTAATACATAAATAAAAAAAATCTGTTTTTATAGAGCATGTGACAAACCCCAAAACATTAATACACCCAAAATATAATACAGTAATTCGTACTTAAAAAAACCCTGGGCCAGTTTTAAAAGTACGAAAAACTTTTTTAAAGAATGATTTCATTTAGCAAAAATTTCCGAATTATTAAGGTGCCTAAAATTTCAAAAGCAAAATTAAATAATTTCAAGAGTCAAAATTTTTTCTTTTCAAGATTAATTTTTCGCCCAGTGTACTTAAGTGTTATATTTTATAATTAAATTTATTTAATTATTTAAAATTTTTTGCAAAAATATTAACATCTTATTTTTATTCCGAACGACACATAAAATTATAGTTTATTTATAATATCCCGTTGTCCTTATTTGTTTTTTTTTTAATTTTTGTAAATCAAATGCCGCCGCCACCTTTCGCTTCATTTTTAATTTTTGTAATTTAAAATTTTCTAAAATATTTTGTTGTTTTGTTGTTTGTCATGTCATTAAATTGTAAAAAATAAACTAGTGTTAACAATTTACATTAATAGTGTGGCTTTAGTAATTTACTATACGTTTTCTAAATAATTAAATGCTAAAATATGTACATAAGCAATATGTGTAGTAAACACTTTAGAGTGTGTCATTTTCAATAACAATTTAAAAGAGAGATTGTAATTAAATTGCAAATTTGTATGTGTTTTAATAATAAGCTAGACTTAACGTATGGGTGGCTAAACGGTTTTAAAACATACGTTTATAAATACGTATGTAAATATTAGATGTGAAAAGTACTGCAAACAAGTTTTTACATGAAATCCTACCATATTAGATATTATCCGTGTTATCCGAAAACATTTAGAAATCACTTTTTTTAACTAAATATTACATTATGGGTACTGGTACGATCATTCAGTGTTTCTCAACTGTTTATCTTTATTATCCACCTGGATTTGCTTTATCCGTACACAGAACTTCATTACAAAATGCAACCATTTTTTTCTTATTTATTAAAGAAATTAATGGCGAATTTTTTAAGCATGCATAAATAAGCCTTAATCTGTAATAATATTTTTTATCCGTTTTATCCATATGTAATGTGTATGTGTATATTTAAGCAAAAAAATATATTTTGTATTAAGCTAAGTTAACACAACCCCTGTTCTAACCCTAAAATTTTTGTTTATCCTTAGCATAATTAAATTTTTTTTATTTTTTATCCGGTTATCCAAAATGACATCAAGATTAAACAAACCCTTTAATACAGCCTTGAGGCTTTTTGCCATAATTAATTTTTATCCGTACATCAAATATAATGGAAATTGCATTAAAATTAATTTTTGCTAACATAAAAAATTACAAAACATTTGTAAGAAAGTATATTTTAGGATAAGGTATCAAATTTTTTTTACAATCCTGGTCGTTTTTACAATTATCCGAAATCGAATTTGGTTTATTTTAATATGCAGTGAAGCATAAATTAAACGTTTCAGGCCTGGAATTTATTGAAACATTTATTATTACTGTTATACGGTGTTATCCATTTTATCCGAATTAACAAAAAATTTTCAATTGATTAAAAAAACTTAAAATTTGAGACCTTTTATGTCCCTACGGGACAACGAAAAATTTAAAATAAACTTAAAACCTAAGTTAAATGCATTAATTTAAATTATTTATGCTTTTTCTGACTTTTCTAGTTTTATCCAATCTTCACCCGATATCATAAAAATATTTTTGAATGGCATTTTAATCATAATTTCAGCCCCTTTTTTGCTATATAAACTTTAACTGCTCTAAGCCTTTTTATCCGGTGTAAATATCAAAGACTAAAAATACTACTTTTAATTGCAAAAAGAGATTCTTTATAAATTTATTTTAAACCAAATCAACTTTTTTCGTATTAGATCCCTATTATCTAATTTTATCCGTTCTTATCCGTAAATGCAACACTGATTTAAATATTACTACTAACTAAATTTAAAGCATTTTTGGCTGAATGAAGCTTAAAAATGTTCATAAATATTAAATTTTTTTACCCCTTAGTTGCTTAGCTAACATGTTTCAATAATTATTTAAAACAAACATGTACCTTCTAACAACTAATAACTTTAGACACATAATAATCATTTTTCAATTATAAACTATTTTGGAAATTTTAATTATTAAATTACTACTATTAATGTTAGAAATTTGTTTTTAAAGCAAAAATATATTTTAAATATTTAAAACATTAGAAATTTTAATTGAATATCAATTTTCAATGTGTTAAATGGAATTTTAATTACTCATATTTAACAAATTATTTACTTTTTAATGACGTCATTTTATGTTTGTATTTGGAGGGCGTACAGCAGACAGTTTGGAAATGAGTATGTTTGTATGAAGTTTTCATACAAAAAAAAGTTATTAACAATATTTTTATAAATAGAATGAAATAGTTTTTTTAAATTATCAACCTTTTTATATTTCTACAGTTATTTCTTGATAAAAAAATCCCTTTTTTTGGAAAAATTAACTTTTCCTATCTCTTTTCGGTCTATACAACAGGTAATGTTTTTTGTGACAGTACAGTGTAACCAAAATGTAAGCCACCTTAAATGAGGGCCCAACAAAATAAATATTTAATTTTACAAATAAATTTTTATCAGTATTTCGTTACGTATACACAAGTAACTATAACTGGGCTTTAAGCACTATTATCTAATCTTATCATAAAAAATTTACTCATACACTTGCTTCATACAATCTCTTTTACTAAACATGTAGATAAAATGTGAAAATTGTAGAGCAATCAACCTGTTGTATGGAAAAAAATCTTTTTTTAATAATTTTTGTACTTTTGAAAAAAAGAAGAAAATAATATTGGGTTTTCAATATCATTTGTGGCGGTAGTGTGTCAGTTAACGAACGAAAAACGCAACGACGAGAAGAATAAATCTTTAAGGTTTTATTTGGAGATAAATTCTTAAAAAAACTAAAACTAATTTAAAAAAAGATAATAAAAAAAAAATAAAAATGGTGTCTGTAGAAACAATTGGTTCCATATTTATCAAGGCCTTAAAATTGGTAGGAATTATAGTAAAATTTTTTTTTTTAATCAATAAACGTAAAAAAACTTAATAACGAGATTAAAAAAATTTAAATAACGAATAAATATATTTAAAAAGAAAATTTTAAATAAAAAATAGATGTAATGAAAAACAGCTAAATAAATTTTTAAAAGTGATTGTTGATACATAAAAAAAAATAAAATTAAATTAAAAATTTTTGACATAAATATACTTAAAACCGTATTATCCGCTGTTATCCATAGTAAGAGTAATGTGTTGAAGCATATGTAGGTAAAAAACAAGATTTTTGGACCTTAATTAAGTAGTTCGTCTATTATCCGCATCTATCCGCATATATTAAACTTCAAAATTTTCCAGAAAAATTGTAAAAAGTCAAAAAATCCTTTAAAGTTTTACTAAAATTGACTTTCCCTTCTGGAATATGCCTTTAACGTAATTATCCATCATTATCCATATTTTATATAAAGCACATAACTTCAACACATTGAATTCAAAAAAATTTTTTAATGAAACCCATAATTTTATGTTAAATGACAATAAAACAATGTTATCCGATTTTATCCGTTTTTATCCTTTTTTAAAATTAACATAAAATTATTAAAATTTGCTGATTTTTTATGTGAAAATGGTATTTAAGAAAATCTGCAAAAAAATATTGCCAAAAAAAATTTCGAAATAAATGGATAAAAAGTTGTCATAGTTTTTAAGGATAAAAACAAAAAAAATGCTAAAAAAAGTTCTTTAATAATTATTAGACTATGAACAAGCTAAAGACAATATTATCCTCTAGGATCTACTTTTTATCAGAAATTATCCGTTTTTATCCATTTTATCAATATAATAGAATTTGTTTACTATTTTAAACTTAACATAAATTGAAGCCTTTCAAATACATTGCAACAATAGTTAGCTGAAAACCTCGGCTCTTCCATCATAAAAATTTATATTTCATTTCAGTTATGAAATAAAGTAAACAACACATTTAACACATTTTGCAATAAATGAGTCATTTATAAAGCCAACACATATAAGCATTAACTTTTAAATCAACCACTCCCAAAAGCATGGTCAACTTAAGCAAAAATATCATAAACATAGAAATTATTTTTATTACATTTATTATTCGTAACAGTTGAGTGGCTAATACTGTACATACTTGCAATTGTAGTAGTGTGAAATATTCATAATTAAAACAAAAATACACCCATACCACAAACAAATGTGTTATAATATAAGTAACTGATAACCAAAATGTTTCAAGGTATTTGACTTTTTTTACATATTTCTCACATGGTGTCAATTAATCATAAGGAAAAAAATAACTGATAATGAATTAATGTTATCAAAAGTAATTAAAAATAAATACGTTACAAATTATTAGTTGAGATTTCAATAAAATTAATACAGTTATTCTAAAAAAAATTTCAAAATTAAGAACCTCTTTGAGAAAGACAAACAGATGGGCCTAACGATAAAATGTTATAAATAGGGTTATAAATACCTGTTAAAAAAAAATCAAATTAAAAATTTAAGTTGTTTTTCAAAATTCCTAGGACTACATTTTTTAAGTTTATAACCGGTTTATAACCAGTCTAAAATTCTAAAAATAATGCTTTTAATCGTTTAAAAAATTTGATTTTAGGTATTTTTTTTTTGTAGGTCCCTAAAAACAAATATTTTTCTATCCCGGTTTATAACCGATTCAAGACTTTTGATTTTTTTTACCCCAGTTTTGTTTTGTATTTAGGTTTTATAAAACAGGATATAATATTACAAAAACTGTTTTTATAAATTCGCAAAACAAATCAAAATTAATCGAAAAAACCCCGATTAAAAGTTGTTGTTGTATATCTTAGAAAAATATACTTCAAAGTTCAAGAAAAACTACCCTAATAAAAAAAATTTTTTAATTTGCTCAAGATGAAAAAAATTAAAAAATACGAGACGAACAAATTAATCGAATAAAAATATTTTGCTTTTTTTTGAAAATTGGTCAAAATTGTGTATCAAAAACATTAGCACATATCTTACTCATTTATTAATAATTTATAATAATGTTAGACAAACTTAGAAATTTTTATCTGATAAAACTCCGGCTCCGAATAATAAACCGATTAAAAGTTATTCGGACAAAAAATTTTAAAACTAATTTTAGATAAAATAAAAGAATAATTTTTAGAGTAAATCAACATTATTTTGCGAAAACATTAAAAATTTAAGAGCGATTAAAAAATTCAGGTTTTTAATCAAAAAAACTATTCGGTTAATTATATCGAAAATTTTTTTATTAATATACCAAATTTTTAAGGATTATAGCAGTTATTACGTAAAATTATTTATAAGACAATTTTTAATTTTAATGGGAACCCCCTTTTTCATTTAAAATTATTGTCATATATAAAAAAAATTTTTATCGCCCTTAAAATTTAAGCCAAATTAAAAAAATGTAAAATTATTCGATAACAACTTATCGATTTCAATTTGATTCTTTTTCTTTTGATATTTAATTCCTCAGCTGCTTTACATAAACTGATTAACATTTTACACTTACATTAAAAAAAAACAAATAATTTGAACCGATTGTTCGAATAAAAAATACTCGATTGTTTTTTTTATAATAGAAAGACAAGCTGCGATTGCAACTAATTTATTGTAATTAAAAAATAAATTTTCAAAAGTTTGGCAAGAGAAATTTTGTACATCTCAAACATTTAAGGGTCTCCCTAAATATCAAACTTAACTTAATATTGTTAAAACGATTAAAAAAAATTCTAAATATATTTTAAAAATATTTTTTTTTAGGTTCTCAACTTGATCATCATTATTCTTTATCGAATTGGTGACGGCGGTGAGTTCTTAGGTGTTGGCGGCACATGGAATCTGAATGAGGAGAAAAGTGCCGACTGTGAAATTGTAGCCTCTGGCGTAATGGTGGGATTTTTTATTTACACCGGTTGCCATACTATAGCATATTTCTTTGGTACTACCAAACACAAGAGGTTAAAAGAATAAATTTAACATAATTAATTTTTATAAGCTTAAATTTCTTTTTAATTTTTTTAGAGAATTATCCGATACCATTATGAATGTGGTGGGCACCTTTATGTGGGTGGCGGTAGGTGGAACTGCTCTCCACTACTGGAAGGGGTATATGAAGGATAATGATTTCTTGTATGTAGCCTCTGAAAGACAAGTTGGTATTGCCATGGGTGCTTTGTGTGTTATAGAAGGAGCTCTTTATCTTTTGGATACTGTTTTGGCTTGTATACATTATTCAAAGGGAGATTCGGAATATGTGCAGTAAAAATAAAGACATTAAAGAACAAACTTTTATATTTTTTACATTATAATTTTCTTTAAATTTAGAATTTATGTTCAAATTAGTTTTAAAAACAATTTTTTTTTTATTTGAAAGCTTATGGAAATATTTTTGAAGTTAAAGAAATAAATTAAAGGATTTGAAATACCAACAAATTAAACAAAAAATCTTAATTTAAGAGATTTTTAGAATAGCTTTCATAATTAAACGTCTTTAAAAAGTTTAAAACAAAATTTTTTAAATGTAATAACATTTCAAGGTACAATTATACCGGTAGTATTAAGAACAGACTATGAATTTGCTTCTTGGTTAAACAAAGTTTATGTCAAATTTATAAATTAACAACTCCAGGGTACACTAAACCTTTTTGTGTTTGAACATGGTAATGTCACAAAAATTATAAATTTTATACAAAATTAAATATTTGTAAAAGAGAATGTCAAGTTTACTATAGTCAGCTGGGTCTTGATATTATCTGTATGAGTGTACACTGAACATATCCTTAATATTTTTATATTTTTATTTCCTGTTATACAAAAACAAAATTCCAAAAGTAAAATAATTAGTTTGTCCTGATATTTTTTTCCTAAGATAGCTATGAAAGCATTAACATTCAAAAAAATTTCACTTTTGTATTAATTTCTAACCTCACTTTTTGACAATTGACAGCTAATCAGAGTTGCATTTTAAGATACTTAACAGAGTTGATTCCTGTTAAGGCAATTAGTTACAAAACTAAAGCATATTTAAAGGCTTTTAAACGCTTAAGTAATACGTCATTTTGGTTTTTATATAATAAAATTTTTTTAACGCTATTTTACTAAATTCATTTAAAAACAAGTAAGAGCGCTATATTCGGCTGTGCCGAATCTTATATACCCTTCACATTGGTCTTTAAATATACCCAGCCGGGTAATTTTGTACTGCAAATAATATAATAAAAAACCTTGTGCGAGTTTTAAAGCCCATAGAAAAAATAACAAAATTTTAAAGTTCGTATGAATAATAGAAATAGATGAAGAAGATTTGAGGTCGAGAGTTTTTAAAGTTTTCGACATTATTCATATTTAAAGGTTAATAAAACTTATTAAATGTTCTAGTCCCCCTGCTCTTCAACAACTTTTTCACCAAAATGTATGAATTATTTGATTATTACTTTTTGTAGAATATTCGAAGTCGGTAGCTGTAATAATTTTCCAGAAGTAGCGTATCGAAAATTTTATAAAAATTGTTAATTTGTATGGGAGCTACCCCTTCTTCACTCCCCATCCGAAAATCTTTCTCTTCACAGCGTAGCCCTTAGCGTGCAATTACTTTTTGTAAAACATTTCATTTCGATATCTGTTATAGTTTCCGAGATATAGCGTATCGAATGTTTGAAAATAATTGTCGATTTGTATGGGAGCTACCCCTTTTTTTGCCCCCACCCAAGAAATTTTTTCCTTAAGGCGTAACACTTAGCGTGCAATTAATTTTTGTAGAACATTTCATTTCGATATCTGTTACAGTTTCCGAGATATAGCGTAACGAATATTTGATAATAATTGTCGATTTGTATGGGAGCTACCCCTTTTTTTGCCCCCACTCGAAAATTTTTTTCTTAAGGCGTAACCCTTAGCGTGCAATTACTTTTTGTGAAACATTTCATTTCGATATCTGTTATAGTTTCCGAGATATAGCGTATCGAATATTTGATAATGATTGTCGATTTGTATGGGAGCTACCCCTTATTTTGCCCCCACCCAAAAAATTTTTTCTTAAGGCGTAACCCTTAGCGTGCAATTACTTTTTGTGGAACATTTCATTTCGATATCTGTTATAGTTTCCGAGATATAGCTTATAGAATATTTGATAATAATTGTCGATTTGTATGGGAGCTACCCCTTTTTTTGCCCCCACCCAAAAAATTTTTTCTTTAAAGCGTAGACCTTAGCGTGCAATTACTTTTTGTGGAACATTTCATTTCGATATCTGTTATAGTTTCCCAGATATAGCTAATAGAATATTTTATTATAATTGTCGATTTGTATGGGAGCTACCCCTTTTTTTGCCCCCACTCGAAAATTTTTTTCTTTAAAGCGTAGGCATTTTTGCCCAATTACTTTTTGTAGAACATTTCATTTCGATATCTGTTATAGTTTCCCAGATATAGCTTATAGAATATTTTATAATAATTGTCGATTTGTATGGGAGCTACCCCTTTTTTTGCCCCCACTCGAAAATTTTTTTCTTTAAAGCGTAGCCCCTAGCGTGCAGTTACTTTTTGTAGAACATTTCATTTCGATATCCGTTATAGTTTCCGAGATATGGCGTATCGAATATTTGATAATAATTGTCGATTTGTATGGGAGCTCCCCCTTTTTTTGCCCCCACCCAAGAAATTTTTTCCTTAAGGCGTAACACTTAGCGTGCAATTAATTTTTGTAGAACATTTCATTTCGATATCTGTTACAGTTTCCGAGATATAGCGTATCGAATATTTGATAATAATTGTCGATTTGTATGGGAGCTACCCCTTTTTTTGCCCCCACTCGAAAATTTTTTTCTTAAGGCGTAACCCTTAGCGTGCAATTACTTTTTGTGAAACATTTCATTTCGATATCTGTTATAGTTTCCGAGATATAGCGTATCGAATATTTGATAATGATTGTCGATTTGTATGGGAGCTACCCCTTATTTTGCCCCCACCCAAAAAATTTTTTCCTTAAGGCGTAACCCTTAGCGTGCAATTACTTTTTGTGGAACATTTCATTTCGATATCTGTTATAGTTTCCGAGATATAGCGTATCGAATATTTGATAATGATTGTTGATTTGTATGGGAGCTACCCCTTTTTTTGCCCCCACCCAAAAAATTTTTCCTTAAGGCGTAACCCTTAGCGTGCAATTACTTTTTGTGGAACATTTCATTTCGATATCTGTTATAGTTTCCGAGATATAGCGTATCGAATATTTGATAATGATTGTCGATTTGTATGGGAGCTACCCCTTTTTTTGCCCCCACCCAAAAAATTTTTTCCTTAAGGCGTAACCCTTAGTGTGCAATTACTTTTTGTAGAACATTTCATTTCGATATCTGTTATAGTTTCCGAGATATAGCGTATCGAATATTTAATAATAATTGTCGATTTGTATGGGAGCTACCCCTTATTTTCCCCCACCCAAAAAATTTTTTCCTTAGGGCGTAACCCTTAGCGTGCAATTACTTTTTGTGGAACATTTCATTTCGATATCTGTTATAGTTTCCGAGATATAGCGTATCGAATATTTGATAATAATTGTCGATTTGTATGGGAGCTACCCCTTTTTTTGCCCCCACCCAAAAAATTTTTTCCTTAAGGCGTAACCCTTAGCGTGCAATTACTTTTTGTGGAACATTTCTTTTCGATATCTGTTATAGTTTCCGAGATATAGCGTATCGAATATTTGATAATGATTGTCGATTTGTATGGGAGCTACCCCTTTTTTTGCCCCCACCCAAAAAATTTTTTCTTTAGGGCGTAGCCCTTAGCGTGCAATTACTTTTTGTGGAACATTTCATTTCGATATCTGTTATAGTTTCCGAGATATAGCGTATCGAATTTTTGATAATAATTGTCGATTTGTATGGGAGCTACCCCTTTTTTTGCCCCCACCCAAAAAATTTTTTCCTTAAGGCGTAACCCTTAGCGTGCAATTACTTTTTGCGGAACATTTCATTTCGATATCTGTTATAGTTTCCGAGATATAGCGTATCGAATATTTGATAATAATTGTCGATTTGTATGGGAGCTACCCCTTTTTTTGCCCCCACCCAAAAAATTTTTTCTTTAAGGCGTAGCCCTTAGCATGCAATTACTTTTTGTAGAACATTTTAAGTCGATAGCTGTTATAGTTTACGAGATATAGCGCATAAAATATTTCACCAAATTTGTGCAATTGTAGAAAAAATACCCCTTCCCCTGGTCCTATCTGAAAAAATTTTTTCCATTATTTAGGTCCCTTCTTTAGGAGTATCCGTGCCAAGTTTTGTGGCAAGAGTGACTATACTTACTGAGATATATAGGGATATATGCACGGATTTTGTCCTAAAAAAAATGGGTTACTCTGGGTTTTCGCTTATATCTCGGTCAATAGTGAACCGATTTTATTGATTTTAAATAGCGATTGTCTCCAGGATATTTGTAATAGTTTGACACCATTAACTGGTCTGTATCTTTTTATTTGACTCCGGAAACTTGATTTCAACAGACGGACAGACGGACAGACGGACAGACGGACAGACGGACAGACGGACAGACGGACATCGCTAAATCGACTTCCCTATCTATAAGGATCCAGAATATATATACTTTATGGGGTCGCAAATGAATAATAAAGAAATTACAAACGGAATGACAAAGTGATATATACCCTATCACTATGTGAAGGGTATAAAAACTTGTTTTTATTATTATTAAAAAGAAAATAGGTAACTTTTTAATTTCCAGTTTATTTTTTTTTTATTCTTTCCAATTCTTAATTAATTTATTTTAAAACAATTTCATTTGTTGTCAACTTTTATTAATTAAGTATAATTTATTAAGTTCAACGCTTTATATTTGTTTTAGGACAAGTTCAATTAGAAAAATACGCAAAAGCATAAGTCCAACAATTTAAATAGGAGAATTAATTGTATTGCATTAATATATATCAAGTGGAAGAGGCTTTTTTAATTAATTGAAGAAAGCAAAAATGTTTTGTTGGCAGTTAGTGACGATTTGAAATAAAATACTAAAAAAATAATAAAGTATATAAGAAACAATGATGCACTAGCTGGAGCTCAAATGCCATTTTAGGTAATTAGCTATTCGTGTAAAAACAACCACGTCCACTACATAAATATTTTTGTCATATTTTTTGCAAAGAAAGTATTATAAGCGAGAAGTTTTGCTTTACTTTTCAAATTTGAAAAAAAAGCGCCAATGAAACACACCAATTGCAAGCCAGAGCTTATGGCTATTAAGTGTCATTACAGCCCATCATTAATTCTCAATAATTTTTTTTAGTTTATGACATACCGCTACAAACAATTACTACATTGGTGAACCGCTAAAAGTTCTCATTTAGTTTATAACTAGTAAAGGATAAGGGCGAGATATTAATTTTGAAAAACAGCAGCTACCAATATCAGTCGTGTTGTGTTTTAACTCAGCCGCTGGGAACACGATCCCAACCCGTACCGTTACGTGTTTCCTGGCCAAGTTTTTGTAGGTAATTCGAAGTGTTGGATCGAATTTTTTCGCAGCCGAATACAAGGCTCCTTGCATTTTCTTTGTAATTGTTACTATACAAGATCGTATTTTGTCTGAAGCGAATTCCAGTCTCCCTAATTTTTTCGCATTCGTTCTCATAATTCGTGTCCTTATCACTCCTCTTTTATTTCTACCTCTCTCCCTTCCCAACGGGAACCAACCGTTGATATACGTTAGACAGACTGAGTCACTACCCAGTGTATTTTGAGAAAGATTAAAATTAAAAGTCGACAAGCTAATTAGGCCATATCAATGTGGATTTAGACCTGATAAGTCCACAATCAACTAGATATACGCACTACGCGAAATTCTATTAGGCAGACAATGTTCAAAAGCTTTAAAAAAACATGGGCTAAAAGCAAAGGCGAGATAACAAAAAAAAGGCTTCTCTGAGCATAATTAATATAAGTCTATGAAATACAGGGATTTGAGCATTTGTTTTTTAATTAAGCATTGACTTTTTAATTAGATTTTCAAAACCCATTTGGAGAAAAACTTGTTCCTTATGCGTTGGTTCCAAAAATAATATAAATATTTTTGTTTTACCACTTACCTGAACTTTAACTGCATTATCCACAACATCCTGATCCGTTTTCAAACGTTGCCTGCTATCTTGACTGCTGCAACGCTTATAGGCAGGTCTTTTGGCAGCTGCTGTTACAGGCGTCGAGGCCAAATCCAAAATATCCACTACATCACTATCAAGTATATAGGAATTACGCGAAATATCATTTAGTAACTCGAGTTTACGCGAATCTAAACTTTCACGATACACATTACGCGGTTTGTCCAAGTTATGCTCATAGTCCGGATCCATATGAAAACTATTACGCGAGGAACTGCGACGTTTGGCCAATTCGCGCGCGGAACCGTGTAAGGAGGAGGACGGCTTACGACGTCTTACCACTGTTTGGGGCGTAATGAAGGGTGAGGTAATCGAAGTATTGGAGGGAGTGCAGGGCGAGGCTAATATATAAGAGGAATTATCGGAGGTCATAGAAGCATCGGGTATAATGGAGGAATTAATAGAAGGATCCATAAGACTGACTTGGGAAAGCTTACGTTCCAACTGTTTTTCATAGGAATTAAATTTGTCGTAATCAATAAAGGACATGTTCTCATAACTGACCATATTATCCACAGCCTGTAGTGATTGTAACGAAGCCCGCCATTTGTCATTTAGTTTATCTTTTTTCTTCTCCGAACTTAGGCCAAAAGTATTTTTAAACGAGGTTATAAAGGTGGAAGATCTGCGTTTTTTAAAATTTGCCACCGGATCAAATATTCCTTCTTGTATCGAAACTGGTGTAGAGTTTTTGCGCAATAGAGCCGGTGATGCTTCAACAGGTGTGGAAGTGGCCTGATTAGCCATAGATTGAAAGCGTTGAGGTGTACTATTGCTGTCATTATGTTCAATGGAATTTTTGCGTGGCGATGCTGGTGAGGTGGGATCTTCTTCGCAAAGCTGTTCCAGTTGGGGCTCTATAAGGCTGCGACGATTTGTACGACGTGGCAAAATCATGGAACGACTGCGGGTAAACTTAAATGGCATATCGCTATCGTCTTCAATTCGATTAAGGCTCTCCTTACTGCTTGTTATCGAATTGATAAGTTTCGAGAGTTTACCTTTTAAAGAGAAACTGCCTGATCTTTCAAACTTAGGTGGGCCACCAACAATAATACAACGACCGCTTAAATTTGCACTATTTGTTCCTTGTTGTTGCAGTTGTTGTTGTTCATAGTATTCACGCAACTTTTGGCTGATATTTGTATTATTGCTCTGGTTGTTGTTGTTGGTTTCAGTTAAACTATTATAATTAGCGCTACTAATGTTATTGTTATTGTGATTTATTACAGTCGTTATGGGATTTTTAGTTAATTTGGCGGTTTGAAGCGAGTTTCTTTGATTCTTATTATTAAAGTGATCTGTTGTTTCATTTTTGGTCTTTTGTAGCTGTTGTTTTTTCACCAACTTTTGTTGTTTCTTTTGAGCTCTAATGGTAGCTTTGTTATCACGTGGCGTTGTCGAATTCATTGTGTTTTCGTTGTGTTAACACAATATTTTTTTTTCTTTAATTAAATGAGAGTTTCAGCTGTGTTTATGCAAACACTGTTTTTAGAGGCCACATGGAAAACTGTAAATAGATCAAATAAAATTATCTTTATTAGTTTTGTTTCGTTTTTTTTTTTTTTATTTTTCTTAAAACAAAAGTAAATTGTTTTCTTATCAGTAGAAAAATGTCGCTTTTTTTATTGGAATGGGGAAAAATTTCAATCATCAATATGTTAACTGATTAGATTTAATAAGCAAAATGAAACAAAAAAAAACGAATTTATTGCACCCCCAGCACCCCCAGCACCACCTCATCAGCCATCAAACATCTATTAATCATTGTTACATAAATTTACTGTAAGTTTTAAGTAGTTTTTGTACTTTAAACGATACTTTTGCATTTTATATATAATGAAAGCAAAAATTGATAACATTTTTTTACAAAACTTCTAAGTATTAAATAAATAATCATATTAAAAAACCGGTTTTTTTAAGTATTTATTTTTAAAATATTAATATTGAAAAAATCGCAGAAAGACGTAACACAAGAAAATATAAATATTTTAAACAAAAATTATATTCAAAAATTCTCTCACATACGCTAAAAGGGTTAAAACTTCAAAGCTAAATTAGTTTTTTTTTTTTTAATTTTGATAAAGTTTTTATTATAGGGATTAACTGATAGCACTGCTACCACAAGGCAGACATAAGGATAGTGGAACTAGAAGTTTAAAAAACCCAGTTGATTTAAAAAATTTAACTGGCTAGCACTATATATTCGGCTGGGCCGAATCTTATCTGCACTTTACATTAAAAAATTCCTACTTTTTTATATAAATTGTGTAAAAAATTTCATTAAAAATTAACATTAAGTAGTACCTTTGCCCGGCCAACTTGGCTACACCCGACCCTTCTACTTATAAAATTCAAATGACATATAGCAAACTTTACTCTAATTAATTATTTTGAATTGTTCTAAAATTATGGCATAAGTAGTAAAACATTTTAAAAAAAGGAGTACAACGCCCTTTAACATATAGAAATATTGTTTCTCTGGTGAGCATAGGGCCGCTTTTAAGCATTATTATCTCCCAGAAGTTTTGTTATTATTACTATTATTAAATCTTGTGTGCCAAATCTCTAAGAAATCCCTGGTTTAAAAGTACCTGTACTAAAAGGTTAGTTTTTGTGGGCGTGGCAGTGCCTTTAAAACTAAAACATAAGAAGCTTCCACCCACTTTTTAATCTTCAAGACTTCGATGTTTTAAATACACGTACGAAGGGTGCAGCAGAAGTACTTATTGAAAAGTTTAATTTTTGTGGGCGTAATTACGCCCATTTTTCTGACTCAAAGATGTTGACATTAAAATCCACCAATGTGGGAAACTTACTTGTACTGCCGCAGACTTTATTGCCTATAGAATTTCAACGTTAGAGGCAAAGTCTCAAAAACCGTTGCAACAGAAGTATCATTAAAAACAGTTTAAGTTTTAAAGGCGTGACACCGCCCACTTTTTTAAGCACAAAAGGTTAATGTTGAAATCACCAGTGCACACACAAAGTGAGTAGAAGTGCAGTGAGATTTAAATTTTTTGGATCATAGCACCGCGCACTTTATTGCCTTTAAAATTTCAACGTTAAAAGTAATTTATATGCATGCAAGGACCAAAAAAATCGGTGCAGTACAAAAATATTTCCGTTTGTATAGGAGCTACTATCAGATATAACGAAATACAACTGTTGCAGCGGCAGCTTAAATTTTTTTATGCCTCAGAATAATGACAAAACAAATTTCCCAAAAAAATTTTGGAGCGCTTAAATCGGGCGATCTTCCGGGCCAATTTAAACGTCAAAACGAAAGATAAGGCGATACGGGAACGCCGCCTTCAGAATATCGGAAAACTTGGCTAACATGGCCCTATAATGCGCATCATTCACTGTTGTCGTTTGACCAGCGGCGTCCTCGAAAAAATGGCCCGATGACTCCTCCAGCGTGAGCAGCGCACCATGCAGTCTATTTGAGCGGGTGTCATGTGGATTTTCGGTGCGCTAGAAGCAAAAGGTTTGCTTGTTTACATACCCGCTGAGATGGAAATGAGCCTAATCGCTCATTATGACTTTGGTCGAAAAATCGTCCACTTCTGCCTCAAGATTAAGGCAGATACAATTCCCCCCGCTTCTTTCCAACTTTTTTTCCAAATGTAAACTTTTCTTTCTCCAATATAAAAAAACATTGTCCGGAACAAGCTTAACCTCAAAACAGAGTTCGAGGAGTTTTACTTGGCTCTCACAGAAAAAAATAAAAATAATTATCAATTAAAAAATTTGTTAACTTGATTAAAAAAATGTTAAGATCACAACCTATCAAGAAATTCGCATATTCAATTAAATAATTTAATTAAAATTTTTCAATTAAAAAATTAATTAATCGATTGAATCAAAACACAAACAAATCTAAAATTAAATACAAAAAATAAAAACTTTTTTTGGTTTTTTATTTTTTTTTATATTATTTTTTATTTATTTATGTTTTTTTAATTTAATGATTTATGAATGTATTATGTTTAATTTACTTTTAAGTATACATTACAAGTCTCAGCCACGACTCGAACCATGGGCCATTTGATTGCAAGGCGTACGCTCTATCCACTAAGCCAACAAGGCATTCTATTTTTTAAAGTGTTTAGCTTAGATTTATTTATTTACCTCCACATTCAAAAATGCAACCTCAGCAAGTGAACGTAAGGTGAGCTTTGCACAAGCAAAGGAATAATAAAAAAAGCTTTAGGCGAATTTGCAGCTTTTTTGAAGAACTTGCAAACAATTAAAATTTTTTTTGAAACAATTAAATGTTTATTTAAAAATTAAAAAAAAATTTGGAATAATTTTTTCTGTGCTGAAAACTTGATTGCCACAGACGGACATGTCTAAGTCGATTTCTGTTTCTGTAATGATCCAGAATAATCATACAATATGGCTCTAAAGAAAGCCCTCCAAGTGGAAAAACATTTACCCACATTTTTGTTATAGTTTTAAACAAAAACAAAATACATTTTCGATATAAAAAAATTTAAAAAAAAAACTTAGTGTTAAAAAACTTAATCAAAATTGCGAAAAATATTAGGTTATTGCCCCTTAATAGATTACAGCCAGGCGTTGATATTTTTATTCGCTTAATTGCCTCTCGCAGACAAAACCTAAACATTTTTAGAATACAAAAAAAATTTTAATAATTTCCAATTCGATTTAAAATCGCCTTTAAAAAAACAAAAATTAAAACAGAAGCAAAGAAAGTGTGATTAAGAGTTTGATAGCTCTAAAAATAGACTCTGACATAAATTAAAATTTAGCAAAATAATAAAGCTGATTAATAAACTATGCATTTACATACATTTCCAAGTACTTTTATAAAATATTTGCACACTTATTTTAATGTACTATAAAAGTTTAAGCGTATTAATCAAAAAAAAGGTGAGTGTATTGAGGTTTTTGCATTTTTATTTGCATGTGTAAACCCCTATTAAGTGATAAAAGGGGAAGGAGTCAGTCAAGAAAGTCAAATTTAATCATGCGGAAATTATTGAAGACAATGTGTTCAAACATCTACCATGTATGCTCTCTAATATTAATTTAATTTGGTTTTTAAAATAAAAAAAAAATTAACTTATTAACTTATTCAAATTGAGAAAAAAAAACTTACAAATCATGCCAAACCCTGTTTTTTAATTGTGATTGAACTCTGCACCTGCACTAGTTTCCAAGGATTTTCTAGAAAACGCGTCTATTGCTAATAAATAGTTTTTTTTTTTGTTGTTTGTGTTATCAATTTTAATTAAAAAACTGATAAAATTCTTTAACATTGCTTAAGTTTTATGACAGCAACAATAAAAAAATATTTAGAATAGATAAGTCAACGTACATGGAAGAACTTTTATAAAGTTTTTAAGCCAAGATTATTAAAACAGTAAAAATTAAAATAAAATGGCTGCAAATTACAGGGTGTCTGGTGGAAAATTTATATTTTTAAATGCATTGACTTCCAAAAGTAATAAACGGTGTGAAGGGAGGGTGGCGCCATTGGAATTATCGATTGTGCGAATTGATCAGTCACGATGTCGCAGTGGTGGAGTAAGCATCACGCTTTCGCTGTGGAGGCATTTTTTAAGATAATAATTCTTACGAAATTGCTCGTCGAAAATTTTGTTCAAAGTTTGGTAATCGGCAAATACGTGATGGACCGAGTGAAAATTTAATTCGTTCGGCCATAAACGTTCCACGACCAAGTCCAGTGGATCTTCAAGAATCCCGAAAACATTAAACTGGTTGAAAGCAGTTTACGTGAAACTCTGCGACTCTCAATGCAGAAAAGAGTAGCCTCACTGGGACTTCCAAGAGCAGTTATTCATGCAATTTTAAAAAAGGATCTGAAGTTCCATCTTTACGAACTGAAAAAAATGACTTTAATTAACGCAAAAATTTTTGTGAAAGGATGTTGAAGCGTTTTCGCACTGTTAATCGTATTTTTAGGAGCGACGACGCTAATTTTCACTTAAACGGTCACGTCAATAAGCAAAACTGCTGTTACTGGTCCCGAAGAACCCGCAATCCTCGATTGAAATATCAAAAACCATTGCATTACCCCAGGGTAACTGTTTAGTATGTCTTATCCACGCATGAGATAATTGAAGTATTTTGCTCCAAAATTTTCGAGGCCAGGCGACGAATGTAAGCGGGGAAAGTTATCAACGCATGATTATGGAATTCGTTTTGCCAAACCTGCAAGCTCATCCATCGTACTCTTCACACACTTGGTTTCAACAGGATGGGGCGACTGCACACACAGCCAGAGCTGCGATGAATTTGCTTCGGGAAAATTTCCTCCAAAAACTTGAGTTGCTTTGGGGACATTCCATGGCCACCCAGGTCGCCCGATCTAACTTACATGGATTTTTTTATGGGGCTACCTCAAAGGGAGGTTTTGTAATGACGATTCCTAATCTCTTGTGACCTTAAAGGAAAAAAATATTTGTCGAGAAATCAGCTCCATTGCAGCAAGTTTACTGCATCGTGTGGCGCAGAACACCAGGCCCCGTTTTGAAGAGTGTGTTTAACTGGAGGGAAGACATCTGGATGACATACTCTTTAAAAAATAAGATCCGCATTTCCATTCTATCGTTCAATACTTTTTATAAAACTTTGTGTCAATTTTTTTTTATTTATGTTTGAAAATACAAATATGCCCCCAGGCACCCTGTATTATTAAAAAATATCAACATGCATTTTTATTTCTTTAGTAAAAATTTTTGACCATGGACAGTAATGTGAACGGTGCTTTTCCAGAGTTAAAAAACTTTAGGATGGCAACACTTTTTTAACTGGTGGCCATTTTTTCAGCTGTAAAGTGATTTATGTTTAGTACGTTAAAGTATTCTACATAAATAGACAGAGGCCTGAACAAGGTGCAAACGTTTTTGCATCACGTTAACCCTAAAAGATAATACGCATCCACAGAGAAGTCGTACAGTGCTGTTGGAAAAGAGACTCGAATAAGTCTATCCGCCGTCGTTCCCATAAATTACCGAATTTTTCGTTTACCAATTGAACAACCATGATCTGCAGGAGCTGTGGTTTCAATAAGACTGCACAATATGTAACAAGCTCGTTCCACAACTGACTTATTGAAGGAAACACTTGGTAACCGCAAAGTTTCACGTTTTGACCCACTAATTGGCTTTAAAGATCATGCGATTTAACGCTGCTAAACTATTTTCAAAGAGGATATGTGAGGTTTGTTGCCGACAAGCCTGAAAAACGATTGACCACTTGGAGGGCACCATTTTCTGCGTATTGTCATGCCATAAAGGTTAATTTATACGTGACTTAACCAAAGCCACAGAAAACAGCTGTTCGAACCAAACTTATAGACAACACTGTATTTGATTATAGGCGACTTACCATTACGCTATAACCATAACCCTAGAAACCAATTGAGTTTTGATTTTTAATGCAACGGTTATGGTTATGGCGTTATGGTAGGTTACATATAATTAGACCTTTAATGTTGGAAAAGTCATTGTAGCCTTAGATAACGTTCGAACCAGCCGTGGCAGTCATTTTCCGAAAATCATATTCAAATTATATCAAGATTATACACCTCTTAAAAAAACACCCTTTACTTGCTTGCATTTAAATTTTTATTTGGTGGCAACACTGTTTAGGGCTTATGCACATTAGACCGTTAGATTGAAAAAAATTTATTGAATTTTTAAAAATCACAAAAAATTTAGAGTAAATGTATTTTGCCCACTAACTAACTTATTTGCTCGTACACATGACGACGATGTTCGATATGTATCATTAAGTGAATATGCTTAGACATCTGGTAACCCAAGATTTATTAACAATTTTTTTTTTTTTTTTTGTAACATTGAAAACGTGTATAAGCTTATATTTCAACAAAGTATTATCTTATAAATTTTGTTTTCATAAAAAAATTTAAAACAAAAATACAAGGACACATATACAACCAAACCTTAAAAATTTAATTCCTAGAGGTAAAAAAACATTTTTAAGATGTTTTTATCGCATTTTTAGAAATTAATTCAAGAGCTTCAGCTAGAACAAAATATTTACTAACCAATTTTTCAGTTATTTTAATATTTACTTAAAGTTTAAAGACTTAAAGGGGAAGAGATTCCCAACGAAAACCTTGGAGGGGTCTTTATGAAAAAAAATCTTTATATGAGTTTGACATTGTGTTTGGGGCAGAAAGGGAAAAAATTTAGCCATGTCTCTTTGAGGTATCCACGTAACGAAATCCATGGGAGTTGAATCGGGCAGCCTCGGTTGCCATGGGATGTCCCCAAAGGGACTGATCAGTTTTTTTGGGGAAATTTTCCCGAAGCAAATTCATTGAAGCTCTGGCTGTTTATGCAGTCGCCCCATTCTTTTGAAACCACATGTGTAAAGAGTACGATGGATGAGCTCGCAGATTTGGCAAAACGAAATATTTAATCATGCGTCGGTTATTTTCCCCGTTGACATTCGTTGCCTGGCCTCGAGAATTTTGAAAACAAAATACTTAAATTATCTCATGCGTGGATAAGGCACACTAAACAGTTACCCTGGGGCAATGCAATGGTTTTTGATGTTTCAATCGAGGGTTGTGGGCTCTTGGAGACCAGTAACAGCAGTTTTGCTTGTTGACGTGGTCATTTAAGTGAAAATGAGCCTCGTCTCTCCAAAAAATGGGATTTACAGTGCAAAACGCTCCAATTTTTTCGTTAATCGAAGTCACTATTTTTCAGGTCTTGAACAATCTGAATTTAAAAAAGGATGTAACTTCAGATCCTTTTTTAAAATTTCATAAATAATCAATTCGGGAAGCTCCAGTGAGGCTGCTGTTTTCCGTATTGAAAGCCGCGGATTTTCCGTAAGCTGCTCTCAACCGTTTCAATGTTTTCGGGAGTCCTTAAAGATCGACCGAGCCCTGATCTTGGGGCCTTCATAGCCAAATCAGTTGCACAAAATCTCTACACCCACGAACGAATTTAATTTACACTCAGTCCATCAAGTACTCGGCAAATAGCGAACTTTGGACAAAACTGTCGACGAGCGAATACGTAAGAATCATTACTCTTAAAAAATGTATCCACATCGAACCCGCGATGCTCACTCGACCACCAGGACATCGTGACTGACAAATCCGCACAATCGATAATTTCAACAGCGCCTACCTCCCTCCGCACCGTGTATTACTTTTTTGAAATAATTGTATTTAAAAATATAAATTTTCCGCCAGGCACCCTGTATAAAATTTTTTTACTGGTTTGGACAGTTTTAAGAAAAAGTCAAACGACTATCACAAGTAGGCAACAACAAAATTTAACTTTTTGTTTTACAGTTACAAAATAAAAAAAAAAACAAAATTAGTTAGTTGATTTATATTTTTTGTCATTTTGTTTGTGGACAACAAGGCGTATGTACAAACTACGTTCGACTTACAAAAATAAATTCCGTTTTCCTTTGTGGATAACATGTAGGTTAAATAGGTGATGTTAACACCGTTCAAAGAGTACTGGGAGGCTAATTATTGGAGTCGAAACCAAAAAAAGTTTCGCAACGATATTTATTTCGATAGTTCGAAATTTTCTTATTATGTCACTCAATATGAACGGAATTACCTTTTGGCTTAGTGTTGAAATTTATGAATCCACCACTGAAAATATTTATGAAATCTTTATAACGCTATATCTGGGACACTACCAAATTTATCGACTTTAAATTTTTCACAAAATAGAGCTACTGTTCAGTTTTAGGAAAAAACTTGATTGGATAGGAGCACTTGGATACCCTTTATTTTACAAATAATAAGATAATAAATTATTTAAATAAAATTAGTTTAGTACCATGGTTTAAAATTAATTAAAAAGGAGCACGGAAAGTAGTACAATCGCACCATTTTTATAATATGTTCGCAATGGATATCTGAAAAGCCGTAATACTTAAGTGCTGACCTTAAATCTGGAAAAAAAAAATTTCAATTTTTTTTTTTCTTATTTAATTCTTGAAAAAAGTTTGGAACCCCTTTTCTTATATACCAGAGAGTTCTATATTTTTTTATGTTTATTTTTGTACTACGATTTGAATTCTCCGAAAGAAGAAAAAAATTATCTTACAAATCCATCATCAACTGTGACATAAACACTTTATTTTCTTATTTGAATTGTTAATTCTGTTTCTTTTGCTTTATTTTTAATTCTTTATTTGTTAAACAAATATAGTCTATTTTGATTATTCTTCTTAGGCTTTGTGTCATTGGACACAAAAGAAAAAAATTATTCCAAACAAGGCATAAGAAAGTAAAAAACCGCTGCTTAGAATTTTAATTAATTCTTTGTAGAATAGACTTGAAATGTGAAAAAAAAACATTTTTAGAATTCAAATACAGGTAGCTTAAACCAAACTTAATGGTTGTCTATACAAGAGTAAAAATAATAAATTAAATAAGAACTGAAATAAATCATGAACAGTGCAAAAAATAAATAATGACACACTGCAAAATATTTAAAAACTTAAAGAGCCTTTTAGAATATCTAAAAAACAGATCCAATTAGAAATTTATTTTCATTCGCATGAATTTTCTTAACCGTGGTTGACTTCACTTTTGTTGCCGACTGTACTTTGCAAATTCGCAATATAAATGTTGTTAGAAAAGGGTTTTTTTAAATTATTAAAAGCTAAAAGTAGTTATGAATTTTTTATGTCTTCCTTTAAATAATGAGTGGAGCATAAATTTAACAAACAGACTTTAACAACAAACAACTTTAATTTAACGGAAATAATTTTAAATAGTTTGAGCCAAAATTAAAAAAGAACCCTCAAAAAGTTTTATTAGTTACCTTTATGCAATGTTTATTAGGATATAAGAATGCAAAATTTTAACATTAGTCTTAAATAAAAAAAAGGTATGAGCGGCATATCCGGCTGGGTCAGAGCCCATCCGATCTTCAAGGATTCCCGAAAACATTGAACATGTTGCAAGCAGTTCACGTGAAAGCCCGCGACTTTTAATACGGCAAAGAACAGCCTCACTGGGACTTAGCAAAAGCGATTATTCCTGAAATTTTAAAAAAGGATCTGAAGTTCTATCCTTGTCAAACTAAAATCGTTTAATAACTGAAAGAAAGTGACTTTGATTAACGCAAAAATTTTTGTGAAACAATATTGAAGCGTTTTCGTACTGTAAATACCACGTCAACAGGCAAAACTGCCGGTAATGGTCTCCATAAACCCGAAACCCTTGATTAAAACATCAAAAACCATTACATTGCCCCAGGGTAACTGTTTGACGTGCCTTTTCCACGCATGAGATAATTGAACCATTTTTTTTGAAAATTTAGAGGCTAGACGAAGAATGTCAACATTGATAATTATCGACGCATGAGTTTGGAATTCTTTTTGCCAAACCTGCGAGCTCATCCATTGTACTCTTTACACACGTGGTAATAACAGAATAGGGCGACTGCACACACAGCCAGAGCTTCGATGAATTTCCTTCGGGAAAATTTCCCGCAAAAACTGATCAGTCGCTTCAGTCCCATGGCCACCGAGGCCTCCCGATCTAACCCCCATGGATTTTTCTAATGGGGATAACTTAAAGAGAGAGTTTGTAATGACAATCCCCAATCTCTTGTGGCTTTAAAGGAAAATATTTGTCGAGAAACCAGCTCAATTAATCCAAGATTATAGCAGCGTGTGGCGCAAAACGCAAGACTCCGTTTTGAACAGTGTTTTCAACTTGACAAATGTCATCTAAATGACATATTCTTTAAAAAGCAAAATCTGCATTTCCATTCTATCGTTCAATGCTCTTAATAAAACTTTGTGTCAATTTTTCCCTTTTTTTAAGTTTGAAAGTATAAATCTGCCACCAGACACCCTGTACAAACCAAAACATTCAAGAGTTCTTCCAGAAAAACCCAACAAAATTTTTTTCGCTATTAGCTGTTTTCATTTTCTTTTTCCCTTATACATTTGGATAACCATTGATTACCACTAAGTGAAATGTACAAACTTAACATACAACAAACCCTATAAATAAACTGAGTGAAATTAGGATCAAGTCCCGCAAATTATTTGAAATCGTTGCAGTACTAAAAGGCTTTTGTTTTTGGTAGCCCTTTAATACATTTAGTTGTAACCAATGGTTATCCAAATGTATAAGGTGGAAAATCTAAACAGTTGAATAACTGAAAATGGTTTGTTGGGTTTTTGAAAGAACTTTTATACGTTTTTGTCTGATTATAATAATTCTCAATAAGTTAATTGAAATTATCTAACAAAGTTGTTTCCGAAATGTTGATATGTTATTAAAAATACTTTTTGCCACTGCCAAGCTATTTCAAATTCCGAAATATTGCGTTTTAAAAATGGCCCGTTTGTATGGAGGATATCCCTACCCCTTATTAATTTATCTTGTAGGTGGCTTCTATTGTTTTCTAGATGTAGCGTATCAAAGATTTTATAAAAATTGTCCATTTGTATGGGTGATACTTTTACTCTTTTCAATTATTTTTTGAGCTGAGGTCCAAAAGTTCCTTTCCAAAAATGTATTCCCCCAAATAAACTTACCATTTTTAAGGTCTCCCCGCCAAATTTGGTGGTTACAGAAGCTTTAACTACAGGGATACATAAGAAAATATGCATGGATTTTGTTCCGGAAAACTTGAGTTATTTCAGGTTTTTGGTCTTGGTCAGTAGTAAGCCGATCTTGCTGATACTTATGAGACTCAAGCGCGGTCCTTAGTACTTGACTTTGCTGCGGAAAATTGATTTCAGCTGACGGACATAGCTTAAACGAGTTCCATAAGGATCCAGAATATATCGTTTAAGGGGCCGCAAATGAATATTGTATGAATTACAAAGGAAACCTTACCTAACAATTTGGGCTCATAAATTTGTTTAAGTTTTAACTGTAACATTTAAATGGTAACTTAAGTACTGCAAAATTAATCGTTTAAAAATTTTTAAATTTGTTTGTTTTTTTAAACAAATAACAATTAATAAAAAATAATGTTTACGATCTTATTCCATTTGCTCTTATCAAAACGCAATAAACCTTAAAATCACTCTTAAAAAAAATAAATAATAAAAGAGAGTTTTTATTTTGACTATTAACATGGTGAAGTAATGTACCCTGATGCATGATTTCACCATGATTATTAAAAACATTTAACGATTCTCTACAAGTGTTAAAAATTATATGTAAAAAACGATCCCCTCTCTTAAACAAACACTACCAGACGTGCATTATCAATTTAGTAATTTAAGACGATGATGATGTCGAAGCAATACGAGTAATGGCAATATGAATTGTACTTTAATTTTAAGTTTTTTTTTTTTATTTTTTTTTATATAAAAGATAACAAATAAAAAAGCAATAAAAACAAATAAAAATATCCATATTCAACTTTTTTTTCAAATTGAAGGTAAACAGGCACTCAGGCAGGCTTGTTAACTTATTGTCTTCAACAAGTAATAAAAAATATTTAAATTAATAAAAAAATATCTATGAAATATGAAAATCTTAAATAAAAAGTGCTAAATAAAACAAAGGAATTTTGAAGGTAAAAAAAAACAAAACAATTTGGCAAGCCAAAAAAAATTACGGAAAATATTATAGCGTTAAGAGTCGGAGCAGCTTGGACAAACACAGAATTTTCACTCAACGCAAGTCATTAAAGTCCACTCGAATATATTTGTAGAAAACCTCCCACCAAACAGTAGATTGCAGAAGCGATAAAATGAATAAAAAACGACAAAAGGCCAGAATTTAGCGATGTATCAAACGAGTCTCTGACTTGCTTAGTACATTGAAGGTGCACTCCACCAAGTCTAGCTTGATAAAAAGGCTTTTAGTGGAATTATGGACTTCTTTAACGTCAGACTATGGTGGGTTCTGGGGCATTGCGACATAGTTGGTAATAAAATTGCCGATAAGCTTGGCCGTAGTGCATCGGCCCTTAAATTTGCGTGTAAATAGAAAACTGTAAGTCTGTCAACGGGTCACCATACATTATTGGAAAATTAGGACATGAATGCCAAGCATAACGAATCTTTATTGGAGCAACAGGAGGGGCTAAGAATAGGGTAGCTAGAGCTGTATTGGTAGGCTCAGCTTACGCGAGGTTGTTTATTAAAGGAAAATTGGGTGTTAGGACCACGGTATGTGTCATAACTGGGCACTGCTAGGTTAGCGCTAAGACGAGCAGATGTGGTTCGCAGCAGTCCGAATAATTTTAGGATGCCTAAGAATAAGAAATAAATGTGAAACGATAAAAAATGTCACTCTTGGAGATTACAGAAGCATTACTAACTTGCTTACTAAGCTGGCCATTTTTGACAACCCATGTGAGTCACTGGCCGAACTAAGAATGAATTTCCAAGCGCTTTGGTCTTCTGCAGTTCTTCTCCAATTGCTCATGTTAGGCTGGAGAGGTTTTCTCGAACTTGGTTGTTAAAATTGTGCCGTTTCAGTTAAACGCGAATGACTTAGAAATATCTTTTCCGATCATCACATATGATCTTCTATCTGTTAAAGTCATCCTGCACAATCTGTTCAGCTTTTTAGGTGTAATGAATTTAGACAGGGCCTTAAAAACCTTTGCACAAATTGAACTATTGAAAGCGGCTTTGTGATTTACGATAGCAACTGTCGATCTGTCTTTATTTTGGTTTCTCTAAGATTTGACGTAGTGTAAATTCCTAGCCAGAGTGAATTTACCAGGTCTAAAGCCAGATTGATAAGGACCGATTGTTTCGTCGGCTTTCGTTTTTGATAAGAGACCAGTGGCTCTACAATTGGCACAGATAGTCTTATCTCCTTTTTATGAACGGAGCATAGCAAACTGAGGTTCCATTCATCGGGCATGCGTTCTTTCAGCCAAATCTTCCAGATAAGTTGAAGCATGTTCCTTACCAATTCATCGCCTCCGGACTTAAACACCTCCGTCAGTAAGGAATTGGCCCTTGCCAGATTATTATTTTTCATCGGTCATATTGATGTCTTTATCTCTTTTTGGCTGGGAGGTAAGCATTCTGCAACATCATTGATTACTAAGAAGGGAATATCTTCCCTGACATCAGATTTCAAGAGCCATTTGGGTCAAGTATTTAAGTGAAAGATTGCACGAAACACTAAGCATTCTTTTGGGGTGGAATACTTAATTGGGTTCAGCATGGATATAATGCGGATAAGGGAAACGGAATGGATCGGGATTTTATGCGTATGCTTAAATTGTTTTTCTCTTTCTCGGTCTTAGACTATTTCTTTTTTTAATTTTACCACTTCTTTTCCCCTTCTTTGATGTTTCTTTTTTATTTAAAGGGATGGACAATAGACCTAAGAAGCCTTTAAGTGTTAATGTATAAGAGAGGTTATATCCCTCAATCACCCTTCGCAACTTTCCCAGTTGGGTTTCAGCCTCGGCTACCTAATCTAGTTTTATTTTCAGCAAGTCCGCCAGCTATGCAAAGTTTGTAGGAAAAAAGGAAAAAAGGACCAATCGCCGCCATATTGACCAAACTCAAAGCATCTTTCACCAGTGCAACAGCAACATAGGTAGCTACAATGGTTTTGCGTCCTCGCACTTTTACGAGAATGATGTAAAAATGCCTCGCCATCCATTTTTAGGACAAACCAAATTCCCAGAAAAGTTGTGCTGCATAGAATGTATCAAAAAGGATCTTAAGGCGGCGGCGCTTACTGCTGCCAAGTTGAGTTATTTCGCCCTAAATTAATTGTTTTTTTGTGTTTAGGGTGTAAAAAAATTTTTAGGGGAAAATGTAGGGTGCATAAATATTTAAGTATTGAATTTTACTGTATATTTTTTGTTTCTGGTTTTTGGATTTTTTTTTAATTTTAGTTGGCAACACTGACGTGACTATCTATGTATGAAGATATGGATATGAACATGTGTGTTAATTTATACATATAAACATTAATAAAACAAAAATTTTCAAAAAATAACGATTAAAAATATTAGGATACTTTTAGATTCCAAATAGATATAAATACATATATTTACTCTGTCTTTTATCTCACTCAGTATATATGTAAGTAGTAGATATATTTAATATACTACAATAACGAGTTCAATTAATTTTTTTTTTTGTTCTTTACTGTCCTCCCTCCATATGCTGGTGCATGTGCTGCTGATACCTACTTAAGTATTTTTGTTTTTGTTTAAAATTTTAAAATATATTTTTAAATAATTGTTGCTATAAATATACACACGTACATACATATTTGTACCTGTGTGAAGATAAATACGTATTTAACTAGCAGAGACAAAAACCACAATTTTTAGCAAAGCCAATTTTGGAGTTAACATAGCCATGTTACGCATTTAACAGAGCTCATGTTAACAATTCACTTAATAAAACAGGTCAGTACCAGGAAATAAATCCTAGTTTCCAGACCTTACCGTATGGAAAACGTGTTCGAAATATTTCTTATTAAAATTAGAATAGTCTGATAGCTAATATATTCTTAGACAGCATATAAAATAAGTTTAAAAATAGTTATTTTTTATGAAAACCCATCGTAAGATGAACAACTAAAATGGTCAAATATGGAATGGAATTTATAGACCAAGGGGTGTCCTATTAAATTATGTAACTCATATGTATAAATTGTGTTTTGGAGTTTTTTAAAAAATTTTTAAAAATTTCACTTTGGGAAAAATGATGATATCCTTGAAGGATTTTGTGCATATTTGGCTAAGTCTTTCTTTGTCACTCATATAGACCACATGCATAATAAAGACCAAGGAGTGCTCTACTAGGCTATATCACTCATTAGCCTGAATTGTATTTGAGAGTTTTTTAAAAAATTTTTAAAAATTTCACTTTGGGAAAAATGATGATATCCTTGAAGGATTTTGTGCATATTTGGCCAAGTCTTTCTTTGTCACTCATATAGACCACATGCATAATAAAGACCAAGGAGTGCTCTATTGGGCTATATAACTCATTAGCCTGAATTGTATTTGGGAGTTTTTTAAAAAATTTTTAAAAATTTCACTTTGGGAAAAATGATGATATCCTTGAAGGATTTTGTGCATATTTGGCCAAGTCTTTCTTTGTCACTCATATAGACCACATGCACAATGAAGACTAAGGGATGCTCTATTAGACTATATAACTCATTAGCCTGAATTGTATTTGGGAGTTTTTTTAAAAATTTTTGAAAATTTCATTTTGGGAAAAATTATGATATCCTTGAAGGATTTTGTGCATATTTGGCCAAGTCTTTCTTTGTCACTCATATGGACCATATGCACAATGAAGACCAAGGAGTGCTCTATTAGGCTATATAACTCATTAGCCTGAATTGTATTTGGGAGTTTTTTTTTAAATTTTTGAAAATTTCACTTTTGAAAAAATAGTGATATCCTTGAAGGATTTTGTGCATATTTGGCCAAGTCTTTCTTTGTCACTAATATAGACCATATGCATAATGAAGATTAAGGAGCGCTCTATTAGGCTATATAACTCATTAGCCTGAATTGTATTTGGGAGTTTTTTAAAAAATTTTTGAAAATTTCATTTTGGGAAAAATTATGATATCCTTGAAGGATTTTGTGCATATTTGGTCAAGTCTTTCTTTGTCACTCATATAGACCATATGCACAATGAAGACTAAGGGGTGCTCTATCAGGCTATATAACTCATTAGCCTGAATTGTATTTGGGAGCTTTTTAAAAAGTTTTTGAAAATTTCATTTTGGGAAAATTATGATATCCTTGAAGGATTTTGTGCCAATTTGGCCAAGTCTTTCTTTGTCACTCATATAGACCATATGCATAATGAAGATTAAGGAGCGCTCTATTAGGCTATATAACTCATTAGCCTGAATTGTATTTGGGAGCTTTTTAAAAAGTTTTTGAAAATTTCACTTTGGGAAAAATGATGATATCCTTGAAGGATTTTGTGCATATTTGGCCAAGTCTTTCTTTGTCACTCATATGGACCATATGCACAATAAAGACTAAGGGGTGCTCTATTAGGCTATATAACTCATTAGCCTGAATTGTATTTGGGAGTTTTTTAAAAAATTTTTAAAAATTTCACTTTGGGAAAAATGATGATATCCTTGAAGGATTTTGTGCATATTTGGCCAAGTCTTTCTTTGTCACTCATATAGACCATATGCATAATGAAGACCAAGGAGTGCTCTATTAGGCTATATAACTCATTAGCCTGAATTGTATTAGGGAGTTTTTTTTTAAATTTTTGAAAATTTCACTTTTGAAAAAATAATGATATCCTTGAAGGATTTTGTGCATATTTGGCCAAGTCTTTCTTTGTCACTCATATGGACCATATGCACAATGAAGACTAAGGGGTGCTCTATTAGGCTATATAACTCATTAGCCTGAATTGTATTTGGGAGCTTTTTAAAAAGTTTTTAAAAATTTCATTTTGGGAAAAATTATGATATCCTTGAAGGATTTTGTACATATTTGGCCAAGTCTTTCTTTGTCACTCATATAGACCATATGCATAATGAAGATTAAGGAGCGCTCTATTAGGCTATATAACTCATTAGCCTGAATTGTATTTGGGAGTTTTTTAAAAAATTTTTGAAAATTTCATTTTGGGAAAAATTATGATATCCTTGAAGGATTTTGTGCATATTTGGCCAAGTCTTTCTTTGTCACTCATATGGACCATATGCACAATAAAGACTAAGGGGTGCTCTATTAGGCTATATAACTCATTAGCCTGAATTGTATTTGGGAGTTTTTTAACAAATTTTTAAAAATTTCACTTTGGGAAAAATGATGATATCCTTGAAGGATTTTGTGCATATTTGGCCAAGTCTTTCTTTGTCACTCATATAGACCATATGCACAATGAAGACTAAGGGATGCTCTATTAGACTATATAACTCATTAGCCTGAATTGTATTTGGGAGTTTTTTTAAAAATTTTTGAAAATTTCATTTTGGGAAAAATGATGATATCCTTGAAGGATTTTGTGCATATTTGGCCAAGTCTTTCTTTGTCACTCATATGGACCATATGCACAATGAAGACCAAGGAGTGCTCTATTAGACTATATAACTCATTAGCCTGAATTGTATTTGGGAGTTTTTTAAAAAATTTTTAAAAATTTCACTTTGGGAAAAATGATGATATCCTTGAAGGATTTTGTGCATATTTGGCCAAGTCTTTCTTTGTCACCCATATAGACCATATGCACAATGAAGACTAAGGGGTGCTCTATCAGGCTATATAACTCATTAGCCTGAATTGTATTTGGGAGTTTTTTAAAAAATTTTTGAAAATTTCATTTTGGGAAAAATTATGATATCCTTGAAGGATTTTGTGCATATTTGGCCAAGTCTTTCTTTGTCACTCATATGGACCATATGCACAATGAAGACTAAGGGGTGCTCTATCAGGCTATATAACTCATTAGCCTGAATTGTATTTGGGAGTTTTTTAAAAAATTTTTAAAAATTTCACTTTGGGAAAAATGATGATATCCTTGAAGGATTTTGTGCATATTTGGCCAAGTCTTTCTTTGTCACCCATATAGACCATATGCATAATAAAGACCAAGGAGTGCTCTACTAGGCTATATCACTCATTAGCCTGAATTGTATTTGGGAGTTTTTTTTTAAATTTTTGAAAATTTCACTTTGGGAAAAATTATGATATCCTTGAAAAATTTTTAAAAATTTCACTTTTTAAAAAATGATGATATCCTTGAAGGATTTTGTGCATATTTGGCCAAGTCTTTCTTTGTCACTCATATGGACCATATGCACAATGAAGACTAAGGGGTGCTTTATTAGGCTATATAATTCATTAGTCTGAATTGTATTTGGGAGTTTTTTAAAAAATTTTTGAAAATTTCATTTTGGGAAAAATTATAATATCCTTGAAGGATTTTGTGCATATTTGGTCAAGTCTTTCTTTGTCACTCATATAGACCATATGCACAATGAAGACTAAGGGGTGCTCTATCAGGCTATATAACTCATTAGCCTGAATTGTATTTGGGAGCTTTTTAAAAAGTTTTTGAAAATTTCATTTTGGGAAAAATTATGATATCCTTGAAGGATTTTGTGCATATTTGGTCAAGTCTTTCTTTGTCACTCATATAGACCATATGCATAATGAAGATTAAGGAGCGCTCTATTAGGCTATATAACTCATTAGCCTGAATTGTATTTGGGAGTTTTTTTTTAAATTTTTGAAAATTTCATTTTGGGAAAAATGATGATATCCTTGAAGGATTTTGTGCATATTTGGCCAAGTCTTTCTTTGTTACTCATATGGACCATATGCACAATGAAGACCAAGGAGTGCTCTATTAGACTATATAACTCATTAGCCTGAATTGTATTTGGGAGTTTTTTAAAAAATTTTTGAAAATTTCACTTTGGGAAAAATGATGATATCCTTGAAGGATTTTGTGCATATTTGGCCAAGTCTTTCTTTGTCACCCATATAGACCATATGCACAATGAAGACTAAGGGGTGCTCTATCAGGCTATATAACTCATTAGCCTGAATTGTATTTGGGAGTTTTTAAAAAAATTTTTGAAAATTTCATTTTGGGAAAAATTATGATATCCTTGAAGGATTTTGTGCATATTTGGCCAAGTCTTTCTTTGTCACTCATATGGACCATATGCACAATGAAGACTAAGGGGTGCTCTATCAGGCTATATAACTCATTAGCCTGAATTGTATTTGGGAGTTTTTTAAAAAATTTTTGAAAATTTCATTTTGGGAAAAATTATGATATCCTTGAAGGATTTTGTGCATATTTGGTCAAGTCTTTCTTTGTCACTCATATAGACCATATGCACAATGAAGACTAAGGGGTGCTCTATCAGGCTATATAACTCATTAGCCTGAATTGTATTTGGGAGTTTTTTAAAAAATTTTTAAAAATTTCACTTTGGGAAAAATGATGATATCCTTGAAGGATTTTGTGCATATTTGGCCAAGTCTTTCTTTGTCACCCATATAGACCATATGCATAATAAAGACCAAGGAGTGCTCTACTAGGCTATATCACTCATTAGCCTGAATTGTATTTGGGAGTTTTTTTTTAAATTTTTGAAAATTTCACTTTGGGAAAAATTATGATATCCTTGAAAGATTTTGTGCATATTTGGCCAAGTCTTTCTTTGTCACTCATATAGACCATATGCATAATGAAGACTAAGGGGTGCTCTATTAGGCTATATAACTCATTAGCCTGAATTGTATTTGGGAGCTTTTTAAAAAGTTTTTGAAAATTTCATTTTGGGAAAAATAATGATGTCCTTGAGTTATATAGCCTAATAGAGCACCCCTTAGTCTTCATTATGCATATGGTCTATATGAGTGACAAAGAAAGACTTGGCCAAATATGCACAAAATCTTTCAAGGATATCATAATTTTCCCAAAATGAAATTTTCAAAAACTTTTTAAAAAGCTCCCAAATACAATTCAGGCTAATGAGTTATATAGCCTGATAGAGCACCCCTTAGTCTTCATTGTGCATATGGTCTATATGAGTGACAAAGAAAGACTTGACCAAATATGCACAAAATCCTTCAAGGATATCATAATTTTTCCCAAAATGAAATTTTCAAAAATTTTTTAAAAAACTCCCAAATACAATTCAGGCTAATGAGTTATATAGCCTGATAGAGCACCCCTTAGTCTTCATTGTGCATATGGTCCATATGAGTGACAAAGAAAGACTTGGCCAAATATGCACAAAATCCTTCAAGGATATCATAATTTTTCCCAAAATGAAATTTTCAAAAATTTTTTTAAAAACTCCCAAATACAATTCAGGCTAATGAGTTATATAGCCTGATAGAGCACCCCTTAGTCTTCATTGTGCATATGGTCTATATGGGTGACAAAGAAAGACTTGGCCAAATATGCACAAAATCCTTCAAGGATATCATCATTTTTCCCAAAGTGAAATTTTCAAAAATTTTTTAAAAAACTCCCAAATACAATTCAGGCTAATGAGTTATATAGTCTAATAGAGCACTCCTTGGTCTTCATTGTGCATATGGTCCATATGAGTAACAAAGAAAGACTTGGCCAAATATGCACAAAATCCTTCAAGGATATCATCATTTTTCCCAAAATGAAATTTTCAAAAATTTAAAAAAAAACTCCCAAATACAATTCAGGCTAATGAGTTATATAGCCTAATAGAGCGCTCCTTAATCTTCATTATGCATATGGTCTATATGAGTGACAAAGAAAGACTTGACCAAATATGCACAAAATCCTTCAAGGATATCATAATTTTTCCCAAAATGAAATTTTCAAAAACTTTTTAAAAAGCTCCCAAATACAATTCAGGCTAATGAGTTATATAGCCTGATAGAGCACCCCTTAGTCTTCATTGTGCATATGGTCTATATGAGTGACAAAGAAAGACTTGACCAAATATGCACAAAATCCTTCAAGGATATTATAATTTTTCCCAAAATGAAATTTTCAAAAATTTTTTAAAAAACTCCCAAATACAATTCAGACTAATGAATTATATAGCCTAATAAAGCACCCCTTAGTCTTCATTGTGCATATGGTCCATATGAGTGACAAAGAAAGACTTGGCCAAATATGCACAAAATCCTTCAAGGATATCATCATTTTTTAAAAAGTGAAATTTTTAAAAATTTTTTAAAAAACTCCCAAATACAATTCAGGCTAATGAGTTATATAGCCTAATAGAGCACCCCTTAGTCTTCATTGTGCATATGGTCTATATGAGTGACAAAGAAAGACTTGGCCAAATATGCACAAAATCTTTCAAGGATATCATCATTTTTCCCAAAATTTTCAAAAAATTTTTAAAAAACTCCCAAATACAATTCAGGCTAATGAGTTATATAGCCTGATAGAGCACCCCTTAGTCTTCATTGTGCATATGGTCTATATGAGTGACAAAGAAAGACTTGGCCAAATATGCACAAAATCCTTCAAGGATATCATCATTTTTTAAAAAGTGAAATTTTCAGAAATTTTCAAAAAAACTCCCAAATACAATTCAGGCTAATGAGTTATATAGTCTAATAGAGCACCCCTTAGTCTTCATTGTGCATATGGTCCATATGAGTGACAAAGAAAGACTTGGCCAAATTTGCACGAAATCCTTCAAGGATATCATTTTTTAAAAAGTGAAATTTTTAAAAATTTTTTAAAAAACTCCCAAATACAATTCAGGCTAATGAGTTATATAGCCTAATAGAGCACCCCTTAGTCTTCATTGTGCATATGGTCCATATGAGTGACAAAGAAAGACTTGGCCAAATATGCACAAAATCTTTCAAGGATATCATCATTTTTCCCAAAATTTTCAAAAATTTTTTAAAAAACTCCCAAATACAATTCAGGCTAATGAGTTATATAGCCTGATAGAGCACCCCTTAGTCTTCATTGTGCATATGGTCTATATGAGTGACAAAGAAAGACTTGGCCAAATATGCACAAAATCCTTCAAGGATATCATCATTTTTTAAAAAGTGAAATTTTCAGAAATTTTCAAAAAAACTCCCAAATACAATTCAGGCTAATGAGTTATATAGTCTAATAGAGCATCCCTTAGTCTTCATTGTGCATATGGTCTATATGAGTGACAAAGAAAGACTTGGCCAAATATGCACAAAATCCTTCAAGGATATCATAATTTTTCCCAAAATGAAATTTTCAAAAACTTTTTAAAAAACTCCCAAATACATTTCAGGCTAATGAGTTATATAGCCTAATAGAGCACCCCTTAGTCTTTATTGTGCATATGGTCCATATGAGTGACAAAGAAAGACTTGGCCAAATATGCACAAAATCCTTCAAGGATATCATAATTTTTCCCAAAATGAAATTTTCAAAAATTTTTTAAAAAACTCCCAAATACAATTCAGGCTAATGAGTTATATAGCCTAATAGAGCGCTCCTTAATCTTCATTATGCATATGGTCTATATGAGTGACAAAGAAAGACTTGGCCAAATATGCACAAAATCCTTAAAGGATATAATCATTTTTTAAAAAGTGAAATTTTCTAAAATTTTTTAAAAAACTCTCAAATACAATTCAGGCTAATGAGTTATATAGCCTAATAGAGCACCCCTTAGTCTTTATTGTGCATATGGTCCATATGAGTGACAAAGAAAGACTTGGCCAAATATGCACAAAATCCTTCAAGGATATCATCATTTTTTAAAAAGTGAAATTTTCAGAAATTTTCAAAAAAACTCCCAAATACAATTCAGGCTAATGAGTTATATAGTCTAATAGAGCACCCCTTAGTCTTCATTGTGCATATGGTCTATATGAGTGACAAAGAAAGACTTGGCCAAATATGCACAAAATCCTTCAAGGATATCATCATTTTTTAAAAAGTGAAATTTTCAGAAATTTTCAAAAAAACTCCCAAATACAATTCAGGCTAATGAGTTATATAGTCTAATAGAGCACCCCTTAGTCTTCATTGTGCATATGGTCCATATGAGTGACAAAGAAAGACTTGGCCAAATTTGCACGAAATCCTTCAAGGATATCATTTTTTAAAAAGTGAAATTTTTAAAAATTTTTTAAAAAACTCCTAAATACAATTCAGGCTAATGAGTTATATAGCCTAATAGAGCACCCCTTAGTCTTTATTGTGCATATGGTCCATATGAGTGACAAAGAAAGACTTGGCCAAATATGCACAAAATCCTTCAAGGATATCATAATTTTTCCCAAAATGAAATTTTTAAAAATTTTTTAAAAAACTCCCAAATACAATTCAGGCTAATGAGTTATATAGCCCAACAGAGCACTCCTTGGTCTTTATTATGCATGTGGTCTATATGAGTGACAAAGAAAGACTGGGCCAAATATGTACAAAATCCTTCAAGGATATCATAATTTTTCCCAAAATGAAATTTTTAAAAACTTTTTAAAAAGCTCCCAAATACAATTCAGGCTAATGAGTTATATAGCCTAATAGAGCACCCCTTAGTCTTCATTGTGCATATGGTCCATATGAGTGACAAAGAAAGACTTGGCCAAATATGCACAAAATCCTTCAAGGATATCATTATTTTTTCAAAAGTGAAATTTTCAAAAATTTAAAAAAAAACTCCCAAATACAATTCAGGCTAATGAGTTATATAGCCTAATAGAGCACTCCTTGGTCTTCATTATGCATATGGTCTATATGAGTGACAAAGAAAGACTTGGCCAAATATGCACAAAATCCTTCAAGGATATCATCATTTTTCCCAAAGTGAAATTTTTAAAAATTTTTTAAAAAACTCCCAAATACAATTCAGGCTAATGAGTTATATAGCCTAATAGAGCACCCCTTAGTCTTCATTTTGCATATGGTCCATATGAGTGACAAAGAAAGACTTGGCCAAATATGCACAAAATCTTTCAAGGATATCATCATTTTTCCCAAAATTTTCAAAAATTTTTTAAAAAACTCCCAAATACAATTCAGGCTAATGAGTTATATAGCCTGATAGAGCACCCCTTAGTCTTCATTGTGCATATGGTCCATATGAGTGACAAAGAAAGACTTGGCCAAATATGCACAAAATCCTTCAAGGATATCATCATTTTTCCCAAAGTGAAATTTTTAAAAATTTTTTAAAAAACTCCCAAATACAATTCAGGCTAATGAGTTATATAGCCCAATAGAGCACTCCTTGGTCTTTATTATGCATATGGTCTATATGAGTGACAAAGAAAGACTTGGCCAAATATGCACAAAATCCTTCAAGGATATCATCATTTTTCCCAAAGTGAAATTTTTAAAAATTTTTTAAAAAACTCCCAAATACAATTCAGGCTAATGAGTTATATAGCCTAATAGAGCACCCCTTAGTCTTCATTGTGCATATGGTCCATATGAGTGACAAAGAAAGACTTGGCCAAATATGCACAAAATCTTTCAAGGATATCATCATTTTTCCCAAAATTTTCAAAAATTTTTTAAAAAACTCCCAAATACAATTCAGGCTAATGAGTTATATAGCCTGATAGAGCACCCCTTAGTCTTCATTGTGCATATGGTCCATATGAGTGACAAAGAAGGACTTGGCCAAATATGCACAAAATCCTTCAAGGATATCATCATTTTTCCCAAAGTGAAATTTTTAAAAATTTTTTAAAAAACTCCCAAATACAATTCAGGCTAATGAGTTATATAGCCCAATAGAGCACTCCTTGGTCTTTATTATGCATGTGGTCTATATGAGTGACAAAGAAAGACTTGGCCAAATATGCACAAAATCCTTCAAGGATATCATAATTTTTCCCAAAATGAAATTTTCAAAAACTTTTTAAAAAGCTCCCAAATACAATTCAGGCTAATGAGTTATATAGCCTGATAGAGCACCCCTTAGTCTTCATTGTGCATATGGTCTATATGAGTGACAAAGAAAGACTTGGCCAAATATGCACAAAATCCTTCAAGGATATCATCATTTTTTAAAAAGTGAAATTTTCAGAAATTTTCAAAAAAACTCCCAAATACAATTCAGGCTAATGAGTTATATAGTCTAATAGAGCACCCCTTAGTCTTCATTGTGCATATGGTCTATATGAGTGACAAAGAAAGACTTGGCCAAATATGCACAAAATCCTTCAAGGATATCATCATTTTTTAAAAAGTGAAATTTTCAGAAATTTTCAAAAAAACTCCCAAATACAATTCAGGCTAATGAGTTATATAGTCTAATAGAGCACCCCTTAGTCTTCATTATGCATATGGTCCATATGAGTGACAAAGAAAGACTTGGCCAAATATGCACAAAATCCTTCAAGGATATCATAATTTTTCCCAAAATGAAATTTTCAAAAATTTTTTAAAAAACTCCCAAATACAATTCAGGCTAATGAGTTATATAGCCCAATAGAGCACTCCTTGGTCTTTATTATGCATGTGGTCTATATGAGTGACAAAGAAAGACTTGGCCAAATATGTACAAAATCCTTCAAGGATATCATAATTTTTCCCAAATTGAAATTTTTAAAAACTTTTTAAAAAGCTCCCAAATACAATTCAGGCTAATGAGTTATATAGCCTAATAGAGCACCCCTTAGTCTTCATTGTGCATATGGTCCATATGAGTGACAAAGAAAGACTTGGCCAAATATGCACAAAATCCTTCAAGGATATCATTATTTTTTCAAAAGTGAAATTTTCAAAAATTTAAAAAAAAACTCCCAAATACAATTCAGGCTAATGAGTTATATAGCCTAATAGAGCACTCCTTGGTCTTCATTACGCATATGGTCTATATGAGTGACAAAGAAAGACTTGGCCAAATATGCACAAAATCCTTCAAGGATATCATCATTTTTCCCAAAGTGAAATTTTTAAAAATTTTTTAAAAAACTCCCAAATACAATTCAGGCTAATGAGTTATATAGCCTAATAGAGCACCCCTTAGTCTTCATTGTGCATATGGTCCATATGAGTGACAAAGAAAGACTTGGCCAAATATGCACAAAATCTTTCAAGGATATCATCATTTTTCCCAAAATTTTCAAAAATTTTTTAAAAAACTCCCAAATACAATTCAGGCTAATGAGTTATATAGCCTGATAGAGCACCCCTTAGTCTTCATTGTGCATATGGTCCATATGAGTGACAAAGAAAGACTTGGCCAAATATGCACAAAATCCTTCAAGGATATCATCATTTTTCCCAAAGTGAAATTTTTAAAAATTTTTTAAAAAACTCCCAAATACAATTCAGGCTAATGAGTTATATAGCCTAATAGAGCACCCCTTAGTCTTCATTGTGCATATGGTACATATGAGTGACAAAGAAAGACTTGGCCAAATATGCACAAAATCTTTCAAGGATATCATCATTTTTCCCAAAATTTTCAAAAATTTTTTAAAAAACTCCCAAATACAATTCAGGCTAATGAGTTATATAGCCTGATAGAGCACCCCTTAGTCTTCATTGTGCATATGGTCCATATGAGTGACAAAGAAGGACTTGGCCAAATATGCACAAAATCCTTCAAGGATATCATCATTTTTCCCAAAGTGAAATTTTTAAAAATTTTTTAAAAAACTCCCAAATACAATTCAGGCTAATGAGTTATATAGCCCAATAGAGCACTCCTTGGTCTTTATTATGCATGTGGTCTATATGAGTGACAAAGAAAGACTTGGCCAAATATGCACAAAATCCTTCAAGGATATCATAATTTTTCCCAAAATGAAATTTTCAAAAACTTTTTAAAAAGCTCCCAAATACAATTCAGGCTAATGAGTTATATAGCCTGATAGAGCACCCCTTAGTCTTCATTGTGCATATGGTCTATATGAGTGACAAAGAAAGACTTGGCCAAATATGCACAAAATCCTTCAAGGATATCATCATTTTTTAAAAAGTGAAATTTTCAGAAATTTTCAAAAAAACTCCCAAATACAATTCAGGCTAATGAGTTATATAGTCTAATAGAGCACCCCTTAGTCTTCATTGTGCATATGGTCTATATGAGTGACAAAGAAAGACTTGGCCAAATATGCACAAAATCCTTCAAGGATATCATCATTTTTTAAAAAGTGAAATTTTCAGAAATTTTAAAAAAAACTCCCAAATATAATTCAGGCTAATGAGTTATATAGTCTAATAGAGCACCCCTTAGTCTTCATTGTGCATATGGTCCATATGAGTGACAAAGAAAGACTTGGCCAAATTTGCACGAAATCCTTCAAGGATATCATTTTTTAAAAAGTGAAATTTTTAAAAATTTTTTAAAAAACTCCCAAATACAATTCAGGCTAATGAGTTATATAGCCTAATAGAGCACCCCTTAGTCTTTATTGTGCATATGGTCCATATGAGTGACAAAGAAAGACTTGGCCAAATATGCACAAAATCCTTCAAGGATATCATAATTTTTCCCAAAATGAAATTTTTAAAAATTTTTTAAAAAACTCCCAAATACAATTCAGGCTAATGAGTTATATAGCCCAATAGAGCACTCCTTGGTCTTTATTATGCATGTGGTCTATATGAGTGACAAAGAAAGACTTGGCCAAATATGTATGTACAAAATCCTTCAAGGATATCATAATTTTTCCCAAAATGAAATTTTTAAAAACTTTTTAAAAAGCTCCCAAATACAATTCAGGCTAATGAGTTATATAGCCTAATAGAGCACCCCTTAGTCTTCATTGTGCATATGGTCCACATGAGTGACAAAGAAAGACTTGGCCAAATATGCACAAAATCCTTCAAGGATATCATTATTTTTTCAAAAGTGAAATTTTCAAAAATTTAAAAAAAAACTCCCAAATACAATTCAGGCTAATGAGTTATATAGCCTAATAGAGCACTCCTTGGTCTTCATTATGCATATGGTCTATATGAGTGACAAAGAAAGACTTGGCCAAATATGCACAAAATCCTTCAAGGATATCATCATTTTTCCCAAAGTGAAATTTTTAAAAATTTTTTAAAAAACTCCCAAATACAATTCAGGCTAATGAGTTATATAGCCTAATAGAGCACCCCTTAGTCTTCATTGTGCATATGGTCCATATGAGTGACAAAGAAAGACTTGGCCAAATATGCACAAAATCTTTCAAGGATATCATCATTTTTCCCAAAATTTTCAAAAATTTTTTAAAAAACTCCCAAATACAATTCAGGCTAATGAGTTATATAGCCTGATAGAGCACCCCTTAGTCTTCATTGTGCATATGGTCCATATGAGTGACAAAGAAAGACTTGGCCAAATATGCACAAAATCCTTCAAGGATATCATCATTTTTCCCAAAGTGAAATTTTTAAAAATTTTTAAAAAAACTCCCAAATACAATTCAGGCTAATGAGTTATATAGCCCAATAGAGCACTCCTTGGTCTTTATTATGCATGTGGTCTATATGAGTGACAAAGAAAGACTTGGCCAAATATGCACAAAATCCTTCAAGGATATCATCATTTTTCCCAAAGTGAAATTTTTAAAAATTTTTTTAAAAACTCCCAAATACAATTCAGGCTAATGAGTGATATAGCCTAGTAGAGCACTCCTTGGTCTTTATTATGCATGTGGTCTATATGAGTGACAAAGAAAGACTTGGCCAAATATGCACAAAATCCTTCAAGGATATCATCATTTTTCCCAAAGTGAAATTTTTAAAAATTTTTTAAAAAACTCCAAAACACAATTTATACATATGAGTTACATAATTTAATAGGACACCCCTTGGTCTATAAATTCCATTCCATATTTGACCATTTTAGTTGTTCATCTTACGAAGGGTTTTCATAAAAAATAACTATTTTTAAACTTATTTTATATGCTGTCTAAGAATATATTAGCTATCAGACTATTCTAATTTTAATAAGGAATATTTCGAACACGTTTTCCATATGGAAGGGTCTGGAAACTGGGATTTATTTCCTGGTACTGACCTATTTGATTAAGTAAATTGTTAACATGAGCTCTGTTAAATGCGTAACATGGCTATGTTAACTCCAAAATTGGCTTTGCTAAATATTGTGGTTTTTGTCTCTGCTAGTTAAATACGTATTTATCTTCACACAGGTCATATTTGTTATATTTGCTTTTTATTTAGGCTTATTAGTGTAGAGGGAGAGCAAGGGTGAGTGTGTCTCTGCTAATAAATTAGCAAACAACTTGAAAGTAACCAAAAAGTCTAAAGGCCAGTGTTGCCTTAACTAAGAGATAATTGAACAAAAACAAAGAGTTAAAACTTAACAAACAGTTAAACAAAAATAAGATTAAATATATAGAATTAATTTTGCAAAGCAAAAAAGCTTAAGATAAATTCGTTATTTATTATTTTTTTTACTCTTTATATAGTGATAAGGATACACTCAAAAAGTTATTTAAGTACAATCAATTAAAAAAAATTATTTAAGTAATGCAACTGAATACTCATTTAAAATCCCTCCAACAGGATATTCATTACAATCAACCAAAAATTCATTTCAAGTTTAACACTAAACCTGCAGAAAATCCTAACACAATCACAAATAAAATCATTAGTTTTTAATGTAATGAGCGGAATTGTTTATTTCCAAATTTCATTTAAGTTCTCTACTCTTATATTTGAAAATAACTTATAAAAATAAAAAAAATGTTTGAGTTTTCGAAACCAGCTACGGATTTTCGTCATCAGTACTATTTAAACGGTAGTAGTGTGTTTGGCTGTAAAAATTAACTACATATTTAACTTAAATGTTATCCAGAAAGACAAACGGAATTTCTATTTTGTAAGTTAGAACTAAGTTTATTGAACTTATTGTTTACAAACAAAATGACGATAAATACAAAGCATTATACTAATTATGGCTTATATTTTTAAAACTTTGGTGTAAAACATAAAGTTATAGAATAAATGCCAGCAAAGTTCAAAGTTATTTTGTCGTTGTCTACCCATGACAACCGTTTGACTTTTTCCTTAAAACTAACTGTAAAAATAACTTTTAACTGAAAATCAGGATTGGCATGTAGTCGTTGTCTGTTTAAAAATTAATTATAGTACGATCCACTAGTTTTTTCAATAAAAAAAAAATTTACGGTATACTTCCTAAATAAGTTGCAGTCTGTTACTGTAATAATTGGGGTATTCAAACGGTATGCTATCAAGTCATATTGTCTTCAAGTTTTAATATTTTACAATAGTTTAAAAAAATTGTTGTTATGCTTAAAAGAAAAAAGTTCTATAATAATAAGACTTTTTGAACTGTGTTTATTGTTTTGTCATAAACAGTAGAAACCTGAGCCGGGCGGCCGAAACTCTTTAGTGAAGCCGTTCATATAATTAACAAGTCGCAGTCATTAATTTAAAATTACTTATTTTTCAGTTTTCTCCAGCAGCTGATTCAAATTTAAAATAGCACACTAAATTATAATCGGATGCTCACAACAGTACTATTTTTTCGTTTTATTTTTTTAAGACGTATGACTTTATGACTAAGTTTATAAGTTTATCACTCCGTTCGTAATTTCTATAATTAAAAGTATGTATAAATATTCTGGACCCTTATAGAGGGGGAGGTCGAGTTAACCATGTCTGTCTGTTTAAAATTAAGTTTTTGGGGCCAACTCAAATCCAAAGGGCCACATTTTGGTATTAAACTATTAGAAATATTTCTAAGCAGAACGCTATTAAAAACTAGCAAGAACGGTTCCCTACGGACCGAAATGCTAGCAAGTCTCTTAAATCGCACATCGTCTTCAAATTTACTACAAAGTAGTTGTATAGCAATACCTACATTTTGGAAAAAAATTAGATAGATTGGTAAGGACCACGGGGAGCCATCGCCCCCATTCAAACGAACCATTTTTATGAAATTTTTCGAAACTTGTGGTATCCATCGACTTTAAATTTACTACAAAGTAATAACTATACTTCGTAATAAAATTTTTTTTATAAGAGCAGGGTCAGCGGAAGCCCCCATATAAACGAGCAATTTTTATGAAACTTTTGATATGCTATATCTTAAAAACTAAAACCAAATTTACTACAAAAAATCGTACTATAAAACCTACTTTAAAAAAAACTGGTTGAAAAGAAGCAAGGCGAGTGGTTTTCCCCAATTAAATATTTTTGAAATTTTTAATTCCCTATATCTAGGAAACCGTAAAAGCTGCCGACTTCAAACCTGCTAGAAGGCACACTTTCATTATTTTTTTTATTTCGAAAGAAAGACTTGTTGAGTAGGATCATGGGGAACGGTAGTCTCCATACAAACGAGCCATTTTTATAAAATTTTTGATACAGATTATCTCAGAAAATGTTTGAGCTATTGACCTTAAGACTTCTACGTGTATTCAGTAGAATATTTTTTGGCATTTAGTTAAATACATGTGCAAAACTTTAAGAAGATAGAGTATTATTCGAGTCATTTATAGCTCAAAATGGTTATTTTTGGAGGACAATTGTATGGGGGCTATATCAAAAAATGGACGGATTACCACCAAAAACAACAGGCTTCGTGCCAATACCAAAAAGAATTTATCTGTTCTAAATATCTTTCTTCAAAATATCTTTGAAATAGCGACCTATAGCGTAAACAGAGGAAAAGCCAGACGGATGGACGTACGGACGGACTGCTTAAATTGACTCAGTAAGTGATTCTTAGCTGAAAGGTTTACTAGAAGGTGAGTCTCAGACCATTACTTTTGAGCGTTACAAAAATCTGCACAAACGCATAATATCTCTACCACATATGAGCTGTGGGCATAACTAGGATATCCATCGACTTCAAGTCCGCCACAAAGAAAGTTTTTGCATGAAATAACTGGGTATACCATATGACCAATGTGAAGGGTATTTTAGATTCGGCATAGCCGAATAAAGCACTTAATTTCTTTTCTATCAACTAAAATAAAAATCTTCGTTAAACTTCGAAAAATGTTGACAAATTTATTCTCAGTTTTAATTCTTATTAATGGCATTTATGCCAAAACAGTTTAATGTAATAACGTTACGTTTTTAGAAATTCAATGGAAATCAAATTGTATTTTATTCTAATACGACAAATAGGAACGTGATAAAATTTTTTTAGTTGTTAGTTTTGAACTTTTTAACAAAAAAACAACAACAACATTTGTACATGCATTTCAATTTAGCCACACATTTTCAAGTTTATTTGTTGGATATTTAAAAAAAAAATCATTTTTAAAAAACAAAACAAATTTAAAACCATTTTTAATTGTTTAGTAAACAAAAGCGTAAATACAAAATATTGCTTAATTGTTTTGTTTGTAACAAGAGTTTAATTAACGAAACAGAGTTTTCGTTAAAATAAATTTTTTTACTTATTATTACTATTAAGAACTTGTTTTTACAACTGCAAAAGGGAATTTTATTTTTTTTTTTAAATAAAAAAAAATGGAGTATCATAGGACTTCGGAAAGGAGCAAATTTAAATATATTTCAAAATATAATATGAACTGATTTTAAGGATTTTTATTATAAATAAAATTTCAAAAAAAATCAGGGGGCAACTTACGGCAATCGAAATTTTGCTCGATCGATGGCCGCAATTTGCCCCCAGTATTTACCATCTTGATTTTGGTAAGCATTGTTTAATAAACAAATAAATATTATTTTAAACGCTGTTTTAGTTATTTAATAATAATTTATGAATAATTTCCGGCATTTCTATATTATAGTGTGACAAATGCACAATTAACTGTATTTGCTGTAAAATAGTTAAATATTTGTGGTCGGCAGTAGCAAAGGAAGTATTTAATGACATAATAATAATTTAAAAAATATTAAATAAAACCAATTGGTGCTAAAAAAATAACGTATTTGAAATAATAATTGAAAAATATATTTTTGTATATCCCTTACCAACTCTCATAGTTTTATATTATTTTCATTAAAAACAGTTTAAAAATTCACCCTAAACTATAAATTTTAATTTCATTTAGTTCAATGATTTTTTAACAAAAGATTTTATCTTATTCTAGTTCTATTAAAAATATTTTAAGTTTTTTTTTTTTGTTCTTTTGTTTTTGTTGTTTTGGTTCAATAAATTATTTATTCTTCAAAAACAAAAACTGCTAAAACATGGCTGTGAACATAAATTTAGAAAATATGTATAAATAAAATATTAAAAATATTTATAAGAATTTTTATACGTACGAATTTTTAATTTATTGCCTAGAAGAAAAAATTAACAAATTTTGACAGCTAGTTTTTTATTAAGCGCCAGAGATTTGATTTAATTAAATTTAAAGGCGACAAGAACAGACAACTTAAAAAAAAGTCCCAGGCGGCTTAAGGACCATTGAAAGAAAACTATCAAAACATTTGTGTTTTTTTTAAGTCATGTTTATATTTTCAACATTAGATAATACATAAGTATAAAAAGGCGCCTTTACATGGTAATACATGTATAACGACATGGCAAAAAATTTTGTAGAATAATACAAAATCTCATCATGTGAAAGTATAATGTATTGAGGTGGAGAGAATGCGGATACAAAATTTGTCAGGTGTTGGGCATATGTTTATTTTCTAAACTAAACCATTTAAGAAGCTTACGTATTCTCATCACATCAGAAGTGTGGCAGCACTAACAACATCTAACGAAGGTGGTGGCTACATTTAATGAAACAAAACGCTAACAATAAATATTAACGTATAATTTTTTCATGTTGTTTTTTTTAATATTGTAGAACATAAACCATCTGCCGTTACCACAAAAGAAAACAAGCAAAAAACAACAGCTTTTGATTTTACCAGCACCATCCGTGTAAACATATAAAATACTAAGAACAGAGATTTATTCCCTTTTCTTAAATACGGAGAGACTTTCATAACATTTTGATTCCACAAAGTCTAAATACTTTGTATTACCATGTAAAGCCAGCTTAAACACAAAAAGAATTTCATAATATTTTGATTCGACAAAGTCTAAATACTTTGTATAACCATGTAAAGCTACTTTAAGTATTACTTTTTACAAAAACCAATTTTAAACAAGAGCGATACATACGACAGGGCCGAATCTTATATACCCTTAACATTGATGTTTTTGTATCTCCTGTAAGCCGAAGAAGCTGTTGTTTTAAAGTTATTTTTGAAATGTAGATTAGGTTAGGTAAGGTTAGATAAGATTAGGAACACTCAGGAAGAGATCAAAGATGGTAAACTGGATTTACACAATAGTTGTAAGACCTATTCTGAGGCGGCAAAAAAAGGGCTGCTATAGAAAACTTCTTACCAAACTCCAAAAATGTGCTTCACTTGACAGCACTGGTGCCATGAGAAGTACACCTTAAGCGGCACTAGACGTGATGAAAATGGCAGCCAAAGTTTGGTCGGACAATGCGAGAAAGAGTTGGAAAAAATTCTGAATGCTGGCCACACTGGGATATTACGGAAGATTGGTCTTGAGGATCTTATTTTATTTTATTTCGGGGATATAGGACGGACTATATGGTCCTGAAAGGGATTGTTGGTAACAATCCGATAGTCTGTACGAGGGATGTGCAGTTTTTACGAGATGGTTATAGACACCGGAGACAGTGTTTTTATCATAGGAGAGAACATCAGATTGTCATACAGACTATATGATGAGTGCAGTGTTTTCCGGGCAGAGATAATGACAATTTTAAGGGCAATAGGTCTTATATTGGAACTTTTTTCAAGGAATAGTGAGATCGCTTTTTATGTTGACAGTCAGGCTGCTGTTAAGGCCTTAAAGGCGTATTGCGTGAGATCTTGGCTGGTGAGGGGCTGTAGAAGAGCCCTTGGTGGGATTATAGACGCCTTTAACTTTAGACTTTTATGGGTTTCTGGACACTGCAACATAGTTGACACTGAAATTGCTGATGAAATCGCTCGTTGTGACTCGGCCCTGCATGTTAAATATATGAAAACAGCTGTGAGACTGTCAATTGGTCACTGTTATGGGAAGATTCGGATATACATACTAGATGTTTGACATGACAAATCTTCAGTGGGGAAACAGAAAAGACTGCGGGCTGGCTAGGCATACGTGGTTTATAGAGGTTTTCCATACAAATACTATTCAATAAACCACAGGTTTATTCGAGTTCTTAGGTTAAGTTTGCAGTACAAGAATTATAAAAGTTTCATTAAATTATTTTTAATATAAACATACATATATATGAAGTTGGACGCATTTATTAAAAAAATTATATTTTAGTGTCCTAAGGTACAAAAAAGAAAAAGTAAGAGAGCCAAGGGAGTCACTTTCTTTTTCAATCATCTGGTACTTTCTTTTTACCATAGATGACGTGAAAATTACGTTTAAGCTACACGTGGATGCAATTTTTTACATTTCTTGTACTGCAGGCTTAAGACCCATTATTTTTTTAAAAAATCCAGTTAATTAACATTAAAAACAATATAAATAATTAGAAAATTAAAAAATAATAAAAAAAACGAAAATCCATAATTTATGAGTTATGGACGTTAAAAGTTTTTTTAAACAAATACGATTTAAAACACAAGCCTACATAACTTGCCAAACAAAGCCTATAAAACAAAGCGCCAGCCAGAAGCTAGGATTAAGCCAATTTTTTTATTTTTTAAAAAAAAGCTTAATTAATACGTATGTATGTATGTACCTATGTTGTCTCAAATTTTTTAAAAGAATTATGTACATACATTCACATGATTTTAACGTTCTTTCTAATATAACCTTTTTTCTTTTGTAGTTATTTATCATCACTTATTTTACTTACTTTAAAAATTATTAAAAAAGATTTGTTGTTGCTTTATGTTAAGGAATAAAATTAGCAGAGCTATTTACTCTCTTTTAAAGCTTAATTAACACTCTTTAACAAGTTTTCCCACAATAATTTTGATCTCTTATAATTAGCTGTCTCTTAATTATTGTGATGTTTAGATCTCTCACTCTCTTAGTAAATTTATTTTTTTATGTTATTTGCAAAGATAGAAACATACATACATACATATATGTATATTTTGGCAAATTTGCAATTTGTTAATACACAGTGTGTATTTAATTTTCTGCAATACTTTTTTATAATTATCTCACATTTCTTATTAAAGCTGGAGGTCCATACCATACGTTCTATGCGCTGTGCGTTCTCTCCGCCTCTCACAAAAGTAAAATAAATGTAGTTGTATGTGGCAAGAAACATAACAAATTGCATAGAACGCATCTGCGCAAGTAACGGATAAAGTAGGTTTACTTTCTACTTTTTCATACGTCGCATGCGAAATGAGAAAATGAGAGATGGTTTTGTTATCCAGTGATGACAAATTTTCAATGCTATCAAAAAACATGTGTGTGTGGTAGATTATATTTTTGGTATATTTTGTGTTAAAACAGTTTGTTATGAAAGAAAATGCTTTTATTATAAATTTTGCAAATAATTTTAAGAATAAATTTCCTTAAAAATAAGTTTTCAACACAAATATTTTGTAGCCAAAGTTAATATTGTTTTTATCGAGTACTTTTATATTTTAAGTGTCGTCTATGTTGTGTTTTTATTTATGTAAGTGTAATGAAGAAAATCTGATTTCTCTTCTCTTCACTTTTCGCACAAAACGTATTGCATGTAACTTGGCAAAAACAAACGTATAAAACGTACAGAAATATGCCACGCATAGAACGGAGCCACGCATATAACGTATGGTATGGACCTCCAGCTTAAGTATGTAGGTACATATGCCACAATTATTTCTACAATATTTACTTTGTTAATTAACACAAACACACTTCATTTAAATAGCGACTTTTTATATGCAAATAACAACTTAAAAAAATTTCCTTTCACTCGTTTATATTTAACCTCAACTTTTTTGGTGTGGATAATTTTTTAGCACTTGATTCTTATTGTAAACACTTTAACATAAAATTTTATAAGTTCTTTTTTTGTAATATTTAAAATTACATAGGTATCTTGTTTCTTTCTTAATCATTTAATTAAACTGCGCACGCCAAAATAAACAATTTGTGTACATCTTTTAAATTATTTCATACAAAACATTTGAAGCCAATTCCCCGTTTTTAAAATCACTTTCATGTACAGAAGTCGGCATTTAACTGTTTTAGTATCGCGCAAATTGCCAGTGTGAGACGATGATGTTAAAAGCCCAACATGTGCTGTTAACAGTTTGCCCCACGATCCCCCCTTATTATAAAAAAAAATAAGTCGCAAACAGTGTTGACAGAAACAAAAAATGGTAATTATGATAAGCTCAAAAATTGTTAAGAGATGTTTTAAAAGTTAATTTTAAACCAGTGATGAAAAATGAGAATTACATTTGGATATCAAAACAATGTTTCGAGGGTACTTTTTTTAACGGCAATAGAGTCAAAATATTTTTTTTCTTTGTTTTACTTTAATCCACAAAAAATCAATACAAAAAGTCGTATAGACATTTTAAGTGTTTTTAGTTTGTTCAACAGTGAATCAAAACTATTGCAAACTGTATGTATGTATTTTTTTGAAAAATTTGAATTTTGGTTTAAGCCCGTTAATATCATCAAATGATTTTGTAAAAATTTATTTGAGAAAATTGACGTAAGCCGCTTTAAAAATATGTAATTTAATTTTTTTTCTTCATTTACTTGCCGAATTTATCTTATCGCATCTCTATAAAATATGTTTTTTGTCCGCCTTTAGTTACCAAGCATCAAGTTAAAAAGTTTATTAACAACTTGTTTTAAATGTTGTTCCAAAGAAATGTGTATACTAAAAACATTTAGCAAGACAAATACCTATAGGTTAAAATTTTATGCTTAAAATAAAATTTTACACATGACGACCACTTTGTTCCCTAAGTATAAAATATTTGTGGAAGTTATAGATAAAACCCCATTGAATAATGTGAAAACGTCGTTTGTAATGGAGAAAATTCTCAAAACTATATTTTTTGCATACTCCACCTCTTTGCACTTTTTTTAATTTACTTTAAAATAAGTTTTTTAAACGAAATTTTCATACGAAATTAGTATTTCAAATCTATTTTAAATTTTGAAATTGTTTATGAATATTCCCCTTTACCCTTTTACATGGTTAATAATATTGTACGTTATTTACCATTAAAGACTTTTTTTTTTAATTTTTCGTTCTTCTAACTAATTTATTAACAAAAATTAAATGATCCAATCTTTTTTTCGAATATGCAAAAAATGGCAAGATATCTCGTACATAATGCTAAATGGGTCTTCTGATTGCACTTCTATGTTAACTGTATTTACTATTCATAAAAAATGTTTAAAAAAAATCTATGTTTTCTTAAAGTAATCTTAAGGTCACGTTTTTAAACCTGTTTATCATTTATAATTCAAAACCTTTGATTGTAAAATAATATTATTTACAGCCTCTCGTTAGTACTCAAGTATTAAAGAAAAGCAAATGAAAAGAAAAAGATAGTTGGCAAGAGGCAAAACTAAACCATTTGAAAAAATAATCTAAAAAAGCAAAAGAGGGCATCAAATTATCCACCCAATAGTATTAAAAAAAGTACGATCGTATCAACTATTGCAACACCATATTACAATATGCTCAAAAATTGAAATGGAATAATAAAGATAAACTTTTGCCATTTTGTTTCGTTCTGCTAAAACCTGATATGTTTGTTTTTGTATGAATCTTTTCCCGCCCTTTTGGCAACACTTTTCCTATAGGCACACAAGCTCAAACACATGCAAAGTATATCGGTTGCCAGACTTATGTGTTATTGCTAGTTTCAATTGGCCGTAATAGTTATAAAAAACACATTAAATCAGAAAATAATTATTATTATTATTATTATATCTGCAAAAACACAAAACAATAAAATAATTATTACTTGTATCAAAATATTCAATAAAATTAATTTATAAATAATAATAAAAAACAGAATTATTATTTTTTTTTCAATGTTTCCTTGTCGCTGCTTTTTTAACTCAAAAATAATTATTTACTCCAATCTTTTTGAATCGAATTTTCTCTGTCGCTCTGGGGAAAATTTTAGCCACAAAATTATAGTGTCTGAACTTAAATTAGAAAACACATGATTTTAGTACGAATAACAAAAAATCCAGAATATTATAAGTAAAAGGTATTTGTAACCAAATTTTTCCAGAATGATGGAGGGCAAGAGCGAAAATTCGATTCAAATCGAAATGTAGAATAGGATGTGCTTTTTATGAATTAAACAATAATAACAAGGTGCATTGATCGGCGTGATAACAGTAAATATTTTTACTTTGAGAATGGTTCTGTACCTGACGAATGCCCGTTTGTGTTTTCTATGTTACAAGGAATTCTATTCGTAAAAACAGACATACATATATAAATTAAGCATATACTTTGTTATATAGGCAAGTACAGGATTATTCAAAGGAGAATTTATTATTTTATATATACGAGTATATACATAATGCTTTCAAATTAAATTATATTATTATGTTTAACAGATTTTTTTTAATTTGTCGAAACTATTGTGCCTGTACGGCAAATATGATATTATTATTATGTGGCTAAGGTTTTTTTTGTCTATTGATAATAAAAAGTATTTTATTGGTAAAAGTGAAATAAGCTGATACTTTGATTTTTTCATCTGGCAACTATGACCTTTGAACATCCATTAAAATGTTAAAAACACAAACAACAAACAAATCAAATAATAAAAACAAACAAACAACAACGAAACACCTTGATCAGAGTGTTATTTAAGAGAAAACAAAATTAAAGAGTACTGAGCAAGGCATGTCGATATATGCATAGCTGCCAGATTTGACGATTTATCGTCATTTTGACGATTTTTATTTAAGAAATTAAATTCAAAATTTATTTAGCCATTGTTTATACAAAACTTTTAAAAAAAAAGATTTTGGTTAGAATATTTTTTATATAACAAGGACTAGAAATAGTTTAAAAAATAAAATAGTCCCTAAAAAATAAACTACTCAAAAGTGGTGATAATTATTTCAAATAAATTTTTTTACCATAAAAATGATTATTTGTATCAAATAACTAACTATGTTTGAAAAAAATAGGTAAAATATTTACAGAGATTTTCTGTTTTTTATTTACAGCTTATTTTGCCTAAAATAAATAAAATAAATTTTTCTTTTAAGTTTGTTACTATTTTTAAAGAAAGAAACTCCTTGTAAACAATTTTGTTTTTTTAATTTTTAATAAAAAATTGTAACAAAAAAATAAATTCTAAGGTAAGCGATTTTATGACGATTTAAAAAGGTTGTTTTGAATATTTTGACGATTTTTTTCTTAAAACTTACGATATTAAACCAAACTTATCTGACAGCTATAGATACATGCGATGTATACATACACCTTGGTACTGAGCTTCAAAAAAACATATTATGAATATGGTCAGCGTTGCCGTTGTGTATGATGAACTAATGTACAAAAATAATGTGCATGACTTCACCATGCTGGTTTACGACTTAAGTGGCAATTTTCCCCTTTTAAGCCTGCCTTGCCCAAGGTGAATTAATGCATCAGGTGGTGGTGATTCTACACAACTAAATTGTGGTGAATAAAATTTTTGTTTATCGTTATTTTTTGCGATTTTTTACCCCTTTTAGAGAAACAAAAACTTTTTGTTAGTAATAACAGCATTGCAAGCAATGGTCACTATTACAATTAGAGCTGCCAAAATCGTCAATTCCTGAGAATATATTAAAAAAGCATCTTTTATGATTTTGAAAATCATCAAAAATCGGAAATTTTAGAATGTTTCTTTTTATTGTTATTCTTTATTAAAAATAATCTAAAATATATATGTACAAATTACAATTTGTAAATTGTTCCTATATTCTTGTTTGATTTCGGCACATTGCGATCAAAATAAAAAAGTTAAAAATTTAAAAAAAAAATCTGTATTTTTTGAGAAAAAAAACTTTATATCAAAAACTTAAAAAACGCTTGATTTTCAGTAAATCTGGCTTAGTACCATAAATATTTGACTTCCAATACTTCAATGTACCTGCCTTCTTTAAAATTTCAAAAATAATTGTAATTCACAGCCTCTGTGATTAAATTTTCCATTTCTTGAAACTAAACTCAATATTAACAAACAAATTATCTATTTTTTCTAGTTTTCATTTATTAACAAACAAACTTAAAAGAAAGTTCAACAGAAAAAAAAACCGATTTATATAAAAGATCTATTGAACCAAAATACCGACCTAGCTCACTAAACTAAATTGAAACAAATGGACCGGTCAGTCGATTGAACTATTAAGCACAACTGAAAAAAAATACACTTTATTTACCCGCTAAGTGGCAACACTGTTTTGCCAACGAGATTAAATTGCTATGATTGTATAGTTTTAAGAGGCATTTAAAAAGACCTTTCTTATGCTGCTTAATAACTGTTAACTAAAAACGCCTTAAAATATGCTTAATAATTTGAAGTTTTTAATTGTGAGTAATTTAGGATGATCTGTTATTTTATACATATTTATTGTTTTTTCCAACTTCAATTCAAATTTGCTTTTTCACTTTTAAAATATGATAAGCATGCACTTGGTTTATCGCATAAAGTGCTTAAATAATATAATTTAGTTTTGGCTTAGTTATTTAAAGAAATATATATGTATAAAACTATATGCTATTTATGGCCTTATTTAAGGTAAATTTAACCAAGAATAACTTAAAGCCGGTAGTAAGCGAGATAGACTGAGATTGGTCAATGGACCGCCACTAAGTTGGATAACACCAATATGGTACTAAGGGGGCACACAAAGTATCTAGTACTGATACTAGATAGTAAGCTGTTGAGGAGACTCAATGTGGAGGAAAAAGTGAAGAAGACCACCAATGCGCTCCATCCATGCCGAAAAAATGGAGTCTTACATCAAATCTTACGCATTGGACTTACACTGCAGTCGCTAGGCCTATATAACTCTATAGAATACTTGTGTGGTGGACTGCACTGGAAAAGTAGGTCAATCGCAGGCGCCTGGAAAGCGCACAGAGACTGGCAGGACTGTTTTTAACTGGTACTCAACGCGTCACCCCTATAGCAGCGCTGGATGTTATTATGGATTTCAAAACGATTAATCAGGTCATGGAGTTGCTAGGAGTTCTGCGATTTGTTTGGGGTCAACAGAAAAAATACTTGAGTGTCATCTGTGGTAAGATTATTGGGAGCGCAGAATGTTGCAGTGACTCAAAACACTGAGCCTCATTGGAAAGCCAGGTGTAACAAACGAGAAATACAGCTGGTTGGCGGGCCTTCGCACAGACCACAGGACTTGTAGTTCTTTACGGACGATTCAAATATGGAGGAGGTGGTTGGAGCTGCACTTTTCTGCCCGTAACTGGGTACCAGGAAGTCCTTTAAACTTCCTGACCCATGCAGTGTATTTCAGGCAGAGATTCTAGCAGCCAAATTGGCCGCCGATCTTGCATTGTCCTCTCAGACTGAGTGGCGATTAGGACAGTCTTCACTTGTTACTCAATTTTTGAGCCAGGCAAGGAATCCTATGAAAGTATAAACTCTGTGGTGAGGGTTAGAGCCATGAAGGTCCGGGTGAATACCACTTCGTGTAGTGTCTCCAGAATTATGTGGGGATCTTATGACCCGAGGGCAACGATGTTTCTTTTGTCTTTGAGAATGAACGATTGTAGACTTCTAGTCGGAACGATAACCGGTCATTGTTGGATAACGGCTTATGCCAAAAGAACAGGGCAGCTGACAAGCAATGACTATGTATTCTGTGGCGTTTGTTTGAAACTGAAAATTTTTTTGGCATTCACTTTCTCAAACACAAAAAGGAAATGCAGAGGGCGAATTTTTTTAATTCGTTTAGATACTACCAGTATTAATGTATGCTGGCACAATAGTTGATTGGCCAGCCTTATTGACAAGTAACGGCATGTCAATACATTTATATTTATTTTAATTATCTTAAGCGTTAGATTCTGCCGAAAAATATAAAAAAACTCATATAAGATAGAAGTGTTTGATTTGCTAAAATATTTAATTAAAAAGGTTTTGAATAATTTCTTTCAAAGAATTTTAAATTAATTTATATTTTTTTCTATTTGTTGCAGCTTTAAAAACTTTAATAAAACTTTTGGCAAAACCAAATAAAAAATATTTTTAATAGACAACTTTCTTGTTCTTTTCCTTTATATATTTTTAATTATCTCTTAAACTTATTGGCTGAATGAAAAAAGAACAAGCCAACAGTTAATCAGTAAATGTTGTTAAAATTATTTTACAAATTAAAATTTTAAAAAATTATCAGTGGCGTTTTTAGCTAATCTTGTCATTTGATTTTCTACAATATTTAAACATTTGCAAGGAAAAAGTATAAAATGATTAATTTTTGAAACTTTTATCAAAAAATGTTTGTTTATTAAACACTTTTAGTATTTAAACCTTATAAGTGATACACGTCAATCAGTCATAATTTGTCAAAGTTTTAGTCAAGTAAATTAAAGGAACCGATATTGAAAAAGTTAACGTGATAGAACGGCTGTAACTAAAATGGCAGGTTTGTGTTTGAAAAATTTTTAAATTAAAAAAACTAAAGCAACTGGCTTTAAAGAGCTAAAGCAGAGTTCATACAGCAGAACTAAAGTGGAACCCAAACGTCCGTTTAACTTTCCATGAGAAAACGGACTCCTGGCTCCATTAAATTGTCAGTTATCTCATTTCCCCTGCGTCTTCGAACTAAGTAAGTGTGCGTCTTACTCAAAGCATACCGTTAAGCCATAAAGGTCTTGCACACCTGTAAAATAAAATAGCCTTTAGGGCTTGCAGAAAAAGCTTTAATCAGCGCCTGACTTTTAATAAACATATCCAACAAAGAATTTTTATTCTGGAAGGACAGAACCGCTTATTTTTGGCGGCCAGAATCTTCGCCTGAAAGACGCTGCAGTCATGAGAAGTTTTTAGGACTCACTGACGTCGAGCTCTCGACAGAAGATCGCAGCTCTGCCTTCCTCTTTCATCTTGAACCTATCTCTAAAAAGTTTCAGATGGTTTGATATGTTCAAAGATCCACCAGCCAGCTGTACTTCTTCATAGTTACTCCCGGCTTCACTATGAAGCTCGTAACCTTATTATCCTGTCATTTCGAAATGCCCCCACTCAAGTCGCAGACCTCTTCGCAAGACCCTCTAAAAGCAAATTTTTATGTCTTTAATCTAAGATAACCCTCAGCGATGCCGTTAAGGTCGTTACTTACAGTTACTCACAGCCCCACAAATCTGTGCACGATCTTCAGACACCTGCGGTTAGTCTGTTTTTCACAACGGTCCCACACACTTGTTTCCGAAAGCGTCCAGCTCTGCTTAGGCGGGTTTCAGATATTACATTGTTGTCAGAAAAATGAGCTACAACTAGTGCTGGAAAAATATTGAGCAACGGGTACCGAGTATCGAGTAAAAGCACTTGTTTTTGGGCATTTAATACTAAGAGGTAGTTACTTAATATATTCAGAGTTGTATTTTTGAGTTTAAAAAGTGTAACTGAAAAACGCTTCTGCTTAAAAGCTAAAATTTTTGTCGGCGGGGGAACTGACAGTTTTTGTCTGACAAAATTGGCAAAAAAAAAACACATTGTCAGACGACCACCTGACGGATATCTTACCACCGTGTGAGCACACTTTAAGATAGACTTACCCCCTGCATAAATTATATAAATTTAATATCGGAAGCTGTACCAGCTTTTGTCTTCAAACATTATACAAAGTAATTGAACAATAGGATGGGGGCACGAATAAGGGTAGTCCCTATACAAATATTTCAATTTTATCAAATAACAAATACACTTCATCACGGAAACTACAACAGCTCTCGACTTAAAGCCCGTCATCCGAATAAAGTGCTCTTATTTGTTAAAATATATAATCGTATTTTAGGCTTTCTTTTCAATAAATTAATATTTAATATTTGTTTTGTTTTTTTCTTCAGCTCTCCAAATTTCATCAAAATGTATTCTGGTCTTAACTGCCGCTTTCTTAACGCAAGAAATCATTACAGTTTTAGCTGTCTACACGATGAACGAGTCTTGTACTTTTAATGGTAATGGATTTATTGCCAATCCCGATACCTGCCAGGGTTATGGATATTGCGAAAATGGCAAATTATTAGGTATCGATTTGTGCCCAGAAGGTTTTGTATACAACTGGAAATTGGCTCAATGTGATTTGCCTGAAAATGTAGATTGCTCTGTTGTCGATCCTAAGAGCAGTTGCCTCTATGCTGATGATAAGTCGTTTGTAGCGAATCCCACTGATTGTAGTAGCTATTGCTATTGTGAAAATAAAGTGGCCAATTGCAGGTTTTGTCCATTTGGCCAGGTATACAATGCAAAAATTAGGGAGTGTGAGTGGCCAAATGGTCGAGAATGTTCGGCCGATTCGGTTTGTCGTTTTGTACCGAATGGCAAAAATGTGGCTGATCCAAAGAACTGTGGCCAATACTTAACATGCTACGATGGTCTCAGCATAAGTAGTACTCCCAATGGCGGTAAATGTCCCAATCCTAATACATATTACAATGCAAAGACGGGATATTGCCAATATGAAAATCCTTGCGAAAATAATGGACTAGATGGCATTGCAAACGATCCTACAAAATGTAAGTCTTCTGGCGCTACAACAGAATCTCCAAAATTTATAGAAGATGATCAAACTTGCATGGGTTTTTTTATATGCACATCAGATGATGGCCCCGGTAAGTGGTCCAAATGTCCATCTGGCTTACACTTTGATGGTTTAGAGTGTTCTACTCCCTATAAAGTTCGCTGTAAACACGATCGTTGCGGCAACATTGATCAACAATTTGTTGGAGCCATCGGCAATGATTGCCATAATTATATTTATTGCAAAAATCAAACTGCACAATCCCCAGCTGGCAATTATGTTGGTACGCCCTGCAAAAATGATTTGTATTTTGATGAATTCACTCAGGAATGCGTTCCATATAATCCATCGGAAAATTTAAATTACAAGCTTTGTTAATCGTCCTGAAAGTTTCATTTTAAAATTAATGGTTTAAAACAGAAAAAAAATAAAAAAAAAATATTTTTCAATATTTTGTAATATTGAAATACATACATACATATGTACGTGAAAACATATTTAAATAAAATTAAATTTGTGTTAAATCTTTTTAATGATTTCAATCAGATTTTTTATTTATAATCGCAACATTTGACAGATATCACTTTATTTGGCTAAAAATTATTTCTAGTTTATTCCAACTCTTTTACCAATAATTTTAATATTTTTATTAAGGTTTAGTTATTATGTGAGAACCAGGGGCACCTATGGTATGACCTTCGCAGCACTAATTATTTCATTCCAAACATGTGTATTTTTAATCAACTATTAACTTCATTTTATTATCTTAAATCGGCTTTCAAGCATTAAACTGATTTTCGGGAATAAACCCTGTACGAGTGCACAGAGAAAAAATTTTTATTTGTAGTAGTCCGGTATCCATGGGCCGACCTAAGGCTGCTAGCATGGCTTCCAAGCTGGCTGGCTCCAAAGTGTTATGCCAAATGTACAAAGCCAGCAGCTTATGACAGGACCTGACGACGGCTTTTAGTCTTTACTAATATGGGGAACAGGCGCAAATGCTGGTTACTTTTGGTTCTTTGAAGGCTCCTAATTATTCGCTTTTTTTCTTATAGGAGCGAAAGAAACTGTTATGTGTACATAAATATATGCAACAAGACGTTTAGTCAATATTCTAGTTTTTTTACTTTAAGATATTTGTTTATAGGGTTTGTTGTTGGTTAAGTTTGTCTATATGCATTTCATTGGTTCTTACACCAAATCATCAACAAACCCTATAAATAAACAGGAAAATTGGGATTAAATCTTAAATAATATTTCAAAAAGTGTTGTTTAAGATATTTGTTTAAGAATAATAATGAGTTTTACAATAGAATTTTTCTAAAGAAAAAACAAAGGCCTGGTTATGGGCATCTGTTTTCTTAATGGCATTTCTCAAGGAGGTTAGGTTGAACTGGCTGGTCTTGGGGGCCCACATAGATCATTTGGGTTCCTTGCATTACAAAATAAGAAGAAACTATAAATCGGCGACTTTAATCCTACTTATTTGATGTAATGACCTGAAGGGTACTCCCCCCATACTTACTTAGCAAATGCCAGGTTTTTTATAATTTTTTTTAAATTGCAGGTTATTCTTCCAAGTTTTTTAAAAGCATTATCAGTCTGTATTACTACTTCGCAAAGATCGAGAAAATTTTTCCGCCCGTCCTGTCGTAAGAATCTACATAAAGTGACATTTGTCCAGACCTCAGTGACTCTGACGCTCATAGCACAATTTATACTTCTATTATAAAACAAAAATGGAGCCCGAACGTCAATTACTCTTTCAATTGGCAACCAAACACTGCTTCGCCAATTCGTCAGCCACGACCCCTTAGTAGCAAATAAATTTAGTTTAACCATGAACAAAAGGCAAGTGCGAAATTTATCTTTACCCTACCACATAATTCATTTAAGGGCACCAACATTTTCCGTCGCACAGTGGCTAATTGTTATTTTTTTCGTTGCAAAAAGAATAACTTTTCAATATTTAAAAAAGCAATAGAGTAGAACTTCTGTAGCTCTTAAGTGCATACATGTTAATACATAATACCACGCCTACAAGGGGCGTACACACATATGTATTTTAAAACTGAAAAATTTGCCTTTTTAAACCTTTAAAAGGCCAAGTTTTTTACACAACAAGGTCCTTTTATTATTTGTTTATAAACATAGAGATTGCTGGGCTTATCCGGCATTTCTTTGGCTCATACTTGCTAATGATTAAGTGCAAATCTACAAAGCCATTGATGTTTTATTTGGTAAAGAAACATTGGAGATTCGTTTGCAAAATACCATCCGTCTTCCGTGAAAGATACAAGAATATTTCTTTCAAGTAATTAATTTTGAAAAGATTTAACATTTCTGTTTTTTAATTTAATACCAAAGCTTTTTAACTTTAAATTAAAAAGCCGCAAGAAGAACACACTAATTATTTTTATGCAAAAAAAATATAAAAGTTCATTTACATTTTTTAAAAAACTAATTGAACAAATATCATTCTTATTGATAGAAACATTATGTGAATGATATTTAAGAAAACCAATCATTTTTATTATTTTTCTTCAAATTAAAAAGGTGAAATTTTTCCATGATTAGGAATCGGTGTTGCCAATGTAGCATTTTTCACTTATTTACCTAAATATAAAGCAAACAAAATATTGTACACCTTAAAAGTCCCTGGAAAAAGATAAAAGTAAAATGACGTTAAAATCGGTTACCTCTTCCAAAGCATAGATTCATTTAGAAGGTTTTATGAAAAATTCGGGGCCTAGGGGATTAACATGAGTCAAAATGGAAAAATTGGTCATTTACTTTATTCTACACTTTTTAGCACCTTTTCGAAATTTTGGGCCCTAAAAGATATGAAGGGACAAAAATTATATTTTGAACCTATTGTATCCAGTTTATAACTCTTAAACCAATAAAGATGGAAACATAATTGAAATTGCGTTTGCTCTCGAAAAATTTTTTTTTAATTTTGGTACCAACTAAGTACTCCTTAGGTACTTTTTGTAGCTTTTATACCAATAAACATATTTAGTTTAAATTTGCTCAACGGGTCTAGAAAAAATGTGATTACATTTTTGGCACTTTTTAAAAATTGGAACGCTAAAGTGTACAAAATCTGTAAAACTTCAAATTCAATAAAGAGATAAACATAATTCAAATTGTGCAATTAAAGTAGAAAAGGGTTCAAAAATCTTGGCTAATTTTTGAACAAAGTACTTTTTGCGTTCTTTCTTGCTTGTTTTGGGATTATAAGTCCAGAATAATGATATTAAGGACTTTTTATCCAAATTAAGGACTGTTGGTACTTTTTGGCATTTATAAGGATTATAAGTTTAGAAATATGAAATTACGAACTGTTGACCAAGATTGTGGCCCAAAGTCAGCACAGTAAACAAAAAGTACTTTTCCACATTTTTGGTACTTTTTGCATCTTTTAGTATTACTAGTCTAAAAAAAGAACTATTGGCCAATATTGCGGCCTAAAGTCAACACAGTAAACAAAAATTACTTTTTCACATTTTTAGTACTTTTTCACACTTTTGGTACTTTTTGCATTTTTGAGGACTTTTAATCTAGACATATGAAATTAAGGTCGTAAATATACTAAGTGAGACAAAACTACTTTAACATTTTTTGTACTTTTTTCTGTTTTTAAGACTATAAGTCCAGAAATATTAAGTTTAAGGCCATTGACCTTGCAACAAAGGACTATTCGCCCAGCTTGAGGTCTAAGTTCAATTAAGAGAACAAAAAGTACTTTTCTTACTTTTTTCGTAATTTTTTAAAAAACTTAGTGTTAAAATCAAGTTTAATTGGCAAAAAACAAGCGTTGCAATACAGAATAGGAATTTCTTGTTATCGTTTTTCTTTTCTTGGCAACACTTTTTAAAGATCGACTTAAAATACTATCTTTTGGCAAAAATGTTTAAAAAATATTCACGACTCTTGTTATGCGTATATCAAATTCATTAACATAAAAATTTGTTTAAAAAAAAAAACAAAAACAAAACACACAAAATAAAGAAAAGTAATCAATATAATTAGAATTTAATCAAATGAACAATTAATGAAAAAAGTTAAAACAAATTAATTATTTCAAGTTCTTGCTTATTTAAAGATAGAAATTTAAGAAACAGAAGCATCAGTTGTTGAAATAAGTTAAAAAAGTCAACAACTTTTTATTTTTGGTTTAAATTAAAAGAATCTAGAACTAAAAATTTTTACTGAAAAGGAAAACGAAAATAAAAAAATGTTTAAAACTCAATTAAGTTTTCTGCTAACAGCCTCCTTAATTGGCCTCATTGCAACACAGACAGTCAGCACTGATGAGTTGTGTGTTTTGGCCCCCAACAGCATTATTCTAAAACCAAATAGCTGCTCGAATTGGTTAAAATGCCCTGGTTCCATTGGAGCTACCGAAATGGAAGAAGGATCCTGTGTAAACGGTCTTTACTTTAACAAAAACACTGGCAAGTGTGAGTATGAAGATAATGTCAAGTGTCCCTTTGAAGCAAGTACCAAAAACCGTTGCACGCGTCAAGCGGAAGGAACATTTATGGATGATTTGGAAGAGTGTAATGCTTATATTTACTGCAGCGGTGGTGAGGAGATAAAATCCTATTGTCCCAGCAATTTGGTATTTGATGCCATTAAAAAAGCTTGTGTTTATAAAACGGAGTATCAGTGCCCCGCAGCAAAACCCTTTAGTGAAAATGATCCCCTGTGTAAATCACTGCCTGATGGCATGTTCTTTGCTGACAAATATGATTGCACTAAGTATAGTCAATGCCGTAATGGTATTTTAGAGACACATTCCTGCAATAGTAGTTTCGCCTGGGATTATATTCAAGGTAATTGTTTGCCCATCGAAGATGTTGAATGCTTTCCTGCGTCCAAAAAACCCGAGCCCGAACTTAAGATATGTTTAGATCATATCGGTCCCATTTCGGATGGTATTTCCTGCAATGGCTACTATTTTTGTAAAAAGACCGCCAATGAAACTTATGATCGCAAGCCTGAACATTTTAGTTGCTCCTCGGGAACTTTCTTTGATGTCAGCACTCTGTCATGCCGCGATCGTTTAAATGTCAAATGTTATTTTGATCGTTGCTTGGGCATGGGCAATAAATACGTTAATGTAGCTGGCAATTGTAAAAGTTATGTATTGTGTCAAAATGGTGTAGCCGGTACAAAAGGTGTATGTCCTAATGAACATTATTTCGATGAGCGCACCCAAGGTTGTACTCCCCAGGTTGTAAGTTATGCAGCTTGTTCGGCTTGATTTGTTAGTAAGAACTACAAACTTTTTGACCAATAAAGTAAATTAAAACTTAAAATTTTCTCAGGATATTTTCAATAAAGGAAAATGTAAGAGAAAATCCTCCTTTTTTTTTGGTTGTTGTGTTTGCTTATCTTAACAAAAAATGTTGCCACCCAGGGCAGTTAATAAATAACTTTTTGATTATTTTAGGGAAAAAAGATGTCACAGTTTTATGTTTCTTTCTTCTTTTTTACAATGTAATAAATGAACCAACCTGTTAGTTAAAAATATTGTCTCTAATCGCGAAAATACAACAAGAAGGTCATAGGGCAGAACTAAGGCAAAATTTTTGCAAGAAAAGAACACGCCATTAATTTAACAAGAAAAAGTAAGAATGTTACCGGTTTTATCTTAAAGACCTAAAAAATTATAAAAAATGGCCGTTTTTTTTCTAATTCAAACTTATACCGTTTTCTTTTCTGTAAAAAAAAGTTTGCCCTTTTTTACCCTTTTTCCCAAAACCCCTTTTATATAGAGTAACTGTCACTAAAGTTATTAAAATTATGTAGTAAATGAAAAGAAAAGTTCAAGGAATATATGTCGGTAACTCGAAAGGTTTTATATACAGAAACTTTGTCAAAATAGAAAAAAGGCAGAAAAGGGCAATACTTTTTTATCAGAAAAGAACGTAGCAGAGTTCATTAGGGTAGAGAAAAAAAATATTTGTTTAAACAAAAGCACTTTTTAATAAAGCAAATTCGTTAAAATATTTTACTTTCATTCATTTGCCAGCTATTCAAAAATAGCTTATAGCAATGGCAAACTGACAGTTAAAGAAATTTTCCTTTTAAAGTTGTCATTGCTTTAGGCTTTAACTAAATAAAGAGAAATGAGTTCTTAAACTTATAAAACTTAAGCAGCAAAATGCCAGTTTTTAAAGCAGCAGTCTTTTTCCTTAGAATGTGGGTAATAAGTTAGCCTCCGTGGACGCGTTCGTTGTCGTTGCCCCTTCCAAGTTGTTCTTTTTTCGATAACATGCAGGAAATGTTACCACTTCTGTTGTGCACAATTGTAGCCACTCATTGAAGTACTGGCCCTTAGGACACTCCAGCTGTCCTATAATTTTTCCACTTTGGCACAACAAAAATCCTGTGCAACCATCCGAATCTATATTGGCCAACTGTATGTTGTGATAGCCCAAGGTAACGCAGCGATTATGAGAACAGCTAACATTGGTACGCACCATACAAAGGCCACCATTAGTAGGATCAAAAAATCGCTCAGAGGGACATTCACCATGAATAGGAGTAATGCTTCCATCTGACTGTCCCTTACAGTAGTAGTAACCATTACAGCTTAAATTATCCGAAATAAAAACTGCAGCTCGACTACATTTAATATTTTCTGGCACTTTGGGCGCCAGCATTGTGCCATCTACACAATCCACCTTAAAAGGATAATCGCAAATACCGCTTAGAGCATTAAAATGAAACGAATCTGGGCAGGTGCCATTTATAAGTGAGCCGTGCCAACACATTTTATATACTGTGCAAGAGTCGGGTGTTTTTATAAATACATCATCCGGTACAATATTGCAATAATCTTCGGGTAACATTTTAAGTTCACACGGATGGTTTCGTATACAATTCTGGGTGTTAGAATTAAAATTCATACCAGCAGGGCATTCCCCAAGAAACCCCTTGCCATTTTCACAAAAATAATAGCCGCTACAGCTATATGGATCCGGTACGAAACCATTTATATCCGGTGTGGCAGCACAGGGATCACTGGAGTAGCATATAACCGCATTAGGTGGTACACAGCTGCGCAAATTACGATCATAGAAAAGATTACTTTCACAAATGCCATAAATAGGTTTTGTGCCCACACAGGTAATATATCGATTACAAGCTCCAGGATCTTTAATTTTGGTATTATTCGCTATATATCTACAAAAGAGATCGGCATTAAAAGCGAGAGCGGCAGCTTTTACTGGCGAGCCTAAGATGAGGTGCAGGAATAAGCAGGCGAATGACACTAGTGTAAACGGTTTAGCTGTTGAAAGTGTAAACATAGAAGCAATTAAAATTTAAGGAAAAGTGTAGAAAACATGTTAGGGAAACGATAAGCAGTTAAATTACAATTGTAAGCGATAGGAATGAATGTGTTTAAGGAAATAATATGACAAATTTGTAAATGGTGCCCTAAAATATGCGAAGGTGCCGTTTTATTATACGAGTACTAGCCATTAACCCGCTACTTCGTAAGCGCAGTTTTAACTGTTTTTTTAACGGGAAGTTATTAATTACTTTTTCATTTTCATTCAAAACCGATTTAAGTTGTTAAACGGGAATGATTTGTGTACAAGTAAAAGATTTTATTACTTATTCAAAATTTTCAGACACTAAACAATCCGCACCCCCTCTTTTTTGTACACACATAACCGTTACAATTCAAAAGATTGTTTAAGGAAAAACTTTTTCTTTTGAAGTCAGGTATTAAATACGACTTAAAACATTCAAATAAATCAAATCAATCTTAGAGATAAGTTTTTTTAATACTAAAATGTTCAAGGTCACACCCGTCACAGCCTCCTATCTGTTATTCTGATTAGAATGTACTATGTACTTTTAGAGTCTACCTATTATTAATCAAGCATACCATTACAATATCGGCGCAAATTGTGGCAACATTTTTCGGTGTTATCGGACAAAACAAAAATCGGTACAATGCGGTTACACTATCGCGCTTTATTGGGTCAATCAAGGGTATTTAACTAGCAGAGGCGAAAGCCAAAGCTCTAAGCAGGGCCAATTTTGCAGTTATCAAAGTAATGATTAGGGTGACCATTCGTACTGATATCATCAGTACATGTACTGATTTTTCATTTGAAGTACTGATTAAAAATTTCTGTACTGAAATGTACTGATTTTTTTTTAAATAATATTTTTTTGATAATTAGGATATTCACAAGGTAGTCATAAAGTCATATGTCTTAAAAAAATAAAAGAAAAAATACTACTAATGTGAGCATCCGTTCATAATTAAGTGTGCTATTTTAAATTTGAATCAGCTGCTGGAGAAAACAGAAAAATAAGTAATTTCAAAAAAAAATTTTAAAATTAATGACTGCGGCTTGTTAATTATATCAACGGCTTCACTAAAGAGTTTCGGCCGCCCGGCTCAGGTTTCTACTGTTTATGACAAAACAATTCACAGTTCAAAAAGTCTTATTATTTCAGAACTTATTTCTTTTAAGCACAACAACAATTTTTTTAAACTTTTGTAAAATATTAAAACTTTAAGACAATATGAATATGATAGCATACCGTTTGAATACCCCAAATATAAAATTTTTTTCGTAATACATTTCAATTACTTTGTTTGAACTTTCATATTCTTATAATAATTTCCAGTTATTCGGCATTAAGTTCATTATTAAAATCGTTATAGCTAAGAATGGAAAATTATATTAAAAATTAAGTCATTCCGATACAAGTCGAATGTAATGGATTTTCGAAATCAGCTACGATTTTTCGTCAGCTCTCTTTCTATTCGGTTCTATTGTAAGTTGAATGTGGATTTGTTCTATTTATTTTAACAAACTTTAATTAGAATTTGAATACTGGAATTATATTCATATTATATATTGTTAAGACGAACTAAATTAGCTACGATTTCCCGTCAGCTCTCTTTCTCTTTGGTTCTATTGTAAGTTGAATCTTGGTTTTTTCTATTTATTTTAACAAACTTTAATTAAAATTTGAATACTGGAATTATATTCATATTCTATATTGTTTAGACCGAACTAAATTTTCATTTTTGTTTTCATTTAATTGTTAGCTATCACAATTTTAATAATGAACTTAAAGCCGAATAAATAGGAATTATTATGTTTTTTTTTTTTAAATTTGATAAATTTTACCAAAAGTAACTATAGATAGTTAAGCATTTTTCTAGCTGCAGAAAGTGTTTAAAAAATTTTTTTATTCTTTTAAATCAGCTCTCTAAAAAAATATTAAACTTTTTTTGAAAATTTATTTTCTAAAACAAATATCTTCAAAAATGCGATGGTTCTTTAATTAAAACGATACATTGCAACTCCGAAGGACGGACGGACACGCGGGGAGTGATTTTAATTCGAACGCTGCAATTAAAGTTAGTTCTTGAACTATAAAAACAAAAAAGGATACTAATTTCGAACCAGAAATTAATGGTCACTCTAGTAATGATACGCATATAAGGTAGTTTTACATGGAATGTACATTACATATAACTTGTCACATTTACCATCCATATGTAATTGCATATATGGCTAAATTCCAAAAAGCAGTTTGATTTGCATCACAAAATTTCAAGTTTTTCCTGAAAGCAAAGGAGTGTATAAGGGAAGAAGTTGAAAATTTGTAATGCAAAGCAAACTGCGTTTTGGAAAATAGCCTATCTGTCGAAATTGCCATTTTACAGATTGTTTATAATTTTTGCTTTCACGCGTATATTTTATTTTTTTTTTAATTCTAAAATTTAATGGCCGAGGTACATAACCAAATAGCCAGGGTATCCCACGTTGATCCAGACAATCGAAAACAGTCGACCTATGCCTTCAAATAGGAAGCTGTTACGGCCTGGATACTTGTTTCCAATCAAGATATTTTTAAAATGTATTGTATGCAGTTAATTTATATTTTAGTTTAGTGGTTCTCCTCCATGTAATCCAATTGTTTAAATTTGTTTGAGTTTAGTGGTTGTCCTCCATACATCCAAAATGTTTTTTGCATGCAGTCAAATAATGCAGCCTCTGATACCTGTATCGCGGTACAGTTATGCGACGCCACACACTTCACCACATGCGAGAGTGAGACGCAAAATTCTCGAAGTGCGATAAAAAGGGACGGCCTGGTTGTCTTTAAAAAATAATGGCCAACGACGCGCGAGCTCTTTACCTCACCAGAGCTATTTTACGGCTCTTCACGCGTATATATGTTATTGCGTCTGACACAATTTTTTTCTAAAAACAGCTGATGCTTTGTCAGTAAAAAATAAAGCGCCCTCTAGTTAAAAATGTTCCATCTTACTTTTACATACATATGTATGTATTTTACGCAAGCAATGTCTGAACAAGTTCCAATTTTGTAGTGGAAAATTTGACAAGTCATCTGTTAAATACATCTCGTACAAAACTACTGTTGGCAATCCAAAATGAAGTTCATTAAACAGGTCAAAACAAGAAAACTAAGCTAAGCTCCCAGACCTAACTATGTATATTAAAATAATGGTCCAGAGGTTTCTTATAAAAACCGGAATAATCTGGGGTTTAAATAAAAAAGGGTTGAAAAATTGTCGCTTTTCATGAACATTGAGGTAGATAAATGGTCCTATATGGCTAAAAATTAAAAAGTATTCATATTTCTTTTAAAAATAGCGCATGTCGTATACTTTTTGTGTTTAGAAAATGAGAAAAAGTATTTTCCCCCTTTTGTTAAAACTGTGTTCATTGTTTACCAACTCATACCAAAAAGAAAAATTGTTTTATCAGAATTGCGACGCATAGAAGTGAAAATAAATTTTTAAACATATACATGTATCCAGATTATTCTATTTTCGAAATTGCATATATGTACAATCGGGTGAGCAAACGATTAGTTCTTTCTGTTTTGGATTTGCTTTGCCGTATTTAATTTCTTTGAAACTGTTAAGAAGACAAGCAGCAAGAATGGAGTTTTTATCTTAGATTTCAAAATAGTAGTTGCTGTTGTTTTATTTCAACACTAAATAAAAATTATTTTTAAGTAAAAATTATTCGTAATTAAAAATTATTACAATAAAACCGATTTTAATTAAAAAGGACACTTAAAAAGGCTGTAACATTTTATTTACTTATTTTTTATGAGAAGTAGATTCGAAATAATTTTAAACACTTACACATTGTATTTATTTATTATTCTTATAACATTAGCACATGATGCCTTAAAGAATTGTATTTATCTTTTTTCTTATTTATTTTTAAATAAGATTCTACTATATTTTTTGTATAAGTTTCTAAATATTTTTTTTTATATTAAATTTTACCTTAACTCTTTAAGTGTTTGTATTGTAGACTAAAAGATAATTTGTGCATGTGCCGGCTTTAAATATTAATTAAAATAACTTCTATACAAATTATCTCTTCCATGTCATAAAATCTCTAATATAATAAATTGTATTTCAGCTTTCAGTTGCAATTTAAATTTTAAATGCACGTAGACTACAGTCGGAATTAGACGACTTAAACGGAAGTTTAAGGGTTAAAAATTTTTTTCTTGGTTGAATTTTATGTTTTAAGACAATTTTGTTATAAAACCTTAGGCTCAGGTCCGATCCCTACTAAATTCTTGTTTTTTAAAAATGTAGAATCTTATAATTTTTTTATTGTATAAATTTTCCTGTGGAAAATTAGACATGTCATATGTAAATTACATGCCGTGTGGCAACAAATTTATATACCTTCTGACATTGAAACTTAATGGCGACCATTGCAAATAATAAACCACAAAAATTTTGTTAAATAACTTTTAGCAAAAAACCCATTTAAGCATTCGGGTCAATACGCTATTACTTAGGGTATTTCCTATTTCGCCTCAGACTTATTCGAAACAATTTGTTGATATTTTATCTAATAAGTTTTTTTAAGATAAAAGCAGCATCATTAAGGCACACTTTATCAGTAGAGGATTACCAAAGAACAAGCAATTGCTAAACGTGTTAGTGAAATTTTTAAAATAAAAATTTTTAAGTTTAAAATTGTTAGCAGTAAGATTTTATCAAATATTACACGAAAACGGAAAGCTGCAACGGAAATTGTAGTTGGTCTTAAAAGTAATAAAGTGTTTAAAAGAGTACAAATGGTGTTTTTCAAATCGGACAAACTGGTGGAAAAAGAGCTAAAAAGGTACGAAACATGATGTTGTTATATAAACTGGACCTGCAGGGTAGGGAGTATACGCTGATGGGATAATTGGATATAGGAAAAGCTTTTAACTGTGTAAAGACAGAGGCGATAAGTAAATGGAGCTATCAGAGATCTATTAGTTAAAGAGTTCTTTGTCCGAAAGATACCTCGTTGCACAAGAGCAGGGCTGTAAATTTTAGGATACAAGAGGAAGATTTAATGGTAGTAGTAACCGGGTGGCACCACAAAAGAAGGGTTCTTTTATCTCAACTGTGGCTTTTAACGATAAACGAAATATCGAGGAAGTTTGATGCTAAAGGAGTAAGATACTTACATATAGGGCCGTTCTGGCCAGTTGAAGGTTCTTTTCCACGTCCGAGAAGGCATCAAGGAACGAATTGGGCGTAAATCTTGACAAAATGGAACTGCTTATTTTCCCCTGGAAGTATAGGGTCAGATCATTTACTAGCCTATTCCTCAATAACGTGCAGTTAAACCAAACTAGTGAGATTAGATATCTTGCGGTATTTGTTGATGAAAAGCTATCATGGGAAAGGAACACAAAGAAAAGGATCAATATAGGAAGGGGAAGGGAATCAAGAAGGTATTTATGGCCACAGAAGGCAGTTTTAATTACTTTGATAATTATTCCTAATAGAAATTTTGGCAGGGATCTAATAGTCTCTAGAATAGAGAGATGTGCAGTTTTCACCGACGGATAAGATCACTGGAGCTTTTCGGCTAACGATATGAAAATGCATTGTGTCAAGTCTTGGTTGTTGAAAGATTATAGAAGAAGCTTCTTTCACGTCAGACTATGATGGGTTTTGGAGAAATTCGCAATGAAATTGTCAACAACATATAACATTTAAGGGGGACACTGAAACCACCAATAAGCCAAAAGCCTAATATACCAAAGGTACCCCAGAAAATCAGTGACTAAGTACGCAAGTCTACCATCTGGTGGTTGTGGGTTTGATTTTCTCAGAGATCCTTTTGTATTTTTTTCTAATCCTTTCCTAGATTTCATCCTCTCTTCGATCTCCACTCTTTTTTTCTGCCTCTGCAGGTAACACAAAGGGACCAATTTAACGGACACAAGTGAGCTGTATCCTTGCCTTTAACAGCTTTTCTAAGGTTTTATGGCAGTAACTGAGTTCGATAGACACTAAGTTGCTCATGAATCTAGAAAGGTTGGGTCTGAGGACCACAACTGGGGTCATTACTGGACACTGTTAGGGTTAGGGCTATGATGAGAAAATGGGATCACTGCACTCCGGATTATTTTAGGATGCCTTAGAATGAGGAGAGATAAGAGACGATAAAGCATTATGTTACTACTTTAAATTAAATTAAATATTTTACGAACAACCCAGCAATGTGTTGAGGTCAAACTTTAAATCTTCATTGGGTTCTTGGAAGTCAGATACCTTGAGAGTAGGCAATGGAGAGGAAGGTTGCTTGTTCTTTCTCGGTTCCAGACCTATTCTTTCCTTCTTTTCCCCCTTATTTTTTAAGATACGCACAATGGGCCTATACCACTAAATAGTAACGTTGAAGCCCATGAGTAACCTGCTCGGAAATTTATATTCGATCGGCGAATTTGCAACCTTAAGGGCCCTCATGTTACCGAATCCATATCAGCGTCAGGTTGTTAAACGTAGCAACATTTAAATGCTTACGCTTTATCCATTTTAATTATAAAAATTTGTCACTTAACAAAAATAACTCTATAACTCATATGTAGATGCATTGATACCAAGAAATAGATCCATCAAAATCAAAACTGTCAGATTATATCGCAGAAGATTAGATGGTAAATAATTAATATTTAATTTAGTTGGCAGGAAAGTTATAAAAACATATTAAATTTGCCCTTATTATTTTAGTAGCGTTTTAATCTTGGCCAAGTTTAATTGAAAAAGAGTTTTAGATATATTTTAAAGAAAAAGTAAAATGTGGGGTAAGTGCTGGAAAACTTGAGTAGCAGTTTTAAAAGTTTTAAATCAAAAAAAGGACATAAAAAGAACGTGTTGCATTTTGATAGAACATACATACGCGCCTTTAGTTATTTAATCCTTGATCCTAGTTAGACAAATTTATTATTTTTTTAATAAAAAATTTTACCAAGTTTCTTTTATTTTTAATTCCAGCAAAAATTTTGTTGCTCTGTGTTGCAATTAATATTGTTGCATTCGCTAATGCTGGATACAATGTTGCCAAATTTTGTCAACTAGTAAAGACAGGAACCAAACTGCCCAGTCTGACTTCATGCCAAACCTATTATACCTGTCTGGCAAGCGGTCAACCAATTGAAGACAATTGTAAGGGTGCCACTGTTTTCGACAAAGACTCCCAAAACTGCATATCTGAAGCAAATAGCAACTGTTTTAAAGATTCTTCTAATCCCTGTGAGAATAAAAACATGTTTTTTTCTCCCAGCAATAGAGCTTGTAATATATGGAATTATTGTTTGGATGGTAAAATAGCTTCGACAGGAAGCTGTCCAAATGGTGAAATTTTCAATGCAGCCGAAAGTCGTTGTATTTATGGCGAATGTTCACATGAGCGCAAAGAAGCGGTAGTTGTCCAGGATATCTGTGAAATTATGCCAAAAAATACATTCTTTGGAGATTTCGACAACTGCAATAGTTGGCACAAATGTAAAACCGAAAAAAAGGAGGAAGGCAGGTGTACAGGAAGTTTGGTAATTATTAATGGTAATTGAACACACCAATTCCAGAATAATTTTTATCTCTCACAGGTTTATGATACCAAATCGGGCATGTGTTTAAATGATGATGGCAATATGTGCCAGAGAACCCATAGTTTTATTGTAGATCCATCCGGAGGATCGCCTCCTGCTACTGATTGCACTGATAGAACTAATGTGACAACTGTTGGTGACACCCAAATATGTTCCAAATACTATAAGTGTGAATCTGTTGAGAAAGGTGATGCTCCGAAATCCTACCAATGGATAGAACATGAATGCATAAATCAATATTATGATGTCATCAGCAAAGAATGTGCCGAGAGAGCAGTAGCTAGAGCATATCCTGGTTGTAATCGCTGCCAATTTACAACATCAAGTACTTATTGGGTAAATAACTTGGATAATGCCTGTACAGAGTTCAAGACCTGTGAAAATGGTAAATTGCTAAGCAACGGACAAAATACTTGTGGAAAGGATTGCTACTTTAATGAAGATGATCAATTTTGTGTGACTGGTGTTACGTCATTGGATGATTATGTCAAAACTCATGGAACTTGCCAAAAATATGCATGCAATAAAACTCGTGTTTGTCAATTAGTCGCTGAACACAAGACATCAGCTACTGATTCAGCAGCTCCCAAAAACAGACTCATAAGTCCCCAGTTTTAAAGAGAGTATCAAGCTTTTGAGTTAACTGTTTTAAAAACTTTAAGACCAGAACGTTCCGCTGTAAATACTTATTCTGTAAATTTTTTAAACTTACAAATAAAAAAAAGAAAAAAAAAATAATTTCATACCCAGTCATCTGATTTAGCCACGTTGTTTTCATTTTTCAAGACATTTGATATCAACAATTTACTAATTTTTTTTGTGTACAATAAAAAAATAAAAAACAATACAATACAATAAAATAAAATAAATTAAGATAAAATAAAATAAAATATAATAAAATAAAATAAAATAAAATAAAATAAAATAAAATAAAATAAAATAAAATAAAATAAAATAAAATAAAATAAAATAAAATAAAATAAAATAAAATAAAATAAAATAAAAAAAATAAAAAAAAAATAATAATAAATAAAATAAAAATAAAATAATATAATATAAAATAAAATGAAAAAAAAATCAAATAAAATAAAATAAAATAAAATAAAACAAAATAAGATAAAATAAAATAAAATAAAATAAAATAAAACAAAATAAGATAAAATAAAATAAAATAAAATAAAATAAAATAAAATAAAATAAAATAAAATAAAATAAAATAAAATAAAATCAAATAAAATAAAATAAAATAAAATAAAATAAAATAAAATAAAATAAAATAAAATAAAATAAAATAAAATAAAATAAAATAAAATAAAATAAAATAAAATAAAATAAAATAAAATAAAATAAAATAAAATAAAATAAAATAAAATAAAATAAAATAAAATAAAATAAAATAAAATAAAATAAAATAAAATAAAATAAAATAAAATAAAATAAAATAAAATAAAATAAAATAAAATAAAATAAAATAAAATAAAATAAAATAAAATAAAATAAAATAAAATAAAATAAAATAAAAATAAAATAATATAATATAAAATAAAATGAAAAAAAATCAAATAAAATAAAATAAAATAAAATAAAACAAAATAAGATAAAATAAAATAAAATAAAATAAAATAAAATAAAATAAAATAAAATAAAATAAAATAAAATAAAATAAAATAAAATAAAATAAAATAAAATAAAATAAAATAAAATAAAATAAAATAAAATAAAATAAAATAAAAATAAAATAAAATAAAATAAAATAAAATAAAATAAAATAAAATAAAATAAAATAAAAAAAAAAAAAATAAAATAAAATAAAATAAAATAAAATAAAATAAAATAAAATAAAATAAAATAAAATAAAATAAAATAAAAAAAAAAAATAAAATAAAATAAAATAAAATAAAATAAAATAAAATAAAATAAAATAAAATAAAAATAAAATAATATAATATAAAATAAAATGAAAAAAAAAAATCAAATAAAATAAAATAAAATAAAATAAAATAAAATAAAATAAAATAAAATAAAATAAAATAAAATAAAATAAAATAAAATAAAATAAAATAAAATAAAATAAAATAAAATAAAATAAAATAAAATAAAATAAAACAAAATAAAATAAAATAAAATAAAATAAAATAAAATAAAATAAAATAAAATAAAATAAAATAAAATAAAATAAAATAAAATAAAATAAAATAAGCCCCTTTTTAAGAACATGTTTTTGGTTGCCCTGATATTCTAGGAAAAGTAATTCAAACACATCTGAAACAGAAATGCATTTTACGTTCGTCTATAAACCAATTTTTAATTTGTTTCAATTATCTTAAGTATTTTTTAATATGTTCTTATTTTAAGACTATGACTTTCTTTACTAAACTGTTTTATTAGGAAGTCTCTTATCTAAATTTACATTTTTATTAGAACTTTTTAACTAATTAACTAAATTATCTTTAATTCGCTTGCGAAAAAAAAAAAGATAATTTTTTAATTACAAAAACAACATATATAAAAGCAAAAGCATTTAGTTTTAAAAGAAATTGCAGCAGAAACATCTTAAAGTATCTATAAAATATTTAAAGCAATGGATGGTAAGTAAAAAATATCTTTCTACTTTAGATCCTTAGTTGCCTTTTTCGCAGGTTTCGCTTTTGCCGCCTATGAACTATTGATTAGTGCTGCCATACTTTTAACTTTTAGCACTTATATGTGTAATGCTGAATACGATGTATCCGAATATTGTCCACTAGTGCCGACCAATACAAAATTTCCCAGCTTTGAATCCTGCCAAAAATTTTACACTTGCTTGACGAGTAATCAAATTGCTGAGTCCAGATGCCCTGCTAACACAGTATTTAACAAAGACACTCAAACCTGTGTTTCTGCATCTTGGTCTAACTGTAATGACGGCGGTTCCAAACCTTGTGAAAACAAGGATGGCATTTGGGTGTCAGATGCCAAAGATTGTCATCTTTGGTACTATTGTTCAAAGGGCTCGATTCTTGGCAGTGGCACCTGTCCTTTGGGACAATATTTTGATGGTACTAGACAAATGTGTAAAAATGGCGACTGTCCTAATACTGCTGGTGGTGGGAGCAATGCAACAAAAGTTGAAAATGTATGCCACATAATGCAAAATGGAAAATTCTTTGGAGATTTAACCAATTGTGCAGGTTGGCACAGGTGTTCTGGTACTAACAAGTACAGTGGTACCTGCACACAGGGTTTGGTAAGTTAAGAAAATGAGCTGTTGGCGAAATAAAAGTTTTTCAGGCCGTTTTAATACCAATTTTAGATTTACAATGTAGAAAAACGTATGTGCTTGGCTAGTAATGGAAATCTGTGTGCTGGACCAGCGGAAAAATGTGAAGAATCTACAAGAAATAAACAAGTTGCTAATCCAGACATATGTTCTAGCTATTTTCAATGTATTGAGATGAATTCCTTATGGTTATGGCAGAAAATCCAATGTCCTAATTCTCAGTATTACGATGTTTTCATGAAAAAGTGTTTTTATCGTCAAGCAGCCACACCCATAAATAGCTGCAGTCGTTGTGAATATACCAACAAACACTGGGTAAATGCTGTTGATGCCAATTGTAATACATATCAAACATGTAGTAATGGTCAGATGATTGGCAAAGGCAGTTGTGCATCTAAAAGTTTTTTTGATGAACAATCACAAATGTGTATACCACATCTTGAAAATTTACCAGAATATAGAAGATATAATGGTGCATGCTATAATGGAAGTGATATTACAACGCCTGCTCCCACCGAAAAAACTACTACAGCTACTGCGGAAGATAAAGATTCTACTACTAGCAAGTCGGAAGACGATGGAAAAGAATCTACAACTAAGAAAAGTGAAAGTAGTGCTGAAGAGTCTACAACAGTTCAGTCTAAAGATGACGGAAACGAGTCCACAACCTGGAAGTCGGAAGGCGGTAATGAAGAATCAACAACACCAAACTCAGAAGGCAGTGGTGAAGAGTCCACAACAGTCGAAAGCGAAGGCAATACTGATGGAAATTCTACAACAAAGTCCGATGGTAACAGGGATGATACTACATCCACCAAAAGAGAAAGTGATGGTGAGAAGAATACAACCGCTAAAACTGAAGGCGATGGAGGATATAATTCAACTGCCAAAACTGAAAGCGATGGAAAATGGTCTACAATTCAGCCTGAAAACGATACCGAAGAAACTACCACCGCTAAGTCGCAGAGCATTGGTGAAGAATCTACAACTGCAGATTCGAAGAGTGAAGTGAAGGAAGTCGCGAAGGTAATACAACCATAAAGTTTGATGAGGAATAATTTACACAAAAAAAAGAACGAATCGATGCGTAAATATTATGTTAAGGTGTTTTCAACTTAATAAAACCGAAAACGAATGAGAAGATGCACACTCTTTGAAACAAAATGTTCACGTTCTAGTACTTCTAGTTTACATACTATCAAAATTTGTTGACGGCAATTAGCCACAAAATTATTATTTTTAAATAAAAAACATATAAAATATATACTTACATACATACATATGTATATATAGTTGTTATTATTACGTAACAACAATATAGGTATTTTATTTAAAATATTTTATTATTTGGGTTTTAAGTTTAAGTATCAATAGCAAAAATAGGGACTTACCTTTAACCATAAAAAAAATCGCTTTTTTGTATTTTCTTAAATATACATTCATATGTATATAATTTTTAGGAAACATTTTGTTAAATAATTGTGAATTTAAACCGGATACTGGTTCATGTCCCGGCTATTGGGGTTGCAATGTTGAGCACATAACAGAAACATTTTTTAGAGAACTAGTCTTTTTACAGAAGATGCTAAGTTTGTACAATCGTTTAAATGGTCACACAAATATGCTTAGGGAATTGGAAGCAATCATTGTTTCTGAATTGTTTACTAAGGGTGTTGTTGTGAAACAAAAGCAAATTAAAAAATTTAAACTATTCAATATTTTTAATTTCCTAAAGGGCTGTATGTAACACGTACATACACACAAAACGTATTACAAAAAAAATACACTTTTCTTTTTCAAAAGCTTTTGTATACTCCGACACAATGCAAGCACATACTTTTAAGAAAAACTTTTTTAACAAACACCACGTTAAAACCGCACTTTAAGATTTATTCCAAACCATTAATTTTTATGCATTAAACACATTCAAGCTACAAGAACACAGGAACACACGAACACAAAAGTTCCTTGCTAAATTTGTGTCTGACTGGCTGCTACTGAAATATTTACTAGACTACCACTACAAAACAAACATATAAGCAATATGACTTTCTGTGGTGCCACCTAAAGTCTTTTTGTATTGTTTAAGCTATATTTTTTGCATCTTACCGTATTGGCAGCACTAATCTGTTAACTGTCGCGTATAAAAATAGAAATTAGTTTATTTTCGACCACACCACAAAGTTAGCATTGACAGCAACCCGTAGTTGTGTTGCATTGTAGCAATTAAAAAATTATTCTCATAAGCACACGTGTATTCTATTTTTGACTGGTTGTGTTCGGTAGCCTGTAGCGAGGAATGTATTTAATGCTTTATTTTTACAAAAAAATTGCTTTAAAGTGTTCACATATTGTAATTTTTAACGCACAGAAAATAAACTGTCTGATTAAGATTTTTGGCGCAAAAATAGCACTAAATAAATAACAACCCTAGAAGTATGATAAAGATAATGTTTACCAACACTGTTTTTAGCAATACTTAAAAAAATCAAACAGAATTTCGGCATGACGTTTTTTCCATAAAATTTGACGTAGAATCAAGCTGCTGCATGAAAAAGAAATAAAATAAATAAATAAAAATAAATAAGCAATTCCATGTAAAACAGCCTGATTTGGAAAAAAAAACATTTTTTTTTTCAATAAATCTAGGTTTAAACTGATTGAAATAAAAATAAAGTGGTAAAAAGGAATTAGATTTTTAAATGGTCACATACTGAAAAATAGTATTTTTTACGTTTGTTGAAAAGCTCATACCCGTCCCAATTTCTAAACGTTTTTCTTTAAGACCAAATTAGAGCATCAATTAAAGCCTCAGATAAACAGCTGAGTAACGGTATTTCGTTATATTAATGCCCATCCAGGTCTTCTTGTGGTTATTTTGAGCAATGTTATTTTATATATTTCTTTTGTGAAAAAAATATATTGAATTTGTTATTTTAGTTCATAAGACTGTGTAACCGTTTTATACTCCATCAATATATCAACGGCTGACAGCACGGTATTATATATGAATAAAAAATATAAGCTGGCAGTTCTATTTTTTATACTCTACAAAAACAAAACACTTTCCAACACCAATTTTAACCAAACAGCTGTTAGCAAAGAAACTGCTAAAACACTAACACAAAATAAATAAAATCAGGAAAAATGCTGGTTTGGCGAAATTTCAGAATTTTATCAAATTTAACGAAAAATAACCTGTCTAAACGGCATTTAAGAAGCTTACCACAACAGCAGGTTGAGTTTAAAGTTTTGCCCACAACTGTAGCTACTGACAATGAGGATGAGAAAGAATTAGCCCAAAAAGAATTGGCCGAATTAACAGGAGGCTTAAATGTGAAACAATTAAGGGAAATATTAGAGCCTCACAAAAATAAAAGAGTTAAGAATGATAAAAAATCTTTAGAAGTCCAGTTCACACATGATGGACCCAAAAAGGCTTTACTACCAACCTACAACTTGGCAGCATATGTAAGCAAATCAGAATTATTGCAGCAGTTTATACAACTCGGCGTTGATTTAAGCCACATTGAGAGGCGTAAGGGATTGCCGGAATTCGTATTAGCTTTACAGCTAGAAGAAGATGTAAAACCTCGTCTGCTTTTTCTGAAGGATCAGGGAGTGCCAGCCGATAGATTTGGCGAGATAATAACTAAAAATCCCTTGATATTTAAGGTTGATATTGAGGATATGCAAACAAGAGTAAATTATATGGAATCAAAGCGTTTTACTTCTACACAAATTCAACGTATACTTACACTTAATCCATTCTGGTTAATGTTTTCTACCAGACGTATCGACATGAGATTAGGCTATTTTCAAAAAGATTTCGCTCTTAAAGGAGATGATGTAAGATTTTTGGCAAGTAAATTGCCACGCTTAATTACCTACAATATGGATCATATACAAAAGTCAACGTTTTGTATACGAGAAGAAATGGGCTTCAGCAAGGATGAAATAAAATGTTTGCTATTAAGTAAACCAAGATTGTGGATGTTAAGTAAGCTAAAGATAACTTTAGACTAAACAAATATTTGATTAAAAACAGACGTGACAGCTATTAGTGAAATGACTTTTTTTTGTTAAAAATACACTTATCGGGAAAGTCACAATTTGTTTAATATGGACAGTTTTTAGTTGTTTCGCTTTTTTGTCAAATATTTAACTAGGCTAAACAAAACTTAATTTTAAACTTCTTTTCTTTTGCTTTAGAATCAGATGATTTAATAGAACGTTTTGCTTATGTCCACCAAGAAATGAAGTTGTCTCATCAAATGCTTATACAACAGCCCGAAGTTTTAACTTCACGTGAATTTCGCTTACGTGAACGCCATGGGTTTCTTAAAATGCTGGGAAGAGCACAATATGATCCTGAAAAGGATATGTATATATCACCTAAATCTTTGGTAGAAGGAAATAATTTCCATTTCGTGCGAAAAGTTGCCAAAAGTGATATAGAAACGTTTGATTTGTTTTTAAGAACACGTTAGAAATAAGTTTTTAATAAAATAAGTTTGTACATGAAAATAAGTTTTTTTTATTATTCGAAGTTCTCTGGTATGTTTAGTAATTGTGGCAACATTTTTTAATAACACTTTTCGCTATAAACTTCAATTTTTGTGCCAAATAAATGATGTGCAAACTTAAAGACAAACCTAAACAAGAGCGGCAGGCATTTTTTGCTTGTCAAAAATCCTAATGACTATACAATTTCTTGAAGGAGAAAAGATTACTAACTGCAAAAGTAACAAAATATTTAAGCAAATAATAAATAGGGTTGCCAAATTTATTTAAGCCAAAATTGGTTTTTCGTTAAATTTCTGCAAAAAAATTTTTGTTGGTTTTAATTTTTGTAACAAATTTTAATTTGTGTATTTTTTTTAAATATTATTTAATGTATACTCATTTTAATAAAAAAAAGTCGTCATATTTTGGATTTTTTTTTAACTTGGTAACAAAATTTTGTTTGTTGTGGTAGCACTGTTTAAAACATTGCCGCAATCAATAGCTTCCGATTTTATTTAGGTATGCAGTTAAGCTTTAGAGCTTTGCAATAGAAATAGTTTTTGAAATCCGAAAATGCGTGTGCGAAAAATTGCAAGTAATATTGACAACTAAGTAAGGGTCAAAACATGCCGAATAACGATAAAAAAACAACAAAAATTTAAAACAATACATTTTCAAAAGGTTTTGAAATTTATACCATCTGATTAATTTATTAAATATATTAAATTTTTTGAATCTCCTCTTTCGGCAGACTTAAATGAACTCCCAAATATAAGTTTTTATTTTAGTATATATCTTTTTATTTATCTTTTTTTTTATATATATAAACTTTTTTAATTTTACGCATTTTTTTTTTTTTTATTTTGAATTCATATTACAAATATTATTTTTAATTTAATGTATTAAATAGTTGAAAATTATGATGTATTAAAAAAAATGAAGTCTATATTTTAAATATTTATTTGTATATATAAAAAGGGTTTGCATGTATTATATATATTTTATAAAAGTTTCACATAAATTAAATTTATATATAAAAATTGATGTTTGCTTTTAGAAGGATTTTTTGTTTAACAAATTCATTACAAAAAAACTATACGTATTACTTAGATTATTATTATTAATTAGTATATGTATGCTTTTTTATGTATATAAAAAGGAATTTAAAAAAAAAAAAACGATAAAAAAATTTTTAAATATTTAAACAAAACTCTAAGTTTTACTAAACAAAAATGTGGCGATAAAATTGGTCACGTATTTCTTAATTGCTAAGTTTTAATGTTTTTTTTTCTAGAAAAATGTTGTGCTAGTTGCTTAAAATCAAATTTAAAAACCTTTTCAAATAAAAAAAAACAAATTTTAACAATAAACTAAAACGATAATTCATAAGAAATGAAATGATTAAATCGTGGTGTTCTTTTCACCCTGAGCCCATATTTTAAAAAATGGAAATAAATACACTTTTTTAAAAGCCTAGAAACGGAAAATTTAAGACAATTTTGTCGGTTTATATGTATATAAGATATATGTAAAAAAGAGATATTTTTTTGAAATCACATTTTATAAACAAATCGTTTAAAAGAACAAGAATGATGCGAGCAAAAGCACTTCAGTCGATAACAACTCGGGTAAATAAAATACCACGTTTGCTAAGCCATAATCTACAAGTTACAAAAAAAATATTATTAAAACAATGTAAAATATTTATCAGTTTAATTAAGTTTTTGTTTGGTCATTATATTTACTTACCCTAAGCCAGCGCCCAAAAGCAAGGACAATACATTTGATAGAATAAGGGAATATAGGATTTCACGTGAAAATAAAGAGTTTTTGCCAAGTCGAGTTAGGCGTATGGAATAGCCTGTGGTTTTCTTTTTCTGTTGATTATGTGGGTGTTCAAATTTCCAATCTCTAAATATAAAAAATTTTCAAAAATATATTAAATAAAAATTAACATTTTAGGATGGGATTAAACATACGAAAAAAAAAACTTACTTTGGTGGCTGTTGATCAGGTCGACTGTTCCATTCATCTAACCAATCAGTATCTTTTCGTTTTTCACCAGCCTTAGTCCAATAATTAATATAGACATTTTTTAACTCATCCTCAGCACATAATTCTGTATTTGGACTATTTGGAGGAGATTTAGGACTAAAAATCGAAGTCTTAGTTATGACTTTGTCTTGCAAAAAAAAATTTTTATAAGCTTACCTGTCTCTGGGTGTATCACGTCTGGAGCTGGCCAATGAAACAACACGACTTGAATGATTTGATTCTTTTTGTGCCTCGCGTAATAAACGTAGATATTCTTCACCATTTGCCATTGGCAATGGTGTAATTCTATCAGGACTCTTAACACCGGCCATTGTGGCAGCTGTACTTAATTCAATCCAAGACTCTAAAACGACATAAAAATAAGAAAATAATAAACAAAAGTTAAATTTATAAAAATTTTAAAATTGGCTGCTTTATAATCAAATACAATGCAAAACAAAATACATAACATTTAAACTGATATTAATAAAACAAATACTTAGCGCGGTCATTTACCCTAAATATATTTATAAAAGATTATCTATCTAAAGAAAATATATGTACATACATACATATGTATGTGCAAATTGAAGTATGTATTTGATATTTCTCTAATAAAATTAAATTAAACAAAAAAGCAAAATCTTTTAATCAACATCAAAAGAAATAAATTTATAATGCAAAAATGCAAAGTCCTTCAACAAATATGTAAAAAAAATTCCAGAAAGTTTTTTTTTTAAACGATACTTGACAACACTTTCTTTGTTTTGGGATGCTGCCAGATGTCTGACACTGTGTTATAACTCTTAAAAAAGAACTTTTTATCCAAATTTTAAGTTTTATATATAACTCACAATCTACTCTGGTCAGCGGAATAACGAAACCATTACCACATATTGCCCTTGATAAAGACAGACAAATTTATATACATACATATGTTTACTTTAGAAGCTAAAGCGAAGTTACACATCTTTTGCATTCAAGCCCTCATTAAATATTTTTAATTGATTAATAGCAACATGTTTATTATTTTAAAGCATAATCAGTCTTCATTAAAGATAACGAAACTTGATCTATACTAAAGGTTAGTATACTTTTATAAACCGGATTTAACTTAATCTTAACTGGTAGAAATAAAAAAATATCATTACAACTGAAGGTACAGCTTCCCTTACATATAAACTTAGCAAAAGTATATTGATAATGACACAAAATTATTATAAAAAGTATATAAAATATATTTGCGTGTATAAAAAAACTTAAAATAATTTATATGAAGTTGTTGCTACATTCTGCAGTTCTTTGTCTTCTGTTTAATTTTTATTTTCACAGATATGTAGGTAGATGTAGAATACACTTTAATTGACTTAAAGACGCAAAAAATCAGTTCCTTTGTTAAGCATTGCAAAACAAAAAAAAGATAAATTATTTATTCTGTGCATTAAGAACACCGTTAAGTGGCCATTAAGTTTAAAATGCAAAGGTACAGTATAATATTAATAAGCAAATATTTTCTTCTAAATTTAATTTTAATAAAACGAAAACCCCTCTTAATAATTTTTCATTTCCTGCTATTGTTTTTTTTCTTTTCAATTGTAGCGTTGGATAAATATTTACAACTTTTCCATTGCAATCTGTTATATTATTAAACAAAATGTAAACAAAAAAAATAGTAAATTACAAAGAAGTACGGAGACATTATTGAATTTTTTTAAGAGTATTTGTTTTAAATAATTTAAAAAGAAATTTTTAATAAAAATTTTACATTTACAATTCCATTTCGCTTTGTTTAGGAATAAGATTTTTTTAATTATATCTTCCTTAAAAAAACGTTTTAAAAACACCCAAAACATTTCTTTGTTTTGATAATGTAAGGAACAAATGAGGAAAATTAAAAGCACACTACTTTAAAAAATGTGTTTTTACATACATATGTATGTATTTAATCTATATATGTATATAAAGAAACAACTTGAAGGGCTGACTGACTGACTGATTCATTATCGTACAGCCTAAACGTGTAGAGCTAAAGGCTTGAAATTTAGACCGTAAGTACCTCTCATGATTTAATTTTTAGTCCATTTTTTAACTACCGAACGAATTGCATTCGGCAGGACTTTAAATTTGGACCGTAAAATGTGTTCAAAAATGGTAAAAATTCTATATTGATTCTCTTTGGTACTTATTGTAACTGCTAAACCCATAAAAGGTAGACATATGTAGATCTCAAAAATACTGTTTTGGGGTTTTTTTTTTTTTTTTTTGAAACAGTATTGTAAGTGCCCTAAAAAACATCTGATAGTTTTATTGTGGGCTTTTTAAACTTTTAACTTTAAAAATATAAAAAGTGATAAAAATAGACACTACTACTGCTGTTCCTTTTTTACAATATGTGTTCTTTTTTTTACGAAAAAGTGCAAACAGGGCGAGTTCAACTTTTAAAATATGTGCATTTTAAAATGGACCACAAAGGAATATTGTAGTATGTTTTAGATACTTTTTGTAAACAAAACAACATGATGCAAGTTAAGTTCGGTAGGTCTTAAAAAATGTGAAAATTTCTTAAGTTTTTTTTTTAATTTAGGCGGAAGTCGCAAGTGATATTTTTCCTTATTTAAATTTCTTGTAACTTTTGTATTGTTTTGGCATACTGATTCTAAAAATATAAATTAAAGATGTGTTAAAGTACTTTTTCTTGAATCTGGGAATATGAAATAAGGAAAAATAAAAAATTTAAGATTCTGGTCTAAAATTGTGTTGCTTACGAAGTAACGGGTTAATTGCTAGTTAATTATAAAAAAAGTTTATTGCCCTTTTGTATATTAAAATTTTAGAGCAAGACTATTTTGGAAACGTTAAAGAGCGATATAAAAAAACACTTACACATACCTGCATACATACAAAGATGCACACGGAAAAAACACCATAAACATGAATTTGACCCAAATATTGCAGATACGATCAGATATATTAGCTGTCATATATGACTTCAACAATACCGAAAACAAAACCTATATGTATTTACATATAAAATAATTTATAATAATTATAATTACATACGTAACTACTTGTTATTACCATGTCTACACTAAAATACAAGCTTGATTGAACTTAAGAGTATCACGTAGCTACAATCAAAAAAATAAATAAAATGAAAAGAAAATTAAATAATACGCATAGTAGGTATAGGTATGTATTTAATAAAAAAAGCCAATTTGGTTGTTTTAATTATCTAAAATTTTAAGTCAATCAAAATTAAGAATTTTGTAATTTAATAATGTGTAAACATTTTTAGTTTTTTATAGCTTGCAAATATTAATTCGCATTAAGATAAATACCTATTTTTAGATATTAATTTATTCTAGTGTTTACTTTTGCATTCACATTAATGTGGCAACATAGTAAGGCCTAATAAAATTACTGTAAATATTTACAACAAATTTCAAAATAAAAAAAAATGTAAACAAAACCAAAACAAGACAAACAAGTGTTGACAAAAACTGTAAATTAAACGTGAACACAAAAGCTGTAGTAAAACCCAAAAAGTTAGGGAGTAATGTAGAATATTATAAATATATGTATATGTATGTGTAACGAAAAACTTAAAAAATAGGTATATATTTTTAGCCAAAATGCATTAACACAAATTAAATTTATACAGATTTTGTATTAAAAATTTTAAAAAAATCAAAAGCTCTTTTAAAGATTTGTAAATCAAGCAACAACAAACCCCTACAAATCTATTTTATTTCTTTTGGCTATTTTTTTTTTTTTTTAATATCGGTTTAATTTTTTTTTTTTTTTGTAATATGCATGTAGGTATTAAGATACATTTCTTATTTAAATGGATTTCTATAATATTTTTTTTTCTATTTATCTTGTCATTCATTATTTTAAAATGCGCATTTTTCTACACGTTTTACCAAGTCCAATAAAATTTAAGAATTTGTTTATCTCTCTAATTAGTAATGTATGCACACTCTGTGAATATGCTCTGACGCATTTCAATTTTGTTGCTTTGTTTAACGTGTGCCTACTACATTTATAGAAAAACTAGCATCATGATAAAAAAATAATTAATAAAATGCAAAACCACAATAAAGAAAACTTGAAAAAAAAAACATGGCGTTAAAATATATTTTTGGTCATTATTTTTACAATCAAATTTTAAAAATTATTAAAATAGGTTTTAAAAACAAAATTTACAACTAAAATTGGTCCGATTTATTTGTTCCAAAATCTTAATTAATACTTTTACCAGACTTACACGATTAAATTTTTAATGAAATTATTTTCATGAAATTTTTGTTTGTAGACAAAAGTGGTCTAGAAATTTCATGGAAATAATTTTATGAAAAATTTTATCGTGTAAGTCTGGTATTTATTAAAAATAAAAACTATAAAATTAAAAAAACATAAAATTTTCATTTTCTTAATTTTTTAATAAAAAAATATAAATTTTTGCAAAATATGCAAACATTACAACCAACTCGCCACTACTTGTGTAAAGTAAACATAAGTCCAACTTACAATATATTATTAGGTGATTCACAAGGTGTTCTATTTGTCCTATTGTCATAAAATTTCCACAATGGTTTTAAAGCATTTGCCAACTATTGGACACTCGGGGCAGGTGTATTTGGAGTTGTTGTGACAATTTAATAGGCATATTAAACGACGTAGTATTTTTTAAGAATTATTTTTGTATAAAAGACAAAAAAAATATTGTGAAATTTTATAACAATATCACAATAGGACATAATAGGACACCTTGTGAATCCCCTTTGTATGTCCCTATTAAAACTACTTTTTTTATATGCTGTTGACTAAATATCATGCAGTTTTTCCATAAAAGTTTCAGTGTAAATATTTGTAAATTAATACTTATTAAGTATTAAACAAATAAAGGCAGCTTTGAAAGAAACTATCAAGGAAGCTACACAAACAAAGAAATCAAGAAACTCATAACGTGGTACTTTATTAGTGTTCTTAATATGTTTAAATGGATGTGTGTACAAATGCACGCATGAAAGCATCTCACATCCAAAAATCTAAACCGCACATTAAATCAAAAACAATCATATCTCAAAATTACATTTTTTTCATGAATCTTCTGAAAAACTTGTTTCCAATAAATTGCAATTAAATTAAATCAATATTAAAGCAGATGTCTTTTTATGGGCTTGAAGTACAAATTAAAAAAATTTATAAATAAAAAAAAAAAATATTAAAAAATCAGAAATAAAATTTAGTTAAATTTTTATTACAAATTGAACTTCAGCTGTTAAAGGGTTAAATTAAAACAATAATGATAAATTTAACGTACAAGTAGAAGCATTAAATACATTCGAGTACGTTGTACTTTTTACATTGTTTATCAGTATGTAGATATACAATTGAAACTTGACACAAAAAAAAAATAAACAAATTGCCTCAGCAATTTCAATCAGGGTACACTAATACGAATAGAATAAAATCGAATTCAAAATACTCGCCCCTTCGCATTTCCTTTTTGTGTTTCAGAAAGTGAAAGCCAAACAAATTCATGCAAAACTACTAAATCTGACATTTACTTTCACAAAATATTAAGACCACACATATAAACCACACTCAACCAGGTATGAAATATTAAAGGCCCAGCTGATTAAAATCAATTTGACATTTTCACGTTATAAAAATTTAATTTTATATGAAATTTTTAATTTTTCTGACATTCTACCGTTCAAACACAAAAAGGAAATGCAGATGTCAAATTTTTGAATTTGCCTTGGGTTACCTTGTTAAATGTGCCTTGATTAAGACGAATTTGTAATCAGCTGTGTTCAGGGTACACTCATACAGGTAATAAATATCAAGAGCCCAGCTGACTATAATAATTTTAATATGTATTCACTTTTACAAATATTTAATTTTGTATGAATTTTTAATTTTTTTTGACATTCCAAAGTTCAAACGGCGAATTCAAAAAATTCGCCCTCTGCATTTCCTTTTTGTGTTTGAACGGTAGAATGTCAGAAAAATTAAAAATTTCATATAAAATTAATTTTTATTTCGTATAAATGTCAAATTGATTTTAATCAGCTGGGTTCTTAATATTACCTGGTTGAATGTGCCTTGGTTCAAACATAAAAAGAAAATGCAAAGGGCGAATTTTTAAATTCGTCTTGATATTACCTAGTGTACTCTGGAGTACCCTGCCTGACTAATAGAGGTAATATCCAGGCGAATTCAAAAATTCGCCCTCTGCATTTTCTTTTTAGTTTGAACTTTGGAATGTAAAAAAATTGTGTTCGAATTAGGTTAGGTTACGAAGGGTAGTGGTGTGTTTTAATTACTTTCGCAAAATTTCAAGACGAATTCATATTAGGCTGGGTTCTAAACACTAATTGTGTACCCTGGTATTAGTGTATTCTAATTTGAATATTAAGGCCCGTATCCAAAATACTTATAGAAGGTTTATTAAGGGTTTATTTGACAACTATGCCATAAACATCTGTCAAATAAGCCTTTAATAAACCTTCTATAGTTAATTAAAACAATATTTTTATGCAACTACAGAGTTTAAAGTGAATACTAAAATATGTTCTCGTTCACTTTTTTATCTTCTAAAACAATAAATTTTAACTTTAAAAGTGTTTCAATATTTAACAATATGTGTTTACATGTGTGTTCATCTAGAAATAATGAATCTTTATCTGTTTTGTTATTGTTGGTTTAGTTTAAGAAATAAACGGTGTCAATAAACTTTTCTATCCTTTTGACGTTACATGCCGCCACCAAAAACAAAAGTAAACAAATTAAAATTGTGTTTCTAAATATAAATGTTTATATTGTAAATTTAATCGAATGTTTGCAAGTTAAACATGTTTCTAATTTCTTTCTTTAATCAGATTTTAAAAATGTTTAGCAAAAGTTCTATATAGGTAAATTGCTTTTGAAATAAAAGCACTTGCGGTTAGGATAACGTATCTACATATCTCACTTAAGTGCTGAATAACAATGAAACCAATACTGCGTCGCAATTTCAGAATTTGAAAACTTGACTACAAATAGATGCATGTGTAACAAAAAAAAAAAACAAAAAATTTATTGAACCTATTACACGTGTTTTGAAAAATATAAATAAATAAATATGTATGCACATACATACATACATATAGGTATATGTACATATTTATACGAAATATCAATATGGGATATACGCCCTAAAAATAATAGAGGCAATTTGCTAGAGCGCCAATTTCTTCCAAATCTATTTTATTTGCACATGCCCATCGCAATGACTCGGCAAATTTTACAAAAAAACATAATTTTTACTAAATTTTAAACTTTGTAAATAAAATAAATTTATTATTGAATTTGGCACACATATAGTACATATGTATGCTTGTATATGGTCACCATAATTAAGAAACAACCGTACAAAAAACAAAAAAGAAATTATTAGTTGCATGTTGTATTTAGTTTCAAAACTAAAAACAAATAAAAAAGCTTTTACGTAAAATTCTTATAATTTTCACGTTTTCAAATTTTTGGTCAGTGTTATTTTTTTTTAAATAGATACACCTCTCCTAAGAGATGGTGACGACAACTACATTTAAATATTTTTATTGTTCCACGCTTTTGCAGTCCATACTACTAGCGGCTAATTTGTTTTAAACATATATACATATGTAAACATACATGTGTACATACCCTGCTGAAAATGTCAATAATAAAACTCAAATGAATCATTTTGGATATAGGCCCCAGTACTTCTGACAAGCTATACAAGGTAGTTATTTTGGGGCCATATTTAGACATTGGAATCAGTGATTCACTAGTGCATTTTAGCAATTTTAGTTTACAGTACTACTAACTAGCTAAAGCTTATTGACAATTCTGTCAAAAAGGCACCAAAATAGTTAAGTGGTCGACATAGGGACACTTGTCCCCACGTTTCCTTTAGGGTATGTATATTATTCTTAATACAAGTACGTATGTATGTATTACAAACATATATAATTCTTTGTTTAAAAAATGATTTCGATGTGAACCAGACAACGATAACAGTAACAGGTTAGATGTCGGCAGCTTTTTTAAATTTTTTTTTAATTTGTGTGCTAGGTTTTTGTTATTTCATAGGTAACAAAGTAATAAGGGGTCGATAAATGTCTTGTTTATTTAGGCACACGGAGACTGAAAGGCACTGTCAATTTCGCACCCACGTTAGTAGAGTGAGACTTCTTTTTAACGACTTCTGTAGAAGCTGTCAGGAGATTGAAAGTGTCCAAAAGCTTTTGTGCTTATGTTCAGTACTAAACAATGTTTGATTAAACTTTGACGTCAACAGACTGGATAGCCTGTCCTAGAAATGGCCTTTTTAGCCTATATCCTTTGTCAGCGTTAACGGCTGGTTCTAAGACAGGAGCCATTATAGAGCTATTGCAAACAGTTTAAATTGATCTCTACCTTTTTTTCTATCGCAACTCCCTATTTTGCTGGAAATATTTATTATATTAAAAAAAATAATTCTCTAATGGCTGTTTTAAGACTTTAATTTACTTTTACTTATATATAGCTCATATTATAATTCGATGTAGACTTTCCATGCAAAATCTGTATTGAAAACCTTTAATCACTCTATAAATCGCTTGTGGAGAGGGGAAGCCTCTAACTATTTCCTCTTAACATTTAAAAAAAGTGCAAAAAATATTAATTTTTAATAACACGTGATTAAACATTATTGTAAATTTTCAATATATATATTAAATTCTCCTTATGTACACATATTCAATTTCTAATTTGTAATATTAAAAGAACGTGATTAAATTAAGTAGCTACAGTATTGCAAAAAAGTTTGTACTCACTTGCATAATGTATAAGAAATTTAATTGAAATTTTATTAAGCTTTTGTAAAATATGATATCAAATAATTTAGAAATTTTAAGTACATAAACTCAAAAAAAAACAAAAAATAATTTTGGTACACAGCATATTTATCATGATATTTATACAAAACAAATTGTATTTTCAACTTTTTTCATGTTCTTAGCCACTGTAAAAAGTGAAATGAATACTATCGATGTGGGTATTTGTTTACCAACATTGCAAAGAAATTGAATTGATAATTTGTCTACGTAAAAGACATAACTTAATACAAGAGTAAATAGCAATTAATAAATAATTCTGAATGTTAGCAGACAATATTAGAATAATAATAATAATAAATTAAATAATGTGTACATATTTTCGCCCCTGTTGTTGTGTAAACCAAGCCGGTTAAATTCGAATATTTTAACAAAACCAAATAGATAATATTGTTGTGTTCTCTAAATCGATAGACTTGCGTTATTTTAAGTTAAAAAGGAATAAAAACTTCTGAGCATTCAAATTACCTAAAACAGAAGTTGAGTTGCTGTGCATAATCGACACATTAAATTGTGGACATTTCCGACATTATGATGTAAAATGTAAATATTATAGTTCAGTTTTTAACGTTACGTGAAGTATGTGCGTATGTAGTACATACATCGACAAATAACAATATGTTTCAAAATATTTCATTTAAACTATTTTTTTTATTTGCAGATTTTTTAATCAAACAATTTGAAGCTGAAACAGAAGCCTCAATTTTGTCAAAAATTAGCCGTTGGCTAGCTTCAGCCAAAGATCGTTCTGGAGGAAGACACTTACGATAAAGAAAACGATAAAGAATATGTATGTAAGAATATGCACATCTCTCAACACTTGAATGACGCGTTTTTAGAATCAAAGCCTGCAAAAGTTGAAATTTGATTAATTTTTTTTTAAATGACACAAATAAAAGTATTTAAGCTATGTATGTATGTACAAATAAACTGATTTTAATTTGTTATAATTGGAAAAAAATGTACGAGTTTTTTTAATTTTTGGTATATTGGGAAAACGCTAAATTTGTAAAATTTGAAGTACTGGGCAAGCGCTGTACAAACACAAATTCAATATTGGGAAAGCACTTGTTTTTTAATTTGAAGAGTGCTTTGCCATCGATGGGAAAAACAATCGGCCAAGCCCAAAATGATGTTATCATTCTTGCGTTGGCACAGCACTATATTAGAAGAACGTCTAACGCTTTGCCAACGTTTGAACCGCCTTAAGAAGTGCTCTGCCAACGTTGGCCCGGTTGTATTTTTCTGCGTGGGTCTATTTGATTTATATATGTGCAATTCCACGTAAAACGGCTTAAAATTAAAAAAATATATTTTTTTCTTAAAATAAAATCGATGACAAAACGTCTAAACAAAAATGAAAATGATTGAATTAAAAAAAAAATTTTATACCTTTCTTTTAAATATTTGGCAGCAGTTAGAAATACATATTCTGTTTCTAATAATCGGCTCTTCTTTGTTTTAAGTTTTAATGAAAATGTCACATATTTTTAAACGCGTTTTCTTAAGAAAAAAAAATAGTTTTTTTTTAAATAAATTAACAATCAAATATGATTCAAAACACTTTAACCCACCAGGTCAATAAAAACAATTAAGCCCATTTAATACGATTCAAAATACTTTTAAGTACCAGGTTAATTAAAATAATAAAACCAATTCTGAAAAGTATTTCGCACAACACGTTTTATATGTGAAAATTCCTCAAAACTTAAAATTAAGATCACAACTGTTGCAGTCTTTTAGTCGCCATTATAATTATAAATTTTGTTCTAATGACATCCTATTTTAAATTTTTAAGTTATACCTATCAAAAATGTAAGTAAAATAGTAACTTCGGCACATTGGAATTGTCGATATTCTTAAGCAATGTTTATATTAGCCTATCAACTAAAACTTCTTTCCTAAAATCTAAAACTTTTTGCAATCAAGATTATTACTATGTTAAATATGTATATAAAAAATAAGTTTGACATAATACCTACCTAGTTAAAATAAATAATTTAGTTTAATGTTTACATACGCATTTCTTGCAAAAAGTAACGTAAAGCGAGGTGGAAATTTTTTTGTCAGGAAAAATTAATTTTTTATTGCAATTCTTGCAAAAAGTAACGTAAAGTCAGGTGGAATTTTTTTTTTTCAGAAAAAGTTAATTTTTTTATTGCAATTACAGTTCAAAAATTTTAAACGACAAATGTAAGCTCTTTCTAGTAAAAAAAAATAATTCATACCTATGGCGTTACGTTACTTTCTGCCGGAATACAATTTAATAGCTTAAGCCAAATACCTACACAGAAGTCAACCGAAATACCAAAATATTTCATTTAGGATACACTTAAGAAATACTAAGTTTATTTTTTTTCTGGAGTTATGTTAATTTTGTAAAAGAAAACAAAGAGATCAAAAAGCTTCTTTGTGTTCATAATGGAATAATAAGGTAATCTCGTTTCTACAACAAATAGAATAGAGCAGTTGAAATTCTTTACGCTTCACGTCAGCAAAAACGCATAAAACCCATTCCACCTGTGTAGATAATGTTTGGTATAAAAACAAAATGTATTCTTTTAATAACTGGCTTTTGATATTTAATAATAGTTAAAGGTCTAATAATCTTTATGTAAACATTTAATATAATGGAAACCACAACAATGTACGTGTATACAAACAAAAATACATGTTTGTATGTACATAAATGTATTTATAATAAAGCTGAAAAACTTATCGAGTTTTTGTCTACGTGATGTATGAAACGTGTACAAAATAGCGTACCTCCCCTTAAATTGCCAGGCAAAATATGGGGATGACTTTTATACAAACATAAGAAGGTAGGTATGTGTCAGATAAACTTTAAAATAAAACATAATTTGTTAAAACTATTTGAAATAAATTAATAAAATTACCCAAAATTAACCCGGCTAAATAAATTGATTATATTAATTTTTGTATTTTTTTTTTTTTTTGGTAACCGTTTTCTAAATTTCAATCATACGATGTGTTTTTAATATTTATTGCACCAACACAAAACAAAAGACTTGTTTTTGTCTTGATTACCTTTTGTGCTTTTTCTCTGCGTAAAGAAAATAAATCCAAAAAGGAATGACAACAAAACAACAAGTTTACCAAATTCCATGAACAACAAGTATATAAACAACTCCAAGAATGCCTTTTAGCAAAACGAAACAAAAGCTGCCATTGTAAACAAAGCCAGCTGCAAAAAAATATTTTGAGGTTTTGAAAAGCAAAACTAAAAACAAATATGGCCGACTTTTTCGCATATATGTACATACATATATATAACTTAAATGCAATAAAAAATGTAAAAAACGAAAAATGAACAATACATACTAAATAACTTACCGCCCAGCAAATCTTCATTCATTTTTGGAGGAGTAGCAGACATTTTGTAAAGAAAACTTTGTCTTTAGCAAACAAAAATATATATTTTAATAAAAAGTTTAATAACAAGCTTATCTTATTTGATGTATTTTCACTTCTTTACATAGAGATTTTTCATGTAAAAAACGGTTACTGGTTGCGTAGTGCTTTTCTGTGTATACATATAGGTACATATATTTTTTAAAGTTGGTTTAACAATTTTTATAAACTTATCTTTTTTTTAAACCTTTTTTATCTTACTTTGAACTTGATTAAATCTCTTTTTATATATATTTAATTTTTCTACATATATTAACTGTTTTTCTTATCCTGCGTTCTCATAAGAACAGGAACAGATCTGGACGACTTTTATTTAACGAATAAAATTTTTTGCTGACGAAGAACAAAACATCAACAACAATTGTTTTATTATTGTAGCCGCTATAGTTGCCAGACTTAAACTATTATAACCTAAAATTCACAAAGCAGGATAGAATATAATCGTTTTAAAAACGACTTTTTTGATAGTGTGTTGTTTTATTGGATTTCTTCTTTTGAAACAGATAAATTAAAAAAATTCAGCCTTTATATATCAAAGCAGTATTGATGACATTTTAAGTAGGATTTCGGAAAAATATTGAAAATCTTAAAAGTTTATAAAACTTCTTATACTAGGCACAAACTTTGCAACATGCTTCTGCAACCAGCATATATCAATATCTCTTGATTTACTTAAAACCTAAAAATGAAACCATAAACATAATAACAAACCATGCAACCTACAATGAAACATGCCTGATTGCAAAAACATGTTTTAAAGTTTGTACCTATCATGATTTGCTTGTTTGTCTCTCCTCTACCGTGGTAGCGTGATCGGAGATCGGCTACCCCACACATGCTTCACCAGTGGTGCGACTCAGTAACTTATCTTAACGATATTCGCATCTTTTAAATCAGTTAACAATATGTATTACGATTTTGCGGTTCAGTTAAGGTTTTTAACGATATTTGCTACCGTTAAAATCAGCTGTTATTTTAGGTAATCAACAAAACGTTTTAGCGAATTTTACAATCGTTATACTAGCTAATTTAACAGCAAACATTTTTTTGTTGTTGGTGTTATCGACAAAAGGTTATTTTGTAAATATATTAAATATAATTTTTGCTTTAATTATGCTCCTCGCTTTGTTAAAATTTATTTTACAACAAAATTTTTTAAAATAAAATACATATCAAAAAAAATCAACTTGTCTACTATCGTTGAAGTCTTCATAGTGGATCAATTAACCGTAGCAGCAAACAATAATTTGGGGTTTTCCGTTCCAGGTAGTTTGGGTAAAATTTTGTAAGTTTAGAGAGCATTTTTTTCTTTATTTTCATAGTCCCCATTCGCACTATGCAAGAAAATAAGCTAAGCTGATTAGGTTGTAGACAAGGGGTGAGGGAAAATTGAATGATAACAGACTTGCTTGTACTTGCAATTTAGCTGGTTAAATATGATGGACAAAAGAAAATGTAAAAAAACACAGTAGTGTGTGTGTATATTCATGAAAAAAAAACAAAACAAATTAAGCAATAAGACTTGAACCGTGCGAACGAAAATGAGAGTTCAAAGAAGAAAAAGAAAATAAGCGGTCTTTTTTTCTTGCAAAGTGCGAATTGGGAGATATGTGTGAACAAGAACAAAATTTTCCTGAACCAACCTATTGTTTTTAATCCAAATGGCCCTTCACACATTAGAGTAATTCGGCCAGAACCATAGATAATCAACTAGATAAGACACGAAAATTAAGTTGGCAACACTAGGCTGCCCGATTATTTAAAGGCGATAGCATGCTAGGTAAAAAAAGACTGCTATCCCTTTCATTTTATAGGGCAGTTTGTTTACATTTTTATGGTGGTGAAAAAAATTATAAAAGAAGGAAACAAATTGAAGTGAAGAATTTTTGCGCGCAAACTATTATAAATTTTGGCGCAATTTTCTTAGTTAACAAAATATTTTCATTTCCTTAAAATTGGCCAAGTTCTTGTGGATTAATTAAAGTGAATTAAGTGCAAGAAAGTGGAAGAAAGTGCCAAAAAAACTAAAAATATATTGTGGTGGAAATTGTTTTTTGGAAAAAAAAGAAAATGTATGTTAAGTAAATAGTTTATCGTTTTTTTATTAATTTATTTATTTAGTGTAAAGAAGTGTTTTTTTTTATAAAAAAAGTGTGTAATAAATCTGTAACTATTTTAAGGAGCCGCAAATGTGTCATGGGTTGTGCAAGAGAAGAAAGACTCCACAAATTCCCGGCCGATGCAAACAGGTAAGTGTCTGCAGTTTTATAAGTGTCCACTAAATTTTAAGCAGTTTTTATGATTTGGACAACGAAAATTGTCCAAATTATAGCTGCTTGCTTATTTTAAAAAGGCAATGTAAGTGTCCACTAAATTTTAAGCAGTTTTTATGATTTGGACAACGAAAATTGTCCAAATTATAGCTGCTTGCTTATTTTAAAAAGGCAATAGTTTCAATTGTGTTACACTTTTACAGTGCATCCAATTGAAACTCTTTTTTAAGCTGTGTTATGCGGTGTAGTGGTACGTACAGTGACTCTTATGTGTCCGTCGGTTGGAAAAAATGTTCCGATTGTAATAATTTCACTTCTCAAATCCGACACAAAATCAAAAACAGTCATAACGCAAAATTCATCAGAATTTTTTTGCTTTAGCCAGTTCCCGTATGAAATTCTTAAAAACTTGCTTGTGTTCCAGTATGTTTTATTTCAATACAGTCTTTTCAATTTTGAGCTAAATTTAGATAAATAATTACAACCATGTTTTTAAGAACAAACTAATGAAAAGTTTTGATGTAAAGTTGTGACTGTTTTTGATTAAGTGTGTGAAATGTGGATTTTGTAATGTTATTTCTTTGCGGCAGGTGAAAAGTGTATAACTTTTACCAGTTTTGAAGATATAACGTTAAATTAATTGCTAATTTTTGCGGTTTGTATGAGGGCTGACATCTCGGATTGCCCCATCAAAAAATTTTAGGTCAAAGCATACATAAACTCTTTCATGGAATTAGTTTGTGCAAGTTTTAAAGTTTAAAGTTGTTTTAGTTGTTGAGACACATAGTTCAAAGTTTTATTAGTTTGGTGCGTTTACATGAAGCCTATTACCCCTGGAAGTCCGATCCGAATATTTTTTTCAAAACATTAATCCTTTGATTAGTTTGTGTCAGTTAATAGCTTGTTTACTTTTCAAGATACAACGTTTTTTAAGTAACATAAATTTTAAAAAACTTTCTTTGAAAATGCGTAATATAAATAGCGTAATGTAAACAATACGGGCCAAATGCGTAAAGTTAGAGACTTCAAAGTTAGACCTCCCCCGATGTATAGATTTATTTAGCCGGGATTTCGGAAAATTTGGACTCTAAGGGGGTGAATGTATACCAAATAGGGAAAAATCAATATGTTTATATTTGCTTAACTATGCACGATAGAAACTAAATAGCATTTTTTGCCATTATTTGGGGTAAATAGGGGAAAAAACTAAAAATAAAAACAGTTAGTAATTTTTAGGCACTTTTTGTAACTTTTAAACAAATAGAGATAGAAACATAATTCAAATTGCATTCGTCAAGTGTCATATATGATTTTAGACATTTTTTTAAATCCTGCATTTCAAAGGATAGCGAAAAGGGTAAACATTTAATACTGTAGCTTAAACTAATCAATACAAAAACAATTGAAAAAGCGTTTGGGTCTTGTAAATATATGAATATGATTTTGGTAATTCTTTAAAATCTTGGACCTTTAAGGGTTAATAAAAGGGTGAGAATAGACATTGGTACTTTTTGTAACTTTTTTTTATATTACACAGATAGAAAAATATTTTTTAAATTTCGTTAGACAGGCCTTAAAATATGAATATGGTTTTGGTACTTTTTTTTAAATTTTTTGAGCTTTTAGGTATACAGTTTTGGAAGGCCGTTGGACGAAGTGAACAAAAAGTACTTTTTCACATTTTTGATACCTTTTTGCGTTGTTTTGGGATTTGGAGTCTGAAAGTATGAAACTAAGGGCTATTGACTTTGATTAAAGTCGAATAAGTGAACAAAAAATAATGTTTCCCTTTTTTGGTAGTTTTTTGGCTTATGATTTGAAAAATATTAACTTTACGTAAATTAAAAGCAGTTTATAATATTTACATATGTTTTTTACAGGTGTTATTAATGGAAAATTAGAAATTCTGAGTTATTGTTTTAGATAAAAATAAGTCAATTTTACTTTATTATGGTCATAGTACGCTTTTGCATTTGGTACTTCTTTATATAATGTATATATAACTACGCTTAGAAGGAACCGGGTTAATTTGTATATCTTTTATTTATTTAAATAACACTTTTTCAATAATTGCATGTTCTTTAACGTACAAAATTATATTCTAACTCATTACTAAAACAATTCTATTTAACTGTTTTAGACGTTCCGAATGGTTTCGCATTTTAGGTTTGAAACCTTCGACTAAACGCTTATATGCATGCAGCCGTCATTTTGCGGAAGAATTTCTTTTTGGAAAAAAAACGTCAAAGTTCGCCACTCCAAAAAGTGAAAGTACTGAACGTAGTGTAATAGCGTCTTTTAGTTGCGATGCAGCATCAGGTTCAAATGAAGCTTTAATTCCAATGTCGAGCAGCAAACAAAATACAGAAAGCTTGCAGATGTTAGGTGATTCGAGTGTTAACATAGGTGCAGGGGACAGTGAAGCACATCGTTTTGTAGGTAGTTCTATAGATATAGATATGCTAGAGGGAGACATTGAAAAGTCTAGCAGAAAGGACGTAGGTTACATGGACTTACAACACAATGACAATTCATTTCAAAATACGGACACTCCTTTAAAGTTAAGGTCGGTACAAGCTGCACTTGACAAATATCGTGGACTATATTTAGCAGGAAAACGGTCTGTGGCAAGACTGAAAGCAGAGAACGCTAATTTATCTAATCAGCTAGGTACATGTAAAAAAAAAATTGAGACATTGGAATTAGAGTTGAAAAAAAAAAATGATATGACTTCTAAAGTTTCAAACTCCCTGTTGGTTTGCATAGAAAATAGTTTGACTAATCATAATCGCGAAGCTAAAAATCGTCGATATAGTGTCGGTTTAAAATTGATAGCACTTGCTGTTTACTTTCTCTCTCCTCTTGTATATCGTTATTTAAAAACTTTATTAGACTGGCCCGAAGTTCGAACTTTACAACGGTTTGTAAAGCACTGGCCAAAAACTCCGGGTAACTTAAATGGTACATTTGAAGCGCTTAAAGAACGCGCGCTTAGTTTTAACGAGAAAGAAAAGTACGTTAGTGTTTCATGTGATGAAATGTCACTAAAATCCTTCCTTGACTATGATAGGTATAAAGACAAATTGATTGGCCTAGAGGATTTCGGGGACGAAAATCGTTCACGAAAAATAGCAACTAGTGCTATGGTTATTATGGCAAGTGGCATAGGGGGAGATAGTTGGTCGCAAGCAGTTTCATACTTTTTTGTACATGGTAGTTGCAAAGGTACAATAATGAAAAGATACATATTCGAGGCAATTTCTAAATTACAATCAATAGGATTAAAACCTTGCCAATTCGTTTGCGATCAAGGATCTAATTTTGTAAATTTTTCAAAATGTGTGGATGTAAGTGTACAAAAGCCCTATTTTGAGGTAAATGGACAAAAAATTTTTTTTATGCATGATTCTCCTCACCTATTGAAAAGCGCCCGAAATTGCTTATTAAATAAAAATAAAGTTTTCTTTAATAACAAATTAGTTTTGTGGCAGGATCTTGTCCATTTTTTCAATGTAGATTCTAATTCCATAAAATGTGCTCCCAAGCTTACCACGGAACACATTTATCCCAACAATTTCCAAAAAATGAGAGTTAGCTTAGCAGCTCAAGTTTTAAGCCGTACAGTAGCTATTGGAATGCGAACTTTGTTTGCCTCAGGCAAACTTAATTCCTCAAAGTCATCAACTTTTTTGAATACTGCAGAATATGTAGAATTTTTCAATAATCTTTTCGATATGTTCAATATCCGCGGAAATTCTGTGCTGTTTACTTGTTCTGAAGATCAATTAGAATTCCTTAGGGAATGCGTAAAAAGCCTCCAAACTATAAAAATAATAGATGAAAAAGGCGCAGACGTCACCAACACTTTTAAGTTTGTTACTGGCTGGTTGACAAACATTTCGGCCTTGAAAAGTCTTTGGGCTTATCTTAGTCAAGAAGGGTTTGACAGACTTAAAACACGTAGACTTACACAAGACCACTTGGAACATTTTTTCGGGCAGATACGAAAGGGATCTGGTAACTGCGTAAGAATAACACCTCGAAATTTTTCTTGTTCCTTTCAAAAGAGGTGGGGTTTGACTTACGTTAACGTTGTTGTGAATGGAAATTGTGAAAATATTTCACCAGAAGACAAAATTATAGATTTTTCTATCGTTGATGTAGCTTACGATCTTGATCGTAATAACACGCAATGGGATGAGTTTCATTCCCTACCAAACCCTTGCCCTTCAATACAAGAATCGGACGTTCGTGATTACAACATAGATAAGGAGGAAAAAATCATTCTTGAAAGAAATGCCTTTGTTTACGTTTGCGGATATTTTTATTATAAAATACACAAAATGCATTTGTGTGAATATCCACTCCCTAATTTCGAAAATAACGAAGAAGTTCCTATTGAGTATTATTTCTCACATGCAAAAGAGTTCGACAATTGCCATTTAGTAAAACCTCCTCAAGAATTTGTAGATTACTGTACCGCATTAGAAAACAAATTTCATAATTTATTTAATCAAAATTGTCATAGAGAAGGCATACGACAAATAATTTTTAACGAACTTGTCAAAGAAGAGCCTTATCTTTGCTGTAGTCAAATTAAACACAACGATGTTTTGAATTTGTTTATCCGGATTCGAATTTATTTCATAATTCGATTTTTCAATGCGAAAATGAAACAACCTAATTTCAAACAAAAGTATCTTTGTGTCTCTAATCAATAGACGTTAACTCCCTCATAATTGACTTTCGCACATGATTCACTTTTTTTAATCGTCTTTATTAATTTTTAAAAAGCTTTTTTTACTTAAATAAATCGTTACTACATAGGTTCAGTACTTTCATTTTCTTATTTTTATTTAACATTAACTTTCATTTATAATATTTTCCATTTATATAAATATTTATAACACGTATTTGATGCTTGTTAATATTTATTCTTTCATTTATTAATAACACACATTAACCTCACTTACACTAAAACAATAACATAAAACTTAAACCTCATATGCAATAAATGTACCTGATCTTATTTTTAAATTTGGTGTAATATGTACATACATGTATAACCTAATGCTTATAAAGTACTTAAACACATTGCAATACACAACATTAATTCAACATTACACGAAACAAATTCACAATTTTACCTAATATAACAATATATTTTTTTTACTTATTACTGTTTACAATATTTATTTTTACTTTTTTGATTTGGTTAAATTATATTAAAAATATTAAGTAAATGTGAATTATAAATGTGAATTATAAATGTGAATTATAAATGTGTAAATATATAAATGTATTTCTCTTAAGAATTCTTTAATTGTTTAAGAACTTTTTTGCATACAACATTTTGTATTTATTTATACCAATTAATTTAAACATGAATTGTAGTTTTGCAGTATCCCAATAAGCACTTTCACTAAAAAACAAGTGGAAAGTTTCATATCACTCTTAAACCTTTATAGGTGAAAGCGTAGATATTTACTTTTTATACTTGTTAAACTTGTTGTTTTCGCTTATTGGGATGGCATTAAGGATTGTTTGGTACAGTAAAACAAGTTTAAATCCAACTTCATTTGAATCGCATTTAAACCTTTGTTTTTTACTTCTATTTAAACATGTTTTACTGTTCTTGGGGAAAATATGAATTTTTCAATTTTTAACATCTTTGATTTACGTTGTTTTAAGTTGAACAACACATATTTTTTACCATAATCCAGGAGTAAGTAAAGCGAACACAAAATGATTTTGCATTTCTAGCCTCTTCTTACTCAAGATCATCATGCGTGGTGAAGAGCCACAACCTTCACGAGGTAATGCTGTTGAAAACAAAACATGATGAATCTAGACCAGATAAGGTCGAAAAAAAATCTGGTATAACTTTTAAAATTAATATTTAGTAATTTTTAATTAAAACATTTTATTTTAAAATATTTTTGTTTATTTAAATTATAAACTTGATAATGTATAAACAAATTATTTATTATTTAATATTTGATAACAGGTAGAAGATTTTATCCAATTGGACCAGTTCCAGAAGGTGAGTGTCCTTGGCCATTTCGCCTACATAAGAAGTAAAACATCACCCTTAAACGAAATTGTAAATTTTAAACAAAATTAAAAATTGAAATTATTTTTACATTTACAGGTACTTGAGGGTGCTTACCACTTGTTCCAGGAAGATTCCATCCAATTGGACCAGTTCCAGAAGGTGAGTGTCCTTGGCCATTTCGCCTACATAAGAAGTAAAACATCACCCTTAAACGAAATTGTAAATTTTAAACAAAATTAAAAATTGAAATTATTTTTACATTTACAGGTACTTGAGGGTGCTTACCACTTGTTCCAGGAAGATTCCATCCAATTGGACCAGTTCCAGAAGGTGAGTGTCCTTGGCCATTTCGCCTACATAAGAAGTAAAACATCACCCTTAAACGAAATTGTAAATTTTAAACAAAATTAAAAATTGAAATTATTTTTACATTTACAGGTACTTGAGGGTGCTTACCACTTGTTCCAGGAAGATTCCATCCAATTGGACCAGTTCCAGAAGGTGAGTGTCCTTGGCCATTTCGCCTACATAAGAAGTAAAACATCACCCTTAAACGAAATTGTAAATTTTAAACAAAATTAAAAATTGAAATTATTTTTACATTTACAGGTACTTGAGGGTGCTTACCACTTGTTCCAGGAAGATTCCATCCAATTGGACCAGTTCCAGAAGGTGAGTGTCCTTGGCCATTTCGCCTACATAAGAAGTAAAACATCACCCTTAAACGAAATTGTAAATTTTAAACAAAATTAAAAATTGAAATTATTTTTACATTTACAGGTACTTGAGGGTGCTTACCACTTGTTCCAGGAAGATTCCATCCAATTGGACCAGTTCCAGAAGGTGAGTGTCCTTGGCCATTTCGCCTACATAAGAAGTAAAACATCACCCTTAAACGAAATTGTAAATTTTAAACAAAATTAAAAATTGAAATTATTTTTACATTTACAGGTACTTGAGGGTGCTTACCACTTGTTCCAGGAAGATTCCATCCAATTGGACCAGTTCCAGAAGGTGAGTGTCCTTGGCCATTTCGCCTACATAAGAAGTAAAACATCACCCTTAAACGAAATTGTAAATTTTAAACAAAATTAAAAATTGAAATTATTTTTACATTTACAGGTACTTGAGGGTGCTTACCACTTGTTCCAGGAAGATTCCATCCAATTGGACCAGTTCCAGAAGGTGAGTGTCCTTGGCCATTTCGCCTACATAAGAAGTAAAACATCACCCTTAAACGAAATTGTAAATTTTAAACAAAATTAAAAATTGAAATTATTTTTACATTTACAGGTACTTGAGGGTGCTTACCACTTGTTCCAGGAAGATTCCATCCAATTGGACCAGTTCCAGAAGGTGAGTGTCCTTGGCCATTTCGCCTACATAAGAAGTAAAACATCACCCTTAAACGAAATTGTAAATTTTAAACAAAATTAAAAATTGAAATTATTTTTACATTTACAGGTACTTGAGGGTGCTTACCACTTGTTCCAGGAAGATTCCATCCAATTAGTCCAATTCCCAAAGGTCAGTATCTTCACCAACGTGAACTGATCACTGTTTCACACAACACGCTTTTGTAAAATTATGAAAATACACTTTTATCAGTATAAATTTGTTTTTTTCTATTTACAGACATTTCACGATGTTTAATATTTACCGCCGAAAGATTTCATCTATTAAGTCATGTTTCCAGAGCTTAATATCTTTAGCAAAATCCAACTGCCAATGCGTCACACATCACCTTTAAAACAAGGGGTAAATATTATTATTAATGAAAAAAAATTCTTTATTTCTTTTCGCAGATAACTGAGGGTACTTACGGTTAAATTCCATTGGTTCCTTCTCAAGGGTTTGGTTGGTTCAGGCAGTTCCAAAAAAACACAACATCCTTTTGACTGTGGGTAAACAACACAATAAAATACACACAAAAACAACACTACAATATCACATTTTTTTATTAAAAATACAATTTTTCTCGCACAAAATGTATTTAACATGTTTTTGTTTGTATTATTTTACATTTTAATTGATAAAACGCGAAAATAAAGAAATTTTAAAAATATTTCAATCAAAAATAGCAATGCTTTTATTTATTTGTTTATGTTTACAGGTATTGTATATTTGTTTGCTTTTACTTGTGTTTAGGCTGTATTGCCGTATGTTTTTTTTCTCTTTCAGATAGTCGGGCAGCCTCAACTGATTTTTCACCTTTTCAAACGTCAGTTCTTTCGACTCTGGTTACCTCTGTGGCCAGAACAAAATGACAAAGTGTGGGCAAAAGAGGTGAAGAGTATGGTTATTAGTTGGCGTAATTTTTCAACCAGCCTCAACCCCGCACAAGCAGCACAAAACCAATACATACACATTTGAAAAACAACAGGTTTGCTTAAAACACTAATGCACACACACAAGCTTTATACACGTATACATTTTATGCCAGAACAATTAAACCAGTGTGTTAGGAAGAGAACAAAAATTGTTCGCTTAAATCTTACTCTAATGTGTGATGGGCCAATGAATGTTTTCTTCACAAAGCTTTTGGCAACGCTGATTTACACTCAAGCAAAAACAGATGAACATGATTCAATGTCAAAAATTTTGTTTACGTTGTCAGTTTATAATAAACTATTAAGTGCAAAAAACAGACGTCATAAAAAGAACTTTATGAAATATAAAATGCTATTTTAACTTAAAAAAACTACCAATAAATACCATAATTCAACAAAATTTTTTATTGGCAACATGAAATTAGCAGACGCTCTAAGGCGTCTAGATGCCTATCCTCGTACATTAGAAGATTTCAGCGTGAGAACGGTTTCTGGGGCTGCCGGTAACTTATTAAGCCCTATATTTATAAACAATTTTTAAACTTAGAATAGAATTGAAATTTGAAAAACTTTTTCTAATTTTAAAATTGTATTATAAATATGGGCCTCAAATTTTATAAAAGAATTAATTAAACATAATTTAAATATAATTTAGTGACCATCATTAGTTCCAGCATCGTATCAATACTTATATTTTTGGAATTCATAGCCTATATGACCCCAAAAATTAGTGAAGAACTTTTTGTTGATACCAGTCGTGGGCATAAATTAAGAATCAATTTAGATCTAACTTTACACAATTTAGCATGTAATTACCTATCTTTGGATGCTATGGACTCGTCAGGTGATCAACATTTACGTGTGGACCATGATGTATTTAAGCATCGCTTAGACCTGCAGGGAAATCCCTTGAAAGAAGTAGATCCAATAAAAGAAATTGTGGCAGTTTCGCCATCAAATAAAAATACAACATGTGGCAGCTGTTATGGGGCAGAAAATAATAGTACACGGTTAGTTTTGGAAAAATATCTATGTAGTCAAATTTTGCTTTTTTATTTAATTTATTTTAATCAGAAGAATTTTATATTTTTCCGTTAATGTTGACAGAAACTTAATTGAAAAAGCAGGCTTTTCGCCCGTTACTATCCGAGTAAATTGGTAAACTTTAAACGATCCGTTAATATTTTTTTATCTTTTAGCTGTTGCAATACGTGCGAGGAAGTTTTGGAAGCGTATCGCGTAAAAAAATGGAATGTTCAATTGTTTAAAATTGAGCAATGCAAGGATAAATTCAAACGTTCTGATTTAGATGCCTTTAAAGAGGGTTGTAGAGTTAAGGGTCATTTGGAAGTGAACAGAGTAAGTATTTATTTATAGGTTCGCAAATTTTTTAATGAGACTTATCACGTAGTTTAAACCACAAACAGTTCGTATAAATTTGCACGACTTTTAACATCGAAAATCTAAATTCTTGTTATTTTACACCAAGATTGAATATTGTACCTTGGGTTTTTTTTCAAAAGGTATTCTAAAAAATGATAAAATTGTATTTTTAAGCACATTAATTTACAGATTTTCAGCATTAAGGGTTTTTATTGGTTACCAAAAATTTACTTAATATCCTGAACTGCATCGAAAATTGTTAGCGTACTAACTTGTTTGACATTTTACTTTACAGATGAGCGGCAGTTTTCATATTGCACCTGGTAGTAGTTTTTCCGTTCGCCAATTTCACATACATGATTTTCAAATAGCAGATGTTAAACTGTCTCATACTATTAACCATCTTTCTTTTGGTGATAAAATTGAATTTGCCAAAACACATCCCTTAGATGGAGTTAAAGTGACAACGGAAGGTAAGACATATTATTGGCATTTATTTTTAATGTTTTTTCGAAACTATTTTTATTTCTTGTAAGTAAACATAAAAAATTATATACATCCATCCTGCTGTTTCTAGAGATGGTATTTGTGAAAAAAATTTTTTAAAGGAAGTTATCCAAAACGAATTTAACAGCGTATGCCTGTACCTATTGCCATAAACGTTCCAAAAGTACCACCACCTTGTAACATTACTTTTCCAACATTATTAATCAATTCACGACCTCTTAAACCGTATCTGAAAAAAACATGTAGGACGTGTTAGCTGATACTTCATTAAAAATTATGTAATAACAGGAAAGCCGGCCTTTTTTTAGTTTTACGTATTCTTTTTTTTTTACCTTAGAGCTGAAAATCCACCAAAGAGAGCCCCACTGGCCATGCCCACACAAAAGCCAATGGTGAAGCCAGTCTTCATTTTGTCAAAACATGAGGGTCCTTGTTGACCAAATGCACTGCTGGGCATAGGCATATCTATACTGTTTTTTATAAACTTGTTTTTTTAATTTCAAAAAGTTAAAATTTTCAATTATATTTCTTGACAGTGATATATAATATCATGTATTAATTTTGCTAAAATGTTAAAATGTGAAATTTACCAAATTAATCTTTTTTGGACTTATTTGTCATATGGTTTAAAGGGTTGCCAATCTTTCCGTCCCAAATAAGTAATATGGTGGCGCCATCTATATATCAAATTTAAATTGCCTAAAAATTTTCAATAGAGCTTGAGCATGTTGAATATACCTTGAGCTTGGGCTTACATATCATTAGTTGTATCATGTTACATATTTTTACATTCATATGTAATATATTTTAATACGTTAAAATTTTACGTTTTTTAAGAATTTTAAAATATTTTTTTATTCGTAAAAGACTATTTCGATCATCGAAGCGAGCGTTTAAAAGTTAATCCTATTCAATATTTGCAGGATCAAAATCGGAAATGTTTAATTACTATTTGCAAATTATACCAACTGTTTACGTTAAAGCGAATGAAGAGGCACCCATCTATACAAATCAATTTTCGGTAACACATTATCGCAAGGATCTTAGTTCAAAGGAAAGCGGGATGCCGGGAATTTTTTTTTCATATGAACTATCACCGCTTATGGTTAAATATGAGGAACAGCAGAGGTACATTTTTATTTTTTGTTACTTGTTTAGAACTACTGAAAATGTTTTTTTCACTCCACAGATCTTTTGGGCATTTTGCCACCAATTGTTGTTCCATTATTGGAGGTGTTTTTACTGTAGCTGGAATAATAGCTGTATTTCTTAACAATTCCTGGGAAGCTTTAAGGAAACTGGAAATAGGCAAATTAAGTTAACAGCTGTTTTTTCTGATAATCTGGTCAAATTACTACTATTTTCTACAGCTACTTTAAAAGTCATAATACTTTTGCTTTAAGAATAAATGTTTTCAAAAGAGACCATCTTTTATTAAAAAAAAACTACAACAGATTTTAAGCCTGACATTCCTTAATGTTAATAAACTGCTTTTGCATAGCTTTATGTTAAAAAATGTGTTTTTTTTTAGTTTTGGAAAATTTTTTTATCTATTTCTTGCAGTTTTTTTTATTTGAAATTTATGTAGTTCTTTTTCCAACCGATAAAAAGCCTGAAGTATTTGAGAAATATTTGGCATTTATTTCGGTTTGAGTTTTTTCCGCCGCCTGTGGGTTTACGATTTCCAAACCTTGTAGGGGTGTAAAAGCTACACTAGAAGCGGTACCAGATATTTGTCTTTTAACTGTAGTGCTGCCGCCATAAACTTGTTGTTTTTGTAAATTTTTTTGTAAAGTTTTACTTATTCGGACTTTAGTTTTTTCGTCTACCTGCGGAAGACGTATACGACCTGTGCCAGTTTTGCCTATGGTGCCACGTGAATAGCCTAAATCGCCTTGATAAGCGTCTTCTTCAATCTACAACGAAAAATATATTAAAGGCATAATGATAAGGAATATTTATCAAAGAAAAAAACCAACTCTTAATTGTTAAAAGAGAAAAAATATAGAATTTTCTTGAATATTAAAAAATTAATATAAAAACGTACATCTCCAAAATTCATTCGATTAGCTTGTTTGCGGAATTCCGTTAAAGCATAGCGTTCTTTCATTTTTCTTACTCTTTTGCCACCACGTTTCTTTTTACTTCCTTCTATGGGTTTTGGCAAAGGTTTAATGAATTTTACTGGAGGCGGCTCTTGCAATTTATCCAGTTTTTTTTCTATGTCCTCTTTAAATTTCAAACCAATTTCGCCATGTATACTTTCATGGCAAGCATCGACCCGTGCAGCTAGCACAGCTTTCGCAGCAACTAAGCGAGCAGCTTTACGTCTAAGATCCTAATAAAAAGATACATTAAAACAAATGTTAAACTTCTTACATTTAAAACTTACTGGAGCAGTATCTTGCACAATTTGTGAGTAAAACACGTAGCCGGTATGAGGTAACATTTGAGTCTTAGAAAAGCCGGCCAAAGTTTTCTTTTGTGAACCTAAAACTTGTACATTACACGCAGGCATTTTCGATAACTTTGTCAGGCCTCCGGCTATGCCCAATAACTTGGCAGCAGTGGACGCTCCTGATAAAAATGAACTAAAATTTGTTAAAGGATTGGTTTGGAACAAAACAAACTTACCAACTATCATGGATAGGTTAGGGGCTATAAAGGTCATGCGACTTTCCACATATTCGTATATTTTGGTTTTAAAGTTATTTAATTCAATAGCCATTTCACAAGCCTCATCTATTTGCGCCTTTTCAGCAGGAGTTAAAAAAGTGCTGAAAAAATTTAATAAATTATACCAAATAGGTATTATCAAAAATAATAAACTTACCCTTGGGTGGTGGAAGCTGTAACTGAAACAATCATAATAGTGGCCTGTGTCAATATGGCTTGTAATTTTTCATTGTTTTTTACTTGATCTAAATCATTTCCCAATTCTTTAACCGCCAGTAGATATTCAATTTCCCCTACTATTAAGGAATCTAGTTCAGGGAAACGTTTTTGGTATTTCTCTTTTGCAAATTTATGAATAATAGCTAAAAAAAATATTTAAAAAAATCATTAAAATATTAAGTATAAAAAAAATCACTTTTTAAATAAAGTTTACCGTATAAAAACTTGAACAAACTTACAGATTTCATTGTCAATATCCACTGCTATGGCATTGGCTTCTACTATTAGACAATACTCAGGATCAGACTCTACACTACCCAGCATTTCGGCCGAAGTTCGCTGTCTTTGGGCATAGTGCTCAATTTGTTTTAAAATATATTGCAAGCGATCGGAATCACGCAACTTACAGAGTTCTCTAATGGACTGTACTTTGACATCTACCTCCATTAGATTTATACTAGGCTTAAGTAATTTTTCCGCAATTTCTTCAGCTTGAGCAATATCCTCATCTATAGCCATATCATCTTCAATCTCATTATCCTCTTCCAAATCAGCAAGAAGTTCATCGGCCAAAGACATATTGTATTTTTTATATAATATATATTTTTTTAAATTGTTTTCTTAAAAATATCTCTAAGTTGAAAGCAAACTTTTATTGCTGTTTACAAAATAATTTATTACCCTACCAGAACAGTGACAGTCATTTGACCGGTCATATGACCGACACAGATGACCGGTCATTCGGTCATTATTTTCCATCATTTTCTTAAGGGCGATGTGCAAAAAATGACGGAAACTTTGTGTACGTGTGATCTTGCATCTCTCTCGCACCTTCAGATGTGATAGAAATATTGGTCACAAATGACCGAAACAAAATGTTTCAGTGTTAGTTTCGGTCACAAATTTCTTGTAGGGTTACTCAACAGCTGTTCTAAGCAGTGATGCGTTTTTAGTTAATTTTTTTTTGCGATTTAAGTGGCGATTTTAGTGGGCGGCCAAAATACCTTTAAACAGGTCAAATTAAATATTTTTACCGTTACCGTTATTTGGCATCTTACTTGTTTGCATGATACAAATTAGTACCAAGGTGTCAAACAACAGCTCATAGGAAATAAAACGATGAGTAATAATTTTTTGTTTTCTTTTCACAGGGAGAACATAATTTTGACTTTTTGGTACTAATCAGCTGGGCCGACGAGACTACCTGGTTCTTTGTATTATACTTGGTTGCTTTCATGATACAACTAAACAGGTAATCTTGTCCCTGCAACAACTACATATAAGTACTAAAGTGTCAACAACAGCTCATAGAAAATAAAACGATGAGTAATAATTTTTGTTGTTTTTTTTTACAGGGAGAACATAATTTTGATATTTTCGCACTAATCAGCTGGGCCGACAAGACTACCTTGTTCTTTGTATCATGCCTTATATGTTGTAAATTTGGCCAATATAAAATACACGTTTAATTTTTTTGATTGAAAACTTAAACGTTTTTGTAATTAAAATATTCTTTATATAACTTATTTGATTATTTTTTTTAGCAGTTAAATTTGTTATACATATATATCTCGCACTACCCCATATAACTTATAGTCTACACGAGACAGAAGTTTGGAAGTTTTTATGTTCGCAATTGTCAAAATCTGTTGCTAACACAAAAAATGACTGTGTGGACCGCAAATTTTAGTGTTAGAAAATAAGTTTGGAAATAAGTTTTCCAACACAGAGCTGAGCAATTATGTTAGGACACAAACTGTCAAATTACGTTGTTTTTGTTATACAAATTTGAGTAAAAAATAAAATATTGAGAAAAATAATAAAAATTTAAACAAGAATTATATAAAAACAAAATAAATTCATAAAGAAAGATTTTTAATAAAATAATTAGTGAAAAATAAATGAAAAAAAGGTTAATAAGAGTAAATATCAAGCATTTTTTATTGATCATTACAGCAACCTCTCTCAACAAAAATTTTTAGTTTGTGTTCTTTCTCATTTACGTTTACCCCACTCTGAACACAAGCTTGAACACAAAAAATTTTTGTGACGCCATTCTGCCGACGTTATTGCTTATGTTCAGAAATAAAAAATGCACGTCTAGCCCCAGCATAAAAAACTCCAATAAATGTGTTTAATTTTTTTAGTTTAGCCACACTTTTAGTGTTAGGCGCCAAAAAAAAGCGCTTTATTGATTTTGTTTTTATATTGCAATTGGGGAAAAAGGTTTTCGTCAATTCACATAAAATTTGTCTTAATAATCTTGCAAAATGTTCAAAAAACTAAACTCAAGCTTTGGTAAATCCGTGGCTTCGCCAAAAAATAATTTATTTAATTACTTTTCTAAATCACCCGCGACTGAAAAAAAGAAAATTCCATTAACGCCGTCTAATGACGTTAAACAAAAGGATGTTGAGAAAAAATTGCACGAAAAAGAAAATTCATTGAATAATCAAAACAAAGCTGAATCACCAGAGAAAAAAAGTGTTAAAAAATCAAAAGCCCTAGATTCAGACGATGAAGATATTGCAGTGATCACCAAGAAGAGAAGACGCTTAGTTCTACAAGATTCAGATGGTGATACTGATGATGAACAAGTTAAAGGAAAACAAAGCAATGATAGTGACTACAACCCATGTGTCGATGAAGAAATGCCATCAGATGGTAATGAGAATGAAATTTCTACAGAGGCAGAATCTTCTCCGGAAATAAAAAAGTATCATGTAAATATTAAAAGCAGTAGTATTTTTAACTACACCTGTAATGGGGATGTGTTTTGAATGCTTTTAATACGCTTTTTCACTTTTCAGAATAACAACTATGAACCCAAATCAAAGAAAACAAAACTGGATGGCGCTCTTACTGCCGGTAGTTTTATGGAGAAACTACAGCATTTGCAATCTACGAATGAGGCAAAAGCTTCAAAAAAACAGGAGGATAAATGTGAAGAAGTAACAACTTCCAACTTAGATGAACCGGTTATATGGCCTCACCAAAAACTGGATTTTTTAAAACCCGATAAAATAAAAGACAAACATGGACGTAGACCGGACCACCCCGATTACGATACATCCACTTTGTATGTACCACAAAAGTTTTTGGACTCTTTGTCGCCGGTAAGTGTTTTTATTACATTAAAAATTATTAATGTGCTATATCTGTCCCACTTTAGGGTGTACGCCAATGGTGGGTGCTAAAATCCGAAAGTTTCGACTGTGTACTTTTCTTTAAGGTTGGTAAGTTTTATGAACTTTATCATATGGATGCCGATGTAGGTGTAAATGAACTTGGTTTTACCTACATGCGCGGTGAATTTGCTCATTCTGGATTTCCTGAAGTTTCGTTTGATAAGATGGCCTCAGTTTTGATAGAAAAAGGCTACAAAGTAGCTCGTGTTGAGCAAACTGAAACTCCAGATATGATGACGGAAAGATGTAAACGTATAAAACCCACCAAATTTGACAAAGTTGTGCGTAGAGAAATATGCCAAATAATTAATAGGGGCACTCAAGTTTTTGGCAGCCAGTGCCAGATAACATCCAATCATCAACCAAACTATATGTTGGCTATAGTAGAGCAACCTTTAGCAAATTCAGGTGGATGTAATTCTTATGGCGTGTGTTTTATAGATACCTCGATAGGTGACTGCTATTTAGGAGAATTTGAAGATGATAAAAATTGTTCTCGTCTCCATACTCTAATTTCACATAATATGCCAGTTTTGGTACTATTGGAAAAGTCAAATATACAGGAAAAGACACAAGACCTAATGCGAACTGTACTGAGCAGTGTAGTAAAGGAAAATATGCCCATTACGGGAGCATTACAAAGTACAGCCGAAAAAACCCTCAAAGAATTGGCTGAGAAGTATTATGCTAAGGGAAATTTGGATAATTGGCCTATGGTTTTGAGATCTATGCAGGCAGAATCCGATCATTTAGGCCTAACACCTCATCCAAATGCAAAATTGGCTTTGAAGTCTTTAGGTTTATGTATTAACTATATGAAAAAATGTCATGTAGCCGAAAAAGTCTTACCCATGGCTCGTTATCATCTCTATCAGCCGCCTGACTCCTTTGCTTCTGATGGGATTGCTACAAATACCACTAAAAATAATAACAGAGCTCATATGGTTTTAGATGCTACCACCCTGATGAATTTACGCATAACGGGCGAAGAACATTCCTTACAATCCACTTTAGATCAATGCTGTACAAAATTTGGCAAACGTTTATTGCATTATTGGTTATGTGCGCCATCTTGCATTCTGGAAACAATTAAAGAAAGACAAAACGCTATCACAGACTTTTTAAATACACCTTCTATGCTGCAAGCGGCTAGAGCTCTAATGGCTCCACTGCCAGATTTCGAAAGACATTTGGCACAAATTCATCATTTCGGAAGTAAAATTGTTCAGGAAAACCATCCCGATGGTCGTGCGATATTCTTTGAAGAAAAGCTATACAACAAAAAGAAAATGCAGGTGGGTGGGTGTGTTAACTAAATAAAGCATTAAAATCGCTTTTAAAAATCAAAAAAATTGTTTGTCAATATAAGGGTTAGCATAGTGTGTTGTGTATAACACAAATAAATTGATTCGTTTTGAAATTTTTAATTAATGGCAGGTTAATTTAAGAATAAAAATTTTTGTTAAGCTGAACTGCAAACTAATGTTAAACAAATTATGGAACAACAACTTATCACTAAACTTTGTTTTTATCTTATATGTATGTTTTAAATATCTAACAACTTTAAACCTAAAATTTTTAGAATTTCATATCAATACTAAAAGGCTTTGAGTCTTTGTTGCAAATTCCCAACATTTTTAAGGAAGCTGGCTCTACACTTTTAAAACGTTTATCTCAGTTTAGAGATAACAAAGGCATTTTTCCAGATCTAAGCGAACAACTTGATTTCTTTAAGGTACTTGCCTGCACTCGATTTTTTTAAGTTAGAATTAAAGTGAATATTAACATATTTGCAGCAAGCTTTTGATCATGCAAAAGCTTTAGAAACCGGTGTAATTGCTCCAGAAAAAGGAGTAGATGAGGATTACGACAGAGCTCAGGCAAAAATTCAATATATTAATCAACAACTACAGGAGTACTTGGTGGAGCAGGAAAAATATTTTGGTTGTCGTATAACATACTTTGGCAGCGATAAAAAGCGTTTCCAGCTAGAGGTACCAGAATCGCATGCACGTAAGGCGAGTAGTAAATATGCTTTAGAAGGCCAAAAGAAAGGAACTAAACCTACGCGACGCTATACAACAGAGGAGACAAGAGTAGGGAAATATATTTTTATTTACATTTAAAAAGTTAAAAAAAAATATTATTTATTAAAATTTTTTTTTATACCCACACCACATAAGTGGCAGATAGCTACAACGCCCAAAAGTAATAGTCTGAGACCCACCTACAAGCATGCCGATCGGCTCGATTCTGAGTCGATTTAAGCATGTCCGTCCGTCTGGTTGGGTGTCTATGTATTGTAAACACGCTACAGGTCGCAATTTTAAAGTTATTTTGATGAAATTTAGTACAGATGGCACTGGCACGAAGCCTATTCTTTTTGGTCAGACAAATGTCCTCTCGAAATAAGCATTTTGGTCTAAAAATGGCTCGAATATTACTTTACCTTCTCAAAGTTTTTCACACATGTATATCTATGCTACTGAATACAAATATTAATGATCTATTTTTTTCTAAAGCTCTCATACAAATGTGGTGTAGGGTATAATATGGTCGGGCCTGACCGACTTTAACTTTCTTACTTGTTATTAATTGATAGAGTTTTCTAAAAGAAATGCAAATTGCCGAAGATGAACGTAATACTGTATTAAAAGATTTATCTCGACGCATTTTCGAAAAATTCTCTCAACACTATGACGTATGGAAACAATGTGTTGATTGTGTGGCACATTTAGATGTTCTAGCCTCTTTGGCTGAATATGCCAGAGCTCAGCAAGTAATATGCATACCTGAATTGGAAGATGTTGAACCAGGCAAACAGGCTTATATAGAAATTGAAGATGGTTATCATCCTTGTGTTTCGGCCGATACCTACATACCTAATGGTGTTGTATTAGGCTGTAGCAATACACCACCCTTGTCCATTTTAACCGGACCAAATATGGGTGGTAAAAGTACACTTATGCGTCAAATTGGTTTACTAGCAGTAATGTCTCAAATTGGAGCTCACGTGCCAGCACAATCCTGCCGCATGTCATTGGTGGATCGTATATTTACACGACTAGGAGCCCAAGATGATATATTATCGGGCCATTCAACATTTTTGGTAGAACTTAATGAAACCTCATTGATTTTAAAACATGCATCACCTAATAGTTTGGTACTACTGGATGAATTGGGTAAATAGTTTTTATTTTTATATGTTTGTTTCAGGGACCGTAAAAAATATTTAAAAAAGATTAGTCTCAAAAAATAACAACTAGTTTTTGATTTTTATAATTTTTTGTTAAAAAATATTTTTTTTTTTGTTTTTTTTTGTCAAGAAATAAAAACTATTTTTTTTATATGTTTATTATTTTTAAATTTTTATAAAAATCAATTAGGATAACAAATGTTATATTTTTTTATTAATTGAAAATATAACAATTATTTCTGCAAAAAAAAAATCAAAAATAATTATTTTTTCTTGATAAAAAAAAATTAAAAATCAAGAGAAACTATTCCTCCTTATTGCGGAGGTCAATGGCGTCGACCTGCAAATAAAAATAAAAAAAATAAATAAAAAAACACTTACTTTCCAGAAGACTTTCCAATGTTTCCTTGCACAGGGTTTTCTTAATAAAAGTTAAAAAATTATTATTTATTACAGTCCCTCCTTGCTTGTTTTGTTGTCTCTTTTGTTTGTATTTGTTTGATGTTTATTTTTAAAAATTTAATATATTTGTGATTTTTAGGTCGCGGTACTGCTACCTATGACGGCACTGCTATAGCTGCTTCTGTGGTTAACTTTTTGGCCGATCTTAAGTGTAGATCTTTGTTTTCCACTCATTATCATAATCTAATAGATTTCTTTCACAAAGATGAGCGTATTACTTTAGGTCATATGGTGGGTAAAGAAAACAAATTTTTTTAAAAAATTTGAATTTTAAGTGAAAACTCTTTACATAGGCCTGCATGGTGGAAAATGAAGACTGTGATGATCCTACCCAAGAAACAGTTACATTTTTGTATAAATATACAGCTGGTGCCTGCCCTAAATCATATGGTTTTAATGCAGCTAAATTGGCTGGAATGCCGCATAATATAATCAAAAGAGCCTATACGGTAAATTTATTAATTTATTTACATATACATTTGTATACATTTATTATATATATTTTTTTCTCTTGGTATTTAACCATTTTTTTATTTTATGCTCTTCTTCCATAACTTTCTTTTTAGCTCTCTAAAAAAGTTGAAGCTATTGCTTTAAAACGTAAAATAGCTGCTAAAATTGTTGCAGCTACAGCATTAGGTGGTCAAAATAAGATTCAATCTGCAAATTTAAAAAATTTGCTCTTGCAACTACAACAATGCCAAATTTAATTAAACAAACTTGATGCTACTGTCTACTAAAAAGATTTTTTTTTCGAAGCTTTTGCTTGTAAAATTTAAAGTATTATCTGTTTACGTTAATAAATATATATGTAATGTGTTTAATTCATATAAAATATGTTCCTGCACAACATTTGGAAATATCTGTTTTGAAAACCTTAGAAGTTAACAAAAATATTTTGCCAACCTGGATGACAGTTTGCCTATAAGAATAAATCAAGATTTGTACATTTTAAGCATTTGAAGAAAGGTAAGCATTAAACTTTTATTATTACTTTTATTTTATGCTCTTTGTTTTGAAAAAACAAACACAAACAGAAGACAAAAATTTGTCATACTTCCTTTCAGACAAAATTTTTATTTCGTAGAGAGAAATGAGTGGCAAAGTCCGTATGCTAATAAAAGGAAATTAAAAAAAAAATAAATTTAACCATCTGTCCTTAACACACAACTAATACTTTTCAATCATATGTAATAATAGTTGTGTTCAATAACTTTCCAGTAGTTACTAGCAACGAAAGAGTAAAAATAAATATTTTCAAAATTGCTCTTAAAAATATTTAAAAGTAAATTAACACTTTTACAGTCAAAACTTGCAAGCAAATGTATTTTGTTATTGTAAACTTATAAAAATTTAAAACTTAAATTTTTTTTCAAAGCATAATGACAGAAAAACTGTTTAAATAATTTCTGATAGTAAAATTTTTACTAGTAGAAATTATCAGAAACATTTTTGTTTCTAAACATATTACGCTCTTTTTTGGCTCTCTAGCTGCTAATTTTTTGTGTACGTGAACACTTACTAGTAATAATTATCAAAAATTAGTGATAATTTTCTGTAAATGAACACACCTTTTGTCTACGTGAACACTTTACTAGCAATAATTATCGAAAGTTATTAAAACAATTTTCTGTATATGAACACACCTATTGTCACAGTAATTATTTTTCTATTGATATTTGGCAATAAAAATGCAAACTGACAGTCAAGACTACGGGCATTTCAAAATTCACTACGTAACGTAGCAACTTTTGAATGCTTATATATAAACTACAGTTACTTGAGAGTAAATTGCCAAGCAATATAGAGAGTTTTGCAGTAGCATCAACAATTTTGTGCAATTACCTAAAATTTTGCTGTGCCGCTGTTTGGCCCAGCATGAGTTGAGTCTTTCATCATCGCACAGCCCAAAGCGTAGACGGGTACCTCTCACGATATACAGTTCCACTAGCTCGCGATTTCATAAAAACCTTATCCTAAGGGATAAATATGGGCCAAATAGGAATAACCGGATTGATAATATCTCCTAAACTATACACAAGAAAAATAGAATCTAAAAAGTAAAGTATTCTACTCAAAAAATAAACAGACCCGTGTCTAGCACCGTTTAAAAATTTTGGAACCCAAAGGGGTAAACAGGGTAAAAAACAAAATTTTGATAGTGCCCAGGTCCACGACAGGTCTCAAAAAATATGGATACGTTTTTCCACATTTTTTTTTGTAATTTAACCCTAAGAGGTAAAAAAGGGTCCAAAAAATGGAAAAAAAATTTTTGGTACTTTTTAGGTACTTTTTGTAACTTATAAGCCAATAGTGATAGAAACATAGCTTAAATTGCACTCAGCAGGTCTTAAAAATACCTGAATAAGTTTTTGGAACTTTTTTTAAAATCCTGGACCCCTAGGGGTAGATAAAAGATTGAAAATTTAATAATGGTACTATTTGGGTACTTTTTTTTAGTGTACCTATTAGACCAACCAAACAATAAATTATAGAAAATTTGCTTTACACTTTACAAAATAACGCATATTCTTGCTTAATTTCTTTTTTATTATTCTTTATTTTATTTTTTTTCTTTTTTATCACAGTAAAAAAAAATAAATAACACGGAAGCAGTTTTAATTAATAATAAAAAAAATAAATACAAATAACAATAAAATTAAATTTTAAAGCTTAAAAAATTTTTTAAGTTAAAAAAAAAAATATTACACATGCATAACTAAATAATATTTTTAACACATTTTGCTTTTTAATATTTTGGATTTTTAGGAATTATTTGTTTGCTGTATTTTCTTATCCTAAATATGTATATGAAAATACATTAGTTTTGACTTTTTCATATATATTTTATGTTGTAAAATGCGAGTGTTACAATTGATATTAAAAAAAGTTAAAAAAACTCAGATTAAATTAAATTGAATTAATTTAAATTTTTTTTATGATAAATTTACTTGTTAAGTTATTGTTTTAGCAAACACATACAAATCAACTGATAGGCTTGTTGCTTGTTATGGCTTTAAATTATTAATAGTTTAAAGCCTGTTTAAGTAATATTTTCTCAAGTGTATCTTACAAGTTAGAGAGTTTAGAAAGCATTTGATTTTGCCTGGTATAAACTCATAAAACATTTTTTATGTGACCCTTTTTTATAATGTTTTTTTTTATTTTACAAAACTATAAAACTTGACAACTCATTTTTTATTTTATTTATATTTTTTAATTCAAAATTTTAACCCAGGTTTTTGTTATTTGTTTTAAAATTTTAAATTATAATTTAAGCTTAATACATATATAATAATGTATAAAATACTTACACATCGCACACTAAATCATAAACAGTCACAACTTTCTTATAAATTAATATTTTTTTTTTAAATCTATTTTACGATTTTATAAACTATTTAAGTTTAACCTCAAAAAACTGCTTGAAATAAAATTTACTTTCATTAAAAGGATTTTTTTTTATGTTCGTTAAGATTTTATTTGGAAATTGCTTAATAAATTTGAAAAAATTTAATATAATTTTCAGTTGTGAATATCTATTTATGATTTCGTGTGCAATTTGTACTAAATATTAACCTGCCTGCGAATAGAAAAAGCTATTTACAAAAGTTTTTTAAATTTATTTATTATTTTATAAATACTTTTCAATAATGTTATTTCAGTCATTTTGTTAATGAATGAACTAGTAGTTTATTTAAAAAAACCCAATGTGCGCATTAGTTTTACAGCCCTGTCATGATATTGTTAATACATTGTCAAAACTTTTCATTCTAAGAACTTTGTTTTTTTTTTTTTTATTTTAATTACACTTTAAAAAAAATTAACTTTTAACTAAAATTCCTACCAGCTAAACCTATTCTATAAATTGAACTTTTAATGTTTTATTTTTCTTCTTAAATACTAGATTTTACAACTTAAGTAAATTTGACATGTATTCACAGAAACATAAAACAAATTAAATTAAGAATAAATTTTTTACTTTTAAAATGCAGATTTAGTTAGAAATATTTTACAATTAGGTTTCAAAAAGCAATTTAAAAATTCAACTGCAACCATGGTGATAATCAGAGACTGTAAATAATAATTATTTTCGAAGTTTTAATAAAAAATATTACGTACAAGAAAACATCGAAGAGTTAAGTGAAGTGCACCATCTTGATGGTATTAACTAAAATTTTTAAAAGTTTAGTGCTTCTTAAATTTTTAGTTTTTTTCTTAAAAATAATTGTTTTTTTTTTTTTTTTGATATTCATTATTTTTTTGGCAAATAATAATTGTTTTTTTTTTGCTAAATTATTGTACGTCTTGACGAAACAAATTCATGCCCAGACAAATGTCAAAACCCAAATAAAAAAATCCGTTATTTTAATACTGGGTTTTTTATATATTGAGTTTGACGTTTGTCTAGGCATGAATTTGTCTCGTCAAGACGTACAATTAATAATTTATTCTTGTTATAAAAATCAATAATGAAAATAACTTTTTATTTTTTTTTTTTTTATTTTTTTTTTTATTTTTAAGTTAATAAAAAAATAACAATTATATCTAAAAAAAATAGGTAAAAAAATTATTTTTGTCGAAAAAAATTTAAAATTTAAAAATCACCTTATAAAAAAAAAGTAATTAAATACATACCATCAAAAATGTTTGATTAACTTGACTCCCCAATGTTTTCTTGTAAATTCAAGAAAAACTATGGTCCCTGGTTAAAACCGCAAATATTTTGGAAGCCTTCTTTAAATCTACACGTGGATTAAGTTAAGTCTGTGATTATTTAAAAGTTTTTTCAAGAATCAGAAAACCCACACGCATGATTTTAATTTGCCACCGAGAAAAAATTCTGCTTGAATTTTGTAAAATCATATACATATCGCACACTTAATAGCAAACAGTCATTCGGGTTTTTCTTTCTGCGTTTAACATTATTGTGTAACCAAATTTAGGTCAAGAGTAAAAATGCCGTCTTAAAATGAAGCTTGTTGGATTGAATGCAAAAAAAAATGATTCTGATGACTGCGAATAAAAATTATTTTTGATTTTTAGAAAATTAAGATTTTCTTAAATTTTTGATTTTTTTAATTTCTCTCAAAAAAAAATTATTTTTTATTTTAAGTTGTTTTGTCTGAAATATAATTTTATGATTTTTGATTTAATTTAGTATAAATATAAAAAAAATTAAAAAAAACGATTATTGTTATCATAATTGATTTATATTAAAATTTAAAAATTATAGTTATTTCGGCAAAAAAAAAACATAATCAAAAATAATTAATATTTATTGACGAAAAAATAAAAATTTAAAAAAAAATTTTTTTTGAGGAAAAATTATAGAGTTTAAAAAATAATTATTTATTTTTGAAAGATATTTTTTTTTTTGTTTTAAATACAATAATTTCGGTCCCTGGTTGTGACTGTTATTGATAAAGTGTTCGATATGCAATATGGAAAAAAATTACAATATGTATTTTCAAAAATTTAAATTTACTTTTTTAACAATTTACTCTAAAAATGTTAATTCTTAAAAGGCTTACAAATTAAAAAAAAAAAAAACTTTAATCTTACCGGATACTCATATTTTACCAGTTTGCAACTGAAAATTATTGTTTTTTTTTTTTTGCAAAATGTTAACTACCACTTCTCTAATCATCACTAATAACATCTTTTCGCGCCTTAAAACTGCGCCAAGAACCATTTGTGCATACACCCGGGCCACGCCACCAATCATTTACATCCGTATGCCAGCGCGGCTTACGCAACGAATCCTCATCGTGCAGTGATGAGCAAACACGACACCAAAAATACGTATTTATAAACTCTCCAGTGCCCTTCCAATTAAAATACAAATTATAAAGTGTTTCATTACTATCCAACATTTTAAGGTAAGTGGCCAACTCGAAAGCAGAGGCAAATTCATCTACATGTATGTATGATCTTTCGGGAGCGCCAACTTGATAGTCTTCAGGCCGAGCACCCATAACAATGGGTAAAATGTTGCGGTTAAGCGCATTGACAAAAAACTTTTCCGTTATGTAATCCTTACAGTTGGAATTTTCGAAAGCCAAATAGAATTTATAATCGTGGTCGAGCATTTCAAAGCATTTATCTGAATTGACGCGGGAACATTTGTAATTTCCACAAGCACCATAGATGTCCACCTAAGATTATAAGAAGAGCAGTAAAAGAAAACGTTAAGTTTTTTTTATTAGTTTTTAAACAAAATTAAAGAATTAAGGCTTAGTCATGGTTAAACTATTAAAAGATAGTTGGTAGAAGGTTGTTTTTATATCAAGGTGGGAAGAGTTGTATTCGTTTGGGCTGATCTTTAGACCGTCCTAAAGTAAAAAAAATGACACCCACTTAAAATTATACTAAAGAGAATAACCCGCTTAGTCAATTTAATGATAATCCTTTGCCCATGCATCTAGCTAGTTTAACTTAGGTGACCATGGTAGCTTTGTGTCAAGGTACAGGTATTTATATGCTTATTTACTGTACTTGTACTTATTTAAAAGCGAACAGTGTCATCATTGGTCCTAAGGCGGCCAATGTCAACTCTGTTTTGAAATTTGTGAACTAGACATATGTAGAATACAAGCGAACAAGCCATGGAGCGATACACTCCCCAAAAACGCTGAATAATCATGTATATTTTTTTGCGTAACGATTCGTCTGTGGTGTTGATGCATCGTGTATTCCGTCGCCGATTCTCCGGTCGTCCGGCACCGACTGCGCAAACACTGCGACGTTTGGCCACCAACCTTGAAGAGTATGGGACCACACGAGACGCTGCCAAGAGTGGCCGGCCTCAGAGCGCCCGTTCTGCCGAGAATATCGCCGCTGTTGACGGCACTACCGGTGGTGTCGGCTGATGGCTGATTTTGGCCTAAAACCTGCGCAAGTTTCCGTACAAAGTCCAGTCCATGTATCAGCTGCTGCCTGTCGACCGCCAAACGCGTATAACCTACGCCTAAGCCATCCTTAATCTCAAAGTGGCCAAAGTGGACTATTTTTCGACCGAAATGAGGCTCATTTGCACCTCAGCGGGTACGTGAACAAGCAAAACTATAGCTTGTGGGGCACTGAAAATCCACGAATGATGCACGAGGAGCCATTACACCCGCTCAAAGTGACTACATAGTTCGTTGTTCACGCTGAAGGAGTCATCGGGCCATTTTTTTCGAGGACGCCGCTGGTCAAACGACAACAGCGGACGGTGCGCGCTTTGGGGCCATGTTAGCCGAGTTTTTTCTGCCGCGATTAAACGAATTAGGACTAAAGGACATGTAGTTCCAACAGGATGGAGCAACGGCACAAACTGCGGGAGCCTCAACCGATATTCTGAAGGCAGCGTTCCGGCATCGCCCGATTTAATCGTTCCAGACTTTTTTGGTGGGGTTTTCTGAAGTCCCGTGTTTACGTGAACAAGCTTGAGATCCTATAAGCCCTTAAGGACAACATTCGACACGAAGTTCTCGCCGAAGTGATGAAAATGCCATAAAACGAGCCCATATAGCAATCAATTGTGACGGCGCCTATTTGGCCGATATCATATTCTTGACTTGACCAATAAAACTCTAAAGGTTCGAATAAACATAATAAAAAAACAGAATCGAAATTTTTCATTTAGAAAAAAAATGAGAGCCAAAAAACATCGGATAACTTCTTTTGGCCCACCCTGTATTTCATAAGTAAAAGCTTGTAGCAAAAAAACGGTAATAGTTGTGCAATTCAAAGCCTTAATTGTGTCTGGAAAAATATTTTTGTTTTAAAATTAACAACAAAGGTAGTTTTTTGGTTAATTATATTCACACCACACACGTGGTAGGGGAATTATGCGTTTGTGCAGATGTTTGTAACGCCAAAAAGTGGGGGTCTAAAACCCACCTTCAAGCATACCAAACGACTCATAATCATTTTCTGAGTCGATTGAAGCGGGTCAGTCCGCCCGCTATAGGATTTTTTTTTTGTTATTTTACACTTACATCTATATGTTTGCCTAATTCATGTGCATATTGCAATCGTCCATTGCGTGCTCCACAATTAGATACAAACCAGGCAACTTTCTTCGTTTTATTTGCGGCATAATTACGATCCTGTTCTTGGTGGCGAATTCTTGAATCGTAATATACCCATTTTTCATAGGGAGCCACAATATCACTATCACGTCTGTAAATTTAAAAAAAATATGAAAAAATATTCATCTTTTATCTTAAAGTAAATTTTAAATATTTTTTTTATTTTTTACATATTTTCCTACACACCTATAAGTGGCAGTCCAGTTTATAGCATCTGGTACTTTAACGTTTTGCGTATGATACGGACACTCTAAATAATACAGCATAGTGACTTGTTTCGAATTAGCAGGTCTACGTATGCCCGTTGGTATATAATGATCCTTGTAAAGAATCATATCGGCTGTATTGGCCTGATCACGCGAGGCGGTTATTGTACAAGTGTCCACAGGACACTTGGAACGAAGGAAGACATCACGGCCTAAAAATTAAGCAAAAGAAATTTTTAAAAAATATTTTAGTTTTTTTTAGGTGGATAACTTTAATGTTTATACAATTATGAGCGCTATATTCGGCGGTGCTGAATCTTGTATACCCTTCACATTTGTATCCTCTAAATCGATAAATTTTTTGTTAAACCTAAAAGGAAAAACAACTTAACCTACCTGCTTTAATATTCCACGGGCCCAAACCGTTATACAGTAGAATCGTTTTTAATTTACCACTTGCTTTGATTTCCTCATAGTTTGGCGGCACATACATTAACTGATTAACTATACGATCATTGTGGGGATCTTGATAGGGAAACAATTTCGAACCCTGTAGGTGGGCTTTTTTGCCCCGTTTTTTCTTAGGCACTTTTGCTGGTTTCGGATAGTAATCGCCGTTTTTGAAAAACCAAGCTTTTGATAAAGGCTCCAAAGGATTCCGTTGCAATTGCTGCAAATTAGACTCATGCTCACTTTCGCTTAACTCCTGTTGCTCTTCAATGGCAACCACCTGTGGCTGCTGCTGTGATGTTTTTGTGGTGGTAACTTTAAGTTGTGTTTGTGTTTTTGCTGTATTTAAGGAGGGTTTTTCCGACTCTTCTTGCTCTTCGTATTTATCATTATAATCGTCTTCTAAATGTTGTCCTACATGTTTTTGTTGCTGTTGTTGATTCCATGACAATGAGGTTATTGATGAAGGTTTTGGTTTCCATACTTCGCGTTCTCTGTGTGTGGGTTTTAGGGCATTTTTAGTTAAAATTTTTTTGTCTTAACAATTGTTAAAATACTTACTTAAAATTATATAAAAATATCAGCAATAAAGCGCATAATATTGTAAAATAAAAATATTTCTTTAATGATATTTTTGGACGTCTCATGTTAGTTGATGAAACCAATTTTCGCATAAAAAACTCATTTAAATATTGCACACATCTTTAGTTACCTAAAAATAAATCCAAAAAACAAGCCATAGTTAATTGCCAGTTTGATACGAGTTCGTAAACATATGAATGTACACTTCTAAGACTTATACTAGACTTATACCAGACTTACAACATAAAGTTTTTCATGAATTTACTTCCATGAAATTTTATGATTTTGAAGGAAAAGTGTAGAAAAGTTGTCTCTTCGTTACCCCTTGTTTTCTACAAACAAAAATTTCATTAAAATAATTTCTTAAGCTTCATTTACACGATGAAAGTTTTGATAAAATTTGTTTCACGAAATTTTTCGTTTATAAAAGAGAGGCGTAGTAAAGTAGACTCCACATTACCCTTTTTGTCTAGAAAAAAAATTCTTGTAATTTTATAAAAAAATTTCATCGCTTTTATATATTTCTGGAGGCTCTAATATTTTACATTACTACCTCTCCAACACCGTCTCTACTTTATAATAAGGTTTCGATAAGCAAGCTAAATGTCAGGTGTAGTGGACAATAATAGACAGAAAGTGTAACATATAAATCCTAAAAGAGGTTTTACGTACTGGCTGTTTTGGAATAAATGGGGCAATGAAAACTACCCCAACAATAAACACGATTTAAAAATCCAGCTTGTTAAAACCCGCGTACACTATGAGGTGGTACCTGCGGCAGAACGCCGTTAGGCAACAGGGCAAGTAATTGATGAGTAGTGCTGGCAAATACTATACTCGTGCAGGGAGAACATCAAAATCGATTAAGCAGTTTTTTTGTCACTGCCCAGTCTAGAGTCCAACGTTTTATGTCTAATGTTCCCAGCAAAATTTTTTTGAATTTGAGTAATGAGCTGTCATTACTTGATGGGTTACAAGGTAATTAGTTTGTTTCGACAGAAAAACTACCTTTTGATAAGGGCGTTAATAATTACATTTGTACGTATATATGCAAAAAAGAATTAGGAAACAGGCTTTATATCATGTTTTTGTTATCAAATCCTTAAATTTTTTTTAATTTCGTTTAGTTTATCGTTGGTAACTAGTTATTCGAGTGATTTTTGTAAGCACATTTGTATGCAGGGGTCGTGAATTTCGGGACAACTCAAACAAAAATAACTAGTTATTCGGCCAAAAGTTAACAAGTGCTTGTTCAACTCCAATATTACTTGCTAACTTCCCAGGTTTTGCTGGGTTATAGCAGATGTAGCTTACTTAATTACCCCTTTTTAGTAAGCCACATCTGATATCGACATAAGACGTTAAGGAAATTTGTTGACTTTGATAAAATTCGTCCGTAGAAGCAATACGCCCAAATTATCAAATTTCTTTAAACTCCTTCCCGCCAGCTATTGAAATTATTCTCCAAACAAACAACGTAACGGGCAGCCGGCCATTGGCTAGGCGCAAGGGATAAAAATCCTAGTGGATTAAAACCGTTGGTTTCAATGTAGCCTTCGGCCGGGCAATAGACTTCAAGCTCTGTTGCTTTCCAAATACAAGCTTTGCCAAATTTAATATGAATTTTATGACATATGATAAAACGGTTTGTGTTTTTGCCAAAATGCTTAAAGTCAGTTGCCCGGCCGAAGGCTACAGCGAAGCCGGCAAATCGAATCCCCTAGGCCAGCTACGTATACCACTTTTTCTAAAACACAAAATGTTCAATGAATTGTCTTCTAAGACCGGCTCTGTCTATAACACTTTTAAAAAAAAGTTGACAGTATTGTGTTGTTTACAATCTTACTTTATATTTAAATAAAATTCCCAACTTGTTAAAAAAAAATTGGGAGTTATTTAATTTTTCTTGGGATTTATTTTATTTGGGAGTTTTTTCATACTACCTGTTGTTTGTATTAAAGTCTCTTTGGCAACACATTACTTTTAGTTGTCTTTTATTTAAATTAATTTTTTATTTTTTTTCATCACATTTTTTGAATATTGTCATATAACCCAACTGCCAGAAATCAGTTACAATGAACTAGCATTAAATTAATTGTTACCAAAATGTCAGAATCACGCTGTAAAACCAAAAAAAAAACTTGTCCCGCAAATTTTTGTAAAAATTGATCCACTACCTATTGTACCCTCCTAAAAAATCCTATTACGGTTGGATCAAAACAAAAGTTAACTCAAATAATTTGGAAAGAGTCTTTTTAAATCTTGGCTTTGAAAGTTATCAGAATTCTCATACATATTTTGCAGATGTTGGTATCAAAGTAAAATGCTTATGCCGCGATGTGTGTTTTTGGTGTAGGTTTTAATATGATCGGGCTTGCCAGACTTTAACTTTCTTACTTATTGCCTTTATAAGCATTTAGACATAAAACTTATTTTTATTATTTTAAGTTTAACAAGTTAAAAATATTTGAGTTATTCAATCAAACAGAACGTGCGAAATAATGACTTTTTAAAATATACTTATTGTATACACAAATTCAAATGCTTGCATTTTTAACTATGTACATTTGTATGTATGTATATAAGTATTGAGACACAATTTTAGGTAATTAAATAGGAAGTTATTCCCACTTTAGAAGGTTGAGACAACGTCTTTACTAATAAACGTAATCCACTTAATTTTAATATAAAGCATTATATAGTACTTTAAAAGTTTATTTAAAACAAACACAAGTGTTTTAGATGAGATATGCGGAATTGAAATATATTCATTTGTCTACATAAATAAATACAGGGCGTCTGGTGGCAAATTTATATTTTTAAAAACGATTAGTTCAAAAAGTGTAGAGGGAAGGTGGCACTGTTGGAAGTATTAATAGTTTGGATTTGTCAGTCACGATGTCGCAAAGGTCGAGTAGGCATCGCGCGCTCGCTATGGAAACTTTTTTTTATAGTAATGATTCTTACGTAATTGCTCGTTGGCGATTTTGTTCAAGGTTCGATATTTGGCGAATACTTGATGAACCGAGGAAAAATTTAATTCGTTCATGAGTGCAGAGATCCCACGCAACTGTTTCGGCTATGAATGTCCCACGGCCAGGGCCCAGTCGATCTTCAAGGACTCCCGAAAACATTAAACTGGTTAAAAATCAGTTTAAGCGAAAATCCGCGACTTTTGATACGGAAAAGAGCTGCCTCACAAGGACTTCCAAGAGCGATTATTCATAAAATTTAAAACAAGGATCTGAAGTTTCATACTTTTAAAATTCAAATCGTTTAGGAACTAAACGAAAGTGACTTTGATTTATCCAAAAAAATTTTTGAAACGATGTTGGAGCGTTTTCGCACTGTAAATCCCATTTTATGGAGCAACACGGCTCATTTTTACTTGAATGGCCACGTCAACAAGCAAAACTGCGGCTACTGGTCTCCAAAACCCCGCAACCATCGATTGAAACATCAAAAACCATTGCATTGCCCCAGGGTAATTGTTTGATGTGCCTTATCCCCACTTAAGATATTTGGACCATTTGTTTTCAGAAATTCTCGAGGCCAGGCGACGAATGTCAACGTTGAAAATTATCGATGCATGATTACGGAATTCTTTTTGCCAAGCATGCAAGCTCATCCATCGTACTCTTTACACACGTGGTTTTAAAAGAATGGGACTGCTTCGATGAATTTTCTTCGGGAAAATTTCCCCTAAAAACTGATCAGTCGCTTTGGGCACTTCCCAAGGCCAACGAGGTCGCCCGATCTAATCCTCGTGGATATTTTTTTATGCGGCTACCTTAAAAAGAGGGTTAAAATGACAATCCCCAATCTCATGTGGCTTTAAAGGAAAATATTCTTTGAAAAATTAGCTCAATTGAACCAAGTTTACTGCAGCGTGTGTCGCAGAACACAAGGCTCCGTTTTGAACAGTGTGCTAAACTCGACGGAAGACATCTGGATGACATACTATTTAAAAAATAAAATCCGCATTTCTATTCTATCGTTCAATGCTCTTAGTTAAACTTTGTGTCAATTATTACGTTTTTTATTTAAGTTTAAAAATATAAATCTGCCACCAGACACCCTGTATGTTAAATACAACTGTACATATGTATACTGTGCTTAGTTGGCAATTTAGTTTGCAAAAAAACTATTTATATTTGTAGGCAAAAATCAATTTTTCAAATTTGTGTTAATACATTTGAAATTAACATTTTTTATTTTTCGCTTAAAAACAAATATTTTTTCGAAGTAGGAAAAGGTTTTGCACAAAGTATTTATTTCTCAATTGAAAAAATAGGAAATTAATTTCAAAATTTTTTTTTTTGTAAAATATTTAAACATAATTAAAAAAATAAATTTTTTAAATTTTTTGAATAATATTTTTTAAGAATTAATGCTTAATAAATTTAAGCTAAATTAAAAGAGAAATTTACAACCATTATCAGCAACCACTTTTATTCAAATCTTTTTACGAAGCACTGTATTTATTTAAACAAAATAATTGTAATATTCATAATTACCAATTCTTTTCATTTATTTCCAATTTTTTAGCGATTAAAAGGCCATTAATAAAACAGTTGTTGAACGTTTCGGTTATCGTTAAAAATCATAATTTGCTTAACATTTATTTAAAATTATAAACGTTTTTATTTATTCACTTAATAACTCTTCTGGGCTTTATTTTACTTAATTTAGATTATCGATGAATTGAAAAAAAAAAATATTGTTTGTATTTAGCTGGGCATGTTACTTTTCTAATATGTATGTATATATGTATTTTGTTATTTACCCCTTAATTTCAAAATGCCACTAAAAAACTGTTTTAAATTTAATATATATTTTTTTAAATAATATTTAGTATTTATCCGCTGTTGTGTTAACTTTTTACTTAAAGTTTAAAATTGTGAATAATTTGTTTTGCGTTAGTTTTCGTAGTGGTGACACAGCTGTGCCAAATTAAAAGGCATAAGTTAAATATCGGAAGTATTAGGTACATACGTGGCCCGAATTGTATTTGAGTTTTCTGTTAAGTTAAGCTAGCGATAGATTTACAATTTCCTAAAAAGATCGATATATCTTTATTTGCGAATTTAAACAAAATATTAAGAAAAAACATTATTTTTTAAGCTAATTTTTGCTAACAAAAATTTGGGGTCTAATTTTGTAAAACGCAACAATTGTTAAAAAACAGTTTAAAAATTTATTTAAAACATTTTGTTTTTAGGCATTGCGTTTTAAAAAATAAGGCGGTAAATTCTAAACAGACAAAACAAACCTTAAAAAATAATGTTATTTTTTTAAGAAAGAATTGAAGGTTCTACCCAATAAAAAAGTAATTTTTATTTTGTTCTTAATTTTTTAACAAAAACAAATGAGGAAGTTAATGGCGGTCACGCCCGACCATGTTATACCCCACACCACATCACATTTGTATGGGGGCTATATAAAAAAGAGCCCGATAATATTTGTATTCAGGATATAAGTTGGTGGCATAAAAACAAATACTCGCGCAAAATTTTGTAAAGATAAAGTATAATCAGAGCCAATTATAACCGAAAATGCCTATTCTGTGGGATTATTTGTATAGGAACTCTAGCAAAAAATTAACCGATAATATTTTGGTCCAAAATACATAATTAAAATTTTTTAAAAATAAAAAAATAGTGGAGTCAGTTATAGCCCAAAATGCTTATTCTGGGAAGAAATTTGCAGTGAAGCTATATCAAAACATGGACCGATAATAGATATATGTATTACATATGTATTATAGTTGGTGGCATAAAGCAAAATTTTGTCAAAATATAGTAACATTTGAGTTAGTTTTTGCCCAAAATGTTTGTTTCAGGAGGGCATTTGTATTGGGTTATATCAAAAGATGGACCGATAATATTTTAATTCAGTAGACAATTAAGTTAGACACACATAAGGGATTTTATCAATATATTTTTATATTCGAGTAAGTTATAGCCCAAAATATTTATTACGGAAGGTCATAAAACTTATGTGTCCCAAATTTTATCAAGTGTTTATGGCGGATTTGATAATTTTTAAACCAATAAATTTTCTTGTCTTTCTTTTTTGCGCAAAGAAGCGTAGTTTTCTATGTAAAGATTTTTTTAATCGCTGTATGACCTATGTCATAGTTTTGTTGCATTATTGTGTGGGTGTTCAAGTTCTTTAAAACACTAAAGTCACGAAGGGTATATACATATGTATATGTGAGGCCCTCAAAACCAGCTAGTTTAACCTAAACCGTTTCTTAAACGTAAATATCGCAAAGAAGAAACAATTTAAAAAAACTATGTTAAGAAAACTATGAAATTGTGGACTTGAGGCAAGATTTGAGCTGCATTTCTTACTATTTATTTGAGATACCGAAAAATTTATTACAGGTTTGGGTAAAAACACATTATTACACACATCATATATAGGGTGGTTCTTTAGCTGCATGTGAGTTATCGTTATCGATAACTATGGTTTAACAGCTTGGAATGTCAAACTGTGTTGGCAGTTCTGTTTACTAAGGCTTTACTTCAAAACAACCGGGGTTGTCATGGAAACGATAGCCGTCGGAATTGGATTTAAAAGCGGCTAATAAATACTGATGTGTAACGAATTTTCAAGTTATAAGTTTAAAGCTTGAATTCAAATCAGTATCCCATTTTAAAAATTAAACGAAAATACTACTAAAATACCTATTAGTCGTTTTCATATCCGATTCCGACAGCTTTGAGATTCCATGGCAACCCTGAATGCTTCTAAACTGTAAAAATTTTCCTTGAAAAATAAATCTTCCTGCCACTTTGTCCATTTTACGGCCAACATAGTTGGCAAGCAGGTTGTTCAGTTATTGAGCGTTTTACCACTAATTTTACTCTTTTTGATTAAAAACCTTTAATAAGTCACTTTTTTATGTTGTTACACGCTGTCGGTATTACCGGTGTTTACAGCTGCTGTAACGGTGAATGGCGAGTGCTATCGAGCCATGCTGAAAGAAGTTTTGTTTTTAAAAATTAATCACCTAAATATCAAAGATATTTTAACAAAACCAAAAGCGTCGTCGATTTATTGAAAAATCAATTTGTGGGCAAATATTAAATCATTTTTTGATGTCGACAAATCAACAACTCTTGAAGCATTAGAAGCTGATATACAAGTAACATTTAACACTATGGTGTAACCACTTTACAAGGTAGTGATAACCCAAAAACTGATTATTTTTTTGCTCGATTTTGTTTACCTTTGTTACCTCTCAAAACAGCATGTTTTCTTCCTCTACCGAAAGTATTTTTACAAACAACTTTATTAATTAAGAATCGTGCTTGTTGTAGTTGTTGCCGTACTGACTACACTTTTTAATGTAATTGTATCATAAATAACATCATGCGGCCAGGTCGCACAGATGAGAAAAAGTAGTCGCAGTACTCGTAGCCCCGGCAGACATACGCCAAGAATTAAATTATAATAGTAATTAACAGACTATAAAAAAAGACTTCATTACAGCAATATTTTTGTCTTTATTATTATATAAAATTCTCATGCAGCTAAAAAAAAACACCCTTTACGACGTAATCAATTTATAATGTATCTCAATGTCACATATTTAAAATTAAAAGTAATACATACATACATTTTATTGAATTTTTAAACTTCCCTAATTTTTAATTTTGTGTTTACTCAGTTGCTAGTTTGATTGGGCGTTTTTAAGTTATCAGCATAACTGTTGAATGTTTTTTGTGTTACAATTATGATCCCTTAGGAATAATATATGTATGAAATATTTATTAATGTTTTAGTAAAAGTGACAGAACTTATGAGGGGGGGGGGGGGGGGGCGTAAAACAGGCGTCACTGTTATAGTTGCCAAATAAACTCAAAACAAAATCATAAAATTAAAAATTCAAAATAATAATATTTTACATAACATATTAAGCTTTGTAACTACCTGCAACAAAAACCACTCGAGGTTTTCAAAATGTATTAAAATATTAATATAAACAAGAGCGCTATATTCGGCAGTGCAGAATCTTATATACCCTTTACAATGTGTAGGGAAATTTTGCAAGAAAAAATGAGTTAAGGTCAGTGCTACGGGCACCCTGGAGCCCTCTTAAGCGATGGGGATAGGGTGTATGTTATAGAAATATGTTTGGGAGGGGAATCTAATAAGGGTCGGTCGTACACTTTATTTCCCTAAGATTGACTCTGGGGAAGTTATGGGCGTTTTTGCATAATTTTTGACAATTTTTTATGGCAACCCGCTTAGGTAATGGTGGTAGGGGGTAAGTATGTAATGGGAATATATTTGGAAGGGGAAACTATTGGGGGTCTGTGATACATTTAATTCCTCTAAGGGCGATTCCGGGGAAGTTGTAAAGATTTTTACCCCAATTTTTTAAAATTTTGTATGGCAACCCTGTTAGGGGCTAGAGATAGGGGGTAAGTATGTTCCACAAACATGTTTGAGAGGAAAAATTTTGACTTTAGAATAGTGTTGTGTAAAATGTTGCAGAGAACGGGGGTTTTTTTTTTAATTTACATGGTAGTTTAAAGTGTAACAGGGGTTGTAAATAATAATTTTTTTTTTGAATTTTCAGGTCAAGCCATCAAGTACGCCATATTGATGGTACTAAATTATATTTTAGGAAATTCAATTTGTGTTTAAATATTTATTTTAATTTTTTTTCTCAAGAAATAATGATTGTTTTTTATTTTGGGTTTTTGTTAAGAAAATTAAAAAATAACATTTATTTCTACCAAATAAAATTTTTCAAAAATATAAAAATCAAAAATAAAAATAATATTTTGACAAAAATTATTAATTATTATTATTATTATTTATTAAATATATATTTTATTATGACGGTCTCTTGTTTTTTTTATCGTATTTGACAACTATTTTTGCTACAAAAAACCAATTTTTGCTTAAGAAAAAACCTTTCCGAATATGTGACGGGTGTGACATTGTCATAAAAACGTAAAAAATAATAGCCGTTTAATCAGCTTGTGAACAGTTTGAACTCATGCGAAATAATATAAAATTAAAATTCTGTTTTATTTTTATATTTTTAATAGAAAATATCGTTAATACAGAAAGGCCGTAACTCGTAATTGTTAAGTCGAGATTTTTTGGCTAATTTTGTTATGTAAGGATACTATTTATCAAAATAAACAAAAATCTTAGTTTATAAAAAAATAGGAGTTAGGGCATTTTTTCGTAAAGGTAACGATATTAAACTTCTAATAAAAAAATATATTTTATTAACATTCTATTAAAATAATGAATACTCAAATATATTAATTTTTTTGCGGTTAAATGTACATATGTTATTCATAAATTAATTTTTTATTATTAAATATTTTTTTATTTATGTTTCGCTAAAAATGCTGAACTGCAAAACATTGTTTTGTATGTATTTTTTTTTATACAAATATAACATTTAAAATAAAAAATAAATTCTAAACTTGGTGCGTTTTTTCTTAATGGCCCGCTTTTTCTATTTTAGAGCGTTCTGAAATTTCAAAGTTGACAACGCTGATGATATTAATTTTTTTTCGAAAATCCCAACTCTGCTTATCGGCTAATTAATGTCATATCAACACAACATTACTCATACGCGCTGTGAGCTAAACTAAGTTTGTTTAAGAGAAAACAGTGTGGTCAATCTGTTTTAAGAAGCTGCTTTAATTTTATTCTTTTAAAAACTTTTAATTTCTTTTCTTTTCCATGATAATAACTCTTTATTTAAAGTCTATTTTTAACTAAACTGAAATTAAAAAAAAAAACTTTTTTATTTGCAACAAAGTTTAATTCTTTGTTATTATTTAAAATATGCCATACCTTGTTCCACCTATTGACATAGTTTTAAAATCAAACAAACTAAAAGTGAATATAAAGTATATGAACAAAGAAAAAGAAAGCATTTTGTAAAAAGTCCATAAGCTTTTCATCGCCATAACATCTTACTACTACTTATTTATGTTTTAACTTAATTGTTTTTTTTTTACCCTTATTATCATGGAGTATTCTCCTTCATCTCTCGACACATATTTATACAAAATATGTGCAATATAAATATGGTTTAAGTACGGATAGGTACATACATACATAAGTAGACCGCCATAGCCACATCCAGATAAGAAAATGTCTTGAACATGCTAAAGTGTAAATATTGTCATGCAAAATTAGTTTGCTTTGAAAGGGATATTTCAATTTTTTTTGTAACAGGAAAAAGAATTACCATGTATAAAACTGTGCAAACTTGAATGCTTAGGTTTTCTTGTCGTAAATGTCTCTTAATGAAACGAAAAGGTATACATACAAAAGAAACTCAAACATAATTGCCAGAAGCTTAAGGCAACAAATTATCAAATGCAGAAAGATTATTAAAGCTTTTTCAAATGTCTTTTCATTGACCCGTATGTGGTCACAATTTATCTATGTATATGTATGTAAAAATAAATAAAATTTTTTGATATTTATTTTTTGTCAAAAAATAATTACAAGAGCTCGACAGAACTGGGCGTTTTTGAAACCGATCCGATTTTAAATTAAAATTAATTTATAGTCCTGCAAATAACATTTTATAACTTAAATTAAGGAAATCTCAATTTTCAACTCAATAACACAAAGAAGTAAAAATACGAAAACCGAAAAAAGGTTTTACAAAGTAAAAGCAATACATGGCGAAGAGGGTTAAATGACTTTTTGTGATTTAAAGATTAAGTGCAGGAGGGATAACCTAAAGTACACTTCAATATAGGTTAAATTTTGTTTTCAAAATAAATAACTTTATACACATATATATATTTGCAATTTTGTTTGTTTTTTTTACGTACATACATATATACTCACTTCCTTATTTATGCCTTTCGTTTTTTCTATGAACACTAAATAAACATTTGATCTATTATTTTCTTTTTAATTCTTAAGGGTTTTGGAATTAGGAATGATTTAACTGCTTTTTTAATGAACGTCCTGAAAAATGGTATATTTAAGGATAAAAAACTGCAATTAAAGCGTTTTTTTTATAAAATATGTTTTGTTCCCACAGCAAACAATAGTGATAACTTTAAAAATGGGTGTCTTTATTCCTACATAAAAACATGGCTGGGGGAGGATGTTTTCGTAGAGCTAATTTAGTATCAAAAACAAATTTTTTTTCTTTTAAAAAAAATTAGGAAATAAAATTTTTTATAAGCTTAAAATGTTAAAATCAGTATTGAAAATTGATGGTATTAAACTAGAACTTAAGTGCTTTTATATTTTTTGATTTTCAGTTTTTTCTCAAAAATAATATATTTTTTTTATTTAATTTTTCTCACAAATATCATATAAAAATCAAAAAATAACGGTTGCTGTTATTATACATAATTGTTTTTATAAAAATTTAAATACAATAATTATATCTGTCAAAAAAATAAAAAATATCGAAAAATAATTTTTTTTGACAATAATAAAAATCAAAAATTGAATTTATTTTTTGACAAAAATAAATATTGTTTTTTAAATTCAATTTTCTTTTTGTCAAAAAAAAATTTTTAATTTTTCGATTTTTTCGCGAAATAATTTTTATATATTTTTAATTAAAATAAAAATAAAAAAATAATGGTTATTGTTATGATAATTGATTTAGAAAAAAATTTCAACAATAATAATAAATTTTGATAAAATAAAAAAATCTAGTTAAAATGCAGCATATAATTACCGTATTAAAATATAATTAAAATAATAATGGTTTTGTGATGTTACTTTAGCCCAGAAATATTGTACATTACACTTTAAAAAAATCCAAAAACATAAAAGCACAAGTAATAGAAGAACTATTTATAAAGTTATGTAGTACAGGGATTTTTAACAAACTCCCGATTCTGAATATGTTAAACATAGTTATATAAGTAACGCCCTTTTAAAATTAAGATGACGCCATTATATACCCACTTTAAACTTGGTTCAAAAAGTTCTGCCTTTAAACATTCAATCTTTATGGCTAGTATAAAAAATAACTTTTTTTAGAGTTTATATATTTTCGTTGTTAGACTTAAATTTTTTATTGAAAAATTATACTGCCATTAAATTGTGAAATGCAATAAAATTTAACTTACATGCATACTTACATATTTTTTATTTGCATTTATTTAAAACGCTAAGGGACGTGTGCTTAAAAAATTATTATTATTAACTGTCATAAATATTTTTAAGTACATGTGTAGATGCGATTATATGTATATATTTCAAATGCCATAAATAAGTTTATTTATAAGTACGAGTTAAATTAATTACACACTAATTGTTACACTTTTTTGTTAACGTACATATCTTGGTGCCAAACAGGCATATACATACATACATTTTTGTTATAATAGTGTGCTTTACTTATAAAAGTAACATAATAAACTAATAAGGGAAAATTTCTATTAAGAAAAAAAAAACATATTGCAGCAATGGCATAAAACAGCTGAAAATATTAACGGGCCTGTTCTTAAATGCATCCCTGCACTGCATTACGCGCGAAAACTTTACAAAATCAAATCATAAAAAATTTTAATGATGCAACAGTTAAAAATATTTTTTATTCAAAAGGAAAACTTCCTTAGGAATGTGCAGTTAATAAAGATTTTTACAGCCCTAAATGTCATAATGCAGTGCAGTGATGTATTCACAAACAGAACCAACATGCTTATTACAAACCAACCAAAATTTGAAAATTGCTTAACCATAAGCAAAAATGTGAGCAAAACAATCAAACTCCGGTATAATAAAAGCTCCACATACAAACATTATACATATTATATGATTTTAAAATTTTTCCTATTCAAAATTTTTCATTTGCGTAAACTGTAAGGTTAGTTATGGGTTCCCATAAAATTTATTTAAACTCTTAAAAATGTACGTGTTCCATTTATTTATAATTTAACTGATTTAATACTGCCTAAGCTTCACTCTTCAAATTTGACACACATCATAGGTACATATATATGTCCTTATTTTTTTATTACTATTACTTTTTTATATTTAAACTCCCTTAAGGAAGAAGTAACAATAAAATATAAGTAAAAACATGTATGTACGTACAAGCCTACACACATTTAAATTGCAATACCACGATTTTAGGTTTTAATTATATTTTTCCCTCGATAAAAATTTTAAAGCTAAATACCAACAAAAAAAAAATACTTAAAGGTCATGCGAGTTTAAGATGTGTGCAGCAAAACAAATATAACATGCAACAAAACAATAAGAAACTCTTATACAATACATTCTCACGTACACATATCAAATTTAGAACAATAGCAACAATATGGTTAAGCACTTCACTTGCCTTTTTACGAAATAAAAATAAAAAAGTAAACAAAAAATTACTGTTACTTAGCATTTAACAATCACAAGTTTGTGTGTAGGAAGATCCTAAAATAGTGTTGCCATAAACTTAGTTTATGAAAAGCGCCTCAGCCTTTATTATTTTACAAAAAGTAGGAAATTAATAGTCAGTCAAGCCCAGCCATATTATACCCATATTTTAAGTACCAACGTTTGCACAAAGTGAACGCAGGTCAAGGTGGCTTTTCTGAGTGGGGGTTAACTTGATTTTCGGGTTAACGCCTACTACAGGAGGTACGGTCAATTTATGAGGTTAAATGTGATTTTCGGCAGCAGGACTTATATGGCCCCCATGGGTAATTTTGGATTGTCCATGATATGTACCGTATGCAAAATTTTGTTGAATTTTACTCCAAAATACTTATTTCCGGGTAGACATTTCCATGGAAGCTATTTAAAAAATTGGACCGAAAATATCGTTATTCAATATACTAGTAGGTAGCATGCAATGAGACAGCTACTCGAAATTTTTTTAAGACAAAGGAATAACCCCTATTCGAACCGAATTTTTTTCCGTCGGCTTCCTTCTCTGTGGATTATTTTGGTAACAAATAACTTTCTAGTTTGGTATATGCGTATTTGCATGCGGAATTGCAATCGAAATGCAGAATAAGGGCGAATGTTGGAGTCAGTTATAACCCAAAAATTTTTAATCCGGAAGGATATTTGTATTGGGGCTATATAAAAAAATGGACACAACTACAAACAGGAAGTAATTTTGAGCCGATCGGTTTACTTGAGAGTGGGTCTTGTACCATTATTTTTGGAAATTACAAACATTTACACAAGCGTATATTACCCCTACCTCGTACGTTGCGTGGGTATAAAAAATACCAAAAAACTATTAATATAAATGATTGCAAAATTTATTTTGCAGTATGCTTTCAAAAAACATTAACATGACAACACTGTCTGGAATTACGTAAATAAACTATTAATATCATGTGCGCCTCTGTCACAAACTCTAAAAATAAAGTAGGGTTCCATCTTTGGCTATGTTTAATATTACAAGTATGTATGTATTTATGTATGTATTATAGATTGTTAAGGACTCTTCAAAAGCACACTTGACATGATCTAATGTTGTTTTCTTTACACATAAAACAACAACAAAGCAACAATCACACACACAAGCTTAATCACAACCCAGCGTGAAAAGGTTACCAACAATGTCTGTAACAGACAAGTCTTGGGAAAATCTAAATTGATTCGTAGGGATATCTTACAGATTTGTATTAGAAATTTCGCAAATAAAAGTGTTCGATCTTTCTTTAAGAGTTTTGTTCGATTTCTCGTAGATATGTATGTCTATTTTGCTTTCCCCCCTTGTGCTTTGTTGTTGTTTTGGTTTGTGAGTTCGCTCTTTTTCTTTTTACTTCAGTGTTGCCATTGTGGTGCTTTTTTGCTTATGCAATACCCGAAATTTTGTTAAATACACGTTTTTAAAAAGCGCGTATTTATAGTGCTTTTAACGATTTCTCACAATGCTTTTCAGTGCCTTTTCAGTAATCAAACAAAAAATGACTTTAAAAAAAAATTTTTACTATGTTTGGAATAACAAGTTTATAAATAATAAAAAAATAGTCCAGGGGGAAAATTACGGCATTCGTTATATAATCATTATAACGATTGAACCTAAATAAGCTGTTGGAAAAAAACTGATGACACAATTTTTTTAATTGGTCCATTAATTGTTCTGTAACTTTTGAGACCCATAAAGGCACTTTTATCGACCTCGAACTTTGTAGGTATGGCGTTTTGTTCTTGGCACGCTTTCCTTGCTCGTTATTCATAGTCTAGTACAGTTAAAAATCGAATCAACCCCTTTATAAGTTTCTCGGTCAGAAATATGGCAAAATTCGTTAAGTATTCTCCCGATTTGGCAGATACTTCTGTTGGATATCTTACAGATGTCGGCCAATTTTTCTAGCTGGGAAGATGGTACAAGCCCGGCTCTTTTTATAAGCACTGACTAACATATTTTTACAAGGAATCGGGTTTCTTTAGTATTAAATAATTTCTATAAAGATTTTTGCAATAGTTTTCACAACAAATTTATAAGCTTAAGGCTTATGGTAATAAGCTTATAAGAAGCTTTTTATATATAGTTTTGGTTTGTTGGGAAGCCAATAACAATACAAGCATACAACACATACAATCGTATATTTTATTGTACGTGTGTGTATCTTTTAGGCACGCGATATGATTGTTGTACATTCTACATATGATCATATCGCACACCTACATAATTAAAAAACAGTCAAAACTCAATATAACCGTAGTTGATACATATGTACTTCCATCATCATAAATTTTTTTCGGCAGAAAGGAATATGGAAAAAGTAATCGCAAATAAAAACTCTGTCAAGTAACAGCCCGAATACATAGTTGACGATTATCACATTCATAGAAAAAATTACTTATTATTTAGAGGCACTACGAACAGGAATTCATACTAAGTATAGAACAAGTTTAAGTATATTCATGCAGCCCTTTAATATTTAAAATGCATAATTAATCTGTCTATAAGCGGAATGAGATTTCTGGACGTGGCACTCCCAATAAAAAAATATTTTTTATTAATATAGTAGCCAGCTAAAAGTTTTGAACGGTACAAAGGAAGGTTTGGCTATACACTGAAGGTAAATAGGTACGATTATCTTTCTTCGAAAGAGGTAAAAGCTTGGGAGAACAGAGGTATGTATATATGTATGTGCATAACTTTAGTACTGATATTTGAACTCAAAAAGACTTTTCCCATTTACTGTTTCTTTAAAGATTTAATAAGGTCAAAACTTTAGAAGTTTTAAACAATAATAGATGTTGTTTTAATTGGAGTCGATTTTTTTATATGCCACTTTTGTAGACGCCAAAAAATCGCAAAAGCAAAGCTTTCATTAATGTTTATCTTAAATGAAAGGTTAAGGACCTAGCTCTAAGGCAGTTTGCGGTTTATCTGCGGCAATTTAGGGGTTTGGTTAAAATCGAAAAGTTCCGCTTTGATCTATCTATAGCGTATACGAAAATTAAAAACTGTAGATTAATTAATACAAAGGATAGGTATTAATTTTGTCCATTCCGAGTGGCTAAGCTAAATCTTATGCTGTGGCATGTGATTGGAGTATGAACACAATGTTTAAGCTGCTTAAAAAAACTATCTTTACAATTAACAAATTTTAATACCTTATTTAAAAAAAGTAGTTTTTATTGCAAACAATCTAAGAAAACCCACCTTATTCAGTTAACGCAAGGTTTCCTAAGTTTACATTCTTTTAAGCTTCTATAGTTTTTACACCAACCCAAAATAAACTTTAACTACATACATATTCGTTGGTGCCATTGTTGTTCTTTCTTACGGCATAAATATTTTAACTACATATTAACTTAAGCTAATCGATAAGAAACAAAAGGTTAAAACACCTTCAAAAATTCACATACATAAAATAAATAGAATGTTTTTCTATTGAAAAAATAGAAAAAAACTACAACAAAACTTACTTTTTTTGATAAAAGTTTAACATACCTATTTTCATTTACATAACTATAATACATTTTACAAAGCGATAACGATGCTGCAATAACATTTCGTTTATACTCTTTTTTTTTATTTTATTTATTTAAATACACATTTTACTTTAGAGAAACTTAAGCACACACATAGTTATTTCATTCTGTTTAATTTTTTATTTCTTTTATTTAATTATTGTCCGTCACAAGAACTATGAAAAACTTTTAAACATTGTCTGAAAAAGGTTTTTTTTTGTCCAAAAAAATTTAACAAACTTAAAAAAACCTTGTATCCTTTATTCACGTAGCTTTGCAACTGATTTAAATTTTTTCGTCCTTTCCGCTACAACGGTATTAAAATTTTCTTGAATTCTCCCCCTTTAAACAATCACAGCAGACTGCATATGCGCATTATCCTTTTCGATATTATGGAAATAAAAATCCTCTCTTTACATATTCACAGTTAGATTAATTGAAAGACATACATGCATACAAACATTCACACATATAAACAAACAAAAATTTTTGTTAATTTATCAAACAACAAACAAATCTTTTGCACACTTACACACACTTGCGCATACTCTCCGTTAGAAAAGGGAAGTTTCTTTTAGCATCAGCTGTAGCCAGAGTTGTCAGATAGTTGTGGTTTTTACTAACGTTAACTCTTTTCAGGAGTTACAAAATTTTTAAAGAATACTTCTTTACTTGAGTAAAAAACAAACAAAGACAAGGGTTTGTACTAAGTTTTGCTCTCACTTATTGTTAGTGTTAATACAAATTTATAACATACTTTTGTTGGTATTAGTGATGACTTAGTAAAATAGTAAAAGTGATCTCTAAAAATTTTGTAAGCAAAATTATTGCGATTTAATTTCCACCAATTAAATACATAATTCAATACTAAAACGATATAAGAAATAATGCAAATTAAGTAGGGGGTTATATTAATAAAAAAAAAACTTTCAAACAATTTGTAGGCATTTTTTGCACAATTAATAATTTTATAAATCTTGGAAAAATGTCAAAAAAAAATCTGTTTTAAAAAAATTCATTCAAAAAACAAATGTAAAATGATGCAACAGAATACCGGCATAACGGTTTGTTCCATACATTTTGATGCAAAAACCATGCTGCTCAATGTGGTTATAAAATAGAATATATTTTTTCTGACAGCGCTTTTTTTATGCTTTCACTCTGAAAAAGAAATTGTTTTAACAATATTGCCACACTTTTAATAAGTTCCATATATTTGTTTACAAAACCACATGTTTTGGAGAAGAAAATTAAGAACAATCCAGCAAAAAAAATTAAAAGTACATAGTTCTAAAACCAGCATTTTCATTGAATACCAAAAAATTTTCGAGTTGAATTTTTTGTAAATCTGTATTTTTTACAGTATCTAAGTGTGCTCAAAGATGCCAAAGACTTACATAAAACAAATTATTGAAAAATAATCCATAATAACAAAGAGATTATCTAAGATGTTTACCGACGTTAATATTATTGGCCCATTTTCTCTGAGAAGCGTTTTTGCTTGAAGCTGTGGACATAATCTGTTTCGTTTTTAAATCTGGTTACTCTGTATGTGGTTTTTGTGCAGTTTTTTTTTTTGTAATTTCTTATTGCATAGTTTTTGCTCTTGTTAATGAGTCTTTTGAGATTTTAAGAGACTACTTGGCGTCCGGTTTTTATATCAGATAAATTGGGCATACAAAACTATCAAAGATATTTTCTGTATAAGCAAGCGGCCATTTCATAGTTGGTTTTGTGTTTAAGTACACATGTTTAGTTTGTTGTTTAATTACATAAGTGCTTTTGTTTGCAAGTGCATGTGTATATGTATATGTGTATGCAAACGAGCAAAACAGTAGCTGTCGTGCTTTTATTATATTGAAATTTTCTATGGAATAAAAAAAAGTTCAACAATGTTTTATAGAAGTTTGTACCAATACGGCTACCTAACGATTTTTTATAAGCAACCGACACAGTCTGAACCAGATATAAAGAAGGTGGTTAAAATTAGAACGAGCCACAAAAACTAGACTCTGTTTACTGTATCCTACTACTGTTTTTATTATTTATTATTTTATATTTTAATGCCTACAACGTCAAAATTTGGAAGGCAATAAAATAGGCCCACAATAGCTAAGATCTCAATAAGGGTATTTTCTGCCTGCAGATCTTAATGATATTTTTTTGGCATATTACTCGCTTTTTAAAGTAAAAATTTTTAAGGCAAAAAAGTGGTAGATGCCACGCCCTCAAAAACTTAACTCTTTATGCTGATTCTTTTACTGCCCCGTTTTTTTCTAATTTGTACGCATATATGTATTTACAAAGCGTCTATGTCAAAATTTTTAAGCAAACAAAAAGGCGGGACTACGCGCACAAAAACTCAATTCTAAATACAGGTACTCTTACTGCACTGATTTTTATGAAATTTTCACATATTAGGCCTATAACGCAAATTTGATGCTGCGGCCACAAAAATTAAGCACCCAATACAAAGACTTCTGCTTTATAGATTTTTAAGAGAATTTGTAAACGTACGGGGGAGACTTGTAATGGCAAGGTTCTTAAGGCAAAAAAGTTAGCGGTTAAACGCCTTAAATTAATTCATTAAAATTTAAGATTCAACACAAGTTTTTATTTTGTACTAAATTTTTTGTCAAACTTTTCAAATATACGTATTAAAAACTGCTAACGTAAAAATTTCAAAATAAAATTTCGAGCGGCGATGCTACGCCAAGCAAAACTAAACTCATTATTTTGTATTTTTACTTTGTCGATTTTTATGAGATTTCAAATTAAATCGTTAGGCTTTTAATGGCCTTCAAGGAAATAGTGGACGTTGTACACCCTATGCATTCAAACACTTCTAATAATGTTATATATTTTAAACGGCTACATATTAATTCTTTGAATTTTTTTAAGATTTAGTTCAGCATAAATGCGCTTATGTTGGTAGTAACGGGAAGGGTAGGAGCTGTTGATGTAGAGCGAAAAGTAATTTAGAATATATACAACTAGACAACTAATATGAAAAAATTGCATCTACATACATACATATGTACATTTGTATATTGAAATATTAGAAGATAACATTTTAAATAAGCCTAAAGAAATTTGTGTCAAAATAGTGTAAATTTTTACAAAATATTTTTTTAACAATTTCTTAATATTCACGATTTGATCTCAATCGTTTTAGTTTATTTATAGGGTTTTTTTTATAGGTTAAGTTTGTCTATATGCATTACATTCAAGGAATTAAACTTACATAATTTTAAAAAACTAGGATTTTTTTTATATTTTATTGATAAGAACTGGATTTGAATTAAGTAAAACACAGACATACCTTCTTTACATTACAAGTTTTGATAAAACTTATATTTTTTTATATATCATTGACAAGATTTTAATTGTTTAATGTTATTTAAAAAAAATGTTACTTAATATTTTTTTTTTTTTTTTGTATAAGCTTGACACTAACTGCAACAGTTTGTGAGTTGGGTAAATATGTATGTTCTGCTTGTATAAGAAAATACATAATATAAAATGGTATATCCGGCTACCTAGTAAAAGTTAAAAAATAGCTTAGTATTGAAATACAATAAACATACTTATAAAAATTTTTTATGTATTAATGTTTGTATACGGTGGATTTTAATTTAAATTTTTTAATTTTTATACCAACCATAAAAAAAGTGTTTGGTAATTTTTTAAAACCAAAAAGTATAGCATTGATACAGTGTAGTGTATTGACGATGTGTAAATGACTGTAAGTGTAACATATTTGTAGGGTTTAAAAATAAATGCTATTAGCAATATGTGCTGCCAGATGTTTCATTTATAATCATAAATTTTAAATCAGTGTTTAAATACATAGTTATAAATAAACATTTTAAAATAAAACAATATAAAACAGACAAAAATAAATAGTATACAGCAGTTATAAAAAATGAATGCGTAGGAAAAAATAAATAAAAGAATGGCGCGCGTAGAAAACTTTAATTTAAAATACTTTTTTTAAAATTATGTATGCCTAAAAACGTCTCGATACTTTAGGAAGTTTAAAACCATTAAAAATTTTTGTTGTTTTTAAACGCTATGTTTAACTAAAACAGGTTTTTGTACTTTTTTTATTTACAATAAAAAAAAAAATAAATTGAAAATTTGTATGTCTATTTTCATTAGTCTGTGTCTTAAATAGAACTATTCTTCTGTCTTCCACATACCTTTTTAAAGTTTTTCTTGAATGCTAGTACAAAACGAAAGTTGGAGGGTAAATGGTATTTTATTAACCTTCATATACTTATTTTCTTTAAAAAAAATCAGCAAAATTTGCTTTTAATTAAACAATTTTAAAGCATACTTTCATGAATGCCGCATATTATAGATCTTTATAAAACAGTTAAAAACTTAATTACATAATAATAAAAAAATTTACGGCTGTATTCATAAAAAAGTCTAAATTTAAGTTTTAAATACATTTTAGCTAAACAACATTTTAAGCCTAAAAATGCTGTTTTTTAATTTTGTATTCATAAACCGTATTTTAACTAAAGCAATTTTAAGGATTTTTTAAGGCTTATGTTGGCAACGCTATTAATTTTATTTGTCACTTAATTAATGGTGATGTAAAACAATGGTTATAAGCTCATACATTAATCGCATGCATGCACACTATTTTTTTCGAATTTGAGAAAAATATTGTTTTTATAAAATAAAAAGTGTATGACAACATGTAGATTTAATAAAAAAGAGAACTGTAAAAACAAAATGTTAGGTAAGAGTAAAATTTAAAAGTTTTTTTTATTGAAGGTAAAATAATATTTGAATAACGAGTTTTTTTTATTTGCTTTGATTTTTTATACATCACTAAAAATAAAAATATTAACATTACTGAAAAAAATTAAGTTGAATTTTGAAAAATGGTAAATATGAATGAAAAATAACTACAAGGCCTAATATTTATTTATAAAACATCCATGTTCTCTCCATATAATGCAAATGTTTTGTTTCCTACAGTTGCAAGTTCAAACAAAGGGCCGTAAGGCCAATAGTTTGTAATAGTTGTCAAAATAAAAATTCAAACATAACAAAAAACAAAAAAAAAGGTTAGGAAATTTGCTTGAAATGGGTTTGAAATTGGGTAAAACGCAATAAAAATACCAAAAAAGGGTTCGGAAATATGCTTAAAATGGGCTTAAAATAAGGTCGAACCAATTTTAAAATTTGTGTATTTACACAAGGTTTAAAATAAGTTTTTTAGGCTAAAATTCGTTTATGAATACAACTTTATTGAAATTTGCTTAATAAAGGTTTAAAATGCTGTTTAAATTTTTATGAATTCAGCCGTTAATTTATAAATGTTTAAATAATTTATGCAAAATATGTATATTAACAAGGGTTTTTATGAAATTATGTTGATTTAAAAAAACAATCACACATACATATGTAAGCTTTCCCTTAAAAAAGAATATTAAATTGTTGCCGTTGCTAGCAATGCGGACCTAGCCAGCTTGTAGGAATAAATCAATAAATATGTACATATTTGTAAATGAATTTTTGTTCAATTTGTTTTATAAGTAATAACTAAATGCAAGAAATTATCTGGATAGCTTAAATGTTCTGACATCCATTGCAAATTAGTGTCTTCATGAATAGGAATACCATGAGTTCGAACTTCAACTGCCTTTCGGCTGGCATTAGACAATTCAGCTAATAAGTCTCGTATAGTTTTCTTAACACCATTTTCCATTAACGGGGAGACAAGACGTTGAACAAAGTTAGTATCTTCATTATAAAACCGCATTGGAACATGTTTAAATGTCTCCTGATCCACACTAGGTTCCATTAATCTTCTATTTACAGCCCAAAATTGATCAAACTTCTCATTAACTAAACCAATCCACAACTGATTGTGTTCCTTCTTTTGCATCGAGCAAATAACTTGGCCACGATGCTTAAGAACATCTGCTTCTTTTAAACACGACATAAAATACGATTCCAACAAATCTTTTGAATCAATTTTTACCAACACATCATCTGGGAATTTTGAAAAGTGTATAGTTAAACACCAGGGCTGACAATCGTCTTCGGTTTGCAAATCGTGCAGAATCCCAATTGGATAGTGAAGCTTCAATGGAATACCATTATAATCGAACCAAACAGTTCCATCTTGCTGCTCAGCAGCAATAAAACGACTAAAATACTTTTTTACTTTATCTGTGACTAGAGGTAAATAACTTAAACGGGACACCATTAAATAGAAATTTTCTGGCTGGTGGAGACCAACAATTTCTTCTGGGTCAGCTTGAATAGACAAAGCTATCTGACCTTCCCAAATCATACGTAAAACTTCACGATCGTAAGCCATTGTGTACTTTAAATTTTCCAGTAGAATAAACAAAATTTTATATTCAACTAAATAAAATTGTAAAACTTTTTACTTCTTTGTTTTGTTTTGATTTTTTCTGATGGCCGAGTTCTTATTTACCATAGCTGGATAACCCAATTATTATTCGAGCCAAATTATTTTAGAGTTGCCAGAATAAGCATAAAGCAAATAAAAAAATAAATCCGTAAAAAAAAGGAAAATTTTAAACCTTTGTAATTGTACGTCTTGACGAGACAAATTCATGACTAGATAAACGTCAAACTCAGTCTTTAAAAAACGCAGTATAATACCGGATCTTTTTTATTTGGATTTTGACATTTGTCTAGGCATGAATTTGTCTCGTCAAGACGTACAATAACGAACTCTTGTTTTTAAAGTAAAATAAATTTATATTTTTTTTAACAGCTAAAAACAAAAAATTAAGATTTTTTTTTCTTTTTATTTAAAACATAGTTACGAAATTAAAAAAAAAATATAGTATAAGGAATAATAAAGACATGTTATTGCTAAATGAGTTTTACGCAGATGAAGAAAACGTTTCATAAACATTGGCTCCTAGCACTTTGCATTTTTCCGAAACCACATAGAAAGTAATAAGCGAAGTTGCCAAGTTTTGAGGACGTGTTGTACTGTCAAAACCTTTTGAAGTCAAACCACTAACTATGGGTATAATTTTGGCCAAAGGTATTTGTATTTGGTTGATATTAAAAATTTTATCATTGATTCTTGTCGATGAACTTGTGTTATCATTGTGTACCTCTGCAGTTTGTTTTTGAGTCAATAAAGCATTTTCACTCATGCTTTCAGCTATGGCATCAACGGCGAGAGAGAAACCGCGACATATGTTATTACAGCAAACACTGCAGGAATCATCACTTTCTAAAAGATCCAAAGTTTCATTGAAAAGTTTCTGCAATAGAGGACCACCTTGAGAGTAGTCGGATAACTGGGAGGGGAGTAAATATTTAGACATTTTCGAGCAAGGATCACTATTAGGATCACTGTTTATTGCCATTTGTAGAGACCAAAACAACTGTTCTATATCGGCCAAACTTAAACGTTTCGTCAGAAGCAATGGTTTTATCACTGTTATTACTTTTGAACGTATCAAGCGTACTAATTCCGATAGCCCCCCATCCTGTATAAAATGTCTGATAAGTGAAAGATACTGTTGTTTTAAATCATCATTGATTTTGTGTTGATTAGTATTTTTTACATAATCCTGGGTCAAATTACTAATAGTATCACAATATAAATAGCCACCCAGCAGATTTAATTGTATCCTAAGTGCCACCACTAGCATTGAGGATGCATAAATAAAAGATGTTAAACGAGTAAAGGAAATGATTTTCATTTCTTCCCATAATTCCAGCTTGTTTGAGGGGTTTTGACGTAATTGCTCCAACAATTCTTCTGTATTGCACTCTTTTAAAATGACTTGCATTAATTCGGAACCCATTCCAATAATAACCTGATTGCAGGTCTTTTCTGTTGACTCAAAATGCTGCATACGCCGTGTTTTTTCCATAAACTCTCTAGCATGGCGTTCTTGCATTTCGAATAATTTTCTTTGGGCATATTTAAGAGCAAAATATGTACCACCCACAACCACGCCGGTAATTACAAACTTTCTGCGATGACGCATTAGAAAATCACGTAAACGGGACAGCATTTTCTATTGGCGAAGGTTTTATAAAACTACTATAGACTATTACGTTTTCAAGTTGAAAATCGATTTAGTTCAGCAGCGAACAATTAAATTTCTATTATTTTAAAAATGCTTTTAATTTTTCGTGGTTGAAGAGGGGGTATTTAATGAAAAATGTGGGATCCACGACACGTGTTTGTACTAGTTTATTTTCTACTAGGTATTACAAATCTGTGCACATATTAACATTTCTTTATTTTTTTCAATTCAATGAAGGTATTAGTTTTTAAAAAGGGATGTTCTGTCAATGGAATGTTACGTTGTCATAAGTACTGCAAAGACAAAAATACATTAAAGTTAATATAAGTTTTATATTTAAAACAAAATGTTTATGAAAATCAATATTCATAATAAAAACACTTATTAAATACCTTAATTAAAAAATTTAAAAAGGTAGCATTAATTCTTTATTTTACGTTAAATATAAACAAAAATTAGGATACTTAAAAAATCTAAAAAAAAAAAAAACAAAACAAATGAAAAAACTACATGTATTGTTAATTATTGGTATCTATTCAAGCTTTTTTAAATTATTTTCAAACTCTTAACTTGATTTGTTTTAATACATATAGGTATACATACATATGTATGTAGGTATATACGTAGTTCAGAATTTTTATATTCAAAAAGTAAATACGTTTATAAAAACATATGTTAAACAAATGGAAACACAGATCAAATATAATAAACATATGTATATACATAACTTAAACCTTAAATGGTAGAAAATTTTGGAGTAATACCATGGTGGTAAGTAAATGTGTGTATGTATAGTGCCTGCTAAATAACCAACTTCAAACCTTTTCAAAAATCGCAACAGCTTTAAATAAATTTACGCGATAATCTTTTTATAAAATTAATTGAAGGTATGAAGTTTTTGATTGTAAACAAATAGACTAGATCTGTCTTTTTACACCTCTCATCAAGAAACAAATATGCTTGTACATATGCATGTTCATGAAGCTAATTTCATCAACCATTTCATATTATATTTTAATATTTACCATGTATAAATATGTATGTATGTACACACTGTCTCAATCTAAACATAATTTTATAAAATTATGTGAATTAAAACATTTTATTTGAAAAATTTCAATTTGAAAGGAACCCTTCATTGTAGGAATTTTAAAGCAATATACATACGGCAGCACCGGACAACAAAAACATATTTTACATGCCAGAAACAAAATTAAATAAAATAATTTAAACATTTTAAAATATTAGCAATAAGATAAACTAGATACGTTTTTAAGTTTTATAAAGTTACTTATGTGTGCACATGAACTTATTCAGGTGCTTAAATATGCTTGCCTTTATAACCGTGTGGGGTCAATGATTGTAATTTAGCTCACAGAACTTTAATCGATATAAAATTTTACGTCCCAGAAAATATTGGAAACATTTACTTGTTTTCTTTTTTTCTCGCTTTTTTCGATCTTTCAGTTTTACAATTTATTTTCTAAATTTACAATTTTATCACGCCGTAAAAGTACGAAGTTCGATTTATTAAGAAGTCACAATACAAACAAAAAAAAAATACAGAACAAAAAACAAAGCCAATTGTCAAATAATAAACAACTAAGCTCAGCAGTTTTGGCGCCGTCATGTATTATTGTATATTCCTTTGGTTTAACTAATATATCCTACTGTTAAAATTATGGTGTCAATATAGTAACTTTTTTATGTCGTTGCCCATATTTATTAAACGTTACGAACGAAAACTTTACATTAGAGAATTTCTGCTTTGCTTTGAACAACAATATTGCTAGCTACACTCTGTAATTATGGTGGTGGTGCCGCCGACAAATTTTGTAAGTCAGCCTGGCTATCAGTTGCTGACAAGTAGAAACCATGGCGCAATAATTTATCAGGTGGTGTTGATTTTACAACAACAAAATTTGGTGAATAAAATTTTCGTTTTTGTTGTAGTTTTCGTTGGCTCTGTTGTCAAAAAAATGTATGTAAAAGTAAACAGCTTTGACTACCCAGCCTCGATTTATGCATGAAAAAAGTAGATCAGCTGTGCTTGTAACACCACCTGGTACGATTATTTCACCATGGTAGAAACGGTGTGGATATGATACAGCTTTGTTTATTTCAGAATGTGCTAAAGAACCCAGCTGTTTTTTTGTTATTATGGAAGTGATGCCAGCTCGTGATAAGCAATTTTTCTCGGAGAAACTTTCCAATACCTCTTAAACGACTAAGCGGTTTAAAAATAATGTAGAAATAGCTTAGAGTGAAATTTTTTTGCTTAATCAAATATGTAGAACGAAAAGTTCTTGAGTTACACTTATATATATGTCGTGTCAGTTCCTTGATTTTAGAGATTACGACTTTTGGAAAGTTCCAGCTGACAATCAGGCGCTTAAATAGGTGGACCTTTGTATGTAATTTTAACATGCTACGAAAATTTAAGATATCAAACACACTGCAAAAAAAATATTTAAATAAATAAAAATCTTTTTTAAATTGAAAAATTCAATTTTTATTTTCTTTTTGGTTTAACATACACATTTTTTTGTCCAAACATTTAAATGGGGTTTTCTTTGTATTTTTATGATTTCATTAAATACAGTGCAATCATTACACAATATTTTCTTTACTGTTTAAAGGGAGTTTATAGTTAATTTATAATTTCATATATTAAAATTTTTTTCTTATATAATTTATTTATATAGAATCAAGTGTGTGTTATTTAGAAAGTATGTATAGTTTAGCTTTAGTTAATGCTTTTGTGTTTACATAACTTTTCAGTAATAAAAAAGGTAAACATTTTTATTTTATATTGGTTTTTCTTCAAAATATACTGATGCTATTCTTTCTTTAATTTTTATCTAATAATTGTTGCTTTTTTTTGGATTAATAAAATTTTTAAATTACAGGCTTTTAAAGAGATTTTAACAACTCTGTGTAAAAGAACTTTAATTTATATTTTCCATTCTTGTCAATAATTGTTAGCATGAAAAAAACCTGACAAAAGATGAGGAGGTGTTTTAGTTTTGTTTTTCTTTTTTTCCGTGTTTTGGAATTTTTAATATTCAAAACTAATAAGTTGAACTTTTTTACTATTTATTTTTATGTAGTTAATCATTTCTGCTTTATGGTAAAATTATTTGTTTTTTGACTTTTATTTATACATATAAGCAAAGATATAAGGGTACGTACTTGATTTAGAAACACAATTTTATATAAAAAATAATATATAAATAAAAATTAAATTTTTTTAAATATTTAAGACATTTTAAGAAAACGTCTATTTTACAATTAAAAAACTGTTTTTTTAAGAATGCATTTTATTTTAAAATCCTACAATTAACCAATAGTTTTTCTTAATTTGTTTAAAAATTTAAACAAAATAATAAAAAAAATATTTATAATGAATACTGAAAATATTAGTTTCACATTATGCAATTTCCTTACTTTTTAAAGCCAGCTTTTATTGAAAAAATTTTAAATAGCCATTTAATTTTCGCCCGTGTTTTAAATCAATACCCTTATTTTCTTTAATACTTTTTTATATAATTATGATAAGTTTAAAATTTCCATGCTTTAGGTTTTGGAATACTACAAATTTTATATTTTAAAAATAGTTTTTTTATTTACCATAAAGCAAACGTAACTAATGATTTTTAATTATAATTAAACTTGACTTTTTGTTTTTTAATCAATTTACAAATAATAAAATTGTTTGTAACCATTTAGTTTTATTTTTTTAAAAACCATCATCAAAGCATATTGAACTCGTCCGTCATTAAAGGAAGAAAAAAAATCAATTATGTATTATATATTTTAATATCTTAATTGTTTGCATAAAATCAATATTTAATTGTTTGAATTAATAAAAAAAAGAAAAGACAACTGAGAGCAATATCCGCTAACGGATAAAAAATATTTTCTTTTTTCAGGTAAAAAAAAAACTATATGTATTTTACAAAAAAAAATTTTAAAGCCACCAAAATTCAATATACTTTAGATAATTTAAGGAAAAAATAAAGAATTTTAAACAATACATTTTTTGGGTGTTGTGGAATTTGAAATTAAAATAAATCAATTTATAACGTTAATATGAAAATGTTAATTTAATTTTAATTTAAAAAACGCGAAATAAACAGCAACATAGAAACTGGGCAGATAAAAGTAGTAATATTAATAATAGTGAAGAATATTTTTAAACAAAATGAGTAAATTTTTAAGACTTAAAAAAACGTTGTGAAATTGTATAAAAAGAAATACAAACTGTTTACTTAAGTGACACAGAAGAAGAATGGTAAATCGCTTTTATGTGAGGAGTAGGGGGTGAGAGTGGTGTACATATGTATGTAATGTAATTAAATGTAATGTAATGCGTTGGTTAGTGTAAGAAGTGTATAATAAAATTTTGTAAATTAAAAGCGTTTATAATAAAAACATGTACATTTATAAATACGTACATATACATATGTAAATTGTTTTGTTTTTTTCTTGTTGTTTTGCAATATTTTGTTTTTGTTAGTTGGGTTTTTCTTTATCGTTTTTTTTTTTATTTTTTTTTGTTTGTTTGTTGTACATATAATATTGTAATGATGAATATTATTTGTCAACAACACTAGCCGTAGTTGTAGTTCTTTGTTTGTTCACTTATTTTCACTCACATCAGATTACTTCGACTTTTGGCCTTTTGGTAGCAACATCACATTCATCATCACCCGACTCCATGTTTCCACTATAATCTGTTGGCATTTCCTCATAGATAATGTCTGGATGTAGGCCTTGTAGATTTTGTTGATGTTGTTGCTGTTGCAAAGTAACTACCGTATTTCCACCACCACTTCCTGTACCGGCAGCAATAGCATGATTACGCTTTACAGCAATAAGAGCACCTACACCACCTCCACCGCCGCTACCACCACCACCTACCTCCTGTTGTTGATGTTGGGTTATAATAGTATTTTGATTTGTTATATAATAGGGGCTGCTGCTATAGAGAAAAGAAACAGCAGAAATTGCGACAAATATTTAAGTTAAATAACACCAAAAAAATAAGAGTTATATAGTCGGCCAAAGACGATACTTTAATAATAAATCTTAGAAACGTTTAATAAATTTCTTATAAATAAAAAATTTTAATTTTTAGCTTATGATTATCATTAAGTTATCGAAACAAAAACCCGAAATTCCGTATTAATTTAGCAACAGATTATATGGTCATATACTGAATAAACCGCTAAACCTTTTTTTACGTTTAACAAAAAAAAAAGCTCACACACCTCTCATTTTCTAAAAAGATTAGGGAAATCGTTTGCGCTGTTAGAAATATTTTACACAATACAGTGAACTCGCGGAAACGTGAATATCCAGAATCGTGAACATCCAGAAACGTGAACACTTTTTATTTAACATTAACTACTTTAAAACGTGAACAAACATTGAAAGCTTTAAAACGTGAACAGTTTTTTCTGAGGTTTTTTTTTGTTTACATGAATTTTATTAGTTTTGAGAGTCCCCGAATTATGCAATAAAAGGATCTATAAGCGATATACATAGTTTTATTTGCAAAAGGTTGATTTTTGTGGTCAGATTAATAAGACAATTATGTATTACCCAAAAAACTTTGGTTTAAAAATTTTTAAATTGGACTTTTCGGGTTAAAGCGTTGTTAAGTTTTGACTAGATTTGAATGTTTTTGAACTAGTAACAATAAATTGATAAAAAAAAATTAAATTCGTTAGAAAATAATTAAAACATATCCAATCAGAAACGTGAACAAAATCGAAAACATGAACACCCTTGGTAAAAATTAGTTCACGTTTCCGCGAGTTCACTGTATATCTATGTTTCAGTTAATATAAAAAAATATATGAAGAAATTCAATAAAAAAATTTTTAATATAAATTTGAAAGCATTTTAGTAGAAGTTCAACTATAATATTTGCAAAACACATATTTTGTAATATTTTCTTTTCTTTTTATATACGGGCAATTCATATGCATACGCGCACGCGACAAAAAATATAAACTGCTTTTGACTGCACTTAGAAAAATTCAATAATTTGCGAATTGGATTACAATTTTTTAAAGGATTTTTTGTTAAAAAAACAAATTCCGCTTTATTTAAAGCGATATGTTAAGTTAAAATATTTCAATTCGTTTTATGTTTAAAAGTAGGATAGCGCACGCGACATTTGTTTCAAATTTTTTATCTTAAAAGTCTATTTAATATACATATATATTATTTAATTTTTATATTTTTAATCACATATTTATGTTGATTTGAGACATCTACCATAATAAAAAGTAATGTTCTTAAGTATTGACTACGGTGTTTTAGGTGCTCCTAGTTTCCATTTGCAAATAATGATCATACGAGAGATAATACAATGCTTTAATGCCGAAACATTTCAGTTCCACAAAATTTTCTCGTTAATGATTATGACATATTTTACTATATCGACCCCCGGGGTGCCCCGTTAGATCAGTGGTAAGTGCGCGAGTCTACCAGCCTAGGAGGTTGTGGGTTCGGTTACCACCAGAGACCCTGGTAAATTTGTTTCATCCGGTTTTTATTTCTTCCTTATCCTTCTCTAATTTGTTCCTTTCTTCTATCTCCACCCTTTCTATTTGCCTCTCCAGGCAACACCTAGAGACTGAATTGATCGGCTGGACCCAAGTGAGCTGTACCCTTTTCTTTAACGGCTGCCTGTTCTACCTTATCTAACCTAACCTACTATATCGACACAAAAAATATGAGTTCCAGCTATTAACTGTTGCACGCATTTGAATAAACTTAAAAAAATTCTTATTTTTAAAGAGGGAAATGTTATGAAAGCGCCTTAAATTTTTGTATCATGTTTTAAAGTACAGTGAACTCGCGGAAACGTGAATATCCAGAATCGTGAACATCCAGAAACGTGAACACTTTTTATTTAACATTAACTACTCTAAAACGTGAACAAACATTGAAAGCTTTAAAACGTGAACAGTTTTTTCTGAGTTTTTTTTTGTTTAAATTAATTTTATTAGTTTTGGGAGTCCACGAATTATGCAATAAAAGGATCTATAAGCGATATACATAGTTTTATTTGCAAAAGGTTGATTTTTGTGGTCAGATTAATAAGACAATTATGTATTGCCCAAACAACTTAGGTTTTAAAGTTTTTAAATTGAACTTTTCGGGTCAAAGCGTTGTTAAATTTTGACTAGATTTGGATGTTTTTGAACTAGTTACAATAAATTGATAAAAAAAATTAAATTCGTTAGAAAATAATTAAAAAAATATCCAATTAGAAACGTGAACAAAATCGAAAACATGAACACCCTTGGTAAAAATTAGTTCACGTTTCCGCGAGTTCACTGTATAGAATTGTATTGAGAACTCAAATGAAAAGTATTAACTTGTATAGAGTAATAAAAAGTAGTAGAATTTTTCAGCACTAGAGTATATTTGAAAATGTTTGCCCCTACATATGTTTGTCGTATGTATATTAGAGGAGGGTATTAAAACGTTTGTTTTTCTATATATTTGTTGCTTACCTGAATTGTTGGGTGTTATTAGTACTGGATTGTTGTATATTCTGATTTTGATAAATAATTTCTAAAAAAAGAAAACAAAAATGGTACTTAAGAAGGTTGAAAACGTTTGAAGATAGCGGTTATTGTAGGTCTTGACAAAACAAATCGATTTCTTAACAAACGTCACACTCAGTATATAAAAAACCAATCAAAAAACCCCACTTTTTTATTTGGATTTTGACATTTCTCTAGACTTGTCGACGTAGGTTTATAGCTTAAAACACTCAAGCTACAATCACTCCTATAGCGAATGCCAACGGTGACACAATTGGCGTTGACTGCTAATTACATTGCTGTCAAACTATATAGTGAAGGTATTTTTCTTTAAAAAATATCGATAATCAATTACATTTTGACATCAGCACACAACTTTTAATTAAACTGTTTTTAAGTCTAGTTGACGATTGTAAACTAAATTGACTGCAGCTAAATATTGACTAATTTTCATCGTTGATTAGCCAAAACCAACTGCACTGGTATTGTTTTTTGTTTTTATACCCTTCACATAGTGATAGGGTATATATCACTTTGTCATTCCGTTTGTAATTTCTTTATTATTCATTTGCGACCCCATAAAGTATATATATTCTGGATCCTTATAGATAGGGAAGTCGATTTAGCGATGTCCGTCTGTCCGTCTGTCCGTCTGTCCGTCTGTCCGTCTGTTGAAATCAAGTTTCCGGAGTCAAATAAAAAGATACAGACCAGTTAATGGTGTCAAACGATCACAAATATCCCGCTAACAATCGCTATTTAAAATCAGCAAAATCGGTTCACTATTGACCGAGATATAAGCGAAAACCCAGAGTAACCCATTTTTTTTAGGACAAAATCCGTGCGTATATCCCTATATATCTCAGTAAGTATAGTCACTCTTGCCACAAAACTTGGCACGGATACTCCTAAAGAAGGGACCTAAATATTGGAAAAAAATTTTTCAGATACGACCAGAGGAAGGGGTATTTTTTCTACAATTGCACAAATTTGGTGAAATATTTTATGCGCTATATCTCGTAAACTATAACAGCTATCCACTTAAAATGTTCTACAAAAAGTAATTGCATGCTAAGGGCTACGCCCTTAAGAAAAAATTTTTTGGGTGGGGGCAAAAAAAGGGGTAGCTCCCATACAAATCGACAATTATTATCAAATATTCGATACGCTATATCTCGGAAACTATAACAGATATCGAAATCAAATGTTCCGCAAAAAGTAATTGCACGCTAAGGGCTACGCCTTAAAGAAAAAATTTTTTGGGTGGGGGCAAAAAAAGGGGTAGCTCCCATACAAATCGACAATCATTATCAAATATTCGATACGCTATATCTCGGAAACGATAACAGATATCGAAATGAAATGTTCTACAAAAAGTAATTGCACGCTAAGGGCTACGCCTTAAAGAAAACATTTTTTGGGTGGGGGCAAAAAAAGGGGTAGCTCCCATACAAATCGACAAATATTATAAATATTCGATACGCTATATCTCGGAAACTATAACAGATATCGAAATGAAATGTTCCACAAAAAGTAATTGCACGCTGAGGGCTATGCCCCAAAAAAAAATTTTTTGGGTGGGGGCAAAAAAAGGGGTAGCTCCCATACAAATCGACAATCATTATCAAATATTCGATACGCTATATCTCGGAAACTATAACAGATATCGAAATGAAATGTTCCACAAAAAGTAATTGCACGCTAAGGGTTATGCCTTAAGGAAAAAATTTTTTGGGTGGGGGCAAAAAAAGGGGTAGCTCCCATACAAATCGACAATTATTATCAAATATTCGATACGCTATATCTCGGAAACTATAACAGATATCGAAATGAAATGTTCCACAAAAAGTAATTGCACGCTAAGGGTTACGCCTTAAGGAAAAAATTTTTTCGGTGGGGGCAAAAAAAGGGGTAGCTCCCATACAAATCGACAATTATTATAAAATATTCTATAAGCTATATCTGGGAAACTATAACAGATATCGAAATGAAATGTTCTACAAAAAGTAATTGCACGCTAAGGGCTACGCTGTGAAGAGAAAGATTTTCGGATGGGGGGTGAAGAAGGGGTAGCTCCCATACAAATTAACAATTTTTATAAAATTTTCGATACGCTACTTCTGGAAAATTATTACAGCTATCGACTTCGAATATTCTACAAAAAGTAATAATCAAATAATTCATACATTTTGGTGAAAAAGTTGGTGAAGAGCAGGGGGACTAGAACATTTAACAAGTTTTATTAACCTTTAAATATGAATAATGTCGAAAACTTTTAAAACTCTCGACCTCAAATCTTCTTCATCTATTTCTATTATTCATACGAACGTTAAAATTTTGTTATTTTTTCTATGAACTTTAAAACTCGCACAAGGTTTTTTATTATATTATTTGCAGTACAAAATTACTCGGCTGGGTATATTTAAAGACCAATGTGAAGGGTATATAAGATTCGGCACAGCCGAATATAGCGCTCTTACTTGTTTTTTTTTCGTTTACGGTTTAATTTTAAAACCTTGTGATTTAGTACCACAGGCTTTAACATTTGCAAATCTAATACTTATATAAGTGTTTTATCGTCAAAATAAACGTTGAAAACTTACAATTCAAATATTAATTCGAAATTTCCTCTTTTAAGACCGAGACAATGTCGAACTTTTTACATAAAAAGGAAAACGAAGAGAAAAAAGTCCTCTCCAAACAGCTACCACCTGATAAATAATTTTACCGTGATACGTTAGATGCAGTTATGATACAACTAATCAGGTAATCTCGTCCCTGCAACAACTGCAAATTAGTACCAACGTGTCAAACAAAACTTCATAGAAAAAAAAACGATAAGTAATAATTTTTGTTGTTTTATTTTCACAGGGAGAGCATAATTTTGACATATTGGCACTAATCAGCTGGGCCGACGAGACTACCTGATTCTTTGTATCATGGATGCAGTGTTGCCATATTGGTGATCTTTTTTGTGCTTTTATGCTTAGGCAATACACGAAATTTTGTTATATAGTCGTTTTTGAAAAGCACAAACAAACAATCGTACGATGATGTCAAAGAAATATTTTTAAAAATTTTGTCTCACCAAAAAAAAATGCATTTTATTGTGTTGTCGTTACGGCACCATCACACAAAACTAAGATGCCTTGGGAAATACAGGTAGGTTTGCAGATAAAATATTATTTTTTGAGTTAAACAAACTTACTAATTTATTAACTTACCGTTATCAGCATTGCGATTCTCCAATGACATGCCTGGTGAGCCAGGTGCTGATTGTAAAACTATATCCTGTAGCGGTGAACTTTCACGTGAGTTGTCAGCTGAATACTCTGAAAAATGAATAGAAAACAATGCCAAGCCATACAGAAAAAACAAACAATTAAAAAATAAACAAAGTGGAAGAAAAGAATAGAAAAACACAAACAAAATTAAAATTATTTTTATTTAGGTATCACAGACAAAAATTACACACCAAAATATGTATAATTACCCATGTGAGTTGGTGAAACAGGCGCTGAACGTGGCATGCCATACGATGGGCGAAAACCTTGGCTGCTGCGTTGACGACGTTTCTTATAGCTGTGATCTATTAGTTTTGCGCCACTATCAGGATCAATACGCCAAAAACTACCCTTGCCGGGTTCATCTTGAGAGCGTGCAACTTTTATAAAATACCTAGAAACAATATTTTACATTAATAAAAAGTTTCAATGAATTATATTGTAAAAATTTTCTACCTATTTAAACTGAGATTATGGCGTATGGAATTTTGCCAACCTTTATTGGTTTCCTTGCGATAATAAGGATAGTGTTTGACAATAAATGAATAAATGCCAGATAATGTCAATTGTTTATCTGGAGCAGCAGATATAGCCTGTACAATTAACTGAGCATAACTGTAAGGTGGTTTCTCATTATGATTATAACTGGCCGTTGAAGGCGTTTGGAATAAATCTTGTTGCTAAATAAAAAATAAAAAATATTTAGCATATCAAAAAAGTTTTTTTTATAATTCATTGTGTACTTACATTTTGTAAATTAGTATTACTGTAATTATTGTAATTGTTTTGGTTTTGATGATAACCTTGACGCGGACTAGCCGGGCAACTATTGGCTGCACTTATTGTACCTAAAATTTGGTAGTCGGAAGTTTTAGTTATTTTTATAATGGAAATAAATTTGTATTTATTATTATATCTAACTTTATATCTACGCGATTCTTTTGTTTTCTTTTACATATATGTATAAGTAAATACTTAACAATTTTTAAGATATCAATATAACGACAAGCAATTGAAATTTAAAAAGCTAATTCCAAAGTCAAATAATTTTGCAAGTTTCCTTTAAAAGCAAGATACCTTAATTACAGACTAAGCAAAAAAAAAATGGCCATATTTAAAAAAAAATACATAATACATAATAAATATAGACATTTTTCACGAAATTTTCATACAAAAATCAATATTTATTATAGTATAATTTAAATTTAAAATTTATTTTAAATTGTTTATAAATATGGCCCATTATCTCTTATATAAAAAAATATATATGTATAACAAATTTTTTTTAATTTAAATTGTTCACCCATATTAAATTGAAATTAAAAGAAACAAAATTTTCCTTAAAAATTAAGCAAGAAGAAGGTAAATTGAGGGAAACAAAAAAATTATAATCAAATACAAAGAATTCGACTTGCCAGTTGGTGATAAATAAGGAGACTTTTGTTCCTTTTTGGGTATAGATATTTTAAGTGGTGAATAAATAACATTCGAATTATCCATAGGTAGTAAATGAGAACCACCTGAAGAGCTTAAATGTTGTTGATGTTGTGACGATGACATATGCTGCATATGATGAATGCCCCCGGTGCCGCCACCATCAACATGAAAATTTTGCTGATGCAATTCTTCTGCCGAAACAGGTGATATTATAACTTGTTGTACATTTCCAACAGTAGCAACCCGACCACTTAGTAAATGATGAGACGAGGCGGAGGAAGATGAAATATTATGATTATTATTTAAGGAATTGTTACTCATGTTATTAACGCTTCCACTACCGCTGGTAGGCGAATCGGTATGCAAGAAACTTTCAAATTGTATGCGAATCTCAGTACTGGGAAAGCGAAAAAAGCAACTATAAAAGAAAAAAAGATACAAGATTAGTTTTTGGGGGTATGAATTGTACTAAGCAATGTGTTACACAAATTAAAAAAACTATATGCAAGTTGTTTATTAATTTTTTTTTAATTTTAAACTTACCTTGCTGGCAATTTTAATGGATCGGCGTTACGCCTTTGCAAGAAATCATCAACAAATATTCCATTTTTACTTAGACACTGTACATAAAAATCCCTGGTATCAGTGTCGAACAGTACTTGAAAATGTTTGCGTGATACCAAATTATTTTCGGCCACATGAAAGTGTACATGGGATGTTGATGAATTCCTGCCAATTATAGTGCAGGATTCGGTGATGTAGAGAAATTCATCTTCATATTTTAAATAGCCGACAGCTTGATCAGGTGGTGGCGGTGGTCTTTGCTGTTGCAATTGAAATTGTTGTAGTGGAGCAGGTGGGGTAGTTGTTGTTACTAGCGTCGTTGTAGCCGTCATATTGGAATTATTTCGATGGTTAACCGAGGCAGAAGAGGAATTCGTAATATTGTTATTTGCAGGAGAAGAACTTACATCATCACCATTGTTTGTTGCATTGCTAATATTGTTATTGTTAAGCGCCGTTCCATGATGAAGTTGCAACATATCTTTAGCTATAGCGACAGTGGCAGCGTCGGCCGTAACCGGGACACTGCTGCTGTTGCTTGTATTAAAATTGTTGTTGCTTATGGTGAGGCTGTTATTAGAACAAGGGGTTGTGGTGGTTGTTTTATCTTTTGTACCTATTATTTTTTAAGCAATACTTTTAATTGCTGTTGTAACTGCTATTGTTTTCAAGGTGGTTGTTATTAAGTTGATGTTTTTAATATATCTATGAACGCTTGTTTTTATTTTATTTTGATTGAATTGGGTGGGCGCGATATTAAGGCTTCTATTTTCTTTCGTAGAACCGGTGGCCATTAACTAAAAAATTTCTAAAAGTAAGCAGAAATTTATTTTATTTATTTATTTTTTGTTTGTACTTTTGGAATATTAGAATCAAGCTGCTTGATGATACTTTACACGTCGTTGTGCATTACTACTGGCAAAAACGAGCTAAGTAAGCTATTTATAGTTAATGTCTAAAACATAACGTTCAAGAACTTCTTACAATATAGTATAAGATGTTTTTAAGCATTTTTTTAATATTTTTTTTCTAAGATTAATAGGTATATATTTACCTAAATGTAATGTTTAATAAAAAATTATTAATGAACCTTTGACCTCCAACCCCTTTTTCATTAGACAATGACAAAAATTTGCTATGCATTGTAAAAGTTCAAGAAACGAAATATTATAGGTATACATTTTTAAATAATTTAGTTTGTAATATTGTTTTTTTAATAAATCCACGTGGACGGTAAAGATTTTATTTTTTAAATAATTTCTTAATGGGTACTAGGTATGTACAAGAAATTATTTAGGTTACTTGTGTATGCAGCGGCAATGAATGGCAGGCATACAAGCGCTCACACAACAAACATAACCTTAATTTTAGAAAAACTAAACAAAATACTTTTTTAATACATTATTTACAAGTTTGTTTTTTTTTGGCGATTTAATAAAACAGAACACTGCTTTTAATAATATGTATATGTAAATAAACGATCATATGAAAATAAAAATATAAATAAGGACGCGAAACAAACACGACAATAAATACTAATTCAAAGCGGGAACGAAAAAAATCATGTTAATGTTTACCTTTTTTGTATTTTAATTACTTTACTATGTTTTGTGCTGCTAATTCTTAATCGGCAAATAACTAGACAAAAAATGATCGATGTGTGTTGTTATTGCTTGGAGCCCTCACAGAGTCTTCTTGGAGAACTTTATTTTTAAGAATTAAAAAGATTTTACTTTGAATATGGAACGTTTCCCAACACTACCGCCTATTATACTTTAATATTTTTCTGCGTGTTTACAAATTGTTTTTGTTTTTTCTTATAATGCTGTTTGAGCGGACTTTATTCAAGGTTTTTTAATACATTGGAACAACTACTTCTTTTAATAAAATTTTGTTTGGTTGTTTGTCCCACGATTCTATTTTTATTTCAAGATGTTTATATTTTAGCAGATTTTTTTGTAGCTATAAAATGTTGTAGTTTTCGGTCGCAGTGTTTAAATTGGAATGCTATTAACTGTTTTTCTTTAATTCATACAATTTTTCTTTTTCGTTCACACAATTTACCTATTTGTCTCTTTTACCCTGCTTTGGTTAAAAACCTTAAATCGATTGGTGGGTATTGTATAATTTATTTATTTATTTTTATTTTTTTTTTTTGTTGTTGTGGCACACTGTTAAAAAACACTATTACTACAAATTTTAAAAATCTACCTGGCACATATATATTAATAGAGAAGAAAAATACAACGCTGTTTTAAGAACAGCGTTGCTTAAGTAGTGTTTATTAGGTATTTAAATTTGTCTTATGTGCTGTTTTTGGAAGCCGAGTAGTGATTGTCTTGGGACGAATTATGTATGTGTATTTTATTTTTGTTTGCAATAAAAAAATACATTTAATTCGTCCCAAAACGATCACTACTCGGCTCCCAAGAACAGCACATTATTCTTTATTGATAAAAGGAACCTAGGTAATTATGAAATTATTTTTTTCTGCCACATTTTTTTTCCACTTATATTGTATTTCTGATTTAATTTTTAAGTTCTCCACATAGGTACCTATACACAAAAAAATGTTCAGCATTTACATATGCAATTTTAATTACGATTCCAATTCTTCAACAAAAAAATATGATACCTACCTACTTATTATTGTAAAACACTAACTTTTTTAATTACATATATTAAAAATTATGAATGAAGATTTGTTATGATTTTTAATTAATATAAAAGGCTAGGTTTTGTTTAGCTTTTTTTAAATAAATGTAGTCTTGTATGTTGTAGTTGATAAGCCTAAAAGGGTTTACATATGTATATGTAATCGAACTGCAATATACCTAATATACATTCCCGTAGATCCTATAAGGAGAAGAGGGCCTCAAAAGTTGAATTGCAATATGTACTTACAATAAAAATAATGAAATGTTAAAATCAAAGTTTAGTATTCTCCTTAGTTAAAATTGCTGAAACCATTTGATTGTGTCAAACAAAAATACCTTTTTTAAACGGACGTAAAGTAAAGTTTTCCGTGTTTTTACATTAAGAAATTGTATTTTACCTTATCAAATCCAAAATCTTTTGGAAAATAGCTTTTTGGTTCTTATATTACTTTAGTTTTTTTAAGTAGGTACACTGAAAATATTTTTAAGTTTGCTTTGGGATATTGTCAAAAAGATGTGGCAAGCCTGAAGTGTTTTGCTTACTGGTTTATTTTGCTCATAGATTTTATAATGCACACATACACATACCAGAAAATGAACAACAAAAAACGTAAATTAACATAAAAAACGCCGCTTTGTTTTTTGTTATTTTTTGTAAGACTCCACCTGTATGTTTTTATGTTTTGTTTTCGGCTTTTAGACCGTACATACAAAAATACTCAGATAAAAAGTTACTCTAATATTCTCACAGCCCTCCTTTTAAAAATATTTTAAGACCGACAACTTACTCAACTCAACCCATTTAACAATTCACACGAGCTCTTTTGTTGTTCCACGCTTCCTGTGACACTTGCAACACTTAACAAAAAATAGAAAAATAAACATTCAAAAATTCTCTATATGATGCAAAACGTAAAAAACAACGACGATTGCGTAAAACTAACCAACTAAAAAGCTATGTTAATAGTTCTATCAATTTATATTGAAAAACGTGTATGTATTTCAGCAAACACTATTAATATTTTGTATGCATACAAATGTGTGTAACATACGAATGTATACACAGAAAATTTTTTAAATAAATTACTGTTTCTTAACATATTTATTTACCCCTTTTTCAGTTTTTATTTTAAGTTTTTACACTCCTTAATACTTTTATTTTAATTTTCTTAAACTTTTAAAGCTAAGCACGTTTTTATTTTCCGTCCCCGTTTTAAAGTGCGACTGTTTCTATGTCGGGTATTTTTTCGTTTTTCACTCACGTAATGTTTCTGTGTTTGTAAAAATTGTGTATATTTTTCTGTATTTGCGTATGCTTGTATGTTCTTTTTTATTTTGTTCACTATATTTTTTCTTTCTTTCTCATGTATACTTAAAAAAAATTCCCATTCCTGATGTTTACTTTGCACTTCTCCAAGAGAAAACTTCTTAAAATTTATTTTTTAACTATTATATAGATATATTTAAAATACCTTATCAAAATACTCAACAAAGAGTTTGATTTTATACACGACTTTTAATTTTTAATAAATTTTTTAACAATAATATTATTGTTTTTATGACGCGGTTACTCGCCTTTCTGTGTTGCGCACGACGACTTTGGTCGAAAAGAACGAAAACTAGTCGAAAACCTGATAGGCTAAAAAAAATATAGCATGTGAAGTGCTGCCAGAGTTTAGAATTTTAGAAAAACGTAAGGTAATCATATACTGTTGATGTCATTATTAACAGTAAATATGCCTCTTACCAATGCCATTAAAATAAATTTTTAAGGCATGCTGCATCCAATTTGGTTGTTTCAACTAAGCCCAGAAAAAAGAAAGAATACTACTACCCAATAGTAAATTGATTGATAAAAAGCAACCCGTAGTAAATATTGTATAACATAAGCATATAAAATAATTAAATTCGGAATTTTTATATATTCAACGAAAATGAGATGATTTTAGAACAACTTCCAAATTTTACTGCTGGGAAGTGCTACTTAAGACATAACTTTTAGAAGAATTGCAAAATAGGTTTTTTGTGTTTTTATACATGCAGGTTTCGCTCGGAATTTTTAGCGCGAGGAAATTTTCCGGAAAATGAACCTGTTAGTAATTATGTATAAGTATGCCTTAACATATAAACAAATTTTTACTTTCCACGTTTGTTTTTTTTATGTTTACTTTTATGATTATTTTACTAAAAATTGTTTTTTGTTATTGGAATTAGTGATCTACTTAAAATTAGTTGAAAGAAAAAACTCTTAAAGACTTGTTTTGGATATTAGAAAATATTAGCAGATTATGTCAACTACAAAAAGTCAATCGGCGTTGTCTTAAAGAGTACAATAATTGTGCTCTGAAAATTACATAGTACATGCTTGGGGTCATAATACAACTAATCAGGTAATCCCGTCTCTGCAACAACTACAAATTAGTATCAAACATGGTGAAATAAGAAGGTGGGATCGTCCCTACAAAAACTTCCCGTAAAATTTACTAAGTAATTTGCTGTTGCTAAAATCCAACTTGGTTGTCAAGAATACTGCCGTGAGCATTTTGCCAAGTTGGAAAACATATGGCGGAAATAAAAATCAGCTGATTATTTGCTCCTACCTTGCTCAATATACCTTGGTACCAAAGTGTCAAACAGCAGCTCATAGAAAAAAGCGATGAGTAATAATTTTTGTTGTTTTGTTTTCACAGGGAGAACATAATTTTGACATTTTGGCACTAATCAGCTGGGCCGACGAGACTACCTGATTCTTTGTATTATGCTTGTGGTTTGCAAATGTAAATAATAAATGAATGCACCTTATAAGAATGACCATTCTTTTTATTTTATTTGCATATGTATTGAGTTTTTTTCTTTGGTGTACTGATTAAAAAGTGTGTACTGAAATGTACTGATTCTTGAGAAATACTGATTAAACTGAGTTTTTTCAAAACTTCAACAAACAACTTTTTGTTATTCAATTGTTTTTAATGGAAATTCAAATATTCTTATTAGGATTCCTATATTAAAAGCATTGACAACTCCCTCGATCAATTAAAATTTTAATTCGGATGGAGTGCCGTAATTTGGATCCTAATGCTAGGTACACACATTGAAACATGTTTTTGCATCCAGGCATGTTTCATTGCTGGCTGCATAGTGTGATTTTAGTTCGAGTTTCACAAGCATATTGTTACGAAACCCCGCTTTCGCTATTCTGGTGTAATGCACTGTCGCCTCGACTAGCTCTGGTATTTCGTGGGAACTCAACCCGCACAACACCACGGTTTGTCACAATAAAAAATTTTACTTTAAACATTTTCTTTCAAAACCAACAACAACAAAAACAACACACTCTCTCCTTTTAAATTTGCCGCCTTTTACCCTGGGCAAGATGTTACACCCAGTCCGTCGTTGCCCACCCAACCTTAGCCAATCTTTACTTTCATTGACCCCTAACGAAAATATACACCACCAACTTACATCACCATTGCCTTACCACATTTCCATTACGAGCCACTTCTGAAACCCTTCAAACAAAAAAATTATCCAGACATATTTCTGTTTCCTTTAAAATAACAAAATTTACATATTTATTAACAAAAAAAAACTAAACTACAAATACACTCACTATAATAGCACTTAAAATATAATAAAGGTATGGATATATAGACATATGTATGTTAAAATAAAAAAAAATAAAATCAAATATAATAAAAAAAATTATTTAATAAAAGTTTATATAATTTCCTTTATGTGTACTAAATAGTCGAAAACTGCGCAATGTATGCCAGTAAAAAGTTACAAACTCGATTGGTTTTATTAACCACAATATCCTGTTTAATTTTCTAATTTACTTCTATTTCTTGCTACTATCTTCCTTTTCTTTAAATTTATTTCCTATACATAGTAATTTAAAATTATCCTTAACGACTAAAACGCTAACATACAAGAACACAAAATTCACCTCACGAAAGGACCCAACTAATAACTTTTTTAGTGCTTAAATCACCAATCCAGCACTAATACTCAATCTTTAAACGCTTTCTAGATTTTCTTATCCCTACCCTGAAAGAGCTCTTTAAAGGGGGTTATTTTAGTGGCACTAATATTCACTCTTTTTACCGGTTTTTCCTTCAATTCTACTATTAGGTCGATCCTTTTACACTTTCAACACTTAATTGTCACCTACATAAAAAAAAACAGCATACAATTTTCCTTTAAACGACACTAACACAAAACATCAATTTGCACACGATAACCAAATCTTAACTCAGTAACTTAACACTACCCTACTTTCGTTTCCTTAGTTATTCTTTAAAAAGCTTTTATATGTTTTATCTATCTATATTTATCTTTGAAAAAGCTTTTATACGTTTTATCTAGGCAAGTGAGGTTGTTGCGCAGACTTTAGATAAAGTATTATTATAGGTCACCTACACTTTACTTCCTTCCTGTTAGATGTACCTTGACTGTGTCGCCATCTACTGCCCACTAGCAACACCTTGAATTATCAGTGGCCACTGGAGATGCACCCTTTCAAATTGCTAACAGCGGGTATATATTTGAAATAGATGTTTTTAACTCCACTCTTATCGGCAATACTTTAAAACTTTCGCCTGGGAAGGAAGCAACTGTTTCCACTTTTACTCTCTGCCCGTGTGACCACACCACTAACAAAATTTTCTTATTAATTCCATATCCCAAATTATTATTAGAAATATTCACCCATTCGCTACTCACATTAAATTATAGGTTTCCTGCACCACTAATTATTTTTCTAAGTCTGCGCCAGTTAACGTTTAGTATTTTTATTTTGTTGTTTTAAAATATAAATTCAAACTGATAGGTATTATTTTTTTTTCTTTTTTTTTTTCAAAAAACTTGTTACTTTTGCACTTGCCACTTAAGTAATGCGCAAATTTACCTTTCAAGTTATTTAATTTAGTTCAAATGTACTTGCAAAACGCTATAATCAGTTCAAACAAACGTTAACTAACAGACTTTTTTAAACACAAACAATTACAAACATAAAAAAACATAAACCTCTACTTTTACAACAATATAAAACATTTAATACTTTTTTTGTTTTTATACATTGCACTTAAAAGTTTAATTTCCCTAATAACCGCCAAAACTTGCCTGCAAAGAGATCTGTTTCATAAACATGTTGCAGTATATAGTTAGTCCCTCTCTTAACTAGCTACGTACCATCTCTGGTTTTGCCATGATTCATGCCAGAAAATGCCACCCTACCATTGCAACATGTAATAAGCAACTGTGTTGATTTTGACATAAGCTTCTTTTTAGTAAACAAAACAATACACAAAAAAAAGAACATTGAAACAAACAATTATAAAAAAAAAACTAAATAATTTAACAATAAAAATAATCAAAATAATCAAGAAAAGGACAATTTCAAAGGGAACAACAGACATCAGTCACCACCGTCTCCAGAACTCATCAACATTCCATAGCACGATCAAGACAACCAAAAATCATCCCCAACAGTAGTGAAACAACAACACATGAATGCCAACCTCACCCCATCTTTGTACAATAGACAAAGTTCATAACTAAAAAAAATAAACTTGGGTTTGTTCATCTCCAACAACACACTTTCGTTGCCAGGCCTGCCGCCGGAACGATAGTGCGAGATGTATGTGTACCATTGTGACCACATATATATATTAACTATCGGCGTCCAACGTAGACTACCCCCACACAAGACCCTGAACCGCCCCACCCACAAGAGTTAGCCGGGCAATAAAATTAATAAATTAAAAAAAAACTTTGCAACTTTAAACCAACACAATTAATTTCGGCACCATTAGGGAGGTACTTATGTTTATATTGTCATTTATGTATACGATACTTTTGGTGATTTTTCTTCTTATTCGTTCTATCAGGTACTATGGTATCAGACATGATTCCGGACTATCTTCGCAACTATGGGTGATAACATTAAACAGTGGACATACTAGGTGTGTAAATAAATAAAATCCATAAATATTAAAGGACCGGACACCAACTAAACTATTATTGCACCACTTCAAAAAAATTGTATATGTAAGCAAGTCTATACAGTTTACAACCTTTAAAATCCATTAAAATATATTGCCCTCTATCCCAATGTTACCCATATTTTCTAATTTCCTATTTATTCTTGAAAATTATTGTTTCCCCAACAAGTTATTGGCCCCTCTTATTGCTTTATATCTTTGGCGTGATATACGCCTAGTGGAACACCTGCTAAATTTTCAAGTTCGTACATATTATTTCCAATTACTCTACGGACACGACACTTTGTAAATTTTCTGCAAAATTTTGCATTTATATTGTTTTTGAAGTCGCTTAAGACAAAATTTCTTTTAAAAATTTCTTGACCCGGAACAAATCGCACTGTACGCGCCCCTCTATTATACCTTAATGCACTTCTTTGATACGCTTCGTGTGAATTCTCTCTTATTTTCTCCCTTATCAGTCTAATTTTATCCGACCTTTCTAATAGTAATTCGTTATCCTCCAGGGCCTTTAATTGTTTTGCTAACCTGTAATCCGATCCGCAAGTAAACATATTATGCCCAAATAGAGCAAAAAATGGGGTTACTCCAGTTGTTGCATGCACTGATGTTCGTAACGCTAATTCTATCGAGGACAAATTGACATCCCACTCCCTGTGGTCCTCTTCCATATATGCTCTTATTGCAGCCAGTACGCTCTGGTTGACCCTTTCCGACGCATTCGATTGCGGAGCATGTACAGCTGTTCTCAGGTGGTTTATCTCATACAACTTAATCATTTTCTCAAACTCTTTTGAGACAAATTGTTTCCCATTATCGGAGTGTATCGTTTCCGGAACACCAAACTCATGGAAAACATGCTCGCACAAAAATTTTACTACATTATTAGCTGTAGCCTCCCTCATCGCTTTTAAAAATACAAACTTCGTCATATGATCAACTACAATAAATATATATGAGTTTCCTTTTTTTGAACGTGGATACTTTCCCAAAAAATCGATATATAACTTTTGAAACGGACGGACTGTATTTACTTCGGCCCCAATTTCAGGTCTTAGATTTTGATTAACAGATTTTGTTTCCTTGCACACCCTACATTCTCGGACAAAATTTCGGACTTGTACAATCATATTCGGCCAATAGTATCCTATACGCAAACGATGCATGGTTTTATTAATCCCCCCGTGTGACTTATCCTCAGGATTATGAGCATCTCTAATCAAGACATCAGTTAGAGTGCTAGGTACCCATAACTTCCAGACAAATTCTTCTAAACCCTCTTTATCCTCATCAAGTTTACCCCTTTTATAAACGTACCCATCAACTACTTTACAATCAGGGAATTTAGTTTGGTTTTGACTTATTGTATTAGCCAATGCCCGGTATTCTTCGGACTCAAATTCTAGTGTATCAAATCCTAATAAATTCTCACTGTTCATTCTTATTTCCTCTACTAGTCTCGATAGGGTGTCTGCAACAATATTTTCCGAGCCTTTACTATGCTCGATGTTGAAGTCATACGCTTGTAATTGTAACGCCCATCGTGCAAGTCTTCCGTTTAAGTCTCTCAGGGACATTAACCATTTGAGACTGGCATGGTCAGTGATTACTGTAAATGGCATTAGTTCTACGTACGGTCGAAATCTTTTTATCGCCATAACCGCCGCCAAGCACTCCTTCTCAGTTACGCTGTAGTTCTTTTGGGCCTCATTTAACTTTTGAGAAAAGAAGGATATAGGTCTTTCATTTTCGCTGTCATCTTTTTGAAATAATACAGCTCCTATGGCGTAACTAGATGCATCACATTGGATATAAAAGCGTTTCTTGAAATTCGGGTGAACAAGCACTGGTGCTGTCGTTAAAGCCTGTTTTAGTTTGTTAAAGCTCTCTCTTGCTTCATCCGTTATAACAAACTTTACTCCCTTTTTTATAAGGTTGGTTAAAGGAGCTGTTAAAGAAGAAAAGTCCTTTATGAATCGACGATACCACCCCGCTGTACCCAGAAAGCTTCGTACTTCTTTTACGTTTTTTGGTAGTGGTATCGCCTTGATAGCTTCTATTTTCTTTGGATCAGTTCTCATGCTACCTCCTCCAATTATAAATCCCAAATAGGGTAGTTCTTTAAAACAGAATTTTGATTTTTTTAAACCAATTGTTAAATTAGCCTTTTTAAGACACTCAGCAACCTGTTCTAATATCTTAATGTGATTTTCAAAATTAGATGATATTACCAATAGATCATCGAGATAAACAAATACGTTGGTTTTTAACTCTTGGGGAATTACCCGATCCATTAGTCTACAGAGTCTTTGAGCCGCATTGCACAATCCGAATGGCATTACGACATATTGATACAATGGGCGTCCTGGTATTGTGAATGCTGTATATGCTCGTGATTCCTTGTCCAGCTCTATCTGCCAGAATGCATGTTTTAAGTCTACGCTGCTTATAAAATAAGTTTCATCCAATCTACTTAGAATGCCTTCAATATTCTGGATGGGATAAGCATCCTTTATTGTTTTCTCATTTAGTTTTCTAGCATCCAAGCAGAGGCGATTCTTTTCTGGTTTTCTGACTAATGTACATCGGTTACTCCAGGGACTTTGGCTGACTTCTATTACACCAAGTTCTAACATTTTGTCCACTTCGGCATATATAAGTTCTTGTACGGCCGGGGATACCGGATAATGTCTATCCTTGACTGGTGCTGTGCCCTCAGTGAGCTCGATTTTGTGAACCTCCAAGTTTGTTCGACCTAAACCACTTTTCTCATACGTTCTAAACAAATTCTTTACTCTTTCCAGTTCCTGCTCTTGTGTAACTGATAGGTCATGTTTCTCTACATTTTCCAGATTAATGGGAAATTTCTCGGACAATAATTCTGGTAATATTTCATCAACATTGAAAATATGTGGTGCAATTCTAAACTTCTTCCAGAAGTCTACACCTAGATATACATTTTGTATCAGATCCGGACATAAAAATAATACAACATTCTCTACCTGATCACCAAATTGTACAGGCACTTCAATTTTTCCCAATACATTATAACTTTTGCCCCCAGCGGTTTTTATTTCACTTAAAAGCGGTTTTATTTCTACCCCGAGACTATTTACTATCTCTAAACAATCACTTCCCAATAAACTCACGGATGCACCACTATCTAGCAATCCTTTCAATATAACTTCACCTATCCTTATTTCAACAAAAGCTCTTGGATCAATATTCTTACTGTGGGTTATTGCGCAACATCGGCTTACAGATTTATTTAATTCCTTACAATTCTTCCTTTTCGTTTTAAACTTTTCACGAGTACACTTACTTTTGTTTAATTTGGCTACATTTGTTTCAGAATTGAATATTTTATTTCTAATTTTGTTGTATTTATTCATTTTGTCTCTGAATATACTATTCAACGTTGTTCTATGAAAATTCTCATCATTTTTATTATTAATATCTGCAGTTTTTCTATCTGTTTTTCTTTTCAAAATCGTTACTTGGTTAACTGACTCTTTTTGGTTAAAATCCTCGGTTTGCACACTTATGTCTCTTATGGTTCGGCGGTTGTTTGGGTTGAGCATGACTCCGCCGTTCGCGACACACTCCTCCTTGGGTTTTCCGAGCACTGTGGACATTTCGGTGTAATTACCCCGGGCAACCCACACTTGTAACAAAACAGATTTCTCTGAATTGAAGTGCAGTCCATAAATACATGATCAGGTGCACGGCAGTTCCAACATATTACCTTGTTTTTACTACTTTTTAACAAATTAAAATTTTTATTATTTCTTGGATGAATTTCTTCTACGGTGTCATCTGGGGAATCATCATATATCTCATTTACATATTTTCTTTGAGGAATATATTTATTGCGACTTATGCCTGCTGTAGTTGGCTCTCGTTTTATGTAATTACGCTCTATTTCCTTGCATTCATCGCGTAGATGTTCGACTGAAAATATTTGCATTGGGTAGACGATTTGCGATATATCTTGACGAATATTTCTTTTAATTATTCTCACTACTTCATGTTCTGGAAGTGGAATTCTTAATCTAGATCGTAGTTTTCGCATCGCTTGAAAATATGTGTCAATAGATTCCCCTGGCTCTTGTCTACGTTCTTCAAAATCGCGCATAAACTCATATTCGCTTCGATTTGAACCGTACTGTAGTCTTAACGCTTTTTTCAACTCCGCCCAGGAATCTATATCTTTATTTTGAACCACTAACCAATACCAGTCTTTTGCGTCACCTTTAAGTAACTTATGGAATTCACCCTGTAACTCTCTCCATGGACATGCATGATATTTTTGCAAGTATTCCAATCTAAAAATGAAGTCTTCGATATACAACTGTTCATTATTGCCATCATAGCTGATATCCCACTTATCGATTCTAAGCGGATTAGGATTATGGTATTGTTTTCTCAGATTCGGAAAACTTTCAACTGTTGTTCTTTGTACTTCATTTTCAGGTTGAAATTCTTGCTCAGATGGTCGGTTAATAGACCCATTCATATCACTATTGGAGGACAACTTTTGAAATTCTAATTTTCTCTGTGCACTATGGCGTAAATCTGGTGCCTTTGATTTTTGAGGAGCCCTTAGTAAATCTACTGCATTTGTACATTCTTCATTATCACTAGATATACTTTCCTCTACCACCTTTTCTGAAATCTTCATTTTTCTAATTTCCTTAATAATTTCTGCAAAACCATCCCGTAAATTTATCTGAATTCTTTTATCGATTTGAGTCTCAAGCTCTTCTCTATATTCCTTATTAGAATCAATAATCAATTCTTTAATTAATCCAGCATACGCTCTGGGACTTTGACCTACTGAAAAACCTTGCTGAAGTTGTGGAATTCTGGGTGGAGGTACATTAAAATCTGGGTTCACTAATGGATTAGCAAGTTTTGGTACTGCACCTGTTTGTCGACCTGAAGCTACGTTATCGGACGGATTCGAAATTACTGAAGGGTGAGTATTTGGTAAATTAATTGTTTCAGACATATCAATTATATTATCTACCCTCTCATTTACATTTCCAGTTGGAGACCTTTGTATCGGCATTTTTAATTTTAAATATTTTCTCAACAAAGTTTATTGTAAGAAACCAAAAAAAAACAATGTACATATACACAACAAAAATTTTTTCCACAAAATAACGTATAACTTTGTCACATTTAAACATAAAATACAAAAAAAAATCTTAAACATTAACTACAGACAATAAATACTACAAACAAACAATAATAACAATATTACAATTAAAAAAAAAATAATTAAAAAAAAAACTAATAAAAATAAAGAAATGTTAAACAAACAAAATAATAAATTATGTTAAATTGTAAGTTATTAAAATATGTTAGCTATTATTATAAAAAAAAATTAAAACATAAACACAAAAAAAACACAATTCAATACAGACAAAACAATCAGTTCAAATAATCAATACAAATACATATATGAAGGTTTTCACTACAGTGGTTTTCTCGCTTCAATGGATATTTGGTAATAATTATGTTGGTGATTGATGATGTTTATTTTCGACGTTTTCCTTCTTCACGGCAATTCAAAAAAAATCACTTCGACAACTATGAACATTTTACTTACTTCATAGGATCGAGTTTCTCAATTGCAACTTGCAAACTGATTTCTATTTTCATAATCAGGACAATTGCTTTTTAATAATTTCATTTTTCCTTTCACACAATATGCAAACTAACACGTATCCATTGTTAGGACAACTGCGTTGAACAAAAAAAAATAAAACATTACGCTTAATAGATGGAATGTTTCAAACCAAAATATGCAAACTAACTATATACCATAATGTATGTTAGGACAATTTTGATTTGAACTAAGCTATATTAACATAACGTTGTCTCATTTTCGCTTATCGAATGGACGCCATTTTATTGGTGCCAATCCTCACGGTTTCAAATTGGGCGCCATTTTATTGTTACGAAACCCCGCTTTCGCTATTCTGGTGTAATGCACTGTCGCCTCGACTAGCTCTGGTATTTCGTGGGAACTCAACCCGCACAACACCACGGTTTGTCACAATAAAAAATTTTACTTTAAACATTTTCTTTCAAAACCAACAACAACAAAAACAACACACTCTCTCCTTTTAAATTTGCCGCCTTTTACCCTGGGCAAGATGTTACACCCAGTCCGTCGTTGCCCACCCAACCTTAGCCAATCTTTACTTTCATTGACCCCTAACGAAAATATACACCACCAACTTACATCACCATTGCCTTACCACATTTCCATTACGAGCCACTTCTGAAACCCTTCAAACAAAAAAATTATCCAGACATATTTCTGTTTCCTTTAAAATAACAAAATTTACATATTTATTAACAAAAAAAAACTAAACTACAAATACACTCACTATAATAGCACTTAAAATATAATAAAGGTATGGATATATAGACATATGTATGTTAAAATAAAAAAAAATAAAATCAAATATAATAAAAAAAATTATTTAATAAAAGTTTATATAATTTCCTTTATGTGTACTAAATAGTCGAAAACTGCGCAATGTATGCCAGTAAAAAGTTACAAACTCGATTGGTTTTATTAACCACAATATCCTGTTTAATTTTCTAATTTACTTCTATTTCTTGCTACTATCTTCCTTTTCTTTAAATTTATTTCCTATACATAGTAATTTAAAATTATCCTTAACGACTAAAACGCTAACATACAAGAACACAAAATTCACCTCACGAAAGGACCCAACTAATAACTTTTTTAGTGCTTAAATCACCAATCCAGCACTAATACTCAATCTTTAAACGCTTTCTAGATTTTCTTATCCCTACCCTGAAAGAGCTCTTTAAAGGGGGTTATTTTAGTGGCACTAATATTCACTCTTTTTACCGGTTTTTCCTTCAATTCTACTATTAGGTCGATCCTTTTACACTTTCAACACTTAATTGTCACCTACATAAAAAAAAACAGCATACAATTTTCCTTTAAACGACACTAACACAAAACATCAATTTGCACACGATAACCAAATCTTAACTCAGTAACTTAACACTACCCTACTTTCGTTTCCTTAGTTATTCTTTAAAAAGCTTTTATATGTTTTATCTATCTATATTTATCTTTGAAAAAGCTTTTATACGTTTTATCTAGGCAAGTGAGGTTGTTGCGCAGACTTTAGATAAAGTATTATTATAGGTCACCTACACTTTACTTCCTTCCTGTTAGATGTACCTTGACTGTGTCGCCATCTACTGCCCACTAGCAACACCTTGAATTATCAGTGGCCACTGGAGATGCACCCTTTCAAATTGCTAACAGCGGGTATATATTTGAAATAGATGTTTTTAACTCCACTCTTATCGGCAATACTTTAAAACTTTCGCCTGGGAAGGAAGCAACTGTTTCCACTTTTACTCTCTGCCCGTGTGACCACACCACTAACAAAATTTTCTTATTAATTCCATATCCCAAATTATTATTAGAAATATTCACCCATTCGCTACTCACATTAAATTATAGGTTTCCTGCACCACTAATTATTTTTCTAAGTCTGCGCCAGTTAACGTTTAGTATTTTTATTTTGTTGTTTTAAAATATAAATTCAAACTGATAGGTATTATTTTTTTTTCTTTTTTTTTTTCAAAAAACTTGTTACTTTTGCACTTGCCACTTAAGTAATGCGCAAATTTACCTTTCAAGTTATTTAATTTAGTTCAAATGTACTTGCAAAACGCTATAATCAGTTCAAACAAACGTTAACTAACAGACTTTTTTAAACACAAACAATTACAAACATAAAAAAACATAAACCTCTACTTTTACAACAATATAAAACATTTAATACTTTTTTTGTTTTTATACATTGCACTTAAAAGTTTAATTTCCCTAATAACCGCCAAAACTTGCCTGCAAAGAGATCTGTTTCATAAACATGTTGCCAAGGCATATTCATATAAGGTGGTCTTATTAAAAAAATTAAAAGAGTCGTTCTCTTACTCTTTATTTTTTTTATATGAATTTTGACACCAAAATTGAAAAATTTTTCGAGTTTAGTGTCAAACTCCATGTAAAAAAAATTAATAGTAAGAGAACGACTCTCTTAATTTTTTTATTGCGGCTACCTTGTATCGATATGCCTTGCATGTTGCAGTATATAGTTAGTCCCTCTCTTAACTAGCTACGTACCATCTCTGGTTTTGCCATGATTCATGCCAGAAAATGCCACCCTACCATTGCAACATGTAATAAGCAACTGTGTTGATTTTGACATAAGCTTCTTTTTAGTAAACAAAACAATACACAAAAAAAAGAACATTGAAACAAACAATTATAAAAAAAAAACTAAATAATTTAACAATAAAAATAATCAAAATAATCAAGAAAAGGACAATTTCAAAGGGAACAACAGACATCAGTCACCACCGTCTCCAGAACTCATCAACATTCCATAGCACGATCAAGACAACCAAAAATCATCCCCAACAGTAGTGAAACAACAACACATGAATGCCAACCTCACCCCATCTTTGTACAATAGACAAAGTTCATAACTAAAAAAAATAAACTTGGGTTTGTTCATCTCCAACAATATCATAAGTTTTGATATTTTCTGGTTGCATAAACATATTGCAAGGTTTTTACCTACCATAATGTACATTAGGTTTGATGTTATTTTTTCCGTAAAGCGTTGCTAAAGTCTGGCATTCTTTTGATTTTGTTTGTTTTCTTTCTTTGTTTTGTAGATTGTTTTAAAGAAAAATGTGTGAATTGCCTGAAAATCTACAAATTAAACGAGAACTTTCTCCACCATTAACTCCAGAGGATAAGTCACCAAAAAACATAAAAGCTAAGCTAAACTTACATGTAAAGCGCCGTCTACAAGACTGTAACCAAGCAGCAGAAGGCAACTCAAGTAACATCAAACTACAAGTTCCAGCAAAAATAAAACAGGAACTCGTAAAAATAGAAACTTGTAGGCAGAAAAGGCCTTATCACAAAAAAACAGATAAAAGAACGACAGGAGGCTGTTTGGATTCTTCCTCTATCATTCACAGCAGCGCATCAGCCCCAACTACACCGCAACGTAAATATAAACATAAAATTAAGCAGATTGTAGCCAACGACCAGCCAGAGGTATTAGCGAATTCTAGCTACACAGAGGAAGCCACTGCTGTCTATAACTCTAATATAACAGCTGGTGCTATAAGTGCTGGTGATGAAGACGATGGTGGTCACGAGGGAGAACTGAAGGCAGGAAAAGAGAAGGAAAAATGCCCTGATGTTTTGGCGATGGTATTAAGTATTAAAAAGAGAGCCTTAATGCAAGACCCAGAAGTACAAACATTTTTAAAAGACGTAATGGATGTAATAAAAAGTTAAATTTTAATTTTTTTATATATTGATGTTGAATAGTACATATGTACATAAGTAAAACATAAAACATAAGTAAAAAACCTCTTTTTGCAGAATATAACTATAAAAAGTACCTATAATATTCAAATTCAAGTGGTTTTAAAATCAAAGTGAAATATGTATAGAACATGTCTGTACTAAATAAATCTACATAAATATACATACATGTATATGGATGTTCGAAACAAACCGAAATTAAAACAAAAAAAGTAGATCGCAAACTCCTAAAATTCAATTTGAAGTGATTTGACATTTAAAGTGGACTGCAGAACATGCCTGAATGTCCCATTTGCTTATAGATGTATATATTAAAGTATGGAATGAAAATAAAAAATCATAAAAATTGGAAATACTAGAATAAAATTCATTTGGGAATTTGGGTTACCAAAAAAAGTTGTCGTGACAGCACTGGTCAAATGTACGGCTGCCAGACTTGACGATTTATTCCCATTTTTACGTCTTTGACCTTGTATACAGAGTTGCCAATTTTCCGATTTTTGTTTTATATTAAGTAAATGTTTTCTTTTATTTTTTAAAATAATAAAGCTTAAAATGTATTAATATTTTCATATGTTAGCCATCAGAGAAGAATAGCTGTTTTTTTGTCAACAATACGGTTACAAATATGTACAAATACTTTATGCAAAATTAGCTAGGTGTAAAACATATTGTTCTAACAATTTTTAATATGTAAAAAAAGAAGTAATATCTTCAGTTATTTGATTTTTTGCCAATTTTTTAAATCTATTTTCTGCATATTTATTGTAAATTTGCGATTTTTGATCGAACTTATCTGGCAGCCCTGTTACAGATGGTGTTTTAATCTCATATTGGTTAAATGAAATTTATGGAAATTTGTTAAAAAAATGAATAGTATAATACGTTTAATGAGTAATTGTGTTTTACAAAGCCGGAAGTCTTCTTTAATACCGACCATTTCAACATTGTCTCTACAGCTAAGAACAAAAACCAAATTCGTAGAAAAACCAAAACCAGGAGGCGGTCGACAATTTAGGCGCATTGTACATTTTAAGGATGAATACACAATAGAACCGTTAAAAATAACACATCTTGCTGGTAGAGATCCAGAGACCGGGCGAGTAGTCGCCAAAGGTATTGGTGGCGGTATAAAGCAGAAATATCATTGGGTTAAGTGGGTGCGTGATGGACCTTTAGAAGGACCACCTCAAGAGGAGAAGGTTTTAGAAATTTTAGATGACGGATGTAGAACAGCTAAAATTGCTTTGGTTGGTGTCGGAGACGAATTAAAATATATATTGGCAACAGAAAACTTAAAGCCAGGTGATATCATAAAAACTTCTCGATTTATACCCAGAATCCCAGGTAAATAAAACAAATATTAAGTACCTATACAATAAAACAAAGATGTTGTTATTTTTAGTTAGACCAAATGAAGGTGACGCTTATCCATTGGGAGCTTTACCCATAGGTACTAAAATTCACAACTTGGAAAAAAATCCCGGTTATCCCTCTCATTTTATTCATGCAGCTGGTACTTTTGGTACCATTCTGCGCAAGTTTGATGACAAAGTTGTAGTGCAATTGCCCTCTAAACGTGAATTTGCCTTTGATAAGACCTGCATGGCGACCGTTGGTATGTGTTTTAACCAATTTAGCGCAATGATCAATTGTTACCAAAATTTTTTTTGTTTTAGGACGCTTAAGTAATATTGATCATAACAAACAGCATGTTGGTTCAGCTCAGCGTATGCGCGAGCTGGGCAATCGTCCTCGTTCCGGCTTATGGCAACGGAAAGACGGCCGCTTTGGCCGTAAAATACGTAAGCTTCCTCCGATGACTTTGGTACCTCCACCACCCGAGAAACCAGCAGAAATAATTAAGCTAACGATGCACTTGTAAAATGTTTATTAAACAAAATTTATTAAATTTCAAAATTTTGTTATATTAAAACTTATATTTATTTGCGTGACTTTTTCAGGGGAAAACCTTGTCCTTGGAAGGTTTCTTCGGGTTCAGAAACCGTCTCAATTTCAGATATACGATCACTTATTGGTTTAATGGAACGATCAAACTTAAGTACTCCAAATATATAGTCATAATCTGGTACACCTCGAGCGAGAATCTAAAATCGAAATTGATAGTAAACTATTTTCATTTCAAAATACATAAGTAGTATATATATAACACCTTTTTAATAACAGGTGCATCCATTTGAGATTCTTTTTTCTTTTTACCATCTAAACGAACACCAGATCCTTTAAAAGTTTCAACGACTTCTTCCATATTATAATCTTGGGGCTGGTTTTCAGGAGCTTGTTCTTGTTTGGCCGCTGAAGGCTCTTTGTAACCTACCGGAGCTTCAAACTCCACCTTTAAATTTAAAATATGTTTTGTTCTTTAAAAAAAAATAATGATTTCCTTAATTAGTACTAACGTTCATATCACATTCAATAATGCTCACAGCGTTGCCTGGCTTCGTTTCCAGAACGCATAATTCATAAACCTTTTTATTGTACTTAATAGCTATAACATCGCCTGTGGTCAGGCAAGCAAAATTACGCAAGGCATTTTCCAATACTGCCTTGGGATTCGTTATATCCAAAAAATCCGTACTATGGGGTTGAAACTTTGAAAACTTAGCCACCAGCAAAGACACACTTTCTATAGTTAAAATGTCTCCCTCTTCTAGCAACAAATTATCCATCATCCAATGAGGTAAATAACATTTACCCTCATCTGCCACAAACTCCAAAACGCCGGCATGGGAAGTTCTGGCCTTTTTGTTATTTATTAATTTAAACAACATCGGATATTCAACATTGAGACGGGTCAAGGAATCCAACGCTGATGGGGGCATTATAACTGAAAATACATATTTTAGACATATTACATAAAAATATATTTACACACTTTTTCCTCCATTCTCCACATCTTGCCTTTCATTTCCAGGTAGCATCGACACGGAGAAGCATTTATAGGATGCCTTAAAACTGCGTCCTGCCTCTGGAAACATCATATTAAAACCAGAAAACTGAAACTAATTTTCTTATAATTTTGCTTTTTCGATTATTTGGCAAGTAATTGAAGCCTACCATTTTAATATAATTTATTTTTAGTGATTTTCGTTAAAAATTAAAGTTTTTACAGAAGCGTCGTGTATTTATTCCTTAGTTTTTATTGTTTGCTCTGTGAATGACTATTAACTTATTTTGCTATCATTCCCAATAACTTAAGAAAACAGCCAGTCACCCTGAACTGTTACTTTGATATATGCCACAAACAGCGATGTCAATGCAACGATTTTGGGCTACCTAAGAGCATAGCTGCCAGATAAGTTTGGTTCAATATCGTCATATTTTAAGAAAAAAATCGCCGAAAACGTCAAAACAACTTTTTGAAATCGTCAGAGAATCGTCGACCCTAAAATTTATGGTTTTTGTTACTTAATAATAATGGTACGTCCTGAAGAGCTGAAATTTTACCGGAAGTTGTTGTTTTAGGGACGATCCCACCTTCTTATTTAACCATGATTGTTGCGAAAAAAACTATTAATAATGTTTGGTTTATTTTTTTAAATTAATATACCCGCATAATGTTCCTAAGAGTCTTGAGCGCGCTCTATTTGTCAACGTAGATTGTCACGTCCCCTTTTTTTATCAGTGTCCTCCGTTATCAGTTCTCAGCCTGAAAAACGTTGCACTTATCTGGAAGTGTAAGAGCTTATAAATAAACTGGAACAAACAACAATTACAAATCTTGTAAAGTTGAAAGCGATTGCTAAAAAAGATAATTCTAAATAATAACCGTTTAAGTAATTATTTTTGAACGTTTAACGTTATATGTGGAGCACGCAAAATATAACATAATTTTTTTAAATATGTTTGCCATACTAATGTAAAAATAAAAATAATTATAATACACCGAATGACAAAACAAACATTGGTTTAAACAGTCGGCAACAATATCGCCAAACTTAAAATTTTAATCCGCAACAAAACAAAAAAATTGCCACTTTTGGCGTAAATCCCTGATTGCTGTCACTACTCAAAATATCAGTTATTAACAAATAACGTTCACTCTTTGCAGAATCTTTTGAAAATACCGGTATCGTCCAACTGTATATATGTATATGTATATGTTTATATGTAGGTATATAACTTAATTAAAAACTTAATAAATTAATTAATATGTATGAAGATTTTTCAATAAAAAAGGCGCTAGAATAGACCCCTTGGAAAGACGCGAAAGGGGACGACCGAAAATCTATTTAATAGGTTTGGAAATACATAAAACATGTCATTTGAGGTGTTTTTCTCATAAAAAAAATACCCACATATGGATGTTTGGAAATCAAGTAGCAAACCACTAAACATTGTGTTTTTAAACAAATTAGCATAATTTGCTAGCAGTGAAAGAAACATGGCTTTTAACAATCGCTTTTATTTTGCATGCAAATACGCATATACCAAAATAAAAATATAATAAATAGTGTTCAAATTTAACCATCAATAAGCACAAGATTTTAGTATGAAAAGACAAAATATCTGAAATATACTAAGTAAAAGTTATTTTTGGTCTACATATTCATAGTAAGGAAATGCAAAATAGGGTAAAAAAATTTAACGGTTAATTAGCTTGAGTAAATTATTCGGCAGTTATATAACTTCCGAACAACAAAGCAGCAAATTAAATTATAAAGAGATGGCAGCACCCAAAACATTTGAGAGAGAGAAAAATTAACTATAGAAATTAATTTTAAGAGAATATATTTGCTTGCAAATAATTAAAAGAGAAGAAATAAGTATGTGCGTTTGTTCCCGATTTGCGTTATATACTAGCTACATATGTTTGTGTGTATAATAAAAGTAACAAAAAAAAAAAAAGAAAAAATAGCGTTAAAATATTTTTGTGCGGCCTGTGCTGTGAACATCATTCTCGTTAGAGTAGCGTACGTATATAAAACCGCATAACGTGTTCTACATATATTCAAACTATAAATGCAGTAGTAGAATTTGGAAAATACAGTCTAGAAACAAATATCCATCAACAAAAAAACTGTATTCGTGAAATGTTTTTGTAAAATAAAATTTTTATCGGTTTTGCAAAACGAATTTAAATAGTTCCAGTAAAGATAATTTCAAATTACTCTAAAACTGTAACGTGCTATTAAAAATTAAAGATATAAAAGAAAAAATACAAATTTTCGTTAAACAAGTGAGTAAAATTAAATTTTTTAGGTAAAAATCTATAAAACATTAAGCTTAATTCCATAACTGTGTGAATGTATTTAAATGGGGCTGTGTGTAAAGAAAAGGGCGTACAAAAAGGACAGCTGTCTGTAAAGATTATCAATTCAGGAATTGTGGGTGTTATACCAATAAGTATACATATGTATGTAGGAAACTAACTTTAATGAACTCAAATCCATTCCAATTTATGAAGATTTGGAAAATATAACTTGAAAACTACAAACATTTGTGTGTACATACCTATAAAAATTTGCGCAATTAAAAATAAATTCTTAAAAGTATTTTTTTAATATTGAAAATATATTGGTAAAATTTTTGTTGGACTTTTGATATTCCTTGCATCAAATCAACTTTTCTTGATTTTAAAGTAAAAGAATGCTCTTTTGATAAAAATCAATAAGTTCAGTATGTGCTTGTTTTTTAAAAAGGGGGTAATTGTATGGCTTATTCCTAAAAGTTTTAGATGGCTTTAAAAAAAAATATCTACCCAGGCGTCAAACATCTGACGTTCTTTCACACACTGCTGAACGTCTTCCACTAACAAATATGTATATCTTTTGTACTTTATTGCTTTTTAAATGCCTTAGCACAAATAATTATGCAATAGGAAATTAAAATCTCTTTTCAACCTTGAAAAACTAAAATTGTCTTCTCAGATTTTAAAAGTTCAAAAAATATTTTTGTTGGCTTGAACTTTAATAAAATATGTATGACTAAAAAAATAATTTCAAGCTTATTAAAGTAAAATTTTTACAAAAACACCTCATTCTGATGTACTTCACGTGTGATAAAGGTATAGTGCCAGTAAAGTGTTGAGTAGTGGGTACCAAGTATTAGGCATTTGGCATATATTTTGGGTACTCTAAGTGTTAAAGTAGTTACTTACTCGACATTTTCAGAGTAACGATTTTGGACTAAAATTAAAAGCTTTATGATTAAAACACAACCTTTTATGAAAAGGTAGATACTTAAAAAAGTTCACAAAATTAATTATGACATCAAAATTGAATAAAAGCTAAAAATATATATGTATATTGAATGTAAAAATAACAAAAGGGAAGTAATAGCTATATGCATGGTCAAGGTGATCGCGTTACGAGGAGAATTTCTAAGTCTTACTCTTTTATATATGGAGTTTGATAATACGGTTCAAGTTATTTCACCACAGTGTTGTAAAAAATAAAAAAAGTAGGAGCATGGTGGAATAAAAAGGTGGAAACGTCCCTAAAACAACAACTTCCTGTAAAATTTCAGCATGTATTTTGTTGTTGCTAATTCCAGCTTGGTTGTCGAAAATGTAGCGAACACACAGCATACACAATCATTGTATAACATAAACAAGTGTCCAAGCTAAGTTAGAAATCATATGGCGGAAATAGAAGTCAGCTGATCAGTTATTCCTACCTTGTTGAATATACCTTGAGTAGGAGTCTAAATTCTCCATCAAATGCGTTCACCTGACAATTAATTATATGATGGCTATATTTATACATACATATATGTATGTGTTAATATTTTAAAATTCAATTTATAAATAACAGGTTATTTCAAATTTAAAAAGTTGTTAAAAGACCTAAGTACTATCGAGTACCCAAACGTAAAGTATTGAGTAGTATCGAGTAGTTAGACGTAATTAAAAATGCCAGCACTAGTGTTATGCATCTGGTTTAAAATTTTCCATCTGTTTTTTTATTTATACTTTCTCTTATCATGGCAGAATCAAAAGGTGACCTCGTCCCTACAACAACTTCCTGTAAAAATATAGCATGTATTTTGTTGTTGCCAAATTCTAGCTAAGTTGTCAAAAATGTTGCTATCACACATACACACAGTAAATACAACCATAATATAGCAAACAATTTGCCAAGCTAAGCTAGGAAACATATGGCGAAAATTAAAGTCAGCTATTCAGTTGCCCCTACCTTGCGGCAGCGGCGGCGTCTAAAACATATTTTCGGAGGTTAATTTTAAAATATGTATGTACATATGTATAGGTACATAAATTGAAAGTGAATTTTAGTTATGGATTTTTTGCGCTTATATTTATAATAATTAACGTTGGTTTATTGAGGGCTTATTTGACAATTATTCCATAGACATCTGCCTAATAAGCCATTAATAAACCTACTTTTATGTTTATGAATGTTTTAATTTTTTACAAAAACAAAGTCCCGTTATAATTTTTTGCATTTCGTTAACATTAACCCAAATTGTACCGTTACTCTTAAGAAACATTTTTCCATGTCGTTTCTATTAAATTTTCCAAAACTGTATGTTTTTGTTTGTCAGCGCTCAGTCAAACCTTTTAAGCCAAGATATATTTAACCATGCTTTTAAGCTAAAAAAATAGGCGAATCGTATTTAGCTTACAGAAGCCGCCGAAAATGGGGGCTCCTTTTATACCGACACAGATTAGATCGGCAGCACACTGTCGGCTTGTATCCATAGCTGCCAGATAAGTTTGGCTGAATATCGTCAAATTTTAGGAAACAAATCGTCAAAATCGTCAAAACAACCTTTTAATCGAACTTTCAAAAGACAAATTTATAATTTTAAGCAAAATAAACTGGAAATACTAATAACCATTTTTATGTTAAACAATTTTATTTGAAATAATAACAATAACAACCACTTTTGAATAATTTATTTTAACCCAAATATATAAACAAACAATAGCTAATATATTTTAAAATATGTTTTTTTCTTAAATAAAAAAAAATATGTCTCCATTTCCGTCTCTCAGTTTTTAAAAAAAAACCGCGAATCTTAAATTTTCATAAATCGTCAAATTTAGGTCGAAAATCGTCCAATTGTCATAAGCCTATTTTTGCCACCAAAAATCGTCAAAATGACGATAAATCGTCAAATCTGGCATTTATGCTTGTATCTCTGGTAAGCGGATATAGGAACATCGTCCAGCTGGGTTTACAAAGGAGAGTAACAGTACTAAAAACCTCAATACACTAACATTCTCTTTAATTTTTTTCACTAACACACTCAAACTTTTAGCACACATAATGAATATGTAAATGCACCGTAATTAAAAAAAAAAAAATGTTTCTAACTAGGAGTTTCCACATGCAAGTAGATATCAGTGCGTTTTCACTAACCCAATCAAACTTTTAAAAATGCATGGTAAAAAGTCCTGCGAAAACACTAAGACGTTTTATTCTAATTAGTTTATAAAATGTTCTGTACCCATAAAAAAATTATATGCATACATACATACATACATACATACATATGTACATAAGTATGTTCTTACGTGCCAATGAATATCTATTTATGTATGCAAGTATATAGTACATATGTACAAACTTACATATGTAGGTAGTGAAAATGTTTTCAAATGCCAAATTGACATAAACATAAAAAATTCTTATAAGAAACTTTTCACAGTAACGCCAAACTATTTTCCTGTTAGTCAATTATACAATATTATCTTGCGACCCCATAAAGTATATATTTACTTACACATACTTTCGATCCTTATGTACATATAAGGAAGTTGATATAGTCAGGTCCGTCTGTGTGGGTTGAAATCAAGTTTCCGAAGCCAAATTAAGTCGCTCAGAAAGCATTTTGATATCAGTAATATCCCTAATTCAGTAATATCCCTAAAACAATCCGATATTTATAATCAGCAGAATCGGTTCCCTACGGAAAACACAAAATAACCCATTTTTAGAAAAGAATCCGTGCATACATACATATGTATGTATGTATATTCTCCCTAGATATACATATATCTCAGTAAATACCGACATTCTTTCCACAAACTTGGCACGAATACTTCGAAGATAGGGACCTAAATTACTGAACATTTTTTTTAACAAGAGCAAGGAAAGTAGTATCCCCCTATGAGTGAACAATTCGGCTAGATCAAATGGCTGGGCATATAAAAAGACCAATGTGAAGGGTATATAAGATTCAGCACAGCCGAATATAACGCTTTTAGTTGTTTTTTTTAAACAGCTGACCTCATGACAATTTCTATTTATTCGGCTTTACACCAAGAAAGAGTCATATTTTAGCTCTGGGTAGAAAAGCATCGCTTGCGTCATTGCCATTATTTTTTAGGGGGAGTCAGGCTTGTTGTTGGTGTTTTCTGTTGAGAGATTTGTGTCGCAGTCGCATTGTTTTATTATACCGTTCGTATATCTGTTTTTGTGTACCGTTTGATATGTTGAAGCATATGCATCCGTTTTTTTGTGACAAATTTTGAATGATTTCAAAAATACTGTTCTAAATTTTAAATGTATATACACAAGTATATGTTAATTGACCTAAATTGCAAAAAAGAAACTCGCAGCCGACCCGAAAGTGAAGTGAAGGAAGATAATCATCCCTATTGTGATTGGCGTAGTCGTTTTTAGGTTTTTGGTACCGTCTAACAAATACGCCAATGCTATATGAATAGCACCCTTGTCATTTTTGTGGCGAATTCGACAACATTCGACACGACTACAGTAGATAGGAGATGAGAGTTCTAATTCAACTTGACTGCGCTGCCTGGTTTGTGTCTCCGCTAACACAGCCCCAGCGATGTGAATGGTTTGTGTCTTGGCTAAGCTACTTACACAGGGTTGTTCATATAGTATATAAATATTAAGCTACTTACACAGGGTTGTTCAGTTTGGTACTAAAAGCAGGAGTTACCGCAAGGTGGCATCATTGTTGATCTGGTCCGTGGCTGTAATAGACGGTATTATGCTATGAATGCATGGGGGTATATGTCTTCGTAAACATAATTACTACAGGACTGTTCATATACCACAGGGCGGTTTTATACTAAAGATCTTTGTTTTTTGCTAAAGGTGCTGTCATTTCAGTACTAAAAACCTTCTTTTTAGTGTGTTTTCAAATCCATTTTAAACTAATGATCTTTTTATGCTTGTGGTGGAGCCAAATCCCTTTTTGTTTTTTCCTACAAATCAATATGTACAAAATGTAAGGGGGTGTTTAGTAAATAATTGAATCTGTCTTTGTATTAAAATGTAAAATGTATGCATTGCATACCATTTTACCCGTTTTTCTTTTTCTTTATTAAAAAGAAGAAACGTTACATTTTTAATGTGTAATTTGCATACATTTTTCATAAAATAAAAAATGTATCAGGAAAATAGGCAAAACAAAAATTTTAAAAATCAAAATCGTTGTGTGAAATATATGTAAAGAAAACCGAGTGTGGGAAAATAAAATTATTTTCAAGATAGATAAAGTATACAACTAGTACATACATAGGCAGACAGATCGACATATAGGCAAAAATAAAAAATGCTTGAGTCAAAATCAACAGCTGTAATTTTTTCTGCTACTTTTGGTATGAATCATTACAAGTGAAAATTCTATTGCTTGTTTAAGCGGTGTTTAGCACGCGTTTATTTTTAGAGCAATTGAAAATCAATGAGAGGTTTATGATTTTTAATGTGCGTGTAGTATGAATATATATATACATAGATTTATGTTTCAGCAAGATGAAGATTACTTTGCGTGTATGATTTAATTTGTTTTAGATTTTATGAGTGTTCTTATTTTATTTTTTATAGTTAATATTTATATGTCAGTGTATATCGATAAAGAAAAAGAAATTAATATTAGTTTATTGATTTTAATAGTTTTTCGTTTAGAAAATTCGTTTACGCTACTTTAAATAAAGTGTTTGGAATGTACTTGTTAGTTTAATGATATACTGTATGATTTAATTTATTTTAGATTTTATTTGTGTAATTTGTATGTATATATATTTTTATAAAAAAAAAAAAAAAAAAAAAAAAAAAAAAAAAAAAAAAAAAAAAAAAAAATGTATCAGGAAAATAGGCAAAAAAAATTTTAAAAATCAAAATTATTGTTTGAAATATATATAAAGAAAACCGAATGTGGGAAAATAAAATTATGTAAAGAAAACCGAATGTGGGAAAATAATTTAATTGCTTTTTAAGTACAGTGTAGTAAAAGCATGTAATAAAAAATAGCTATATTCAATATGCAGCTGTGTAAACAAACAAGTACAGTTGCTTCAGGAAAGATTCGTTGTATGTATATTACAAAGGGGAGATAGCAGATCAGACAGCGCTTGCTGAGAAAAATATTTATTTCACAATGATTTAGTTGTGGGTTTCTTTATAAAAAGGGTTCATTGAACTATGGTTTGTAATTTTAAGTGTAGTTAATAAAAAGAAAAATTCTATTGTTTGTTTTAGAGATGCTTAGCACGTGTTTATTTATAGAGCAATTGAAAATCAATGATAGGTTTATGATTTTTTTAATGTGTGTGTGTGTGTGTGTGTGTGTATATATATATATATATGTCTGTATGTTTGTATGTGTGTGTGTGTGGAAATGTATCTATTATATTAAAGAGGTAAATGATATATAAATACTATAGCAAATAAACTTTTAAAGTTAGTGTTACGGAGATACTACTTCACTTAAAACCTTTTGTGCTTACAAAAAAAAAAAAAAAATAATTTAATTTAAAACCACAAAACTGTAAACTCAATTAGAAAAAAATTAATATCAAATATAAAAAAAAAAAAATATAAATTTTTTATTACTTAACTGCTTCTGCTCATATATACAAAAGTGAAAAAACATTAAACAAAAAAAGAAACAAAATATATAATATATACAAACGGTTTAATTGTGTTGTAGAAAATAACTTTAACCAACTAACAAGTTTACTCCTTAAAACTAATTTCAAATATAAAAATTAGTAACAACTGTAAACATTTTATTATATAAACTATTAAAAAAGTTAAATCCATTAAAAATGGCTTCATTAAATACAGCACCATCAACTTCAACCGCAAGCAAACGTAAGTACGGTCCAGTTACACATGTAGATAATAAGAGAAGACGCTTACAACCAAATAGTCAAGCTCACGAAATAAAAAGCTATTTTAAGAATCGATTATCATCATACCGGTTCTTAAAAGAAAATAACGATTTAAACATCGATCGCTTTTTAGATGATGGCTTTGAAATTATAAAAAACCTACTAAGTAAGAGCTTGGAGGAACATGTTTTAATTAAGTTTAATTTGGAGCTTACAGCTCGATATCTACTTCCTGCTCAAGTGCATAAACCTGAAAAAGATATGTTTCATATAACGCAAATGATTCGATTATCTAGAGCAGATGATATGGATAGTACTTTAAAACTACAGTTAGACTTAATTAAAACAAAGATGTCCGAATTCCAGGAAAGGGATTCAGGCTGGACATTAATTAAAATAAATTGGCTTGACATTAATATAAACAAAGCGTCACCAATTAAAGGCTCACTATATTTACCAACACCTAAGGAACTTGTCAACAAGCGGGCATGTATTAACGTGAGAAACAATGATGTATATTGCTTCAAGTGGTGTCTCATAGCAGCATTTTATAATGGGAGTAATATAAATACATTTAGAACCTCAACCTACAATATTGCTAATATTGCTAATAGCACTATAGGTTTAGAGTGTGGAAGAGTTTTGGATTTCACAGAAATGACTTTTCCAACTGATGTTAAGCAGATAAGGAAATTTGAAAAAAATAATGCTGACATCAGTATAAATGTATTTGGATATGACCCGAAGCAAAAAAGTGTAATTGGACCTTACTACATTACAGGAAGTGAGAAGCAGTTTCATATTAATCTGCTCCTTCTTGAAAGTAAGGATGGAAAAAGTCACCACTACATTCTAATTAAAAGCATTTCAAGGTAATTAATTAAACAAATTCTAAGTTTTATATATTTTGTTAACTTTTTGTAAATAATTGTTTTTAATAAATCTTTTATTAATTATAAATAGTGAAACAACTTTTCTAATTAATTTATTTTTTCCATTCTTTTTTTGATTAATTCAGACTGCTATCAATGCAGTTTTCACTTCATAATGGTGCAATTCTGTTTTGCAACATGTGTTTTTTCCACACTCACCTTCCTGAGAGATTAGCAACCCACAAGGAACTAGAGTGTGGAAAGTGTGTATCAAAAATGCCCGAGGGGGAAAAATCCACATTAATGTATAGTCATTATGAAAGGCAAATGGATGTTCCCTTCGCGGTATATGCGGACTTTGAATGTATACTTCAGGACGCAGGTAGTTTCAACAATCTTAACAACACCAATTTTTTAAACAAGCACATTCCATGTGCGTACGCGTTTAATATTAAGTGTAATTTTAATAATAGATTAGATAGATTTAAGATATTTTCAACTAGCAGTAGTTCAGTTAGTGTAGGTCAACATTTTGTTGAAAATTTAATAAAAGAATGTAGGGATTTATATAAAAAAAATTTAGAGTTTGTTGTAGCAATGCAACCTTTAACTCCCTTAGAAGAGTCAAATTTTAGGGAAGCTACTCACTGCTATATTTGTAGTAAGACTTTAGGTGATGAGCCAGCAGTTCGGGACCATTGTCATTTGTCCGGAAAATATAGGGGACCAGCGCACAATTCGTGCAACTTAAATTATAAAGTTCCAAATTTCATACCAATTTTTTTTCATAACTTTTCTGCCTACGACTGTCACTTGTTTGTAAAAGACCTTTTAAAGGTTGAAGGAGAAACAAAAATTATTCCTCTAAATAAAGAGTTGTATATTTCATTATCACATACAATACGTGTGTATAGTGATAATGAAATTCAAACCTTATTAGATGAGTTGAGGCTAAAAAAAGAAAAACAAAATATTCCTCAAGCTGAGATTGAAAAGCAGCTTGAGAATATTAAGAGCCATAAAACTCAAAAGAAAATAGAGTTAAGATTTTTAGACTCCTTTAGATTTATGGCATCTAGTTTAGATTCACTAGCTAACAACTTATCTGATGATAATTTGAAAGCAATTAAAAAATATTTTCCACGCTCTGAAGAGTTTATTCTTATGAGGCAAAAAGGTGTTTTTCCTTATGAGTATATAAACTCTTTTGAAAAACTGGATGAAAGTAAATTACCTGCCATAGAATCATTTTATAGTAAGTTAAATGACAGTCATTGCTCGGACGAAGATTATTTACGAGCACAAAAAATATGGAAGACTTTCAATTGTAATACTCTAAGGGATTATATGGAACTATATTTAAAGACAGATGTACTGTTACTGACTGATGTTTTTGAAAACTTTAGGAATGTTTGTAAGCAAATTTATAACTTAGATGCAGCCCATTACTATACCATCCCTGGATTGTCATGGGATGCCATGTTAAAGTATACAAAAATTGAGTTGGAGCTTCTCACAGATTTGGAGATGCATAATTTTGTAAAACGTGGTATTCGAGGTGGTCTTACTCAATGTAGTAAGAGATACAGTAAAGCAAACCATAAATATTTAAGCAATTTCGATGAAGCAAAGCCATCTGAATATATTTTATATTTAGATGCTAACAACTTATACGGTTGGGCTATGTCGGAATCACTTCCATATGGTGGTTTTGCTTGGACTGATACATTTATACATCCTCAAGACATTCCATCCAACTCGGAAGTGGGCTACATTTATGAAGTAGATTTGTCTTATCCTTCTAGTCTCCATGATCGGCATAATGATTTACCGTTTTGTGCTGAGAACAAAATAATTGGCGGTAGTAAACATCAAAAATTAGTTGCTGATCTTTCTAATAAAAGTCGGTTTATTATTCATTATAAAACATTAGAGCAATGTTTAAATAATGGATTAATACTTGATAAGGTATATCGAATTCTTCAATTTAAACAGAAACCATGGTTAAAAACATATATTGATTTAAACACTTTTTATAGAACTAGGGCAAAAAATCAGTTTGAAAAAGATTTTTTCAAACTATTAAATAATGCAGTATATGGCAAGACCATGGAAAATGTTGATAAAAGAAAAGATGTACATTTATTAAACCATTGGGATCGATTAAGCCGCAACAAACTGGGTATTGGGGATTTAATTGCAAAACCTAATTTTCATAGCATCTCTCAGTTTACTGACACATTATGGGCTGTGCAAATGGACAGAACCCTCACTTATTATAACAAGCCGATTTATTTAGGTTTCTGTGTTCTAGAATTATCGAAATGGAAAATGTATGATTTTCATTATGCATATATGAAGCCAAAATATGAGGAAAATCTTAGTTTAAATTATATGGACACAGACTCCTTCATATATTCTATTCGAACTAAGGATTTTTATAATGATATTCGGCCAGATATAAAAGATCGCTTTGATACATCATCCTACCCAGAAAATAATCAGTTTAATTTTCCTTTATTAAACAAAAAAGTTCTGGGTATGATGAAAGATGAAAGTGAGGGTAAATTTATAACAGAATTTGTTGGCTTAGCACCTAAAGTCTATTCTTATACAGTTGAAGGTGACGTAAGCACTAAAAAAGCTAAGGGAGTTAAAAAATGCATTGTAAATAATTATAGTTTAGATATTTATAAGAATGTTTTATTTAATAAGGAAATAGTTTCAGCATGCATGTTTACATTTACATCTAAGTTACATAATATACTTACTAACGAAGTAAATAAGGTAGCCTTAAGTTTTAATGATACTAAACGTAAAGTTAAGAATGATTGTGTAAATACTTATGCCTGGCACCATTACCAGCTAGATACTGGAAATGGTGAAGAAGAATTAAATAGATTAATAAGTTCAATATTAGAATTAGATAATGATAATATTCAGTTAGAAGAAGAAGAAGAAGATGATTAAATTAATCATTTATAATAAATTTAAAAAAATATATACAAGTTGTAATATATATATATATATCTTAATTATATTTAGATAATTAACAATAAGAGAATTAAAATAAAAACAAAATTGTATTTTAAAGCAAAGAAAAAAAAAATTTATTGAGTTCTATTTTTATTTTACAAGTTGATAAAAGTAAGTATTATAATAAAAAAAAAATTATATAACTTTATGAACAATTCCAGTTAATGGGGTATACTCCATCAAGCGGTCGTATATAATCATACAATAAGCATTTGTATTTGCTGGAATTGGGCTATCTGTTTCAAACTCAATCTTTACATCAATTGGCCCACTTTTAATCATCTCATTTTGATAGGTTACATCAATTACAGCAATTGGAATATCTTTGAATTTTTCACAAGAAGTAAGTGGTTGTGCTTCCTTCATATAGTATTGTTGTTGAAATTTTGCATACATATCATATAAAATAGCATAACGATTCTCTTTAAACTTTAAATTTAAGTCATCATATGGATACACATCAGAATTTAAATGTACTTTAATATTTTTCAAGTCAGAGTGAATATATTTATTATCTTTTTCCAAGACAAAAACCAAGAAACGTGGTCTTTCTCTATTGACTGACATCTTAACATTCCAGTAATGATTCCTCCCACCAACAAATGTAGGACAGCTAAACAGCTATATCAAACAGCTAAACAGCTATACCAAACAGCTAAACAGCTATACCAAACAGCTAAACAGCTATATAAAACAGCTAAGCAGCTATATTTAAACAGCTAAACAGCTATATCAAACAGCTAAACAGCTATATTAAACAGCTTTCAAACAGGTAAACAGCTACATTAAACAGCTTTCAAACAGCTAAACAGCTATATTAAACAGCTTTCAAACAGCTAAACAGCTATATTAAACAGCTTTCAAACAGCTAAACAGCTATATTAAACAGCTTTCAAACAGCTAAACAGCTATATTAAACAGCTTTCAAACAGCTAAACAGCTATATTAAAGAGCTTTCAAACAGCTAAACAGCTATATTAAACAGCTTTCAAACAGCTTAACAGCTATATCAAGCAGCTAAACAGCTGTAAGAACAATACAAAAATGGATTTACATTATAAAAGACATATTAACGTCTGATGGCTCTCAAGCCACAAATTCTTGTAAAATGTTAGACTAACACACCCACCGTCATTGTTGGGATCACCCAACGCAAAGACAATTAACAATGATTTTCATATGAAAACCAGAACATTGCATAAGACCACGTTTTAAGAAATTCTTATGTTTAGTCAGGAACATCGAGCTGTTAACATAGATTCGATTATTAGGAAACCTTTTAATGTTTTCAACACAAAGCACAAAAATATAGCGATTCACCAGGCTTCGGATGGAAGCGTGTAAGGAAAATGATAGCATTTTCACGAGCACATTCCTTAATGAATTTTCTTATTACCTATAGAAACAACGTATTGGTTTATTTTGACCAGTATCTTTATATTTATTGTACTGAAGAGATCGTTTTCCCCTTGCTTTATAGTTCTTCTTCCATACAGTGTATAATAATGGTTGTTTGATGTTTATTTATTTACTTTACAAAAAGAATATTTAATAAAATTTCCATCAATCGACGCTTAGACATTCTGGGATATAGCTTCGAAATACTTAACAGTTGTCAGAAATACTTTTCTTCCTTCTTCAACCTTAGATAAACTGACAATTCATCATACAGCTCTCTATCAAACAAACTACACCTTTTGGAGTTTCAATTCTGTGGATCTTGAACTAAACTTTCCAAATAAGTTAAAAGAGGTGGTATAAAAGTAAGTGATATATATATGTATAAAAGCTGTAGTAGCCTGTAACTTATAGCATTGTTTATTTTCAAAACATAGATTTAAATAAAATTTGTAAGCATATAAAGGATCAGCTTAAAAGGGATTATAAATTAAGGAATCATACTTAGAGCCATATATTACAATATATATATACATATGTGTAAATACGTAAAAAGAAACATGACAATACATGAAAAATATATTATTATAATCAGTTAAAGCAGTAATAACAATCGTTCAATATAAAAACTTAAACTGTTTAGATCATTAAGCGCACGAAACCTTAAAGGGATTCCTATAGTTGGAAACTGTGACGGGTGTGTCCTTACAAATGTTAATTTTAGAGAACTTCTACTAAGGGATCGAGGTATATAAAAAATTCCTGAGAACTGGCGCAATTTTTTTATTTTTAATTTTAACAGTAGCTTAAAATGTTTTTAATCGTTGAATTTAGAGGAATTTCGACTTTAAAATCGATTTGCATAAAAAATGCTTGAAAACAGATTTTTAATTTTAATTTTTATTATGAAGTGTGACGGGTGTGACATTTTTTCTCAAAATTTTAAGCAAAGAAGAGCTCACTTTTCAATATATGATCGTTAATTAAAAAGTCAGCTCTTCTTTGCTTAAAATTTTGAGAAAAAATGTCACACCCGTCACACTTCATAATAAAAATTAAAATTAAAAATCTGTTTTCAAGCATTTTTTATGCAAATCGATTTTAAAGTCGAAATTCCTCTAAATTCAACGATTAAAAACATTTTAAGCTACTGTTAAAATTAAAAATAAAAAAATTGCGCCAGTTCTCAGGAATTTTTTATATACCTCGATCCCTTAGTAGAAGTTCTCTAAAATTAACATTTGTAAGGACACACCCGTCACAGTTTCCAACTATAGGAATCCCTTTAAGGTTTCGTGCGCTTAATGATCTAAACAGTTTAAGTTTTTATATTGAACGATTGTTATTACTGCTTTAACTGATTATAATAATATATTTTTCATGTATTGTCATGTTTCTTTTTACGTATTTACACATATGTATATATATATTGTAATATATGGCTCTAAGTATGATTCCTTAATTTATAATCCCTTTTAAGCTGATCCTTTATATGCTTACAAATTTTATTTAAATCTATGTTTTGAAAATAAACAATGCTATAAGTTACAGGCTACTACAGCTTTTATACATATATATATCACTTACTTTTATACCACCTCTTTTAACTTATTTGGAAAGTTTAGTTCAAGATCCACAGAATTGAAACTCCAAAAGGTGTAGTTTGTTTGATAGAGAGCTGTATGATGAATTGTCAGTTTATCTAAGGTTGAAGAAGGAAGAAAAGTATTTCTGACAACTGTTAAGTATTTCGAAGCTATATCCCAGAATGTCTAAGCGTCGATTGATGGAAATTTTATTAAATATTCTTTTTGTAAAGTAAATAAATAAACATCAAACAACCATTATTATACACTGTATGGAAGAAGAACTATAAAGCAAGGGGAAAACGATCTCTTCAGTACAATAAATATAAAGATACTGGTCAAAATAAACCAATACGTTGTTTCTATAGGTAATAAGAAAATTCATTAAGGAATGTGCTCGTGAAAATGCTATCATTTTCCTTACACGCTTCCATCCGAAGCCTGGTGAATCGCTATATTTTTGTGCTTTGTGTTGAAAACATTAAAAGGTTTCCTAATAATCGAATCTATGTTAACAGCTCGATGTTCCTGACTAAACATAAGAATTTCTTAAAACGTGGTCTTATGCAATGTTCTGGTTTTCATATGAAAATCATTGTTAATTGTCTTTGCGTTGGGTGATCCCAACAATGACGGTGGGTGTGTTAGTCTAACATTTTACAAGAATTTGTGGCTTGAGAGCCATCAGACGTTAATATGTCTTTTATAATGTAAATCCATTTTTGTATTGTTCTTACAGCTGTTTAGCTGCTTGATATAGCTGTTAAGCTGTTTGAAAGCTGTTTAATATAGCTGTTTAGCTGTTTGAAAGCTCTTTAATATAGCTGTTTAGCTGTTTGAAAGCTGTTTAATATAGCTGTTTAGCTGTTTGAAAGCTGTTTAATATAGCTGTTTAGCTGTTTGAAAGCTGTTTAATATAGCTGTTTAGCTGTTTGAAAGCTGTTTAATATAGCTGTTTAGCTGTTTGAAAGCTGTTTAATGTAGCTGTTTACCTGTTTGAAAGCTGTTTAATATAGCTGTTTAGCTGTTTGATATAGCTGTTTAGCTGTTTAAATATAGCTGCTTAGCTGTTTTATATAGCTGTTTAGCTGTTTGGTATAGCTGTTTAGCTGTTTGGTATAGCTGTTTAGCTGTTTGATATAGCTGTTTAGCTGTCCTACATTTGTTGGTGGGAGGAATCATTACTGGAATGTTAAGATGTCAGTCAATAGAGAAAGACCACGTTTCTTGGTTTTTGTCTTGGAAAAAGATAATAAATATATTCACTCTGACTTGAAAAATATTAAAGTACATTTAAATTCTGATGTGTATCCATATGATGACTTAAATTTAAAGTTTAAAGAGAATCGTTATGCTATTTTATATGATATGTATGCAAAATTTCAACAACAATACTATATGAAGGAAGCACAACCACTTACTTCTTGTGAAAAATTCAAAGATATTCCAATTGCTGTAATTGATGTAACCTATCAAAATGAGATGATTAAAAGTGGGCCAATTGATGTAAAGATTGAGTTTGAAACAGATAGCCCAATTCCAGCAAATACAAATGCTTATTGTATGATTATATACGACCGCTTGATGGAGTATACCCCATTAACTGGAATTGTTCATAAAGTTATATAATTTTTTTTTTATTATAATACTTACTTTTATCAACTTGTAAAATAAAAATAGAACTCAATAAATTTTTTTTTTCTTTGCTTTAAAATACAATTTTGTTTTTATTTTAATTCTCTTATTGTTAATTATCTAAATATAATTAAGATATATATATATATATTACAACTTGTATATATTTTTTTAAATTTATTATAAATGATTAATTTAATCATCTTCTTCTTCTTCTTCTAACTGAATATTATCATTATCTAATTCTAATATTGAACTTATTAATCTATTTAATTCTTCTTCACCATTTCCAGTATCTAGCTGGTAATGGTGCCAGGCATAAGTATTTACACAATCATTCTTAACTTTACGTTTAGTATCATTAAAACTTAAGGCTACCTTATTTACTTCGTTAGTAAGTATATTATGTAACTTAGATGTAAATGTAAACATGCATGCTGAAACTATTTCCTTATTAAATAAAACATTCTTATAAATATCTAAACTATAATTATTTACAATGCATTTTTTAACTCCCTTAGCTTTTTTAGTGCTTACGTCACCTTCAACTGTATAAGAATAGACTTTAGGTGCTAAGCCAACAAATTCTGTTATAAATTTACCCTCACTTTCATCTTTCATCATACCCAGAACTTTTTTGTTTAATAAAGGAAAATTAAACTGATTATTTTCTGGGTAGGATGATGTATCAAAGCGATCTTTTATATCTGGCCGAATATCATTATAAAAATCCTTAGTTCGAATAGAATATATGAAGGAGTCTGTGTCCATATAATTTAAACTAAGATTTTCCTCATATTTTGGCTTCATATATGCATAATGAAAATCATACATTTTCCATTTCGATAATTCTAGAACACAGAAACCTAAATAAATCGGCTTGTTATAATAAGTGAGGGTTCTGTCCATTTGCACAGCCCATAATGTGTCAGTAAACTGAGAGATGCTATGAAAATTAGGTTTTGCAATTAAATCCCCAATACCCAGTTTGTTGCGGCTTAATCGATCCCAATGGTTTAATAAATGTACATCTTTTCTTTTATCAACATTTTCCATGGTCTTGCCATATACTGCATTATTTAATAGTTTGAAAAAATCTTTTTCAAACTGATTTTTTGCCCTAGTTCTATAAAAAGTGTTTAAATCAATATATGTTTTTAACCATGGTTTCTGTTTAAATTGAAGAATTCGATATACCTTATCAAGTATTAATCCATTATTTAAACATTGCTCTAATGTTTTATAATGAATAATAAACCGACTTTTATTAGAAAGATCAGCAACTAATTTTTGATGTTTACTACCGCCAATTATTTTGTTCTCAGCACAAAACGGTAAATCATTATGCCGATCATGGAGACTAGAAGGATAAGACAAATCTACTTCATAAATGTAGCCCACTTCCGAGTTGGATGGAATGTCTTGAGGATGTATAAATGTATCAGTCCAAGCAAAACCACCATATGGAAGTGATTCCGACATAGCCCAACCGTATAAGTTGTTAGCATCTAAATATAAAATATATTCAGATGGCTTTGCTTCATCGAAATTGCTTAAATATTTATGGTTTGCTTTACTGTATCTCTTACTACATTGAGTAAGACCACCTCGAATACCACGTTTTACAAAATTATGCATCTCCAAATCTGTGAGAAGCTCCAACTCAATTTTTGTATACTTTAACATGGCATCCCATGACAATCCAGGGATGGTATAGTAATGGGCTGCATCTAAGTTATAAATTTGCTTACAAACATTCCTAAAGTTTTCAAAAACATCAGTCAGTAACAGTACATCTGTCTTTAAATATAGTTCCATATAATCCCTTAGAGTATTACAATTGAAAGTCTTCCATATTTTTTGTGCTCGTAAATAATCTTCGTCCGAGCAATGACTGTCATTTAACTTACTATAAAATGATTCTATGGCAGGTAATTTACTTTCATCCAGTTTTTCAAAAGAGTTTATATACTCATAAGGAAAAACACCTTTTTGCCTCATAAGAATAAACTCTTCAGAGCGTGGAAAATATTTTTTAATTGCTTTCAAATTATCATCAGATAAGTTGTTAGCTAGTGAATCTAAACTAGATGCCATAAATCTAAAGGAGTCTAAAAATCTTAACTCTATTTTCTTTTGAGTTTTATGGCTCTTAATATTCTCAAGCTGCTTTTCAATCTCAGCTTGAGGAATATTTTGTTTTTCTTTTTTTAGCCTCAACTCATCTAATAAGGTTTGAATTTCATTATCACTATACACACGTATTGTATGTGATAATGAAATATACAACTCTTTATTTAGAGGAATAATTTTTGTTTCTCCTTCAACCTTTAAAAGGTCTTTTACAAACAAGTGACAGTCGTAGGCAGAAAAGTTATGAAAAAAAATTGGTATGAAATTTGGAACTTTATAATTTAAGTTGCACGAATTGTGCGCTGGTCCCCTATATTTTCCGGACAAATGACAATGGTCCCGAACTGCTGGCTCATCACCTAAAGTCTTACTACAAATATAGCAGTGAGTAGCTTCCCTAAAATTTGACTCTTCTAAGGGAGTTAAAGGTTGCATTGCTACAACAAACTCTAAATTTTTTTTATATAAATCCCTACATTCTTTTATTAAATTTTCAACAAAATGTTGACCTACACTAACTGAACTACTGCTAGTTGAAAATATCTTAAATCTATCTAATCTATTATTAAAATTACACTTAATATTAAACGCGTACGCACATGGAATGTGCTTGTTTAAAAAATTGGTGTTGTTAAGATTGTTGAAACTACCTGCGTCCTGAAGTATACATTCAAAGTCCGCATATACCGCGAAGGGAACATCCATTTGCCTTTCATAATGACTATACATTAATGTGGATTTTTCCCCCTCGGGCATTTTTGATACACACTTTCCACACTCTAGTTCCTTGTGGGTTGCTAATCTCTCAGGAAGGTGAGTGTGGAAAAAACACATGTTGCAAAACAGAATTGCACCATTATGAAGTGAAAACTGCATTGATAGCAGTCTGAATTAATCAAAAAAAGAATGGAAAAAATAAATTAATTAGAAAAGTTGTTTCACTATTTATAATTAATAAAAGATTTATTAAAAACAATTATTTACAAAAAGTTAACAAAATATATAAAACTTAGAATTTGTTTAATTAATTACCTTGAAATGCTTTTAATTAGAATGTAGTGGTGACTTTTTCCATCCTTACTTTCAAGAAGGAGCAGATTAATATGAAACTGCTTCTCACTTCCTGTAATGTAGTAAGGTCCAATTACACTTTTTTGCTTCGGGTCATATCCAAATACATTTATACTGATGTCAGCATTATTTTTTTCAAATTTCCTTATCTGCTTAACATCAGTTGGAAAAGTCATTTCTGTGAAATCCAAAACTCTTCCACACTCTAAACCTATAGTGCTATTAGCAATATTAGCAATATTGTAGGTTGAGGTTCTAAATGTATTTATATTACTCCCATTATAAAATGCTGCTATGAGACACCACTTGAAGCAATATACATCATTGTTTCTCACGTTAATACATGCCCGCTTGTTGACAAGTTCCTTAGGTGTTGGTAAATATAGTGAGCCTTTAATTGGTGACGCTTTGTTTATATTAATGTCAAGCCAATTTATTTTAATTAATGTCCAGCCTGAATCCCTTTCCTGGAATTCGGACATCTTTGTTTTAATTAAGTCTAACTGTAGTTTTAAAGTACTATCCATATCATCTGCTCTAGATAATCGAATCATTTGCGTTATATGAAACATATCTTTTTCAGGTTTATGCACTTGAGCAGGAAGTAGATATCGAGCTGTAAGCTCCAAATTAAACTTAATTAAAACATGTTCCTCCAAGCTCTTACTTAGTAGGTTTTTTATAATTTCAAAGCCATCATCTAAAAAGCGATCGATGTTTAAATCGTTATTTTCTTTTAAGAACCGGTATGATGATAATCGATTCTTAAAATAGCTTTTTATTTCGTGAGCTTGACTATTTGGTTGTAAGCGTCTTCTCTTATTATCTACATGTGTAACTGGACCGTACTTACGTTTGCTTGCGGTTGAAGTTGATGGTGCTGTATTTAATGAAGCCATTTTTAATGGATTTAACTTTTTTAATAGTTTATATAATAAAATGTTTACAGTTGTTACTAATTTTTATATTTGAAATTAGTTTTAAGGAGTAAACTTGTTAGTTGGTTAAAGTTATTTTCTACAACACAATTAAACCGTTTGTATATATTATATATTTTGTTTCTTTTTTTGTTTAATGTTTTTTCACTTTTGTATATATGAGCAGAAGCAGTTAAGTAATAAAAAATTTATATTTTTTTTTTTTTATATTTGATATTAATTTTTTTCTAATTGAGTTTACAGTTTTGTGGTTTTAAATTAAATTATTTTTTTTTTTTTTTTGTAAGCACAAAAGGTTTTAAGTGAAGTAGTATCTCCGTAACACTAACTTTAAAAGTTTATTTGCTATAGTATTTATATATCATTTACCTCTTTAATATAATAGATACATTTCCACACACACACACATACAAACATACAGACATATATATATATATATACACACACACACACACACACACACATTAAAAAAATCATAAACCTATCATTGATTTTCAATTGCTCTATAAATAAACACGTGCTAAGCATCTCTAAAACAAACAATAGAATTTTTCTTTTTATTAACTACACTTAAAATTACAAACCATAGTTCAATGAACCCTTTTTATAAAGAAACCCACAACTAAATCATTGTGAAATAAATATTTTTCTCAGCAAGCGCTGTCTGATCTGCTATCTCCCCTTTGTAATATACATACAACGAATCTTTCCTGAAGCAACTGTACTTGTTTGTTTACACAGCTGCATATTGAATATAGCTATTTTTTATTACATGCTTTTACTACACTGTACTTAAAAAGCAATTAAATTATTTTCCCACATTCGGTTTTCTTTACATAATTTTATTTTCCCACATTCGGTTTTCTTTATATATATTTCAAACAATAATTTTGATTTTTAAAATTTTTTTTGCCTATTTTCCTGATACATTTTTTTTTTTTTTTTTTTTTTTTTTTTTTTTTTTTTTTTTTTTTTTTTTTTTTTATAAAAATATATATACATACAAATTACACAAATAAAATCTAAAATAAATTAAATCATACAGTATATCATTAAACTAACAAGTACATTCCAAACACTTTATTTAAAGTAGCGTAAACGAATTTTCTAAACGAAAAACTATTAAAATCAATAAACTAATATTAATTTCTTTTTCTTTATCGATATACACTGACATATAAATATTAACTATAAAAAATAAAATAAGAACACTCATAAAATCTAAAACAAATTAAATCATACACGCAAAGTAATCTTCATCTTGCTGAAACATAAATCTATGTATATATATATTCATACTACACGCACATTAAAAATCATAAACCTCTCATTGATTTTCAATTGCTCTAAAAATAAACGCGTGCTAAACACCGCTTAAACAAGCAATAGAATTTTCACTTGTAATGATTCATACCAAAAGTAGCAGAAAAAATTACAGCTGTTGATTTTGACTCAAGCATTTTTTATTTTTGCCTATATGTCGATCTGTCTGCCTATGTATGTACTAGTTGTATACTTTATCTATCTTGAAAATAATTTTATTTTCCCACACTCGGTTTTCTTTACATATATTTCACACAACGATTTTGATTTTTAAAATTTTTGTTTTGCCTATTTTCCTGATACATTTTTTATTTTATGAAAAATGTATGCAAATTACACATTAAAAATGTAACGTTTCTTCTTTTTAATAAAGAAAAAGAAAAACGGGTAAAATGGTATGCAATGCATACATTTTACATTTTAATACAAAGACAGATTCAATTATTTACTAAACACCCCCTTACATTTTGTACATATTGATTTGTAGGAAAAAACAAAAAGGGATTTGGCTCCACCACAAGCATTAAAAGATCATTAGTTCAAAATGGATTTGAAAACACACTAAAAAGAAGTTTTTTAGCACTGAAATGACAGCACCTTTAGCAAAAAAACAAAGATCTTTAGTATAAAACCGCCCTGTGGTATATGAACAGTCCTGTAGTAATTATGTTTACGAAGACACATACCCCCATGCATTCATAGTATAATACCGTCTATTACAGCCACGGACCAGATCAACAATGATGCCACCTTGCGGTAACTCCTGCTTTTAGTACCAAACTGAACAACCCTGTGTAAGTAGCTTAACATTTATATACTATATGAACAACCTTGTGTAAGTAGCTTAGCCAAGACACAAACCATTCACATCGCTGGGGCGGTGTTAGCAGAGACACAAACCAGGCAGCGCAGTCAAGTTGAATTAGAACTCTCATCTCCTATCTACTGACTACGCCAAACACAATAAGGCCCAATAATTGTTGAAAAAACCTTATCTAAATACAAACTTTAGTTCTAAGATTGATTACCTTATTTTTATGATTGATAAGCGAATAGCACCCATTTTATTAAACTAAAGCTCAAAAGAAAAAGATTGACCTGGAGAAGTCTATTATACTTTAAATAGGAAAGAAAAAGAAGATGAATACCTTGAAGAAGTCCATTTATACCATAAATGTAAATATATTCGTGAGTTTCAGCTTACTTTATGAAGATATAGGTCGACTGGAAGTCGAGCTGGTGAATACCCTTAAAACTGTGAATGAACTTTGTGAATGAACACCAATAAGACGGTGATAAGAAAATTTTGTATTCGGGGATTTCCAGATTCCTGTGTGAAGATATAGATTGTTTGGGGGTTTTACACTGTTTTATGTTCTATTTCTGAAGAATAACATTAAAGAATGTCATCGGACAACGTGCAGACAAGTCGCCAAATTATCGTAAGACAAAAAATTTTCTTCCAACATTATGCAGAATTGTCTTATAATATTCTACAGAATGTGCAGACAGATCTTAACAGAAAACTGCCGATCAATCTGTTAAAATTCAAAGGAATATTTAGACAGTTCGGGAAAAATTCTGGTGAATCGTCAGAAACAATTAAGAAATATCTGACATCAGACATGTCGGCAAGAATTGTTAAGTGGGTAGGTATATTAAGAACAAATCTGTTTACAATTGAAATTCTTTTTTTTTCCCTTATCCAAAATGTCTGTTGCCGACTAAGTTTAAGAAGATATCCGCTCAAATTTAATCGTATTGATAAACTTTTTGTTAAAAATAGCCGCTATGACAACGGAAAACTCATTTCATTAGTAAAAGTATAGTTAAGCTAGAGATTTTGTTTAAAAATATGTAAGCTTTTCAATAAATACATAATTGTTTTAGCTTAAGAAAGAAAATTAAAAAAAAACAATTTTTATTTACATAACCTGTACCTGTTAAATTTTTAAAAATTCCACAATCTTTTGACGAAAAAAAACCTCTTAAGTGTGACGAAAGATACAAACACGTGTAATATATTAAAGCTGCCAGACTTACAACATTTTTTCGCCCATTAATATCTAGATGGAAAATGTTTACATTAAAAAATTAATTTTTTTTTAATGTTTGGAAAAAAATAAAAGAACCATGTGAGTGTCTAGTTCAAAGTTTGTTTCTAATTCAATTCATGCCTAAAACACACATGCAAACATAGGTACATACATATTAATGTAAGTATGTATGTGTATATGAATAAAAAAATGTATCGAAATAATACCTTTGTATGTATTAGATTGTCGGTATTTGTTTGCTAAATTTAATTCCAACTAAAAAACGTGACAGCTCTTATGACAAAATCGATTTTGCCTCGTCAGCATTTTATTGACTTACTAATGTGTACATACATACATATGTATGTAAGTATGTACATATGTATGTACCTGCTTATAAATACAAAAATATCTACAAGTAAAACAAGAAAATAAATAATTTGCTGTTATTTCGTTTTTAGCTTAAAAATATTTTAAATTAAACGTTGACTGTATGCAGCACGAGTTTCTCGCCTGATACAATGTGTGTATGTATTGTACATACTATTTACTAATGTGAAGTAAATATATTCGATTGTGTCAGCATTGTTCAGGGCGAATGATAACAAACAGTGGGGAGAGTTTTAGTAGTGGCTAGCAGAGTTAAAAGTTTTTAAAATTTATATTCCCAAATGTGCAATTCCTGGTAAAACGGAATTAAATGGCAAAAAATATTTTTTTTATTTAAAAAAGTTGACTAATTTACGTTAAAAAATTGACCGGAATACCTATAAACAAACTGACACATAGGTACCTATGTTCCTAATTTATATACATACATACATATGTATATTGATTTGGCAAAACCTTAAAATGATCATATGCATACATATGTCTGTATGTATGTACGTACTAAATAGGTATTCTGCTCTTTTTTACTTCTTAATAAAAATGTCACACCTGTCACATTTTCGAAAAAAATAGAAAAAATGCTTTTTTGAAAAAAAATAAACAACGTTAAATTCGTTCAAAATAGTTGTGCTTAAGTTAAGATAGTCAAAATGTTTAGAAACTAAAACTGTTAAGGTTACGCTCGTCTCAGACTATTAGTAATTTATTAAAAGCACAAATCATGTTCTCTTAGTTAGTGTATAACTATAACTTAACGTCAAAAATATTTTTCTTGGAAGTTATAATTTTTACAAACTTCAAATGCTTAAAAGGTGGCACCTATCGTAACGGAATCTGTCATTCATAATTATAATCTGGGCTACCAGTTGCCGAAAGTGACAACGTAACAACGCAAAAAAAGGGTCGATTATTTTCATGTACGCTCCAAAAATTAGAAAAAGAAAATTTCAAAACTTTGTGTTGATGACGGACGACGCAAGAGCCATTGATAGGTTAGGTTGCGAAGGGCTATGACGAAGGATAATCGCTACTTTCACCCAGAGGCCAATTGAAAAATTAGAAGGAATAATTTTTGTAAAGAGCAACAAACTGTTGGTAGAAAAAAAAATGGTGTAAAAAAAGAGCGAGAGACAGGAAAGAGTTTGCGTCCATCGAACTATGCGCAAGTGGCAAACCCTGTAGAAAGTTGCCTGTTATATAGCCACCTCACAACCAATAAAGTCAGATCGACACGTACCGTCTATTTGTCAACTACACACAAGGCCGCTTTCGACAACCCTTTACTTTCGAAGGTGTTTTAAGCTATGTCTAAGTATAGTATTCTTGCAAAACGAATACCACTTTATAGGATCGCCTACACTAATGCACGACTCTTAGTTAAAATAGAGAGGAATATTTCCGAGACTTTTTCAGAACCAAAAATGTTTCAGACAAGAAAATAGCCTTTCGTAAAAACTTTTTAACATTCTCTTGGAAAAGATTATACAAGATGCAAATGTGAATAGAATTCGCACACCATACACAATGAAAGTTGGCAAAGAATCTACCGATGTGGGTCTGGCAGTTAAAAAAAAGCCAAGATTTTGCTATCAAGACGTCAAATTAATGGTCTTGGGAAAACAGTGAAAACTACGACCTTAATATAGTTCTGGGATACAGAAGTCTGAAGATCTCGCAATCATTAATTTTTAATTTATCAGTTAAAACTGCAAATCTTAAACAGTTTGGCGTAATCTTTTCAGTTGTCCCTAACCGGAAACAGTACCTGGTCTAACCCACAGTCAAAAAATGCGACCCTACGGCCTATCCTATTGTCTTATTTAAAAAAAAGGTAATTTAAACAAAAAACCTAGTTTTAAATATTTGGATGTGATAACATTTGTGAGTTATCCAATAATATCAGAAAAATATCTGGGTAATGACATTTTAATCCTTTACCACCAAAAAAACATTTAGTAGTTTTAAGAAAAATCTTCTGACATACATTAATCTTTGATTCCATGGTTTCATAGTAGAAGAAAGTAGGTACCATAATTCCTGAAACTGAATAAATGTTTGCCGAAATTAATAAATCGCTTTATGAAAGCGGTAACCAAAATTCGTCAAGCTGTCTATTACACACACTACCTTATAAAATGCGTGAGTAATGAGCACAGCGTGTGATTTAAAATCTTTGGTTACAAAAAAACCAACCCAGTTGCTTCTAAGTATATAGCTGTTTAATTTTTAAACATTTTGTATGTATTTCTATATGTCAATATGTATTTGGTATGTACACACATGCATATGTATATAAAAAATCCTTTAGGTACGGGCCTCTTCAAATTCATTTGAATTGAATTTGTGTTTAGTACATCCACACATATATTTTTGTTTTGTTTTGGAAGTTATAAAAAACAACAAAAAAAAAAAAACATTTAATTAGAAATATTAGCAAAGCGCAAAAAATTAGGTGTCTGTCCGTACCTACATATGCATGTTTTTATATATGAGAATATGTTTTGTTCCTGTACTCAGCATTGGAATCCCACGGGAATCCAATTTTATACACAAAGATTGGATAAATGAGAGCGATTTTGAGAGGAAATTTTCTTCTTCTTGCACAAAACCAACACAAAACAAACGTACCAGGGTACACTTATCAGGTAGGAGCGGTTCTGCAAAAACAACTAAAACCGTCATAAGAATGTCAGAGACCAATAACAAAAACTCACAAAATCTTTCTTTTTCTTTTTGAGCTTTTCTTACAATACTACAGTTGTTGTTTGTATAAAAGGAAGAAAATACATAAACATAAACAAAATTTGACATTAATATAACGAAATACCGTTACTCAGCTGTTTATCTGAGGCTACCTGATAAGTGTACCCTGAAACGTACTTTTTTGGGCTCATTTGGCAAATTGTCAAGCAATCAGCTGTTTGAAAGAAGAAGCAAAAAAAATGAAATTGTTTGAAAAAAACAAAAAATGCAAATTAAATACCTACGTGTCTGGCAAATAACTTAATGCCAGTGCCTTTATTTCTAAATGTTATTACATGTTTTTATGCTGATTTCTAACAAATTATAATCTTTAATTCTTAACATTTATATTTTCAATTTCTAGTAATTGCTTAAGGCATTTTATGTGTTTTTCGGGCTTGAAATTTGATTGTTTGTATTCCTGTATTTTTGCATGTTTTCGTTGTTTTGGGATATAAATTTTTGTTTATTCCCATTTAACCTAACTTTACCAAAAAAAGTAAAGAAATTTACTTATTACAACAACCCATGGTAAATTACATATTTACCAGGTGACCGCAATACGGAGAGAGTTTTCTACTTTCTTACAATTTCTTCTACTACTATTTATTGAAGTTTGCCACTAAAGTATAAAGAGTTTTTTGATGAGAGTGTCAAATTCCATATTTAAAAAAGTAAACAAAATAAAAAATATTAAAAATTCCATCACCTGGCAAATAATTTCACTATAATAACCTTAAGCCGGTACCTCGTTTGGCCACGCGGTCGTTTACAAAACTTTTCTTTTTTGACAGTTTTCGAGTTGGTTGTTCTTTTAAGTTGGCTACTAAGTCTTTTAACTTGATTGTGCTGTGTTTGTTCGAGTCTCTTTATTAGCTGTCAAAATTTATGTAAAAAAAAGATGTATAAACTTGAAAGTTTAATGAAAATCTTTAAATTTTGCTAAGTGTGTGGCCAAGAATCAATTCAATTGAAATACTGAATTGTAAATCGAAGCGAAACGTGTTTGGGGTGCATTACGTTAAAAGCTTATTAAGTTTCAAAATAATAAGAGTGACCAACTGATAATTCTATTCAGTTTAAAAACAAGCGCAACGTGTACGTACCGAACTAGATCTACTTATACAAGGTGGGCCAAAAAAAGTCTACCGAAGTTCTTTGGCTCTCATTTTTTTTCTGAATGAAAAACTTCGATTTTTGATTATGTTTATTTAAACCTTTAGAATTATATTGGGCAAGTCGAAAAGATGATATCGGCCAAATGGACGCCGTCACAATTGATTGCTATACGGACTCGTTTTATGGCATTTTTCATCACTTCAGCGGGAACTTCGGGTGACAGATTCTTGCACTTGTGTCAAATGTTGGTCTTAAAGGGGTTCCAGCGTATCGGGCTTGTTAACGTAAACACGAGACTTCAAAAAAACCCCAAAAAAAAGTCTGTAGCGGTTAAATCGGGCGATCTTGCGGGCAAATTTAAATTGCCAAAACGACAGATGAGGCGACCCGGGAACGCCGCCATAAGAATATGGCTTGTGGCTCGCGCAGTGTGTGCCGTTGCTCCGTCCTGTTGGATGCTCATGCCCTCTAATCATAATTCGTTCATATGCGGCAAAAAAACTCGGTTAACATGGCTCTATAGCGCGCACAGTCCACTGTAGTTTGACCAGCGCGAAAAAAATGGCCCGATGAGTCCTACAGCGTAAAAAGCGCACCCTGCGGGTGTAATGCCTTCTCGTGCATCACCCGCGGATTTTCAATGCCCCAGAAGCGAAAGTTTTGCTTGTTCACGTATCTGCTGAGGTGGAAATTAGCTTCATCGCTCATTATGATATTGGTCGAAAAATCGTCCACTTCGGCCTTGAGATTAAGGATGGCTAAGGCGTAGGTAACACGCGCTTGGCGGTCGACAGGCAGCAGCTGATGCATGGACTGGACTTTGTCCGAGAACATGCGCAGGCCTTTGGCTAAAATTAGCCTTAGGGAAGACCGGCTGATGGCTAATTGCAAGGCACGGCGTCTGGTCGATGTTTCTGGCGACATCTCGACTTCCTCGCCAACAGCGGCGAAATTATCGGCAAAACGGGCGCTTCGGAGCCGGCCACTCTTGGCAGCCAAACGGCGCAGTAGTTGCGCAGTCGGTGCGAGACGACCGGGGAATCGGCGACGGAATTCGCGCTGCGCCAACACCACAACGAATTGTTACGCAAAAAAATAGTAACGATTATTTCGCGTTCTTGGGCAGTATATCGCTCCATTGCTTGTTAACTTGTATTCTACATCTGTCTAGTTCACAAGTGTCAAAACAGATTAAACATTGGCCGCCATTTGCAAAAATAAGAGCTTCTTCCAAAAGGGTGATTTCTTTTGACCCACCTTGTACATGATAGTGTGTAAACATCCCAACTAAAATTTTAGGTTATCAAAAACTTTTTCCGGTTTTTAATTTGTTTAATCTACTTAAAAATATTTTTTGTCTTGAATAAATATTAAATAACAAATATTATATTAAAATAATCTATGAAATTTTCTAAGACAGTTGTAAAATAAACACAATAAAATATGTGTGTAAAGAAATAATCTTTCAGAGATAAATCGAAAAATGCCATAAATAACAAAAACTAGAAAAAATTATTATGGTTTTTTGTTAGAACCTTAACCAAAACATCGATTAAAATATATTTGTTTATTCTCTTAAAAAGTTTTTATAGTTGCGTGACACTTTTTTTTAATAAATCTATTGGAAAATTTTTAAAAATATGGAAAAACTTTTTTAATTTTTGTTTTTGTTTAAGAATCAAGGAATCTTATCGATGAGGTCACTAAAGATAATTTCATTTCATTGCATGTTGTTTTGAAAAATTATATTTCACTGTTGTTGTTACATTATTTAACCATGTAAATTGTGTGATGATGATGTTATGGCTGTATAGTTTAATTTAAAACTAAATTTGCATGGTAAAGACGACAAAATCAATATTAATGTAAAACGAAATAATGTCAATAATGACTTGCATTCAGGCCAGTTTTTTTTTATTTATGTTTATCTTAAACCGATACGCAGTTTTTGTCTGATATTAAGGCTGCCGTAATAAGTGTGTACAAAAACGGAATTTTCATGCCTAGTTTTTCTACAAATACTTATAATGTCAGCCTGAAATTTCGACAAAACTGCGTACAGGCTTTTGCGAAGTATGCATAGATTCCATATTGTTGTTGTTAATTCCTTAAAAGCCTAAAATTAATATATATGTAGGCGTGAAAAGTGTTTTTTTTTTGTAAAATTTCACACCTTTAATTATATGAAAAATTCAAATCTAAAATCCGGCAGCACTGATTCTAATGCAAAATGTAACGGCATGATCAAGTTGTATTTAACAAGAAAGGAGCAACTGTTTAGCTGACTTATTTCCACCATATGTTTTATAGTTTAGCTTGGCAAATTTTTTATGTTATATTATGGTTGTGTATACTGTGTGTATGTGTGTTAGACACAGTTTTGACGAAAAAAATCTAGAATTTAGCAACAACAAAATACATGCTTAATTTTTACAGGAAGTTGTTGTAGGTACAAGGTCACCTTATTATTTCACCATGTTTTAAAGCTTATTAATCAACTCGTATGAATTTTAGCAATGTCAAGGTCGTTGTGTAATAAGAAAAATGTTTGTACGTACGCTTTTCTGCACAAATTCAGTCATAATTAAATTTTGTTTATGCTGTTACTATTAGTATATTTTACGTGTTGTAATTTTTATTTTTAGAGTTCATTAAGTTATTATAAATTGTGGTAAAATTATATTTATGGAGTCATTAATTTGTTATCTCAGATTAAATTTTTTTTGCATGTAATTTAGTTTTACAATAGACCCTTTGTATTCATTAGCGAAAGTTGTAGCTTAAATTAATACGTGCGATAACATAATGCTATAACCATAACCATTGCCATAAAAAACAAAACTCAATTGGTTTCTAAGGTTATGGTTATGGCGTAATGGTAAGCCACCTATAATCAAATACAGTTTCGTCCATAAGTTTGGTTCGAACAGCTGTTTACTGTGGTATGGTTAAGTCACGCATAAATAAACCTTTTATTGGTTTCTATGGTAATGGTTTTGTCGTTATGATAAGTCTCCTATAGTAAAATACAGCTTCGTCCATAAGTTTGGTTCGAATAGCTGTTTTGTTTGGTTACGTCACATATATGTAATTTAACCTTATATCCTATTCCATCTACAAAGGCGGCATGGGTATTATATACATACATACAAACATACATATACTAGACTTACACGATGAAATTTTTTTTAAATTACTTCTATGACATTTCATGTTTCTAGACAAAGGCAGCAAGCAGGCTCTTCTTCACCCTTTTTTGTCTACAAACAAAAATTATATGGAAGTAATAGGTATAATGAAAAATTTCATCATGTAAGCCTGTTATACTATTTTACTCAAATGGCTGCTATAGACAGTTTGTTCCATTAGCCGAACGTAGAAACGATTTTCATTCGCTTCAATATTTTACGCTTTTTCTTAAATTTTTGATACCAAATTTCGAGATGTCTTCCTTAACGTAATCATTCAATCAGAGGAAGTTTTGGTCTTCCCCTTCTGCGTGTTACATCACCAGGTTTGAAATGACTTCCTAGCTGGAGCAGCTTCATTCATTCTAACAACATGATCTAGTCAACGAAAATGTTAAAGCGGGATTTAACCTTTAACGTAGATCGGTCTATAGATTACCAACAGGCGTAAAAAAATGATTTTTCCATGCCCTCAGCACTCTATCTGTTTCAGTCACCAGTGCCTCGTTTCTGTATGGTATGTGAGAAGTTCTTTAGTCGAGAAATTTATAGTCGCCCTGTCAAGGACAGAATGAATCAAAGAAAAACTATTATAAATTTTTAATGTTAACTTGCAATATATTAAAATTATATGACTTGCCCTGTTAATAACTGGAACACTTCTATAATCTTAAAAAATTTCTCGATGCAAAAACTTCTCGCAAGTTACAGAAACGAGGCACAGATTACCTTCTTCAACTCTACAAGAAAATGCACCTATACCCACGCCTTGAGTTTGTTGTTTTCTCTTTAATATAATTTTTAGACTTCATTTTGCCTCCTGATTATCTCGATACGATTGTATTCACGTCTTTCCATTAATCTCTTCTTTCTGCGGAAAAGAAGTTTTTCCTCTCTTCTTTACTACCTATATCTTACCTTATCAAGAGGTGTTGCTACTTACTGCAGTGTTGCCCTGTATGCCGTATTTTCCGCTTCAGTAGCATTACAATACTCTTGGGTGTACCATGGGTTTATTGGGGAAGGCTCCTGGTACCCAAGTAACAATATTTTGTCTTTTTTCATGGAGTTGGCAATACTTTGCGATTGCGCTGCAACATTATCGGGACAAGAAGATATTTCTTGAAACAGCTGAGTCAATCGAGCGGAGTAAGACGTTGCTGCTTATTGTGTTTACAGTTTTCCAACGTCAGGCCTTCGTGCTATAACAGATCTGTTTCAGTTTGGCCCAGATTTTCTCCTTTTGGCAAAATTTGCCACTAAACGTAAGTAGTTTTAAAACTGTTTTCATACATAAATATGTATGTATGTATAAATGTAGGTACATATCGTTACCCTAAAATAGAAAGACCCTATTTGTTAAGCCGAATTTTTTTTTTGGCTTATTGTGATATATGAGCAGACCATTTATCAAAATAAACGAAAACCTGGGTTTTAAAAAAAACACGAGTTAGGGACTTGTTATATTAAGGTAACGATATGTATGTATGTACATATTTACTTTTGGAATTTTATCTGCTTTTTAATGTATCAGTTAACAAAAATCTGTCAATTCATCATTTAATATAAAACAAAATCTTTACTTACGATAAAAAAAAACAATTTTTTTAATTACGTTCAATGTGCAAAAATGTAAAATAAGAACTAGAATCGTTTATTTCTTTAAAAAAATAAAGTGATTGATTTTGCATTTATTATCTTTTTTCATGGTAATGTTGTTTATAAATAAATTGCTGACTCGTCATTACATTTTCAATAACAAAAAAATACAACAAGAATAATAAATAAAAGTAAATACGTATGTACATACAATTGTACATACATATGTATGTATGCATATATCATTGTGCATGCAAATAAATATTTAAAATAAAGCAATAATTTATTTTTTTAATTTATATGACAATCAGATGTAAGAAAATATAAAAAGAAAATTTGTTTTTAATAAAACATAAAATTAATTGATTATTTAGAAGAGACATGCATTTTTATTAAATCAATTATTTGTTTAATTAAAGGCAAACGAAGGAAATAAAAAATATCAGGGGCCAAATCGTCGCATTCGATTCGAATCGAAATTTCACTCGATCGATCGAGTTGTCAATGCTTTAAGTGTAGGAATTCTAATAAGAATTTTAAAATTTCGATTCGAATCGAATGCGACGATTTGGCCCCAGAATAAAAACTTTTTAAAAAAAAATTTTGGTTGGCATATCATGGTTATGCTTTTTAAAAATTATTTAAACCTATCAACACTCTAGGGGAAAGTTACGTCTTTCGAAATCAAGAAACTATAATTCCTATAACAAAATCACAGAAAACTTGTGTCATCGAGTACCGTAATTTGCCTCGTGTTAAATATAATAAATAGATTTAATATAAGAAAATCCATATAAATCAAATTAACAAACACATTCAGTAATACATAATACCCTCTTTCTTATACCCTTCACATAAGTAATAAGGGTATATATGTATAAGTTTGTCATTCCGTTTGTAATTTCTTTATTATCCATTTGGATCCTTATAGATAGAGAAGCCGATTTAGCGATGTCCGTCCGTCCGTCTGTCTGTCTGTCCGTCTGACCGTCTGTTATTAGTATAAGTGTTCATACATATAACAGCATTGCCATACAAAGCTTAATTTAAACATTTTTAAAATCGCTCCTACGGCTTCCAGGGTTCTCCTACAAAGGTAAAATGTAAGACCGACCCAAATTATTTTTTCCATCGAAACATTTTTGTGGAACATACTTACTCTCTATCTCCAGCCCCTGACATGGTTGCCATACAAAATTTTAAAAAATAAGGTAAAAACCGCTACAGATTCCCCGGAGTCGCCCGTAGATAAAAAAAAATGTATCACAGACCCCTATTAGTTTTTCCTCCCAAACGTATTCCTAGAGCATACTTACCTCCTATCTCTACGCCCTAAGGGGGTTGCCATACAAAATTTACAAAAATGATATGAAAATGCCCACAACTTCTTCAGAGTTGGCCTTAGAGCAATAAAGTGTACGACCGACCCCCAATAATTTCTTCTCCCAAACATATTCCTAGAATATACTTACCCCCTATCTCCACGCCCTGAGGGGGTTGCCATACAAAATTTACAAAAATGATATGAAAATGCCCACAACTTCTTCAGAATTTGTCTTAGAGCAATAAAGTGTACGACCGACCCCCATTAGTTCCCCCTCCAAAACATATTCCTAGAATATACTTACCCCGTATCTCCACCCTCCAAGAGGGTTGCCATACAAAATTTGTAAAAATTAGGATAAAAACCCCTACAACTTCCCCGTCACCCGCAAAGCGTTAAAAAATGACACCGACCCCAGTTTAAAAATTAGAAATATTTCATAAGTAAAAAAATGGGTACAAAGAAAAAAAAGTTTGGGATTACGAAAGGTCAATGTGAAGGGTATATAAGATTCGACTACCAACTCATAGGCGGCTATATGGAAATTTTTACATATAAAACAAAAAAAAAACTAAAAAATTTAATTAAAATAAATTTTAATGCATCAAGCAAGTCGAAGCAAGTCGGCGGCGGCTAAATTGCTGACTTTGAGCAAAACGAATTGTTTTGTTTGTTTGATTTGAAGCTTAAAAACATGACCAATAATTTTTTAAGTTATAAATTGTTACTTTAACTTCTAATATTTGTAAAGTTAACATTTACTTTTATAAAAAAATATATAATATATGTGTGTGTGTGTTTATTAAACAATTAAAAAGTTAGAATAAGAAATCCATATGCGATTGTATTTTTAAAACTATTTTATAAGGTCAAACAATGGTATATGATGTTTTTATTATTTATGTATGTATGTACTTTTGTTTAAACTTTTATTTACAAAATAATACAACAAAAATTTTTTTAAAAGAGATATACATAAGTAAGACATTTGTTGCATAATTTTTTCTTTAGTCGAAAATGTTGCTGCGCTGTAGCTAAACGTTTCGCCTTTTGAAAACCGCCAGGAACGCATTGTAATAAAATTTTTTTTAAGAATTGTTTATATGTTTTTAAATAATTAATTTAATTTAAATAATTTTTTTTCGTTTTCTTACAGACATGATACTTCTCTTTATGACTTCATATAATAAACAGTTATGTTTTACTAAACGCCAGGTATGTGATTTAAGATTTTTTTAATGTAAATTTTAAATATAATTAATAATGAACTTTTAAATTAAACTTATAACTTTCCTTTTTTATTTAGGCTTTTTAAACAAAAATTTTAAGAAAAAAAAAATTAATAAAAATGCTACGAAACAATATTGAATTTTTTTTACAAGAAAGACCCCAAGCAGTCCATTGGCTAATTAATAAAATAACTCCGTGGTTCGTCTTGATTGTAAACTTCTGTTCTCTTTAAATTGATTTTGAAACCAGTTTGGTCCTATGGTAAATAATTTAGGGCACTGCCTCCAATACTAGAAAATTCAACGCCGTCTAAAAGTCCTACAAATTATAACTACTGCTTCTTGGTATATTGAAAACAGCAACATCCATATATAAAAGTTTAACTAGATATATGCGAAATTTCAAACTACGTGGACTGAGACATATTAAAATATGGCGAACACACTTGTATAAAAAGAAGTGGTAAAACCTTTGAGGTGGACTTATAATTTATGTTGAGAACTTGGATTTTGTCTGTTGCGTTTGGTAAAGCGTCTTCGATCCACCTGATTTTTTCCCCCAAAATGTGGTGTCCTCATACTTTTTGTGCTTCGGTTCCACAAACTTTTTTAAATATTTGGTTATTGTAACAAAATAAGCACTTAACGGCCATTAGCTGTGACATCTTCCGAGATAAACCTTATCAAATATTTCATAAAATGTGTCCGTTTGTATGGGTGTTACCACTTTCCGTGCTCTCTTTAAACAAAAATTCAACAAAAAGTCAAAAGAAGTCAATGTTTGTCATACATCTTAGAACCCTTCTGCTCCCTTTGAGCAACAGGTCAAGGCTTCCCTATCCAACCTGGGCAACAGAAGCCGAAAGATTCCGCAATCAATCCTGTGCCTCTAGCCTTGGTGCATTGAGCATTTAAGACCATTTAACGAAAGAATGGGAAGCGGAGTTTATTTTTTTTTAAAGAATATGTCCTGGAGATGTCTTCCGTCGAGTTGAACACACTGTTAAAAACTGAGCCTTGTGCTCTGCGCCACACCCTGCAGTAAACTTGGTTTAATTGAGCTGATTTCTGGACGAATATTTTTCTTTAAAGCCACAAGAGATTGGGAATTGTTATTATAACCCTCTCTGTAAAGTAGCCCCATAAAATATCCATGGGAGTTAGATCGGGTGAACTTGGTGGCCATGGGATGTCCCAAAAGCGACAGATTAGTTTTTGGGGGAAATTTTCCCAAAGCAAATTTATCAAAGCTGTGGCTGTGTGTGCAGTCGCCTCATCCTGTTGGAACCACGTGTGTAAAGAGTACGATAGATAAGATCGCAGGTTTGACAAAAAGAATTCCGTAATCATGCGTCGATTATTTTCACCGTTGACTTTCCGTCGCCTGGCATCGAGAATTTTTGAAAAAAAATGGTCCAATCTCATGCGTAGATAAGGCACACCAAACAGTTACCCTGGGGCAATGCAATGGTTTTTGATGTTTCAATCGAGGGTTCCGCGTTCTTGGAGACCTGTAACGGCAGTTTTGCTTGTTGACGTGGCCGTTTAAATGAAAATGAGCCTTGTTGCTTCAAAATATGAGATTTACATTGCGCAAACGCTCTAACATCGTTTCACGGAAATTCTTGCGTAAATCAAAGTCACTTTCTTTCAGTTCTTAAACGATTTATATTTTAAAAGGATGGAACTTCTGATTTTTTTTAATTTCATGAATAATCGCTCTTGGAAGTCTCACTGAGGCTTTTCTTTTTCGTATTGAAAGTCGCGGATTTTTACATAAACTGCTTTCAACCTGTTCAATGTTTTTGGGAGTCCTTAAAGATCGACTGGGCCCTGGCCGTGGGACATTCATAGCCGAAGCAGTTGCGCGGAATCTCTGCACCCACGAACGAATTTAATTTACACTAGGTCCATAAGGTAGTCTCAAAATACCAAACTTTAAACAAAATTGTCAACGGGAGATTACGTAAGAATTATTGCTCTTAAAAAATGTCTCAGCAACAAACGCACGATGCTTACTCGGCTACTGCGACATCGTGACTGTCAAACCCGCACAATCGATAATTCCAACGGCGCTACCCTCCCTCCACACCGTTTATTACTTTTTGAAATAATCGCATTTAAAAATATAAATTTGCCACCAGACACCCCGTATAAGATTCGGCTCAGCCATATAAAGCGTCTTTACTTATTAAAGGAAAAAGTTTCAATATTGTTTTATGTAAACAAAGAGATATTTATCGTAAATAATGTATAAATATATAAGAACATCTTTGTAAAAAATATTCTTTTTAAGAGTTTTATTTCTTAAGCCATTCCGATAGGAAAAGTGTACATTTCTGCGGAAATGCCCATACAAGAACGCAGCATTATTCTTTGTTTTATATGCAGTTTTGTTTGACATATTTTTTTTTCTAATAAAAGTTTATTTATGTTTATCTATGTAAATATGTAATTTATCTTATTTTTTTACAGATAAACAACATTTTAACAACGTTTTACTCAACATAACAAAGAAATTTGTTAAACTAAAAAGCCAAAAAAACAAAACAACAACAAAACCAATTCCAAAACAATTTTTATTATTAATAATCTCATCTTGATTGTAAATTAGTTCCTTTTCTTTATTTTTCCGATTTATCCATCTAACAGATACTTCTTCTATTTCTGCTAGAAAGAATAACGTAATTTGTTGAAAAAAAGGCTTAAAATAGTTGTTAAATATTTTTTTTTTTTAGATTAAAAAGTTATAAATTGTAAAAAACACTAGAGGCTTTTTCCAAATCCCAACATTTCTTTAGTATTAAAACTAAGTTAAATCAGCTTAAATTCGCCTTTGAACTCCTTTGAAAGTTGTCTCTTAAGGCTGCTTCGAATAAAAATGAAAATTTCAAAAATGAAATTTAAGCGCAAATATGGCTGTTTAAATATTTGAAAGTAAATTTGGTTGTTTTTATTATACCCTTAGGTCCCTTTAAAAAACAACAAAAAAAACCAAACAAATTTAAAAAAATATTTTATGTTGTTTTATTTTTATGGTATTTTTTTGTTTAAATATAAGTAAAATATAAATAAGTTTTTTTAAAAACAATCCTTTAATAAAGTCAGCTTTTAAGTCAGTTGAAAGTCGATTTTCACTTAGTTTTTCATTCAAACCAGTCTAAGCAGTTGTTCCTTATTTTCTTGCTATTAGTGTTAGTAATTTGTTTGTGTGTGTTTTAAATTTGAACGAAAATCAATTAAGATGGAACCCTTTTCACCGGAATTATTATGGATTGTTGTGTTAGGCTTTATAATTGCGTTCGTTTTGGCTTTTGGCATCGGTGCCAATGATGTTGCAAACTCTTTTGGCACAAGTGTGGGGTCTGGCGTTTTAACCATACGCCAGGCCTGTGTTTTGGCTACGGTCTGTGAAGTTTCGGGTGCTGTATTGATTGGTAATTGAGAAATTGAAGATAATAAAGAATCAGAATTTAAATATTTATTTTTCTTTTTACTTCAGGCTACAAAGTATCGGACACAATGCGTAAAGGCATTCTGGAAGTTGGTCTCTATGAAGGTTTCGAAAATGAACTTATGTTGGGATGTTTAGCTGCCTTGGCCAGTAGTGCTATATGGCTTTTGGTAGCTACCTTCCTAAAACTGCCCATTTCCGGTACGCACAGTATTGTGGGCTCAACTATTGGCTTCTCTTTAGTGGCCAGAGGCACCCAAGGTTTGAAATGGTCTACCATGGGTACCATAGTTGGCTCATGGTTTATATCGCCCGTTTTAAGTGGTCTCGTCAGTATTCTGCTCTTCTTAGCCATTCGAAAGTTCATATTGCGTGCCAATGAACCTCTAAAGGCCGGCTTTCGCTCCTTACCCATATTTTATGGTGTAACGTTTTTCATCAATGTCATTAGTGTAATGTTGGATGGTCCCAAATGTAAGTATTTGATGGAAAATATAAAATCGATTATTAAGTTTAAATCATTTTTTATGTCTTTAGTGCTTTATATGGATAATATACCCACCTGGTTGGCTGTGACTGTTAGTGTTGTTTTAGGTCTCGCTGTGGCCATATTGACTCATTTCTTGGTAGTTCCCATGCAAAAGCGTAAAATCGCCAAACAATTAAGAGCTAAGAATCCTGTCAAATTTCAATTTGAAGATTCTGTTGGTGGGTAACAATGAAACACAGAAATTGTGAAAAAAAAACTTAATTTAAATTTCTTCTTCCTTAAAGAATCCTCGCCGTCCGGTAGCCCTAAGAAAAACCGTCGCCCTTTGTCGTTGGTGAGCGATGGCAAGCAACTGCCTGCAATTGCCGAAATAACCGAGCTGGCCTCGTTAACAGATAATTCCCCCAAAACCTTTAAATTAGGTCCTTTTGCCCTTAATGGCAAACAGAATGGTTCAACTCCCGATGGCTATAAAATCAATCCCGAAATTATTAAGAAAGCCGAAGATCTCCTAGGCAAAGCCAGTTTGGATAATACTGATCTCACCATAACCAGCCTTAATTTCATAGATGAACATCAAAATGGAAATGGTTTAAATGGCTTTACGAATGGCTTGCAAAAGATATTAACAGAAAAATCTGCCTACATCGAAGATTGTTTTGACTCTCAAGGCCAACAGGACAAAAAAGAAAATCGCCTAGAATCAAGAGAGCTTCCTAATAACCTTGCAGTTGCAGCTGTTGTAAATAATAACATCAGCAATATCAAAAATTCAACTACTGCCTGCTCTACATTGCCACAAAATGATTTCCCAAACAAAAACCTACTACAGCCTGAAAAGAATCTTACAATCGTTGAAAGTGGCTCTAGTTTGGATATGATGATTTCCTCTTCGCTCTCAGCAAATTCCAGTAAAGTTCCTTTAATCGAAAGCAAAGAGGCCATCAATGACTTTAGGGAGGGGTCATCAGCCCAGGGAGATGAGGAAACAGAGGAAGTTTCAATGCTATTTTCATTTCTACAAATTTTAACCGCCACCTTTGGCAGTTTCGCCCATGGTGGTAATGATGTCAGGTAATTTAAACAAAGATCTTAATATTAAAAAACTATTTTTTTAAACAATTTTAAACTTTTTGTATTACAGTAATGCCATTGGTCCCTTAATTGCTTTGTATATGATTTATCGTGAAGGTTCTGTGATGCAAAAGGCCGAAAGTCCCATATACATCTTGATTTATGGTGGCATTGGCATTTCCATTGGTTTATGGCTTTGGGGTCGCAGAGTTATTGAAACGATTGGCAATGATTTAACTAAAATTACCTCATCGACGTAAGTGTTTGTAGAAAATGTTAATCAAAATATTTAACTTAAGAATTTCTTTTTTGCATAAACGGTTTTTAAGCTTAAGAAGTGATTTATATGGTCAATTTCACGTAAAACGGCCTAAATTGGGGAAAAGTTAATTTTTTTTATTAAAAAATCAATGAATTTACGTCTTAGTTTAAAATATCCTATTTTTAAAGCTTTTATTTAGTTCCATTTAATTTAAAATGTTTGATCTCAAAGAAGATTCTAAAATAAATTTTTATATTTTTCAAATTAATTTTAGGAATTTAAGCTTAAAATTTTAGTTTTTTATTAAAAAAAACAATTGAAGGGTTCGTGTGAAGCTAGCCAGCTGGTTTCCATAATAAATCTAATTATGTATGTTTTTTCGTTTACAGCCCGAAACACTGTGTAGTTGCCCGTTGTATCTTTTTCCTAACAATCTTATGGTAATGTTATATCGGGCAGTGGCAGAAAACATACTCTGTCACCTCCAGATTTCCTTCTCATTCTTACGAATCCTACAGTAATCTGTAGTGCTGGGATCCGAAGTGCTCGTCCTAACCGGACAGTGCTCAGTTATATACGACGCCAATTGTGGTGCTTATACCCAGTCTATCCAAGTTCATTAGCAACCTAGTGCATGCTGAGCTCAACCATGACCGTAAGGCCCTAGTTATCCTGCAGGCACTCCTGTTCCCTCACTGAAGATTCGTAATGGTTAGAATTCATGTTCTTCTCTTTCCGTAACAGTGACCCATTAGGGGTTTAACAGTTTCCTTCTTATATGTCAACTAGAGGGAGGAGTTATTACGAGCGAACTCGTCGGCAATTTCATTGCCAACTATGCTGCAGTGCCGCGAAAGTAACGTAGTTGGCGTTAACATGATCACAGTTCCACCTTCCTAAATTTAGACTTGAAATAATGCCTTTTCTGGTTTTTAAGTGACCTCAATATCCTTTCTAATATGTTCCACTAGAAGCACTGTTGCCCTTAAAGTAACAAGTATTTTCGCCTTTACCAATGAATGCTCAAGACTGAATACATCGCCTGCACTTGCAACCGTCTCTCTACCTTCAGCATCAAACACTGACCGTTAGGAGTCGCAAAGGAAGTAAAAGAACTCCACCTAGTAGTGTTCTACTTGTCATTACATTCCTATAATCTACCTCTCCTAGTCTAGGATTTATAAGCCTTAAACCAGGTGTCCCTTCCTTCTCTATGACAAGTTGATAACGCCTTTACACGTCTCTAGCCGTGGGGTCCGTCTTTTCATAGGGACTGAAGCCAGTACTAGTTTTGGTCTGCCTTTAGGCTCTTTTGATACAGGTGATGTCCTCTGTGCTAAGAGAACAGAGAAAAATTAAATTTAGCTCTTTCCTAGAGAGTATTTGTTACGATTGTACGTTGGTACAATTATAATAAAACGATTAGAAGTTATATTTAAGATGTTATATATTCAAGATCAAATATAGAACTAAAGCTAACAAGAAGTAAAAGTAAAAATATCGTTTATTTAAAAGAGTCTGGAGTTGCCAGACTGTCACTAGTATTCTGGTGTTGCCAACATCTCCCTCTTTTTAGGAAGGAGAGTACCGTCGAGGAGCACGATGTCTTCGAGTAGATCTACGGGGTTCTGGATTCTCAAGAGTTCCGTCCGGTAGCTCGCAATCTTGTGCCAGTGGCATTCCGTCATCGGTTACCGTTTGCGGAGTTGTTGTCATTGATTCAGCTACATCTTCTACAGTCTGTTCTGTGAGCATATTCCCTGGTTCCTCTGTAAAGACGTTTTCACTCGAAGGTAACGGCGAAACCTCATCTGAAAACCGCTCGCGAAGTTGATTTATATGAGATCTTATAAGAGTATTTCGCCGATGTGTGAATACCAATACGTTGTAGATTACCTCTCCGACCTTCTCAATTATTTTACCAGAAACCCACGCCATCTTATTTCTATTAAAAACTTGAGCATATACTTTATCGCCAGGGTTGAAACTTCGTCTTTTTGCTCCATGCTTTATATTGTAAGCATGCTCCATGTAAGTATTTCGCTTTTTATCTGTTACTGGTGAACATTTCAGAAGGTCGAGCGGTATCTGGAGACGTCGACCGATGAAACACTCCGAAGGACTTCGACCGTCTGGTGCATTTGAATTTGGGGTTGCCCTGTATTGGGATAAAAAGTTAAGCAAGTTAACATTATCGTCGGGAAATTCATCACAATATGATTTTTCAAGAGCTCGCTTTATAGTATCCACAAAACGCTCGGCTTGGCCGTTTGATTGGGGATGGTATGGCGGGGTAAATATTTGGTGTATTCCTCGTTCCTCGCAAAATCGTTTAAACAATGAGCTGGTAAACTGGGTCCCGTTATCTGACACGATGACGTTAGGTTGCCCATAACGGCTAATGTAGGCATGTAATTGTTTTACAATTTCACTCGCTGATATTGTAGTTATTTGTATAGCCTCTGGCCACTTAGAAAAAGCATCTACCAAAATGAAATAGTATTTACCTCGCAATGGTCCGGCAATATCGATGTGTATGCGATCGAGTACCTTGTCTGGTGTTGGCCATGCACTAAGAGTAGACTTTGTTGGAGATTTTGCTGCCTTCGCACAATTGTTGCAGTTTTTAACGTAATGTGAAATATCAGCATCTATTTGTGGCCAGTAAACGTACGATCTGGCAAGGCTCTTCATCCGTTCAACGCCCGGATGCCCCTTATGTAGTGTTTTCAAAATTCTTCTGCGAAATACATCAGGTATTACCACTCGATCCCCTGACATAATGCATTCATCGGCAACATACAACGATCCCCTTCGGTTGAAAAATGGCTCGACATCGGACGAAATCATTTTTGTAGCACAAGGCCACCCCTCTCCCAAAAATCTGATTACCTTTTGGAGAGTGGCATCTTTTGAGGTAGCGATTTTGACCATTTCCTTTGTAATTGGCATGTGTCTCATGTTATCCTGCAAAACAAATCGTATATCGTCTTCAGTTTGCACTACGGCTATTACAAATTCTTCATCTTTAGTTTCATTATTAATAAACCGAGACAGTATATCCACATTTCCGAACTCGTTCGTGTTTACGTACTGAATTTTAAAATTATAACTCATCAACCCGAGTGCCCATCTTTGCAGCCTATTTGCGGTGTGCGTAGGAATACCTCTTTTTGAACCGAAAATTGCAAGTAGCGGCTTGTGATCCGTCAACAAGGTAAATTGACGCCCGTAAATCATTCTGTGGAATTTTGTACATCCGTAAACCAGAGCTAAGGCTTCCTTCTCTATTTGGCTGTACTTTTGCTCCGCTGTAGTAAGTGCTCTGGAAACGTGATAAATAGCCTTTTTTGTTCCGTCTGGCATTTGATGAAAAATTTGTGCGCCGATTCCTACAGTGGATGCATCGGCCGCCACAAAAATTGGTAAGTCTGGATCATAATGAGTCAACAAAAGATCTGATTGAAGGATCTGCTTAAATTCCTGGAATGATGACTCGCAATCCTCTGACCATTCCCACTTAGCCTCGGTTTTAAGCAGGTCGTCTAAAGGCTGTCGGATGTCACGCATACATTTTATAAATTTGCCATAATAGTTTATAGCCCCTAAAAATGAACGAAGATCGGATACGTTTTTCGGTCGTGGCATTTTCTTTATAGATTCAACTTTGGCAGGATCTGGGTGGATGCCCTTGCTGTCCACGATATGTCCCAGATACTTTATCGACGACTTTAAAATGTCGCACTTATCCCAGCGAATTGTAAGGCCGTGTTCTTGAAAACGTTTTATAACTTCTTTTACCTTAATGGAATTTTCTTCTATGGTGCGTGATGCGACTATGACATCGTCTAAATATGCAAAAACGCCATCAAGACCAGCAAGGATAGTGTCCATCGCTTTTTGGAACGCTCCGGGTGCCGATGTTACTCCCGGGGGTAAACGATTAAACATATATAGTCCCTTATGGGTATTTATAGTCAGTAGTTGCTTAGAATTTTCATCCACCTCAAACTGAAGATAGGCATCCGATAAATCTATTTTGCTAAAAACTTTGCAGTTAGCCATCATAGCAAAAATTTCGTCTGCGTGTGGCAGTGGGTAGAAGTTCGATTCCATACATTGATTTAGCCCAGTTGAGTAATCAGCGCAAATTCGTATTCTGTTGTCTGATTTACGTACAACTACAATTGGCGCTGCCCATTCGGAGTGTGTTATAGGTGTTATTATACCCTCAGACTCTAATCTACCTAGTTCGGATTCCACCAATTGTAGTGTCGCATATGGTACAGGCCTTTTTGGTCTAAATACTGGTTCTGCGTCTTGCTTAATCTTAAGTGCTAGTTTAAATTTTGTACAATGTCCAGTTCTATCATTAAGTACGTCAGGGAACTGTTTTTTAATATCATTAAAAATTACCTTTTTTTGTTCCGTGGCTGATATAGCACTGCACATATAATTTAAGTTTTTATCCCAATAATTGAACTTGTCGATCAGGTCGGTACCAAACACATTTAAATTATTCAATTTTGATACAAATAATGTGGCGGTTATCTTATTATCGTTGTGTTCTAGTTGGGTTGTAAACTCGCCGATTATAGGTATTCGGTTATTAGAGGCGTCTGCTGCTTGCTGCATACAATCGCGCAATTTTGGTTTGCCTATACAAATCCAATTAGACTTTGAGATAATCGTTACATCTGCTGCTGTATCCAATTGTAGTTTTAATTGCTTAGTCGCTATTGTGATTGTTATGTATTTACGTCGTTCTATATGATTGTAAACAGCCAATACGTTATGCGTTTGTGTAGGTGTAGTTGCCACAATATTTGTGCGCATGACATTTCTATTTTGTTCAACGTTTTTGCTCTGATTTTGCATGTGCGATGTATGCTTTTTCTTGTCGTATTTCAATGTATTCTTTGAACGAAAACACCCGCAGTACCCATCTTTGTGGCCTATTTTACCACATTCTTCGCATTTGTGTTGTGTATAGGGGCATTCCCTTACATAGTGCATTTCGCCACACTGCCAACAGGGACGTGTAGGCCCAATGTAGTTCTGTTTATTTGAAAAATTTTTAGGTTTAATGAATGCGGTTTGTTCGTGCTTATCTTTTTGGTATGATACTGCGTTTACTTGCGGCGTCTGAGTTTCCACAAGACTTGCATCGCTTTTAAGTATCATCATCCTTTGCACTTCAATTATTAGTTTTTCTAATGTTATCTCTTTTTCGTTGTCCAATATATTTATAAGTTTACTGCGAACCTCTATGTAGACAGGTGATTGCAGTCCGATAACAAACATGAGACACTTAAATTGGTGCGCCGTCATGTGCTTAATATCAAATTTTTCACACATCTTGTTTACCCTACCAGCATATGAAATGAAATCTTCGTTTTCATCCTTCACATTTTTAAGGCAGTTATAACGGGCATTGAACAGCGACTCTTGTCTGTCAAATAAAGCAGAAAGTGTGGTGATTGTTTCAGTAAATTTGAGTTCCTGTGGTTTTCTAGGTAATAAAAAATCTGCATATCGGTCGTACACTTGTTGATTTAACTTCCTTAGAATAAGACGAACTTTGGATGCATCGTCCAGTGATTTGGCGTCTTCTGCGAAAAGCGCTTCATGACGGCTGTACCAATTTGAAAAAAACAAGTTTGATTCTGGATCATGATAAAATTCGTTTATGCTCTTGGACAACACATCCATCAAACTTTCCTGGCCAGCAATGGCAGACTGCTGTGATGTGTTCGCTACATTCGATGACTGTAAAATGCCGGCAAGAGTTTCAATCAAGTTTTGCTGCCGCGTTGCTGACTCGTTCTGTTGCACCAGCAATTTGGTTATCACACTTTCAATTGAATTATTCATTTTATTTTTATGTGTGTCACTTTTACGTGCGTTCTAAAACCTCGTCGCCACTGTTACGATTGTACGTTGGTACAATTATAATAAAACGATTAGAAGTTATATTTAAGATGTTATATATTCAAGATCAAATATAGAACTAAAGCTAACAAGAAGTAAAAGTAAAAATATCGTTTATTTAAAAGAGTCTGGAGTTGCCAGACTGTCACTAGTATTCTGGTGTTGCCAACAGTATTCAACTTTTAACCAAATCTACAGCAGACGTGACAAACAGCACATATCCTTTCACGAATCTTTTCATCATTAGTCAAAAGATCTTGGGGTGTGGCCTCGTCCTCCTGAAAATTCGCAAGGTGGGTTATCAGTTCGGTTGGAGCTGCCACTCTTTTGGTATATAGAGCTACAAAAAAGTTCAAGGGTCACGAAAGTGACAAACTGGTCACGCGTAACATATCATGAGCGTGAGTGATTTATTTTGGAAAATGAAGAGGAAATCTTCCAAAGCATAAGTCTTAAAAAATTAACTAAGTCGTCCCAGCTGTCTGGCTGGGATTTATTTTTGCCCAAAAGAAAACGGGTTAAATTACCTACTGTGGGACAGTCGCAGGGCGTATGCGGACTAGGCTACTGTTATTGCATCTTAGGGTAGTTGTTAGCAACTAATTTCTTAAGCTTATTATGAGACATTCAGCACTGTTACCAACCACTTTGACCTTAAAAGTGTAAAACTAAAAATATAAATCTTTCCGTTTACCTTTCTGGTTAACAGTAAATTTAATTAAATAGGTGATGTTCACAGCTAAAAACTACTTCCGTTCAAAGAGTGCTGATGACGAAAATCCGTAGCTGGTTTTGAAAATGCATTCTACACAGCTAATATGGGTAGAGAAACTTGATTTAACAAATAAAGCGTTTTTCAACATTAAAGGAAAATATTAATTTCTTTTAATTAAAAAAAATTTAAATATAAACTGAAACCAAAATAATAAAAGCAAAAATTATAAGAAACTTTATAAAAAAGTGGGATTCACCTTCGATTTTAATGTGAAGGGAATATCGGATTTATTTGGCAGCTATTTAATTTTTGTTACTTTTTTACATTTTTAAATACTGTTTTCTCCACATTTTTTGTTTGTTTTATTTTAGTGGTTTTACTATTGAAATTGGTGCCGCTATAACTGTACTGCTGGCCAGCAAAATTGGTTTACCCATTTCTACTACTCACTGCAAAGTGGGTTCCGTTGTCTTTGTCGGTCATATTGCCTCCAAAGGAGCAAAAAAACAGTGTAGTGAAGTCGATGATGCATTGCCTGTCGCCAAAAATACCAAACAAACCAAAGAGCTAATAAATAACCCAAAAGAAATGGAAACACTTGAACAAGGTGTTGCACAAGAAACAGCAACCCCATTTGCACGAGCCAATGGCAGTGTTGATTGGCATCTATTTCGTAATATAGCGTATGCCTGGATTGTAACGGTACCGGTAACGGCAGTTTTAAGTGCTGCCATTATGTTTGTTTTATGTTTATGTGTTGGAATTGAAGTTTAAAAAGGACAACAAATGCAAAACGTAAAAATTTTACTTAGAATGTATTTTTTTTTAGCATAAAAAAGAAAAAGCGGAGCCTTTGGAATTCAGTTTAAAGAAAGATAAAAGTTAGGATTTTCAAAAAATATTTTTTTTAATTTTTTTTAACGGTTTTAAACTTTAAACAAAAAACTCTGCTAGTTTTTTTAAATTATTAAAACAAAAACCTATATTCAAATTTTTATTTTGTTTAACTTAAGATAAAACCAAGCTAAGTTTAAATTGAATATTTTAAACTACCTTTAAGTTTTTAATTTGAGCTCCAGATGAGTAAAAAGAGTTTATTGTTTTAAAAAAACCTTAAATAACCAAACAAAAAAAGACTTTAGTAAATAATTCAGTGCTAAATAGGCAAACTAAATAACTTTAAAATAAAATTAAAAGACATTTAATTGTTAAAATAAAAAGAAAATCCCCGAAAAGATTTACTAAAGTATTTTTTTTCTACTCACGTTAAACTAAATATTTAATTTGCTTTCAAAATAACACCTTGAAGAAAAAAAAAAAAAACAAAACCAAAGCAAACACATAAACAAAATTCCTTTAGTATATAAAACTCATTAACAAAGGCAGCCTCATAAATTTACAACTATTACTTTATCAACAACAACAAAAAAGAAAAAAATCAATAACCATAAAAAAACTTTTAAAGAAAATACTTTAACGCAACATACATATTTTAGAAGAAAAAAAAATACATTTTTTAATAATAGTAAAAACAAAATCAACTAAAGAATTGTAAATCTCTTAACCAACTGATGAACTTAAATATATTTGTAAAAGATACCCCTTAACACACAAAAAACATATATATTTTTGTTAACAACAAAAAAATGTCGGAGAACATCTGTAAAACAACACACTCATTCATTTTACTATAATCATAGTAGTTTTAAAGTTAATAAATTAGTTTCAGATTATTTTTAAAAATTTGTTTTGTCTTAACTATAAAGCATTTGTTTTATATGATGCATAAATCCCTTTGTTTTTCTTGCCCTACACTTTATTATGAAATTAGTTTGTATTTAAATTCCATTAAAGAATTGTTGTTTATTTTTTACCGTTACCGTTTTTCCTTTTTGTTTAAACTTATCTATATTTTTCTTGATTTTAAATAAAAAAGTACTTAAAAATATTTTTTTTAAATTGTTTTTTATTTTTGAATTATTTAAAATAGAACATAATTTAGGATTATTTATGATTTTTAAAAATTTATAAATAGAAGTGCCAAGTTCGAAAATAACATTTTAATATCGAAATTGGTTTCGAGGTCATTAAGTTAAGAATTTTTATTTTGTTGTTATAAACACTTTTAAATAAAACCTAAACTTTTGTCATTTAAAAAATGGATTTAGATTATTTGAATTTTAAAAATTTTTGGAATTCAAAAAAATTTCACAATATGAAAAGAAACATATTTTGAAAAAGAAGAACAAAATCAGGGGGCACATTACAGTGTAATCGCCATTTGTAAAAGTTTTATAAGGATTATTCAATTGCTTGTCTTAGCAAGTAAAGTTTTGAAAAAAATGTCTTAAGATTTTTTTTTGAAAATGAAACTTGCAGTTTTAATTAAAAATAAAAAGTTATAAAAAATTTTTTAAATTCGTTTAAAAATTTTTAATTTCCCAATAAAACATTGAGTTTCGAAAAGCTTATTTTAATTTCAAACACTTATATTCTCTTAGAAACAAATTTCGAAATTTTGTATTTCGAAAAAATGTTTAATTGAAAAAAATTCTATGAGGACAAAGAGAATAAGTTTATGAACTTAATTTAACATATAAAAGACTTAAATTTTCGAACAAAGCTATTACATTTAAAATTCAAGCCCAGCAAAAACTGGCATTGCTTTTTAATGAGTTAAAATCCAAAAAACTCTTACTAATTGGCATTTTAACTCATTACTTTAACGTGGCGATGACATTGGTGGCAAGTACTTACCATGCTCGCTTACAAAGAGGGCGTTAAATAAGTACTTGCCATGCTCGCTTACAAAAAAGGACTTGCATAAGCCATTACTTTGCTGGCATTAAAATAACCTTTTCCTGGGGACCCCAGTTACTCATTGTTGCATTTAAAGTTTTTTTCTTTGATGTTTTGGTTAAAACTGGCTTAAAATATTTAGTTATAATAAGTTAAGAAATTGTCAAACTGAAACTATCTGCCTAAATTTTTGATAAGAAGTAACTCTTTATCTAACAACTTCTAAATAATGCAGACGGTATGTAATAGTCATTGAAAAGTAAGTTGTTTGGCCATGACTAATCTTCACATAGTTTTTGCTGGGAGTTTGCCATCTGTTAAAAAAGTTTTCCCATTTGTTTCGAAGAAGAAAAGCTCTAAATATAAGTATATGCTTCAAAAGGACTGTTTGATTCGGAATAGAAGCCTTAAAAGGCAGTCATCTGTTTTCAACAAAAATTAAAAATTTATAGAATTTGATGTAGGTTAAGTTTGTCTATATGCATTTCATTAGTTTTTAAACCAAATTGTCAGTAGACTTTAAACAAATTCTTGGAAAACCTCATGAATATTATCTGCCTTTATATAATAACTTTAATAAACTTATTGAGAATTATTATAAACAAACCAAAACATTCAAGAGTTCTTTCAAAAACCCAACAATCCCATTTTCATTATCTGTTTTGATGTTTTTCCCCTAAAAATGTCATTACTATGTTAAAATATATCCATTAATATAAATTTTGACCTAAACTTTTGATTTTCGAAATAACAGATGTTCAGCTTATAAATTAATTATAAAAATTTCAATAGAAACAAATATTTCATTAAAAAAATTAACAAAATTTTGAGTTGTAAAATATTATGTTAAAAAAAAACTGAAGATTTAAACATTCAATTTTGAACATTTCTGTTAAATTTTGAAAACTCTTTTCCGAATTGTCCAATGAATAAAGTTTTTTTGTTTTAAACTATTATTCCAATTTTAAATTATGGTTTAAAAACATTTACAAATAAAGTGAAACTTTTTATTCGAAAAAGAGATCTTCAGGAGGGCTACTCTGTATTTCGATTGGAAAAAAATCGATATGCTAGTTGTTTTTAGAAACGAAAATACATACTTTTATACTTAAATCAAATAATACTTTAATATATTTAAGAAAAGTATTTAATACAAATTTTTGCTTCTTATTCATTTCATTATAAAATTTTCTTTTATTAGAAGAAATTAATATTTTTCCTTTAATGTTTAATTTTAATTTTTAAATTTCGAACAAATATTTTTTTAAATTAAAAATAAATCTGTAAGCCAAACGGGTTTAAATCAAATGTTTTTACAAAACCGAATATCTGTTTTCTGAATCTATAAACTAATTGCATTTAAGCAGTTTTGTTATTGTTAACTCGATTTAAATCAAGGTAAATGATGTGAAATGTATTTAAAATCGAGGAGTTTACCTGAATTCTATTTTAATTTTTTCTATCTGGGGCCAAATCGTCACATTCGATTCGAATCGAAAACTCGCTCGATTGATCGAGTTGTCAATGCTTTTAGTATAGAAATTCTTATTAGAATTTTTTAATTTCGATTCGAATTGAATGTACCGATTTGGCCCCTAATTTTTAAATGCAATTAAATTATACATGAGACAATTTAAAAAAAAAAATTTCAAAAAATTCGAGCTCAAAAACAACTTCCCAGTTTCAAATAAAAATTTTAAATTTTTATTAAAAAAAAATAGATTTTATTTTTATTATTTTTTGCAAATTTTTAACTGTGATAATTATTTTTATTTAATTCTGAGTATACAGTTTAAATGGTTTAACAATTTCAAAACAAAAATGTTTAGTTTAAAAAAGATTTGCTTTAAAGATTCCATTTTTAAATAAAAATCATTCAACTTCAGCAAGAAAATAAACATTTTTTAATGTTAACACACATTGTGGTTACTAAAAAAATATAGTTCTACGTTTAAATTAGTTTTTAATTTTATCTAAGTTTGAAATAAAACTTAAGTTAAAAAGTTTTGTTAATGAAAAAATAATAAAATACCAATTATAGTATCGAGGCTTCGAAAAAAAACAATTCCTTGTTTCAAATATTTTTTTGATTTTAATATAAATTAATTAAAATTAATATTTTCAGTTATTTTAAAATAAAAAATAATAAAAAAAAATTAGAAACTCTTGATAAAAAAAAAATGAATTAAGTAATTAATTAATTTTTAAATAAAGATTTTTAATTTTTAACATAAATTATTGGATTTCAATCTATAAGTTTTAATAATTAATTATCCCAGAATATCGATATTATTTTTAAAATATTTTTTAAATACTTATTTTCTAATTTGAACAAATAATTTTGTTTAATTTTTTTTTTAAATGTAAACTAGCATAACGATTATGGCATATTTACATAAGTTAACCGAACTTCTGATGCTTTTAAAGTGTTGGAAACTTGAAATTGTTTTTGATTTAAAAGTTTTTTAATTGTTACATACTTCATGATCACCATTAAATTAATACATAGTTCTTATATTATTGATTAAAAAAAATATATAATTTTATTTATTTTTTTTATTTCTATTGAACATTATTACAATTTTAAATAGTTAAAAAAAATGTTCTAAAAGTTAAATTTGTTTATTTTTATAGTTTTTCTTTTTTTTATTTTATTGTACTGTTTTTATTTTTATTTTATTTTTAAAATATTTTATTTTCTTATGCTTCAGTTTATTTTATCTTTTTATTTTTTTATAAATATTATTTTTCTTAATTAGTTTAGCATATAAAATTAAAACAAAAATGAAAAAAAATATTGTGGATAAAATTACGCAAAATTTTCAATAAAAAATTTAATTGATATTATTAATTAAGTAATTGATATAATTAAATAATTAGTTAATAGTATTATGAAAATATTTAACTTATTGCAGTAAAAAACCCAAAGGAAAAAAATATTAAAAAATTATACAAGGTCATATTCAAAAGAAAAAACAATTAAAAATAAACTGAAAAAAATTTAAGAATTGGTAAAAAAAGACAAATAAAAAGAAAATTTATTAAAAACAGGTTGCGTTCGCAAACTAAAAAAAAAACACAAAAAAATGAGTTTTTAATCTAAAGTTTTTTATAACAGGTGGTATTGTTATATTAATCGATTCGAAAAAAGCACGAGTTCCTATGTGGTATAACGTTTATACCCAAATTACATACATACGTGCGTTGGTGTGGACCTTTCGTTTTGACCTTGCTGTCTGATACATATGCATGTCCTTGCGCTATAAACTTAATCGACTGTTACTATCTTTAATGTTATTAGTCCATTTTGCACCCATTAAAGACGTTATGCCAATAATTGTTACACTGAATTTCATTGCGTTTGATATTCTGAATATATAACATTTAACCACTTTGACTGCAAATAGTTCATTAATAAATTTTTAAAAATCGTGGTACGTAATCCACTTTGTACGAATTTGAAAGATTTTCGATTTATATCGAATTACAAATAACTTCCCAGGATACAATTTTTAATGATGGAAATACTGGTAAAAATTAAAATGAGTTGTTTTTATGGGCATAATATTAGCCAGGTTTGACCGACTATAATCTTATAACTTGTTCATACATTGGTTGTTAAAAACCCGATGTTGCTCCTAAATAAATAACACAAGCAGGTTCGTCCAATGAAAGCCCCAAGATGATGTGCAAATTAAAAGCCTTCCTTGCTTATCGCAGTTCAACTCCATTCAGCACTTACATGTGTATATACCTTCTTTGGTAAAGGCCTATAGCTCTGCATTTTTCCACCAAAAAAAAATTTACATCGGCCAATGCAGTCAGCTTCACTCCACTCACCCTGCTACAATTATTACGGCGTCATCTGCATAGTCCTCTACCCTAATTACCTTTGAATCGAACTGCCTTTTCACCTTTTTGACTGTTCATTTCCAAAGCTAGAATTAATAATCACCCTTATCGTGTTTGGCGTAGGCGTATTTCGACCACAGGCGTATTTTTAGTCGAATCTAAAACTCAATGGTATCGTGTAAAATTTACGCCTTTAAGATTTTTTGTAAATGAGCTATAATGTAAAAGATTAAGCATTTTTAGTTGTTTTGATACAGCCTGTTATAAAAACTGTCAAAATAAATGAAATTTAGTGAGCATTTAATTTAATTTTTAATAGTTTTTTTTAAAGTAAAATGTTCAGTGTGGGTTTTTTTTCGTCCTCTGAAGACGAGGATGAATGCAGTGTACAAGAAATGAACATCGCAAGAAAAAATTTGAGACAGCAAACAAACATATTTAACCTTCCTAGTAAAAAGTAAGTAAAAAATTTAAATTTTTTTATAAAGTGGCCTTTGCATAAATAAATATGTGTATTGCTTTAGATTTATTGGATATTTTAGACTTAACAAGGATGCTTTTCGATATGTTTTAAACAAAATTTCTCCAAAAATGAAAGAGCAAAAAAGGAAGACGAGTTTATCAAAATTAATAAAACTAACGGTAACAATGAGAATACTCGCGGAAGGAAGCTACCAGAAAGGTGCTGGGAATGATTCTGCTGTGAACATTTGTCAGTCAAAAGTAAGCGAATCTTTCCATGAGTGCATTGAAGCAATGTATGAAGAACTTTGTCCAAGGTGGATCTCGTTTGAAATGGATGATTCAGAAAAAAATGAAATCAAAATGCACTTTTTTCGAAAAACAGGATTTCCTGGTGTAATTGGTTGCATTGACGGAACTCATGTTTCGATTATTCCACCATCAGTCAATGATCGTTTTAAATACCTGAACAGAAAAGGATTTTTTAGCCTGAACATCATGCTGGTAAGACTTAAATTTGTGCAATTCAAAAAACACACGTAATTATTTTTTAAAATTCCTTAGGTATGTGATCACAAACTTCGGATTAGGTATATTCAGACTCATTCTCCTGGATCAAGCCATGATTCTCTCATTTGGAATGTTAGTGACTTAAAGCATTTTTTAAAGGAAAAATACGAAAATGGAGAAAGAAATACTTGGTTGTTAGGTAAGTTCAACTACATATTTGTATGTATTTATGTTTATATACGAACAAGTTTGTATGTATTACTATAGTTTATTAAAAAACAATTTCCAGGAGATGCAGGTTATCCATTGGAGCCGTATTTAATCACTCCATTTCGATCAGCACAAGAGGGAACCCCTGAAAGCCATTTCAACCAAATACATTCCCGATCAAGAAATGCAGTTGAACGAGCCATAGGTGTTCTTAAAAACAGATTCCGATGTTTAATGGTAGCCAGGCAATTACATTATTGTCCGGAATTTGCCGGAAAAATTGCAGCCGTTTGCGCTGCTCTCCATAATATCTGTATTCATTTTAATATAGACTGGGCCGAAACTGATATTACCAATGAAGTTTTAAGACAAGATTGCATTGATGAAGATAATTTAAATGCAACAAATATTAGATTAAAAATTATGCAAGGACTTGTTTAGTTTCTAAAACTTTGTATTTTTTATTTATCAAAACTATAAATTAAACAAAAACAAATAAAAATCCATTTTTTCTAAAAGTAAATCTTTTCCGTCACATTAAAATAACCAACACTTAATTTTTAGGTAAACAACTTTTTAATCGTAACTCCTCTAGCTCCAAATTTTTTGATTTTATTTCAAGTTCAGATTGTCGAATTTCTAAAAGAGCTTTTCTATGGGCATCCTTCCTTTTCAATTCTTTCTTATATAAGATTAACTTTTCTTCTTTAATCTTGAAAAGTTTTCTGTTGTACCTCTCTATTTCAGAAAGTTTGTTTTTTAATTCTGAGCATAACTCTTTTTGAATTTCGACTTGCTGTTCTAAAAGAGTTACCTTTTCTTCATTTCTAATATTTTTTCTCTTATTTATGGACGCAGACGAAGTAGATGGTTGGTTATTTTCTTTCAGGCTTTCATGTGCGGTTTTATTTGGCACAATTTCTTCCAGGCTTTCATTTGAGGCTATATTTGGCACAGGATCTGGGGATACAACCCGTGGTCTTTTTATTCCAAAAGCATTTTTATGTTGGACAATCGAATGCATGTCCAATAAATTAACTGCTGCCTCCTCAACTGGTGACAAAATAAATTGCTTGTAAGTTCCCCCACCTGTTGCATGGCTTTCAGCTTTGTTGTGTGTCAGTTTTTTTTTTAATTTAAATTTAAAGTCTGCCCACACCTTCATCCATCCTTCACCTGAACGGAAGGGAGGTCCAATGAAATTTAAGTGTTCGGATATGGTATTCCACTCTTCTTTAATGTTAATCTTTTGGCAGCCTTTGTGAAACCCTTTTGCCAAATATGGTTTTTCCTCCATTAATTCCACCAGCTTTGAGAATTGTGCGGCAGTTGTGACTTTTATTCTAAAATGTTTAGGAAAAATTATTGCAGCAAAAATAATAAATTATAGTTTTTTGCAGACTTACACTTTATTTCCCTCCATTTAAATTAATTTACACTTTAGTAACGTTTGTCGTGATGAAAATTACAAACGTCGGTTTTTAGCAGTTTTGACAGGCGAAGACGCCAAATACGATGCCGATGTAATGGCGTTTTTGTAATAGATTTCTTTAACAGTGACGTATACGCGTCGTTTTTCGCTAACCACGATACCATTTTTGAAAAACGTTGAGTTTTTGCAACGAAAACGCCAAACACGATAAGGGTGAATATTAATATTTATTATTAAACTTTTAAATAAGTGTGTGGTAATTCCTATTAAAAAGAACAAGAAGCTGCAAAGTGAAGAGTAAGATGCACTCCACTTGAATCCGCTACTATAGTCCCATTGGTCTAGTTGCTTTTTCCGTTGCATTTTTTGTGCTAAAAGCTCAAGTCACTTAATTTTGCCTGAAAATAATTGCACCCACTGTAATCAACAAAATATGTAGCAAAAGCCATAATAAAAACATTTTTTTATTAAATGGAAAGTAAAGCTTTTAAAAGCTTTACAAGCTTTTATTACCACGTTAACTGAAAAACTTACAAAGCAGTTACTTTGTTTTCATTTTAATCAATGGCTTTTGGTTTATCAAGAGATCTTGATGTTTTCAAATATTTATTGTAAACAGGTATTTTGTTGCTGCTGTTGTTGTTGTTGTTGTTGTTGTATGTTTCTTCAATGATTTGTTTTTGTTTGGTTCGGTCCCTCTTTTTCTCAAGTTAAGACAAAAATCTAACAGTTGAATTACGGTCATCTTAGCGAGTGGTTCTCTTTAACGCGTCTTAAGTTTGTGAATTTTAATTTTAATTAAAGTTTTTGTGTTTATTTTTTGTGGCATAAAATTGCAAAAGCCAATAAAGTTAAAGAAAAATAATAAATTTAAACTTGTGCAAAACATAAGGAAAAAAGTTAAAAACGTAATAAATAAATTAAAAAATTAGAGTTAAGAATTTATAATTTAAAGATTATGCAATCTTTTTCAAAAAACGCAAGAGAGTAAAACAAGAGCTGAAAACAAAATATGAAAAACTATTTAAAAAAAAAACAAGAATGAATATATTCGCCAGCAAAAAACAAAAACAATTTTTATATGTATGGGAACTTAAAAATAGATTTGAACTTTAAAATAGAAAAGAAGTTAGGATTTTGAATAAATCAAACGTTTTATTTGTTATAAATTACATAATAACATTTAGGGGGAAAAATGCAATTTAAAAGTTTGTGGTCTTAAAATAATTTCGAATGGTTTAACAAATTGAAGTTTTTTAGGTTTTTAGGAAGTTGGAACAATTAAAAAGTATTTGAAGATACATAATTTGCAAAATAAAAAACTTTTTTATAATATTAAATTTTTAAACATGAGATTTTTTAAACGTAAACCTCCACATTTATAAATTAATTTTAACTTTATTAAGGTTTCATAAAACTAACTTTGTCTAAAATTTATTTAACAAAAAATTCTATATTTTTTATGAATTTTGGGATCACACTTTATATAGGCTTTTATTAAAAAATTTCGGGAATTTAAAGAAGAGTTTTAATCGGTTTAAAATCGTTTTTTAAACAATAAATATTGAGAAAAACAATTAAAAAAATTTTAATAAAATTATTATTATTTTCAAAGTTAAATAAAATAAACTTTAAATGGCTTTTAAAGATTTCTTTAGGGCAAAAAAAAAATAATTATTTTTTTAGAAATAAAACGTTTTTTTAATTTAAATCAAATAACCAAAAGGTTAAAGAATTGAAATTTAAAATATTGAAAAAACAAATTTTAAAATAAACCAAAAATATTTTATTAATATTTTGAACAAAATTATTGAAAGTAGTTACGGAGTCAAATTTATTCAAAGCTTAAGAACTTAAAACCGTTTGTAGTTTTTAACTTCCACCATCTTGGAGGTATTGTGTGTTGATAAGCCGAACTTGGTTCTGTCACCATTTACTGCCCACTTTAGCAAATTCTTTCTTAACTTTTCTAAAGGTGACAGTTACTGCTACCACTTTTTGATCTATTAAATCGATATCGTCGGCGTAAGCAAGTAAAATGTGCTGTTTATTTTACAGTGTACCAGTTTTATTTACATTTGCTTCTGGTATAACTTTCCCCAACAAAATTTTAAAAAGAATAATCGCTTCACTGACTTCATGTCTAAAATTTTGTTTGAGGATGATTTTTTCTATTTTAATTTAGCTTCGCATGCCAGTTAAGGTCATCCTGCAAAGTTGTTTAAGTTTTGTAAATATGCCAAACTTAGACATGGCGAAAATGGCTGTCGAAAGCGGCCTTGTAGTTAAAAAATATGTATATTGAGTGTTTTGATAAGTTCCAGGACTTGGTGTAGTGTGTATATCTAGTCGATGGTGGATTTTCCAGGGCGAAAGCAGCAGTGGTATGATCCAATTAATTTGCGACTTTAGAATTAAACCTTTTACGCTGAAAAGTATTCTATAACCGTTGTGAAAAAGACTTGTTACCCTTTAGTAGGCACATAGTCCTTTTTTTGCACAGGACCTATTTTCTTCATGCTCGAATCTTTAAGTAAACGCTCTTCTAAGTATATTGTACAAACAAGCCGATGTTTATGCCTTTTTGGCGCGATTGCTCCGGCTTTAAACTCTTTAACTGGCAACTTATCAACTCCTACTACCTCATTCTGGCCAGGCAGTATGCTCAATACAATCTTCTGGGATTAGTTCTGCGGTATTTTCACTGCCGCTACTAGCGGATACAAACAGTTAGTAAAAATATTCTTTCCATGCCCACATCACATTATGTGTATAAGTCATCAGATTTCCTTCTTCAGTTTCACAGAAGGTTGCGCCTATATCAAGGCCTTCAGATTGATGGTTTGCTCTAGTTGATTTTTCGATACCATATCGTCGCAAGGCGTGTTGCAACTGATTCCAATAAATAATTATTTTTTTTGCCATTTTTTTTTTTACTAAAAATTCGAAAATAATTATTTTTTATAGTCTCTGGTTATTATAAATTTTAAGGTATAAAAAAGTTTCCAATTTTTAATTAAAAATTTTTTTTTTAATTTTAACGTTTCAAAAGAAATATTTTTTTCAAATAAATTTTTAACTTTTGAAAATCCAAACATTTAAAGGTTTTTTCTTTTACATTTTTAATTACATATTTTCATTCATTCTAGACTCCGTTCTGTTTCCATACCTTCTAATCCGATTTGCGTGCATTGAACTAGTTTTAAGGTGGGCAAAAGGTATTTTTGTATCTGTGTGTGTGTCTGTGCATATGTAAATGTATGTGTATATATGCCTTGGACTATTTGAAATTAAGAGTAATTTTTTAGGGCTTTATGTCTATGTGCCTTAAGTTTTTTTAATAACAATTTTACAAACATACATTTACTTTTTATTGTTAAATTATTCCTATAATTACCGTAAAAATTACAAATGAAAAATATCAACCCCAAACATTAAACCCAACATTAAAACGTTAATGGAATTATCATAAACAAAAGGTAAGTTAAAAAATTTATTACTTTATTATCACTAGAAAAATATATAAAAATAATTAAATTAACATTTACGTTATGTAAAATATTTTAATGATTGGTTTATGATTTTAAAATGGAATTGTAAAAAAAATAAATTTGTACTTATTCATAATGATTTTACTTCTAAAAGTTGCCTAACAAGTGTTTGACCAGACAGCCAGCCAGTTTTAAATGCAATTTACTTTTAAGTACAGCTGCAAAACAATTTTTGTTTAATGATTTTTTTGTTTTGTTAAATTATAATTAAAGTTTAAATAAACCTTGTTTTAAAGTTTAGCCAGTAGCTACGAACATATTTTTTCTTAGATCTTAAACTTTGAATAGAAAAGAAAAAAATCTAACAGCAGAATAAGTTTCTACTCTATTAGTAAAAAAAGCTTATTGATTAAAGTCCAGTACAGTACCGTGCAATGAAAAAGGGGAAAATGTTTTATATAGTAAATGAACTATATTTGTATTTGGATAGAGTATTTTTCGTTTGAGACAGTACTACCTGTTGGGTTGATTAATTGATGCCCATCCAGCTGTTCGTAAAGCTGGACTCAATGTAAACCTTGTGTTTAAAGTGCAATTCATTGAACTTGTTATCATAAAATTTTGCACTTATAAAGTAGGCAAGATAGGTTGAAAGGAGAAGACCTTAAAGACTTCAAGTCCCGCAGAAGACATACCTAATCCCAGCAAGAAAAAAGAATCTCAGGGGAGAAGTTCACAGAAATTCTCTCAACACCTCCTACTCTACACCTCCCAACAATCTCAGGGGAGAAGTTCACAGAAATTCCCTCAACTGCTCCTACTCTACCTCCCAAATGAGCCACATCTGGCAAAACATTAGACAAAAAAATTCGGACTCTGGCCTGTGCAAAAGCCAGGCAGTGATACTGTGCTCCACAGCTCTGATCCGATGGTGTTGTACCTTCAGCACACTCATCATCTGGCTTACTTTAGGCTTCTCCAGCTTTGAATTGCTTCTAGATCTGACCTCATTTGGGTCGCCAAAGAAGCTTCTCGTTTAGCTCCCAACTCTCTCGTTGTTCTATTACTTCTTTTGGGCCCTTGTAGTCCACTCTTTTAACTCGGTCGATGTCGCAGCAAAGAGGTTTGGGTTCACTAGGTCAACCTCCTGCTGTCCCCTAGCCCTAATCGCCAAATTATTTGCCAATTCATTTCCGACCAACCCCGATGACCAGGAATCTATATAATGCGAACCTGTGCATATTGAGAGTTGACATCTATTAACAGTCTCAAGATCCATTATTCGCAGACATAATTACCCTTTTATATGGTTGGTTATCTATACAGATGTTTACATCCATTAGATCTGCGTGCCAGGACAGACATTCCGTCATTGCCCGGACCTCCGCTTGTAGGACAGTATTGTGGTCAGGGAGGCAAAAGTAAATCTCGGTCCCTTTTTTCATTTCGCGCTAGAGCCATCCGTAAAACAAAACGTCTCGTTAGGCATTTGCCCCAAATTTCCTTTAAACCAGGACTGCCGGTCTGGTATCAGGGCAGTGCAGTTAGCATATACCTTCACTAGAGGTATGCGATCGGACAACTGTGTCCGTATAACCCTTTAGTGTGTCAAAAATCATCCATTCTCCAGTCGCCCAAAGGGGCTTGATACTCAAAATCATCCTCCAAGCCTTCGTCAGAGTATCTCTAATTGTGTCGCTTATCCCGAGGCAACATGTACGTTGGACCTTTTGTAGGATCGCAATGTTACACCTTCTGTCTGCTGATGTCAACCATACCACCGAAACATAGGTTGGTATCTGTCTAATTACGCTCTCCTATAGTCAGTGTTTCCTTTATGGGCTGAGATCCCATTATGAGTCTTTAATCTTTTTACATGGCGCCAGACATCAAGGGGAATTTGCCGCTATTTCCTCTAAGTAGGGCTTTCAATTTATTTTCCGATCCAGGATTACTCTTAGGTCCTTGACTCTCTCAGATATAATGATCATTCCACCCGAGGAACGAGGCTCGTCATAGAACGAGATTTTATTTTTCCTTGTGAAAAGACAAATCTCAGTCTTGACCGCGTTCACACTCAGCCCGAATTTTTTAAAGGGCAAACACCATGCATCTATTTATGTTATATCTTGAACAATTTTATAAATATCAACTTTAAACCTGTAATTAAGTAATTTTTGAATGATTTATACTCCTTGGGAAAAATTAGTTGATTATGAGTAAAAGATCAGGTAGCCCCCATACAAACAAACCAAAGTTAGGAAAATTTTGAAATGTTATATTTCGAAAACTATTAACTTCAAACCATCTACAAAATAGTTCTGGTGTAATGTATGCATTTCGGTGAAAAATAGCAAGCCATTCCTCGATCTGTGGACAAATTATATATAACAAATTCTTATAATGTTGCAAAAGCATCAAAACGTTCACGGAATAAACATATATGAACAAACAGGAGAATATCTTTTAAAAAATATATATTTTTATACCCTTCACATAGTGATAAGGGTATATATCACTTTGTCATTCCGTTTGTAATTTCTTTATTATTCATTTGCGACCCCATAAAGTATATATATTCTGGACCCTTATAGATAGGGAAGCCGATTTAGCGATGTCCGTTTGTCCGTCTGTCCGTCTGTTGAAATCAAGTTTCCGGAGTCAAATAAAAAGATACAGACCAGTTAATGGTGTCAAACTATTAGAAATATCCTGGAGACAATCGCTATTTAAAATCAGAAAAATCGGTTCTCTATTGACCGAGATACAAGCGAAAACCCAAAGTAACCCATTTTTTTTAGGACAAAATCCGTGCATATATCCCAATATATCTCAGTAAGTATAGTCACTATTGCCACAAAACTTGGAGCGGATACTCTTTAAGTAGGCACCTATATAATGAAAAAATTTTTTTCAGATAAGATCAGGGAAAGGGGTATTTTTCCTACAATTGCACAAATTTGGTGAAATATTTTATGCGCTATATCTCGTAAACTATAACAGCTATCGACTTAAAATGTTCTACAAAAAGTAATTGTACGCAAAGACCTACAATTTACAGAAAAAATTTTTTGAGTGGGGGCAAAAAAAGGGGTAGCTCCCATACAAATTAATAATTTTTATGAAATATTCGATAAGCTAATCTCGGAAACTATAACAGATATCGAAATCAAATGTTCTACAAAGAGTGATTGGGCAATAAGGCCTACGCTTTAAAGAAAAATTTTTTTGAGTGGGGGCAAAAAAAGGGGTAGCTCCCATAAAAATTCACAATTTTTATAAAATATTCGATAAGCTAATCTCGGAAACTATAACAGATATCGAAATCAAATGTTCTACAAAGAGTAATTGGGCAATAAGGCCTACGCTTTAAAGAAAAATTTTTTTGAGTGGGGGCAAAAAAAGGGGTAGCTCCCATACAAATTAACAATCTTTATAAAATATTCGATAAGCTATATCTCGGAAACTATAACAGATATCGAAACCAAGTGTTCTACAGAAAGTGATTGGACATCAAGGGTTACGCTCTTAAGAAAAAATTTTTTGAGTGGGGGCAGAAAAAGGGGTAGCATACATATAAACAATTTTTGTTAAATTTTCGATATGCTGTGTCTCGGAAACTATAACAGATATCGATATCAAATGTTCTACAAAAAGTGATTGGACATCAAGGGCTACGCTCTGAAGAAAAAAATTTTCGGATGGGGGTGAAGAAGGGGTAGGTCCCATACAAATTAACAATTTTAATAAAATTTTCGATACGCTACTTCTGGAAAACTATTACAGCTATCGACTTCGAATATTCTACAAAAAGTAATAATCAAATAATTCATACATTTTGGAGAAAAAGTTGGAGAAGAGCAGGGGGACTAGAACATTTAACAAGTTTTATTAACCTTTAAATATGAATAATGTCGAAAACTTTTATAACTCTCGACCTCAAATCTTCTTCATATATTTCTATTATTCATACGAACGTTAAAAGTTTGTTATTTTTTCTATGGGCTTTAAAACTCGCACAAGGTTTTTTATTATATTATTTGCAGTACAAAATTACTCGGCTGGGTATATTTAAAGACCAATGTGAAGGGTTTATAAGATTCGGCACAGCCGAATATAGCGCTCTTACTTGTTTGTTAAACAAGAGGGAAAAGTATACGGAACTGCTAACAATTATTTATGGTTTATAGATATGCATATCGTTCCTTATACATAAATCCGAAAAGGTAATGACTTTTGTCTATTAAGCATAGAAAAACATTTTATTAGAAATGTGAGTATGTATGAGGTATACATTCGAGTTAGTGATGGCAGTAGAATCATAATAATTGTTGTTGTTGTTGTTTCAATAACCAGTATCTTAGAGGTTTATTAGACAAAAACTAAATGAAAACTAATTTTAAAAAGGCGTGTTTTTTTTTCTCCTGCAAGCAACTTTGTGATGTGGTTCTTAGGAATTTTAATAGTTTTTTTTACATTTTGCTGTGTTTCATAAAGATTTAAGGCATTTGGTAAATCTTTATAAAAATCTAAGTAATACAATTTATAGTTAATAGTCTTTTGGTTTTTTGTCAAGAATGTTATTAAGTTTTGCCTTAATAGCTAGAAACTTATGCTGGCAATTGATGGTTATTACAGCTTAAAAATTCGGTTTTAGTAGAGATAAGAAACGGTGTATGTTGGCTGAAATAAAATTGGTTTGAACGTTTTGTAAAATAGTTTTCTTATCGGTTTGAAGTCATCTAATGCTTTTTAATAACAAATAATAAGGTGATCACCATACAAAACAACAAAAAAATTTTAGTTTAACCTTTTAAAAGGGTTTGTGTTAAAATGAAACGCGGCGTATATTTTAATGGGACAAACCTTTCGTTTACTTTAGAAACTCCTTATTTGTAATTTTTTACAAATAACAAACTTGTCAAAAAATTTTCCACTACATTGTAGTGCCAACCCTGAATAGTACGATAATAAACATCGATGTAAATATATTGTAATGATTTGCAAAATATTAATTCAATAAAGATAGAGTGATGAAGAAGGAATGAGCTTATATGGCGACCGTGACATCAAAAAAAAAAACGAAAAAACCACATGGTTCATTAATTGAAATAGAAAGTTTATCGTTTAATGGTATTAATATTTAATAAATATATTAACCATATTAATTTAAAAATATGTGTTTAACCAAAAAAAAACTTATAAGAGCAGAAACAAAGAAAACATGTGACATTTTTTTTTAAGTCAGCCAACATCACTTGCTATCTATCACACTAAGAAAAACTATCTGAAGAAAAAACAAAAGAAACGAATAACTCTGATAATTAAATAATAAATTAATAAAACTAAATTATAGTGGGAAAAAACGTTTAGAATTCATACAAACTAAAATTGTGGCAAAAAATATGTACATACAAAAGTATATAAAAATATATGTATGTATATGGGGAAAAAACTAACTGTATCGAAATTCCATAAATGGGGAAAAAAAAAGAGTTTGAAAAGAACAAAATTTTTCAAATAAACACCAGAGCAAATTTATACCGCTATGCAAAGCAAAGACTTAACAATATTGAAAACCAGAGAAGTAATCAAGCAACCGACACCTAGATGATGACGAGAAGTTTCTCGGTTCCAGAGAGTACAAACACAAACCGTATGTACATACATGCAGCCATTGTACCTCTTATTATATTTTACTGTATTACTTAAATTACAAATATTTTATGGAAAATGTTAAAATCTAATTATTAAAATTTATTTCACTTATTTATCTTTACTTTTTTTCACTAAAATAAATTTTAATAATACTTTATAGTAAAGGAAAAATTGAAATAAAAATAAACCAAGCAAAATCAGAAGAAAAGAAATCGAATTATAATCGAATACTTTTTATTTGAAAAAAACAACAACAAAAAAAATATTTGTTGTAATTACTTGTCGAACCTATTAAACACTCTTTTAGTACATAACCCAATGAATATTTTTACTATTCGGCTGTCTTCACTGATACAATTTTATATATGCTTAGATAAAACAATGCAATAAAATCAAGAACTAAGAGAAGCTAATACTACTAATGATCTCTTAACATTTTTCTCAAGAAGAGATAATGAAATATAACGAATATATTATTATTTTACTTCCAAATTAAATAGAGATTAATAAGAAAACAAAAGAAATACAAAGATTTATTACTCAATAGAATTATAACGATAAATTTTTTTTATGTACAAAAAAATACGATTCTACATGGAAAAAGAGAAATGCAAGATATGTAAAAAATATGCTAATGATCAATGACTGAATTTGATAAGAGAAAATTCAACAAGTTAATTTTGCATTTCTATAAAGTAAAGAAGAGAGTATTACAAAACCGACCCTTAACTAAAAATTTAGACAAAATCAACGAATACATTACTTTATTGACCGAAAATTATAATAACATATTAGATTACACTGAGATTAACCTCGAACATTTAGCAGCCAATGAAAAATCCAAAATTTTTCATAAGATAAACAACTGTAGGGACTTACTGGTAAAATGTTTTGTTAAATTGGACTGCAGAGTAAAAGTCCCAAAAGATGTAAATTTGTTGATACGTGTTAGAGGAGACGTTAAGATAACTGACAAATCGGATATTTTTGTTGAAAATAGTGCGAAAATTGTTATTGAAATGGCAACAGCGGAACAGAAAAGGGCATATGTTAGCATGTGTGCTTCAATTATTAGAGACAATTATGACGGTAATCCCTTGACACTTCATGCTTTCTTGGACAAAATTGAACTGCTTGAAGAACTTACGGAGGAAAATTTGAATAATACATTTTTAACTTTTATAAAATCTAAGCTAGAGGCGAAAGCGCGAGAGTCACTGCCAGAGACCGTAACGACAATAGAACAAGTTAAGACAGCTTTGAAAGCGAGAATTAAACCTGATAACTCTAAGGTGATAACAGGGAAAATCACTGCTTTAAGTGTCAGAAATAATAATTATACAGATTTCGCAAAGGAAGCGGAGGAACTTGCTGACGCACTTGAACGTTCCCTAGTTATTGAGGGCATCACGAAACATAAGGCTCACGAGATGGCAATTGAACAAACGATTGCTGTGTGCCGCTTAAATGCTAAATCTGATTTAGTCAAGTCTATTTTAGCTTCGTCAGTTTTTTCAGACCCGAAAGAGGTCGTGGCAAAACTGATAGTTGAGCAAACGAACGAAACAAAGGAACGTCAGGTTTTAGCCATCCAAACCTCTCGTAATGATAGGGGCAATTATTCTTCTAACCGGGATAATAACGGTTTTCGTAACAATTTTCGAAATTCTTCCTATCGTGGCAATAGCTATAGAAATTTTCAAAATAATTCTTTTCAAAATAATTCTTATCGTGGTAACAACTATGGGAATTCTCGTGGCAACTATCATTCCAGGGGAAACAACCGGAATTTTAACGGCAATAATAATAATAATCGAAACAACTATCGCAGTGGTTACAGAAACCAATCATTCCAAAACTCGAATCAAGGATCTTTTGTTCGGACTTTAAACGCCGAAGTCCCTCAGCAAATGTCGTTGGGGGTTATGGATCAGGGACAACAGAACCAAAATTAGAAAAAACACCTTGCCAGAAATCAGTTTACACCTTAAACCTCAATTACACCGATTTTATCAAATTAAACTCTACTGACACAAACCAAACTTGTACATTTCTTGTTGACACTCAAGCTGATATTTCACTGATAAAGACCTCCTTTATAAGTGCTGATACTATTTTGAACGAGAATGAGATAATTAGCATAACTGGCATAACTCGAAATCCCATATTTACGTTAGGAACTATCTGTACCAATTTAATTATTTCAAACCAACTCATTCCCCAAATTTTTCATGTTGTCAAAGATGATTTCAATATTCCATCAAGCGGAATTTTAGGAAAGGACTTCCTTAAAGACAACAAGTGCAACATAAGTTATGAAGATTTCACGTTGACAGTAGGTATTAGGAACAATATGACAAAAATACCATTACTACATGGAACAGGAAATTATACATGCATTATTCCACCTAGATGCGAAGTGTTTAGAATTTTCTATTTAAGTAATATAAAGGAACCTATGTTTGTTGATTCACAGGAAATTTGTGAAGATGTATTCATAGGTAAAGGCATAATCGATTCGAACAATCCTGTGATACGATTAGTTAATACTTCTTACGAATTTAAATGTATCAGAAATGACAAAATTAGTGCAGAAAAACTTCGAAATTTTTATGTATATTCGATAAATGGGACTGAAACAAATGATGAGCGTACAACGAAATTGAAAAATATATTGCAAACTCAGATGCCTAGGGATGTTAAAGATAGTTTAATGCCAATTTGTGAACAATACGCAGATATATTCTCTTTAGACACCGATAAAATGACCATAAACAATTTTTACGAGCAAAAACTCAGATTATTAGATCCATCCCCAACGTACGTAAAAAATTACAGACATCCTTACAGTCAAAGGGAAGAAATAGATAGACAGGTGACCAATTTGCTTCGAAATGATTTAATAGAACCTAGTAGTTCAAATTTTAACAGTCCTCTGATACTTGTACCAAAAAAAGGTTCAGATAATAAAGCTTATCGTATGTGTGTTGACTATCGCGCCGTGAATAAGAAACTTATTGCCGATAAATTCCCATTACCACGTATTGATGACATTCTAGATAACTTAGGACGAGCAAAACATTTTTCGATAATCGATTTATTTTCAGGATTTCATCAAATTCCACTACATCCTGATTCTCGGGATATTACTGCCTTTAGTACCGAGAAAGGTTCCTTTCGTTGGAAAGTTTTGCCTTTTGGCCTTAATGTAGCTCCAAACTCGTTTTCCAGAATGATGAATATTGCATTTGCGGGTCTCACACCCAACAAAGCTTTCTTATATGTCGACGACATTATTGTAATTGGTTGCAGCAAGCAACATCATCTTAATAATTTAAAGGACGTTTTTGAAATCCTCAGAAAACACAACTTAAAACTGAACCCATATAAGTGTAATTTCTTTCGGCCAGAAGTTACATTTCTTGGCCATAAATGTACTGCGAATGGTTTGCTTCCAGATGACACTAAAATCACTGCCATCAAACATTACCCAACACCATCTGATAAAGATTCAATTAGACGTTTTGTGGCGTTTGCCAATTATTACAGACGATTTATACCAAATTTCGCAACCCTAGCTGCACCTTTAAATCAAATGACAAGAAAGAATATTCAATTTAATTGGAATGAAAGATGCCAACATTCTTTTGAGAATTTGAAATATGCTTTACTGTCACCAAAAATCTTGCAATACCCGGATTTTTCAAAGCCATTCTTAATTACAGTAGATGCATCAAAACTTGGTTGTGGGGCAATCTTAAGCCAAAATTTTAACGGTAGCGATCTGCCAATATATTTTGCCTCCAAATCGTTTACTCATGCCGAACAAAAGAAACCTACAATTGAACTCGAACTGCTAGCGATACATTTTGCAATAACCCAATTTCGTCCTTACGTCTATGGCACTAATTTCACAGTACGATCGGATCACAGACCATTAGTGTATCTTTTCAACATCAAAGACCCAACATCGAAGCTGACACGAATACGCTTAGAATTATCGGAATATAATTTCACAGTCGAGTACATTAAAGGGAAAAACAATGTTGGAGCGGATGCTCTATCGAGGGTCTCAATTGATGATTTGAAGAATTCGGACAGTAGAGTACTAGCTATGACAACTCGTTCAATGACTAAAAACAGAAATACTAACAAAATTGCTTTAAGCAAACCTTTTACCGAACAGGATAGTCCTAAATTGAAAATTTACGATAAATTTTCTTATGATTTTACCAAAAAGATTCCAAAAATTAAAACAGAAATAATCGATATTGATCAAGATGTAAAGATATTGCGCATATATGTTAATAAAAAATTTAAAAAATTACTATCACTTGATTTTGAACTTGTTAACGAAAAACTTGGTTTAGACCACTTGCTTTCGAGGCTCCAGACTAATGCCAACAAGCACAAAATTTATAGTATAGAATGGCCAAAAAACGACAAATTTTTTACAATTTTTAGAATCCAGGAATTAAAAGACTGCGGTAACAAAATATTGGGAACTTTGGAGATTATTTTAACTGATCCAATTGAAAGAATAACTGAAGATGACAGAAAACTGAAACTTATGCAGATATACCACAATGACCCACTTTTAGGTGGACATTGCGGTCAGAAGAAACTATACGCAAAACTTCGCACAAAGTTTTACTGGAAAAGGATGACTAAGGACATAGCTAAATTTGTAAGAGCGTGCCCAGAATGCATTTTAAATAAGGTAAAACCTGGAAATGTGGAAGAACTTGTTCTGACACCAACCCCGACAAAAGCTTTTGACGTGGTAGTTTTGGACACAGTAGGTCCATTACCCCAATCCGTGTATGGGAATAAATACGCATTGACGTTGATGTGTGACTTATCCAAATACTTGGTTACAATATCTATACCTGATAAGTCGGCACAAACGGTTGCCCGTGCAATTTTTGAAAATTTCATTTTGGTTTATGGAAAAATGAATACAATAAAATCGGACTTAGGAACGGAATTTAAAAATGAACTCTTAGCCGAGCTGTGCAAATTTTTGGAGATTGAAATAAATTTTTCAACAGGATATCACCATCAAACGATAGGAACGGTTGAACGTAACCACCGTGTTTTTAATGAATACATTCGATCGTATATAGATGAGAACATAAGGGATTGGGACACTTACCTGAAATATTTTACATTCTACCACAACACAACTTCTAACACAGTTTTCGACAACAAATATACACCTTTTGAACTCATTTTCGGTAAGAATGCAGCGTTACCAAACGAACTAACTACCAATCTAGATCCAGTTTATAACATAGACAACTATAGTAATGAGGTTAGATACAGATTAAATAAAACTAATACTCTTGCCAGACAATTGCTAGATAAACACAAAAATAGGAACAAAAATTACTACGATAAGTTTTCTAAACCCATTGAATTAAAAATTAATGACAATGTTTTATTACAAAAAGAACCCTATGACAAACACAAAAGCATTTATGAAGGTCCATATGTTGTAAAACAAATAAATGATACCAATGTAACAATATACAACAATTCAACAAAAAAGGGAAAAATTGTACATAAAAATCGATTAAGAAAATATTAACGCATTAATTTTTCTCACATTAAATAAGTAAAAAAAAAATATAGAACAAAAATTGAAGATATATGAATGAAACTAAAAAAAAAAAAAAAAAAAAAATTGCGTAATAAAGTAAATGAAATGAAATTAAAACTATTGTAAAAAAAAAAAAAAAAAAAAAAAAAAAAAAAAAAAAAAAAACCAAAACCAAAACAAAAACAAGAACGAAAAAGAAAACAAAAACTATTTTAAAAAAAAAAAAAATAGAGAAAATATGTTTTTATCAATTTAGAAAAGAATACAAAGTTTAAGAAAACATTTTTTAAAAAAAAAAAAAAAAAAAAAAAAAAAAAAAAAAAAAAAAAAGATTTTTTTGGACCAAACAAGACTGATCACCTTGTTTGATTCAAAAATTTTTTATAAAAAAAGGGAGGTATATTATATTATTATTGTTACATAATTACATCCCAGAAATTTGAATTAAAAGTAGACTTGCAAGTACATATATTATGTTATTAGATTTTATTGTAAATTTAGAAAATAATTATACATTTTACTGCAATTACATTATATTTTTTATTAAAAAAAAAGGGAGGTGTAGTGCCAACCCTGAATAGTACGATAATAAACATCGATGTAAATATATTGTAATGATTTGCAAAATATTAATTCAATAAAGATAGAGTGATGAAGAAGGAATGAGCTTATAACATTTAATAAAATGCATAAATGTTATAGTCATTTAAGCTCGACTATATTGTACCCTACACCCCAATTTATTTGATATTAATTACCACTTTCTAGTGCTGGCTTTACAAACTGTTGTTGCTCTTGGGCTGCTTACTGAATGTTTTCCAAGCACTTCGATCTTGCGCGCGCTCTTTTCAGTTTACTAGACCAAGAATTAACAAATCTTCTTCAACTTGGCCCTTTCCCGAGGTCTCGGTCTTAAAGCGCTTTACTACGCTCATGTCGGAATATAGATAATACACTTCACGGTTCATTCGAAGATTATACTCCCCGTTAACGCAAGTTGCACTAAACATTTTGCGAAGCATTTTTCTCTCAAGAAATCCCAGCTTCGTCAGCTTTTGGAAGTACCAATGTTCCGGTGCCACCAAGTAGGGTGGGTAGAATAAGCGTGTTATACAGTTGTATATTAGAAGAATCTGTTCTTGAACTGTCTGCACATGGTACAATTACCTTACAAGGTAGAATCGATTAAACAGCTGACTATTTTTTGCTCGAGTTTTTCCACTCGTAATATCTGTCACACAGTACGTTTTTTGACATAAACGAGGATGCTTTTACAACAACTTGTTGCCGTAGCGATAATACCTTGTAAGGTAATTGTACCATGTGTCTGCATATATGTACATATTATCCATCACGCTCCTTCGCCTTTTTTCAATGCTGACATCATTATTTTTATTGATTGTAGAGCTGAGATATATAAACTCCCCTACTACCTCGACGTTGCAATTGCCAGCTTTCACAAATTCACACTTGCGTCGTCACAACGTTTACCCAGGCAGTTGAAGGCATACGTTTTGTCTTGTCATCGTTCACCATCAGACCCAACTTTGCCGACTCCTTTTCAGTTCTGAAAAAAGCACCAGTTAACTTTCTCTCTCCCTCTCTCTCTCTCTTTCTCTCTTTACTTCTGACGATATTTCGCATATGTAGAGAGAATATGGCCTTTAGTGTTTATTGTGCCTCTTTTATTAACCTCTGCTTTTTCCAAGATTTTCCTCATCAGCATGTTAAAAAGGTTGCCCGATAAGTTACCCTGTCAAATATTTTTTGTGATGGCTTCCTATTTTTACTGAGTCATTCAGCAAAGACGTAAAAGTTTTGCTGGAATGTTATGCGCAGCCATGTTTAAAACAATTTCTCTCTCATCGGCTTATCGAAAGCAGCCTTGAAGTCAATAAAAAGATGGTGTGAATCGCTTTGCTTCTCTTTGACCATTGTTAATTTGTTTGACTTGAAACCGTGCTGATGGGGACTGTACTTATTAGGTCGATGTGTTTAAACTGCCATCTTTAGCACAATATTCTGTATATGATTTTATATGCGATAGAAAGAAGACTTATTCCGCAATAGTTGGTCCAAATGGTTTTGCCTCCCTTCTTATGAATCGGAAATATAATGCTGATACTCCAATCATCGAGCATAATTTCATGCTCCTAGATGGTGCAGACTAGCTGATGCATGCACCTTATCAGTTCTTCTTCTCCAGTCTTATACAGCTTGCAGGTATATTGTCTGCACCGGTGGCCTTGTTATTCTTAAGCCAACCAATTGCAAATTTGACCTCAACTGAATTGGGGGGTATGCATTCAACTTGATTAATTATGATTGGTTGATGTTTGCATTTCTTAAACGGTTCTTCAGCCACTACGAAGCTAAAAAGATATGCTCTCTTTAAGCCCTTAGCACACTCGTCTTGTTGGTCACCAGATTCCAGTTATTATTATTAATTATCAGCATATGAAAAAAATGTATGCAGGATAAGGTGATTTTCCGGAGTGATTTTTTACAGGACCTTTGGTAAGTTATGACCTGAACAATATAAAATTCAGTTCGACAGGTCCGGGCATAAACAAATGAAAAATTTTGTTCCAATGAAGAAACGTTCGTGGCAGCTATTGGCTTAAAAGACATATGAGTGGGTTATTTATGAAATAATGGGCCCATAATCTTAAGTTTTAATAAGTTTAATCATCATACCAAATTTTATCATAACATCCTTTAAATCGTTTACATTTATAGGGCACACCCAGGCAGATGGGTGGGCAGACATGCTTTTATCGACTTAGGAATGGATTCTGAGTTTTTGCTTATATCTTGGTTAGTTACAAACTGATATTTATGTTCTAAAAACGCAGTTGTTTCGGGGATATTTCTGGTAGTTTTAAGCCAAAACACGGTCAATGGGGCTTGACTTAGGTTCTGAAACTTGACATTTACAGACAGACAGACGGGCATGGCTTAAACGACTTTCCTAAATTTCAAAATAAAAATTTTAAATTCTTCTGACCAGGAAAAGGATAAACGTAACTCCAAAACAAATAAATCATTTACATAAAATATTGAAAACTCAAAAAAAATAATTAAGGTCCGTTTTGTAATTTAATATACATTTTCCTCATTTCTATCTCTGGCTATTAATATATTTCTTTTTATCTAACCTCATGAGTCATGACTTAAAATAATTTTATTAATTTTTAAGACTTAAAAGAAGTGTTAAACATTATTTGGTTTTTTATTTATTTATTTTATTTTTTTTGCTTAAAACACAGCTTTAAAAATTGTCATTATTTTTTACAACAGTCAAGAGGTGACCTTGGCAAATACCTTTTAAACTGACGCAGTCACATGCATACACACGCTTACGGTATAAGTTAATTTAATGATCGGTTAGATATATTTTTCTTAAAAATACCTCAAGAGAATCAATCGTTTATTGCTTTTAAATAAACATCGACATCTCTAAATGTTGTTTATTTATACAGATTTAGTGTTTTTGCAAAGTTTTAGCATTTGTTAACAATTTTCTTATATTTGCGGTGTAAATCAAGTATTTGAAATAAAAATTGTACAAAAGCAAACATTTTATTGTTTGTATTTATAAAAAAAAAAATTCTAAAATGCCAAAGTAAATATTTGTTTAATAAAACTGTAAAACAAATAGCATTTGTATTTGATATAGAAGAAGTACCAAAAAAATTTAAAAACATTACTTTTTGATCACTTAATCGACCTTCGACCTCAGTCTGGGTTAATTAAATATTTTAAGCTCAAAATCTTAAAAAGTGCAAGAAGGACTAAAATATAATGAAAAACTTCTGGTTTCAATCGATGTCAACAGACCTTAATTTCTGAAAGCAAAAGCATCAAAAATTAAAAAAGTACTTTTTGGCCACCTAATTGACCTTTAACCTTATCTGGGCTAAAAGTTCTTAATTTAATTTTTCCACACTTATAATCTTAAAAAATACAAAAATGTGCAAAAAATTTAGAGAAAAGCTTTTAGAATTTCGTTCTCAACCGGGTTCAGAGGTCGTTAATTTCATGTCGACTTGCAAAAAAAATTCAAAAATATCAAAAGTTTTTTCGACCTTAATCTGGGCTTATAAATGCTATATACTTATTTCTGAGCTCATAATCTCAGAAAATTCGAAAAAGTGCCTTAAATGTGAAAAAAGGACTTTTTTATTTATTAACCCAAAAAAGTTTTAAAAAATACCAGAAAGTGATTTTTTTCTCATTTTGCTGACTTCAGACCTCAACCAGGATCATTAACCTTTAAGTTCATAACTCTAAAGTCACAAACTCTAAAAATTTAAAAAAGTACCAAAAAATTAGGAAAAAACCCTTTTTTGATTTTTAACCTCAATTTGGGTCCAAGCGTTCAATTTTAAATTTTTAAATTCATAATCCCAAAAAAAGGAAAAATTAAAAAATGTAAAAAAATACATTTTGCCCACTTAGTTGACTTTCGGCCTTAATGGTGCTCCATAGTTCTTTCTTTTATATTTAAATACCTAAAATTTAAAAAAAGTACCACAATATATTTTTTTAAGTTTGTAGACCCTAAATAGAACAAAATTTATATTTTTTTTAAAGCTATTCATGAAATAACGCAGCTAAACAAAGCAGTGATTGGATAATCCCAAGGCGCATGTAAATCAGGTGGGTTCAGTTCTAAAAAAATAATTAACTCGTTATACGAATGTCAAAGACTGATAACAAAAACTCATAAATTCTTTCTTCTTCTTTTTTAAATTTTCTTAGAATAACAGTTTTTGTTTGTAAAAAAGAAAAAATACATAAGCATAAACAAAATTTTACATTTAAATAACGAAATACCGTTACTCAGCTGATTAACTAAGGCCAGCTGATATACATGCGCCTTGGATAGTCCAATTTTGACAAAGAGTTAAGGAGTGAAGTTAGTTGCAAAAGGAGGGGAAAATATGTAGACAATGCAATTGGGCCATGTATAATCAAAAATATTTGGAGAATCAATCAATTAAAATAATTTAAGAATTTTTAGGTGTAAACAATACACTGCACTTGATTACCTAATAGCTTTCCATTTTTGATTTGTTTCCAATTCATTTAGTTAATTGCCTTAAGGTATTTTCAAACATTTGAGTTAATTAAGTGAAACGTGTGCATATATTTACTACATACATACATACATACATACATATGCTAAACAAAGTACATAAATATGTATGAATCAATTTAAATATTTGTTAAAAACAATTGAATACTTTTTCTTTTCTTTCTGCAAAAACCATTTACATAAATCGGGCTAGATTAAAAAAAAAAAAAAACAACAAAATATAGGTTTGAAAAAAAAAATTTTTTTAATTGTTTTAAATTTACTTTCAATTTTTTATTGATTTTTTTTAGAAAAATATAGCATTGTATGTACACACAGAAAAAAATCATTGTAAAATCAACAAAAACAGTGTTGATTCAACATTTTTTGATAACAATTTTGCTTCATAAGCGTTTCATGTTAATTTAACATGAATTTCACTTTAAATTTAATGGTAGCTATCCACTTTAAAACAACAAGAAATCCTTTTAAATTAACATTGTAGTATATTTGAATCAAAGGGTTCATCATGTAAAAATAACGTTAAGAAACTATTAAATCAAAATTAGTAAAATTTAAAACAACATGAATTTCATGTTGAATCAATAGGAATATAATGTTGAATTCACTATTAAACCATTTTAAATTAATGTGACCGTCATGTTGAAATAACATGAAAACATGTTAAAATAACAGGAATTTTCATGTTAATTTGAAGTGGTTCCTATGATAAAATAACTTTTGCTCAATGTTGTTTAGCTGTCCCACAGTGGGGCAGCCAGTTAGTAAAAGTCACAAAATTTTTTATTTATTTCTATTTTTTTTATTATTTTATTTTTTTATTAACAAATATGTACAAACAAATACAAATATTTTTAGGTTTACACATAATATTTTAGTGTTCTTTACAAATATTTATTTCTTAAATATATATTACCATTGTTAATTGGGAAGACATGTAAAGGTGGGCTTGTAAATTCATGGAGCTTCTTTAAAACTATTTCATCCTTTAACTTGCCTAAAACATATGATTGAAAATGATCATCAAAGTTTTGAGTTTCAGCTTTAGAGCATAGAACGTAAATTTCAGAGTGAACTTTTACAATATATGAAACTTTATATAAAGTTAGAAATTCTCTTTTGATTGCTAAGTAACAATTTATTTTGTAAACAATTCCAGAGAAAATAATTTTATTACAAAATACAACATCATCAAAATTAATCTGTAAACGTGAAAACAGATATCTAAATTCAGGAATGGATTCAATTAAATGTATATCATTTAACTCGATATTATTTTGGATACCATTATCATAATCCACAAGAAATTTAGCAAAATTTAAACCCGCTTTTTTAGAGAGCGTTAGTGGAACATTAACTCTTGAGTTAATATTATTGCAATATCTTTTTGTGTTTTTGTGTTTAGCCTCAAACCTTAAGCTCCAAGTAAATTTTGGGGGTCCGCATTTCTTTATAAATGTTACGTAGTGCAGTAGAAAATGAGCTTTCGGTTTCAATGATCCATACAGTTCAACATAAATTTTATTATGCTCATATACTACTGAGTTTAGGATATCTAAATCAATATCGGAAAATTCAGTTTTTAATAGATTGTCCATAATTTTTACTAAAGAAGTTAATAACTTCCAGTGAGGATTATTTTGTGGAACTAAGTCTCCAATTAAAAGGAGTATAAAATCTGTTAAAGTCCACAATTCCCGAGCTGTCATTTTTAAGTTAAACGTTTGAATTGATTTCTGTGATATATCAGGGCCTATGTTTCCTACTTCGTCTTCCCCATAAGGGAACAGTCTTCTACGACTGTATTAAGTCGCTTACAAATGGTAAGTCTTTATTACATATGAAACAAGTTAACATTTTGTATTTAGTTATTGAGCATTTAAGAAGTTAAGTAAAGCACAAATACTAGGTGATTTATAATCACTGACAAGTTTAATTTCATAGAAATATTCTTGTATAAAGTACCATGAACCTTCACAACCTTTTGGATATTCCAATGACAATGTATGAATTATTTTAAAGCACGTATCTAAACATTTCAAAAACGATGGAAATTTGAGTAAAGTTTTATCAAAAAAGACGTAAAATTTCTCGAGACTGTATATGCTGTGGCCTACAACTATTATAAAAGGCTGCACTGTTAAGCCTCTATTGTAATATTTTTCTCGAAGCTCAGAGATTACCTTTTCATAATCATTGATTGACAAAAGATGGACTACAAAGCTCTCGATTGCATCTGCTATGGAAATTTTTACGGAATTCTTTCCAATTTTATCTGGAAAACGAGCTGTTGGTAAAATTACTGCATTTAGTAGAACGGTATGTATATAATCTAAAGAATCTGGTAAAGAGAGAATTTGGAAATAAAAAAAATATGTTAGGGCATAATATGACAGTGTTATTATAATAGTACATACTTTGTTCAGAAATACATTTTGAGTTCGTAAAAACTTCTTTGGATTTTTTGTCCTTTATGTGTAAGTTATAATAACTTCCAGTTTTTTCCATAAACACGCTCCATTTACTGAAAAGAAGATGGTCTTTATTGGGAAATAGGAGATTGAAGTCTATATTAATCTATGAAAGAAAGAGAATGAATTATAAATTAGTTATTTTTGTAAATTTAATTAAACTCACTAATTCTTCGGATCTGCTGTTTGAATAAAGGGGCCAACTGCACAGATATTCATAATTACTTTTAGATGTCTTAAGCTCCTTTTGTCTTAATAAAAAGCTCTTCTGCCACTTAGTTTTAACTTCATCCCAGTCAGAAAAATCTCTTAAAAGTGAAGCTTTCAAAGCTAGCAAAACTGGCTCATCAAATTCAGAACAAGTTTTCTGTGAGATCGTGTCCAAAGCTTCCAAACTATCTTTAAATTTTGGTGATGTGCGCAGCCGCTTTGTCCTTTGATTTGAATATTTATCCCAAAGTTTGCCACCAGGATTTGCTTTTCTTCCACGTGGTATAAAGTAATATTCCTGAAAAATTAGAATATGTAAATACATTTTTGTAAGAGGATAACTTAAAAAATATAATATAAATACGTACTCTTATTTCAGAAGAAAAGTTTTCCACTATTTCATCTACAATGGTTGGCAAATCTTTCGGTGATAATTTTTCGTTCCGGTAAAAAATATCTTCTAATATTATATTTATTAAGTCCTTACGAAAAGAGTCGGTAAGTTGACTGTTTTTGTTATAAAAGTCTTTAATGGCTTTTCCTTTAAGGCTATCTTCTAAGATAAGTTTTAGGCTCTAGAAAACATTGATGCTATTAAATGTTACCAAAAAGCTAAATCATAATTTTAAAACTTACCTTTGAAAGCCTTGAGCTCCCAATTGTTGTTGAAAAGGATGAAGCCGATGTTATTGTTGAACTTACATTAGCTTGGCTTTGAAGCCAAGAGACTACTTTACTGGCAATGGTTTCAGACAGGGTGTCGTCATCAATTCCATACTGTACAAAAATAACATAATTAAAAAAATAATAAATTTCAAAACAACAAAATCTTAAATTTTTTTGTGTTTACCTCACTTTTTCTCCAACTAAATAATTTTTCTCGGAAACAAGCCCGAATACCAATAGGTGGTATAGCTTCCTTTATATCCTCCTTTGATAAGTATTTTAAACTTTCATATGTTATTTCAGCTCCTAAGCAATTATAAAGTTATTATTATTGAACTTAAAAGAAAATTAACAGATATCCATATTGTCATCTGGTATGCAAAAAGGCCAATCTAATTTTCACAGGAAATCTAAAAACCTACTTAATTAAAAGTGTTGCGTTAGAAACGGAACTTCTGCATAATAGTCACAAAGACAAGAACTTTAAAGTGCAGTCAAAATTGTTTTGCTTGGTGCGGTTTAATATATTGTTAAACTTTTTTGCTCTTAAAATAGGAAATCATTTGTTGTTACGCCTGTTTGAATTTTTTAAACAAGGTCGATATTTTTTAATCAAAAGGCTACACAATTGTCAATCAAAAACTCAATTTTTTATTTTTTTTTGCTGTAAGACCTTTCTGCATTTCAGATGGCGATATGTATTTGAATATAATTCATGTATCAGGAGTATGTACTTACTTTCCAAATAAGGCTTAACTTCACATAAGTTGAAACTTTTCAACAGCTCGTCTAAGTGGGAGCTTTGATTCGTATTTTGAACAATTGGAATGTTTACTATAATATTTCCATCTGCGTCACTTGCAAAATGAATATTTTCTTCACTAGTTGCTAAATGTTCCACAATACTTGTTAAATTTAAATTATTACTTTCATTATTAGACGCAAACATATTAATATTGAAATTATTAACTCACTTTAAACATATAACACTGCAATTGTGGTACGTAAACGATAGAATAAAAGTTTTTGTTTTTTTGCTGCTGTAAAGAAGCGGTATTTTTTGGATTTTTTTCGGATTCAATATGATTTAATTTTGTTTCAACATGTTTCATGTAGTTTTAACATGCATCAACTTTATTTTAATGTAAAAACAGTCATTATTAAAGTTTCACAACTTTGATTTAACCAATTTAACATGTTGATTTATTATGAGTAAAAGTTAGTTTATATTTAAAGTTGACAAATGTCTTTTTTATATGTATCAATGTTATTTTAATGTGTTTAAGTAATGTTGAAATAACAAAAAAAACTTTTGTTTTAACTGTGCGCAATGTTAGTTTTACATGAAAAACTGTAATTTTTACTACATAGACTGAGTTTTAAAAATTTAACATTGCTCAATGTTATTATAACATTGTAAAATGTAATATTAAAAGTAAACAACTTTATTTTAAAGTGATCAAAATTAAATTAACTTTTTTTAATATTAAATTAACAGTTTTAACTATTAATTTAACGTGAAACAATGTAAAATATATATTAAAATGAATTTTTTCCCAAAAATTAACATTACATGAAATCAACATTTTTTCATGTTGATTTTACGTTGAGGGTTTTTTCTGTGTGTATGTATGTTTTTTTTTAATTTTACTACAATAAATTTTGCTTTAAATAATGGCAAAATGAATGTTTGCTTAAGGTGCTTATACCTATAGATGGAATGTTTTTTATATATGACTTGTCGAATTTTTTACTAAAAAATTGATATAAATCGTCTGAAACCGATGAAGCATTGCTTTTGTAAAATCATATGATAAAGTTTTAATCAGAGCGTGTTTTATTTTGATCTGACCAAGCAGCTAATATCAGCTGTTTTTAGAAAAAGAACAAGCAAAAATAAATTTTTCATTTGAAGGTAATGTTAACTGCAGATTCATATGAATGTCTAAGAACAAAAATTATAAAAATAGGAATTTTGCCAGATATACACCTAAAGTGACAAGTCATATATAAATTACATTCCATCTAAAAGCGTCTGTAAATGTTATCGATTTTTTTTCTTTCCCGCTGCTTTGTCTGACAATTTGTTAATCAGCTTAAAAATACAAATTTAGGTTAAAAGAGCAAAAGAACTTAATTAAAATAAAAACTTGTTCAAACAAATTGCAAAATGTATAACGGAAAATCGAGGTTTTCAGGTGATATTTTCTTTTGATGAAAAGAAAATAAAATCTATTATTAAGCAAAACAATTCAAATATTGAAAAAAATTGCTTTTTATAATTTAATATATTTTTTAATGACTTATTTTTATTTTTTTTAACATAATTACAATTAAAACATTTACTTATAACAACAAAAAATATTTTATTTTCACTTTCACTTGCAAATTTGCGCCAACATTCAACTCTCAACTCATTTTGCATCATTAACAAATATGTGCATGAGGGGGCACTTAACATACTATTTGTATGCCTGCATAATGTTGCATATATTAACATACATATGTATGTACATATGCATATACATATGTATGTATGTATGTATGTATGTATATTAAATTTAAAGCTTATTTATGCCTGTAAGCAAATGTTTGCCCGTACGTGCATATTCAAGTTGTCTTGAAATTAAATAAAACAACACAACACAAGTTGCATAAATTTTGAACGTTAAAAAAATTTAACAATTCTTATGCTTATTAAATAATATTTAAAAACGCATTTGTTAAAAACATTTTCAGGCCAAAAAAAGAGTATTTTAAATATTGTTATATCATAACTATTATTTTTTGCGAATTATGTAATTCGCAGGCACTGTAAAAACTATACAAAAATAAATCTCAAATAATAATATTTATTTTTTCTTTATTTTTATAATTTTTGCCAAAAACAAGTTATTATTTTTCGATTTTTATATTCTTGGCAAAAAATAAATATTATGTAAAAACTTTTATAAAAATCAATTATAAATTATAATAATTTTTTGATTCTTTTATATAAATTCAAAATAAAATAATTTTTCCGAAAAAAAATATAAAAAAATAATTTTTCTTTTCGGCAAGAGAAGTTAAAAAAATAAATATTATTTGATTAGAAAAATTTTAAAATCAAAAATTTTAAAATCACTGATTTTCAAAACATCTAGTTTATTATAATCAAAATAGTGTTCTTCGTTTTACTCTCCGTGGTTTCCTTGTCCATAAATTTTTTTCATTGAAAATTTAAAGACAATTATTATTTACAGTCCCTGGTAATTAGAGTTGTAGTACAAACTAGGATTGTCAGGTTTTTTTAGACTTCATTCTCAAAATGTTATTAAAAATCCCCCAAAAAAAAGACACCAAAAAATCGCCAAAATCGAACTTTATTTAACTTTTGATAAAAAAACTGTAACATTACTTTCTTTTACTAGATTTGTAATATACTAGCTAAGCCCCGGTGTGCTTCGCAACCCCTAAACTGTTGTGATATATTTAAAAGTTAAACCTATTTCTTAAATCTTATTTAAACTTGCCCTTTAATACCCTACTAAGTGCATTTTTAACCTTTCATCGATATCTTTATAGTGGAATATGATTTTTTTAATAAATTTTTATATAGGTATAGAAGTGGGTTTGAGTATTAAACCTTTTAATATTTATATAAAATTTCGAAAAATATATTAAAAAAACAAACAAAAAAATTAACTTTTTTTAGTCACAGAATTCCATTTAAATAATGTTTCTGTCATAATTGGTTTAGAATTTTCATAAAGTCCTAAACATTTCTTACATTGAAATAATGCACCTCAGAACCCCCCTGCTCTGTTTGAGCAGCAGAAGTGCCCATCCTGTCCAGCCTAAGCCATATCAGTCTAGAGTTCCTGCAATCAGCATGTCCCTCCAGGTTTGACCCACCTTGTTTATTATCCAAGTCCCTATCAGTTAATAATAGAAACTCAGTGGTGGCCTCACCGGCTCAAAACTAAGTCCAATATCCCGGGCCGATCCCTTCCTTGCCAGTTCATCGGCGTACAAACACCCATTTGAGAGGAAAATTTTTCATCAAAACCTTTAGATACGCTGTCAGGAAGAAGTTTAAATGTTGTACTGCAAAGTAAAGCCTTATTGACTTTTCAAGGCCCAAAAATGAAGAAAGAAAAGGTTGCAATATAATGAAAAACGTACTTCGTAAGAGCGCTGTATTCGGCTGTGCCGAATCTTATATACCCTTCACATTGGTCATTTAATATACCCAGCCGAGTTATTTTGTACTGCAAATAATATAATAAAAATACCTTGTGTGAGTTTTAAGCCCATAGAAAACTTTACAAAATGTTAACGTTCGTATGGATAATAGAAATAGATGAGGACGTTTGAGGTCGACAGTAATAAAAGTTTTTGACATTATTTATAATAAAAGGTTAATTAAAGTTGTTAATTTTTATGGGATGTTCTAGTCCCCCTGCTCCTCTTCAACTTTTTTTCCAAAATGTATGAATTATTAGATTATTACTTTTTGTAGAACATTTGATTTCGATATCTGTTATAGTTTCCGAGATGTAGCGTATCAAAAATTTCATAGAAATTGTGAATTTGTATGGAAGCTACCCCTTGTTCACCAGCCACCCAAAAAATTTTTACTTCAAAGCGTATGTTTTGTTGTCCAATTACTTTTTGTAGAACATTTTATTTCGATATCTATTACAGTTTCCGAGATATAGCGTATCGGAAATTTTGCAAAAATGGTGAATTTGTATGGGAGCTACCCCATATTCACCCCCTACTAAAACAATTTTTACTTCAAAGCGTAGCTTTTGCTGTTCAATTACTTCTTGTAGAACATTTTATTTCGATATCTGTTACAGTTTCCGAGATATAGCGTATTGAAAATTTTACAAAAATTGTGAACTTGTATGGGAGCTACCCCATATTCACCCGCCACCAAAAAAATTTTTACTTCAAAGCGTAGCCTTTGCTGTCCAATTACCTTTTGTAGAACATTTTATTTCGATATCTGTTACAGTTTCCGAGATATAGCGTATCGAAAATTTTACAAAAATTGTGAACTTGTATGGGAGCTACCCCATATTCACCCCCCACCAAAAAAAATTTTTACTTTAAAGCGTAGCCCTTGTTGCCCAATTACTTTATGTAGAACATTTCATTTCGATATCTGTTATAGTTTCCTAAATATAGCGTATCGAAAATTTCATACAAATCATTAATTTGTATGGGAGCTAACCCTTTTTTTGCCCCCACCCAAAAAAATTTTTCTTTGCAGCGTAGCCCTTGTTGCCCAATTACTTTTCGTAAAACATTTGATTTCGATATCTGTTATAGTTTCCGAGATATAGCGTATCGAATATTTCATAAAAATCGTTAATTTGTATGGGAGCTAACCCTTTTTTTGGCCCCACTCTTCTTTAAAGTGTAGCCCTTAGCGTACAATTACTTTTTGTAGAACATGTTAAGTCGATAGCTGTTATAGTTTCCGAGATATAGCGCATAAAATATTTCACCAAATTGTGCAATTGTAGGAAAACTACCACTTTCCCTGATTCTATCTGAAAAAAATTTTTCCATTATTTAGGTGCCTACTCTAAAAGTATCCGTTCCAAGTTCTGTGGCAATAGTGACTATACTTACTGAGATATATAGGGATATATGCACGGATTTTGTCCTAAAAAAAATGGGTTGTTTTGGGTTTTCGCTTTTATCTCGGTCAATAGTGAACCGATTTCGCTGATTTTAAATAGCGATTGTTAGCGGGATATTTGTAATCGTTTGACACCATTAACTGATCTGTATCTTTTTATTTGACTCCGGAAACTTGATTTCAACAGACGGACAGACAGACACACAGACAGACAGACGGACAGACGGACAGACGGACAGACGGACAGACGGACATGGCTATATCAACTTCCCTATCTATAAGGATCCAGAATATATATACTTTATGGGGTCGCAAATGGATAATAAAGAAATAACAAACGGAATGACAAACTGATATATACCCTTATCACTATGTGAAGGGTATAAAAATCCAAGTCCTAACTAACTCAGTGACAGTTGACTTCCTTAAACAATCTGGAACAGTTGTCTCAAATTTTATATTTCAATATCATTATCTTTGTCGTATGGAGAAAAAGTGACTTCCGACACATATCATAATCTTAAAATAAAAAACACCCAAAAGTGAAAAAATCATTTTTGACTACTTTGTTGACTTCTGGCGCAACCTGGTCAATAACCCTAAATTTCGTGTTTAAAAATCAGAACCTCGAAATATGGCAAAAATTAATAATATGTTAAACTTACCTTTATTATTTTAGTTACTTTTTGACACCAATACGGGATCTAAAAAAAATTCGAAAATATAAAAAAATAAATTTTATCTTGAAAATATTTGAAGTTTAAGAAAGTAATTTTTGCCCACCTATGTGATCGGATTTATCAAGCGGGGTAAAAAGCCCCTTTATCTTATTAATAGATAGTACCCTTTTTTTGTTGGCAATTTGTTAGCTACAAAATGTACCTAATAGATATTAAAAATAAGTTTTTACTCTTTTTTCTACCCCTAAGGGTCCAAAGTTTTAAAAAAAAAGTACCATCAAAATATTCATAAATTTGTGTGACCTTTCCAACGCAAATTCGTTTCTATCTAAATTGGTTTTAAAGTTACAAAAAGTACCAAAATACAACTTTTATCCTTTTCTTTTTATCCTTTTCTCTTAGGTTACAAAATATTAAAAATGCCCAAAAAAAAAAATTCATATTTTTAAAATCCGTCTAACGCCAAAAAAATTTTTGTTTTCCTCTTTATTGGTTTAAAAGTTACAAAAAGTACCTGAAAAGTAAAAAATTATGATTTGGACCCTTTTTGCTCCTTTTGCTTTAAAATTAAAAAAAAAGTACCAAAAACATATTCGTATTTTTTGGGGCATATGTTCTGGGAACTAATTTATAACAAAAATACAAAATTTTGTGGAATTTTGAAATATGGCTGTTTTTGATTTAGTGTGCGTTGTGTAAACTATATTCAAGTCCGAACTTAGGTTTAATCTACTCTTCACACTTAATTATAAACTTAACATTTTTATTTTATAATTTATTTTGATAGTTATGCTTACAAATAATTATTGTTTCTTTTATAAATATTAAACTGTAGCAAAAGTTTCCTTCCTGTGTTGCCGCCTTAAAAAAAATTTTGATGATTACACGTTATTAAATGCAGGAAATCGTACGGCCTCTTTATACCTTCTTTGGCGTTATAAATATAATTTAATTACTTTTATAACACATTCCATATGATTATATTAGATAATTGAAAATATGCACCAGTAGTACCCTTACGCCCATGCGTCAATTTTTAAAAAAATTATCTTTTCAATTTCAGCCCCAAAAAACCTTAATAATTAAAAACGGTTTTTTTCTCTTGTTATGTTTTTAATTACAGTTTTTTTTTATTTAATTTTAAAAGCAAAAATAATAACAAATTATCATCTTAATAAATAATAATTAAAACTCAATTAAGAAAAAATAAATTCCCAACATAATTGACAATTGAAATTGAAAACATTAACGAGTCACACCAATCGATTTTTTTAGGCAGCTAAGGCTCATGAAAACTAAATTTTAAACAAAAGAAAGAAACGTTTGTAATTATTTTTGGGGGTTTTTTCAGAAAGTACAATAAAAAAAATTGGAAATGAAAATAAAATAAATCTTAAAATAAAGATAATAGACAATCAAACTGGCTGTTATACAGACGGACAGACGGGCATACGCACAAGTGTATAAATCTTGCACACATACATACGTTTGTTTCATGCATTCACATACTTTGTATTTCATTCTTTTAAAACTTATTGTCTTACAGACAATGTCTATTGATTAAACTGAACACATTTGAGCATAACAAACGGTTTTCAAGTTATTGAAAGTTGTTAGTTAACTTGTTTATTGACCATTGGCAATACGGTAGTTTAATATTGTTTGTTTGTTTACTACTTGATTTACAAAAAATTAAAATTAAAAATATTTCTTTGCAGGAGAAAAACAATTTTTGATATAAAACAAATTTTGTATAGGCCAGGGAAACGGTTTTAAGCCGCCGGCGAATAAATTTTTCTTCAACAAAAAATCGTAAGATCTGGTGGGTTTTTGAGCCATTTTTTGAGCGACCCATATACAAGGTGGGCCACAAGAAGCCATCCGATGTTTCTGTTTTTCTAAATAAAAAACTTGGACTCTGTTTTTTGATTATGTTTATCTGAAACTTTAGAATTTTATTGGTCAAGTCGAGAAGATGACATCGGCCAAATGGACGTCGTCACAATTGATTGCTATACGGGCTCGTTTTATGGCATTTTTCATCACTTCGGCGAGAACTTCGGGCAACAGATTCTCGCACTCATGTCTAATGTTGTCTTTGAGGGTTTTCAGAGCCTCGAACTTGTTCACGTAAGCATGGGACTTCAATAAGCCCCACAAAAGAAGTCTGGAACGTTTAAGTCAGGCGATCTTGTGGGCCAATGTAAATTGCCAAAACGAGAGATGAGGTGACTCGGGAACGCTGCCTTCAGAATATCAGTTGTGGCTTCCGCAGCATGTGCCGTTGCTTCCTGCTGTTGGAACCACATGTCCTCCAGTCCTTATTCGTTCAATTGCGGCAGAAGAAACTTGGCTCACATGACCCTATAGCGCACATCGTCCACTTTTGTCATTTGATCAGCGGCGTCCTCGAAAAAAATGGCCCGATGACTCCTGCAGCGTGAACAGCACACCATGCAGTCACTTTGAGCGGGTGTAATGGCTGCTCGTGCATCCCTCGTGGGTTTTTTTTGGTGCCCCAGAAGCGATAGCTTTACGTACCCGCTGAGGTGGAAATGGGCCTCATCGCTCATTATGATTTCGGTCGAAAAATCGTCCACTTTGACCTCGAGATTGAGGATGGCTTGGGCGTAGGTTACAAGCGTTTGGCGTTCGAAAGGCAGCAGCTGATGCATGGACTGGACTTTGTACGGGAACATGCGCGGGGGTTTGACCCTGGTTCGCCTTAGGGTCGATCGGCTGATGGCTAACTGCGAGACACGGCGTCTGGTCGATGTGTCTGGCGACAACTTGACATTCTCGCCAACAGCGGCGATATTCTAAGCAAAACGTGTGCTCCGGGGTCGGACACTCTCGGCAGTGCCTTATGTGGTGACATACTCTTCAAGGTTGGTTGCCAAGCGGCGCTGTCGGTCCGGATGACCGGATAACTGGCGACGGAATTCGTGCTGCGCCAGCACCACAGACGAATTGTTACGCAAAAAAATATACACGATTATTTCGCATTCTTGGAGAGTGTATCGCTTGTTAACTTGTATTTTACATCTGTCTGGTTCACAAATGTCAAAACAGATTTGACATTGGCCGCCATTCGCAAAAATAAGAACATCTTCCAATTGGGTGATTTCTTTTGGCCCACCTTGTACAACAGATCCTCATATTACGAAAAAGCTTCAAGGTTTGCATTTCCGATAGCACCCAATAGGCAAACCAACTAAAAAGCAAAAAGATTTTCACCAGGTGTGGTTCACAGATGGCTTTAAGCTGGGAAATGGAAAGGGATAAGCTGAAATATTCATACGGCACTGTTGAGGGAGTATTCCAGGGAGTACATGCGCTACTTACTTTCAGGAGGAGACTTATGATGGCAGAGAACGCTTGAGAAGAAAGCCTGTGGATACATATGATGCCGAATAGTCAAGTGGTCCTTCGAGGCCATAATTCTTAAAAGCTAAGTTGTGCAACATCTCTCAATAAAGTTGGTCCCCCCAGTAGGAAGTTGCTATACTTCCCAGCGTGCTTTTTTTAAATGATTACCTTTCTTTGGTGTTTTGGGGAACTCTGCCATAAAAAGAAATTTCCCAAAAGTACTGTAACTAACTGTTTAATAGTATCTCTACGAGGTACACACAAAAAACTACAAAAAAATTTTTTCAAACAAATTCTTGTTCAAAATAATTTATTTTTTAGTAAATTTATTTTACAGTCTCTAATAATATTTGAATTTGATTTCTAAATCCAACAAAATTTTCGCCAAAACAATTTAAATATTTAACCAGTTCAACCATTTTTTTAACTGAAACTAAAACTATAATTTTTTCAATAAAATTCTTGCAAAATTGTTTGTCTAAATTTACAATTTTCGTTGTAGGTCCTCAGCCAGACAAAATATTTACTGATTCTCTGAAATTCGTAACTGATTCTACAACTCAGTTTTTTCTGTGTATAGTAGCAACTAAGGTAATTCAATCACTAATTGGTGATGTTGGGGGAAAAGGGGTACCAGTCTTCAGTTGCGTCGGAACCGACTGGTGTCTGACCAGAGCTCATATCTTGTACCATTAGAATCAGTACCAAGTTTCCAGTTCTTTCGATGTTACTGATTATTGGTTTGTGGTTATAGTATCCTTGATTTTCGCTTAGAGAATCGTTGGTGGGAACATCAGTCTATCTGATGCTGAACCCAGTAACGTAGGCTTAAGCATTCCTAGGTGATGGTGTGGAAACAACCTATCAAATAAGCTGTCAAACAATTAATGTAATTTTTTGTATCGAAACATAAAATTGTACTTCATGATAAAGGAAGTTAAATATGTCTACATGTTCATTTTATCTATTGTAGGGTATAGATTTATGTTTATGCCTTAACTTGATTTTAATTTAAACACCACATAACTAACCTGCAAACTAATAATCAACTAGAAAACCACTTTGAAAATTTGAAATTGTGGTTATAGTTTCCTTTAAGTAAAAAATGGTTTAAAAAATTATTCAAAACAAAAGTAAAACTTTAAAAAATTCATGTTTTTTCTCAGTTTTTTTTTTCAAAGGAAAACTAGTTTTTGATTACAAATAATCAAATGCATTTTTGATGTTGAAATATTTCATTTGTATTTATGTGGGTTGGTTTGGCTGGCATTTTTTAATTGATTGTTTGGAGGTAAAAAAAAATATTTAAAATATTTAATAAAACAAGTGTTTGAAAAAATATTTGTTTTTTTCATTTTAAAAATAGACTTAAATAAAACTTAAGGTGTAAGTGACAGTCACCACTTTAATAGTTGTGGTCCAAAGCATAAAACATAAAATATTCATTTTCAATTTTGAGTTTATTAACCATTAATTTCTTTTGCTGCTTTTATCTCATTGTTGTGTTTTATAATTTTCAATTTATGTTTAAATATTTTCTTGGTATAAAGTTTATGGCCAAAATGTTGATGAACTTGTTTGACTTGGTGGGTTTTTTAAAAATGAATTTCTTTCTTTTTTTTTTGAAATGATTTATGGCAATTATTTGAAAAAATTTTAAGAAAAGGTAAAATTAATATTTTATAATATTTGTCGTTGAACAGGAAATTAAAGAAAAATTTATTAGTTTCTACTAGGATTTAAGATAAAGTTGATTTTTCTTTAAAATAGTTTCCTAAGGCTTGGGAAACATTGCTTGTGATTGAAGACACTTTTTGTAACCGGTAGGATGCCTACGATTACGTTTAGAAAAATTTTTAAAACTGACCATAGAAATTGGTTTTTACATTTAAATAGTTTTAAAATAATTGCAAATTTGCAAGGTTTTCAATGGGGGTTTTTGATTTTAAAATATTTCAGGTAAGCGAAAACGCTTACTCCTTGCTACTCTCTAAGGCTTGTAAGAGAGAAACTTGTGGCAAGTATATCCTACAATGCAGGTTATGTAATGGTAGTTACATAGTTTGCAACGTGCTTATGTAACACGTTTATCATTAATGTTTTATGCCAACCATAATTAACGATTTTCACTATGCAATCAATTTCAAGATAATGAAACATTTTTGGTTGCACAACATGTTGCAAAGTGTGTTCCTACCTGAATAATTTGTAGCAAGTTTTTGCTTGATATTCTTTGAAAAATTCCTCGCCTAAATCCGTCGTACATGGAAAAAATTAACAAAAAACTTAATATAATTAAAGGTTAGGCTAAGCTAGGTAGATCATGCAGCTGCAAGAATGAGGGAGAGTAGTGGTCTGTTTATTGGGTCCACAACATAAGTCTCTTTATGATACCTGTAAAGGCGAAAGAGATAAAAGTATAGATTGGAAAGGTTCATAGTTAAAAGAAGAATTGAATCTAAGCTTATGGTTTCCAATAGTTGCCTCGGCTTGATTCCCACTCGAAAACCAATTGCTATCAATGATAAAAAATATAAAATTTGGCAGTCAGTCCCAGACAGGAGTAGAATGAACGATTCGACTTCCTTATGCTAGACACGTGAGGCAAACTATGCAGTCTGCTAGTTTTAAAGTGCCTGAACCGAACATTGTCAAACACAGAATAGAAGCAAGGAAGGTGCTTAACATTTTCTCTTTGCGTGGTTGCCAAATCGACAGTGGTCAGTAATTGTGACCGCAGTGCCACTCGGCCTTCGCCTGCCTTAGATCACAAGACACTTGAAAAATCGTGGATCAAGCAACTGCCAACATGGCCTTGCTTTGTGATTTAGCACCTTTTGAAGTTGTAGGTTTCGGCGAGTATTTTAACGCGTGTTTCCGAAAGGAGGTTGCTCGAAGAGGCCACAGAAGTCATGTATTACTTTTCCTAACCATTGAGTCCTGTATCGTCTGCCAAAAAATAAAAATTGAGAAATAATTATTATTTCTTGACGAAAATTAAATTGAAAATATTTTTACCAAATTTTAAAAGCACTTGATTTAAAAAAAATCTAGTTTAATACAATCATAATGGTGTTCTTCACTTGACTTTGCGATGTTTTTTTGTACAAGCTTTTTTTAATGAGAATTCGAAAATTCAATAACTATTATATAAATTCAAATGCTTCACACACAGAAAGTTTTTAGCAAAAAATCTATTCCAAATTGAAATCACCTTTTATGCATGCAACAACATGCTTCTACCATCTTACTTCATCTAGTATGAGTTTAACAAAAACATTTTTATTGTTGAGTGTTAATTGGTCTTAAACCTCAACTGTCAACTAATGATCATAAATTGCTGCATTTAAAAACATTTTTAGTAAAAAAAAAATCAAACAAACTCTATTAGGAACAAGGTAAACTTCTTCAACATGAGTAAAAAAATTATTTATAAAAAAAATGCTTAAAATTAGAAATTCTTGCCTTTGATTAAAACCTCAGATAGATTTTCTAAACCAGTTTTGCTTCTTAATAAAATTCTTTAAATCAATTTATGCCGCCCTTTAAATTTCTAAAATAAATTGATTTTCAATGGAATCTTTCTTAAATGAGGGGCATAATTTTATTCAAATTAAGGTAAATTTCTATAACCTGTAAACATTCCAAGACTTTTAAAAACCAGTAAAAGGGTCAATATAGTAGTTTCTTTGTTAATGGCATTAATTTTTTTTAAGCGTTTTACCTTAAGTTTATTAAAACGAAGAAAGAATTTTAAGAAAGAAATTTGGCTCTACCTATAAAAGTGTTAAACAAAAAATGTAACCTTAATTTTGAAACTCATAGCATAACAAACAAATTTTGAAATAAAAAGGTAGAGAAATGCAAATGCTTAAGGCTTATGTTTAAGGCTAATGAAAAATAATATTAAAATCCCAACTTAAACTTATTTAATGTAAATTTGAAAGTATTCAAAAAACCCATAAATAAGCATTTAAGTATGGATCATAGATAGTTGAGGCATGTTGAAACCCTAAAAAGCTAATGAACAGTGACAAAACAGTAATTTGTTACCAATTAATATGTTAAAAAATACCATTTTTTACATAAATTTATATTTTGATTTCTTCATTAACATTTTTAATTTAATCAAATATAATTGATGTTTGTAAATCTAGTTTCATTTACAACAATTTTACAAAATGTTTAACATTTTTTCAAAAAATTTCTTTCTTCATGCGTTTCAAACAAGCATTTCTTTGTAAAGGCATGCCAAAGACCAAACCCTTAAAAAAAACAAAAGACTTAAGCAACAAACTTTTGCAGTAAAACGAAATTCGAAATAACAGTATGTGCGTGACCAGAAATAATTGTCAAGATAATCAACCTTGATGAGCATTTAAAAATAACCAAAATATAATAATAATTATGTTGGTATTTAAAAAAAAATTGTTTTATTGTTTTGTTTATCCAAAAAAATCTGAATAAAAAAATTGATTTTTATAAAAATCCAATAAAGTAGTCCAAAAGCAGTAAATTTAGTAATACATATTTGGAATGTAGAGAAATAATCTTAAAAAAATGCAAAATTTACAGAACTAATTTATAACAATAAAAACTCAGGTCAATTTTATAATGATTTTGTTCAATAAAAATCCTTGTAAGCCCTTTTGATTTTGAAAAGACTTAAATATTTTTATACCCTTCACATAGTGATAAGGGTATATATCAGTTTGTCATTCCGTTTGTAATTTCTTTATTATTCATTTGCTACTCCATAAAGTATATATATTCTGGATTCTTATAGATAGGGAAGTTGATATAGCCATGTCCGTCTGTCCATCTGTCTATCTGTCCGTCTGTCCATCTGTCCGTCTGTTGAAATCAAGTTTCCGAAGTCAAATAAAAAGATACAGACCAGCTATTAGTGTCAAACTGTCAGAAAAATATCCCGCTAACAATCGTTATTTAAAATCAGCAAAATCGGTTTACTATTGACCGAGTTATAATCGAAAACCCAAAACAACCCATTTTTTTTAGGACATAAACCGTGCATATATCCCTATATATCTCAGTAAGTATAGTCACTATTGCCACAAAACTTGGAACGGATACTCTTAAAGTAGGCACCTAAATAGGATTAGGAGAAGTGGTAGTTTTCTTACAATTGCACAAATCTAGTGAAATATTTTATGCGCTATATCTCGGAAACTATAATAGCTATCGACTTAAAATGTTCTACAAAAAGTAAAAGTACGCTAAGACCTACACTTTAAAGAAACAATTTTTTGAGTGGGGGCAAAAAAAGGGGTAGCTCCCATACAAATTAACGATTTTTATGAAATATTCGATACGCTATATCTCGGAAACTATAACAGATATCGAAACCAAGTGTTCTACAGAAAGTGATTGGACATCAAGGGCTACGCTCTTGAGAAATAATTTTTTGGGTGGAGGCAGAAAAAGGGGTAGCTACCATACAAATTTACAATTTTTATAAAATTTTCGATACGCTTTATCTCGGAAACTATAACAGATATCGAAATCAAATGTTCTACAAAAAGTGATTGGACATCAAGGGCTACGCTCTGAAGAAAAAAATTTTCGGAATAGGGGGTGAAGAAGGGGTAGCTCCCATACAAATTAACAATTTTTTTAAAATTTCGAAACGCTACTCCTGGAAAACTATTACAGCTATCGACTTCGAATATTCTACAAAAATTAATAATCAAATAATTCATACATTTTGGAGAAAAAGTTGGAGAAGAGCAGGGGGACTAGAACATTTAACAAGTTTTATTAACCTTTAAATATGAATAATGTCGAAAACTTTTAAAACTCTCGACGTCAAACCTTCTTCATCTATTTCTATTATTTATACGAACGTTAAAATTCTGTATATTTTTCTATGGACTTTAAAACTCGCACAAGGGTTTTTATTATACTATTTTCAGTACAAAATTACTCGGCTGGGTATATTTAAAGACTAATGTCAAGGGTATATAAGATTCGGCACAGCCGAATATAGCACTCTTACTTGTTTTATTTTGAACTCTTGTCATACCTAAAAATTAAAACATATTTGGGGTACTCAAACGGTATGCTATCAAGTCATATTGTCTTAAAGTTTTCATATTTTACAATAGTTTAAAAAAATTGTTGGGGTGCTTAAAAGAAAAAAGTTCTATAATAAGACTTTTTGAACTGTGTTTATTGTTTTGTCATAAACAGTAGAAACCTGAGCCGGGCGGCCGAAGCTCTTTAGTGAAGCCGTTGATATAACTAACAAGTCGCAGTCATTAATTTTAAAATATTTTTGAAATTACTCATTTTTTTGTTTTCTCCAGCAGCTGATTAAAATTTAAAATAGCACACTTAATTATGAGCGAAAGCTCACAACAGTAGATACATTTTAGTTTTATTTTTTCAAGACATATGACTTTATGACTACCATGTGAATACCCTTATTATGTACATATTTATATGTATCTAATTTCATTTATGTTAATTCCTAGAGAGTTAAATACTAGTCAGAGCTAGACAAATGGTGACAATCGTTAAAAACAGTCGAGCAGACAAGGCAAACAGCTACAAATTAAATATCGTCAGCTTAAAAGAGAAGGACCCTTACTGGTATTTTTAAGTCGAGATTTTTTTCGCTAATTTCGATATATTTATTAGCAGACCATTTATCAATATAAATTAAAATTTGAGCTTATTAAAATATACGAATTAGAGCCTTTCTATTTTAATGTAACGATATGAAATTTTTTAACATTAAATTTATTATTTTTTGCATTAATTGCATTTAGTTAAATATAGATTTTCTTAGATTATTCAATGTTGGCGTCAGTGTCAAATTCTTTTCAATTAGTTTAGCTTCTTTTTGTTTGTCTTTTACCAAAACTCATATGGCGAGTCGTTTATAACTCTCAAAAAGACGCGTTAGTATTTGATAATGCATCGTTTTAAATGTAAATCTAAAGCAAGTATTCTTACTCTTACGCTGCTTTTAAGAATTTATTATATTTATTCTAGCTGTTTGCTTGTTTGTTTGTTTAAAAGACACTTAATCTAAGCTAAGGGTTTTATGGCCTTTAAAAACAAAATTGTTTTTTTTTTTATTAATAATGGTAGACATAGATTTATAGTTGTAGTTTCATTACCTGACAAGAAATTCATTGGAATCATTGAATTGTTTTTACTAGTTTTGTTTAAATCTCTTTATTATAAAAACAGGTCTAGTTTACGAATGCGTGAGTTAGTATTAAAATAAAAGTAAAAAATCGTTAATATTCTTTATGCATTTATGGGATCGCTTGGCACTCCTTTAAATAGCGCCTTAACTAATTATGTCAGTTATTTTATGTAAGATTTTTATTTCGAAAAAAGTTAAAAAATTTTTTTCAAATGAAGATTATCAAAACAAATAATAAAGCTTAAAACTTTTAATATAAAACATAAAAATTTTTAAATAAAAAAATTATAATATTTGGGAGTGTTTTCATAAGCAATTAAAATTTTATTAGAAAACAAACTATTGCCATTAAATTTTAATAGGCATTTAGTAAACCAGTTTTCCCAGCAGCTTATTAATCTAATAAAATTTTTATTATTAATAATACATTATGCAAATATTATAAATTCTCAATTTGTTTTTTTATTTCATTGGAAATAATTCATCAAAAAATAAACAATAAAAGAAAAAGCCCAAGCGTTAGAGAAAAAAAAATATTTTCTTTTAAAGCAGGTCGTTCGGCTTAGTAAAAAAAAATAATTAAAAATTATTTTATTTGAAAGTATAAAAAAAAACAAATTTCTTCAAAAAAGCAAAGAAGATACTTGAGTAGTCCCATACCATAAAATATATACATACAATAAAAAAATAAAAAGTTTTAAAGGAAATAGCGCTGCCAGATATTGCTAAATGACAAAGTTAAACGGTAATAAAAATTAAGGCATTTAATTAATCTGTTATTATATTATTTGTTGGGATTTTAAGTTAATTTTTATGCATTTTATAACTAGTTAAGTTAGTTAATCCGAAAAGCTTACAAAATTATCAAAAAAAAAAAATAAATAAACAACTTTAAAGTATTTGTTATTTTAATTTTAAGTTGGGATTTCTTAAAAAAATTAAAGCCTATAAAATAATAAAATAATTTTTTGAATATGCCCATAAATATAATAATAAAATTGTCCATAAACCTAATGAGAATTTTAAAATAAACAAAAACACCACAAAAAATTCTTTTTTTGATTTAGTTTTAATTATTTATTTTTAGCCTTTTTGCAATTAGCTAATATTTAATTGACTTGTTTATTAAGAGTAATCTAAAGTGAAACATTTTTAACTCAATAAATATTCGAAGTATTCTCGAACAGATTTCAAAGTGCTTTTGTGTTGTGAACTTAAAACCTAAAGCCTGTATTTTGGCATTTTTCAAGTGCTCAGATCTTTTAACAAAAAAATTGGCTTAAAGGTCAAAACCAACAAAATTTTACTCTAATATGTACAAAGAGGGAAAAAATAAAACATAAGTAGATTATGCTTCAAACTGAAGTTGTTAGGATTTGGTTATAGGCTAAACTGTAAACTAGATTATCAGAACCTGTAAGAACTAATGTAGTAGGAAACGGAAGCTAAAGTTAACACTATAACTAACACCAACTAATTTATAAGATTTATAACAATTTAAATATCTTATTTTACAAAACATGGCTTTATAACAGGCTTATAATTTTGTTATTTTTATGTTACATAAAAAAGAAAATAAATCAAACAAATGGTTAAAAATAAAATTAAAAAGATTACGTGGGAATTTGTTTACAATAAACAGCATAATATTTTTTAGATAAAAGTTTTATTTGGTAAAAAAAAACTTGTTAATAAAATCTTTAACAATGCGTTATCAGCTACTTCTTCCTTATATAATAACTATACACTTATCTACATACATAGGCATGCATATCTAATTGATTTACAGCGATAGTATATTAACGAATAATTTTAAAAGTTAATTTTTTTAGAATACAGGTAAAACTTCATTTTAATTTTTTAAAAATTTTACATATGTATGTCGAGTCGTATGACCTAAACTCCTTTAAAAAATTGAATTTAATTAAATAAGCATAAACCGCTATGCATTTTTTTATGGCCGCCGTCGCTAGCAAAAGTGTTCGGCATGGGTATTTGCCAATCAGCTGTTGTTGTTTACATTGATTTCTTTTAAATCGTACCGCGATACAGTTATTAGAGGCTGCATTATTTGACTGCATGCAAAAAAACATTTTGAATATGGAGGAGAACCACTAAACTCAAAAAAAAACTAAGTATCTAGGCCGTAACAGCTTCCTATTCGAAGGCACAGGTCGACTGTTTTCGTTTATCTGGAACAACGTGAAATACCCTGGCACTTTGGTTATGTACCTCTGCCATTAAATTTTAAAGTTCAAAAGAAAAAAAAAAAATTTCCTTTAAATGAAAATTTTTTATTTTTCAGTTATGTTCTGAAAATCAAATGGTTTCAAACCACTTGTGATTTTAAGTTGTTCATTAAATAATTTATTGCAAACTTTAAAATAAGGTTATTGAAGAAATAACAGAGTAATTCTAATTTGGCAGGCGCTTAGTTAACCAGTTTAAGGGAACAGTAGCACAGGTAGTGTTAAGAGCCCAGTTAATTATGAATTCGTCTTGAAATTTTCTTAAAGTGATTGACAATTTTTTGACATTCACTTTTTCAAACACAAAATGCAAAAGGGTGAGTTTTTTGAAATTTCTTGACACTACCTGTTGTAGTGTACTCGAACCAGGGGCCAAATCGTCGCATTCTATTCGAATCGAAATTTCACTCGATCGATCGAGTTGTCAATGCTTTATGTATAGGAATTCTAATAAGAATTTTAAAATTACGATTCGAATCGAATGCGACGATTTGGCCCCAGTTTAAAATCACAAATATTAAAAACATTTTGTATGCGAAACACCTTGTGATTTTAAATCCATTGAACAAAAAGTGATTTTCAGAACATGCTTGATTATTTGAAATCATATATGGATACATATTTAAAAATATCAGAAACAATCTTTTTTAAACCCCTTTCTTTAGCTCCAAAGAAGGAAAACTTATCTTACTACTTAAACGTTGTGCAATTAGGTACCCCAAAAAGAGTCATTCCTTTGCCCCTTCTGTGGATTGTTATTGAGAACAGCCCACCAGGGACGTGTTATATCACAGTCTACCTGGGACGTGTTATGATAGGGGATTTAATTCACTTTGCTACGCATGTAATGTGGTTATATTATACTTGCAGCTTTTAGAAGGACAGAAGAGCCCTCCACCAGGCTTAGCCAAAAATTGCATGTAACGACGAGCTGGTATCTGAAAGGGTTTAATACCTGAAGTAAAAATCAAACATTTATTTATAAGCATAACTAAAGTTCACCGATGTTGGGAGCTATACTGGACAGCAAAATTAGGTCTTGACCCAAATAGAAGTGTTATTAGGCTAATAATAACGTACTTACTTACATCAATGAAAAAAGAAAATTAAATCTTAAAAACCTTTAAAAGGTCCCATATTCATGTTTTCACGAAAAAAGCAAAACAATGAGGATAACTTTTACCAAGGAAATTCAGACAATTTTAAGTATCTATTCCACTGAAACCTACGTACGCTACGAGAGGGTACAGAAAAGGATTGATAGGGGCTATAACACTAGCCCTAAACATATTTCAAGACTCTTGGGAGCAATTTAAAGGCAGTTAAATTGTTCAAGCGTATACCTCAAGTAAAGATCAAGACTAACTCTGCCCTAATGCTGCCAGAACAACAGTCCTGGTTAAGGAACCCAAAGCATTTTATTTCATTTAAGGCTAAGTTTAAAGAGTGGCGAAAAACTGCCTACAGGGTACTGTACACCAATAAAACAATTAAAAAAAAGTCAAAAGTCCTTTAAGGCGACCTAGAGGCAAATTACGGCATTCGATTCAAATCGAAACTCTTCTCGATCGAGTTGTCAATGTTTTTAATATAGAATTTTTGAATTTCGATTCGAATTGAATGCCGTAATTTGCCCACTGGACTAGACTTGAACAAAAAAAATCTTAATCCTTAAATTATTATGGTAATAAGAGTTTCATTGGATTATTCAAACCTACAACCACACCTAAATTGTATTGGGGCTGCGAGGAGAGCAATAAAGAGAACATCAAGTCAAAGGAAGGTTTCATAAGTCACTACCCAGTTTTTAAGCAGGTCAGAGTTTGATGTTTTATATCTGATAAGATATTAAGAATATTAAGCAGTTGAGCTATTTGCAATGCTTTAAAAAAGAACGAAACCTTTGCAAATAAAAAAAACGCTTTGTTTTGCAAAATGAAGGTAAAGGGTTTGAAATAAAAAGTTATTATCAATGTTATTAAAATTTTCATTATTATTTAATATTTTTAATTTTTTATTGTACTTCGTTTTGAATTTCTTTATTTTTAAGCGTTATTATGAGTGAGTAATAGATTTTTAAAGATAAATTTTAAAAGTTTTACAAAGAAACGTTTGTTGCTTAAGTCTTTTGTGTTCTTATATCTGATTTCTACGAAGTACGTACAAACAATGAACTATATGTAAGAATGCTTGATATTTACTAAAAGAATTTAAATTATTTCTAGTTGTTAATGCAATTTTAGATTGTGAGAGTATAGCATGACAATTGTTTAAAATTTTTAAAGTAGAAAAAAAACATCAAGCAAATCTTATGCAAGAAATTCTTAATGACAAAAGCACAATCGTGAATTTATGTTTGTCTTAATTAAATGATTGATTTAAATTAGAGTTTCAATGGCATAAAATAATCTTAGCTACAAATAATGAATCACTTTTTAAAAATGTTAAAAGATGTAAAAAATTAGTGATTGCTAAATTTTATACAGCTTTCGTGCTCAATAGAATTGTCTGCTTCATATATTTTAATATGTTTTACGTGTTGTAAAAGCTTATTTGACAAATTGTTGTTATTTTTCAAATAAACCTTTTGCACAATCTAAAATTTTTTTTAAATAGGCCATAAAACTTTAAAAAAATTGATTCTAAAGAAGTCCATTTTTCAAAGAACTCGTTTAAATGATTCAAGCTGTTTAGAATTTCTCTTAAAACCAAAATTAAAATTTTTAATTTTTGTTTTATATTTTTACTTCACAGAAGCAGCATTTGAAAGTTTTTTTAATTTTGCAAATTTCTATTTTTTTATTTCATAACTTGTTTATCTTTATCTGATAACCAATTAACCACAAGCTTATGAAATTTATTCAAAAATACTTGTATGCTTAAGCGTGTGTTCTAAATACATGTGTCCGGTCCTAAAATTTATTGCAGGCTTTAACATTTCTTAACATAAATTTTATCTTTTATTGTTGTTGATTTTGGATATTTTGTTTTTGATTGGCCATAAAATAAATAATAAAACTCTCACAGTGGCCATTTATTACCAGAGAGAGATTTAAATAATTTTAATAAATAATAAAAGAAATAACATGAAAAAGAAAAAACAGAATATTTATATGTGCATATTTAGGTGTGTGTTAATTTAAATGCTTTTTAAATAGGTACGTATTTGTGTAAAATGTATGCAAAGATCCTATTAAACAAGCGAATGAAAAATAAAAATGTCAACTAAATATCTTTATTTTATGTTAAAAATAAGGTAAAAAAATTTTAAATTTTTATAAATTTTCATCAATATAAACAGATTAAATAAAATGTTGGATTCTGTGTCTAAGACTTCTGTAAGATTTCCTTAAGTGTTTGGTACGTTGGGAATATAGCTCTTGTACCTACATAGTTAGGTTTGAAAAATTATGATGAACCTATTTTCTTGGGTATGACAATTAAAATATCCGAAGCGGTTTTGTACTTGGGACTAGTCCTGGATGGAAAATTTAGTTACAAGCACCAATTGGGGGAGAGAGAAGTGAAGACTCATAGAAGTGAGGTACCATATACAAGGACTATAGGCTCAAAATTGGTTTTCAGAGCAAAGATGACACATTGACTCTTCAGAAGCATAATCTAACCAATATTAAACTCCTTTGCGAGGGTAAAGTAGACCTAAAAAGACAGAGAGTGAAGCATTGGAATTCTACAAAAGGACCTGCTTACATGTTGGCTCGGGATAAGCAAACGGGCAACAAAGGAATGAATTGATGAGGGTTAGAGGTCTAACCATTTGCTGTCCAATCATATACCTCAAGTTAAGGCCAGAGTTAACTGCACAGAAATTCAGTGATGCGGACGAATTCCCTTACCATTTCTAATTTCCCACCTCTTCAAATAAGACAAATTTGGTATAACATCAAACACAAATTATCTTGCTTTAGCCTCTGCAAAAGCTGGGCGATAACACTGGATATGCTCCATCGGTTCAATGTCCAATCTGATTGCCTTCAGTCATTGTTCTCTGCAACCTTTAATCAAAAAAATTGGGAGCGCATCATCATCTTGCTCAATTCAGGCTTAATTAGCTTAAGAATTTTTTCTAGTTCATTCCTGATTCAATTCACCCTAAAGGATTCTTGTCATTCTATCAAGTATTTTATCGTTACACAGTGCTTGGTGGGCAGTTTAAGGAAAGGACTTGGGTTACGGAGGTTAACTGTCCGCTTTTTTATGGCTTTAATCGTCAGATTATTTGCCCGTTCCTTTTTGATTTTCCTTGTGCTTCTGGACATTATTGCTTCAACCCTATCTGCACAAGTTTTAACGTCCGTTGGTTTCTAGTGTCCCTTTATGAGCTAAGAAAAAAATCCATGATTGCTCAGACCTTCACTTGTAGAATTGTGTTGTGGTTTGTAAGGCAGAAATATTTCTCGGTTTACAGGTTTCAACAAGAAGTCTGTTTTTCTCTCTATCCTAGAACTACGCGTATAACAACGCGCAGCTTTTTGCATCTGCCACCGAGTCCCGTCAAACCAGGACCGTTGATCTGGTATCATAGCAGGAAAGTAAGCCTTGCCTTTCACTTGACTTTCATATAATCCTCCAATGCTTCCGAAATGCTTTAATGGTCAGATGTAAAGCCCCCATAAATTAACTTTCCAATTGCCTGTAGGCATTTTACGGGTTGCAAAAGGCTGGGGCCAAATCGTCACATTCGATTCGAAACGAAATTTAAAAATTCTTTTTAGAATTCCTATACTAAAAGCATTGACAACTCGATCAATCAAGTGAATTTTCGATTCGAATCGAATGCTACGATTTGGCCGCTGATTATTTTAATTCGTTTCCAATGCCATGTGCTTTTTTTGAAGCAACATATACATACGTTGAATGTTTTGTAGGACTCTAACGTTGCAATTCGTGTCATTGATGTGCACTATTTTACCAAAGGGAAGGTTACGTAAGCTTATAAAGGGTGATGAATAGAGGCATACCCTTTCATAAATTAGCACTCGGGGACCTTCTGTGTTCGTTTCAAAGAAAAGTATGACACCAAGTAAAGGAAAAAAGGAGTTGAGAGGCAAAAAACAAGTAAAGGGTTCACCACCCCTTAAAGACCATTAAAGAAAAAAATTAACTCAAGTATTAATACGAAGCCCTCTCCTTTGCCTGTTTACAAGCCACCCGATTTTCATAATGAGCCCAATTAAACACTTCTAAGTTATCCGCAAAATGTTTGCCCAACCTCTTGGTTCTATTGTTTTAATTTTTTTCTCAGTCACACATTTCTTGTTTCGAGTGCTGCTATCCAGCCTGCCAGTCCTAGCCCTTACCGGGGAATATTTAGTATTACCCCAATTGTGGTCTCAAGACCCAATTTCGCCAAAATCATGAGCAACTGTCTGCTGAGTTTAGCCCTAACTTGGTTTCCCCTAGCTACGCTATATTCACTTCTGTTCTCCCATTGAGGATTCGTCACGTTAAGCACGCAAGCTAGATATTAAAAATGGGTCCCAATGTTCTTACTGGAGTTGTAATGATTTCTCCACTTAAACCGAGATAACATGTTCGTTTAACTATTTTTAAGAAATTTTATGCTGCATTTCTTGTCCATCCTTTGGTCTTATTACGCCTCTGTATGTCCAGTGCATCGGTTTTGGAATTAGGCGCCATTTTAATCCCATAGCCCTTCTGCATAGTACCCAGCACCTGTGAGCCTTCACTGCTCTTTCACTTAAATTACAAGCGAAATAAAAAACGGATGTATACTCTTAGGGTGAAGTGAAGGGTATAAAATTCAAGGCAACTCTTCTGTAGAATTGTTTTAATTTCAATGTTGTATTAATTTATGTAAGTTATGTGTAATTTTGATTTAAACTACGTCCTAGTAGTATAAAATTTCATTAATTTTTTAATTGTTGGGCTTATTATCGCTATTGTGAATAACTATTTTAAGTGGTTTTTTAAAATTTGATTGGAGCTTACAATTTAACATTTGATTATGAAAAGATGCGACTTACATGCATACATACATACTAACATATGCATATTTAAAGCAACTGACTGTTTACAAATAAGAAAATTTAAAATTGTAATTAAATATGTCTTTAAAAAAAACTAAAGGTGGGGGTGAATATAACAAATAATATTGTGAAATATTTGATCAATTTACAAAATATTTATTCAACCTACATTTCTTCAACGAATGTTTTTTTATGCATTTAAATGAATGACAGTTGGGTAAACATAACATTGAGACACATGATTAGCTTAGTTAAATGACATTTAGTACGTCAAATGTCATATTATAAAATAGTAATAATTTTTACTTAAAAAACTTTACGCTCAAGGTTAAGACGATTTGAGCAAAGACTTCGATTTTGTTTCTAGCGTAGGCATAAGCGTCTTAATTTATTGCATACCTTAATCCTAATTTAAGTCTTGTTTGTTGTCTAAGCCATAGATATTTTAAACTTTCTATGCTGTTAGTTATAACTAAAACTATAGCTAAAATCTAGATTTAAAAACAACAAATTATAAACAAGCAAAAACTTGCCATTTTCTATTATTTTACCTAATTTTTTTTTGAATTTTTTGTAAAAAAATCGTGCAATTATTTGGAAGTATGTTAACTATTAATAAATTCCATTTTGATATATTCATATGTATAAGCAAAAGTTTTTGAAAAATGATAATCTTAATTCGGCACAAACCTTTCTCTAAATTTCAGCAATTTAACAACAAAAGCAAAAAACAAAAACAGGCTGAAACATGTTATTGACAGTTTTACACTTAAAGGCTTTTTTCTAAATGCCTGCTTTAGAAATTTCTTAATTTTTTTATTCTTTTTTTTAATAGCTGTTATCTTGATATGATATCTTTAAAAAAACAATTAAACTTTCTTTTAATTACATTAACATGCTTTAGATAAACCTTTAACAAGCCTGTAAAAAAACAAACAACATCAGTGGTTTAAACCTTGAAATATAAATGTTAATTTTAGTTGAAATTTTACTTTCAATAAAAATCTAAACTAGTTTTTTCTTGTACTTTTCTTTGTGCCGAATACTGCAGCAATAAAAAAGTTAACAATTTTCACTTTTTGTTGGCCACTCAATATTCATATTTGGATACTTTAATAAAAAAAAATTCAAATCTCTTAAATTCATCAAAATAATGCAAAACACTTATTAAATGTCTAACTAAACACATAATTATTTGAAAAAATTTGTTTAAAAATTTTTCAGCATAAATTGGTAATTGCCAATGTCTGTTTCTCTTTACACTATTATTTTCTATACAAAAAAAAACTTATTTTGTTCTTTTTAATGGTTGTTTTTGTTCTTGTGTTTTGATATGATTATAAAACAGGTATTTTGCAAAAAAATTTATGGGTTTTATATTTGAATTTTTAAAAAAAACTTAAATGAAGAATCGTCAGCTTATAAATAATAAACATATTAAAAAAAGAAAATAAAAACATTTCAGCTCAAATGTTTATTATACAACGTTTACGAAAGTTTAATTTTTTTATTATTTAAAACGTCTGCTTTTTCAAAGCTATTTTTTCAATTAATAAAAAAATAATGTAAACAGGTTTTTACTGCAAAATTATTCTTTAACATTATTTGATTATCAAGGAAGAGTATAACAATGTTAAATAATGCCAAAAATTTTTATTGCCACGTTTGTTCAGAGCAAAGCTTAATGATGTGTTATACAAATATTTATTCGTACATTAAAAAATATTTTATTGATTTAAAAAATCCATTATCTTGTTAAATAAAAAAAAACACAAAAAAATCGAAAAATCTTTAAAAACATTAAAAAAATTGAGTCTTCATTTTGACGTCTTTTTGAACAATAACTTATTTTCTCAATTTTTTTTTATTTTATCTGGCTTATTGGTTTAATTTTATTATGATAACATTTTTATTAAAGAATTATCTTAAAAAAGTTTATTTTTTCGACACTAATTGAGTGGAATGCATTTTCGTTGCCCGTTAAAAATCCTCATCAGCTTGCTTTGTTCGGTGCCGAGCGTTGGCCTACTACAAACCCAAATTTAATTAAAATTAGAATACAATAAGTAATAGCGCTGTATTCGGCTGTGCCGAATCTCATATACCCTTCACAACGTGTAGGGGTTTTTATACTAATTTTCTAAAGTTTTGTATGGCAACCCCCTTAGGGGTGGAAATAGGGGGCAAGTATGTTCTAGGAAAATGTTTGCAAGGAAAAATGAGTTGGGGTCAGTCCTATATTTGACCTATCCACAGGCACCCTTGATAGCTGTAAAGGGGATTTATTACAATTTCTCAAACTTTGTATGGAAGCCACCTTAGGCGATGGAGAAGGAGGTAAGTATATTCTAGGAATACGTTTGAGAAGAAAAAGTAATGGTGGTCGGTCCTACACTTTATTTCTCTAAGGCCTACTTTAGGGAAGTAATGGGCGTTTTTACATCATTTTTGTAAATTTTGTATGGCAACTCCTTTAGGTGATTAAAATAGGGGGTAAGTATGTTCTAGGAACATGTTTGGGATGAAAAACTAATGGGAGTTTGTAATACATTTTATTCCTCTACCGGGAAGTTGTTGGCGTTTCTACTATAATTTTTTTTCTAAACTTTTTATAGCAGTTTCATTAGCGGCCGTAGTAGGGGGTAAGTATGTCCCGAAAAAATGTTTGAAAGAAAAAATTAATTGTGGTCGGTCTTACATTTGACCTTTGTAGGAGAAGCCTGGGAGCTGTAGGAGCGATTTAAAAAAAATTAAAAAAACTAAACTTTGTATGGCAACCCTGTTAGAAGATAGAGATAGAGTGTAAGTAGGTTTCACAAAAATGTTTGCGAAAAAAACTAATGCGAGTCGATCTTATATTGTACCCTTGTACGGGCGATTCCGGGGAAGTTGTAGGGTTTTTATGTAAAAATTTTAGAGAAATAAACAGAGTTAGCCTGAATTTTTCGCTTATATTTCGGTCAGTTAGCGAAAAATTTTTCTGGATTGCTATAGCAATTTGCTCGCCAATATTTTTGATAGTTTGGTATAACCTACGGGTCTATGCGACATTGGGAAGCTTCAAAAAGTTAATTTTACCCATAACACGGATAGACGGACATCATTAAATCGACTTTCCTACCTATAAGGACAAAGAAAATATAAACCGCATGTGGTCGCAGATGAATATTAAAGAAATTACAAAAGGAATGACAAACTTAACATACCCTTATCACTTACATATGTGAAGGGTATAAAAATATTTCTTGTACATATATTCATTTACAGTTTCAAATCTTAGGTTAGAAGGAAATTTACAGGCTGCCATTTTATTTTCAAATGGCAACACTTTTTCTTTTATTTATTCTTCTTCTTATCTAAACATTTTTGCCTTTTGAAGTGGTTAGCTTGTTTCTCGAGATATGCCTAGCCACTGCAATAAAGATGTAATGCATAAGATTTTGGACAGGACCCCATTTTCGTTTATTTTTCCTGCATGCATACAACTCATTGGTCTTCTTCACCTTTTTTTTTAAACCTGATCCTTTACGAAAGCTTATTGTCCAGTATTCGCCTAAGTACTTTGTGTATTTTTTACCAATACCAATCTAGTATTTTATTTTACCATCTCAGTTTGGTATATAGACCAATCTTCGTCCTCCTGTAAAGAGAACTAAGTCCATATTTTAAGGGTTTAACCATAGCTCCACCTTATTACTGAACTGAAATCGTCCGCATACACGGTAATTTTAGCTGTCCTGTGCTGTTCAACTTCGGCGAAGCAACCGTTATTCTTTATTGAGGATTAAATAGTCCAATCTACTGATATTAACATTGGTTGATATTGCCTGACAAATAAATAAATAATGGGTTGACTTTTTTTTTACCGATTCCGCCAAAGAGTACTAATAACCTTAATCATGTAAAATTACTATTTTATACATTATCCAAAGTCTTTATTCAGAAATTTGTTGCCTTTAAAAGAGATATTTATATGCACTGGGAATAAGATTCCTTAAAGTCTTATGTAATAAAAATTACCTTTTTCCTTAATTATTTTAAATTTATTTTTAAACCACAGTGTCCTTAATTATTTGACTTGGCTTTTAAAATAAGCCACACACTTATAAGTCAAAATTTTAAATAATTTAAAAACAATCAAATCGTTTTATCTAGATTCGAATTACATACATAAATAAAGCTCTCGTTTATTTTCTCATAAATTGTCATATTTATTTTTAAAGTAAAAAAAAACAAATTAAAAAAACCTTACAATATTTATTTTTCATGTTAGTGGTTAAAGCACAAATATTTTTCTTAAAACAAACAAGTTCATTCACATTGTTATATTAAAAAACGAACCAAATGCGCTTAAATAAAAACCAATCAAAGTTTTGTATATTTATACATAATTAACTAATTTATTGCTAACAAGTTAAGGCTGGCTATTGTGTAACGAATGCATAATTTAATGCATTATGAAAATTGTGAAATGTTATAAAAAAAATGCTTACACAATAATTAAAGCAAAATAGAAAGGCCTCCAGTGATTTTAAATAAGAATTAATGCGAAGTGGATATAAATAAAATAAAATAAAATAAAATAAAATAAAATAAAATAAAATAAAATAAAATAAAATAAAATAAAATAAAATAAAATAAAATAAAATAAAATAAAATAAAATAAAATAAAATAAAATAAAATAAAATAAAATAAAATAAAATAAAATAGAATAAAATAAAATAAAATAAAATAATTTTAAATAAAATAAAATAAAATAAAATAAAATAAAATAAAATAAAATAAAATAAAATTAAATAAAATAGAATAAAATAAAATAAAATAAAATAAAATAAAATAAAATAAAATATAATAAAATAAAATAAAATAAAATAAAATAAAATAACATAAAATAAAATAAATTATAACAGAAAAATTTAACAGTTTCAAAAAATCATCTTTAATACAAGCAATTTTAGGTGTTTTAATTTCTTTAATTATGATATTTTTTACTTCTAATTATATTTTATATAAAATAGTTAACAAAGTTCATTACAAACTTATATTAAATTAGTAATTGTATTTTTTTGTCTTCTTTTTAATTACAGCAATTAACCACAGCTTTCAGCGTCTCGTGAACACTTCAAATAAACGCATTTTTTATGTTTTATCGCTAATAACTAGCGTTTTTCACTGGAGCATGTAAAACAAGTGGCAATAGGAGGCTGCAACTAAGCAAACAATTAAAAAACGAAGAAAACAAAAACATAACATAAACAAAACGTGACAAATGCCAATATAACATTTAAAAACAACAAACTAGGAAGATAATTAAAAACACAAAAACTATATAAAAAAATATTTAATGATAATTAATATCACAAAAAAATATTGCGTATTTTAGGTTTTACAAAACAAAAAAAAAAAAAACAATAACAATATTAACAGCAATAGCAACAATAACTACAATGAAAATTTGTCTTTAACATAATTAAAAACAACAAACGATTTGTAATAAATCATTCATTAATTCACTAAGTCACTCACTCTATCTCTCATTGATTTTATTATGAAAAACAATAGCACTTGTCGTTAAATCGAAGAAATTCCAGCAACAACAAAAAAAAAAGAAAATACTATACAAATAAAATGTAAATAAAACGTTAAGTTTTAAGGAAATGAGAGTATTTTTTTCACATTTAAACATACATTTAGATGTATGTGTGTAAGAGAAAGAAAGCTAGAAAAACTGGTTGTTTATATATTTTCATACTCTTCCCATACATTTAATCAAAAAGAGATTCTTTATACTTTTAACTTGCAATGTTTACATTTATTGTATTTTAAAAAAATAGGCTTTTAAAAAGTTTAAAAAACCAAAATTTCTTTTATTTTTTAATTTACGTTTGGGTCAAATCACTAGTCTTTTGTGATCCTATCATTTAGATTATAAAATGGACTTTTGTTATATCTAGATTTTCTTTCTTGTAAATTATCAAAACAGTCCCATGGCAACTCTTTTAGAGAGTACAGTAAAAGTATCTTAAGCCTCTGTTTGTTCGTGTAATTTTCACTATAACATGCATTAACCTTTTGCCGGCCATTAAATCCCTGTTTAATGCCTACATTTACATTTTCTTTTTGGATAAAAAAACAACAGGAAGATTTTTTTACATCAGTTATAACAATAATTTTTACTTTTATTTACAACAACAAATAAAACAATTAAAGACAAGTAAAACAGGTATATTTCTTTGAGGCTATGTGTAATCACTGTTGTTGTTATGTTTTTTGTTGTGATCATTTTCAAAGAGAGTGAGTGTGCCTTTAAGGTACATGTGCATATGAGCATATTTGTGTGTATGAATTGTTTAGAAATGTAAGACTTAAGTCACAAACATTGTTTAGCTGCTCGTTTATTGTCGTGTCAATGTTTACAACGGAAAGAAAGACTTAAGACACAAACGTTTTTTAATGCTTCATACTTAGTTTTATTTGCGGTTCTTTTTAGAAAGTGAAATTATTTGTTTGTGTTTTTTTTTCGATTTAAAGCATCATTTTATAAGATATAAAAAAATAAGGAATTTCTTATATAATATATTTTTTTAAATATATATTTTATAGTAAATCTTTAAACAAAAAAAAAAAAAAACAAGCAATAGATAAAAGTTTAAAATTTAAAACAATTAATATAAAAGTTAAAAACATTCAGTTTACACCCAGTTGCTGCCACCTTTTATAGCCACCATGGAATCGGAGGAGATTACTAAATTAGTTGATGGTGTTTATAAGGTAAGTGTAAGAGTGTTAACTTTTCTATTAAATAAACAATTTGTTGCTTACAGCTTATTTGACTTTAGCTAAATGAGTATTTGCTTCCATTAATGTGGAAGTAGGAAGTTAAACAAATTTAAATACTAAAGTTCGCTAAATCTTGGAATTAAATATGTTATTTTGCTATGAGAAAGATATAAGAAACGGGGAAATTTTTTATTTATTTAAATTGCATTTTAAAGAAGAACTCAAAGAAAAATGTGTAAAAGTTACCTTAAATTTTAAAATATTATTTACTTTACACACACACCTATTTTTGGCTTAATGTACCTAAAATTTTTTGTTACTTTACACCGAGGGGGGGGGGGGGGAAATAATTTATTAAATTTTGCGTATAAAGAAGTTTTATTGCAATTTTGAATAAAAAGAGGAAACAAATTTTATTTTAAATTGAAAAAAACAAAAAAAGTATGATAAATTTTACGTTTGTTTGCCTGAATAAGCAAGAAACTCGCATTAAAAAATGTATTAATATAATGTTTATAGTGCTTAAAAAATTCTTCAAAAAAAAAATTATTTTAATATAAAAAAATCCACAAAAGGTAAAGAGGATTCGAATTGTAAACATATTTGACATTTGTATCAATTACAAGTAAACCATAAAAATTGATGTCTAACAGCTTAACTACGTAAGTACCTTAATAGATACGTCTTAATAAACCAAAATTCTTAAAAATCGTATTTCCACATTTTTTTCGGGAAATTTAATTTATAGTTTCAGCAAATTTTAGTAGAATAGTGATGCGAAAAAGGAGACCATTATTTTTGACAGATGCAGTCCTTTTTTTTTCATGACAAATATTCGTCATGAAAAATCTATCTTTCGTCTCCATTGTATTTCTAGCGCTAAAATATTTTGCATCATTTTAAAGTTTCAAAATTTTTTTAAATAAATCTGACACTGGTTCAAACCACAATCCTTTTTAAAATCTTAAAACTTCCTCTTAGTACTAATTGCAAAAAAAAACCAACCTTTGCTTACAATAGCTACTAAAGTCCTTCCTGTTTCCAAAAACTTTATGTCTTCTATTGTAAACAAACTCGTGTGAATTTTTTATTTTAAATTAAATAAATTATTTTTTAAATTGCGTTTTTTTGTCAATTATGTCTGAACAGCAATAACAACTAAACCAGCTAGTAATTTTCTTTTTCGCTACACACGTACCTCGAGATGCATGCAGCACCAGCAGCTGCAACAAATCATTAAAAAAACTATTACATAATGTGGCAAACAGAAATTAATGTTAAGTCTCATGAAGATGATGTTGCTGCTGGTGGTGATGATAAGTCTAATTTTCTTTTGTAATTATTTATTTATTTGTTTTTTATTATTATTTTTAAATGTAGATTTTTTGTAATTTTTCTATTAAGCTTTCAGTTGCCACAAGATGTGTGTGTGTGTGTTAATTTTTATTTCAATTTTTGTTGCAACTTTGCTGATATTTTTTTCTAGCTGTTTAATTTGCAATATCTCGTGCTTTAACATTATGTGTGTTTCCATTTTTTTGTGTTGTTGTTATTGTTTGTGTTAATTTGTCATCAAGATTGTGTTGAAAGCACAGCTTTTCTGGGGTATAGCTTTGTGGCAAGTTTTGCTTTATAAATTTGGTTAAACAGGTAGTTGATCTTTTTTATTTCTTATAAAATATTCAATTATTTAGTTGTTTACCAAATTTGTTTTGCCTTAATAAGGTCGAAATGATAAGAAATATTTACGAATTCGTAATACCCAATTGATTACCCCTGATGGCGTAACAAGTTGTTGGTTGTTGTCATGCTGCTCAAAACGGGAAATAAATTTATTGCATTTTTTTTGGACTGTAAATGGGTTAATGAAAGTCGTTTTCTTCTTTCATCTTTATTTTTATCTTTTTGTTTAATTAGCAGAAATTAAAAACTTTTTTTTATTTAATCAAAAAAAAAATATGTTAATCATATGGCTGCAACTATTATATAATAATTTTATAAAGAAAAATATTTACATATTTTTTGAAACGTGATTTTAAGTGTCACCAAATGTAATAATTTCAATCCTATGCTATCCACTGGAACGAAGGGAATAAACATATGTAACGTAGAGATATTAAGGTATTTTAGGTTTATAAAATAATAAAAAATTTTTGGTATTTCATATAAGTTTCAAACTATTTAATACCTTTCTCAATTTAAAGGCTGTCAAATAAATAAAGATTTCTTGCATAATTTTTTATAATATTTTGGCAGCACTCTTTTATAAAATGAAAACCTAGTTTTTTTTATAAGGTTATCAATTATTCAAATTTCCTAATTTTTTATTAAGTTATCGATTATTCAACTTTCCTTAAAAATGCGGTTTGATTAATTTTCTTCAATAAAATAATGGCGAAAATTTGACTCACTAAATATTTTAAGTAAATACCTAACAACCTGGCTCGCTTTGCTGTACCCTTCCTATTGCTAATAAAACTAAAACAAAAATTTCAAAAATTAATTTTATTTAATACCAAAATCTAGCAATTAAAAGTTCTATGGACATGCAATTTCATTTTATTTCTTTCAAAAAAAAGTCCAGTCACTATTATCTGCTGCTATCAAGCATTTAAAGTATATGAGTTATGGGGACCGAAATTATTTTCTTTTGAATCTTTTTTTATTAATTTTTCTACGGAAGATTTATGTTCTTTTATCTTATCTTTATCTGAATTAATAAGGGGAATAGGGGGTAACTAGGTAATAAGCGGATTTGCACTGGATTTGGCATTTTCGCATGACTCAATAGACATAAGCTTTCATATTTTCTGTCCATGTTATATAAAGTCCTTTCTATATATTTTTATTTACAGTACCTGCCTGTTCTTTCTTCTACTTTTCACTATTTATTTTTATGATATAAAAATAAATCATGTAAAGTTTAGATAATATGTGTTCTTTAATAATCATTTCTTATCTTTTACAAACTTTTAAAAAATCGGTTTAAAAGTTTAGGTGTGTGCAACAGAAAAGTGTTTATATAAAACAACGCGATCTATGATTTTTTCTAGTTTTTAAGGTTTCCAGGAAACTTTAAAATTTTTCCGTAATAGCCTTTATTAGAGTATTACAACCTACCATTACTGACTTCTTTTGACTTTTTGCGGACAGCAAAAGTTCTTGTCCTTCCGATTTTCTTTTCGACCTCTCTGAAGGGATTCACAATGGGCCTAAGGGCATTTGAGTGGAGGTGGCGAACTGCACGCGCCACTAGCCAAGGCGAATTCATAGAGAAGGTGGACTCAACAGATCAGCTGACTATTTTTTGTTCCTGCAATTTGTTCACAATATGTCAAAAGTTTGTCTATGTGCTTTTTCTTGATTTAAAAAATTACGAGTCGGTTAGATTTTTAAACTAAAAATTTAGAAAAGTATTCTTAATTAACAAGTAGTAAAACCAAATGACGCGTTCTTGTACTTTGTGCAAAAAAAGGGTAAAATTTGTTTTATTCACGTTCTTATTCACGTTCTTATTCTGCAAAAAATTTACGTTTATTTTAATGATGCCATATAATTTTGACATTACCTGTACGAATTTTTCACCCTGATTTTGCCGAGTTTCCCTTGTATGAATTCGCCTTGCCACTACCCTTCGTAGCCTAACCTTATCTAGAGTACTACAAACTTTTCACAAACAAAATACCCAAATCGGGTTAAGCTTTGCAGCAGTCATCATTGCCCTGGTAGACAAGTGAGTAAGTACGCAAGTTCACAAGCCTGAGGTTTGCCCGTTTGATTCCCATCAGAGACTGTGATTCGTCTTATTCACCCTATTTTACGTTCCTTCTAATCCTTCCTTTCATTTAAATTTCACTTCTATTTTTACTATTTCTTTCTTTCCCTTCAGATAATACAAAGGGATCCAAATAGCGGACCCGTTCTCTCTAACCCACTATTTCATGTTTATTTGTAGAGATAATTGGAAAATATATATTTCTAACTATTATTTTAATCCTATAAACATTCTACTTACAAAATTAATAAAAGTGTTTTAAAAGAAGAAACAAATCTTTGTTTACTATTTTATTGAAGTCATTATGTTGGCAGTCACGATTTCTTTAATTAAATAAAAACTAAACATGTTAACTCTAGTGAAAACAAATAAAAACAAATTGTTAATAAACGCAAGTAATAAAAAAGTGTTTAAAGTAACTACACATATGTATGTACGTACTTATGTAGATTTAAAACTGTAGCGACCTTGAATTCATCATTAAATCACAACAAATTTCTGATGAATATCTAAGTGACTGATTCTCACGCCTTGATATAAACAGCCAATGAATGATAGACGTGCATTCATTGGAATAGAAATAAAAAGTTAAACAATTTTTTTTTTAATTTTAAATCTTAAAATAAACATGATCGGAGCTAAATTTTTAAGTAAACAAATATTTATAAAAAGCTTCTTTTGTTTACATTTTTACTTATTAAATTAACAAGATAGGGAACAAAATGTGAGCAATAAATTAGTTAGAGGGAAGACTTTGTCAATAAAAAACCCAAATTTCGTTGTCTTGTTCCGGTTTTGTGAAGATAAAAAGAGAAAAAAATAAGCATTGGAATTTCGATATTATTTCTTATATCCCGGCTTCTATTTCGTTAGAAGGTTATCAAGACGATGTGTACTAACACTTTTTGTCTTTAACATCCATCTCCTTTTTAATTCCTATACTCAAATATTTATTATTAAAATATGCACTTGCCCTTATATTTTAAAACTTTTTTTCTCTGGAATCTTCTTATTATATCCCTACACCAACCCTCACTTTTTTAGGGCAAACACAATGGACCTGTCAGGCTCAGTTAATCAGTCAACTGAATTTTGTGAAATAAATAATTAAAACCTTGTTTTAAAACAACCCTGTCGAACATTTAGTTAACTTTAAACTAGCTTTAAGCTAATTATTTTGCAACTAGTGGTGGCTGTCACCTGGATTACCTATTAATTTAAGCTACTTAACATGACAGTTTTCAATGAATTTGACGATTTCTCAGAAAAAAAGTCTAGCAGCCCTGTCTGATATCAACCTTAAAAAAAAGAAAAACAGTACGGGTTGTTTCGGCAAAAAAATAAGTTTCTCTTTAAATCGCTCTAATTTAAAAAAATTCCTTGTGAAATTGGGATTCCACGGGATCTCAAAGTTGATTAGGGGAACGCAACTAATATTGCAGATTATGTAGCTCAAGTTGGGCTAACAGTTACAGATTGGTACTGATGACTCGCAGTTGCTTATTTTAACTGGCAAATGGTTAATATTTTAGCATCCAAAACTTCGGTTGCGTTTGACAATGCAGCTGAAGTTGGGTCATCATACTTAGTCAAAACATAAGTAACCAAGAATGCTAAAAGCATGATTACGAAACGCGCATGATTTCCCATTAAATGACATACATAGATATTTCATCTTTACGGTTGTCAAGTCCCTTTCATATGAGAAAGCTATAATTCTTAACAAAAAATGTATATGTTTTTCATTTTCTCCCCCTAACAAGGTTGCCATACAAAGTTTATTTGTTTTTTTTTAAATCGCTCCCACAGCTTTCAGTGTGCTCCTACAAAAGTCAAATGTAAGACCGACCCCAATCAATTTTTTTTTCTCAGCCCCTAACAGGGTTGCCGTACAAAATTTAAAAAAACTGAGGGTGAAAATCCCTACAACTTCCCTTAGAGGAATAAAATGTATTGCAGACCCCCATTAGTTTTTCCTCCAAAACATTAGTTTTTCCTTCAAAACATATTCCTCGAATATATTTATATCCCTGTGTCCATTACCTAAGGGGGTTGCCATAAAAACATTTACGAAAATTATGTTAAAACGCCCATAACTTTCTCAGAGTCGGTCTTAGAGTAATAAAGTGTACAAACGACCCTCATTAGTTTCCCCTCCAAAACAAATTCCTTAAATATACTTACCCCCTATCTCCATCGCCAAAGTGGGCTACCATTAAAAGTTTGGGAAATTGTAATAAATCCCCCACAGCTTCCAGGGTGCCCGCTGACAGGACAAATGTAGGACTGACCCCATTTGATTTTTTCTTGCAAGCATTATGCTAGAAAATATTTGGATAAAACCCTCTACACGTACGTTGTGAAGGGTATATAAGATTCAGCACAACTGAATATAGCGCTTTTACTTATTACTTTTTGCAAATCTTTATGTGAGAAGAATACTTTCCTTTCCAAAAACAGAAAACATTTTAATGAAAGTTTGATTTATTTGCCTAAATAATTTAAAAAATAAACGAAATAGTTTGTCGTGAACTAATTGATAAACATTAAAAAATTCTTTAAAAAACGAATAGTGTTAATGCCGTATAGAAATAGTTGTTGGGCTTTAAATTAAAAAAAAGGTGTTGCAACTTTAAAAAATGTATGTTAATGTTTAAAGAAAACAATTGATAACTTACAATGATTTGCTTTTTTCAAAAATAGTAATTTGCATATTTGACTCAATATTTATTTATAAAGTTTATAAACAAATAAGTCTACAGTCTGGTCAACCAAATAATAACAAAAATTTATCACTTATACGCTAAATAACTTAATAAGCTAAATGTATGGTAATAAAGAAAACCTTTTTTAAAAATACTTTTTCGAAAGAAGCTCAATGATTAACTGAGTTGTAAAATATTTAAAATATTTATTTATTTATTTTGTTTTTAATTTAAATAATAAATAAAAAGGAGGCACCTACACACGCTCTACAAAATATTAGGAAATTGCACTTAAATAACTAATAAAAACAGAAGTTCCCAAACGCAGGTTTTGAGTTTAAAATTAAAAAAATCTTCCTAAGATTCAGACAATTCTTTATTTTTATCTAAAAAAATTTTGTTATTTTTTTAATTAAAAAATATATAAAATATTACTTTTTATTGCTGCATTTATAGAAATTTTTCATTTGTATTTTTCCTAATTTTTTATTTAAAAATAAAACATTTTTAACAGTTTGTGAATGTCTGCCTTTAAACAATTAAAGTTTTGTATAACAAATATTTCTTTTGTAGTTTTTGAAAACTGTTCAAGTTTTACTTTCAAAAAGCCCTAAAGAAAGGGGTTTAAAGTTATTCGTAGCGTTTCAACGCTTTTTTTATTGTTGCTTATGCCGTTTGACTTTTTTTTTATTAAATAAACTACTTACAATAAAATTTTATTGTTAATTGTTTGCCACTTTTATTTCACTTAACAATATTCTCTTTTTTGTTTTAATAAAAAAAAAATATAAAAAGACAAACCTAAATGTTTAAACTTTTTATTTTTTAATACTTTTAAATGTTTTCATTATCACATGCTGTGTATAAATGGTTGATTTGTTTGGAACCTTAATGATGTAATTTTTTTGGCAGTTCATTAAAAATAAATAAATAAATAAATATTTGTTTTTATAATTAACATTAAAATTTCTAAATTTTCTTCGTTTATTGTGCAATTTCAAATTAAATTGTTATATTTTATGCCGTTTCAATAATTCGATTGCAATGAATCATCGTTAAGTTTTGTCGTTAACAAATTACTGAAAATTTATTTAAGCTAATTAATAATTTAATGAAAAAGATAAATAATTTGTATTAAAAATCTAAAATTCATAATTAACAAAATCAAATAAAATAATGTTTAATTTAATAAATTATTTTGCTTTTACCTTGGACCGTTGTGTGGCATCATCTACTTAAGTCCAGACCTACTTATTGGCAATTTCATAGTGACTTAAACTTAAACTTTTAATAATAATAATAAGGACACTGAAAGGACTTGATTCTTGCTCAGCATATCCACAAGAACACAGTGATGGATATAACCATATGTCCTCTAATCCTAATTGGTTCATTTGCGGCTAGCATGGCCCTATAGCGCGCACCACCACTTTTGTCGTTTAACCAGCAACGTCTTCGAAATAAAATGGCCCGATGACTCCTCCAGCATGAACACCGGACCATGCGGTGGCTTTGAGCGGGTGTAATGGCTCTTCGTGCATCACTCGTGGATTTTCAGTGCCCCAGAAGCAATAGTTTTGCTTGTTCACGTACCCACTGAGGTTATGATTTTGGTCGAAAAATCGTCCACTTCGGCTTCGAGATTGAGGATGGCTTGGGCGTAGTTTACCCGTGTTTGGCGGTCAATAGACAGCAACTGATGCACGGACTGAACTTTGGGCAGGAACATGCGCAGGTCTTTGACCAAAAATCACCTTAGAGACATCCGGCTGATGGCTAAATGCGAGGCACGGCGTCTGGTCGATGTTTCTGGCGTCAGCTCGACATCCTCGCGAAAAGCGGCGATATTCTTGGCAGAATGGGCGCTCCAGGGCCGCATCTCGTGTGGTCCCATACTCTTCAAGATTGGTGGCCAAAACAATGTTTGCGCAGCCGGTGCCGGACTACCAGGGAATCGGCGACGGAATTCGCGCTGCGCCAGCACCACAGACATATTGTTACGCAAAAAATGGACACGATTATTTCGCGTTCTTGGGAAGTGTAGCGCTCCATGGCTTGTTCACTTGTATTCTACATCTGTCTAGTTCACAAATGTCAAAACAGATTTGAAATTGACTGCCATTTGCAGAAATAAAAGCATCTTTCAAAAAGGTGATTTCTTTTGGCCCACCTTGTACTATAGGATAGTTGTCTTGAGATATCTCATGAAAACCATTTCATGAAACATTTTTTTAAATTAAGACTGATATCTATTTGAAGTGCATACCCAAAGTGATAGTCTCTGAATCGAATTTGCCGTTTTCTGATATAAAAATTGCATATCTTATCTCAGATGAAGATCCTATGTTAAAGAATTTAAACAAACCTTTTAAGATTTAACGTTTTTTTGGACCAAAATTGGATATTTTTGGAGCAAACGATAAAACTTATTTATTTGAACAAAACTTGAATATGTTGCTGGCGAATACTTGCTTATTTTCATGGCGTAATTTTCAATGGAAATTGTTGTTGTTTTTAACTGTGATACAGTAATAACGTGTAAAGGCGAACATCATGTCGAATACGGTTGCTCAGCCATATGTTTGGCCATCGATGTCAGCACATTGCCATTCTAAATTAGCGGAATGTATGTGAATGTTAATATTTAAACAAAGTTTTGGCTGACATATATGTGATGCTAGAAATCTTATAGTATCATTCCCTACTTAAACTGTTTTAAATAGTTTAGTTTTTATTATTTTATTTATAACGATAAACTGTTATACTTTAGCCACTTAACTGTTTGCTGTTATTAAACAGAAATTTTTTGTAAAGTTTTTGCTTTTAAGATAATTAATATTTATTTAATGATTTTGATTAAATAATTTTTAAACAACATTTCTGAGCAACATTAAACCGCGAAAAAGTTTTATATTTAGACATGCTCTTGTTTAGCTTTATGTAGGACAACTAAATACCTGATGTCTATGATATAACATGCAAGGTCATAGAAGAAAATTGTATATAATTTAAAATTTACTGTAATTTCCGTTACAAATGTTACAAATACCCATGTTAGTTGTAAACGATGAATGAATTAACACATATTTTGGGAGGATTTATGTTTGTGTTTTTTTTTTTAATTTTTTTTCTAGAAAGAAATCGCGTGGTAAATTAGAAATAAAATTTTTTATGTCTAACAGCCATGTTACTAAAAAAATCAAAATTGAAACTTAGAGAAATATTTCAGGGATTAAAAGTGTTTAAGAGAAACCGAAACTGGTTTTTAAATATTGTTTTAAATTTTTTATCATCAAGTTACTTAATTACTGACAGTTGACAGCAGCAGCAGTGAACTGTCATTTATATAAGTTTAGTTATGTGTAGGCAAGTGCAAGTTGGGATTTTTTTTTAATCAGAGGAATTTAAATCTAAAACATCAAAGAAACCTTATAAATGAGCTTGAATGGATTTAAAAAAAAAGAAATCTATTGTTTTTTTACTCTCTTTGTTTCTCTTCTTCTTTTTAATTTTATACATTAAGGTGTGTTGGAATTTAGAATATTAAAATAAAAAAGGGTCTGAAAAAAACAAAAGAAATATGTATATTAAATCAACAAGCTGACAGGTTAACAGCTAGATGGTTGGTTTAGATGAATAAAAAAACCATTAACAACCAGACGTACTAAATAAAAGACAAACCCACTTAAGGGAAGTATTCCTTATGGTAATGTTAATAAAACAACAAAATAATCATTGCTAGCCAAAGGCCATTTAGTTTAAAATTGTTTGTTAGGTATAATCAAAGAACAAGTGGCTTATTTAAAAGGTTTCCTTAGTCAGTCACAAAACCATGACGTACAGACAGAAAGACAAAAACTCCAACTGGCTATTTCTCCTAAATAAATAAAAGTACCTTAAAACATATTTTTTTTTGTTATTGTAACTACTCATTTTCCTTAACAATTGGCCAGTCATTCGAAACTACATATTTTGTTACTAAAACTATTTATTCTCAATTTTTTTTTGCTTAGTTTTCTCCATAACTTCTGTGTTCTGTTTCCCTAAATGGCTTTAAGTTGCTACCACTAAGTTGAAGTGTTTGTTCAGAACTGTTTATTGTTTTCTGCAAGTGCCATAACTGACCGAAATGTAGGCTAATGTTTTTTCGTTGTCTCTATTTGCTTTCGTACTTATGTTTGTCTTAAACGTAAAACTGCAATTAGAACGTCAGGCAGTTGGACAAACAGAAAAAAGAAATGAAAATGAGAAGTGTAAAAAAACAGAATTCTAACCGATTAGGTTAGTTATGCTCTAAACACAACTGGGACGAACGACGTATTTTTCGTTGTGAATCTTCGTCTTAGAAAATAAAACACATTTGTGTATATGAAAATGCACACAAACAGTGCTTCGACTAAAATTCGTCATGCGTAACGAACTCTGCGATACGTTTATTTTTATTTCTTACGGCGACGAATAATATGTCAAAGAGTGACCATTTTTCTTTTTGTTATAACATAATTTTACTTTATAATTAAAGAATTATTTTCGCTTTTTATTTGTTGCATGTAATACACTTAATGTATTTTTAATGTTCTAACTATTTCTAAATAGTTCTTTTAATCAATATTTTTTTTCAATTAGTGCTTCTTTTTTTAAGACATATGGTCACTTTATCAGCTGCTACGTCTCACGTTCTAAATGTGTTTCAGTTGATGAATTTACGCAACGAATTTTAACAGACAAATTGGTCGTGTAGTGCGAAATTCGCTCAAAAAATAATAATCAGAAAATAATAATTTTTCTTGTAAACAAAGGAAAACATCCCAGTTATTATAACTTTTTCAGTCAAACCAAAACCTATACATAATTATGTCAGCGTCTTATCGCCATTAGCCATCGATTCAAACGAAACATGAACATGCCAGAAACACGTGCTGATAGACTAATTTTGAATGAATTTTGTTGTTGATTTTAACTGTCATATATAAAATAACATGCAAAGCGAACATCATCATGGCTTCCATGGTTGCTCAACCATATGCTCGGCCATAGATGTTCATAGCAAGATGAGCTATTAGCAAAGAACTTTTGAAACAAAAACCTTAACTAAGCTGTCGTAAATTGAAGAAATAAGTGAATGTTTGCAATAGCGAACTTTTTGCGATGAATTCTCAAAACTAATTTGTTATTCGCTAATTTCTGGCCAAAGATATTGCTAAAAATTTGCTGGCCATACAACAGGCAAACCTTCGATATCGAAATATTTGCTGCCACAAACTGAGCGGCGGACGATGCCATATGCTCAAAGGTATTATCGAACGTCATGGTCAAGCGGGAAGTTGGTCGTTACCTCTGAAAAAATATCTTTTGGTATTGAAAAGTATATAAGTGTGTAAAATTAAAATTTTAAAATAAACTTTAGGGAACATTTATTAATATATTTTGTTAGTTTTTGCTTGGTAACTTGTTGCAAAATATTTTTAGGAACATTTGTAAGTGGGGTAGTAAATTTTGGAACAAGTCAAGCAAACATAAGTAGTTGTGTAGCCAAAAGGTATTAAGTGTTTGCTTATCTTTAATATTACTGGCTTACATACTAGGTACTAGGTAAGCTTATCCCGGAATTTCGATCCCAAAAATTTCGGGGTGTTTCCATTTGAACAAATCCCATATTCCAAGATTCGGTCCTAAAAATCCCGGAAAATCTCGTTTTAAAGAAAATCTATTTTATTCTCTAAAATTAAAATTTAAAGCATGTACTACACGTAGGACAATACTTCCTAAGTTTAAAATTACGTCTCTCAAGGAAATAATCGTACAAATACACGGTGGAATAAGAAGGTGGGATCGTCCCTAAAACAACGACTTTCTGTAAAATTTCGGCATGTATTTTGTTGTTGCTAATTCCAGCTTGGTTGTCGAACTGTAGCGAACACACATACACACACCCTTTGTATAACATAAACAAGTGTCCAAGCTAAGTTAGAAGTCATATGGCGGAAATAGAAGTCAGCTGATCAGTTGTCCCTACCTTGTTCAATATACCTTGGTATAATACCTATGTACTGTAGTGCTTGTTTTTGGCAAAATATTATAATAATGTTTTAACTAAAATTTTTTTGTTTGGTACTCGTTATATTAATAGCTTAATTTTTTTTTGAGGCCAAAAACAATTTTTGAAAATTAAAAGTAGTAGTTAATTAAATAAAAAAATAATGTAATTTATTTTTTTTTAAATTTAAACACCTTTTAATTGTTTTAAAAAATTTTTAGTTAAAGAAAACATTCTTTTCCTTTGGTCAGTCAAACCTGAAGTTCAGGCTGTGCTCTGGTTTTTAGTTTAAATTAAAGTTTGGTCGGTCTATATTTTGTTTTATAATATAATCTGAATCAAATTTCTATATAATAAATAATTTTTTCTTAATATTTAATACTTTCTCTGTTTGAATATATTCATAGATTGTGTTATATTATATGACTTCTTTGTTTTGCTGTTTTTCCCAACAGTTGAAGTGCTATTGCTTTTCAACAAAATTCGCCCTAATTGTAATTTAACTCATATCTTCATGCTTGGCTGGATTAAAGAAACCCTATTCATTTGGTATTTACTTATGTACTTTTTCTATAGCAAATTATTCTTAACAGCTTAGAAAACTCTTTGGACTTTTTAGTTTGACGCATAAATTAAGTTGGCAAATAATGAAAAAGAAATGATTAGCCCAGCATTTTAAACATCAACTTCTTAAAGCACAAAACTTGTTATTCATAAATTTTAAACAATGCTGGTTCATTCTTTGTCTGGTAGTTTTTGTAGATTACTAAAAGAATGCGTTTTGAAAAAAAATAAATTTCAATTCAAGAATTTGCGCCTTTTTTTCTAGCAAATTGTGGCGGTTTTTTACCAAAGAAGGTGTGAGTAAGTGTGTGTGTGTGTATGTGTAAATTCTACTTTGTCACAGCCAGCATTCAAATTTGTTGTTCATGGAAGTTGTGTATAAAAGACTGACATTAATTTTTGTTAAGGTCGAATTTGTTAGTAGAATTGTCTCTCAAGGAATGTTTAAAATCTAAGCAAAAGTAACTTTAAACAAAGTTATAAAATTGTTTAATTATTTTAATTTGTTTTTTTTTTTATAAAATAATTTTAACTAATAGATATTATTTTTTTTAATTTTCATTTAAGAACATCTTAGAGAAATTCAATCCCGGTGCACGTCAATTAATCTCAGCTGGCAAGGGTTATTTAAAATCATTACATGGTGAGATCATTATTTCAAAAAAATATTTAAAAATAAATATAATATGTTGTTAACTAAATAAACAAGCTAATAAACTATAATTAATATTATTTTTTTGAATAATTATAAATTCATGCAAATGCAGGTGCTGCAACATCAGCTCGTTTGTTTAATGAAGCATTGGCTAAAATTGCCATGAATGCTCAACACAGTGGAACCGGTGATATTGGTAAGTAATATCTGAATTTAAGGCGTTTTTTTTTGTTTTTTTTTGCATTTAATTTAACTAATTAAATTGTAGATTTAATTTTAAAATTTAATTTTTTTTTGTAATTTTAGGAACGGCTTTACTAAATGTTGTTAGTGTTTATAAAGAAATACAAGAACAGCAAATGAATATTGTAAGTAAAATTTAAATTTTTTATTTTTAACATAATTATAAGGGTGTCTATTCTTAGAGATATTACTGCTCATGTATCCTAATTATTTAGAAACCATTTTTCTTAAAAGTGAGACCCTTTTATATTTTTTTTCCATAAAATCAAGTTTTTTTCAGTTTCTGATATATTCATCAGTTTCTAAATAAGTTCTTGGAGGATTTTTTCATATCTATGGTACAAGGCATATTAAAAGCAAATTCAGTTAGGAATTGATTGAACATAATTAATGTGTCTTGTTTTATCTTATCGTAATTAACTTTCCGGTATCTTGATTATATTGGAGACATCCGGCTCCACAATTTCACAGTTTACTCAAGATTGCTTTGCTTAATTATTTATTTTTTCTGATGTTTAGATTCAACGTAAATAAATAAAAAAAAAAATAAAACTAAGATGTACTGCATACAATAAAAAAAAAACAAAGGAATTTTAAAGTAACACTTGTAGTACAATACAGAGTAAACTAATACAAGTAGTGTTAAGAACAGAGCTGATTAAGAATTCGCCTTAAAATTTGGTGAAAGTGATTGCCAGATTTATTAATTTTGTTTAAAATTTAAATTTTTTTGACATTCACTTTATCAAACACAAAAAAAAAAATGCAGAGGGCGATTTGAATTCGCCTTGATACTACCTGTATTAGTGTACGTTGGCGCACTTCAAAAAATGAACATTTATTTGTATTCAAAATTAACAAATGCGGCTCAAAAATTTTTTTTCATTGGTTTAACCTGTAAAGCTTTTAATATGTATATCATTGTCAAAAAAGTTAAACTAAACATCCGGGCAAATAAATATTGAAAATTTAAATTAAATATAAATTTCTTATACTTGAGATGAATTAGCTGTTTAAGGGGTCCCTATATTTGTAAAAAAATCGTTTACATATGCCTTTTAACCTAATCCGAATATATTTTTCGATTTTAATCTGAAACCTTTTTATACAGTCCGGTAAAATTTATGTTTGTTATTTCATGCCTTGATTTCTAAAAGTGATTTTGCATTGTTTTTCTAAGAAACCGCTTTAAAAAATAAATTTTTTAAAGCAATGTCAGAGCGTTGATAATTTTTTCCAGGTGCCAGACAACTGAAAGGATTTAAAATATTAAATTATTTTATTTTCTAAGATCCTGTACATTGGAATATAGGTATTGATCTCACTATAAACTAAAAGTTTGCAGCAATCCCTCATTTAACGGCGTGAAAAGGCTTTTTACTTATAATAATAACAAAATGGTATATGTTTGTCTATTAAAATATTTGAACGGTTACTTACAGCCTTGTTAAAAAGAAGAAAACAAATTTCAACAATTTAAAAAAATGTAAAAAATTGTAATAACAAAGAGATTTATTTTTTTTGAGTGCTTTATTTCATTAAACGAAACTTGGCAATTATGACATGCAGCCTAAAACTCCCTTTTCGTTATAGACTACCTTTTTGTAAGAATCCATGTTGTTAAAAAAAAAAGCTACAAAATATAATGCAACCATTGTTTTTAAAAAGGAAAACACTAATTATTAGTCATATTATTTATGATTACTTAAGAACAATTGTATATCATAACTAAAGAGCGACGTAAATCGAGGGTTAAGTGTACTTAACTATAGGCTGTAAAATCACTACTAATACATCCCAACGCATTCGTATGACAGTTATTTTAACATTTAAATTTTTAAATTTTTTTTAGCTAAAAGCCTTTTATGTCGATTTATTAGTGCCATTAGAAACTAACTTAGAAAAGGATACAAAAGTTGTACAACATGAACAAAAGAAATTTATGCAACAGCATAAAGTGCGAATGGAATCCTATCACAAGGCAATTTCAACTATGAAAAAACAGCGTAAGAAAAAAGCTAGTCCAGAAAATACCGAAAAGGAGTTAAGGGTAAGTTTTAATAATACAAATACATAAACAGAAAATAACACACACATATATATATGTATGTATGTATGTCATTATATTAAAATACTTAAAATTTAAAAAGTCTTTACAGATTTTGGAGGACCAAAAGAAAAAGTTGGATGCCTTTTGTGAGCAGAGCTTTAAAAATGTAAGTTTTTTTTTTAAATTTTTCAAATTAAGAATAATTTTTCATTTTCTTTGCATATATTCAGGCCATGACTCAAGAACGCCGCCGTTATGGTTTCGTTTTGGAACGCCAATGCTCAATTGCAAGACATTGGATGGTTTACCATACAACTGGCAAAAACGTAATTGATAATCATTTGGAGAATTGGCAAGAGATTGCTGCATCACGTGAGATTTTACCGACTTTGATATATGATGGTAACTCAATGCTTATAGGCAATAAAAGATTGGTGAGTAAATGCTAAAATATTTCCACCAAAAAAACTTGTGTTTATTATATTGTTTGTATATTTTCAACAGGAACGTCTTAAAGATTCTGATGATTCACACGCTTCAAATCAATCGAATCAATTGAAAAAATCTCGCAGTGTTGATGCACCTTTCGGTGATATGCGCACATTGCATGAAAATAACATTTCATATACACAAAATTCTTTACCACGTGCCAAATCTGATTTTAATTTGAATAGTTCAGGTTCGAATTCAACATCAACGGTTATAGGTTAATAACAAAAAAATAAATGTTTTTTTGTTTAGAGATTTAAATGCATTTTCTCTTTCCAGCCAACGATCATTCCGATCATGGTCACTGGGATCAACGTTCTCTGGTCAAAGCTCTCTATGCCTATATGCCGTCGGGGGAAAACCAATTGCACTTCGAAGAAGGTGATCGCATTGCTTTGGTGGGAGCCAAAGCCAAGGGTTGGCAGTTTGGTGAAAATTTACGTACACAAATGTTTGGTTGGTTCCCTGTGGCCTATACGAATGCTGATATAATTGCAGACAATAAAATGAAAAACGATAGAGAGCGTCCAGAACGTTCCAACGATCGTTATGAAAATATGCATTATGAGAGACAGGGTGGACAGGGAATGCGCCATAGTTATCATGAAAACTACAATGGAATGGAAAGTGATTCGACTTATAGAAGGGACAGACATGAGGAGACATCGCCTACAAGAATGTTTGGTGATACTTATAGGAACCAGAAAAAGGTTGGAAGAATTAAATAAAATCTTTTTTATTTTAATTATATTTTTTTCTGTTTTAGTATCGTCCCTCTACTGCCGGTAATCCTAGACCAGGGCCTCCTCCTACTTTACCTGCTCCCGTACCTATGGCTCAAAATTCTGCACGTGCGTTGAACTCTTCACAAAGCTTTTGTGCTCCCAATGGCAGCCAATCCGCTATTGAAAGGCGCAACAAAAAGCTGCAAAATGGCAATCAAGTAACACATGTGAGTTTTTACAGCATCCCCTTGAAACCCTTTTAGGAATTTAAAATGTTTTGGGTCTAATTAAAGAATCGTTTATTTTTAACACGACAGCAATCATCGATTAATCAGCTTAAACCGGCTGCTGCGGCCAAAACTTCATTGCACAGCAGCAACGATAGTGGTTTTGCCAATGAACCACCACCACAACCGGAAGTAGATTACTCGGATGAAGAACAAGCTAATCGCGTGCCCATACGGTATGTTGAAAAGGAAATTATAAAAATATTTCAGCTAAAACATTTGCCTTTATTGGGTTAAATATTTTAAACGCTTTGCCTTTATTTGCCATTACTGTTTGTAAATAATCCCGTTTTCTTTTCCACATAATTTTGTTTGTTTTTAAGTTTTTGGTTTAATTTTTTTTTTTAATTTAATTTGCCATTTTTGTGTTCTTTTCATGTTTATTTTCATATATTTTTTGTGTGTTATTTACTGATCCCACATTAAATGCTAAAAACCAACTGAAACTATTAAACCCCCTAATTTGTCCCAAATATCAAAGACGTAGAGCTGGTACCAATACTCATATATCCACAAATCGTGAAATTGCTTCCTGGACCCTAAATCGAAATTTTCGCAGCAGTGTAGACAGCCAGATTGATGAGAAAAGCTTAAAAACCCTTAATCGTAGCTCAGCTAAAATGCGTTACGATCTAATAGCTAGTGATGACGAAATTTTGCAAGCATCTTCGGGGGGGATTAAAAGAACCAAATCGTTTTGGAAATTTGGTGGAGGACGTCATGAAGACATATTGGCAGGCATGTCTTTGTGGCAACACCGCGATTTGGTAGCTTCTCCAAATGTGGAGGAGCTTAGGGATGAGGGCTATCGTACTACTAGCAGTAAAATTGAAAGTGAACGTGAAATGGAGGGAAATGATACTTTGACCAAAAGTAATTCCAACAATTCAACTTCTTCACAAGAGAAACATGATAAACATTTAGTAGAGATGGGACGTCCACGTAAAGACAGTGTTACCAGCATAGAAATGTATGATGAGGATGAGAACATATACGGATTGACACCCATAGTTAGGGAGCCCATGATAAATCGCAATGCCAAAAACAATTTTACTCCAAAATCTAGAATGAAAATAATGAAAACCATAGAAATCGATATAGAAAATCCCACAGAAGCCGAGCGCTTAAGTACAATTAAGAGAAACCAAAAGGAATATCAGAAAGAATACAGAGACAATACCATTAATCGCAACAGCATGATAGAAAATAAAAAACAAAATTCCTTGGGTAATCGGGGACAATCTTCGAATCACAAGAAAGCATATGAAACACAAAAAAGTATACATAACAATTCCCAAAATAAAAATGTAAATGGACAAAATCGCAATCAAATCAAACCAGCAGAAATGTTTCCCTCAACCGAAAGTGAGGCTGGTGAGAGTGAACTGGATAATGGCACTTTGAAAATGAGTGATGTGAATAATTTTTTTGATGGCAATGGTAACAATGGCGGTATTATAATGAAAACCGTTAAGCGTAAGGATATTTTAAAACAATACTACACTAGCGAAGACGATTCGGATGATCCTGAAATAAAATCCACCAGTTCAGATCCTTATGATTGTATAGTCATTAATGATCATTTGGTAAGGCGAGATGAAAAACATAGGCGGGCCATGCAAATGCAAGAACATCAAATGGAATTTCAAACATTTAGATCCTCAGCTTCCGGAAATTTAAATGGCAGCTCAAAAAATACAAATATGATTACGAAAAAGAAGTTGGAAAGAGGAGATCGTAATGAGCGAAGAGCTGAACAAAAACAACAAGAGCAACAGCGTTATAATGAAGCAACCCTAACCCGACAGTCAAATACTTCCCTTAACACACCAACAGCCACCATATTGCCACGCACCAGACTTATGAAATCCTCCAATATGTCAAGCCTGACTTTGGAAAGAAATTCTAATGCAACAACGCAACAAAAATCAAAATCGTTAAGTAGTAATGGCGACAGAGACAAACATTATGGTAAAACTTATGGACCCTGGTATGATTTTTGGGATCAACAAGATCAGCAACAACAACAACAGCAACAAAATAAAATTAAATAAAAAACATATTTTAAGTTAAAACTCTCAACTTTTTCTTACAGGAGAAGAAATTGGTTATTTAAAAAAAAATTAAAAAGAGGAGAGTAAAGAAAGGAATACAGTTACATTTGCATAAAAATAAAGTCATTTAGTTAACACTAGGCCACAGTGAAAAATCATTTGCAGCATGTTATAGGTTATGTTTTGATAACTTTAAGGACTCCCTAATAATAAGAAATATTATCAAAAAATTTACTAAGTCTTATAAAGGATCCTTAGAAGATATTGGGTTTTTTCAAAGTGAAAAACAAAATGTAGCAAAAGTTTGAAAAAAATCATATTAATATTCTCTTTAAGTATGGCTTCATAATTTTTGTTAATGAGCAATGGGTTTTTGTATTATTTGGACACCCTGACTACTTTTTTTTTAATCTACGGCACGATTATTCATTTAGTCAATGAAGATAATTGTTTAAAGAACTTCATTTATTACGAAAAGGGTTCAATAAAACAATAAAACTGGCTTAAAGCCCATATCGAGTCACTGTAGTATTGTGTTAATACATAATACATAGAAAGAAATATATATCAGGATTTTTAAAAAAATCTAGATTTTATAATAAGTGTTTGGAATGTAAATTATTTTGTAGGTCAATAAAATATGAACACAAATAGATTTAAAACCTCTTTAAAGTTTAAAAATAACTAAGTGAGGTCTTGACCTTGGCTTTGAAAATGCAGCAATAGTACCGTTAAATGTAATTTCTGTAATTTAAAAAAACCCAAACAGTGTTGCTGGACTGGTAAATCAGCAACTCAACTAAGCTGGAAGCTATGACTAAAAAATGTTTTTAATTACTTTTTTTTGCAATTTAATTTGTAAATAACAAACAAATATTTAATTTAATTGTATAACAGACATAACTTACATTTAATTTTTTGTCATCTAAATGTTGTTGCATTGTTTTGTTTAAAAAGCTCTTTTTTTAATGCTAAATTATAATTTTTTTTTAACTTTTGTTTTCTTCTTAAATATTTTTTTTAGCAAGGGTGGTGCCTATCGCAATAGATTTGTAGAATTTTAGTTTCCCTTTATAATTTTTTAAAAACAAAATAAACATGTTAGCTAAACTTCCTTTTGAAAAAAATTATATACATACATATATGTTTGTAAAATTTACTTAATAAGTTTTATTGTATATACATATGAACATACAAACTTAAGTTTCTTTCTAACAAAAATCATGTTTACAAATAATTTTATATACAGAGCTTCACAATTTGCGACAGTAAAATTGCGACATACAACCACAAATGATCGTTCGGCTCCTATGATTTATAGATGTATAAATAAATAAAAAAAATTCAAAATTTTATTTTAATATCTAAATCGAAAATCTATATACATATACATATTTTATTTGTAAATTAGAAATATATTTTTTGTTTTCTTATGTAAACATATATACATAGTTTTTAACAATAATGTTTAAATTAAGCTGTTTTATGTTTTATTATTATTCATAAATTTTTAAAAAGTATACTTTTTTCAATAAAGTTTATTATTTTTTTTTTAATTTCGTAATTTCTTTTAAATTTTGTTTATACATATAAGGTAGATATGTATGTGTAAATCTGTATATACATACAAGTATATATGAGGAAAAATGGTTTTAGTAACATTTTTTGCAAAAAAGTTGTCATTTGAACTTAATTTATTATGTTTAAAAATGCTTAAAGAGCAAACAAACAACAGTTTTCTTAAGCTTAATTTTCCAACGAGCCTTTAAAAAGCAACAACAGCGCGCCCTTCACATTTAAGTAATTTTATGTATGCTATCAACCATCGCTTGTGTTATCAACCCCTATTTAATACTAAAGCAGCTGGCTGGCATAGAAAACATGGCAACGCTATGAAGACGGTTTTATAAAGGGCTTATTGCCCTTTTAATATATCGTCGTTTGACGTTTTAATTGGCGCACAACACTAAATAATTGAATTAGGAATTTTTTGTCTTTTTTTTTTTAACATTAAAAGAACAAGAATTATCACAAAAATATAATAAAGCTAGAATATACGGCAAACAGTATTAATAAATCTAAAAAATTGGTTTTTAAAAAACAAATAAACTATCTACCGTATACAATAAAATTGAATACAATTTAATGCTCAAAATGATTAAATGCGGCATAAACAATTTTTGTCTTTTTTTGGCTAAAACGTAATTACTTTAAATGTTTTAAGACTTAAGGTTTTTATCGATACATTTGCGCGAATACACCTATGTATAAAACAAACCAAACAATCCTTAACATTTCTTGAAATCACTTCGTTGTACCATGCGGCATATAAGAAATGACACAATATTACTTTGATGATATGAATCGTATGGTTTAAAAACAATTAAAAAAGTTAATTTTTGTTCTAAATTAAGCTTAACCATTAAAGTTGTTAACATATCGAGACTGTGAACAAACATATTAAATTTTAATAAATTAACAATTATTAAAAATATTTAAGTCTTGCGCCCGCCTCAAATATATTCCCTTTACGAAGAGCCTGCCTACTAAAAACTACCGCCAATTTATGTTTATGTGCTGTCAGTTCACGGTGAGTGTTTAGTTGTAAAAAAGAAGCATAAGTAAACAAAAAGAAAAAAGCCGACAAGAATTACTTTTAGCTGTGCAAAATTTAAAATAAAAATATTTAAATAATTTATTTAGTCAATCATGAAAACCTATATATGGCCTATATTATTGCCATTACTTTTTCTGGCCTATTCGTTGCCTCTATTTGTAAGAGTTTATGCCACTACCCAAATGGTCATAGACGAGAAATTTCACTTGAAACAGGGCTTACATTTTTGCAATAAGCAATTTAAAGAGGTAAGTTTTAAAAGAAATCTTATAAGCACAACTAAAAATATTAAAAGAAACTAAAATTTTAGTGGGATTCTCATATTACCACTTTTCCTGGCTTGTACTTATTTTCTTTGATTCTAAATCCTTTAAACTTCTGTTCGGTATTGGGTTTACGCTTAATATCTTTGGTGGCAGCTGCTGTAAATGTGGTTTTATTGTATAAAATAAGGCGCACATATTTAAATAATACACACTCCACTTTAGCCGCCTTAGATGCATTTACTATAGCAGCTTTGCCTCCTTTATACTTCTTTTCGCATTTATATTATACGGACATTTTATCCTTGACAACAGTTTTGTTGTTTTTTATGAACTGGCAGAAAAATAATCATTTGGTGGCATCGGTGTATGGTAAGAATATTAAAAATTCTATATTATAATTATATTAAAAATCCTTAATGTTGTTTAAGCTGCGGCCAGTGTCCTTATGCGCCAGACAAATGTGGTTTGGATTGCTATGGCTTTTGGAATAACATCTTTGGATATTGTTACCAAAAATTATGCACATTTTAAACGTATGAAGGCGCAGAATGTTAAACTGTACAAACTTAAGGTAAATTAAAAACTACATTTGAAATATTTTAAAAATAAAGTGCATTTGATAGGCTTATATAAAAGTCCGGCAAATAATATGAATTTAAATATTTGTGTTGTTTTTATTTTACTCTAAGGTGTTCCGTGAAATAATGGGCAACTATCAATTTATGCTAAAGTGTGTTTGGCAGATAGTTAAACAATGTTATTTCTATCTGACAATAATACTGCCTTTTATAGGATTTGTTTACATAAATGGTTCAATAGTATTGGGCGATAAACGATCTCATGAGGCCACTTTACATATTCCACAGGTATTAAATTTAAATATATACACTTTTTTAAATTAATTTATTTGTTTGACTTTACAGCTATTCTATTTCTCACTATTTTGCCTAATTTTTGGACTTTCCAATACACTGTGCCAATTGCGCTCCGCTGTGCAATGGGTATTGAAAGATAAACTTACCTTTATTTTCTTTACGGGCGTTTTTATAGTTATTGTCAAATGGAATACTTTTGCACATCCCTATTTGTTGGCCGACAATCGCCATTATACCTTTTATATATGGCAGCGTTTTTATCAACGTTATTCCTGGTTCCGTTACGCCATGTGTCCCCTGTATGTCTTGGCACTGATGGTAATGCATGAAGGCCTAAAACATTTACGTTTCTCTGTCAAATTAATGTTTTGGCTATCAGTGATTTTAATTTTATGCTTTCAGCGTTTACTGGAGATAAGATATTTCTTAATACCCTTTGTTCTATTTCGATTAAGTAGTAAACCAAATTTAAAAAATCATTTAACACAATGGCTAGAATTGGGTTTCTATGTGGTACTAAATGCTTTAACGTTTTATATTTTCTTTAATAAGGAAATCAAATGGAAAGATTTTAGTGAACCACAAAGAATTATATGGTAATAATGATAAAGAGCCAAAGACTTATTTAAAAATGTCTACTTAAAAAGACTTATATAGTGTAATTTATTAAAAAGACATGAAAGTTAATACAGAATAATCATCCAGTTTTTATATGAAAATTAAATTTAATAAAAAATCTCTTTCAATCCCTAAATTTACATTTGAAAACTAACATTTTTAAAACTTATATAAATCTTAAGACATGTATTGTAATTAAAACTGCCCTTAATAAAAAAAAATAATTTAACTTTTATTTGAAAAATAGCGATTGAAAATGTTTTTTTTAAAATTTGCTTTCCTTATTTAATCATTTATTTAGAAATCTTGCTTTCTGATTTATAAGATTTTTACCAGTACAAATACAATTTATTTAAAATAATTCAATAAAAAATTTAAAACTTATTGGTTTTCATAATTAAAGCTCAATTTTTAGCTAGTAATTTTTAAAAGAATTTTTACTTAAAATATTTTACCGACACTAGCTAAGTGAAGTGTATTTTCGAAACTAGCTTTAATTCAGGGTTCAAGTCATGCGCACTCTTTGATCGTTAGGTAGAGTTCGGATGCAAGCATCATCTATTTATCTAAAAAAATGTTTTAGAGAGTCAAACCGAAAGTCTTTCATTTGGTTGATAAGAACTGAATTTATATTTTTGTATTATTTGCTGTCATTTCAACGTTTAGCGATATATATATATGTATGTATATGTATATTGCCTAATATTAAGCATAAAATGTGTAACACAATTCCAAAAGCATGTTAGGTCAAACGACAATTGAATTTATTGCAGGGTAATACTTTCACACTATTTGATATTGCATGTATAATTCAGTTATTTTTTTGTGCAATCGAAAATCATTTAAAACTTGATACCAAAAAAAAAACAATCAAACGCTTGAGTGACAGGCGTAAAACGAGCTGATTTATGTATGATTGTATGGTTGTAATACATAGTTTGATATTCAAATATTTTTATGCACCCAAAGTGAAAATCAAGTGCAAAATAATAGGCCTCAATAAAAAATGAAATTAAACAAGCAAAAGTGGGTGTGAATGTTATGAATTTGAAAGAATTGAAACGGAAATAAGTAGTTAGAAAGTTAACATGGTAAAGTAAGAATTGTTAAAATAATTACTTACTGAAATTCAGGCAAAGTTAGCAGACGTTTTTGTTCCCTCTTTTTATTTTAAAGACGAAATATTAAAAAGAAAATGGCAACACAATTTAAAAAACAAGGAGGTGTTCCCATAACACCAGAACTAGCAAAGGTAAGTTTGCGTTAAAGGAGAAGAAAGTGTACCAAGTTGCTGTTAATTAACAGGAATTAAGACAATTGGTTTTTGGTACTTCCGCCATACCCATGAGGGCGGAATGGACACAAACACCCTTTACATTTGGTGCGGCCAAAGAAGAGTTTTCCTATGGCTTAAGATCTGCTCGAAATGCTACTCGTGGCCTGTTATCAGTGGTCCAGGGTTTTATTTTAAAACATTTATTATTTGGCCATAAAACCTCAAGGATTACAGCTTTGGCAGAGTATAATTTTTGCAGATTACTTTAACAAATTTATTACATAACTCTTAAATTTTCTTTTGAAAGCCCCTTACAACCTTCTACAGTTGTGCAACGTCAGTCATTACTTTTGGCATTATTGGAAATATTACGTTCTATAGCAGATAAATCAAAGGTGGTAATGGTTTTACCTTCACCAGATGATGAGTGTTTTGTGGAACATAGTGCCACTTATTTTCATGATGGCATTACGGAAAAGGTAATTTTTCTATTTTTAATTTTCAATTATGCAATACTTTTTTGATTGAATTAATAATATTTTTGTTGCAGTTGTATGTATTCAACTTAAATCCCAATGAGGAATTGGAATTTTTCCTTAAAACATATTTTAAATTTGTAAGTTGTTTTTGCTGTAAATTTTTAAAACTGACATTTGTTTTAATCATAAATTTTTTATTATATTTTTCAGTTTACCGAGGAAGATGCACCTGGTGCTTTGTTATTTCTATACGGTGCCGTTTTAACACGTACTTTGGGCAAGTAAGTTAAATTTAAAAAAATATCCTAAAAACATTTGACATATCGGTTTTCTTAAAAAAAAGCAAGAAATCAAACTTAATAAAAAGCAATTCAAAATTGAATATAAAAATCAAATATTTAACAATTACTGTTTTATAGCGACCGTAATAATTATGCCAAAAATTATAAATCTCAAAACATAAAAGCGTTTTTCTTATACATATTTATTTTGGCAAAAAATAACAATAATTATTTCTTATTTTTTTTTATAAAAAAATATTTAAAAAAAATATAAAAAAAATCTAAATCTATAATTATCATTGTTTTTTTAAATTTTTATCAGGTAAAAATATAACCATTATTTCTGCAAAAAAAAAATAAAATGTTTTAATTAATTAAAAAAATTATAAAAAAAATTTTAAAAAATGAAAAAAGGTTTAAAATTTGTGATTTTGAGTTGTGACTGTTGTTAATGGTTTAGTGTGCCACTGCTGGCAAAGATTTTATATTTGATTTTTTTTATTTTAAAGAAGTACATTTTTTTTATATCAAATACTTATTTATTTAATAAAAAAAAATAATAAAACCAAAAAAAATATTTAATTTATTAAAATTACTTAAATTTGTTTCAGACATATTTTTTTCCAATTTTGGAAAACATTGGTTTAGAATTTTGTCAAAAATTTTAGTAATTGTAAATAAAAAAAAATATTTTTTAATAATTAAATAAGAGTTGTTCTAAAGGGAAATTTAAAAAAAATGCCAAAGAACAAAAATTGTTTTTTTTTTCAAATATATCAAAAATTACATTCAAATTAAAAAAAAAATAAGCTTAAGAGAAAAAAAAAATAAATTTAAAACATAAGTGATATATGTAAATGTCGAAAAAAGTTAAAGTTAAAAAAAAGCATTATCTAATAATTAAACAAAATAAAATAAATATATTTTAAAATTAATAATAATTTATTTAATACTAATTTTTTATTTTTTTTTATTTTATTTTAGTTTCTTGTATATTATTTTATTTTATTATGCTTTATTTTATATAATTTTATTTTATTTTATTTTATTTTTTTTTATTTTATTTTATTTTATTTTATGTTATTTTATTTTATTTTATTTTATTTTATTTTATTTTATTTTATTTTATTTTATTTTATTTTATTTTATTTTATTTTATTTTATTTTATTTTATTTTATTTTATTTAATTTTATTTTATTTTATTTTATTTTATTTTATTTTATTTTATTTTATTTTATTTCATTTTATTTTATTTTATTTTATTTTATTTTATTTTATTTTATTTTATTTTATTTTATGTTATTTTATTTTATTTTATATTGTTTTATTTTATTTTATTTTGTTTTATTTTATTTTATTTTATTTTATTTCATTTTATTTTATTTTATTTTATTTTATTTTATTTTATTTTATTTTATTTTATTTTATTTTATTTTATTTTGTTTTGTTTTGTTTTATTTTATTTTATTTTATTTTATTTTATTTTATTTCATTTTATTTTATTTTATTTTATTTTATTTTATTTTATTTTATTTTATTTTATTTTATTTTATTTTATTTTATTTTATTTAAAAACAAATGTAAAAAAATTGTTTAAATCTTTTTTTTTTAATTTTTAAATTGAAAATTGCCTTAAGGTTGGTTGTTCTTGTTAGCTTTGATCAAAATTTTAAGTTTATAAATAAAATAATAACAATTTAATCCTAATTAAAAATAAAAATTAAAAATAATTTTTGACTAAAACGGCACAAAGTATTAAAATTAACAAAATATATAATAAAAAAACAAACGTTTTTAAAAAGCAATTTTCAAAAGTTTTAAAAGATACCGAAAAATTTTTAAGAATTGAATTTATCTCTTATATCTTACAAAATATTTAAATCAGTTTTAAATAAAAATAATTTCTAAGCTTTTTTATTTGAACTTAATTTGATTTTTTTATTTTTTTATTTACCAAAATAGAATCTATTAACATTAACAAAAATTTACCAATAATTTAACAAATTTTCAAGCTATAAGTTTGGAGTGTTAATTAAAATCACTTTTCCAATTTAGAAATTAAATCTTATATCAAAAATAATTACACTGAATTATGTATGTAACTTTAACTTATTTTTAAATTTAATGACGTTATCCATTAAAATCCATCACAACCCTGAATAAATATTTTTAAACAAAATATTTTTTTCTAAGAATTCGCAGTGATCTTGACTCCACCAAAATTGTACCTCTAACAATGACCAATAACGAAGAGGGTTCTCTAATGATTGTGACACTTTTGCTTACCGGCAGAGCGACACCCTACATCCACAATGGTGTTATAAATGTGGGAGATGAGAATAGCTATGTAAGTTTTTAAATGTATTTTTATATTCAAATTTCAACTTATTTTTTCTAATGTCCACTTAAGGCCTCACCCCAATATGGCATATTAAAACGTTGTGACATTGGCTTATTGCTGTGGGAAACCGAAAGTGGCCAACTTAACTCAGCTGTTGCACGTCAGCCTGGTTCACGTCTTAAAACACCTAGTTTCCCCATTTGGATTACTCTCTGTGCTGGTCATTATGGAGTAATGTTTAATAAGAACCCCGAACTGTTACGCAACTATCATGCTGAGTCTCGTTTTGATTTATTTTACTACAGCTGCTCGGGTCGTGAAGTGGCCATGACAATTGATAATCGCGTTTATAATGAACAGGCTTCTGGTATGCTGGAAAGTCAACAATCTTCTTCGGAAAATGTATCCCTATCAGCAAGAACATCGAAAGATGATGGAAAAGAAGAGGCAGGGGGAAAGGAGGAATCTACTGTAAGTACGCCTTTGCAAAAGCTGGTGCATACAAAATGGGAAGAAGCTCATATAAAGTTTAATGTTCAACCTTCTACGTTAAGTTATTTATTTAGTACTCAACAGTAGGAGTAAAGGAATAAAAATTAAGTTGTTTAAAGGGTTCGACCATTTAATTTTCATCCCCTTAATGTACCTTTTGTTTTTAGGTTTATTGCTTAATTTAAGCTTATTGCCTAAAAATAATTTATTTACAGCTTAAAAATAAACTTGCAATAAAATAAAAAAACAAATTGGAATCGTTACTTCTTAAATAATATTTTTTCGAAATGAAGCTGTTAATGTATGCGGGTCAAAAAAATTTTTACTGAATCAGCCTGGACTTAAAAACGTTTTTTTTTCTTTAATTTTGCGAAAATAAATTATGCTATAAATAAAAATAGTAAATTAAATAAAATACAATAAAATAACGATAAACTTAAAGGCTTTAAAATCTTTAACAACAAGCGAGCGAATACATTTCGTTGTTTTTATTGTCTGGCATCATCCATTTGTTACCAACAAATTTATTTTTTAAAGCATTTCCTAAGGTTACTAAAAGCATTTAAGTATGTGTAAATTATGCAGTGGGTGATCCGTGTAGTTTTTAAAAATCACGCCTAAAAGTTTACAATTACTTTCAGATCATTTATGTATATGTTTAGTTACATTTTGTCCGTTAAAAATAGCAATGCTGCCAGCTTGTTGTATAAATTAACCGATTTATGCATTTAACAGGAAAAAAATGGTTTGTATTTATTTACCTTTTTATATCAATTTAAAATAAAATAATTGTCGCATATTTTTTTCTTATGGTTTTTGTTTATTTTTCAATATCATAAAAATATAGTAAAAGTTATATTTTTGTTTTATAATACGAGTGTATTTTATTTTATATAAATTTTTTATATAATTAATTTTTATAGTTATTCTTTTTAATTATATTTTTTATATTATGTATAAAAACTAACTAATAAAAAATATTAAATAAGTAAGTTTTAAGTTAAAGAGAAGTTGTTTACTTATTTTATTAAAAAAATTAAAATTTTTTTAATTAAAAAACAAAACTTAATAAATTATTTATAAATTTTTGCACAAAAGCCAAAATAATTTTTGTTAAATTAGTAAATCTTAAAGGGGATTTAAGAAACAAATCATATGCGCTAAATGACGTACTCCTTATGCATGAGTTTTGCTCAATAAAGGAAATTTAATTAGGATTTCTATAACAAACTCATCTTTAATCCTCTTGATCCTTAAATTTCTTTTACAAAAACCATTTAACAGCGAAAGATTTTTTAATTGCTATTTTTTTATAAAAAAACTCATTACATTCTCAATTATTTTTCCTCTAGAGTTTTCTGTTTTAATTTTAAAACCAAATTTTTTTACTTAAGTACATTAAAAATAAATTGAAGAATTCTTAAGGCGATAAAAAATTTAAATCTTGAATTACATTCTGATTTATGATATTTAAATTAAATTTTAAAACTAAAAAGTTTTCTAAACTATTTTTTAATAAACACGAGAAGCATTTTTAATATCAAATATTATAAATTTATATTAAATATAAATAATTAAAAGGCCAAGTTAAAATAATTATGCAAAATGCATATCATGAAGTCATGTTGAATTTGTTTTAATTTTTGTTTTAATTCGAGTCTTTGTTAAACCTTACAAATCAAGAAAATGTCACTTTAAAGTAATTAATATTATTTAAACGTTTAGGGTAATTAGTTTATTTAATATCAAAACTAATTTCAAATTTTTTAATTTAAATATTTATATAAAAATTTTATTTTCACAAGTTTTAAGTTAAATAAGTTCTTTTAGAATGAGTTTATTTTTTTTTTATATATTTAAAAATGATTGTATTTTTCTTCATCGTCTTGTTTGTATGTCTCCTAGCTAAATACAAATGATTTTTATAGTCTTAAGCTAAATTTTAATATTTACAAAAATTATTTTTTAATACTTTAGTTATTATTATTTGTTTTTTAACTTTTATATTTACAATATTTTTTAAATGTACGTTTAATGTAATATTTTAATAAAGCTGACACTTTGTGCTTAAATAATTATTAATTTTTATACAGTTTTGAAAAAGCTATTTTTTTTTTGGTTTTAAATTTACACAAATAAATAGTTAAATTAACAATTTATTTCATTTAAGGGTATCTTTGAGTTTCTTTAGTTTGGATTTTTTTTAAAAACTGATCTTTGGTTTTGTGGTAAATTAATTTGGTTTTTTGATTTCTCTAAGAAATTTTCTACTTTATTTTTTGTTTTTACTTTTTCTTACAAACTAATGTCTTTGCAAAGTCTATTAAATATTTTATTAATAAAATTAATTATAAAATAATTACAAAAGAGTTAATGTCGTACCAGCATTTTCTCCAAATGTATTAAATTTGTATCACCGTATTTGGTCACATTCACTTCTTCAGCCGGATTATTCTTTTTGGTTTGAGTGTGCCACGTCAAAATCTAGAAAAGAAATAAATTTTAAAAATAGCTTTTAATTTATTTAAAAAAAGAATACGTTAACCATGACTTTAAAAACTCTTACTTACCTCAGTACAATTATTGGCCAATAAATCTATTTCACTATTATTTAAAGGTGCCAAGCTCTTTAGGAAACCATCCTCTTCATAGCCCGTCTTAAAAGGCATTTTGGCATTGGGTCGCTCACGCAAGAATTTCACACTCACAGCAAAACCAGCCATATCCACGGGATATTTGCGGCCACCAATCCAGCCATCATAGAACCCTGTTATTTTGCCCTCTTTGACAATGGGACTGCTAACGCCAAATTTGGTTACTAAACCAACAGGCCACATGGCAACTTTTTTGGTGTAGCGCATCTAGAAAAAAAGAAATTAAATTTAAAGGATAGTTTTAATTCAAAAATATTTTAAATCAACCTGCTCAAAAATATTTATGTCATAAGTATTGTCATCATCGGCAAAATAGAAAACACCTTCGGTGGCATTTTCACGCAGCCATTTAAGGCCGCGATTACGATTTGAAACACCGCGGGGTTTGGCTTTTGCCTTTTTATACTCATCAGGCATGGGAGCTGGAAGAGAATAAAAAACAAACATATTTTTTTATTGAATTTAAAAAAAAAATATTTTAAACCTTCGCTTTAGACTCACCCAAAAAATACTCATAAGGCACTCCTATTCTATTCAATATCTGTATGACTTGATCTGATGTCTTATTTGCATCTTCTATGACCAGCCACAGTAGATTTGTAACATGTTTAAGGGTATAACCCAAACGGGTTAATTCGGCCAGCTGTTCAGGACGGCGATAAGTGGGTGTAATTATATACAAGGGAGGCTATAAAATATATATATAAAAACATTATTATTTTAAAAGCTTAAAAAATGTGTTTTTATACATAAATATTAAGGATCATTTATAGAATTGCAAAAATAGAAGAAAATTTTAAAATCAAAAATTAATAAAATTTTTTAATTTTTATTTTTGTTATAAATAAATAATAAATAATTTACAATTAATTTAATAAACAATTTAAATAAATCTTTAAAAATGGGTAAAAAGCTTAAATAATATAAAAGGAACTTTCAAATTTTGTTTTGTAATAGCAGCCCTATTGTTTAGGAAACACCTTATCGGGTGATTACTGATTTGTTGTACGGCACATTAGAACAAAATTTTTTGGTGTTCATTTGTTTTTATAAAAGCCCACATACAATATTAAGCGCTGGCAATACGAAATACAAAAAAACAACTTTAAAAAAGTGTGGTTTTTACAACGTAAAATATTGAATAAAATTTAGTTTTTCTTTAAATCTTATGGTGTTTGCTCTTCCATAAGGAACTTTTGGGCACCCCTGTGATAAATCATCATTGTCGGCTATAAAACTAAAACATTATAATGATGTTACATGAATAAGTGTAATGTAATAATTAAAACAAGTAAGAGCGCTATATTCGGCTGTATCGAATCCTAGATACTCTTCACATTGGACTTTCGAAACCCCGAACCTTTTTTTATTTTTATAAATTTTTTTTTATTTATGAAATATTTTTAATTTTTAAATAGAGTTCGGTGTCGTATTTTAATCCTCTAAGAGTGATAAGGGAGTTTCACCCTAATTTTTTTCAAATTTTGTAGCGACTTTTACTCTGATTTTTAAAAATTTTGTCTGGCAACCCCTTTAAGTGATAGAGATAGGGGGTATGTTCTAGGAATATGTTTGGGAGGAAAAACTAATGGGAGTCGGCGATACATTTTATTCCTCCAGGGGCGACTCCGGTGAAGTTGTAGGGGGTTTACCTTATTTTTTTTTTTAATTTTGTATAACAACCCCCTTAGAGCATGGAGATAGGGAGTAAGCATGTTCTAAGAATTTGTTTGGGAGGGGAAACTAATGGGGGTCGGTCGTGTACTTTATTTCTCTAAGGCCGACTCTAAGGAAGTTGTGGGCATTTTACATCATTTTTGTAAATTTTGTATGGCAACCCCGTTAATTTTGTATGGCAACCATGTTAGAGCCTGGAGATAGAGGCTAAGTATGTTACACAAAAATGTTTGGGAGGAAAAATTAATTGGGGTCGGTTTTACATTTTACCTTTAAAGGGGAACCCTGGATGCTGTGAGAGCGATTTAAAAAAAAATTAAAAAAAAATGAAACTTTGTAGGGCAACCCTGCTAGGAGGCGAAGATAGCGTGTAAGTATGTTCCAAAAAAATTTTCGTGGAGAAAAATTAATGGGAATCGGTCTAACACTGCACATTGGACGAGGCAACTCCGGGGATGTTGTAGATTTTTTTTATGTAAAAATTTTAGAGAAATAAACAGAGGTAGTCTTGGTTTTTGGCTTATGTCTCGGTCAGTTATCGGGCGATTTTGCTGGATTTCAATAGCGATTTTTTCGCAGATATTTTGATACCACTTACGGTGCTATGCGACATCAGGAGGCTTCAGAAGGTTGATTTCAACCAGGTGATCAGACGGACATGGCTAAATTGACTTCCCCATCTATCACTTACGTTCGGGTCACGTTTTACGCGCTTCGCTATTTTATAATTTATTTCATAATTGTTAGATTTGTATGCTTGAGACAAGGAAAAGTAAACATTTCTATACGTGCCACCTAGCGATGCTAAAGTGGACAGTTTAACTTACGTAATACTCAACACCTTATAACAACGATAAGCCTTTGGGACAAAAAAAGTCTTCAGAGGATATGCCAGACTTACTATTTTTATAGTTTAATGGTGAAGCAAAGGCTTAAGATAGCCTGAGCAATGGCCAATTGCATTAAAGTCTGGTGCCGGGGTTGCTAGTTAATGCAGCCTGGCGCGAAGAAAGGCTGGTTATTAATTGGCACCACTTGTTTGCCATTTGGGCTTAAGGGAAATTATCAACTTGGATATTTAGTAGGAGGACCGAGACTCCTTTTAAAACTCGTAAAATTTTTACGACTGCTTATTAAATTCGCAGCTACTTAGCGAAATCGTTGAACGTTCCCCTATCTGCAGCCTGTGGGGGCGCCCATAAGAATTTACGCTTATTCCACGAACAACATAAATTTAAAACAAGCAAGAAAGCTATAGTTAATCAAGGCCGACCATTTTATACCCTTCACCAGATTTGTTATGTGAAAAAAATGACCCGATAACATTTGTATTCAGTAGAGTAATTGGTGGAATAAAGTCAGACACATGTGCAAAGTTTTGTGAAGAAAGAGTAATATTACAGTTAGTTACAGTCCAAAATGCTTAATCCGGGAGGACATTTGTATGGGCACTATGTCAAAAAAATGGACCGATCATCATCACAAATAAAAAGCTTCGTGACGGTGCCAAAAAACTTATTTGTGCCTAATTTAATCAAAATATCTTCAAGGTTGCGACCTGTACTTTGATTACAAAAATACATGGACACCCAACAGGACAGACCGACGGACATGATTAAATCGACTCAAGAAGTGATTCTGAGTCGATAAATATGCTTAAAGGTGGATTTCAGATTATAATTTTTGGCTGTTAAAAACATCTGCACAAACGCAGATATGTAATTCAAATTTTTCAATAAATTTAGTTTTCTTACGCCTACGAACGTTAAATGCTTTGTTGTAGAGTGACCATATTCGTGTTTTAAAATTTGTCGTTCGTCCCAATTGTGTTTTTAGCGTCAGCCATGCTTAGAACGTCAATGTAAAAGACATGCAAAAAATCGACTTAAAATCAGGTCATAAAGTATTTTTATAAGGAAAGTACAACTTATAGATCCACTTTTCTATTTCAATCTTTTTTTTTTTGCACACACAGAAAAATTTAAAAAAAAGATTTTCAAATTAAATAACAAAAGAGAAAAAAAAGTTTAAATTCAATATAATATGTTGTCAACCACTTTTAGTTAAATAATACATAGTTGAAATTACAAAAAGGTATTTATTTATAGCTGGAGGAAAATAACTAGAACATAGATCATGTGGGTGCTTCAAAAAAATTGTGTTTTTTATTACAATTATCATAATGAAAATGATATGAATGCAAGTAAGTATATCAAATACATGCAAAAACAACAACGGTTGGTTATGGGTAATGCACTAAATGGAACAATTGAGTACGCAATTTTCAAATTAAATACATGCATGCAACAAAGTGCATGAAAACTATTTTTTTTGTCGTGATTTTAAACAACAAATTTAATTAAAAGCAAAATAATAAAAATTCAAAAAAAAATGTGTAACAGATGCCATAGATTCATGCATGCATGATACGTGTACTCGAAATAAACTATTTTTCATTTGTTCTGATTTATTTAAGCAAATAATAAATGAAAAGAAAAATATATTTATAGAACATAAATTTCTAAAAGGGGTAAAAGTAATGTGCATAACAAGTGGCAGGCAGCTGTAATTCAAACAATAAAATTAGCGCAAGGACGAGTTTTAAATTGCTTAAGAATTGAGGTTAAGAAATTAGTAAATTTACAGAAGACATAAATTAAAGAACAAAAGATTTTTAGCTGAAAACTCATACTTGAAACGTAGAGAAAAAATAAATTGAATATAAAGCGTAAAAAGCATTTTTAAAAGAGTTGTTGAAAATAAGGAAAAAAACAATATATAAAAACGTTTTACGATAAACTCGTTCTTAATTAGCAGAGACAACAACCATATTTTAAACAGAAGAGCAATTTAATGGTAATGGATATGACCACTTTACTGATAGTTTTGTTAATATCTATGTAGTTCAAATTTTAATAAAAACAAATAAGAGCGCTTTATTCGGCTGTGCCGAGTCTTTTCTACCCTTCACAACATGTAGAGGTTTTTACCCAAAATTTTCCAAATTTTGTATGGCAACCCCCTTAAGGTGGTGAAGATAGGGGGTAGAGATAGGGGGTAAGTATGTTCTAGGAAAAGGTTTGCAAGGAAAAATGAGTTGGGGTCAGCCCTACATTTGACCTATCCACGGGCACTTTAGAAGCTGTTAAGGGGGATTTATTACAATTTCCCACCAAGCTTTTATGGGATCCCTCTTAGGCGATGGAGATAGGGGGTAAGTATGTTCCAGGAATATGTTTGGAAGGGTAAACTAATGGGGGTCGGTCATACACTTTATTTCTCTAAGGCCAACTCTGGGGAGTTTTGGGTGCTTTTACATAGTTTTTGTAAATTTTGTATGGCAACCCCCTTAGGTGATGGGGATGGGGGGTAAGTATGTCTGGGAGGGAAAACTAATGCAACATGCTAATTTTCTAGGGGCGACTCCGGAAAAGTTGTAGAGGTTTTTACCCAAATTTTTTCAAATTTCGTATGGCAACTCTGTTAGGGGCTAAAGATAGGAGGTAAGTATGTTCCACAAAAATGTTTGGGAGGAAAAATTATTTGGTGTCGGTCTTACATTTAATATTTGTAGGAGCATCCTGGAAGCTGTGGGAGCGATTTAAAAAAAAATCAAAATTAATATGGCAACCCTGTTAGTGGCTGGAGATAGGGAGAAAGTTTGTTCCAGAAAAAATGTTTGGGAGGAAAAATTAATGAAAATAGGTCTTACATTGCACCTCCGGCGCATTTGCATAGGTTTTTAGGTAGTCATGGTTGCCGGCCTTTATCTCTGTCAATTATCGAGCGATTTAGCTGAATTTCAATAGCGAAATTCTCGCAAGAATATCTGATGTTTTTATACCACAAGCAGGGCCAAGAAATGATTTGGAAACTTAATTTCAACAGATTAACGGACAGACGAACATCGCTGAATCAACTTTCCAATTTCCAATCGATAAGGATTAAGAAAATATATACTTAATGGGGTCGCAAATGGATATTAAAGAAATTACAAATGCGAAGGGTTTAAAAAAGGAAGACATAGATCTTTTTTTTTTAGAAAATAAAAGCAAAACCATTTTAAGCTGAGAGGACCATTTTTAAAATTTTAAAATTTTCGATAAATTTTCTTTTCTTTAAAGGTGAATTGAGATGCTTGAGTTTACTGGAAGCAAAGTGATTGAGGGTGAGTTGTTTGGGAGAATAAGTGAGAGAGTAGATGAGATAATTAAGGCTATTAACAAAGGTGTGTATTGTTGTAAAATTTTTTTTGGAAAATGAATAATTTTAAAATTAAAAAAAAAGAAAATTGCCTTGTATATTTGCTGTTTTTGTTGTTGTTGCTGTAGATGACCTTGTTGTAATAATAGTTTATCATTGTTGCTGTTCTTGTTGTTAATCTGTTTATAAGTTTTCTGTAGAGCTTTTGCTATTAATGCTGCTTTAAACCTTTGCGATGGTGCCACTATCGTTGAAGATGGAGTTGAAGTTTTTAATGTTGTAATTTTTGTAGTTTTTGTTGTTGTAGAAGAAGATGATGTAGATGAAGTTATTGAAATGTTGTTATTTAAATCCATTAGTTTGGATGAGGTTGATGATGGCAATAATGATAATGATGATGTAGTTGGTTCTTGTTGCAATTTAAGTAATGCTAGAGAAGACTTGTTTGATATGGTTTGTTTAAATGATGATGATGATGATGAAGAAGAAGACTTTAGTAATGACATGGGTGACCATAAAAATAAATTCATTTTTTTCAACAATTTTTCTGTATGACTTGGTAAATCAAATGATGATTTAGATGTTTTATTTAAAGCTGGTGATTTTGCAACATTTTCAATTGTCATATTTAATGAGGCTGATAACGATGTTGTGGCTGAAGGAGATGTGGAAATATTATTGGTGATTAAGGAGTAAGAAGTATAACTACCACCAATTCCATTAGAGCCCTGTTTATCAATAGATTTTTCTTTATGCTGCTGTTGTTATTTAAAATTCGATAAATAAAAATTATTAATTTTATTATTGGTTTAATTTTTTTTTGTTTATGTTAAAAAAAGAGAAAAATAGAGAAACGGAATTTGCAAAAGAAAAGAAAAAACAATTTAACAATTACAAGACAATATCATCAGCATCAGTCAATATATAATAAAAGGATAAGAAAGGTGTAGTAAAGGTTGTGCTCGAAAGAAGTGTTACATAAATTTATATAAATTTATTTTAAATTTAGTGCATTATTGGTACTAACTATTTTTAAGCAAATTCTTATAGCCTGTAACTGAATTAATATTTTCTTTAAAAAATTTTTTCAATAACAAAACATTTAGTTAAAAATCAATAAAAACCATATTTTTCCTACCCTTTTATTTAAAAAACTTAAAGTCAGTTCTTTTTTAGATTTAAAATAAAAATTTTAAAATTAACTCTTCTAATCTTGGATTGTAGAAATTATTTGCTTACGCTAAGCAAGTTCATTTTAAATCAAGAAAGAAGAAATTATTACCTAAAAATAATTTTTACAGACTTTTGTCACATGTTTAAAATATTCTTTTTTTATTTTGGCTCAACCAACTTTCAAAATAAGGGCAAAAAATTAAAATTAATCAAAAAAAAAAAAAAATGAATAAACTTTAAATTTTAAGGCAAAAAAATATTTTTTCATACCCAACTTTTGATTTTAAGATTTTTAAAAATATATTTTGTTTTTCATTATTTCAAATATTTATCGTTTCAAATATTTTTTTAAAAATTTATCCTTAAAATTCTACAGACTAATAAAATAGGCTGGTAACGCTTGATTTAAAATAAATAGCAGCAAATAGTAGTACAAATTACAATTCCAATAATAACAAAATAGTTTTCTTTAATGCTACTCAATATAATAAAATCTATAGACTCAGTTCAATACATAATACACATACAATACAAACATACATACATATACTTATATAAATAACAGTCTTCCAAGGTGAGAGTGAGAGTGCATAAAAGAGTAACTACCCTGTCGGATATTAAGTAGTCAACTACAAAAAAAAACTCAATGTTACCTTTTTTAACTAGCGACAAAACTGACTGCAAAGTAATCTAGAAGAACCCAAAAGGTCAAGTAAGCACACACTGTTAAGTGATGTGTTTCTTACAATTTTTCTTTTGTGGTGAACTTTATTGAGGTTTATTTTACAAATTTTTTGTAAACCTGCTCGTGGACGAGTGGGTAGAATTCAAGTCTGACAATTTGCAAGTATGGGTTCAAGTTCCACCAGCGATTCTGTTTTGTATATTAACTTTATTTCTAATACTTATTATTACTTACAATTATACTGGCATAAGTGATCATCTCTGCCTTTTTTATTATTATTATTAAGGCCGCGCTTGTTTAAGTTATCATACTTTTTAATACAAAATTAAAAATATATGAAAAACTTTTTTTATAAAAAAAAACCCATGTGGGACCTGAACTTAAGGCGGCTAAAAAATTGGTGATAACCATGGCGGAATAAGAAGGTGACCTCATCCCTACAACAACAACTTCCTGTAAAAATTTAGCATGTATTTTGTTGTTGCTACTAAATTCCAGCTTGGTTGTCAGAAATGTTGCGATCACACATACACACAATATACACATCCATTGTATAACATAAAAAATTTTCCAAGCTAGAAAACATATGGCGAAAAAAGAAGTCAGCTGATCAGTTACCCCTACCTTGTACAATATACCTTGGTGATAACTATAATGTAACTGACGTCAAGTTAGTTTAGAGCAGTAAGTCGGACAACTGACTAGCCCCCCTAGCACTTCACAATGTTAAAATATTTAGTTGCTAATATTAAAAAGTAAGCCAAGTGTTAGTCACCATTAGTTGCGAAATATATTTCAGTTAATTTAAGGTTAGCTTGATGTCTGACAGGGTATGTCTCGCTGAAACATAGGTGCTGGTATTAGTGTGTGTGTGTGTGCGTGCAACTAAACGTCTTAATATTCCAGTAATAGTTAAAGGTAGTGCATTTGTAAGTGTGTATAGTCTAGAACTTTAATTGAATTCGTTATTTATATATAATGATGCCATAAAATATAATTTAATATTATTTTTCCTTTTTAAGATAAATTGTGATATTTTTTCGTCATCAATTTTGACTTTCTTTTTAACAATAAAGTGCTTTAAAAAATAAAGAAGTGAAGAGTAATTAAAAAAAATAAGTAGGCGAACTTTTTCAACTTTAGAAAAAACATGTTAGGGATTTAAAGAGAACAAAAAATGATAAAAAATTTTATTTAATATCAATTTTGTTTAAAATAAACAAAATTTCTATAAAGAAAAGTTTCAAAATAATAAATAAGTTTATATATTTCCAGTCCAAAAGAAATAAAGGCAGATAAGGAAATAATTTCAAACCTAGTATTTGAAAAAAATTATGTTAAAAATTTTTAGGAAAAATCACTGAAAAATAGCTTTTTTGAAGATTTTTTTCATAGCTAAAAAATCAAATAAATTTTATATTTAAATATTAAAATTATGTTGTACGTTAATTTGTTTCAATATTTGTTGAATGCACAAAACTTAAAAGTTAATGCAACTACCAATTCAAACTAAGACTTTGGGTTAGTTAAAATTGTTTAAGACTTAACGGCATTCTTATTTGTATTTATTTTGAATTTTAAATGCAACAAAAGCTTTTTAATATGTGTGTTCGAAAATGAAAATTTTAGAGAAAACACAATTAAAAACAATATTATATTAAAATAAATTTCGAACATTCAAACATAATTGGAAATTGTCCTTTTTATTAAATTTTTTTTAGTTTTTTACAGTTTTTGATTTTTCAACACGCAAACTTTTAGTATTTCGAAGTTAAAAAAATAAAAGATCGAAACAATAATTAATTTGTACACTAAGGTTAGTAAAAATTACAATCTAGTTAAAAAGTTAAAACTGAATTTAAAATTTTATTTTTAAAGACTAAACTTAAATTAAATAAAACTATATTAGGGTTTTTGTTAAAAAATTTACGTTTTTTATTCTTTTTAGATACATGCAGTAAAAATTTACTTCAGGATAAAAAATTGCTTAAACCTAAAATGAATTAAAAAATATTTTGACATTTAAAAGTTTTTATAAACAAAATTTTTAACCCAAGATTTTGTTTGGTGTTTAACAAAAAAAAAAATGAAAATAATTTTCTATTATTTTATATTAAAAACCTTTGGATCTGTGAATCTTAATTTTCTTCAAAATTTTCTAAAGGACCTACGTTTTTAAATTAGAACCTTCTTCTTATTAAGCAAACTATGTTGAATCATAAATACTTCATTTTTTAATTCAAACTTGCAGTTCCAAATAATAAAACTATTTAATTGCACTTATTAAAAATAATTTTTTGCTTGAGTTTTTATGATTTAATAAAGATTATTTTTATTATTAAGAAAGTTTTTCTTAAATCTCTCATTTTTCTTATCATTTCCCCAACATGCTTTTGTTAACTAAGAGTTTAAAAGAAATAAGTTACCAAAAAGTGCTATAAAACTTTATTTTGCTTTAGAATTGAAAAAAAAAAAAACGTTACGTGTCAAGTTAAAATTTCTTTAATTTTTAAAGTTGCCTTCCTTAAAGGCACACGTTACATCTAACCAAACAGATATACATACCTTTATGAGTTCGGGTTGTGGCATTGGTTGCCGTGATATGTGATACTGATACAGTACCATGTACATGCATGTGGTGGCTACGAATATAGTCAGGTACATTTTAATGGATTTTCCCAACGCCATCTTGCTGCTTTTAAAATGTTGCATCCGTTAGGGGAACTAATGATTGGTTGGATGGTTGGTTAAATGGTTGGTTGATTGCAAAATGTAAAAGAGTATAAGAAGGGTTGCTTTATCCACCTTAGCTGGTTGATGGTGTTGGTGTTAATGGTTGACCAGGGATTTTTGTTTAACTTTTTGCTGTGTCTAGCTAAAGCTGTAGTTATTTGTTTGGTTGGTTAATTTTGAAAATTAGTTTTTGAAGTTTTCCTTATCCTTTCTTTTTTTGGCCTTCAATTAAGTATTTTGTAGTAATTTGTTTTGGAGATTTTACAAATTCCACTCTTTAGGTTTAGCGTAGAAGAAAAAACTGTGTGTGTGTTTTTTTGTTGTTGTTAAAGTTTTAATTATTGTTAAGAATTAAATTTTTTGTTTCAACGTTTTGTTTAGGTTGCAATTAGTTGTTAACTATTTAATTTTGAAAAAGCCATATAAATTTTTTTATTTAACTTTATAATGCATGAAAGCAAAGAGTGCCAACAAGGAATAATTTTGAAATTTAATAATTAATTTTCATACCATGTGCCTTTTAAAATATTTGAATAGATGTCTTATATTGAGAACATCTATAAAAAGCTTCACTTCAACTGCTTTATTTAGTAGTAACATTTCTGTAAAGAAAAAAAAATTAAATTTAAAGTTAAAGACTTATGATTGTTATTAGTATGCACAAAAAAAATTAGTACGTATATTTGTTAAAAATTGGTTTAGGTTACAAATTAATAGCACCAAAAGTATCTACTTAAAAAATAATAAAAAAAACCATTTGCGCTAAAAAAAATATTAATAAAAATTTAGCTCAAGGAGGCAAGTATTTTGGTTTTAAAAATGCCAAAGCCACACAGCAAATATTTTTCAGCGTAATTTTATATGTATAAATGTATACCGGCCTAGTTAAAGCGCCTTTATGAATATTGCAAAATAATTATTATAAGCCAAACGACCTTGTAGTCTTTATATCTCTCTTTATAAATTTTGAAAACCCTTTACATATCCCAAAGGGATTGCTTTTACTTAGAGCTAAAAGCGATATAAAACAAAACACAACATGCTCTAGTAAATTTTATGACATAAATTAAAATTGTAAGCATCTATAGAAAATTCGGCTTTATGTGCGTGTAGAGTAATTTTAAGAAAGTATTAAAAATATTAAAAAAAGAAAAATTCAAAAGGCATTTAATATATTATTTCATCATTTTTTATTTACTTATTTATAAAATTAATTTTAATTGAATTTTTTTCCCAAAAACTCTTTGTTAAAGAATTTTTTTTTAATTTTGTGTGGAAAAATGGAATCAAGGTCTTGTTGAAAATTTTTTTTCCAACACAATTTTTAGCAAAAAGTAAGAGAAAATACTCTAAAAATACCAAATAAATAACAATGTATGCAGTGAAAGCAGAAGTATTAAGCATTACTCTTGCGAAACACAACATAAATTTGAAATTAATGTGCTGGTATTTGTATGCATTTTTACTAGAAGCATTTTCTGCATGTTTGTTTGTATGTTTGAATGGAGAGTAGAGTCTATATATGTTACTCCACACGTTCACACACACACTCCTGCAAAATGTATATTAAAACTTGAGTTCCATTTACAAAAAATGTTTTAATGAAATTGAATTTTTTGTTCCGTTTGTTTATTGTTTTTGTATGTATGTTTATTTGTTTGTAGTTGCTGATGTTATTGTTTTTGTTTTCAAATACTTGCCTGTTTACATTTTTTGTTCGCTCATTTTTCAACTATTCCCGTTAAATGTTATTTTTTTTTTTGTTGGTAGAAGGCGATTTTAAGTGGGTGTATGAGTGTGAGAAGATTTAAATAGAGAAAACTGTAATGTAAACAAAAACTACATCAAGGGCGTAGGGGTAATGGTTATGCATTTTTAATTAACGTTGAATGTAGAGTGCAGTTTTAAAAGAACAGTGGCTCAAGAGAGAGTAAATATGGGGAAACAGATTAAAAAACGTTTTTTAAGAAAGAATTTTTAGTTCTTATACAAACATATTTTATTATAAATTTTTTAATGAAATATTTTTTTGGGAAAAATATTTTTTATTATTAACTTTTAATAGAAATATTTTGTTGGGTAAAACTTTTTTATTATTAAAAAATAAATATCTGCTTTTTAGATTAAAAAAAATGTTTACTTAAAAAAAAATTAATTAAAAATAAAATATACATATTTGTATAATTATAGGGTATAGGCATAAAGAATTTTTGCATTTAAAATAGATTTAAAGTCCTGATTTTGTATAAAAATTTCATTTTAAACCCGTATTTTAAATTAAAAAATTGTTTATAAATAGGCACCTACGTATATGTTTATTGTAAAAATAATTTTTGTATGTATTTTATTTTATTTCATTTGCAATTAAATGAGAATTGAGTAAAGTATTAAACTTAAGCCTGATAAAGAAAATAAAATTAAAAACTTAAAATTAAAAAATGTCCTTAAAAAAATATATTTTAGGAAGTTTTTTATTTTTAAATTTTTCTCTAAAGTTTTTGTTGATGTAAAATTCCAGAAAAAAATTTTAAAAATAATTTCAAACAATATAATTTTCAAAGAAAATTTTCTTTTTATAAAAATTGTTTCTAAAAGGTACATTTTTTAAAAATAACTTTTAAAGGTTTTTAATAAAATTATTTTTAAAAAATATTAAATATTAAAACGTTGCAATATTTAGACATATTATAATATGCTTTTGTAAACACTTTCATTGTTAACTTCTTAAAAATATATTTTTAGAAAATTCTTTTGTGTCTAAACATATTTGCTAAACACTGTAATAGACTTGAAATTGCTATTCCAAGCAGAAATTTGTGTTAATAAAAAGAGTTAAATGGGTTAAGCGGCTGACAGTCATAATAACAGTTTTACAGGCTAAAATTGTATTTAAACCGGACAAGCAAAAAAATTATCTGACAAACGTGGATAACAGAGAGGGTAAATAGAGGCAACATTCAAAAGGTTTCCAGATAAAACGATTGCGGCCAGTAATAATAATTGTATTTAAATTTCAAAAAAGATTCGAAATGACAGTACAAATAAAAATAAATACAACCAACGTTTTTGGTTAGTTTGTTTTCGTTTTTTTTTCTACTGAATAAACAAAGAAATGAATACAGCACAGCGTTCAACTGAATGTATGAGTATTATTATTTAATTAATATTAATCATACGCGCTGTTGTAAGAGAAAGAGATTTTATATGGTTTGAGCAAAGCATTTGCTTAATTTTTTTTTTGGTTCAGGGTTATTTGTTTTTACGCTACAAAGAATATGATGTTAAAAAAAAAACTTTTCTTTTAATGAAACATGTAAAAGATTTTACTAAATAACAAATTTTATGTAATAAATTTAAATTATGTTTTGTTAAACGACCTCTAACCATTTTATTTAACTTATTTAAATTTTTTAAAAATTGCTTTTTTTAAATTTTTTCTTTTAAAACTAAAATTTTATACTTGCATATGCTTTTCTTTCTTCTTTCCATGTTGTCCTGTTGGTGACCGAACATGTTGTTTGTATGTGTGATTATTTGTGTGACATTTAAAGTTAATTGAAAAATATTTACAATTCTAACCGCTAAATAATGACATTATTTTTGTTAAATAGGTAGAAAGAAAAAAAATTTAAAATAATGCCAAGGACATTTTTGTTTTTCTAGGTTGTAGTAGTTAGGACTTAGAAGGGAAAAATATTGTTTATTAGCATCAGCGAAGTTGTGCTTTTAAAAAGGATGTAAATAAACTTTATTCGTACATTCTCTAAATGAATTATATTGCTAAATGAGGCATTACTTCATGTAGTATATTATATTCCTGATATAGATGCGCCCTTACTCGTATTTCTTAGGAGCCAAAATTTCCGTAATTTAAAAAAATAGTCACAATCAGCCAAAAAAATAAGAGTTAGGTCCTTTATATATTAAGATAACAATATATTTCTCTATAAGTATTAATATCTATTAATATGCAGCGCTTAAAAATGAATTTTTAGTTATTTGTTTTAGGGCCTGCTGTTTAATAAAACCCGTGAGCACTTTTTAAAATTATTCTTAGCACATTGTTTGTCGACACAAAGGCGTCACTCTATTACCAGTATTAAGGCAAACAAAATGAAAAACTATTAACACTTAAAAACTCTCAATTTTACCATAAGACACTGTCATGCAATATGTACAAATAAAACCTACAATTAATTCTTATAACAAGTAGTACATCCACGAAACAAATACTATTTGTTTGTGTCAAGAGTTGATTAAGTTGTTGTTGTTGTCGCTGTTAGGGATGCTTTTAATGAAGAAAATTATTATATGATTATAATACTGATGTTGACAACAATGAGAGACACATAATAAAGTCCGTTATGGCATTTTTAACTACAAAAGAACAAGTGTTAGGAATTAAAAACATCTCTGAGACACACACACAAGTTCTAATACACTTTATGTAAGTAAGTAAGTATGAAAGAAATATCTAAAGTGGCTTAAGGCGAAATTAAAAAAACTGAAAAAAAAAATGAATTACATAAACAAAGACAGCAGGAACCTAATTTTTAAAGCCCACACACACTCAGACGTAAACAACAATACAGATATTGGTTAGAATAAGAGTTTTTTTTGTAAATTTCACATTTAGACACGTCCGTAGAGCTTCAGAAAAAAAAATATAAAGTTTCAATGGGAAGAAAGGAAATATAAGGAAAAGTAATAAATAAATAAAAAACAAAATTATGCAGTACTGCGAGTAGGCATTTTAATAATTATGGCAAAAAATATATAAAAAATTTAAACGGACTGAAAATTTTTTGTGAAAAAAAAATTCAATGAGAAAATTTAAAAAATAAGACATGGAGTTGAAAAATTTTTTGTCCAAAATAAAGAAAGACATTTATAGATTCGCTATTTTTATTAAATAATTTGATAAACACATTTTTTTACCAACTTTTTGTTAATTACGAAAAGTTTTTACATATTTTCAAAACATTTTTGCTAATTTTTAAATTTTTTTTTGCATATGGGCAATTTTATTGTACTACTAAACTCACATTCTTTGTTGTAACTTAATTATTTTAAGCCCTTAATAAGAAAAGGGGCAATGGTTTTAAGGATGGCAAAACTTAAAACGAATTAAAGTTAGACACTGAAATAACATTATTTTCACTTAGACCATCTACTAGAAAACTGTGGCAGAAGTGTGTGACCTTGTAAATTTTAGCTAAAGATTTTTTGAGTTTAAAAATATCTTTGGAAAACTACTAAAAAACGTGCACAATCGTTTGAATTTTATTGATTTTTTTAATTTTTGTCAAAAATAACTTTTGGAACTTTTGAGAGATTTTTATCCAAACGTAAAAAAAATAATGTTATGCAGTATATCGCAATCTAAAGTCCAAAAAACGTATCATACATTGACAAAAGTTAAACATTAACATAAAAAACTTCATTTAGAAACTGGAAAAAATATTTTTTTTTTTTCGAGTTTTGATCTACAATGAGAGCTTTTGTCATTTTTTTGTCGGATTTAGAGCCATATATAATGCAACTTATATGCCTTTAATTTAAGATTCTTGTTTCCTACTCTTAGTTTTATTAAATGTTAGATACGCCCGTTTGGATTTTAGAAATCAAAGTTTTTTTTATTTTAACATAATTTTCATCCTGGTTTAAATATTTATTGATTGATTTCTAAGGTCTATTTTATATCGAACTGCCCATATATAAATTTTTTTAAAACAATGATAATAATTATTTTATCTCTTAATTTTTTTTTGAAAATCTGATTTTGAATTTACATAATTCTTTAGTTTTCATTTTTTTTAATTTGTTCAACCTTTGAATAAAAGTTTATTTTTTTTTAGTTTTACAAAATTTTTTTATTTTAAAAATGTAAAGTTTAAACACATTTCAATTTAAAAAGAATAATTTTAAAGCTGAATTTGACCTTAACAATAATAAAGTTATTTTCCCTCGAAGGTAGAATCTTGTAGGCCCATAAGTTTGTTACCCACAATGTCAAAATTGTTCGAAAAACTTTGAAGAAACAAGCTGAATCCGATCCTGAATGCTAACAACTGCATTCCAAATCACCAATTCGGCTTTAGAAGTCAACATAGTACCATCGAAGAAACTCACAGACTGGTGCAGGTTATACGAAAAGCTTTTGAGGAAAAGAAGTACTGCTCCGGGCTTTCTATTGATGTCTCACAAGCTTTCGACAAAGTATGGCATGAAGGCCTTTTAAACAAACTAAAGCTCAACCTTCCAGCTAATACATAACAGGCCGACAATTTATGATCAAAGAGGGAAACCAAATAAGTTGTTCCCAGCCAATAGAGGATGGTGTATTTCAAGGAAGTATACTAGGTCCAATTTTGTACTTGCTTTACACAGCAGATATGCCAACCAATAGTTTTACACATACGTCGATATTTGCTGATGATACTGCTTTCCTTGGTATTCATAAAGACCCTAAAGAGGCTTCGAACCAGCTGCAACAACACGTAACCCAAGTTGATAAATGGGCAAATTTATGGGGAATAAAGATAAATGAACAAAAAATGCACTCACGTAACTTTTACCTTACGCAAAGAAACGTGCCCTCCAATCAATACCAACAACCATAATGTGCCTCAACGATCTGAGACAAAATATCTTGGTATTCACCTAGATCGCCGCCTTACATAGAAGCCTCATATAGATGCAAAACTTAGGCAAATGAAACTTAAAGCTGCTCAAATCCACTGGCTAATTGGTAGAAACTCTATGCTACGTCTTGATTGCAAGCTTCTACTATACAGCTCGATTTGAAAACCAGTTTGGTGCTACGGTATACAATTATGGGGTACTGCTTCCGCCTCTAACATCGAAAAAATCCAACGCCGTCAAAACAAAATTCTGAGAATGATAACTGGTGCTCCTTGGTACATTGAAAACAGCAACATCCACAAGGATCTAGAAGTTCCACTTGTAAAATGCGAAATCCTAAACTATGTGGACAAGTACTCTAAATCTGCTCGCTCGAAGCATCCTGAAGCATAGTGGGCACACCCGCCTTAAAAGAATGGATACTATTGCTATTAGATGAAACTCTTGGAATTATTTAATTTTATTGTGAGAACTTAAATTTTAGTCTGGTACTGACTGGACTAGTATTAACTACTTAGTTTTAAGATTTGAATACTTATTGTTAGTTCGCTTACGCGAAGATTCAATAATAATATATAAAAAAAAAAAATTTTTCGCCGATCGGCAGCATTGCCACTTTATTAAGAATTTCAGTATTATTAAAAAAATTAAACTTCTGATATAAAGAAAATATTCAAAATGGTTTTCCTACTAGATAGTGGTTTAGAAGAGTTGTTAGTATAAATTTTTAATCATAACTTCTAATGTTCTAAGCAAAGGTATCTGTAAAAAAGCAAATTATAAGATTTTACCTTTACCAGTAAAGTTAAACTCACTTTTAGTGAAAATAAAATTTAAAATAAGCTTAGAAATATTATTGCCTAAAAGTTTTAACCACACGGAAATTGATTTAGCATTTAAATTAATAAAGTTTGCTTTCGCGCAAGATAGAATGATGGGTGAAGCGAAGCTCACCGGGCGTTCAGATTTTTTTATATGTATGTGGTAGGGATATTTCACGTTTGTGTAAATGTCGTTTTTTTTTAAATTATAGTCTAAGAACCACCTATTAATGTGACAATCGAATAACATCTTGGGTAAATAAAGGCATGTCCGTCAGTCCTTCTAGATAATATTTCTGTCATCAAAGTACAAACCGACACATTCGATACGAATCGAAATTGAAAATTTTTTCTTAGAATTCCTTTATTTATTGATATCTGGATCGAAAGAACAAAATTTCGAGTCGAACCTAGTACTACGATTTGCTTCCAGTTCACATTTTCAAGATATTTGGATGAAATGTTGTACAAAAAAATTTTTGGTATATGTATGTACCAAGCCTATTCAAAATATTGATGCCCTCCCGGAACTTTAAGCTATAAATGCCGCAAATATTACTCTATTTCCACAAAATTTTGAATGTGTTTTTTACTCTAAGCCACCAAATGACAAACCGAATTTAAAATTGATGAAGACCCCTTTTTTTCATACCCCCTATATTAACACGATTTTAATTTTTTTCTCTTATTGCTAATTTTTAAATCCATGAAAGGAAGAAGTTTATATCAATTTGTTTTTGAAACCTAAATAAGTTAAGCTAATAAAAGCAATATATTTGGCTATTTCTAATGTTATAGCATCGTGTTTTCAGCAATTTATTATAATGTTTAATATCATGTGCAGTACAAAAGATAGAAGACAATTCCCTTCTTTTCTGAATTTTCCTTTTAACATTAATTTTAAAACATTTGTCATAAAAAATTTTCTTTTCTTGTGTTTTAATTTATTGTATCTTTTCAAAGAAATTTCAGCCCCTAAAGGAACGAAAAACGCATACTTACACACACACACATACACACACTCAAAAGAAATAAAATATTTTAAATGATCAACTTTGAAAACTAATGGAGATTCATATATATCATGTCAGCAAATAAAACACACAGATATGATAAATATACTTCAACTTTTAAATATACTGCGAAAGATATACACTTAAAACTAAAATATTTAAACAAAAATGTAGTCAAAACAAAAAATTTTAGCGATTTTTGTTATTTCTTTAATATAAAAAATTGTTACATAAATATATGTGTATTTCAAAATGTATGATTTATTTGTATGGTTGTCAGTTTTAGTTTTTTTTTACTTGTGTTAATACGTTTGTATTATAGTCATCAACATATGGTTGTAAGTGTATGTGTGTGTGTTTAGTTCTTTTTTTAAAGCGATAAGTCCGGAAAGGAAATAAAAGGAAATAAAGTGGTTCATTATGATTTATGGCGCCAATGAGAATATTACTGCTAAAGAAGTTTTTTCTTTTTGTTCTTTCAATATCATGTTTATGTTTTCCTTAAATTATATTCTGGGTATGTGTGTCTCTGTGTGTTTGTGTGCCAACGTAAACGTTATTTAACTTCTCAGATATTTTTTTATCAAAAGACACTAATTTAAAATAAAAGACGTTTAAATTTATTATGTAGAATTAATTTTTTTTATTCAAAATACTTCTTGTTTAAAATGAAACTTTTTACCTTTAAAATGCCTAAAAATTAAGACTTTTTATTAAAGTTTATAGAAGAGCTTGGAGCACAAGTGGTTCGACTGCCGTTTTTTTTAATATTGAGTTTGCTAATGAAATGAGTAGATGACGCTTATAGAAGGTCAAACCACAAAAAGAGAAAGTGGGATTTCTTACCGGTAGCGAGTTATGGCGACAAGTTCTAGTACTTGTTATTAAAATACAATTTTTTCTTCGATCACAAAGGGGGGTAGCAGCACTTGAACTCCTTGTGCTCCAACACATACTAAATTTTTTTTATATGGACTGAGTGTATAAGACTTGTAGAAGTTTTAAACTAAAATTTTCCAATAAATGTTACTAAATTGTTTAGTTTTTGTTGCATGTTTTTCAGGAACACGTATTAAAGAAATTAATCGCACTTTTTACTATCTAGGCCCTTCTTTATGAAGTGTGATCAACATTTTTTAATCATAGAAATTAACAAAAAGTGCCTGCAAAATTATGTATCTGAAGATTGGGAGAAACCTATGGCAAATTTAAGCACTGAATTTATTGTCACAATGAGAAGCAAAAAAGACTTTACTCCTATAATGAACTTTAAAAAACCACCTAAAAATTTTTTAAGTAATAAAAAGGGCATCCAAAAAACGCAATGTTTGCACTTTCATAAGAATGATTCTTGAAACCTCTATACAAAGATGATCTTGTAAATGAGCGAAAAAATTTCCACCCAGCGGGGCTATGCAGTTACTCCCATAATTTTATTCAAAAAACATTGTGTTAAAGCGAAAATTCAATAAACCCCAAGATATTTGTTGTTGGGTCAGGTAAGGTTAGGTTACGAAATGTGATAACAAGCAGGCATACCTTCTCATACATTAGCCCTCGAATACCTCCTGGGTCCATTCTGCATCCCTTTAATAAAAAACTAAAAGAGAAGAAAATATATGCCACCAATTTATCACGAATAGTACGAAGCACCATCTCATAAAAGAATGGGAGAAATTCCGGAAAGAATCAATATCCAAGTTTAGAATGAAGATAACACCAATAATATCGAGAAATCTGGGGGCAAATTACGGCATTCGATTCGAAATTCTATTCGATCGAACGAGTTGTCAGTGTTTTCAATATTGGAATTCTAATAAAAGTTGTTAAATTTCGATTCGAATCGAATGCCGTAATTTGCCCCCTGATTATAACTATTAAAAAAATTTAGCAATTTTTTGTTGTAAAGAATTAAAAAAAATTAGTCTTTGTATTTTCTGTATTAAGTATTACTGACATTCTTTGAAGGTACGGTTTCATTTACTAGAATTTAAAAAAAAATTCAATTAAATTTTCTGGGCTAACAAGTTCATAAATATTGAATTTTGCACCTTTGACCTAGATTTAGGTTGAAAGTCAATTAATTGGTAAAAAGTACTTTCTCGTATTTTCGGTACTATTTATATTTTGTGAGATTCTACTTTCGATAAATTAATATAAGGCAGTTAGGTGGTTAAAAAGTACTTTTTTAAATTTTTGGTACTTTTTTGTGTCTTTTTTTGGGATAGTGGCTAAAATATATGAAATTAAGGGCTATTGGCCCAGGTTGAAGTCAGAAATCGAAAAAAATATGAATTTAGATTGTATAAAACTTTAGTAAAATTTTACTGTTATATGTTATAGTACCTCGCTTACGAAGTAACGGGTTAATGTGTTTAATACAATACTGTTAAATGTATGTGTGTAAGTATTTTAAATTATAAATCCATTATCTCAATTTTGTCATGTTTACATTAAATTTTTTATTTTTGTTTATCACACAAAATCCATCATTTGCATATTGTATTTTAAAAATTAATTTAAATTTTGTTAGTATATTTGAACCAGGCCTAAAATTTATTTTTTGTAATTTCTTGTTATTTTTAATTTTTTTCGTTTTACTGGTTTTTTGTTCAGAAATAAACAGTTTTAAATCAAGTTATTGTAATTGTTCTCGTATAAATTATGTAAAATTATGTTTTTTTTTATTCAAACCCGCCTTAAATAAGGGAAACACGATACTTTGGTTTTATTAGTTAACATGTTAATTAGCAAGATTAATGCTAATTTGTTTATTAAAATGTTAATGAAAATAACTAGCCGTTAAATTAAAAGCAAATATTTTTGTTTTGAGTTACAGGTTTACAACCCAAATGATTTTTTTCCGGGGTGGTTGAGAAGTGTGAAAATCTTTAAAGTTAAACAGAGCTTAACATATTTAACATAATTTGGAAAAACACGAACTGGGGGGAGAAAAAATAACAAAAATACGAAGAAAGTAACAAAAAGGGGGGTCAGTAGCATTGCCCTCTTGGTTATTACCTCAATGTCTAGTAGATGTGAACTTTTTAAAAATATGTTTTTTTGTGAATTGAAAATATAATTGCTTATAAGTTTATATGTATGCATGCATGTTTGTATGTCTACCTTAAATATAGTATATAATTAATGTTATTTTTTAAATTTAATATAATTAAAATAATGCTAATGACTTAATTTTTGTAGTTAAAAGGTGTTTGTATCAAATAATATAGAGAAATTATGAATTTATCGAATTAAAATTTTTAAATAGTTTTGAATAAATATAAAATTATTTAATTAAATAAAATCTCTATTGTTAAATTACACCTCTCACATTAGGGCATTTCCAGTGGAAGGTCTATCGAGATAAAAATTTAAATGGACTTGCACACTGAGCAAACATACTTTTCTTGTATTCGTTACTTGCATTTTTTTTTAATTATTTATTGGATATTTATTTTATGGAATTTGCCCACACACAAACTAATACAATCCAACAAAAAATAAAAGATCGGTTATAGGCATATTTTAAAATTATTTCTGTTCATATTTTAATGTCGCGTTCCTTTCCATATAACCTCGTTTCTCATTATTTTAACTCGATCGTTGTTATTATATGGCTAAAAATATTAATATAAACAGAAAATTTTGTGTTTTTAACTAAAACAAAAATTATTTTGAAAAATAATTAAATTAACTATTTATTTTTTCTTGCGAAAGTGTGTCACGTTCTTTATTTTTATTGTAATTTTGATTAGATTTTTCAGCTGAACTCGGTTGCACTACAATATTGTTTTATTATATTGTACATTTTTGAAAATTAGCGTTAACATATTACTTCCGATGGTGTTGAAGAGGTTATAGAAGAAAAATGTAGTCGTAAAAAAATTTTTTTTTAATATGATAAGTTTGCTTTGTTCAAATGCGTGCAACAGTAACTAGCTAGAACTCAAAAATTTCTATTTGTGTCTGTAAAAGAGGGGGCATAATCATAAAAAAATTTTGGAAAAGAATGTTTTAGGCATCATAAACACATTGCATTATTTCTCCGATGATTAACATTTGGAAATTAAAACTAAAAGCACCTAAAACACCATAATCAATACCTAAAAACCTTACTGTTTTCGCTTTTTATTATGGTAGATGTGTAAAATACACATCTTAATTATGTTAATAAAGTTAAATAATATAAACCGCGGAATAAACCGCTTTTAAATAAAAAAAATTCTTAAAAAATGGTAATCAATTTCGCAGGATTTTGCAAGTTTCCAGATGCAGCCGAAAATGAGTTCCATTTATTGTCGCGTGCGCGTCCGCAAATTAATTATATATACCTGTAAATAACAAATTTTACAAAATATGTGTTTTGCATCCTATATATTGCTATTGAAATGCTTTAAAATTAATATCAAAAAAAAATTATTTTTTTTGGTTTTCTTAATAATTTTTTTTTTATTTTAAAAAAGTACGAATGTCACGTTCTTCATTCTGGAAATGCTCATAATGTAATAAGCCTTTTATTTTTTTTTTATTTAAGATTTAATGGAATTTAATTTTTAAACCTGACATGTTACTTTTGATATACGGAAACCAGTTTGTGTTTTATAGTGTCTGATCGAAATAATTTTTTAAACCAAATCCGTCTGGGTTTTATTTTATTAATTTTTCAAACTAATTAAGCTGAGGCTGCTTTTTTTAAAACAAATTTAGTTGTTTAAAAATGTACAACATTATAACAAGTTTAAAAAATTATAATAAATTAGTTTGTTTTATGTAACAAATTGTTTAAAGGTAATAAGAATTTTACCTGCACTAAAACTCTTAGCCCTGGCTGTGTGTGCAGTCGCCCCATCCGGTTGAAACCACATACGTGAAGAATACGATGGATGATCTCGCAGGTTTGACAAAAAGAATTTCGTAATCATGCGTCGATAATTTTAACCGTTGACATTCGTCGCACGGACTCAAGAATTTAAAAAAAAAATTGTCCAATCCTCTTATGCGTACATAAGGCACACCAAACAGGTACCCAGGGGTTTTTGACGCTTCAATCGAGGACTGCGGGTTCTTGGAGACCAGTTACGGCAGTTTTGCTTGTTGATGTGCCCGTTTAAATAAAAATGAGCCTCGTCGCTCTAAACAATGAGATTTACAGTGCAAAAACGCTTCAACATCGTTTCGCAAAAATTTTTGCTTTATTCATAGTCACTTTCTTTCAGTTCTTGGATAATTTAAATTTTAAAAATGATGGAATTTCAAATCTTTTTTTAAAATTTCATCAATAATCGCTCTTGGAAGTCCCAGTGAGGCTGCTCTTTTCCGTATTGAAAGTCGTGGATTTTCACCTAAACTGCTTTCAACCAGTTCAATATTTTCGGGAGTCCTTGAAGATCGATTGGGCCTTGGCCGTGGGACATTCACAGCCAAAGCAGTTGCGTGGAATCTCTGCACCCACGAATGAATTAAATTTACACTCGGTCCATCGCGTATTCGCCGAATACCGAAATTTGAACTAAATTGTCGACGAGCAATTACGTAAGAATCATTGCTCTTAAAAAATGTCTCCACAACAAAAGCGCGATGCTCACTTGACCACTGCGACATCGTTGCTGAAAAATCCACACAATCGATCATTTCAGTGGCGCCACCCCTACGCATCGTTTATTACTTTTTAAATAATCGTATTTAAAAATATAAATTTGCCACCAGACACCCTCTAACGTACATGATGGGAGAAAATTAGTTTAATAGGAGCAGAGGAAGTGGAAGCCCCCATACAAATAAACAACTTTTTTAATTTTTTTATACGAACTATCTGGGAAACTTTTTTAATGCTATCGACCTAACTCTTCTACAAGGTATTTCTTAACAATTCTTTTATTTCAAAAGAGATAGAAGAAGAGTTTTCTTTTACTAACAAGAACAGCTATCGACTTTAAACCCCGCACAAAGTAATTTTATTTTGATATTTGGGGTTTAAAAAACCAATTGGCTAGAGCACATGGCTGGGTATACAAAAATACCAATGTGAAGTGCATATAAGATTTTGCACAGCCGAATATAGCGCTCGTACTTCTTGTTTAGTACGGCCGGACAACCTCACGTCAATATTTTGTAAGTTTTACTCTTTATTTTTTTTTATTTTCAAAAACCTTTAAATTTACAAATATTTCAAAAACCCTGACTTTGCTATTGATATTTTTCAAATTAAATGCTATAATATCCATAATATTCATACGTACATATGTATATTAAACAACATAAGATAAGAACGTTTATTTAATGATTTCCTTTCGTGTTTATAAAAAACATGTTTGTTGTTGTTGTTTATTATCTGACTAAACCTATTGCATGCATTTGATTATTATTGCCGCAATTAGTGTATCTAAATGGAACGCAAAAAATAATTAAAGAAGGATATTTTACGTAAAATATAATTAACATTATATGATAAAAAAATTCAAATGTTTATCTTTCATAAAAAAATAAATCAAAACAACTTTAATAAAATTTAACGGTGGCGAGGGTTGAGTTATAAACTTTCTTTTTTATACAACTTTTGAACTACTGCTAAGATATCATAAATATTTCTTTTATTAATAGAGAAAAAGTTGATCTTTCAGAATAATTTATAAGAAGTGAAAAGTTTAAGGAAAAAGCAATCTAGCAGTAAGTCAAAATTTTAAGCTTTGCAAGTTTGAATTTTTGTTTATTTTCTTGAAAATGTTAAAACGATTTTAAAAACTTTTTTGTAATAACATTTTAATTTAAAAAGCCCGGTAAGTAGAAATTATTTTTAATTTTTGGTTTTAAATATGAACTTTAATTAACAACCTAAATGGAAATGTCTTTAATGGTAAAAGTTATAAAAAATGTAAAGCAACTCCTCCCATATATTATTATTAAAAAAACAATAATAAACCTTTTGGAAAAAATTTTTAAAGCACAATAAACTGTGGTTGTATTACAGAAAATTATTAAATAACTATTAAAAAGGGAAAATGCAGAGAAGGTTACCATGTCACCAGCAATAATTTTGAAAATTTTTTGGTAAATCAAGAAATTTTTAAAACAAAAATTAGGGTTAATGTTTTACAAATTATTAATGATAATTCTTAAGTTTTTTTTATAAAATATTTTTTAAGCCGAATAATAATATGAATTTGAAACACGCATATATAATATTTACATATGTATATAATTATATTAAAACAAATTATAGGCAGACATTCCTTTTGTAAGCATGTGTGTGAAGTACAGAAAAAACCCCATCATAATGTAAAACTTATAGATAATCAACATGACCACTCCATTAAATTAGTATTTTTTTTTTGCCTTTTAGGAAAAAAAAATAAATGCGTCCCACAAAACATTAATTACTATCGGTTAGTTTACAAACATGCATGTGTTCATGTATGGGTGTAATCACAAGTGGAAAAAATAAAACTTTTTTTTTATCAATTTATTATGAACAAATAACGGAAAATAAACAAAAACAAAAATGCATTACCCAATGGAGCAAAGGAATGTGTAAGTAAATAAAAAAAATAAAAAATTTTTGCTGTTGATATCAATCGATGGATAAAAAACCCAAGTGAAATTAATTACATGGGGGAAATCAAACAAATTTTTATAATCCAATAAAAATAATGAAATAAAAAAAAATCAATAAGAGTATTCACTTTACAAATTTTATTAATGTAAAAGTATAAAAATTTGTTAATTCAATTTTAGACTATTTTGAATAACAAAAAACTAATGAAAGTTTTTATCTCCCAAATTACGCAATTAACATAATTCGAAAGTATAAAACATGTCTGAGCATGCCATATTATGTGATAAAAGAAATTTTTTCAATAATTGCTATGACCATAACATTATTGTAGTCTATCTCGGACGCATATTGTTATCATAAACTACAAAAATCAAATTTTTGATTAAACGTTTTACATTAAATTCTTTACTTTTAAAGTCAAGAAAAACCCGAATTATTAATATTGATTCTCGCGCTATAATAAACATGTTTATATAATTCAATCTCAGCTTGATGTAAAAGTTAATAAAAAAAAATAAATAAAAACCAGTTTCGTTTAAAAATAATTAAACTAAAGCTTATCATATATATATTGCACACTAAATCAAAAATAGCCATAACTCAAAATTCATCAAAATTATTTATTTCCTTTTTAGCGAACATTTTAATTGTGTTTCACTAAATTTCATATTAAGGCAGGTTTACTACAGTTGAACTCAATTTTGTTATACAATTAGAACCATGTTTTTAAAAGCATAAAAGAAGACTCTCATGAAAAATAATGATTTCGATTTGGGACTTTTTTTGATTTAAAGCGCAATATGTGAATAAATTTATATAGTTTTATATTTAAAATTATTTAACTTAAAAAAAATAATAAAATCTGAAAAACATGAATCAGGCAAAAAAATTACAAAAATAATTATGATTTCTTAACAAAAAAATCAAAACTTAAAAGTAGTAATAAGAAGTTATTGTTTGAGAAAAAATTAAAAATCAAAAGTTTAAAGAGCATTTGGTTTTCCAAAAATCTAGTTAAATACCATCAATTTGGTGTATTTCACTTGATGTTTCCTTGTGAATGATTTTTTTCATTCAAAAAATCAAAAAAAAATTATTATTTACTGTCCGTGAGATAAATGTTTGTTGCGCATCGATTTAAAAGTCTGGCAACCCTGAAAACCCCTATCATTACGAACTACTGCCTGGTTACCTATTTGGACCACAATTTAGTTTTCCAATAAAACGTTGTACAGGGAATCTACTGACATTTTTAGCAGAAAAGTGGCTTAACTTAATTCATCATTTTGGCAAAAGTATACTAATAGCTATAGATATCTCTAAGCCCGGAATTGCGCGCTTCTGTCTAAACTGCTTACATATAATGTCGGTGAAAAATTGGATTTATAAGGAGTTCCTCAGTGGTCGCACTATATGTGTTATAAAAGGTCGGATCTCTTTTCTTCATATCAACTTAATGTACTGCATGTATAAGGTCTATCCCTTGAGAGCCAGTTATTTTGATAAAAGAAGGACATTCAAAATCCTTAGCCATTAAAAAATTTCAGTGAACTACATAACAAAAAAGCAGTTTAAATAATGACCAGAAACCTAGAGACTTTAGGGTATCTATAGCTATATGCCTAGCTTACTCATAAACGTGGAAAGGCTGGGTCTAAATTTTGTCTAGGACGAGTAACTGGGATGGCCCAATTCCAGATTATTGTAGGATGTGTGAAAGCGGGGAGGAGATATCAACGATAAAGTAGGGGTTCTTTCGCTGCCAAAGATTTAGGAATTATAGATGCAAGTAGTTGGGTAAACGGTTCCACGAATCACTTAAGGTGCCTTTACATAGTAATACATGTTTTACGACATGCTAAAAAAAGTGTTGTGGAATAATACAAAATCTCATCATATAAAAGCAAAATGTATTGAGTAGGAGAGAATACGTGTACAAAATCTGACAAGTGTTCGGTAAATTTTTATTTTCTAAAACATTTTAGAAACTTATGTACAATATGTTCATCACATCAGTGTTGTGAATGATTGGCAGCACTAACAACATCTAATGAAGGTGGTTATTTTTTTATTAATTAATTTATTTTTTTAAATGAGTTTCTAATACAACAAGACATAAAATCTTATAAAACAAAACACAGACAATCAAAATCAACACAAAAGTTTTTCATGTTGTTTTTGTTTATATTGTAGAACTGATATCATATGTTGTTACCACAAATGAAAACAAGCAATAAAAAATTGCTTTTGATTTCACCAACATCATCCGTGTAAACATGAACAATTCTTAGAACAAACTTTTATTCTCTTTTCAAAACACAGAGAGAATTTTATAATATTTTGATTCTACAAAGTCTAACTACTTTGTGTTAATATGTAAAGCCACCTTAAGCGATGTTTTGAGGTGTAAACTATGAAACATTTATTCATCATAAGAATCAGGTGGCTAGGGGATATGCAGTTAAAACACAGATCTACACGGGTATTTAAGCAGTTTTTCTTTCTCGACTTTAAAATATTTCTTTTCTTTTTTTTAGTCTTATAAGTTCTTCGCTCTTTCCCTTAATAAACTTGTTTTTTTTTTCAAAGAGATGCACAATAAACACAGGTGATCTCCTAGTGCAGAGGTATGAGAGCTTGTGCTTGTCTTTATCTTAACCTAGCTAAACCCAATCGCTATTCACCACTCCGTTTCTGCACTGGAGGTGTATTTGTAATATTAGACTTCCTTCATAATTTTGCTTAATTTATCTATTCCTTATTTAAGGATATTTTCTGCATTATACTTATCTGCTTATGTAATTGTATTTCCTTAATTGAGTTTCTACTAAATTTACCTTATTTCTTTTCATATTTTCTTTTTTATTTCAATTTTCTATGGTTCAATAAAAATTACAAAAACAACAATAACATTCCTCTATATTATTTCCTCAATAACGTACCCACGGTCTTACTTAACTTATTTTGTTTAACCATATTCACAAACACGTAATGATTTTAGTAAATCTTATCGTCCTAAATTATGAGGAGTTTTTCGAACAAATATTTACTGATTATGGGGTCAATATTGTATTAAAAAGACAAAAGGGAGCAACTAAACAAACATTGAAACCTTCAAACTCTTAAAACGTTGTCATCGTGCCAGCTATTATTAACTGACAACGACGCCAAACTGTTGCGTCAATAGAGCCTACATTGTGTGTATATCTATGCATGTGTATGAGTGTGTCCATAAAAAACAAAGAAAATATTGTAATAGAAACCAGCAAAGAAGGAAAAGTCGAGCAGGGCCCACCGCGTTATACCCTACATAGCATTTTATTTGATATGAAGTACCAACATATGCAAAAAAAATTTTTCAAGAGAAGGCGGTTTCGAGAGCGAGTCCTATATACGATCCATGAAAAAGAGAGAAGTATGGTTTGAACAAAATTTTTTTTAATAATCTGTTCATGATCGGTCCATTCGATCTGGCTATTTGGCGTTAGTGGTGACTTTATTATTGGTATTTAATGCTTCAAGGCCTGCTGGTTTGTTTGTATAAGCCAATGCGTTATAAAAAGTTATGCATAGGTACTTTGTCCCATAAACAAGAGAACGAGTATACAGGTCCACTTGTAGAAATTGAGTTGCCATCAATTGTTAGCGCATTGAAACTATATAACTAGTTGTCATCTTAAAGGTCATCACCATTTACCATAACGACAGAAGTTTGCTTATTTAAAAGACGATGATTGATCGATGACTCACCAAACAGACAGCTTAAATGGATCGAGTTAAGGATTGCTATCGCTGTTAACGATCAATAAATGCGTGTCTGGCTTACTTGCTAAGTGAATTCTGCTGTCCATACGATGGACAATGTTTAATAAAAATTCCGCGAGAAAATTTTTTTTTAAGTAATTTTTCTTATTTTGAAAGCGTTTTACTGGCGCTCAAGGCTTGAAAAATTTTTCAATTTTAGTGTCGAACTTCATATCAAAAAAATAAAGAGTAAGAGAACGACTCTCTTAATTTTTTTATTGCGACCACCTTGTATGGATATGCCTTGCTGGCGCTCAACGATTCTCAATGATTTACTGAACAGTAATGCCAACACAGTTTAACACTCTCAGCTGTCAGCCAATAGTTATTAATATCGATGGGTCTCATGCACCTTAGAAACCCCTATAATTTTGTTTTTATAAAATTATTTTATTAAAACTTCTTTTTGATAATGGCATGGATAAGAAATCAGGGGACTAACATGATTTTCTGGTTGAGGTCTACTATACGGCAAAAATGTACGGGTCATTCCTATTTGAAAAAAATGCTTGTGCATGTTTCAGGGCGTATCGATGTTTCATATATTATATATGGAAGCTATGGTTAATTATATATCGATTACAGTAGCCTTTAGTTTAACAGTAAGTGGCATAAGGGATGACACTTCTGTCAATCAGTTTGCACCTTACTTTAAAAGCCAACCAATGATAGAAAGAGATAGGTTGAGTCGGCTTTAAAACATTACACAAGTTTGTGTCGCTACGAATAGGGACTACTTTGAGAATGAACGGGCAGGCGAACTTCCGAAGGGGAATCGGAATCGAACTTCCGAAGGGGACTATTAAGAGCAACGTTTCTTGAAGTGGTTAAGAATAGGGGAAGTTATCTGGATACAAAAGGGGTCTCTGATATAAAATAATGGCAATCTTGCGATCCAGCTGATAAACTATAATTAAAATGATGTACGGAGGTTAATATAAGTCTTATTGGATTACTGGGTCAATGCCACACTTTTGTGAATGTCCTATCCTAGGCGTTTGTCGAAAGGTTAGAAGCGGAAATCCAATTCAGGGTTAAGGATAGAATAATTTCACCAGCCACTGATTGGGTTAATAACTTGCAACTTATTGAAAATGCGAATGAATGCATTAGGTGGAAGCATTTTATGATATCCACGAGAGATAATTTGACACCAGGGTTAGCGGAGGTGTAAGTTTGCTTGGTAATTGACCTGACCAGTGGGTTTTTGCACATTTTATTGAAAAAGTCATCATCTAATTTGACCAGCTAGACGGATGGGTGGAGCGACAGAATTAAGTGAAGTAATTGAGTATAAGCTTAAGGCATAAAACCATGTTCACACATAGACCTTAATTGAGTAATTAGCACATTTACGCAACTAAGACCTTAATTGAGCTAAATTTACCATACAAGATTTCAATTAATAAATTGAGCAATTAGTAGTAAATTGCTTCACTAATTGAGTTAAGCTCAGAGTGCAACCCTGCTGAAATCTTTTAATATATATGCTACAAGAACTGAAAGTTTGTTTCAATAATGTGCTCAAACACTTTTTTTAATTATATGTCAATAATTAGTAAAAAATAATTAAAGACTAGTGAAATTTCTTTTAAAATCAAGTTTTTATTAGTTTTTTTTAATCCGCACACAAATTTTCACTTTAAAAATAAAAACAGTATATTTTTAGCTGTCATATGCTAATTGAGTAAGCCTAATTGAGTATGTGTGAACAGAAAATGGAACTGCTCAATTAACTTTAAATTGTCTAAACTTATAATGTATGTTTGAACCTGGTGGTGGTGGGGGTATAAATATGCATAGATTTATGACTTAAGGAAAAGCAGATTTTTTTTTTATAAAAAGAAAATTTATAAAGCTTTTTTTGAAATTCTAATAAAAAATTAAGAAAGTCTAGTTGCCATTCTTGGAGTTACGAAGAATACGGCAGAGCACTCACTTCAGTGTTTGCTTCTTAAACGAACTTCTCAAATTGTTTAACAAATTACAGGGGTGTTGTCTTACATATTTTTGCAGTGTCTTAAGCTCTTTTAGACAATCAGTCCTCACCAACCCTTTGTACAACAACTATGTACTAAAACATGAGAACATACAAAAAAAATTTGCAAAAAAAATGTTAAATTGTTGCCTTAACATTGGCTTTGTGGGGTACCCCGTACAATGTATGACAGCGTTATACGACTATCAGCATTTATTAGCTTTTAAGCTAAAATTAGCAAATTCAGCAAATTTGTTTGGTGTTTGGAATTATACGTACAAACACGTGTGCTTCTGTACAAATGCCTGTGTTTGGTTAAAGGTTAACATGCCTTTCGGTGTTAATCCTAATAGGATACTGTAAAATAAGGATAATTTATCATGTTAAGGAAATTACAAATGATAGCACCAAAAAAACAGTTTAGAGTTTAAAGGAAGAAAGGAAGGAAAATAAACTAATAACGTTACACATCGAGCACATGCAAACACTTAAAGGAATACATTTATTGAAAAGACAACGAATAAATTATGTAAAAGGGTGTTTCTTAAAGAATTTTTTAAGCATATAAACAGATTAAAAATTAAGCTAAGTTAGTTATAAATGACAACAGGAAGAGAGAAATGAAAAGGTATATACTTATGAAAACAGAGTTTTTTTGCTTTTAGAAATTCACTCTATGTCGCCTCGTAAATCAATCGGCTGATGGCTTTGCCGAGGCAGCGGTCTCCTCGGAGTGGCCAAAAGGGTCTTTAAGAACATGGAATCTTAGGAAATATTCCCTTTTCCGCTTCTTAGTTAGTTACAGATAAGGGAGTCAATTAAGCCGTGCCCGTCTGTAGGTCTGTTAGAATCAAGTTTTCAGAGAGGGTGGCGCGGTTTAAATTATTAATTGTGCGGATTTGCCAGTCACGATGTCGCAGTGGTCGAGTGAGCATTGCGCCTTCGCTGTAGAGACATTTTTTAAGTGTAATGATTCCTACGGTATTGCTCGTCGACAATTTTTCTTAAAGTTTGGTATTCAGCGAATACGTGATGGACCGAGTGTAAATTTAATTCGTTCGTGGGTGCAGAGATTCCGCGCAACTGCTTTGGCTATGAATGTCCCACGGCAAGGGACCAGTCGATCTTTAAGGACTCCCGAAAACATTGAACTGGTTAAAAGCTTTTTACGTTAAAATCCCGGATTTTCGATATGGAAAAGGGCAGCCTCACTGGGACTTCCAAGAGAAATTTTAAAAAAGGATCTGAACTTCCATACTTTTAAAATTAAAATCGTTCAAGAACTGGAAGAAAGTTACTTTGGTTTACACAAGAATTTCTGTGAAACGATGTTGGAGCGTTTTTCCACACTAAATTCCATTTTTTGGAGCGACGAGGCTCATTTTCACATCAACGGCCATCACAACAAGCAAAACTGCCGTAACTGGTCTCCAAAAACCGGAAATCCTCGATTGAACCATCAAAAACCATTACGTTGCCACAGGGTAACTGCTTATTGTGTCTATCCACGCACGAGATAATTGGAACATTTTTTTTCGAAAATTCTCGAGGACAGGCGACGAAAATCAACTTTGAAAAGTATTGACACATGATTACGGAATTCTCTTTGCCAAACCTGCGAGCTCATTCATTGTAGTCTTCACACACCACACGTGGTTTCAATAGGATGGGGCGACCGCACACATAGCCAAAGCTCCAATCAATTTGTTTCGGGACAATTTCCCCCAAAAACTGGTCAGTCGTTTCGAAGATATTCCATGGCCACCGAGGTCATCCAATCTAACTCCCATGGATTTTTTATGGGGCTACCTAAAAGAGAGGATTTATAATGACAGTTCCCCATCTCTTGTCGCTTTAAGGGAAAATATTCGTCGAGAAATTATCTTAATTGAACCAAGTTTACTGCAGCGTGTAACGCAGAATACAAGGCTTCGTTTTGAACAATGTGTCCAGCTCGATGGAAGACATCAGAATGGCATTCTCTTTACAAAGTTATCTATCGTTTATTGATCTTAACAAAACTTTGTGTCAATTACTACATTTTTTATTTAAGTTTGAAAATATAAATCTGCCATCAGACACCCTGTATATGCAAAGACCTAAGATAACCAATTCTTTAAGGACAAAATCCATGTATACATCCCTCAACATAAGAAAAGATTGCACATGGGCTTTGGAGAAGGCAAACTAGTTTGGGGAATTTTTTTTTGTAAAAAAGCGAAGGGAGTGGTATTTCACTTACGAAGACATATAATTTATGAAACTTTTCGAAACACTAAATCTCGAAAGTTATAGCAGGTCTAATTATTTTACATAGTCAACGTTAAGTTACGTTCGGTTAAACTGGCTGGTCCTAAAGACCCCATAAAGACTATTTTGGTTCTTAGTGTTACCAGACAAGAAGAAAGCAATAACCAGCTTAAGTAACTCGATATAATGAAATCTTTTCCTGTCAGCAGCCCAGAGGAGGGTTTTGTAGACGGATTTAGTGTCAACCCTAAAAAAATCTCGGAAAGTACTGCAGAGTAATTGTATCTTAATATCCACATTATGAAAAAAAATTTACTGAATAGGAGCAAGGGGAGCACTAATCCCCATACAAATAGAACAACTACATAAAATTTTTGATATAATGTTTCTCGGAATCCGTTACAGCTAATGACTTCCAACCTTCGATAAGGTAGTTTCCTTATGATTTCTACATTTCCAAAGAAAAATTTGTTCGACACACAAAATTTTCGGTACATCCTTTTACTGTCTTATTATTTCGTTTTTTTTCGACAAAAAATTTCTGTGCTGTCGTGGCTAAACTACGGAGACCTACCTCAAGCACATAAGCCTCAGAAGTCCAAAAACATCGTATTTTTATAACTTTTCGATCCGGTAAAAAAATAAAGTGCCAAACAATTCTCTACAACTAATTTCAGCCGGCAAAAGTAGCCGGCACTGATCTTTGATAAACAACGGTTTTTGTTTATGTTTATTTTTTAACCAAACATTTCTTATAATCCGTGAATTTTTAAAATTCAACAACTAAATTGCGGCGAAAAAGAATTATTGTTTTTGTAGTCACTTTCGTAAGCTGATTTGTCAAAAACAATATGCAAACATAAACAACTTTGACAACCCAGCTTCGATTTATGCAGGACAAAAAGAGATCAGCTGTGCTCAAGGCGAATTCATACAAGGTGGACGCAGGCGAAAAATTCGTACCTAAAATGTCAAACACAAATATGGCATCATTGAAAAAAAACACAAATTATTTGCAGAAGAAAAACGTGAATAAAATTAATTTTACAGTGTTTTTTTGCACAAAGCGCAATAACGCATCATTTGGTTTTACTATTAACATTAGACAAACTTTTGACACATTGCGAGGAAAATTGCACGAGCAAAAAATAGTCAGCTGATCTGTTGATACCACCTTCTCTATGAATTCGCCTTGGCTGTGCTGTTAACTCTTTCATGTTCATCAATTCCTAATTCTATTTCTCAATAGGAAACTGGGATGCCAGCTAGATTTAATTTAGAAAAAATTAGAAGTTTTTCCAATTTTTTTTCGAAAATAAGATTCTTGATAATAGTTTTCAATTCTTGAAGATTTTTGGTACACAATTAATTCGTTTATTTTATTTATCTAAACCGTATTGCATGTGAACAACAATACAAAAGGGTTGGCTTGACTGGCTGACTGGGTTTGCACGTATTAAGAAGCTTAGTTCCCACTAAGCAAATATTTAACGAAACGCAAATCTATATATACATATAAAGGAATAACGTTACTGACTGACTGACTGATTCATCATCGCACAGCCCAAACGCGCAGAGCTAGAGACCTGAAATTTGGACTGTGGGTACCTTTCCTTATGTTTAGATCCACTAAGACGGGATTTGGGAAATTCGGACCCGAAGGGGCTTAAAATGGGCCAAATATGGAAATATCTGAAAGTTAATATCTCCTAAACTACAAACGATAGAAACAAAATTTAAAAATGATCGTATTTTACTCAAAAAATAAGCATTTTTTCAAAATTTTATATTCTTAAGGATAAAAAAGGGTAAAAACTAAATTTCGATAGTGCCTAGGTCCACTTTGTAACTTCTAAACGAGTAAAGGTACAGACATACATAGTTCAAAATGCAATCGACAGATACTTAAAAATATGAATACGTTTTTGCCACCTTTTTGAAATTTGAACGTCGAGGGGTAAAAAATGGTTCAAAAATGGGTAAAAATTCTATATTGGTACTTTTTGTAACTTTTGAACCAATACAGATAAATACGTAATATAAATTGCGTTCGACAGGTATCGAAAAAATAAGAATATGTTTTCGATACTTTTTAAAAAAGGGTCCAACTTAGGCATAAAAAAGGGTACAAATTACATATTTGTAATTTTTAGTTACTTTTTGTAACTTCTTAACTAATAGAGGTAAAAACATAGTTTGATTTGCGTTCAACAGGTTAGGACAAAATATGAATATATTTTTTAAACTTTTTTAAAAATCTAGACTTTAAGGGCATACAAAAGAGTACGAATTTGTAAAGTGGTACTTTTTACGTACTTTTTGTAGCATCTGAACCAATAAAGATAGAAACATAATTCAAACTGCGTTCGACAAGTCTTGACAAAATATGAATATTTTTTTATACTTTTTAAAAACTTAATACCCTAGGGGATAGAAGAAAGGGTACAAATAACATTTTGGTACTTTTTAGGTACTTTTTGTAATTTTCTAACCAATAAAGGTAGAACTTTACTTAAATTGCGTTTTGCAGGTAATAGTTTAAGAAATAAAGGCACAAAACATCACCTTCACTTAATAAATTTCTAAAACTGCGCTTACGAAGTAGCGGATCACGTGCTAGTAAGTTATAACACATATATTCTATTTTAATAAAAATGAGTAGCAAATAAAAAGAGTTTGTAAAATACCTACAAAATTAAGCAAATAAATAAATATTAACGTCTATTTTGGCAAACTATTGCTTTCTGTATAATTAATTTAAGTTCTTTGGGCCTTATTTATGAAATCGTTTCTTGGGTTCATTAAAATTTTAATTAAATTTAACAACTCTTATCTTTGGTTTATTTATTTTGCTTTTACAATCAAACAAAACTCAGTTTTATAGTAAAACTTGAAAGTTTAAATTCACATAAATGAATATACGCCTCTTAAAACATTTCTACATACATACATGCATATACTTATGTACAATTTTATCACAAACAAAAGTTCTGTTTTTTTTAAATTAAAAAAAAAAAATTGTAAGCAAAAGTGTTAATAATCACAATTAAATTTACAAGGAATTATTTTTAATCAAACTTTATTTAAAAAAAATTAAGAAAATATACAAAATGTATTAAATCAAAGATTTATGAATCATTTGCGTTTTTGAATTTGTAGTTGAAGTTTCAATGAATATTTAGTTTAAGTTCAACAAAGCTTTTTAATTTATTTCTAAACAAATATTTACTTATTTGTTGTAAATAGTTTTTCTTTTTCTCTATTTTTTACAGTTGATAAATATTAAAAAAATATTTTGTCACGCTTTTTTTCTGCTTTGGCTTATTTTGCTAATGCCCTCATTGTCTAAGCTGTTAAACAAAAATTGATCTTAAAACCTTCACTTTAAACTTATTACTGTTTACATACACACATATTTGCACTCATAAGTGTTTACATAAAATCGTATAGGCAATTCCATTGCAACGGGTATAACTGTTTAAATCACATATCTGGATATTGTTTAAATATTTTAAATTTTTAATTAAAAGGGATGTTTTTCCCAAGTATAGGTAAGACTTCAGAGTGGCGACTGGAAAATTGTAACGGGTGTGACCTTAATTAGAGCTTTGAAGAATTTCGATTTTAAGATAATCTTCAAAAAAATAAAAAAATCCCGGATAATATTTTGATTTAATTGGCTGATAAATATTTTTGTTTGGCAGTCCCGGTTGGACGGAACTCTGGCGCAGATGCCCAAAGGGACGTGTTGTTTTACAGATGACTCTAAAGCGAAGGGAAAAACGTAAAACGCAAATAAAACTTAGTTATTCTGTTGAATTTTTATAAAGACTTATTGGAGAGTTATTACATTTCATAAATTGGGGATGTAATATATAAAATAAGTCCCCAAATATTGGGGTGTTATTACATTTGTTTTTGGGATGTTATTTCATTTCATTGGGAACTTATTTCATTTTTAAAATTGGGGACTTATTTCTTGTGAAATTAGACCCCAAAAATTGGGACCTTATTTGATTTTGTTTTTGGGGACTTATTTCATGCCGCCAAAAACGGTACTGTGCATCCTTGTTGAAAACCCGGAGACAGAGATTTACTTCAGCCTCTCTGACCACAACACTGTCCGTTAAGCTGAGGTCCGGGCAATAAGGGAATGTCTGTCCTGGCTTAGCGCACACGCAGATCAAACTGATGTAACATCTGCACTGATATCAAAGCGTCTGTAAATGCAATTATTTCTGCGAACACCCGATCTAGGACGGTGCTGTAGTACAAGAGGATGATAGTCCACTACTCGCAATAAGGACAGATTCGCATAATATGGGTGCCTGGTCATCAAAGAGAGTTTGGAAATCAAGGGGCAAATGATCTGTCGATGAGGACTAGGGGACAGTGGGAGGCTGACCTGATAAATTCTAAGACCTTTATAATAAGGAAAACCAAGTTAGAAAAGAAGACGGATAAAATAAACAACGGGACAGTTGGACGATTGACAAAAATCCTCTGAGGCGACACAAATGAGATCAGAACAAAAAGCATTCTGAAACTTGGGCCACTGAAACCTACGAGCATATTTTCATCGGATTCATTGCGGAGAAGAGCAACTGCAGTGCATGCAGGGAGGACATCGAAACGACTAAGCATTTCCTGTTCCAGATGTTTTATGCCAGATGTTTTTCCAAATGCGGCTTACTTAGGAGGTGTAAATTTAGAGTTGGTAAGTGAATTTATCCACATTACCGACTATCTGTGAACTTCTTCCCAGAGTTCCTTTATTCTTGCTAGGTTCGTACAACATGCCGATCACTGGCTTAGGATTATGTCTTGCGGGCCTCGAAGCCTTTAAGGCCTCCTTCTCTCAACCTAACCTAACCTAACCTTAAACTTTTTTATTGTTATAATTACGTGTTTTCCACAATAAATAACAATTTCCTCAAAATTTTTTTTAAAAACGTGACGGGTGTGACTTTTTTATCAAAACGTAGCAGTAGGAGGGCAGGTTATTCAGTGTTCAATCATTTAAGTTTTACCCAAATCATTTGCATCAAATAAAAAAATAAATATTTGTTTATAGCCTTCCTCCTCTTTTTAAAAGGTTTGGTTTGGTTGAGCTTGCTGGTCCCAAGGACCCCACATAGGCCCTTTGGGTTTATAGCGATACCAGACAAGAACAAGCGATAACCAGTTTTACCAACTGGATGTAATGAAATCCAGGGTGCTCCGCATTCTCTTGAAAAATTTCAGAAGCCTTGTCTAACCAACCCCAAACATTTCCTACAGGATTTGCGACTAATAAGGCCCTAGACAGTTTGCTCTGGAACGCCCGAGCGCTGGAAGTAACACAAAATATGCTCTCATTTAAAGTAATCGATTTTTTTATTTATAAGGTTTGCTTTGCATTTTATTGGTCCTTACACCAAATGGTCAGTAGACTTCAACCAAATTCTTGAAAAAACTCATGAATATTTTCTGCCTTTATATAATAACCTCAATAAACTTATTGAGAATTATTATAACCAAAACATTCAAGGGACCTTCAAAAAACTCAACAAACCATTTGTCGTTATTAAACTGTTTTGATTTTTTTAGATTTTAATTAAATTTAATATTTTTCTTTTAGGGCCGTTTTACATGGAACTACCCATATTTACATACGCAAAAAAACAACAACATTATCCCAATTCATTATTGCTTTTATACAATTGCTTTCCTCCAACATGTGTATTTGAATGATTGTTACAAATTTAGCATATTAATGCTAGATTTAGAATATTTTTAAACTTGAAACTATGAAACATCTCTGCGGACATCTTAGAGGTGAAAATTCGTCATAAATTATATTATTATAATAATTCCAAATCTACATTACGTCATTATCAATAAAATTTAATTTTAAATATTATAAATTTTAAAAGGTTGCTTTTATATTGTAATAAAAGCCAAAAAAGTTTGCCAAAAATTAAAAAGAATATCATCAAAACTTTAAATTGTGCAAGCAATTGCAAGTAATAAATGTTATTTTTTTTATTCACATTTTTGACTTTTTGAAAACACAATAAGTGACATTTTTGTGTCACAATAAAAGAAACAGAACGACATTAGATAAATACTTGCAATCGTGCAAGTAAAAATTTAAAAACAAGAACAACCAAACAGATACAAATTTGTATTTAAGTGTGTCACAATCATTTACTTTTATTGCACATAGGTACAAGTGTACTTGTATATGTTTGTTACATGTTCTTTTCTATATAATTCTCGAATGTCTGTTTAACTGTCAAAGTTGCTTAAGTAAGGAATGTCTCGTAATTGTTTGTTTCGCAAAAACTTTAAGACAGCTGTCAAATAGTATAAAAAGTTTAGGTTGACTTTATTATACTTTAAATCTTAATTCATTTAATTTTAAGTGCCAAGATCTAAAAAAAATTAAGATTAGGGTGAGTTTGGGAACTGGGCCCGGCCCATGTTTGTTATAAACCGGCTTTAGGGAAGTTTTGTGCAATTAATTTTTTTATATTAGTTTTGTATCGATGAAGTTTTGCATTAGGTATTTGTGGGGGTTAAAATGGTTTAAGGGGAAATCTATGGTTAAAGGGGAAAGTAGAGTCATACGCCGGGGGGAATATAATTGATCGTTAATCTTAACCACTTACCATATACAATGCGTATGGATCTCTAGATCTCAGCTAGTCATCTATACAGCAACTTTTTTAAACAGCTTAGTCCCTAACCATACAAACCCACAATGATAAAATAAAGATTACGCCATGCGCATGGTTAACCGTAGTTATTTCATTTTTACGGATGTCAAATCTCTTTCATATGAGAATGCTTCCGTAAGGAAAGAAACTCGTTTTGGCAATAGTTAGCAATCCAAAGCTTTGGCACAAAAAACAACAATAACATAACAGCAATAAAAGCAACAATGATAGAAGAAAGACTACGACACGCGCATGATGTCCTGTTAGATGATGTACTTGATCCACCCAAATAGCTGGCAAATCTGTTTCATATAAGAAAACTAAAATTTTTGGCAAAAAATTTATGATTTTCCTAATACTATCACCCAATAATGATAACAGCAAGATAACGAAACGTAGATGACGTACATATCCCATCTTTAAAGGTTAAAATATCTTCATTTAAAAGCTTTTTGAAGTATGAAAAATCTTCCAGTTACTAGTTTTTCAATAATCGGTTCTTATTATCGCGAGTTCACTGTGCATGTATATTAGCCCTTTTAAATAGTCTTGTAGCCGGATTTGTTTTTGGTTATATTTGACATTTACAATTGCGAATGTTTGCGTTCACACAGGAGTGTGTTTATGAGTGTTTGTTCTAACTGTTTATGACATTTGATAGTAATTGCATTGGATGTGTGTTTGTGTCGTGTGTATTATTCTAATAGTACAAGTGATTGTTGTATGTTTAACTAATACAAGTAAATTTTTTACTGGCTTCTGGTAAAATTTGGTCCTTATTTTTTGTGTTAAACAATTTTTTTTCTTGCAATTTTTTTTGTTGTTATTTTTTATTGTAAAGAAAAACATTTTTTAAGTGGAAAATATTGCGAAAAACTAGAAATTGATAAAAGAAAAGAGAAGCAATGAAATCAACAGCAATAAGTATGTAAATCAATAATGGTAAATGAAAGGAAGTGAATTTTTTGACGTTTTTAAATTTAGCAGGGTTGTGGATTTTTTCCAATAAAACAGCACTAAAGCCATTTATGTTTTATGGCAAACAGACTTCGTGTATTTTAATACAACTTAGATAACTTTGTAAGCTTTTGGTCAAAATAGATTTTTATCCTAATTTTTTCAAATTTTGTATGGCAACCCCCTAAGAGGGTGGAGATAGGGGTTATGTATATTCTAGGAATATGTTTGGAAGGGGAAACTAGTGGGGGTCAGTGATACATTTTATTCCTCTAGGGGCGACTACGGGGAAGTTGTAGCGGGTTTTACCTTATTTTTTAAAATTTTGTATGGCAACCATGTTAGGGACTGGAGATAGGGGGTAAGTGTGGACAAACTAATTGGGGTCGGTCTTACATTTTACCTTTGTAGGAGAACCCTGGAAGCCGTAGGAGCGATTTAAAAAAATTTTTAAATTAAGCTTTGTATGGCAACCCTTTTATATGTATGAATACTAAACTAGAAAAATTTTCATTTTGGATATGGTTCAATAATATCAATATGACTGATTCTGTTTTTTTTTTGGTTTTTAATTATTACATACATAAGTATGTTCCTTGTTGTTGATTTGGACTAAAATTAGGAGGTAGTTTTAGTTTTTTGCTTATATCTCGGTCATTTATCGGGCGATTTTGCTGAATTTTAATACCGATTTTTTCGCGTCTATTTCTAATAGTTTGATACAACTTAATGGTCTATGCGACATCGTAGGGCTTCAGAAAGTTGATTTCAACCATAACACGGACAGACGGACATCGCTAAATCGGCTTCCCTATCTATAAGGATCCAGAATATATATATACTTTATGGGGTCCCAAATAGATAATGAAAAAATTACAAACGGAATGACAAACTTATATATACCCTTATTACTTATGTGAAGGGTATAAAAACTAGCATGAAAGCTAACATAAATGAGAATTCAGACTCAAAAAGCGGTAGAACCTTTAGCCTAACGATCAGATGATGCCAGCTTCAATGTTAGACTGGGTCAATAATTTTTTTTAACTCGTATATTTAAGTAGGTAATTTTAGAATTACCTAATTTAAAATTAAAAATTTATATTCCAAGCTTTAGACAATTTTAAAAATGAATTAAAAGCCGAATGAATAGAAATTATTACAAGATAAAGGAAAAGTTCAAACAAATAATTATTTAAGTATTTTGCAAAAATGTAAAGAAATATTATATAAATTTTACTAACCTGGTTTATAGACATAATACCACTTATGTATTCATAATAAAGGTTAAAGAAGAAAAATTTACCTGTAAATAAAAAAATATATTTAATTTAATAAGACTTTCCAAGTTGTTAAGCCTTTATAAACTAGATGCTATTATGGTCATACTAAATTAGTTAGAAGACCAAAATCAAAATTAATTTGGTCAATTTGTTTTATTTAGCTCTAAAGTTTTTCTTTTTCCTTAAAAACACTTTTATACGATTATATCACTGTGTCCTTTTTGTATCCTTTTAATTAAAATATTAAAATGTGTTTATTTTTAATTTTAAATGTTTACTTTCTTTATATTTTTATTTGTGTTTTCCTATCATCAATCAAAATTAATTAGTTTATTTAGGAAACGTCAGCCAGCAATTCTTTTTAGAAGAAAAAAACTTTAAGGCAAGTGGGCAGGTAAAAATAAAGGCACAAAATAAAAATAAACAAATACTCAATTGCTTGTTGACTTTTGAGAAAAAGTTCTTGGATTTTCTTGCAAATTAATTGCCAGGGAAAATTTACTTGCATTAGTCCGTAAAATTCATAAGTAAATATTTAATTGCTACATATCTCATCTATAAGCACTTTTAAAATAAGTGGCTATACTTTTTACGACTCAAAGGATCCCAGGGATCAATCATGTGGTGGCTCGCTCGGCTATACTAATCAAATCAAGAATTAAACACCAATTGTTAGGTGGCATCTCCAAATGCTATATCCAAGCAACAAACGCCTGCATTGATTAATTTTTCCATAACCTAGTTATATCGTCGTTTTATTTTCCACCCAGATTATCTGTAACAAAGGATTAGTACAACAGTTTTAACAAGTCTTTAGGTCCCCGTTTCATAGCTGCTGCAGACTACGCATACGTACTGGGGCTCCCGCCTAATTAGCCCCAGAGGTCGTAACTTGAATGACTCCGTGCCTGAAATGGGACCTTGTGTTATTTCTACTGCACAACCAACCTATTGGCCAACTGACCATAATAAAATTCAAGACTTAATGGATTTTAGTGTAGCAAAAGGTATATCCCCGGAACTAAATAAAGCTCAAGCCACCTTGGAATTATCTTCTCACCACTCACCAACAAAAATCACTATTTGCAGTCCTCACCAAATCGCAAATATTGATTTTTTTATTGTCTAAAAGAGTAAATTGATTGAAATTTAAAAAAGTATCAGCACTCACTGCTCGGAAGATCTGCCCCTAAAAACTCACGAAGAAATCGATGATTGTCTGAGTATCCTTCATGAAAACATTTAAGAAGCCATTGAAAATACTTCTTCTACCTACCGTCAGGCGAAATACAACAAAATCTATTTTTCCCGAAGAGAATGGCAATAGCATAGAACGCCCCAACAAGCTGAAAGAATGTACTAATCGATTAAAAAACTTTCTGGAGGTAAACAGGATGGTATTACTTAAAGACCACTTGGAAGGTCAAGACGCGGCTCCCCAAACGAATTATTCACTTTGGCGATCCGCCAGACGACTTGAAAGACCCGTTATCGCAAAAACACCACTGGAAGAGGATCTGGGCAAGAAATGACGAAGAAAATTGCGATATGCTCGTAAGCCATTTAAGGAACGTGTTCACTCCCAATATATGCACTGGCGTGGGGGATTTACCGTCCGTTAGGTAACTTTTCGGCACCCCTGGTCTAAATTATTGCCTATTTTACAAAATTGCCGCCACCTTTATTTTGACGCCATTTTTTACCTTCAAATATTGGCAGCCTTAAAACTGTTTTTAGTGCAATTAAGTGTAAAACATTTCCAATTTTCATATTACAAATAATAATCAACATATTTATCTTTGCCAAAAAATTTATTTTTTACCACAAAAACAAGAAATTGCTGAAATTGTAATTTTATAAACATAAATCAAAACAAAAAGCAAACCAACAAAATCCATTTAACTTTTCTTTTGGATTTGTGTGTGTGTGTGTCTGTGTGTTTATAATAATAAAGTATAAAAATTGCAGACTTAAAATATTTGTTTTTTTTTTTTTTTGGTGAAACGCCATACTGTCTGCTGCATTTTTGGTTGAATTGCAATTACAGTTTATTGTTGTCGATTTTTACACATTTAACTTTTCATTTTACTTTTATTTTTATGGATATAATTTTTGCTGGCAAGTTTTCAATAATTTTTTTTTTTTGAGTGAGACAGGACTAAAGAGAGCACGTTTGAATTTGTGAAGGATAATTTTTTTTATTAATGCTATAGAAATCATATTGATCCTTTAAGTTACGAAATTTTGTTAAATTGAAGCTAGAACATGGATCCTTAAAAGTTTTTTTCGACAGCTTCTCAAATATATCCTTGTCTGGCTTTTATTCGATAATTAGTTACTTTGATATTTCGTAGTAAACTATAAAAAAAACCTGCTGCTACATATGAACTTATATACATAAAGAGGTTACACTCAAAGCAGGGGTCGGCACATGCATACAATCTTATATTTTGATTGTTTTGGTTGTTTGTTTTTGAGCGTAATAATTTGTCTCTTGTGGCACTAGGGTGACCATAGTTGAAAGTTTAAAATATGATAGACTTGCATTGAAAAAGTTTTGGAAAGTAATATTTAAAATTAAGTCAGTTACGTTGAAGTAAAAGTTTCATAAATGCAAAATAATTTTGCCATACCATTTAGTTTTGCACAATCTCATAGATATTTATTATATATTGACAATATTTTATGTGGATAAGATCTGCGACTTCTTTGAATTAAGCTTATTTCTGATTTTGTTTTTAATTTTTTTACAACAAAAATGAAGACTCGCAGATATAAACCAAGCATTGAATCAAAATTAAAAATTTGCCAATTAAACATTTTAAAAATCCTAACTGGTCACACTGGTTGTCTTGCACAAGAGACTACAAAACCTTTTTCTTTATTCTTACTTCATTTAATGTTTAGAAAGCACCTACACGCGTGTGGGATTTTGCCGATCACTGACAAAAAGCATTGGTGACCAACGCGTTATAATGCTTTATGAGAATGCACGGATGCTTTTTCACTGTGTGATTTAAACCTACCTTAAAGGCTTGCATCAAGTAAGCTGAATTTATTTATTATTTGATTTTGTCTTATTTTTAAGATTTTCATTTTGCATGTGTGTAAAACTCAATTAGTGTTTTTCCCCAGGGGACTATCTGGGCAAGCCCAACCGCTTTGAGCTGGAAGATTAAAATTTAAATTGTGGAATTGGAGTTTGGGGAAATTCGAACCTGAAGAGGGCAAAAATTGACCCAATATGGAAAACCGGAATGTTAATATCTCCTTAACTATAAGCGATAAAAAAAAAAGAATTTAAAGAGCATCGTATTTTTCTTAAAAAAAATAGATGGACCCTTGTCTAAAGTATAAACTAGGAAAAACTAAATTCTGTTATTGCCAATGCCCACTTTGTTACGTTTGAAGAAATAAAGATAGAAATAAATTTCAAATTGTGTTCGACAGGTCCTAGAAAATTCTAAATATTTTTTTCCACTTTTTTTAAATTGGAAAATATGCATGGATTTTACGACAAAAAAACTGAGTTATCTCAGGTTTTTGGTCTCAGTCAGTTATAAGTCGATTTGCTGATTTACAATAGCGTTTGTCTCAGTAATATTTCTGATTGTTTAAGACTAAAGCGCGATCCATAGCACTTGACTTGGCTGCGGAAATTTGATTTCAACTGATGGGCATAGCTTAAGCAAGTTTTACATACCTCTAAGGATCCAGAATGTATTCTTTGTGGGGTCGCCAAAGGAAGTCGTATTATTCTCCTCCCATAGAATGTGGGATCATTAAATTTTTTAAATGTTAACTGTAAGATTTAAATGGTAACTCCAGCACTGCAAAATCAAAAACATTTTTAATTTTTTGATATTTTTTTCGTTTTGTTTTTTGACAAACAAAAATTTAAAAAAATACTTGTTATGGTCTTCTTATTCTATTTGCTTTAAGCAAAACGCATTAAAGCTTTAAATCACTCTTTAAACAAATACATATGTAAATAAAAGACAGTTTTTATTTTGATTCTTAAAAAACATTTAACAATTCTCTATGTGGTGTTAACAGTTTTAAGTCAAAAACGGTCCCCTCTCTTAAGCAAACACTACCAGACGTGCATTATAAATTTAGTAATTTAAGACGACGATGATGATGTCGGCGCAGTAATGACAATATGAATTGTACTTTAATTTTAAGTTATTTTGTTATTATTTTTATATATTCACGATAACAAATAAAACAACAACAAAAACAAATAAAAATATGCAGAAAAAACTTTGTTTTTGCAAATTTCAAGGTAAATAGGCACTCAGGGTAGGCTTGTTAACCCATTATCTTCAACAAGAAATAAAAAATATTTAAATTCATAAAACCAATAAACGCCAAAAAAATAATGTTCCGAGACTTACCTTTAAGTATACAGATCAACTCAGAATCACTTTCTCTATCAAGCTATATATACATACAAGGTGGGCCAAAGGGAATCACCCTATTGGACGATGCTCTTATTTTTGCACATGGCGGCCAGTTCCAAATCTGTTTTGACATTTTTAAACTAGACAGATGTAGAATACAAGTAAACAAGCCATGGAGCGATACACTTTCCAAAAACGCGGAATAATGGCGTCTATTTTTTTGCGTAACAATTCGTCTGTGGTGTTGGCGCAGCGCGAACTCTGTCGCCGATTCCCCGGTCTTCCGGCACCTACTGCGCAAACACTGCGCCGTTTGGCCACCAGTCTTGAACAGTATGGAACAGTATGGGCTAAATTTGGCCGGCCTCGGAGCACTCGTTCTGCCAAGAATATCGCCGCTGTTGGTGAGGATGTCAAGCTGTCGCCAGAAAAATCGACACAGACGCCGTGCCTCGCAATTAGCCATTAGCCGGTCGCCCCTAAGGCGAATTTTGGTCAAAAACCTGCGCATGTTTCCATACAAAGTCCAGTCTATGCATCAGCTGCTGCCTGCTGAACGCCAAACGCGTCAAACCTACGCCCAAGCCATATTCAATCTCGAGGCCGAAGTGAAAGATTTTTCGACCAAAATCATAATGAGCGATGAGGCTCATTTCCACCTCAGCGGGTATGTTAACAAGCAAAACTATCGCTTCTGAAGCACCGAAAACCCACGAATGATGCACGAGGAGCCATTAAACCTGCTCAAAGGGACTGCATGGTGTGCTGTTCACGCTGGAGGTCTCATCGGGCCATTTTTTTCGAGGACACCGCTGGTCAAACGACAACAGTGGATGGTGCGCGCTATAGGGCCATGTTAGCCGAGTTTTTTTTGCCGCAATTAAATGAATTAAGACTGAAGGACATGAGGTTCAAACAGGACGGAGCAACGGCACACACTGCGCGAACCACAACCGATATTCTAAAAGCGGCGTTCCCGGGTCGCCTCATCTCCCGTTTTGGGAATTAACAGTGGCCCGCAAGATCGCCCGATTTAACCGTTCCAGACTTTTTTTTGGGGTTTTTTGAAGTCCCGTACTAACGTAAGCAAGCCCACTACCCGGGAAGCCCTCAAGGACAACATTCGGCGCGATTGTAAAAATCTGTTGCCCAAAGTTCTCGCCGAAATTATAAAAAATGCCACAAAAACGAGGCCTTATAGCAATCAATTGTAACGGCGCCCATTTGGCCCATATCATCTTCTCGACTTGATTAATTAAATTATAAAGGTTTATATAAAAATAATCAAAAAAGAGAATCGAAGTTTGTCATTTAGAAAAAAAAATAGAACCAAACAACATCTAATGACTTCTTTTGGCCCACCTTGTATTAAACCCCGAACGGGAACCTTAAAAGCTCACATCCGTATCTATACTTTCTGTCAAATTTCTGACAGATTAATTTATACATTTGAATATATGCACGATCTTAACCTACCTTTTCTATATGTCCTAGTCTCTACTTAGTTTATAAACCTCCATATACTGTCGCCTTTATTATCTTTTCTTTGGCCTTTTCTTAACCCATTTTCCTTTCAATTTCTTGTTATAATCAAAAAAAAAAAAACTTTGAAAAATTGCCAAGTACAAATAATTTATGATGCTGTCATAAAGTTCAGGGTTGTTAAAACGAAAGTGAAATTTAAAACTGCCAAAAAAGCAAGAACAAAAATAAAAATAATAACAAATGAATATAATTATGAATGTGTCAGAAAAATAAAAGAAACATTTGCATAAAAGTTACAAATATAAATATTTAAATCAAGAAAAAAATTTACAAAAATATTAAATTGCTAATAAAATATGTATGTTTGTAGTAAATATGTAGTTCTATAGCAAACTACCCGCTACTTTATAAGTTTTTAAATTTTAAGTACCCTAAACAAAGTACTAAATGCAGTTAAAGATTTTCTTTTGACTTTTTAACTTTTAATTTCATTAAACATTTTATTATGTTAGTCTGGTATTAGTTTAAGGCTTTGCACTCCTTTTGCTTGTACATGATATGATCAATAATATTCTTTCAACTTACATAAAAGAAACTCCGTTTGCTTTTCTGAATAACATGAAAGTTAAATAAGTAATGTTTACAGACAAAAGCACTACTACCGTTGAAAGAGTACTGATGACGATGCCGCATAGACCCGTAGGTGGCATCAAATTATTAGAAATATCTGCGAAAAAATTGCTATAGAAATCCTGCAAATTGCCCGATAACTGAGCGAGATATTAGTCAAAAACCAAGACTACCTCTATTTATTTCTCTAATATTTGTACAAAAAAACCTCTACTGCTTCCCTGGAGTTGCCCCTACACTAGTTCAATGTAAGACCGACTCCCATAAATATTTTCTCACGAAACTTTTTGTGAAACATACTTGGCCTCTAACAGGATTGCCATACAAAGTTCGAAAAAATTAGGGTAAAAACCCCTACAACTTTACCGGAGTCGGCCTTAAAGGAATAAAATGTATTACAGAGACCAACTAGTTTTCCCTCCCAAACATATTCCTAAAACACACTTACCCCCTATCATCATCACCTAAAGGGGTTGCCACACAAAATTTACAAAAAAGATGTAAACACGCCCATTACTTTCTTAGAGTCGGCCTTAGAGAAATAAAGTGTAGGACCGACCCCTATTATTTTTGCCTCCCAAACATATTCCGAGAAAATACTTACCCCCTATCTCCATCGCCCAAGAGGGTTTCTATAGCAAGTGTTGCGAAATTGTAATAAATCCCCCCGTACAGCTTCCAGGGTGCCCGCGGATAGGTCAAATGTAGCACTGACCCCAACACCCCCTTGGGAGGTTGCTAACAAAATTAGAAAAAAAAATTAGAAGAAAACCCCCAAAACTTCCCCGTAGTCACCCGAAGTGGAGTAAAATTTGATACCCACCACTATTTAAAAATTAAAATTATTTTATAAATAAAAAAAATGGATAAAAATAAAAAAGTTCTGCGTTTTTTGTAATGACAATAAAGGGGGGAAAAAATTTGTTAATTTAAGGATTTTTTAAAGTTTCAATTTAAATGAACTGTTATGTTGATTTAAATTAAAAAGGGGTTTTTGAATGAGAATTCAGTCGTTTTAAGTTACATTTTCAATTAATAATACTTAAAAAAATTTTTTTAATGTAGGACACGTCTAGAAAGACAGGGATGATTGCTAAATTGGCAGACTGCTGTGGCCAGGAGTGACATGAGATCTAAGATGCACAGTTGTTATTTTCCCTCTCACTGCAATATGAGATTTATGACCAGCAAATGGAATGGTAGCACTCCAAATTTGTGTACACTTTGCAAAGATAATAAGGAGTCATAGACCTTAAAACACATTGTGTGCCGCTACAAATCTTCCGGAAAAGTCAGCTAGGGTTTCTACATGTAGGCTAGGGAGCATCATAGGGTTCCGCAAGGGTGTAGGGTGGCTAGGTCATAGGTTTGCCACTTACGCATTCGACGGAATCTAACTTTTTTCTTCTCCCCCTCTCTCTCTCTCTCTTTCTCCCTCTCTCTCTTTCTCCCTCTCTCTCTCTTTCTCTTTCTTTCTCACTCTCTCTCTCTTTCTCTTTCTCTCTCTCTCTCTCTTTCTCTCTCTCTCTCTCTTTGGTCTTACAGTATCTTTTTTACAGTATCTTTCTTCCTTCTATTTTTCCGAAGCGGTTCACAATAATCCAACATGCCTGTGGATAGAAGTAGCGATTATCCTTCTTTACTACCCTGTACAACCTACTTAACCTAACCTTATCTAATATAAAACTCTTTCTCAAAGAAAAGCAGTCACAATATGTTTTAGAATAACTTAAACACCGTTGCTTAACGGGCATTGCCAATTTCGTTATTTATATGCCGACATGATCGATTTCGAACTAGCTTTAATCGAAATTTTTAACAGAGCAAAACAAATTATAGAAACGCGTGTAAGCATATGTTTTATTACTTTCAAAAGATAAACTGCCAAAAGGATATAAGAAAATATAAAAATTAATCGTAATTTAAATGCACAATATTGACTACTTAAGGTACAATTAAGTTTTTAATAAAAATTACAGTTTGATGATAATTATTGTACTTATTTCGTTTGAAGATAAAATGCCACTTGTCTTTTCTAGTGAGTGTAAACAAATCGAAAACTTCAAAACCGTTTTTCTTGAAACGGTTTTTTTTTTTGAATTATGACTTTGTTCTAGCAAAAAAGCGATACGTATCTCGTAATACACGTTATCGTTGCTATTTATACCATAATAATTTTTTATTATTAGTTATGATGATAATAAATAATATTATTATCAAAATTTTGTTATATATAACATAATTGCAACTTAGAAAAGGGGTAAATAAACTCTTTGAGTGGTGCAAAGTTGAATGCGACTTAACCAAGTTACAGTGCAATAAAAAAGTATTTTTTATCTTCAAATTTCATTCTTATCGTTAATTTCAATATTAATGTCAATTAAATTCTTGTTTTCTTTAAATGTTTTATCAATTATAAATTGCAATTTTCATTTCTACTGTGTTTGGCTAAAATTGCAGTTTTTAATTAAAAATTTGGCAAAATTGTGTGCAAATATTTATTAAAACATTTTAGCAAAAAACTTTTGCATTTCAATAAAACGTTAAAATTCAATATTTACCATTGAATTTTTAAATTATTAAAAACATATCATTTCGATTAGATATTATATTAAGAGTAATAAAAGTTTAAACATTAGTCAATTTGCTTTGTTTAATAAAAGGTAAATGTCAAAATAAATAATACTAAAATGCACAATGTTTATCTGTCATTTTGTATGTCAAGTTCATATATATACAGACATACACATACATACATACACATATAAATACATATTATCTTGTGGAGGGTTTTTTCGCAGAAAACACTTGACAAATACATTTCATTGAAAAGCGATAAATTAAGTTGTTTTTTTTTGTCAAACAAAAGTTGAAGAACACCAGTTTAAAACAATTGCAGGGGGTAAACAATTTTTAGCAAGTGTTAGCGAAAACAGTGCATATTTAATTTAAAATTCAAAAGACTAAAGTAAATAATGTGGTGCAATAAATTTGTTTGTTTCTAATTAATATTTGTTTGTCTGCAATTTTTTTAACAATATTAGAACTCTATGCAGTAGGGTAGTTAAGGTAGTCCTGCCGTTCAGCTAATTAGGTTAAAGTGAAAACAAATATTTCTTCTTTTATACCCTTAAAATTAGTGATGAGGGTTTGTCATTCCATTTGTTATTTCTTTAATATCCACCTGTGACCCTATAAATCATATAGTTTCTTGATCCCATTAGATAGAAAAGTGTATTTGCCGATGTCCGTCTGTCCGTTAATCTGTTTTTTAAGTTTTTTAAGCCTCTTGATATTTCACAGACCTGTTTGTGGTATCAAAACATCAGGTATCCTTGCGAGAATTTGGCCACCCCAATTAATTTTTCCTCCTGAACATTTCTGTGCAACATATTAACCCCCTGTCTTCAGCATCCAACAGGGGGCTGTCATATAAAATTCAAAAAAAATTGGGTAAAAGACCCTACAACTTTCCCGGAGTCGCCCTTAGAGGAATAAAATGTATTACAGACCCCCATTAGTTTTCCCTCCCAAACATGTTTCTAAAACATATTTATCCCCTATCTCAATCACCTAAGGGGGTTACCATACAAAATTTACAAAAATTATGTAAAAACGCCCATAGCTCCCCAGAGTCGGCCTTAGAGAAATAAAGTATACGACCGACCTCCATTAGTTTCTCCTCCCAAATATATTCCTTAAATATACTTACCCCTTATCTCCATCGCCTAGAGGGATTTCAATGCAAAGTTTGGGAAATTCTAATAAATCCCCCCCTACAGCTTTTAGGGTATCCGAGGAAAGGTCAAATGTAGAACTGACTCCAACAAGTTTTTCCTTGCAAACATTTTAATAGAACATACTTGCCCCAAACTCTTTTTTTTTTGCTAAAAGTGTATGTCCGTGGCTTCTTATAAACTTACTTAGCCAAGTTAGCTTAATGAAGTCGTGCACAGACTTGCACATGCTTAATGCAAAACCCCTACATAGTCGGGTAATCTCACATACAAAACCAATTAATCTGTTTCTTGATATTCAGGCAGCGATATTTCCGCAAGCTTGACATAGCTCTCAACTACTCAAGCGTACAAGGACTAAAAGTCATAAAGCAGGTGAACATTAATTGGGTTCGAAAATGCAGAGATATTGAGGAGAGTGAGATGGCTAACCAATAAGCAAACTTAGGCCGGGCATATCAGAAAAGGAGAACGACTAAACAACGATGATTGTAGGTTCTTTTATCGGAGAATAAGGAGGCTATTAAGCATATTTTATGTAACTGTTCAGTGCTTGTGGCAAACTATATTGGGTTTTTTCTTTTCCAAAGCCTAAAGGACTTATCTGGGATTCGTAAGATGAAAAAGCCCTAAGGACCGAAAGGTCTTTGTGGGGTCGTCAAGGCCAGTCAGTTAAGCTAAACCTAACCTAATGCCCTGTGAACTCAAAATTAATTTCAATCTTTTGAAACATTGATAAGAAGTTTAATATTGACCAGCACTACGTCTGCAAGTTATAACCAAATTGATTTTGCAATAAATCAATAGTTACACGCACTGCATCACAAGTTGCACCGCCTTTCCTTTGGATTTGTAACTCCCAAAAACTTCTTATTTAAAAACAATGGTGTTAAGACTGAAGTTACATTAAACAATTTTAATTGCAGCAGCTTTCTTTTTTTTTAAGAGACCAAAAGACTATTGATATGTCCATTTAACTCACCATTTCGCTTGCAATTTAAATACCCTGAAATGAAACAAATTCTTAAATTTAAATCCATATTCTTTTACCCTTTAAGACAATAAATCTAGTTCATTGTTAGTTTTTTTTCCATTAAAAAATCTTTATTGTCGTAAAATTTAACTTCCTTTTTCGTATTAATTATAAAACAACAAAATCCTTTCTTTTTCAAGTTATAAAAACAAAATGTCACCCAAGAGTAATTTTCTTTTAATTTATGTTTCATTATACACTTGAGTAAAGGAAGGAAACTGTAACCGACAACCAGTCAACAGACTTGTGTTAGCTTTTGGCTTTTGTTTCACTTGTGTGCAATTTCTTTTACAAAATTTATTTCATTTTTTTATTGTAAATGTAGGCAGACTTGTAAACTCTTGCTGGCAATTGTTTTATTTGTGGTATAAATGTATGAACGTGTAGCAGTTAACTTCTACAAGTCAGCAAAAGGCTTTTCAATGCCTTCATGTATGTTTCAAAGGAATTGTACAAACAGCATTTGTCACTTAACAGACTAATTAATTGTACTTTTATTAGCGTGAAATTAATTTGTTGTATTTGATTTAAAAAATTAACGTAAAAAAATGTATTTCGAGGTTCAATTCCACCAAGTTTCAAAAAAAATTATTTCATAGTTTATCAAAGAAAAAAAACAAGAAAAATTTAATTGACATGCCTGGATTATTTATTTAATTAAAAAACGTATTCTTCTAAATTAAAAGCCTTTGATTAAAAAGCCCTGTTTTTCATACATATCTTTGCGCCTCAGGGCATGCTGTACTTTTTGGCTTATTATCGTTTTAAAGGATAACTAATAAATTGAGAAAAAAAATACTGAAAACCACAAAAATATATACAAATTTGCAAAATGATTTTAATATAGACTACCGGTGTGTCCATGGAACATCGTAGGGGTTTGCTAAATCGACTTTCCTGTCTTTAAATATTTAAAACATTAAATACATTGTGGTATGACAAATGCATATTGGAGAAAAATTTTAACCGAAATGAAAAAATTATGTTAAAAGGAAGTTGCAGTTAATTTTGCTTTTATTAAATTCAAAAATAAAATTTTTGATTTTACAACTTTTTTTTAATTTATTTATTTATTTATTCCCACTAACGAGCCTATAGGGCTTTGAAGAACTTTAAAAGGGAACGTACTCAACATACAGACAAAGGCACACACTGACGTGATTAAATCATCTTCTCTAACAGCTTAAATTCAGAACAACTTTTTACATATATTTTCTATAGTTATAAGCCCAGTTAATAGTAATAAGTTATTAACAAGTGCAGAAGGAACAAAAAACACACATATAAACCTATGTAGCATGGTATGAAGGAAAGCACTGGGTATTGGCATGAAAACAATTATTGTTGTGCCGTAGAACTCTAAGAGCTTTCATTATATAAAAGATATACTTAAATACATTTAATTTGTTTCCTTTTACAATTTCTATCAGCAGGTTATTTATTAAACCGTCATTCATCAGTTTTGCACTTAAACCCTTGTATACGTAAGTACTACATGCTTAAGTTAAACTTGTTTCTTACTGCCAGGAAATCCTTTATTCATATGTATTCGTTAAAAATGCGTGTTGGTTTTTAATCACGCACTTGTTAAAAGTAATTTACTTTTTCTTTGCTACTTTGTTTTATTTCATGTAAAATAAATTTACATAAATATTAAAGTGCAAAAAAAAACAAGAGTAAGAATCTGTGCCGAATCTTATATACCCTTTAATTTTGTCTTTTTCATACCCAGGTATCCGGTCAAGTTCACTTGTCTTCAAAATATAAATATTAAAATAAAATTACATATTTTTGTGTTTTGCTCGTTTTTACGTTTTTTTTTAAAGAAGGCATATCCTTTCTCGCAATTGAAAGAAATTTATTCAGGTCATAAAGCATGTTGCACTTTACACAGAAAAAATTAAAAATCATTTTCAAATAAAAAATTGGTTGATTTGATTAAAAAATGTTTAGATTACAACCTGTCAGGAAATTTGCATATTCAATTAAAAAATTTAATTAAAAAATTTAAAAAAATTTTCAATTAAAAAATAATCGAGTTAATTAAAACCAACAAATCTAAAATTAAATACAAATAAATTAAATTATTACTTGAATTATTATATAATTAAAAAATATATTTTTTTTTTTGGTTTTTTTGTTCGTTTCTATTTATTTTTATTTATTTATGTTTTTTTAATTTAATTACATATGTATGCATGTGTTATGTTTAACTTACATGTAAGTATACATTACAACTCTCAACAACGACTCGAATGGTAGGCCATATAAATGCAAGGCGCTCAGCCAACAAGGCATTCAATTTTTTAAAATGTTAAACTTTGTTTTATTTACATGAAAAAATTCAACTCTAGTAACTGAACTTAAGATGAGCTTTGTAAAGCTAAGGGAAATCAAAAAAGCTTTCGGTGAAATTGCAGCTTTTTTTTGAAGAATTTGTAAATAAGCTTAATTGTTGGCATTTGCTTTCCAAAAACAATTAAAGTTTTAATTGAGACAGTTAAATTTTTAATTAAAAATTAGAAATTTTTTGATTAATGAGTTAATTGAAAAAATTGGAAATACTTTTTTCTGAAATCAATAATTTTTTTCTCTGCCTTATGGCAATTTGCATATTAAGGATATATGGGAAGGACACGTATCTTAAGAGCTTAAGTGTAAAAATTTTAGGTCTGGTCATATTTTATCAATTAGTATACGAGTGGAAAGTTTTTTTTTGTTTATGTTAATTCCTTCCTTCTGTTTTTGGCCACTCATTATATAAATACACTACACGGTGCGACTCCCCTAGTTTCTATTCAACAATTTTGTCAAAATTTAGATATTGTATCACAATTAATTTGTAGTATGTTTAAGGTTCGTAGCTAATTCTGAAATATATTTAGCTTTTAAAAATTTAACAAAATTGTTTCATTTGTAGGGGAGCTGTCACTCCTCTTGCTTTTATCCAATTTTTTTATTCCGAAATAAAAAAAAAATTATACAAAAAGTAACAATTAGTAGGTTTAAAGTCAATAATTTTTGCAGTTTTTGAGGTTTTACACATCAAAAACTTTATGACAATAGCCTGGGACCAATTTCGGTATTCGATTCGAATCGAAATTAAAAGATTCTTATTAAAATTCCCATATTTAAAACAAGAAACTCCATCGATCGAGTAGAATTTCGAATCGAATGTTGCAATTTTCCCCCTGGTTTTAAAGGCGGCTTCCACTCCCCTAGACATTATAGTACAAATTCTTTATAGGACGTTTGAGGTTTGTAGCTGTTATAGCTTCTGGCATATATCGTACCAAAGATTTCATAAATTTGATTGGTTTTGGGGGGATATGACTTCCCTTACTCCTATCCAGCAAATTTTTTTTTCAAAATATAGAAATCTACCAGAACTAACATTTGTCAGGTTTAAAGACGATCATTTAAACGGTCCGTTTAAAAGGGGATTACCACTCCCCTTGCATAAATCTAAGAACTTTTTTGTACATTTTGTAGTACGACTTCAATGTAGTAGGTTGCCTTTAAAGAAACATTAATAATTTAAAAAAAAAGCAAAGAAGCTGTATTTTAATAAAAATCTATTTTCATGGGAAAACATGAGCCTTAAAAAAAACTAAGTTAAAAAAATTTTAACATTTTTTATATTAAAAAATAAGAAATACGCAATTTTTTTTATTACTTTAACTCAATTCTTGCTTAGTTAAAATTTTTGCAATATTTTCTTACTTTAAATAAAAAACACATAAAAATTTTTTCTATTAAAATAAAGAAAACATCAACATTATTTCCCAAACACTTCTTAACATTTCTTATCGACATTTGCTCTCGCTCACCTATAAATTTACAAACATAAAGAAAAAAATATGTTTTAATATTCATAACAGAGTGTTTTATGTTTATTTTTACGTTTATCATGTGTATGTGTGTGCGTGTGTATGTAAACTTATACTAAGTAAGTACAGTGAGTACCAAGGCATATTCATATCAAGAATGATAGACAAAGAGATTGCGACTTGCGCATGTTTGCCTCTCTGATGACGTAGTTTAACCCATGCAAGGGTTGCCTATTCTTTGTATTTTTAAATCATTTAGGGCTTTATTTGTAATGAAAACTTTAATTTGCATGACTAATATTAATGGTCCAAATGAGAATATTTTAAATTTAAAATATGAAAATGAGCGTAATAATTTGTAATGCGTTAATTTTAATGAAATAAGGATGTATGCATGCATGTCTATATAGGTATAATGGATATAATATATTTGGAACCAATTAACAATATATTAAGCTGAAGATACCCCAGAAATTAAGATAACACATTCCCGAAGCCGGTGTCAACCTGGCTACTTACTCAATATTGAATTTATAAAAAGCCCTTTTGGAAGCCAAGAACAAATGTTCGATATAATAGTTTTGTTCATTTTTTGCTGTAAATGAGAAAATTTTTATTGAACTTGAGAATTTGCATTTGAAATTGTGAATATATTTTAATTGGAAATGAGAAAATTCCAAATAAAATTTTATTTAAAATTAGTATGAACGTACATACAATACGTACAACATAAATGCATTCATAACGCAACATAAATAAAAATATGGAAAGGTAAATACAAATCTATGCAGGCAATTTTATTAAATAAGTAGCAGAGATATATTCTGGCCTATCTTCCAGATCCAAACTAAACTAATTTAATGTTGTGATATGCAATCTGTGGTAATAACACACGTTTTTAATTTCTTCTTAAAAGCGAGCCTTTGATCTCCGACATTGGAGAAGATTGACGTGTGGTACATTTATCTTTGCCTAAACATTGTTTTTTTCTCCAACCATATAATTTTATTAAATTAAGCACTGCAAGAATGCGCTTTATTTTTAACGCGTCGATGAAGCGTTTTAAAAATTAGTTGAATACGATGGTGGTAGAAGGCATTTTATAAAAACAAATCTTGATTTAATATAAAATATTTTTAATTTCAAATTTTTAATTTTTTTTGGTTTTTTTCTCAATATCATGTAAAATTTTCTCATTTTTTATTGGAATTTTCTCAATTACAAATAAAAATTCTGAATTTCAAATGAAAATTCCCAATTTCGTTTGGAATTTTCTCATTAACAATGAAAAATGGCGCAGTAGTATGTTTACGTACCAGAGAATAGCATAATTACGTTTTATCTTGATTTTATCTGGTGTTAAACTCTTAAGCGATTTTAATGAGTTGAACAAAAATCTGCCTCGAATAAAATTATCTTCATTTGATCTATGCGTGAATTTATTCAGTGTGTGAATACTTTTGTCAAAGCTATATCAGTGTTGTCATAAGTTGATAATACAAAGTTTCTAATTGCTTAAAAATAAAGCGCTAGATATTTGAAAAAGAACTAAATCACACTACATCATCTAATTTGAATTTTACCCAAAAAAATTTTGTTTTTTTGTATCCATAAACGTTTAAAATAATATTAACTTTCTGTTAATTATGCATAATGCTGAATCAATTTTAACACAATTATTTAAGCATTTATAGCCACAAGAAAACCAGCACTTAGCACTGTTTTTGAAACCTTTAGTGCCAAACAAGAAATATTACAAGAACTATAGCAAGCCTTTGTTATACACGGCTGGCAAAGTTAAAGAGAAACAACTACGTCAACTTACGTTAAACAATGAGCATGGCGCCAATTTTTGTCTGTTATTCTCATTAGGTGCAACATCCCTAAAAAATTAAGACAGTCATTCTCTTACTCTTTGCTTTTTTGTATGGAGTTTGACACTAAAATTGAAATTATTATTGCTCTAGATTAATTCCTAATTTTGCCGGAAAAGATTTATATGTTATGTGAGATTTGACAACCCTGCACTAAAATCACTTTGACATTTCTCCCAAAAATTAATTTGTCGAATTTCGTTAATTAAAAAAAATTTTTAATTTAAATTTATTAAATATAGTGCAAAAAAATAATAGTTATTATAAAAATTGTGTGCTAAGTGTATTTAAAAGCTATAAGAGCAAAAAAAACGTTTTTAAAATTTCGAAGCAAATCGTAAACATGAAGTGTGCAGTGGGGCAATGCATGCAAAACGGTCAGAAAAATTCAAGTGAGAAATTGTGCTAAAACTAATTGTGAGCGTGTTTTTAACAAATCTTATTTTAGCTGTGTCCTTTTACTCTTTCCCAAAAAACCATGAACAACAAAAAAAGCTTTGGATAAAATTTTGCAATCGGCCTTACAGTAATAAAAAATTTGTTTGGTTAAATTAAAAAATATTTTAATATATTGCTCAAAAATGTAAAAACACTTATGTCTTTCGTTGAAACAAATTATTATATTTATATTTTTATTAAATAAGAATTTTAAAGTGTATTTTTGTCAAAAAATCAAATTCAACAGGACCGAAATAATTTTTCAAGAAAAAAGGAGGAACAATGAAACATCGTAGGGTCAAGTAAAGGTCACCATTTTGATAGTATTAAACTATATTTGTTGAATATCATGATCTCTGTTTTTTTTTTTTTTTAGTAGGACGGTCATTTTTTTAATTTTGATAAAAACGGGTAACAACGATAATTATTATTTTTATAGATAAGTTTAAAAAAATAATATTTTTTATTTTTTGATTTTCATTTTTTCATTTTAACAGTCATTGGTTTTAAATACTTATTGAGGCACACATGTAAAAATAAAAATACCTTTATAAATGCTTTCTTACAATGTAACTTTTTACATTAAAGATTATCTTTTTTTCTTTTCTTGAACAAAATGTACATGAAGGCATTTTTCATGATATATGCATGTAAGTATGAACTTGAATGAAAATTTTCGGTTTTTAACGAACTGTGTAGAAAAGTAGTCACTTCAACTCGTTTTGTCAACAAACAAAAATTTTATTGAAGGAATATTAAAAAAATTGCATCATGTAAATGTAATCTTATAGTTTCGATTTTTTATTGGTTTCAAGTGTTTGTCTATATGAAAAAAGTTTACAAATAAACTACTAAATTTTACGTGTTTTTGTAAAAAAATTAACGAATAGTGTGTGAGTGTTTATATTTAAAACAAAAACAAATGTTTGTTTTTTTTTATATATATCCCTGAAGGAAACTTGGGAACAAGTGTCCCCATGTCAACACTTTTATCGACTATTATGTTGCCTTTTTGGCGACATTGTCAACAGTACGTCTACAGTTTTATATTAAGCTTTGATAAGAAGAAAAGAAAACTGTCAGCGGCAAATTAATGCTTCAGTTTGCCGTCAAATGCAAAAATGTATCAGCAACATTATGGTCTTTTTTATTTTTTCTGCTTTGCTATAAAAGTGATTTATATACACAAATCATAGTCATAGTTAATCGCTGGTTTCAATGTGTACATATGACCCCAAAAGAAGCACCTTGTCAATAGTACCAATGTCAGCAGTTAATTTTTTGTTAATAGCAAAGAGCATTGTCTGAGGTATAGCTTAACAGTAGTACTGGTGACAATGTCAGTAGTGAGTTTCTAGTGATTCTCTATTGACATTTCCTGCAGGGATCTTACAAATTTTTTTTACCAAAACAGGCAGCAAATTAACACCTGCTGCTAAAAACTTTTTTAAAAATCTCTTGTATATGAACACATATTATTTTTTTTCTTACCTAAGGTATGGGTTACCAAGTTTTTGTAAATAAAATCAAAATTTTTAAAACAAACTTTCTTTTTAAATATTTTTAGCACACAAACGTTTCGTCCATATTATGAAAAATATCTTTATAACGAAGAAATTTTTTAAAAACGCATTAAAAAATTAGATTTGTTTTTTGGCCTTATGTTTTTGTTTGTTAACTTTACTTGAAAATCTGGTCACACCGAATAAAATATATAGGGAGAGAATTTGCTTATTACATTTAAAACAGAAAGATTTTGAAATAAAATTTAAAATATGAAATGGGTAAGCTAGAAGTATTTTGGTTTGTGTGGATAAACCTTAGAATAAGATCGCTTAATGCGGAAATCAAGCAAAACACAAATAACCAAAAACGAAAATTTAGTAAAACAATAAACTAATTTTAAATGTTTTAATTTTTTTTTCTAAATGTTATTTAATATTATAAATTATTTGAACATTTAATTTTTTTATAACACGATTAACAAAAAACATATTAGAAAACATTTTCTCCAAAAGTTAGGAAATTGTCCCACTGTTATGTTTACATTATTTTTAAATGAGAGACTGTTTCGTGACGTCATTTGACCACATGCGCAGAAAATGCAAGTTTTCAATTTGTTATGTCGTAACCTTGTTATTTATTAATCTTGATTCATATAAGGTGGTCTTATTAAAAAAATTAAGAGAGTCGTTCTCTTACTCTTTATTTTTTTTATATGAATTTTGACACCAAAATTGAAAAATTTTTCGAGTTTAGTGCAAGGCATATCGATACAAGGTAGCCGCAATAAAAAAATTAAGAGAGTCGTTCTCTTACTCTTAATTTTTTTTACATGGAGTTTGACACTAAACTCGAAAAATTTTTCAATTTTGGTGTCAAACTCCATATAAAAAAATAAGGAGTAAGAGAACGACTCTCTTAATTTTTTTAATGCGACCACCTTATATAAATATGCCTTGGTTTAGTGTTAAACTCCATGTAAAAAAAATTAAGAGTAAGAGAACGACTCTCTTAATTTTTTTATTGCGGCTACCTTGTATCGATATGCCTTGGTGCAAGGCAAATTTATATAAGGTGGTCTTATTAAAAAAACTAAGAGAGTCGTTCTCTTACTCTTTATTTTTTTTATATGAATTTTGACACCAAAATTGAAAAATTTTTCGAGTTTAGTGTCAAACTCCATGTAAAAAAAAATAAGAGTAAGAGAACGACTCTCTTAATTTTTTTATTGCGGCTACCTTGTATCGATATGCCTTGCCTTGGTGAGTACATTAGGCTTATATCGTCGACATGAGTAAATTATAAAAACAAAGATATTTGTTTGTTTGTTGCTACTACTGTGTTGTTGTTGTGTTTGTTGCTGTTGTCTCTATCCTAGTTTGTTTTTATTTACATACAATCAGTGTGACCAGATTTTCATGCAAAGTTAAAGCTAAATCACGTTTAAAAAACAGCTAAAAAGAGCTAAAAACAAAAACTTAAAGCCAAAAAATAAAGCTAAATTTTTTAATTCTTTTTTAAGAAATTTCTTCGTTATTTAGATATTTCTCATAATATGAACGAAACGTTTGTGTGCTAAAAATATTTGAAAAGAAAATTTGTTTTAAAAATTTTGATTTTATTTACAAAAACTTGGTAGATCCATTCCTTAAGTAAGAAGAAAAACAATATGTGTTCATATAAAAATTTTTTAGAAGCAGGTTAATTTGCTGCCTGTTTTGGTAAAAAAAAAACTAATTTGTAAGATATACATATGTATATTAAAAAAAACGAAAATTTGTTTTAAATATAAATTACTCACAAACAATTCGTTCATTTTTTTACAAAAACACGTAAAATTTTTTAATTTTATTACAAACTTTTTTTCATAAATACAAGCACATGAAAACAATAAAAAATCGAAACTATAAAATTGCATTTTCACGATGCAAATTTTTTAATATTCCTTCAATGAAATTTTTGTTTGTTGGCAAAACGAGTATAAAGAGACTACTTTTCTACACAGTTCGTTAAAAATCGAAAATTTTTATTCAAGTTACATAAGTACATACATATATCATGAAAAATGCTTTGATGTAAATTTCGTTTAAGAAAAGAAAAAAAGGTAATGTTTAATGTAAAAAGTTACATTGTAAGAAAGCATTTTTGAAAGTATGTTTTTGTACATGTGTGCCTCAAAAAGTATTTAAAACCAGTGACTGTAAAAATGAAAAAATTAAAATCGAAAAATAAAAAATATAATAATTATTGTTATTATCCGTTTTTATTCAAATTAAAAAAATTACCGTCCTGCTAAATAAACGAAATTTACAAAGAACATGATTTTCAGCAAATATAGTTTAATACTATCAAAATGGTGCCTGCTTTTTTCTTTTAAAAATTATTTCGCTCCTGTTTGATTTGATTTTTTGACAAAAATATACTTCAAAATTCTTATTAAATAAAAATATTAATATAATAATTTGTTTCAACGAAAGACATAAGTGTTTTTACATTTTTGAGCAATATATTAAAATATTTTATAATATAACCAAAAAACGGAAAAAGTTTTGTGTCGCATTTGGATTTTTTTTAAATTGCCGCATTTAAAAGTATTTGTTTTGGAAAAACAAATTCTTACGTTTTTTTTTGTAATACCATACCTTCTTTATATCTTTGTTTTATTGAAGTTTTGTGCTGTTTCACGTTTTTTAAATGTCGCTAAGAAGTAAATTATTAAACAAAACAATGGTTTGGAAACTGTAATGTTGTAGATTCGAAGAAAATTTGGAGCTTGATACCTTTCAGTATAATTGAGATATATACCAAAAAATATAGTACGACAAATTTTTTACCTTTTATCTAGCTCCAAAAATTAGTAAAAAAAGCTAAATTCAATTTTGAAAAAAAGCCAAAAAAATGCTAAAGGCTAAATGTAAATATTTCGGACTAAATGAAGCAAAAATAAAGCTAAATTTAGCTCTAAAAAAGCTAATATGGCCACACTGCATACAATATAATGGCTGAGAATATTATAGTATTTTCTCTTAACATCATAAAATAAACAACAACACACACACACATACATACATGCATTTGTATGAACACATGTGTGAGGGTGTTTAAATTGTGTATATAAATTTGCTTATAAAATTGGAATAGGAGTTTATCTTATTATTTGTTGTTTGTCGTCCTTTGGTTTTATTAGAGAAAGGATGCTTTTGAACAACAAACACACGTTATTATGTGATTAAATTGTAAGGTGAGGTTTGTGCTTTAGAAAATATTTTTATACTTCATTACAAATCTACATATTTACATTAATAAATAGTTTACGTGTATATAAAAAGGGGGCTGCATAAATTTTTAATAACTTTCAAGGTGCGGCTAAAACTTAAAAATTTTAAAAGAAAGAAATGTCAGAAGAAGGAGAGAAATATATACGCTTAACAGCAAATTTGTTTTATTGCAAAATTTTTTTAAGGAACATTTTAGGTAAAATATTTTATGTTGAACAAATTTACATTAAAACCAAATACCTTTTTAAAATAAAACTAAAAAAAAATGTAAAAAAAATATTACTTTCTGACATCAGCCTTGTGTTTTGAGAAAATCAGCCTAAAAATTAAAATATTCGTAAAAATAGGTCTGATCCGGTGGGTTTTAACTTCTACAAATGTTAACAATATTTATTTTTATAAGTTTGTCATTCCGTTTGTAATTTTTTTAGTATCCATCTGTGACCCCATAAAGGACATATTTTTTTGGTCCTTATAGATAGGCAAGCGATGTCCGTCTGTCCGTCTTTTTGTTGAAATAAAGTTTTAAAGCCCCTTAATGATTCTCGGGCCCATTTGTAGTATCAGAACATTAGGTATTCTTGCGAGAAATTATGGAAATCCTGCAAAATCACCCGATACCTGACGGAGATATAACTGGCAATCATGACTACCTCTGTTTAATTCTCTAAGATTTGTGCATAAAAATTTTTACAACTGCCCCTGAGTTGCGCCTACACGCGTGGAGCATTTTTATGAAACATGCTTGCCCCTGCCTGCCCTTAGCGGGTTGCCATACAAAATTTGAAAATAATAGGGTATAAGCCCCTACAACTTTCCCGGAGTCACCTCTAGAGGAATAAATGTATCACAGACCCCTATTAGTTTTCAATTTCAATAAAATTCCTAGAACATACTTACTCCCTATTTCCCTCACCTAAGGGGGTTGCCATACAAAATTTACAAAAATTATGTAACAAAGCCCCTTACTTACCCTGAGTAGGCCTTAGAGAAATAAAGTGTGCGACAGACTCCTATTAATTTTCCCTCCCAAACATATACCTAAAACATACTTACCTCCTACCACCATCGCCTAAGAGGGCTCCCAAGAAAATTTTAAAAAATTGGGGTAAAACACCCTACAACTTCCCCGTAGTGACCCTAAGAGGGTTGAAATATGACACCGACCTCTATTTAAAAATAAGAAATATTTCATAAATAGAAAAAGCGAAACAACTTTTAGACCTTATAAATACATGCCTTATTGCATAACTTCACGTTGTGAAGGCCATATAAGATTCGGTGCAGCCGAATATAGCGCTCTTACTTGTTCTTTTTTCATATTTTTCACCTTTTTCATATTATAAATCATATCGATGCTTTTAATAAAAAATAAATTAATAATAATTTTCTTTTTTTAATTAAAAAAAAAATAGTTTTTAGTTCTTTCTAGTTTCCCCTTGTTTACCCCCTTAAACAAATGCCTTTATAAGGAGTTTAAACAGGGCTTATCTGTCACTTAACAAATTGAAATAATATTATGACAGTTACAAATACATAACTTGTCCATTTCTAAAAGTATATACCAGTACAAGGTGTTATACATAATAGAGGTCTGCAGCAGATAAGTTTTCAAAAAACTTTTGAAATTTGATGTAAAAGAGTAGGACTCGCAGTGTGAGAGCACGGAAGATAGCTTAAACGTAGTTTGTCAAATACAAATATTTATGAATTTGGTATAAGAAAAATACTTTAGAAAGTAAATGTAAATAAGAAAGTACTACAAATAAAAACTGCAACAAGTTCTTGTTCCAATGTGAGACGTTTTATGTACGTTTTGTTATTTTAAAAAAGGAAGAGCAGGTTATGTTGTCATTATAATTCCTTAAAGCTGCTTAAATCCACTGGCTAATGGGTAGAAACTCTGTGCTACGTCTGGATTGTAAACTTCTACTCTACAACTCGATTTTAAAATCAATTTGGTGCCCCGGTATACAATTATGGGGCACTGCTTCCGCCTCCAACATAGAAAAAATACAACGTCGTCAAAACAAAATCCTAAGAATGATAACTGGTGCTCCTTGGTATGTTAAAAACAGCAACATCCACAAAGATCTGCAAGTTCCACTAGTTAAATGCGAAATTTTTAATTATGTGGACAAGTATTTAAACAAGGTGGAAATACATCCAAATCCGCTCGCTCGAAACATTTTGCAACATAGTGGACACACTCGTCTGAAAAGAACGGATACTATTGCACTAAGATGAAACTGCTGAATTAATTAATTTCATTATGTGAACTTGAATTTTAGTCTGGCACTGGCTGGTCTAATAAAAATTAAATAGTTTTAAGATTTGAATATTTATTGTTAGTTCGCCAAAGGCGAAGATTCAATAATAAAAATATGAAAACAAAAAAAAAATAAAAAAATTATGATTCCTTAAGAAATATTGTTCATGTTTTGTTATTGTAACCACGATAAAAAAATAAAAAAAAGAACTAAACTAACCACCAAATGTAAATTATATTTGTTCCTGATGACCTACTTTTGCGAGAACGGATATAGCTGTAGTTGATACATACTTCCGTCATCAACTCAAACTTTTTCGGCAGAAAGGAAAAAAAAAACAAGAAGTCAAAAATAAAAAAACTCTGCAAGTAGCAGCGAAGTTCATAACAAAAAGTATTAATCATTTCGAGACACTACAAATAAGAGTTGATTTTTTAAAATACTCAAGTATACAACAAGTTCAAGTATATTCGTGCAGCTCTCTAATGCATAATAAAAACCCCCCCAGAGATAAAAAAACAAAATGCGAATAGCTTAAGTGTTTGTAATTAATTTGATATTCAAAATGTTTTGATTTAAGGAAGAAGCATGTCGGTACAAAGAACCTTTGAAAGGTTAAACAAAAATAGAATAAATATTTTAAAGGTCACTAAACTAACGAAACTATACATTATATGATAAGAAATAAAATTGAAATTTAGTTTTTTTTTTGATAAAAAACCTTAAACTTATTTAGTTGAAATTATTATAGAAATATAAAAATCTCTTTCATAAATTTCAACAATAGCAGAAATCAAAACGGAAACAAAGTGTAGATAAAATTTAACAAAAAAAAATCTAAAGTCTACAATAGTAATCACTCTTGTGCAAGTTATGATGTATTTGTGTATTTATTATACATAAAAATAAATCACATTTTATTATAATTTAACTCTTAACTGTACAATTGTTCACATATTTAAGTGATAAAGAAAAATGTCGCACTTTTACAGTGAGAGAAAAAGGTCAATCAAGAAATGGGACAAAGAATTACAATAAAAATTGTAATCAAATGCTATAAATAGATCTTAAAGATTTTGCAATGTTTTTATGTTTATGGAAGGCTACACTTTTTATTTATCTTAACAGGGTGTCACGTAAATTGAGGAAAGATTTTGATTAAAGATAAACTTTATAAAAAAAAATTAATAAAATCAAAAAACCAACTATAAATAATACACAAAAATTAATAAATATGCGTTTTTATAAAGTACTTAATAATTAGAGCGTGGTTAGTAAAAAGAAAGCAAAAATGGATCGGTCTTTTTGTCAATGAACATACGAAAGATTTTTGTTAGTTTTTTTTTTTTAATTTAATATAAAAAATCAAAAAAATGCTTCAGAAATGGGCTAAACAAAAAATATGTTTCTTAAAGCAAAGATATGCCAAAATATGCCCAAAAAAATTAATGGAAAAATTTTGCGAAAATTCTGAAACGGATGGGTTTTCTTCAAAATAAACAGTTATATAAAAAAGCAAGAACTTACAAAAGGCGGCAATAAACACTCAAAAGATTTGTTGTAAGGTTTTTTCAAATTACATACATATACAACATTTAACAGATATTTTAAAAATAAGTTTTGCAAAAAAAATATGCTCTTAAAGAAAAAATATGCCCTAAAATGCCCTTCAATAACAAAAATTCAAAAATATGCCCTAAAAATTGATGCTAAAATGGATGAATAACAACATTATACAGTGTGCGACAAAACATATGCACGAACTTCTGTTAAGTAGAATATGTCTCAAAAACAAAAGCATACACATTTGGATTTGGACTGAATTAGGTTTGATAAAATTTCTCCAGAAATTTCATTCCAAGCAACTTCCACCTGGCGGAAAAGTTCTTCCTTATTTCTGCAATTATCACGGTTAATTTTACGATCTTTAATATCCCATAGATTTTTTATGGAACTGAGATCTGGCGATTGTGCTGGCCATTTTATAACATTTATTTTATTAACTGCAAACCACTCTTTGATGCGTTTAGCCGTGTGTTTAGGATCGTTGTCCTGTTGATACCTCCACTTAAGCGGCATTTCCTTCTATGCCTGTGGTGGCATTATGTTTTGTAGGATATCCTTGTAAACGAATTGATCCATTACGATATTTATTTTATGAACTGGTCCGATTCTAAGACCAGAAAAGCCTCCCCAGACCAATACATTTCCTCCTCCATGTTTTACCGTACCTTTGGTATATCGAGGGTTAAGGCGTTGTCCTTTTGGTCTACGTACCAGCCTAAATCCATCAGAACTTTTAAGATTGAACGTAGACTCATCAGAAAAGAGTACGGTTTTTCATTAGGTTGTGGTCCAGTTGATGTGCTCCTTTGCAAATTCGTTTCTTGCTAATCTGTTTTTGGCAGAAATAAATGGTTGTTTTGCACTTCTATATGATTTTAATCCACCTTCAACATATCGTCTTTGGATGGATCTAATCGAGACATTAAAGTTAAACTGACTTGCAATAGATCTTGCTGAGATAAATGGATCCTTTTTTATTAACCGCAGTATTGCCTGGTCATCCCGTTTACTGGTTTTCCGGGGTCTACCACCTCTGTGTACGGTTGCTAACGATCCTGATGATTGGAAAGGGCTTACAATCCGAGAAGTGACACTGTGGTGAATTCCAAATTTATTTGCAATCGACGATACTAATTCCCCTTTATTTTAATCATTTATAATTTTTTCTTTTCAATGATCGGAATATTTGCTGTAAGCCATTCTTTTTTTAAAATATTGCAAACTATGACCGATGACTTTGGAAGAATCTAAATAATAATAAACCCGTACCAAATTTTTCAAATTATTCCGTTAAAATTTAAAAATTGTGCATCTCATTAAACGATTCTTTTTGTTGATAATTTGTTAGAAAAAATGAAGAACATAAATTCCAACCACTTCGTGCATTTGATATGTCGCATGTAATATAGCGGTTTTGTAAATTTATTATTAATTTTTTTTTTGTTAAACATTTGTTTTTCTTTGTTTTGTCTTGTGTTAGTAAGAGGACTCTATTATCATTCCAAAAAAATACGAATGAAATTTTCTATATTATAAAAATATCTGATATCTATCTCGTGCATATGTTTTGTCGCGTACTGTATATTAACCGCACAAAAAAAATGTTTTTAAATATTTTTGGTTGCCCTGGTAAAAATAATGGGTTTCGCTACAAAATAAGTACATAATTAAATAATATAAAGCAAAAACTTTCAGAAGGCTTCAATGAACACCCGAAAGATTTGTTGCTAGGGGCTTTCAAATTAAATAATAAAAATACAAAAATTTATTAAAACAGGTTTTACAACAAATATATGTTCTTAAAAGAAAAATTTTCTAGAAGATGCTGTAATATGCAAAATATGGAAAAATATGCCTTAAGAAACGGATGAATAGCAACATTATAGGTTAATGCGATGCACAGAAAAAGTTCTGTTTTTGCATACTTTTGGTTGCCCTGATAAAAATAATGGCTTTCGCTTCAAAATAAATAATTAAATAAATAAAAACAAAAACTTACAAAAGGCGACAATAAACACTTGAAAGATTTGTTGCTACAGTTTGCCAAATTATTTATAAAAAATTCAAAACATGTTTTGAAAACAGGTTTTACAAAAAAAAATATGCTCTTAAAGGAAAAATATGCCAAAATATGCTGTTATGTGCAAAAATATACCCTAAAAAATCGATGCTAAAATTTTGCAAAAATTCTGAAACGGATGAATAACAACATCATAGGCCAATTAAGGCGACGGATAGAAAAAATATGATTTTTTTTTTAAAATTCAAAAAATTATTCTTTCTTGAAAAATAAAGCTCAAAAATAATTATTAGTGCATTAGATATAACTTTCAAGCTTGCCACTAAGCAATTTCATTGTAATATTTACGTTTTGAAAACAACTTAAAGTACTTTCACACGATATGTAAATAATACATGACTTGTCACTTTTGCAATCCACATGTAATTGCGTATGTCTGTCAAAATTGTCATTTTATAGTTGGTTTATAATTTTTGCTTTCACACGTACGTATGTTAATACATCTAACATAACCTCTTAACAGAAATAAACAAAAAAATTTTCATCGCTTTTGCTTATCCCTTTTAAATTCTATATTTTTTTGCTGCTGCCTTTTCTACATATTTTACTCTCAGTGTATAAAATACTTTCAAATCTGGATTTTACTTGTTTCATATACATTTTTGTGTAGTTTTGTTTTCAACGACATCTTCTTTAAGAAAATCCTTATTTAAAAAAAAAACAAATATGGTGATTGTTATCAACACACTCGAGTTCGGTCAAGAAGGCCCTAAAGAAATCTTGAAAAACTTGAGCTTAGATTTCACAAGAAAAACATTTGATGAAATAATTATACAAAAAATGAAATTTCAAAATAAAACAATTATTTTTTGAATTTCAATATTTTGTCAAGAAATAATAAAATAAATTGAAGTCCTTTGTTTATCAAGTTTTTTTTGGAAAATTCGGCAACAATTATTTTTTCCGGTTCCTGGATGTGAACCGTCTAAATTAATTACTTTTAAATAATAAAAGGTGATATAAAACAACAAATTTAAAATTTGAGAAACAAAAAACATTTGTTACGACTATTTTTCCAAATATTTGCCTAATGTGAATTCAGAACAACAGAATTTTGTTAAATAATTTTTATATTAAAATTTTCAACAAACAATGGTTTTTTCAAGATCTTTGACTAAGTAAGGCAAACATCCAAAAAAAGTTTTTGTTTTAAATAGGGTTTTAACGAAACTTTCATTTAAAATCAGTAGTTAAAATCTTTTTTAAATTAAAAAATTTGTAAAATATTTTACAACTACATTCAAGGTTAAAAACTTCATCCTTTCAACACTTATCGATTTAAATTTATGCGATAAAAAAACTCTCCAACTAAAAGTAAAAAAAAACTTTTTTAAATGTTTCTTCTCTATGCTAAAAAGTCCAGATGTCTCTAAATAAAAAAAGGGAAAAAGTCCTCATACTTTTGAGTTGCATATAAATGTTATCATTTTGTCATATTTCTGTCGTCGGCGAGTGTTTCTCAACACCCTTTTATTTCTTTTCTGTTTCTGTTTTTCGCTACTTAGTACAGCCGGCTTTATTCTATGGATTTACATACAATATGAATGCATTAGTGTTAAAACAACATATGGGTTTTGTTAAGTTTTGGTTTTTTTTTTTGTTTTTTTTTTTAATATTCAAAGTACAGAGAGGGGGAACGCACACTTCTTCTTAAATTTTTCACATTTAGTTTGAAAATGCTTTTCTAAGCTTTGCCTTTCCAACAGAGTTTCGGTCGTTCCATTTTGCGTTTTTCTGTAAGATTATGTTCAAACGCCTTTTTCGCTGAAGTCCGCAAGCGACCATGCCTCTGCATGTTCATCTGATTAATCCATAACAGCAACTTTTATCAAGCATTATTTCTCCCTTTATTTCTAAGCTGATGGGCCACCCTACTTGAACAGCTGATCGACAGCTGACATTTCCTCAAGGTATTGAACCAACAAGATCCTAATCCTGCGTTAGGAGTCTACAATATCTCCTTCGCAAAGAAAAAATAAACATCGTCGCCCCTGAGTCATAAAACCCCCAGGTAGTGCGGCAACTCTCTACGAAGTGGTATTAACCCAGAGCTCCATGACTCTGACCTTCACCGCAGAGTCTATACTTTAATTAAAGAACTAAGGTGGATCACGAAATAGGCAAATAGACCCCTTAGTTCCCCTCAATACTCCTGTGTCCCGGTCACAGTTTATGTGCACTTACAGCACATAATCTAGCAAAGGATTCTTTGCACGCCTGAACCATTGAAGAGGAAGAAAGGTTTGAGAAAGTATAAATAAATATGTTTACCTAGGAAAATCAAGATCTACGGACGATTTGGCTGCTAGAATCTTTGCCTAAAATACACTGCAGTGGTCAGAAGGACTCCTTGATACCCACCCAGTTCACGTCCATTATGGACCCATCCATAAAGAAGCTACATTTTCTGTGATCTGGGTGAAGGCCACCATAATTTGTATGCTACTACGATTCACAAAAAAATGTTGTGGACATTACAAGCATAATGGAAAATAAAATTTTCTCTTTAAAAAAATAAAATTATTGTCACCTTGTACCTTGCCCAAAAATTTCATTGTCACCCACCATTCAAACAGAAAGCAAGCAAGTACTCTAGATCAATGTCAGCCAAGAGTGTCCCTGGGGGCCGAACACTAATCGGGTTTTCCATGTACACAACACGAGAGCCTACAAAAAGCCATAACAAAGAAAGTAAAGCAAAAGTAACAACAACAACACAGGACAATATTGCATTGTTTTTTTTTTTAATAATAAACACAGTGAAAAAGCACCTATACATTTTCATAAATCATCCTCTCTAGTTGGTCAACGCTGCTCTTGATATGTATGTGAAAACATAAATACATATGCATTAACTTTTACTTTTTTTTAATACTTTGTGTTCATGGTCCACCGATAGACAACAATAACACACCACATTACATTTACAATCATCTCTTTGTTTTTCGTGAAACAAAAGGGTTCCAAAATTCGAAAAAATCTCAATGATTCACTAAAATCTGTTTAAAATGTTTGAGTTTGGTTTTAAGTTGCTTTTGGTTTATTTTGTCTGTCCATCTGTCTGTCTGTCTGCCTTTATTACAAACAATGTGTTTTAGTGAAAAGAGGAAAATGAACAAAAAAAATTTTGAAAAGAGGTTATTTGGCATGAAAAAAAGCAAAAAGTTTTATTCTTAAATAAATATACCAAATTCCATACGTTTGGCTTTTTCGATAAATTAAAATAAATAAAAATAATAAAAAATTTCAATTAAAATACCTTTGATTGTTTATGGTTAATGGACCTTCATATTCAAAAAAAAAATTTATTATATAAAGTATTAATAATTTTTGCTTAAATTTGAAACTTTAAAACTTTGTTAAATAAATACTTATGCCTTCAAAGTCAAAGGTTTTTTTTATAACTTAAAATACTTTAGAAAAAAAGTGCAAAACTTTCGTATTTGGGCCGGCAAAATATTTTTTGTTTATTATAAAAAAAATTGTAAACTCACCTTAATTTTAGTGTTCTATACACACAGCCACACACACATACTCATATGCAGACGCCAAAAAAAAACAAATATACGAATAATGCAGCAACAACATTTAAAAACTTTTTTACAGAGTACATTCACTTTTTTCAACCAATTTACATTTTATTTTTATTTATTTTAATATGCACAAACTTATATTTTCGTTAATATACTTCTATATATTTGATGCGCTTTAAATAATATTTTTAAAACACTTTAAACTTAAATTAAAATTTTTTATAATTTTTTCAGAAAACCCCCACAAGTTCAAAGAAAACTCCATAATTAGAGCGACACAATAAAAACACAACTGAACTTTGCCGTAATTGTTTATAAACATAAATGCACTTTTCTCTCTCAACGTAAACAGTTTTTACAAAAACAAAAGCAAATCACTGTTTTGGGGAACATTGTTAAAGAAACCAATAAGAAATTGTTTACTTCAGGGATGGAAATTGGGAATTTTTTAAAATAATAGTAAAACAAGTATTTCTTTAATTCAAGGCACATGTTCAATTTTTTACATTTTTTTTTAATGGTTTTTATATAAATTTTTTTTAACTTTTTAAGCGTTTGTTGTAGCATTGAACTAAAATGGATATTACAATTTTTATTTCGAATACATATTTAATACTAAAATTTCTGATATTTTTAATTTTTATATTATAGGGTCAGTTTTTTGGCTGCAAGAGTTAACTGATATGTAACTTAAGGGCTGTATCTTAAGTGGTTTTTTTGGTTATGTTACGGGTCGTTATTTATGTGTATGTGTGCCATATAGCAAGGCCCTTATCCATTTTTATAGACTTTAACCCAAAGGTTCATTGTTATTATTTAAAATTATTACATAAAACATTAATGTAATTGTTACTTTCCCCTCATAAGGAATTGTTTTTAAGATTACTTTTGAGTTAGTCGATTGGTAAAAAATTCTGCATAATTTTCAAAAGTGTAAACTAGAAAATATCGTTACTTTATAAATAAAGGTCGAGTAGCTAGGATATAGTCAGTTACAGAGAAGGTTCTCAAGGGAAAACCACAAAAGTTTTTTTACCTTTCTTTTTTATGTGTTTAACAATTTTTTAGAGCTTTCAGATGTATTCTATATCGATTTTATAGACAATTGCAATCTTAAACAATCAATTTCGGTTGGCAACTGAACGAGATATTAGCAAAATCTTAAGGTTACCCCATTCTTTTCGATTAAATTGAGGAAAATTTGTTTTAAATCTCGGTATCAATGATTAATACATACTTTCAAAAAAATTTTCTTGGCCATTATCTAAGTTTTGATACAACTTACCTAGAAAATTATAACAGTTATCGACTCAAAATGATTTCATGACAATGTTTGTAGTTTTAAAAACAAACATGGAATTAAAGCACAGGCAGTAACTAGTAGGCCACATACAAACGGACCAATTCAATGAAGTTTTCTAAACGGCATTCGTGGAAACTATAAGTTATCGAACTTTAACCTGCCACAAAATAATTTGATTACACTGACCATATTTTGATACACAGTTTTAAATCGTACGTTTGATACGCGGTCTCTTTGAAACTTTTACAATTTTTGACTCCCAACTACTGAAAACAAGTTTTGTAATAATTTTTACATATGTATAAAGGAAAATAAAAATGAACTCTATACAAAGACTGGTAAGTTTTAATTGTTGTTTTAAGTGTGACTGGTCTACAAAATTAGGCAGCGTTTTAACTTGTTATTATCCCTAATAATAAATTAAATTATCGAAATAATTTTTATAATAAATTTTTAAAAATAAATATTTACTCATAAATAATATTTATTTGCTTAAAAACATTATATATATAATGTTTATTTACTTTTCCATCCCTGAAATGCAGATTCAGTTGTAACAAACAAGCCACACAAAACAAAATACATACAATACAACAGCAACAATAAATAAAAACAAATATTTTTAAAAGGAGAGCATGAAAAATAACAGTACCATTAGTTTAAATGGTGTTGCCAAAGTGACGATGTGTTTAATAAGGGCGTATAAAAAGAAAATTATGTTGTTATTGTTGCAGATGTTGTTAGTCCTTTTAATACACGAGTATTTTGGCTAAAGGACAAGAACCAAAAAACCCAAACATGTAAAACACACAATGGCACACGTAGTAAAAGAACTAAATTATCAGTAAGTTAGAGCAGGTGTGGGTTTATGTTAAGAAGAATAAATAAGGAAAGAAAACAAAAAGTAAAACTTATTGGACAATAAAAACAAGGAAGTTTTCTTTAAAAACTTCGAAAAGTTTTACAGAATTTTTCTAAGAAAACTTAATCTGGCAGATTTAAATTTTAACGATTTTCTTTAAAAGTTTTTGTTAATTTATTTTCTTTAATATTTCTTCTTTTAAATTTTTTAAAGCAATAAAAATAAACTAATATGAAAAGGAATTTGAAACAAAACTTCCATCCTTTAATTTTTTTACACTCACTTTAATTTTTTTGCACGTACATTTACATATGTACTTTCTGTATAAATTAATTTTAATATTTTATTTAACACCTTTTTTTAAAAATCCATTTAGCACATCTTTAAAATACAACCATTTATTTATTTTAAAAGGGTATTTTTTAACAAAACAACCGTTTTTGTACAAGACTGACATAAAACTTTTTATATATATATATATTTTCTGTTCTAACCGACCAACGTAAATCAAACCATATGCCAATCGTATGGTTGATAAATAACGACTAAAAACTCTAGAAAGGTTAAACAACTGTTAAAATGTTTTTAGTTTCGTAGTCACATGTATTAACGTACACATCCAAACATACGTACTTATACTCATGTTAAACAATCATATTGGTGATGTTTCAATTTTAAAGCGTTTCAGCAACAAACAATAAATGTTACAAATTCTAGCAACAATTTGTAGGGCTCCCCACCTTTATAAAATTTATTTTCTTAAGGAAATTTTAATAAAATTTTTGTAACATTGGAGTTTGAGAAAATTTTCTTAATAAGAATAAATATTTATATATATAAGGCATGCAGTATTGTCTAAGGAATTATATTTGGAAAAAGACTTTTACTAAAATATAAGAAGCAATAAAATGTGTGAAAAATATTTGAACTAATCATGAGTCTCCAATTAAATGGAAGTTTAGTGCAAAATAAAAAAAGAATTATGTTATTAGCAGCCCACATGCCTTTTTGCTTACTAGGAATTTACAGTTTTTAAGTTACAAAAAAAATGCCAAATTTATTTTTTTCCTTCATAAAATTTTTTTCCACAAATAAAAAAATATTAAACGTGCAAATGTATTGGCAAATTTATTTACTATTTTTGCCCACCACATGTTCGTCGTACTATTTGTAGATATTTGTAACGCTCAAAAAATGGTCCAAAGCCCACCTTCAAGTATACCAATCGACTCCGAATCACTGGGGTCTATGTATTCTTGTAATCAAAGCACAGGTCGCAATTTTGAAGATATTTTGATGGACTTTGTCACATAAAAGTTTTTTGCAGCGGAACGATGCCTATTACTTGGAGTGATGGTCAGTCCATTTTTTGACATAGATTCCATATCAATTTAATCCTAGAATAAGCATTTTGGGATAATAACTGACTTAAATATTGCTCTTTCTTCGAAAAATTTTGTCCGTGTGTATACTGCATACGAATATTATCGGCCCGTTTTTTGATGTAGCCTCAGTACAAATGCCTCCTGAAGTAAGCATTTCGGGCTGTAACTGACTCGAATAATACTTTATCTAAATAAAATTTTGCGCACATGTTTATCTTTATGCAACCAACTATTCTACTGAACAATAATATTATCGTTTTTTTTTTTTTTATATAACCCCTATTAAAATGTGGTGTAGGGTATAATATGGTCGGGCTTGACCGACTATAACTTTCTTACTTGTTTTTATTTCAAGAGAAAAATTTATGAATTTAACTTTTTAACAATTTGTCATTAAGAATCTGCATTGAAATTGAATATATTTTTCGGGTATTACTTTTTTAATTGAAATAAGCTTTAAAACTTTGTATAGACATATCTACATATGTATGTACATACATACAAATATGTATGTAAAAGTTAAATAACTTAAAAAATATATAACTTATTTTATTTTTCTTTTTTTTTTTGATATTTTACCATAAAGTAACAGCAAAGTTACTTATAAGTAGTAATTTTTCTAAAAAAAAACTCCCAAACAATTTTTACTCTTACTAGTGGCAACTCATTGTAGCTCCCTACATACATTCTTTTATCACTCGTGTAGTTAAAACTTACACTGCCAAACGACCTCCTTCTGTTTCCTATTTTCTTTTTATTCTCTTTACAAATATGTTTACAGTTTTTTGTTATGTATTTTTATTCGAACATTTCTTATCACACGAAAAAAGAGATGATAATAGCGCAAGTCCTCTAGTTGTGATACTTTCTGCTGAGAATAAGTCAGCTGTTCAATGTGAATGTTGTTAATGTTTATTTTATTTAACGGTATTTTGTACAATAGGAACTATTTAGAATCAAACACTGCTTAGCAACATTTTATGTTGTTATGACTAACAGAACTGTAGCACTAAGTTTGTTTAACCCTTAAATGCGCAACAACGCCGATCTTTATAAAAAAAATATATAATATGTAAAAGTGTAAAAAAACAATAACTGTATACCACGTTTTTTAAAATATTTTGAAATTAGCGAGTTTTTCAAGAAAATTTGGTTGTATCTTAAAAGATACAGTGAGCATTCATCTAAGTTTGACTTCTGGTAGAAACACGCGTATAGTTTAATAAAAAAGCCGGTAAAATGAGATTTAAAATAATTTTATTTGTAAAATTATAAGAAAATACAAAACCTTTAATTACAAGTAAATTAATAATAATAACAAAACATAATAATAATAATATAATATTACAGTTTTTACAAAAAAGAAACTAAAAGTGGTGATAATTATAAAAACAATTTTTTTCTGAGGTTAAACATAAATTTACCTTACATTTTGAGCAAAAAATTTTTGTTTGTCCAGAGCAGTTAGGCAGCTTGCATCTTCCTTTTTTATCCATTTTTACCCAGTGATTAATTCCATCTAGTCTGGTGTCCTTAGGCGGTGCTGGATGTGCATTCGGTTTCCGTCGTTTTTCATCTATTTGTTTTTCCAAAGAAGGTCGACCACGTTCAGGAAGACTTTTTGCATTACATGAAAACAGTGCGTCAGCTACTTCTAACTTAAAATCTATTAATCTCATTTTAGATCCTTGTGTTTCCTTGTTTATTCTTCTATATAATATCCACGCATTTACACATGTCATATCCAGAAGGTGGTAAAACACACGGTTTGTCCACTTTCTACTCTTCATTTCTATTTTGTGGCGGCCCATTGAACTATCCATCAAGTCAACTCCCCCCATGTGGCAGTTGTAGTCTTTAATAATTTGTGGGCAAGGAATGTCTTTAATGGCTTTATCCTTTTTGTCAAATCTTTTTATTGTAGCCGGTTCACTGTTTGTGTTATTGCTGTCAAATATGGGCTTGGTACCAACGTAAGTAGATATAAGGTTCACAATTCGATTATCTTTCCACGATAATATGCTAACCTCGACACCATGAATAAGAGCAGTGAACTCTTCACTTCTTCCTCGCTCAAATTTCATCATAACTTTTTCTTCTGGAAGTTTACAATTTTTTATCCTATTTCGTCTAATAGTGCCTACGGCCAGTATGCCTTGTGTGCGTAAATACACCAAGAGAGGCACTGTTGTATAAAAATTGTCAAAGTATACTTTGTAATTTTGAAATCGAGGTACATCGCGAAGCAATCTTACTACTATGTTGGCAGAGGACTGCAGATCTGGTTCTTCTGCTTCCATCTGCTCAGATATTCCACTATATATTTCAAACTTGTAGGCGTATCCCGTGTTATCGCACATAACATAAAATTTAAAACCCCACTTTTTGGGTTTGTTAGGTAAGTATTGCTTCATATAACTACCAATTTTTGTTGAACACATTTGCTCGTCAACACATAATCTCTCTAACTTAGGTACGCTAGAAAAGGTTTTGTTAAGTGTATCAATAACTGGGCGAATTAAATAAAGTCTATCGCGCGTAGGGTCATTGCGATCCGGCATTTTGTTTTTGTCGTTGAAGTGAAGGTTCTCCCGAACTTTTTCAAAACGTCTCATGGTCATTTGACTTTGAATAATACTTACACTACGGTTGCTATTTATAGACCAATAGTCTCTAGAATTTGGAAGTTTATGATACGACATATAAAAAAGAATACCAATAAATTTACGAAGATCAAATATATTAAAATGGAAAGTTTTATCAATTCCTGCATATTTCAGTGTTTCCGTAACAATATTTTCTTCTAAGCACTGTGGAAATAAGTGGCACCAAGCTTGGAAAGGCGTTTCCAAGGTTTTTAAATTTTCTGGAAGGCTACTATCACCTCCAAATTCAATTTGTTTGTTATTAAATTGTAGGTGGCCCTTTCTCCACAGAATTTTTTCAAAATCAGAAGATTTTGGATTTATTTTTACCCCACTAAACTCTGAAGAAAACGTCCTCCAGATATCTACTGAGCCTACAGCTTTATGAAGTTTAGTTGCAGAAGTAGATGGTGTTAGATCTAACGGCTCATATTTACTACAACCTACTTCTACAGGTACGTCCTGGTTTTTATCACTGTCTAACATTTGAATAAAAGAATCGTGTATAGACCCATCGATATCAATGTCATCCCCACTTTCAACATCAGAAAATTTTTCACTGACAATTATCTTAATGTTAGGATTTTCTAATAATGCTTGTCTTCTTCCTATTACTTGTAAGTCATCAATATCAGAAACACTTTCATCTGTGCTTCCGTACTCGATATCCTCACTATTGCATAATAATTCGCAAACTTCTTCATCAGTCATATTGACTCTACCTACCTTTCTAAAACCTGACATTATTTTTTTTAATATTTAATACTTATTCTTAAAAACGATAAAAACCAACGCAATACCATGTAAAATAAGCTCACACAGAGATGACCTTCTTGTTCAAGGCATAAAACACGAATGAAAACACACATTAAATAGTAAACATTTGAAACTGAAAACGGATTTTGATTTTGTTCATAAATGCTCACTGTATCTTAAAAGATACAACCACTAAATGTTGTCTTGTAAAGGTATGTCAAACAAAAAAATTCTGTGGATAATTTTATTAGATTAATTAAACATAATCACACTTACAAGAATTTTTTTTGCCTTTAACTAAGTCAATATAATGATTTTGTACATATTAAATTTTTCTCTATATTAAATTTCAAGAAAAAAATATTTTTTTACTTTGACTAGGAACTAATAGTCGATTTTATAAAAAAAAAGGAGTTAAAAAATTGTTTTTTCAAAAGCTGGGCTCTTCTTAATGTATTTATATAATTTTAAAAATTTTTGGATTAACAATGTAGCTGTAAGATTTTATTTAATGGTTGTATCTTAAAAGATACAGTGCGCATTTAAGGGTTAAGCAACACGATTACCTGCATTAATTAGTGTTTATATACTATAATGTTTACATTTGCAAGCGTTGCCAGAATGAAAACATAAAAAGTTGCGTGTTTTGTTTATAAAAAATACCTTTTTTTAAGTTTTAAAATTGTCTTACCTTTTATGTGCAGCTTTTTGATTTAAGCTTCATTTATTGTTTATTTAATATGTTTGTTTTATATAAAAAAGTTTATTTTCAGATTTATGTACAAACATACAAAAATAGTATTAAATTTATTAAGCGCTAAAACTAAATTTTAACCGACTCTAGTAGAAAAAAAAAGGAATTTAACAAAAATTTATTATTACGGAAGTATATATTTTTAATTGTCATATTGGAATTTTTGTTAAAATAACTTGAAGCTGGGCTTAAAACAGCATCTTAAAAATAAATACAGTTTGTAATCTTCTTTAAAACTAAAGATTTTTTTTTCTAAAAACAACTTAAGAGATTCACTAAATTTTTTTTTTGAGTCTTTACAACAAAATTGAAATTTTTTAATTGTTTTATAAGAAGATTGTTTTTTTTATATAGTTTAGTTGTAACTTTTTTTGTTGATTTAATGGTTCTTTGGATATGCTTGTGTTAACTAGAAAAATTTCATACAAATGACAAGACTTACTTAAGGATTTCTAAGCTTTAAACCTAAGGATCTATAAAGGAAATCATAATATAACGAGTGCCATTGGTAACACGCAGACCTTCATGATAATGAGTCAAGCGTCCGGGATGCATAAGCATCCAACCTTTTTTGGTGGCAGTTATGGAGCAATTGTAGCGCAAGAAACGACAGCCACCGCCCTCATAATCGATGCCAACACTATTTAAAGCAATATTTATGGTATAGGTAGAGGAGTCATGGTGGGGCCTTAAGAAGGGCTGCTCATCGGGACGATAGCGCACCACAAAGTTCATCAAAGAGCGGACAGGCTAAAAAGAATTAAAATAATTTTATTTAAAACTATTTTCTTTTATTTGTTTTTTAAATTTCAACTTACATTATGATAATAACCCAAGAAAACCTTTTCCTGTAATGGCCTCACGAACGTATCCAAGAACTTTAACCACAAATTATCAAGACCCACTTGTTTCATGTGTATATCACGTGTTGGCACTGCCTCATAGCCACCCTCTAGACGTTCATCTTTATTGCTGCCATCAGACCATTTGCCAAAGTTTTCCATAATGGCAACCATATCATCACAGAAAGCATTTGAACCGATTTGCAGCCAATAGACGTCGGGACAGGGTTGCAAAAAAGTATAGTTGGCATCCAGTTGTTGGCTATAATTAGGATGAATGTATTTTCTAATCCAATCGTTTTGGTTAGTGAAAAGCGTATAGAAATCGGGACGTGCAACAGTGGTGTCAAAACCTTCGGCCTGAACCAAATGGCCATAAATGCGATCGTTGATAACGAACATGTGAACGCCCTATAAGAGAAGAGAGAATTTGTTTAAGGTTTAAAAGGGCAGGGAATAAAGCTTTTATCTTTGGAAATTCATCGAAGATTAATTAAATTTTTAGTTTTTAATTTCTCATTTATAGACCCTTAACCCTGTTTGAGCAAAAAATTGTATAAATCGCGGCTTAATTATTTACACTTACGCTCTGTCTCAACGAATCGCACATTGCCATATCGGGATCATAATATTGATGTTCGTAGTTGATATTCTTGAAAGCCGTCTTTCTGATCAAATATATGCTTGACACATAGGGAACATTCCAAATGCCACTGAAATTAAATAAAGAAATAAAAAATTTAACAAAAATAAATTATTAAATTCAAGAGAGCAACATTTTAATAAAAATTTAAAATGAAAGGAAAAAAACGTGGGTCACTTTAATATCATTAAAATAATAATGAAAAAGTCCATAAGAGTATAAAAAGATCCATCAAATAGACAAAAAAAAAATAAACAAATTTTTTATAAAATAATTCTTAATAAGATAAACAAATTGTCTACAAAGTAAAATAAATGGATTTGCACGTCAAGTGTAAAGCAAAGAGCAGCGGACAGGAACAAAGCGGTCAGTTAGTCAATCAGCCACTATTCAAATAATGTGGACACTGTCATCTCAATTGAATTTAGTTTGTAAAACACATTTGAACCCTAAACACAGCGGTAGAAGAATAAACAAAAAAAAAAAAAACAAATAAAAACGTTTCGGAAACAAACAAACAAAATTTAATTAAAATCACATTAAAAAACTTGCAAAATTTCTTTAAATTTTATTTGAAATTTAATTTTAAAAAAAAATGTTTTTTAAAAATTCAATTATTAAAATTCTATTTTTAACAGTGATTTTCATAATTAATGGCAGGGAAATTGAAGCTCAAAGTAAGTAGACGTTTTTTTTTTTAATGAAAGAGAAGCATAGAAAGGAGAAAGAGAGCGAGAGTGAAAGAGCAATATTTGATTTATTAAATGTTGCAAATTTCTATTTAGGAAACATGGGTGGTCGTGGGGTGTTGCGAAGAAATTATACGGGTAAAAAACCGGTAGTAATACAACATCGTACACCAGATGCGGCCAATTATTATGATCATGAAAATGTAAGTTTTATTGCAAATAATAAAATATGTAAATTTGCATGCCTTATAAGATAGGAGTCAATGACACACATAGAATTCGATATTTAAATAAATTTATTAAAAATATTTAAAAAAAAAAATAATTGAAATTAAATAAGTTAAAAACAAGCGAAAAAATTACATTTTTAGCAATAATAATAAACATTAAAATATGATGGTGTCTTCTTCTTTTTTTCAGGGTGCCAAAATTATCAAATCGTCCCACTTTGAATTGGACTATACCTTGGGTCGCAAAATCACTTTTTTCTGTATGGCCGAAGGTATAATAAAAAATTTTGAAAGTTTTTCTACATAAATTAAAGTTTTTTTTTTTTAATTTGTAGGAAATCCCCGTCCTACTATAACCTGGTTTAAAGATGGCGCCGAGCTATATCAACACAGATTCTTTCAGGTAAGTTTAATAATAAAAAATACGTTTGGCTTGCGTTTAAAAACCAATTGTATGTTAAAAGTTTAATTCAAGTTTTAACCAATGTCAAGAAAAATGTCTGAAAACACTTTCTAAGTTTTACTAAGGTAAAACTTTTAATTAAAAATAATTTTTTTTAAAGCAATTTAGTAGAAATTGTGTAAATTTTTTTTATCAAAAATTAATTTTGAAACTTTTTTTAAGTTGTACTTTACTTTCGGATTTCTAAATTCGTAATCTTAAAAAAATGCATAAAGTTACCAAAAAAATGTAAAAAAGTACGTCTTGATTTAGTTGACTTTCAGCCTATATCTGGGTTATTAATAATTAATTTTTTATTTCTAGACTCATAATCTCAACATATGCAAAAAAGTACCAAAAATGTAAAAAAGTACTTTTTGACCACCTATTTGACTTTCGACCTCAATCTGGGCAAAAAGTCCTCAATTTCATATTTATAATGCCATAATCTTAAAAAAGTACTAAAGTAGTGAAATAAGTACATCTTAATCCCTTTTTCTTATTTAAGTTAAAGTGCAGATTACGTTGATGTTTCTATGTTAATTGTTTTAGAATGCCAACTATTTTAAAAATGCAGGTATATAAATAGCACTTAAAAATGAAATTTAAATTGGCTTTCGAAGAATAGTGATACAAACAAACAACTTTGTGTAGATAGGACCAAAATGCACCGAATCAAACCCACTGAAAAAAAATTTTTTAACTATCGTTTTTCTACCGTCCTAAGAAATCATTGCTGTTTTTTTATAATTTATAATTTAAATTTTTTTAATTTTTAACAAAAAACGTAAAAAAATGGTCACACCCGTCACAAAGAAGTTCCCAATTTCAGGTTTCTTATGTCAAAAACTACTTTTATATGATTAAGTTATATCCTTATATCCATAATGTACATTAAAAGATCTTATAAATATCTCAAACACTAAAAATTATACCTTACTGTACGACTAGTACAAAAAGTTACGAAAATTATACTAAAACCGTTAAAATTATACATGTTACGTAGAGGGCCAAAAAGTTACATAAAATGTAACAAATGTAACCAAACGGCAACACTGGTTGACTTATATATTTGTTTGACGTTATATATTTATTAAAGGTATTGCTTTCTTGATTTTCTGAAGAAAGGAGGATAAAAAGTATATTAGATATTAAATAATTTTATTAAATATTTTTTTTTTGTGAATTTTCACATACAGTATGCTTTTTAAGTTAAATTTTTTATCTAAAAAAAATTTTGCTTATATGTATAATGATAATAATAATCTTAGACGGTTTTACTAAATACATATAATTTTGGCAAAATAAAACTAAAATTTTAAAAATCATAGTTTTATAGTAGTTATATAAACGTTAATTCTTATCTTAAGATTGCAAAATTTTTTGTCAAGATGAAAAAAAATCTAATGAAGAAAATGCTGAAAATGTCAATTATAACACATAATAAAAAAACCAAACTGAAGTTAAAAATATTGGTCTAAAAGAATGATATAAAAGTATACAATATATTACAGTCCATCAAAGTAATGATAAAAGTATATCAAATAATATTTATTTAAAATTTATGTATAATTTTAATAAGTAGATTTGTCGTACTCATACTTGCTGCTATGATCTTCATGTTAACATATGCAAGGCTTTAATAGCTACCAATATTTTTTAGGTCCATGAATCTCACATAGACAATAATGTAATCAAGTCAAAAATGGAAATCGATCCGACAACACAAATGGATGCAGGTAAACAGAATTTGACTTTGTTGAAATTCTAAAATTTGTTTTCAAAATTTTATATTTTTAGGTTACTATGAGTGTCAAGCTGATAATATTTATGCCATTGATAAACGTGGCTTTCGCACCGATTATGTAATGGTAAATTTTTAAAAATGGCAGTTATCATATCAAAAAGTTTTGTAATTTTTTTAACCTCTAATTTCTAATAAGATTATTTTAAAAATTTAAATATTAAGGAAAACAAGCTTATTATTGGTTAAATAAAATATTCTACTAATTTTTTACAAGGTGGCAACTGCCAAAAATTTAATGTTTTATTCTGTTTACTTTTTTCCTTTCGTGTTTTTTTTTTTTGTAGGAGCTTTGGATTTTGTTATAGTTTTTGTATATGTTTGTGTTTAACGGTTATTTTTTACTATTTGTTGTAACACTTTAACAAACACAAAATGATTATGTATTGCATTGTTGCATATAATGCCGTAGAGCTGCCACCTGGAGTTTGAAAATTTTAATCTTCTTGAATTGGGGATTAAAAATTAAGGAAATTTACTAAAAGCTTTAAAGCAAAAGTTAAAAAACTTTTTACTAATTTGAAGAAAATTTTCTCATTTAAAATCTTAACAATTTAAAAACCCAAATCTCTTTTTTAAAATCAACCATAAACGATTTATTTATTAATTGAGATCTCAGTTAACCCTAAAATTATTTTAATTAAAAAATTTTCTTTTGCGATTTTCCTTTTTTTTAGTACAATTCTAACTGAGCGGCAGTTTCTGAAATTTATTTTTAAAAAAATAATAAATTTATTATTTTGTGACGACACTGAATCACCAACCTTTATTTAAATTTTTAATGCAATTATTTAATTTAAGAGAAATGGAGCACAACAAAAAATAGGTTGTTTCTGTGCGGACAGAGGTTTATTTATCGGCATAAAAAAGTTTAACATATAATTCAAGAGCTTAAAAGCCAAATTTTAATTTAACGTAGACAATGGGACAAAATGTAAATAAAATGAGTTAAAAATGTTTGATATTTTTAATAGCTTTATTTGGAGAATTTTGGAATCAGAACTTTTTTTGGTTTACAGCTTTCATAATTTTAAAGTTTTTTTAATGCTGCTTAACTTAAAATATAACTAACAGTCCGACTGCCGGATCAGATTTCCGAAACCCAATAGAGTAAGGACTTTATCCGAAGCAAAATTTTTATTTGTATTATCACAGATATGTATGTATATCGGTGATAATAGGAAATAGACACATGGGGATTGCACGAATTCAAATAGTTTTAATTTACTCCAGAAAAAGACGTTTACTTAATGTTGTATGTATTTCGAAACCATTATTTACGGTGAAATAAGATTTCCAGGAGAAGTGCTTATATGGGAGTTATGCGAGTTGTGGACCAATAGTTGGGAGCCTTTGCGTAATTATTCTCATTAATGTGAGAACTATTCGAGCGCTTTTTTTAATACCAACAAGTAAAGGGATATCCATTTATAAGTTTTAAGGCCGCCGGTCTGGCAAGGCTGTTATTTGTGGGCCGGCACGCAGTTCTTAGCTGATGGCTGCCATTAGAAGTGTGTGTAAAAAATATAATTTTTCAAAACCTCATTATGACGGCCTAAAAAGCAGTCAAGAACTGCGTAACGGTCTTAGCATGATAAGCAACAGCCTTGCCAGATCAGCGATTTTAAAATATTATATATTATATCCAAATCATTTTCCTTTGTTTTTGTTGCACTGTGTATATCTCTTCCTTGAAATTTATAATTCAATACAAAAATCTACAAAAAGCTTACAATTCCTAACAGATTAATTTCAGCTACTTGGGTTAAAAGCATTTAAATAAAAATAAAACTTTCACTTGAGTAAATTGTAAACAATTTACCACCTGCTGACCCATTGTTTTAAGGTTTACACGACAGATAAAATACCCATGCAATTCTATTAATTTTCAGCAAAAACTCAGACACTTTGACAGAGTGATGATTGGCTGTATTACTGCCGCTGCTACTGCTACAAATGTATTAATTTTATTATTATTTTTTATGAAGGTGATAGGGAAGAAGGGGTGTATGACAAATAGAAGATTTTGAATGCAAAGCTAAATCGCCATACAAATCACAACAAATTAAACAATTGCCTTTAAAAATAAAATAAAGCAAAAAAGTGAAAAAGCTTAAACAAAACGATGGCTAAAATTATCAACGCAATCCTCAGCTTTATGATTATTGGACTAGAATCAAACAAATAAAATAAATTGAAATTTAGTCGTCAAATGTAGAGGCTGCGGATTAACTCTTGAAAAAAATTTTAGTTTGAAAATTTTTGCGGAAATTTTCGTTAAGATTTTTTTATAGATTTAAAGGTAAAAAAGAGTGTAGAGCACGTTAATTAATGATTTTTTTTTTGAGGAATAAAGAAAGTAATTAAATATTATAAAGTGTTGGCATTCAAAATTTGTTAAAGAAAACTTATTTAAAAGCTAAAATCAAAGTTAATAAATTGAAAAAAAAAACGCAAGATAAGACGCGCGTCAAAATGTCTATTAAAATTGTGACTTTGTGTGTTTGCATATTGATCTTAAGTAGTCCTGTTAGTGAGGGTCGGCGTGGTCGTGGCAGAGGTCGCACAAAGTCAAGAGTGCAAATTGGATTGCCCATAACAGGCAAATACAGAGATCCTGAATCAGATCAATACTACAATAACAACAATGTGAGTTATTTTAAAGAATACAAATACAACAACAACTTAAACAAATCATTTACAAACACCTTAACTTTACCAAAAGGGTGCAAAAATCCTACAGGCTTCACATTTTGATTATGAATATGTTTTGGGTCATAAAATAGCGTTTTTGTGTGTGGCCAAAGGTAATCCCCGTCCCCATATAACCTGGTATAAAGATGGCACCGAAATCTTTCAACATTTATACATGCATGTAAGTCAACCCAAATAAATTGAATGCGTTTTCGTTGATAGATATTCTAGAAATTAAAAATTATGCCGGTTTTAGGTTCACGAATGGCGTATTGGTGATGATCGTGTTAAATCAAAAATTGAAATCGATCCGGCAACGCAAATGGATGCTGGTTTATATGAATGTACGGCCGATAATATGTATTCCATAGATCGGCGCAGTTTTAAAACAGATTTTTCAATTGCTTTCGATTAAATGTTTATTTAAAAGCGTCAAAGAAAATGTGCATGAAGAGGGAGAAAGAGAGAGAGAGAGAGAGAGAGAGAGAAAGAAAGATGAAAGAGAATTGCCGATGATCCAGAGCAACTTTTGGTTTATTTATTTATAGAATGAAAAAGTACAAAGTCTAAATTGATTTTTTTTTTTAATTTTTAAGTTTGTAAATTTTCAACAAAAAAATTTAACTAAAATCATTTCTTTTTACCAGCATAAATTACTTTTAAAATATATAGAAAACCACGGGTTAGTTTTTAAAATAAAAAATTAAAAAAATAAAAACCCAAAAATGTTTTACTTATTTTAAATTTAAAAATAAACAGGAAACGGTGGTAAGAGTATAGCAAAACTTAAAAAAAGAAGAAAACTCGATATAAGTCAAGAGAACTTTTTACTCGCGTTTAGGACAGCAAGTTTAGATAGAAGAACACAATGTCAGATTATCCAAAGCTTTTGAAAAATCTAGAAGTATTCTTTCTTTGCCAAAATGATGATGGGCGTACACCATTTTTCTATTGGAAAGGTTAGCTGGTCCCCTGTAGAATGCCCTCCACGAAAGTAATACTGAAGCTCGCTTAATAAACTGCTGAACTCCAGCCAACAAGGCGACAGTTAATCGTTTTTTTCATAGCCTTGGAGAGTACTGAACAAATAACTAATGGCCGGCAATTTCAAGGGTTACCAGACTCCTCTTTTTACTGTTGAAGTCTAGCTAATGGACCCGAAACGTCGAAGACGTAGGGTAGTGCTTGGTTGACTTGCGGCACAAGTAAATGGCTTGCAAATATTTTCTAAAATTTAAACCTTTTTGATCCCAATTACCCATTATTTCCTTCCAAGTGTAAGATTGAACTTTTTTCCCCGGAATTAAAGTTTTCATTCTCAGTTAAATACTGCTTTTGACATTTTCGCTATGGCATGGTCATTGTCTTCAAAAAAACGTTTAACTGTCGAAAAAATTAATCGATAAAAATTCGACGCGCCTTGGCTGTCCCGAAAGTACCTAGAAAAAAATATTGAGCCACATGGTGGATTTATCTTAAATAAATTAGTTACAACATGGTCCTGTATAATGGAGTCATGGACCATTTTATTGTCAAAGAAGAACTTTTAGTTAATCGACAGGTGTTCGTGTTAAAACAATCGCATATTCATTTGTCGTAGTTGTAAAACTGTCCTCTATGGTGTACCAGAGAGTGGTGTTGGAACCACTCCGGGGTAACGCAAAGAAGGGTTATATGGTCAGCCCGCTTGGACAGCATTATGCCAAACGGATGGTCCATTTTTTACATAAAATTGGATTACTTTTGGAGTTGTCCAACCCCTTAATGAACTAACTCAATCACGCATATATGAAATAGAAGCGTTATTTGCAGGGTATTATTGCGGTGCCCTTAAACACTTAAAATATGTGTGGGTTTACTAAATGGTGGCGCAAGGTAAATGGACCTTGTGAGAAACTCAACAAAACGTCCTTCTGGATCGGTATGATCAGAATTACAAAGCAAAGAAGAATTATGAACATTGAAATCACCAGTAACAACCGTTTCAAAAAGTTTTCCCAAGGATTCAGGTCGCGGAGTTAGAAAGAGTGTCAAAGCCATTCATAGTCATATCCCTTTCGTATTTAAGCTTCTGTTAAAAAATTTCCAACGCAAAGTGTGACATTTGATTTCGAGTTGAGTTTAAAGACATAAAAGGAAATTCTGCATCATACGTGTCAAGTGTGCCCTGAAAGCTTTTTTATAAGAAATCCTACACCACCCTTCGGCTGACAAGATTAAAAGTATAAATTTATATTGTACAAATGTTTTTACAATAATTGTAAGAAAATTAAAAAAATATGTTGTACTTACAGTATATCGCCTTTAACAATATCAACATAATCAGGTGAACGAGCATAATAGCCACCTTCTGTTAAAGCACCCCAAAAATTGCTCCACAATTCGTTGTATTTGCTCACGACAGGTGCGGCAAATTGTCTAAAAGAGAAAGAAGGAAATAACTCGATTATTTTAAAATTAAAAAAAAATAATTCTGTAAATATTAAAAGTTAATCATTAGGTTGTTTATGTTTTAAAATAAAAAGTTTAGCAACTTGTTTCATTCATTTTTATTTTAGGACGCCAACAGTATTTAAGAGGCCAACAAAATAGACATGACTGCCCCTGGATGGTAGGGTAGACCCTTTTCACCATGTGCTCTTAAGCCTAGGTTGGGTTAGATTACAAAGGATAGTCATGTAATGACGAGTGCAACTCGCCACCTTCACCCAGAGGCCCCTAGGCGCATCGTTAATCCCTTCAGAATGGTTGAAAGTAGAAACAGGAAAGACAAAGAACTTTGTAGCTAAAGCGATATAGAAATAAGAAAAGAGAGGAAGAATGCGGTCCGCAAGAATTCAAAAAATGTCAGTATGCATCAATCGCGCGTAAGCGCATAACTGCCTATATACCCAGCCACCCAGCCCCTTAGATTATTTCTATAATGCTTCCCAGCCCAGAGACCTCACTAAGTTCAGCTTAGAAGCGCCCTCCCAAATACCTTAGGCCGATCCCCTCCTCGCCAATTCATCGGATGTCTTATTGCCGGTAACGTCAAAATGAACCAGAACCCAACAGAGCCTAATCATGCTTGTCGCTACGATCGCTCTGAGACCACATATACAGTCGTTGACAAGTCTAGAACTGACTAGATGTCTCTCTTAAGCATTGAATGTAGCCTGACTGTCAACGTAGATTGTTACGTTCTCTCTTCCATCCACGTCCTTCCTCTCCCGCGGCAGCCAGAATCTCAGCCTGGAAAATGCTGTACTCGTTAAAAAGTCTGTTTGACATCCGTATCCATTATGCAAACACCAGCCACGGTGACCACCTCTATCTCTGCCTCATCAGTGAAAACTGCACACCCCTCATACAGCCTCTGGGATCCTTTTCATGCCTCCCTATTCAGAAATACTACCAGAGGTAAGATCCTAAAGTCAAGATTGGCCACCATATAGTCCGTTAAACCTGACTGCAACAAGAGTCGACCATCCCCGACCCTTCCCAGAATGCCGGCATGTCCAACTGACCCTTCCCTAAGCGAACCTGATCCACTAAGACTAAACAAGCTCCTTGCTGCCATTCCAGCAACGAAGTCCTTAATGGAAAGAAGATGCTGAACGACATTCAGAGCTGCTTGTGGTGTACTATTCCTGGCCCCTGTAATGCCTAGTACAGAATGTTTGTGGACATTTAACAAAAGCTTCCTTATGTCATCCCTTTCCAAGGCTCTCCTCCATACAAGGCTACCGTACGTAAGAATTGGTCTTACAACGGATGTGTAAATCCAATTCACCATAACCGGTTGCAACCCTCAGTTCATGCCTAATGAGTTCCCGCAGGCATTGTAGGCATTGAGTCTTTCTAACCTTCTCTTCCGCATTCGCCCAACATGATAACTTGCCATCCACGACGATACCCAGATGCTTGGCCCTATTCGCCAGTTTCAGCTCAACTCCGTCAAGCTTTAGTAGCTCAAAGTCTGCTCCCTTTTACCCCCTGGTGAAAAGAACTAGCTTCGTCATTTCTGGGTTTACTCCTAGTCGCTTGTCCCTGATCACATAGTTCGGATAATGCACTTTGCATCACCTCGCTGGTGGTGGAAAAAACGTTCCTGTCATCAAAACCACTATGTCATCTGCATAAGCCACTACTTGTATCCCCTACGAGTCAAACCTTCATTGACCATCACCACCCTTAAGTCCAACCTTAACCTTATTATGCATGAAATGTATTTTATTATGACGGAAAGCATATGCCAAGCTAAACTAAAGTCATGGCCGTGGTTTCGTTAATATCAAGTGATTGCGGGTTAGCAACAGTTGTGCCAAATCGCAGTACACCTTTATCTCTAAGCTTCGCGAAACGTTGCAAGCCAATACCAATCTTAAAAATTTTATTTTATCATTTTAATATACAATCCAGTTAAGAGCATGTTGGAAATATGCAGCCAAATTAGCATGGCCTCCAAAGTCTTTTAACACCCATCTGTCCTATTCGGAACCATTTTCTTTTAAGATTTTAATTGCACTCTGTTTCCACCTCAAAACTATTTTAATATAAATATTCCTAATAAAACCAACCAAACTTACTTATTCAAACTTAACAGTTCCTGCAAAATCTCAGGATCATCAATATGAACATCAGCATCGACAAAAAAGATATAATCCACTTGCTTTTGTTCAGCTTGTTGTCTGTAAACATAAAAACAAAAATTAAAATGTTTAAAAATTTTTTATTCCAGCAATTTAAGAAAACAAAAAACTTACAAAGCCAGTTGACGAGCTCTGGTTTCATCAAATTTATCAGTGGATAAAACAATTTTTGATGATAAATATTCATTTTCAAAGCGTTTTAAATAAGACTTGGCCATCGCATCATGAAACTCAATGCCACAATAGATAAAGAGATGAAGTTTATTTTTGGGATATTGCAATTCGGCGGTTTTGTTTAAAAACATATCAAAGAATGGCACAGCTTGGGTAATCATTATCGAAAGGGAAATAATGGGCAAATTATCTTCCTGAAAAAATAGAAACAAAATGTATAATTTAGCAAAAATTTTCTTATTTAAAGTATCTTCTTTAACTAACATCTAGCTCCAAACGACCTTCTTGACATAACAAACACTTGCCACTAAAGGTCTTTGCCAAATAGTTGGCGAATGCATTAAGCTCCACTTTACTGCCGCCATTGCCATGTAAAATACTTGGGGTTGTCAAAAAGTTAATATTCTTCAAGACACCTTCATTTGTATCCAAATCCACATCCAGCTTAACATCATCTTTAGCACCAAAAAGATTTTGAAACAAAGACGATGTAGTATCCATTTTCATGTCCAACTTCTTTCTTAAGTCCTCATTCAAAAATGCTTTAGTGTAGTACAATTGATCATCGTCTTTATCGGCAATTGGTGTTTCGAGTAGAGCCCATACTTGCGGGGCATAACCAATAAAGGCTCCAGAGTTGAGGTAGGGAGAGGCTTTTGGTTCTACAGTTGGATATTTATTGGCTAAACTCTCATCGGGCCAGCAGAATTTTTCGGCAGAGAAGAATAACTTTGAATTGGATTCTTTGAACTTTTGTACTATTTCAGCGAGGCCGCTGGTAAAGAGAACGTCATAACTAAAAAGAATAATAAGAGATTTGTAATAATTTGTTATTTTCTTGTACATACAATTACATGTTTACCTATCGGTAAATAAGATGATGGTGTCCTTTTCATCTTTAAAAGATTTTATGGCTTCTCTAAGAAGGTTTACCTTATAACCACCGCCGGGACCGTTCATATCACCACCCTTCCATTCTTCATCAAGTCCCAATGCAGTAACCTTGAAAAACACAAAATATTTAAAAAGAAATTTTTTATAAAATAAAAAAAATTATGTAAAAGAAGCAAGAGAAAAGGATCAGCTGAAAGAGAAATGCCTGAAAGGAAGCAAATTCTTGTATCACTAAAATCCAAAAAAAAATGTTGGCCTAATTTGGAAACGGCACAGAAAATCATGGTCATGGATTAAAAATCCCGGCGGAAAACAATTTTTAATAGAATACCTTTAAGTGCCCATAAAAATAAAGAATATTTTTTTTAAAAGAAAACGTTGTCGGAGTTCCCTCCCGAGTTAAAGGAAAAGGAAGAAATTACCGATAGGGCACTGTGGAACAAATAAACAGTTAAAAAAATAACAAAAATCCTCTGTAGCCAATCGATAAGACTAGGGAAATTCCGAAACCAAGGAAGCCAGAACTGATAAGGGTGATGCACGTGCTGAAGGTTCACTAAAACATGCAAGCACAGCTCCATCGGGTGGGGGTTTCGATGAACAGTGATTGCAGGGCAGATATTGAATCGATTAGGCGTTTTCTTTGTCACTACCCATATTCTGCACAAGAGCTACATGTTTTAAGTCAAACAATATACCAGATACGACTTACTTACGTGGTGTGAAATAGAAATCAGGGAATTCGTTTACATCGGCGAACTTCTATGAACTTCTCCCTCAATACTTTTTGTTCTATTGTTAGTAGCGCACAATATGCCGATCACTGGTTTAATTGTATTTCCCGCGGGACTTGAGGTATTTTTTTATGTTTCCTCTTCTCAACCAAACCTCAGTCAAGCGCTCTTGTTAGGAAACTATTTTCATTTTTAGTTAAAGTCTCCTTAGTCGGTTTCACCCTAGGGACTAACTGACTACAATACTACAAAATATTCGGCAGGAATATCGGAATCTTCATCGGCAGCCATGCCGCCAGCAGGTCCATTACTAATGTATACTCTACATCACAACTAGTCCGCGAATGCCGGGTATCCTTGAACATTCTAACATCACCCTGGCATCCGTGAGAGAACACGGAACCAATGCAGGCAACTGTGTTGCCGATGCACTTGCTAGAAATGCGGCGAAATTCCCCTCGCTTCTTGTAAGTTTTACGTGGATGAATATTTCGGAAGAATCACAGGGGCAAGCCTAGATGTGGAACCACTTGAATAATCTGGCCGAAGATAGACTTAAAATATTCCAAGTTTCTCCTCGATGTGGATAAACAAGGTTGAGGGACACCGTGGCTGTATTTACCGGCCACTGTCAGTTCGGTACCCATGTCAACAGAAATGCGGATTTTATTTTTAAGAAGTATGTCATCCAGATGTCTTCCGTCGAGTTGAACACACTGTTCACAGCGGAGGCTTGTGCTCTGCGCCACACCCTGAAGTAAACTTGGTTCAATTGAGCGGATTTCGTGACAAATATATTACTTTAAAGCCACAAGAGATTAAAGATTGTCATAAGAAACACTCTCTTTTAGTTAGCTCTATAGAAAAAAATCTACGGGAGTTAGATCGGGCGACTTCGGTGACCATGGGATGCCCTAAAGCGACTGATCAGTTTTTTTTTGGGGATATTTTTCCGAAGTAAATTCATCGAAGCTTTGGCTGTGTGTGCAGTCGCCCCATCCTGTTGAAACCAAGTGTGTGAAGAGTACGATAGATGAGCTCGCAGGTTTGGCAAAAAGAATTCCGTAGTCATGCGTATATAATTTTCACCGCAGACATTTGTCGCCTGGCCTCGAGAATTTTCGAAAAAAAAATGGTCCAATTATCTCATGGGTGAATAAGGCACACCAAACAGTTACCCTGTGGCAGGGTTGCGAGTTCTTGGAGACCAGTAACGGCAGTTTTGCTTGTTGGCGTGGCCTTTACAGTGCGAAAATGATCCAACATCGTTTCACAAAATTGTTGCGTAAATCAAAGTCACTATCTTTTAGTTCTTGAACGTTTTGAATTTAAAAAGGATGGAACTTCAGATCCTTTTTAAAATTTCATGAATAATCGCTCTTGGAAGTCCTAGAGAGGCTGCTCTTTTTCACATTGAAAGTCGCGGATTTTCACGTAAACGGCTTTCAACCAGTTTAATGTTTTCGGGAGTCATTGAAGATTGACTGGGCCCTGGCCGAAGCAGTTGCGCGGAATCTGTGCACCCATGAACGAAATAAATTTACACTCGGTCCATCACGTATTCGCCGAGTACCTAACTGTGAACAAAATTTCCGAGGAGCTTTTACGTAAGAATAATTACTCTTAAAAAATGTCTCCATAAAGAACGCGCGATGCTCACTCGACCACTGCCACATCGCGACTTGCAAATCCGCACAATTAATAGTTCCAACAGCGCCACCCTCCTTCCGCACCGTTTATTACTTTTTGAAATAATTGTATATATTGAAAAAAAAAAATTTGCCTTCAGACACCCTGTTTATATAAACAAAAACTAGATCATCTTTAAGAATAATTTATATAACGAAAGCTTATCTTTAGATCAGTTGCACAAGTATGATTAAGACTTAAACAAAATAAAATTTATGTTATTAAAAATTCAAAGAGTTTTAAGCTCAAAGCATATATAATCAGAAATTAAATTTTAAAGGTCAGTCCCAAAGCAAATTATCACATAAGTCTAGAATACAAGAAAAATGTGAAATTAAATGGAATTCTACACTTAGTAACTGATTAAAAAACCGAAAAAAAATAATTTTAAGGGAGAATTAAAATTCAAATTCAACAAAAATCCATTTAAGCACATGACTCAAAAGATTTGATCGAATTTGCAAATAAAAGTTTGTTATTTTTGAAGCGACAAGGACAAATCGATTACATCTTTAAGTCACGTAGGTATTCAGACTTCTTTAAAAATTTTTATTTTTTTAGGGTTATTATTATTCGCTTTAGTTTGAACAAAACTGCTGAAATATTATCATCCAAATGAACATAATCATTTAATTGTTCATAAAGATATTTTTGTTATACACAAGAAAAGAAAAAGAAGAAAAAATCTGGCACAAATTAGCTGAACGAGCAAGAAAATAAAAACTTCTATAAACAAAAACACATTAAAGCTGATGTGGTTGGTTCTTTTTAAACGAAAGTTCAAATGATTGAAACAATTCCAACATGTGTTTTGAGATTTCAAAACAGCAAGTCCATGCATACATACAGAAACACTTGATATTTAAAAAAAAATTAACACACCGGATGCATAATTGTAAAAGAAGAAAAATCTTTGCTGGAATATATATACTTACACGCACATACAAATATTTTAAAATTCAATACATAAACAAAAAAACAATTTATTTGAAAAAAAAAAAACAAAAACAAATTCATTTTTTTAAAATAAAAAGAGATTAATTGTGACAAAAGATTTTGTTACAAAAAAAAATGGGTTAAAAAGTTTTCCTTTAAAATTAATATTTGAGCTACAAACGCAAATGTATTGTCTGATTTTTATAAGACATTTCGATTTAAAATCACAAACTAAATAAAAAATTAAGTAATTTTTAAAATCTCTTAATGGGTTAGAACAATAAGTATCGAGTGGACCAAGGCATATCGATACAAGGTAGCCGCAATAAAAAAATTAAGAGAGTCGTTCTCTTACTCTTAATTTTTTTTACATGGAGTTTGACACTAAACTCGAAAAATTTTTCAATTTTGGTGTCAAAATTCATATAAAAAAAATAAAGAGTAAGAGAACGACTCTCTTAATTTTTTTAATAAGACCACCTTATATGAATATGCCTTGGAGTGGACCATATATGGAGAAATTACTAATCAGGTCGTATCAATGAAAAAATATAGGTTAAGCTTCTCTTTATCATTCTTTTTTTATATGGAGTTTGACACACAAACGTTTGGAATTTTCTCTTTAATGATCGGAAAAGTGCCAAACCCATAAAAAAAGGGAAACTTAAGAGAGGCTAAAACTATATTATCTCATTGCTACGAACTGATGACTTATTTGACTATGGCACTATCTATCGGGCTTAATTAGCGGTTATTTCGAATCTGGCAATGCTTGTTTCACTCTATTCTCAGAAATTTATGTCCAAAACAAAGAAAATTAGTCGGAAATTTCGGAAAAATGAGGTACAAAATTTAGTCGCACAGAAGGACCAACAGCACCCGATATACGCATGTTTAATGCTCAAGTTCGCTAAACTGGTTTCATTATTGATGCTTCAACAAGTGAGCGTTGTCGCACAGTGTGTACATCCGCCCGAAAAATTCGAAGCTTTGGCTAAAAGTGTGCGTGAGAATCCATCAACATCAACCCGTCATCATTCTCAAGAATTGAAAATTTTACACACTAGTTTACGCCGAATTTTGTGAAAAGATCTCGGTATGGCACCTACTTTTCATGGTATTGATGTGAACGATGTTTGGTGTCAACAAGATGGCGCAACTTGCCACACATCTCCTGCCACATTCGTTTAATTGTGTACAATGTTTGATGGCCACTTAATTAGCCGAAGTTTTGATGTCAATTGGCTGCCAAAAAGCTGCTATTTAAAACCGGTTAATTATTCTCTGTGGGGCGCCGTTATAGGCAAGTGTTATGCCGATAAACCAGAGACAATTAAGCATTTTACGGTCAAAATTCATGATGCCATTGGGCAGATACAACCCCGTATACTCGAAGAAAAAGTGGTCGAAAATCGGTCTGATCGAATAGAATACTGTGAATCCAGCAGCGGCCGAAATAATTGAACTTAACAAAAAAAAAAGAAATTTTGAAAAACTTTAAGCTGTTTTATATCCTTCATATTAGTGATAAGTTTGTCATTCCGTGTGTGACTTCTTTAATATCCATTTGCAACCCCATAAAGTATGTATTTACTTGATCCTTATAGATAGGAAAGTTGATTAGGCGATGTCCGCCTGTCCGTCTGTCTGTTAATCTGTTAAAATCAAGTTTCTAAAGGTCCTTGATAATTCTCGGACCTGTTTGTGGTATCAAAACATCGGGTATACTTGCGCGAATCTTTTCTTTTGAATTTTAGCAAAATCGCCCGATAACTGACAGAGATATAAGCCAGAATCCCTGACTTCCTCTAAAAATTTCTCTAAAATTTATGCATACAAATCTTTAAAACTGCCCCGTAGTTGCCCCTACACGGGTGTTATGCAAGGCCGACTCCCATTGATTTTTCTTCGCGAACATGTTTGTTGAACATACTTACGTCCTATCTTTGCTCCCAACAGAGTTGCCATACAAAGTTAAATTTGTTTTATTTTTTTTTAATCGCTCCCATAGCTTCCAGGGTGCTTCTAGAAAGGTTAAATGCAAGACCAACCCCAATTATTTTTTCCTCCCAAACATTTTTTGGAACATACTCACCCCTTATCTCCAGCCCCTAACATGGTTGCCATACAAAATTTGAAAAAAAAATAGTATAAAAGCAACTACAACTTCCCCGGAGTGGCCCCGAGAGGAATAAAATCTATTACCTCATTAGTTTTCCCTCTCAAACATATTTCTAAAACATTCTTATGTAAAAACGCCCAGAGTCTGCCTTAGAGAAATAAAGTGTAGAACCGACCTGCATTAGTTTTCCCTTCCAAACATATTTCTTGAGCATACTTATCCCCTATCACTATCACCTAAGGGGGTTGCCATACAAAATTTAATAAAAATAGGGTATAAGCCCCTACAAGTCCCCTGGAGTTGCCTTTAGAGGAATAAAACCTACTTATCTTCTATCACCATCATCTAAGGGGGTTGCCATACAAATTTTTAAAAATAATGTAAAAACGCCCATTACTTCCCCAGATTCGGCGTTAGAGAAATAAAGTGTACGACCTACCCCCATTACTTTTCCCTCCCAAACATATTCCTAGAGTCAAATGTAGGACTGGCCCCAACTTATTTTTCCTTGCAAACATTTTCCTAGAACAACCCTTATCTACACCCCCTAAGGGAATTGCCATACAAAATTAAAAAAAAAATTGGGTAGAAACACCCACAACACCCATTAGTCAGAAAAATTAGAAATGTTTTATAAATAAAAAAAATAGATAAAATAAAAAAATTTGGGGTTCCCAAAGGCCAATGTGATGGGTATCTAAGAATCGGCACAGCCGAATTTAGCGCTTTTACTTGTGTTTTATTACAATTTTTAATAAACACAAACAAAATAATTTTGCAATATTGTTTTGAAAATTTTGTGTAAATTGTTTTCAAGCAAAAAATTTGCTCTGATTTTTTTATTAGTAACATTTATTAATTTAATTTTTTAATTTTTATTTTCTGAAAGAAACATCTTCGTTGGCAGCCTTAAAATTTAAAAAAAAAACTAAATTTTTGCAGGTTTTATTTTAATATGGACAAAATATTTAACTCCTATTAAACATATAAATTTGCAGCTAAAATAAATAAATGAATAAATATTTTATTAACTTGCTTAGAACATAAAGTTCACTTGTTTAATTAATTTTTTTTTCTTTAACACACACTTCCCATAACAAACCAGTTAAAACCTATTAATTAGCTTTAAGGTATCCAAAGATTAATTCTTAAGAACTTGACTTTAAAAAAAAATAACTTTTAGATAAAACTCAAATTTTATTTATTATATTAAGAAAAATAACTAATTCCAATCTTATTTGATAAATGTTCAACCAAATAGAGAAGACAACACAACTTGTTTGCTTTTTATTATTAGTTTGAATTTGTTGGGCGCTTAATTTTAAGGCAAAACTATGTTTTTAGTGCCAATAATATAACAGACAATTAATCATTAATAGCATTAACAAAAAGAAAAAAAAACAATTTTGAATAATTGAAATGTTTTATAATAAAATATATTTAAGGAGAACTAGTCAAGCTAAGCATTTGTATGTCATCAAAGTTAGATTAAGATCAATATTTGCTTCGACAACTTTGCCGCTGACAAATATTTATAGTTGCTTCGTTTGGTATTAAGGATTGAATATTGCAAAATAAAGCTCTTAAAGGTTTTTAGTTCTAAAATTACCCAGACTCAAAAACCCCATCAATATCTGATCAAGTATAGAACACATAGTGCGACAAGGCATCTCTATATAGAGTCCTATATTCGCCAGTGCCGAATCTAACATACTCTTCACATTGGCCTTTCTAAAACCCCAAAACTTTCTATATTTTTATAAGTTTTTTTCATTAATAAAATATTTCAAAATTTAAAATAGGGGTCGGTGTCATATTTTAACCCCCCCCCCCCCCCCCCCCCCCCCTTAGGGTCACAACTGGTAAGTTGTTGGGGTTTTTACACTGATTTTCTCAAATTTTATATGGCAACCCCCTGCATTTTTTCAAAGTCAATCTGATAGTATTGCCAAACTTTTTGTTTTTTAATCTTGCGTTTTATTTTTTTTTTTTAAATTGTTGTTAAAACAAATTTCGTTTGGAAATGGTGTAGCAAAGAATATTAACTATTAGTACCTATTAGGTATATCTTCTTTACAAAAAAAGTTTATTTTACTTTTAACGGTATCAATTGTCATTCATGCATTTTATACTTTGTTGGAATTGTTTTTTTTTTCTCTTTTGTTGTTGTGGTTGTTGGTTAAATTATTATTTATTTATCTTTTTCATAAAGCTTTTAGAACTCACCTCAATATTATAGACTCGAGCTGAGCGCATGTAACGCAAGAAGCCATCAGTGCGTTCTGTGGCCACAGTAAAGACTTTAACTTTGGCTTTAAAAGAAAAAAGGAAAAGAAAAGAAAAAAAATGTTTGTTAAAAAACTTAAGCATAAATTTTCTTTAATTCTATTCTAAATAATATCATTGTTTAAGAGATTTACATACAAAATAATGTTTAACATTTTTTTATAAAAAAAACTGGTTAAAAAACAATTTAATTAAAATGAATGACAAGTTTTTTTACAAAAAATAGTTTATAAAAAGACATTAATATAATAATAGATGCTATTTTGGTTTTTTTTATTCATACATATGTATGTAGTTTAGCTTCATTAAATATAGTTCATCTTACAAACAGTTCAAGTTTAACTTGTCTTTTGTGTTACAGATTATTTTAATTTAAAAAAAAAATATTTTAAAACTAAGAATTAAAATTTTAATTTCAATAAATAATATTTAAACTTGGATTGTTATACATTTAGAAATTGTTCCAAAATACATAATAAAGATTTTATTTATTTAAAGAAGATTAAGGCCCATTGATTTGGAAATCTCACAAAAATGTTCTTTAACATTTATCAAATAAAACAGTTTTAAAGATTATTTTATTCAAAAAAAAAATAGGGTTTAAAATTAAGAATATAAAAAAATTTTTAACTGAGATCTAGACTACAGACGTTAAGGGATTTACGTAACACCTACCCAGAGGGCAATAATTCACGGTGCTCTTAACACTTAGTCGAAACAATGCGTTCACCAGCGCCCCTAAAATGGCTTACCAGATCACCCAGGCTGCAATTCTCTGCCATGACTCTGTGCAAGCCTTAACAGACTCTGTGCAAGCTGAGGAGTTGGGCTATCTAAGCCCAAATTGCGTCTTTAGTTTTGATCTCGTCATTTCCAATCAAAACAGATCCGAACCGACAAGACACATCTCCACACGCTTGTGAAACAGTACCCAACCTTAAGCAAGAAATATTATGATTATCAACGAATGCGACACTCAGCTCTGTGTTAGGGATTTTTTTCTCATTTAGACAAATCAATTTCTCCACTTTCATCAACGCTTCATAATCTTCTCACCTCCAGTCAGGACCGAAACACGCACATGCTTCAACATGCCAATGCCGGCCTTCTCATTATTTGCTACTACTCTGACGAGATCTTGTTTAAGATCTTAGCTAGGGCCCCAGCCGTAGCCAGTTTCCCTACCTACTTCCAAACACACTTACACCTTTTCAGCTATTATCCTACTCCATCAGTTGCTCATGTGCCTGGGTAGACCCGCCAAAACTAGAGACGCGATCACTCTGGGGCCCTTACAAGACGGACACCAGCATATCAACTTTCGTTCTCAGAGGAGACCTCACCATTAATCAGTTCATGCACTGGTAAGCACATGGGGCCAACTGATTCCCGTGGTACCAGATAGGACTCTGGTCAGCCTCGGAAATCTACTTCCGTAAAATTCTTACCAATTTCTATTTAGCACAGGTAAGGCATTGGTACCCTTAAAACCTTGTATTGTTGTGCGACTTATTGGTGATGTACATGCCACAGCGTCAACAAGGACAACTTGCCTTAAGCCAGACCAGTAAGTAAATAACCACTGATCCATATAAGCCCAAGACAAATTGTTTTCAATTTAGCCATGTCTGTTAGCCTTCCAGTAAACTGGAAGTTGCCCGGTTGATACCACGAGGAGGTAGACTTTGGCACTTGTGCTGATGGAAGGTTGCCCGAGGGCCCTCCTCTTCCATCATATAACTTTTCAACCCAGACTACAAACCAAGTTTAATCTAAATCCATTTAATTTAGTAAACAAAAAACAATTTTAATATTCCATTGCTCTAGTTAACTTTAACCTTTTAACTGTCACCTGTCAAATTGTTGTTTACAATTTGCCAACAATTGCCAAATTTAAACTTATTTGTATGCCTTAAATCACCCATTTTGTTTAAAATTTTTTAATTTTACATTTCCAAGTAATGAAAATCCTTATCAATGAAAAAACTTATTAATAGTTTTTAAATTAAGAAATTTGTTCTTAAAACGACAAGTTTTAAAATCAAGTGATAACATATTATTTAAACAAAATCATGTTTTTTAAGTAAAAGAGAAGAAGCAGGGAAAAATTTAAAGTTTCGTCACTTGAAATGCAAAGCGGCTTAACGTATTTTAAAAAGCTAGTATTTGATTGATAGTGCTAGCGCAAGCTCCTTTTGAATTAAATTTATACAATAAATGTACTAAAGCAAAATGCTGCTGTCTCGTCTAGATGTAGATTCGGAGAAAGTGTAAAACATGTCCAGTTGTTACTACTTTTTTGGGCGGCATGTTAAGAAAAGAACACGTTATTTATTTTAAGAATCGAATACGAACATAATTAAATGGCAGAATAATAAGAACATTTTTGTAAGAGAAGAAAATGCCATCAATATCGTGTAAAATATTATTCTCTTAAGGTTTGGACAATCCAATCGTGACGGGTGTGACCAGTTTACTCACTTTTTTGCTTATAAATTAAACAATTCAAAATTTCAATTGAAAAAACGGCTTAATTTCAAAGAATGGCATGCTTTTAAATGTTCAATAGTAAAGATTTACATATGTATACGTAACATAACCATACCACAGTAAACAGCTGTTCGAAACAAACTTATGGGCAACGCTGTATTTGATCATAGGTGACTTACCATTATGCCATAACCATAACCATAGAAGCCAATTGAGTGTTGGTTTTTATGGCAACGGTTTTGGTGAAGGCGATATGGCAAGTCAAACATAATTGAACCTTAAGTAATCACTAAAAGAACATGATTTAGGCTAATACCGACTAAAACACTGTGATGGATGTGACCTTACAAGTTTGAATTTTACAGAATTTTAATTTTAGGATCGTGCTTAAAATCGGGCTTCAAATATAAACTAAAATTTTGGCTTGAACTGTTATTAATCATATTTAATACTTTGTTTTACGAAAATAAATTTTTTCTAGAAAAAAGCCTTTTAGAAAATGTGAGGAGTGTGACATTTTCCTCAAAACTTCGAAAAAAAAAGTGGAACTGGTGAGAAGTACATGATCATTTTTAACGGTTGTAAAATAAATCAAAGTAAAATATAAACAAATTTATTTATATTTCAATTACTTTCGTTCTCTTAAGGACATAAATACAATGATTTTTTAAAAGAAGAAATTAGTTATTGAGCGCTTTTAGCTCACTAGAAGTACAAAAAGTTTTAATTGAAAATTTAATTTGCTTAAGAAACAAAGTTTCGTTAAGTTTTTTGAATCCTGCAAATTTAAGATTTATATTTAAGTACAGTGAACTCGCGGAAACGTGAACTAATTTTTGCCAAGGGTGTTCATGTTTTCGATTTTGTTCACGTTTCTGATTGGATATTTTTTAATTATTTTCTAACGAATTTAATTTTTTTTATCAACTTATTGTTAGTAGTTCAAAAATATCCAAATCTAGTCAAAACTTAACAACGCTTTAGCCCGAAAAGTCCAATTGAAAAATTGTAAAACCTAGGTTTTTTGGGTAATACATAATTGTCTTATTAATCTGACCACAAAAATCAACCTTTTGCAAATAAAACTATTTATATCACTTATAGATCCTTTTATTGCATAATTCGGGGACTCCCAAAACTAATAAAATTAATGTATACAATATAAAAACTCAGAAAAAACTGTTCACGTTTTAAAGCTTTCAATGTTTGTTCACGTTTTAGAATAGTTAATGTTAAATAAAAAGTGTTCACGTTTCTGAATGTTCACGATTCTGGATATTCACGTTTCCGCGAGTTCACTGTAATTGGTGTTATACCTACAAGATTTTGTAAAGAAAATATTGTATTTAAAAAAATGTTGTTTCGTTAAGTTTTTTTATTTGTCAAAAGTTCAAAGATTTATGTAAGGTCAGACAGTCACCTGCTTTAGCCTTTTAAAAATTAAAAAGAAAATTTGTTAAAAATTATAATTTAAAAAAAGTTTCGTTAAGTTTTTTTAGTTATACGAACTCTAACAACTTTCTGTTGGGGGACAGTTTCATAAGGCAAGGTCTGTCTATTCAACAAATTCTAATGAAATTTTTAAAAATGCCTACAAAAAATGAAATGTCTGTTCAAAATCATTTGCCCTAATCTGGGAATGGCTGGAAATGTAATTTAATGCATACACAACCCAAAAAACAAGCATAGACAGAAAATGAGCTCATATGCGGTGATAAGAAACAAAATGCATCCACAATAAAAATTACATTAATGAAGATGTACATACATACATACATATGGACATATGCACATGATTTTTTGGCCGGCCTGCCTTCTCCAACACAAAATCCCCGCCAACAATTAGATAAACAAATAGTACATATTAACAAAATGTATATTAATTTACAAGAACAACAAAACACAATGCATTTATATGTACATACATAGATTTTGTTTATAATAATTACTACACATACCGTCCAAAACCGCTGCCTTTTCCTCGCCTTCGGTTAAATCCTCAGTTGCCAAAGACAACTGGCATATATTGCATAGAAACAAAAGTAATAGAAGCCTGCAAAGGCTCTTATTTATTTTGTGATAACTAAACATTTTGGTCTTTAATTATAAATTTTATATGGCACTTTATTCTTTCTATATTTTTTTCACTTAAAATATCATGTTATATTTCTTAAAAACACAGATTCTTTGTAATAAAATACTTGTAAAGAAAAACGATTATATTTCTTTCGTATGAAAACACTCTTCTGTCGCCTATTTTTTTACTTCTATTTAATGCCTCCAGACTGGTCAAAAGTAAAACACTAAATAAATTTAATATAAAATAAAAATTTTAATTGTTTATTATTTGAGGTTTTTGATTTAGTAAAGAGCTAATAAGAGCTTAAAAAACTGAAGGAGAAATAAATATTTTGTTTAATTAAGAGATTGAGAGGAAAAGATAATAAAATAGTGCTGCCAGAAAATGATAAAAATCGCAGAGAAGTAAACATCTGAACACCGTTAAGGAATTTGGGAAAATAATATAAGAGTTATATTTACTGCTATAACTAAGTTCATATAATTTATTTTGTACTCGCAATTACATATATAAAAAGTTTAAGAAGTATTCAATGCGAAAGAGTACTATCTATATAGTATAGTATGCGAATATTTGCGTGATGGGTATTGATGGTAAAAATAATTTCATGGAGATTGTTTGAAAAATTAAAAAAAAAAACAACAAAAAAAAACCGAAGCGACACAGTTCCATTTGACCAGTTAACTCATATATTTTGGGTTTGGGTTTTAGGTGACGTTATGTATACTTAAGAAAATTACGTTATCTTAAAATTAATGTTTTAAATTTTAATTGTACGTCTCGACGAGACAAATTCATGCCCAGACAAATGATAGAATCAAAATAAAGAATCCAGTATTTTTACACTGGGTTTTTAATGTACATACTAAGTTTAACGTTTGCCTAGGCATTAATTTGTATCGACAAGACGTGCGATAAAAGAGGAAAACAATTACAAACGAACAAAATATATTATCCCTTAATATGCAAAAAGGCGCAGCAACTAAATTTATATTTTTTTATTTTTTAAAATAATATGCTGCAAGCACATTTAAATACACACCTTCACAAATTATTAACTTACCATTTTTAATTACTTTGTCAATTAAATTTAAAAAAGTTTAACAGCAAATAAGTTGTTTGTTAAAGAAATCACAGAGACCTAGCAACATATTGTGACGCACTTCCTAAATCAGTTTTGATTATATCCCCATTGCTGTTATAAGTTTGTATAAAAAATATCAATTCTTTTTATTTAATTTAGTTTTTAATTTTTTGACTTTTTGCATTTAAATGACGATATGTAACTTTTTGTCACAAAAAAAAACGCCAACAATAAATTTGGACTTTATATTAAAAATTTTCCAAACACAACTTTGTAGTCTGGCAGCTTTAAGTTTAGAGAAATGTGAAAAGATAAATGTTTTTAACGAGATGCCACATTTGCTATTTAGTGTCCCAGAGATCCCATATCTATTTTAGCAATTCGACTGGAGTTTTGGGGGACTTTTTAATGTAAATGGGGTAATTTGAGAAAGAACTGTTTTAAAATTAGTATTTTAACCACTTTATACTGAGCAATGCAGCAAACATACATCGTTCAGTCAGAAAGCCTTTTCCTAGCCGTTTCTCTTTGGGCCACAGGTTTTTTTTCATTTCTTTTACCCCCATTAGCTTCCCTACCAGAACAGTGACAGTCATTTGACCGGTCATATGACCGACACAGATGACCGGTCATTCGGTCATTATTTTCTATCATTTTCTTAAGGGCGATGTGAAAAAAATGACCGAAACTTTGTGTACGTGTGATCTTGCGTCTCCCTCGCACCTTCAGATGTGATAGAAATATTGGTCACAAATGACCGAAAAAAAATGTTTTAGTGTTAGTTTCGGTCACAAATTTCTTGTAGGGTTGTTAGAAAGTAGTTTTTTTTGTTGATAATTATTGACCTGTAATTATTGCCGCTTATTTTTAATAAATAAAAAAAACTTTATTTACAAAACACGACATCCAGCAATATTTGAAAGCCCTCAGCGACTAGTTAAAATAAAATGCCAATAATATATATTTAATTATTTAACTAAATAAGCCAAGGTAAATTGTAGGAAAAATATAAGACAAAAACTTAAAACTATACAAAATTTGATGTGTGAAATTAACTGAATTTCATTTTAAGTTGTATGAGAAAAGTGTGTTTATTAAATATCTTTAGTATTTTTTTTTTGCTAAATAAGCAATCAATAGCGGTTTCATCTTTATTAAATTAGGTGGTCATCGTTTTACAGATCAAGTCTTAACGAGTATTTAAAGATTAATAAAAAAGGGGTTTGGCATTGCAGTGTTATGGCAAAAATAGGAAAATTAAAATTGCATTTTGAGGGTAAAATATAAAACGAAAAATTGTAGAAAATTCCTTTGAAGTAAACTATTAAAACTCAGGTTATCATTCTGTCTTATTTAAACAAACACTATATAAAATATTTGGCTGTTAAGTTAATAATCTTAACTTAAAGTTTCTTGTTTCTAAAGTTTTTTGTACGTATATCTCGCCTCTTTACAACATGCCAAAACCTTTAGAATAATTTATGGCCTTTAAAAGTCTTTCTTCTAGTTTTTCTTTGCTACTATATTCAGGCAGTAACAAGACATTAAAGCAAGTATGCGAAGTGGGCAAACGATCGCTGTCAGGTCCATGACGTGTTATTAACAATTTCAGGCGACTTAAACCACCCACAGGCACTCGATCGGAACCAGTTGTAAATTCCAAAAGTTTACGTTTTGATTCTTCGGGCAAATTGTGCACAATGCTCCAGAAGTCTTTAACAATTTGTGTTTCACTAGTGTACCCACCCTCATATTCCGTGGAGACTTCCAGCTCCACAAAATCAAATTTCTAAAAAAAATAAACGCTCTTATACAGGCTTTGTTAAAATTGAAAATAAATATTTTTCTACTTACTCTACTGCCGCACACAAGCAGTTCAATTTCTTCCGGCCGAAAAAGCAGTTTTAATGGCGATTCATCTGTAACCATTTCAAAACCCTTCTTAAAGGCCTTAAACTGTTTTGCTATATTTTTGTTAAGCAAAAAGTCACTATACAAATCTACAAATTCCTGTTTATTCTCTTGATTAACGACTATATCCCCACCACCTGGTTTCAGTTCATGGTCCACTACCTCATCGAACACATTTTTGTAGCTAATTTTAAAAGTTTGCATAAACACTTCTTCCATATCGGGTTCCTCATAATCGAGCATAGACTTTAAACTTGTGTAGAGCGTAAGATTCCAATCTTTCAGGTCAAAGAAAGAACCACGGCCACCCATTAGCTTACGATACACTACCATCGGAAAATTCACAGCCAAAATAATATTGTTATAAATAGCTAAACCTATAATAATGCCGATCAAAGTAAATTGGGCTTCGTTTTCAAATGGAGCAGAATTAAACCTGGCAAGAATTTATAAATAAAATTAAAAAAAAACAAGATGAAAGGAAATTTTATTAAAACTTACCACATGGTGTTTGTATCCTCCTGGTAAATAAACATACCAAAGTCTGGATTAAATATTTCTTCAACTATTAATTGAAAGAACTCTTTTGACACACCACCCTCATCAATGCCCTGCTCACCCACAAATTCAACTACCAATTGTTTTTTCAAGTCTTTTGGATTACTCATTGCCACCATTTCCAGCTAAGAAATTTGAAAATGTAAAAAAACTTTATTAAAAAAAATAAAACCATATAAAATGAGAAGGACATACCCCTATTAGAGCATCATTAACGATATTATCACGACGAACTTTAAGTTTAAGATTAGGTTGGGCCATCACATCATTGCCATCACCAAAATAATTTAACAAAGAATAAATTGAGGAGTTGCGTTCACTGTACATACGTATACGACTGTCATAGTATAAAGCAATTACTTTGGTGGCCGGTGTTAGTATAAAGGAATACAGCATAAAGGAAAAGAGATTTTCTAGAAGAAGGCAAAAGAGATGAAAGTTAAAATAAACTTGAGAAAGCAAATTAATATTTTTAAATTTACTATTACCTTCACCTGATAAATCAAGTGACAGATTTTTATAGGACAAATAATCACGGTCCATTTGTATGGCATCACTTAACGGCTCATTGTAGAACTCTTCAAAGGGCACTAGAGGAACACGACAATCCATACAAGATATTTTTAATTCCTTCTCCAATTTATCCTCGGCAAAGGCAGTATGAAAAGGCTTGAGTATTTGATTATATAGAAAAATATCATCATCATCTTGCGAGGAGCTAGCTCCACCAGCTGCTGTAAAACCGGAGGCAGCTTCAGCCTCAGCTTCAGACTCTTTAACGGCAGTTGAAGTATTATATTCATCCATTTGTCCAGCCAAAATGTTGGCATAGAAAAAAATCTTTAAAATAAAATTATTAAAAATTTTCAGGCAAAAAAATTAACAGCTAATTATCTAATACCTTTAGAACTTTGGTTAGGGCGATAACATCTGGGTTATCTTGTGCTGTATCCTCGTCCCGCATTACAACCAATGTTAAAAGTTGTTGTAATGATTGTATGAAGGGGTGTAAATGTTCCTTATAGTGTACGGCCCAAATGCGCGCCAATCTGGACTGAGCTTTAATCGGCATGACATGAATAACCGCACAAATTTTAGGCATACTTAGTTCCATGTATTCAAAATCAATAAACCGGTTCGAAACTAAACAAAAAAATTAAATAAAAATCAAAGCAAAAAATATTTTTTAAGAAACAATTGTTTCAACAAAAAGATTCGAATTTTTAAAAATCCCGTATTAAGCCTTTTTTACTTGTAAAAACAAAACAAATCACTTAATTTTGGATTTTTCAGAAATTATCAACTTAAGCACAAGTTATTAACTTACATGTCATTGACATATCGAAGCAAACAATGAAGCAATGCAAAACTTTTTCCCAGTCATAGAAACGGCCATATTTTATATTCTCGGACAGCAAGATGAGGTTTTCATTTAAGGTTTCTCGAACTGATTTCTTTTTCAGTCCATATAATTTCTTTTTCACGCGTCTTAAACTCTCGAAATCAACGTGAGTATCACAGCCGTGAGACCACAAAACAATATCGTCCAATTCGTCCGCATTCGCCACGTCCTCATCCATGGGTTCCACGCTGTCACTAACACCACTATCACTTGGCCCGGCCGCAGCGGATTCATCTATATGCTCTTCTAAAGTATTGTCAGCTAAAGCCATGTGATCATTACTTGGCTCCAACTCGTTTTCATCCAAATATCCATCTTCATTGTCGCTATCATCCATACAGGTGCTGTCCTCATCCTTATCGTGTTCTCCTTCAAGAGTGCGCAGGTCCTCCTTTTTTAATTCTTTTGGTGATTTCCCTAATATCTCTTGTAATTTAGAGGCATTAGCAGAGGATGTTAACTTCGTGGTGGCCAAAGCAGGGCGGCGGAAACTTTTGCTTAACTTTGTAACCGAACAGCAAACATCATTTATGGCATGTATTAGGCGATCGTATCTTTTATATTTCTTGCACTCTTCAATGAGTTCATCTATAATTTGCTCATTTAGGTATTCTACGGAAGCTAAAGTGGGTGTGGGAGGATCTGATTTAGAAGAGGTACCTGAGGTATCAGCGGCGGCATTAGCTATCGTTGCACTAGACATAGCTGGATTTGAAACTTCACTTAATGCCACCATCAAAGGTATTTCTTCGGCTGCATAGCTGGATATATTGGTGTTACTACTGCTAGCCGTTGAAGAGGAGGAAGTGGAAGATGAACTGCCCGAGGTAATGGTACTATTCGAAGTACTACTGTGATTCTGAGGCGAAGAGCATCCAATATTCTCGATTACATATAAAGGTGTTACATTGCTGGCTAAACGTGAAGAACTAGTAGGAGATTCATGTTGTGGTCCCGTTCTAGGTACTTTGGGAGGTTGCTGTGTATAGTTTTCGCATAATTTGGCATCTTGTGAAAACAGCTGTATGGCTCTAGCGGCTATTTCGTTGGCAGTCATGGACGCCACCTGGCCGCTTGAGGCGCAATTAATATTCGAGCATTTCGGATTGCCACAGCCACGTTGCAGTTGGTAGAAGTAACGTTCGATGAGCTCTTTCACCGCCGAACGCTTCATTTCCGAAGAGGGATTGGGGCGTGTATTATTTGGGGCCGTTCCCGCAGCCGTCGTTTGTTGTTGCTGCTGCTGTAATGTGGCCAATTCTCTTTGTGTAAAAGACAAGTCTTCAGGGAAGCTAAATGGAATTTCTCCTTAAGTTTAGACCTAATTTTAATTAATCTCAGCACCTACCTTGTATTATCTTCGTCATCCGACATTGATTGGTCCAGTTCGTTATCGTGGTCGTTGTCAGCCTTCTTTGTTGGCAATTTGTCGTTGGATTCTTCTGATGGGTTCATAAATGTGTCTTAAAATAGCAATATTTTCCTTTCTTTTCCACTTTGCCAATTTCGTCACTAGTTGTACTTGAGAAAACTCTGGCTTTAAATGTTAATTTTAAAGAATTATTGAGGGTTTGCTTGTTAAAATTAATTTTAAATTAATTTAAAAAAAATCCTTTTTTCTTATTTATTGTCGTTAATCTTTGTGTGAAAAAAGAAATTAATCGATTGTTTTAAGAAAGATTTATTCATATTTCGGGTGAGTTCGCCGGTCATAGATTTTTCTTGTTTACGTTTTTCCTTTTAGTAAAATGACAGTTTACAGGTTTCTCGGTTTTTTTTATGTATAACGCTTGATAGCAACAGCCTTTTAAAAAGCACACAGCTGTGCTTTCTACGCTACCGCATCAAATTTTGCTTATCTTCTTTTAAACTGTCAAACGAATATTTAACAAAAGAACGTAGCTAATTCACATAAGGTGGCAACGTATACAACAAAGCAAAAATTGTAGGCTTTTTTAAATTTGGCTAAATCATGGTGTGTGTATGTGCATTAGTTCGTTTTATTTACCCAGTGGCGTATTTGAGCGACATTGACATCAGACAAATTTGCATGAAACTACATAAAATAATGATATACTGATAAATATATAAATAAATACTATGAAATAATCAAAGAACGACATGCAAACTGCCTCCATATTTCAGTGGTTTCAACTTAGCAGCAATGTAATTCATAAGTAAAAATTGAGGCCCATATTCATATACATATATACAGTCTAATTTAATAGTTGGAATACGTTAAATTTTCAAAAAATTTGGATATAAAAGGTTACAAATTAAATTTTGGAATAAAAAATTTAAAAAAAAAATTATGGGACTTTGGCATACTTTTCGAAAAATTAAACGTGTTATTGTAATTGACTAATTACAACAACCTAGTATATCTAACTCTTATCCCATCTCTGTATTCAAAGGGTAAACAAATTATATTACAAGGTGACATAGCTCGCAAAGCTTTTCATTATTTTGTATTGTCAAATTATGAATAAACCAAGATACAAGGAAACAGCGTAGCTAATAGTAACATACTCGAAACCTTGAGGCAAAAATCATTTTTAAATCGTAATTTCTCAAAAAACAGCTTAATATCAAGAAATATATTGAAACACACTTGCAAACAAGCGAAAAGCGTGCAGCTTTTGACACCGGCATGATTTTTTCAAACCTACAATGTTGCTTGAGTATGTTGTATTGGTAAATTTGTATTCCAAGATGTATCTATACAATACTAACGATTATATGCCATTTTTAATTAAAGCTTAAGAAACTAGATGTAAAAAAAATATTTAAAAATACAAGTAAATAAACATTAAGTATGCAGGTAAGTGTTGGGGGAACCAAAGCAGATAAAAAAAATTAGCTGACACTTTACTACCACCTTAACGGATCTCTTAATTGGCTGCCTTGTATAAATTCACCATGTTTTTAGCATTTATGTGTTCTGTTTTTGTTTTGTCGTTTTTTGTTTACTCTTTAATCCGTTTTTCAGTGTCAGCTGTGTTGTTTTGGTCGGTCAAGGAAAATAATTTTCTACGTTATCAGTTTTTCTAATTAAAAAAAATTTTGGAATTTTTGTAATTTCTTAAAGATTTGATTTAAGAAAAATGTGTTATAATTAATATTCTAACGAAAAACTATATGTTTGTTGTTACAGACAGCATGAGTAATGAAAAAGTAGCCGAAGACATAGCAAATTGTGTACGTAAGAATGTGCCGTGGCAATTGCTGCCAGTGCACCTAAAACAGATTTTGCAAAACAATCAGCGTGATTATGAAAAATATGTTTTTAATTATAGTCTCAAAAATCAATTGAGATTTCGGGGCAATTTAGTAAATAAAATATTTCGTAAAGAGCAACGTTATTATGAGCTACTCGTAACCAAGTCCATCAAAACTTTGTGCTTGTTTCCCTACCATTTGGCCGATATTGTGACCAAAGGCTTAAGAGTAACTCCATTTAATTACTACTTAGATGTTTTGTCGCAATTGCTTAAAAATGATAAAAGCTATGATACTTTGCCTAATTTTACGGCGGCGGATTGTTTGCGTGTTTTAGGCATAGGACGTAATGAATATTTGTCCTTAATAAGCGAATTAAAGAATAATACAGTCAGAGCTTTGTTGTTTACTGCCAAGCCAAATCCTTTGGAATTTCTACCTAAATTTCCACAACGCATACGCATTGAGCCTTGGTGGCGAGTAGAGGTGGGGTTTGTTCTCGAGACCGATATAAATTATGTTACGCCTGTTGAGCGCAGTTTAATAGATGATTTAATTGACTTTGGCTCTCAAATGGCAGGGAAGTGTGACTATCACGTGGTGCACAGTTTATATCGTAAGGGTTTAATATATTTGGATGTGCCCATATCAGGCGAGGATAAAATCTCTATACCGCCCTTGAAAAATTTTGTCATGAATCGTGTTAGTGGTGATTACTTTGAAAATTTGTTGTATAAAATCTTTGTTAGTGCTGATGAACACATGACCATCTCGGAGTTGGCACAAATGCTACAGTTGGAGTTAGACTCAGTTAAACAGGCAATATCATTGTTTTGTCGTTTGGGCTTTGCTCAACTAAAAGAACAGGCTGCTACACAACAACGTTCTTTTATTCCGCAAAAATATCATGAATCCTGGAATGAGTTTAAACTTGAGCAGGCTATGGCCAAAGAACAGCCTCAAATAACACCTCTCAACTACAATAGTTATGGCAATTCTGAACTTGATCAAGCAACAGATAATACAACAAAGGCTCGTGATGCTGTTAGAGAGAAATCCATAGATCAAGATTCGTCTTCGATCGGCTACTTATCATCGGATGGCAATACCAGTGATTTTAGTTTTGCTAATATGTTAACACCTTCGCCCCAGCCCACGGCTAAGACTTCACCAAGACAAAATTCTGATGAACCAGATTTATCCTCGGAACTTGATGATTTTTCGGAAAGTACTACTAAACTTACTCTTAAAGAAATTTTGCCTGAATGCTCTCCAAAAACTGGAAAAAGAGTGGGCTTTCTTTTTGACTCTACTTTAACGGCTTTTCTTATGATGGGTAATCTATCGCCTGGTCTGAAAAATCATGCCGTTACCATGTTTGAGGTGGGCAAACTATGCGAAGAAAGTATTGATACTTTTCTTGCTGAATTGGAAAAAGTATCTCTGCTTGATGCGGAGGGTGAAGGTGATGTTTCTCGTTACTTTGCTCATGCTGTAATTTTACGTTCCACCATTTGTTATTTGCGTCACTTGCTGCCAGGCGGCTTGGATCTATTGCGTCTAGAATGCTTAGAGTGTTTAGATCAAAAAACTAGAGATCGAGTGCTGGAAAAGAAATACAAATTCATTATATCGTCAACACCTTTAACTGCAACTTTGTCGCATTTGTTTTCCATACCTTTCTTTGGGCAATTTTATCGTTCGTCAGAGGCTTCACATATGTGGACAAAACTGTTCTACAATCATATTAGTGGTAAGTATAAAATAGTTAAAGTTATATCCAAAGGGAGAAAAGGCTCTCTTGTATTTAAATCTTTCCTTTATTTTCTTAATATTTTTTAGGATATGGACCACCATCTTTATTTCTTTGCCGCGGCACCATTCTAAAAACTCTACCACGTATTTTCCTGGGCTATGGCAAGCTACTTGTCAATATCTTACATTCCGATTCATATGTGATTAATAGTGAAAATTTTCGTAACCTTAATGATCAACTTAAAAATGGTTGTATACTTTTGCAAGGCTATGGCATACGTACTGCCGCTGAGTTACGTTATGAAGCATTTCCTTTTAGCAAAAAAACTAAAGAACCAAATAAATGGTCCAGCCATAAGGCAGTGCAAAGGCTGCAGGAACATTTAGATCTGCAACATCATTGTGGTTATATAACATTTGTTAATATCGGTGTACCCGATATTGGTTGCGATAACTATGAAATGGAAGTAAGATTAATACATCCCAAAAGCAAACTTAAGGCCTTGAAAAAGGAAATTAGTCAAAAAGAATTAGTGCCAAATAGAACTATAAAAGAAAAAACGAAAACTGAAGAATTTCCTGAGTTACCAAAAGATTTATTGTCACCTGATACAACAGAAGTTTGTAGTTTCACCAGAATGGCGGCAACAGTAACAATGGCCACCTCGCCACAACACAATCTTAAAACACCAGATGAAAATTATTTTGCCAGCAGCAGCTCTAAAAGTGATGAACCCTCTGCAGTCTATACCTCAGAAGATTGCAATGAGCTGTTGGCCACTGAATTGGCCAAATGTAAACACGAATTGGTTTCCCAAAGTTCAGTGGAAATTCCTTTAGACAATGAAGGTCCATATTATGAAAATTTCAATGAAAATCATGGCGAAGAATGGACTCTATTGGATGTTAACTTTGGTGTGCCGCTATTTGATGTTGACTGCAATACACGCATATGTGAACAAATTGTAAGCAATTTGTCTACCGAGGATAATCTAAGGGAATTGCCAAAAAAATCCTTAGAAATGTCGGAAAAATTTTATAATTTCATTAAGCAATGTTTATACTTTGAAGACGAACGTATGGATCAATTGAAAATTGGTAAAAATTTACCACAACCCCGTATTAATTTAGCATTTGAAAATGGTAAAGTTTGCTATTGGAATGGCAGATAAAGGAAAGAGGCAGAAAATTTTAAATTAAAGTATTTTAAATAGGAAATAATTAAAAAAAGGATAAGATTATTTAGAAGAGAATTTAAAGGAAAGGATATTAACCGCTATTCTGCATTTTGATTAAACTCCCGTACTCAAGTATCATAAATAGGAAGCAAAAATACATAGATTGTGCCAACTTTAAATGGAAAAATACAAAATTTCAGACGAAAAGACAAAAATCCGCATGTTATACTTAGAGGTTCTTGTGATCAAACTATTTTAAAGTATAGAAGGTGGTCGAGGAAAAAGAAATCCAAATCAAATTTAAATTGTAGAATAGGGGCGATTTAAAAAAAGTGTTGAGCGCAACTTTCCCTTTTGAATAAAATTTGTTTATGTTTTATAAGACTTAATAGAATTTTATGTCAAGCCATTCCTTAGATTTTTACTTCTAAATCATTAAATACTTTTTTCTGCGAACTAAAATTAGGCAAGTGCAAACAAAGTTTTTATTTTTGTTTTAAATAAGAGAGAAATCCATATTGGTTTCGTAGTGATTAGTTTGTTATCTACTTTGTTTTGTTTAAATTGTTTTGTTTTTTTATTATTTAGTATTAAACCTATAACATTCCATTTCCCAATATCTGTTTTTAGTTTTATTATTTACTTTTGTATTTATCTTTATTAATATCTTATCGTTTTTTGTTATAAAAAAAGTTATCAAAAAAATATTCTAAATGTTTCTCTAGAAACTTTAATCAAAAGCAATAATCAAAATTGTTTTAATATATATTTTTTTTTTGATTTTTTCAAGTGCTTTATAATTTATTTAAGCCTTTTTGTTTAAACAAAATTTAAGTGAAAATATTTTATATAAAAAACTAACGATTTAACATTATTTTAAAAAAAGCTAAAAAAATTAAAAAAAAAAAATTTTATCACAAAATAATTTTAAACTAAAATTATTAATTAAAATTTTAAACTAATTTTAAATAAAATATAAATTCACACACACATACACACATACAAATAGAAGCTAAAAAATAAAATGAATTCAGTATGATTTTAAAACATTATCAAGCCTCGTATTCTTTAAATCACTTATTCTGAGCTTAAGAACATTTGAAGACCTTTTTTTTTTATTGAAATAAGTGATTTATAGTATACGGCCTAAGAGTTTTCAAATATTTAAAAATTGGAAGGCAATTCAAAAGCCTTTAAAACTCACTAAAGTAAGTACAACTTTAAGCGTTCATTCCTTTTCTAATTTTTTTAATTCTCATATTTTTTATTAAGGTTAGGTTTTAAGTGTCGTCAGCTCCATCTAGATGTCAGTAGGCCAACTGTGAATCTTTTCAGAAAAGCAAGAGAAACAATAAAATGTCAGCCCAAATATAAACATTCCCGGAAAAATGAGTTTTCGGGGAATTTCTTTTCCCTGGAAAAATACTCTTATTTAAACCGGCCGTGGAGAACAGTGTTGCGGGAGAGGTGATTTTGAATTTTTGCGGTCAGCTGTTTTGCTTTAAGCTGTGTGGACAATGGAAGATATTTCCTGGGGAGAATTTATTAAAAATAGGGGAACAGTAAAAATAGGGGAAAAAAATCCCAGGAAATTCCTATTTATAATTGGACTGTACAAGGTGGGTCAAAAGATATTATCCTATTGGAAGATTCTCTTATTTTCGCAAATGGCGACCAATGTCAAATCTGTTTTGGCATTTGTGAGCTAAACAGATGTAGAATACAAGTGAACAAGCCATGGAGCGATACACTTCCCAACAACGCGGAATAATCGTCTCTATTTTTTTGCGTAACAATTCGTCTGTGGTCTTGGCATAGCGCGAATTCCATCGCCGATTCCGTGGTGGTCCGGCACCGACTGCGTAAGCGCTGCGCTGTTTGGCCGCCGAACTTGAAGAGTATAGGACCACACAAGACGCTGCCAAGAGTGGCCAACCCCGGAGCGTCCGTTCTGTCGAAAATATCGCCGTTGTTGTCGAGAATGTCGAGCTGCAGCCGGAAACATCAACCGGACGCCGTGCCTCGCTTTAAGTCATCAGCCGGTCGTCCTTAAGGCGAATTTTGGTCAAAGACCTGCGCATGTTCCCGTACAAGTTCATTCCGTGCATCAGCTATTGCCTGTCGACCGCCAAACGCATGTAACCTACGCCCAAGCCATCCTCAATCTCGAGGCCGAAGTGGACGATTTTTTGACCAAAATCATAATGAGCGATGAGGCTCATTTCCGCCAACAAAAAAACTATCGCTTCTGGGGCACCGAAAAACCACGAGTGATGCACGAGGAGCCATTATATCCGCTTAAAGTGCCTACATGGTGCGATTTTCACGCTGGAGAAGTCACCGGGCCATTTTTTTCGAGGACGCCGCTTGGCAAACGACAACAGTGGACGGTGCGCGCTATAGGGCCATGTTAGCCGAGTTTTTTCTGCCGCAATTGAACGAATTAGGACGGAAGGACATGTGGTTCCAACAGAACGGAGCAACGGCACCAATGCGCGAGCCACAACCCATATTCTGAAAGCGGGGTTCCGGGGTTGCCTTATATTGTTTTGGCGATTTACACTGGCCCGGAAGATCGCCCGATTTAACTGTTCCAGACTTTTGTTTGTAAGGTTTTTTGAAGTCCCGTGTTTACGTGAACAAGCTAGAGACCCAGAAAGCCCTCAAGAAGAACTTTCAAGACGAGTGCGAGAATTTGTTCGCCAAAGTGATGAAAAATGCTATAAAACGGGCCCGTATAGCAGTCAATTGTGACGGCGCCCATTTGGCCGATATCATCTTCTTGACTTGACCAATAAAATTCTAAAGCATCAAAAAACGCAACCTAGTAGCAGAGCTGCTGCAAAAAGCATTAACACAGACGATGTAGCGTTCATTGTCACCCGTAAGTATTTGGATACAATCAGCTCTGGGATGGAAGGTTAACTCCTAGAAAACGAACCTGGTTCTTATTATCAGGAAGTCAAGATTGGTCGATGCACCACCACGAGATTGGATAAAACCAATCTAATGCTGAAGGTACGCCCAAAGTACCAAGGATTGATACTGGATAGCAAGCTGTCTTGTAGATAAAACGTAGAGGAAAGAGTCAAGAAGACGATCAATGCGCTCTATGCATGCAAAGAAATTCTAGCTAAAACATGAGGTCTCACATCAAATCTAACGCATCGGATCTACACTGCAGTATCTAGGCCTCTATAACTCTATGAAATACTTGTGTAGTGGACTGCAATGGAAAAGACTAGGTTAAACGCAGGCGCCTAAAGAGCGCGCAGAGACTGGCAGGACTGTGTATAACTGGTGCTTAGCACAACACCTCTGCGGCAGCGCTGGCTGTAATCTTGGATCTAAAGACAATTAATCTGCTTGCAGATGGTGTTGCATGTGGGTCCTCGACTCGTTTGGGGCGATATGGGAATGCCAAGATTATTGGGAGCGAGGAATGTATCAGCGACTACATGATCCACATATTGAGCTTCCTTGAAAAGCTGGGTGTAACTTTTGAAGAATAGAGCTTGATGGCGGGCCTTCGCCCAGACCATAAGGTCTGCACCTTCTAAGAATCTAAGATAAAGGAAGGTTGGAGCTGAAAATTTTCTGCCAGGAACTGAGTATCATGAGGTTATTTACAGTGTATTTTAGGCAGATATTCTAACAGCCAAATTGGCCGCCGATCTTGCTTTGTCCTCTCAGACTGAGAATTTTCAGGTGAACATATTTATTGATAGTCAGCCGGCGATTAAGGTCATCTTCGCTAATCTTACTAGAACCTCAACTGTTCAGGCCTGCAAACAATCTATTTTGTGTGCCGTGAGATAAGTTAATATCTACTTGATTCGGGAAAACAGGTGAATTGTGGGGAACGAGGTGACAAACGAGCCGGTAAAACAAAAGGTCCATTTGCCTATGAAAAAAGCAAAGGACGTTCATGCTCCCCTTCAGTTTTTCAATGAGAGTATAAACTCTGCGGTGAGGGCCAGAGCCACGGAGGTCTGGGTGTTAAGTCGCCAGGATTATGTGGGGATCTTGTGACTAGAAGGCGACGAAGTTTCTTTTGTCTTTGCAAAAGAGCGATTGTAGGCTCCTAGCTGGGTTAGGTAGAACAGGCGGCTGCGGAAGTGATGAAGTGATAGTTGTGCAGCCCACTTTGATCCGTTTTCTCGGTCTCTTTGTGATGGGATAATAACAGGTAATTGTTGGGCAGTGGCTTATGGCAGAAGATCAGGACAAATGGCCAGCATTGATTGTAGATTCTGTGGTGTACCGGGGTATAAGGGGATTGTTGAGCATAGTCCGTGTCTTTGTCCAGCGGCGCTCGGGTGTTCTAGAGCAAATTGTCTAGTATGTTATTTGTTCCAAGACTTTGATGAATTATTAGGGGTTGGTAAGAACAGACCTCTGACATCAGGGCTTTGTTTGTTCCAAGACCTGTTAGAAATGGTGGGGTGGTTTGTAAAAAAAGACTTCTAACATTTGCCAACGGAGTGTGAAACAACCTGGATTCCATAAAATCGAGTTAGTGAAACTGGTTATGGTTTCTTTTTGTCTGGTAACACTAAATACGCAAAGGGTCTGTGTGGGGTCTTAGGGACCGGCCAGTTTAACCTTTATTTAAAGCCATCGATAGGTTTGCATTTCACACAAGTAGTTGTATGTAAACTACATCCCGTCTAAAAGCACCTTTAACGGACTACGAAACAAGATGGCTTACCAAACTGAAAAAATGGCACTTGAGTTGCCAGATCCAAAAACCTTAAAGAACACTTTTTACCAAATTAATTCGTTGTTAAAATAATTTAAAACAAATTTAAGTATTCAAAAATAATAAAATATTTAAGATGCTAAAATAAATATATATTTTAGAAAAAATATATATTTTATTTATCTTTTTAATTCTTTACAAAGAAAAAAATATTTTTTTATTTTTATTAAGAAAAAAAATTTTTTAATTTATTTTGAATTCTTATTAATATTGATGAAAAAAAATTATACTTTTATGTGGGTGTTATTTTTAAATTTTGTTGAATAAAATTTTTTTTGTCTTAAATATTCTTTTTAAAATTTCATTAATTATGTTGGGAAATAGAACATTGTTTTTGTTTTTTTTCTTTCTTAATTATTTATTGTTTTATTTATATGTTTTATGTTGGTGTTTCCTCTTTTCTTTCATGTAAATTAATTCTTTCTTTATGTTTTTGTGATTAGCTTAAGGCAATTTGCTTGTTCATTTTATAAATATTTATAACAAATTAATTTTAGTTTCTATTTTCTTGTTTGTCGTTGTTTGTATTTTTCTTGTCATAATATTTTGTCAAATCTTGTTGTGGCCTAAAACTGCTATAAATTAAATTTCTTTGTGCTTTAAGATGTTTAGAGTTGGAGAAAATACTACATTAATATTTTAGAAAAATAGCACAATCATAATAAATATTATCATGTTGTATTAGACTTCATGCTAATGATAATAAAATGGGGGGTTTTGGGTTAAGATGATGGTTATAAGAAAATCTAAAAGTTGCCACATTTTTATATGAAATTAATGATGGAACAAAGTGGCCCATTTTTTCAAAAAGGAAATGATTTATTCATTAAAATGTTTAAAGCATCAATAGCGTAAAGCTTAAATGAAAGTTTTAATTAAAATAAAATGATTTTAATTAATTAAAATAGATTTTTTTAGGAAATTTATTTCTTTTAAAGGTTTTACTCTTTTATAATTTTTAAAATTTTGCCTTAATTTTTTTAAGAAACATTAAAATTATTTAAGGCCTTTTTAATTGTGATAAGTGTGACCATTTTTCGCTTAAAACTCAAAGACTTTTACTTTATATTTAAAAAAATGTTATAATTTCCAGGGATGGTATATTTTTTTTAAGGTGTTATAGTGAGTAGACACCAAGAGAATATATATTTTGTTCATAAAAAGCACTAGAGAACAGGTGAGTGGTGTGACATTATAAATAAGAATTTTAAAAATTTTCGACCTTAAAATCATATATATATTTTTTTTAATAACAACCAGAACTCAGGGAATGGCCCTTATACACGCATTGTATTGTGTTGGTATCAGCAAAATAGGTTATGGAAAGGAGGATAAAGGGAGTAGTGTTTGTGGACAGTGGATTTAAATTTCGCGATATTAACTGTGACAGGAAAGTTTATTCCACATACGAACTGTGCGACCGAAGAAGGAATTCTCCCTGTATTGAGTGATGCGATTCACTGGCCAGTCGACTACGTATGGGTGAGCTTTTCTAGAAAAACGTATATCACGCAAAAAGTTCCGGGTTTCGGGAACAAGTTCCCTGATTTCCTCAGAGCACATTCCATTATAGTATCGATAGAACAGCGAAACACTCCCCACATCACGACGGTGTTCGAGTGAATCCAGGTGATTAGATACCACAACGTCACCGATGAGTATCTTTGCTCGTTCCTCTACGCGGTCAAGTAGCCCCAAAATAGACTTTGGGGTACCAGCCCATACATGTGAGTTGTATTCCATTTTCGGTCGAATATAGGTGGTATAAATATTGAGAAGATCAGATGGTGTACAGTAATTCCTACATCGGTTAAGGAAACCAAGACACTTCGATGCTTCCTTCGACACAAGAAAGATGTGTTCCATCCAGCGGACATTGCACTGGATTTTTATGCCCAGAACATCAAGAGTCTCTGTCTTTTCAACACTTATACCATTCATTAATACAGACGAGGCAGCATCATGCATTGCACGTTTATGTGTCAAAAGACAACATTGGGTCTTACGGGCATTAAAATCGACCCTATTTGTACGGCCCCAATTGGAGATTACCATCAGATCGCTATTAATCGAAACATCCATCGTCTGTCTCTTAGTTTCAATCTCCAAAGAGCTACCCCTATGGTCAAACGAGTACGAATGGCATATGCTGCTGTCGTCTGCAAAGGAATAAATAGGATTCGAAGTTTGACATAGAAGGTCATTCAGAAAGATTAGAAATAAAGTAGGAAAGAGGACGGAGCCTTGCGGTACCCCTGAATTGATCTTGAACTCATTAGAAGAGATCCCATCTATGACAACACGAATAGTGCGATCTCTGAGAAAACTCGATATGAATTGAGAGAATTTTTTACCGACACCAAAAGCAACAAGTTTAGATAGAAGCGCACAGTGCCAGACCCTATCGAACGCCTTAGATATGTACAGAGCCACCACTTTACTTTCGCCAAAATGATGAATTGGGGTACACCATTTTTCAGTTAGAAAGGCCAGTATGTCCCCCGTAGACCGTCCTCTACGAAAGCCATACTGGCGGTCGCTTAATAAACCGTTCATCTCCAGATAGTTAACCAGGCGGTAGTTAAGCATACTCCCCATAACCTTGGAGATCACTGAACATATTGCTATTGGTCGGTAACTTTCAGGGTTTTCAGTCTTCCCCTTTTTGGGGATTGGCGTAACATTAGCTACTTTCCATCACATTGGAAATACTCCGGCATGATAAATACGGCTGAAAAGGTTAGCTAATGGACGCGATAGCGTCGAAGAGCATTAAAACCTGTGCTGGTATGTATAAAATATTATAAAGAGCGGGTTTGTTTGTTTTATTTACACGGTGGTACATGTTAAGTACTTTATTTCTCTATAAAAAAACTAATTTTTTTATAAAAAAAAAACATTTTAGAAAATGTGACGGGTGTGACATTTTTATAAAATTGCAAAAAATATGTCATGATTTCAGACTTTAATGAAATAAAAATTTAAAAATTAGCAAATTTCTTCAAATTTCGATCATTTTCACTCTATTTTAGGCGTAAATATGTAGACTTTTTCCATAAAGAAAAAACAAATTTTCTATGTTTAGTACTATTTAACTTGTAATTTCAATTATTTAAAAAAAAATATCTTTTATTTTCCTTGAAATATTTTTTGCTCTTAATTTCAGTTTCATTATTTGTTTGTTTGCTTTTTGGAATTAAAAAAAATTTAATACTTTTACCTTTTTAAAGGGAAATAAAAAGTATTTTTGTTTTTAACAGAAAATATTAAAATTACTTTTTGTTTATTAATTTGTGAAAAAAAAATTTAAATTTATAAAAACATAATTTGAAACAAAAAATCTAAAAAAAAATTTTTTAATTCATTTTTCTTAAAAATATTTTTTCCGTGCAGTTGACCATTATTTAATAAATAAAATGTAAATTAAAATGCATTGTTTCCAATTTAAGAGTTAAAAAAGTTTACTAGTTTTATTTAAAATTAAAATAAATTTTTTACTTTAACTGTCAAGATTAATATGTTTGTGACCAAACAAAAGACTTAAGACAAAAACCCTTTATCAAACAAGTGCTTTTGTGTCAAAGTGTGCGTATAAGTGTGATTATTAAACACAAATTTTCAACCAGTTTAAATCAGCATTTCAATGGCTTGTGATTTAAAAAAAAAATAAATAAATAAAAAAATACTACCAGTAAACAATTTCTTATATGTCGCTTACATGCTAAAAGAACATTATGGTTGGACAGACGGACAGATGGACGGTTAATCACAGAGGGAGAAAAAAATAAAAAAAAACCTTCATATAACTGGTATCATCACAGCTGACCGACTTTTATTTTTATAATTTCAAACAGCATTAACAATTCCATTTTCATTAACAACATCATGCTAATCATCATCAACATCATCATCATCTTCATAATCTTTGTATGTACAAGAGGAAACTTAATTATTATTTTTAAAATATTATTTATGTTTATTGTATTACCAAATGTGTGCGCATAAAACCGTCTATGTTTGCATTCAAAAAAGAAACGTGTTGTATGAATAACAACAACTTGTGAAAAAACTCTTTTATAAGGAGAACAAACAAGTGCGTTTTTCAGGCGACATCAGGTGGTGGTCTGTACGTATGGTCCTTATGATCTTTGTTTTAAAGAAAACACATTTTTTTCTTAAGCATAGACTCACAAAAAAAAAACAACAAATAAAATAAAGAGAACATTTTTAAGAAGAAGAAGAAGAAGAGGAAAAGAAAAAACTCAAGTTTAAACCTGTAATAAACAACGGTTTTTTAGAGACGTCAAGTGAATAGCAAATTTGGCAGCGGTCACAAAGCACTTAAAGGCATTAGGAGAAGAAGAAGAAAATGTGTTAAAATTAAAGTAAATAAATAAACAAGTAAGAGCGCTATATTTGGCTGGGCCGAATCTTATTTACCCTTCACATTGACCTTTTGCAATCCCAAACTTTTTTTTATCCATTTTTTTACTCATGAAATATTTCTAATTTTTAAATAGGGGTCGGTGTCATTTTTTAACGCTCCACGGGTGACGGGGAAGTTCTAGGGATTTTTATTCTAATTTTTACAAATTTTGTATAGCAACCCCCTCAGGGCGTGGAGATAGGGGGTAAGTATATTCTAGGAATATGTTTGAGAGGCCAAACTAATGGGGGTCGGTCGTACACTTTATTGCTCTAAGGCCAACTCTGAAGAAGTTGTGGGCATTTTTACATCATTTTTGTAAATTTTGTATGGCAGCCCCCTTAGGGCGTGGAGATAGAGGGTAAGTATATTCTAGGAATATGTTTGAGAGACCAAACTAATGGGGGTCGGTCGTACACTTTATTGCTCTAAGGCCAACTCTGAAGAAGTGTTGGGCATTTTTACATAATTTTTGTAAATTTTGTATGGCAACCCCCTAAGGGCGTGGAGATAGGGGGTAAGTATGTTCTAGGAATATATTTGGGAGAGCAAACTAATAGGGGTCGGTCGTACACTTTATTGCTCTAAGGCCAACTCTGAAGAAGTTGTGGGCATTTTATCATTTTTGTAAATTTTGTATGGCAACCCCATTAGGGCGTGGAGATAGGGGGTAAGTATGTTCTAGGAATATATTTGGGAGGGCAAACTAATAGGGGTCGGTCGTACACTTTATTGGTCTAAGGCCGACTCTGAAGAAGTTGTGGGCATTTTATCATTTTTGTAAATTTTGTATGGCAACCCCATTAGGGCGTGGAGATAGGGGGTAAGTATGTTCTAGGAATATGTTTGAGAGAGCAAACTAATAGGGGTCGGTCGTACACTTTTTTGCTCTAAGGCCAACTCTGAAGAAGTTGTGGGCATTTTATCATTTTTGTAAATTTTGTATGGCAACCCCATTAGGGCGTGGAGATAGGGGGTAAGTATGTTCTAGGAATATGTTTGGGAGAGCAAACTAATAGGGGTCGGTCGTACACTTTATTGGTCTAAGGCCAACTCTGAAGAAGTTGTGGGCATTTTCATATCATTTTTGTAAATTTTGTATGGCAACCCCATTAGGGCGTGGAGATAGGGGGTAAGTATGTTCTAGGAATATATTTGGGAGGGTAAACTAATAGGGGTCGGTCGTACACTTTATTGCTCTAAGGCCAACTCTGAAGAAGTTGTGGGCATTTTTACATAATTTTTGTAAATTTTGTATGGCAACCCCCTTAGGGCGTGGAGATAGGGGGTAAGTATATTCTAGGAAAATGTTTGAGAGGCCAAACTAATGGGGGTCGGTCGTACACTTTATTGCTCTAAGGCCAACTCTGAAGAAGTTGTGGGCATTTTTACATAATTTTTGTAAATTTTGTATGGCAACCCCCTTAGGGCATGGAGATAGGGGGTAAGTATGTTCTAGGAATATATTTGGGAGAGGAAACTAATAGGGGTCGGTCGTACACTTTATTGCTCTAAGGCCAACTCTGAAGAAGTTGTGGGCATTTTATCATTTTTGTAAATTTTGTATGGCAACCCCATTAGGGCGTGGAGATAGGGGGTAAGTATGTTCTAGGAATATATTTGGGAGAGCAAACTAATAGGGGTCGGTCGTACACTTTTTTGCTCTAAGGCCAACTCTGAAGAAGTTGTGGGCATTTTATCATTTTTGTAAATTTTGTATGGCAACCCCATTAGGGCGTGGAGATAGGGGGTAAGTATGTTCTAGGAATATGTTTGGGAGAGCAAACTAATAGGGGTCGGTCGTACACTTTATTGGTCTAAGGCCAACTCTGAAGAAGTTGTGGGCATTTTATCATTTTTGTAAATTTTGTATGGCAACCCCATTAGGGCGTGGAGATAGGGGGTAAGTATGTTCTAGGAATATATTTGGGAGGGCAAACTAATAGGGGTCGGTCGTACACTTTATTGCTCTAAGGCCAACTCTGAAGAAGTTGTGGGCATTTTCATATAATTTTTGTAAATTTTGTATGGCAACCCTCTCAGGGCGTGGAGATAGGGGGTAAGTATATTCTAGGAATATGTTTGGGATTAGAAATTAATGGGGGTCTGTAATACATTTTTTTCCTCTACGGGCAAGTCCGGGGAAGTTATAGCGGTTATTACCTTATTTTTGTAAATTTTGTATGGCAACCCCCTTAGGGCGTGGAGATAGGGGGTAAGTATATTCTAGGAAAATGTTTGAGAGGCCAAACTAATGGGGGTCGGTCGTACACTTTATTGCTCTAAGGCCAACTCTGAAGAAGTTGTGGGCATTTTTACATAATTTTTGTAAATTTTGTATGGCAACCCCCTTAGGGCATGGAGATAGGGGGTAAGTATGTTCTAGGAATATATTTGGGAGAGGAAACTAATAGGGGTCGGTCGTACACTTTTTTGCTCTAAGGCCAACTCTGAAGAAGTTGTGGGCATTTTATCATTTTTGTAAATTTTGTATGGCAACCCCATTAGGGCGTGGAGATAGGGGGTAAGTATGTTCTAGGAATATATTTGGGAGAGCAAACTAATAGGGGTCGGTCGTACACTTTTTTGCTCTAAGGCCAACTCTGAAGAAGTTGTGGGCATTTTATCATTTTTGTAAATTTTGTATGGCAACCCCATTAGGGCGTGGAGATAGGGGGTAAGTATGTTCTAGGAATATATTTGGGAGAGGAAACTAATAGGGGTCGGTCGTACACTTTATTGCTCTAAGGCCAACTCTGAAGAAGTTGTGGGCATTTTATCATTTTTGTAAATTTTGTATGGCAACCCCATTAGGGCGTGGAGATAGGGGGTAAGTATGTTCTAGGAATATATTTGGGAGGGCAAACTAATAGGGGTCGGTCGTACACTTTATTGCTCTAAGGCCAACTCTGAAGAAGTTGTGGGCATTTTTACATAATTTTTGTAAATTTTGTATGGCAACCCCCTTAGGGCATGGAGATAGGGGGTAAGTATGTTCTAGGAATATATTTGGGAGAGGAAACTAATAGGGGTCGGTCGTACACTTTATTGCTCTAAGGCCAACTCTGAAGAAGTTGTGGGCATTTTATCATTTTTGTAAATTTTGTATGGCAACCCCATTAGGGCGTGGAGATAGGGGGTAAGTATGTTCTAGGAATATGTTTGGGAGAGCAAACTAATAGGGGTCGGTCGTACACTTTTTTGCTCTAAGGCCAACTCTGAAGAAGTTGTGGGCATTTTATCATTTTTGTAAATTTTGTATGGCAACCCCATTAGGGCGTGGAGATAGGGGGTAAGTATGTTCTAGGAATATGTTTGGGAGAGCAAACTAATAGGGGTCGGTCGTACACTTTATTGGTCTAAGGCCAACTCTGAAGAAGTTGTGGGCATTTTATCATTTTTGTAAATTTTGTATGGCAACCCCATTAGGGCGTGGAGATAGGGGGTAAGTATGTTCTAGGAATATATTTGGGAGGGCAAACTAATAGGGGTCGGTCGTACACTTTATTGCTCTAAGGCCAACTCTGAAGAAGTTGTGGGCATTTTTACATAATTTTTGTAAATTTTGTATGGCAACCCCCTTAGGGCGTGGAGATAGGGGGTAAGTATATTCTAGGAAAATGTTTGAGAGGCCAAACTAATGGGGGTCGGTCGTACACTTTATTGCTCTAAGGCCAACTCTGAAGAAGTTGTGGGCATTTTTACATCATTTTTGTAAATTTTGTATGGCAACCCCCTTAGGGCATGGAGATAGGGGGTAAGTATGTTCTAGGAATATATTTGGGAGAGGAAACTAATAGGGGTCGGTCGTACACTTTATTGCTCTAAGGCCAACTCTGAAGAAGTTGTGGGCATTTTATCATTTTTGTAAATTTTGTATGGCAACCCCATTAGGGCGTGGAGATAGGGGGTAAGTATGTTCTAGGAATATATTTGGGAAAGCAAACTAATAGGGGTCGGTCGTACACTTTATTGGTCTAAGGCCGACTCTGAAGAAGTTGTGGGCATTTTATCATTTTTGTAAATTTTGTATGGCAACCCCATTAGGGCGTGGAGATAGGGGGTAAGTATGTTCTAGGAATATGTTTGGGAGAGCAAACTAATAGGGGTCGGTCGTACACTTTTTTGCTCTAAGGCCAACTCTGAAGAAGTTGTGGGCATTTTATCATATTTGTAAATTTTGTATGGCAACCCCATTAGGGCGTGGAGATAGGGGGTAAGTATGTTCTAGGAATATATTTGGGAGGGCAAACTAATAGGGGTCGGTCGTACACTTTATTGCTCTAAGGCCAACTCTGAAGAAGTTGTGGGCATTTTCATATAATTTTTGTAAATTTTGTATGGCAACCCTCTCAGGGCGTGGAGATAGGGGGTAAGTATATTCTAGGAATATGTTTGGGATTAGAAATTAATGGGGGTCTGTAATACATTTTTTTCCTCTACGGGCAAGTCCGGGGAAGTTATAGCGGTTATTACCTTATTTTTTAAAATTTTGTATGGCAACCATGTCAGGGGCTAGAGATAGAGGGTAAGTATGTTCCACAAAAATGTTTGGATGGAAAAAATAATTCGGGTCGGTCTTACATTTTACCTTTGTAGGAGAACCCTGGAAGCCGTAGGAGCGATTTTAAAAATGTTTAAATTAAGCTTTGTATGGCAACGCTGTTATATGTAGAACACTAATACTAATAAAATTTTTGTTTTGGGTGTGTTTCAATAATATAGACATGACTGATTCTGTTTTTTTCTTTTTTTGTTGTTTTTTTGTTGTTTTTTTTATTATTACATGTAAAAGTATGTTCTTTGTTGTTGTTGTAGACTCAAAAAACCGAGGTAGTCGTGGTTTTTTGCTTATATCTCGGTTATTTATCGGGCGATTTTGCTGAATTTCAATACCGATTTTCTTGCGACTATCTGTGACAGTTTGATACCACATTCGGGTCTATGCGATATCTGGGGGCTTCAGAAAGTTGATTTCAACCATAACGCGGACAGACGGTCAGACGGACAGACGGACAGACGGACATCGCTAAATCGGTTTCCCTATCTATAAGGATCCAGAATATATATACTTTATAGGGTCCCAAATGGATAATAAAGGAATTACAAACGGAATGACAAACTTATATATACCCTTATCACTTATGTGAAGGGTATAAAAACTGAGTTATAAACAAGTAAGAGCGCTATATTCGGCTGTGCCGAATCTTATATACCCTTCACATTGACCTTTCGCAATCCCAAACTTTTTTTATTTTTAACCATTTTTTTACTTATGAAATATTTCTAATTTTGAAATAGGCTCTAAGGCCAACTCTAAAGAAGTTGTGGGCATTTTACCATTTTTGTAAATTTTGTATGGCAACCCCCTTAGGGCGTGGAGATAGAGGGTAAGTATATTCTAGGAATATGTTTGGGAGGGCAAACTAATGGGGGTCGGTCGTACACTTTATTGCTCTAAGGCCAACTCTAAAGAAGTTGTGGGCATTTTTACATAATTTTTGTAAATTTTGTATGGCAACCCCCTTAGGGCGTGGAGATAGGGGGTAAGTATGTTCTAGGAATATCTTTGGGAGGGCAAACTAATGGGGGTCGGTCGTACACTTTATTGCTCTAAGGCTAACTGTGAAGAAGTTGTGGGCATTTTATCATTTTTGTAAATTTTGTATGGCAACCCCATTAGGGCGTGGAGATAGGGGGTAAGTATGTTCTAGGAATATGTTTGGGAGAAGAAACTAATAGGGGTCGGTCGTACACTTTATTGCTCTAAGGCCAACTCTGAAGAAGTTATGGGCATTTTTACATCATTTTTGTAAATTTTGTATGGCAACCCCCTTAGGGCGTGGAGATAGGGGGTAAGTATGTTCTAGGAATATGTTTGGGAGGGCAAACTAATGGGGGTCGGTCGTACACTTTATTGCTCTAAGGCCAACTCTGAAGAAGTTGTGGGCATTTTATCATTTTTGTAAATTTTGTATGGCAACCCCCTTAGGGCGTGGAGATAGGGGGTAAGTATGTTCTAAAAATATATTTTTGAGGACAAACTAATGGGGGTCGGTCGTACACTTAATTGCTCTAAGGCCAACTCTGAAGAAGTTGTGGGCATTTTATCATTTTTGTAAATTTTGTATGGCAACCCCCTTAGGGCGTGGAGATAGGGGGTAAGTATGTTCTAGGAATATGTTTGGGAGGGCAAACTAATGGGGGTCGGTCGTACACTTTATTGCTCTAAGGCCAACTCTGAAGAAGTTGTGGGCATTTTATCATTTTTGTAAATTTTGTATGGCAACCCCCTTAGGGCGTGGAGATAGGGGGTAAGTATGTTCTAAAAATATATTTTTGAGGACAAACTAATGGGGGTCGGTCGTACACTTAATTGCTCTAAGGCCAACTCTGAAGAAGTTGTGGGCATTTTATCATTTTTGTAAATTTTGTATGGCAACCCCCTCAGGGCGTGGAGACAGGGGGTAAGTATATTCTAGGAATATATTTGGGAGAAGAAATTAATGGGGGTCGCTCGTACACTTTGTTGCTCTAAGGCCAACTCTGAAGAAGTTGTGGGCATTTTTACATAATTTTTGTAAATTTTGTATGGCAACCCCCTTAGGGCATGGAGATAGGGGGTAAGTATGTTCTAGGAATATATTTGGGAGAGGAAACTAATAGGGGTCGGTCGTACACTTTATTGCTCTAAGGCCAACTCTGAAGAAGTTGTGGGCATTTTATCATTTTTGTAAATTTTGTATGGCAACCCCATTAGGGCGTGGAGATAGGGGGTAAGTATGTTCTAGGAATATATTTGGGAGGGCAAACTAATAGGGGTCGGTCGTACACTTTATTGGTCTAAGGCCGACTCTGAAGAAGTTGTGGGCATTTTATCATTTTTGTAAATTTTGTATGGCAACCCCCTTAGGGCATGGAGATAGGGGGTAAGTATGTTCTAGGAATATATTTGGGAGAGGAAACTAATAGGGGTCGGTCGTACACTTTATTGCTCTAAGGCCAACTCTGAAGAAGTTGTGGGCATTTTATCATTTTTGTAAATTTTGTATGGCAACCCCATTAGGGCGTGGAGATAGGGGGTAAGTATGTTCTAGGAATATATTTGGGAGGGCAAACTAATAGGGGTCGGTCGTACACTTTATTGGTCTAAGGCCGACTCTGAAGAAGTTGTGGGCATTTTATCATTTTTGTAAATTTTGTATGGCAACCCCCTTAGGGCGTGGAGATAGGGGGTAAGTATATTCTAGGAAAATGTTTGAGAGGCCAAACTAATGGGGGTCGGTCGTACACTTTATTGCTCTAAGGCCAACTCTGAAGAAGTTGTGGGCATTTTATCATTTTTGTAAATTTTGTATGGCAACCCCATTAGGGCGTGGAGATAGGGGGTAAGTATGTTCTAGGAATATATTTGGGAGGGCAAACTAATAGGGGTCGGTCGTACACTTTATTGGTCTAAGGCCGACTCTGAAGAAGTTGTGGGCATTTTATCATTTTTGTAAATTTTGTATGGCAACCCCCTTAGGGCGTGGAGATAGGGGGTAAGTATATTCTAGGAAAATGTTTGAGAGGCCAAACTAATGGGGGTCGGTCGTACACTTTATTGCTCTAAGGCCAACTCTGAAGAAGTTGTGGGCATTTTATCATTTTTGTAAATTTTGTATGGCAACCCCATTAGGGCGTGGAGATAGGGGGTAAGTATGTTCTAGGAATATGTTTGGGAGAGCAAACTAATAGGGGTCGGTCGTACACTTTGTTGCTCTAAGGCCAACTCTGAAGAAGTTGTGGGCATTTTTACATAATTTTTGTAAATTTTGTATGGCAACCCCCTTAGGGCATGGAGATAGGGGGTAAGTATGTTCTAGGAATATATTTGGGAGAGGAAACTAATAGGGGTCGGTCGTACACTTTATTGCTCTAAGGCCAACTCTGAAGAAGTTGTGGGCATTTTATCATTTTTGTAAATTTTGTATGGCAACCCCCTTAGGGCGTGGAGATAGGGGGTAAGTATATTTTAGGAAAATGTTTGAGAGGCCAAACTAATGGGGGTCGGTCGTACACTTTATTGCTCTAAGGCCAACTCTGAAGAAGTTGTGGGCATTTTTACATAATTTTTGTAAATTTTGTATGGCAACCCCCTTAGGGCATGGAGATAGGGGGTAAGTATGTTCTAGGAATATATTTGGGAGAGGAAACTAATAGGGGTCGGTCGTACACTTTATTGCTCTAAGGCCAACTCTGAAGAAGTTGTGGGCATTTTATCATTTTTGTAAATTTTGTATGGCAACCCCATTAGGGCGTGGAGATAGGGGGTAAGTATGTTCTAGGAATATATTTGGGAGGGCAAACTAATAGGGGTCGGTCGTACACTTTATTGGTCTAAGGCCGACTCTGAAGAAGTTGTGGGCATTTTATCATTTTTGTAAATTTTGTATGGCAACCCCATTAGGGCGTGGAGATAGGGGGTAAGTATGTTCTAGGAATATGTTTGGGAGAGCAAACTAATAGGGGTCGGTCGTACACTTTTTTGCTCTAAGGCCAACTCTGAAGAAGTTGTGGGCATTTTATCATTTTTGTAAATTTTGTATGGCAACCCCATTAGGGCGTGGAGATAGGGGGTAAGTATGTTCTAGGAATATATTTGGGAGGGCAAACTAATAGGGGTCGGTCGTACACTTTATTGCTCTAAGGCCAACTCTGAAGAAGTTGTGGGCATTTTCATATAATTTTTGTAAATTTTGTATGGCAACCCTCTCAGGGCGTGGAGATAGGGGGTAAGTATATTCTAGGAATATGTTTGGGATTAGAAATTAATGGGGGTCTGTAATACATTTTTTTCCTCTACGGGCAAGTCCGGGGAAGTTATAGCGGTTATTACCTTATTTTTTAAAATTTTGTATGGCAACCATGTCAGGGGCTAGAGATAGAGGGTAAGTATGTTCCACAAAAATGTTTGGATGGAAAAAATAATTCGGGTCGGTCTTACATTTTACCTTTGTAGGAGAACCCTGGAAGCCGTAGGAGCGATTTTAAAAATGTTTAAATTAAGCTTTGTATGGCAACGCTGTTATATGTAGAACACTAATACTAATAAAATTTTTGTTTTGGGTGTGTTTCAATAATATAGACATGACTGATTCTGTTTTTTTCTTTTTTTGTTGTTTTTTTGTTGTTTTTTTTATTATTACATGTAAAAGTATGTTCTTTGTTGTTGTTGTAGACTCAAAAAACCGAGGTAGTCGTGGTTTTTTGCTTATATCTCGGTTATTTATCGGGCGATTTTGCTGAATTTCAATACCGATTTTCTTGCGACTATCTGTGACAGTTTGATACCACATTCGGGTCTATGCGATATCTGGGGGCTTCAGAAAGTTGATTTCAACCATAACGCGGACAGACGGTCAGACGGACAGACGGACAGACGGACATCGCTAAATCGGTTTCCCTATCTATAAGGATCCAGAATATATATACTTTATAGGGTCCCAAATGGATAATAAAGGAATTACAAACGGAATGACAAACTTATATATACCCTTATCACTTATGTGAAGGGTATAAAAACTGAGTTATAAACAAGTAAGAGCGCTATATTCGGCTGTGCCGAATCTTATATACCCTTCACATTGACCTTTCGCAATCCCAAACTTTTTTTATTTTTAACCATTTTTTTACTTATGAAATATTTCTAATTTTGAAATAGGCTCTAAGGCCAACTCTAAAGAAGTTGTGGGCATTTTACCATTTTTGTAAATTTTGTATGGCAACCCCCTTAGGGCGTGGAGATAGAGGGTAAGTATATTCTAGGAATATGTTTGGGAGGGCAAACTAATGGGGGTCGGTCGTACACTTTATTGCTCTAAGGCCAACTCTAAAGAAGTTGTGGGCATTTTTACATAATTTTTGTAAATTTTGTATGGCAACCCCCTTAGGGCGTGGAGATAGGGGGTAAGTATGTTCTAGGAATATCTTTGGGAGGGCAAACTAATGGGGGTCGGTCGTACACTTTATTGCTCTAAGGCCAACTGTGAAGAAGTTGTGGGCATTTTATCATTTTTGTAAATTTTGTATGGCAACCCCATTAGGGCGTGGAGATAGGGGGTAAGTATGTTCTAGGAATATGTTTGGGAGAAGAAACTAATAGGGGTCGGTCGTACACTTTATTGCTCTAAGGCCAACTCTGAAGAAGTTATGGGCATTTTTACATCAATTTTGTAAATTTTGTATGGCAACCCCCTTAGGGCGTGGAGATAGGGGGTAAGTATGTTCTAGGAATATGTTTGGGAGGGCAAACTAATGGGGGTCGGTCGTACACTTTATTGCTCTAAGGCCAACTCTGAAGAAGTTGTGGGCATTTTATGATTTTTGTAAATTTTGTATGGCAACCCCCTTAGGGCGTGGAGATAGGGGGTAAGTATGTTCTAAAAATATATTTGGGAGGACAAACTAATGGGGGTCGGTCGTACACTTAATTGCTCTAAGGCCAACTCTGAAGAAGTTGTGGGCATTTTATCATTTTTGTAAATTTTGTATGGCAACCCCCTCAGGGCGTGGAGACAGGGGGTAAGTATATTCTAGGAATATGTTTGGGAGAAGAAATTAATGGGGGTCGGTCGTACACTTTATTGCTCTAAGGCCAACTCTGAAGAAGTTGTGGGCATTTTCATATCATTTTTGTAAATTTTGTATGGCAACCCCCTTAGGGCGTGTAGATAGGGGGTAAGTATGTTCTAGAAATATGTTTGGGAGGGCAAACCAATAGGGGTCGGTCATACATTTTATTGCTCTAAGAACGACTCTGAAGAAGTTGTGGGCATTTTCATATCATTTTTGTAAATTTTGTATGGCAACCCCCTTAGGGCGTGGAGATAGGGGGTAAGTATGTTCTAAAAATATATTTGGGAGGACAAACTAATGGGGGTCGGTCGTACACTTAATTGCTCTAAGGCCAACTCTGAAGAAGTTGTGGGCATTTTATCATTTTTGTAAATTTTGTATGGCAACCCCCTCAGGGCGTGGAGACAGGGGGTAAGTATATTCTAGGAATATGTTTGGGAGGACAAACTAATGGGGGTCGGTCGTACACTTTATTGCTCTAAGGCCAACTCTAAAGAAGTTGTGGGCATTTTTACATAATTTTTGTAAATTTTGTATGGCAACCCCATTAGGGCGTGGAGATAGGGGGTAAGTATGTTCTAGGAATATGTTTGGGAGAAGAAACTAATAGGGGTCGGTCGTACACTTTATTGCTCTAAGGCCAACTCTGAAGAAGTTATGGGCATTTTTACATCATTTTTGTAAATTTTGTATGGCAACCCCCTTAGGGCGTGGAGATAGGGGGTAAGTATGTTCTAGGAATATGTTTGGGAGGGCAAACTAATGGGGGTCGGTCGTACACTTTATTGCTCTAAGGCCAACTCTGAAGAAGTTGTGGGCATTTTATCATTTTTGTAAATTTTGTATGGCAACCCCCTTAGGGCGTGGAGATAGGGGGTAAGTATGTTCTAAAAATATATTTGGGAGGACAAACTAATGGGGGTCGGTCGTACACTTAATTGCTCTAAGGCCAACTCTGAAGAAGTTGTGGGCATTTTATCATTTTTGTAAATTTTGTATGGCAACCCCCTCAGGGCGTGGAGACAGGGGGTAAGTATGTTCTAGGAATATATTTGGGAGAGGAAACTAATAGGGGTCGGTCGTACACTTTATTGCTCTAAGGCCAACTCTGAAGAAGTTGTGGGCATTTTATCATTTTTGTAAATTTTGTATGGCAACCCCATTAGGGCGTGGAGATAGGGGGTAAGTATGTTCTAGGAATATATTTGGGAGGGCAAACTAATAGGGGTCGGTCATACATTTTATTGCTCTAAGAACGACTCTGAAGAAGTTGTGGGCATTTTCATATCATTTTTGTAAATTTTGTATGGCAACCCCCTTAGGGCGTGGAGATAGGGGGTAAGTATGTTCTAGGAATATATTTGGGAGGGCAAACTAATGGGGGTCCGTCGTACACTTTATTGCTCTAAGGCCAACTCTGAAGAAGTTGTGGGCATTTTATCATTTTTGTAAATTTTGTATGGCAACCCGCTCAGGGCGTGGAGATAGGGGGTAAGTATATTCTACGAATATGTTTGGGAGAAGAAATTAATGTGGGTCGCTCGTACACTTTGTTGCTCTAAGGCCAACTCTGAAGAAGTTGTGGGCATTTTCATATCATTTTTGTAAATTTTGTATGGCAACCCCCTCAGGGCTTGGTGATAGGGGGTAAGTATATTCTAGGAATATGTTTGGGAGAATAAATTAATGGGGGTCGGTGGTACACTTTATTGCTCTAAGGCCAACTCTGAAGAAGTTGCGGGCATTTTCATATTATTTTTGTAAATTTTGTATGGCAACCCCCTCAGGGCGTGGAGATAGGAGGTAAGTATGTTTTAGGAATATGTTTGGGAGGGCAAACTATTGGGGGTCGGTCATACATTTTATTGCTCTAAGAACGACTCTGAAGAAGTTATGGGCATTTTCATATCATTTTTGTAAATTTTGTATGGCAACCCCCTTAGGGCGTGGAGATAGGGGGTAAGTATGTTCTAGGAATATATTTGGGAGGGCAAACTAATGGGGGTCGGTCGCACACTTTATTGCTCTAAGGCCAACTCTGAAGAAGTTGTGGGCATTTTATCATTTTTGTAAATTTTGTATGGCAACCCCCTCAGGGCGTGGAGATAGGGCGTAAGTATATTCTACGAATATGTTTGGGAGAAGAAATTAATGGGGGTCGCTCGTACACTTTGTTGCTCTAAGGCCAACTCTGAAGAAGTTGTGGGCATTTTCATATCATTTTTGTAAATTTTGTATGGCAACCCCCTCAGGGCTTGGAGATAGGGGGTAAGTATATTCCAGGAATATGTTTGGGAGTAGAAATTAATGGGGGTCTGTTATACATTTTTTTCCTCTACGGGCGTGTCCGGGGAAGTTATAGCGGTTTTTACCTTATTTTTTAAAATTTTGTATGGCAACCATGTCAGGGGCTGGAGATAGAGCGTAAGTATGTTCCACAAAAATGTTTGGATGGAAAAAATAATTCGGGTCGGTCTTACATTTTACCTTTGTAGGAGAACCCTGGAAGCCGTAGGAGCGATTTTAAAAATATTTAAATTAAGCTTTCTATGGCAACGCTGTTATATGTATGAACACTAATACTAATAAAATTTTTGTTTTGGGTGTGTTTCAATAATATAGACATGACTGATTCTGTTTTTTGCTTTTTTTGTTGTTTTTTTGTTGTTTTTTTATTATTACATGTAAAAGTATGTTCTTTGTTGTTGTTGTAGACTCAAAAAACCGAGGTAGTCGTGGTTTTTTGCTTATATCTCGGTTATTTATCGGGCGATTTTGCTGAATTTCAATACCGATTTTCTCGAGACTATTTGTGACAGTTTGATACCATATTCGGGTCTATGCGATATCGGGGGGCTTCAGAAAGTTGATTTCAACCATAACACGGACAGACGGACAGACGGACAGACGGACAGACGGACATCGCTAAATCGGTTTCCCTATCTATAAGGATCCAGAATATATATACTTTATGGGGTCCCAAATGGATAATAAAGGAATTACAAACGGAATGACAAACTTATATATACCCTTATCACTTATGTGAAGGGTATAATTAGCATCAAAACTCATAAGAAAATTTGGTTTAAAATTTGTTTTTTAGTTTCAAAGTATTCATAACTATTATAAGGTTTTAAATACATTAAAAAATGAACAAAAAACTATAATAGAACACCATTGGAAATCAAAGAAATTAACATATAAGGTCTGTCCTTCCGTCTGCTATTTTTTTATAGGAACCTTTACATTCTAAAGCTGCCCAGAATAAACAAAAATTAAAAAAAAAATAAATTTAACCCCAAAAATAAACAAATCATAATGGAAAACATCAGAATACTAATAAAAGCAAACAAACAATTAAAATGTCATAAAGTTTTGATTAAAGCTAATAGCCAAGACCATCTGTCTGTCTGTCCAACTTTTTAAACTTTTGTCTTGTTTTTTCAAACTTAAAACAAACTCTTTATACATTTTAAGCCAAAGAAAACAGCTTGAAAAGCCATAATTGGTTTTAAAAAATTAATTAATAATTAACACGAAACATAAATCTTTAATAAAAACGAATATTGACGAATTTAAAAACAATTTAAGACGTTGTAAGGGGCTGATTGATTTGGTCCATTCACCATTTGTGAGGTTAAAAACGCTCATCTTAAGGTTAAATTCGTTGGGAATGAGCTTTATAGTGTAGTGGGGTTATAGAATGTGACCTCTATTCTAAAGCCACATTCTTGTTTACTATAGCAGCATTTAACAATGTGAAGATAGGGACAATATATAAAGTTCTTAAAGACCTAGAAGTCAGAGAATTCCAAGTCAAGTGGTACATATTGACACTTTGAAATACGATTATAAATTTTAGGCTAGAAGAGGTCATTTGTATCAAAGTAGAGCCCAGAGGATACCATAAGAAGAGTTATTTTAAATCTACTATGGCTTCTAAAAACCAATAGTGTATTGTGAAAGTGTAATGTTAAGGGGTGGAAGTTCGTTGCAAAAACAGACGATGGAGTTTATCTAGTTGGGGGATGGCTTTTTCCCAACAGTTATGAAGTAACTTCAATAGATGTATTTAATAGCGTCAGGAATCAGGTTGAGCTGAAGTACTGATTAAACTAAATTAGTTTTCTTCGCCAGGAAGTAAAGGGTTAATACTTTCAGAAACCCTTTGCTTATCTTGGTGAACTGGCAGGTAAAACTAAGTTTCTTAGGGCAGTTCTTAATAACAGACTTTTGGGAAAGGTAATAAACAGGAAATGGCCAAAAAAGGCCTTAAAGCTTTATGCAAGGACATTCAGAAATTCCATAGAAGAAACTTGGTATTTTGCAGCAACCAAAGATGGTCAGCTGGGCTTACAAAGCGGTTGTCAGGCCCTTCCAAAAATAATAATATTTTGAATTGTAGAAGGTCAAAAAGGATTTTCATTATCAGTTTCTAAACAATAATTTAAAATGTGTTTTATGTGCAAAGAGAAGCGCATCTCAAGTGGCACTAGATGTCAGTCTTTACATGAGTGATGGCAAGGGTGGAGTAATAAGATGCTCATAGAAAAGTTTCTTCTGTTGAAAAAGAATACAAAAGATTTGGCTAAAATTAACAAGATTCTCGACAAAAAAACAGTCAAGTCCAACCTACATTAAAAGGAAAGTTGGCTCCTGGTCCGAACCCTCGGCAAAATCGCAAAGTCCTAGGCTGCAAAGAATTTTCGGCAGGTATTCTATATGAATCGCTAGGATTTGATGGAGTCCTACTGCTTATGATGCAAAGTGCTGAAGAACACACCATTACCTGGCTACCTGAGTATCTAAGTTTTCCTTTTTCCACCACGTTTCTACTAACTGGAGGAGGGTCACGGTCATGTTCATTCCCAGAGTTGGCAAACGGGGTCATGAGAAGGCAAAGGACTTTCGTATGATCAGTTTTGTTTTTCACCTTAACTGCTTAAGACACTGGAAAGACTCAAGGACTCTCACATACGGCAATGACTGAAAGGTTCTTCATAACTTTCCAGTAGTCAGCATGCCTTCTTTTAGGGTCGGTCTACCGAAACATTTTCTTATGAGATTGTAGAAATCTTCGGAAATACTTAAGTTTAAGCAGTATACAATGGTGGTCATTTCTTCAATCTGGCTATTCAGCATGCTCTCATCAACCTGAACTTGAGGAGTTATTAGCAGCTGGCTGGTGCCCATGCTGATGTCGAGAAGAGAAACAGCGACCCTTGGTAACAGCACTATGGCAAAAGCAGTGAATCAAGAGACATGCAGGGCCATTATCTTCCTACTTCTTTGGGCTATGGTGTTTATCTCGATTCATATGGATTTAGACAATAAAGGGATAAAGGTTGTTGCTTATGGGACGGTTTTCAGACGTGTTAAAGAACATAATGTTTAACGCTTTAGATCTACTCAGTAAATAGGATATGGATACCAAAGCTTTGACAAGACTAAATTGGTGCTGTTTACGGCAAAACCAAAGATTTCAAGCTTCAGACTACCACGTTTAGGAAACTCCGCAATTACCCTTTCGGATAATACGAAATATCTGGGTATTGTTCTTGACTCGAGATTATAATGGAAACTGAACACCCAACACAGGGTTAAAGGGCTACGGAAGCTTACCACACTTCAGATTTTCGGTGCAAAATTGTGACACAATCAAATGGATATACACGGCTATAGTACGTTTAATTATTACGTACGGATCTCTGGTATGGGGGACTACAAAAGGGAAGAAAAAGTTATGAGACCGGTTGGACATGTATTGGAATTACAGGAGCACTGCAAACTATTTCCTTAGAGGCATTGAATAATATATTGCACCTGGATCCTATTAAACTTTATGTAACGGCCATATCTGCTAGTAGTGCAGTGAGGTATAGGGCTTTGAGATGTTGGAAGCCAAGGACACACGGCCATGTAGGGATCATAGGCATATTAGCCTTGACCCAGGTCCGACCTTCTTACTATGTTGCATCCTTTATGGACTCAAATAAAAAGTTTGGGGTTCTTATACCGTCCAGAAGTGAGTAGTGACGAGGTAATCCTGTTGGAAATTATGACGTAAGGATTTATACAGACGTCTCTTAGATGGATTGTGATGTAGGATTTTGCGTATATTTAAAGGATCTTAGAATAAGTTCCTCATAGCGTATGCCTGATGAATGCAATGTATTTTAGGCCGAGATATTTGCTGTCTATGAAGCTGGCAGCCTGTGGTATGATGGAAATTTTGACGGAAATAATGGTAAGTTTGTCAGGTCAGTCTGGCGGCGTCATTACTGGCCAGCTAATTCAGGAAGCAGTTGCCCAGGTTAGGTAGTTTATCTTATATTATTTTCGCCTGGTTCCCAGCATATAGAATCAAATTTGGTAATGGAGAGGCAAACAAGCTGACCAAGCTTGGATCTGCTCTTTATGTCACTAATGCGGAATAAGCCTTGGGGCTATCAACAGCGGGATCTTCAAACATTTTCCTGAAGTGAGTAATGAACAAATTCATTTAAGCTTCTAATTTTATTATTGAAGAAGCCTTTTTCAATAACTAAAACAAGAAGGTCGACGAAAAAAATATTAAAGCGGGTGATGTAATCTGGACACATGTAGGTCCTCCAGGCTGGGTGGCTCTTTTTTGTTAATGAAATTTTATCAAGTTGTTAAGCGGTGAATAAAGGTACCCCAACTGGCTTCTATATATTGGAGAAGGTCATAAGAATGTCTTGTTTATTATCTTATAGTTGTAGTATGTTTTAGCCAAAAGTACTAGCCTTTTGGAGGACAACAGCTTGAAAATGTTTAAAGTGATCCCAGCACTACTTTTTATTTACACCGTAGGGCATTCATTAGAGCATAATTGAAATGAAATGTTTCAAGTGATCCAAGTATTACTTTTTATAGATGTGGATAGTAAGGCATCTCTTATGGCCTTGAAGGAAAACTACCCTTGAAGAGATTATAGATTTTTTCAATCTAAGATAATGCTTGGTTCCAAGTTTCCAGGCACTGGGGCATAGATGCCCATCTCGATTATTGTAGGACGTAGAAATATAAAAATTTTATTTGCATTTTGTCTGTTAAACAATAATGCTGACTAAACAAAAATAGAATTTAATTGAATGAAAACCAATTTAAGTTAAGTCCCTCCCTCTGTCCATATATTCATTACAGCATTTAAATCAATTTTTAAGGTATTTTCTCTTAATTATTAACTCGTTTACAAAAATAATAAAAAACTCAACACACTGTGAGGCATCTCTGCAGGCCACATTTGAAAAGCTTAACCTGTTATCTATTAATGGTTTTTGTTTTTGACACATTAGGAAAATCTTAAATAATAAATATGTATTTAAAAAAGCCTTTTTAAATCTAAAAATTTATAAATATTGAAATCTTATAGAAACTAGCCTGTTTCTTTTTAAGTTCAAATATGGTCTTTGGTAACTTGTTTAGAGGCTCATGCTGTTTTGGTGAAAAAACAAATTTTCTTTTTTTAGAAGCTTGCTGTGGACCACTAGATTGTATAACTTAAAACAAGGTTTATTATTTATTAATTTCTTTGTTAAGTTTTAGTTTAGTTACTTGATGTGTGGCTGGTTTTTTTTGTAAACGTAAGTGGCCACCATATAACAAGTGCATTTAAGTTTTTTAAAATAATTTTAAAAAATTTTTATACAACATTTAAGAAAACCAACAAAAAAAAAATAAATATATGATAAAATACAAACAACAACACTTTAAAAAAATTACGCCAAAAAATGCAGCCAAAATATTAAACACGTTTGCTGCTTAAGTCTTTTGATTAATAGTTCCTTCGGAACAAGGAGACAAACACAAATGGTGCAGCAAAAAAAAGAATGCTAAGTGCATTAAAAATTACTAATTTAACAAAATCTAAAAAAAATAATTAAATTTAACTTTGATGAATAAAATTTTTAAAGAATTATTTAAGAAATCATATCAATAAATTTATTTATTTTTAAAACACTTTAAAGTCCTCTTCTATTAATAAAAAAAGTCAGTTTAGATTTTTAAAAGATAATTCAAAGGCAGTAATAAAGGTTAGACTTTTTCTTTCAACTTTTTTCGCGAGGAAGAAAAATAATTACAATTTTTGCCAGTTTTGCAAAATTTTTAAAAATATTTGTTGCTATTTTAGGAACTTAGCAAGTCTTCTTTAGGTAAATTTTTGAGGAGTAAGTAAATGATATTGTCTGTTGGACATCATTTATAGTCTTTATCTTTTAACAAAGTGATGTTGTTAAGAAAAAAAAGGAGCCCATTAGATGCATAAGTCATGGCCTTCACATGTGGGCGTGGTTAAATTTAGTTTCATTTGAATGGTTGGTAAGTTAAGTTTTATATGTTCAAATTATATTTAAAATATTTTTGTCTTAAGCCAAATATGTAATTTTCAAGCTGTCGTTTTATTCTGCAATGTATGAGGTGAAAGTTAAATTACAAAAAAACTAAATTTAAAGTTAATGTTCACAGTTAAGGTTACGTTTTTATATATATGACATGTTATTATGTATATGAACTGAAAATAAACTAAATGGGTGCTTCTTTGAAATGAAAATAATTTTTCAACTTATAAGTTTTCAAATTATAAAAATGCATTACAGCCAATTAATTTTATAGGTAACACCGCCATTTGTTTACATGTATATTAAATGGAAAGGTACGGTAAGTAACCCTATAAAATAACTCATTCAAACTAAACATGTGGCAGCACAGATTATCGTCAATTTACTTAAATACTTTCACGCCAAAGTAACGGTTAAATTAAGTAATGCCAAATAAAACATATACAAGAACAGAACAATGCAAAACCGCTTAATTTTAAAATTACACAAAAAACATTAAAAAAAGATAAAAAAAACTGTAATAATTGTTTAGAACTATTTCTGGTTTTTTTTAAATATTTTAATATTTATTAAAACTTACAGGTTAAAAATATTTTTTAATACTTTTTTTAGTTAAAAAATGTTTTTTTTTTGAAAAGGTTTATTTATAAGAACTTGTAGTTTTTTTTATAATTTTAAAAGATTTATTCAAATTTAAAATAACATTTAATGTTAAAAAAGAAAACCCCTGTTAAAACAACAGAAATAATAAAAGTGCATTAATAAAATCAATAATTAGTCATTAATACTACCGACATTGAATACAAAATTTAAAAAGAGGAAAAACTTTCAAGTTATTTATGTCATTGAAATTGACTTTAATTAAATAATTATGGAAAGTTAAATGCTTTAAACAGTAATAATAAAATGAGTAAAGTAATATCACAAAGAAAGTCTTAAACTTAAAAAGACATAGCAAACGTTTTGTTTAATATACAAATATAAAACGTATGAGTATAATATTTGACTTGGACGAATATTATATACCCTTCATAATTCATTTACTCACTGGTAAACTCAGAAGGCATACAAAAATCAAGTCTAACAGATGAATATAGTTAACTGGGCTTTCTTATCCACAAGGATACCAAATATTTACTTATGCCCCAAATACATATGTATCTAGTGGATTTACAAGATGCGATATGATAAAATTATTGTTGTTGCCTTTTATACAAAACTTTTGTGAAATAATATAACTTTGTTTGCTATGTTTATTGTGACGTCATATTATATAAAAAGTACTTCGCCAAGAGCCTTAAACGAAACAGCGAGTTTTTTTATTCGTTTTTTGAGCCGCTAGCACTTGCATCCGTAAAAATGTTTATACTAAAAACTTAGGCAAAACCGCCGAATAAGACTCCTAAAGCCGCCTCCGCCGGCAAAAGTAGCCGGCACTGCTTTTTGACACCTCAGCTGTTTTTTGTTTACATAAAAAATTAAAAAATTCTTTTGATTTTTTAATTAAAAGTGTGTGCCAAAAATAGTTGCTTATTTTAATGGATTTTAGAGATTCTAACCAGGTAATATATAGACAATTTTATGCCTACATGAATATAATGATTAATTTAAGCCAAAAGCAGCAACAGCTTTATACATGTGTTTGTTTTTTTATCTTTTGGTCGTATCAGCTGATTAAGATTTTCAATACGGCACCTACCTATATATCAGGGTACACTTATCAGGTAGCCTCAGATAAACAGCTGAGTAACGGTATTTCGTTATATTAATGTCAAATTTTCTTTATGTTTATGTATTTTCTTCCTTTTATACAAACAACAACTGTAGTATCGTAAGAAAAGCTCAAAAAGAAGAAGAAAGATTTTGTGAGTTTTTGTTATTTGTCTCTGACATTCTTATGACGGTTTTAGTTGTTTTTGTAGAACCGCTCCTACCTGATAAGTGTATCCTGCTATATATGTATAAAGAGTCACAACAGTTTTCTTTTTTGGTTCTATTATTTTACAATATATAATTCCATAAGGCCTTGTGATTACACCAATTATAAAATACATAAGAATAAAAAACTTTAATAAGCCCTTTTATTAACTATGTGAAGAGTATATTTTATAAGTACCTGTACATGCCAAAATATATTTTTATTTTGTTTGTTGGTATTTCTTTTTATTGCACTTTGTGTGTTGCGTGCAACATTTATGGGAAAAATTCCTAAGTTTAAATTGACCACATAGGTAGGTATTTTGTTTTTTTATAGTAAGAACTTGGTTATATTTTTCATAAAAGAGGTTAGTGGCACTGTTGTTTTTTTATATAGGTACAAAGTTTAAGAATTTTCTTTTTGCTATTTAGGTTAATGCATAGGTACCTATACAAAGATAAAATATTCCTTTAAAATAAGAATTTTATGAGCGTATTGGACTAATTTGTAACTATTTAAATGACCAGGGCTTTTACAAAAATGTTAAATCTAAAAAAAATAAATAACTTTTAAAAGAAATATTTTGCACCTTGTCTAAATCTGATTTAAATGTAATGGAAGGGAACAAACTGAGGACTATTATGTATTATAAAATGCTTTTTTTCTGTTTTGTAAATAAAAATGTCGCCTTTTACTTATTTTGTTGTAGGCATACGGCACTTATTTAAATACAATTATCATCTGGCAATCCCTTTTCGTAAAGTTCATTTGTTTTCATTCTTCTAAAAAAATAACGGTATACTGCAAAGAGGAATATTTACCTGGGATGCCAGCTTCAACCAAATAAAGAAAACAACGAAAACTAGGGAAATTTTCAAATATATCAAAACAAAGGTTTAATTAGCAGAAAACAGGTAAAAACACTGATTAAAAAAATATATTAAAAAATTTCTGTAAATACTTTTCTTTTGAAAAGCTAAAATTACAAAACGATTTTCTTAAACAACACAAAAATTTATTTGCCTAAGATTTTCAATAATTGTGTAAATATTTTTTTAAAACTTATTAAATTAATTTAATGGAAATTGTCGCTTTAATTAAATATAAATTACATGTCAATAAATAGTCACGGATTTCATTTCATCGATTCCTTAAAAACTGGTATTAAAAAAATTGCCGCCTTTCATAAAAACATGATTGTTAGCCATTGTTTAACTTTCAAATTAAAATAAAAGAATAATTTTTAAAATTGATATTCTAGGCATAAGCTGGCTTTTATTATTTATAACTGCAGACTTGATGGAATAAATAAATGGTTGCGTTTATATATTTATTTTTATATTTTGTTGTTATTAAGAGCGACATTAAATTTTCAGACGTGTTTAACATATTTAATTAAAATTATTTTTAAAAAAGTTAAAAAATATATTTAACTTTATAAGCAAAATTATATAATGCAGCTAGCTCTTGTCTTATCAAAGGTAGGTAGTTAGGCATGTGCGTACTTCATGCAGTTCTCTAAATAACTTGAGTTAAAAATTTTTTATGTTATTTTTTCCATCTAAAGAAATAAAGTAAAAGTGAAAATGCTTTATAGTTAAGATATTTCGATTTTCTTAATCAAAACTTGAATTTATGTAAGTATGTCTACGATTTTAACAGTGTGATAAACAAAATGCAAAAATTTCTTAAAACGCTTAATAGTAATTTTCGTGTAAAACTGTTTGCTTGCAACTAATTTTCCAAAGATAAAATTGCCTTGGCATTAGAAATTTGTTAACAATTTTTATTTTAAAATATCTGAATGTTTCATTTTTTTAAAATCGGTAAAATTTTAAGGAAATGAGTCCTAAAGAAGTGGCTTAAATGAAAATGTAAATCATATTTACATGTTTTTTTATTGTATTTGCAAATGCAATGAAAAATCAAATAACTATTTAACCCATCGTAAAGCCCAAGTTTTTTGCAGTCAACATTTTAAGAATCTAATTTGATTTCTAATATGTAAGTCATAAATTAACTTTACAGATTTTCAATAAATGTTCTATAATAATTTGATACTCTTTTAATTTGATGCTCTTTTAAAACACGTGCTGCTAAAATTATGACCACTTATTTTTAATTTCTGATTATAATTAGATTGTTATATTATTATTTCAAAACATCCTACTGAAATAATAGGTGTGTTCATTTACAGAAAATTATCACTTATTTTCGATAATTATTACTAGTAAGTGTTCACGTACACAAAAAATTAGCAGCTAGAGAGCCAAAAAAGAGCGTAATATGTTTAGAAACAAAAATGTTTCTGATAATTTCTGCTAGTAAAAAATTTACTATCAGAAATTATTCAAACAGTCTTTCTGTCATTATGCTTTGAAAAAAAATTTTAGTTTTAAATTTTTATAATTTACAATAACAAAATACATTTGCTTGCAAGTTTTAACTGTAAAAGTGTTCATTTACTTTTAAATATTTTTGAGAGCAATTTTGAAAATATTTTCTTTACTCTCTCGCTGCTAGTAATTACTGGAAAGTTATTGAACACAACTAATATAAAAAAATAAAATAATATAGCATGAAATCCAATTGATTTACTATAAAACCAGTTTTAATGTTAAAAAACTTTTGGTCCTTAACGGGTTAATTAATGTTTATTGAAAATAAATTACTCCTCTCTCTGGGATAAAATATAAGCCATTCTCTATTTATGCTTTGTTTAACGGGGATGCCGTACTAATATTTTTTTATACTGACTTTTTCTTTAAAATATCAACAGGTGCTTACTGAAAAATATAAAAAGATTACATATAAATGCATTTTATAAAATATTTTAAGAAAAGTCTAACTTTTCTTAAGTTCATTATTTGAAAATTAACAAAATGTATGTTATTATTCTTAATTTAGCTTTAAGAAAATATACTTGTTTGAGAGTTTAAAATATTTATGTGTTTTATTATTTTCTTTATTTTCATTAAGTAAATACCGCAAAAATAAATAAAAAAATCTCTTCGGCGTCTTAAGGACTTTATAGAGGCAACTCTGCAGATAATGCTAGCAGCATTGCGTGTATCAGCTAGTCTCAAACGGAGTAGGATTGCTCCAAAAGTAGCCCAATTGTTTGTAAAAATCTGGTGCATGTCCTAGGGCCAGACCATTTAACCCTTTTTTGCATTGCATCGGAGTAATTTCAAAACTTTTCTTTGGTAAATCAAAAAGGCTTAGTTCTGTCTCTCTATATGCGATCGTTAAAACATGAACTCATGTCGCTTCACCAGAAGTTCTTGTTTTATAATTACATGGTCTATGACTGCTTTAGATAGGACTACGAAGTAACCAGTTTCTCTGGCTTTAAATTTGGTGGCATGTTATACCTCATGGTTTTTAGTCGGCATTAACGTGCGGACTTAAGCTGGCACATAAAATATGTCGTTAACAGATATTAAGTCAGCCACACAACAAAACAAATCAACGAAAATGTGTATAAAAAATAAGTTGGTAGCTGTAAAACTGCACTACGTACGACAAAAGTTGCACAATTTGAGTACGTTGGGTCGACGGAGACGTACTGAATGTGACACCGTTCATTATTGCACTTGATTTTCAACTTTAACAAAAGTCGACGGATGACGTTCGACGGACTCTACGTGTCACCCCTTTTATATATTTTTGCGGAAGTGTGTGTCATGTTGGGAGTTTTGCTTGATACTTTTGAGAACATATGTATATAAAATTATTCGTTTGAATAACCCATGAATCGGCAAAATGCTTGTTGTATTAGACTTATATAAACCAAGTGTTGAATATCGGATTTGAAGACTGAAAACTATTTTAAGTGATTTGTTTTCAGCAAACTAAATAATGGACTGCTAAAAATAATTGGGAGATACCTTTGTAAGGTGTGAAGATTGATAAATTATCAGCTTTCACCTCTGTGTGACTTGTGATGTCGCATGGGCCATATTTTTAAAAGTTCAACTTCTTTAGAACATTTTAGAGAATCTATTATATATTATATTTTTCTTTATTATGATGGTACTTGTTGTCTTTTTAAGCTGGCAGCACTCTTTCTTTGAGCCAAAACGAAACAACTTTACTATTGTAAGTTGTTGTTGCTTTTGCATTACTGTTGTTTATAATACCCTACACCAGCATTGCTGGTTTGCTTTGCAATAATGATTTAAAACTCAACCAATTTTCTTTTAAACTTTAAGAAAAAATTTTTATTACCATTGATCTCCAGCTGCATATTTGTTTATGTATAAATACAAAATTAGGTATAAACAGGCTTTTAAGATACAAATTACAAACTAAAGCTCCTTAGAAAGAGATGTCCAATTAGATAATACAAATTATTTATATATAAAAAAGGGGTTGAAGTTGCATCTTCGTTCATTTGGAAAGAGATCAAAATGATTTTTACCGAGAAATTGGCTCCTCTTTTCTACGTTTTGACAAAACTGTCACTCCCGTCTTTCCTATTAAGAAATAAATGTTTTTTTTTTTGATATAAAGTATCAAATACGAATAAAAACACTAAAAACCAGCAAATAAATTAAAAAAATCAAAGCTGTTCTTAAGAATATTGTACATAACCGGATCTTTAAGTTAAAATTCTTGAAAATGTTGATTTGTAAGGTCACAACCGTCACAGTCGTTATGGTCATTAGCAAAAATCATATTCTTAAAGTTTTAACCTACTAGTAAACGTTTAGAAACATAAGTACCTTTTTTGTAAATACAGCCTTTTGTTATATAAAATTTTGAAGTGCTTCAGCCATAAGCAGAAATATAAGTGAAATGGTCACACCCGTCGCAATAAAATTATTCAGAATATGTATATATGCAGATTGCTAGTGTTCTAATTGGCATAGCAAAATTTAAGAGTGTTTCAATATCGGTTGGCCGGCCAGATTTTTGTTCGTCTATGGCAAGCAATCAAGTGAGTAAAATTTGAAACGGATCCAATAAATTTTAATGCACCCAGAAGAGTTTTCAATGTATGTACACCTCTGCTTTATTCTTATTTTCTTACTTTCTTATTCTTCTGTACACTTTAACTTCAGTTATATTAACACGCTTTCTATTATCTTTCCCTACGGTTATCACAAAAGGACCGAATACACGGGACACAAGTGAGTTCTTTCCTTTCTTTCAATGGCTTACAAAACCTAAACTAACCTAACCTAAATTATTCTTTTAGTATATTTTCTAGAAATAATATCTAAATATTTTATACCGTTGTTCTTGAATATATACAAACCAAAGCATAAACTCACTCAACGATATGTTTTTAAATAGAGTGCTTAACGACCGGTAAGAGCGACTTCAACTTTCTCACATGTTTTGATTGTTGTTGCATTTGCCGTTGTTTTTTCTGACCATTTAATACTGGATTGTGTTTTATTTTGTTTTTGTTTGTGCTTCTTTGTATATTACAGTGTTTGAGCCAAGTTTTAAAAACGGCTCCACACAGTCACCGTCAGAGTTTGGTACGTTAAGTTGGTAGTGCGCGATTTTTTTCGTTTTTTTTTTTTTTGCTAAATAAATAAACGAATAAAGTGTAATGAATGAATCAGAATTAGATACACATATAAGTACATACATAAACCTGCCTTATAAAAAGAATAAAAACAAACGTGTTCGATTTTTTTTTGGTTTGTGTTTTTTTCTCTTTAATTTATGTATGAATTTATGTTGTTGGTATCAATGTATTGATAAAATAAACAGAAATAGAGGTTTCTAAGGTGATATCTGAAGGGAGCCATACATAAATGGAAATTAAGTTTTAAAAATGTGATAAAAGAACACAAGAAAAAAAAGAAATTTTTATTTAAATTTTACTTGCAGGTAAAAATACATAATAAAATAAATAGAAATTTAAAAATGTGGAAAAAATATAAAATTTAAACAACAGTTTACATACCTATAAGATATTAAAAAAGTAATCATAAAATTTTTGACTGTTACTAGGTATCTGTGTATCCTACCTGTGGAATAAAAGCATTGGAAAACCATTTTGGGGAAAAAACAAGTTGTGTGCCCTGAAATATGTATCACCAATAGTGAAATATAAAAAAATTAATAGAAAAAAATTTTGAAATTAAATAAATAAAATACAAAAAATATAATTAAAAACAAAAAAATTAAAAAAAGATCCATAATGAAAAATTCTTAAACTACTTTTTTAAACATCACAATAAATTTTCTTGAAAATATTTTTAAGTTGTCTGTGTTTGCAGCCTTGTAGCCAACTTTTTAATTTTAGTTAACACGACAACCAGGCTTGTTCAGTCGTGAAGCTGTCCTTATCTTTATTTAATTGGAAGTGGTAATGCTCAATTTTATGACCAAAATTATTATAAACATAATTAACCAAAACCACTAATTTAACAATTAGCTTTAGTAACGTTTGTATATCATCTAACTCATAGACAGACAGACAGCTCTGATATAAAATTTTGTTTACGCAAAATTTATAAATCTAATAGGATTGCTGGTTTTTGACCTTTTCTTTTACATTTTTAACGTCTTATCTTGTTCTCTAGTTTACTTCACTAATTTTACACTTTTCGTAGGTAAAAAAAATTTTTTTAAATAATTTTTTTACACTGAAAATAAATAATAAAAACTTAATGTGCCAAAATAATTTCTGAAGACACAAATCGCAATTAAAAACTCATTAATATCGTGATTTTGTGGTGTGTTTAAAAAATTGTTGTTGCTGCAGAAAAATGAAAGTAAACTAACCATGAAGATTGAATAAATTATGATTAAAATTGAATTGAAATATGAAAAGTGTAAAATAAATTAAAATTATTAAAAAATTTAAAAAGCAAAATTTGAAGAAAGACAAACAAATATATTAAATAAAATAATTTTAAACTTAAAACAGCATTGAACATTCCGACCAAATAATTTTGAAGTTGTCAAATAATCCTAAAAAAATTCAAAAATATTCCAAGCAAAACAAAAAATTAAGGTCTATAAACGCTACAAAGTAAATTTTTAAAAGTATCCAAGAGATTTCCTTTCATTTTTTTAATAAAGGTATAAATGTATTTTAAAAGATTCTTAAAAATTTTAAAATATGTAAAATTGTCTTAAATCGTCTTTAAATTAATGCCCTAAACACAACTGAAACGAACGCCGAATTTTTCGTTGCGAATATTCGTCTTAAAAAATAAAACACATTTGTGTATATGAAAATGCACACAAACAGTGCGTCGACTAAAATTCGTCATGCGTAACGAACTCTGCGATAAGTTTATTTTTATTTTTTACGCAGACGAACGACGAATAATTTTGCACAGAGTGACCATTTTTCTTTTATTTTGTTATTAAATAATGTTATTTTATACTTTAAGAATCATTTTCACTTTTTATTTGTTGCATTAAATACAATTAGTGCATTTTTAGTGTTGTTTTTATATATTTTTTAAATAGTTTTTTTTAATTATTAGTTTTTTCAAATAGTGCTTCTTTTTTAAGATATATGGTCACTTTATCACAACTGTTTTATTCGTTCTAAATGTGTTTCACTTAACGAATTTACGCAACGAATTTTAACAGACGAATTCGTCGTGTAGTGCGAAATTCGTCGTTCGTCCCAGTTGTGTTTAGAGCATAAACCAAACAAATCAAATTACTCAAGGTGCAATTATAATATTGAAATGTCTGCAGCAGTGGCTTTCAAACTTTTTTAAAAAAACTAAAACCCATTAATCGTTTGGAAAAAAAATCAAATTCAAAATTATCAAAATTTTTTGTTATAAAACTTAAACTTTTGAATTAAAATTATTTAACAATCCATACATGTATCTCGATTTAATTTAGTTTTTTTTTTAAATTTTAAAGACTATGTTAAACAAAAACTCATACCAAATTTTGAAATTAAAAATTGTTTGTTTATTCCCAGCAAAACTGATTCTTTCTGCTAATCGCTCTCTTCTTTTCTCTAAGCGTATACGCTTAATGCAGGGAACACAATTCGGACGTATGACAAATTTCGTCTATCGCAAGCAAAGAAAGCTAATAGTGTGACGATATAAAAAAAGAGTCACAGTAACAAAAACACCACTTAAAGTATATTTTATAGCAAACTACTATTTTTCTTATTGTTTTTAGATATTATAAACAAAAATAAATCAATTGTTTTAGTACAAATAGTATTTGAAATCTAAAACCGGTTATTTTAACATTGTACTGATTTGTTCGTCGTTCGCCGGCGTATGAAATGGAATTAAAGGTTCAATTATAAGTGGCATAAAAAAAGCCACAGAAAACAGCTGTTCGAAATAAACTTATGGGCAACACTGTATTTGATTATAGGTGACTTACTATTACGTCATAACCATATGTTAAGGCACGTATAATAAAACTTCAAGGCTTGTGCTGAGTTCACCGCGTACGATGAATTTCGGGTTACGTCGTTGTTGGGCTCATTTTCATATACACAAATATGTTTTTCATGGCGACGAATAATCGCGGCAAAAAATTCGTCGTACGTTCCTGTTGTGTTCCTTATATAAATACTCTCGTTTTTTAAAAAATTACCTAAAAAACCAAGATCATGACATTACTATGTATGTATATATGTACATACAGATGTATGTATGTATGTTGGTACCTTATAAAAACTAAAAAGTAAATAAATTACAACGAAAATAAATCTTAATAAAGTGACATACTAAAAATTACAAGGAAAAAAGTTGCTGAATGAACTTTAAAGACCGATATAGCATCAACATTATTTTATAGCAATTCTTTCCCTTCTCTTTTTGCTACCGTCATTTAAGATAAAACTTTGATTAAGGAATGTGTGTGAAATTGAATTAAGTAATTTACTCAAAAACGTACCTTATGTAGTTTGCAAGTAGTAAATACATACATAGTACACAGTAGCGGATTTAGGCCTGGCCCATCTCAGGCACTCTTTGAAGTGCCGCCCTTTTTGATTATATGTGACATTTAAGTCACATATAATTACTAACAGTCTATTGTTTATTATTTTCGACCAAAAAATTTATAAAATTATACACATAATTGGGGTGTTTTAAATAATCTTTTATTTCAAATTTTCTGTTTTTTTAATTAGAAATTTCTAAACTTTTTGAGTATTTTATTTTATTTTACCATTAAATTTTGGCGCCCTTTATATAATGCCGCCCTAGGCCCTGGCCTCATGGGCCTAGGCGTAAATCCACCACTGATAGTACATACTAACATATTACACACTAAAACAAAAACAGTGACAACTCAAAATCATAATTTTTTATGAGAGTCCTCTTTTCTGCTTTAAAAAACGTGGTTCAAAATGTACCTTTAGCCATATCAAGATCAAAAGTAAAATATTCGTTTTGGAATGAAGTTTACTGAAATGCAAAAGGAATTATTGTCTTCGTTAAAAGTTTAGCCTGTTACTGGTTTAAGTAAGCACAAATGATTCTGATAAATTTTGAGATGTGACTGTTTGTGATTTACTGTGCGAAATGTTTAATATAGAGGACTGCAACAAATCTTGTTTAAGCTCATTCAAGTTTTTGGTGATTTTCTAATTACTGTAGTACAGTGCAGTCCTGAAGTGTATTTTCAATATATTTTTGCATATGATTTGCCCAGTTTATTTATTTTCCTTAATAATTGTTTTAATTTCCAATGGGCATGGTACAATTACCTTACAAGGTAGTATCAATTTAACAGCTGACTATTTTTTGCTCGAGTTTTTCCACTCTCTAAATCTCTCAAACAGTATTTTTTGCTCGAGTTTTTCTACTCGTTAAATCTGTCAAACAGTACGTTTTTTGGCATAAGCGGGGATACTTTTACAACAACTTCATAAATTTGGTATCGTGTTTGGCGTAGTTGTTGCCGTAGCGATAGTACCTTGTAAGGTAATTGTACCATGCCAATGGGAAAGCAAAACAAAAAAAAATTGCGAGAGGCCAGGGCTGTCAGTTATGGCGATTTTTTGGTGGCCTTGGCGATTAAAATTGAGGTTTTGCGACATGGCAAGTTATTTAGCAATTTTTTTAAACAAATTGCAAAGTTTTTGGTGTTCTAGTCTTATTAGATTTTCTGAATTCATAATACATATGTATATGTATATATATTTTTAAATTTATAGAAAATTAAAAAAGAAAAGAAACTAAAAGCCCTGCGAAAGTCACGTCTGGCAAGTGAGTGTAAGTGAATGGAAGTGTGTATCAGGGATGGATAGCATGCTACCTGCAATGGAACGTACCTATTGGGCTTCGTCCAAATTGTCGTAGGTACTGCAACCTCTTTTCAATTTGTTTCGTTTTCATTTTCCATGTTATGGAGTTATTAAATTTTTTTTATGTTGGGAGTTATTTAATTTTTGTTGGGAGTTATTTCATGGTACCAATAATATCTTACTATATCAATATGTACAAAAACCTAACACATACATATTTTTTAAACAAATGCCTTTTGTTGCGTTTTATAGAATAATTTAAATTTGTTTTTATGAGAAAATGTAAGAAACATTTTTATTGTTTAAAATTAAATTAAGTAGAAATTTAAAATTTTTTTCTTAAAAGATAAGCAATTTCTTTATATGTGTCGACTTTTGATGCAGATAATTTTTTTGCTATAGCAAAATCGCTAAAAATAATTTTTGATGAATTTTAATATTCAGTCAATTTATGCCGATTTTCCATGCCTGGCCTCGTAAATCTCGTGCTCTTTTTTGTTGTTGTGTGTGTGTTTTCGTTATTCTTGTATTGATGCTCCTTTGATTTGTTTACTTTTTTTTAAATGTTGTTGCATTTTTTCGCTGTCTATCCCCTTCAGTTTTTGAAGTTTTGTTGTTTTCTTGGGGCTATGTTTTGTTTGTTGCATTCGTTACAGCCGATCAGGTTGATTGTGCGTTGACAGTCTGTGTATTTAAATGGCCTCTACAGATTTAATTCGGCTGCTGTAATTTTAAGCACAATTTTTGTTGTTTATATTTTTGAATGCATCTACGGAGGAAACCTAAACACGCGAGACGATTTGTTTATTATTTTCTCCAATAACTTTCACAATAAAAAAGAAAAACGGTTTTATACGAAAACAACATTAATAAACATAATGGCTGGATAGATAATGATTTGGTCGCTGATGATAATAGTGTTGACGATTAATTGCAATTTTATTCAGTGAAGTTAGGATTTCTTTTGTTTCTTCTTAATTCAGCCTAAAAAGCTTAATGTGGAGAGATTTTTTTTAGTGTTATATTAAGTTATTTTTGTAGTCTAGGTTCATTGAATTAAGGGCATACCTATGACCTTGTGATTGAAGTTTAATGCATAAATATAGAAAAATGCAATAAAATGCAGAGAAGGGACTATCACTCGATGATATGTATGTAGACACAATTCGAAAGCATTTTTTTCTGTTTTGAGATTTTTCAACCTTTTTGCAACAAAACTTGGGAATCACTTTTTTGAAGATTTTTTTTACTTTGTCTCTATTTCAATTGAATTTGTTTAATTGTTTGTGGTTATTTTCAAATTCATTTGATTTTTGCCACTCACTCGCTTAACATTAAACTCTCAAATTGCATTTTTTGTTTTTTTTTTTGAATGTTTTCTTTTACATATTGTCATTTACTTGGATAATTTTTCGCTGATTGTGTGTGTTGTGTTCATTTCAAAACCCGGAACTTTAAAGGAATTCCTTTTATTGTCTACTCGTTGAAAACTAAAAATAAAATATTTATCTCTTTGATTAGAAATCAATTAAACAGCTAAATAAAATAGATTTACATTGCGATGACGAAAGGGAAAATAGGAAAAATGAAAAGGTTCATTAACGTCTAAACTTTAAAGGCGAAGGCATAAAACGGAATGCAAAATGATGCGGTTAAAGTTGTAAAAATAATATTTGATTAAACTAAATTATAAAAAAAATGTATAAAAAATTTTAAATAAAATTAAGAGACTTAATTTGAAATACATAAAAAGAAAGATATAAAAAAAATATTTTTTATTAAATATTTAAGATTGAAAAAAGCAAGTGACTAATTGTTAAATATATTTTAGAAAATAAAAAAAAATTGTGTAACGAAACCTTCAAAAAAATTAAAAAATAAAAAAAATCTAAAAGATAACCCAAATAAATTTATAAATTTAAGCATAAAAAAATGTTAAAAGAGTGAACCAATATAAAACACTCTAAAAAATTAAAGTTTTTAATTAAATAATAAAAAATAATAAAAAAAAAGTAAATTATAGAAAGAGAAAAGTAATTGAAATATTTAAATCTTAATCAAAAAAATATATTAAACTACTGGATTTTTCATAAGTAAAAAAGTACTCTAACTACTTAAAACTCAATTTTGCCGCAACTCGAGTTAGTCCATTGTGGCTTGTGACCACTAATATCAGTTTAAAAAATTTTTTTTCTTAATTTTTGTAAGCATTAGCTCCTGCCTTTTCTAATCAACTTTTTTTTTTATTTTCCTTAAATATTTCTTAACCATTTTGCAAATTAAGCGAAAATTAACATTTTTTTCTTAACACAAAACTTGTTTTCTTGTTTGGATATTCGTGTTGTTCAATGGATCTTTGCTTAACTCCAAAGAAAACGTTTATAGATGTTTTTGGTTAATGCGGAAATAATGTCAAACCACCAAATAAGAAAAATGCAAAAAAAATTTCTTGCATTTTAGCCAGAAAATTAGTTGTTTGCAGTTTAACCACTTTCACAGCAAAGAAAAAGTGAAAGAGAGAAAAAATTTAACAAATATTATTTATTTTTAAATGACAATAAATTTATTGTTAAAATTTTTTTTAAATAAAAAAATATTTGGCCAAGAAGAGGCTTCAGTCTTAAAATCTGTTGGGGTGATTTTATTATAACGGAAAATAGTAGAGCTTAGACTGCCATTAAAAAAAACAAAAAAGTGGGTGTGGCACCTCTTATACAACTAAAGTAATTTTTAAAACGTTCATTGATACATCATGCTTATAGGCTCAAAATATTTAGTGAAGTTTGCTGGTTTCCTAACCTCTACTTAAGCCAATAGTTAAGAGTTAGGTTTGGTAGGGTAGAACATTCAGCCGTTAAAGAAAAGAATACAGCTTACTTGGTTCCGTTAATTCGGTCTTTTTGTGCTACCCAAATACAGCAATGCGGTGTTTCGCACACTGCCACGCCTCCTCCCCTTGCACAAGATCTTGAGGATTTTTACTTAGTTCCACTGATTTGATAAGATAAAAGGCCTCACTACTAAGAGAAAAATTTTTTTACTTATAATGAACCTAACTGTGTAAAATAGGCTGCTTTAGAAATAAAGCTTACTTGGGCTCGCTATCTTGGCCCTTTTAGATACCTGTGAAAAAAAAAGAGAGAGAGGGAGAAAGAGAGAGAAAAGTATAGATTCACGAGGAGAGAGAGGCTATATTATATGGTTGACAATCCTATTCAATTACCTTTCCTTTAAAGTGTAAACATTGCACTAAAATTATTGGGTCTCATGCATAAAAAGTGAGCTTGAGCTCGGACTCGATTTTCTGAGTAAAAGGTGCTTGTCGTATGCATAATAAAATTTGATGTATTTGCTTTTACTCACTGCTCACGTTTGATCTCGTCTTGCTGAGTTTGAAGTAAGTTAGATGAGCTTGTGCTCATTTTCATATGCATAAAAACAAGCTTTTGCTTTATTTTGTGAGCTCTTGCTCAAATTTTGTTGAGCATGCCTTTTAGTTGACTCGCGTACACTTAAAAGGAATAATGGCTGAATATTTTGTGCCACAAAGAAATACAAAATATTACCAACAGCGTAAAACAAATTTAGCAAGTGAGGATAAAAAATTATACAGGTTTGCATTTTTAATTATTAATTTTTTTATATAATTAATAATTAAATGATAAATACATAGGTTTGTTGATAGTAGCATCTGATGGGTGGCTAATTACTTTTTTTAAGGAGTCAGAAGAAACACGTGGTGGTGCCCTCAGCAACATTGATAAAATTCGAGTGTTTTTAAGATTTTGTGCAGATCCTGGATTTCAAAATGGTATAGCCACAGATATTGGAGTTCACCAATCAACTGTGTCGCGAACTATTGCAGAAGTTGCAAAGCTTATATCTGCCAAAGCAAGTGAGTGGATAAAATTCCCGAAAGATGCAGACGAAATAAAAGATGCTCAAATGAAATGGGAAGCAAATAATTGCTTTCCATTTGCAATTGGAGTGATTGATTGTACGCACATAAGAATTAAAAAACCCACAAATCAAAGCGATGAGTATATTTGTAGAAAAGGCTTCCACTCTATAAATGTGCAGGCAACTTGTGATGGAAAAGGACTTTTTACAAGCGTTGACATATCCTGGCCTGGTTCAGTTCATGACTCACGCATCTTACGAAACAGCGAGGTATGTAGAATAATGCAAAATGCAACGAACAATGCATTACTTCTCGGAGATGAGGGCTATGGAATATGCCCATGGCTAATGACACCATTCCGGAACCCAACAACTGACTTAGAAAAAACATTTAACAAAGTGTTTACAAGGGAACGTGTCATTATTGAACGGTGTTTTGGGCAATTGAAGCAAAGATTTTCGATACTTCAATACAAAATTCGTGTATCGACAGAGTTAGCGCCCCACGTAATAGCTAGTTGTTTCATTTTGCATAACATAGCTAAATTTTTAAAAGACGATTATATCCTTATCAATGACGATTACAACAATAATGATGTATGGCAATTAAGAAACGAAATCGAACAACAAACAGCAAGAAATTCAGAAGCTGGAAAACTCCTAAGGAGATTGATCGCAAATTTGTTATCAAATTAGTTTATAATAAAAAAAATATAAATGAAAATATTTAATTTGTTTTTTTTTTTGGTTTATAAAAATAATATATGTAAATACAATTCACTTTTTTATACAAAAATAAAATAAATGTACTTCACTATTTTATTTATAAAAATGAAAATAATATATGTACAAAAATATGATTCTCTTTCATGTAAAATTAATATAAATGTAATCCACTTTTAGTAATTAAATATTAATTAATTACATCTTAATAAAATTCAATAATCATGACACTGCAAGTTTCTTTCCACAAGTTTTTCTTGCAAAATCTGCATTTTTGTAGAAAGCACTTTGTTTTGCTTTAACAAAACAAGCCTCTGCAGACTTTGAAAATTCAACTCCCTTGTCTCATCAGTTTCATAACGACTCAAAACTGCTGTTGACTTTTTGTTAACCTTCAAAAAAAAAACCACATATAGCAAAATGTAAAATAAAATAAAAATTACAGGTTGATCATTATTATCAGTGTAACGGCGCTTTCTTTGCTGTTTTGCTACTGATGTTGCTGTTGTTTTTGTTTCTGATGTTATTGTTGCTGATGACTCTTCCAACGTAACAAACGTACAGTTGTCATCATTGGTTCCAAGAGAGAGATGAACTGTAAAAAAATAAACGAAGAGCGAAATGAAGAACAAAATTTGAATTCGATAACGGTACACTTACCTGGAAGTTTGTTTGTTGAGGGATTAGAATTAGCACAAAGCAATTGTGACAAATCAGTTTCCCAGTTTTTTAAAATAATTTTTTTATTGCCTGTTTTATTCATGTCTATTTTATTTTTTATGCGACATTTCATGTTAGCTATTTTTTTTATTATATTTTTTTCCGTTAATTCAATGCCAAATTTTTCCTTAATTTCTGTTACACATGTTTCTATTGTTTGTTTTTTTTTATTTTTAATGCTTGGTAATTGACCCTTTTCTAGTAAATATTTGTTTCGTTTTAGCTTTTCTACTAAAAATTTAGAAATGTCGTCAGTTTCTATTTTATTATTATTATATGATTCTACCTCACTTTCACTTGACGACATGTTTCCACTTCAATAACAATTATACGTTTGATCTCCATTTGCTCAAGTAATTGCAATTGGTTTGAACTCATTTTTATGCATACCAAATTGAGCAAAAGCTGTTGCTGTTTGATCGAACTCGACTTACGAGCAATTGCTCACTAGCCTCAACTCAGCGCTTTTACTCGTTTTTATGCATGAGACCCATTATGTTTTAGACTTGGAGACGATACCAGTTTAAGAGATAGAGAGAGTCGAAAATTTTAGAAAATTTATCCATATTTGGGGGGCTCCCCTTGTTCCTATCCAACAATGTGTAACGTTAGACCGTTTTCAATTAATTTTCCCCACAAACATTTTTGTGGAACATTTTCACACCCCATCTCCGTCCCCTAACAGGGTTGTCAAATAAGTTTAATTTTTTTAAATCGCTTCCAAAGCTTCCAGGGTGCTGCTGTAGAGGCAAAATTTAAGTCCGACCCAAATTAATTTTGCCCCCTATCTTCAGCACCCAACATGGTTGCCATACAAAATTTGAAAAAATGGTGTAAAACCCCTACAATTTCTTCGGAGTCGCCCTTAGAGGAATAAAATGTCCCGCATTGGTTTTCCCTCCCAAACGTATTCCTAGAACATACTTAACCCATATCGTCCCCACCTATAAGAGGGGTTGCCATATAAAATTTAGAAAAATGTTGTAAAAACTCCCATGACTTCCCCAGAGTCGGCCTTAGAGAAATACAGTATACGCCCGACCCCCATTAGTTTCCTCTCCACGCCCTAAGGGGGTGCCCATACAAAATTTGAAAATAATAGTTTTAAGTCGCTTCTAGAAGAATAAAATGTTTTACAGGCCCCCATTAGTTTTCCCTCTCAAACATATTCCTAAAAAAATTTACCCTCTATCTCCATCACCAAGGGGGTTGCCATACAAAATTTACAAAAATTATGTAAAAACGCCCATAACTTCCCCAGAGTTGGCCGTAGAGAAATAAAGTGTAGGACCGACCCCCATTTGAATATATTTATTCCCTGTTACTTAAGGAGGCTCACATACAAAGTTTGGTAATTTTTAATAAATCCCCCCCCCCCCCCCCCCCCCCCCAAGTTTAGAGTTTCGAAAGGCGAAAGTGGAAGCGTATCTAAGATTCGACACGGCCGAATAAAGTGCTCTTACTTACATATTTTTATAAAATATAGAAATTAGAAATAAATTGCTTTATGGCACTCTTGAAGTCGATAGCAGTTGTAGTTCCAAAATCTGGCGTATGGAATATTTCATTAATATTTTGCAATTTTAAAAGGGCTGCCACCCTTTTTGTTTGTTATAGTAAACAATTTTGCCCCAAATTAGTTTACCGTCCTTAAAGTCTCTACGAAAAGTTTATTGTGACGGTGACAGTTACGTTACGTCAGGTTTTTGCTTATGTCTGGGATAGTTGGATACCGATTTTGCTGAATTTTAAATAGCGTTTGTCTCAGGGGTATTTCTTTATTTGGTTTTGACGAAATTTAATTTTTCTTCTAAGTAGTATTATTTATCAAAAGTGTGTCAAAATGATAATGTAATAAGCTTTAAAATTACTTTTTATAATTTAAAGTAAAAATCGAATGCTTTCATGCAAAAACCATAACAAAAATTAATTGCAATTTTCAATAACGAATTTAAAAATAAAAAAAATTGTAAAATCTCGTAAAAACTAAGTTTAACCCAAATGAATTCGAATAAGTTTCAAATATTAAAAAAAGAAAAATTAACCAATTTTTGTGTTTCTTTACCATTTTAGCAACAACCTAAAACTTTAAACAAAATTTAATAAAAAGAAATATATTTGCTAAAAATCCTAAAAAATGCTAAAATTTAAAATGAATTAAAAAAACATAAAAATAAAATAAAAAACCAACATACATTTATAAAAAGAATTAAAAACAAAATCAATATTAATGAATTCAAACTAAAACTAAAAAATAAAAGAAATTTATAGCAAAGCGCCAGCAGCAGCTTTGCCTGCCATTAACCATAAATAACAGCAAAAATTATGGCCGACATCTTGCAAATCTAAAAATAATTTAAACTGGAATTTACCTTAAATACTTAAATTTATAAATATTAATTAACCGGTAAGTTTTTCTTTATTTTTATTTTTTTTTCTAATTTAAACAATAATGATTTCATATCATAAATTGTATACAATTCTTATGATTTCGTCATTAAAGATTTTGATTTTTTATAGAATTTCAATGCAAAATTATTATAAATTCGTTTTGTATTTTTTATTGTTGTTAAAAAAACTGGTTTTTCTATCTGTTAAAATATTAATGAGTCATTTGTATTTTAATTTAAACATATTTTTTGAAATGTTAATTTTAATTTATGGCCGGAGTTGGTTTTATTAAAGAGCAAGCAAATGTTTTGGCTTTCAATGGTTAAAACAGGACCAAATTTTTTTTTCAGAACTTTTTTTTGGCAAAACAACATTTAAAAAAAAAATTATTAAAAATTTAAAAGAAGTTTCTTAAAAAAATTTTGGTAAAAAAAACTCGTAGTCTTAGACCAATGATGTCATTTACACTTTATAGTACAGGGAAAGACAGACGGAGGGACGTTGCGTTCCAATTCTTATTTGAACTATTTTTATACTCTTCACATTAGTGATAAGGGTGTATATAAGTTTGCCATTTCGTTTGTAATTTTTCCACACAAACATATTTGTGGAACATACTTACACCCTATTTCTGCCATCTAACAGGGTTGCCATACATAGTTTATTTTTTTTTTAAATTTTTAAATCGTTTCCACAGCTTCCAGGGTGCTCCTACAAAGGTCAAATATAAGACCGACCCCAATTAATTATTGCTACCAAAACTTTTCTGTGGAACATGATTACAACCTATCTCCAGCCCCTAACAGGGTTGCCATACAAAATTTTAAAGAATTTGTGTAAAAACCCCTACAACATCCTCGGAGTCGTCCTCAGAGGAATTAAATGTATCACAGACCGCAATTAGTTTTTCCTCCCAAACATGTACCTAGAACATACTTACCCCTTTTCTGCATCACCTAAAAGGGTTGCTATACAAAATTTACAAAAATTATGTAAAAACGGCCATAACTCACCCAGAGTCGGCCTTAGAGAAGATAAGTGCAGCACCGACCTCCATTAGTTTCCTCTCTCAAAAATTTTTTAGCACATACTTAACCTCTATCTCCTTCGCCTAAGGGGGCTCTCATACAAAATTTTGGAAATTGTAATAAATCTCCCCCTACAGCTTTCAGGTTGCTCCTACAAAGATCAAATTTAAGACCGATTACAATTAATTATTGCCCTCAAACTTTTGTGGGGAAAATACTTACCCCCCGCTTTCCGCCTCTAACAGGGTTCCCATACAAAATTTCAAAAAATCGGGGTAAAACCCCTACAACTTCCCCGGAGTCGCCCTTAGGGAAATAAAATGTATCACAGACCCCCATTACTTTTTTCTCTCAAACATATTCCTGAAACATACCTACCCCCTATCACCATTACCTACGGAGGTTGCCATACAAAATTTACAAAAATGATGTAAAAACGCCCATAACTTCCCCAGAGTTGGCCTTAGAGAAGTAAAGTGTGCGACCAACCCCCATTGGTTTCCCCTCCCAAACATATTCCTAGGACAAACTTGCCCCCCCATCTCCATTAATTAAGGGGGTTGCTATACAAAATTTACAAAAATGATGTAAAAACGCCCATAACTTCCCCAGGGTTGACCTTAGAGAAGTAAAGTGTACGACCAACCCCCATTAGTTTCCCCTCCCAAACATATTCCTAGGACAAACTTGCCCCCCATCTCCATTAATTAAGGGGGTTGCCATACAAAATTTACAAAAATGATGTAAAAACGCCCATAACTTCCCCAGGGTTGACCTTAGAGAAGTAAAGTGTACGACCAACCCCCATTAGTTTCCCCTCCCAAACATATTCCTAGGACAAACTTGCCCCCCATCTCCATTAATTAAGGGGGTTGCCATACAAAATTTACAAAAATGATGTAAAAACGCCCATAACTTCCCCAGGGTTGACCTTAGAGAAGTAAAGTGTACGACCAACCCCCATTAGTTTCCCCTCCCAAACATATTCCTAGGACAAACTTGCCCCCCATCTCCATTAATTAAGGGGGTTGCCATACAAAATTTACAAAAATTATGTAAAAACGCCTTTAACTTCCCCAGAGTTGGCCTTAGAGAAGTAAAGTGTACGACCAACCCCTACTAGTTTCCCCTCCCAAACATATTCCTAGAACATACTTACCCCCTATCGCCATTTCCTAAGGGGGTTGCAATACAAAATTTACAAAAATTATGTAAAAACGCTTCTCTAAGGTCAACTCTGAGGAAGCCAGTTGACCTAAGAGAAGTAAAGTGTACGACCAACCCCCATTAGTTTCCCCTCCCAAACATATTCCTAGAACATACTTGTCCTCTATCTTCATCGCCTAAGGGGGGTGCCATACAAAAATGATGTAAAAACGCCCATAACTTCCTTTAGAGTTGAGCTTAGAGAAGTAAAGTGTACGACCAACCCCCATTAGTTTCCCCTCCCAAACATATTCCTAGAACAAACTTGCCCCCTGTCTTCATCACCTAAGGGGGTTGCCATACAAAATTTACAAAAATTATGTAAAAACGCCCATAGCTTCCTCAGAGTCGGCCTTAGAGAAATTAAATGTTCGACCGTTTCCCATTAGTTTCCATTCCAAACATATTCCTAGAATATACTTACCCCCTATCTCCATCCCCTAAGGTAGTTCCCATAAAAAGTTTGGGAAACTGTAATAAATCCCCACCTACAGTTTCCAGGGTGCCCGTGGAAATAGGTAAAATGTAGAACTGACCCCAACAAATTCTTCCTTGCAAACATTTTCCTAGAAAATTCTTACCCCATATCTCCACCCCCTAATGGGGTTACCATACAAAATTTGAAAAAAATTAGGGTAAAATCCCCTAAACGTTGCGATGGGTATATACGATTCAGCACAGCCGAATATAGCGCTCTTATTTGTTACTTTTTAAATTAAGTCTTAAAGCTAATTATGTCTTAATTATGTTGGTGTTAAATATATAAAATCCAAAACAATGTTTTATAAATTTGCTCAAGATGTGTTAAAATAATTAACATTTCAAAATATTTGTGTTTATTTCTTACCGGCATTATTTTTGTTTAAATACGTTTACCTTGACATTGCTTTACTTATGTACATATGTATGTATGTGTTTAATAAATATTTGCTTAAATGTTAAATTTCGTTTAAACCACAAAACTCAAAACCAAGAAGACACACATAATTCGTTTTTTTGTTTAATTTGTAACGCTTTGTTATTGGTGGCAAGTGTTGGCGGTAGTTATCGAAGCAGAACGTTATTTTTGCGTTTTTTACGACAGACAGTTTGTAAAGAGACGTGCATTTCAATTACAAATAATCATGTAATTTTTTGTGTTAAAAATAAATTTTTGAGTTTATATAAATCTAAATATATACCTTAAGAATGAGAGAATTTCATTCTTTTTTTGCGAAAAACCTTTTGTTTTGTTGTTGGCCATTTGAAAACTTCTTTGCGTTAAAATTATGTTAAACGTTGCTTATTACTTTCTAACGAAAGTAAAAATTAACCCGGTACTTCGTATTTCTAAATTACTCAATTATAAAAGTTGTTTGGATCATATTCAATACATCTGCACTTTAAAACCTTAACTTCCGACGTCAATGAGAATTATAGCCCTTCAGTTTTGGGTCAATAACCGTTAATTTTAAATTTCAAGACTGGTAACCTTAAAAACTAAAGAAGTACCAAAAACGTATGAAAAGTATTTTTCGTCGACTCAGTTGACTTCCGCCCTTAATAGGGTCAAAAGTGATTAATTTCACATATCTAGACTCATAATCAAAATATACCCAAAAGGTGGAAAAACTACTTTTGATCTACTTGGTTGACTTATGACCCCTTTATGGGTTAATAACCCTTAATTACTTATCTTTGGACTTAAAATCTCACAAATTTAAAAAAAAGGACCAAAAAAATTTAAAAAAGTACTTTCTTCCTGCTTGGCTGAATTTTTCACTTCATTTTCATATTTTAAGACCCATAATCTCAAGAAATGCAAAAAGGACTTTCTGGACGTTTATCCTTAATATGGGTACTTTTTCCACAACTTTATACACAACCTCAAAAAATGCAAAAGAATAACAAAAATTAAAAAAAAAGTACCTTTTGTCCCCTCAGTTGACATTTGACCTTAATCTGGGTAAATAAGGATTATTTCATATATCTAGGCGCATAATTTCAAAAAGACAAAAAAAGTACCCAAAAGGTAGAAAAAGTACTTTTGGTACATTTAGTTGACATCCGGCCTCTATATGTGTCAATATTTTTTAATTTTGCATTTCTAGACCCATAATCGTAAAAACTGTAAGAGAATACCAAAAATGTAAAAAAGTACTTTTGGTTTACTAAGTTGACTTCCGAGCTCAATGTGGGCTAGTTATCCTTAATTCCAAGTAAAACAAATGCTTTTTGTCCAACTTTTAGACCTCAATCTGGGTCTCAATAGCCCATAATTTCCTATCTCGAGACTCCATAAACTAAATAAAGAAAGTACTTTTGGTCCTCACACTTATTTAACTTAGGAAGTCAATCTGGTTAAGGTCTCTTATATCAAAAATCTTTGTTATATCGGAGCATTGGGGATGGTACAGAAGAAACTTTTTTAAAGTTTTGCGCAGCTGTAATAGCAATCAACTTTAAATTAATGGCATCCTTTGCATTAAAAAAATCAATGTCGTTTCTAATGTGTATGCCTGATAAGATTCGGTCCTGTCTTCAACCATATTCCAATTTAAGGCCGTATAAATCTTGGCGTCATAGTTCCACATCCTGTAGGGAATAAGAAACGCGAGCTCTTTACGAAAATGCGTCTGGGGCGTAACATAGTCAAAGAATTACCCAGCGGTGAAAATGTACATGAAGTAATCGCTGATGTAAGCCATATTTCGTAGGTATTAGTGATGATGCTCTCGCGTATTGTTTCGCTTAGATTTAACATAAAAGGGTTTAGTCGGTGTGCTCTCGCTTACATAATAAGCGCATTCGTCAGTAGGCGCCATTACAACTGAATTAACATTTGAAGCGGGGTTGTAATATATATATTTCATATATATATGCAGGGTGTCCGGGGGCAGATTTGACACTTAATAATTGACACAAAGTTTTATTAAGAACATTAAACGATAGAATGAAAATGCGGATTTTATTTTTTAAGAAGTATGTCATCCAGATATCTTCCGTCGGCTTGAATACACGGCTCAAAACGGAACCTTGTGTTCTGCGCCACATGCTGTAGTAAACTTGGTTAAATTGAGCTGATTTCTCGACGAATATTTTCCTTTAAAGCCACAAGATATTAGGAATTGTCATTATAAACCCTCTATTTGAGGTAGCCCCATAAAAATAAATTCATGGAATTTAGATCGGGCGATCTTGGTGGCCATGGGATGTCCCCAAGGCGACTCATTAGTTTTTGGGGAAAATTTTCCCAAAGAAAATTCATCAAAGCTCTGGCTGTGTGTGCAGTCGCTCCATCCTGTGAAAACCACTTGTGTGAAGAGTATGATAGAGGAGCTCTCAGGATTGGCAAACAGAATTTCGTAAGCATGCGTCAATGATTTTCGCCGTTGACATTCGTCGCCTGGCCCCGAGAATTTGAGAAAGAAATAGACCAATTACCTCATGACCAGTAACGGTAGTTTTTCTTGTTGACGTGGCCGTTTAAGTAAAAATGAGCCTCGTCGTTCCAAAAAATGGATCTACAGTGCGAAAACGCTCTAAAATCGTTTCACAAAAATTTTTGCGTAAATCGAATTCACTTTCATTTAATTCTTTAGTGATTTGAATTTAAAAAGGATGGAACTTAAGATTCTTTTTTTAAAATTTCATGAAATCGCTTTTGAAAGTCCCAGTGAGGTTGCTCTTTTTCGTATTGAAAGTCGCGGACTTCCAAGTAAACTGCTTTCAATCGGTTTGATGTTTTCGGGAGTCCTCGAAGATCGACTCGGCGCTGGCGTTTGGACATTCATGCACCTACGAACGAATAAAATATACACTCGGTTCATCGAGTATTTCCCGAATACCGGACAACTTTATTTGCTATAGGTCTTAAATATGTATCTTCTATTTAACTCAAAGTTAATTGAAAAAAGAATACGGTAATCTTTTCCAGTATAGAATTTTAGTTGGGATTATGTGTGCATATTTTCTTCTAAGTACTTAGGCTTTTTCTTAAAACGTTAAACCTAGTGTCCATGACCTTTTCGAGTCTACGAAAATTCCTGGACATTTCACATTGCTCAGAGGGAATTCCGCAGTTCCCTAACTGCATGGAATCTTTGTCTTTGTTGTGAACAGCACCTATTTAGTTTGATCCCTTAATAATTCTGACACTGCGCTGTTAGTAAGATACCAACCTTTAAGGAAGACATACTGACTACTGGCAAGGTTAGACTAGGTAAAACAGGCAACCGTCAAAGGAAAGGTTACAACACACTTGGGTCCGCTTAATTCGGTCCATATGTGTTACCTGAAAAGACAGATAGATAAAAAGGGTGGAAATAGAAGAAAAGAAGAAATTTAGAGAATGAAAACAAAGAAAGAGAAGTAGAAAGACTTACCAGGTTCTCTGGTGGGAATCGAATCCACACTCCCGAACGGAAACACTTGCGCACTTACCACTGATCTACTGGGCACCCTACTACTGGCAAGGTACGAAGTATATTTTAATTGATACCATATATGAGAGTCGATGAGTCTTTCCAGCATCTTACGCTGAAAATGTAAACGAATGATAGGATTGATTTTTGTAAAACTCTTTTTAATACAAGGAACACAACACGGGCGTACGACGAACTTTACGCTACGAATATTTGTTGTCATAAATTAAACATATTTGTGTATATGGAAATGCGCGAAACTTGTCATACGAAGTGAACTCAGGAATAGATTTATTTCTGTTTTACACGCCGGCGAACAACGAACAAACTATTGTAGTGTTGCCATATTTGACTTTAGCTTGCAAGTGCTTTAGTCATCAAAATTATTTTTACTTAAACAATTAATTCTTTTTTGTTTTATAATAATAAAAATAACTATCAAATATAACAGTTTATTATAAAAATAATTTTTAGTGGCTTTTTTGTTATTGTATCATTTTGTAAATTTTTTTTAATGTGGTAACACTACCAGCTGTCTTTGCATAAACAGTAAATAACTTTAAACATCAATGTTTATGTATGTAGTTTTTTTTTTGTCGTTATTGTTTGTCATACGACGAATTTACACAGCGAACTGCTGCTGAGGAATTCGTCGCAATAGACGACACCCGTCGTACGTCGGAGTTGTGTTCCTATCAAAACGCCAGTTAAGGTGTTTAACAAAATTAAAACTAAAATGTAAAATTAGTGTTAATGAAAATTACTCAAGAATTTTTAAAAAAAATTATAATTTGCTGTGCCCTCGGAAAAGAAATGTTGAAAAAGTTTTTTGCTTATTTTACTTTTGTTAACTTTTAAAAAAAAAATTTTTTTTAGAAAAAAGTTTTAAACTTTAAAGTAATTTTTCTTCATTGTGTATGTTTGTGTTTTCTTTTATTTAAATAATAAATTGTCTTTGTGGTGTGAAATGTTTTCTTTTTTTCTTGTTTATTTAAACAATTTTTTTTAGAAACCAGCTTAATGTAACAGAATTTTTTTTTTTTGTTTTTTAGTTTTACAATTTATTATTATTTCTGGTAACTTTTAAGCGTGTTTTCTGGTTTATGGTTTCATTTCATTTTTAAAAACCGCACTTTTAGTGTTGAAAGGCAAACGATAAAACTGGTGTCATTTTATTGTTTAAACTCAAATTATGATTGTAGGTTTGTTTGTTTGTTATTACGGTTTACGGTTACAGTTTTTTTTGTTTGTTTTTGTAATGTAATACATTAACAACAACAACAACAACAACAACAACAACAACAATATTTTATTATATCTTCATTGAAAGCAGCGGTTTCTTAACTCGTGTTTTTTTCTTAACAAAATTATTTGTTTAGCTGTTGTCATTCTTTGTACCTCTAATTAATCCTAAACCTTTAAGAAAGTAAAGAAAAATTCACACGTTGCATTAAAAGTCGCAAAGAAGTTGTAAACAAAACGTTAAAGTGCAAAGAGTTATGACAAACAGCTTTAATAAAGAAACCTAAACGGTAATTTTTACTGGCTTTTCTAGTGTAATGAACCTAAAATTTATATCTTTTAATGAATAGAAAAAATAAATTACGAAAGAATGTTTATAAACAAATTTACTCATTGGTTTTACGCAAAGAACACAATCAAATTAAGCAGCAAAGTTTGGTTGGTTCAAAAATTAAGGGTGTAAAGCCTAATTCGTCAGTTAAATACGTCCCACACAAATGTTAAATACATATGTTCCACAAACTGTTTAAAAGAGTAAATTTAAAAAATTTGACTTTTTAAGACCAAAATAAAATTTTAATAATTTTTTTTGTAATAATAGGTGTGTTCGTTTACAGAAAATTATCAATAATTTTTGATAATTATTACTAGTAAGTGTTCACGTACACAAAATATTAGCAGCTGAAGAGCCAAAAAAGAGCGTAATATGTTTAGAAACAAAAATGTTTCTGATAATTTCTACCAGTAAAAATTTTACTATCAGAAATTATTCAAACAGTCTTTCTGTCATTATGCTTTGAAAAAAAATTTAAGTTTTAAATTTTTATAAGTCTACAATAACAAAATACATTTGCTTGCAAGTTTTGACTGTAAAAGTTTTCATTTACTTTTAAATATTTTTGAGAGCAATTTTAAAAATATTTCTTTTTACTCTCTCGCTGCTAGAAATTACTGGAACTAATAATTGAAAGAAAACAAATAAATTAGTAACATTTAATAAAGACACCTAAAAAATCTATTAAGTGTTTATTTAAAGACGATGAATATGCTCATATTCAGAGCTTTTACCCGATACATCACATCCCCATTCAGGATCCCCTAAAATTAGGGTTGCCAGACGGGCCTGATTTGGCCTGATTTTCAAGTTTTTTAATGCGCGTCAAGTGTCAAGTGAAAAAGTAATTTGTCAAGTTTTTTTGCAAGTTAATTTTTTTTATATATGTATCTAAAAAACAAATCTAAAGCCCATATTTTTATTATCAACACAACTAAGGACTTATATGATACACCTTTTTCTGTGCAAATAAAGTTTAAAAAAAATATATTCCCCTTTCTGTACAATTATAATAAAAGTGCAAACACTGATATTTAGACCATTGCTTAACACTAGTAAATTAATATCATTGAACAGCTGATTTCCAATTTGTACATTGAAGCTTTTGGAAATTAAAAGTGGGTTTATATTTTTGTTTGTTAATTTGTTTTAGCGAATAAATTATTTGCAGAGTATTATATTGTTATACGTTGGATTAGTAAAAATATAACAAAAATGCTAAAAGGTAACGAAGATGCTGGGCCATGAAAAAAAACCAGAATATTCTAATTGGATACAAAAGAAAGATCAGTACACTGAATTGTGTAAATAATGTCAGACAGAAATTTCAATAAAATATGAAGGCAGCTGGGCATTAAATAGAAATATGAAAACTAAAAAACATGCCAAAATGGTATTGTCGCAAAAAATGTCCGGGAGCGTTTTAAATTTCACTGTTTCAGCAGAAACTACAATTGAAACACAAATTGCACGGGCTGAACTATTATGTGTATTTCATAACATATTACACGGCCTCAGCTAAAACAGTTTAGATTGCCAAATAAAAATGAGTTCTGCTATATACTGCTTTAGTAAAATTGCCAACAAAATAACATGTTGACGTACAAAATCAGCAGCTATAACAAGAAATGTTTTGGGTCAATATTCGCAAGAAAAAGTTGCTAAAGCCCTAAAAGAATATTGGTATTATTCCGTAAGTAATGATGCTTCAAATATCGGTAACGTCAAAACCTATCCGTATGCTGTACAATATTTTGATCCCAAAACTGGGATACGTAAACAAATTTTAGATTTTTACGAAGATCCTGATGAAGCGTCTAAGGATATATTTGGTCACATTATTAGAATTACAAATGCTAATAAATTAAAAATTGAACAAATTACATCGTATAGTGCTGGTAACGCAAATGTTAATTACGGTTTATATAATTCTGTATTTCAAAAACTTAAAAATGAAAATAGCCAGATTATAAAAACAAATTTCAATTGCCATGGAATTAATAATTGTATTAAAAATTCTCTTCACGCTTTATCGGTTGACGTAGACAAGATTGTGATCAAAATATATAATGAATTTAGCTCTTCGGCTGCAACTACAAAAAAATTAAAACAATGTTTTGAATCGAGTACAAAAATCTCCTTCGACATGTGCCTACAAGATGGCTTTCACTCCTGCCAGCAATTGACCGCATGTTATATTGTTGGCCGGCGATTAAAAGATATTTTTTTACAAAAAGGTAAGAAAAATTGTCTAAAAGTTCTTTGGGAATTCGTAGCACATGGAATTTCCGATATAGAATTTACAAACGAAGATGATGAATGCACAATTGAAGGTTTATCCGAGGCATATTTATGTTTCATTCAAAATGTGATTCACGAGTTTCAAGCTGCTACATTAGTTTTAGAAAGTGACTCCTGCACAATTGAAGAATTACATAACTTAATGGCCTATGCTCCTTGTAGGAGTTTAAAGGAACAGATATATATATATATATATATAATGGCCAATCTTATGAACAGTATCCAAAACCGTATGAATGATAATTTTTATGGAAGCAAAGTTGCTACAATTATGAAATCCCTTTTGCAATATGAAATAAGTACTTTCAAGTTCGAAGCAAATGAGTTTTTAGTTATTTAGCTGAACGGTATGATTTTGGAGAAACATCAAAATACAATAAAATTTCCTGTTTAAATATAAAAAAGTCCCTTTTGACTTGGAATAAGCTGTTGGAGCCTCCGCAATTATTAGGTTTTTCAAATGACATTGACAACGATAAACTGTATGCCGATTATTGTGTTCTTCGAGAAGTTAACGATATTTTACCAAAAGATATACCAAATGATAAAATATGGTCATATTTTTTAAAAAAGTGTGCAGAAAGCAATCTTCAAAATTTAAAAAAGTTGCTATCATTTGTGTTGTCTATCCCTATTAACAATGCATTTTGTGAAAAAGCATTTAGTGGTCGAAATAATTTATATACCAAAGATAGGAATAGAATGTCCTTCGATCTTATAAAAGCTAAACTATTAATAATAACAAATTTTGACGAGAATTGCAAAAATTTTCAAAACTTTTTAACAACACCCGATTGTAGAGAATTTATTAATTCTGTATCTAAAAATACTAAATATATGTGGCAAAATAAATAGAACCTATATTTTTTTTCTCAAAATAGTACCTATATATATTTCTCTTAAATAACACCTTAGTTTTCTTTAAAATATCAAAAGACTGAATTTTTATTGTTATGTTATTTTTTGTTTCTTTTATATTGTTTTTTTTATTTTTACTTTTTATGCTATTTTTGTTTTTATTCTAATAATTTTTATGAAAAAAATAATAAACAGTTAAATAAAAAACAATAGTATGGATGTTTTTATTTGTCAAGTTATTTTTTTCCAAATCAAGTTTTTTTTTGGTCAATATCAAGCTTTTTGGCAAATTGGATCTGGCAAGCCTACCTAAAATGCCCTCTATCGTTATGACTACTACTCATCAAGGGCTTTCACCCGATAAAGTACAACCCCATTTAGGTCTGTTCAAAATGACCCGCGTAACACTTAGAAAAATTTGTTTATATTAGGGCGCTATTAAATCATTTTACACCCCCTGTAGTGCCCTTTCTGAAAAAGAACCTAATATCCTATCCTTGGTTATTACATCTACTTTCATGGGCAAAAGCCGGGCAGTGACACAGGAAATGCTCCATCGTTTCGATGTCCTCACTGCATACCCTGCACTCGCTGCCTGCCGCAACTCCCATCCGTCAGTACATTTATCTTCTTGCCTTATTCAAGGCTTAACAGCTTTCAGAATACCCCTAGTTCTGACCTTATTTGGGTCATCCAAGAGGATTTTTATCAATTTCTCAACTGCCTTATTGTGTCATTGCATCCTGTGGGCATTTTCCACCCAATCTTTTAACTCAGCTTTAAGGGCATTATTATTTCAGGGTACTAAATGTTGGACAGTGTTGCGATGCAAAAGCGGGATTATAGATTACTTAGAACGTACGAATAACCTGTCAAAAAAAGCTAAATTATCACCCGAAATCCCCAAAGCCTATTGTTGTGACGAAGGCTGCGTTATATAAGTAAAAAGAATTTTCCAACAGACTGTGGAAAAATAAAAAAGAGGCAAAATGAAGAGAATCTTTTGGGGCGACCCGGGAACTCGTCCCCTTCACCAAGTTTTTGTAAACGGTTACTTAGAGCCAGTATTGGTTACCTATAAACTTCATATAAGGCTTATGTGTTATCATCAAGCCAATAATTCTGTGTTTTTTGCTAAATTAAAAATCAAACTAAAATAGTTAGATTTAATAATAAAAAACCGGTCAACCGGATTTTGATTACAGATTTCAAATATGCTAAAGCTTTCAAATGGTAAAGCTCAAACTAAATGTGCACTATATTTCAAAATGTTTGCTAAATGTGTTGGCGTTATAAATCTGTAACAAAAAAATCACAAACCTGTTGAACGACAACTTCAAAAAATGCATACAAACATACAGTTTGTAATTATTTGACAGTTGTCATGCACAAAAAAGCTCAAATATTTGTAATATTTTTAACCAAAAAAAAAAAATATTTTGAAATTTTATTGCAAAATCTGCCTATTTTTAACGATAAAATTAACATAAATAATTATTTAAAGCCTGTTATTGCAAAGATCATATTTTTCAACAAACATGTAAACCAGTGTCTTGAAATTAAGTTTTTCTTTCATCCAATTTATTTTTAAATTAAAACCATATTTTTGTATGTGCATAAGTGTATTTGTATCTTAAACTTGGCGTTTAAGCTGGGCAATTCGTTACACTTGCTTTAAACTGGGTCAGTTAAAAACACACTCAATAACTAAAACCCGCAATAACTTAAAAGAAAAACGCACACAGGCTTTAGCTAATGTTGCACGTTTATGTCTTACATGTACTTGAGGAATATACGTTTATTATCTTCGCTTTGTATTATTTTACGGCTTTATGGTATTATTAACATTTAACAGCATCTTAGATAATTGCTTTATAAACAGCTAATTTGTTTGAAATGTCTAATTGAAATAAGTTAATTGAGGGCCTTAAAACCAATAAAACAAAATTGTTTTTGAATCTTCAAGATTTCCTTATTATGTAAAAAATATTTTAAAAAATTTCTCTACAAAATAAAATATTTCTTAAAAACTCTTTTTGCACCGGCTTTCTTTCTTCTTTTGAAAAATCACAAAATATTTTATGTTGCTTAAGTCTTTTGTTTTCCCCTTAGCTACAGCTTAATTCAAGTTTGTTGCTTAAGTTTTTCGTTTAATAAATATTTTCGCTGCATTTTTTTACAACAAAAATTTTAAAAACTTAAAAAAATAAAAAAGAAAAAATTAATCCATAAAATATTTCTCTAGCAAAACCTGTTTTTTGTTTATAGTTAACAGTTCACCTTAAAATTCGTTTTATATTTAAAAGAAGAAAAAAAAATCTATAAAGAAAAATCTGCATTCTTTAAAACAATCCTGGGCATAGTTTTTTTTCTAGTTATAACGGCTTTAACATTAATAACTATTATATTAAACAACATTTACATATCAGAAAAGTGCTAAGACATTTTAATAAACACCTTTTTGTATAAAGTTGTGACTTTTTCTTTGGCATTTTTTTTAAACGTCACTAGAGACAACAATTTTTATTGGAGCCATTTATATCGATACACAGAATCACAATGTGTAAGACATATACTAACATATACACATACAAGTTTTAAATGTCAATTGAAACTTGGAAAAGAAATAGAAGAACAGTGGTTTGTAGTTTGAAAAATAAATAAAAAATATTTTTATGTGGAGTTTTAGAAAATTTTATGAGGAATGCAGGATATTAAAAAATTATAAAATAAAATAGGGAATAAAATTACGATTTAATCATATTCTTGACTGTTAATCATGATTTTTTTTATATGCATTAAAAATAAATAAATAAAAAATAAAATAAATCAATGAATTAATTAATAAGGTAATTAGTAAATATATAAATAAATAAATAAAAATAAAAAAATAATAAATAAATAAATTAAAAATAAATAAATAAAAAATAAGTTAATATATTGATTAACAAATAAATAAATTAATAAATAAATAATAAAAAAAAAAAATAAAATAAATTGAAAATAATTTTTATAAAAAAAAATAAATACATAAATAAATAAAAAATCAATAAATAAAAGATAATCAAAAAAAAAAAAAAATAAAAAAAATTAATGAAACGTAAATAAATAATTAAAAAAAACAATAAATAACTAAAAGATAAATAAATTAGTAAATAAATAATTTAGCAAATAATTAACAATAAAAAGATAAATAAATAAATAAAAATAAATAAATTAATTCATTCATTCATTAATTAATAAACTAATCAATTAAATAATTAATAAATAAATCAAAAATATATAAATATATAAAAAATAATTAAATAATTAAATAAATAAGAAAATAAATAAATAAATGAAAGGTAAATAAATAAAGAATAAATAATTAAAAAAAATAATTAATAAAAAAATAAATAAAAAAATAAATTAAAAAATAAATAAATAATTAATTAAATAAACAACTACAAATATATTACAAAGTTCGAATAACGTATTTTATATCTGAAACAATAGTGTTGGTAAATACCCCTAAACTCATACTTTCAATACATCGATTTGCGAAAAAGAAAATTAATTAAATATGGCTCCGTAACATTGCACAGGTGACCTCGAAAAAATAAGATCCAATAATGGCTCTTGAGGAAAAGAAATACTGCTCCGGGCTGTTTATCGATGTCTTACAAGCTTTCGACAACGTATGGCATGAAGGCCTGTTAAACAAAATTAAAATTTTCAACCTATTAGAAAAGTACATAACCTGTCGACAATTTATAATCAAATAGGGAAACCAAATAAGTTGTTACCAATCAATAGAGGCTGGTGTATCTGAAGGTAGGTCCAATTCCGTACTTGCTCTACACAGCCAACCATATAGTTTTACACACACGTCGACATTTGCTGATGATACCGCTTTCCTTAATGTTCACAAAAATCCTAAAGAGGCTTTGAACTAACTGCAACAACACGTTTCCCAAGTTGAAAAATGGCAAAAGTTATGGAGAATAAAAATAAATGAACAAAAATGTACCCACATAACTTTTACTTTACGCAAAGAAACGTGCTCGCCAATCACTATTAACAACCTCAACGATCCGAGATAAAATATCTTGGCATTCACCTGGATCGCCGCCTCACATGGAAATCTCATATCGATGTGAAATTGACGCAAATGAAACTTAAAGCTGCTTAAATCCACTGGCTAATGGGAAGAAACTCTGTGTTCTGTGGACAAGTATTTAAATAAGCTGGAAACACATCTAAATCCGCTCGCTCGAAGCATCCTGCAGCATAGTGGGCACACCGGCCTAAAAAGAAGGGATGCTATTCCGCTTAGATGAAACCTTTGAAATTAGTTAATTTTATTGTGAGAACTTAAATTTCAGTCTGTTACTGACTGAATACTGATTTGAATACTTATTGTTAGTTCGCTTAAGCGAAGATTCAATAATAAAATATATGAAAAAAAAATAATGGTTCTGGCCTAATTAACGCATCGCACAATGACTTTAAATAGATATTAATTACAAGTGGATTCTAAGAGCCCCAAAAGCAAAGGTCTTAAAGAGCATAGCGTAGAAAAGGGCATTGTATAGCCCGTTTTTGTTAAAATAAGCTTAACAAAATGCCCACGGCTTAAAAACTTACCTTATCTGGTTCTAAGCAATCAATAATCGAAATTTTTCATTTTTACAGCAAAAGGAGGCAGGTGCAGCTGAATATAGCATTTTCCTTTTTTTTTACTTTATCTAAACGAACTAATTAAAGTGTTTTGATGGTTCAGTCAAACATATCAAGCACTGTTTATCAGCAAAATGCGTTGTTCCATTTTAAAATGTAATTTTCTACTACTAATTCCAAACTGAAAGCTAGCAAAACTACATTCTAGGAATTCCCAATACTTTGCTGCACAAATGCTGAACGGTTCAAATATTTTGCTGGCCTTACAGTTTTCCTTTTAATAAACCCAATATATCAAATTTAAAAAAGTTTGCACGGACTTATTACGATTTATTACACAAACAATGTTATGCGAAACCAACAGCAATGCTTCTACAAGAAAGCAAATATCATAAACAATAATTTTTGCTAATAACTGGAGATATTTAAAGCAATATATCTTTTGACCAAATTTTTAGATTTATTTAAAATTTTAAATACGCTTAGAAGAAGAGTTAAACTTTCGAAAAATCATTTCTTGAAGACAAAAGTTTTAAATAATAAAGCATTGATAGTTCTTCAAAAGCTGGCTTTCTAAATTTTAAATAATTTGTGTTAAATTAAGATCTTAAGTAAATGATGGTAATATTATGGTATTGTGTTCAAGCAAATAAAACAATATTTTCAGCATTTTAAAGGAATAACTATTAAAAATAATTAGTTGATAAAAATCACAACTATCTCTCTATTTCTTGAGTTGATTAAACGACAGCTCCTTTGCCCGTCAAGTCACAATTTTAAAGAAAGTTTTTAATAATTTTTTATTTTATTATTGAATATTCATTGTTATTAATTAACAATAGGTATTCAAATCCTAAAATTAACCAACTAATATTATATAAGAAATAATATTAATTATTAAAATAATAAATTAAGCTGTCAATGCCGTTGGTTTCATCTGAGGGCAACAGTGTTCCTTTCAATCGAGTGCATTCTGTTATGATTAAAGATGTTTTGATGTTAATATTTCCTAAAAATTGATTTTATTTATTAATTTAGTTAAATTTTAAAAGATTTTATATTATGGAAAAATATTTTAAATTTTTTATACAATTTTGTTTTTAAAGAAAAATATTCATTAAAATTTTTTTATTAAATTTTTTTTAATTTTTGTCAGAGTATTTATTGCCTTAAAGGCTTTAACAAGTGTGCAGTTAAGCAGTGCTGTTAAAGCTTCAATATAAAAAATTACAAAAAAAAACACTTTTATGTACGAGAGTGTAAGAGAGACCAAAACAAGAAACTGGGTTAAAACCAGTTGGCCACAGTGTTTAGATTATATGTAATTGTAAAACGGTTTAAGTTGTTGTTTTATTTTTATTTTTTTCCTTATGTTTTGCTTAAGATTTTTTACGTTTTTTTTTAAATTCAATGCTTTTTTTGCATTTTTTTCTTATTTCAATTGCATTGTTTGTATTCATTGCTGTTGTTGTTGCTGCAATCTTATTTTAAGCAATGTTGGCTGTTTTGTTTTTTTTTTGCTTTTGCTTTATGTGTATCGTGTTGGAATCGAAATTCTTGTTGTTTTCAAAGTTTAATGTTGCACCAGTTATTTGAGCTACAAGAGTATAACAGCAAAATAACAACCTGATTTTGTAATTTGCATTTTAGAATGTTTTAATTATTTGTTGTTTTTGTTGTTACTATGGCATTTTTAATGCATTTTCTTTAAATAAAAAAAATTAGTAAAAATAAATATGCTGTCAGATGTAATTGACAGCCATTATTATTCTTGATAATTAAAAAAATCTTTTCTTGATGATAAATTTATTGAGGGGGGAACTTCTAGATATTTTTTAAGACAATTTTTGGTAGTCAATTGAACAATTGCATATGATATACAACGTTTTTTACCTGTGTTAAGACTTTTCCTAGAAGACCTCTTAGAGTCGTCAAAGACAGTTGTTAAACCACCAGTCAAACATCCTAATTGCCAGTCGGCGTGTCCTTTCATTTTACGCACGTGTCTTTTATGACCATAAGCTTCAGAAACCAAAAGCTTAGCTTTATCAGCCGGGTGAGTAACCAATATTTCATTTTTTAATAGAGCAGGGATTAAAGAACCATAGTTTAAGTGAAAATGAGCATCGCCACTCCAAAAAATGGGATTAAAATGCAAAAACAATTCAACATCGTTTCACGAAAAAATTTTTGTCTAAATCAAAGTCACTTTCTTTCAGTTCTTGAACGTTTTGAATTTTAAAAGGATGGAACTTCGGATCCCTTTTTTAAAATTTCATCAATAATATCTCTTGAAAGTCGCAGTGAGGCTGCTCTTTGCCATATTGAAAGTCGTGGATTTTCACGTAAACTGCATTCAACCAGTTCAATTTTTTCAGTAGTCCTTAAAGATCGACTGAGCCCTGGCCGTGGGTCATTTACAGATGCTCACTCGACCACTGCGACAGCGTGGCTGATAAATCCTGCACCAAGGCATATCCATACAAGGTGGCCGCAATAAAAAAATTAAGAGAGTCGTTCTCTTACTCTTAATTTCTTTTTATATGAAGTTTGACACTGAAATTGAAAAATTTTTCGAGTTTAGTGTCAAACTCCATGTGAAAAAAATAAAGAGTAAGAGAACGACTCTCTTAATTTTTTTATTGCGGCCACCTTGTATGGATATGCCTTAATCCGCACAGTTAATAATTCCAACTGCGCCCCCCTCCCTCCGTATCGATTATTACTTTTAGGTACTTTTCGTATTTAAAAATATAAATTTGCCACCAGGCACCCTATATTTTATTGGGAAAGAAGGAAACTAATGTGAGTTACCTATCAGAGATCCCTCTAGCCAGCTTGACCTCATTAAAAAACTTATTAAACAAATTATTTAAAACCGTTTATTAATTATTACTACAGCTGGTAAACAATATAAAGTGGTCGATCGACAAACTTTTCTGAGAATTTAAATATCCATAAATTTAGAAAGTGGCCAAGCAAACGTTCAGCCAAAGAGACCCAGTGAAAGTTGTTCTGTATTTGATTTAAACTATTTTTATAGTTTTAATTTTATTGATCATAATATCATCTGTATGACATTGTAAATTGTCAATTGGTTTTATTTTTTTTTATAACTGATTTTCTTTGTTCTTTTACTACTTCAAGTTTAAAGTTTTAAATATTTTTTTTAGAAAAATTTTCTTTTTTTTTCGTTTTACAATTTAATTTTCAGTCCATCAAAGTTTATAGATTCGACACAATTGTTAATCGTTTCTAATAAATTTTTCAAATATAAATTTCATTTTTTTTTCTTTCACCAAAAAAAAAAAGCCACAAAATATCATTAACTAAGTTTAACACACAATAACACAACATGATAAACAAGATGCCATTAGCCCACAAAAAAAAAAAACAAAGAAACAACAACAACATCATGTTTAAGAGAAATAAAATTTCAAATATCTGATACCCTTAACATTTGTATTAACCTTAATCTTTAATATCAATAAAACAAATGTTGGAGACGTTATTGCAGATAGTGAACTTTGTGTATGTGTTTGAGTAGTGCGTTAGTGTTGTGGTTAGTAGACAGATATTTCTTTTAAAAACAAGTTTCTTTTGACAACGAAGAGGACTTCTTACTTTGCAGACTAAGAAGTTTATAGAGTTTTAAGAAAAAAAAAAACTTTCATTTATTGTAAAAATCAGGCATTTAATCATTGTTGAGAGGCTTTATTTTTAGAAACTTTTCTTTGAACTCAACTTAAAACATGTTTAAGTTTAAGTTCTTCTTCTTTGTAATTTCTGTCTTTCTTTCTTTCTTTTATTTCTCTTTATCTTCTTCGTAAGAATGCTGTGTATTCTTTGTAAATGTTCTATTGACCTAAATTTTTGTTTAGTTTTTATGCCCATCTTAGCAAGAATTTCTGTTAAGCACAACTTTGCTCTCCCTCTCTCTCTCTCTCTTTATCTTTCATCCTTTGTTTTGTTGTAAATTTGTAACAAGTGGTTTTGGTGTTTAAATTTATTTGTTTTTAATTGGAAAAAAGTAGGGAGTTAAGAATTTATAAAAAAATTAACTTTCATTAGTTGTTATTGTTTTGACATTATTTTGATTTAAACTTTATAGTTCCTAATAACGCCATGGTTATTGGATATATATTAATTTAAAGCTTTCGGTTTGACTGATTGGTTGGACTTTATGTGTGATCTCTAATTAAATGATGAAACAGAATACGACTGCAACTTCAACAAAAAGGATTTTCAGAACAAACAGACCCATAATTAAAACGTTGGCTGTAACTTTACGATCTCACATAAGACATTTTTAAATTTCTTCGCAAGTCTTTCTTTAAATAACAGTTTCTGTAAATTGGCGACTGCAAATTATCATGCTTGTGTACTTCCTTATCTAAATTTTCAACAATATTAGTAATTTTATTTAAAAAAAAAATTAAAAAATGTATTGCATTTCTAGATGTTTTTTTAATTTCTTTTTTTCTTAATTTTCTTTTACAAAACTTGTGATTTTGTTTACAAAATACATGAAATTTAAAAAAAGTGTGGCAATATCGTTGAGAGAATTTCTTTCTCAAAGTGAGAGCATAATAAAAATCGCTGTCAAGAAGAATTAAGGCCTAACTATGTATATTGTGCTTAAACAAACTTATGCTAATGTCAAATATCAACGAAAAGCCTGTCAAATGCTTAAGCAATTTATTAGAGACTTTTGAGTGGCTATATTGTACTTTTTGAACTTAAATACTTACAGAACTCAGTTGCAAATATTTGTACTTTTGCAAAAACTGTTTTACTTTTATATTCCAAATATATTGATTTTTTTTCGCAAAATGCTATTTAAGTAACATCTACAATTTAAAAATATTAAACCATTAGCAAATAAATAATAAAACTATATTATAAAAGTTAATAAATTTTTTTTTTTTCCGTAAATAAAAGTGTACTTAAAAGTGCAACTGTGCGCCCAACTCACGTATACACAGCTGATCCATTAATCAAAGTACGACCAGGTTCGCTCTTTGCTTAATCAAATGCGTCTTGAATAAACTTAACGAAAAGTTGCTTAAGAACATTATAGTCATACACATTTAAACATGTGTATTCGCACTTTTGCTTAAGTAAGCTAAAGCACATTATAGTTAGCCCTTTAGTTTCTATTTTATAACTGCTTTTAGCAGCATGATTTTTTATCGAAATGTATGAAAAAAACATCATGTCCGAGTTCTTCGTATCATTAAATGTTGAGTTGACATCAGCTACAGACTTGATATCGGCTTGATTGTTAGTTAAGATTCTTATAAAACTTTGCAAAATACCCTGTAGTACCGCAACCAGTTACCCGCTTTGCTAATTGCTGACAATTCAGTCTATAGTGCAGTGCATTTACCCGGTAATCTTTATAAAATCAGAAATCCTCTTTTAATGCAATGAATATGCCACCTCCAACACTATTATTTCTTTCGGACCCACTAGATCTTTAAGTATCGAAGAGCTTATTTTATTTGCTTCTGCCTCTAAAGCATCCAAGAAGAATTTCCTGCAGATTAAAGGTTCCGATGTGTAGTATTCGATCGAATTGGGCGAAAACTCGCAGCTCTAACAATGTTTGCACGTTTAAAGATAGTTGAAGTCAATCGTATTGCACTATTAATTAGAATCGTCTTGTTGCGTATCTTCTTCTTTCAATACGTAAATGATTCACAGAAGAGTCTATAGCCTTTCACCAGACTAAACCTCCGTAGAAAAGAATCGCTATATCGCGTTTGCCTTTGTGTTTGGTTTCCAGGATAATTTACCATTCGAAATGACTCCACAGATGGCACCGAAAAGTGTTCTCGACTCCTATCGAAATATTTTCTTCTTCTTCCTCTTCTTCTTTTCTAATTCTTCTTCTTCTTCTCCTTGTCAGTTCAACTCCCTGTGAAGCTGAGGGCATAAGTGAACAGAGTTGGGCATATACGGTAAAGGACTTAACCGTCTTAATTTGAATTAATCTCCATTTTCCGAACTAACTAACAAGACTCATGGCCTTCGAGCTCCTAGGGTAGATCGACCGAAAAATGATAAGGAAATAACCGTTTTGGTGTTTTTTAATGTGAGCAAACAAAACCAAGATTGCCGATGAACTGGCAAGGAAGGGATCGGCCCGGGATATTGGTCTTAGTTGTGAGCTGGTGAGGCCACCACTGAGTTTCTGTTATGGACCGATAGGGACTTGAATAATGGACAAGGTGTTCCAAACCTGGAGGGACAGGACTGATTGCGGGATCTTTAGACTTTTATGGCCCAGGTTGGACAGGATGGGCACTGACCTGCTGCTCAAGGAGAGCAGGGGGGTTCTGAGGTGTACAGGGCACTGCGATGTGAGATATAGGACGAACATATAGGACAGGAATGCTTCAGATTTCTAAAGGGTATGCGGGGACGAGGAGGAGATAGACACAGTAGAACAACTTGTCTGCCACTGCCCTGGGCTGCAGATTTGCTGACAGTTACATGAAGTTTAGGTGGCTTGGAGGGCACTTCTTAGATGGACTTGGTGGGTTCCTGGCTGTGGGCTGGGGAGCATCGTAGGTTTCAATAATTGGGTTGGGTGGCTGGGCAGATATGTGATTCAAGGTCTATGACTACTGACTTTCTTAGACATCTTGCGGTACTCTTGCTTTCTTTTCCTTTATCTATAAAATGCTTGTCTTTACTTTTATATTTCTTTTCTTGACACAATGGGCCTGAGGGCCTACGAGTAGAGGTGGCGAGTTGGACTCGCCACTACCTTTCATAACCTAACCTAAACATAACCAGTTTTGTCTTGATTCAACCTAAAATACTCGAGGAGTAGGGTCAAGCTGATTGCTGCACTATATTATTATGACAGGATAGTGCAACAGCGATGGTAGTGGAGAAGCCCATAAAAGTCCACGGTGGTGCCCACAAGCTTTTAGAAATCTCTAAGTCAAAAAAGAAGTATCAGGCTCCGCCAAGCACTCATTAGTCTTTACAAGCATTCAAAAAAAACGGACAAACCAGTCAAGCAAAACATTAGCAAGACGCCAAGAAAAATAATAAATATTTTGGAGGCCAAAAACACTTGTTAAATTCCAACTTTTTGGGAGGAGAAACTCATTTTTAGACAGTGTTAAAAAAATTTTTAATAATAGACGGCTAAACGTAAACGCTTGCAACTTCAAATTGGTTACTTTTTTTAATTTGAAGCAATTTTAAATTTTAGTTTTCCAAAAATTTTTTTTAAACCATTTAACATAACAAAACTATTATCGCAGAAAATGCATAATAAAAAAGGGAAAATAAATTTTAAGATATTTTTGAATTTTTATTAAATTATCAATTAGATATGCATGTTAGGGATAATAAAAGGGGATTGAAATAAAATTTTCAAAATTTTATATAAAACGATTAATTGGGTTTAATGGTTTTAATAACAATTTAGTCATGGTCATTACAATATTTCAAAGTGCGGCTTAACGTTTATGAACAAATTTTTTTTTAACTATATTGGCTCATAAGTTTTTATTTATTACAGAAGAGATTTGTTCAAAATAAAATTATCTTAACTTTGATAAATAAATAGACTTTGTTTAATTTGAAATATGTAGTTACTACGAGTTGTCTATGGTTTATTTTAAGAAAATTAAATAAACTTAATTCTAAAAGTTAAATTCTTTTTATAAGTTTTTTTAAAAACTGATAAAATTTTGTTTATTTGTTTAGTTTTTTTTAATTTGTTAAAATAAGTCTTTCTCCTACTGGCCACTACTATTTTAACTTTGTAATTTTCTCATATTAATCAAAATTTTAAAGAGCATTTAATAACAATCAAATTTTATATTTGACAATTGTGCAATGTTTCATTGATAACATTGTGTCCAAATTAGGCCCATTCTTCAATCAACCATTAATAAAATTTTTATTTTTTATTTTTTTGGCTTCATATAAAAACTTTTCAATACAAGTTTCCTACAGAATTAAAATAAAACATGCAGAGCTTTTATATGTTTACGTATATCCAATATCAAATATTTTTTTTTGCTAAAATCCAACAACAATATTCATTCATAAAATTTTGATTTTCTTTTGTATTATTTTTACTTTGTACTTACTATCACTTTTATACAGTCATATGTTTTGTTTTTGTTTTTAATGACATAAACAAATTTTTTCTTTATGTAAATATGTTTTTAATTAATTTTTTTTATTAGGACCTACTCGTGTTACTTATTACAAACGCAGCAAAAACTTTATAACATACATATGTATGTATAACTTGTTATCTTGTGTATTATTTAATATTTCTTACGGCATTTGGGTTTGATTATATTACATTAAGTTTAGGTTTGCCTTGAAAAAAGTTCATATATTTTTTTTATTTTAACGGCCACTAGTCTCGGTCCATTTATGGCTTAACTTGATAGCCAAGTAAGTAGCTCATGTTTCATTTTATAATAAGAACGTTCATGCAATATGACCACCATCAATTTACACTTTAAAGTGTCTGCTGGCATAGCTATAACCAATATTGGTTCGCTTATGTTCAAAATGCACCTATTTGATACTAAAGTTGGTAGCTTTTAATATTTATAAATTTGCTTCGAGATTTTAAAAGTATTTTGAACATAAAGAAGGTATTTATTACGACACAATTTAGCATTGCCTTTCAAAGAAATCAAAAGTTTTATAATTAAAAAAGAAATTGGTAATAATTGAAAAAAAAAACAAGCAAATGAGTTTAATTTAAAATGTTTAATGCTTAAAAAGCTATGCTATTGATCGGGTTTCCTTATTGGCTTGTTTTTAATACAAGTTTAAATAAGGCATTAATGCGTAAGCCGTGATAATACAAACTTAAAAAAAATGAAAATCTAAACAATATCCCATGAAAAACAAATTTTTAACCAAAATGTTTTTGCCTTAAATTTTTTTTAGTCGGCTTAAAATTGTATATCAGACAGAAGACAATTTAATTTATTCGAAATCAACATTAAAATTTTTTACTCACAAAAGTTTTTTTACTCCTTAAGTCTTTTATTAACCTAGAAAATCTTTAAGTGAAGCCACGGTAGCCATTTTTAAAGTTTATTGCTAAATCTTTATTTATGCCATGTACCAGTTTCCTTGTAAGTATGTGTCTTAAGTCTTTTCATTAATAAAAGATCTTCTCTCGGTAGCCATTTTAAATTTTTAATTACTTTTCCTTTTCGAGTTTGTGTCTTAAGTTTATTTGGTTAAAAGATTCCCGATAGCCATTAAAAAGTTTGTTGCTTAAGTCTTTGGTGTAACTGTTTCCTTTTCGCATAAGGCTTCTCAGAGAGGGTTTTAAGGTATACAAAATAAGGTATGTTTCTTAAGTCTTCCTTGTTTACATTAACATTGTTGCTTTAACTTTAGGGCAATTGCTTTAAATGAAGTATGTTTCTTAAGTCTTAGTTGTTTATATTATGATAGCGTGTTGTTGTTGTTTTTTATATTTTATTTAGCCTTGAATGTGGAAAAAGAGATAAAATTTCATGACAATAAGCAATAATTGTGATTTGTTTATTATATTTTTTGCTTGTTTCTTAAGTCTTTTGTTTTTTAGGAATGAAATATCATTAATTGGATGAGAAATAATAAAAAAAATAGTTAATAAAAGTAAAAAAACTCATTAGGTTTATTAATAAATAAAATTAATAAAAAATAAAAGAAATAAAAAACCAAATTAAAAAAAACCTGAAAACAAATATGTTTATAAAAACAACAAAATTAAAAAAAAAGAAAAACAACAAAAACAAAAAATACAAAATTTTGGATAAAAAATTATAAAAAAAATTTAAAGGGTTTGTTGTAGCTATTGATTTCGCTTGTATCTTTTTGAGTTATTAATGCAAATATATGTATGTTAATTAAGAGAACAAGAGAAATTACCTAAAAGTCCCCTAATAACCGCTTAAATTTAAAAGTCTATAAACTTTAAAATATTTAAAAATATTATGCAAAACACTTTTTACAAAAAAAATTTGTTTGTGGTTTTTGTAAATATTTAGGTTTAATATGTTTTTAATATACAAATATATAAACAATATATTAAATTTAGTGTTTTTTGACCTTTTTTGCAAATTGCTTTTGCAAATATTTGTTTTTAGAACTTTTTGTATAGTTCCATTAGTGTTGGACTATTAAAAACCATTTAACAAAAAACTTTCTTGGCCAGTTTAAAGAAAGTAAGAAAGGTGTAAGCATCTTAAAAAATTAAAATTAAAATATTTAATGTGTTTCTCTATTTTTAGTGAAAGTTTTGTTTTTAATAAAATGAGGTTCTTTTTAATTTTAAATATTTTTATAAACATTTCAATGAATTTAAGCATAGAAAACAAGGTAAATCGGGAAAGTTGGAAAACTAATGTTTTTAATTTTTAATTTTTTAAGAAAAAAGAATTATTTAAAAAAAAATTAAAAAAACTTAAAAAATAAAAAGCAACAATTTGTAAAAAAAATTTTTTTATATAAAAAATTTTTTATATAAAAAATATGTTTTTGTAAAAAAAAAATAAAAAATCTGATTTTTTATGGATTTTATTTGGCAAACAACTCAAAAACCTATAAAAATTATATAAAAAAAATTTGAGAAAAATTAAAGGTTCTTGTAAACTCTTTCTCTAGTTCAATGGTTATTTCTATCCAAGTCCCTTAAATCATACGTTTGAAAACGTTCAGCAAATTAATCAGTCTGATAATGGGTTACCTGCTGGAGTACAGGGTGATTTCATTGATGATATAATAAACGAACATAAACAACAAATATTGTCTTCTATACTCAGTGAAACCTTAGATATCGAAGACTCACAAGACTTGGGAGAAAGTAAATATTTTAACGTTAATAAATGTGCATCCTGTAGTAAGTTATTTTAATTTAATTTTAATTTTCTTAAAATTTTTCAAATTTTTCTTTTCTTCCCTAAAAAGCCTGTGGTCTCCCTAATATTAATCGCATTGTGGGAGGTACTCAAGTACACAGCAATAAATATCCTTGGATTGCTCAAATGTTGCGCGGAGACTATCAATTTTGTGCTGCTACTTTAATTAATGATCGCTATGCCTTGACAGCAGCCCATTGTGTTTTGAATGCTCATACAAACAACATTAACATAAGACTTTTGCAGTTAAATAAAAATTCTGCATTTGAGGGCATCGTTCGCAAAGTGGTTTTGGTTAAAATGCATCAACTTTATAGTACAGTTACCTTACAGCATGACATAGCTTTGCTTAAGCTGGATCAGCCAGTACCCCTTTTGGATCCCATAAGGCCTGTGTGTTTGCCTAAAACTTTAAATCATAACTTTGCTTACAAAAAAGGAATTGTTACTGGTTGGGGCTTAACTGCAGACGATGGCGAGGATTCTGCTTATTTAAGGGAGGTAGGAGTGCCGGTACTGACTAATGCCCAATGTAGGGCCACCTCTTATAAGTCCATGATTGTGGATACAATGTTGTGTGCAGGGTATACGCAGGGCGGAAAAGATGCTTGTCAAGTAAGCTGTTTGTTTTTACTAATAAGAGCAAAATATTTAAACAAAAAAAACCTTTAAATATGTTTACAGGGTGACAGTGGTGGTCCTTTGATTGTACGTGATGGCATATTTCGCTTGGCGGGCTTAGTCTCCTTTGGCTATGGCTGTGCTCACCCTAATACGCCTGGTGTTTATACGAGAGTTAGCAAATATTTAGATTGGATTGCGGCCAATACCCAGGATGCATGCTATTGTGATAGATAATATAAGAAGAATTCAACAATAATGACAACAATAATAGAAAATAAAAAAAAATATTTAAAATAAGTTTAAATAATGTTCTTGTTCTTGATTCAATTTAGGTTGTTCTCTGTAAAAAATTTTAAAAAATTTAACAGTATTTTAAACATTATTGGCTTCAAGTCTATAAGAAATAAAAAGCTAAAAGATTTTCACTAAAAATAAATCTCAAAACTTTTGTTTAATTTTTAATTGCTTCTGCAAGCTTAAAGCCCTATATTTTTGAAATAAAAGTGACAGAAATTTCGTCTGAAACTTTTAATAAAAAAATAGAACTTTAAAATCGTTTCTTGTTAAATTATTTTGTTTTGGGATTGCATAACATGCGCTCGTGCAGTATTAAAGTTTCATATAGAATTGCCAGCTTCGTTTCGTTATTAGTTTCGTTCTGACCTCTACAATAGTTTTTTTCCTAAAGAATTTAAAAATTCAATTGAAGGCAATTTTTGTTTCAAACATGTTTTTCTTTTAAGCCATTTTTATATATTTTGAAAAAATTAAGAATAAAATTTTTTCTCTTGAAATGATAAAAACTTTTTCGCAAAAACCTTTTTAAATTTATTTGTTTTTTTACAAAGACAATCCCTTTGGCAATTTAATCTCTTTAAATGACAACATTGTTTTTTTTTCATTTCTTGGTGTAAAAGAATTGTTTTGCACTTTTTTTAAAATTTTTTTACTTGGGGGACAATGCAACTCTGTAATACTATTAAGTTGACTATTTTTTTGTTGTTGTTGTCTGTGTTGTCATACCATTATAATGATGCTGTCAAATCCCTTAAGACCTGGTTATTTTTTTCATGCCTTCGCATTGAGTTTAAAATAAAGGAAAGAACAAAGGCTTAAGTGCTTTTTGCATTCTTATCACTTGTAAAATGTCAAGTTGGGATTTGTTGTTGTTGCTGTTATTACATCTAAAGTTAAAGACAACAGCCAGTAGATAACAAGCTTTTGTTTTAACAGGAAATATTTATGTTTTTATTAAAATAGTTTTCTTATATTTAATTCATTATTTATGTGTTAACTGGTTTAAACATACATAAATGGTAAAAAAATGAAGGCAAAAAACTTGCAAATGCTACACATTTTCTAATAATAAAATTTTATTAAAAAAATTACCATAAAATTGCTTTATAACTTCATTAATTAACTTTCTGCTAATTAATGTAAGTAGAAAATCAAAACATACACTTTAAAGTTACAGACATACCACACATACACTTGTGCAACTATTAGAGGTCTGCAGGGGACAACTTTTCAAATTACTTTTGAAATTTGATGTAAAAGAGAGTATGTTCTTGTATTCGCTCGCAGTGTGAGTATGCGGAAGATAACTTAACCGTTGTTTGTCATATACAAACATTTTTGAATTTTGTATCAAAGAAATTCCTAAAAAGGTGAAAGTAAAAAGAAAAATACGACAAATGAAAACTGCAACAAGTTCTTGTGCCAATACTTGTTGTTACAATGTGTATGTTTTTTTGTAGCACGTTTTTGTTTTTGCAATGAAATAATATGCTGCTTGATTGTAGCAAAAACAACTATCATATGCAATTTGTGTTTACATACACATATGTATGTACATGCATATAAAAAAAAAAAAAAAAAATAAAACAAATAAAAGCGTTATATTCGGTTGTGCCGAATCTTATATACCCTTCACATTGGCTTTTCGAAACCCGAATTTTTTTGTTTTTATTTATTTATTTATTTATTTACTTTTTAAATGGAGGTCGGTGTCATATTTTACCCTCTTAGGGTGACTACGGGGAAGTTGTAGGGGAGTTTACCCAATTTTTTTTGAAATTTTGTATGGCAACCCCCTGAGAGGATGAAGATATGGGTTAAGTGTGTCTTAGGAAAATGTTTGAAAGGAAAAATTAGTTGGGGTCAGTCCTACATTTGACCTATCCACGGACACCCTGGAAGCTGTAGGGGGAATTGATTACAATTTCATTTGTATGGCAAACCTCTTAGGTGGGGAAGATATTGAGCAACTATATTCTAGGAATATGTTTGGGAGGGGAAACTAATGGGGGCCGGTTGTACACCTTATTTCTCTAAGGCCGACTCTGGGGAAGCTGTGGATGTTTTAACATAATTTTTGTAAACTTTGTATGGCAACGTGTTAGGTGGTAAAAATAGGGGGTAAGTATGTTCTAGAAAAATGTTTGGGAGGAAAAACTATTGGTGGTCGGTCGTACACTTTATTTCTTTAAGGCCGATCCTGGGGAAGCTATGGGCGTTTTTACATATTTTTTGTAAATTTTGTATGGCAACCCCTTGAGGTGATGGATATAGGGGGTAAGTATGTTCTAGGAATATGTTATAGAGAAAAAACTAATGGGGTCCGTCATACATTTTATTCCTGTAAGGGCAACTAAGTTGTAGGGGTTTTTATTAATTTTTTTTTATTTTTTAAATGGCAACCCCTTAGGGGCTGGGGATACGGGGTAAGTATGTTCCACAGAAATGTTTAGAAAAATAAACAATTGAGGTCGGTCTTACATATGACCTTTGTGGGAACCACCTCGAAGCTGTGGAAGCAATTAAAAAAATTAAACTTACTATGGCAACCCTGTTAGAGTGCAAGTATGTATGTTTATAAAAATGTTTGTGAGGAAATATGAATGGGAGTCGGTCTTACATTGCACCCGGGTAAGGGCAACTCCGGGCAGTTGTAGAGCTTTTTAAGTACAAATTTTAGAGAAATAAACAGAGGTAGTCGTAGTTGCTTGCTTAAATTTTAAGTACAATTTTGTATAAATCCAAGAAAAAAATTCTATATTCTTCTTGTTTTTCGTGTTTTTTCTTTCTGTGTACAAATGGCTTTTTAGGTTGTGCTTATCTTAACAAATTTTTAAATTAATTTAAATACATTTTCGCTCCTTAAAAATGAAGTCAACAGGAAAATAGTGCAATTTCGATGCCTTTTACGCCTAAAGTTAAAAAAAGTACCAAAACTATATGCATAGTTTTTTGGAGATGTTAGAGATGCATTTTTAATTGTCCCTTATCTTACCTTGGCCAAGTTTTTAAATAAAAAATTCCTATTTTTTATATTTTATACATTACACTATACATCAACTGCCGTTTAAGTTTTTTTGTTTTTTAAATTTTTTTTTTGTTCAAAATAAAATCTCCCTAAAAATATTTTAGCAAAATTGTTATCATGCCGATGAAGGCGGCACATGTTAAAATATTTGCAACTTTGTGGTAACAAATTGTTTTTTCGGCAACTTTTTTAAGCAGACTTTAGAGAAATGAAGGCTGCTTGTTACTTAAAATAAAAACCAAATTTTTTTAAAACAAAAAATGTTGCCACAAAATGTTTTCTTACCGGTTTTTTTCTTTAAGCGTTTTTTTGTTGTTAAATGTTGTTGTTGTTATTTTCCTTGATTATGAGTAGAATTTTTGCTAGGACTTGTTTCGCATCATGTAGTTTTTTTTATTTATTTTGTTTTTACATATTTTTGTTTGATTTTGTCTTTAATGTAAAGCGGAGGTGGCTGAAGTTATTTTTTTCTTTACTGCAACTTGCCACGGTGTCTAATTGATGTGGTTTTAGCGTTGCTTAATGTTTAGGTTAATTTAAATTTATTAACAAAGTTTAAAAGAAAAAAAACGCAACAAGATAATCACAGGCTTAATTTAAAATAACAAAATGCTTATAAGCTAAAGAAAAAATTAAGCGACTTGGGGAAAAAGTGAAATCAAGGGAAATTTGCAAATTCTTAAATTGATAGAGAGAGAGAGAGAGCATCTTTAACAACAACAACAAAAAAATAATAATGAATCTAAATCACGTCCTGGGTTCATTCAATAATGTCCGTCTGTCTGTCCTAATAGCCGGCTGAGTATTCAAGTAACTTTGTAAATAAACTAAAATTTGTTTTCTTTTAATAATTAAACAAAAGCAGATAATTTTTTGGTAATATTAGCATCAAACCTTATGTAAATTGGAAGGTTTGTTTAATTTTTATTTTACCATACTCAATATTCTGAAGTGTTTTAAGTTCTTTAAATTTCATTAAAATAAAGAAAAAGTTAAATTTAAACTATTTTCTAATTATATATTTTATTTAAACATCATAATCTACTTTAATGATTAACAAATAAAATAAAAATTACTTTTATAAACTCTTTTGCAGCACCATCAAGTGGCAGCTAGTTGAACTACACACAGTTGAAAATCCCAACAACATTTTACCACACATAGCCAAGTCACAAACCTAATGTATCAAACTCAAAGCAACGGATAAAATACAACTTTAAATAACAATTGTGAATGAAATATTTACCAACTTAAACACAACAATGACCGACTATATAACAGTGGTTGAAGTCGACGATCCATCGTCTCAAGATCCAAACCTTTTAATGTTAAAAACTCCACCACAAACACCTTGTGATGATGATCCATCGTTTATAACAGTGCTATCCATAAACAATAACAATAACCTGCACAATAATAAAAATTTTTGTAGTGGAGACTCTAACCTGCCAACAGAAACGGAAACAGTGGTGGTTTATCGTTTGCCAGGTGAACGTTTGGGTTTTGGTTTAAAATTTCAAGGCGGCACTAGAAGTATAGAAAAAGTACAAAAACTGTTTATACAGTCATGTGCAAAAGAAAGTCCCGCCTCAAAGGTGATTACCTCATGGGGTCAGTTAAGAGAGGGCGATGAAATTGTTCGAATCGATGAGCATTTCGTAAGGGATATGACAAGAATAGAATGTGTTAAGGGTTTGAAAGATAATGTGGCCATAAAGTTGGAGGTGCGCAATGGCAGGGGTCAGAAACCCATGGGCTTAGAGGAGGAATTCGATCAAACTAATCACCTGTCAACTTTTACAGGAGGTAATGGAAAAATGAAGGGCACACCGCCGCCTCCACCACCAGTGCCACCTAGGAAGTTAACAAAAAAGCAAAAAGGAGATACTACAGTTCAAAATGCAGATATCACAGAAGTGGATAATGCCTTGGTGCAGGATAAATCCTTTACTCCTCCACCTGATGCTGAGTTTTATATTAATCTTTTTGCCGAGAATAATACCAACAATAATTCTAATACAGCTACCTTAAGGCAACATAATGCTGAATCTGAGTCAGATGATACAGCCAGTACTATTTCAACAGTTATAGATCGTTATTCCGCAACGTCCACTTACTCCTCTGAAACAGATTTATCAGGTTTCGCCTCCCTAACAAATGGTCAAGGGGGTGCTATGAATAAACCAGATTTGGCCAAAGTCTTAAAGCCTTTTACCATGCTGGAACAAGAATTTAATTTAAATTCAAAAACACCAAAAGTTTTATCAAATGTTTTGGATTCATCTTTAAATCTAGAATTAAGTAACGTTACCCTAATTCCGGGTAATAATTATGAGAATATAGAATTTAAAACACAAAAGATTAATGTGTATGAGAACATGGAATTGAAGCCAAAGGAAGGGGAAAAGAAAGATAAAAAAGAAGAAGAAGAAATAAAGCAGACAACACCCACACCTAAACCAAGGCAGGTAACTGCTCACATAGAGCCTAAGAAGAGATCCATAATACCCATGCCTAGGAAGCTTACAAATACAGGAAAGCAGGCCATAGAAGTAGCGCCACCCAAGGTGCCAGATAATGTATCAGCAACTATTGCGGGTAACAAATCAAATACTTCTGCTAAACCATCTACGCCCACAAATGATTTGCCTAAGCCCAAAGAGTCAACGGAGAAAATAACTACTCCCACAACAACCCCAAATGGCTCAACTTCAAATGCTAAAGAATTTGTTACCAAAATTCCCAAGGCCATTTTAACGCCACAATCACAACAAAAATCCCTTGAAAGGGCCAAAACCGAAAGTGAAATCAAACTAAAACCTCATAGTAAATTGGAAAAATTGAAAATGCAAATTAGTGGTGAGTTTATAGAGAAAGAACAGGGTGGCAAACAAAATAAAACTCCTTCGCCCATTAAGTCCAGAATACCCATACATTTGACAGCCAAACGTTCGTTGGACTTTGAAATATCCCCGGGCAAAACCAATAGCATTAAATCGCCTACAAACATACCCAGACGTTTGACAAAACAAAAATCTGAAACAGATCTTAATCTTAATTATTTAATAAATCCTTCCTCCAAGGAATCTAGTCCGCTTAGCAATGTAAAAAAGGTGCCCTTGCAAAGGGCCATTTCGGCAGAAACTAAATTTAAAAGTCCTGATAGGACGTTAATACCCATATTACAGCAAAGTGCAGGCTCCACAATGACTTCGTCAACGGAGAGTATAACATCAACAGCTTCTGGTTCTAAAATTCGGGGCCCCAAACCTAAGCCGCCAGAAAGAATACAGTCCTTGCCAAAAACCAATATACCTAAACTATCGCTTAATGGCAATAATGTTACTACAGTTGCGGTAGTAGACCGCTCTTTGCCACCTAGCAGTCCTACTGCAACACAAATGCCCAGCATGCAGACTTTCAAGCAAGCGTGCCCCAAGCCTCAGGACAAGCCACGAACGCCTACTTCCCCAAATGGGGAAATACGTTTTAAAATTCAAACCTATGAAAGTAAAACGCATAGCAATAAAGATATTGCGCATGTTTTTCAAGAACAAGAAGATCACCTACCCAGCCTATTTGAACTGCAAAGACGTAATAGTCCACCCAGCGAACGTAAAATAGAAGAGAATCCAAATACATCCAGTCCTCCTTCAACTAAAGCCATTAATTTATTAGAGATTAATAAGGAGATTACAAAAGAAAGCCAAGATGATTTGGATTGTACAACTCCTCCCCCCATGGTGGTGGGTAAGTGTTTGAAAATCGATAATAGCACTGCACCCTTGTGCTACTCGAGTTCCAGTAGTGATGATGAAGACGATTTAACGGATGTTAATGGTTATTGCCATGGTGGAGACGATGATGAAGAAAAAGATTATATATGTGAAGATGGCGAAAAGTTGGGACCGCCAGAGTTAATTAATGGTCCGGGTCCTTCGGAGGCTTATTTTAATCTCTATTGGCATTCCAATATGTTGCCTACCATAGGAGAAGTGGAAGAGGAATGCTCTTCATTAGAGCCACAATCACTGACAAATGGGTAAGTTGAGAAAGTTTTAATAAATCATTAACAGCCGAATTTAATAGACCCTTTCCATTGGTCCTTTTCTATTCCCAGCCATCTGATATGTATGGGCGATGCTAGTTTCAGGCTCTTATAAAACAAAATTTTCTTTCAAATAAAAAAATCGTAATAGAAGGTTTAAGCTCGAGAGTTTTAAGAGTTTCCAAAAAATTTTGTATCAAAAATTTCATAAAAATTTTTCATATATGTATATGGGGGGTGCCCGTTCCCCTGCTCCTATCCAACTAAATTTTTTCAAAATGGAAGCATTACTGCACAATTTCTGACTTTCCGACTTTATTTTGCAATGGAAATTCGATTTCAACAGACAGACGGACGGACATGAATAAATCGACTTAACTAACTATAAGGATCCAGAATATATATACTTTATGGGAAACCTAACGAAATCGCAAAAAAATTTTTAGAAAAACTTTTGCTTTAGTTTTTTTTTGAATTCTCAAGTTTTGTCTTTGGCTCTTGGTGATAAATTTTTTTCCGTCGTCCCTCTTTAATCTTGTTAAGAAATGTTTTTTTTATTCCGGCTGCCATAAACTTTACAGTTTCGAAATTTTATTGCTGAATAACACACGATCTACATACATGCATACACACATACACAAACACATGTGTGTAAAATTGTATTCTTATCTCTTCTTTCCATTCATTATAATTGTTTTTTTTTTGTTTATTTCTCTTTTGCAAATGATAAAATAAATTTTTTGTGCAAAAATGTTATTTATTTATGAGAATCTGTCTAATCAGCTAACCCACATAAATAAGACATATAATAAAAACCCGATTTCTCTACATCTCCCCAGTCCCCCTCTACACACTCACACACAAACACACAAAGAGAGTCTCCGTTGTTATGGAGAATTAGTAAGAACATAAAATTAGTTCTTTTCTAAACATAAAAAAATGTTAATTAAAACGTGTAGACCAACAACTGAAATAAAGTCAAATAATTAAGGTGCCAATAAATTTTAACACCAACACCACCAACAATAACAATTTTAACTGTTTTTTTTTTTTCAAAAAAGATAACAAAAAGTCAGTGAGAAATAGATAAAAGTTTGTGGAAAGAGGAAGGAATCAAAACATATGGTTAAATTAAACAAAAAAAAAAAAATAAAAAAAAATTTGGTGCTAGAGAAGAAATGAAAGAGAGAGAAGTACAATTTTGCGAATTATAAAAAAATTGATTGTAGGCGACTGTAAGTAAGAGCTACCATTAACTAAAGCTTTGAAAATTTTGTAAAAAAAATAGCATTAAAGAAAGCTTTATTTTTTTTAACTTTGCCTAATTTCATAAGCCTCAACATTTAAAAATAAAAATTATTTTATTAAAAAAAAAGTCTTATACTTGAAGTATGACGTCTTATATTAGAGATAAAAGGTTTTATAACCTAACTCATGGTGAAATAATGTGGCAGGTGATTGCAATACAAAGTGATCCTGTAAACACAACTGGGACGAACGACGAACTTTTCGTTGCGCATATTTGTTTTAGAAAGTAAAACACATTTATGTATATAAAATTTCACACAAACAGTGGGTCGACTAAAATTCGTCATGCGTAACAAAATCTGCAATAGGTTTATTTCTATTTCTTACGCCAACGAACGACGAATACTTTGGCACAAAGTGACCATTTTTCTTTTAATTTTTTTTTATTTTATACTTTAAGAATTATTTTCACTTTTTATTTGTTGCATATAATACACTTAATGTATTCTTAATGTTATATTTATATTTTTAAATAGTTTTCTTTAATTAATATATTTTTTTCAATTAGTGCTTCTTTTTTTAAGAAATATGGTCACTCTGTCACAGCTGTTTTATGCGGCGTGTATTGCAAAACTCATCGTTCGTCCCAGTTGTGCTTAGAGCATGACTCTCTTGGCTCTCTTCACTCTCTTACTTTTTCCTTTTTTTCATAGATGTGTCAAACTTTATATAAAAAAAGTTGGAGGGTCGAAACGTTTGTACGTAATTTTTGCCACCTGTTGCATTATTTTATCATAAACTTAACTAAAAAATCTCTAACGTTATTGCTCTTAATATGATATTTATAAAGCAAAACTTCCATTTAAATGTTGTTAAGAAAACCTTTTTTATAATAACTCGGGAAATTCTGCCTACATAGGTTCTCCATATCTGACTGTCCAAATTTAGTTAAATGATTTATCGGTTTCGTTTGAAAGTTGTTCGCCTCCATATAGTTTTCGTTCCTTTCTCGTTTCCTTGGGCCTTGGATGCATACAAATGATGCATGATAAATTTCGTTGGAATTGTATTTTCCTTTTTTAATTTGAGAGTTTATATTGTGTACGACAGCAACTTAAAAGAGTTGTCAATTGGTTACCACTCCAGGCCACCAGATTTTCAAAATATTTCGCAAGCATCAGTTTTTAAATGTTTGTATCTAATGTTTATTGGCTTCACAAATCGGTCATGTTCCAGAACCGCACCAAGAAATACTTATTTCGAAGGAGTTATATACGTTGATCTTTGTTTAAGGGAAGAGTGCGTTCAAGTTTCATGTTCTCTGTAGATTGTAGAACGTTGATTTGGTTTTTTGTATACGCAAATCTAGGTCCTTTATAATTATTAAACCCAGGCTGTTAGTTTTGTTAACAAAAGAGCGGTTGGGCGGAATCCAGCTTTTTCCTAGCATTTCTGCTTTTGACGGTAGTGTAATGGTAATTCCTCTTTAGTTTTTTAATTGCTTGATCACGGCATATTTTGAGAATTTTGATAAAAAAATCTTTCCTTTTAGGCAATCGTTATGGTTTAAGATTAAGTATTTGTATTTGACTTCGTTGGTTTGAAATGATCTGCTAAACCAAGATTTTGTCCTCATCTAGTGGTTCCATTTTGACCGGGTTTATATGTCATCTGGGGGCATAAGAATGTGCTTGCTGCGGTTCTGGCATAAGATCAACATACTTGGCATTCGGAGTTTCTTCAAAAGGCTCTCTTCACATAGTTATAGGATCTTCGACACTGCCAAAGGATATGTTTGTTGGTTATTGTTTACTTGCCGAAGAGCTTCCTGCTTGCATCAAAGAAAAGTTGTAAGTTTCGCTTGAAGGCTGCGGTTTCAGCCTCCAGTTACCTTCGTTAGGTTAGGACAGATAATAAAGACTTTCTTGGTCTATTGTGCGAAGCCTTTTTCGGCTCACCAGCTTTCATCTAAAAACATAGCTTAATTCCTTGTGGAATCTTGTCTCCGTGGATTCGTAGTCTCGAGCAGTGGCAGAAGACATGATATATCCTCTTTTTCCTCTTCAATTTTACACATCTTACTCCCTTATTCTAACCCTACTTAATAATGGTAAGTATTGGGTCAATGTGGTGCTCAGACCCAACTTTCCCAGTTAAGAAAAAGGGCGGTCGAAATACGAGTTGCTTCCTTGCCAAAGCAAGAGGATTTAACAAATGTTCCTGACCTCCTGCGTTTAACTCATAATTTTTTGCCCGACTGGTATCTAAGGGATCTTCAATGCTTGGAATGAAAAAAGTGCTTAGGGAAGCATGACACTCCCTGGACTTTCAATCATAATAGCGCAGTAATCTGTGTGACCTTATTTCGCGATTAAGTTAGGTTGGCCAAAGGCAGACTTGTTTTTCATTGCTTAAGTTGGCCAATATTATAGCGGTTTCTGTAAAATCATTGCTCGATTTTTACTTGCCCCAGAGGATCGAAAATCGTTAGTCTTTTTATTTGGTGCTAAAGATAAGGTTTAGATCTACACCTTCTCAAGTTAAAGGTACGTTTTCAAACGTCAAGACAAACCCATAATGCCGTCTACAAAGTAGTGTATAAAATGCAAACAAAATACAAATGTATTCACTGATAACAACAGATAACAGCTGCAATTGCTATCAGACAATTTTTTAACGAGCTGAAAAGAAAAACTTCTTTAGTCTAACATTTTATTTCGCAAGGTTGGGGCCAATATTTTTCATGTAAAAAAAGCCTCCCACAGATCTAAACAAAGTAAATTTTATTATGAAAATAAAACAAAACGATTTATAGCGAACACTAATCTATTAAATGTTATTTCACCTTTGATTATAGGCCCCTTGTCATAGTCGATGACTTAAGTCAACAGAAACCGGCAGCGAACGAAACAGACAACAAACCGGCAAACGAAGTTTTAAATATAAACAAAAGTAAAGACAATTTGTCTGCTAATAATAACAGTTCGAAAGCGAAAAAACCCATAGGCGTACCCGTCCTACCGCCCACAGTGCCTGCCACAGAGTTAACAAACTTAAAAAGAAAAGATTCAAAAACAATAATGAGTGAAACACAGGAGGAAAGTGAAAACAGTTTGACAATGGAGATGAAGCATGAAACAAGAATAAGTGAAAGTAAAGAAGATAAAAATTTTAAGAAGCTAGATAGTCCATTAAATAAAAAAGATAATGAAGGTTTGGGGGCAGAACAGGAAAAAGTTCAAGAGATTAAAGAATCTTATAGTAAACAAAATAACATTACGAAACAAGAAACCCTTAGTGAAACAAAAACAGCTTCGGAATCTTTTAAAACCTCCTCTAATGAGATAAAGAAGAACGAAACCGATTTGATGCAGACCTTAGAAGAAATAAAAAGCGAAACTAAACAAACCACCACCAAATCTATAACCTCAACCACAACCACCACTAAAAAGATAATAAAATCTTCCACAACCTCTTCGACAGTGGTAGAATCCAAAACTTGTGATAACTTGTTGGATAGTGTAGATAATCTACCTGAAGAACTTAGAAAGGTATTGGAAGGAAAGAAAATGCCTGACTCTCCAAAACCCATAGCATTCTCTCTTAAACCCTATGCAGAACGTGTGGGCAACACAAAGATCACTGTCCTGGAGGAACGGCAGTTTGAAAGCGATCAAAAGGCCTATGAAGAAATTCGTACTCGGAATGCTCAAACTGGGCAGGAAAAGGTGCAAAAGTCCACTGAAACTCATAAGGAAAAAGCCAAGCTCAAGAAAGTTCATAGTCAGGACAGTCTTGAAAACAAATTGGCTGTTAAACAGCCGTTAACTGTTACCGCCCAAGCGGAAACAGGTTTATCGGAAAGAGCCTTAAATCCACAAGATAAACAAAGTATTGTCCGAGGTATTTTGAATTTATCGGAGTGTGGTAAGCAATTACAAGCCAACAATCAAGGTGGCATTGATCTAATGGAATGTGAACATCAAATCCTTGATACCTTTGAGGACAGTGAACAGATTTTATCAGATACCAAGCAAAAGCAATCAAAGGAACCCTCTTCGCTTATAAGGGAGATCAATGAAACCCTAATGGTAACCAAAGATGGTGAAAAGCAAGTGAATAAGCGTTCTGAAATAAGCAAAGAAGAAGGCAAAAATGCATCGCTAGAAAGTAATAACAAAGTGGTGCAAAATATTCTAGAAATGGAGGCACAAAAGCTTATAAATGACGAAACCCAAAATTTAATTGATGCTGTTATAAAAGATGCCGAGAAACAGATAAGCAAACGTTTGGACTCAACAAAGGAGATGGCGAAAAAAGGTCCCAAACTTGTTAAAAAGACAGAAGAAGAGAAGAAACTGGAAATGGAAGCACAAAAGCTTATAGAAAGCTACCAAAAGGTGAAAAAAGAAGCAGAAAAACTTTTCCAATATGAAGCTATTGATGAACGGGGTTTTGATTTAAGTGGTTTGGAAAATGAGGAAGTTGGCCAAAAGGAAGTTGACAAAGAATATAAAGGAAAGTCCAAAGAGGAGACAGAGGAAGTTAAACAGCAACAACAAAACGAAATTGACAAAGAAATGGTAGAAGAAGCAAAAGAAGTTCAGGAAGTAGAAACTAAAGTAATGGAAGAATTAAAAGAGGAATTGAAAACAAATGTGGATCAAGTAACAGAACAAGAAAATAAGCAGAATGAAACAAAGAAGGAAGAAGAGCTTCAAAACGAAGAAAAGCTTAAACACAATGACACTTTAATTGAAAAAGAATCTACCAGCAGCTTAGAAATACCCACACAGACCTCAGTTATAATATCAACATCCTCAAATGATGAACCTTTATATGTTTTGCACAAAACTATTATCGAAACAAAAGAACCCCCTTTCCAAGAGGAAATTGAAATTAAAAAGGCCAACAAGGTTCTCTCAGAAGAGAAAATTATAGAGAAAACCAAAGCTTTATTGGTTAATGAAATCGAAAGCCTAAAAGAATCTCCAAAAGATAATAAATCGAAATCTAAAGAATCTCTTAAAACCCAAGAAGTAAATGATAAAATAAAATCCGTTAATTTATCACCCAAACTTCGCAAGTCGTCCAAGAATTGCGAAACTGGTGCTAAAGATGAACAAACCGCTTGTGCCAAACTTAAGCCAAAACCAACACCCAAACCCAAGCCACCAGTGCCACAAAAGAGAACAGATACCCCTGGTAAACCCATACCCAAGCGCAGAGGTTCATTGGAAACTAATCACAACTCTGAGCCAAATCTCGAAAGTGCTAAGCCCTCAACTCCAATAATTGAAATGCCCAAACCTATGGAACGTATTATAGTGGGAGTGGAACATCATATTGTTATACCACCCTCTGCCATTAGAAAAGATAAAAACTCAACGACAACAACTCCACTATCGCCAATTATAATTTTAGCCAGCGAAAACTTACCTTCAGTAGAAAAGCAATCCTCATATCCCTCAAATATGCCTGCGTTGGCTCAAACTAGCTCTGGCGAGTTGTTGGAAACCATTAATTTACCAAATGTGACCTTTAAGGAGGAAAAAGCACAACATAGTCAAGACATATTAACTTTATCATCAGTAGAATCACTTAAATTGGCAACTGGCGAAAAGGTTGCCGGCAGCAAAAACGAGAAGGTCGAGCAGTTGGATGAAATTGACATGGAAGATGACAAAGAGCAAAACGTAAAAGGTAAGTGCCTTTGCTTTTAATATTATATTTTAAATATGTACATGTTTCCAAACATAATTTTAATCACTTAAAAATTTATTATTGATATTAACACTTATTTTAAACTAAATTTCCAGTTCAATGAATATTTTTTTTTAATTCTACTTTAATTTGCGCCTTTTTTATTGCTTTAGCTGCTCCACTGAAAATTTTTTTAAATTTCTGCCAGAAAACCATTTTTAATTTTATTGAAAAGAAAAACAATGAAATTAAATATATTTTTTCAAATTTATGTTTTATACTGTTCAGAAAGTGCTTGTTTGGACTTAATTTGCTAACAATATGTGTATTCAATACGTGTGTATGTATGTATCTTTGTATGTACACATGTGTGACTGCATAAGTTTGCATGCATATGCATGATATGGCGCAGATTTTATGTTTATTTAATTAAATAAAGCCAATGAATTGGAAAAAAGCTTTAAATTTAATAAATTTTCTGATTTCTGTTTGTTTTTGATCTGCAACAAATGGTGTTAAAAGTTCAAAGCAAAAAGGTTTGATGACAGTTTTTGAATGGCAAATAAATTTAGCAAAAAATATTAAAATTGAAGGGATAAGCCAACGCTTAAAACAGTGAAGTAAAAGTAACTGGCTCAAAAATTTTTTACAAATTAAGTCTAAAAATTCTAAAAAAATCCCTTTAAAAGCTGCTTTTCTCGCCTTTTGTAGTGCCCTGTTTTTGCGCTTTATGTGCAAAATGTTTCATTAAAATAAATTATAATATAGTTTAAGACAAAGTTTTTATTATTTTTTCTAAAAAGGCTTTTAACTGTAAAGTTATATAGTATTTTTTTCAGCAACTTAAAAGCTACAATACTTAAAAGTTATTTAGACTTTTTTTGAAAACTAGCTTTAAAGCTTTTTTTAAATCATTTTTAGAAATCTCACCTCCAACAACTGAAATAAAATCTTTTTATAAAAAAGCTTTTTTAAAGCTTTTTAGGCTTTTAAAAATAATATTAACACAAGTTCTAAAAAAAGCTTTTTATAAGATATTTTGCGAACAATTTAAGTGTGGTTTGACAGAAGAATTTTTAATAAAAAACTTTTTACAACTTTTTGTGATAACAGCTTGGTTTTTTGGAAAATATTTTTTTAGTATTTTTGATAAACTTTTTCTTAACAAACATACTTATGTTGACCATAAGAAAAGCTTTCCTGAAGGCAAAAAGTGTTTTTTTTAAACACATTTCGTACAAACTTGAAGTAAAATAAAAAAAATTAATTGCTTTAACAAGCCTTTTATTTTTTTATATCTTAAACTTTATTTGAAGATATACAGGAAAGCTTTAAACTTTTAAGCTTTTTAAGATTTTTTTAAGCTTTTTGCAAGTTGTAGCTTTAAAAAGGTTTTTTGTTTGTCAAAAAAACTTTTTTCTCATAAATAAAAATATATAAAAGCGTCTTTAGCAAAATCGTTTTAACCTTTAGTCCTTAGTCCTTTTTTGATTGTTTTTAGCTTTTTTATCAATAAGATTTTTAATGAAAAATCGGGAGTGGAATTTCGACTCGAATCAAATGCGACGATTTGGACCCAGGGAGAAAATTACGGCATTCGATTTGAATTAAAACTCTCCTCGACCGATCGAGTTGTCAATGCTTTTAATACAGGAACTCTAAAAAGAATTTTTAAATTTCGATTTTAATCGAATGCCGTAATTTGCCCCTAGCATTTAGCAAGTTTTAAAAACAATTTGTAGGTATGTATGTATAGTATGAATTAAAGAAATGTTTTTTGAGTTTAAGTATATACGCTTTTTCGTGAGCTCTTTTAATTTTAATTTTTTTTTTGTTATTTTTTATAATAAAAAAGTTTGATAAAATTAAAAAAAACATTTTTAAAGAACTTAGAACGTTTTTACAAAAAGCCCCTCTTGGGTTGGAAAATTATTTCTAAGTTTCAAAAAAAGAATTATTTTAAAAGCTTTTTGTTTACATCTTTTAATAGACATTAAAATTAAAAACGATTTTTGTTCCAAAAGGTCTTGCAAGTTTTTTTAACAAAGCTTTTATAAGCTTTTCAAAAAAATATTGTTCAAAAACTGTCCAGGCAAGATTTTTAATTAAAACTTTTGTTTTTATATCTTTTTCTTTAAATTTTTGCAGCAAAAAATAACACTTTACAAAATCCTTTATTAAAGTTTTGAATCTAATAGGAATTTTCACAAAAAGATTTTTTTTAATTTGAATAAATAAGAAGATAAATATTTTAAGCAGTCTTATTTATTTAAAAAAAATTGTTGTGGTCCTGAGTTTATTTCATTCAATCAAGCTTTAACTGTATCTGCTTAAGTGCCCTTATAAATTCTAACTTAAATAACAATTGATTTTTATTACTGTTAGAAACTTAAACACGTACACACACACACACACACACACACCAAAAGTTAAGACAATATTTACCTGCAAACTTTTTTAATAATTTTCAAAATTTGTTTTAGTTGTTAGAAACTAGCAGAGCAATTTTGCGCAAGTTGCATTGTTAGTTCGCCAGCCAACTATCAAGTCTTCCCTTTGGTTTAGAATAAAAAAACAAATTAAATAAATTTTGTTAGAAAAAACCTCATTGTAAATTTTTAACTCTCTATTTCTATGTAAGCAGTCATTTAAACCAACCATAAATATAACATTTCATAGATATTGAATTTATGTACCTTAAAATAATAAAATATTAAAAGCCCAGGGGCTTAATAAAACTACAACAATAACTAACATAACAATGAGTGAAAAGGAAAAGGCATTAAAGGAACAAAAGCAATTATGCAAACCTTGTCATGGCCAGACATTAAAATCATACTTAATTTTCTATGTTCGTTGCAATTACGTTGTTAAAATAGTTTAAAAGGAACATTAAGGGAGACAAAAAAATATAAAAAAAATGCAAAAATTTTTATTTTTTTGATGGAGCAGAGGGTCCTAAAAAAGGGTTAAATAAAATCGCAAGTCTATTATAAATAAAAAAAAACAATCTTGACAAAGGTTTGGTCATAAAGTGGGAAAGAGAGAGAGAGAGAGAGAGAGAGAGGCTTTGCTTATAACAACAGAGGAAAAGGATACTGACAATTTAGCATCTTACTCTTACTTTTCTCTTTTTTATATGTACAGGGTGGGCCAACTTGGACTGACTGATTGGAAATGCTTATAATATTTGTACTTTTAATTTTTAAAAAATTTTTTTGGTTGCAAATGAAAGTATAAATTAGTATAGATTTTTTAAGCTAAGTATAAAAAATTACATCTTTAGATGGCGTTCATTCTCCTGTTGGTAGTTAGTGGCTCTACTCAATATATGTTGCATTACGTTGCGCAACGTTTCTGACTGCAATTAAGTAACTTCTGTGCGAATATTCTGCTTTAGCTCCTGGAAATTTTGTGGTTGGTTGACGTAAACTCGTTCCTTCAAAAAACCCCACAAAAAAATCTGGGGCCGTCAAATCTGGAGAACAGGGTGACCACGCGAAATCTGCCTTTTTTTTAATTATTCTCTCAGAGTTGCCATTGTGGCTCTTGCGGTATGAGCTGTAGCTCCATCTTGCTGGAATCGTATGTTACGATTATTGAGAACTATCGGACGCAAAAAATTTTTCAACATTATTTGGTATACTACCCCATAGACGGTTTCTGGCTCATTAAAGTCATTTTCGAAGAAATATGGACCAATAACTATCAGCCATGATTCCACAGCAAACAGTGCATCTGACAGGGTGTAATTATCGCTGATGCAATGCTCTCAAATTCTCTGTACCCCAAATTCGGCAGTTTTGCTTATTAAAAAAAATTGGCATTTTCTGTTGCAATCAAAACCAATCTAATGGTATATTGTAGCCGTTGTTGTGCATCCCTCGGCAGTAATTCTTGGGCCAATTGAATTTTATATGGAAACATCTTCAGATCAACTTTTAGAATACGTCATAGCGATGTTCTGCAGTTGTTCAATTGAGTAGCTCGTCGACGTGTAGACACAGTTGAATCCGTGTGAACACTTTCTCGAACAGCTTTTATAGCTTGTTCAGTGCGAACAGGACAGACGCTAAGGGTTTTATGTGACACCTGTCATGCTGGCAATAATTCACGGTGCTCTTAACACTCGATGGAGACAATGCGTCCACCAGCGCCCCCAAAATGGCTCACTCTGCCACCCGGGTACCAATTTCCTGTCATGACTCTGTGTAGCCATAACAGATCCCTTGGTGAGGAGTTGGGCTATCTTAATCCGAATTGCGTTTCTAGTTTTGATCTCGTTTCTTCATAATCAAAACAGATCCGCGCCGACAAGACACCTCTCCACACGCTTGTGAAACAGCACCCAACCTTAAGCAAGAAATATCATGATTACCATGTCGCACCCAACGAATGCGACACCCAGCTCTGTTTGAAAGATCTTTTTCTCATCTAGACAAATCAATTAATCCACCATCATCAATGCTTCATAATCTTCTCACCGCCAGTCAGGACCGAGTCACGCACATGCTTCAACATGCCAATGCCGGCTTTCTCTTTATTTGCTACTACTTTGACGTAACCAGTTTCCCTATTCACCTACTTCCAAACACACTTACATATTTTCAGCTAATACCTACTCCATCAGTTGCTCATATGCCTGGGTAGACCCGCCAAAGCTAGAGACTCTATCTTGAGAACCTTAAGTACACATAAGACCGCTTATGCGGTCACTCTGGGGCCCATAAAAGACGGACCCCAGCATATCAACTTTCATTCTCAGTTGCCCCGCTTGGAAATAACCACAGCCACTACGTGAACTCCTAAAGGAGACCTCACCATTAATCATAAGGCCAACTGATTCCCGTGGTACCAGATAGGACTCTGCCCAGCCTAGGAAATCGACTTCCGTCCAATTCCTACCAATTTCTATTTAACACAGATAAGGTATTGGTAGCCTTAGAACCTTTTATTGCTGTGCCACTTAATGGTGATGTACATGACACCCATGAGATCCCAAATTCTCAAAACGGTTCATTAAGCTTCTTATCATGTTAACACTGGGAGCCACTGCAGTTTTAAAATGTATTTTCTTTGCGTTGTAACAAATGATCGTCCGGAAACATAATAAAATTTAACAATTTTTATACGTTCTTCCACTGAGGATGATGACATAAAATTTTATGAAATTCTGTATAATTTGCAAAAAAAAAAATAAAAATCAGTCAGTCCAAGTTGGCCCACCCTGTATGTGGACCTTAACAACACAGTTATTTTATTAAATTTCATTAAAAAGGAACAAGAAACAAAATTTTTATATAAGAAAATCTTATTAAAGGGAAGGAAGTAATATTGCAAAATACTAAAGTCTTGTTAAAGAAAAATAATATAATTTTTATTTAACAAATTAACACCTCTACGAAGGCGTTAGTTTATATTTTTTTAAAAGTAAAAATTAATAAAAAACACAATTTAAAACAAAAAACCAATATTTTATTTCACATAATGTGAACAGTTTATAATTGCATTTCCATTATCATAAACTTGCCAAAAGTTCCAAAGCATAAAGCCAAGATTACAAGTTGCTGACAGAGGGCGTTGCTACGCATAATTATGCAGATACACTTAAGTACAGTGATTCAATGGCAGGTAGACAGACATTTAGTATAAAAGCTTTGTTCCACGCACATAACAACAACACTTGAAAACAACAACACGCCTTAAAGGTAATTGCGGGTAATAAAGTCATGTATCATTTACAAATCATATGCTGCCGCCGTCAAAATTTAAAAAAAAAGGTTTTTATTTTCACAAACACCAACACTAAACAAGCTAAAGCATGTAGCAGGAACGAATTTCAAATGCGCTGCAAATAAGACGAAGTTATGATAAAAACTTTAGAATATTTAATAAATCGAAATCGACTGGCACTTGACTTTGGAATTAGGAGCTTTAACCCTTAAAAGCTCTTAACTTTGTAACCCCAACTCGTGCATGTTTTTTAAGCTTTTGCTTGTGGATTGGAATTTTGTGTAATTGTGCCTGAATCAGTTAATAAACTTCAAAAAATAGTTTGAAAATGCCGTTCAAAGGCGGAAGTGATAAGATACAATATTTTTCTTTACTTTTTCCCCATAAGGGGTAGGTTTGGTTAAGTTGCTAAGAGTCGTGTCGATAAGTTTTCCCATCTTCCCCCCCCCCCCCCCCCCCCCCCCCCCAGAGGACTGAACGTTCAGTGTGAATGCCTTCAGAAAAAAACAGTAAAAAATTAAAGAACTGTAACCAAAAAAAGAGAGAGAAAATGTGAATCTATAAAAAAATGAAATGTGTGAAACATAGGTACCCCCTACCCTTAATAAATCCTTTTATGTTTTACAGCCTTTAACACCAGAGACCTCACCAAATCCTCCGAATAAGCGCTTTCCCTGCCTCCTTTGTCGGCGATTTCGCCACTTATGGCAGTGTTAGACAAGATTTTTAACAGTCTGTGCTTCTTCCTCATCTTTGTACAAGCAGGAAAAGTCTAAAGTATTTTTTTTCCAACTTACGTCATGAATAGGTTAGGTTAGGTTATGTAGAACAGGCGGCTGCGGAAGTGATGAAGCGACAGTTGTGCAGCCCACTTGGCTGCGTTTTCTCGGTCCCTTTGTGATACCTGGGGAAGAAAAAGATAAATTAGATTAGATAAAATAGAAATAGAGATAGAGAGATAGAATGAAAGTTGTCGTGCAAGGTCAGCGATAGTCGTCCCATACTGGCCGCTGTCCCCGAACCAACCGCTATCCCTGATAAAAAACGCCAGGTTAGCTAGGCCAATGTTGGCCACGTCCAACAGGCCATTCAGTCTACCACCGTACAAAAGAAGCGCAAGAGGTGCTGTACGCTTTCAGTCTCCTTTTCGCCTTGACAGCTTCTACAGAAGTCGTTCCAAGGCAATCCCAATCTTTCGGCATTGGTGCCTTATCTTTCCAGGCGTGGTTTATTTCTCAAAGACTTATCTTTCTTTCAGAACGTAATAAAAACCCAAGTGGTAGCCTTACCGGCTCTCACTCCAACCAAACCCCATGGGTAAATCCCCTCCTCGTAAGTTCATCGGCGATTTCATTACCTGTATCGGCACAAATACTCGGAATCCAACAAAGCCTAACAGTGCGTTTCATCATGACCAACATGCATGCAGTCGTTTACAAGCACCTACCAGACTTACTGTCCCTTTAAAGCCTTGGAAGCGGGTCGACTGCCGACATAAGTCACGTCCTGTTTCCCTTCCTTATTCCCTTCTATCAAATTCTGTAGCCCCCTTTACCGCTTGAAAAATGCTAAACTCATACATTTATCTTGAAGTCTGTATGATCCCCTAACTTACGTACTCTTTATATTAAAGGAAGCTTCTGTGTCAAAGTATATCCAATAGCGAAAATTGCACATTCCCCAAACAGTTTCTTGAAATCTTTCCAGTTCCAGTTCTCCATAAAACCAAAAAAAGAAAAGAATTGGGGTTGAGTGCGTAGTAGAAATTCTGTGATGCGGAAGAATTGCTTTAACGTTTCTTTTTATATATTTCTTAAAGAAGCCGCATTTGATATACTTAGCGCTAAACATAGATCTTTGGAATCTGGCCTGTGCAACAGCTAGACAGTGTCATGGGAAATGTTCCTTTGATTCGGTCTCCTTGCTGCATGCGCTGAACCCTCTGTTCTTCACAACGATAGATGTGTTCTTTTTTTTAACGGGATTGTCCCGTTACGCTTTACTTAGCAAAGGGTTTCAGGATAGAACCTTGTCCGACTTGCTCTAAGGGATTCTCGGCCTTCTCTTTTATTGTTCCACAGTGCCTTTGCTCTTTATTGCTCTTTATTCTTTTAACTCGGCCTTTGTCGCAACAAAAGGCTTTGGGTTCTACAGGTCAACTGCTTACAGTTCTTTAAAGTTCCTTAAAGAAACATAGGACCTGATGGTGCTCTTTAGACTATACCACAGGCGTAAGCCTGTAAGAGAACTTAATTCAGGTAATGCCTCTTGCCTTCATGTTATTTTCAGGGCGACCTCTTTTTGCCCTCTCTAGTGTGTAGATGGTTCCAACCATCTATACTTGTGTATATCAATTTTAAAGCTATTTAGTTGGTCCGCCATCAAAAATCCTAAGTCTTCGCTTGTTAAAAAGCAAAACAGATTAATTATTGCTGTAAAACACTTTTATTTCGGTAAGTTACCTACAGAATTTACTTAAGATTCCAAATGTTTGCTTAACCACATCCACATCTGTTCTGGATATCTTTAGTTCATCCTCCAGCAGAAGCTACAATACTCCTCAAGTAGGCACCTTCGAGTTGCTCTCCCTTTTAAGAGAAGAGATATCTGTTGGTTCAATATTATCTTTGAGATTTTAATAGTTAGTGATACGTACGATGCCTTACCTGTTAAGTAATCAAACATTTGCTGCATGTCCTGCTGACTTTGCCAACTGCATGATCCAAATCTGAAAGTCTACCCCAAATGCCCCTTGTCAAACCATTCTTATTATAGCGATACTAAACAGTTAACGAAATAAGTCGCATCCCCGACTTTTAACATTGATCCATTCGGAAAATTTTTCAAACTTGTAGAACGGAGCAAGTGGAGTCCTTGTACGTACATTTTACGATTTTGAAAACTTCATCTGGCACTCCCTTGCACTGCATTGCTTTCCATATGACAGGAAAGCGAATAGAGACAAATGCATGTGGGATGTCTGCAAATAAGTTAGAAAGTCTGGATTGCATTTCACTGTCTCTTCGTTTATATAAGGATGTTAAGACTTTGGATATGATCAATACAAGATCTTTCCTGCCCGTCATTATTTTATTCCAGACTTTATTTCTGTAAACATTTGATGTAATAGTAGACGTGATATTATGTTATTCAGCATGTTCAACTGCTTGCATTTGCTTCAGTCGCCAGATTCTTTCCACGTTCATTCCGGTGGTTCCGTAATCCCCAGGCACCAATGTAATGCCAACTTGGCAATATTCTAAGTACCTAATTAGTTATCATCTTTTTGCATTGCTATTGCCAAGATTTGGCAATTTCGGACATGATTGCCTTTTTTGCCGTTTGATAGTTTATTTTGGGATTCACGCGTGCCCTGAGCCAGGGCAAATATTCCCTGATTGCTTGGACACATGCTTGTGGAACTATGTTCTGGGCTGCTGGGGTTTCTTTGGGAATTTTCTTAACTTATTTCTTTAAATTGTGTTCATTATCAGTTTTATATTATAATTTTACTTTAAAGGCCTTTTTTAATAGGTATTTCCCTATAAGTAAGTAAAAGAACTTTTTTACAATTTTCAAAAAAAAAAAAATATTAAATTTTTATATTTTAAAAGGAAATTTTCTTTTCTTATTTCTAACAATATCATCATATTTTTACAACTTTTTTTTGTGCAAAATTTTCAGTTAATCTGTTTGTCAAACAAGAATAAAACAAACATCTCAATGCAAATGAACTTTAACAGAACAAATGTAGCAAAAACATAATTCCCAAGAATCGTGCACCATTAAATAAGGAGAAAGAAAAAGAAAAATGAAATAAACGCTTCTGTTTATGTTTATTTTTTACATGTAAACATTAAAATATTTAGATTTTTGAAAAGATTTGCTTTAACTATGACTTTGAATGCAATAACAAAATGTCACTTTAACAACTACAAGAAAGATTCTCATTGAAATGTGCTTCAATAGCACACAGTAACACAACAACTGCAAATAGTTAAAAGAGTAATGAAAAGAAGTTTAGACATTGAAACTAATGTCATGTTGGTGTTAAAAAGCTCATGTGTTGTATGAATTAATAATTAAAAAAGACACAAAAAACAAACGAACAAACCCAAAACATAATAAAAATCATAAAAATTATGACATGTATGTCATGACAGAACAAGAAAAAAAACGGCAACGACACATCATTATTGTCAACACTTTAGAGCAACAATTAAAGCAGCAACCCAAAGATAATAATAAGTAATTCAGTAATTCCTTTCAACAGAAGCTTTGAATCTTAGAAACATGCTTCTTTGCCATTACGTGAGTAGGTGGTAGAGACATCTTTATTCTTAACAACATCATCTGTTTTTTTATAATTATTTCTCAGCTGCCAACTCCTTAAAAAAAAACCAAAACATCTGTAAGTTTAAACTTTCATGTTTAAACAACAATACGAGAGCAACAACAACCAAATAATTGCATACAAAGTATTAAGTTTGTTGTTGGAGCTCCTGAAAAAAGTTTCCTAGAATTAAGAGAAAATTAATAAATTTGACACTTTTCAAACACCAGCTGGTCTTGGTTTTTCCAAGAACAATGTACATACGAATGCAGTTAATTTTTTATATGAATTGTTGTAGGTGTTTTGTAGTTTTAGTTTTGAAAGCAAATGCCGTTGAAGCAGGGAATCCTAAAAATTCTTAAATTTGTTCTAAATTCCCAAAAATGTACAGCAGAGATTTCAGCAAGTTATAGCCCAGCAGCTCTCTAAGGAAATGCTTCTTATATGAAGATGTTAAAAAAATGGTACAACCTTCATTTTGGCTCGAGTAAGCGGAATACTTTAACGAAAACAAACAATTGAAACCTGCGTAGGCAACGAGGCGGCACTTGCGGTGAAACTTCTACAGGCAATGGGGTAATGAATTAATAGGGGGTCTGAATCTTATTATTAACGCTTTTTAGAGACACTGGAGGGTTATAGGGAGAAAGTGGAATTGTCCGATCGTATACCTTAAGTGAAGACCAATTGCACTGCGCTGATACTAGATCGACAGTCCTGGTTGAATGCGACTCTGGGGCCGATGCTCAAAGTAACCTCTTTTTCTACGAATGGCCCTTGGATGGAAAGCAGAATTGGAATGGGCCACCTTGATAAAAAAAAGATAACCGAGATCTACTTCTGCCTCAGCCAACACACCATAACACATCCATAAAAGCAGAGGTCCGAGTAATCCAAAATCTTTTTCCTGGCTCAGTGATGTATTTTTAAATCTGCACAGATACACAAAAGTCTATTAAAGCAGTTATGTTTGAGAGCGCCAAACCTAGGACAGTGTTGCAATGCAAAAAAGTCAATCATTATTGCTTGGCATATGACCACGTATGCCTGATATGGGTGATTGATAGAGTAGTCGAAAATGAACGAGCAATAACTTGACGGGTTAAGCTAGAAAACAGCAGCCAGTTGATCTGAGCATATCAACGCTTTTAACTACAACGAAGTTAAGGGAGTAGGCAGAAAAAGCCCTCAGGGTACTGTTAAACAATAACACAGTGTGTAGAGTGAAAAAAATCCTCTAGGGTGACTCGAATGAGGATAGGAATGGTGAAGGAAACTCAAACCTATAAACAAGCCTCTACTGGCTTAGGGTTGCCGAGAACAGCAATAAGAGGGTATGAAGGACAGACATAGAATTGGTGAAACAATTCCAACGTCACTGTCTAGTTCTTCCACTTGTCAGAGCCGGATATCTTATGGCTAATATTATACCGGATCGGGCTCACTTGAAAGGTTTGCAATGTGAAGTGTGGAAAAAACTTTTTCACATGACTGAATTTCTTTGAATTTTCTTCCATTACTAAAAGCGCACAAGAAACCTATCACTGGCTTAATTGTATGTCCTACGTGACCTTAAAACTTTTTGGTAAGGTTTGCTTCTTTCAAATCTAACCTAACCTAACCTAACCTAACCTAACCTAACCTAACCTAACCTTACCTTACCTTACCTAACCTAATCCAACCTAATCCAACCTTACCTAACCTAACCTAACCTAACCTAACCTAACCTAACCTAACCTAACCTAACCTAACCTAACCTAACCTAACCGAACCTAACCTAACCTAACCTAACCTAACCTAACCTAACCTAACCTAACCTAACCTAACCTAACCTAACCTTACCTTACCTTACCTAACCTAATCCAACATTACCTAACCTAACCTAATCTAACCCAACCTAACCTAACCTAACCTAACGTAACCTAACCTAACCTAACCTAACCTAACCTAACCTAACCTAACCTAACTAACCTAACCTAACCTAATCTAACCTAACCTAACCTAACCTAACCTAACCTAACCTAACCTAACCTAACCTAACCTAACCTAACCTAACCTAACCTAACCTAATCTAACCTAACCTAACCTAACCTAACCTAACCTAACCTAACCTAACCTAACCTAACCTAACCTAACCTAGCCTAACCTAACCTAACCTAACCTAACCTAACCTAACCTAACCTAACCTAACCTAACCTAACCTAACCTAACCTAACCTAACCTAGCCTAGCCTAACCTAACCTAACCTAACCTAACCTAACCTAACCTAACCTAACCTAACCTAACCTAACCTAACCTAACCTAGCCTAGCCTAACCTAACCTAACTTAGCCTAGCCTAGTCTAACCTTAAGTATCTTATAGGGAGAAACTATTGTATGTGCAAAGTTTTAATTTGAAAGGAAGTGTTGAAATTGATTAAAAAAATATATTTCTTGGAGAGCACTTTATACAGAACTCAATATGGAACACACATCCAAAAAATAAAATACCTCTGTCTAACCTTAGAAAAATTTCTTGCCCTCTTTAGTCTTTTAAAATCGAAAATAGAAAGTGTCATTTGGCATTGTTTAGTGTTTGGTTGTTTTCGTTTTTTAATTTTTGTGCAGCTTAAAAAGCATCATGTATCAAAAGGTTGGGTAAACTAATCCTTTGGGGACCAAAGGACCAAAAATAGAAATGTCAGGTCTTACATTTTAAAATTTTATTTATTTTAAATTGTAGAAGATTTACATTAAAAAGTTTTATATTGTTAAAAAGCTATTTTAATATGAAAAAGCTTTTCTTAAAGCTTAAACAAAATAATAAACTTGTTTTAAAGACTTCCAGAAAAAACTTTTCCTTAAAGCTCTTTTTTTAATTACCAATTTCTTAAAATTGTTATATTTAAAACCTATTAAAATTATAAATAATTTAAAAATTATATTCAAAGCTTTCGGAAAAAGCCTTTTGTATTTTGTTTTATCCTAAATTTTTATTTCACTTTTTGGCTATTTCTTCAGTCCCGAAACTAAACGCTTTTGTTTGACATACTTTCCGGCCCTCAATGGCTTCCAGAAAAAAATTTTCCTTAAAGCTCTTTTTTCAAATACCAATTTCTTTAAAGTGTTATATTAAAACCTAAATAAAAATTATAAATTATTTTAAAAATATACTTAAAGCTTTCGGAAAAGGCTTTTTGTATTTTGTTTAATCCCTAATTTTTCTTCACATTTTGGCTTTTTTTCAGTCTCGAAACTAAACGCTTTTGTTTGATGTACTTTCCAGCCCTCAATGGTTTAAAACTTGCTACTTTTGTTGTTGTTGGAAATTCTTCTTCTTCTCTAAGCATTTATTTCGAAAGTATCAACTGCACTTAATTGTTCTTTATTAAGAAAGAAATTTAATTTTGTGTGTAGAAGAACAAGCTCTAGAGAGTTTATAAAAGTTTTTTTCTTTTTCGTATTTAATTTTTAATTGTCGACTGTTTAAGACACTTTTACATGACACCTTTCACTTGCAAACTCTTTGGTGTTTCTAAACTAAAGGCCATAGAGCAATAAAATTAGTTAATTTAATATAATTTGCGCGTTTATTTCCATTAAATTTATATTCCTTTTCCTTGAGAAACTGGGTTAGAGATGTGGAAGAAACCCAAAGCTTTTCAAAATGGAAAGGTAATTTATCCTTTAAACAAAATGTTATGGCAAATTATTGTAAAAATTAAAAAAAAATACTTTATATTTCGAATTTAATTAAAACTCTTTAGTTTTGTAATCTTTTGTACTTTTTTATGGCTTCGTTTTAATGTCATTTAAACAAATTTTAATTGAAGTTGTTTTTTTTTTGTATGCGAAAAGGAAAATTATTTCAGTTTTTAATTAAAGTTTATAAAAAGCTTTTTTGTTATCTTTCCCTTTAATATGCAATGAAATGTGAATAAATGTTTGATACACAAACATAAGTATTTAAACATATAAACGTATAATATTTGATTTTCATTTGTCTAGGATTTGGTTTCTATTTAGTTTGTCTATGCAAAATAGTAATTAAACATTTATAGCTCTCTTTCCCTGTTTTTTATCTAGTTATTGGCAGTAATTTAATCTATGTTTCAAATAAAATCCCAAACAAAACGGTAAAGTCATTTCAATAAAATTTAACTGTTATTGATTTTAGGTATTTGGCTGATAAACATAAAAAATAACAAAAAAGAAACAGATAAAAATAATTATTGACAAATGGGAATAAGTTGATATAAAAATTATGGAGACAGTCATATGAATAAAAATTAGGAAAAATAAACAAATTAAAAAAATAAAATAAAAAACAATTAGAAACAAATAGGAATTTTTAGAATAAATATTTTTTTTATAATGTTTACTTATGAATAACCCAAAAATTTTAAACAAAACGTGTTTTTTTAGAACTTAATTAAATATTTACTCATATGAAGGTTTTTTTTGGGAATTTTTATTATTTATATTTCTATATTAAAGCATTTTTTTTATTAAAATATGCTTAAAAGCCTTCTATAACAGTTTTAAATAATTAGTTAAAAAAGCGTTAAAAAAGGCTCTGCTTGATATGTTTCATTTTATGTAACCCATATAATGTTAAGGCTCTTAGTTTAAAAATCAATCAAAGAGCTTTATTTTTAAGAATCCAAGCTTAAAATTTAACGATTAGAGCTTTTTATATGTATAAGCCAATTTATGTTATAAGCTCTTTTTGCAAAATTCTTTTAATGCCAAGCTTTAAGTTTTAGCGTAAAAGCTTTATACGTATTAAAGCTTGAAACCAATTTTTTAAGATGTTTCTAAAACAGAAATAAATTTCAAAGCCTTTAGAAAAAAATAAGTTTATATTTACATAAACCTGTCTTAAATTTTTTACTGAGTAGAGTTAAGACTTAAAAGTCTTTTGATGTTAAAAGCTTTGTTTGAAAAGTGTTTACAAAAGCTTTGCTTAGATATTTTCTGGTAAGAACTTTTTTATTACATGAAAAACTTATGTTGGTTAAAAATTCTATTAAAAAGCTTTTTTAAATTGTCAAGTATATAAAATATTTTTGTATTAAATTTCACATTAACTTTTTTATCAATAAGTTGTCATGGAGAAGCTTTATGTACAAACAATTTTTTGCAAAGTATGTTTACTTAAGAAAAGCTATTTAGATTGGCATAGAAAAATTAAAAAAGCTTTTTTTGTTGATTTTAGTTTAAGAGAACTTAAAAGGGTAATAAAGCTTCCTTGAAAGCCATTAAAGATAAATGCTTTGCAAGTAAAAACGAAAACTGATTTTTTATAAAGTAGGCCCTTTAAAACCCTTTTCTTTAAAGATATTATAACTAACTTTTTTTAGTCATCGCCTGCTCCTTATCTACGGATTACGAGCTGACTTTGTTTTGACCAAAGGCTTCTATACCTTATCTTCAGCTCTGTTAACATGCGGGACGATCTCTAAGTTTTTCCTTGTCATTGAAAGTAGGTCTGGCTTTATTTAGCATGAAACCTTTTCCTGTTGTAAAGTAAGGCCCAATCTATTCGTATTTACGCCTGCGGTCGTCATTTTAAGCCCTTGTATTGGTTTTTGCCTAAGTCTATTCGTTGGTGTTAGTACTTGGCCAAAAGGCTTAAGAGATTATTTTTAAACAAGAGCTTTAACATTGTTTCGAGTTCATAAAATTCAAATCCAAAAGATATATGGATAAGACACATGGCTTAGAAATGTGTGTGTTTTTTAGGCCACTAATATGCACTTGATTTTCGAATTCTCCTGAATTGTGTAAACGTCAACTTAAAACAAATTTTCTGATGCTAAGGTGGATAAGCTTTCAATTAAAACTTTAGTTCATAAGTTTTTAATAAAACATTATGGCTGCTTTAAAAAGAAAATTAAAAGCTTTACTCCAACACAATATATAGACAAAAGCTGTAATCGAATAAAAGCTTTCTTAAAAATTAAATTTAAAACTAAATCAATAAGAAAAAGTAGCAAAAAACCTTTGTATTTGCGAATTACGAAAAGTTTTGAAATTTTTTGTTTTTATAGAAATTTTTAACTGAAAGTTAATAGCTTTCTATGACAAAGTATGTAATAATAAAGTTTCCAGGAAGTTTAATTTCGAGAAATCATTGTATCGTAATTGTAGAAAAAGCTTTATTAAAAAAAATGTTTTTAAGAAAGATTTCTTTAACAAAGTTTAGCTTTAATTTTTAAGAAATATTTAAGGAAATCTTTACATAAAAAAGGTAAAAAAAGCTTTCTTAAAAGCTTTTAATTTTTTTTTCTAGAAATAGTTTAAATATTGCTAGTTGACTTACAAGAATAACCTAATTGTTATTGGTTTTCCTGGTGAAAGTCCTTGGTATGTAAAGCAACAATAAAAACCTTTTAAACTCCCCTTTGTATAATAAGCTTTGCTAATATTTTTAAAATTTTGATTATTTTTTATTGTTTAAATATATCTAAAAATTCCTATGATGCTAAAGAGAAAGTTTACTAAGTATATATATAAGAAACACTTCTTTTGCCATAAATATATTCATATGTATTAACGTACAAATGTTTGTATAAATGAATGTATATTAAATTGAATTTTAATGATTTTTAAAGAACGTTTTTTTTCAATTATCTTGTTTTGTGGTTTTAAGAGGCAATAAAAAACATGAAACCAAAAAATATTTTTTCAAAAATTCCAAACACGTTTCTGGCCATAAACTGTCTGTAGCAATGATATGTAAATATAAAAATATTATTTAAGCACGTACAAAGCTTTTTAACTTTAAGAAATACACACTTATTCAGAACAAAGAACAAATGTCCTTTAAAAAGGGGCAACTCAAATGTCAAACAACAGTAATTCTCATATAAATAAAAATGAATTAAAATTTGTGGACTTTTGCAAAAAAAAGTAACTAAAATTTTTATAATTTTACTAATGGGAGCGTGCTTTTAAGCATTATTTTTTCGGTAACTGAAGACAGGGGGACTAGAAGAGGTTGAGGAAAAGCTAATTTGCATGCTTAGTTTATAATCCGTAAAATTGTCAAAATACAATTGAATCAAAAAAGAAAACATTTAAAACGAGAATGTTTTCAAGTCAGGCCTTAAAATCATTATTATTCTCCTAAAAGAAAAAATAAAAACAGCATGAAACCAAAAGAAGACATGAAACAATTTTGGCACGCAAAACGATTTTTTTATTGATTTTTTTTTTTGTGAATTTTAACTGCTTGGTGCAGCTGCTGCTTATATGATCAAGGGTAACAATGTGTTAAGATTGTGGTCATCATCAATTCCAGCTTAATTATTTTTCTTTTTTTTATTCATTTTGCAAACGAAATGTTGTATTCTTGAATTCCCCTTAATGTTAAGCTTTGTTTCCAGCTCCTTACAAATTGATTTTATGTTCTACATTTGTGGTTATTTATTGTATTATATTTGAATGTGGTTTTTTATAAAAAAATTTGGTGTAATATTGAGATCACAAGCATTTCGAACAAATTTTAGATGATTCTTTTTATTATTTTAAAAACTAGACTAAATGCCTTCCTAAAATCATAAGATTGGTTTTGGATTTAAAGACGCTTTAGAAATAGTGCAAAGTTTATTTAGGATTTAAAATAAAATGGCTGAAGTTTTGCCAAAAATCAGTTTTGACTTGGTAAAAGCTGTTCGAAATTATATTTAAAATTTTTAAATTTTTAAATTCTTAAATTTTCTAACTTTTGACTGAAAAAAAGGTTCTTTAAATGTTTAAGTCACATTTTTGGAATATTCGAAAAACTTCGAAATCAATTTCGAATTTTCGAAGTTTCTAAAATATACTTCAAAATGACTGTTTTACAATGAAAAATTTGATTTTGTGTAAATAAGACGCTTTTTTAATATTCGAAAAATTCGAAGTTAAGAAAAGTTAATTTTTGGAAAGTTTAACAAACATCGAAACTTAATTTTTTAAATATTTGAAAAAAATTTTAATATATAAAATTTACCAAAACAATTTCTTAGTGCTGAGATACATTTTTTAATAAGTTCGAAAGTTCAAAACAATGCATATTTAGGATTAATAAAAAAATATGTATACTTAATAAAATCACTTAAATATTTTCACAATATTGGCTTCTTTCTACAAAGCTTTCTAACATTATCACTTATTCGTAATTTTTCTTCTACATTTTTTAATTTATGAACAGATTTGCCTTAAAACACGCACTCTAAACCTTTTAATGACTCTTTTTTTCTCTTCTATAACTTTATAAAAAGTTACTTATCCCTGCTAACTAGAGACTCTACAGTGATGCTCAAACTTTTTATTTTCACAGTTAGTAAAAATCTAAATTTTTCTTTTTGCAAAAGGATTTAATGATTATTTTCTTTAAAAAGATGATATTATAAAAGTGTTAAGTAAATGTGGCATAAGTTGGAATTCCCCTTCTTAAACATATGTAAATTGAAACTACTAACAAAGTGTTGGCAGTTGAGAATGCAAAATGTAAAATTTAAAACTGACAGTAATAGTATGCAACATTATTTATACCACATGCTAAGTTTTCATCTCAACATCAGAGAAAAAAATTAAAAAAAAAACTAAACTGAATTAAACTAGAAGTAGTAATTGAGAATTAAGACCAGTTGCAATTTAATTTTTGCCAAATGTGTATGTAATAGAGCTTTAAACTTGAAATAAAAAATAAATGGCAATTGAAATTATTTTTGGTTAATCTCCTTCAAACTTCTAGTTTATCAAAAACAAATCCCCAATAAAAAGTGCAATTTCGGACACGATTATGCCATTAGGCTTAATAAAGAAGTTTTTATATTTTAATTCAATTCATATGCTAAAGAAACAGACAGACAGAAGTGTATACAGATATATTGACAGATATTTGTAATTGTATTCAGGCGAGTTCCTAAATGATTTGCTTAAGTGTGGGATTTGTCCAAAATTCTATATTTGAAGCTGTAGGTTTCATTCGAACGACGACATTTCTAAACCGCAAACATGCGCACATAAACACACACACCTACATACGAACATACAGAATTATATTTATTAAAACTCCAGTTAAGTTGAACTTTTTTTGGTTTCTAGATTTTATTAATTGCATTGCGTGCGAACATGCTAAACATATCAACAGCATATGATTTGGCAGAAAGGTTTGTTTGTCTGTCTATAAATTAATTTAAATGCAAAAACAAGCAGAGCTTTTAAAACAACCAAAAATAAGCTACCAAGTAATTTTTTCTTGGACTCAACATGAAATAAAGGTTATATTTTTAGTTCGAATGCTAAATTAAAAATTAGGTAAGTGCTTTTGTTTAAACAATATTCAAAAGTCTTGCAAACAAATCTAATTGTTAGGAGCTTTAAAAAGCCACAAAAAACTTAAAGTTTTTATATTATCATATTGAGTTTATCTACCCATAACCTTTAATAAGCTAAAAAGCTCTCGGCATAGCTTTAAAGTTTTTAGGTTGCATCTTAATTTTTGTTGTCATTAAAATTGTATTTTTGATATTTAATTCTTACTTAATAAAAAAAGCTCCTTTGTTAAGCTTTAAGCAACATCAATTACTTGGTTATTGATTATATTGATTTTGGAAGAATATTTGAAAAAAGCTATTTTAACTTTATTAAGAAATTGTTTCAGCAAAAGCTTAAATTCTAATTGAATGCCTTGGCAAAAACATTAGAATTTCAATTTATGTACTTTTAAAATATAAAGTTGTTTGCTTAAAGCTTTTGAAAATGCATATAATTTTGGTACAAATATTTGTTAAAGCTTTTAAATAAAGCTCTTTAAATATTAGGTTCAAAAAAAGAATGCTGAAATCAAAGATTACGCCAGAAAAAGCAGTCATTTGAAACTTTCTGCAAATGTTGGATCGGTGACGTCACGCAAACTGTTTTCCTGTTGGCTAATAATTTTGAGCTTTAAAGTTTATGTGCTAGTGTTTATTATTCTTGAGCTTTTTCTGTTATGCTGTTTTTTTTTTTGCCAAAACTTCCGCTTTTAGGGTTAATAACTATCACGAAACACATAAATTTTTTGGCTAGAAAATGTAATTTTTATATAAAAAAAAATCATGCAAGGGTTCAACCGTAAAAAATTTTTTTAAGTTGGTTACTACTACTACCTTTTAAAGAGGGTAGAAACCCCTGCTTTTTTCAAATAAAAGCTTCTTTCAACATTAACAGAAAAATATTAATTTCCTCTAATAAAAAGAAATTATATGAATAAAAAAAGCAAAAATTTGTTGGTTAAAATATTTAATTGTTAAGACTTTTCAAAGCTTAGTTTTTCAAAAAATATTTTTTTTACTTTTTACATTTTTCTCAGAGATCTAAATCTTAACGAGTCCTTAGTTTCACACAATTTTGTCAAAACTAAACTCAATAATTTGTATTTAATATTTTTTTTTGTAAGGTATTATGTTTTGTCCATTTAAATGATCACTTGCTTGAAAAGTTATGGTCAGGTGCTAAAAGTTTTATTACAGCAAGAAACAAGAATAAATGAAAGAAACTGCAGAACTTTTTGTTAATCATTAATTTGCCCACATTAACGCAAGTCTATAAATATTTTAGTACAGTGGGTGCTGAAAGTGAAAGTAAAAGTATAATTATGAAGAACGACCCAATTAAAAAAAAAAAGCTCTAAGGAGCTTTTAAAGCTTTTAAATAAATCTTTATTATTTAAAAAGCTTTTACATTAGGGAAGAAGAAGACCACTTCTATATATATATATCCTGAATTAAAGTTCAAATCAAAAAATATAAATTGTATTTTTTTAATTCAAAAGAAAACATTTTCTTGTTGAAAATTTAGAAAATTTTAAAAAATATTCAAGATTTTCTTTTTGGACCGTTAAAATTTCGTTCTTATTTATCACTGTCTATGTGTATTTTAAAATGTACATTTAATTTTGATTTATGATCTCTTCGACATCATATTGTATATCAAATTGATGCAAACATTTAAACAAATCTTTTATTACCTTCAACCAAAGAAAACCCTAAAGAAGTCCTGCTTGATCTTTAAACAAGTTTCTGCTTGATCTTTTTAACAAAAAGCAAAAAATTTAAGATAACAAATCCTCTGTCTGTAAAGAAGAATTTAGTATGTGGCAGGAAGACAAAAAGGACAGACCTAAAATATAAATAATCCTTTAAATATTAAAGTTTTTTTCTAAAGAAAATCTTAAATTTCAAGTGGGAAATACATTAAAACTAACAACAAGCAGAGAACATCATTTAATACTTATTTAAGACAGGTGGACATACAGACAGATAGTCTGACACTTAAAGACAAACATTAACATTAGAGAGGGGCCAGCGTTAAGGCAAAAATTAAACTTAAAGATGAAAAAAAAAAGATTTATAACGACGACATTTAACAAAAGGATATTTAGCGCATCTTGTTGTAAAGCTCTTTATGGTCCAGTAGTTGTAAAACATTATTGCAGTTGTTGTTGTTGTTGCCTTGTTTGTTGTCCAAATACCTGCAGCGGCTTTAAGGTTTTTTGATCAATTTTCAAAATGTATAAGTTTGTTTATTTGTTATTGTTGTAGCTTTGCATTACTCAAAAAAGGGCTTTGCACAATATCAAAGCTTTTTTGCCGCCTCACAAAATAAAAAATAAAAAAAAACTTTTTGTGATAAAAGGGGAAAAATGTTTTACCATCTTCAAATCTTCTTGTTTGGTTCTTGTGTGTTTTTAAACTTTTTTTGTTTTTTTTTTGATTAAAGTTCTTTTTTTTTGGTCATGTTACGTTATTCAATGTTTCTGCTTAGATGCAGCCTTAAGTAAAGTTTTTTTTTTAAGCGGGCTTTTTGTCAACTTTTCTTTTGTGCTGAGATTATTTGCATATAATAAGTATTCTTTAAGAGATTTTTGTGTATTTTCACGTTTTTTCGGCAATATTATGTCTTTATGTTAAAGATTAAACCAAATTTAGTGGTGATATTTTAATTAACTTAAGAAAAAAAAAAACAATGAAAATAAACAGATGCCCACGAAGGTAGAAGGCAGTTAGCGCAAAGTTATTTAAAGTCACTGGAAATCAATAATTAATGAAAATTAAAAAATTTACTGATTAAGTGATAAAAGAAGTACAGCGTTTAGAAATTAAATATTTTAAATATTTAAATCTTAAACAGAAACAAGAAAATATAATTTTTGATAAAACATTGTTAACCATTAAGCATTTTGGTAAATACAAAAGCTTCGAAAAGCGCTTTTGTCTACACTTTTTAAAAGCTTCTTGTAATTTTGCATACTTGCTTAAAAGCTTTGGCAAAGAATTATATTTTAAACAAAAAGTTTTAAAAGTCAGCATTTACAAACGAACTAGAGCTTAGGCATTTTAGCATTTTGCAACCAAATAAAATAATTATTCATTTTTTAACAAATGCTTTGGTAAAGCTTTTTACTAAAAGCTTTTTGGCTGCAAATTATTATTTGACAGTTGTTTTAAAAAAATTGTTAAAGAAATAATTTTATAGTGAGTAAGAGCTTTTTAAGCTTTTTTTTAATTAAAAATGATTAATAGTAGGGTGTCTATTGCTATGTGGCCAGAGATGAGCTCATCAAGTACAGGGTGTCTGGTGACAGAATTTTTTTAAATTTAAATAAAAGAAATAATGATTGACACAAAGTTTATTACGAGCATTGAACGATAGAATGAAAATGCAGATTTTAAAAAATCCAAAGAGACTGATCAGTTTTTGGGGGAAATTTCCTCGATGCAAATTATTTAAAGCTCTGGCTCGGCGTGCAGTCGCCCCATCCTGTTGAAACCACGTGTGTTAAGCCTACGATGGATGAGATCGCAAATTTGGCAAAAAGAGTTCCGTAATCATGCATCGATAATTTTTACCGTAGACATTCGTCGCCTGGCCTCCAAAATTTTCGAAAAAAAATTATCCAATTATCTCATGGTTGCATAAGGCACACTAAACGGTTACCCTGGGGCAATGCAATGGTTTTTGGCGTCTCAATCAAGGGTTGCGGGTTCTTAGAGACCAGTAACGAAAGTTTTACTTGTTGACGTGGCCATTTAAATTAAAATAAGGCTTTCAGTGCGAAAACGGGTCAACATTACTTCACAAAAATTTTTGCGTAAATCAAAGTCCCTTTCTGTCAGTTCTTGAACGATTTGAATTTAAAAGGATGGAACTTCAGATCCTTTTTTAAAATTTCATGAATAATCGCTCTTGGAAGTCCCGGTGAAGCAGCTTTTTTCCGTATTGAAAGTCGTCACGTAAACTGCTTTCAACCAGTTTCATGTTTTCGTCGAGTCCTTGAAGATCGACTAGGTACTGGCCGAAGCAGTTGTGAGAAATCTCTGCACCCACGAGCGAATTAAATGTAGACTCGGTCCATCATGTGCTCGTTGAATTCCGAACCTTGAACAAAATTGTATCCACAGCGAACGCACGGTGTTCACTCGACCACTGCGACATCGTGACTGACAAATTCGCACAATCGATAATTCCAACGGCGTCACCCTCTTCTCTCCGCACCGTTTATTACATTTTGAAACAATCGTATTTTAAAATTTAAATTTGCAACCAGACTCCTTCTGAATCTAGAGACCACGTTTGGGGTTACTCTTTCCTTCTTGTCAGTCTCTAATCTTCATTTCTCTTGAGTTTGGTGCTTAATTTATTTTTAAGGAAGACCAAATGGTCCCAGAAAGTCCCGGACTGTAGACGTATGAAAGACTGTTTCTCCTAAATACTTTTCGTAACCTAACCTATCTTTATTAATTAATAATTGTTTTAAAAGCTTAAAGCTTTTAAAACAAAATCTTTAATATATTGAAAGCTTAATTTTTAATAGATAATAAATTAAAATCTTTATTTCTCTTTATTTCTCTTACAACAAAGTCTAACAGTAGTTCTTTAAATTAAGGAATATTAAAAATGTACCACATTTAGAAAATTTTGTTACAATTAACACAAAAGAGGTTTTTATTAAAGGTTAAAAGCTTTTTCCTTAATGCTCTGAAATTGTAAAAGAATGAAAAAGGTGTTAAATTGTATAAAAAAATTAAATCTTGATAATTGTGTGGGTTGAATATTAATCTTTAAAATCCGATTTTGAAAGAAAGATTTTGTTAATGAATTTAATTAGACATTCTTTACACATAATTTCTTTTAACACCTCTATAGAACTGTTAAATTATTAAAAAAAAAACATTTTTATTTGTTTTGGGTTTTTTATGTCTGCTTGTTCCTTACCTTATGGTTTTCGTTAGAAACCTTCTAATGGATACCTTTCTGGCTTTACTCTTTGTTTATTTATTTTTTTATTTTTAGTTTTTTGCGGCAATAAAATTCAAGCAGTCATCTCTTTTATGACACATACTTAAATGCAACAGTTTGTTGCTGTTTCTTCATTTTTTCTAATTTCCATTTACATGAACATCAATTTAACAATAAACATTTTACAAAGAACATTTAAGCAGTGAAATTGATAGTTTACATAGCCAGTCAGCTAGACAGACAAACGGACGGATGGACGCATGAATGATGGTACGGTTGCCTGGTTTCGTTAAGGTATTGGACGGCTCTATTCGTTATATTCTTGATGTTTCAGTTTTGTAATTTCTTAATGGTAAATTTTCCAACGTTACGCACCATCTACATGTAACAGCTACCTCCTATCCTCTCTCTCTCCTTCCTGTACATACTCTCTAACACTTTTATATGGATGGATGGATGCTTTGTTGAATGGTTTGTTTTGCTATTGATTTGTGTTAAGGTGTTATGATAATGGTTGATGTATTTTTGTAAATTTTATTGGTGTTAAGACTTCCACACCCAGGCCTTTTTAAGCTTTGTAAAAGAGGTAATTCCAAACTTAACTTAAACAAAAAAAATTATGAAAGCTTTAATAGGTGGCAATCCTTAAAAAGCTTTAAAGAAAAAAATACAAATAATTTTTTTTAAACCCTTAAGTTCTTTTGTTCAAACTATAATAAAAATTATTTGTACTTAAAATATACCTTAAAACAAATTAGTTTTTTAAAGCTTAATAATATAAAGCTTTAAAAAATAAAAAAATTGTAATTTAAAAGCTATTTAGAAACGTATTAATTAAAAAAGCTTTTGAACTTTTATAAACATTTAAAATAAAACAACAATGATTACATATTTTCTCTTATCTTTTAAACCTTTTTTATGTTATTTAAAAAGTTTTTTTTAAGCTTTAGATCTTTTTATATTAATTAATTAATTAATTAAGCTTTAAAAAATAGACTTATTAAAAAAATGATGTTTAAAAATTTTTTTTAAGTTTTTGAAAACCTTACAATTTATTATACAAAAGCTTTTTTTTTTTAATTTAAAAAATAATAATTTTTATACATTTTGTGTTAATTTGTTTAAAATTCTTTAGAGCAGAAAAACAGCTTTAAAAAGGCTTCAGTAGAGCTTTTCTAACATGTTAAAAAAATAAAAAAGTCCTTTAAACTCTTAGAAATGTTTAAAAAACCTTTTTTTAAAAGCGTTAAAAGTTTTTGAAAGCTTTTTACTGAACTTATTAGTTAAATTTTATAAAAAGCTTTAAATTAAAAAAATATTACACTTAAAGCATAAGCAAAGAAAAAGCTTGTAAACAACTTATAAGATTTTTGTCGTTAAACAAAAGCTTAAGGAATATTTTAGATAAGATAAAAATCAGTTTTAAGTGCTTTTAAAAGCGTTCCAATTTAAGAAAACTTTATTAATACCCACAATGCTTAAAGCTTTAAAAGCGCTTATGAACTTTAGGGAAAATGTTTTTTCAAATAATCCATAGTTTTTACGAATTTGTTAAACAAATTTATTTCTTAATATTGCTAATTTTATTTATTTGTAAATTTGGTTTTTCTTTTGGCTTAGGTTAGTTAGCTTTCAAAGCTTTAAAGTTTATCAAAGACTTTGCTAACAAAATTAAAAGTAAAGCTTTTAAAAATATTTACTTAATTATTTGATATATTTGGACTTTTTTGTTAGAGCTTTTCAAAAGCTTTTTCAAAAAGTTTTAAACAAATTATTATTATCCTGGTCATTCGGGTTAGTAGTTTATATTATTGGTTTATTCACATTGGTTAAGTAGTATAATGACGCGTCATGTTTTGTATTTTTTGCCCTTTCCTCCGCTTGTTTAAATCTTTGTGCGTAAGTGTCCACTTAAAAGCCTTGATTGTTGTGTGGTCTGTTTTAGTCTGGCTTAATTTGCCCTAACCAGAACTGTTTTGACTAATACTTTTGCTTAATACTTTTGAGTCTAGAATATTGAATTTCATTTTTCTTGTTGCTTTAATGTTTGTAAATCACCTCTATTTTTTATGGGCTTTTTAAAATCATTTATAATACTTTAATATACAAGTTCTAAAAGCTAAAAGCTACTAAAAGCTTCTTCTTCCCTTTTTGCAACTATTTTATAGTTGTTAATTCCATTGGTATAAATAAAACCTTAAACTTGTCTTAACTTTGAGGTTTTAACTGAATTGAAATTAAGAGAAAGGTTTTAATTCAATTATGATTCGATCATAGAACTTTTATTTCTAAAGTTTAAATAATTAAAAGTATTGGCTTTGTAATACTTAAAAAACTTCTTTTGCTTTCCTAATAACTGAAACTACTTTAAATAATTTCTTTTGAACAAATAGTTTTTAAGAATTTCATTTCTATGTTAAATACATTATTTTGCCATAAATATGTTAAGTGTAAAATGTCAAAAGTTTTTTTTCTTCTAGATTTTTTTTCAATACTTTAACCCTAGTTTAATTAGCGTTTTAAAGCATGGAAATAATGTGCATATGAGGTATGAAATTTTTTTAAAATCCTTTAATATAAAGCGCCTTGTAAGCTTTTTTTTTGGATTTATTTTTTTTTTTGGGTTTGTAAGTAACATTAAAAGTATTAAATCTCTTTCAGACTGTCATGTAAGTCCAAACGAATTTAGTTTTAAAGCAGTTTTTGGTATTAAGTTTTTTTTAAGATTTTTATATTTAGTGATTTGTTGTTGTTGTTGTTTTTTAAGAGTTATGTGCATAGATAACTAGATTAACGCATACTATAGGGTTTGCACACGCGCGCGTTCACTCACATCTTAATGGTGCAAACGAAAAGACAGAAAAACGGATGGACGGACATACGGACGGACAGTTAAATGGGCAAATGAACGTTCTTAGTAAAGAGATGTTAACAATTTGACAGTTACTTCAGACGAGACGAGATTAAAGTTACAACGTTATCTTTAAAAGTTTAAAAAGTTTTAGTTCTCATTTCATTTTTGTCTTATGTAGCCTTTAATGGCTTTTGTTTTTATCTGAGTCTTAAGTTGGACTTAAGACAAAAAGTTATGGTTTAAATTATGTCTAAAATAATTCTTATCAGGGATGCCTTATTTCAGCTCCATCTCAAACGGAAGTTAAAAAAAAATTTCTTAAACTTAAAATTTTTTGCCGGTTGTCCGGCACCAACTGCGCAAACACCGTGCAACCTCTAAAAGTATGGGACCACATGACGTGCTGCCAAAACAGGCCGGCCCCGTAGCGCCCGTGCTGCCGAGAATGTTGCCGCTGTTGGCGAGAATGTCAAGCTATGGCCAGAAACATCGACCAGATGCTGTGCCTCGCAATTAACCATCAGCCGGTCGTCCCTAAGGCGAATTTTGGCCAGGGACCTGCGCATGATCCCGTACAAAGTCCAGTACGTGCATCAGCCGCTGCCTGTCGACCGCCAAACGCGTCTAACCTACGCCCCAGCCATCCTCAATCTCGAGGCTGAAGTGGACGATTTTTCGACCAAAATCATAATGAGCGATGAGGCTCATTTCCACTTTAGCGGGTACGTAAACAACCAGACGATGGCGTGCTATAGAGCCAGGTTTGCCGAGATTTTTGTTCCGCAATTGAACGAATTAGGATAGGAGGACATGTGGTTCGAAGAGAACAGAGCAACGGCATACACTGTGCGAGTCACAACTGATATTCTAAAGGCGGCGTTCCCGATTCTCCTCATTACTCGGTTTGGTGATTAAGATTGGCCCGCAGCTTATAACTTTTTTGTTTGGGAAGTTAAGCCTTAGGATAAATATTCTTTGAGATTTGTTTCTATTTGGCTGGCTAACTGACATAAGCCAGAATAATTTAATCGTATTTTAACTAAATTTCAACCAAAAAAAATCAAGTACAAAAACATCTTACTAAGAGTTTTCGGAACACATTTTGTTTTCCAATTTTTCGCCTTTTACACCACTGTTCTTAAGGCTAAAAATAAAAAATAAAACTCAGGGAAAACTTTGCGTGGCAATAAATAAATGCAAAGAGTTAAAAGTTAATTGGTTTTTGTCAATCTTTTCCTCCTAAAACTCCCCCCTTTAAACTTTTCTTTGAAAAAATGTAGCAAAAGTAAATCCTTAAATTATTATTATATTCTTTAGCACTAATCTTTTACCTTTAGGGATATAGACATTTTCAAACTTAATAAACGCAATGAAAACCACAAAACTTTTTTAAGTGGTAAACGACATGGTAACGAAAGCTTTAAAATAGACATAAATATCATTAAACATATGCCAAGTTTTAACTTTTTTTATGAATTTGTGTACTATTATTGTATGGACCATTAACGAGGCAACAAAAATTTCAAGAATGAAAAGGAAAAACTCTTTAAATGTTAACACTTTCATATGAATTTAAACAAAAGTAACATAAATGTATTTGTAGTGGAAAAAAAGGGAAAAGATTTATAACAGTTTAATTAGTCAAAATGTCAGAACCCATTGACAGGCTGGCAACTAGATTGCAAAGAGATTACATTGCTAAATATTAAAATTTAATGGAAAGTGCGAGTAAACAAAAATATAAAAAAAATTTTTTTTTTGCTAGAAAAGAAATAATATATTTATTATAAGAAATTCAAACATCCAGTTTAAGTTAGTATTAAACAAAAGCTTATAAAAAGTTTACAAGGTTTTTAACAAAATTAATTTCAAGACAAATTTTTGCGTTTATTTTTTGGCTTTAGTTTACGTTTTTAAGTTCTTTTAACTAACTTTCAGGTTATCCAGAATTATAAACGGAAATGAATTTTTTTAAATAACCGCTTGGGATACTTTCAATAAAAGCTTTTTTGGTCACTTGTTTTTCTTCAAAGGGTTTTAAAAACTTATTTTTATTTTCTTTCAAATAAAAATGTCTTATAAATTAAAAAGCTTTTTGATATTTTTAAAAGCTTTGTCCTGATCAAAAATTATTTTTTAATATTTTCTACATGTTTTATGGAAATGTATTAAAAAAAGCTTAACATATAGCTTTTAAAACAATCTACAGAAGTTACTACAATTTTCCAAAAATAGGTTTTTGAAGCTTTTTGCTAAAGTTTTTAAACATTAAAAAAAAATTATATTACTTTTATTGAAATTTGCTGAAGATAAGTATATTTTAAGCTTTAGAATTTTTTTTTAAGTTTTTTAATGTTTTGCCTTCCCTAAAGCTTGTTTTACAATTTTCATAAGAAAACATTCAAAAGAAGCTTTTAAAATTCTGTTTTATTGATTTTGTTATGGTTTTTTTTTTGTCAATTTTGTATATTCTTTTAGCATTCAAGCTTTTAAGGGCGTGCTTTTGAATTTTAATGAAATTCAAAAAAGCTTGTTTTTAAACCTTAAAAATCCTTGATAAAAAGCTTTACTTTAGAATGTCTTATGATGTAAAAAGTTTTTTGATATTTATAAAAGCTTTTTCCAAAAGAACTACTATTGTTTATTATTGGTAACACTTTTTTACATCTTTTATGAAAATTAATTAGAAAAACTTTTCATAGAGCTTTTAAAGCACTGTCTAAAATTTTTTAAATTCTCAAAAAATAGGTTTTGTAAGCTTTTTGCAAACATTTTGAAACATTTAAAAAAAATTTTAATAACTTTTATTAAAATTTGTTAAAGATTTTTACTTTAAGTATTTTTTAAGCTTTTTTAAATTAGTTTGAAGTTTTTTTTATAAAGCTTAACTGTAGGTTTGTTTCATAATTTACATAAGAAAGCATTCAAAATAAGCTTTTTAAATTCAGTTTTGTTACAATTTTTTCAATCAATTAACTATTATTAGCTTTTAAGCTTTTTAGGGCACGCTTTTAAAATTTTTTATTGAATTTAAAAAAGCTTCTTTTTTCTTTTCTCAATTAGAAGCTTTACCTTAGAATTTTATAAAAGAAATTGTCGTCAAATTAATATATAAAAAATAATTTGTGTTTGCTTTTCCATTTTTTTTTTGTGACTTCGGAAATGTTATTACTTTGCAGTATTTATACCTTTTCTGGGAATTACATGTAATTACAAGAATATTATGTATTTTTTATGCCTGTTTGAACATAAAAAAACACTGTCCATAATCTTGATGACTTTTTGTGCATTTTGTTGTTGTTGTTTTGCATATTAAAAAACCCTTAAAATGGCCACCTCCAACTTACAGCCACAAAATATTGTCACACAGAAGCGTTACATTGAAAAATGCTTTTTTTCTCTACTGTCCCTTGAAATTCTATGAAGAACCAAAAATAAAAGGTAAATATATTTCTAAAGTAAAGAATCCTGCTAAAATGATTGTTGGCAAACAATTGGACAGATAGAAAAAACAGCTGCTTTTGACTGTTGACATCTATTGTAGCAATCAGCGATGGATGATACTGGACTTGCCGATTGCATGACTTGCAAAGTGAATGTGCTTGAGCTGCAGCTATGACCCTGATTGTCAAAAATATATTTTAAAATACGGCCATAGACATCAGCAGCAGTAAGAAAAGGAAAAAAACATTAAAGAACATGCAATCATCTGCTAAAAAAAAAATTAACAAAAAAAAGAAAATGCAGATACTCGTTGCTTTTCCATAAAATTTTTCTTGCGGCCGAATGTTTGCTTGTCAATGCTACTAATGTTGTTTGTATTTTTAGTAGTTGTTGCTGTTGTAAATGTTGATGATGATAATGACATTGCGAACGTGCTGCTGAGAAATCTGTTTTACTTCTTGGAAAGTTTTCTTTTTTCGATTTGTCTTTTATCTAAGGCTGCTGTTACTGCTGCTACTGCTGATTTTAGAATGTGGTGGCTGTTTCCAAGCCACATGCTGTTTGTTTGTAGGTTTCATTTTGTTAGAAAGAAATATTCAATGACAATAACAGCCACAATAATATTGACAACAGCAAACTTTTGTTAACCGACTCTACAATACAAACAAACAGCAAAACAAAACATGCCGGGGTTTTTTTGTTTATCTCTTATTCTAAGACTTTATTTTTTGTTGCGGGTTTTTCTTGCTGAAATATTTGCTTTTGCTTTTGGTTTTGTTTTTAATTTGAAATGCAACATTTTTTTATCAGCCCGAACGAGTAGTTTAAAGTAGAAATTTTTTTTATAAATTGTAAATACCTTTTTTAAATTGTAAATGCTTTTTAAAATATTTCTAGCGGCCTTACATTTTATATTATTTTTATTTTTTAATTAAAATATTGTTTTTTAATTATTTTAAAGCTTTTTAGAGACTTTTTTTGAATTTGTTAAACCCCCTTAGAGTCTTAAAGGGTTATAACAAAAAGTTTTCTAAAGCTTTTTTAATATAAAAAAAGTCGTACTTATCCTATCCTTAAAAACTGCAAGAAAAGCTTCTTAGGCGTTTCTAAAAAAATACATTTTAAGCGTTTATTATTTGATAATTGTTTAAAGATTTTGAAACAAGCTTATGGTAAAAGCATTAAAAGCTCTTTCTACGTGCTGTCTAAAATTTTAACATTTTCTTGCCAAATTTTTCTTAAGACAAGGAAAATTTTTTGAAAAATTTATTTTCTTAATGTTTTTTTAAAGCTTTCTTTTAAAGCTTTTTTAAAGCTTTCTGTTAAAGCTTTTTCAAAGCTTTCTGTTAAAGCTTTTTTAAAGCTTAAAAAAATCTTTTTTTCAAATTTGCCAACAAATGTAAGAAAGGTGCACTAAAAACATTTTTAAAAATTGCAAAGTAGTATTTTAAGCTTTAAAGAGCTTTTGAAAAGCAACATTAAAAACAATTTTTTAATATGTTTAAAAAGGCTTAAAAAAAGTTTTTTGTTGCATTTTTTGTTTTAAAATTTGTTATAAATTAATTGAGTATTAAAATAGATTTTATTTTACGGCCTTCAAAAATAAGTTTCTATTGCGCACTTTTACATACGGCGGTAAGGCTTATTGTACTTGTTTGCAGTGGTAATAATGGTGGAAATTGGCAACATTTGTCGCCAGCATGCAATTGAACTTACTTAGATCTCTAAAGTAAAAAACTTAACATTTCCTTAGAGAAATAAAAAAAAATAAGTGAATCGAATAGAAAACACACAAATCTATAAAACAAACAACAAAAAGAATAAATAACGATCGACTGACAAGACACCGAGACCAAAGCTTAAAAAGTTTTTTTTTTTTTTTTATTGAAAAAAACAACAGCAGCAGGCGATGTTAGCACCAATAACTTGCAAAAAACAAAAAGAAAAACTTTGAATTGGCAGCAGACAACAACTACAAAACTTACAGTAGCATTTCAAAACATTTTTCGTTTTTTTTAGTTTTGCTTAAGTTGAATCCTCTGTAAAATGTAGAAAAATGTCAATAGTTTATGCTTGTGTATCTCTGTTTGTGTGTTGTTTATTTAGTATTTGCAACATGCAACATTCTAAATGAAACAACATCAAAAAAACATGTCGCCATTCACGTTGATCGCTTGTTAAATGTCTCCTACCGTAGCGATGTCATCAATATCAAAACGAAAGCATCTTTGATAAGCGTCGAACAACAGCAACAACAAATAAACAAAAAAACACTAACAACAATTGCTACTATTGCTGCTACATTTCTTAACTATGTTCTAACTTTAGTTTTGTGGTTAAAAAGTGCTTCTTATTATTTTATCTTATTGCCTGATGCCTATGACGTTTGTGGTGGTGGTAAGTGGTGGCGGCTGCGCTGGTAATTTTTTCAATTTCCTTGTAAAACTATTGCTCTTTTATTGCTTATGTCACAACAATAACTTAAATATTAAAAGAAAACAACAACAGCTTTTGCCTACAGGTTTCGATTTTTTACTTTATGACTTTGGCTCATAAAATTGTCCATTGTTGTTGCAAAAAGTCGTTTGAAAAATAATTTTTTTACATTCATTTAGATAGAAATTGTTAAAACAAAACAAACTTTCCAGTTTTAAAACATTTTTTTTCAAAATGTCTTTTTAGCTTTTGATATAGTTTTTGAGTTTTACTAAAAGCTTGGGATTTATTTGTAAAAGCTTTTCAGCTTTTTAAAAAAGTTTTTTTTTTTAATTGTCCTTAATCACTTAAAACCCCCTTTTTACAGCTACAAAGCCAACCTTTTTTTTAAAGCTTTTTATAAGACTCTTTATTTAACCCTTAAATGGCCAGTTTTGGATTTTTTTTCTGCCAAATTCGAGCTTTACGGACAAAAGTTTCAATTTTTGCAAATTGAGACTTATTAGCAATTGTAATTAAATTAATCATGAAAAAGTAATTTAGCTAAAAGTTTTTTCCTAAAAGTTTACTGGTAAGTTAAACCCTAAAGCCCCTTTGAAAATAAATCGAGCCCCTTTTAAAAACTTTTCCAAAAAGCACACTAAAAAGAAAGCGTTGTGTTGAACCCGAAATTTTTTTTTCAATAAAAAACTTTTAAAACTAAAAAACTTTGAAAAAGTTAAAACTAAGAAAAACTTTTATTACTGTGCAAGTTTCTCGAAAGCGCTAATTTGATTGCTTCTTTTAACATTAACAAAAAGCTTTAAAAAAGTCACAGCCAAGGAAAAACTTTTGTTACTGAGAAGCGCTTATTTGCCTGTTTTCTTTAACATTAAAATAATTTTTTTTTAAGTTTCTAAAATGTGTATTAAAAAAATTCAAATTCATAAGAAATCATTTATTTAAAATTTTTAATTTTTTAAGAAAAGCACTTAAAAGCTTTTTTTATATTTTTTTTTTTCTTTAAAAGCTTTTGCTTAAAGCTATTGCAAAACTTATTGAGTTTATTTGTCAGAGCTAAGGATAAAGTGCTTAAAAAGTCAAGTAAAAAGCTTGAACTGAACAGTAAAGCTTTTATGGGTTCTGATTAAAGCACGTTTTTTTCAAATATAAGTGCAAAACTTTTAATAATTTGATCAGAAACATTTCTTAACGTAAAAACTTGCTATATTTACATAAAAATGTGGATACACATAAATTTGTAAATAAAAGCTTTAAAGTTATTTGAGCTTTCTTTTCGAAATATTGTATTAGTTGTTGGAATTTCTCTTTTAAAGAAAACAAATAATAAAAATAATAACAAATGAACTTTTAATAAGCTTTAATAATTTTTTTTAAATTTTTTGTTAAAAGATATTACCTAAACAAACTAATGGTGATGCAATCTCTTAACTCTTAACGCCTTCGACCCCAAGGGCAATTTATCATGTCACATACAAATATTTCTAGTTTGTAAAAAGCTTTGAGTCTAATTAACACGAAACAGGAATAAAACGGGATTTAGACATAATTTTTGTTCATTAAAATTCTAAGTTGATGTTGTTGCTGGCCAAGTCTCTAGATAATTTAATAAAAATGATAATAATGACGCCATATTGTCACATTAAAAACAATTTAACATCATTTTAAGGCCACAATGAAGAGAACTGCAAATTCCACCGCAACAGCAGCATTAACATTAACCTGTACCCTGGCAATTGGAAATTATTACAATTTCTGAATACAACTGAATATGTTCATTGCAATTCCTGTTCAGTTTCCTTAAAACCGTGTAAAATTGTTAATTTTTTTTCTTTATACCTAGAAAAGATGAGTCTTTTTCTTAATTTTAAATTGCCGCAGATGGAAAAGAAGTTGGGTGGAATCTATGCAACAGTACATTCATTAACAATATTATTTGTAAAAAAAAATCATAGAGTTTTATAAAGAATTTATAATGTGGCGGTATTTGTGTAATTACTGGCGCCATAATATGTGTTGTGTAATGCCACCACCTTAAACAAACCAGCAATGTTTTTTGTGAAAAAACACAAAAGTAAAACAACAGTTGCATGTTTTGGCAATATAATACCTCAAATATTTTGAATACTTTTGCATTCCCAAATGGAAAAAATCCAAAATAACATTACCATAGGTTTTTGTACGGTTTTTTTTGTGAATACCTGCTGTAGGAAAGTTTAAAAGTCGATAACTGTTGTTCTTCTATTAAGTTTCATAGTTTCTGTTAACAAATGTTGCATATTTAATGTGGAGGTTGTTAACTGTTGCAAACATTTCCTTCCTCATGTCAAATGCGTTGCAATTCTAAAATGCTTTTTTCGTAAAAACGCTAATTTTTTTTAAAGTAAAAGAAGAAAAGTATTTATTAAATAAAAAAGAACTTGCCAAATTTTTTTTTTTTAATAAAAAAATTATTTAAAAATTTTTAAAAAAGCTTTATAATCAAAAATTTTTTTCCAAAAAAGTAAAAGCTTTAAACTTTCTGCGCATGTTGGATCGGTGACGTCACGCAAAATGCTTTTCAAATGAGTTATAGCTTAAAGCTCATGCTTACTGTTTTCCAACTGGCTTATAATTTTGAGCTTTTAAGGTAATGTGCTTGAGTTTACAATTCTTGGGCTTTTTCTGTTATATTTTTGCTGTTTTTTGTTCTAAGCTTTCGATTGAAGTGTTGCTTACGAACACGAAAAACATACATTTTGTGTTAATAATTGTACCGTAGAGATGGAATATCTACGTCATCTAACTGGGAATAAGCTTTAAGATGTCATCAATATTACGTCAGAGCTTAAGCCATTTTAATCTTAAAAAGAGCTTTTACAGAATGATTCAAGCTAAACATTAACGAGCTTTTTTAAAAGTTTGATACTAAAATTTTATACACCATTTGCATTTTGCTTTTTAAGTCAAATTTGAAAAAAGCTTTTCAAAACTTTTATTGGCAAAGGCAAAAAAAAATTTAACCCATTTTGATATGCTTAAAAAAGGCTGTTTAAGATAAAATATTTGTTGTTTTTAAAGCTTTTTCCGCTAGCTTTTTCTAAAGCTTTTAAAAAGTTTTTATTAATTTTTTAGCGTTATTTTAAAAGCTTTTCAAGCCGCCAAGGGAAAATATTTTTTAAAGCTTTTTGAATTCCTATCCCAAAAGCTTAAAAAAAGTTCTATTTTGTAAACTTTTAAACAGCTTTAACTTTATATTTTGAAAATGTGTTTTTATTTTTAAATGTCTTTAATTTTAAGTCGAATCTTAAAAGTTTATTATTTTAATTTAATATTATCTAACCCACCATCTTCTTAACTCGTAAAATGTTTAAATAGAATTGTGCAAAACTTATTTTTAATTGTTAAACAACTGCAAAATATTTTACCTTTAATGACTCTCTAACCCTTTCAACCATTAACTCTCCATCAACTAAACATTTTGGCTGCTGCTGGCCAAAGTGTGTGTTTCAAAGGCAATTAAACGGAAAAAATGTTTTTAATTCTCGCATGTGTGTTGTTAAACTTTTTCAGAAAAAAAAATTAAAAGTCCAGCTGTCTTTACTAAGTTTTTATGTAAAGTGGAGCAGAGTGCAGCAGGAGGCAGCCATTTAGTGTAAGAAACCACCAACTGTTTTAATGACTTTTTGTGTTTTCAACAAGTTTTCCAGTGAAATTTGATGCGTGCAAATGAAATAAAAAATGACATTATTCTTGTTATAAACATTTGGAGTGTTTTTTTGTAATTCAATTTAAATTTTTTTAATACTTTAGGTGCTCGAGTTGGAGCTCTTTTAGTGTATTTTGCTTTAAAGATTTAATTGTTGTCTTTTTTTTTGATTTTGCGATTAAAAGTTTAAAAACACGTTTTTTAAAACTAATTTGACTTAAGAACCCTTATGTGTATATGTGTTTGTATGTTTTTGTTAGAAAAGATACGTTATCATTGCTTTAGACAAATTTATTTAATCAAGCATGATGATGGCTGTTCAAGCAATTTGCTTAAAAGGATTATCGAGATAAATATTGCAATTTTTTTATTCAGTTGAATGTAAAGGACTTTTATCAAAGACCAATCGAAATGAAGAATAAAAAAAATAATTCGATTAAATGAATTTTTTATTAAGTTTTAAATATTGTGAATGTCAACAAATTTCTTTAATTTTGGGATCAACAACGATTCGAACCATGGGCCATTTGATTGCAAGGCGTACGCTCTATCCACTCAGCCAACAAGACACTCTATTTTTATAAAGTGTTAAACTAAGTTTTATTTCCTTACCTCCACATTCAAAAATTCAACTCCAGAAACTGAACTTGAGGTGAGCTTTGCAAAAGCAATGTCAAAAAAAACTTTAAGTAAAATTAAAGCTTTTTTTTAAACAATTAGTAAACAAACACCTTTGTTGGAATTTACTTTTCAAAAGCAATGAAAATTTTAATTAAGACAATTAAGCTTTTAATTAAAAATACAATAATTTTTATTTATGAGTTTAATAAAAAAAATTAAAAATAGTTTTTTCTGGGGTTTCCAACATTGTTTGAGTTTGTAATGTATTTGTTGTAAAAATTTTCTTTTTGTTGTCGTTTAAATAAGCAAAATTTTCATCTAAAATAAACAATGATGATGATGATGATGATGTTGCTCTGATGCTGCTTAAAAAACATTTATATTCTGTCTTTTTATTTTTCTTGAAATCGCATGAATGGCAGGAGCATATGAGGCATGCAACACACAATTAAACAAACATACACACATTATGTATTTTTAGATTATTTTAAGTAGACTGTATGTATGTAAGTGTGTGTGTTTTCTGTTTAGTTATGTCATTGTCGTGATGCCATTAAATGTGTCCATTACCATTTTTATGAGCTTTAAAGCCATTGACATTGTGACTTGTTTATAAAGCTGCCTGATTTTTTTTTTCTTCTTCTTTTGCTTTTTCCTTTTGCTGTTGCTGCTGCTACTTTACGCTGTAATTCTCTTGTTTGTTACTATTGCATGCGGTGATTGTATTGCTACCGATCTATAGAATAGTTTTTTTCTTTTGTTGTTGCAATTGTTGTTTGGATGGTTTTTTTACTTTTATGGGGGTTAGGAACCTTGTTATTGAATAGAAATAAGAAAAAAAGATCCATTTTTATGTTTTTGTCATGAAATTGATTGTTTAGAGATCGATAACGACAAAACAACATACAGCAGCAAGTACTTGCAGAAAAAGCCCTTAAAGAACTCAACATACAAAATCAAAATTTCTAAACACAAAATTGTAGTTTTTTAAAAGTGGAAATAGCTTCAATTTTCAGTATATCGGAAATAGTTAAAGTTGAATTGGCTGGTATCCAAAATCCCACATAGACTTTAATAAGTTAAATATTTTAATCTAAGACAGCTTCAACCTTAAAAGTTTCTTTAAATTTTTAAGAAAAAATCTTCTACATTATTTGTAAATTACTAACCAGTAGAAAAGCTTATTCATACAGCTTCATAAGGAAGCTTTTGTGATTAACCGAATGTAAAATAAAATTTTGAGAATATAGTACGTCATCTGTCGTTATTTTTAACTGACGGATAAGTAGAAAAACAGGGAGCAAATTACAAGACTCGATTTGAATCGGAATTTTAAAATTATTGTTATAATTCCTATATTAAAAGTACTGACAACTAAATCGATCGAGTAGAATTTCGATTCGAATCTAATGCTGTAATTTGCCCACAGGTGTTATATGCAGGGTGTACATTCAGTACTTCTCCATCAACGCAACGTACTAAAGTTCAGCAACTTTTAACCTATGGACGTCGAAAAGTTTTACAGCTACCACCTGATTTGTATGTTATTTTTTTTTGGTTTTTATTAATTGACTGATTTTATATCTGTTTACGATTTCATATCCTTTTATGCCCATCCGCATGTTAATGCCAGTTAGAAACGCAGACGGATGAAGTACGACGGACTCGCTTTAATCCTTCATATCCTCTACAGAGCAAAAAAAACTTTTCCAAAGATTAATTATTTAAAGCTTATTTTTAATAATAAGATATAAAAAAGCTTTCACAGCTTTATTTAAAAAAAAAGCTTATTGGATTAGAGCATGCATATCAAATTTTAAAAAATATATTTTTAGAAAAACCTCTTGCCTAATTTTTTTTTTTGTATGATAGCTCAAAAAAGCTTTGGAAAAGTTTTTAATTGCTTTCAGAAAGCTTTTCATCAAGGCTTTTTCCATGTCAAACTTCCAAGAAAGCTTTCGTAACATTCAAAATTTTTGTAAAAATTGAAAACTTGTGTGTGCACACGAAAGGTTTTGGACAAGCTTTAAAGCTACAATTCCTAAATATACGTCTTGACGTGACAAATGCATGGGTTGACATACATATGTCAAAGTCCAAACTGAAAAAATCCGGTATTTTTATACCGATTTATTTTTATACTGAATTTAACATTTGTCAAGACATGGACTTGTCTCTCCCAGACGTACATACATCAACAAAAAATTTAAGTTTTTCGTGAAAGCAAGCAACCCTGCAATCGAAAGCTTTAATTAAAAAAAAAAAAACAACAACAACATAACAGAAAAAGTACAAAATGATAAATTTAAGCTAATAAACTTAAAACCTAAAATTTATCAACCAAAAGGAAAATACTTTGCGTGACGTCACCGATCCAACAAGCGTAGGGTGACCATTCGCATTTCATTCGATGTACAAATTAAAAATTTTTGTACTGAAATGTATTGATTTTATTAAAAAAAAAGTACAGATTGTACTGATTTTGATGTTTTAAATAATTTTCACCCAAAAATTTGTTAAATTAGATCAAAGCTAGTTAATTAATAAAGAAAGTGTACAAAATTATTTTTTTCTTTCAAATTTAGCTCTCCGAATCCAATATCGACCTGCAAACTGTTCTTTAACTACAAGAGTACAAAGACAACTAGACGGACGGGCAGACATGCTTTAACCGACTCAGAAAATGATTTTACTTCAATCGCAATAACTGAAGTTCGTTCTAAGAATATTAAATTAAAAAGCGTACTGATTTTGACCTAGAAATAAATTGTGGCCCTAAGCATGCGCAAAAAGTTTTACTTTTGACCAAAGATTACGCCAAGAAAAAAAATTTGAACTTTCTGCGCATGTTAGAACGGTGTTGTAAACCAAATTGCCGTTCTATTAAGGGAATAATTTTGAGCCTTAAAGTGTATGTGCTTGTGTTTATCATTCTAGTGCTTTTTCTTCAACGTAATTTTTGTTTTTTTGTGAGAAAGCATTCGATTGTAGCTCACTATCACGAAAAACATAAATTTTTTGTTAAGAGATATGTCAACCGTAAAGATGAAATGAGAAAACATGCGCGTGCCGTAATCTTTCTTCTGTTATTCTTGAATAGTAGACCATGGATTCATAATGCGCAAAAAGCTTTACTTTTGCTTTTCTTGGCATAATCTTTAGTTTTATCATTCTTGGATTAACATCTCTTTAGAAGTTTTCTATGTTATCTTGTGCTCAGAAAACTTTTGTAGCTTTTTATTAGGCTTTCAAAAGCTTATTTCTACAAAAGCTTTTTAACAGTCTAGTTTTTTTAAGGCATAAGTTCGAATTTAAAAGCTTTTCGAATATTTTTTATATCACTTTTTTTACCATTTATGTATATGGTAAAGATCCTTCAGCTCTTTTACGCTTCGTTAAGTCGGTAAAATATAAAATAATAATCCAAAAAATTGTTCTTTAAAGTTGTTTTGTCGCAAAATATTTTTTATTTCTTAAAAGCTTTTAATTAATTTATAAAAAATTTATTTAAATACATATTAGAAAAAAATATCTTTAATGTGTTGTTGTCCTTTTAATTCTTACAAATTTTTTGGTCTTTGTTTTGGCACTTTTTTTCATGTTTAACACAGGAACTTATTCCCGCAATGAAATATGATCATTTCAAAAACACCAGCTGTTGTAAAAATTCCCTAAAATTTCCATTTTTTTTTTCATTCATTAAAAATAAACGCAATTCTAAGCTTTTGCTTTGAACCCACGCCAGGACTTTGATAGCAAGACAGGGTGTGTAAAAAACAAGCCCTTTTAAAGTCATTAAAAAGACAAAGAAAGTCAAAGGTGTTGCTAATTTTTGGGTATTTTATAATAATTTTTTTCCAAATAACTTTAAGGCCTTTAACTTTATGAAAATACCAAAGAAACCATGTGTGTGGCTTTTGTTTATTAACAACTAAATTAGTTTCTTTAGGGCCCTTAAAAAAATTTTATTTTTTTGTATTAAAAAGGAACCAAAATTTGTTTTTATGGCAAATTTTTTTTTTAATTTTAATTTTAAGCAAATCACACGTCTTAGATTACAGGTTGAGTTCGTTTCTGCTCCTCCCATGTTAGAACTTTTCATATTAACCTTCATATATTTTTGTTTGCAGTTTTTTTCATTTGCCAGCGCAGTTGTTTTGTCTTAACTTGTTTTAAGGTTTGGTTGCTCAAACTTATTTAATTGGACCACCAACATGGTTGGGGGCTTTTTTTTATTGGATAATTAAATTTGAAACCTTTTTTGAAAGAACTTTTTTTGTTTTTTTTTTGAGACTTTAGTTAAGGTGTTTTAAAACATAGAAACAACTGCAAATGATTTGAGAATTATTGTTTCTTAGAATTATTGGAACTGTGTGCAAAAATAAAATAAGGAAGTAAACAAGGTCAAAAGCAAATTAATAATTTTATTTGTAAATTCATAATTTATTTTATTTTTTTTATAATATTTTTGAACAATTTATTACTTTTAGGCGTTTTTTTCCAAGTTCTTAAATGATATTTTTTTCTATAAAACATTAGTTTTTCTTTAAAAGCTTTACTCCAACAAAACCCCAGTTAACCACTGCTTTGGTAAAACTCAAGTACCTTCCATCAAAACCTACACACGTAACGACAGTCTCCTGCATGGTATTTAAATAACCTCACATAGACTATCACTGAAACTTAATCAGGGTCTGCGAAAGAATTATCATGCGTAACGCTTCAGTATTTGTTATTCTTTTTAATTGCACATAGAACAACAAGTTGATGCCAAATCGTCGTATCCGATTCGAATCAAAATTGAAAAATTTTTACAGATATTCCTTTATTAAAAGCTTTGACAACTCGATCAATCGAGCTAAATTTGGATTCAAATCGAATGCGTCGAGTAGGCCCCTGATATCTAGTCATAATACTAAAGGGCTTAGATATACAGTACAGTGCAATTTAAAGGCCATTGATGTAGAAGTTATATATTATCTAAAAAGTTAGAAGATAAGTAAATCATTTTTAACTTGGTCTTTGCAATATAAAATTTTTACATAAAATTATTTAAGAGTTAAATTTATTAAAGAAGTTAATCAAGAAAATACTACTTTGGCGTATTCAGAGTTGTAATTTTTTTTAAGAAAAACAGGCAAGCCGGCCTTAAAAAAAATACTTGGCCTTAAGTATCAAATAATTAATTACAAAAATTCAGTCTAACGAAGTGGGTATGAACGCAGACAAAACTGAAATTTTTTACTCCGTCAAGCCTTGCCTTTTTGATATGGAAATTATGATATCCGAGAGGTTTAAGTATTCCGAAGTAGTCCCAGATCGCAAAATGAATTAAGAGTATCACTTGTAAAAAGAGCAGTAAAAACTCACCGATATTGGGTGCTATGTAGAAGGGCTCCATTAAGGGTCCAGTCAAAAGAAGGCACACTTGTCAAATAAAAACGTACATCAATAGAGGAGAAGCCTGTAAAAGGCCCCAAGTTTACTTTGCCTTGAAAAAAGCGAGTTTATAAAAGCACTTCAACGTGGGCATTGGAGACGATTTCAGATATTCAGCCTATTGAAACGTTTGGGCTATGAGCGGTATTTGCTGCAAAATGCCTACAGACAACAAAAAAATATATTGATGGGGGCTATAAATCTAACCATTGTTACAGTTTGGGGAGACTGCAGATTTATACAAGCATAGTAGAACTGTCCACACGTTAACTTCAAGTGAAGGCCAAGGCTATCTGTAACGCACTGGTACCAGATTGACAGTCTTAATTGGACGGGTCCCTGAAGCAGACGCAAAAAGAAACATGTTGTTACTTTAAAGACTGTAGGTTGTAGAGTAGAACGGGACTGGGCTTCCTTGTTGAAAACCCGAAGGCCAAAATCTACTTCCGCATTCCAGACAACAATACAAACCTGCAAGCAGAAATAAAAGCAAAAGCGGAAAGTTTGCCCTGGCTCAGGGCACAGTCTGGTCCAACAAAGGTGAATATCTGTGCGGCATACAAAGAGTCCATAGGAACGCTAATGCAAAGCAAGAAGAAGAAGAAGATAAATTAAAAAATAGGCGGAGGAAGATTGCCTGATAATCGAATATAAACTGAGGAATAAACTGGTAATTAAAATTAGAAAATGGCAGGTAGCTGACCTGAGAAATTCCACGTCTCTTCTTGCAAAAAAACTAAAAAAAAGGCTATAAACTGCTTCAAAGAGTACTCTGAAATAATAAATCAAATATCCTCTGAGGTGGCTTGAATTAGCGTAAGACAAGAAAAATTTGCAAGCTGAGAAACCCTGAGTTTGCTATTACTGATGTTTTAAGTCAGATGTTGTACCAGATGTGGTTCACTTAAAAAGTGTGAGATAGGAAATGCAATACCCTTACCCTGAACTATTCTTTTTCTTTTACTTTGAGCATTGAATAAGCCGATGAGTGACTTAACCGTATCCCCTGCAGGATTTGAAGCCTATTTTTTTAGGTTTCTTCCTTTTGACCTACCCATACCTTCAAAAATTTTAAATTTTTTCACAAATCGAATTCATATTATAAAAATCCATTTTAAACAAGTGCTCCAATTAAATTTTCTGCAATTTACCTTAAAAAGAAAAAAATAAAAAAACAACGAAATAAATATATTTTTAATCAAATTATTTCTTGGCTTTTAAAATGCACAGTACTGTATTTTAGCGTTTTTTTTTTTAAACAAACACTTAACGCCTGCGCTCTCGAATATAAGTGCTAAGTATGTAACAAAAAAGCCGATTAAAGTTTTTTCCAGGTTCTTACCATTCTGGGATGTCAGATTATTTTCTGATTTATAAATTTTATTGTCAACAACTCGAGGTGACAGATAACAAAAAGTGTTACAGATCACATTGTTCATTGTAAAACTAAAGGCAAACAATTATGGTTAATGCTGACTGACTGGTTTGTTAGTTGGTTCGTTGGTTGCTTGATTGGTTGCATATTATTACAAGAAGCCGTATGGTTTTTAGATTTTTTAAACAAACAGCACAAGACAAACATAAGTGTCATGTGTTGACAGCCTTAAAATACACAGACACATACACACGCATAGATAAAATTAAAGAAATGACAATAATAAAAATTAAATAAATAAATTAAATAAATAAATAAAATCTCAGCCAAAAGAAATAAAATTAAACAAAAAATATATGTATTTTGGTTACGAGTACAATTGATGTAGGGACAATGCAAGAGATAAGAGAGAAAGGACTTCTTGTAGTTAAAAAACGTGGAGTCTTATTTAAATTTGTTTACTTGTATGTATTTTAAAATGTAAACAATAAGACAAAGAACCTGAAAGTATTTTTATGAGAGTAAAAACGGCCTTAAGGCGAAGGTGTTTACATGTGTTAACTTATATTTCTAAGGGTTTGGATTTGTTTCTTAATTATTATTGTTGTTGTTTGTTTTAAAAGGTGTTGACAGGAGGTGGTTTTTAATACGACAATGGTTTAGTTGTTACAAGTTAAAGGCTTAATAAAGTGTTTAAAAATCTGGAGGTTGGCTTAGAAACGTTAAAAGTAAAATTTCATATAAAAAAATATATTTGGGGTATTCATAAGCTCCATCATAAGATCATAATGTCTTATTATAATTTAAATTCAATTGAACTATGACACATTCTTTCTATAAATTCTTCCTGTAAAAATTTCTTCCCTTTTAACATGTTTTTTTTATATAAAATTTCACGTTTTACTAGGACTTACATTTGAAAGGCAATAAAATAGAATTTTGTTAAAACATAACCTCAAACATATGTATGTATGCCACATCTGTAAAATGTCATTGACTAGGCTTTAAGGTTTTTAAGAAAATTCTTCGGCTTAATAGAAAAAGATAAGAAATTGAAAAAAAAATAATTTCAAGACAAATAATCACGCCATAATCATACAATTGAGCATAACTTTAAGCAGGAGCGGCCTTGTTTAGGGGATTAGTTCAATTAAAATAATTTTGTAAATCAATTTAATGCTTAAGTTCAATGTCATTAAAAAAATCAACAACCTACATTATAATAAGGTTTTCGTTTTGACATTTCTTACATCATGTAAACAACAATCAAGTAAAAAGCTATTATCGGTCAAGCCCAACCATTTAACACCCTACACCACAATTTTTCCTTTTTTTACGCAAGTACTTACATCTGTAAAAACTGCATGCGGACTAGGTTGACTTCCAGAAGAGGGTTTCATATGAACCCATGGCAATTTATAGACGTAAAGAAACTTTGTGAAACCATTTTTGTTTAAACAAGATTTTTTAAGTACCAATATCTTATCGCAATTTTCGCGGTTAAATTTAATTTCCGGGAGTTAGGCTAGTAGCAACCCGGGCTACATTTTGAACTGATAGTTCGAAATTTTAAGACGAACATTGTTCGAATAAAATTTGTCTTTCCCATAAGAATTTAATAGAGACCTCTAGGGACGCACAAGATATCCGGAAAAAAGGACATACGGCATATAATGGGCCCACCCACAAAATTGGTAGGAATACTATTTTTTTAAGTCTAGTTCGAGCATAATAATATCCTGAAACCAAAATTACTTATTGGGATTTCTGGTAGTAGAAATTCAAATTCAGCACTGCAAATGGTTGCATAAGGTCGTGAACATTCACACTTATGCCTTTAACATATCATGTAGGTATTTAGAGTTTTTCTGGGTGGAACCTTTTATAGTTTGTGAAATAATAAACCAATTATCATCAGCTATTTTAACTGAATGGTATCAAAATAACTTAAAAAGGCAACCTGATATTCAATCACAAAAATACATTGACACCTAGTGGACGGACGAACGGGCATGATTTAGTTGATTTAGTGATGCTGAGCCGATCGGTGTAACTGAAGCTGGAGCTAAGTCTATAGCTCGGTGTATAAAATTTACTTTAGTGGATATAATTCAAAAAAGAAAGGGCGTCCACTCTGAACTGCGTTGAAACCCACTGCTATCCGACACTTTTGTGTGGTACCACGGGAATCAATAATCATTTTTAGTCTTTGGGAGGAGGGTTAAACTCATTAATATTCGACTCATAGTAAGATTAACGTGAAATTACTACTCTCTCCATTGGTGCTTACGCAAATCATACCACATATTACTTTTTGGCACAAATGCTTAATATCCTTCCACGAACGTTTATTTGACTACCTCCCTGTTGCATTCTTTATCTTTTTTTAACCATTTTTCATACTTACAAATACATGTGTAATTCTTTTAGCCAATTTCTTTGCCACACTTGTTATTAAATTCCTAAGCATCATTATCAACAAACATCCAAACAAATACTTTTTTCAATATACACAGCAAAAATTCAACAAAGTAGGTATTGAAGTTTGCTTTGGCTACACTGTCAGAAACATTTAAAACAACAAAACAACATTTTAAGCGCCATTTTAATCATATAAAGTATGGCCACCTTACATATGCTCTTTAAAGCTTTCTTTATGAATGTTTTTGTTGTAATATTTATATTTATTTTTGTTTTTATTTATTTTTATACCCTTCACATAGTGATAGGGTATATATCACTTTGTCATTCCGTTTGTAATTTCTTTATTATTCACTTGCGACCCCATAAAGTATATATATTCTGGATCCTTATAGATAGGGAAGCCGATTTAGCGTTGTCCGTCTGTCCGTCTGTCCGTCTGTCCGTCTGTTGAAATCAAGTTTCCGGAGTCAAATAAAAAGATACAGACCAGTTAATGGTGTCAAACGATCACAAATATCCCGCTAACAATCGCTATTTAAAATCAGCAAAATCGGTTCACAATTGACCGAGATATAAGCGAAAACCCAGAGTAACCCATTTTTTTTAGGACAAAATCTGTGCATATATCCCTATATATCTCAGTAAGTATAGTACCTCTTGCCACAAAACTTGGCACGGATACTCCTAAAGAAGTGACCTAAATATTGAAAAATTTTTTTTCAGATAGGACCAGGGGAAGGGGTATTTTTCCTACAATTGCACAAATGTGGTGAAATATTTTATGCGCTATATCTCGTAAACTATAACAGCTATCGACTTAAAATGTTCTACAAAAAGTAATTGTACGCAAAGATCTACACTTTAAAGAAAAATTTTTTTGAGTGGGGGCAAAAAAAGGGGTAGCTCCCATACAAATCGACAATTGTTATAAAATATTCGATACGCTATATCTCGGAAACTATAACAGATATCGACTTAAAATGTTCTACAAAAAGTGATTATACGCAAAGATCTACACTATAAAGAAAAAATTTTTTGAGTGGGGGCAAAAAAAGGGGTAGCTCCCATACAAATCGACAATTGTTATAAAATATTCGATACGCTATATCTCGGAAACTATAACAGATATCGACTTAAAATGTTCTACAAAAAGTGATTGTACGCAAAGATCTACACTTTAAAAAAAAAATTTTTTGAGTGGGGGCAAAAAAAGGGGTAGCTCCCATACAAATCGACAATTGTTATAAAATATTCGATACGCTATATCTCGGAAACTATAACAGATATCGACTTAAAATGTTCTACAAAAAGTGATTGTACGCAAAGATCTACACTTTAAAGAAAAAATTTTTTGAGTGGGGGCAAAAAAAGGGGTAGCTCCCATACAAATCGACAATTGTTATAAAATATTCGATACGCTATATCTCGGAAACTATAACAGATATCGACTTAAAATGTTCTACAAAAAGTGATTGTACGCAAAGATCTACACTTTAAAGAAAAAATTTTTTGAGTGGGGGCAAAAAAAGGGGGAGCTCCCATACAAATCGACAATTTTTATAAAATATTTGATACGCTATATCTCGGAAACTATAACAGATATCGAAATGAAATGTCCTACAAAAAGTAATTGTACGCAAAGATCTACACTTTAAAGAAAAAATTTTTTGAGTGGGGGCAAAAAAAGGGGTAGCTCCCATACAAATCGACAATTGTTATAAAATATTCGATACGCTATATCTCGGAAACTATAACAGATATCGACTTAAAATGTTCTACAAAAAGTGATTGTACGCAAAGATCTACACTTTAAAGAAAAAATTTTTTGAGTGGGGGCAAAAAAAGGGGGAGCTCCCATACAAATCGACAATTTTTATAAAATATTTGATACGCTATATCTCGGAAACTATAACAGATATCGACTTAAAATGTTCTACAAAAAGTGATTGTACGCAAAGATCTACACTTTAAAGAAAAAATTTTTTGAGTGGGGGCAAAAAAAGGGGTAGCTCCCATACAAATCGACAATTGTTATAAAATATTCGATACGCTATATCTCGGAAACTATAACAGATATCGACTTAAAATGTTCTACAAAAAGTGATTGTACGCAAAGATCTACACTTTAAAGAAAAAATTTTTTGAGTGGGGGCAAAAAAAGGGGTAGCTCCTATACAAATCGACAATTGTTATAAAATATTCGATACGCTATATCTCGGAAACTATAAGAGATATCGACATCAAATGTTTGACAAAAAGTGATTGTACGCAAAGATCTACTTTTTAAAGAAAAAATTTTTTGAGTGGGGGCAAAAAAAGGGGTAGCTCCCATACAAATCGACAATTGTTGTGAAATATTCGATACGCTATATCTCGGAAACTATAACAGATATCGAAATGAAATGTTCTACGAAAAGTAATTGGGCAAGAAGGCCTACGCTTTAAAAAAAATCTTTTTGAGTGGGGGCAAAAAAAGGGGTAGCTCCCATACAAATTAACGATTTGTATGAAATTTTCGATACGCTATAACTCGGAAACTGTAACAGATATCGAAATCAAATGTTCTACAAAAAGTGATTGGACATCAAGGGCTACGCTCTGAAGAAAAAAATTTTCGGATGGTGGGTGAAGAAGGGGTAGCTCTCATACAAATTAACAATTTTTATAAAATTTTTGATACGCTACTTCTGGAAAACTATTACAGCTATCGACTTCGAATATTCTACAAAAAGTAATAATCAAATAATTCAAACATTTTGGAGAAAAAGTTGGAGAAGAGCAGCGGGACTAGAACATTTAATAAGTTTTATTAACCTTATAATATGAATAATGTCGAAAACTTTTAAAACTCTCGACCTCAAATCTTCTTCATCTATTTCTATTATTCATACGAACGTTAAAATTTTGTTATTTTTTCTATGAACTTTAAAACTCGCACAAGGTTTTTTATTATATTGTTTGCAGTACAAAATTACTCGGCTGGGTATATTTAAAGACCAATGTGAAGGGTATATAAGATTCGGCACAGCCGAATATAGCGCTCTTACTTGTTTTAAAGAGATTTTAAGAAGAAAACATGTAAACATACATACATACATACTCATACACTCTAAATAACGAGTACTTAGTCCTCGTGTACTTACACTTTGTAACAACTATTACGAAGTGTGACGATGTAAGGAATGTGTATTTGTTTGTTGTTTTGTTTTAGTAAAGGGAGTTCTGTTTTTATTATTGTTTTTGTTTGTTGCAAAATATACATCATTTGCTCAATAAATTGCATTTATTTTATGCATTTTTTACTCTCAAATTTAAGGTACATATTTATATGTATTTGCTCTTATTAAATTTTATTGGTTTTGTTTTGTTTAAATCCATAAAGAATTGTTTTTGTATCTTTTATTATTATTATTGGGATTTTTTTGCAAATGTGCCTTTTCCTTTCTATTCAAAATTTTTTTTTTATTTTTTAAAGGAGAATCGAAAAAATGTTGTTTAAGATATTGACAATATTGGCAGCTGAAAGCCTATAAACAGAGTTAGTTTGTGCGAAATAATATAGATTCTTGGTGAGGCAAAAAGGTAAAAAAGTTGTTGTTATAGTAAAATATACAGTGAAATGGTTTTTCCTTGAAAGCCCGTTACTAACAAATCGTAAAAGAAGAACATTAAGAAAAGGTCGTTTAATATTAAAAAACGGTTTACAATAATTTCAACATTTCATTTTTATTGTTTTAAAGCACGAACCGCGAATTTCATGCAAAAAAAGAAAAAAAAATAAAAACCCCGAAAATCATTATTATGTTTTGAATTTAATTTTATTTTTGGCAGACAAAATACTTATTTTTAAAATTTTTTTTAGATTCTGACTGTAATTTTCTAACACTTGCTTTTATTCTTTATTTTTAAAATAAGTTTGGAATTAGCTTTGAGTCCCACTGTGCCAACCATGTCTTTTATTGGCCGCACTGCCTGCTTTTACTTTTTCCTTACTAGTGAATAGAAAAAAATATATAAATTTTCTTATTTGTTTAAATTGTACATTTTTGTGCTTTGCCAACAAATCACACTTTTTGCTAAGGCAACAACAATGAGAAAATAACTTACATTCTACAGCTGCCGCATTGATTTGATCTTGGCTTTAAGAGCAATAGCAACAACAACAACTGCTAGATGGCTAAAGTTACTTACACAGCAGCAGGCAAACAGCTTCAATTTATAATATAAGCACCAGTAATGCTGCGCATTTTTTTGCAATTTTTCTTAGCTCTAATCTTAATCAATTGATAGCAATGAGCTGTAAAGTATTAAAACTAAGAAAGAATGGATTTTAAGTAGTTGTTGCTTATACTTAAACACACACACAACTTTGTATACACATGGAAAACTTTTAATGATTGCATGGCAAAAAACCCTAAACCATTGATGATGAGGATTAGTTTAGGCTTCAAACAGACAGCCCAACTAGCAGGGAAAGCCATTTAGAATAATAGAAGATAAAAATTCTTAAGCCGATTGCAATGAAATGTAACGAAACGCATAAATTGCATTTTGTCGATTTGTTGTCGTTTTCATAAATAAAAGTTTTTTTTTTACAAAAGCTGGGGGGTAAGAGGAAGAAGGAAAACAAAGATAAATGCTTTTAGAATTATTATTTGTAATTACATACAATTGGCATTTGTTTGCTGTTGGCTTAACATTACAGGTTTACTATTTCTAATGCAATACTTTGGTTCGCTGGCAACCAACTAGCAACTGCTCTTTAAAAACTTTACCTTCTCTTGCACAGTTGTGATCATATCATAAAGAGTTTTTTCTTCTTTCTATGACTGAAAAAGCGAATTTTCTTTATGGCTTAGATTGTTAGGCTTAAATTTATTATATGATATCAGTTCAAAAATAAATAAATATAAATTTAAGAAAAATCGATTTTTTTTTTCGTTTATTAGCTTTCATTTAAAGTTTGGTTCTTAAGTCTTTCGTTTTTTATATTATTTTTTGCTTCTTGATTTCATTTGTTATGCTGCTGCAACAGTTGCCTTTTACTTTAAAAAAAATCTTTGACTTTTATTAATGTGACTTTAAAGACGGAAGTGTTTACTTTCATGTTGTGATTTCAACTGTTAATTTGATAAAGAGAGAAATATGTTTTATTTATTGCAACATAACAAAACACAGAAATATATTTTGTTTTTTACAAAGCAGCCATAATGACCAATGAAAATGATTTAAAGAGTTTATAAAATGGAAAATAACTTAGTATATGGGTACTTATGAAAATGCTGCTGGTATAAAGCATTGTTTAGGAAGGAAAATAAAATAATATTTAAAGATTCTGGAATATTTTTAATAAAAATCGGGTTTTTTTCAAAAAATAATCTTCTGCAAGTCAAAGTTTCTATGGGAGAGCAGTAAAGACCCCTTGATTGAACCAATATACCTTGCGTTAAATAACTGTGTAAGTGATAGGACATAATTACTGAGTAAAATTAGTACCATGGGGAAATTACATTTATAAATCAACAGTTTCTGTCTTCCTTCTTTTAATTTTAAAGGCCTGTTTCGACAGAAATAGATTTAAAATAAAATGTCTAAAGTGATCTGTTTCGCTAGTCTTTCTAAAAATAACACAACTTCCAGAAAAGTACTTAAAAAAAAATATTATTTTCGTTACGCAATAATACTAAGGTGTTGAAATTTGATATCTAAAATCCACTTTTTACGCAAAAATATGGGTTTAACTTCATGCCATTCTCTTTAATTCTAAAAAAAATTTAAAATATCCAATACAAAACTTAAAAAAACAAGTTTCTTAGCAATTCTAAGCTTCCCTTTTTGTAATTGGCAGTGAAAACACTACATTATATTCATAACAGTACATTACATTACATTACATTACATTACATTACATTACATTACATTACATTACATTACATTACATTACATTACATTACATTACATTACATTACATTACATTACATTACATTACATTACATTACATTACATTACATTACATTACATTACATTAAATTACATTACATTACATTACATTACATTACATTACATTACATTACATTACATTACATTACATTACATTACATTACATTACATTACATTACATTACATTACATTACATTACATTACATTACATTACATTACATTACATTACATTACATTACATTACATTACATTACATTACATTACATTACATTACATTACATTACATTACATTACATTACATTACATTACATTACATTACATTACATTACATTACATTACATTACATTACATTACATTACATTACATTACATTACATTACATTACATTACATTACATTACATAACATTACATTACATTACATTACATTACATTACATTACATTACATTACATTACATTACATTACATTACATTACATTACATTACATTACATTACATTACATTACATTACATTACATTACATTACATTACATTACATTACATTACATTACATTACATTACATTACATTACATTACATTACATTACATTACATTACATTACATTACATTACATTACATTACATTACATTACATTACATTACATTACATTACATTACATTACATTACATTACATTACATTACATTACATTTCATTACATTACATTACATTTCATTACATTACATTACATTACATTACATTACATTACATTACATTACATTACATTACATTACATTACATTACATTACATTACATTACATTACATTACATTACATTACATTACATTACATTACATTACATTACATTACATTACATTACATTACATTACATTACATTACATTACATTACATTACATTACATTACATTACATTACATTACATTACATTACATTACATTACATTACATTACATTACATTACATTACATTACATTACATTACATTACATTACATTACATTACATTACATTACATAACATTACATTACATTACATTACATTACATTACATTACATTACATTACATTACATTACATTACAATAAACTATTTACAGCAAGTACTGACTTATTTTACAAATCAAAAATATGACAAATTTTTCTTTGACATCTGCACAATGGCCTACTTAAATAAAAACTTTCTTAATTATTAAAAATTTTTATAAATCTAAAATTAATTATTTTTATTTAATACACACATTGAAACTGTTAAATTTTAATTCATTTAAGTCATTGAAATAATTGCCATAATAAATAATATTTTTTTTAATTTCTTGTCTTTCTTTGCAGGTGAGTGAATTATTATGCCACAAATACATTTATTTATTCCAAAGATTCAAATGACACAAATTTTTAAAATTATGTAAGTTTTTTTTAAATAATATTATTTTCTAACAAAAACTAATGTTAAATGATTAATTTCTAATAACAACAATATATAACAAAAACCAACTTTCATTTTGAGTTTGTTTCATATTCATATGCACAAATATGTTTATAAATGAATTTTATTTCGTTGTCATTTTGCTTATAACAAGTACCATAATCAACAGCAACAAACACAAATTGTTTAAACAATATTAATAAAAATGTTTTATTGTGTTTCTTTGGTTTAAAACCAAGCCTGTTGTTATGTCAAATAACACGCAGCAACAGCAATAAACAAATGATTTACTGCACTTTAACAGCAGCAACAACAAAATATTTTTATTTTTTCAATTCGAAACTTCCGTTGCAAATTGAAAGCAATAAAAATATTTTTATTAATTTAATTATATACTTTTGCTAATTTTTTTTTAAGACATTTTATGATTAATAAACAATCGCAAGATTTTGTTAATTATTTTCTGATATTTTGAATTTAGATGCAGCACATCTTAAGGATTTAAGATTGTGACGAGTTCCTTTTTAATTTAATGTAAAAAAGAAAAATAAAACAAAGAAAATAAAAAATTAACGGTTTCAATGGACAAATAATTTTATAAGCCTGTACTTATGTGTAGTTAGAAGATTTACACGAGGAAGCTACTTCTATGAAATTTTTGTTTGTAGACAGAAAGTGTGAACCAAAGCCTACTTTTGCACACTTCTTGTCTAGAAACAAAAAATTTAATCTAAGAGAAAAATTTCATCGTGTAAGTCCAGTATTAATTTAAAAAAATAATCTGGAAAAAAATTTGTGTTGGCTTTGTACAAGTGTGCACTTACCTGGGGTTAAAGGTTCAATTATACTTGATATAACCATAGCCACAGAAAACAGCTGTTCGAACCAAACTTATGGGCAACACTGTATTTGTTTTAAAGAGACTTACCATTTTACGCCATAACCATAACCATAGAAACCAATTGAGTTTTGGATTTTATGGCAACGGTTATGGTTATGACGCTATGTTAAGTCACGTATAATTGAACCTCAAACCGACAATTTAAGGGAACAACATTCGGAAAGCTAAACTTCTTTCTTCGCAGTTTTTTTTTGCCCAAGATGGTTAAGTTTGGTCCTATATATAGGGTGGCCACCTGGTTCTTCATTTAGTGTACTGGTTTAACATTTGTGTACTGGGGGCAAATCACGGCTTTCGATTCGAATAAAAATTCTACTCGATCGATCGAGTGTTCATGCTTTTAATTTAGGAATTCTACTAAGATTTTTAAAGTTTCGATTCGAATCGAATGCCGTAATTTACCCCCTGATTTTTCAAGATCATTTAATATTTCAATTTCTTTTTCAGAATTTTGTTTAATTAAAGCAACTTTCTGAATTTTTTTTTAGCAGCAGAAAGTTTATTATTTGAATAATTTTAATCTAGTATCAAGTCTCTCTAAAAATATCAAAAAAAATTGTTTTTAAAATTTATTTTCCGAATCAAATATTTAAAAAAAACCGACAGGTTTTTTGAATACAACAACAACGGATGGGAGGACAGACGGGTTTAATTTTAATTAGTATAACTGAAGGTTATTTTAAGACTGTAAGCCCTAAAAAGCGTACTGAATTCAAACCGGAATTAAATCGCCACCCCACCTAATTATATAGCACTGGGCGAGGCTCTACTGAAAGCTTAACGTCTTCTTTTATAAATGTTGTAGAGTTTTGAATAAAACTGTGAAATAGAAGGAAAAAAGTTAGAAACTTAAAAAAAATATTTATTTTCTCAACGCATTGTAGGACTTATTAATGTTAGGGTTGTATATTTTCTCAAGGAAAAAATAATTTGATTGGCATATTTAAAAGAATTAGTAGGTAAATGAAGGCTTCAGTAAAAAATTTTTTAATCGAGGTAATTAAATGATTTAAAAATTTTTTTAATAAATATTGTAAAATTTATAAAAATCTTTTTGTTAAGTTTGAAAAAAAATGTATAAAGGCTTTCAAGTTGGTACTCATATAGTCATACCTGCCGTTAAACTCGAGAGAACCTTTTCCAGAAGCCCAACTCCTCAGAAAGGGATTCTGGTTCGTTTGGTATAATTGAAGGTAGGTCTGAGGATAACACTTTACACATAAAACCCTTACCACGGATAAGGTGTAACTATAAAAACGCTCAAATTAATGTCGCTGCCATTTTAAAAAAAATTTTAATTTTTAAAATTATAAAAAAATTTTTGCCAAAATGGTCAAATGGGTAACTCTATTGCCTTGCCCTCAGTTAAACTTTTAATTTCGAGAGACAATTTTTTAAAAGACCAACTCCTCTTTTACCTATACCTTAATTTACAAACCAATCTAATAAGTAATTTAAAAGTTATAACATATTTAATATTTAAATTTTTAAAACATTTTTAAACAGGATTTACAGTGTAATTTGATAATGATAGCTCTTTACTACTTATATTTAAAATAATTTTTATTTTGCACAAACTTAAAAAAATATTTAAATAAGAAAAAAAAGAAACTATTAAGATAATTAAAACGCCAAAACAAATTATTATTTTTATAAATCAAAAGTATTTTTTATTTATTTATTTTTTTTTAATTTTATATACAAATTTCACCTTCCACAAAATAATCTTTGAATTTATAGGTTCAACCCTTTTAACTGTCAGCTAATTAATAAATCTTGGTTAAATGCTTGCATAAATTCAGATTAACATGTTTAGTTTTTAAAATATAAATTTTATTTTACCACCTAAACAACTTTTGTTATAAATAATGTCTTTAAGTAGATTTAAGTATTTATTTAATAAAAGAAGGTGGCGGGAGTTTTAAAAACAAACCTGTCTTTAGTTTGGATTTTAAACGTCTTTTTGTTTCTTAATTTTTCTTAGTTTTTTCAACTAGTCAAAATTTATAACGTGAGAATATTAAAGTTTCAATATTAAATTAAACAAAACAGTTTTTTTAATTTATTTTAAAAAAATGTTAAAATTTTTGCTTAAATTAAGGTGACATTTTCAAACGTTTAAATCATTTAAATCGTTAAGTTGTTTCAAAACGTTTTAAATATTTTTAATTTGAAATTTAAATTAAGGGTGATTTATTTTATTTATCAGACACTTGAGACTTCTTTAATATTATAATTTGAATAAAATTTGCATAAGAAATCAAGGGGATTGAAAAAATCCTTCTAATTCTTTTTTAAAGAAAAATTAATTTAAACTAAAGTTATTTTATTTGAAATGCAAAAGTTGTTTTAGAAAAAGTTATAAATTTTTTTTTTACTTTTTATACCCTTCACATAGTGATAGGGTATATATCACTTTGTCATTCCGTTTGTAATTTCTTTATTATTCATTTGCGACCCCATAAAGTATATATATTCTGGATCCTTATAGATAGGGAAGTTGAAATAGCCATGTCCGTCTGTCCGTCTGTCTGTCTGTCTGTCTGTCTGTCTGTCTGTCTGTCTGTCCGTCTATTGAAATCAAGTTTCCGGAGTCAGATAAAAAGATACAGATCAGTAAATGGTGTCAAACGATTACAAATATCCCGCTAACAATCGCTATTGAAAATCAGCAAAATCGGTTCACTATTGACCGAGATATAAGCGTAAATCCAGAGTAACCCATTTTTTTTAGGACAAAATCCGTGCATATATCCCTATATATCTCAGTAAGTATAATCACTCTTGCCACAAAACTTGGCACGGATACTCCCAAAAAAGGAACCTAAATAATGGAAAAAGTTTTTTCAGCTAGGACCAGGGAAAGGGGTATTTTTCCTACAATTGCACAAATTTGGTGAAATATTTTATGCGCTATATCTCGTAAGCTATAACAGCTATCGACTTAAAATGTTCTACAAAAAATTAATGGACAAGAAGGCCTACGCTTTAAAGAAAAATTTTTTTGAGTGGGGGCAAAAAAATGGGTAGCTCCAATACAAATCGACAATTATTATAAAATATTCGATACGCTATATCTCGGAAACTATAACAGATATTGAAATGAAATGTTCTACAAAAAGTAATTGGGCAAGAAGGTCTACGCTATAAAGAAAAAATTTTTTGAGTGGGGGCGAAAGAAGGGGTAGCTCCCATACAAATCGACAATTATTATAAAATACTCGATACGCTATATCTCGGAAACTATAAAAGATATCGAAATAAAATGTTCTACAAAAAGTAATTGGGCAAGAAGGCCTACGCTTTAAAGAAAAAAATTTTCGGATAGGGGGTGAAGAAGGGGTATCTCCCATACAAATAAACAATTTTTATAAAATTTTCGATACGCTTCTTCTGGAAAACTATTACAGCTATCGACTTCGAATATTCTACAAAAAGTAATAATCAAATAATTTATACATTTTGGAAAATAAGTTGGAGAAGAGCAGCGGGACTAGAACATTTAATAAGTTTTATTAACCTTTAAATATGGATAATGTCGAAAACTTTTAAAACTCTCGACCTCAAATCTTCTTCATCTATTTCTATTATTCATACGAACGTTAAAATTTTGTTATTTTTTCTATGGGCTTTAAAACTCGCACAAGGTTTTTTATTATATTATTTGCAGTACAAAATTACTCGGCTGGGTATATTTAAAGACCAATGTGAAGGGTATATAAGATTCGGCACAGCCGAATATAGCGCTCTCACTTGTTTTAAATTTATTTCTATAAAAACTTATTTAAAAAAACTTAATTTTTATTATTTAAAAGCCTGTTTGACTTGATATTAACATTGCTAATCTTATGTTATTTTTTAAAACTTTTTTTGAGTTTTTTTTGTGATTGTGATAGTACAACAGTTGCCAAAAGAACATAAGCTTCTTGAAATTTTAGCAACTCACAAAAAACTTAAGAAAAAAAATTCACATAAGAAACCTATTATTTGTTTAATCACCTCCCACACTTTAATATCTTTTTTATAGATTTTTTTCAATACTTTTGAAATAGGTCAAAGTAGCTTTTAAATGCAAGTTTCATACTCTTAGTTGATAGAAAATATTTACAGTTTTTATTAACTACTTCTTAAACCTTTTAATATCGTTGTATTAAATCTATAATGATAATCACCCTGTTAAAAAGCAGGCTGTTAGACTCAAAACCTTAACCGAAAATATGTATTTAGAATTTATTTTCTATAAAAATTAAATAAAATAATTTTATGAGAAAAAAAACCTTTAAAACCTAATTTGTTAATTACCCTGTTGAAATATTTAACGAACTACAGGGTGTAGTTTACTTTCATCTTAAGAAATCCCTTTAAATTTTATAATTTTGCAAAGTAGCATTTAGACACTCAAACACTTATGTTCGAAAGAATAATTTGTCACAGCATTTAGGTCTCGATGTCGGAATTATATTTTATAACTCATGCCTTTGATTTAATAAATTTTCTAAATTTGGAGGCATCCAGTATCTTTAGATCTTGCTGAACCTAGTTATTCCAAAAGTCATTTGGTTGCCCTTTTTGCATTAGCCCTTGGTAGCTTCTTTGGATTGTGCCCTAAAGGCCAGAAAGTCTATTCGCTAAACATGTCCGAGCAAACGCAGTTTTGTTGTGTACGGTTGGCTGGGATTTTTTAATAAACGAAAACTATAAAAAGCAAACGAGTTGCCAGACTGTTAGTGGCTTGCGTTCTGCTCCGGCTGGGCGGTCCTGGGTTAGTTCTTGGCCAGCGGTTATTGTTATCAAAATTTATTTTAATAAAAATTTAAAAATAATAATTTTTGCTGCAAAAAAAAATCAAAAATAATTATAAAATAAAATAAAAATAAGAAACAAGTAAGATACAAGTAGGAGCGCTTTATTCGACTGTGCCGAATCTTATATACCCTTCACAAAGTGTAAGGGTTTTTACCCTATTTTTTCAAATTTTTTTATGAGGGCAGGAAAAGGGGCGTAAGTATGGTCTACTAATGTGTTTACAAGGAAAAATGAGTTGGGCTCAGTCCTACAGTTGACTTATCCAAAAGCACCCTGAAAGTTGTAAAGGGGGGGGGGGGCGGATTTATTACAATTCTCAAACTTTGTATGGGAGCCCGCTTAGGCGAGAGAGATAGGGGTAAGTAAATTCTAGCAATATGTTTGGGAGAAAAAATTTTAACGCTGATTTTGGGGAAGTAATGGGCGTATTTACATAATTTTTGTAAATTTTGTATGGCAACCCCTTTAGGTGATGGTGAAAAGGATAAGTATGTTCAAAGAATATGTTTGAGAGGAAAAACTAATGGCGGTCGATGGCACACTTTAATTCTTTAAGAGCGACTCTAGGGAAGTTATGGGCGTTTTTACATAATTTTTATTTAGGTGATGTGTTGAGGGGGTAAGTATTTTTAGGAATATATTTGTGAGGGAAAACTGATGGGGGTCTGTAATACAGTTTATTCCTTTAAGAGCGACTCCGAGGAAGTTGTAGAGGTTTTTACCCTAATTTTTTCAAACTTTGTACGGCAACCCTATTTAGGGTTGGAGAGTAAGTATGTTTCACGAAAATGTTTGGAAAAAAAGAAACAATTTGTATGGTAACCCTGTTAGTGGGCGGAGATAGGGTTTAGGTATGTTCCACGAAAATACTTGGTCTTACATTGCGACTCCAGCGCTGTAAAAAAGGTTTTAATATAATTTTAAAAAAATAAACACAGGTAGTCGTGATTGCTGGCTTATATCTCTGTCAGTTATCGGGCGATTTTGCTTAATTTCAACAGTAAACTTCTTGCAAGTATACCTGATGTTCCGATACCAAAAACAAGTCCGAAAAGTATCAAAGGGCCTTAGAAACTTAATTTCAACAGACTAAAGGACAGACGGACAGGTGGAAATTAAACACTTAATGGGGTCGCAAATGGATATTAAGGAAATTACACACAGAATGACAACTCATATATTCCGTTTTTACTAATGTGAAAAAAATTATAAAAATCAAAAAATATCTCTTTATAATTTTGTAAATTATATTTTTTTCCGGCTGGAAGGCTCACCTTGGAATCGTATTTCATCTTTAGATTTCCCTTTTCCGTTTTTGTGTTTCGTTATTGTTTTAATGCTTTTATGTACATCACCACGATTATGCAAGATATTTTACCCTGATACCAATTTATTATGCATGACCCAAATTTTAACCTTGCCAGCTCTTAAAATTTTTTTTTATTAATTTCTACTTCCGGTTCTTATTAAATTTATTTTTAAATCTTTATGATATTGAAAATCTCTTAATTTCACTTTTTTTGTTTATTTATATTTCTATTTAGTTAAATTGACTTCAATTTATTAATATTTGGACAATTGGTTTGGCATTGTGTGTGTCAAAATATTTTTGTTTACGTAATTGGATTTGATTTTATATTCTTTTTTTTTTTTTGTTCTATAAGTCTTTTTTAACAATAAAACCCTAAAGAAAAAAACAACCAATTAAACCAGAGCAATTTCTATTTCCCATTAAGCAATAAAACAATGCAAGAAACTCTTTTTTTAATTAAATTTTATAAACTGACCTTCACTTTTTATTAAAAGTAATTAATTGGTGGCGCCGAAAAAAATTTGTTTATTAAACAAATCAGTTTTTCTTTATTATTATTAATTTTATGGCTTTTTTATAGTTTAAAGTTTTTTCCCCATTTAAGAAATTTGCGTTATTGATTTTTGTGTTGAACTGTTTGCTTCTTTTAATTTTTTAGTTTTCTTTTAAAAATTTTAATAAACCTTAAGTTTTAGCTATTAGATCAATACAATAAATCTTCATTTAGTTTTTGTAAACACATTTTTGCAATTAAGGAGGCAATTTAAGTTATTTTAGTTTTTTTAACATAAAAATAGTTAATTTAGCAAATTTTCCAAAGTAATTTTAAATTTCTTTATGCAAAGATACTTTAAAATTATAAAATTTGCTATAACAATATGATCTTATTTCCTTTAAAACTCTAAAATAAAAACAATTAGTTTAATAAATTTTAACTTAACAAATAGTAAAAACAAGCTGAATCCTAATATTGTTGGCATCACTCTCTACGTGGCCATCACAATCTAATTTGCTTTCACTATCAAACTTGGCATTACTGGTTAAAATAATTACTGTAAAAACATGAAATGAAACAATTTTATTATTAACTACAACATGTTTTGTGTTTCAGTTACCGGCAACAAGTTTACAATACTATAAAGTTACACTATAATACGATCAATACAACATTACAAGGGGATTGTAAATTAAACAAATGTTTGAACTAAAACACAGTTTAGTACGAATTAAGACTGTTTACGTTTTGACTATGTTTGGTTAAATGCTGTCATATAAAATCCTAAATTTTTATTAAAGTAATATCTGTTTAATTGTTTGCCAGAAATTTTTGTTTAGTATGAATTAAGCACTAGATTTCTTAATGGAAAGCTTTTCCCTAACGCTGCGTCTACACGTAGCAATTTTTATTGTTGAACAGAAGCAAAAAGGTCGAGAGAATAACGAAGATTTCACATGTTATCCAAGTTTTTTTTATGTAATTAAACACTTAAATTGAGCTATAAATTAAATTAAAACACCTTAAAGACAGAAATACTAAACTGACAGCTTATTGCTTGGCAAAAATTGCCTAAGCAATTGCTGAGCAATCATTGTGCACATATTGGTCCAAAGACAATTTGCGTTCCACACGTCGTAATTTGTAATAAAGCAATCAAATTTGGCAATTGGCACAATAAATATTGCTACATGTAGACCCCAAGTAACGCAAATGTTAGCAATTATGGAATATTTTTCTTTCAGAGACACTCACACACTGATTGAGCCTTGAATGAGGGCTTGTGATAGCATGTGACTCAGTAGTAGAATGTTTGTCAAAAACCACCTAATAATGGTCGTAAAGGAACCCCAGGGGAAAGTGGGCTTTAATACTAACCCCCTCCCCAAATTTTTTTTCTTCTTAGAAACATTCTACGTTATTACAAAGTTGCTCCAAGCCAGGGATGGAAAAGTTTGTTTAAATATATTTTTTAATACTTTTTTTACTATCACCAATTTGCTTCCAAACCAGAGGGGGAAAAGTTTATATGCATCTAATTCTTAAATAGCTATTTTACAAATTTTTTATACAAATATATACACCAAGAAAATTATAACCGTAACTGACTGTAAATTATTTAAGAAGTATTTCATAAGGTTATTTTACAGTGAAGAAACAGTTAAGTTGTAGTGTAATAAACACAAAACTACGACAAACAACTAATTTTCATTTGGAGGTAACTTTTTTAGTTTTTAGTTAGTCTACTTATATAGTCAAACGACTATTATAAATAGACAACAACAAAACAACTTTTAACCTTGTTAATATTTTTCATAAAACTTTTGGTTTTACAGTAAAGTTGTACAAATCACAACACAATTAGCTATATGCTTTATTTATTTCGCCGTTTTGGCCTAAAAAAATAAAGTTAATAAACTTTGTTCTAACTAACAAAATATAAATTCCGTTTGCCTTTCTGGATAACATGTATGTCAGTAAAATAGATGAGGTTTTTAGCTAAAAATAATACTACTATTCAAAAAGGTCTGATAATGAAAATTATCCTAAATTGATTGCACCTAATTTTTTGTCTTCTTAAACATTAGAGAGTTATTAGTCTGGCTTCTTAAAGTTAGACACCTACCGATGTCGATACCTGCCAAAATAGCAATAATTTCAAAAAAGGGACACGTCTTAGCAGGCTTCTTAAATTATAAAAATTAAAGAATAAACAATTATATTTTCTCATATTCCGGCTGTTTTTAAAAGCAAACAAGAGCAAGTTTAAAACGTATTTAAGATAAAACAAAAATTTTACGTTTTTCATCCCTGCTTCTTACTTTGCAAATCTTGAGTTTTTGCAAAAATAATCTTTTTCCTAAAGTTCATGATCATTGTTTGGATTTTCTTTTATTACTTAAGTCTTTATAAAGATCATCATTGTCATCATTATTATCTTTGGCTGAAGCAGTCGAACAAGCTGCTCTAAACTCAACTTCATCTAAAACAGTCTTACAGTCGTAATAACTGTTGGCTCGTCCATTCACTTATATGCCGCACTAGTGACTAGCTCTGGCATCCGTTTTTTTTTTTCTGTATCACACAAAAGGCCGTTTTTAAACAAGTTCTAAATCTTTGTACACTTTGCAGTTTATATGCAACTCTTGCTGGTTGCTTTAGTCGTTGTTGTCTTTATTTTCTTGGCCAAATTCAACAAAATGTAGATTCTAGTTGCAGTCTCAGCTTAAAACACAATACAATTGGGAATTGCATCCCAGTTTAAACTGCTGAACATCTTTTAGTTGAAAAGCAGGGAGTCTTATTGAAATAAAATGCATTTTACCATGATTTCTACTAAATGCATGGCAGGAAGTTTTTCCGCCGTCCAGTCTCAATTCAAACATCTTTTTAAAAAGACGTCAGGTTTTTAAGTTGACGCGTGTTATAAAATAAAATAAAACATCAAAAGAAAATTCTTGGCAAAGCGAGAAAAAACGTTTAAAGTTTAAAATTTATTTAAACCTTTGAAAAAAATAATAATAAAGATAAATAAAAAATAATTAAAAATAACCTTAAAAAAATAATTTAAAATTAACGAGTTAATAGAACTTTCGAAATTCATAAAAAGTTTGAAAAAAATTACTTAAAGAAAAAACCAATAAAAATCTTCTTAACCCATGTTGCGTCAACGTTTAGCGGCCTTGAGTCTGAAAAAAGGTAAACAAAAAGTTTAATTTTTCAGTTAAAGAAAGTATTTAATGTAATCTTTGGTTAAACTTAAGATTTATAATAAATTTATAATTAAAACACAAGATATTATTTTAACTCCTACATTATTTTAATTTTAACAAAGATCGAAAAACTGTCCTTTAGTTTAAACAATGAATAGCAAAAACTACTTGAATTCAGTACTTTTTTGCAAAAAAATATATTTAAAATCATATAAACAGTAAATTATAAATTATTTTAAGTTTAAAACCCTTAAACTTTCGAAAACTGAAGTTAAACGTAGTTTAATTTTAGTTTAAGCTTTAATAAATGAATTCATTAATAAATTGAAAGTTAGTGTCTTAGACTAATATGCAGTAACATTTTTAACACTAAACTAATAACTTAATCAAAAAACCTTACTTTAAGTAAATACACAATCATTTTGTTCTCATTCTAAGCTTAAGAAAATCCAGGTTTAAACTTAAACTACAATTTATTATTATGCATAGATATAAAGAGACTCTACTGACTGAGTGACTAACTGACTGACGGCTTTATCAATTCACAACCCAATCGCTTTTTACTAGAAAATTTAAATTGAGAATCCTAATAGGTTTCCCAAATTAGGGCATCAACTTAAAAGAGATTTTTGAAAATTCTGACCTTAAGGGGTTAAAAATGGGCCAAATAGGGGAAATCGGTAAAATGATATTTCTTAAACTGTACACGATAGAAACAAAGCTTAAAAGTGTTTATTTTACTCAAAAATAAATCTTGTTACCTAAGGGGTGACAACGGGTAAAAATAATATTTTGGTCCTTTTAACCTTCATTTTGTAACTTTTAAGCCAATAGAGAGAGAAACAAAAAGTTGTATTCGGCAGGTTGAAACCTTTTGAACCTTAAACTCTATTTTTGTTTATTTTAGGTCTACGTTTTAAATTCTAAACCAATAAAAATGGAATCACAGTTCAATAGGTCTTGAAAAAAAATTAAATTATTTTTGGGTACTTATTTGAAATCTTTGATCTAAAAAAAGAGCAGTTTATGTTCAAATATAAATTTCTAAAAAAAAAAACAAAAAAAAACAGAACCCTAAGGGAGGAATTAAAGTTCGAAATTACATTTTGGTACTTTGGAAAAACTTTTCCTTTAAACAAGTTTTGGTATCTTTTTGGAAATTTCGGGTCCCATGGAGTTAAAAAAAGGGTAGAAATTATGAATTGGTACTTTTAAGATAATTTTTGTAACTCCTTTCACATGTTGATACTCTTTTCTGGAAAATAAAATTAAGAGGCTGACAAAGTTAAGTTGGATATTTTTTAAATTAATTTGAGACTGAGTCTAGAAAGGTAGTAAAGTCAAGGTTTTTTGTACCTTTTGCGCATTTTTAGTACTTGTTTTAAGTTTTTTTAAATTTTTATTTCAAAAAAATTTTATTAATGATATTAATGCCGTTTAGGGCGACTAAGTGGACAAAAAAGACCTCTTTTACATTTTGGTACTTTATTGCATTTGTTTTTGATTAAGGTTCTAGATATATAAAATTTAGATATTGGTTGAGATTGGAAATCGACAAAGTGGACAAAAAGTACTTGTTTATATATTTGTAATTTTTTGAGATTTTGATTTTAGAAACATGAACTTAAGGACTATTGAGATCGAAATTAAAGTAAGCGGACGAAAAGTACTTTTTTACATTTTTGTACCTTTTTGAGATTTTGATTTTAGAAATATGAAGTTAAAGACTATTGAGATAATTGAGATCGAAATTAAAGTAAGCGGGCGAAAAGTACTTTTTTACATTTTTGTACATTTTTGAGATTTCGACTTTAGAAAATTTGAACTTAAGGGCTATTAAGGAAATTGTGCCCGAAATTTAACTGATGGGACAAAAAGTACTTTTTCACATTTTTGGTACTTTTTTGCTACTTTTTGAGATTTTGATCATAGAAATATAAAATGAAGGACCATTAGGATAAGAAGTACTTTTTACATTTTTGGTATGCATATTCAGTTTTTTAGATTATGAGTTTACAAATATGAAATTAGGGAATATTGACATAGACTGGGATCGAAAGTCAGTAAATTGGTTGTTCATGTTTTTGGTACTTTTTTAAATTTATGAGAAAATAAATATAAAGTAAAACATACTTTTAAGCACCTTATTTAATTTTTCAATATTGCAAAGTTAGAGATGTAAAACTAAAGGTCACAATTTAAATTTTTAAACCTTAAGATCTCATAAATCTTGTTTTGAAAAAAATCTTTTGAATATATTTTTTACAAGAAAATATATTACATTTAAGTGCAGGTCCTACCTCAACAATTTAAAACAACAGGGTTGCCAGTGTTGTTGAAAATTAAAAAAAATTTACTCGTTTGAAGTACAAAGATGTCAGGCTCACTGAATAAAACCAACATTATCGATTTTAAACAGGAAAGGCCTAAACAATTTTAATTATGTGAAGTTTTATGATTGCTATAATTGTGGGCCAAATTATTCGGAAGCCGTTGATAATTTCAAAAAATTATGTTTGCATGGCTTAAAAATAAATTAGGATATAGCCTTCCCAAGCTATAATACAATCGATAAAGCAGCTTTATCAAAAATCGTGAGTTTAGAAAAAATAAAAAAAACTCATTTTTAGAATTTTAAATTTTGACTGGTTTTGTACTTAGGGGACCATAAGACATTAAAAAGTTATAGTGGTCGGCATAGACAATTTTGCTTGCTACATAGTGTTATGTGGTTCATGCTTATGACAGCAGGTTTTTTAAATAGGATTTAATTTTAAAGCTTGGTTTTTGTTTTAGTCATACCTGAAAAAATCTCTTCACAAGCCCGATAATAATTAATTTAAATATCAGCAAATTTTACTAAAAAAATTAACTTAAAAATATTTAGTCAAACTTTCTTATCCATGGCTTTTTTTTAAATTTATTGTATCAGTTATACCAAATCTGTTAAAACCTCAAAAACGCCTTAATCTCTTCTTAAGTAAATTTGTCCCCTAAAACCCCTTATCTGGCTGCACTGCTCTTAAGCAAGCTTTTTAGTGTTGCCAACACAACTGCTTACAACTGAAAAAAGGGTGCGTAGCTTATAAGCACTAAGTTTAAACTGGTATACAAAATTAGTTAAATAAAAAGCTATTAAAAGATTATTTTAAAATTTTGCTTGTGATTGAAACAACGTTCAAGTAGCTTAACTCAGTTTATAGTTTAAGCCATTGTGAAACTTTATGTGTAGGTGGCGTTAGTAGAGATACTGGTCATCAGCTGATACTTCTTAAATGTCAAAATTTTGTACAATATCTACCTTTTCTTGTTTTTTTTGCAATTTTGAGACCTTTTTGTATTAAAATTTTAACAAAAATTCTTTCTAAACTGCATTTACCTATAAAAGATCCAACTTGGCTTAAGCTTAAAAAAAAATATTTTTTTTTATAGAAATTTTTTCCCAAAAAAATCTATGTTAAAATTTAAATTTAATTTAACAATTATTTTACCTTAAAGCTTTTGTTTAGAAACAAAACATATTGATATTATTTATTATTCTTTAATACCTGTCACTTGTCTAATGATAAAAATCCCTCTTAACCTTTTGACCTCATTTTTTTTAATAGAAAATATTTATGCATGTTTTCCTAAAGCTTTAATTTAAAAAACAAAAATATTTCTAATCTTAAGTTGCGATCATCCCAAACATGTTTAATTAGTGCAAATTTATGCAGTTTTTTTTCCACAAGAAATTCTCCTCCTGCTTTTGTCTTTGAAATTTATTTTTACAAAAAAAAAAAAATAAAAATATAAATTATATTTTGATTTTTAAACTTAAGACCCCTTAAGGTTAAAATTATCTTTATGGGGCATGAAATATTTATCTGTTGAAAACTAAATACAATTTTTACAAGGACACAACAAAAACAACAACAAAATATGGGTTGTTAATTTGAACGTATGTATGGTATGAAGGAGGTAGCAGACAACAACAACAACAACAGTGACCATAAATACTTGCAAGCAAGTATGAAACAAAATTATCATTTAAATTCATAGCACACACTTGACCACAAAAGTAAGTCAAATAAATAAAAAAAAAACACCAATGACTCTTTTAAAGGCCTTAAACAAAAGAAAAAACAAAAAAGCTTTTACAAAGCAAGAAAAATGTAATTAAAAACATTTCAAAATTTAGTTTTTCTCAAATTTAAAACTTTTGGTTTTCAATTTTTCTGCTTTTTCAATATTAAATAACTAAAGGCCGTTAATTAAGTCTTTTTTTATTTGTTTTCACATGTGTCATAATACTTCTTTTGTTGGCGTAAATAATATGACTAAGAATTTTATGCATAAAAAAAACTAGTAATTTCAATTTTAGAAAAATAAAACTGGAGAAAAAAAATATATTCTTAACAACTTTATGCAGATAAAATATATGTATATTGATCACTTCAGTTAAGCAGAAAAAAATGACTAATGTTCGAATAAATTTTAAAGAGGTTTTTATTTAATAAAAAAAAATAATAATAAAAAATAAAATAAACCATGAAAAAGTCATAAATTTCTGGCAAAAATATTCTATTAAATATAAACAAAATCGGGTGGTCAATAACATTTCAATTTTTTTGTCAAGCATTGAAAGGTATGACAGTTTGCATGCAAGTTAAATGAGTAATTTAAGATTTGACATAAAAACTAAAGATCATAACAAGAAATAACCAAACAAAAATGTTTTTAAAAGCGATAGATTTTTTCATATTTAATATAAACTGGGGGTTAAGAGTTTTAGGTTTTGGACAAGCTAAAAATTTAAAAAAAATGAATTTTAATTTACAAAAAAATTTCAAAATCTTTAGTTTCATAAGATAAGATTTAAAGAATTCGCAATTTTTAAACGCTTCCAGACGATTTCAAAAAAAATTTCTTGGTGAATGTATGACTGGTGCCAGCCTAGAAAGGTTGGTTAAGCGAAGAAGAAAGGCCTTAAAAAACCTCAAATCCCGTAGGACATACCCAAAAGCCTGCTTGTTATATGCTAATTGCAATGAAAAAAATTGGAGGGGAAAGGTTTTCAGAAATTTAGTTTTGCTGGCGAATCCTCTGAATTTTTCTCATTTGACATCTCTTGAGTGAGCCACGTCTAGGTGAGGTTAGGTTAGGTTACGAAGGGTAGTGGCGAGTCCAAAAGCCCGCCACCTCCACTCGGAGGCCCTAAGGCTCATTGTGAATCCCTTCAGAAGAGTCGAGAAGAAAAGAAAAAAAACAGTAAGTTAAGCGATTCATAGGTAAGAAAAAGGATAAAGAAGCAAGAGTACCGTCCGCAAGATGTCTAAGAAAGTCAGTAGTCCTAGGCTCTGAATCACCTAGCTACCCAGCCAGCCAACCTCCTTAATGAAGCCTATGATGCTCTCCAGCCCACTGCCAGGGAATTCACCAAGTCCATCTTAGATGCGTCCTCCAAACCACCTCTGTCGGCGAATCTGCAGCCCAGGGCAGTGGCAGAAAGTGTTCCACCGTCTCTATCTCCTCCTCGTCCCCGCATACCCTGCAGAAATCTGGAAAACTCCTGTCCCATTTGTTTGTCCTGTATCTCACATCGCAGTGCCCTGTGAAAGTCCCAATAATGCGCCTCAGAAGCCCCCTGCTCTCCTTGAGCAGCAGGTCAGTGCCCATCCTGTCCAGCCTGGGCCATAAAAACCTGGAGATCTTGCAATCGGCCCTGTCCCTCCAGGTTTGGCCCAGAGCCACGTCCAGCAAAATATTAAATATAACATTTTATCGGTAGAATGCGTGCTTGCAATCCATTAAGTTCTAGAAAGACCTCATTTAGCAGGGACATACCACTTGATAGTTGTACCGTCTATAAAAACCCATACTTGAACTGTGACCCGGAGTACTGGAACCCACCTTCTGCCGAGAGGTATTTCATATGGTCATTCAACCTGCACTTGGAGACCTTACTAAGGTCATCTACTACAAATTATAACTGCTTAGAAATCTATCTTTAAGGAAAGATCAGGACATTCCATAAAAAAAGTTGAAAACCCACCTAATCCGCTATTGTATTCCCGTAATTTCGACAGTCTTATTTAGAATTTAATCTACCTTCGCCTTTATCTATCACTCACTGACTCATCAAGACTGACAACAATCCGATACTTCCTTTCAATAACTGCTTATCAGTTATTGCTACGCCGCATACTTATGTCCCGACTATGCCACCTGTTGTCAGCCACTTCAAGAAAGTGTCAAAAAATTCCACTACTACTACTAACCCCAAGCGGAATTCCGGCTGACTGTGCACAAGAGGTATGTGAAGAAGATCCCAAATTATCCTTTTTTTCTTTCCATTCATTACCACAGTTGCCCCTAAGCGTAGGGAAGCTAGACAGTGACATAAAAAAAATTTAATTGATTCTATGTCATCTCCGCATTGCCTGCAATCGCTGCTCTTCTCTACACCCCCATTTGAATGAATGAATTTTGTATATTTCAAAGACCAATTGGTGTACATAGCACCCTATTTATTTTGGGCTTCTTTAACCTCTGGATTTCCCTAGTTCTTTCTTTTTTGGGGTCGCTCTAAAGGGTTCTTTTCATTTTGCCAACTCTTTCAGTCTTCCACAGTTTCCTGTGAAAATTTTCCCCAATTCTTAACTCGGCCTTCCTTCCTCACGCTTTAAAAGCCAGATTATTCACCCGCAAACATTCAGTCATTTATATAATGCATACTTGGTAATGTTCTGAATAATCATTAACCACCCCCTGCGTCGCAAGACTAGATATGGTACTCTCAGACATTTTCTTGATGGATGTTGGAACTGTATGTTCCCTGAGACCGAACAAAAATGCTGTGACTAATTGGGCCTTGGGCTTTTATGATGGTGTATACTAAGAGAAGCGAAACTGTAGCTCGTTTTCTGGGGTTTTAACAAGGAGGCTCAATATCGGTTTTCTTTTTGTTAAGAGACATTTGGTTAGTAACGCTTTCCTTCTGCCGTTTGCCCCAGGGTCTCATTATCCCAATGTTCATTGTATTTCCCTGAAAGAAGAAATAGAAGAAAAAGTAGAAAAATTAATGCTTAATGGAAAGAAGAGTGAAAGCAAAGTATAGATAGAAAGAGGAAGGTAAAATAATAGAGGGTAAAAGGTGATAGGTGCCACCGGTTAGTCAGAATAGGCATTGGTATATCCTAGCATGTCACAGGAAAGCAGTCTGGTGATGTCGATAAATTATACACGAGAAGTTTTAAAAGGGACTATGTCGTCTTCATCAAAAGCCGGGAATCGCGAAAATATTTGTTCCATCGTTTCGGCTTTTCCTGTAGCCTCGCACAAGCAGAAGTCACTCGTGTTAGGTTGCCATTTGGTCAACAATGGCCTGATACTGTAGCGACTAATAAGAATACTGATTTAAAGTCTGGGAGTGCTGTACCCAAAACTTAGAGAGTTTTAGTTCTGCTCACAGATTTTTGGACACTCTGAAGCTTGCAACCTCAGCCTAGGATCTGTTTCCCTATTTCTTAAACGTTTCTCAATCCTCCCATGAAAATCACCTAGAGGGAGTAGAACCGAGGAAGTTACCATACTGACATTTATCGCAAATCGTCTTCGTTCCAAACCATTTGTAGCCCCGTTTCCGGGTATCTGAAAGTGTTCCGGAAACCAGCACAGTCTGATACTCCTAAATCCTTGACCACCCTCGATTTCTCTAAGTTTTAACTCAGTGCCCTTAGAGCTGCCTGGCTTTCAATATAGAGGGTGGGGCATCCCTTTTTAGTCCTGTAACATCAAATCTGCGGCTCCCATTATCCTAAATATCTCTGCTTGAAATACGCCTTAGTGGTCGCCAAGTTTGAATTACTCTGTAACTTTAAGTGATTCGCTGAAGACACATGCTTCAGTTTCTATCCCCATCTGTAACTTATCAGTGAATCAGATGTCATTAGAATAATCCTTCAATTGGAATGTGACCACACTCCCATATTAATCTTCCTGGAATAAGTATCTCTATATCCGGTGTAAAGTCCAGTTATTATGACAAGTAGTCAGACCATCTATTCCGCAGTTATTTAATCTTTTCCTGTTCAATAAGATTAACAATCGCGCCATATTTCTGATTCCCTTAAAGTATTCTTGACTACAGTGATTTTGACAAAAAGATCCAAGGTTTGGGATTTTGTCTGCGCCAGCCTATGGAGTGCTTTCGAAATCTTTTGTAGTAGAAATTAAAGCACTTCAATTATAAATTTAATTAAGTCAAATCATCTCTTGAGAAAAAGGAATTTAGGAAAAAACTTATGTCATAATTTTCTCTTTCCAACCCAAAATAAGAAGAATGTGTGCAAATGAAATTGACGTCCTCTAACTAAGCCTAAACAGTTTCGGCAACAAGTCAACCTCTATCCAAACCTCTCGTAAACACATACGAACATAAAACGGGAGATCGTCCTCACATTTTTTGTTCTCTACTGCCAAACACGTTTATGGTGCATTTTTTTCTAATTTTAAAAACTTTTTTGATAAATATTTTTCATAACGTTTTTCGTAAATAATCCTCCATTTTAAGAAGTTATTTCCTATAAATCTTTATTACTATCACATTTCAATTATTTATGATGCCTAACAAGACAAAACATTAATTCTTAAACACTTTTTGAACAAACAAGCACGATTTTTTTTTCTTCTTTGACATGACATGAGAGGGAAGGAACTAAGGCAGGTGGTTTGTTGCGAATAAAGTTGTATTTCCTTATCTTGGAGGCTTATTTTGGGTGAACAATGCAGCAACAACAACATTAAATTGATTTTTTTTTGGTTGAAACGAGCTTTTACAAACGTGCATGTACCGTAATTCTAAACTTATGTAATCTTTTGTATTTATTTTCTAACTGATTGCCTGCCTGCCGGACTGCCAAGTTTCAAGCGGGTAACAAACATGTAATCCCCCACTTCTTAAGCAGGTAATAAAGCAAGTTTTTGTTTCATTCTTTTGACTTCAAAAGATAGTGGTTCTTATTTTTATTGCGTTTTTTTTTTTTGCTGTGAATAATATTTTTTCTCTTGCTTTTTTTTGGTGGATTCTAATCTTAAATAGCAGCAGACATGTGTAATTTTCTAAAGACATTTGCCAGAGAAAAAACTAAATTTCATTTACAATTTCCTTTAAAAGCACTGGGATTTTAAATAGTCAGTCTGTTTGTCTGTTGCGTTTTGTTGCCATTTTATTTTCCAATTCGTAACGTAATCAAATGTACCGCAATATGCCAACGGTCGTTTGCGATGCCATGGTAATGGCAATAGTGGTACCAGACTTCTTAATAGGGATGATAGCGTGAGTATTAATATATAGCCAGTTTTCCACACAATCCTGGAGAACCTACATGAAGTAGTATTTACTAAGATCTTTGTGGATCTGACCACCAAATCAGAGTGTATTCCCCATTTGTTCTGTTCACAGTCAAATGGGTTTTTGCTTCACCATATCATTTGTCGTCTTATTCCCTTTAACAGTTTTGTGGCCCTGAGCTCAGTAAATAAGCACCTGTCACACGGCGTACAGCTACCTGATAGGAGCTTGCATGCTTTAGCGATCAAAGAGCAGGCAAGTTATGCCAAGATTGAACTAACAGCCACCTGACCACTTACATTTAAACATTTTTACCTGACAATTCTTAATTTAAGATGACAAGGCAAGATCAGTGGCTAATTTTGCTGCCCGAATCTCTGCCTGAAAGATCATGCATTCATCAGGAAGCTGAAAAGACTGTCTGATACTCAGTTCTAGACAGAAGACTGCAGTTTGCCCTTACTATCCCCTTTAGCCCTTTTCCGTCACGGACACATCCGCATGAAAGTTATAAAATTTATTGTCTAGCCTTGACAAAGTCACAATGGCCTTACTTGACTCCCTAATAAAGTTCAGTTTCGAGACCATTTAGTAGGTGCTATATTTTAAAACGCAACAATTCTGAACCCTCTGTCCTACCATTTCACCATTCAGCTCTGTTTAAAAAGGTTTTCCATTTGCCCCAAAGTGTCCTATGAGCTCGAAGGAAGCATCAATATATAAGAAGTGAGTGCATACGCTCCGATCAGTTAGTGGAAGAGATGGTCCTTTGTCACGCAATTGCCGTGATTGGCGTGTCGTGATAAACGTTTTGTTTAAATTTTGTATAAATTCATGCGTGCAAAGTTTTCAAATTTTTTCCTTAATCGAATTAGAGATTGTAAATCAGTCATTCCAAATCTTTAATATCCCATACTGTTGGTCTTCAATAGTAAGCAATTCACGTCAAGCCAATCACGGCAATTGCGTGACAAAAGCCCATCTCTTTTACTAACTGATCGCAGCGTATGCACTCATCATACTCGTGGTACTTGTTTAAGTGGCAATGGCACCATAATCTTCAACAACATCATGATCAGTCAGCCAGGCCTGCATCATTGTAATCACTTTATCTGCAACAAGCAACAGCAACAACAACAAAGAAAAAACTAAAGTTGCGTAAAAGATCAGTTGAGCAAACCAAAGAAACAGCGAAAAAAGTCTAAATAAAAGAGCTGGGGAGCTGCAGAGAGAAAAAAATTCTTAAACAGAGTTTTAGTTATTTTTGTTTGAATTTTTAAAAAAGTTTTTTTTAATCCCGACTTTTAAAAAGAATTTTAAACAAATTTAAATACTCGTATCCTGCATAATTAGAAAAAATAATTTCCACACACGTATTGACGGACTGGGCCAAACTTTGTACCATCTTATTCTTACAAAAATAACTTTGGTTTGCTGGTATTATTGACCTCTCTGTGCCCAGTTCTTCTAAAAATTTTAATCTCCACTCCCTTTCTTTCATTAACAAAAATCTGGTGTAAATGAATTTTCAACACCCAGCAGTTAATCAATTATAACGACTCTTTATTTCCTTCCTGATCTAGATTAAGAAATTTGTTGTTGCTTATATTGGCTCTTGCTAGTTTGAATAAATAAAAAAAAAGATACATTTTATTGCTCTCTTTTAACATTGCGTATGTGTATATGCATGTGTGTATGCATGTGTGTATTTGATATGCTGCAGTTTGCCTGCATAAACATGCTTCTTTGTTTATCTCGTTTTTTATTACGTGTTTTTCATGATTTTACCGTTTTAGAATGTATATTTGTTGTTTGTGTAACAAGTAGCATAATCGTTTATGGTTCTTTATGCAGTTTTTGTTTGTCTTCCAACAGTTGAAGTGTGTTTGCAAATTTTTTCTCTTCTAATAAAAAGTGCGTAATTTTTCTTGGGCTTAATTTTTTTCAATTAATGGCTGCTGTTACCGACAATTGTTATAAGGCAATTATGAAAATATTTAAAATTATTTTTTTTTAATTAAAAAGTAATAGAATTAATTAAATTAAATGTGGCAAAAAATACGAGGTCCGTTAAAGCAGTTTCACAAAAAATACAGTAACAAAAAGAATTTATAAAATGCATACATATGTACATGCATACTTAAAGGGACAAGTTTTTATTTAAATTGTACCTACAAAGTTTCCAAAAAATATATATGTACATACGTATGTATGTGCCTTTATATACAGATGCAAAAAAGGTGTTCTAATTTTTTTAAAATTTTATTAAAATCAGTGTTGTGAATTAAAGAAAATGTAAGGTGTATAAAAACGTATACATACTATGTATGTATTTAGGAATTAAACAAACAACAAAATCTTTTAAGGTGAGTTTTTAAAAACTAAAGGTTAATTTATACGTGACTCCACAGAAAACAGCTGTTCGAACCAAACTTATGGGCAACGCTGTATTTTATTATATGTGACTTGCCATTACGCCATAACCATAACCGTAGAAACCAGTTGAGTTTTGCTTTTTATGGCAACAGTTATGGTTATGGAGTTATGGTAAGTCACATATAATTGAACCTTAAGGCTCCACTGGTGGGAGCCCTGTATAACATGGCATTTAATGATGAAACAGAACTCAGCCACGAAGTTTTTTCATATGCCGTTATAAAATAAAACTTGTGCTATTCTGGCCAGCGTTGCCAGTTGGCTACATTTACTACATTTTATGTAATTTTTTGACTTTCCACGTAACATGTGAAATTTAAACGTATTACGCCTTATTTTTGTAACATTTTGTACTACTCATAGAGCAAGACATAATATTTGGTAATGGAGATATTTTGAAGTACTTAAAACGTTATTATTGGTAAGCTCTAAAGTGAGAGTTTGATACATCAAATACAATATTTTAAAAATTAAGTATAATGCGTTAAACACAACTGGGGCGAACGACGAATTTTTCGTTGTGAATATTCGTCTTAGAAAATAAAACACATTTGTGCATACGAAAATGCACACAAACAGTGCGTCGACTAAAATTCGTCATGCGCAAGGAATGCTGGCAACGCTGATTTTGACACAATTTATCTTATGCTCTCACTTTAAAAAAGAAATTTTCTCAACAATATTGCCACACTTTTATCAATTTCAAACATTTTGTAAACAAAACCACATGTTAAAGGGAAGAAAACTAAGAACATCAAAAAAATGCAGACGTCAAGGGTTTTACGTGATACCTGCCATCCTGGCAATAACTCACGATGCTCTCAACACTGGTGGATACAAAGCGTCCACCAGCGCCCCCGAATGACCTACCCGGCCACCCAGGTACCAATTCTCTGTCATGACTCTGTGTAGCCAAAACAGACCCCTTGGTGAGGAGTTGGGCTATCTAAACCCGAATTGCGTTTCTAGTTTTGATCAAAACAGATTCGCGCCGACAAGACAACTCTCCACACGCTTGTGAAACAGAACCCAACCTTAAGCAAGAAAGATTATGATTATCATGTCGCACCCAACGAATGCGACATCCAGCTCTGTTAGAAGGATCTTTTTCTCATTTAGACAAATAAATTACTCCACCATCATCAATGCTTCATAATCTTCTCACCGCCAGTCAGAACCGAGTCACGCGCATGCTTCAACATGCCAATGCCGGCCTTCTCATTATTTGCTACTACTTTGATCCTAGGGTCCCCAGCCGTAGCCAGTTTCCCTATTCGCCTACTTCTAAACACACTTACACCTTTTCAGCTATTAGCCTACTTCAACAGATGCTCATGTGCCTGGGTAGACCCGCAAAAACAGGACGGACCCCAGCATATCAATTTTCGTTCTCAGTTGTCCCGCTTGGGGATAACCACAGCCACCACGTAAACTCCCGAAGGAGACCTCACCATTAATCAGTTCATGCACTGGTAAGCGCATGGGGCCAACTGATTCCCGTGGTACCAGATAGGACTCTGGTCAGCCTCGGAAATCTACTTCCGTTTCATTCCTACCAATTTCTATTTTACACAGATGTACATGGCACAGCGCAACAAGGACAACCTGCCTTAAGCCAGACCAGCGAGTCACTGATTACACATTTACGCAAGACAGATTGTTTTCGTCTCAGCCATGTCTGTTAGCCTTTCAGTAATTAAACTGAAAGTTGCCCGGTTGATACCGCTAGGAGGTAGACTTAGGCAGTTGTGTTATACACTTATCAACCCAAAAAAAAAAAATGCAATTAAATTTAAAATCTTATAAGTTTATAAATGAATTTTTTAATATTGTTGAAAAATTAGTTAAAGAAGTATAACAAAGAGTCTATTAAAGGGCTCAACACCTGAATTGCATGGTGTAGTTAAAACAAAATTGGATACACTTAAGGAATTCTCAGTTTATTAAAAGGGTCTGACATAATATTATTTGTTAATCAGAATTCCGCTATATATTTTAAGTTTATTTGGATCATACAGATATATAGGTATGTAGGTTTCTAGCTTTTTAAAGTTAATTCAAGTTTTAAAAACGTTTAAAAATACAGTTGTCCTTAAAAAATTTGTTGGCCTCTCTTGCAAATACTTTATCAGCTAAAAAAAATAACTAAAAAATGTGGCAGCTCTAAAAAATGAAGATTTTAAAACTATATTTTGTGCTTAAAAATATTGTCATTTATTTTACATAAAGTTTTTTAATAAGTGGCAACCGTGTGTTAAATTTTAATTGACAAGCTGGCAGCTTAAATGTTTAACATTAAGGCTTTCCTAAATGTATTGAAAACGTTAAAATCATTTAATTTTCTTAAAAACTAGTTGGGTTTTCTGCATTCAACACATGCTCTACAAAAAAATAAAACAGTGTGGCAGCTCCTTAACTATTTTTAATAAATTTTTTGCGGCATTAAATATTTTAACAAATTGTACATTAAAATTTAAATGCTTTGTTCTCTTTGTTTTAAATATGGCAACTCTCTATGTCTATCTTGTTAATTATTTTGTCAACTGCTTTCTAAACTTTTTTTAAATTTCATTTTTAGGTTTTTACTAATAACTTTGTTATATGTACCTATTATCGTTCCTAAGCTTTTGTTATTTATGTCGTTATATCAAAAACTTAAAACTGGGTATTTTTTATTTTATTTTGTTGCATTTTTTTTCTTAATTTGGGTCATTGAAATTTCCTTACTCATAGTACAAATGGTACATACAAATTCCCAGAATATGAAAGCATACAAAATAAGCTTTTTTCTCTAATACCTACTCTGTTCACTGATAATTCCTTTAAAGAAATAAATTTTAACTTTTGATTGTTTGCAAATGTACAGTAATCAAATAGCAACAACAACAAAAATTGCATACAAGCAAATCTGAGTTTTGGAAAAACAGAAAAAAAATAGAAATAAAATAAATATAAAAAACCACAAATAACAAAAAAAAATTAAATTAACCCAGTAACAACAACGATAGCAAGCAACGACCCACATAAGAGAATTTATGAAGAACCTCAACAACAACAACTACTACTTTTGAAATACCCTGAAAAGTAGGATTCATCATTTGACTAGACAATAGCAATTACTGCATGGACAGATAGACAACTAACATTAATTTAAAACTTTTTTTGAAAAATTTCTTTAATCAGTGTTTGATTAAGTTGTGTGTTAATGTTGAGTTCCATTTAATAAAAGGTTTTCTTTTGAAGAGAAAATTTTCTCTGGACAAAAAATTCACTAAACCTACCATTTGCTTTTCTACTAAAGAAATTTTTATAAACGAATTTTCAAATAAACAGGCATGTTTTGAAAATCACTATTTTGTGAAATTGATTTGAAATCACAAGAATGCTGTTTTGCACACTTAATGTTTTTGAATTTTTGTGATTCTAAACCGGTCCGCTAAATGCCTGCTATTTGTACAGATGTTTATGTCAATTGGAATTACGTCTGCCAGGGCAAGTATTCCGCGAATTCTCAAACCTCCTCCTCAAAGTCAGGGGATGGAAGTAAACCCAACTCCGGGTTTTCTCAATGATAACCAGCCCTGTTCTTCCCTCCGCCCTAGAGTTATGTATTTGATAAAAGCCCACAAGAGTTCCGTGGCTATCTCTGTAAGCGCAGAACAGCTAGCCTTCTTGAAAAGTTAAAAAGGGTTTTCAAAAACCGCGAATAAAAGCCGCTATAAGAAGCTTAGTTAGAAGTAAACTTAGTTAAAATTGGACGATTTCACTTGCACAAATTTTGAGTAATTGGCAGAGAAGGAAAACTTAACAAAGACAATCACGCACCTACTTGGTTTATGCATCTACATCAGTGTTGCCACCAACGAAATGTTAAATTACACATGCCAAAATTACACATGAAATTTTTTGAAAAAAGCGTTTTTTGTGTGCGTTTTTTGAGTGGCCGGCCCCGAAGCGCCCGTTCTGCCGACAATATCGCCGCTGTTGGCGAGGATGTCGAGCTGTTGCCAAAAACGTCGACCAGATGCCATGCCTCGCACTTAGCCATCAGCCCATCAACCCTAAAGCGAATTTTGGTCAAGGACCTGCGCATGTTCCCGTACAAAGTCCAGTACGTGCATCAGCCGCTGCCTGTCGACCGCCTAAAGCGTCTAACCTACGCCCCAAACATCCTCAATCTCGAGGCCGAAGTGGACGATTTTTCGACCGAAATCATAATGAGCGATGAGGCTCATTTCCACCTCAGCGGGTACGTGAACAAGCAAATTTATCGAAAATCCATTGGTGATGCATGAGAAGCCATTACAGCCGCTCAAAGTGACTTCATAGTACGCTGTTCACGCTGGAGCAGCCATCCGGCCATTTTTTCGAGGACGCTGCTAGTCAAAGGACAACAGTAAACGATGCGCGACATAGGGCCATGTTAGCCGAGTTTTTCTGCCGCAATTGAATGAATTAGGACTGAAGGACGTGTAGGGTCCATCAGGACAAAGTAATGGCATACACTGCACGAGCCACAACCGATATTCTGAAGGCGGCGTTACCGGGTCGCCTCATTTCTCGTTTTAGCGATTTACATTGACCCGCAAGATCACCCGATTTAACCGTTCCAGACTTTTTTTGTGGGGTTTTTTGAAGTCCCGTGCTGTCGTAAACAAGCCCGAGAACCAGGAAGCCCTCAAGGACAATATTCAACACGAGTGCGAGGATCTGTCGCCCGAAGTTCTCGCCGAAGTAATGAAAAATGCCATAAAACGAGCACCTAAGGCAATCAATTGTGACCGCGCCCATTTGGTCAATATTATCTTCTCCATTTGACCAAACAGAATCCAAGTTTTTCATTTAGAAAAAAAATTAGAACCAAACAACATCGGATGACTTCTTTTAGCCCACCTTGTAGTTACAGCTAAGCTTTCCTTTTGCTTAACTTTTATTTTAAACAACCAAAAAATGCTGTTAGTTTGGTGGCATTTAAAGAAAAAGTAAACAAATTCCATTTGTAGTTTTCAAATATTTAAACCTTGTTTATATTAAAGCACCCCGTTCTCCCCCAAAATTTATAATTTAATTTCCCCAATTTCCCCCCAAAAAAATGATGGAATGTTATTTCTCTTATGAATGTTTTTCTTAAAGACTTTGTAATTCAAATAAGTTTGTCGTCTATTGAATTTTTTCCTAAACCGCCTTATAGTTAAAGAAGATTTATCAAGTACAATAAGACGAATGAAATGAAATGTTATGTTGGCCATCATAAAAGAGTTCAAAGTCGTGCTGCAAAGATTTATTTTTTTTTTTTTTTTTTTTGCTTAAGATCTAGGAAATCATTTTCCATTTTTCACATTTACCAACATCAACTTTTGTGGTTAAAAAAGTAAAAAAAAACCAAAACCTCCTTTTTACATTAACATGTAACAAGTTAAATGCAATAAAAGAAGGTCATGGACGTAGACTTTACTCTGCCAGACATGGCAGGCTAAAAAGGAAGACCAACTATATAAAGGGCTTTGGAAACTTAACAATGAGCTCGTAGCTGGTTACAGTTACTTTTTATATGCTTTTAAATAAATCGTGTGTAAATGAAAGATTTATTAGACCAAAAGAAAAAATTTAAATATGCCACATCAAATGATGTAGTTTTTTATTTTTATTTTTTGTCTCGTTTATAACTCCTTTGCAGGCAAATTTAATGCAACATTTTGCGGTTTTGCCAGCACACATTTAGACTTCATTTTGGTTTGGGGAAGAAAAAAAACTTTAAACAGAGATTCTTAATGCACCACATTTGCTTTTTAATATCTAAATAAAACTGTTTTTATATTTAAAAACGTTTGGCATTCACTTGATTATTTTTTTCAATAACCACGAAAAAGTGTGTTTTAAGTCAGTTACTTGCTTAATTTACATTTAACTGGCTGTTAGATAAACAGACAGACAGACAGACAGACAGACAGACAAATTTTAAAATTCAAATTTTTTCCAAAGCTTCATGCTTAACCAACTTTACCAGAACAGACACAATCAGCAAAATCCCTTAAGGCAAAGAGAAAGGTTAAACTTAGAAGAAAATCCTCCCAAAAATTATTTCTAATGAAACTTTAAAGATTTTATGGTAATTTTTTTTGTTTTCGGTTAAACATTACAAAGTAAATGAAAATTGATCATCTTATAACGGTTTAGTTAGAATTACAATTTGTACTCATTTACAATTTGTTTAAAAAGTAACACATCAATTATGGTCAACTTTTTAGTATTTGCGGAACCACTAATTTTGGTTAAACATTTGATAAATAAATATAAAATTTGTTTTGACAGCTGGAAAAAGTTTATTTACGTTCGATAAATGTAGATCGAAAGAGGAAGATTCTAAAGAACATCTTCAAGTTCTGCGGGGCATATACTAAGGCCAGTGATGGGATTGTTGTTCGCAAAAAAAAAAAAACACTGGAGGGAAAATTCACAAAAATTCGGTAATGCTGAAGAATTCCTTAAACGTGTCCGATTTCAAACCTTTTCAAATAAGCGCCATCTAGTATAATATAAGATTTAAATTTCTGGTCTCTGGCCTGAGTAAAAGCTGCTATCTCTTAACTAAGCAACCAGTATCCGAGGTGACTCATCAGCACGTTTATCAGCTTTCTCAACTCTTGCTATTTCTGGTCTTACCCTCATTTGGATTCTCGTTAATCTGCCAACGGATGCATAGTTTCACAGCGCCCTCTAGACAAGTTCTTCCTACTCCTTAAACTCGAGTTTTGTTGCAACGAGAGCTTTAATCGCCAGACTAGTCACACGTTTATTACCTACTACCCCACAAATTTTACAAAAACTCGGCAATGCGATCAAATTTGCCCAATCGGAGGTGACTCGTTTTCCATTTTGCCCCTCTCAAGTGAGCTCCATCAGACTGGCTTGTGCAAAAGCTACAATTTTTGATTTCCGCAACCCCTATCCAAGGTAACCCGTCAACAAAACTATGCCCTTTCTCAACTCCTGTTTCCTTAGTTTAAGAATTTTCCTAGTCTTGCCCTGGTCTTATCCTCTTTTCCCCATTCTGATTCTTATTATTCTACCAACGTTCGCATTGTTCCACAGTGCCCTGTAGACAAGTTCTTCCCACTTCTTAAACTTGGCTTTTGTTGCAACGAAAGCTTTAATCGCCAGACTATTCGCACGTTCTTAATTTATTCTACTCCGGAAAGTTTACAAAAACTCGATAATGCGGTCAAATTTGCTCAATCCGAGGTGACTTGTTTTCCATTACACCCCTCTCAAGTGAGCTTCATCAGACTGGCTTGTGCAAAAGCTACAATTGCTGATCTCCACAACCCCTATCCGAGGTAAACCGTCAACAGAACTATGACCTTTCCGAATTCCTGTTTCCTTAGTTTGAGGATTTTCCTAGTATTGCCCTCGTGTAGGGTCTTACCCTATTTTCCTCCTTCCTACTTCTTTAAACTCGGCTTTTGTTGTAAGGAAAGCCTAAGTCGCCGGACTATTCACATGTTAATTTCCTACTTCCCCGCAAAGTTTACAAAAACTGGCTATTGCGGTCAAATTTCCTCAACGTTTTCCATTTTACACCTCTCAAGTGAGCTCCATCAGACTGAAAAAATCAGACCGGCCTGTGCAAAAACTGCATTTGCTATTCTCTGCAACCCCTATCGGAGGTGACTCAACAACAAAACTATGATATTTCTCAACTAATGTTTCCGTAGTTTGAGGATTTTTCTTGCCTTGCCCTCGTCATTTTGCCAACGGATGCATTGTTCCACAATACCCTGTGGGCAAGTTCTTCCTACTCCCTAAACTAGACTTTTGTTGTAAAGGAAGCTTTAATCGCCAGACTATTCGCAAGTTGATTTTTTACTACGCCGCAAAGTTAACAAAAACTCTGTAAAGCTACAACTGCGTCAACAGAACTATGACTTTTCTCAACTAATGTTTTCGTAGTTTGGGGTTTTTACTTGTCTTGCCCTCGTCATTTTGCCAACGGATGCATTGTTCCACAGTACCCTGTGGGCAAATTCTTCCTACTTCTTCAACTCGGCGTTTTTTTTTTAATGAAAGGCTTTAATCGTACAACTACTCTAACGTTCATTTCTGACTACCCCGCAATGGTCAAGCACCCATATAATGCGTTCTGAGCCATATTCCGAGCTATTTTTTTGCATTGCAACACGGAAAGAGATTTTGTGCTCCCAGATTTAATTGCTTTTATTGACCAACCCTTTCCCTGTATGTGTTTTTCCACAAGTGCCGCCTCGTACCGAAAGTTAGTTTCAGCTGACTAGATTAAAACCATTTTAATCCTCTTATTCTGCTTTTGTATAACTAGTGTGTCCTCCTTGGCCTTAGGCCCCAGCTTATGCCTATTCGTCCTACATCTCATTCAAGATCAGTGAGTATTCGCTATTCTTTCTTCCAAATGGTACTTCTAATTATTTTTGCAATCCAAGGGCAAATTACGGTATTCGATTCGAATTGAAATTAAAAAATTCAATTTAGGATTCCTATATTAAGAGCTATGTCATTTCGATCGATCGAGTAGAATTTCGATTCGAAACGAATGCCGTAATTTGCCTCCAGTATTATTCCCAGGAGGTTCACCCTTTCGGATATAAAAATTATTTAAAAAACAAAAAAACAATTTTTGTTAAGTATATTAAGCGATTGATAACTTTCTTATGAAAGGAAAAACTGTCAAACACGCTTGTGAAACCTTTACCATTTATTTCTTTAAAATAAAGACAAAATGAAAAACCTTCTTTTGTCTCCTTCCTTAAATTTTCCTTAATAAAATTCCCACAATAAAAATGCTGTGATAATGGGTTATCGCCCATCGCCTGCCTCGTTAATTCTGTTTCCCATTAACGACAGATGCCTCATCGTTATTTCTTCGCTGTTATGTGTATTTTTATCGTGTGTGTGTGTGCGTGAGTAATTAAGTAAATACCATCTGATGAATTTAATAATTCATTTAAGTGATTTAAGTAATTAATTTTTTGTGATTTAGCGATTTCTGATTTTTGTTTTCTTGAAACACAAGAAACCTTTCCTTCCCATAACGCAACAACACTTTATATTTGAAATTATATTTTGTTGGTTGTTGTTGGTTTAGATAGTTCTTATATTCTTTATCTCGTTAGTTAGGCTGGCCATTTCAATTTTTTGACAGTTGACATATTTATGTTTGTTTTGCTGTTTGGTTTTTTTTGTAATTGCCTTCGGTTAGATGATGAAAGTCAATATTTTTACTACTTGTTCTCTTAAAGGTAAGCAGACGCTTACAGTGAGAGAAATTTTTCGGATGAAAAGTAAATTTTTTGTGTAAATTCTTGTGAAGGACTGGTTTAATTTGAACTTTTATTTAAAATTGTTTCTACAATTTAAATTTGATAAAAGTATTGGCTCTTGTTAGCTTTGACCGTTTTGCATTTTTCTTGCAACATATGGATTCCGCGCCTTAATAACTGCTAAGGCCAAGGACGAATTACTCCAACTCTGGTTACCCTGTTTTGATGTGCAGCATATACTGAAGAGAACGTTATGTACCAAACGGCACAATTAATAGTCGGGCGTTCTGGGATAAAGTGGCATTGAGAGAAATGAAATGGCTGACAAATTTTTGAATCAAGGGGTCCATTTGCCCATGTAAATGAAACAAATCTAGTAAAATCGTCCGATAACTGAACGAGGTATAAGCTAAAATCAAGACTACCTGTGTTTGTTTCCCTAAAATTTGTACATAATAACCTTCACAACTGCCCCGGAGGGGCCCGTACAGGGGTGCAATATAAGACTGACTCCCAATAGTTTTTTTTAAAAACAGGGCTGCCATACAAAGTTCAGTTATTTTTTTTTTAATTTTTTAAATCGGTCCCACAGCTCCCAGGGTGCTTCTGTAAAGGTCAAATGTACGACCGACCCCAATTAATTTTTCGTTCCAAATATTTTGTTGGAACATACTTACCCCCTATCTCCAGCGCCTTACAAAGTTGTCATACAAAATGTTAAAAAAATTAGGGTAGAAGTCCCTAGAAATTTCTGGAATCGCCCTTAAATGAATACAATTTATCACAGACTCCAATTAGTTTTTCCTCCCAAACATATACCTCGAACATTCTTACGTTCTATCTTCATCGCCTAAGGGGGCTTCCATACAAACTTTTGGAAATTGTAAAAAATCCCCCCCTACAGCTTCCAGGGTGCCCGTGAATAGTTAATATGTAGGACTAACCCTAACTCATTTTGCTTTACAAACATTTTCTTGAACATACTTACTCCTATCTCCACCCCCTAAGGGGGTTGCCATACCAAATTTTAAAAAATTAGGATAAAAACCCCTACATGTTTTGAAGGGTATATAAGATTCGACACAGCCGAATATAGCGCTCTTGCTTGTTTTTGTTTAAATTTATTTTCTTTTTCCTTACTTTTTATTAAATACTTAATCGAAACGACAAGATGGTGAGTAAATTTCTCTCTGGGCAACGCTGGTCTATGGGCTGCCCAATGTCTCGAAACTAGAAAAACTGCCGACTCAGAACTATGTTTAAAGCAAAATTTGATAAGAGTAGTGAGTTTTAAATGTTCTTTTCTTATTCGGTCGATCCGAATGAATAATATTACTGGTTTAATTTTCTTAAAATGTTTTTAAGTGGTGTTTTAAAGCGTTTTAGGAATCCTTCAAGCATTAAATATTTAAAAAAATTTTCTTAAGTGTATTTTTAGCAAACATTTACATTTAGCTAAAACTCTATACTCAGTCATCCCATGAATATGCCCAACTTTTATGTTGTTGTTATGAGTATATTCATTCATACACACTTACTTACATACGTACTTATGTGGGAAACTGTCAATTTGCTGCAAAACCAATATTAAACATCAACAGCTTCAATTTAAACTCTCGATCAAAAAGTACTTAAACAATAGTCTGCGAAGGGGTTTAGTAGGCTCCCATCAATTTAAACAGAAAAAAGTATTTGAGCGCCGCCGGTGGTGGTAAAAGAGTTATTAAAGTCTTTTGTTTAGATGAGAAATTTAGCAGCAAAAACAATTGATTGATTGATTGATCGATTGTTAGTGTTGTTGCTGAATTTATTACCAGTTTTAAAAACAAAATCTTATTTTTAACTTTATTATTATGATGTTTTTTTTTTCAAGTACTTTTCTTACTTTTGTTAATTTTTTTTTTTTATTCAACTTTTTTTCTTTGTTAATCTTACTTAGCGTTAAATGTAAATTTTCTAAAGAATTGTAAAGTTTGCATGAAGGTATTCGGGTATCTTTTCTACTCCTTTTATTGGCAGTTTTGTTGCTTGTTTCTAACGAAATTATATTTTAAATAGAAAATTGTTTGGCATAAATACAAAAGTACAAAAGTGTTTTATACTTTAAAGTGATTGTAGGTCAAATCAAATAAAAGTTTTAAGAAAACAAAAAAATGATGCAAAATAGGTCAGTGTGAAAAAAGGGATTCTGAAAGTTTCTGTTAAACTGTTTAGTTTTTGTAAAATAATTCTTTTCATTTAAAAATTCAAAACCTATATTAGATACAGGGTGTCTGGTGGCAAATTTATATTTTTAAACACGATTATTTCAAAAAGTAATACCCGGTGTGGAGGAAAGGTGACACCGTTAGAATTATCGATGGTGCGGATTTGTCAGTCACGATGGCGCAGTGGTCGAGTGATTACCGTGCTTTCTCTGTAGAGATATTTTGTTAAGAGTAAAGATTCTTACGCAATTGCTCGTCGACAATTTTGTTCAAAGTTCGATAGTCGACGAATACTTGATCGACCAAGTTTAAATTTAATTAGTTTGTGGGTGCCTAGATTCCGCGCAACTGCTTCAGCTATGTCCCACGGCCAGGGCCCAGTCGATCTTCCAGGACTCCCGAAAACATTAAACTGGTTTACGTAAAAATCTGCGACTTTAAATAGGGAAAATAGCAGCCTGGGATTTGCAAGAGCTATTATTTATAAAATTTTAAGCTTCACCATTTTAAAATTCAAATCGTTCAAGAACTAAAAGAAAGTGACTTTAATTTATGCAAAAGTTTCTATAAGCGTTGCAGCGTTTTCGTAATAAAACCCCCATTTTTTGGAGGCTCATTTTTATATAAATGGCGACGTCAAGAAGTAACACTGCCGTTACTGGTCTCCAAAAACCCGCAACCCTTGATTGAAACATTAAAAACCATTTTTTTGCCCGAGGGTAACTGTTTGGTGTGCCTTATCCACGCATCTGATAATTGGACTATTTAGTTTCAAAAATTCCCGAGGCCAGGCTACGAATGTCAACGGTGAAAGTTATCGACGCATGATTACAGAAATCTTTTTGCCAATCCTGCGATCTCATCTATCGTACTCTTCACACACGTGGTTTAAAAAGGATGGGGCGACTGCGCACACAGCCAGAGCTTCAAGGAGCCTTGGGGACAACCCATGGCCACTGAGGTTGCCCGATCTAAATTCCATGGATTTTTTTATTGAGCCACCTTATAGAGAGGGTTTATAATGACAATCCAAAATCTTTTGTCGCTTCAAAGGAACATATTTGTCGAGAAATCAACTCAATCGGACCAAGTTTAATGCAGCGTGTGGCGCAGAACACAAGTCTCCGTTTTGAACAGTGTCCTCAACTCGACGGAAGACATCTGGATGACATACTCTTTAACAAATAAAATCCTCATTTTCATTCTATCATTCAATGGTCTCAAGAAAGCTTTGTGTCATTTGTTACGTTTTGTATTTAAGTTTGAAGATATAAATCTGCCACCAGACACCCTGTATTTTATTTTCAAATAAAAGAAATGATTAAACATGTGTCTGAAGAGTGTAAGGGAAAATGTAGCTCAAACTTGTGTTCATATTCCTTTAAAATAGCCAAGCAAGAGCACTAATGTCTAAGGAGCCTTAAGCGTCTGCATTTAACAGCTCAATGCTGCTGTTAAGTAGTTTTCGGTCTTAGCGGAAATGAGCCACCTCGTCAAGTGCAGGGCGGTTAACCCAACTCACTGGCTCTGTTTTGCAATGCTCCCTCGTAAGATTTGAGGTAAAATACTCCGCGAGGGACGCTGAGCTCGCCTTGTATTATTCTGGCGCTTTGAAACATTATCAGGTTAACTTGGCCTTTCCCTAGGAGCCTACATAGACCCATTGAGTCCTTAATTTTGCCAGACTAGAAGAAACGACAACCAATATCTCTAATATGATGTAATGAAATCCAGCGTGTTTCACACTTCTTTGGTAAAAGCCAGAAACCTTTTCTAACTAACCCCAGACATCTTCTCCAAGTTATAAAGTTGTTAAGTTATTGCAGGGGCAAAAAAAGGATTTATTTGCCTTGAACGGATTATTTGCGGCCTTTTAACCGGACAGAGTATCCACGGAGAGCGGACTCGCTTTACAAATGTTTACCGCCGAAATAAACGTCTAATACTTTTGTTTTTTTCATTTAATTTTTATTACTTAAAATTATGTTATCTCTCCCACAATTTGGCAATAGAAAGAATACTCCTTTAAAAAACCATCAATTAGAACAGACTTTGTCTTAAGCAGTATAAAATATTCTCCAATTAAAAGGAAGTAAGAAAATAACTTGCTTAACAAGTTGTTCGAAAAGCCATTATTTTTGACTTTCAACATAATTCTCCATATGACTTTTGTTTATTTATGTTTTCTGCCTTCCAACTAGTCTTAGTTAAGCAGTAGACCAGGCCATAAATTATCCTTTAGTGGCATTCATTAGAAAGAAAATTTTACACAAAAAAAACCAAAAACGAAAACCACCTACAAAACAACACAACACAATCACTGCTAGCATTGCCACCTTTAAGAACAAATAAACTTAAAAAAAAGAATAAAAATTCTCAATACTGTTTTAGATCGTAAAATAGTCATTGGCAAGTACATTAAACACATCCACCCACCAGATATTTTGCCAATATTTGTCATTAAGTGTTGGCCATAAAAAAATCCAAGAACTCAACAAACAAACATGGCTAAAACAACAAGGTAAAGAAGAAGAAATTGTACAATTGAAATGAAAAGAAATAAAAATACAAATTCTAAATGAAATATATCTTAATGGCAACAATAATAACAAAAACAACAACATCAAGAATGAAATCAAACAACCAACGCATTGTTAAAATAAGAATTACAATTGCAATTGCCCGTAAATATTGTTGCTGCACCTCTTTGTTGTTGTTTCTTTCTTACTGTGTTTTATTTATTTCTTATTGCCACAAAATTTCAAATTGCCTGCTACTTAAACACTGTAAGAAATTTTATTTTTATCATTTAAATCACACTTTAATTGAACTTCATCTGCAACACCTTTAACAAACTGAAAGTAAATTAAAAAAAAAATGTTTTTATACCCTTCACATAAGTGATTAGGGTGTATATAAGTTTTTCATTCCATTTGTAGTTTCTTTAACATGCATTTGCATGCTTATAAAGTATATATTTTCTTGATCTTTATAGTTAGGATACGAGTAGTTGATTTATCGATGTCCGTCTTTCCGTTAATCTGTTGAAATCGAGTTTCAAAAGCCCCTTGATACTTCTCGAACTTGTTGATGGTGTCAAAACGTTGGGTATACTTGTGAGAGTTTCGCTATTGATTGTCAGCAAAACCGCCCAATAACTGGCGGAGGTATAAGCTGGCAACAACGACTACTTCTGTATATTTCTCTTAAATTTGTAAATGAAAACCTTTTCAACTTTCCCGGAGTTGCCCCTACGCGGGTGCAATGTAACAGCGACTCCAATTAATTTTTCCTCTCAAACATTTTTGTGAAATTCATACAGGGCTTTAACAGGGTTGCTATACAAAGTTTAATTTTTTGAAATTTTTTAAATCGCTCCCACAGCTTCCAGGGTGCTCCTACAAAAGGCAAATGTAAGTCCGACCTCAATTAATTTTTTTCCCAAACATATTTGTGGAACATACTTACCCGCTATCTCCACTCCAGCCCCTAATAGGGTTGCCATACAAAATCTAAAGAAATTGAGTAAAATCATCTTTAACTTCCCTGGAAGCACCCTTAAAGAAATGAGATGTATTACAAAACCCCATTAGTTTTGCCATACAAAATTTACAAAAATTATGTAAAAACGCCCATAACTTTCCCAGAGTAGACCTTAGACTTATAAAGTGTACAACCGACCCCAATTAATGTCCCCCCCCCCAACCATGTTCCTAGAAAATACATACCCCCTTTCTGCATCGCCTAAGGAGGCTCCCATAAAATGGTTGGGAAACTGTAATAAATCCCCTCTGCTTCCAGGGTGCCCGTGGGTAGGCCAAATGTAGGACTAAACTGAAATCATTTTTCCTTGCAAACATTTTTCAAGAATATACTTGCCCCCAATCTTCACCCCCTAACGGCCACTACACGTTGTGAAGGGTTTATAAGATTCGGCAAAGCCGGATATTGCGCTCCTACTTGTTTATTTTTATAAGCCTTTATTTAAACTGAGTTTGGTTGAAAGTTTTAAAAAAAACTTGAGGACTTAATCAGTATCAGCTGTTACAAATCGTTAGATCCTTATCCAACTAACAAGTCTTGCAGCAATTATTGTCTTTGAACTGAGTTTAGTTGCCTCTAAATTAAAATGTACTTTTCCTGTTATTCTTTTGACTATTTTGGCGGAAAGTATGCAACTTAATGTTAATTACATCGAATCGGCAACGATCTTATACCTCATGATCTTAAGTATCAATTTACACCATAGCACAAAGGGGATCTGCCAAAATATCCGAAAATTTTGTTTTGTGTCGTTACAACCAATCATTCTTAAAAATTCTCATTTTATTTGTTCCATACCGTTACAAACAATCTTGACACCTGCTTACTTGCAATAATTCTCAATCAGTTTATAACAGGTTTGGAAAAAAGAGAGAATATTTAAAAACAAAGATTGTCTGCTACTAGTACTACTCGTGTTGTGTTTCATGTCGGCCACTTAGAAAGCCTTTCTTTGTAGAATATAAAACATTCTTTATGTAGCAGATGAATACGATATCCCACCTATTTTTCTGGTAATCTCTAACATTGTTAGATCGTAGCTTAGTTATGGCCGAATACAAATCTCCTCGCAATGTCCCTGCAAATAGTTACAATACCAGATCGTATTTAAGTCGTAGCCCGATCCGGGGCTCTCGCATTTTCCTTGTAATCGTTAGCAGTACTTGATCTTATATCGTCGGAATCGAATGTTAATCCTCTTAAATTTCTCTTAAGCACGTTCTAATCATTCATGGTCTTTTAGTCCTTCTTAGTCTCCACTTCTGATCTTACTTAATGTTAGCATTTTGTAAATAACCCAAGAGAGACTGAGCCATGCGTTCGGTAGAACAGCCGTTAAAAGAAGAGATGCATTTTACTTGGGACCAATTATTCGGCGTCTCCCTGTAATATGTAGAAATAAAAGAAAGGTTAAAATAGAAGCTGAACTGTGGAGAAGGGTTAAAAAGAAAGAAAAATAGGATAAAGCAGACTAATCAGAGACTCTTGCTGGAATCGAACTCGCAACTACGAGACTCCGAATTTGCGTTCAGTTTACTGGAACTGTGTCACGCCTAAGCCAGAGAACTAAACTGCGTCACAACTCGCATTAGAGGTCCGGTCGACTGAACCCAATTTCTAAAAAGTTTCTAAGTTGGAGTCTTATGGCCACTCTAATCAGACATCGAATTTGCTTAAAAAATGTTCGCTGTTAAAGGTTTGCAAACCTACACCTCATTGCCATAAAGTCAATGCATTCGCAGAAATTGACTGTGTTAAGTTATCACAAGTTAATTTTTTTTTTTAATTCTGCTGGAAAGACCATTTCAGTCGACTGGGAGCGCTATTTTAATGAAACATCTATTCGTTCTGTAAATTAAAAAGAACTTTAATTAAAGTTTTCTCCAAAACCTCTCCCTTAAATATCTTTCTGTGTAGCAAATAGGTAACCCAAGAATAACCGCAACGTTAAGTGACCACTTTTGTTACCATTTCTCGTTTGTCTACGTGTACATGTGTAGTGGCATCATACGCTTTGGTAAAGATGAACGAGCCAAAGTAAGAAATGTTGTAACCACAGCTGCCTCTGTTGTTACTGTTGTTTTTATTCCCTGTTTTAATGCCTGGTTACCTACATTCAGTTCTCCAAGAACAACAAACACAAATAAACACTTTAGCTTTCTTATATACTTTGAGATAAAAAAAAAACAACAACAACAACAACACCAGGTAACAGTTCTCATATTGCTTGGCAACATTTGTCAGCTTCATTGCATTTCCGTTTCTTTTTACAATTCTTTTAATTGTTGCCACCTTTTGTATTTCATCCTTCTTTGTAACTTCTGCGTTAATTGCTTTTTAATGCAACAATTGTTGGAACGAGGAAGAAAGAAAAAAAAATAAAAAGAAACCAACAAAGTTTTGTTACAAATATTGTTTAAAGAACCTGTTCAGTAAGTGCTTGAGTTCAATTTAAAGTTGAATTTAATTAAGATTCCATTTAGTGAAGTGTGGCAATTTGGAAATAAAATTGAAATCGATTACTTTAAATCAGTGTTTTACTTGATTTTATATTTCAAGAAGGGTGATTCTTATTTTTAAATACCAGCTTTGGTCTGATTTCGAAATTATGGTGCCCATTATCTTACCTCTTTCACATTTTTGCCAATCAAACTTGTGTTTAAAGGTGTTTAATATATGGGAGATTCCAAAAAAAGGGAATGATTATCGCTGCTCAGCGATCTTTAAGGTTATGAAAACTGTGGCGAACCACTTTCTTATAAATAACCGGAGCCCAACGACTTAAAGTGCTTTTAGGAGTGACGTATTAAGCACATGACTTGCCGCTGAAAATTTTAATATATATCGTGTGAGCCCGTATCTCAACCCGTGAACAATGCAACCCAAACCCGTCAATAATGCAGTGTTACAAGGTTAATGCTGTCACAGCATTAGACTTGAGCATTGTTTGTGTGAGGCATACTGAACGAACAAATAACAAGGACCAAAAAACATAATCACTCGTGCTAACGAGGTCACCTGGTGTTTTAATGCCTCTTCATGTGAATTATACAAATGAAAAACTGGGGTGCCCCGGTAGGTCAGTGGTAAGGGCACGAGTCTACCAGTCAGGGAGTTGTGGGTTCGATTCCCACCAGAGACTCGGGTAAGTCTGCTTCATTCTTCTGTTCGTTCTTTCTTTCTTATCTATCCTTCTCTAAATTTCTTATTTCCTTCCGTCTCAACCTATTCTATCTGCCTCTCTAGGTAACACAAAGGGACCGGATTATGCGGACCCAAGTGAGCTGTATACTTTCCTTCAACGGCTGCCTGTTCTCCCTTACCTAACCTATATACATACATGGTCTTTGAAATTCCTATAATGAACAAAAGGCCTCAATAATTGATCTACATCGAGTTCTTTCTGCTGCTCTTTATTCCAGGTTAAGCAAGCCCTATCTAGTTCGCCTCGAACTTGGTGTGACCACGTATTTTTAGGACGTCCTCTTCTTCTAGATCCCTGTGGGTTGTATTCTAGGGTTTTTCTACTGATGTCATTGGCCAGCTTGCATAGGTCATGACCCAATCATCTATATTTGCACAGTTAGATCTGATGGTCGATGGGAGGTTGCTTTGTTCTAAACCATAACTCTAAATTTGTTATAGTTTGAGGCCAAAATGTTCTGGGGATCCGGCGGTGCGATGTAAGCTGCCCTCCAGAACGTATGCAAGATCCCCATCGCTTGCTTAGCCTTAGTAAAACTGTATTTTATATCCGCACTATACCCACCCGAAGCCGCTATTATGCTGCCCAAGTACCAAAAGGTTGAGACATCTTCCAGCTGTTTCCCCATCAGTGAGAAGCAGTGGCTTGTTAGTTACATTGAGAGGCATTAATTTTGTATTCGATGTATTTATGATCAGTCCTGCGTTCATTGCCTTAGCGGTGATGCTATTTAACATTTGCTGCATGCCCTGCTGATTATGTGACAGTAAACATATGTCGTCGAGGTCGTTAATCCTTTAAACCATACCTATTATGATCTCATGCATGGGGATCACAGATTGACTTATAATGACATCAAGCACGATATTAAACAATAGGGGTCTCAACGCTTATGCTTTCGCCGATCCAACCTTCATAAGGCACTGAGCAAGTTGCGTTTTTATATTCAATCGGAGCGTGTTTTATTTTTATCTGACAAATCATCATCTGACATCAATTTTTTTAAGCAAAAGCGTATTTTTACTGGAAAAAAAATCCTTTGCCTCATTAAAAGAAAATATCTTTATTAGACCTGTAGAGAAATCATTGTTGAATCAGACTTACAAAACTGCAGACAGCTTTAAACAGGAACTGTTCAGTTTTTTGGGCGACAGAACGACGACGCTCATTCACTACGCAACCAAGCAAAATATTGAAGCTTAAAAACAATCGGCTTGAGCCGCATCTGCTAACAAAGGTTCTAGCATCTCCTAAACGCAGCAAAAGCCTTTGGCTATTTGTTAACGATCGTTCCTTAATTCCTGTTCTATTTTACGCACATCTTACAGGAAACCTACTGCCCTTTCGAATAGAAAAATGTTATTGTTTAATGTTTATTAGTTTAAAATCAATTTAATAATAATAATCTTTGTTCCTGCCCTTCATTCCTTTTATTAATTCATGACCTTCTATCTCAGACTCCGAATACTTTTCTGTTTCCTTGCAGACAGCAGCATTATATGTCATTCATACTTAATTGGCCTAAGACCTAATTCTTTGGAGACTAAGGCCATAAGACAAATTATATACGATACACTTTACCACAATCTTATTTAAATATCCGGTTTGAGTCGTGTGAATATGATCGATTTTAATACCCATAAGACCCAAGGTTGTCTGTTAACACACAAACGTGCAGCTGACCATGCCTGAGCATGTTTTTCAAATGTCATTGATTTTCGAAACGATGCAGGAACTACTTGAAACCATCTAAGTTTCTTAGAATTTTTATCAACTAAATATATTCAAGCGAAAATGGATTACAACTCTCCTGTTAATTAGTTAATTGAATCAATTAATCTAATGTTTAAAATTCGTAATTAAGTTTTTTTGTAGCTTAGTCTTGGGCACATTAATGCAACTTAATGAAGATGACTAGGACATTCCTAATGATATATGTATGCTTCATTACTTCTTTAATAACATTTATTAAGTTTTAAAAAATGGCAACAAAAACTGTAGAAAATTATTATTTGTTTGAAAACAACTTTTTCAATGATTTATTTCATTGTTCGTTTGCGGCAGCTTCTGCCTTATGTCTACTTCTTACTTGTCTTTATTATTGTTCTATATTTAACAAAAATAAAAAAAATAGTAAAACACTATAAAAGAACAATAAATGCATATGAATAAATTGAAACAAAAGTGTATGGTAGAATAGCAACCATTAATCTTAGCACCAGCCACATAATGAGCCCACACCCTTTAACCAACCAAGGTAATGACGCCAGCATACCACCAATAATTTTATCCAACACCGTCCTAAATTGTTTATGAAAAAAAAAAACAATAACAACAAAACAGCAAAACTGAAAAGACAAAGTATTGAAATAAAATAAAATAAAAAATTTATTCCTCCAACAGAAAAAATCCATTTTAATCATAAATTGTTAAGAATAAAACTGGTACTCTTGAAGCCAAGCTTTCTAGCAAATAGAAGCCGGACTTTTGAATGCAAAAAAAAATAAAAAAACCAAAATAAATATGAAATTAGAATGACTGGCCTTAACTGAATATACTCTTAAAGAGACTTAAATAAACCCAAACACTTTAATTCTCAGCTTCTGGCTCCACATGAGATTAACTTTCTTATTTAACAACTAAACGTTAACAACTAAATTCCTAAAATAAGCTCTTCAAAAATACAGAAAAAATTTCTTAAACTTATAAAAATAAACACAGAAAAAATGGTTGCGAATAAAAATATTTTTGTTTACTTTAAGCAAAGTTTCTGGCAACAAAAAAAACTGCTGATCTTGCCCCGAGTAAATTCTCATTTGTTAATGTTTAGAAAAATTAGGCAGCGATCAAGGCAATCGCAGCAGCCCTCAACGGTTTTTTTTGGCAAAACATGTAAAGAATCTTTTAGTAAACTGTTTACCGCTGCAAAAACATAAAAAAAATAAAAGTCATTTTCAATTAAAAAATTTGTTGATTTGATTAAAAAAATGTTTAGATTACAACCTATAAAAAAACGCATATTTAATTAAATACTGTGTAGGTGCATATGAATAAAGTGCAGAGACACAGAACAATTGGTCGATTTGATGTGGCTGGCGAATTGTCGAGACTAGCGGCCTTTGTTTCTACGGAAACAATAATGGAAGTTTCTGCCTTACTTGAGTTCTATAATAGAAGTATAGTTAGTTGGTCGCAAGCTGTTATGTAGGGCTTAGAATGATCATACTTTGAGCCCGCATTTTGTTAAAGGCTATCTACTAAATCCAATATGTGGCCAAGAGGTATCTCAGGATGTCTTTCACTCTACACCTTAAGCCCCCGCTTAGGTCATCTGGTATATAATTTTCTAAATATCTATGTCTCCTGATGGCTAAGGAAGGACATTTGTAGGGAATATAAAACCCCGTTTCCTTCTTTTTCATGTTTCAAGGTTGATAGAAGGAGTACGAGTATATTTTCGTGTTTACGCACTAACCAATGAACTGCTTAGACTTAGAGCAATCTTGAACTACCTTTTAATAACGGCTTATAAGTTGAAAGGTACGCTTGCCATCAAAATATGGTCTTATTAAACTAAAGACCATGCATGTGACCTGATTGTAGTCAGCCATTTTCAAAAACGAATCTGAAGGTTCCTTTCTTGATAGCTCTCAGCAAAGGTGTGACTGGTTCCGCATTAGAGGTATAAAGAGCAGATCTTGGTTCAGCCAGCTCGTCTGCCCGTTCATTATAAAATCATTTGCAGGTATCACAACTGCCGCTTAACAGTCGCCAAAGTGGCCAATATTAGCGCGAATATTACTAAGTAGCCTAAATGCCTCATGGATAGAAAAAATTTTTTTCTGAAATACCAACGATATGAAGAAGTTATTTAAAGACCCTCTAAGAAGGCACAGCATCGCATTCTGGCATGATAATATTCCACAAAAAAATACCCCAACATAACTTGCTCTTAGAGGAAATAAGAAAGAAATCTCCTTTTCAAAATTCGTGTAGGGTGTAACATAGTCAAAAGTTTGGTCCTGGATTGACAATAGTATAGACTCTGCTGTTAGAGTAGGCGCATTAAAGGTAAAGCCTCCAAGATAAATTGGAGATATCACGATTTAAAAGCGATAAAATTTCTTTTATTTTTACAAAGAAGGCTGCTAGTGGGGTTTGTTTCGAGTCAATGCTGTACGGCCTTCCATCCCAATAGAGCAGGTCGACTAGGCACTGTAAACTGTAGGTCTTGTTGCATTTGGATAGACAAAGAGGCTGTAAAGCATATTCTTTGTTAGGTAAGGTTAGGTTACGAAGGGTAGTGGCCACCTCCACCAAGAAGCCCTAATGCCTATTGTGAATCCCTTCAGAAGAGTCGAAAAGAAAAATAGGAAATACAAGAATTTCAAAGGAAGAAATAAGAAAAGAGAGCAGAATGCTGTCCGCAAGAAGTCAAAAGAAGTTTGTTATCATAGGCGCTGAACCACCTATCTAACCAGCCCCTTTAATGAGTCCTATGATGCTTCACAGCCCACAGCCGAATACCTTACCAAGTCCATCTAAGAAGTACCCTCCCAACCACCTCTATCGGCGGATTTGCAGTTTAGGGCAGTGGCAGACAAGTTGTTATACCGTCTCCATCTCCTCCTCATCCCTGCACAACTTTCAAAAATCCGGAGAGCTTCTATCCTATTTTCTCGTCATATATCTTACATCGCAGTGCCCTGTGAGAGTTCAATAATGCACCTCAGCACCTGCGCTCTCCTTAAGGAGCAAGTCAGTGCCCATTCAGTCCAGCTTGGGTCACAGAAGTCAAGAGATTCCGTAATCAGCCCTGTTCCTCCAGGTTTGAAACACCTTGCCCATTACCCGAGTCCCTATCAGCCCATAATAGAAACCCAATGGTGGCCTCACCGGCTTATAACCAAGTCAAAGTACTGTCTAGCACTATAGCGCTCTAAAATAAACGGTTTCATCTCCTTTAAGATCTGAGAAAACTTTCTGAAAGTAATAAGACGGGATTATTGGTATTGCGTCTAGCAAAAAAGTATATTATGTCATATTTGTCTGTTCGTCGTTTAGAATTCTTTCAACTTCCTAGAACCCTTATAACTAATGGCATATCAATCAGTAAAAAGAATTTCTTCAGCAGGCTCAATTGAAAATTTACTTTCAGTTATAAAAGACCACGATGTTAGCGAATAACTTGCATTTAAGAACTGTTGATCATTTTGGTAATATTAACACCAAACTTGGCATCAGAAGTTTACGTTTTTGGTTGGCCACTTATGGCAACCCATGTGAACATTAGATGAACTTAGAAGGGATTTCTAGCACTGGTCTTCCTCTTCAGTTTCTGACATTGATTTTTAAAAGGTTTTCTTGGACTTTATCTTTCCAATTGAGTTGCAGTCATCTGCTTTTGCATCTTCTCTTGGAATCATACTCAAACACCTTTTTTTGCTTGAGTATCATCGTTCGTTCGCATAGCGCAGTCTTTGGATTTTTTCGCGCTTGACTGTATCGATGTCGGCATATTGATCATACAGTTTATACAAGGCCACTATTCTCCGCCTTTACAGATTGCTCCATATATTTCGGGAAGTATTTTTCAATCAAACACTGCAAAGACACCTTCATCTTCTTAAGCATGTGTCCATGTATCATGCCACAGTATCCGTGCCCTGAAGTAGAACGGATGTCTTTTGTAGTGTGAACCTTGTCTGCCGGGAAAAGGGCCCCGTTCCTAAATTGTTTGTTTAGACCAAAATGGCATCTATTATCAAATATAGTTCTTCGCTTTATTTTCAAACTAATGCTGTTCATTTAATTTGGGGTTTCCGAGGTACACGAATTCCTCTACTACCTCGAAGTTAAAGACCAACCTTCACAGATTGTCCTAATCTCAAGGATTCACTGTCAGCTTTACAGCCCCGTTGGGTAGTAAATGGCTCGAAAATATATTTTCCAATTTTCATCCATTCTGGTGATCCTGCACAATCTTATCAATTTTGTAAAAGCGGCTTTCTCCAGGATTTGACGAGGTCTGATTCTTCGGTAGGTGGTAGATTTACCACATCTAAAGTCAGATTGATACGGGCCGATTATTTCGTTGCGATTGGGCTAAACGACCTTTCGAGAAATATCAACGCGACAGAGTGGGTCTTGTACTCCATTTTCCCTTGGACCATTGTTTAAGGGGACCTACGGCCTATCGAGTGGTGTGGTGCTGTCAAAACGGGGTCATTCAGACTATACTTTACAGTTTGCAAGCAGCGAACTACCACGAAACCAACCAACCAAACCGGGACATATACTTTGTACGGGATGGGTAGAAGACTAATGCCTCTATAACTTGATTCTGATAGTTTTATCTTATTTTTTTATAAAAACGCTTTTGTAAAAACCTAAAGCAAATTTAAAAGGAATACATTTGATAAAATAGATTTTTGACATTCGTACATATATCGGAAGTTATATCTCAATTATAATGTTAAATTTAAAATAAACCACGTCTCATTTTCCTGATAAAAAAAATTGCATTAAATAATTGAAATTTGTTCTTATTATTTTACATTTAGCAAAAAACAACTTACAAACATTGAAGTTACAAAATAAAATTTAAATAAAAAAACATGTCTGCAGAGCTTAGTTTATGACTGCTTGTCGCACTGTGTAAACATATATGGATGTAAGCAATGAACAAATTTAAACCTAAACACACATATGACTAACTAACAGACAGACAGACATATGGGCATGTTAAATTATGTTGCCCAGTTTGAAACGTCAAAACCTCAAGGTCGTTTCACTATTGTTAACAGCCAACCAGCACTAATAAACAGCAACAACGACAACGACAGCAGCAATTTTTTAAGCCTTTACTCAAACACAAAACATGCTAAATATAACACCAACAATAACAATAAAAAAAAAATTAAAAAAAACTGAAAAAAAAGAAAAAAATTGAAATTAAAAAGCAGCAACAGCAAATAATGGTTTAAATGAAAAGGGAACCAACTGTATGACGAACGAGCGAGCAACTGAAACAAGAACAACGGTCATCATTTAACAAATGGACGGACGGACAGAAGGATGGATGTACCTATTCTGGCTGCAACCTAAATGAAAGACAAGCGTCCTTGGATAATTATAGTGGTTGTTGGTTGGGTTTGGATTTATACAACAATCTTAAGAAGCAAAAAAAAATCTGTTTAAATAAAAACATTCTAAACTCTCAATACTTAGACAGACAGACAGACAGACACATTTACATCCACGCAAAAATCATAGTTGGCCGCAAGATTTTTTTTTCTTTTTAAATATTTTTCTACAAAAGAATTTTTTCCTTTAGTTTTTTTACAGCTTAATATCAATTTAAGTTAAAGAAAAAAAAACGCATACCAGAATCCAGTCCAGTTCAGTTCAATTACTTGTAATTTGTTGTTGTAAGACGTTGCTGGTAAAATGTTGCTGCAAAAATCTTTGTGGCAGCAAAATGCAATTTTTCAAATTATTTTAAAAATATTTCAGGTTACGCATGCTTAGCACAGATATTTATCTCTTTAGTAAACTAAACTCCTCGTATTTCTTTTCTCTGCAACCGCGCCCCTCTTTCAGCTGTAAGAGGCAATAAACTTCTATTTCTTTTTATTATAAAAAATCTAATTAGGAGAAGGTTCGCCATTAGCAGATACCAAAGCTTGCTTAGAAGCAACTTTTTTATTGGAAGTTTGTTCTTTATTTTTTTTTTAAATAAAAACGTTATTACAAAACTCTTTTAACCAGACTGGAAGTCGATAACTTCTATTGTTTCGAGATCTTAAATTGATTTTCTTTTTTTTTTCGCAAACTGTCAAAATTCCTTATAGAGTTGAGTCCGAATCGGTTATTTCAGTTCATTTTTTGTCCACAACCTTAGTTCACTTACTTTCCAAACCCCATATGAATGACATTGGGGTTCGTAGAAAAAACGAACTAAAGTAACCGATGGACCCAGCTCGAATTCTTTACGACAGGCTTAAGGTCGGCAGCCATAAGGGTTTTCGAAATTTGGCGTATAGAATATTTAAATAATTTGTCACGCTGTGCTTCTTTACAAAAAATGTTTTCCCAAAATACAAATCTCAAACAATGCCTACATGTTTTGGCAGAAATTAGATTCTAAACAGCTCCTTTATGCCTAGCTGGTCAATCGCCCTTGGTATTCACCGCTGTCCAGCAACGGTCTTTTGCCATCCTTACTAGGAGTCTGCAATCGGCTTTTCGTATGAAAAGAAGAAACCTGGAGACCCAACATGAAGTGGTATTTACCCAAACCTTCTTGGGTCTGCCTCCTACAGCAGAGTTCTTACTCTCGTTATAGAACTGAAGTAAAGCACATATGTACGTCCTTTGCTCCTTGTGTCACCAGTTCTTCCGTTATCTCATTACCCTACACACCGATAGAAGAGCAGGGGAGCCAGACAAAATCTGCTTTGATTGCTTTTTGACTATTAGGAAACATCTTTCCCTAAGTATCCTTACTTTGGTAGAGGGGTCAAGATCAACGTTTAATTTGCCTGCCCAAATCTTTGCCTAAAAGACATTACGGTCGCAAAGAACCTTACAGGATTTTCTTATATTCATATTTCGAGAAAATAACGCAGCTCCACTTATATCCCTTCTTTCTATCTTTGACCAATATTTGAAAAAGTGGTTGGTCGTGTGGTCTGAACAAAACCCCGGCCACTTGCCGTACTCTTCCATAGTAACATTTGGCTTTATAATGAAGCTCTGTTTCGGTACCGTGAAACCGCTTCTACATTTTGTGCCCCTTTTGCGACCAGATTATATATACGTTTCCATCGTCTCTATAAGGAGCCATAAGGACCAGATTTATTGTATTTTAATCATTGCATCCAGTAACGACGTTGGAGTACTGAGTTGAGCACCAATTTGGCACATTCCTGCGAGGAGAGGCCTGCGGTTAACTTGCTTTTCCAATGCAGTCCACCACACGAATAGCCCATAAGGAAAGTTAGGTCTACCCGCTGCAAAGTGAACCCAATGCATAAGATTATGCGTAAGATACCACGACTTATTCAAGTATTTATGCATACGGAAAGAGCGTTAATCTTGCTCTTGCCACTTTCCCCTAGACATAGCCTTCACGACAGTTAACTGTCCAGTATTATTCTGAGATACTTTGTGTTTCTTTTCTTTAGTCTTGGATTGATATAATCATGTTTCCAGTGTCGCGTATAGACCAAACTTCGTCTTTGTAGTGACCAGGACTAAGCCGATTTTCTCAGCTCTTGAACTTAGTTGCACTTTTCTTGCCTGCTGGCTTATCTTAGGCAGAGCTAATTGTACTCAAATACGTCTAAGTGACAATGATCGCTACATTATCCTCCTATGCTCTCAGTTTGGCGGTCCCTTTGAAATATTGTTGACAATAAGTATTTGTAGAAGTGGGAGGAGTTCTCTTCCTAAAGTAGATTAGTAGTATATTTGTGGGGATTCTGGAACAATAGGATTGCGCCGTACACGTTTTCCATAAGGAGTAATCCGTAGACGTTTTCCGTAAGGAGTAATCCGTAGACGTTTTACATAAGGAGTAATCCGTAGACGTTGTCCATAAGGAGTGGGGTGGGTTGGCGAGAAAATTTTTCCAATTGGAATCTAATTAGAACCCAATTAGAATCCAATTAATGTGTTTTCCAATTAGAATTCAATAAGAATCTAATTAGAACCAAAATAGAATTTTTTAGCGTTTGCAATTAGAGTTCTATTGGAGATCAATACGATTTCAATTAGAAGGCAATTGGAACCCAACTTTAATCCAATTAGAACTCAATTAGGATTGATGTGTGTATGCGTTTCTTTAAGCATTGATCTGTATGGGTTTAGCAATACCAGTGCATATATTTATCCAATTAGGATTATCATATATCAATTTCCCCATAAGAAATAATGTGTATTTGTACACAACACCCATAATTTTTATTTTTAATGTGTGTTTTTCTCTTAAATAACAATCATTTATTCTCTATGAATTCATTTAAACATTGAGTTTTTAATGCTTAGTTAATTGAGAGTTTTATTGTCTATTATAAACTTGATATAAAAGGCTGTAAAGTGGTTTACTTAAGTTATTTCTGTTATCATCGCTTCAAAGTACACGTAATAGAATGGTAAGAATAAAATTTCTTAAAATAAAGGTTTTCGTTTATTTATATACATACGTTAATTTTCAGATGTATCAACAAATAATTAATATTGCCCAAGGTATAAAGCCAGAGTACACCAGAATTGATGATATTCCATTGAATCAAACTTACGAAATTATAAATTTCGAGTGGAAGGTCACACAGCATGGATCAAAAGTTATTGTATATTTAGAAAATAATAAATGGTTTTATCTTCCACAAAGGATTGTAAAATATTTGAACAAAGAGGATCCTTACTTAGCCAAAATAAATGAAAAAACCTGGACAGTTATTTACAAAGGACGTCAATCACCGAATGGTTTTGCAATATTTGAACTTAAATACAACTAACATTTTTAGGAGCCTGTACTTTATATATAGAAAATAAAAAATTTTTTACAAAGGAAAAGTCTACCATTTTTTTTTTTAAATGTAAGAATTTCAAGGTAAGGTTTTACTTAAAACGCAACTAATTCAAGGTCACAGTTATATATTCTTTTAAGAACAAATTACATCAAAAATATAAGACAGGCATAAACATGCAAAACTCTTAATGATCTTTTACATTTAACACCTGCAAAAAATTAAAAATATCTCCTGTTGCTTATTCGATATCTTTGTTTTATTAATAAATGCATATACAAAACTATAAATGACCTTTTTTAGGTTTAACAGACACTTTCTATGCATTCCTTAATACAATAGTTAATAAAGGAATTGAAAAAATTTTCTCAAACAAAGCAATGCTTTCATATAATGTTAATTGAAAAAAGGTAGGTGTGTTTTTCTAGTTTTTGGTTACACTCATTAACCGAGAGGATCATAAATTTATTTGTTTTCTATTTATTGCTTCAAAAGGATATTGAAAATTCCTTTGTTAAGTAGCTTTGTTTTAGGGATAAAATATACATTTAAAACTATAAATGACCTTCATAGATTTAACACCTGCAAAAAATTAAAAATATCTCCTGCTGCTTATTCGGTATCTTTGTTTTATTAATGAATGCATACACAAAACTATAAATGACCTTTTTAGATTTAACACCTGAAAAAAAAAATTTTAAATATCTAAGGTTCTACTTAAAACGCAACTAACTCAATGTCACAGTTATATATTCTTTTAAGAACAAATTACATCAAAAATATAAGACAGGCATAAACATGCAAAACTCTTAATGATCTTTTACATTTAACACCTGCAAAAAATTAAAAATATCTCCTGCTGCTTATTCGGTATCTTTGTTTTATTAATGAATGCATACACAAAACTATAAATGACCTTTTTTAGGTTTAACAGATACCTGCTGTGCATCCCTTAATACAATAGTTAACAAAGGCATTGATAAATTTTCTCAAATAAAGGAATGCAGAATGCATTCATATTATTGTACTTATGTATGTAGTAGTGCACTTAGAAAAATGTATATAAACTCTACTCTTTTAGAGCAGTGATTCAGTATTCTGTGCTAAACAGTTAAAAAAACAATTTAGTATTCTGTGTTCAACTAAGTATTAAAACAATCTTATTTGGTAAGTAAAAACTATTTAGTGTATATTATTTAAATATTTAGTCAAACCAAAAAATAATCATAGCATTATGTTTGTATTCATAATAATTAAAGTAGGCTTACTAAGAGCTTATTTGACAATTATGCTAAAAACATCTGTCAAAAAAGCCCTTAATAAGCCCATTTTAATTATTATGTATATGATGGCTAGTTTATAAGTATGTTATTTTGTTTATTTTTAGATCATATAAAAAATATAATAGAAAAAATGGAGTCAAAAATATTGTGCCCTATATGCAAAATTGTAACCTTTTCGAATGTGTCGAATCAGAGAAGACACATTCGAAAACAACACAATGAGGCATATAACTTATATATGACGGGGAGAACCCCTTTATATTATAAGTTAAAGACGTATCACAACAAAAAACGTATAATAGAAGACACTTCGTCAACAGCAACATCATCATCAACATCATCAGCATCATTTTCAACAGAAACAACAACATCATCAACATCATCAGCATCATCATCAACAGCATCATCGTCAAGAGAAACAACAACAACATCATCAGCACCATCCTCAACAGAAACAACATCATCAGCACCATCCTCAACAGAAACAACAACAACATCATATGAAGCAGTGCTTCAGCAATTCATGGAAGAAGATGATGATTTATTTATGCATACATTAGCACAGGAAGACCCTATTAAAATAATAAAAATTGAAGAGTTACCACCGATAGATGTGGTAACATTCTTGGCCATGAACGACGGTCAGGATGAGCTTTTATTAGAAGCATTAAAAAAAATTGAAGAAAATTTATAATATTTTTTTTTTTGTTTTTTTTATAATTATGTATATATATATATATAAGTATAAAAATATTAAATAATAACAATAAAAGTTTAATTTTATATAATAATATTTTTGTTTCTTTATTTATTAAGTCTTATGGAAATTACAATTTTTACATTTGGTAATATTATAAATGTTGTAGTATGTTTGCATAAGCTGTTTTGCTTCTTCTTCGACTGCTAATTTTCTTTTCCTATATTGAGAACATGAGCAGGTGTCTGGTCCACATTTAGCATTTTCGTCTGACCAAGAGCAGTCTTCATAGTGTTCACCAAACTTATTTTTGAAGGTTTTTAAATTGTTTTCATACTCAAGATGTGACTGAATATTGATAAGCTTAAATTTGTCTTCATCAGAAACAATATGGGAACATTTTTTGAAAAAATCGTATATATCTTTTATTATCATTTTTCACTAAAAGTATGACTCTTTGCTACAACGAAATGTTTGTTAATAATCATATAAAGCAATAGTTTCAGCATTTATATTATTTCAAAAATTTGTCTATATGAGTTTTTTTATTTCGTTTGTAAGAGGAATATATTCAAACATTTTATCATGTATTATTAAACAATATGCAGATGTGTTAGCTGGTATGTTCTTTAAAGTTTTAAGTTCAATACGAATATCTATCGGTCCTGTTTTTACTGATTCATTTTGATGTGTAACATCCAAAACAATAATTGGCGCTATACTTTTGAAATTTTCTCGTGTTAATAATGGTTGTGGATCTCGTGAATAATAACTCTGCTGAAATTTTAAATACATATCGTATAGTAGAGCAAACCGATTAGAATCAAATTTAAGATTTAGATCATCATAAGGATATGTATTAGAGTTAAGGTGTACTTTTATATCAGTCAAATCACAATGTTTATATATATTTTCATTATTTCGAAGTCCCAAGAGTAGAAAACGAGGTCTTTCATTTTCATTTGCAAGTTTAACATTCCATAAAACTGTTGTACTTTCTGGAAGTGAAGGGTAAAAATACATATCCCAACTTCTAAATGCTACACTTAGTGGATGACGATTATTTACAGTTTTATATATTTTTAATTTATACGAATCAGAGAGTTGTACATGTGGTACTTTCCAAGTAATATTTAAAATGTTAATTTTAATATTTTCAGTTAGAACATCAGAACTTAAAACTTGTTTATCATCCTTGGATCGTAAAAGAATCAACTCATGCTTAGAGTTAACTATTACTTTATTAAAATCTTCAGCAAATCCAAGTAATAACTTTAATGGTACACAAAAATTGAAATATCCATTTATAAGTTTAAGATCAGTATTATTAAATGGTGACCACCCCGCATTTAATAAATTATCGCTTTCAGATTTATTAAGCGATACATAGTTTTTCAATTCTGTTGCAATTCCTAAATGTCGTGTACGATCAATTTCTACACCATTAATTTCATATCGAATTTCATCAAAAAGGTGTGCCATACAGTTATTTAACAGATGTATAGAAGATGAAGCCGTTGAATCTTCCTTTGTTGCACGTCCTTCAATATATAAGAGACTTTCATGTGGTAAAACATATAAATCCTGGTTTTGAATTGTGATACGTATTTCATCATTGTTTTTAAATGATTGTAAGTAAGAGTTATAGCTGTGATACTCTTTTTTGATGATTGAGTTATCAAATTGAGGTTTTTGTAAAATATTTATAATACTACTCATTTTATTATAATTGTTTTGTATTACACTGTGTAATAATTTTTAATTTTTTAATTTGAATCCTAGATTAATTAGAATCTCCTTATTGGTCTTATTAAGAATGCTAGCCTGTTTTTTAAGGGCTGTAAAATTTGTTTTATTGTTTTCTTTGAAGCGATTTTTAAAGTATAAAGGTTTTTCTATTTCACCTTCAGTTGATGAAGAAAGAATGAATGCCGAATCTTTTTGCAACTCGTTTTTGTTAAATATGATCATACTCAAATAGGTTTTAAATGTAATCGAACAGTAATTTTTTCACCACGAAAATTTATAAGATTTCCGTCTTGATCGACAACTTTCAAAACAATACTACTAATAGTTCTCGAATTTACCGGTAAATATATAACATTAGCCGGAGCTTCAGTTATTTTATATCCTGGGCTAACGTTAAGTGAAAACTGATGCAAAATATGTGCAGACGTGTTATTTATATATGACCCACATACAATGTTACATTCAATGCCTATAGTATTTATTTTCGTTATATCTATTGTTTTATCAGAATAATGTTCCACACCTGCGTTTAACACTCTTTTGCTAAAACCTAGCAAAGATCCAATTGACCTCGTTTTGTTAAATAAAACTGGGTCTAAACTGCTTTTAATATATGTCTGAAGTGTGTTATGATTTGCTTCCAGAGAAAGAAGACCATTTTCATTTAGAATTTGATATCTTTTAGTGAGTAGTCTCGCTATATCAGAAAATTCATATGATCCAACGGGAATCTCTATTTCATAATTACCAATATGAAACAAATTATTTTCTATATCGATATTAGGAATTGAGTGATAAGTATCAAAACTTATTAGACCACAAACATAATTTTCTTTAAGTTCAATTGATGGAAAATAGTTTGCAATCAGTAAAGAAGAATCTCCGTTTAATGTTAATGTTATTGACATTGTAACCGCTGGCGAATGAATAAAAGATCTACAATTTTGTAATAGTTTTTTATTATGCAGTGTTGACGCTTATCCAAGAGTTGTGTTGTGATGAAAACCCCAACCATTTAACAAAGACCTTATTTTTTTTTCTTTTTAAAATTTTTTCAATCAAATATGATTCTGGAAATTTAGTTTTCATAATCTCATATTCATAAAAAGCGCCTTTGATTTCATGTCCTTGATAATCTTCCAATAAAAATGTATTAGGATTGGTGTTTTTAATAGTTTTAATTTTGAATATTTCTGTAGTCCAATTTGGTGTATATCCTTTTTCGAAAGTATGTTTATATTTACTTATTCGAACAAAATCGTTAACTTTAAACTTAGGTCTTTTAAATATCTTTAAATTGCTGTATACTGTGTTAAGTAAATTTTTTTCATTTGAATGGTTTACTTCGTTAGGAGTCATCTTTATTGTTCTATGAAATGTATTATTATATTTGGTAACAAGTTCTTCATGTTTGTTAATCCATTTATATGTTCCTTGATAACTAAACTCTTTCCACATCAGTCCTTTTAATGTTCTATTAAATCGTTCTACTATTGATGCTTTCAGAATACTATATGTTGAGTAATGATTTATTTGATTATTATCCATTAATTGCCTAAATTGATTATTGAAGAACTCTTTGCCATCATCTGTCTGCAAGTTTTTGGGTTTTCGCTTATTGATTTGAAAGATATTTTTTAATGCGTTAGCTACACAAGCTGCAGTTTTTTTTTTTATGGCTGCAGTCCATGCTTTTTTTGAAAAAGTATCTATTACAGTTAGAAGATAACAATATCCCTTGTTATATTTAGCATAATTTCCCATTTCAACTAGATCAGCTTGCCACAAATCATCAATTCCCTTCATAACTACTCGTCTTCTTTTAAAATTTTTTCTAGCTTGTTTGTGTAGCTCGTCAACTATTTTTTTCTTATCAGTATCCGCAATCATGTTATTAATATGTATGCATACAATCGACTGGTTCCTTTTTTTATCTTTTTAAATATATTGAATTTTTTTATTTTGCTACTTTAATTCTAGGGAATTCAATTTTTCGTTTTTTTACATCAGTTTGTTGATTTTCTACATTCCATTTAGAAATAAAACCATCAATTTTTTTAAACCTTTCTTCAATATTCTTTATTAAATTCTTATTTACAAAGTGCATTTGTTCAACAACGATCTTTCTAATAACTTCAACATCTCTAACAATTTCTGTTGTAATTGATTTTTTTATATCGCTTCTTATAATATTTAATTTATAATCATATTCGTTTTTGATATTTTCTATTCCAAATATATAATTTTCTATTTCATTGAGCTTTTGTTGTATTTTAGTTAAAACACTTATATCCACATTATCTAATTTATTTTGAAAAGCCTTTATTATATTGTTTATATAGTCTACGTCCTTCTTAATATTTTGAATTTGTATATTATGGGAGCAGACCCTAAATGTGGGATTACTTATTTTATGTTTAATTGAACTTTCTCCAAATTTATTTATATAATTCATTTTATTTATTTTATTTTATTTAATTTTTTTTAATATATTACGTTAGCTTCTCTAAGTTCTTCCACAATAGAAATTATTTCGTTCTTATGGTTATTATGACCAGCTGCCTCTGATGAAATAAGTAAATGTAATCTATCGACTAACTCATTCGGATCATTCCAATATATATAGTTAGGTTTTCGGTTGTTAACAGATTTTAATGAAATACCCCAACCTTTCGTTAAATCATCTGGTTTTGTATTAAATAAGTTTTTTATGATATGAAGATATTTATACGCTCGTGTACCCTTAATTTGATCATTTGATTGATAGCAACGCTTATGTGCGTTTGTATAAATTAAAAGTTCTTTGTATTTTTTTAAATCAGTTTTAGTATAATGAATAGGTTTCGAATGAAAAACTAATTCAAATAATCCTGGAGTCATTTCCCACATTGGTTCTCCTATTTGAACTTTATTATCTCTACTAAATTTAAGTTCATTATTGGCATATCGCCAATTACCATATTTATCAATGTTAAAGCCATAAACTTTGTCAATCGTATTGTTTTTTAGGAGTAATTTTATATTTTCAACTAGTGGGAGTTTTTTATTTTCAGATATGGATTCATAACTCTCAGCATCATCATAATTATCAGAGCTACCCTCTGATGATAGTGGTGGAACTTGTGTTACTGAAGTATCATTCTTTAATTCATAATCATCTATTTTGTTATTTTTCATCCCTTCATTAGTTTGTTTATTTATAATGTATGACTTTGTTGTTGAAGGTTTAAAGTTTTTTTCTGATAAGTCATCCTGTTGATAACTATCAATTTTTTTTATAATGTGTTTTAAAGGTCTTGTTATAGGTTTAAGTGTTTCTTCTAACACTTGAACTCTATCTTCGTTATTTAATTTAATTTTTTTAAACTTTTCTTTTAATATCTCTCTTGTCTTAACAATATCACCCAAAAATTTATTATCCATATTTAGACGTTTCAATATGAACTGATCAACTCTATACCTAAAAGCAATCTACTTTCTAACTGCTTATGACCTTCTTTATATCTGCTTATGATCTGTTTTCTATTTGCTTGTGATCTGCTTTATATCTGATGATGATCTGCTTTATATCTGCTTATGATCTGCTTTATATCTGCTTATGATCTGCTTTATATCTGATGATGATCTGCTTTATATCTAATGATGATTTTTTTTTTTTTTTTTTTTTTTTTTTTTTTTTTTAATAATCTGCTTTCTTTCTGACTGCGGTCAACAGATATTAAATTATAACCTTACAACTGAATATATTTATCAAAACCTTTTCTATATCGACCATTATTGGTTGAGTTATCCTTACTAATAACAACAAACCCATACTTATCTTTCCAACACTCACTACATATGTTTGTAAATTCTTTAAATGACATATCACCGATAACATGATCATTATATATATGTCGTAAATTCATTTCATCCTGTTTAAATAGTACTATCATGTTTGAATTATCGCGTATGAGATGCTTGGGAATCTTTGTATAAGTTTGACATAAGTAAAAACAATCTATATGTCTATGTCTACCCATACAAAAGTAGTCTCTTATAGTATCTTGCTTTCCACAAATAACATCGTCGAATATTATTATTGAATGGGGATTTGCTTCAGCTGGGCTTAGAACTTTTTCGTTTTCCGCAAATGTAAAAAGGTTGATTTCTTTGATTGGAGTAATTAAATTTTTGAGATAACAATATTTTGGTTGATATAAAGATTTAGAATATATGTAAATATTTTTAAAGCGAAGACCATTAGGGCTTTCTATTAGACTGATCATAACATTTGTTTTACCACAGTTTGAGGGCCCAACAATTAATGCTCGTATTGTATTTGGTAGCAATACACTATGATTAATTTGAAATTGCTTATGTTGTTCCTCGTCCGCATTTCTTACTACGATTTCTTTTGCTTGCTTTACCAATCGCATATTTAAAACTAATTTGTTTTGCTATATTATTCCTCTTTTATAATAAAAACTTATCATTTGAATTTAGAATATCAATAGGATTAAACATTGACACATCTTTAAATAATTAAAGTATAAAATGGGTATAAGCTACAACAACAGATCTGAACATAATCAGTATAAAACTGGTATCGGTTTAGTAAACAACTTAATAAACAAATTGCCTATTGAATTACATTTACCTGGTTATGAGTTTTGCGGACCTGGAACAAAACTTGAAAAACGTTTAGCAAGAGGAGATAAAGGGATCAATTTATTAGATGCAGCTTGTAGACAACACGATATTACATATTCAAAAACAAACAATATAAACAAAAGACATCAAGCCGATAAAATATTGACGGAAAAATCTTGGCAGCGAGTTATATCCAACGATAGTAGTTTCAAAGAACGAGCGCACGCCTGGCTTGTGACAAACACGATGAAAGCAAAAGTTAAATTAGGATTAGGTATGAAGAAATACAAAATTCAGAAAAAAAGCAAATCGAAGAAAAAGTTAAAAAAGAGAAACAAATATAACAAAAAATTATTTTCTACTACTGTTAAAAATGCATTGAAGATATTAAAAAAAGAAAAACCTGAAAGTATCAATTCTGCTATTAAAATGGCGCAAAAAATCATAAACTCAAAATTCAAGAAGAATAAAAAATCAAATGTAGTTATTCCAAGGGTAATACCAATGCCAAAAATTGGCGGATTTCTACCATTAATTCCAATTCTGACAGCATTGTCTGCACTTGGAGGCTTAGCAACAGGAGGATCAGCTATTGTTAAAGCAGTTAATGATATAAAAAAAGGAAAAGAGCAACTAGCAGAAGCAACTCGTCATAATAGATATATGGAATCAATTGCTATGGGGAAAGGTTTATATCTGAAACCATATAAATCTGGATTTGGACTTTACTATAAATCAACTCCAAAAAACTTTTAAATAATCTACCCAATCAGCCATTAAATCATCTACATTTAATAAAATATGGTAAACACCTAAAACATTTCAGAGGTGTTTTTATGCGTGACAGTTTACCTAAAAAACCATTAGTTCAAGAATGTGGTATAATTAACTTAGATAATTCTAGTGGTCCTGGAACACATTGGGTAGCCTACTTTAAAAATCACAACTATAAAGAATATTTTGATAGTTTTGGAAACTTACAGCCACCTCTAGAACTAGTAAACTATTTAAAAACTCCTATCAAATATAACTATGAACAAAAACAAAAGTTTAATACGTTTAATTGCGGACATTTATGTCTTAAATTTTTATTTAATAAATATAATTTGAAATAAATAAATAAATAACTAAAGATTTTACAATATTGTGTTCTTAATTATTTACAAAAATTTGAAATTTGTTGTTTAAGATTATTCATTCGCCTTTATACATTGCGAATTGTTATTAGTAATTACTAAAAACTACTAAAATTGTCCGCGACTGCTTATTTTATTTTATTCGCAGCTACCCAATATATTTACTGGGCGTTCCACTATCCGCAACCTGTGGACGCGTTCGGTAGCATTTTAGCTTATGCTTACTAGTTTGATTAAGTATAATCCAACGTGTTAATTAAAATGTTAATTAATATGTTAGATTACAGTTAACAAATCTAGTGACCGAAACCTACCTAATTTTTTTTCTTTCTTCTTATTGTTATTCATTATTTACATAGTACAAAGCTTATATTATTATTATATCTACTAGACTTATTATTCACTAACATATAATAAATATTAATAAATAATGATGATAATTTTTATTCAACTTGCATTAAAATATCATCTCCATCATTGTCATTCATAAATTGATCTCTACAATTTATAAATTCCTGATCGTTATCTATTTCCATAAAAATATCATCTTCATCATTTTCATTCATAAATCGATCTTTATAATTTTGAAATTCTGCATCATTATCAATTTGTATGAAAAAATTATCATCATCATTTAAAAATTTTTCATTATAATGACCCCAAGCTAATGTATTAATATTGTCACTACATACATATCTCTTATTATCTAAATAACTTAAAGATATCTTATTAATAAGGGATGTATATATAGTATGTAATTTTGATTTAAAAATATACATACTTCCATAGAATATTTTCTTATTATATAAACAGTCTTTATAATCGGATAAACTTAAATTTCTGGATATATTACTTTTGATACCCTTAGCTTTTTTGACTTCTTTCAAATCTTCAGTTTTAAATGAATACATTTTTGCTCGTAATCCTACAAATTCCTTCATAACCTTACCATTATTTTCATCCTTCATCATACCTAATATTTTTTTATTTTTTTGTGGAATACTAAATTTATTATTAGCTTCATATTCTGACGTATCAAATTTTTCATCAATATCGTTAACGATATCTTTATAAAAGTCGTTAGTTTCTATTGTGTATATAAATGAATCTGTATCCATATAATTTAGTTCTGCTTTCAAATTATATTTAGGAAGTATGTAATCGTAATGAAAGTCATACATTTTCCACTTTGAAAGTTCTAGAATTGTAAATCCGAGATATATAGGCTTATTATAAAGTGAATAACTTTGATTAAGTTCTACTGCTATCATGTTTTCTTCAAATATGCTGTAGGAATGAAATTCTGGTTTTGCAATAAGGAAACGAGCTCCAATTTTCCTTCCAACACTTTCCCAACTGTTTACTATTTTAACATTCTTTCGCTTGTCTACGTTTTCCATGGTTTTACCATATACTGCGTTATTTAGTAATTTGAAGAAGTTTTTTTCAAAAGTATTTTGAGCATTGATTCTATGAGAATTGTTTAATGAGATATATGTTTTTAACCAAGCAGACTGCTTAAACTTTAATATTCTATGAATTTTTTTTAATTTTAACCCATGTTTTAAGCATTGTTGCAAATTTTTATAATAAATTATGTATTCATATTTATCATTTAAGTCAGTAATTAACTTCTTTTCTTTAGAGTTTGGAGGATTTTTATTTTCTGAGCAAAATGGTAAATTATTGTGGATGTCATGAACTTCAGCTGGGTATATCAGATCAACTTCTAATATATATCCAATATTTGAATCGTTTGAAACTGAATCCAAACAAAAACTATCAACATCTTCTACCCACTGAAAATCACCTTCGGGCAAAGCTTCAGACATTGCCCAACCATATAGATTGTTTGCATCTAAATACATTAAATATTTAGAAGGCAATTCATTATTATAGTTCGATAAATATTTATTATTTGCGATAGAATGCCTTTTAGAACATTGCACAATACCTCCCCTAATGCCCTTTTGAAGAAATGTTATCATGTCTATGTCCGTCAGTAAATCTAATTTGATGCCTGTAAATTTAAGCATGGCATCCCATGAAAGTCCCGGAGCTGTGTAATAGTGACAGGGATCCAAATGATAAATGTTTTTACAAATTGTCCTAAAGTTTTCGAAAACATCAGCTAACAATAAAACATCAGTCTTTAGATATAACATTAAATAGTCATCCAAAGTTTTGCAATCAAATGTTTTCCAAACTTTTTGAGCGTGGTTATAATCTTCAGAAGAACATTTTGTGTCTGTCAATTTATTATAAAAATGTTCAATGCTTGGTAAACTAGACTCATTAAGTTTTCCTATAGAATTTAAATAACTATAAGGAAACACACCTTTTCTTACCAATAAATTAAATTGGCTTTCATTAGAATATATTGATTTAACTAACTTTAAATCACTGTTTGTTAAATTTTTAACCAAGTTGTCCAAACTAGATGACATAAATCGATATGAGTCTAAAAATCGTAATTCAATATTATCCCCTTTATCACCTTTAATGGTTTTTGAAAGGGATATGTATAGTTCCTTATTAAGAGGAATTATATTAATAGGACCATCATCAATTTGGTTAAGCTCTTTAACAAATAAATGACAATCGTATGCCGAAAAGTTATGGAAAATTATTGGAAAGAATTTTGGTATTTTATAATTAAGATTACATGAATTATGAGCAGGTCCTCTATATTTGCCACTTAAATGACAATGATCTTTCACCTTTAATTCATGTAAAATATCTTTAGAACAAATATGACATATATTGTTCAAAAGAAATTCTAAATTTTCCTGTTCGGTTAAGGGTATCATGGGTTTTACCAAAGATAAATATTTATCCTGTAAATATTTAATATCTTTAACCAAACCCTCTATAAACTGTTTCGGTGAATCTAATCCTTTAAAGCTACATAGCTTATTTAAATCATTATTAAAACTACACTTAATATAATAAGAAAAAGCATAGGGGATATGTTTGTCAACTAATGTTGTCGATGAAATATCCCCTCTCGGAACACATGTTTGAATATTTTCAAATATGCATTCCGAGTCTGCATATACCACAAATGGTACATTCATACAATTATTATAATTCTTAAATTCTAGTTTTACCTTATTTGCTTGGGGTACATAACTTATCTTTCTACTACAATTTTTCACATGTTTTTCCAAATCTTGCTTTTCCTGGAAATGGTGAATACAAAAATCACAAACGAAAATACTATTCTTATTTTTACTTTGTTGTGACCTTATTAATCTGTTAATTAAAAAAAAAAAATATAAAAATTACAATTAATTAAAACACACATTAAATATAAATTTATAATAAATTTTACCTTGACATATTTTTTATCCAGACATAGTGTGATATAGTTGTGTCCATTATATTTTTTTGTATAAACATCAAATTAATATGAAGTGGCTTGATTTCTTTAGTTTTATAATAAGGTCCGACAATCAAATCTTTGTCATCATCATATCCAAATACATTAATGCTTATATTTGCATTATTTTTTTCAAATAAATTTATATCTTTTAATTTAAGGGGGAAGCATAAACCATTGAAATTAAAAGAATATCCATTAAAGTCAATTACTGCATCTGATATGTTAACAGCATAGTTATTTGGTCTATGACTATTAGCTTGATTTGAAACAGCAGAAAGAAGAGACCATTTGAAGCAGAAATCGTCATTATTCTGCACATTTATGCATGCTTTTTTCAGTGTGAGTTTAGGTGGAAGCGGAATATATGTTGAACCTTTTAATGGTTGATATTTATTTAAATTTAGATGGATTTTAATGAGTTGAATAAGGGTCCATCCACTATCTCGTTCTTGAAACTCTTCCATTTTACTTTTAATATTATCAACATTGTTATTATATTCATCATTAAAACCATCAATGTGAAAAATTTCCTTCATTTTGGTTTGAAAATGCTTCACCTCTATCGCACTATTTTCCATATCATTTAGGTCCCCTTTAGCATATAAACCAAACAACTCTATGTTAAACTTTAAAGCTAAATTGCAATTTAAAAATGAAAACACTTCTTTTTCGAACGGCTTCTTAGCTTCCTCCAAAAATAACTCTGGTAGTAGACATTCTTCATTCGTATTTTTATATGAATAGGTCATTATTCTATTCTTAAATGCCCTTTGTACCACTTTCATTGCACTTTTATTCGAACCCGAAGAATGAGACATCTCATGCATTTTTAAAAATTCTTGATTAAAAAAACTTTTTTTGCATTCGGGGCAGACTATTTTTGACTCCATTTTTTCTATTATATTTTTTATATGATCTAAAAATAATCAAAATAACATACTTATAAACTAGCCATCATATACATAATAATTAAAATGGGCTTATTAAAGGCTTTTTTGACAGATGTTTTTAATTAATTATTAAATTAGCTCTTAGTAAGCCTACTTTAATTATTATGAATACAAACATAAAATAAATTTTTTTTAAGCACTAATGCTATGATTATTTTTTGGTTTGACTAAATATTTAAATAATATACACTAAATAGTTTTTACTTACCAAATAAGATTGTTTTAATACTTAGTTGAGCACAGAATACTGAATTGTTTTTTTTTAATACTTAGTTGAGCACAGAATACTGAATTGTTTTTTTTTTTTAAATGCTTAGTTAGCACAAAATACTGAATTGTTTATTTTTTTTAATATTTAGCACAGAACACTGAATTGTTTATTTTTTTTTAATATTTAGCACAGAACACTGAATTGTTTTTTTTAAAATGTTTAGTTAGCACAAAATACTGAATTGTTTTTTAAATGTTTAGAACACTGAATTGATTTTTTAAATGTTTAGCACAGAACTCTGAATTGATTTTTTAAATGTTTAGCCCAGAATACTAAATTGTTTTTTTAACTGTTTAGCACAGAATACTGAATCACTGCTCTAAAAGAGTAGAGTTTATATACATTTTTCTAAGTGCACTACTACATACATAAGTACAATAATATGAATGCATTCTGCATTCCTTTATTTGAGAAAATTTATCAATGCGTTTGTTAACTATTGTATTAAGGGATGCACAGCAGGTATCTGTTAAACCTAAAAAAGGTCATTTATAGTTTTGTGTATGCATTCATTAATAAAACAAAGATACCGAATAAGCAACAGGAGATATTTTTAATTTTTTGCAGGTGTTAAATCTATGAAGGTCATTTATAGTTTTAAATGTATATTTTATCCCTAAAACAAAAGGTACTTAACAAAGGAATTTTCAATATCCTTTTGAAACAATAAATAGAAAAGAAATAAATTTATGACCGTCTCAGTTCACGAATGTAACCAAAAACTAGCAAAAACACTGCTACCTTTTTTCAACTAACGTTATATGAAAGCATTGCTTTGTTTGAGAAAATTTTTTCAATTCCTTTATTAACTATTGTATTAAGGGATACATAGTAGGTATTTGTTAAATCTAAAAAGGTCATTTTTAGTTTTGTATATGCATTCATTAATAAAACAAAGATACCGAATAAGCAACAGGAGATATTTTTAATTTTTTGCAGGTGTTAAATGTAAAAGATCATTAAGAGTTTTGCATGTTTATGCCTGTCTTATATTTTTGATGTAATTTGTTCTTAAAAGAATATATAACTGTGACCTTGAATTAGTTGCGTTTTAAGTAAAACCTTACCTTGAAATTCTTACATTTAAAAAAAAAAATGGTAGACTTTTCCTTTGTAAAAAATTTTTTATTTTCTATATATAAAGTACAGGCTCCTAAAAATGTTAGTTGTATTTAAGTTCAAATATTGCAAAACCATTCGGTGATTGACGTCCTTTGTAAATAACTGTCCAGGTTTTTTCATTTATTTTGGCTAAGTAAGGATCCTCTTTGTTCAAATATTTTACAATCCTTTGTGGAAGATAAAACCATTTATTATTTTCTAAATATACAATAACTTTTGATCCATGCTGTGTGACCTTCCACTCGAAATTTATAATTTCGTAAGTTTGATTCAATGGAATATCATCAATTCTGGTGTACTCTGGCTTTATACCTTGGGCAATATTAATTATTTGTTGATACATCTGAAAATTAACGTATGTATATAAATAAACGAAAACCTTTATTTTAAGAAATTTTATTCTTACCATTCTATTACGTGTACTTTGAAGCGATGATAACAGAAATAACTTAAGTAAACCACTTTACAGCCTTTTATATCAAGTTTATAATAGACAATAAAACTCTCAATTAACTAAGCATTAAAAACTCAATGTTTAAATGAATTCATAGAGAATAAATGATTGTTATTTAAGAGAAAAACACACATTAAAAATAAAAATTATGGGTGTTGTGTACAAATACACATTATTTCTTATGGGGAAATTGATATATGATAATCCTAATTGGATAAATATATGCACTGGTATTGCTAAACCCATACAGATCAATGCTTAAAGAAACGCATACACACATCAATCCTAATTGAGTTCTAATTGGATTAAAGTTGGGTTCCAATTGCCTTCTAATTGAAATCGTATTGATCTCCAATAGAACTCTAATTGCAAACGCTAAAAAATTCTATTTTGGTTCTAATTAGATTCTTATTGAATTCTAATTGGAAAACACATTAATTGGATTCTAATTGGGTTCTAATTAGATTCCAATTGGAAAAATTTTCTCGCCAACCCACCCCACTCCTTATGGACAACGTCTACGGATTACTCCTTATGTAAAACGTCTACGGATTACTCCTTACGGAAAACGTCTACGGATTACTCCTTATGGAAAACGTGTACGGCGCAATCCTATTGTTCCAGAATCCCCACAAATATACTACTTAGATTCACTAAGAGCCACTTTCTCTGTCTTTGCACTTCCCTATTTCGCACATATAATTCTAGAACTCAATAATTTACAGCGAATTGGGCGGTTTTCGTTCGTGCCACGCTTTCATTGGTCGCCTACTTTGTTGAAATCGCTTTCAGTAACAAAGAAAGCTCTCTTTCAAATTTTACATAGCTGAGAGCTTACCTAATCTGCGAGACGACTGAGTGCAGTTCCGTCTTTACCACTGATTTCCAGGAGCCGTATTTTCTTAGATGCGAAAGTCGCGATTCTTTCTAAAGTTTTAAAAACGAATAATGATAGCAAGATAAGTCCATAATATTTTGGAAGAAAGTAATTGTTTTTACTGGACTGTGTTAGAAATGCAATGCCCTGCAGAATACATATCTCAGTCTCAGACATTTTCTAAGGATCCAAACCAATCAACGACTAATTCGAGCTTTGGGATATTTAAAAAAGATTTCGTCCGGTCTGAGTGAATTATATGATTGGAATGAGTTAATTGCCTATCCAACTCTCTCTCTCGCTCTTTCTCTCTCTCTCTCTCTCTCTCTCCCTCTCCCTCTCCCTCTCTCTTTCTTTCTCTTTCTGGCTCTCTCTTTTGAAAGTTAATATGGCAACCTCCATTACTAACCGTGCGACAGCGTAAATTAACAATTTCCGCCACGTCAAAAGTATAAATTAAAACGTTGTTTTATTTCTACTACCTTTTTCTAAATATTATTTATTTTCAATAATTTTTAAAAAATTAAATTTCAATCTTACTTCCCCTTTCCAAAATCACTTAAATAATGCAAACTTTTTTTCATTTCTAAAACAAGCTCTTAACACTTTACTACAAGTTTTAATTTCGCTGCACAATGTTATGTTTGTGAGGCTGTATGTTTGGAGTGTTTGAGATAAAATTGTTTTAATGATTTGGTTTTTTTATTTTATCTTTTTCAATGTTACTTCCTTGCTAAATTCTAATGGTAACTGCTGGTGCTCCATAAATATCATGTGCGAAAGAACAAACATAGGAACTCTGGAAAATCACGGCTTGGCTCTCCCCTTAAATACAACCTGGTCTGGCAAATATTTCTTACTATTCCTTCTGTCTTTTCTTGCTTTCAAATTGTGTGTAATTTTTTTGTTTACTTTATATTGTTGTTGCTTTTGTTGTAAGTGTAATAGTTTTATATAACAGAGAGAAAAGTTCATTAAACTTGGTTTACTTAAGATTTTTTTTTATTTTGTTAGAAGATTGCTTGGCAAAACTTACGATACCTTTAGGCCTAATGCAGTGTATAGTTGTAGTATTTTATAACAACACTGCAAAGAACAAGCCTTTCTTTGTGGTATAACAACCACCAACACTATCATCATTATCGGCAGCAGCAGCAGCCACATCGTCATCATCATACTTCATTAAAAACAATTGCACAGTTCTAAAACGACGAAATCATATTACCAGCAGCATCTCCTCTATATTTAACTTATTTTTTTTTTGCTTTTTTTCAATTTATTTAAAAAATTGTTTAAAGGAGAATAAGATCTTTATTTGTTTATTGAAAGAATCAAATAAGCATTAATACCCGTCCAAGAAGGAAGGCTAAGAACAAAACAAAAACTTCTACAATCATCGTAGTCGTTGTCTTATTGTAAAGTTTTTAATCATTTCCTTTTAGGCTAAAGCTCTCTAAAGCCAAGCAACAGCCTTTGGTGAGTGGTCAAGCCCAAAACTTTAAACATATACTAGAGCTTATGGTTATAAGCTAAAACACTGACTCCATTAATTAATAAAAAAAATAAAATAAAAATAAAAAATCCTATGAATACATGATACTCATATATCTTGGTATCTGGAAATCTAGAAAACAATAACAGAAAGTTTGATTTCAATAACAACAACAACAACAACAACAGAATTTGCATTCTCTTAACATTTATATTCATCTTAATGTTTTATTGTTCTAGATCCATAGAAATCAAAGCAGCTGCAAATAATATTTTTTATTTAAACACAATTGCTTCCTTTCCTCTCCCTAAAATGTGGGTGTTTACCAATTTAACTACCTTTTCTTTATTAAAATAAAATATATTTTTTCAAACTTAAAATAATAATTCCTGCTGAACTCTTTAACCCTTAAACAAATGTCCATTAACTTTAAACTCCCTCGCAAAATTAAAACAATTGTTTTTAAAAATAAATATATTTAAGGAATGTTAAGGATAAAATTTTATATGAGAAAACTAGGGATAAATTTCCAAAAATTCTTGGTTAAAGGGAAAGTCTTTTGTATAATAAAGGAATTGCTTTCACTCCCTACACTCCTTTAAAATGGGAAACATACAAATTGTAACGCTTAGCAACAATTATAATAAAGTATAATAAAGAATATCCTAATTTAAGTTACCCAGTTGACCAAATCGTGGTAGACAATATTGATTTATTCATTTTGCCCTTCACATAGTGATAAGGGTATGTATCAGTATAAAGTTTATATATTCTGGATCACATTGAAAAACCCGCTGGATATAGGTAGGTGAACCCTTAAACTAAATACAACAGAATGGGTTCTGTGGAATGCGGAACAGTTTTCCCGGAAGATTAGTGAGTAATGCCCAAGTCTACCATTTGAGGACTAGCAGGTTTGATTCTCGCCATTGACTCTGGTAAGTCTGATTCATCTTATTTTCTTTCCTTTCTAATTCTTCTTTGAAAATCGGCTTCACGTATATTTACACTCTTTCCATCTTTCTCTGCGGGTATCACGATATCCGAATAAGCGAACTTAAGTGAGCTGTTTCCTTTTCTTTCAACCGTTACCTATCCTAACCTAACACTATACTGCAGGCTACATACCGTATGCCAATATTGAAGTTTTCTTTGGTAAGGATAATTTTTAAGCCCGGAAAAGATCATTCGAAGATGAAGTCTTACAGGACTATAAGTCGGTCACTTTGAAAAAAAAAAATGGTTGGATTAGTAGAATCGCGGGAAGGGATAGTATGTCTGTAAGTACTGGCACAGACGTTAAGGGTTTTACGTGATACCCTCCATGCTGGCAATAACTCACGGTGCTTTCAACACTGGTGGATACAAAGCGTCCACCAGCGCCCCCAGAATGGCCTACCCGGCCACCCAGGTACCAATTCTCTGTCATAACTCTGTGTAGCCACAACAGACCCCTTGGTGAGGAGTTGGGATATCTTAACCCGAATTGCGTTTCTAGTTTTGATCTCGCTTCTTTATAATCAAAACAGATCCGCGCCGACAAGACACCTCTCCACACGCTTGTAAAACAGGACTCAACCTTAAGCAAGAAAGATCATGATTATCATGTCGCATCCAACGAATGAGACACCCAGCTCTGTTAGAAGGATCTTTTCTCATTTAGACAAATCAATTACTCCACCATCATCAATGCTTCATAATCTTCTCACCGCCAGTCAGGAACAAGTCACGCACATGCTTCAAGATGCCAATGCCGGCCTTCTTATTATTTGCTACTACTTTAACGAGATCTTATTTTAGATCCTAGGGTCCCCAGCCGTAGCCAAGTTCCCTATTCACCTACTTCCAAACACACTTACACCCTTTCAGCTAAAAGCCTACTTCAACAGTTGCTCATGTGCCTGGGTAGACCCGCCAAAACTAGAAACTCGCTTACACGGTCACTCTGGGGCCCGTACAGGACGGACCCCAGCATATCAACTTTCGTTCTCAGTTGCCCTGCTTGGGGATAACCACAGCCACCACATGAACTCCCGAAGGAGACCTCACCATTAATCAGCTTATGCCCTGGTAAGCACATGGGGCCAACTCCCGTGGTACCAGATAGGACTCTGGTCAGCCTCGGAAATCTACTTTCGTTTCATTCCTACCAATTTCTATTTTACACGGATAAGGTGTGGGTACTCTTAGAACCCTGTATTGCTGTGCCACTTAATGGCGATGTACATGGCACAGCGCAACAAAGGACAACCTGCTTCAACCAAACCAGTGAATCACTGATCACACATTTACCCCAAGACAGATTGCTTTCGTCTCAGCCATGTCTGTTATCCTTCCAGTAATTGAACTGAAAGTTGCCCGGTTGATACCGCTAGGAGGTAGACTTAGGCACTTGTGTTATACACTTATCAACCTGTAAGTCCTGGCACAATGCACCGCTACCAAGAATATATATTTTGTGCAGCCACTTAAATCGCCTACAAGCATGTGCTCTGTATAAAGCCTAACAACTACCGCGGCGGTGAATTCTTAATGCCCGCTGATTTGGCAAAACTGCCACCCAGGAAGCGCAGTCTCCTGCCACAGAGTTCCGGGCATATGCAGGTGATGATACAGTGATGATCCTTAGATCATTCCTTTCACGAGACAAAAGCGCTCTAGAGAGAAGGGGGTGGCTAGTTGGATAAAACACAGTACGTAAAGTAAAGGCTATAATCACCTGTTTTAATTAGACCAATCAGTTTCCAGAGGTACGGCCCCTTAGAACCATTACATGGATCAAGACTTGGAGTGCTACTTCAAACATGTGGCCGATAGGTATTCTAACAGGTGATTCAACCAGCACCTGGACCCACTAAGATATTCTAATATATAATTGTCTTAAAACCTATGCCCCCTGACAGCTAAGGCACATTCTACTCCTTTTCACTATTCCCACAACTACGACAGTCGTCATTAGAAGGCAATTGGAGTTTACTTGCGTATTTTCCCACCACCCTGTGGCTTGCTAAAGCTGAAATCAACCTTTAAACATCTTTTCGATTACGGCTTATTAGCTTCGCTCTATGCCTGTAATCAAAAGGGGGCACATCACCTTAGAGACCCTTTTTGTATGCAGACTACATCACCTTCTCCCACTTAAAGAAATTGCGACTGATTCATTAAAACGCATGACCATGCGTTCTTCATCGTAAACAACTTAATGCCCAGAATCTCATTGCGCTTCCAAGGGATATGGCTAAACTGGAACCAAGTAAAATAGATTGTTCACTGCCCTTGAAGGACTGGTACCCAGTGCGCCTGTTGTAACCCCCCATACATACCGATCACTGAGTTTTCCTAGCTGGTCCACTACATACTTATTTCCCTACCAATTGCAGTCCAATATACCAAAAATTCATTGTCCCACGGCCAGGGCGTAGTCGATCTTCAAGGACTCCCGAAAACATTGAACTGGATAAAAGCAGTTAAGGTGAAAATCTGCGGCTTTCAATACGGAAAGAGCAGTCTCACTGTGATTTTCAAGAGCGATTATTCATGAAATTTTAAAAAAGGGATCTGAAGCTCCATCCTTTTAAAATTCAATCGTTTAAGATTTGAAAGAAAGTGACTTTGATTTATGCAAAAGTTTTTGTAAAACGATGTTGGATCATTTTTGCACTGTAAGTTTCATTTTTTTGGAAAGACGAGGCTCATTTTCACTTAAACGGCCACGTCAACAAGCAAAACTACCTTTATTGGTCCCCAAAAACCCGCAACCCGCGATTGAAGCATCAAAAACCATTGCATTGGCTTAGGGGAACTGTTTGGTGTGCCATATCCATGCTTAAGTTAACTGGACTATTTTTTTCAAAAATTCTCGAGGCCAGGTGACGAATGTCAACGGTGAAAGGTATCACGCATGACTACGAAATTCTTTTTTTTTTACACACGTGGTTTCAATAGGACTGCACACAGAGCCAGAGCTTCGATGAATTTGCTTCGGGAAAAATTTTCCCCAAAACTGATCAGTCGTTTTGAGGACATTCCATGGCCACCGAGGTCGCTCGATCTAGCTCCAATGGATTTTTTTATGGGGCTACCTCAAAGAGGAAGTTTATAATACAAACCTTTATCTCTTGTATCTTTTGTGGCTTTAAACGAAAATATATGTTGAGAAATCAGCTCAATTAAATCGAGTTTACACAAGGCTCCGTTTTGAACAGCGTGTTAAACTTGACGGAAGACGTCTGGATGACATACTCTTTAAAAAATAAAATCCGCATTTTCATTCACTGCTCTGTCAATTTTTACGTTCTTTATATAAGTTTAAAAATAAAAATGAATCGGCCACCAGACACCCTGTATCTGAATTATTACCAAATTATGTAGACATGGAGTTTAATTTTTGCATCAAACACAATCTGTTTTACTTATTTTTTTGTTAAACAAAACGCCCGCATATTTCAAAAATCTAATCTAAAAAAAACAGCGAATATTATTGTTAACGACTTTTTTTTAAATGTGTTTGGATTTTAGTGCTTTTTTTGCTCTTTTTGTTTTTGTTGTGCGCATCACTCACCTTAATTTGACACTGATCAATCATGATGCTTAGCGAACTTAAGCAAAACAGTGGCACTAAACAATTAAACATAAATTTGTGGTAACATTATGTTAATGTCTTTAACAACAAATAAAAAAAAATAATAATTTTGAAAAATTTAACCTCTTCTTTAGATATTAAAAATATTTAGTTTTTGTAGTTTTTTTGTTTTTGTTTTTGCTTTTGATTATTTAATATCTTCTATTAATTTTAATAATCTTTTTAGCCAAATAATTTATATGTATTAATTCTGGTATTTTTTTTTCTCTCTTCTCTTTGCAGGTATGTGGCTTCGCTAAAAAAAAAAATTTGAAATAGTGTTAGAAATTTTTTAAGCAGCAGAGTACATCTAGGGAAAATCTCAAAAAGTTTAAAAAATTCCTTTTGTTTAATTTTAAATTTAAATTTTAAAACAAGAACAAGACAATTTATATTGATCATAGTCTAGCCTTAAACCTTATTTGGAATCCTTTTTCTAGATCATTTATCTTTTCTAAAAAAATTTTTAAAATTTTATATTTATTTCTAATATGGCATACCCTGCTTATATATTCTTAAGGCTTTTTAGCGTTTTTTTTTCATTTTAAAAGATTTTTGATTTAATACAATAAATTTTATATTTGATTTCTTTAATAATGATTTTCCAAACTTTAGAAAAATCAGTTAAAGTTTTTTCTTTTATAACTTATGGAAGTTGTTAAATTTTCCAACATTTTAAAATTGCTTTCTTCATGCTGCTTAATAACTTCTTTGTAACTATGACAACACTGAAATAGTCCCGTAATGGCAAACCCTGCAAACTATGCCTTAATATACCATCTCAACCTGGTAAGTTTCGCTTAAATATTTCGGTTATTGGTTTTAATTATTTTTAAAGCTTCAATTGTTTTTATTTTCTTAGAATTTTAATTTCATGCTTTAAGTTAAGTTTTTCTTCTTTTTTATGTTTCTTGAATTTAATTTGAAATGCTTTTCTAAATGCTGAATGCTTAAGTTCATTTTTCATTAAAATAAAAAAACTTATGATGAATTGCTGCTTTTAAAACAAACAATAAAAAATATTAAACTATTTTTGTTTATAAAAAAAAATATAAATCATAATTGAGAAATAATATTGAAAAACAATCATTGCCATAAGCCATGAAAGAATCGCTTTTCTATGAAAAGAGCCTGTGTTCACGCTGACCTTAAAATTATACACAATTTTGTTTGCCCCTTCGCTTTTTCCTCTCCCTCTTATCCTTCTTCGCAATAAGGATCTTACACCCACTCTTCAAAAATATCCTTTAGATTTGGCATAGATAAGTCAGCTGGAGTAAAAGTTTATTCTACAAGAATTGGAGTCGCTATTGTGTTACCAAAAATGCTGTTGGGCAGTGCTATTAACCCTATTTCCTATTGTAGGGTTTTCTACCAGAAATGTGGTGTTGGCGCAGCGCGAGTTCCGTCGCCGGATCCCCGGTCTTTCGGCACCGACTGTGCAAACACTACGCCGTTTGGCCACTAACCTTGAAGAGTATATAACTACATGAGACGCAGCCAAAAGTGGCCGTCCCCGGGTCGCCCGCTTTTGGCGAGGATGTCGGTCTGTGTTCAGAAACACCGACCGCAGTTAGCCATCAGCCGGTGGCCACTAAGGCGAATTTTGGCCAAAGACTTGCGCATGTTCCCGTAAAAAGTCCAGTCCGTGCATCAGCTGCTGTTTGTAGACCGCCAAACACGTGTATCCTACGCCCAAGCCATCCTTAATCTCGAGGCCGAAGTGGACGATTTTTTGACCAAAATCAAAATGAACGATGAGGCACATTTCCACGTTAGCGGATACGTTAACAGTCAAAACTATCGCTTCTGGGGCACCGAAAATCCACGAGTCATGCACGAGGAGCTATTACACCCGCTCCGTGTATCATTTGCTATTTGTAGACCGCCAAACGCGTGTATCCTATGCCCAAGTCATACTCAATCTTGAGGCCGAGTGGAACGATTTTTCGACCAAAATCAGAATGAGCGATGAGGCTCATTTCCACGTTAGCGGATACGTCTGGGGCACCGAAAATCCACGAGTGATGCACGAGGAGCTATTACACCCGCTCCGTGTATCAGCTGCTGCTTGTCGACCGCCAAACGCGTGTAGCCTACGCCCAATCCATCCTCAATCTCGATGGCACGAATTAGGATTAGAGGACATGTGGTTCTAATAGGACGAAGCAAAGGCACACAATGCGCGAGCCACAACCAACATTCTGAAGGCGGCGTTCCCGGGTCGCCTCACCTCTCATTTTGGCGATTTACATTGGCCCGCAAGACCGCCTGATTTAATCATTCCAGACTTTTTTGTGGGGTTTTCTTTAAGTCCTGTGTTTACGTTCACAAGCCTTAGACCCTGGAAGCCTTCAAGGATAACACTCGACACGAGTGCGAGAATCTGTCGCCCGAAGTTCTCGCCAAAGTGATGTAAAATGCCTTAAAACGAGCCCGTGTAGCAATCAATTGTGACGGCGACTATTTGGCCAAAAAAATTAAAAAAAAATTTTTTTTTTTGACAAAATAAAAACAATCAAAAAATAATTTTTATTTATTCTGATTTATTTCTTTTTTCATAATTATTACAGTCCCTGGTTTTAAGAAGCTATTGTTACCTTTACCATAAATCAACAATTGAAATCATTTTTTTAATAGATTTACTTTGTTGTTTTAACTACTTTTTGTGGTATTTCAATGCAAAAATATCGACTTTCAGTTTAAAAAAAACCATAAATCTTTTTAACCTTGTTTTTTTTATTTAACAAAAAAAAATATGTTGAACTTTTTTCCAAAAAAAAAAGAAACAAAGCAGGTAAAAAATACCTTAAATTTTTTTCGAAACTTCTGTTTTTCAAAAACAACCACAAGTAATTTGATATTTTGTGTCATGCATCTGCAAAATTGAGAGATTAAACCGAAACTGCCAACACAACTACCAGCTGCTGTTTTCGCTGTAGCCGCTGTCGTTGCCATTGCAGCCTTTAGATGCCACCCACACTTGTGAAATATTTTTATGTTTTTTTTTCAAACTTAACATGGTTGTTCGTTCGGTCATTCATTTCAGAATAACAAAATACACAAACATGTACGTTTTTTACGTGTTTATCCCATATATGGCCAAAATGTTTTGCTTTTCTAAGCTCCCTGTAGGAAATGTCAATAATGAGACTCTAGTGTTTTGCTATTGGCATTGTCACCAGTACTACTGACAAGCTATAACCGAGGCAATGTCTTTTTGCTATAGACATTTAAAATTTGCGGGTCATTAAAATTCCTCTTCTACATTGATACTATTGACAAGGTAGTTCGTTGTTTTGGGGTCATATATAGACATTGGAACCAGTGATTCACTAGTACCTTTAAGTAATTTTAATCTAAAGTGCTTTTGACTAGCTAAAGCTTAAGTAAGATTTTTTACTAAAGGCGTTTGACATTTGACAAGTTTAAATTGTGCGTGTGAATCACTTTAATAGCACAACTGAATAAATAAAAAAATATTTAAGATCGTTATGGCGTTCGTACATTATTGCGTTTGGCGGCGAACTAAAAGTTCAATTTTATGTGACTTACCATAAACATAACCGTTGCCTTAAAAAATAAAAAAACCCAATTGATTTCTAAAGTTATGGGTTTGGCGTAATGGTAAGTCACCTATAATCAAATACAGTGTTGCCCATAAGTTTGGTTCGAACAGCTGTTTACTGTGGTATGGTTAAGTCACGTATAATTGAACCATAAAGCGTTCAATTGCTGCTGATAGTTATTTTTCTTCTTATCAAAGCCGAATATAAAAATATAAACACGTTATTAACAATAAAACACGTTATTAACAATATTGCCAAAAAGACATCAAAATTGTCAGCAAAAGTGGTGACATAGGGACACTTGTCCCCACATTTCCTTTGGGGCTATAACAAAGTGTAAGTGTGCAGGCATTTCGTTTTTAACATGAAAAAAATAAATAAAATCTTCAACCAAGAAAACAGAGCAACATGTGTTTGATATGCAAAAATCTCTCAATTTGAATTAAGAAAAAAAATTTCTTTTGTTTCAATATGGCAGTGGGATTTGTGGTTTTTCTTCTTCTTCTCTATTCCAACATAACTTTACATTTGTAAGTTGTTGCATCTTTTTTTTATAAAAAAAAATGTTTTCATTTTCCTTTTTAGCATTTTGTTTTGTTAAAGCGCGCGCACGCGTGGTTGTATAGTTGTTGGTTTTGACATGCAGTAGTGAAAGCAGGTTAAATGCAAATTTAAATTTTTTCCTAAAACAAAATAAACATTTCAAATAAATAATACTACTTTAGTACTAAAAAAAATTTTAAAGTTTTCTATCGACTATTGACAAACGTTCTCGATCCTTGAAGAGAAGAAAATTCGGTTGAGGCATGTCCTTCTGTCTATTGAAGTGAGGTCAGCTCAAGTCTTACGAAAGAAGTTTAAAGGTTAAACTAGCAGATGTATCCCTAAGGCAATAGAGGTTTACAAATACCAAACATATCAGCAAAAACCTAAGATTATCCAGTTTTTTTAAAACAAAATCGATTCAGGTTTTTTGTATTTCTTAGTGATTATAATCCATCCCTTCTATCAATAAAACCTTAGGTGTAGATTTTTTTTACTTCTCTTTATTGAAAAAAAATTTTAAAAATACAGATACATTAATCTTATAAAGGTTAGGCTTGGTTAAACTGGCAAACAGACCCTTTAGGCCCTTAGTGTTACAGGAGAGAATGGTAACCTGGTGATTTCAGTTAAGCTAATCTGATAAAAAGACCTCAAGGTTTTTCCACAATCTTTTGCAAAATGCCAGTGTTGTTATCCTTCCAATCCTAGATAATTTGCTCTGGAGCAAATTTTCTCGTTCCCATTCAACACCCCACAGAAACTGCAATAACCTCTGGCCAGTTGTACTACTCTTTTGTTATGAGCCGCAGACCGACAATGAATTGCTACCGTTCTCACTAGGCGCCTGCAATCGGTCCTTCGCAAAGATAATAGAAACCTTGTGGGATATTTTGATTTCCACTTAATTCTGGAGACTCAACACGATATTATAATTACCAAGACCATAATGACTCTGAGCCTCTCAGCAGTGTCTGTACGCCTATTAAGTAAGTCCAAGGGACGAATCAACGTCCACTTCTCTTCTTATAGGAAAATGGACCCCTTGATTTGAGGATTTGTCAGCTATATTATGTCACCCAATTTCTCAGTGTCCCTAAACCCAGTCAACATTAACCTGAAGGGGCACAGTTTACTTAGGAACTTCTCCCACGTTTTGTCAAATTAGGAGCGGTTGTGTTTGCCGAAACTTCTCCTGATTGCTGTTTGACTTTACTTAAACATTTCTTCTTGAGAAATTTCATTTTAGTAGGACAGAGCATGAGCAGCGGCTAATTTGGCTGGTGAGTTTTTGCCTGATAGACAGTACAGTTATAAGGAACTTTTGTGGACTCCTTAATATGCAGTTTAAAATAAAAGCTGGCAGCTCTAACCCTTATCCCTCTTCTCTTTTCATCTAGGACCTATCCATTAAGAGGGTGTAGGTACTGCGATCTTTACGAAGAACATTCATCCATTTGTATGTCTCTTCTTCTCAAATTCCACAGTTTCGGAAGCTTGCAGCCACCGCTGCCTTTTGCGCTCCCAGTAATTCTGCCATGACCATATGGCAATTAAAAAAAATTTCCTTAGATCCCAAATGAGTAGTAAATCTTTTTACGACATCCTTTGCAATCTGTTTTATTGGTTTTGAATCCCAGATTGTATTCAGCACTACATTTGGGCTGCTGAGTTGAGCACCAGAAATTTGCAGTACTGTAAGACCCTGTGCATTCTTCAAATGCCTTTGGTTAACCTGCTTTTTTAGTGGAGTCCATTTCACATGACTCTACCAAAAAAGAAGACCCACTGAAGTGTCAATCAAATGTGTAAAATTTACGATAAAACCCCATGACGTTCCCATTTTTTTTCCTGCAGTCATAGGGTGCTTTGGGCGTCTTTCTGATCCTTTTCTCCACATTTATCCCCTACGATAGCTTACTGTCCAGAACATCCCTAGGTGCTTTCTTTGTCCTTTTAGTATCAAAATTTAATTAAATTTTGGTGTTTGGAATTTTTTTTTCTCGGAGTTTACCTTCTATCCAACTTTCCTCCCCCACTGGCTTATCCTGGGTGTTGAAGCTTTCATCACGGAGCGTAAAACGTTATCTTAGCGACTTCGCCCTTAAGTCTTGATAAAAATTTTTTAGCAAAGAGTATTTAAAGAGGTGGTAAAAATAATCCTTCCTGGGAAAGTTCCTCCAAGAGCCACCCTCTCTGTTTTCGTCTGCACCATTCTGCAGTTTAGGAATGTTGATATTCAGCTTAAGACCGGCTATGCAGATTCCGTTCATACTACACTTTCAATGCCACCAGTTTTGAGGAAAGTTCCCTTTGCGTATAGACCTCTGTGAAGAGCTTCCTTAATCTTAGAGACAACTGAGTGAAATGCCATCTTCACTTATTTTATGAAATTCTTAACACGTCATTTAAAAACAGGGAGTGGTAGCTCCCATAAAATCGAAACAATTTTATTAAAACAGCTATCGGCATTTAATGTACATATGCTGCGATTGAAAAAAAAATATTTCTTTTCCAAATATAGAGGTCAAGCAGGAATTTGAGAAAATAAAATTAAAGCGATTAATATCATTATGGTTTATTGTAAATGAAAATTGTTCTTTTCTATTATTAAGCAGTTGGGCCATACGGCCCAAAGGCAAACGAACCATGCTGCTAGAAACGTGATAATTTTAAAATTTGTATCGAAATAAATAATGATGCTTTGGGAAAGTTTTGTTCGTTTTTCAAACATTCTTTCATTTAAAAACAATTAATAATCCAGAAAACATAAAATGCTCTAAATGAAATCAACACAATTGTTAAACAAAAATTTTTTTTCTCCCCAACGATAATTGTTGCAAAAAAAAAACGTAAAAGGAAAATACTAACAAACAACCAACTAAAATGCAACGTGCCGGGACAACTGACAATAAATTACCACAAGAAAACGAGGCTTATAGAAACACACACACACACACACAAGCGCATAAACAAAGGCAAAAATTTATTTTTCTTAACGAAATTGTAACACTTAAGCAACAACAACAACACAATTGTAATGAACAAGGAAGAGGCATGATTTGGAAAAAATTCAACATAATATTTAAACAAAACGACATGATTCTAAATCAAAAAGATATGCAGGAGACAATAACAGAAATTTTTATAGTTTTTTTTAAACAAATATGGGTCATAACACGCCAGGGTGTCTGGCAAAGTCAACTTTTAAAAAAATCATGATGATAATGATGACGAAAAAAAAAATGTATTGAAAAGGAAATTATTCTTTAACAAGAAACAACTTTGCCGCAAAAAATGTATCAAAAAGCCAAACGTTAATTCGTTAATGTGCTTTTCAATAATATGTATGAATATTTTAAAAGCTTGTAAAGTGAAAACAATGTTCAAATTCATACAGTTTTCGTAGGGTTATTAAGGGCTTATTTTACAGCTACTTCATTGGCATGTGTCAAATAAGCAAAAAAAAAGGTTTTAGAGGCCAAGATATTACCGGCTTTACAGAGTTTTTTAAACTTTAAGAAAGCTTTTACAGCTTTAACAAAGTTTTTATATACTTTAAGCAAAGCTTTTTATATATAAAATTGTTTTTTTCCAAAGCTTTCAAGGCTTTTACAGAGTATTTTAAACTTCCAAAAGATTTTATAACTGTAATATCTAAAACTTTCAAAAAGCTTTTTATAGCTCAAAGAAAGTTTAAAAATTTTCCACAAAAATCTAAAACCTTGAAAGCTTTCTCCTGCTTTTTTTGTAATCTTGAAGCCCCATTTTTAGCTTAATAAGTCATTAATCTAGATTACATTCTATGAAAAATTACATTTTAGAGTAATTTATATAGTTTTATCATACAGTTTGCTTTTAAAAACGTTTTTCACTTTTTTCAAATCCCTAACATTAAAATTCTTCTTTTACAGTCACAAGAAGCTTTTCTACTTTATACTAACGATTTAAAGAAAACCTAATTTTTTTTTATATATTTCCCATTTATGAAGTAAAAAATGACGTTTAGGCATGAAATCGATCACGCAATCTACATTTTTTTTCATATTTTTCTTTTCTAAAAAATATCATCTTTGTGTTCAACGTAAAAGTAATTCTCATCTTAACCGCTAACGTTTGTAAATGTTGTTCCAAAGAATTAAAGCTTAAAGTGTTTAAATGCTGTAAAACCAAAAGAAAAATAAATCAAATTAAATTATGTTGTTAAAAAGCCTATTTGAATTTTGCTGTGAGTTTTTGTGTTTTAAAATATATTTTTTTTACTTTTAAATAGATCATCAATTATAATTGATAAGCATGATTTGTTATGTTGGTACTGGTAGATAGAAAGACAGACATACATACAGACTAAATATATACTTCGTTAATACTAAAATATTACAAAATGGAATGTTAATTATTAATATTTCTTTAAAGGAATTTGGCCTAATTTCTTGTTACCTTAAGGTACATATACATACATTTTTCCATTAAAATTTTCTCAAAAAAAATTAATAAAAAACGTAAACTCTTATTGAAATGCAAAAATTTCTAAATGGTTTTTATTTCAGCAGACCGTGAGAAATTTGATTTTGAATAAAAAAGCTTAAAAGTATGAAAATTGCTTTCAAAAGCTCTTTAAAAGCTTTTTAAGTTGATAACAAATAAAATTTTTCCAATTAAATCTTGTTTAATCTTCAAGATCAATGAAAGCTTCAACAGTGATATACAAGCTTTTTTAATTCTAGCGAATGTTTGTTATGATTTTTACTAAAAAAAAATGTTAGAGGTTTTAAATTACTTATATTATTTTAATTAAAAAAGGCTTTTAAAACCTTTTAAGGTTTAAACAAGTTTTAATAAAGCTTTAGAAACCTTTATAGACAGTTATAAGTAGCTATAAAATTTTTAAGAAGCTTCTAAAAGCTGTGCATTAGACAATGTTAAAAGCATGCTCCAGAATGCAAAAATACAATACTTACAAGCTTTTAGGTTAACACTTCCCAGGGCTTTAAGATTTCAACAACAGCTATTGCATAAATTTGAAGTTTGTGTCCAAACTTAAGCAAGGGGAAAAATGCTCTATAAGCTTAAAAGCTATAATTAACACTATTTTAGTAACAGCTTTTTTAAAACTTTCTTTCTAATTTCTGCTTAAAAGTTTTTTTATAATTACTGTTTTAAAGATTTCAAAATCTTTTGTTTTTAACGAAAAAATAATTCATTTAAAAAATCAATTCTTATTGTCTGCTAGCGATTGTAAATGTTGTTTTTTGAAAAGTAAAGCTTTAAGTGTTTAGATGTTGTAAGAATAATAGTAAATAAGTAAATCTAAATAAATTCTGTTGCTGACTGCCTATTTGAAATTTGTTTAGATTATTTGTGTTTTGAAATATTTTCTTACATTTAACTGGATCATGAAATGTAAGCGTCTAATGTTGCTGCTGGTAGATAGAAAGACACACCGACAGAAAGCAGACAGAGTTAATACTAAAATATTACCAAATGGAATAGTTATAATTAATGTGTATTTAAAAGAATTTGACCTAATTTCTTGTAACCCAAAGGTTCATTTACATATATGCATTAGGAATGAAAAATGTTTTATATTTTTTCTTAATAAAAAAACATTTAAAAATTTAAAACAGCACTCTTATTGGAACGAGAATGTTTCCTAAATGTTTTCTTAATATTAAAAAAGGCTCACAAGCATTAAGGATGCTAAAGAAAGCTGTTTAAAAGCTTCATTCATTTGGTAAAAAATAACACTTTAAACTGTTTAAAAATATTTAAAGGGTTCCTCACTTTAGCTTTTTAAGCTTAGTAAAAACTTGCTTTAAATATTTAATAAAAACGTTCAAGTATTTAAAAGTGAATTCGAATAAGTTTATTAAAAAGCTTAAAAAGACTTTAAGTTTTTATACAGATCTAAAGAAAATCCTTTAAAATCCCTACATGCAATTATATGTAGGGGTAGTTGTAAAGCTTTGAAAAGACTACACAGAGCCATGCATAAGACAAAATAAAATGCATAGTACAAACTATAAAAGCTTAACACAAGCTTATTAAATATATTAATTTAAAATTTAGGAACAGGTTGTACATAAATTAAAAAGTTGTGTGCAAGCTTTAAAAAGTGATAAGCTTTCTTATAAGCTATTACAAAGTTTTAAAGCTTTCAAAAGCTTTTGAAATCTCTTAAACATGTAGTTTTACATACAGTTTCTTGTTAAGCTTTTTAAGATTTTAAAACCTTAAAAGTTTGTAAAGGTATCCAGAGCTCCAGCAGAGATTTGAAACAGGGACTTAAGCTTGAACCCCAAGCAAAATGTGCATGAAACCAAAAGTTTGCAAAATAAATACATCCATATGTATGTGCTTAGGCATTGGAATTAAAGGTGCATTTTAAGCTTTCTCAAGCGAGCTAAGAAGCTTTTAAAAGCTCTGTTGAATTTTTCAAAAGACTAAGTTTCAAAATAACTTCTAAGTTTTAAGAATGTGTTTTAAAAACAAACAAGAAAAGTTGCCAAAAAGCTTCTTATTGGTTTAAAAACAATTTTGGACTTAAATATGTTTTTGCAATTTTCATAAATTACCTTTTCAGAACTTAAACTTTTTATGTACATAGTTGAAAAACCTTTAAAAACCTTAGAATATTAAATAATTTTCTAGAAAAAATATGGGAAGCAAGAGTAAAAGTAACCACAACTTGCAATTTGCACCAACAATCAGACAAAAGTCAAAACTAAAAGTAATTGTATGTGAAAGTTGTTTTTATAACTGTCAACAGCTCTTGTTTTTGTTGCATTGTGAGGCTTGTTGTTGACGCATTTGTTTTTGTTGTGGTAATTCTTGTTGCTTTTTTTTCAGTAGACATTCTTTGGCCACTAACTTTTAAGAATTGCTGGTGGCTAAACATTTAACTACTTTCATTATGGTAGTTTGATTATTTTTTTTTTCTTTTTGCACCAAAGTACTTCATATGGCCAAAATGCCTTTAAGCCAATTTCTTTTGCGATACAATAACCCACCAACAATTCTCACTCATTCACAACGAGTGTAATCGGCTGTCAACAATGTCGCTTAAAACCAAAAGCACAAGAAAATTGTTAAAAAAGTCTGGCCAAAAAGAAAAAAAATTTTAAAACTGTCCAAAAACAAAAAACTAGACATAAACGTATAATTTTAAAAAGAAATTTTTTATTTGGCCAACAACAACAGCGAACAACACAGCTAAAGCAGAAACAATTGCAACAAAGGAAATCGGTTGCCTTTAAAAAAATTTACAAGAATTTAGAGCAGATTCTTATCAATTTAAAACTGCTAAAGCCTGGCAAACCATTGAAATTTACCAAAATTTGAAAAGAGCAAGCTTTAGTATAGACATTCACCAGCCAAAGAAATGGCAGGGAAGTTAATAAATAAAAGCTTAAAGACAAGACTTAAAGATCAGTGGTGTTGCCTCTATCTTAGGGCACAATCATTAGAGAAATTAGTGAAAATTAAATATTTTTTTTTCTTTTAATGGAAGTGTGCAATTTATTGTTGGCAATGAAAAAAAATTTTTAAGGGTTTAATAAGTAAATGGATATCTTTTTCAAGTTTTCAAATAGGTAAAAAACCTTTAAAAAATATTTTTATAAGCTCCTTTTAAAAAATTCTCCAAAAAAGATAAAATATTTCATAAAATCAAGCCTAAAAGGTAATTTTTTAGCTTTGAAAAACACTGCTCTTCGTCTTTTAAACTAAAAGATTTTTTTTCTATTATAAATAACTGACTTTTGCTAAAACTTTCTTCCTTAAATTTATTAATAATTATTTTCCTTAAATCCTAAATTTACCACCAACATATTTTTGCCTTTACATCGATTTATCGAGGTGCGCTCCATTTAATTTTATTTGGTTTTTTCTTTGAACACCTTTGCAAAGCACCTTTCAGTTGTCAATTTTATTTTCATATTTTTTTTTATAGAGAAAAATTTCTTTATCCATTGAATTGTATGTTTGTTTGCAATCTTTTGGTCAGTTTTGACTAGATGTCAAATCTTTTATGCATTAAAAACTATGCCAATGTGTTTCTTTTTGTTGTTGTGGTTGTTAAACATACAAGTGACATTTAAGCTCCCTGCTGTCAACTCACATTTATTTCAATGTTCACATACATAATTTTTTGCCATTAAAAAAATAAAAATTTGTTTAAATGTTAAAACACTTATAGTAAAAAATAATCTTGCAATAAAACGCATATATTTTTTAAAAAGGCTGTAGTTACTTTGAAAGCTTAATGCTTTAAACACAACTGGGACGAACGACAAATTTCGCACTATACGATGAAATCGTCTTTTGAAATTCGTTGCATAAATTCGTCAACTGAAACACACGTAAGAACGAAGAAAACAGCTGTAATAGAGTGACCATATTTTTATTGTCAAAGTGCAGCCAGCTTATTAAGTCAAAGCTCAAAACTTACCAAGCATCAAACCCCCTTTTTTTAAAACTTTATACTCGTTTTTTTTTTATAATTTCTGCCAGTGTAACCAACACCTTGGCCATAAAAATATTAAAAGATAAAACTTAATCTTGTGTTGTAGTTTATTTTACTATATTTGTCACTTGTTGTTGCAACTTTTTATTTCCCACAATTGAAATCAAAAAAACATTCTAGTTAAAGTTTAATATTTTTTCTTCTTTATGGCGGCTGCTGTAATTTTTATTGAAATCGTTTTATGGCGTAAAATAAAGGTGTGGTTACAGTTTTACTGCTGCTGTTATTAGTGCTGGCTTTTTGCTTTTAACTATTAAAAAAAAATTTAAATTTAAATGAAAAAATTTAAGTAGCGGCCAGACACATTTGAATGTGTATTTTTATTTAGTTGCATAAAAGTATGCATTTTTAAATTAATTTTATAAATATTTTTTTGTCCAAAAAAAAATAAATTCTAAGAATACAAATTCTCATGACTTTATTTATGCCGAAAACGGTATCTTTGCAATTTTTAAAAAATTAAAACATTTAAATATCTAATAAAGTTTTTAATTACTTGCTTTAAAACCAATAATATAATATTGCTTTAAAGCTTTTTATTTTTCAATTGTTTTAATTTGCTCACAAATTTAACAATTTCCTTAACGCCTATTTTACGCCTTAATTCTAAAAATGGGAAAAAAATATTTAAAATACATTTTTATGTTAATTTTGAATGCACAAAATCTATTTCATGACAATATTCCTTAAACAAAATGTTTATAGTTTGTAACACCTTCCTTCTTTCAAAAATATCTTACTTGAAACAAATTAACATATGTATGTACATAAACATTACAAAAAAAATTTTCCCACACTCATCACTTAGTAGTATAACAAATTCATAGTGTTGAAACGAAATGAAATCCTAACATATATTGAACTTAAAAATTTTCTTTAACACAAACATGTTTAGATGCTAAAAAAAATTACAATAATAAAACCTACAACAAAATAACAAGATAAAAATATAAACCAATTATTAGGTCATGTCTGCTTTACATTTTCCTTTTGGGAAAAAAACCCAACACTATTTCCAAACATATTTAAAGGATTTAAAGAGTTTTTTTCAAAAACCGTGTAAACAAGTAAAACACATGCATTTCATACACATACACACACATACATGCATTTGCATTTAATACCGTAAATGTTTAATGGAGGAAAGGTAAACAAATCTCTTTCCTATAGAGAGAGTTCAATGCAAAAACAAATTATGAATTATAATAGAGAAATGTAAATTAACGGTTATTTAAATAAACAAACGAACACTCACAGAGTTCCGTGGGTGTGTGTATGGTCGTTTTTATACCCTTCACATAGTGATAAGGGTATATATAACTTTGTCATTCCGTTTGTAATTTCTTTATTATTTATTTGCGACCCCATAAAGTATATATATTCTGGATCCTTATAGATAGGGAAGCCGATTTAGCGATGTCCTTCTGTCCGTCTGTTGAAATCAAGTTTCCGGAGTCAAATAAAAAGATAGAGACCAGTTAATAGTGTCAAACTATTAGAAATATCCTGCGAACAATCGCTATTTAAAATCAGCAAAATCGGTTCCCTATTGACCGAGATATAAGCGAAAACCCAGAGTAACCCATTTTTTTAGGACAAAATCCGTGCATATATCCCTATATATCTCAGTAAGTATAGTCACTCTTGCCACAAAATTTGGCACGGATACTCCTAAAAAAGGGACCTAAATAACGGAAAAAGTTTTTTCAGATAGAACCAGGGGAAGGGGTATTTTTCCTACAATTGCACAAATTTGGTGAAATATTTTATGCGCTATATCTCGGAAACTGTAACAGGTATCGAAATCAAATGTTCTACAAAAAGTAATTGGACAAGAAGGCCTACGCTTTAAAGAAAAACATTTTTGAGTGGGGGCAAAAAAAGGGGTAGCTCCCATACAAATTAATGATTTGTATGAAATTTTCGATACGCTATATCTCGGAAACTATTACAGCTATCGACTTCGAATATTCTACAAAAAGTAATAATCAAAAAATTTATACATTTTGGTGAAAAAGTTGGAGAAGAGCAGGGGGACTAGAACATTTAACAAGTTTTATTAACGTTTAAATATGAATAATGTCGAAAACTTTTAAAACTCTCGACCTCAAATCTTCTTCATCTATTTCTATTATTCATACGAACGTTAAAATTTTGTACAGTTTTCTATGGACTTTCAAACTCGCACAAGGTTTTTTATTATATTATTTGCAGTACAAAATTATTCGACTGGGTATATTTAAAGACCAATGTGAAGGGTATATAAGATTCGGCACAGCCGAAAATAGCGCTCTTACTTGTTAGCTTTTGTTATTGCAATTTTATTGCTGTTGTTTGTTACATTAGAGTGATGCCAACTTTATGTTTTTAATTTTATTAGTAATATGAAAATACATAAAATTATTTTTAAGTTTTTATTTTGGGGAAATTAAAGAAAAGGTAAAACGATTTAAAAGTTAATAAATTTTTTGTAAAGATTTTTTAGATTTTTTTTTGTTAATGATAAAAGGAAAAATTACCAAAAAACCTATACTGTGTCTGACTACCATTTTAATGGACGACAGACAACATGCTAACAATACGTTGCCAACAATGAAGAAGCTGGGTTTTTTGCTACAGTTAAAACGCCGTGATTTAGTTTTTATGTTAATTAAATGATGTTATTGTAGCATATGTCTTTTACGGATTATATGCATACTCTTGTTAGTCATAAAGTCACGTATTGAGGACAATTTAGTTATGCCTGCATTTTTTTGTTGGCAAATATTCAAATAGTTTGAATATATTTGTTGTTTGTTGGGTTTTTTTTTTTGTTTGAGTGTTAAAGGTTAAAATTGTAATACTTACATATTGTTTAAAAAATTGTGTTGTTTTTGTTGCTTTTCAAAAAAATCTGCCTTTAAAACTTCCGGTAACGTGCTTTGCATGTCCATATAAAACTGTTATAATGATTTGTAAGACCACCAACATCAGTCTTTTAAAATGACATTCCCTAAAGTTTTTTTAATTTCAGGGTAACATTTTATGTTAAAACTATAAAGACCTAATAAAAATACATAAAACTGTTTAAACAATACATTTTTATTTATTTTATAATTGGCATTTTACGGATGAAAACACAAAAACGTATTTAAACAAATAAATTCCCTTCAAGTTTTTTCAGGCAAGATTATAGCAAGGAAATGTTTGGTTAGGTTAGGCTTAACTGGTTGGCCCTAAATATCCCACAAAGATCCTTTAGGTTCTCAGTGTTACCAGACAAGAAAAAAGCGATAACCCGGTAATTTCATTTAAACTAATTCTATGTAGTGAAAGATCTGCAATTTCAAAGTCAATACTTTAAATCAAAAAAATTAAAAAGACTGTTTTTAAATTAATTTTTTTTTATTCCTTAAACCCCATAACAATTTCTCCTAAATTTTTTTATGTCAGACATAAAGACAAATGAACGCATCCTCTTTGCTCTTAAAGTGCTTTTACTTTTTTGTTTGTCTTTATTATTTATTGCGTTTTTAACTTTTATTTTCGCTTTTGTCAACTTAAATGCATCTTTAAGAAACAATAATCTTAAATAAAAATTTCAAAAACAATGAAATAAATTATGTTTGTTCATAAATTTTACAAAAAAAAAAGCAAAAAAGAAAATTAAACGTTTACAATATAAACTACAATAATCGACTAATAACTGTCAAAAATTCAATCAATGCCATTGTTCTTGTTGTTGGTATTTTTGTTACTCTCACTTGCAAAAACCGTTAATATTTTAGTTAAAGAAAATATGACGAGAGAGAAAGCAAAATGTTGCCAATTGGATTGTAAGAAACTAAATAATAATTAAATAAAACAAAAATAAATTAAAATTTTTTTTAAAAGAACTTAAAACCGTTAAATAACATTTTCAAAGTAGGGATGGGAAGCTTTTAAAATTCGATTAAAAAAGGAAACAAAATTCAATGAAAGCAATGCTTATATTGCCTCTCAATTCATCCCTAAATGTAAAGTCAGCCATTTTAAAAATTTAATATCTTATAAAATATAATTTATGAAGATAATTTTCATTACAAATCAAACAAAAAATAGATTAGAAGTTAGGCTTTTAAAATATTATTTTAGAGAAAATATTTTACAACTAAAGCCCTTTTTATATTGCGGCAAAATTGGGCACCTCCAGGAAAAAGTTTTTAAAAAATATTTGGAAAAGTTTGAAATGTTTTTAACTAAAATGTTATAATTTATGTATGCCCTCTATTTTTTGAAAAGAAAGTGAACTCTTACTTGTTTTAAGATTATTTTGAAACAAAGTTTCAAAAAAGCCCTTTATTGGGGGGAGTGTCAACTGTTGTAAAAAATTTTAAATAAAACAAAAAAACACAACAACTTGACCCAGTTTCTGAAAAGAAAGAATATAACAAGTGAAATCCATCAATTTCTCAACAAATATTTTGTAATTTTTTTTTATACACATCGTCAACGCAGGTAATGTGTCTTCGATTATGATCACCTCATATTCTTCCGTATAATAAGCAACAACGTGAACACGTAGTAAAGCAAATCAGGTCAAAATAAGGAACCCCATATAATCATTATTAACACCATTTACCAGCCGATAAAACACACTTTCATTATACATTTTCAATATCGATCAGCAGCAGCAGGCAACAGCAGTCAACAAACAAGCCAGAGCCAGAATAAAATCATAAATAATGAATGTCAAGTAATTTTTAACTCTTTTCTTAAAAATTCTTTTTTTTCCTTTTTTTCTTTTTATTGAAATTAATGTTCTTGCAGAAAATATTTGATTTTGTAAAATATTGAAAAAAAAAAATACTGTTTGCTACCGACAGCCGATCTTAGCAACTGTTTTTGTAGTTTTTTTTTTTTTTGTTTTTTCCTATTCATTTATCATTAGTTTTTGACAATATGAAGTGACAAAATATTTAATCATGAATTTAATTTTTTTTTACTAAATTTTAAATAGAATTAATGAATTTTTTGTTATATTGTGAAGGCAATTTTAGACAAAAGTTAATAAATCAAGAGTAAAGTGACAAATAAAAAATTTAAAAAAATATATTTGAAAGTAAAAATTTGGTCAAAGGAAACAAGGAAATATAAAAAGATTTCTTTTTTGTATTTTACAAAAATTGCAGTTAAAGGCAGCAGATAATTTTTTTTAAAAATTTTTTTTTATAAGCTTCATGTTACTTTGAAAATTATTCTGTTCTGGAAATTAACTGCAAGAGATTACAAAGCTCTAGCCACTGACTTACTAGAAAAGCCTTTAAAAATGTTTCAAAAAAATAAACATTTTACAGAATTGTATGTTAAAAAATTTTAAAAATAATTTTTGTTTCTGTATGACAAATTTTTTCTACAACTGCGCCAAGGTTATCCCTACACAGGTGCAATGTATGACCGACTCCCATTAATTTTTCCTCACAAAAATTTTTGTGAAACAAACTTACACCCTATATCCCTTCCCTAACAGGGTTGCCGTACAAAGTTAAATTTTTTTTTATTTTTTTAATCGCTCCTACAGCTTCCAGGGTACTTTTACAAAGGCCAAATGTAAGATCGATCCCAGTTTATTTCCCCCCCCCCCCCCCCAAACATTTTTGTGGAACATACTTACCCCCTTTTACCAGCACCAACAGGGTTGCCATAAAAATATTTAGAAAAATTAGTTTCAAAACCCTTACAACTTCCTTTAAGTCGCCCTTAGAGAATTAAAATGTATGACGGGCTCCCATTAGTTTTCCCTCCCAAAAATATTTCTGGAACATACTTAATCTCTATCTTCATCACCTAGTGGGGCTGCCATACAAAATTTACAAAAATTAAGTAAAAACGCCCATAACTTCCCCAGAGTCGTCGTAAGAGAAATAAAGTGTACGACCGACCCCCTTTAGTTTCTCCTCCGAAACATATTCCTAGATCATACTAACCCCGTATCTCTATCGCCTATTGGGGGTAAAATACAGAGTTTTGGAAACTGCAATAAATCCCCGTGCCCGTGGATAGCTTAAATGTAGGTCTGATCACAATTAATTTTTTTGCAAACATTTTTCTTGCCCCCTATCTCCACCCCCTAAGAGGGTTGACATACAAAATTTTAAAGAAATTGGGGAAGAACTCCCTACACGTTGTAAAGTGTTGTTTTTTTAAGTGGGCGTAGTACCCCCTATACAAAAAAAAATACTTAATTGAATTTAAATTTTTTTTATTTCCGGTCTTATGAGAATTGGGAGGCGGACCGGGGTAGCTAATTTTTCAATAAAGTAGAAATTCTTGGCAATTGCATATGGCCAACTGTGTGTTTTTTCTTTCCTATTCTACAGGATATTATTTTTATTGCACTTTAAAATTTTGAAAGTTTGTTTTTTCATTATTTCAACTTGCAACTGCTTTAATTTTAAACAATAAGAACCATTAATAAAAAAAGAAGAAAACAAAATCGGCAAAAAAAAAATGCCTGAAAAGGAGGTCAGCATTTGCAACAAACAACATACGCATACAAAAACACATTCAAATAAAAGCCGCTTACTTTAAATCTGCATTAAGTGAGTTTTTTTATAAAAAAATATTAAACGTTTTTTTAAAACCCATAAAAAAATTATTTTCAATATTTTTTATCCTTTATACCTTAAATTTTAGAAAATGATAATATTTTTAATTTAAATTTAAATGATGTTTGTTAATAAAAAATTATCTGGCGATTTCGTTTAAACAAAATAAGAGGAAAATTAACTGATTTGTAAAATAGTGTAAAAATCGTTTAAATAGCGACTTAATAGAATTTTTCTAAATTAAAAATTATTAAAAATTTTACAACCATTATAATTGTTTATAATACGAACTTAAGCCACTTTTAAAATCAAGGGATTAAGTATACATGCTTTATTATAAACATGTGTAACTTAATCGTATGTGTGCGTGTGCGTGTGTGTACGAGAAAGAAATGCATTTTATTTATGCACATGTAAACGAACGACCTTAACGGTAAAAAATTGAAGTCTTTGCTCACTTTTTTTATTTTTATTGTTTTTATTGTTATTAAATAAAGAAAGAAAAAAAAAACAAAATGAGAAAAAAATATGAATGCGACAGTATTTTAGTGAAAGAAATGAATAACAACCACTGTGGGACTAAAGTAAAAAAAAATATTAAAAACTTATTTCGTCATTCAAATAAAAACTGCTAAAGAAATTTTAACACTTTTTAATGGCTTCAAATTAGATTACAGCTTTGTAGTACCATGCAGATCTAGGATTAAAATGCTAGAGATAAGTTGTGGGTGTTAGCATGAAATATGTGACTAAGAATGTGTTAAAAAAGTCCTTTTTAATTTTTTCTAAAAATTGAAAAATTAGTAATTAAAATATAATTGTCTTAAGCATTTGTTAGCTAAAATTAAAAATTAATCTGAAACGTATATTTTTGAATGAGACAATTTTTAAATAAATTTTTCAATATTTATTAATAAACTAAATATAACATATCGAGTAAACAACTTCCTACATTTTGAAATACCTAGGAACGAAGGGAAATATGCCAATAAAACCCAAAATTAGTTTAAAAAAAATTTGAGTTTAAATAAAAAAAAAACAATTCTTTGTAGCCCTGTGTTAACACTTATGAATGTAATTTAATATGGACAAATTTTAGTTCTTTAATTATTTTTTTTTTTATTACTTTTTTATCACCACAAAGTACAAACAGTTCAGGCATAATAAAATTTTAAAGAATTTTTGTTAAGTTTTTTTATGTTTTTGTTAACATTATGATGTTAACGCAATGTTATGTCGTTCAACTTTGGTTCACTTTTTTTCTGCTGAATAATTTTTTGCAAATTTCAGGCAATTTTTTGCAAATGCTTTTTTATTTAAAAATTTTTTTTTTAATTTTTTATTTTTTTTAATACAAACATAAAGTACATACATATGTATGGCATAAATATTTTTTATTGAAAAATAGCATGAACCTTCATTGCAACCAGTGAAAGAGAATATTGTTCAGTAATGTAGTTTTCATTAAGAGCAGTGTAAACCTTGTCGACATTAATAGAAATTTGTCAAATAAGCCCTTAATTAACATAAAATTATTTTTTTTTAAATGAGGCCGCGAAATTTTTTTTTATTATTGGCAGTTTTTTTTTTTTTTTTTGATATTGTTATGAAATCACACAATTATTAATTAAAAAGATACTGCAAGTCTGTTTTGTAACTGTGTAAAAATTAATTAAATATATTAATGATTTTAATTAATTTTTTTGTTAAAAATGTCTCTTCAGTACATTTGAAAATTCCTTATGATTAAATAAATTTAAAATTTTTTCCTTAAATTTGTTTAACAATAAACAAATTTAACAATAAATTGAAGAAGAAAATTTAAATTTTCCTTATTAATTTCATTTATTAGAAATCTCCTTTTACTCTGTACTTTACATTTTGATAAAGCAACATTTTTAAACATTCTAGTTGGTCAACAAAGTATATAAACATGTTGCTTTACTACTTTTTATATACCCAACACTAAGTAAAGTGTGTTAACATCACACTGTTACTGTTATTGTTCATGTTTGTTTATCATTTAACATGTTAAACAATATTTTCACATTTTGTCAGTGTAAAATATGCATAAGTGCATAACGCTTCCTTAATATAGAAAGGCCCTAACTCCTATTATACCCTTTACATAAGCGATAAGGGTATACATACATATATAAGTTTTTCATTCCGTTTGTAGTTTATTGGATATCCATCTGCGGCCCCATCTTCTTGGTCCTTATAGCCAGCGGAGTCAATTTAACGATGTCCGTCTGTCCATCTGTCTGTGTAATGGTTGAAATCAACTTTTTGAAGCCCCCTGATGTCGCATAGACCCGTAAGTGGTATCAAGCTATCAGAAATATTTTCGAGAAAATCGCTATTTAAATCCAGCAAATTCGCCCGATAACTAAGCGAGATACAGTGGTGTTCCTTAAAATAGAGCCACCTTATCTTTTTATATTTTCCTGAACTTATTTTGCTTGAGGAAACTGTGACATGCAAAAGTGTAACTGTAAATTGGTTGTTGATTTGTTTTCGTTATGAAACCGTTATATTTATTAAATTTTTGGCCTCAATATTTGAAAAAATTATGTTATTCTTCTTTAGTTTGTGATATTAAGTGTTCCTTAAAATAGAGCCATTAAGAAAAAATATTTTGTAAAAGTTGGACATTTTATTGTATTTAAAATTTTTACCATACAAACGTAAGTTTATGTCCTTTTAAGTAGAATTGAATGTTTATTCATCTAATTTGTTCTTATAAAAATCCAGAATGGGTAGATCTAAACATTGTACATAGGAACGTAGGGAAGTTTTAAAAAATCTTTATAAACAAGGTAAAAGTCTTAAAAAAATTGCAGATATTGTTGGGTACTCACAGAAAATGGTGGAAAATGCAATAAAATTTGAGTATAAAGAAGAAAAAAGGGGAAGAAAACCAAAAATAACAGAGGCTTTAAGAAGAAAAATTTTACGCCACGTAAGGAAAGATCCGTTTGTGACTTCTACCACCTTAAAAAAAGAATATAATCTCGACGTAGCAGCTTCCACTATATGAAAACTATTAATAAAAACAAATTTAAAAGCAAAAAGTGCAAGAAAAGTTCCATTCCTTAAAAAAATTCATTTAAAAAATAGGTTGCAGTTTGCCGAAGAAGATGTGATCTGGCCTGCCAGCAAATGGCGAAATATTTTTTGGTCCGATGAGACAAAAATAAATTTATTTAACTCTGATAGAAGCAATCAGTGTGTACGAAGACCACCTAACACCGAACATCTTCCTAAATACACCGTTAAAACAATTAAACACGGTGGGGGAAATATAATGGTGTGGGCATGTTTTTCTAACAGTGGAATTGGACCTATAGTAAGGATTGAAGAAGGAATGGATGCTGTTTTTTTTACAAATCTGCTTAACGATTTTATGAAGCCCTACGCGGAATGGGAAATGCCGCTTCGATGGGTGTTTCAGCAAGGCAATGACCCGAAACACACATCGAAGAGGGCAAAATATTGGTTTGAAAACAATGGGGTGAAGATTTTAAGTTGGCCTGCTCAGTCATCAAACTTAAACCCCATCGAGAACCTGTGGCGAGTAGTTAAGGTAGCTCTTAAGGGAAAACATGCAACAAATAAAGATCACCTGTTGGCATTGGTAAAAGAAGCGTGGAATAATATTCCAACTGAGACATGCCAAAAACTTGTAGACTCTATGCCTAAACGTTGCTCGGCCGTTATTAAAAATAAAGGATATACCACTAAATACTAGGTAATTAATAAATGATTAAACTTATTACTTTTGCTCATCTGTTGCAATTTTGCTGTCTTTAAGGAAGTTGAAGTCGATGGCTCTATTTTTTTTTCATACCTAAAATAAGATATTTAAAGTTGTTTTCGATATAAATATATTTTTTAAGGTTTTTATCAAAAGATAAATTTTGTTATTAAATTCTTATGATGTTTAGTTACATAAAAATAAAAATATAAAACTTTGTTCTGAAGATTTAGTATGTTATTTTATTATTTAAAATTTTTAGTGGACGGTGGCTTTATTTTAAGGAACACCACTGTATAATCCAGCAACCATGACTACAATGTAAGGGAGCAATGTAAGACTGATTCCCAATAACTTTTCCTCCTAAACATTTTTGTGACACATACTTACCAGCCCATAACAGGGTTGCCATACAAAATTTTATAAAAATAGGGTAAAAGCCCCTATTTCCCCGGAGTCGCCCTTGAAGAAATAAAATGTATTACAGACCCCCATTAGTTTTCCCTTCCAAACATATTTCTAGAACATACTTACCCCCTATCATCATCACCTGAAGTGGTTGTCATACAAAATTTTAAAAAATTATGTAAAAACGACCTTAACTTCGCCTGAGTCGGCCTCAAAGAAATAAATTGTACGACCGACTCCTATTAGTTTCCTAGAACATACTTACCCCCTATCTCTATCGCCTAAGGGAGATCCCATACAAAGTTTAGGAAATTGTAACAAATCCCCCTACAGCTTCCGGCGGACCCGTGAGAAGGTCAAATGTAGTACTGGCATCAGCTCATTTTTCCTCGCAAAATTTTTTCTACAACATACTTACCCTCTATCACCAACCCCTAATGGGGTTGCCATACAATACTTTAAAAAATTATGGTAAAACCCCTACACGTTGTGAAGGGTATACAAGGTGCAGTACTGCCCGATATAGCGCTGTTATCTTGTTTTTATAATCCCAGATTTTCGTTTTCATTGGTCAATAATCAAGCACATTATATCAAAATTGGCCAAAAAAAATCTCGACCTAAAAAGTTAGGGCCTTTCTATATTAAGATAACAAACACTTTTTGTTTAGCTTCGATTTTTTTTAGTTGTTGTTTTTTCTTTATCGCAATCATTTCCCGATCGGTTATCATTACATATTTAATACGCAACTGAACTTTGTTTAAAATGCAGCATAAAAATAATTGCAATACGCATTTTTTTGTTGTTGTTGGTAGAGTGCGTCTATTTGCATCTATGGATGAATACCATAGTAGTACAAAGATTTTCTAGCATAAACGGTTGCTAGTGAGACGAAAAAAAATTATTTCAAATTATTTGCGGATTTTTTTTTGTTGTATATCTCTTTGTATGTTTCAGCAGATCTATGATGATGTTTTAATTTTTTTTCTTTTGGCAAAAAATGCTTTTTTATTAAAAATGTGTTAAAAAGAATCGTGTTATATTGCCGATATAGACAAATGTACATTTTAATGCAGTAATAGTGTTGCCAGAGCTCATCTCTTTTAAAACATTAAATATATTCCGCGCCACAGGCTCCCGAACACAACCAGTTAAAAATAGAGTACACCGGTGCTTATGAGAATAATTTTTTTAATGGCTACAATGCAACAAGGCTATGGGTTGCTGTCAATGCTAATTTTGTGACGTGGTCGAAATTAAACTGATTTCTATTTTTATACGCGGCAGTTAACAGATTAGTGCTGCCAATACGGTAAGATGCAAATAATATAGCTTAAACAATACAAAAAAACTTTAGGTGGCACCACGGAAAGTCATATTGATCATATGTTTACTTTGTAGTGGTAGTCTAGTAAATATTTCAGTAGCAGCCATAGGGACACAAATATAGCAAGCAACTTTTGTGTTCGTGTGTTCCTGTGTTCTTGTAGCTTGAATGTGTTTAATGCATAATACATAATATATGAAAACTTATACATATACATACATGTTAAACTAATGACAAAAAAATTGATTAACAAAAAATGGGCTTAAACTCCGTTACTGTTAGCTTTCCACTCGACTTTTGATCGAAAAATAGGAACAAACGGTATCACTGCTTTTCTACTCAGTTGATGCAATTTAAAGTCTACAAGAATAATGCAACATCTCTCAGCTTTCTTATGAACGTGTGTCGTTTTAAAATTCTTTTTAAAGCATTCTGTTCTTTTGTTATGTTTGTGATCATATTACACTGAATTATTACATGGAATTTTGATCAAAACGTAACAAATGTAGACAACAAACAGCGAACAACAACAACGACGATAGCAACAACATTTTTTTTAAAGAGATATTATCATGTTTTATCTCTTTATTTTTATATTTTTTAATTTTTTTTTTTTTTTTTACTATTATTACAATAGAAAAAAATTGCAATGATGTTGATAGTGACGTTGTTGTTGATAGTGACGTTGTTGTTGTTGCTGGTGTTGTTGGTATGTCTCATAAAAAAACATACCCGACGTGATTTTGCTGGCGTTTTTCTTGATCTTTAAGTTTGCATATGTAAAGTTTAATTATTAAGAATTTTGATTGTGTAATAACAAAGAAAAATTGAAGAAATTTAAAAGAAAGAGTTTTAAGAAGATATGTTTATATAAAATTCTTGTCTTATAATAGTTCAGGGTGTCCCATAAAGAACGCTTGACAATTTAGGCTGCAATTTGCCCTGTAATTTTACCAAAAAACTTAAAAACTTGAATATTTTTGCAGTTATATATTAACGGCCAAAAATTTTGGCGTAAAATTAAAAATTACTTTCACAGTTTGATTAGACTCACTACTTTATTGATTACTTGGAGGCACTTAAGTGACAGTTTGCTATAAATAAGTTAACTGGACAAGTTTGAAAATTTGTTTGATAAAAAGTATATTTCTATCACTTCTTTTTATTTGTATCTACATATGTATAAGGATTTGGCAAAGATTTTATTAGAACTAATAGTAAAGCTTGAAATGATTTAGGTACCTTACCTTAAACCTTTAAAGTTCTTTTCACAGAAAAAAATAAAAATCATTTTCCATTAAAAAATTTGTTGATTTGATTAAACAAAATGTTTAGATTACAAACTATAAAAAAATTCACGTATTCAATTAAATAATTTAATTAAAAATTTTTTAACTTTAGGGAAGCTTTGCATAAGCAAGGCAAAATTAAACAAGTAAGAGCGTTATATTCGGCTATGCCGAATCTTATATACCCTTCACATTGGTCTTTAAATATACCCAGCCGAGTAATTTTGTACTACAAATAATATAATAAAAATCCTTTTGTGAGTTTCAAAGTCCATAGAAAACTTTACAAAATTTTAACGTTCGTATGAATAAAAGAAATAGATGAGGAACGTTTGAGGTCGACAGTAATGCAAGTTTTTGACATTATTTATATTGAAAGGTTAATAAAAGTTGTTAATTTTTATGGGATGTACTAGTCCCCCTGCTCCTCTCCAACTTTTTTTCCAAAATGTATGAATTATTTGATTATTACTTTTGTGGAATATTCGAAGTCGATAGTTGTTATGTTTTCCAGATGTGGCGTATCGCAAATTTCATAAAAATTCTTTCCCTGCCCCTGCCCAAAAAAACTTTTTTTTTTGAATGTAGGTCTTATCCTGTTACTTTTTGCAAAACATTTGAAGTCAATTTCTGTTGCAGTTTCCTAAATTTAGTATATCGAAAATTTCATAAAAATTGTTAAATTGTATGGGAGATCCCCTTTGTCCATTCTCCACCCAAAAAATTTTTTCTTCAAATCGTAGGCTTTGTTGTCGAATTACTTTTTGTAGAACATTTGATTTCGATATCTGTTATAGTTTCCTAAATATAGCGTATCGAAAATTTTATAAAAATTGTTAATTTGTTTGGGAGCTACCCCTTGTTCGCCCCCCACCCAAAAAATTTTTTCTTAAAAACATAACTCTTGATGTACAATTACTTTTTGTAGAACATTTGATTCCGATATCTGTTATAGTCTCCGAGATATAGCTTGTCGAAAATTGCATAAAAATTGTTAATTTGTATGGGACCTACCCCTTGTTCACCCCCCACCCAAAAATTTTTTTCCTTAAAACATAACCCTTGATGTACTTACTTTTAGTAGAACATTTGATGTCGATAGCTGGTATAGTTTCCGAGATATAGCGTATCGAATATTTCATAAAAATCGTTAGTTTGTATCGGAGCTACCCCTTTTTTTGCCTCCACCCAAAAAGTTTTTTCTTTAAAGCGTAGCCCTTATTGCCCAATTACTTTTTGTAGAACATTTGATTTCGATATCTGTTATAGTTTCCGAGATATAGCGTATCGAATATTTCATAAAAATCGTTAATTTGTATGGGAGCTACCCCTTGTTTTGCCCCCACTCAAAAAATTTAATATTAAAGGCGTAGCCCTTATGGCCCAATTTCTTTTTGTAGAACATTTCATTTCGATATCTGTTATAGATTCCGAGATATAGCGTATCGAATATTTCATAAAAATCGTTAATTTGTATGGGAGCTACCCCTTGTTTTGCTCCCACTCAAAAAATTTAATATTAAAGGCGTAGCCCTTATGGCCCAATTTCTCTTTGTAGAACATTTCATTTCGATATCTGTTATAGATTCCGAGATATAGCGTATCGAAAATTTCATACAAATTATTAATTTGTATGGGAGCTACCCCTTTTTTTGCCCCCACCCAAAAAATTTTTTCTTTACAGCGTAGCCCTTATTGCCCAATTACTTTTTGTAAAACATTTGATTTCGATATCTGTTATAGTTTTCGAGATATAGCGTATCGAATATTTCATAAAAACCGTAAATTTGTATGGGAGCTACCCCTTTTTTTGCCCCCACTCAAAAATTTTTTTCTTTAAAGTGTACCCCTTAGCGTATAATTACTTTTTGTAGAACATATTAAGTCGATAGCTGTTATAGTTTACGAGATATAGCGCATAAAATATTTCACCAAATTTGTGCAATTGTAGGAAAAATACCCTTTTCCCTGGTCCTATCTAAAAAAACTTTTTCCGTTATTTAGGTCCCTTCTTTAGGAGTATCCGTGCCAAGTTTTGTGGCAAGAGTGACTATACTTACTGAGATATATAGGGATATATGCACGGATTTTGTCCTAAAAAAAATGGGTTACTTTGGGTTTTCGCTTATATCTCGGTCAATAGTGAACCGATTTTGCTGATTTTAAATAGCGATTGTTAGCGGGATATTTGCAATAGTTTGACACCATTAGCTGGTCTGTATCTTTTTATTTGACTCCGGAAACTTGATTTCAACAGACGGACAGACGGACAGACAGACAGACGGACAGACGGACATGGCTATATCAACTTCCCTATCTATAAGGATCCAGAATATATATACTTTATGGGGTCGCAAATGAATAATAAAGAAATTACAAACGGAATGACAAAGTGATATATACCCTATCACTATGTGAAGGGTATAAAAAGCTTAAAGCAAAATTGCAGCTTTTTGAAAAATTGGAAACAAGATTCGTTGTTGGCAATTACTTTCCAAAACCAATTAAAATTTTAATTGAGGCAATTAAATTGTTAATTTAAAATTTAAAATTTTTTGATTAATCAATAATTGTAAAATTTTGGGTATAATTTTTCCTGTGTTAAAACTTAAAATATATTCATATCCCACTATTTAACTCTCTATTGGATTGCTTGGAGTTTTAAGAAGTCTGTTATATATTTTGAAATATTAATTTAAATTCTACTATATAAGTAAGTCGATTCATGGCTGGCCTTTTTTGTTAGCCAAAACACAATTGAGATATAATCAAATTACTACGATTTTGTTCGTCCATCTTATCACGTTTTTGTTAAGTAAGAGACAACTAAGCCTTAAACCTGCTGCCTATTTTTAAACAATAAAAATTTCGTCATTATCTCTAACTTAGTAACTACTTCTCTGTTTTGTTGTTGTAACTATTATATTTCCCCTTTTATAGCAACAACAACAAAGAAACAAGTAATAAAATGCAGCATTTTAATAATTAAAGAAAAAAGTATTACGGAAAATGACCATTAATAAGGTTGACTGACGAAGTAAACAATTGACAATTAAGAATTTGTGACTTTTATTACATCATAAGATAATGTTAAAGACTTGCTAATGGAAAAGATATAAAAACAAATAAAATAATGACAACAATGAAATAACAAGTAATAACAAGGGTTAATAACTTTACGTTTAATTATGTGCGTGTGTGTGTGACTCTAACTTGTTGCTGGGACGTGCAGTGCAAGTAACACAACTCGAACATTTTACTATAATGAGATAAATGGTTGAACCTGATGCGGTCTATTTTTCTTGAAAAATTTATTTAAATTTATTATTGAAAAAATTTTATCAGTTTTTTTCGTGGTTTACTGACTTATTGATATTAATTGACACATTTTAACAATAAACGAAATCTAATAAAAGGATTAAAAATAAAAACAACTCTAAAAATTTTTTTTATAACTTTTCCTCAAATATTGACTTTAACCAATAAATATTTAACAAATATTGATTGCAGCTTCAAAATTTCTTTAAGTTATGAGTTTATTTGGGGCTTTCTTTAAATTTCTCCGTTTAAGAAAATCTCCTTAAAAATCTCCAACAAAAATAAGAATTTATTGGGATTTGAACTTGAGTCTAACAAAACCAGAATCGTAAATTTCCAATAATTCAACGATTGTTAAGGGGTTTTTGCTTCGAAAGTACAAGGAAATTCTAAAATTTATTTGATTTAATACTAATATTGATTTTGTTTAATAATAAAAAAATTATAAATTTTTATTAAAAAAATATTGAAATAAAAATCTTAAATGTTTACTTATGTTTTTTTCTTCTTTTTAATGGGTTACGATCGGTTAATCATATTAAAAGCAATTTTTTTTTGCTACATAAGTGAATTTCTACAAATTTATAATTAAATAAAAGAACTATTTTTCATCTAGTTATTAAGCGAAAACAGCATACAAGAATTATATTCCGATATTCTTTTACTACCACATACTTAACTTTAAATTAACAAAAAGACACTTTTTTTGGTAAAAAAATAAAAACTATTTCAAATAGGTATAACTGTTTAATTTAAAAAAAAAATATTTTGCGGTGTTTATTAAGTAAAAGTTTTTTACCATTTTGTATGAAAAAATTTCAAACAAACTACAAATATTTTTTTAACTAATAATATATTTAAAATGCATCATAATAAAAAGTTAGAAGGTTATAGCTGGTTAAGCCAGATCATCGTATATGTCCTACTCACCATCTTTTTTATAGGATAAACATTTTACTTCGTTATACTCAACATCTGTTAAATATAATTGTAAACCAAAAGCCATTCGGGAGCAGAAAGACCGAAAATTAAAAAAAAAATTTAAACAATTATATCCGTTTATATAAAAATTGTTTAACCAAAATTTCGTTTTGGTACTGACGAAATACTTATGAGGGTTCACATAATTTTTAGTCTACTGCGATTCCCATTATTTTCTCCTCACAAAAATTTTTGTGAAACATATTTACACTCTATCTCCATCCTTTAACAGGGTTGCCATACTAAGTTTATTATTTTTATTTTTTTAATCGCTCCCACTGCTCCCAGGGTGCTCTAAACAAAGTCAAATGTTAGACCGACCCCAATTAAATTTTCCTTCAAAACATTTTTGTGAAACATACCAAGCCCCTATATCTAGGACCTAATAAGGCTGCCATACACAATTTGAAAAAATATAAAAAACCCTACAACTTCCCTGTAGTTGCCCTTAGAGGAATAAAACGTATCACAGACATCCATTAGGTTTCTTTCTCAAACATATTCCTAGAATATACTTACCCCCTATCTCCACGCCCTAAGGGGGTTGCCATACAAAAATTACAAAAACGATATGAAAATGCCCAAAACTTTTTTAGAGTTGGCCTTAGAGCAATAAAGTGTACGACCGACCCCCATTAGTTTCCTCTCCTTAACATATTCCTAGAACATATTAAGCCCCTATCTCCACGCCCTAACAGGGTTGCCACACAGAACTTACAAAAATTATATGAAAATGCCCCAAACTTTTTTAGAGTTGGCCTTAGAGCAATAAAGTGTACGACCGACCCCCATTGATTTCTTCTCCCAAACATATTCCTAGAACATACTTACCCTCTAACTACGCGCCCTAAGGGGGTTGCCATACAAAATTTAAAAAAATTAGGATAAAAACCCCTACAACTTCCCCGGAGTCACCCGTGGAGCGTTAGAAAATGACACCGACCCCTATATAAAAATAAAAAATATTTCATAAGTAAAAAAATGGATAATAATAAAAAAAACTTTGGGATTTCGAAAGGCCAATGTGAAGGGTATATAAGATTCGGCACAGCCGAATATAGCGCTCTTATTTGTTTTTTAATTTTTTAGTAATTAAAAAATTATATATATTAAATTAGTTTTAAGTGGAAAAGCAAACAGGAATTATATTTCAATTTCCTTTTGCCTGGCAGATTTCGTGTCAACTTTTTTTTTATTTTCAAGTCAGAAATCTTAAAGCATTCGTTAAAAAATCTTTCAGCTGGGCCGACGTTTCTGTCAAATATTACACAGATGTCGGCAAATTTTGCTGGCTGGATAAAAAACCGCGGAATACTATATAATGCTTTTATGCACGTATTTTGAAATTTACCTTTTAAGAAATGTAGTAATTACACTATAAAATTTAAGCAAGAAAATATTTGTAGCATACCTTAAGGCACCAATGTATATATTTATACATTTTTTTGAGATTCAAAAGTTCGGGAAAGACCTTTTATTTTCAGTAAATCTTTTTATACAATAACAGGTTCGTTTAACCTCATTTAATAAAACCCTTACAAAATACAGCAAAAAAACAGCTACGATTAGCATTTTACGAAATGTTTACAACCAATTTCTTTTTAACTACAATAAATACAAAGTTTTAGGTTTTAACTGTTTTTACCACCGAAATAAGGTTTACGAAACTTCCGCTAAAATAATAATTGACTTATTTGTTTCTAATAAATCTGTTTAAGTTTTGACATCCTCCAAATATATGAAAATTTTAAACCAAAAATAACCATATTTAACACATTTTGTTGTTGTTTTTGTTTAACAATCCTAACCTTTCACAACTTTAATGAAATTTTTATTTTAAAGGTTACTTTAATTAGACAATGTAATCCTAAAGATTATCTTGCACTAAGCCCTAATAAAAATCTAAATAAAAATTATTGGGAAATAAATAATTAATTAATTATAAGACTTTTCTTAATAAAAAAAAACAGTTTTTGAATTTATAAATTGTGTCATTTTAGTTTTGAAATGTTGTTTAGTTAAACACTTGCTTCATTTATTATTTTTAATTAAATTTACTAAAATGCTTCTAACCAAAAAAAGGTGACTGTTTCTTTATATCATCTTAATATGAATTAAAACAAAAGTAAAGTTTTCTTATTAAATCATTTAACATAAGTTCAACGTTTTTTGTTTGTCATTGGTTTCTTGCCCATTTTATGTTTTTTTAATTACACGCTTATAATTTGTGTTTGAAATAATAAAATACCAGATCTTGAACACTAAACCATTGTTAACACCTTTCTTATAAGACAAACAAAGAACTGACTGACTGACTGACTAACTGACAGCCAAAGCAAAAAGGCCATGGTCACGCGCCAAAAACAAAAAAAGCCTCTTTTACGGCTGCAGATACAATTTAACCAAAAAAAAATTATTACAAAATGGTCATAAAACAAAAGAATATTATAAATGAGACAGACGCACATCTACGCACACATACAAAGAAATTACACAAATACCCCCATCAATTTGTAAAGCGTAAATCATTAATTTAAAAAAAATTTTTAGAAAAATAAAAATCACTCAAATAAATAAATCTATTAATAAAGAATAAAAAGTGTTAAAGATTTTGTTTTAAACAATTCTATTCATATGACATCAAATAATTAAACAATTAAAATGTCATTTGAGAGTTTGAAAGATAAAATCAAATTTGTTAAGGTGGAAAAAAACTCAGACACACAAACACATACCAGAGTAAGTAATTGTACCTTCAATTGGATGACAATCACATTCTCGACAATTCTTTTGTTTGTCAACTTGTTTGAATAAAATATTTATGTAATTGGAAGTATCTAAAAAAATATAAAAGAGTAACGTTAATCACTGACTGATTGGTTAACTGACGGAATGACTGATCGAACTAATCATCATCGTACAGCTGACCGCTTCAAAAAAAAATTGAATACCAGAAGCATATGTTACTTCCCTGCCATTTTCTAGATTTTCATAATAATTTTAAAATTTTATAATTTTATTATGAGAACTTAAATTTTAGTCTGGCACTGGCTGATCTAATAAAAAATAAATAGTTTTAAGATTTGAATACTTATTGTTAGTTCGCCAAAGGCGAAGATCCAATAATAAAAAATATAAAAAAAAAAAAATTTCTAGATTATCAGTGTAGAAATATGAAATTAATGACTTTTGATCCAATTTGAGGTCCGAGGTCAACTAACTAAGTGCGCTTAAAATTCTTCTCTTAAATCCTTAGTAATTCTTTAACTTTTTTAATATTTTCAGCTCAGAAATTTGAAACTAAGGACTTTTTTTTACTATATAAAGGTCAAAAGTCAACTTAAAAGGACTTTTTTACATTTTTTGTACTTTTTTGAGATTGTGAAACTTAAAATACGAAATTAAAGACTGTTAATCCATATAGAGGTGAAAAGTTAACTACGATGACGAAAGCCAATTTTTAAAGAAAAAGTACTATTTTATGTTGTTGGTATTTTTTTTCTATTTTGACGTTATTAGTCTAAATTACGAAACTAAAGCCTTTTGTTCATTTTAAAGGTCCAAAATCAGCTAAGTAGAGCAAAAGTTCTTTTAAAATTTTTTGGCACATTTTTTAATTTTGGAGAATGTGAGTCTAAAAATACGAAATAAGGACTTTTGACTCATATAAAAGTCGGAAAACAACTAAATGGGCGAAAGGTACTTTTTTAAATTTTTGGTACCTTTTTACCTTTTTTTGAGTCTAGAAATTTAAACTCTAGGACTATTCAGGATGAAAATACTTCTTACATAATCAAAATATTTTTTAAATTTTTTTAAAGTGAAATTAAGGACTTTTGACCCATTTACAGGTCGAGTGTCAACTAAGTAGACGAGAAGTAACGAGAAGTACTTTTAACTTATAGTTTTAGGTGACAAGTCTATAAATAAAAAATTAAGGACTTCTGACCCATTTAGAGGTCAAGAGTCAACTCAGTGGACAAAAAGCAGCCAAAAGTCCTTTTTTTAATTTTTGGTACTTTTTGCCATTGGACAAAAGGTACTTTTTTTAATTTTTAGTACTTTTTTGCCTTTTTTAAGATTATAAGCAGAGAAGACAGAAAAACGCAAAAAAGTTTTTATTATTATTTTTTTTAATGTTTTAGAGAAATTTACCTAGCCTAAGTTGGGGACTTGGGGATAGGCCTATGACCCGAATAATTAATTTTTCAACCAGGTTGAAATAAAAAAATCATACTGTTAAGCAAAAAGGAACTTAAATATTGCTTTAGATTAAAGAATCAAAAAAACGAAATTCTAGGTTTTAGTTAATAAGTAGGAAATTCAAATGAAATAGTTTTGATTTAATATGTTTAGACGACAAACTAAGTTTTAAAATTGGTGCTGCCACACTTTTTTTTGAGAGCCAAGTTGTTAACAAATTATTTTAACGTATTTTAAACACCTCCGCCTCCTTTGTTATAAAATTTCTTTAAAATTTTCTAAATCAATTTAAGTCTGCATATGTATTTTAACTGTTTAGTTAAACTGTCTTTCTTTTATTTCTGTTTCTTATTAAAAAGCTCTTTACTGTCATATAAAATAATTTTGAATACGGCCTTGACGTTTAAAAAAAATTGCATCAAGTTTTTACTTTTAGATAAGAAATTTATTTTAAGCAAAACTCTACTTAAACAATCAGTATTGTTAAGTCATCTTGTTTCTTAAAAAAGCTTTTATCTATTAGGTCTTAAAATCCTTGTTTTTATTTTCTTACAAATATTTATTGCCACAACATCATGATAATAATGTATTTTAAGACTTGGTACGTTTTTTTTCTGGTATTTTTCCTAACAAAAGGTTTTAAAAACTCTGCTACTCACTAGGTTTTCTTACTTGTTTTATTTTTCAATGTTATAAATATAAGAATTAAGAAAAATCCATGTATGATTTAAAGATTAATCATCTGACAGCTGTAGTAGCTACTGGATTTTTATATTAAACGTGTTGCTCGTTTTCTGGTTCTTTATATGTTTTTTTTTTGAAAGAATTTAGTCTTTGATATTCAATGGTAGTTAAGTCAGTTTAGCAGATTATTTTCTAATTTTTTTTAATGGCAGTAAGATTATGAAGAAGAGATTTAATAATATTTAAAGAAATTATGATTTAACCCTTAAGTAGGTTTGAAAATATTTTATTAAAACTTAAAGTTAAACCTTGTATCTTTAACTACATTACAGATAAGACCAAATGGTACAGAATTAGGCATCTCAAGTTCTTTTTGAGATGTTAAAATTTTTTTAATTGACATTTTAGTAAAAAATCCTGCAAAATTGCCAGAAAATTCATTGAGATATGAGCTGAAAACCAAGACTACCTTTATTTTCTAAAATTTGTAAATAAAAATATTTAAAACTGCCCCAGAGCTGCCTGTACAATGTGCAACGTAAGGCTAATTTCCATTAATTTTTCCCCACAAACAGTTTTTTTGGAGCATACTTACATCCTGTCTCTGCCCCCTAACAGGGTTGCCATGCAAAGTTTCATTTTTTAGTTTTTTTTAACCGCTCCCACAGCTTCCAGTAGGACCGACCCCAATTAATTTTTCCTCCCAAACATTTTAGTGGAACATATTTATCCCCTATCTCCAGCACCTAACATGGTTGCCAGACAAAATTTTAAAAAATACGACAGAAATCCCTACAACTTCTCTGAAGTCGACCCTAGAGAAATTAAATGTCTCAGACTCTTATCAGTTTTTCCTTCCAAACATATTCCTAGAACATATTTACCCCCAATCACCATCACCTAGGGGTTTGTCATAAAAAATTTGAAAAAATTAGGGTAAAATCCCCTACAGCTGCCCTAATCACCCTATGAGGGTTAAATTACGACACCGACCTTTGCTTAAAAATTAGAAATATATTTCCATTTGCAAAAATGATGTTGGCTTTAAGGAAATAAATTGAACGACCGACACTGATTAGTTTATCCTTGCAAACATATTCCTAGAGCATACTTTCCAGCTGTCTACACGCCCTAAGGGGGCTGCCATACAAAATTTACAGAAATAATGTAAAAATGCCCACAACTTCCCCACAGACGGATTTAGAGAAATAAAGTGTACGAACGACCTCCATTATTTTCTCCTCCTTAACATTTTCCTCCACGCCCAAAGGGGGCTGCCATACAAAATTTAAAGAAATTAGGGTGAAAGCCCTACAAATTTCTCGGGCTCGCCCCAGAGGAATAAAATGTATCGCAGAACCCAACATATTCCTTGAACATACTTACTCCCTATTACCATCACCTAAGAGTGCTGCCATACAAAATTTACAAAAATGATGTAAAAATGTCCACAACTTCCCCAGAGTCGGACTTAGAGAAATAAAGTGTACAACCGACCCCTATTAGTTTCCCCTCCTAAACATTTCCCTAGAATATGCTTACCCCCTCTCACCTTCTCCTAAGGGGGTTGCCATACAATATTTGGAAAAATTAGGGTAAATTCCCTACATCTGCCCTAATCACCCTAAGAGGAATAAATTATGACACCGACCTCTACTTAAAAATTAGAAATATTTCATAAATAAAAAAAATTGATAAAAATGAACAAAAAGTTTGGGGTTTCGAAAGGCCAATCTGAGGGGTATATAAGATTCGCCACATCCGAATATAGCGCTCTTACTTGGTTTTACTGTAATTTTCATAGAACATACATACATATATACTGTTACTACGCCTTAATATAAGAAAAAAAATTAAGTTTTTTATACCTAAAAACTAAAGTCCCCACCTAGTTCTTCCTGATTGTATAATCTTGCTGACGTTTTTTTTTTTATAATTTTTCCCTAACCCCCACATGAGTGATGCCAATAATTCTTTAACATTAAATCAAAATTATCCCACGTTCTTTTTCTCTTCAAGATTTTTCTTAAGAAATTTAATATATTTTGCTTATCAGTGACCCCCATTAGGACCCCTTTGCTTTCTGTTTGGGTTAAAATTATCTTTAAAGTTTTCAAAGAACTTTATTTTTGTTCTTTGTTGTTGTATTTATATGCAATCTATCTTTAAAGCCTTTAATTACTAAGTATTTATAACTGCATAGCGATGTTTAATTTGTTTTTTGTTGTTGTTGTTCTCGTTGTGTGAAAGCATTAAATATGCATACATGTAATAGGCGTCTGTCGGGGCTTGTTGTCTCCCATATTAGTTTAATCTGGAAATGCAGTCGGAATAGTGCAAATCACAGTTTAAAGTCTAACTAGTGGTCATTAACATTGTAAATATGTTGAGCTATGCGAACAACTTTAAAGACAGACAGACGGACAGACAAATGGGCAAACATAATGATGCACCCTTTTTGCTGTTGTTGTTGTTGTAAAAAGTGTTTATATGTATAAAGAAGACGCATATTTTATGTTAGACCCAATACGCGTTAGCATGACAGTAAAAATTACATGTGGCGATTATGAACTTTTAAGCCAAATTACAGCAGTTTTGTACATATTAAAGAATCGTGATGCCATATTTTAGAAAAAAATTAAAAATGTATAGAAAGCTGGTCATATGGTTTATTTAGAGTATAAATAGTAAAATATATTTTTCTAAAGCTCCTAATTGTGGCTAAAAGTAAGAAATTCTTACTTGAAAAATTTTACTTGGAGTAAGAAATTTCGTATTTGTTAAAAAAAAAAAATCGTACTCACCGTACTTTTGATACCGCTATGGCTTGATTTAAGTAAAGTTTACTTAGTTTATTCTTTGTGTGTATGTATGTATGTATGTATGTATAAATGCATCTATATTTCTACTTATGTATTCACATTATTTATCTTTATAATTAGTTTGTGTACTTGTCTGTATCGCAACTGCAACAGCGCAAACATAAATGCAGTTTTTATTAAATCTTCAATCATGCATGTTTAGAATTTTTTTTTATTTTCACTCAATCTCTGCTTACATAATATGCATTTGTATGTATGTATTTATGTGCATTTATGTACAAACGAACAAAACCAAAAATAAATTGCCTGTCATTACAGGCATTCCTTTAATGCAAAAACTTTGTCCCCTCTTTAGCCATCGGTACACATTTTTACGAACACTGTTAAAGCTTTCGCTTTACAAAAGCAACAATAAATTATGTTTTTGTTGCCAATGCCTTATTAACTGATATATGTTTGTGTGCAAAATATAGAAGAGAAAATGTCACATTTAATATGAGACAATAACAAAAATATAACTGTAAGTTTTTTATTGGAATGCGAGAGGAGGTATATAAATAACACATGTTTTAAAAATTAACATTTCAATAGGATTGCCATTTACTAAGAAAAACTTAAAAGTGTACAGAGAACAAAGATGAAATGTGTAAATTTAATTATTTAAGTGTTTTAGTCAACATTAACGCCTGTACATATTACATATGTATATAATACATACAAACATATGAATAGAGACAAATATGTTTGTATATGTATGTGCTTGTACGTATTACTTATTGCATTAATTATTAACTTTTTTAAAATAATAAAAAGTTATGAAGAATTGTGTAGCATTTTAAAGATAATCTCTTGCAAATGTCAAACTCTGCTCTAACGGCTTTTTTCCTTTTTAAAAAATAAATAAATAAATATGAATGTTTGTATGTATGTAGGTAATACATGAAGTTTTATTCTTGTTGACCATGCATGGTCATGTCTACGTGCTTACGTCATTTAATTCGTTTGTGGGTGTACATACATATGTACATATGTATGTACATGCAAAGTGTCTTTTGTATAATGACTGCAAATGTATGTAAATTCTATCATTTCGTTTCATATTGCTTGTTTTTAAAGTTTTATAGCATTCATTTAAATGCATTTTTAACAAGGTGTCATATTAAGTTAGTTTTAAAAACATATGTAAGTCTTTTTTTTTTCTTTGAGGAATTCTTTTTAATTTGTTTTATTTTTTATTTCTAAAAATTCTAATGAAATTGAAAACGTGCTTCATACAAAATTTTAATTTAAATATCATTAAACTAAATTTTTATTTCATTAATTTTGTATAAGGGTTTATTAGAGTGATTTGTAAATATTGTTAATAAAAATAATATAAATTAAAAAAGTTGTTCTTTAGTACAAGAACAGAATTTTGATGAAAACAACATTTTCGATATTTATAAAAATTTTCGAATTTAAAGAACAGTAAACGATTTTAGGATTTAGTATTAGAAAACTTGTGGGTTGCAAGTAAGTTTTTAAAGGGAATTTCTTTCGGTTGGGGTTCGGAAAATTTTTTTAAATTGATTTGCCATCAAATAAGCTAAAAAACATAGATAAGAAAAATCAAACCAAGGAAAAAATTAAAACTATTGCAATAAGTAAAAATTTGATTACCACAATTGGCTAAACAATCTCCTGTTTTGTACGGTTGGAAAAAAAAGCAAACAGCTTTGTTTAAAAAAAAAATTTATAGATGCTAAGTATTTCTTGCAAAAGAAAATACTTTCAAAAAATGACACAGCCAAAATAATTATATTATATATATATATATATATTACATATATATTAAATAAAAAATTTCCCAAAACTCAAATTTATAAACTTACAAACACCACATTGTTCTTGTGGCTATTTAAAGCGTTGAGCGTCGCTAAGCGTTTTCTCACAAAAAGTTTCATACTTCTTTCACTCTACTCTAATGCATACGACCTTACATACCGACATATTCAGTTGTCTTACTTATTGCTTAAACGAGCAAATAGATTTGAAAAATTATATACATATTTTTCCTTTTTGCCTCATTTTCTTCTAAGAGATTTCAAGTCTTCCTTTTAAAGGTTTAATAAACATTTTAGAGATTTATAGTCCTTTAATAAAATTAAGTAAATTTTAAAAAATAAGTTTGTAACAGATATAAATAGCATTTAACTGTTGATTACAGAAATTGTAATAAAAGTCCCTTAAATCCATCTGTAGACCAAATAAAGTTTGTATCTTAAGTCGTTTTTGTTTACCTTTTGCCTTCAGTTACTGTTGTTGTTTACTGTCCTAACCATAACAGAGATTGTGTCTTAAGTCTTTTAATAAAAAAACAGTAATGCTAACATGTTTACTCTCTATTTACATTGTAATAATGTTTGCAAGTTTGTGCCTTAAGTCTATTGTGATTTTCTTTTAAACAAAATGCTTTTTTATTATTAGTTTAAAATGTATAATAAATTATTTTTATTTAAAACAAAAAAATTTTATGTTAAATGTTTTATAAAAAAAAATCGTTTTTATTTTCTTTTTCAATTTTATTTAACATCAGTTTTTAATTTAGTTTAGTAGTGTTTAATCATGCAGGATTTTTTCCTGTTTTTTTTTTCTTGTTTCCATATCGAATGCATTATTAACCATTTTCATATAAGACAGGTTTGCTCATTTATTTGCTTTTTGCCTTGTCGCTTAAAAACAAGTTAAAATGCAGCAAAAAGTAAAACATATTTGCACATGTTTAAATTGCCTTAACAATGCAAAAAAAAACTTTTAAAAAAAAACTTGGTTTAGAAGTTATGCTAGAAAAACAAAACCTCTAAAAATATTGTAAACTTGGCTTAAAGCAGCCAAGTAACAAGTTAACAAACATACATTGTAAAGCAATAACTGTAGTTTTTGTCTTTGGGTATAAAGAGTCTTTTTAAAGAAGAGTTTTTTTTTCAAGAATGCCGTTAGAAGCTACATTTGTTTAAAGAAAAAACAACAACAAAAACAGAAATAACTAATCATTAAATAAGAAGACATTGAATATGAAAAAAATTTTTTTATTTGTAAAATTAATTAATAATTAATTTCAAATACATTTTGCTTTTATTTTAGTTACATTTAGTAGAAATTTCACATCTTAGTCTATGCTGCGAATTTGGTTAAGGTCAGCACAAAAAACTATTGGTTTTTTTCCTGCCAATTTTTAGATTTTTTGTTCGGATTACATAATTTGCACCATTTCCACCAGTGTCTACAGCACGGAACTATTTATATCCTTTGTTATATAATTTTTTTGCAATTTTTAAATGTTTCATATTTGTGGCACACTTTAGCTGTCAAAATGTTAATAACAAGGTCTTTATTAGTTAATTTTTTTTTTAGCTGGAAAGAAGAACATATTTAGCTTTGAAACTGACAATTAAAGCTTAATGTGTTAAAGGCATGTTTTAAAATCAAAACCTGTTTATAATATTATTGTTATTAAGTGACAGGTTGGTGTTCTTAACAAAAAATGTAATTAAATAAATAAAATTAGTTCTAAGCAAGAGCAAGCAATTGAAGAAAAACAAACTTTTGTTACGAAATAAAAAGATGTTTGAAAATTTCTATGACATAAATTGGTAAAATTACAAAGTTTTTTTTATAAATTTCGAAAATAAAATTCCTTTAAATAAACCTTCAATATTCTTGTTATATAAGCACGAGTTTGTTTATTGTATAGAAACTTAGAAAAGAATGTTGCAACAAACATTTATAAAATGTTTTTTCTTTGTTTGTATCTTAAAAGGCGCATTATATTTAGGTACTCATGCATTTTTCTCCATCTTAAAGTATTTAAATAATTATTTGTTATTTATTTCACATTTTCCATGCTTGAACTTTTCTAAAGCCTTAAGCTTAAAGTTATTTTTTCCTAAATCACAGAAACAGAAAAGATCAATCACTTTTTGTACCTTAAAATGACAGCTTTGTTGTTAATTTTTTTTTTCTATTCTTAAAGTGTCGTCTTAAGAAAAGAAAAATTTCAATTTAATTTAAATGTTTTCAACGCCTTTCAAAAAAAGGTCAAGCTCACACGTTTCTAATTAAAATTCTCTTTAACCGTTTTGACCGACAAGTACCGTAATAAGTTTTTTATTTCTTCTTCTTCATATTTCCAGACGTCTGATGAACTTTATAAAAAGCACTGTTAAGATTTTGATTGACAGTTTAACGCTAAGTTAACATTAGACATGAAGATTTCTTATTTGTTTTTTTTTTTTTCTTTATATGTTTTCTCTTGGCAGAGACCTACAAAAAATTACAATATTAAATCATAATTTTCTATGGATTTTACTGTTAATTTAAATACAGTTAAAGAATTGTTGGAAGCTTTAAACAATTTTCAAGTAAAAATTCAACGTTTTAAACTAGAAGTTTGTTTGCATTAGGGCATCTCTTTTTTCGATTAAAGGGAGAGAGAGAGAAAAAAGTGATAGAGAGAGACAAGTGGAGGCACAGCTTTTTCCGTTCTCCTTTCTTTTCTAAGACTCAGCTGCTTGTAGTACTTTCGGGAAGTTCATCGATTCTCAGGATATTTGAATCCTTTTTGGGGATTTTTTTTTTCTTATCAAATTTAGCCGCCTACAAGATAAACATGCCTGTGCATGAACTAAAAGTAGGGAACTATATCTGGCAATAGAACTTTTAGAGGTAGTTCTAGAATTTTGATGTTAAAAATTAGTTTGTTGATGGATTAGAACCCGAAGTACAGTTAAGCTGACAAGTATTGCGGCTCTAACAAAACAGTGGACAGAGCCGCAATACTTGTCAAGTCAACGAGCTATTTAAAAAACACTCGATCAATACTGCTTTTGTAAGGTATCCCAGTAGGTTGGTAAGGCTGGCCCTGAACTAAAGTCATTCAGTACATATTTTACAAGAAATCCGTGTTTATTGCCAGGTAAGGCAGCTCGTTTCAACCAATGTGGAAAGCTGATTGTTCTTTGCTCTTCTTACAACTACAACAGTCGTTGTAAAAAGAAAGTAATATTATAGCAGACCACTTTATTCTTGGGCCCCTTTTCGACTCGCTCCACTTCCCTTTACTTTAGACTCGATTGATTTGTGACGGTCGACTATTTGTTGTCGCCAGCATTTTCGTAAGACTAAGGTTTCCACTTTCTTCGCACTAAATGTAAGCCTTTCCAGAATCCTTAGTGTGATTCTGGCCCGGGCTAAGCACTCACAAGAAAAGTATGCTGCCGTCTCATTCTCCTTTGGAGATAATCTACAAACATTTTCACCTTCGATTTTCATTTTTGTCGGATGCTTGTTGAAGCTTCGTACCTGTCCTTTGAACTATGCATTCAACCCACTGAGTACTCCAATAATTTTCAAGTATCTTTGTTGCCCCTAAAATCTCTTTGTAATCTCGTCTGTGACCAGCTATGTTCGCTCTTTCCTTGTATCAGAATTTTTTTGCCCTCCAATAGATTTTTCAACGCATGCAACCAACAAAGCAGCTCTGACTGTTAAACGAAGATTTCCCTTCCAGAGCGCAGGGCAAATTCAATTTAGATGAGCAAACACCAGCTCCAGCTCTTTCGTCTATAAGAGAAACAACAGCGGAAATTCTGAATGCATGCAAATGCATGCCTCCATTGCATTATAATAATCAATTTTATTTTAATCATGTATTTCGGCATCTGAGTCTCTCTTGTTATCTACCAAATCTAGAATACATTTTTTGAGCTGAAACTATGCAACGTGGCATGTCTAACCATACGCAAAAATATTAAAATTACACTTCATATACCCATGCAAACGGTCCTTTGGACCACATACATACAGCCTACACTTAGCTGTTATCTTTGAGGCTTTCGGTCACCAAACTATAGACATAGGCGGTTATCGGTTTCCCAACCGTTATGGAAATCCAGTATGTGGCCTTGGATGGCATAACCCATTTCCTGCTGTACACTTTCTTCACTGGATTCTAAAAACTCTTCATAACCGAATGTCTACGATATTGGTTAGAAGTAATTTTAAAAGCATTTTAAGGATATTTATACAATTTTTCTCCCAGTGTCTTAAACATTCTTATGCGTCTCTATTTGAAACTATAATTTTCTTTTTGAATAACTTTTATGTTAAAAGCTTATAATAGTTAGTCATGCATATGCATGCTTGTATATTCATTGGTTACGTTACATGATCAATGTCAATGTAGTGACCTTTTTGTTAAATAACTTTTTGTTCAATTTTAACTTTAATTTCTTATTGTACGTTTAGCCAAACTCCATTAAAGAAACCTAGAAGTCTGTGTTAAAATCTATTGAAAAAAGAAGAAGAAACTCGTTAAAGAAGCAGCAACAACATTTTATAAAAAGAATTACCAAACAATAAAAACAATTTAAAATATTACAACAACAAAAAAAGTGAAACACAAACATGCTAACAAACACTATTATCAACATCATCATTATAGTCATTGTGATCATGATCATGAGCTACAAAACATAGCAATTTTAAATTGAAAATGATCATGAAATGATTTGGTTCATTTTTTTCATCGTCATCTTTCGTGTGGCATGTTAAGAAATAAAAGGCAAATCATTATATGTCCGGCATTTGAACTGAATTTATAGAAAATATCGTTAAAAAAATATTATGTTTCAAATATTGCACAATATGTATGTTTGCTGGTAATGAGATTTTGTTTTCCTCTAAAAAGTTTAGTTTTTTTTTAACTTTAAAAACTTTTTCTTTTCTTTTTGATTTTAAGGTGAAAATTTCTTGTAAAGTTTTAAACTTAAAATGTGAAGTAATTAAATAGATATTTTTGAATTGTATTATTTTCACTGTAATTATTGTAGGGTAATTGGAATATTGTTTGTTACCTTTTTTTTGGCTTTAAACTTTAACACGAGTAAATTTTTTTAAAATTTCATTTCCGCTCCTCTAAATCATTTCCGACCCATTTAAAAGATATAAAACTAGCCGCCTAGCTGTTAAAGTGATAATTGCAATACAATTATCTAAGCCATTTTATAAATATTGTACAAAACTCTTACTAAATGTTTAATGTTTTTTTTCTAAATTTTCAAGTTTGAAACTTCAAGCTTTTTCCATCCGTTTTGGAGTTTTTCATTGCTTACGGAGGATCGCCTTAACGCATGATCAAATAAAGTTTTTAAGCATTTTAAATTGTAATACACTTTTGTTATTTTCTCTTTAACAGCTTTCAAAGTCTCTGGCCTATTGATATAAACCAGTGACTTCGAAAATTTTAATAGAAAAAAGTCGGGATATTGGCACAAACTCGATCGCTTACATATCCTTGCATATGTACCCTGTCGCATCTATTTTTATACCCTTGCGAGAACTTTGCTATTAAAATTCAGCAAACTCGCTTGATAACTGACAAAAATATAAGCCATCAACCACGACTACCTCTATTTCTCTAAAATTTTTACATAGAAACCTCTATAACTGCCCCGGAGTTGCCCCTACGTGGGTGCAATGTAGGACCGAATCCCATTAATTTTTCTCACGAACATTTTCGTGGAACATATTTACACTCATCTTCGCCCAAAAACAGGGTTGCCATAAAAATTGTTAAAAATTAGAGGAAAACCCCTACAACTTCCCCGTAGTTGTTTTTACAAGAACGAAATATATCACAGACCCCCATTAGTTTTCTCTCCCAAACATTCTTTTAGAATATACATACTTGCCCCCTATCTCCATCACCTAAGGAGGTTATCATACAAAATTTACCAAAATGATGTAAAAACGCCCATAAATTCTCCACAGTCGGCCTTACAAAAATAAAGTGTACAACCGATCCCCATTAGTTTTTCCTTCCAAATTTATTGCTAGAATATACTTCCCTCTATCTCTCTTACTTGTTTAACATTGCAGTGCTGCCAGATGGATAGGTCTTTTGCGTAGTCACACGTCGGCTTTTTTTTTTCTAGGCTGTGCACAAAGCTCACAACTTTACGCGAAGAAGAGGTCTCAATGTTCGTTGGCCTGATAAAAATACTATCCAGACAACGTAGCATCATCGCGCAGTGTGTCGTTCATTAGCGAAGAACATGTAATGAAGTCTCAATCTCTATATTCTGAGTTCAGCGGGTTGCATATTTTGGTTTGCTGGAACTATGCAAATAGAATCTAAGATTGTATTTATGCTTCGATCCTGGTTTTTCGGGAAAAGGTTTTCTTAGATCTACCTTAAGACAGGGTTACGAGCCTTTTACTGTCGCTCACCTTCTCCCTAGTAAGAGGCGAACACATTATCCTTTACAGTCGAGAGGTTTGCAAAACAGTTTTCGTGAAAATCTGAATGGGCATGATGTTTTATAGTACAACTTTTACAGAAAAACGTTAATTCTTGGGGTTTTAAGGATTTTAAACTTGTAAAGAACTCCTTGTCAAGGTTCCAGAGGTATGATGTACTAGGCATTGTAGGTGTCAAGAATAGAACACAACAAGTAGCTCTGAATATCGTTCCACATCTTCCTTATACTGCGAATTTCGCAGCTGGAATAGAAGAGTCAATATAGGCTTGGTAAAAAAAAGGTGCTTGGGTCAAAACCAAAAGAACTCTCTGACATACTTAAGAAGGTTAGCAGCAGTCCTGAAGTAGTCGCATGGTTTGATATTGGGATAAAACCTCAAGTTGTGTTTCTCGATAGGGAAGACTTAAAATGATCCGAGAAATGTTTGAGAGACTTTTAATGATAGACCAAAAAATGGGTATCGGAGCAGGTGGAAATGGGTATTCGAGTGTTATAAAGGCTTCCAGATGAGTGCAGCATTTTCCAGGCGAAGGTTCTGACACTGGTGAGGGCTGCGGTATTAAAAGAGAGGAAAGCAGGAGGGCAAGAGGGCGTGACAGATGTGTCAAAGATTATTGTGGATACCTGCCATGTTGGCCTAACCCCACAGTGCTCTTAACACAGGGTAAGAATTAAGCGTCTACCAACGCCCCTAGAATGGCTCGGCTAAACCACCTAGGTACTAATTCTCTGCTATGACTCTGTGCAGCCACAACAGACCCCTTGGTGAGGAGTTGGGCTATCTAAACCCGGTTTTTGCGTTTCTAGTTTTGATCTCGCTTCTTCATTATCAAAACAGATCCGCACCGGCAAGACACCTCTCTACACACTTGTGAAACAGCACCCAACCTTAAGCAAGAAAGATTATGATTCTCAGCCACACCCATTTCGGATGCGACCCCCAGCTCTGTTCAAAGGATCATTTATTTCATTTATTCCAACTTAGGATCATATGTGTCCGACATCATCAACACTCCATAATCTTCTCACCGCCAGTCAGGACCGAATCACGCACATGCTTTGAGGCGTCATGCCGGCCTTCTCATTTATTTGCTGCTACTTTGACGGGATCTTATTTTAGATCCTAGAGTCCCCAGCCGTGGCCAGTTTCCCTATTCACCTACTTCCAAACACACTTACACCTTTTCAGCTAATAGCCTACTTCCACAGTTGCTCATGTGCCTGGGTAGATCCGCCAAAACCAGAAACTTTTTCTTATTGAACCTTTAGTTCATATAAGACCGCTTACACGGTCACTCTGGGGCCCGTACAGGACGGACCCAAGTATATTAACTTTCGTTCTACAGTTGCTTCGCTTGGGGATAACCACAGCCACCACGTGAACCCCCTGAGGGAGACCTCACCATTAATCAGTTCATGCACTGGTAAGTACATGGGGCCAAATGATTCCCGTGGTACCAGATAGAACTCTGGTCAGCCTCGGAAATCCACTTCCATTTTATACCTACCAATTTCTAATATTCACAGTTAAGGTATTGGTACCCTTAAAACCTTGTATTGTTGTGCCACTTTGATGGTGATGCATATGGCACAACGCAACAAGGACAACCTGCCTTGAACAAGACCAGTAAACTGGTCTCTTTTAGCCCAAGACAGATTGTTTTCTTCTTAGCCATGTCTGATAGCCTTCCGGTATTTCTTACCGAAAGTTGCCCGGTTGATACCACTTGGAGGTAGACTTAGGCACTTGTGTACTAGCACTTATCAACCAGAGGGCGTGACAATACATATCGACAGTCAAGCTGCGTTTAAAGCTCTAGAAGGGCATTTCATCAAATCTAGACCTGCAGACGAATGTTAATGTGCTGCGCTATTGCGTCATTACCGGCAATAAAGTCGCTGGGGAGTTTATGAGAAGGAAATCAGTCCAGTGTGTTAAGTTAGAGTATTAGCCAATTAGACCACCATTGGGCTTTTATTACCATTTTGCAAGGACATACATAGGTCTTGGATATGCCTGGGGAGACAGATTATGATAAATAAATTAAAAAGTGTATCAATTTACTTCTCAATAAGGGCAGAATTTAAAGTCTAGATCTAGACTTCTGCGGGCGGAAAGTTGAGGAGGAATTTGAGACTGCGGAGCACTTTGTCTACCGCTGCTAAAGGCTGCAAATTCACTAATTCGACAACGGGGCTGCAGCAGGGTTTCTGCGATGAACTTGGTAAGGTCTCCAGTTGTGGTTTGCCTTACTAATAAGCAGTTTTTTATAGGGCTTGGCGTTTACGCATGATCCGATGGGCACTGACTTTTTCTCTTCTCGTCTCCTGTTTGAAATTATCATTTCATCTGTGTTCTTACAGTATCTTACTTTTCTTTGACTGCTCTACCCCCTTCTTTTCTAAAAAGTTCACAATATACCAACAGCCGTCTGGATAAAGGTTGCGAACACCTTTTTTTCCTTAACTTTAGCTTAGCGAACTTCGCGTCAGAACTTATAAAAATTTAAGCCGCCTGCTCTTCCCCACAAACGCCGCCGTTTCTTAGAATAATTTAGTTTTAGTACTTATCTTTTAGTACTCTCTGGGATTAATAGAAAATAACCATTTATGTTTGTTCAGTTATGTTATTGGCAAACTAAGAAGAACAAACAAACAAACAGAGACAAATGCCACATTGACAGCTATGAAATGTTGTTAACAAGTTTAGAACTAGAAACAACACGCTCAAATTGCAGGAACATTTTGCGCAAAAATAAAAAAAAATTTTGTGTTTCTTGTCTACGTTTAGTTGACTTCTTATCTTGCAATATTGTTAACAATTACAGTTGTTACAAACATAAATAATTACTTCGTAAGAAAATTCAAAGACAGGGTTAAATGAACAGCAAAAATGTTATTTTGTTGTTTTATTTATGAAAACTAAAAATTATTTTGGGATAAAATAAAGCAAACCTAAGCATGAATATAAAGGTTTATGTCAAACGATAAACTAACATGTGGATTATTTGGGTTTAGTTTAGTTATGATTGTCATTAGAAACTGTTTTAAAAATTGTTTCAAAATTAACTAATTGAACAACAGGTTAAAAAAATTTTTTTGACTAAAAGAAATTAAATCCATATCAAACTTAAATTAAATCGTTGACCTTGAGGTGTAGTTGTTTCAAAAATAAGATATACAAATACTGGTGCACATGCGCAAAAGCAGTGTTACTTACCTCCGAAAGAAAATTAACATTTTAAGCTTAATGTAAACAATTTAAGATTCATATGAACTTATAATTGGTTTAAGCAGGTCAATTAACCATGACATAGTTACAACAAAAAAATTTTTTTTGATTAAGACGGGCTAAAGTTTTTCCTCAAAATTTTTTCAATGTCAAAAATAAACGAAAATTTACATTAAACAAAATTAGGGTTTTTTATGTTTTTTATTTTATTTATATTTTTTTTTTTTTTGCTAAAAATTAAATATTTTAGCCCAGTCGCTTACACAACTCTTCTTTAAGTTTGTTGTAAAATTGTTTCCAACATTATTGTACGTCTTGACGACACAAATTCATGCCTAGACAAATGTCAAAATCCAAATAAAAAAATATCCGGTATTTTTATACTGGGTTTTTATATGCTGAGTTTGACGTTTGCCTGGGCATGAATTTGTCTCGTCAATACGTAGAATTGTGTAATATTCTTTCAGGTATGTATTCAAAAAATTTTTTAATTAAACATGCGTTTTTCAGTTTAAATTTTTTTTTTTTGATACGACCGATAAGTTTTCTTTCAAATATCTAAAACTAATTACAAAACTTTGTTTCGTTTCATATCAGTTTCAAAGAAAAATAAAAAAAAAATTTTTTAACTAAATTGCATACCTATAATTGTTTGTTAAATTTTTTAAATTATATCTTGTTCCTTTTGACAGCTGTGCTTAACAATGCTGCATACAAACACTTGAAAATTTTTATAATGTCATTGCGGTAAGGTAAATCTTACATGATTTTTAAAATTTGTTTTTTAAGTTCATTTGAATTAAAAAGATCGTGAAAAGGATTAACATTTTGTGACCTTACAAGTTTTTTTTTTAAAATGCGGCTAACAAGTTGTAAAGGCAAAATCTCTAGGAAATTGACACTTCAATTGTGAATATTTTATGTTGGATTTATTTATATGTTTTTAAACAAGAAAATTGAAAAAAGGTATCAAATAGTTTAAAGAAAAAAATTAAATTAAATAAACGAAAGAATCTTTATTTTTTACAAAAAGTTTTGTGCAAAAAACTGCCGTCACTGACAATATATACAAACTTAAAATAACAATAGCTTAATCCCATCCCTGTGAGGAAAAAGAGAGAGCTGGTTTACGGTAATTTTGTCAGTGTTGCCATAAGATGAAATTACGAAAAAGCTGACTTGTTAAAAACAAAGTGTAAAAATGTTCTATAATTAAAAAAAAATGTGCAAGATTTCTAAATATAATTTAAAATAAACAATAAAATAAATAATTCTAACGAGACGTTTTGTCGTTTTAAAATGCATTAACTTTGAAATTAATAAAAATTTTATATCAATTATACACAATGCTCATTTAATTAATTATTAAACAATAGAAATTGATTTCTATGACACATTAAATGTTAAAAAAATTCTAGCAAGCACTTAGCACGTTTTAAAAGGCCTGTAGGGCTAAACAAGAAAATATAGGACTAGATTTAGCACTAAAAGTGCTAAAAGGGCAAGCCTGGTTTTTGTTTGGTTCCCTCAAAGTGAAGTAAAACACATGGTGGCATCGCTAGCCCAGATTTTTTTTTAATTAACTGTTTTAAATGTTTTGAAAAACAAAAAAATTATTAAAAACGCCCTAAATAAAGTATAAGAAATCAATTAAAAGTATTTTATGTACTTTTAAAGGTTTATAAATGGTGTCAGATATCAAATAAATGCTAACATCATTTTGCATGTTCTCAGAAATAAAATGCACTTATAATGATATTTTATCTAAATAAAACAAAAACCTTTAATTAAAAATTATGTCATTTTTTTTTTGTTCAAGTTTAATCAGTTTCCTGTCATTTTTGCTAAGAATTGCTATTTTTTGTTTGAAAAAAAATTTAATCAAACAAACATTTAAGTTATAAATAATAATTAATTTATTTCATCTTTACCCTTAAAAAACCTTATACCTAGGGAATTCAACTAAACCAAGTCTTTTTCTTTTGCATTATTTAAAAATTTCTGTTTTTAATTTAGAGATTTCTTCAATGCCTTACAAAAATTTATTTATTAAATAAAAATATATTTCGTCCCAAAATCATTAAAATATGATTTTTAAGGTTTTTGCTTGCTTTACTTAACGATTTTAAGTAGCTTAACGTTAAGCTAATTGACAATTATGTGTCCCCAGGTAATTTGTATCATAATTATTTTTCCCATTGTAAAATTTGTTTTCGCAATAAACATAAAGTAGGCCATGTTCGCAAAAAAATTATTTGTTTTTAACAAATTGGATTTCATAAAAAATTATGTTGTTTAAAATATAACAATATTTTTTTTTTCATAAATTTTAAAAAAACCCGATCATAATTTATTGCTTTATAATTTGTTAATAATTTATTAAATTTTTTTTTTATTCCTTAAAACGCATTTAAATGTAGATGTTTGCCCTCAATGGGTAACACGTTAAACATGATCTTGTTTCACTTTCTTTTTTTTTTTTTGTTGCCTACAAAAAATAGCTGCAATTCATAAGTTTTTAAAGCAGTTTTTTGTATGCTTTTTAAAAATTATTAAACAAAAAAATATAACAAAAAACATAGCCTCTTTAAATTTTACTCTTTAACATTATTTTAAATTATCGAAAAAAACTTTGTATTATTTTTGAACATTATTAACGTTTTTTGTTGTTTGGTTGTTTCTTAATTTATTATAATCATTAAGTTTATTATATTCCTGCTGTGTTAAATGCGGGCTATGAACCAATTTATTTTTTAATTTTTACATACCTACTTATACCTACTACTAACTAAATCTTCTTTTAATGAAGTTTGTTTTGTTCAAGCTTAGCATTTACACAATTCTTCCCCCGTCATGTTGATAATTAATTACCTACATTAGTTGTAGTAATGAGTAGCGAAATAGTTTACATATATTTTTTTTTACATATTTTTTTTAAAGCTATTTTCTGTTTTTAACTACAAATTTAAATTTTTTAAAAGCAACTAAGACATATAACAGTTATTGTGGAAAGACAAAATATATATTAATTTGGTTCAAAGTTTTTAGCTACAACAGTAGCTTGTATCAATTTAACAATTTAAAAATAAATTTCTTATGAAATTTCTTTAAAAAAATTTGTTTTAAAAAACCCCTTAAAAGTTGTTTTTAACTGTTTTAAATGGTTTGTTGGTTTTTTACTTTAAAATGGTATCTGGCATCTCCGTGCTTTCCTATTGTATGTTGACATTGCTTTGTAACGGTAACATTTATTATAAGCAGGGATGGGATCACTTAAACGGCAATAACTTTATAATTTGATAGAAGTGCCAACCAAAAAAAGACTTTAATATTTATGATTTTATTTTTCGTTGAATTTATCCGGTTAAATTCATATACAATTTAATTAATAAAGACTTTAAATTAAAAGTAAACTTTAAATACTGATCTTGTATGAAAATTTTGTTAAAAAATCTTCTTTACATGACAGGTATATATAAAATTGCTATGAATATGCTCTTATTATTTTGGCTTTATTTCATATTTTCTTTTCTTTTTTACTTGGAATTTATATTGAAAGAAACTTTATTCTTAAATACAAGCTTTTCTATCGATACTATTTAGTAGTAGTATTTTTGGTTATAAGCATCACCTACTAAACTTAAATGTTATCCAAAAAGGTAAACGGAAATATTTATTTTGTAATTTAGAACGAAGTTTAAAATTTTCCAAAATATTTTTAAATGTCCACACACTAAGTAAAGAAGAAATTAAAACCAAAGACAAAATTATAGAAGAAAAAACTTGTCTCTCAAAATTTTGTCGGTCTGTCTGTTAATCTCCCTGAAGTCTCAAAGAAGATAGCTAATTCTTATGTGTTTTATTTTATGCCATGTCTGAAGAACTTTGAAAAACAGCATTAAATTTGTAGGATCCTACAAAGCGCCCCAGTTGTCGAAGTTACAAACATATTTAATTCTATTTTAAGCTAATTGTCTTATACAAACTTCTATAACAACAAATCGAAATTGCTTATCTCATTTTATTTTATTTTCCATTTTTCGTTACAGGTAATATCTTAAACTTTTTTAAATATTTTTTTATTATTTGCCCACCAAGGTAAGTTATGTCTTTATTTCGGTTTTTATTCTTAAATTCAGTTGAAGGTTTTTTTCTTCAAAATTTTTATTACACTTTTCGGTCGCTAAAATAAACTTCCTCTTTGCTGGCTAAATAAATATGTTCCTTAGATGAAATTTAAATCTCTTTTGATCTACAAAACTGCAATGCCTAAAGTAAACAGTCAAACATTAGCATCCTTGGTAACATAAACACTAATGTAATGATATGTCCGTCCCTTTCTTTCTCACACTTTATAACGTGTGCCCATATTGCGTGTGCCAATCCTGTCAATATTGTGAAAAAATTATTACGTTCACTTTTATCTCAAACATAATAAAAAAAAGCAAAGAAACTGTGAAGAACAAATTCATGCATTATTTTTCCAGTATGCTGGGAATAGGGGGAGCTGATGAAAAAACACACGCCCTTTTAAGGAAAGTGCAAAAATTTTAACACACAATATTAGCAATTTAACAAACAAATACCGTGAATATAAAAAAAAGAAAACTAAGAAATCTTTTTTTTTTAATGAAAAGCTTTTCGTGTTACGATTTCAGCATAAGATTTAGTTTTTCTTCTTTTCTAAGGTTCTGACATAGTATTTACACTCAAAACCAAGGTCATTTACCCCATATTACTAGAAAAAAGGCAATCACTTTTATACGTTTTGCATGGCAATACCTTTATTGAAGCGTTTTTAAAGTAAAAATAAAAACAAACTGCATGAAAAATAGAAGCAAACAAATTTTAAACACAATTCCTTTGTTGGTGCACCAATATTACAATTTGAAGATGTTTGACATTTTAACAGCTGTAAATCCTATTAAAATATTAAAAATTTAGTTGCCATCCGTAAAAGAGCCAAAAAGTAATCATTATTGTTTTAAATTTAATTTAACTCTCAAATAAAAAAATTAACTTTAAATAATTATTTATTTTGAAAAACTTAACTAAAAATTTCAAAAGCGCTATAAAACACAAATATGGCAGCTCCAAATTATTTACCAGTGGTATTTGTTTATAGTAAAACAACAACTTGACAAAACAACAGTAAACAAATCACAGTGCTGCCAACTTTTACAAAGGAACACGTCTAAAAACTTTGAAAGTTAAAGTAAATTAGGGAACCATTTAACATATAACATTTAACTTCAAAATTTTTAAAATTAAAAAACGTTTTATTAGAGAATTTCTTGCCTTCTAGGAATAATTTTAATTAAACGATTGCAGTTACAAAATTCTTGCACCAAAAAGCGATTAAAATCGAGAAAATTGTTAAAATTGGTTTACCCGAATAATTTTTAGGTATTTTGGCTGTAATAGTTTCTATAAAAAAACATTTTTTTCTCTAATTAAAGGGTATTTAAGTTTCGATACAGCCTAATAAAGCAATTTAACCTCTTTGTTTTTTTTGTGCAGTTGTTGCTAGCCTGCTTAAAGGATGCTATGTGGCCTTAACATTCCCTTGGTCAAAGCTTATCAGCTTTCAATTTTTTTTTCTTCTTCTTAAGAAAACTTTGTGCTTGTATGTGCATTTTTATATACAATTTTCAATTCAATTTTATATATTTATTTAAACATAAAAAAAAACTCAGCTTGATGCTGAAACTAAAAATAACTACTGCGGCTGTCGTTCCTTGAATGTTATTTCTTGTATTTCTTAATACTGGCTGAATCTTTGACTTGTTGCATTCTTAAGACCAAAAATGTTTTACAATGTTTTAGAGCATGTTCTTTAACATCCAGCCCAGCTAAGCAACAACCAACCAACCATCTAGCCATTTATTCAATTTTTATCATGGCCTTTGTAATGCTCTTCTAGATTGTCTCCTGCTTTTTTTATAACAATTTCAATACTATTTTTTTAGTATTTATTTTGTACGCCAGGGATCTTCTGGACAGATGCTATTAAATTGATAGCACTTTGGCAGTCAACCTACCAAACAAACAGCCCATCCTGCTGCAGTAGACATTGCAGCATTAGCAACAAACAACCTTCATAAGCATGTACCCTTTTGTTTACAATTCTTAAAAATGTAAAATTCTTTCTATGCGTTTATACTTGTGTATGTATGTGTAAATATGTGTATAAAAAATATTTTTAACTCCTTTTATTCTTTAAGAAAACCCTTAGCAAACTAGACAACAATGTTGTCTTATTTTATTTGTGGATCATTATTAAGTTTAAAAGACATATTTATAGAAAAAAAAACTACAGCAAATATGTAATGCAACAGTACCATATACATATATTAGGAAAAAATAATAAACGTGTTTACTACCAAATTCGTTATAAAATCATAATTGAAATTAGTTTTAACAACACCTTTAAACACAAACTACAATTAAAAATTTGTAATTTTGTGTTTTCTTTTCTGGCGGATATTTGAATGAATTATTTGAATAAATTAAGGCAAAAGTTATAAATATGGCATCTCATTATTTCTCTCAAAGTAATTGAGAATTTGTAATTACGGTAAATTATTAAACTTAACTAGGATTAGGTTGGCAACATTGACAACAGTAATAAACAAAAGTTACACACATTTTTAAAGGAAAGTTTAAAAGGGTCAGTTTTTGGCCGAACTGTTTGTAATAATTTTTTAGTTAGAAATAAAGTTTACTTTTTTTAGTAAAAGGCTTAATAAATGTTTAATAATTAATTTGAATCATTTAATATTGACATTTTACTCTCGTAACTTTTGTTTTCAATTTATGATTTGACTAAACTTGTTTTAAAACATATTGGCACCAATGTATTTTGTCTCTTAAATTTGTGCTTAAGAAGTAGAATGCCTTCCTTTTTTTTTTAACAAAACACACATTTATCCTTAACTGGGTATAATGCCCTAGTGCCATTTTACCTTATTACAATAAAAAAAAATAACTTATAGGTATATACCCTTTAAAATTTATGCCAACATGATCTCTCAACATTATTTGTTTTTTCTTCAAAAATAATTGCAAATTCAAAATTATTAGTTTTTTAATAGATTTTTATTGCAAACCAAACTAGATCATTATTATTTGGTAAGGTCAATGCATGCATACAGTGTTGTGGGTTGGAATAGGACAGAGGTAGCAAAAATATTTTCAGAATGAAAAATTAAAATTGTGTGTGTAAGAATAAAATTATTCTGAAGTTAAATAAAATGTTAGTAAATATGGAAAAAGTATTTAAAATTTAACTTTAATATGCTGTTTTTTGAATATAAGTAATAATTGTCTGGACGATTTACAAAATACATATAAATCGTCCCAAGACGACCACTAAATGGCCTGCATTACAATTGGCTAATATCGAAATCATTTAATTATTAAATAAAATGTTTATTCTAAACTATCATAATTTAAAAAATAACGAATAAACAAAAATAAATAAATAAAAAAAAATAAAAGTTTAATATAATTCTTAAAACTTCAAAGTTATAAAAAAAACTAGGGGCCTTGTTGGGAACTGCTTTTCTAGTTCCTTGCCATATTGTCATAATTTATAATCAATTTTTGTTTAAACATTTACAACTCCAATTGAGTTTCTGTTTGACTTTTTTGAATAGAAATTCTATAAATAATGGATTTAATAACTTTTTATCACTTGATTAGTTTTAGAGTCATGTTATAGTCTTATTGATTTTTATAATAAAAAAATAAATTAAAAAGTCCCTTAAATAAATTAGGAAAACAAAATAGCTAATACAAGCAAATTTGCAAAGAAAATATGATGTTAAATTAAAAATTTCTTCTAGTTAAATGTGTTATAAACCTAAAATTTATAGAAAAACTATAAAAATTGTGACATGCTTTGATACCATAATAGTTTTTGCATATTTTTTTTATTTTTTCTGGCATCCCTAGAAAGTTTATTTAAACGGTAAATAAGCTATTTCAATTTACTCATACGAAACCAAGTATATACGTGTGATAGTTGTTACCAATTAAATATAATCGATAAATCAAATATTCAAGCAAAGAAGCAAACATTAATAAATAATCCAACTATAAATTGCCAAATTCCATATAAAGCATTTTTTTACCCTAAATTTCCCTCCAAACAAATTTTAATCCCAAAAACCTCCCTCAACTTAAGTTGCCAACCACTTACAAGGCACAGTGCGATATACATATACATACATATGTTTATGTATGTACGGTATTGCACAAATGTCTAACTCGAGTTGTTTTTCTCCAATTTATTAGAGTTGCCCCCTGTTATGTAAAGTATGCTTTATAATTACACTTTTGTTAAACAATTAGGAGGGTGATGTTATTACATATTTATATTGCTTTTTATTTCATTTTAATTTGCATTTTTTATGTCTACAATTAATTAATTTACACATGTGTGCATAAATATTTTGTTATGAAGTAATGTTTATTATGTTGTCAAATTGTTGACGACACTAAACAATGTTATGCATTTTGTTGATGCATAAAAAATAATCCAACTTAAATGTTTACATGCTTATGCACAATCATATGATCAACAACAACAACATAAAAATCTAAATATCTTTATATCATAATCATAAAATTTAATAGAAATATTATCGAAAATAATTGGCTTCTGAATAATTTTTTACAGATCAATAAAATGAAAACGATATTTTGGGTGTGCTATTTACATATTTGTTTTCTTTACATATTATCCCAAATATTATGTAAATTGATATTTTCTTTTTTATTGCATTAATCAAGTCAAAACATTAGACATCATTGGTTATCATACCAATCAAATGATGCTTGTTTTTTTATAAACAAAATATTAATGGGGCTTAAATTGCCGTAAATAAAATAAGTTTCAATATTTCCTAATTTTTGTTTTGAACAAGTTGGAATTTGAAGTATTTTTTTTACCAAGCAAAAATGTTTAATTAAGTTTTTGAATTATTGAGTTTAACCGAAGCCTTCTGATAGTCTTTGAAACCGTTAGAGTGTCTTAAATATTTCGAAACAGCTTGCCATTGAAAATCAGCAATTTTGATTTTAATAACACTGAGATTAGAAAATAATGCTGCTTTTTTAATTTAATTTATATTAATTGCCATGTGGCTAGCGCCATCTGTTTTCTAATTATAAATGCAGAAAATAACTTTTTTAACTTTTAAGTTGTTGGAGACCCATTTCAATATAAGAATTTTTGAGTAAAAGGCTGAAAACTTAAAAAAACAGCAAGAAAGAAAATTTATTAAGCGTTTAGAGGATTTTTTTTAGAATTTAAAATTTTCCCATGAACTAAGAAAACCTTTAAAACTTTATCGCGAAATTTTTCAAAGATTGGCAACGCTGTTCTGCGATTCAGTAAACAGTGTTGTTTCTTTTCAAAGCTTTAATGTAAGTTAACCTTAGGCTACAAAAATAAATGCCAATATTCTTAATAAATAATACTTTTTTGAGAATTATTCAAAAGATATCTGATAAATAAACCTAATTTAATTATAATAATAGTCAAAATCCTAGAAAAGAAATAATTTATATTTTAGATCTGTAGGTATGTATAGTAAAAACTGTCTATTTTTATTTTCTAATTTCTTTTAGTCAAATGCTACTAATAACTTCCTTGCATTTTACTAAAATTTTTTTAACATTTAAAATATATATTTAAAATGTAATCAAACTAGGAAGGAAATGCAAAAACTTTTGAATATTTTTTTTTTGTTTTTTGTTATTTATTTTTACTTGCTTGAAACAAATTTTAAATTAATACAAAGTAAAATGCAAAAAAAAACACCGAAATAAATAACATAACAATTTTATAGAAACAACAACTTATTGATTGGAATATGTTAAAAGTACAAACTTGCAAAAAAATTACTACCTGAGATATCGTACCTACATATTTGCTATAATTTTTTTTATTTGCGTGGGTTTTTATAATAAAAAAAATAAATAAAATAAAATCAAATAAAAATAAGAAATTATTAGACATTAAGTATTGCAAACTACAAAGCATTGTTTTTTTACAATTTCATAACTCTTGTTAGTATTTTTTGTGGTTATTTGTTGTTGTTTATTTTAAAGTTGCTCTATTTGTTGTACCTTTATGAAAGTGAAATTATGCATTTCAAAAGAAATTATCGCTTAATCACGATTTTTTTACTCTTCTACCACTACCATTTCTTCTTCTCTTGTAATATTTAACAAAAACAAAACATCTTCGTTTTTTTGTTGTTATTTTTTATTTATTTTGTAAATATTTCATGATTAAAGCTAAGTTGCATTTATTGTAAAACTTTTTTTTATTTTCTTTACATTTTTTAAGTCAAATAAACAAAATATGGAAAAACCAAACAAGACGTTATGTTATAATTATGCAATTTTTTATTAGCAGTAGGATGTTTTAAGTCCTAAAGAAAAACAACTTAATTTTGTTTTAATTCAATCAGTTAACTAGATTTATAATGTTTTAAATTAAGGGTTTAATAAAAAAAAAACAAACAAATATTAAAAATAAATAAATATACGGGTTCAAGTTTACAGCTACGCGTTCGTCTTAGGTATTTTTTTTTTTTATATCTTTTGTTTAATACTGTACTTAATAAATTGGGTATTTTTTGGGACTTTTCGGGAACTGTGGAAAATAAAATGGGAACTAAAACATACAAATATTTTTTTAAGTTTTTTGCTTTTTTTTTTTTTAAATAATACTATGTTTTTAATTTTTATTTGTTTGACGATATGGCATTGTAATTGTGGAATAAAAGCATTGCCATACTGATTCACATCTCAAAAAAATTATACGATTTTTTTAAGAATGAAATTTTTAAAAATTAATTAAAGATTTTAATTAAATCTTTAATTAAAAAATATATGAGTAAATGAAATTTCACTTTTAATTAATCTTATTTAATATTTGATAGATAATTTCTATCCTTATAATACTTAAATTTTATAAGTACAGTTTCTGGGATTTTAAAATTTTAAATAGGAATTCACAAAATTAAATGTTTTTAGTAGAAATTACTTACAGCTTTCGTTTTATAAATTAAAATACCTCAATACATGCAACATTAGTAAAAGGTTTTTATGTATTTATGTACTAAATTATTATATTTTTAAAGTTTAGGAATTAAATGGAATTTTGCGTTTTCCATTGTAAATTTATTAAAATTCTAGATTAACTTTACACAAAATTTTAAATCATATCTAGTAATACTTGATTAATAACTTGATGTTAAATCATACTTAATCTTTTTAAAACTATTTTTGGGATGTTAAAATGCTTGCATTGTACAATTTCTGGGATTTTCAAAATAAAAATAGGAGTTCAAAAAAGTCTTGTCTTACGTATAGGTATAAAGAAGGTATGCCATTCAATTATTGTTTGAACATACTTTTATAAATGTATGTGTTTAAAAGTTTTAACCTTAAAGATTTTAATTACAAACCGACCCCTGGTTGTTGCCCCAGTATATAGTTCTTTGCTTTTGAAAATCTTTTTTTTTTTCAAAATATATTTTATTCACATCGTTTTGCAATTTTTTGTATTCTAGATTTACTTAAAAAATTACATTATTACATGGTTTACACAAAACCACCTTTTTTTTTATTGGGTGTTTTCTGGGATTTTACAAGTTTAATTAGGTATTCAAGAAAATTTCATGGGTTAAAAGTTGTTTGGAGCTTAGTTTCTAAAATTGCTATTAAAAATCTCACACTTCTGCCGAAAATTGGCAAAAACTGCTTAAAAAAAACTTTCAAATCCTGAAAATCCATTTTGGGAATTTTCAAGTCGATAATAGGAATTTAAAAAAATATCACATAGATGATATCCATTATATTTTATCTTTATTTTAAGATAACGATATAAAATGTTTGCATTTTGGGACCCCACTTAAATTGGAAAACCATACAATATTAAAATACATATATAAACAACATCTATTTTGTAGGAATTGGGTGTTTTCTGGGGTTTTTTTAAATTTATTTGGGAATTGAAAAAATACCAATCTTAGAGTTTTAATAGATTTTTTTATATATTTTTTATAACAAAATAATTTTGTAAAGCTTAAAATTAAGCAAACCCTCTGCTTTGGTAACTTCAATTAAAATTGACAACCTTACACGCTTAAAAACGCAACGTATTGGCAACGTTAAGATTAAAAGACCAAAATGAAAACGTATAATTTCTAAAATAATTTTTATACAAAATGTGTTTATTTTTTCAATCAATTTTATTTTTTTTAAGGGCCATTGTCAAATAATAAAAAGAAATTCAATGCTAAGCTCAATTAATTTTTTAGCCATCTTCAGTTTCTCTTTGAATATTCATAGAAACTAAAGCTCCTTACTAGAAGTGGAAAAAAGAAAATTTAACAAATGTTGTTGTATTTTGTCAAGGGACAACAGCCAGCCATTGTTTGTGGGTCCATAAGGTTTTCTTTTTTTGTCAGGCATTTGAATTTATTTTAAATGTATTTTTTCTTTAATTTTTTTTTCTTGTTTTCAAGATACATGATAATTCGTAACCATTTTACCAAATAAACTTTTTTCAAGAAATTGCAAAAAAAAAACCTAAAAATGAAGAGAAAATTTTCAGCCGGTTTGAGTGAAGCCCTATTTTTTTTAAGATGCAGGGAAATTGCTTAATGAATGACATGCGAAAATTGGCAATAAATTTTGTTGTTTGTTTTTTTTTCGTTTTATTTTAACTTTATTTCCTTGACAGTTTGAGAACTTAAAAGTTTTTATGTTAATTGCACTAAATGTTGGTCAAAAGTATAAAGAGTTGTTTAAATGCAATTGAAAGTAAGAAATATTTTAAGAAATGTTGCTTTTAAAAAAAATTAAAGTAAAATTAAATTTTTAGTAAAGAAAAAGTTAAGCATCAAAATTTGCAAATAACTGTAAATTATGATCAAATCGATGACTATAAAGAAAGTGATTAAAACAAGCCCATAACCTTCAAAAGAAGAGAACGTGACAACAAGTTGACTTAAACAAATTCACTTTAAATTATTATCGTAAAACATCTGATTAAAAATTCTTACAAAAGTTTTGTTTTTTTACGACAAAAATTAACTCTTGGTAAACTTTTCTGGCAACGCTGATCTTAAGTGAGTACTAGACATCTGCATGACTATATTCATTTAATTGCCTATACACAACAAAAACAATATTCATTCAAACATTTTTCATTCTATGGGAGATAAATAAAGTTAAGCCAGTAACAACACAAGAAAGAATGTATTGTGTGTTACACTCAATGATACAAGAAGAACACATTCATTTTACAGTTTTCGTTTTGAATGTGTATAAAACACACTTGAAAATACAAAAACATAGCAAAGTCTCATTACAGTTAGAGTTTTTATAAAAACATTCAGGTGTTTTTTCGAGTTAATGAATGTTTAACAACAACAATAACGACAAATTTGCAAACACAAATGAATAATAATTTTTTACACCAATCATACAGCAATATTCACACATTCTATTCAGTATTTATTTATATGAATGTATGGGTAATATTTTGTTTTCGGTTGAAGTTGTTTTTTATTTGCTTTCGCTTGTGGGCTCATTCATTTAGTTTGTTTAACATTGAATGAAAAACACTATGTTGTTGAAAAACAAACGAATGTATTTAAACGGCATTTGGGTGTAGTCAAGCAGACCTCTAGTGAGTACTGCCATCACACTGATTTGCGGCCAAATATTTTTTTTATTAATTACCAGTTCATTTTATTTTCCCAATTAAAAAAATCAAATAATAAAATAACAAAAAAAACATAAATAATTAAATTCTTATTTAACTCTTAAATTGTTTTGACAGTGTTGCATTAAAATAAAAAAAAACGCTACTGTTTTAGTTTCAAAACTGTCAAGTCTGGCCTTAGGTCATTTAAGAACCCTCTTCATCAATAACATAAAAAACCATTTACTAGGAAAACAATTTAATTTAAAACTGTTTACATTTTTATGGTTTTTTCTATAAATTTCTGTATTTTATTTTATCTGTGGCCTTGAACGACCTTGGTTTAAGTGTTTTGTTGTTTTAATTATTGTTTATTTTTTTTTTTTTTTTTGTAAGTGACTCAACTTGAAGTACTTATTTTACATTTTGTCGCTTTTTTTTCTATTTATTCTGCTCTGTGTAAAATTACAAAACTTTATTAATTTTTTTATACATTAACAAATAAACAAATTTGTATTTCTTTACTCTGTTGTTTCTAACCCACCTCTAAATTTTATTATAAATGATTTTTCTGTTCTTGTTAATAATATTTTGTGTTTAATTTAAAAAAAAATTCTTTAAGCATGTCAACGGAAATTGTTTCTTGAGGTTAGAAATCTTGTTCTAAGATAAGTGTGAACATGATTGGGTACACACTTTCAAATATTCCTTCAACTCTTTTACTTTTGCACATGATATCAATGGAATTTTATCAAATGCTAGTCAAACATAAAAGCAAATTAATAATAAAAGAAATTAGATTTGAAAAATTGCAAATATGTGCAAGAGAATTGTAATCATAATTTAAATTTTTTTCAAAAATATTTCGCAATTTGTTGCATATTTGTGGTTAAACAAGGATCTGTTTTTTCAGGTTTGCGTCAAATATGAAAGTCTTTTCAAACTTAACAAGATTACGAAGAATATATTAATAAACCCAAAACCTAATTCTACAAACATTTTTCCATAATAAGGGGAAGTGATTAATATAGTTTTACCGTCAGCTGTCTTTATTTTATGAATTCCTCAGTTTTTTCTTTTGAGTTTTATTTTTTTTTTTTTTTTTTTTGACTGCATAATATCTCAAAATATTTTTAAATTACTTCTATTTATTACTCTATTATCACGTTTTAACAATTTAACAAAAGTCAGCAGTTTGGGTTTTGCCAAAAAAAACCATAAAAGAAAAGATACGTGGTTTAATTTTTACATATTTTAATGTAATTTTTGCTTGCGTGTGTTGTTGTTGTTGTTGGCATTTTATTATTAATTCTAAGGTACGAAAAAATCTTAAAATGAAAACACAAAAAAATTTGTTGCAAAATTAAAAATTATAAGCTTCAAATAAAAAAAATTAAACTTATTTTAATTTTTAAATTTTTTTCTTTGTTTAAGACTTATTTGTCGTTTTTAATTTTCTTCACTCTTTTACTCTTCTTAATTCAAAAACTACTTTATTTTAAGCTTTATAAGTTGCTCTTTGGCAACATTGTTTAGTTACCGTTATTTTAATCATTTGTATCGTTGAGCAAGAGAAGCTGCCAGATGTCTAACAGTTTATATTTCTCTTTCACCGTCATTGTTAGTGTTGCCAACCAACAAACTATTAGTTTGAAGCACGTACTTATAAAAATAAAATATAAAAAATACGTTAGAGAAAGAATTTGAATGGAATTATGGTTTCCAGTTTTGCTATATCGCTAAAAACTAATATACCAAGTGTGATTTAAAAATTTTACAAACTTTTTCATCCATCATATAACAATAAACAATTTCATACTAATTAAGAAACTTTTTTGCTAAACAGAAAAGCCCCAGGAAAAAATACCAAAACTGCCAGTATTCTGTAAAACAATAACTGGGATATTTTTATAACATACCAAAAACAAAGAAAATATTGTTGTTAAAACATTTTTGGATGTTTATTTATGGAATTCAAAAATAAATTTCTTTTTCTAAAATCGCAGAACAATCTTTAGAAGCTTTAATTGCCTTTCTAAGTTTTTATCTATATTTTTCTCTACGAAAGCATTGCTTTTATTTTAGTTTTAACTTCCTTTTGTGTTGGCGTTTAAATGCAAAAATATTTCAAAATGTTTTAAAAAAATAATTAACATGTCTTTTTGTTTGTGTGTCCGTCTTTTTTTTCTGTCCATCTGTCCCTCCTAAGATTGATACATGTTTGTGTGTGGTTATAACGTTGTGTTTTATCTTGTCCAATAAAAACTATTTGGAATTAAGAAATCACTGTGAATTGGGGAAAACAATCGTAAAAACGTGTCATTTTCATTTACAGGCAACTTCACATGTTTAGTTACGTTTTGGCTTAAACAATTTTTAATTGAAAAAAGTTTTAGGTATATTAAGTTGGGCAAATGATTGTAGACAAAATTAAAAAAAAGTTTTTTATAAAAAAAATTTTATTAAATTGTACTTTTAATTTTAATAAATTTAATATATTTTTAATAAATGAAATTATATTTCTTTTGCCATTTTTAATTTTAAAAAAAGAAAATTTTTTAAAATTTGAAAAAATTGTTTAATTTTTTATTAGGAATGTGTTGAGCTAATTTAAAAAACGTGTTTTTCTAAATTTCTTTCAAAGCATAAAAATCTTTAGATTTAATATTAAGTTATAAAATTTAATTACTTTTTCCTACTAAATTGTCTCAAAAAAGGCGAGAATTTATATTACAAACAATAACATAAAACGATTTTTTTTTAATATAAATTCTTAAATGTAAATTAGTTTGTTTTATATAAAAACAGCCTGTCATTCCCCTTAAAAAAATTCAATGATTTCTAGCATAAAAAATCTATTAACTTTTTTTAACCTATTAAATACCTTTACTAGGTAACTTACTCCTACAAAATATTTCCCTTTAAAAAAACTATATTCAGGTTTATAGTGCATTTTTTATTCCACCTTTAACTTTAAAACGCTACATAATATTTAATTGTTAAACACAGCGATTAAACATTTTTAAGCATTTCTTTTAAGTTTTTGTTAACGTTTTAAATTGTGGTTTTTTAAACATTAAAGCTGCTTTTTTATTTAATTTTTATTAGACCTTATGTTTTAAGTTGTGCTTTTTTGTAAAAAGATAATGTTTGTTGATATATTGTTTTGGTTCATTTACCATTAAGTTTTTATTGTTAATTGCTTTTTTTGTTTTAAAGTTGTAAACATCCTACTTAAATGGCTTAATTAATGTTATATTTAAACATAAAAACTGAAAATAAAACTTAAAAACTACAACTAAAGATACATTCAAAATAACGGCTGCTGCTTTAGCTTAAGTTAAAATTAAAAACAAACACACAAAGCTGTTTTAAAGCAGCTACAATGACAAGACGTGCGCCGTCTTTTTAAAAACCAAAGTCAACTTATAGCGCCCACTTGAAATTTCTAAGGGTTTTTTTTTATTTGATTACTTAGAAACATCTTCCAAAATTCATGTTTAGTTTTGCTTTGCTTTAAATTAAAAAACGCCTCCTAATGATTTATTAATACAATTTATAACAGTTTCCATTTTGGGATAATTATTGTAAATGAGTTATTGTGATTGGAAAATATTTATGACATATGTATGCATGATGACCTTGAAAACGTATCGAGGTTTTTTAAGTCAAAACAAAAGCATTAAAGGCAAATAAAGCCAACTAAACAATAGTTTTATAGTATTTAATGTCCATCTCCAAATCAAATTATTCATGCAGGTGTAACTAAAATGCTAATTAATATTATTTTTTCATTAGTAAATAGTGTAATTTATTTAAATTTTTTGTAAAATATATAAATAATTATGGGTTTTTGTATCATATCTAATATTGTTCTTAAGAACTGGGCAAATAAACATTATTTGCTCTTGTTTAATAATTGTCAAACAGTTTAGCCCTAATTGGCAACACTGTAAAATTACAGTAATAGTATGCTCTCTTATTCTGCTTGGATAAGGGCGCTGCCAGATTTTGTACTTTTAGTAGGAGTGAACACTGCTTACAACAGGATCCCCAATATTAATATTTTGCGTTCTAGTTAGGGATGCAACATCGTTCTGAAAAATATCAATGTTTTCAAGTATCGATGTTACCATGACAACCATCGATGTCAAAAAAACATCGTTAATGGAAACGATATATCGATATTTTTAGTTTCTCATAATTGAATGAATTGAAATGAAATCAGAAGTTATTTAGTCAAAAAAATCTTATTTGCTTATTTTAAATTTGATAATCTAGTCCTCCGAGGACAATTTTGTCGCGAAATTATTTTCGATCGCTAATTGAGCTGGTTGAAGCACTTAAATCAATTGTTTCTAAAGTATATTTAGTTTTGTTAAAATATTCCCAAAATGTTCTCTTGAAATTTATTTAACGCCTGCAGCTTCAATAGTAAAACGTTGAAATTGTTAGGCTGACATCGATGTTTAAAAATGATGTCTCGATGTTTTTAAAACATCGATGTATCGTTTGCATCTCTAGTTTCAATGCATTTTTTAGGTTAGTCCTAAATTATATAAGGGACTATAAGCTTAAAATACTTTAAAAAGGGCTTAGTTTTGAATGTACTAAAAAATGTTTTGTTTCTAAACTACCTATAAAATAATAAAATTAAACTCTTCAGGAAAAATTATTCGGGGCTTTCATCATTTCAAAGAAACGTTGAAAATTATTCGTTTTTTATTAATGACAAAATAAACATACTTAAAATATATTGTCTTTTGTTAATTTAATATAACTCCATATGTTGTGATTGTTTCTTGACAGCACTACCAATACCTCCTTGTCAACATCTGGCAGCACACTCTACCTCGCTCTCAGATTCAATAGAATATTGTCAGAGTTACCGATATAATGTGTGTTTTAACATATAATAAGCAACATTTTTTTTTTTTTCCTTTAAATATTTCGTGATTCGTTTAAATTTTACCTTAAAACAAACCTTAAAACCATTTGACACTTTGACCATTCTTTCTAAAATCTCTAAATAAATCAATTAATTAACTATTTAAATAGATCACTACAGTATTTGTACATTAACTTTTTATAAGTTACTAGCTGACCCGGTGAACTTCGTACCACCTAACAATTATTGAATATATGGATTTTTTTAAAAGCGTATAAAGTTTATTTAGTCAAATAGTTCATTGGAATATATTTATATAGAAAACAAAAGTTCAAAAAGACAACAAAAATAAGGCGTTTCAGGTAAAAGCTGTTAAGAAAGCTATGTATTTTCGTGCACGGGTTATGTTTAGGTTAATTTCCTTCAGTGCAGTACCTTGTGATACACCACACTTTTGGTTGTGTTATTAGGCGCAAGTACAAAAAAAGCAGATGGTTTGCCCACACGTGAACATGCAACGTATATTTGGCCATGAGAAAAACATGTGTTTTCTAAGATCACAAATACTCAAGGATTGTCCTTGTGATTTGTTAATCGTCATTGCGAATGTAAGACGAATAGGAAATTAAATTTGCTTAAACTCAAAAGGCATATCGGTTGGTATCATCGGAATTATCGGTATGAGAACTTCTTTCCCTTTAAATTTTCCTCTAAGTATAATTGCGTGAATAACATGGCATATAAGTTTTGTTATTACCAAACGCGTTCCATTGCAAAGTTTTGGTTGGTTTGAATTTCGAAGCACGATAATAACGGAGCCAACCTTCAGTTATAAGTTGCGCGGTGGTAAGCCAGACACATCCAAGGAGTTTAAAACTTCAGTTGGATAGTTGGTGGCTTCATCCTCATTTGTTACCCAATCAATAGATTTAAAAGAATGCAGAGTACCAACGATTTTATTCTGAACTATATAGTTTAAATCATCCATTACCGATAGTCAACAATTGGTTGGAGAAATCTTGAGCTGATAAATCGTTAAGCAATATAACTCTCACGTTTTCTGTCATCTGCAGTATCTTTGGAAAACGCCACAGACTTGAGGATTTAACGCAAACCTTTTTTTGATTGGCTGCCGTCGATCTTGGAACGACTGGCAGTGTTTGGCGGAAATCACCAGACAGTAAAATCATTGCACCTCCAAAACATCTTGAGTCACTGCGCAATGTGTGTTCTTTTAAGAGCTTCTATTGCGAGTTTGTGTGCCATTGTGCATTCGTCCCAGATGATGATTTTACACGCTACTAAAACTTTGGACATAGCGGAGTTTTTCGCAATGTTACATGTCGGTTGCTCCATATTTTCAAGGTTTAATGGCAACTTTAACGCTGAGTGAGCTGTGCATCATCTTTCTTACAATGTGGCCGCTATTCCAGATGAAGCTTCCGCTGCAACAATGTTGGATCTCGCACGAACAGTGGCTAAAATCAATGACATGACGAATGTCTTCCCAGTTCCACCGGGGGCATCCAAAAAAAGAAACATCATTTTCATCATTAATTGCCTTCGAAATTATATCATGGACTTCCTTCTATTGGAGGTTTAAAATGGAAACATTGGTTTGAAATAATTGGCTCAACTCATGTCGATTGTATTCAAGTTCACGCTTCAATTGTCAATTTAGTAGCCCATTCATTTCATGTTCTGGTGCTAGCAGTCCTAACCTGACTAATAAACTGCCGCAAAAAAGGTAAAACATGTCTTCATTGACTTCAAGATTTGGATTTCTCGAGCAGACACGATATTGAATGTCTTTTGACATATTGTCCTTGTATTTGTTCCGCAGGTCACTTGGATTTGACGGGAAGCATGTCGAAATGATGAAATCAAATAATGTTCGTATCTGGCTTGGATATGCAGAAATAATTGCCTCAGCGATTGTCGTATCCCAATGAGTATCATTTTCAAACATATTGAGTTCTTGACATGCATCACAAAATGTTGGGCAGACTATACCATAAACTTTACGAAATGCTGCAAATGATGTTGGACCACGAACATTCACCAGCAACAACCGCAAATAAAAACATTCATCATTCTTCGGATGAACTGTATAAATGCAACCAAGAGCATCACTTGAACGCAAATCCGGATGCCCAGGAACCATAGTGCCTTTCTTTTGACGTTAAAATTTTTTGAAGAAGCGTTCCAAGTGTAATACCGTGGCATCTCCGAGTAAAGTAAAGTTCGTACAAACGGATCGCTTTGACAAACAGCAAAGAAACTTGTCAATGTTGTCGCTAGAGGTATTTCAGCACGTTGAACAATATTTGCCGCAGTGAAATATACTCGTTGGCCATTCTCCAGATGCACTGCTAAATGTGCAACAGTGGGATGAATAGGACATGAGAAATACGCCAAACCGCCTCATTGCAATTCATATATCGCCCAAGTTGATAACGCGTAATTTCGTCGTTGCAATTGGATGCTAAAAAGAGCCATATTGCTGCCTTTCGTGACATATTTGCAATGTGTCTTAAATGATTTGAAAAGAAGTGGCAGAGCCCAACTGGTGTCAATCACAAAATCGTTTCCTTTTACTTTCTTTGTAATAATTTTACCGTTGTCATTGGGCTATCAACACCGATAAAGTGGATAACCGTCATTGTCAGTGATAGTTTCCGCCGTCAACTTTCGTGGATAATGTTTGGAACACTTGCCGTCGAACATGCACGGAGATTGGGGGTTGATGGGGCCACACGGTCCATGAATCATATATATAATTACAACATCATGTAGTTCTTGATCTGTTTCGGGATCAGGGATCTCAGCACTTTTAATATCATCTTTCTGGTCTGGTCGAAATTTTTCAACTAACTAAATAAGAATGTGTGCATATATATCCAGCATTGAGTATCTCCGAACACGTATTGCCTAACAATATACATATATAATCAGCAAACGAATTTTTTGCCTAAACACACACAATTCACAAAATATTATCCTTAGTAGCGCGTCAATAACGTTATAAACATGTTTTGTTTGTTTCTTTGATAATTACTTAAAATTGCTGATAAAGCGTGAATAGAATAGCTGAGCCTATCGCATCTTTCATGATGGGAAGCTATTACCAAGAAAAACTTCACAAACAGTTCAGTTTATAATGGCTTCATTATTTTGTAGCCCTATCCGCCACTTGTAAATATTTTTTTAAATGTTTGTTGTGCTTACAAAACAATGTATAGAAAAAAATTGCGTTAATGATTCGCTAACTGACAGACAGATTCATCATTGCATAAACTAAATGCAAAGGGCAAGACTTCAAATATGTATTGGTTAATCTTGTAGATTCTGAGCTAAAAAAAGATAGAACTGTAATTTTATTTACGCTCGAGAGGTTTCAAAGTTATGAATGCATTTTTCGTACTTTTTTTGAAATATTTGACCATTAGGGGCCACACAGAGTAAAAACCATATTTAAAAACTGCTTATATCCATTTTGTACCTTCGGAACTGAAAAAGATAAAAAGGGGCTCAAATTATATTTTATTGCATTCGACAGGTCTCGAAAAAATATGATTATAAAATTTTGATAATTTTGATCCTAAGGGGTAAAAAGGGATAAACATTTTATTGGTAATTTTTAAGTTATTTTTGTTACTTTTAAACTAATAATTTAAATTGCGTTCAACTGGTTTAAGAAAAATATGAACACGTTTTTTGAAGTTTTTTACAGTTATTGAGACTTATATAAGAAAGTATTTTTGTTGTACGGGAGATGCCATGACCATTATTCCCTTTTCTCTTAAGTATACTCACCACAATTATGTATATTAGCAAACATAAACATCCATAGACAATTTTGAGACTCTAGCTTTAAGAATTATTGAAGAACATGTAAAAAAAATTAAATTGTACGGGAGGTGTCACACCAAAAAGTTTGGAGACCTTAGCTGTCACAGTTAATGAGATACACATATAAATATTTCCATGCTATTAGAGATTCCACACCCATAGTTCACTTACTGCCTATACTAATCTTAGTTATGCATATAAGCATAATAAATACCCATATTAAATTTGGAGATTTAAGCTGTTACATTTATTGACATATATATGTAAGAGATTCTTTCTAGTAAAGGAGGTGGGTGCCACCCCTCTTGTTATCTTTACGCCCAAACTCAGCACAAAATTTTGAGACTTTAACCTTACAAAGCTGAATTATGCATATTACCATTATAAACATCTTTACAAAGTTTTGAGAGTTCAACTGTTACTGTTGTAGAAATATATACAAAAAACTATTTTCGTTGAAGAGGTGGCACCGCCTATTTATTTTTTCCCGCCCATAAAAAGCTCAATTATGCATATTACCACTATAAACATACGTACGAAGTTCGGAGACTTTAGCTGTTACAGTTGTTGAGATATATACAAAAAACTGTTTTCGTTGTATGGGAGGTGCCACGCCTATTTATTTTTTCCCGCCCATAAAAAACTTAATTATGCATATTAGCACTATAAACATACGTACGAAGTTCGGAGACTTCAGCGGTTACAGTTGTTGAAATATATACAAAAAACTATTTTCGTTGTATGGGAGGTGCCACGCCTATTTATTTTTTCCCGCCCATAAAAAACTTAATTATGCATATTAGCACTATAAACATACGTACGAAGTTCGGAGACTTCAGCTGTTACAGTTGTTGAAATATATACAAAAAACTATTTTCGTTGTATGGGAGGTGCCACGCCTATTTATTTTTTCCCGCCCATGAAAAACTTAATTATGCATATTAGCACTATAAACATACGTACGAAGTTCGGAGACTTCAGCGGTTACAGTGTTTGAAATATATACAAAAAACTATTTTCGTTGTATGGGAGGTGCCACGCCTATTTATTTTTTCCCGCCCATAAAAAACTTAATTATGCATATTAGCACTATAAACATATGTACGAAGTTCGGAGACTTCAGCTGTTACAGTTGTTGAAATATATACAAAAAACTATTTTGGTTGTATGGGAGGTGCCACGCCTATTTATTTTTTCCCGCCCATAAAAAACTTAATTATGCATATTAGCACTATAAACATACGTACGAAGTTCGGAGACTTCAGCGGTTACAGTTGTTGAAATATATACAAAAAACTATTTTCGTTGTATGGGAGGTGCCACGCCTATTTATTTTTTCCCGCCCATAAAAAACTTAATTATGCATATTAGCACTATAAACATACGTACGAAGTTCGGAGACTTCAGCGGTTACAGTTGTTGAAATATATACAAAAAACTATTTTCGTTGTATGGGAGGTGCCACGCCTATTTATTTTTTCCCGCCCATAAAAAACTTAATTATGCATATTAGCACTATAAACATACGTACGAAGTTCGGAGACTTCAGCGGTTACAGTTGTTGAAATATATACAAAAAACTATTTTCGTTGTATGGGAGGTGCCACGCCTATTTATTTTTTCCCGCCCATAAAAAACTTAATTATGCATATTAGCACTATAAACATACGTACGAAGTTCGGAGACTTTAGCTGTTACAGTTGTTGAGATATATACAAAAAACTGTTTTCGTTGTATGGGAGGTGCCACGCCTATTTATTTTTTCCCGCCCATAAAAAACTTAATTATGCATATTAGCACTATAAACATACGTACGAAGTTCGGAGACTTCAGCGGTTACAGTTGTTGAAATATATACAAAAAACTATTTTCGTTGTATGGGAGGTGCCACGCCTATTTATTTTTTCCCGCCCATAAAAAACTTAATTATGCATATTAGCACTATAAATATACGTACGAAGTTCGGAGACTTCAGCTGTTACAGTTGTTGAAATATATACAAAAAACTATTTTGGTTGTATGGGAGGTGCCACGCCTATTTATTTTTTCCCGCCCATAAAAAGCTCAATTATGCATATTAGCACTAAAAGCACCCGTACGAAGTTTGGAGACTTCAGCTGTTACAGTTGCTGAAATATATACAAAAAACTATTTTCGTTGTATGGGAGGTGCCACGCCCATTTATTTGTTTCCGCCCATACACAACTCAATTATGAACATCAATAAATAATTTAGTTGTACCAAATTTGGAGACTTCAGCTATAATAGATATTGAGATATATGAAAAAAACTGTTCAATTTGTATGGGAGGTGCCACGCCCAGTCGGAATTTCCAAAAACAAATAAGCCTAAAACGCATTCCCAGATATCGGGTATGACCTTTTTTCAAGTTTCATTAAAATCGGTCCAGCCGTTCTTGAGTTATAAGCGGTGTCACTAACAAAAAAAAATTGTTCTTTTATATATAAGATAATAATCTTTTGGGGCGACACTTGTTATAATCTTAAATATAAACTTAAAAAATTATCTAATAATAAAATACTTAAAGAAATCATGTAGCCCATCCCATAGTTATTTATAAAAGTATATTAAAACAAACCTACAAACACAAAATACAAAACAAAAATGAGTCTATAAGCCAAGATTGCAAAATCTTGTACAATATATTTTTTATATCAAAAAAAAAAATGTTAAACCTCAAAGGCTTTATTTTATTTTACAACGTTTTGCAATTGATTTAAGCTGTAATAAAAAGCACAGCTTTATTTTTTCTATTTTTGTTTAAAAAAAAAAGACAAACTGCCTTAAACTTGTTAAGTATTCTAAAGTTAATTTTTTAAAACCGTTTCCCAGCCAAGGTGTGTCTTCCTTCTAGCTTTAATACAATCACAAACACGACAAAACACCTTTTTTTAAATTTTTTTGTGTTTGTTGCAATACTTTCTAAATTCTATCTAACATTAAGAAAAAAAAATATATAAATAAAATGCAGAAAAAATTTTCTAAAGCAGTGTTTGAAGCTGTTAAAACACAAATTAACATACCACCTCTTTGAGAACATTAAAACAATGGCAATATTTTTTCGTATGAAATTTAATGTAAGTTAATTGGCTTAAAAAAATCTTGGAAACACCTCCCTGATAGTATCTAAGTGTCATTAAACAAAATGTTAAGGTTAGATAACGGCATCAGAAAAAAAACTCAAGAATTTGAAATATATTAAAGATATTTTTTTAAGGGAAAACTTAGAATTGTTTGGAAACTAAGTTACTTAATTACATTGTTTTACTTAAGAATAGGTATAATATTTTATTAGGTGGTAACCTTCCATTAATATCTTTTAGGCAGTGTTGCCGTTCTTTGTGTTATTATCCAATCACTATATCATGACAGACATCTGTTGAGTTAATTGTTAAAATGTCTTGAGTTTTTAAAAAAAATATTTTGTCAAGAATTTTTTAAATAAACTTTTTTGCTGGCGAGTCCCTATTTTTTTAGTTTAAATTTTTTCTTAATTCTTAAATCTTAAGTAAAAAAAAGAAAAGAAGCCGACTTAAGATATAAATTTACATTTGAGACAACTGAGTCAACAGAGAAAGACAGTTGCATAATGTAGAAAAAAATTATTCTGCAACAAAAATTTTAATCAAAGATGGTGAAGACCCTTAAATTTTATTAAGGCATGTTTAAAAATGGGTAATTTTATTGTGACAGGTGTGACCAATAAACTAACAAATTTTGTTTTATGTCAACAAGTGAAAGTTTGCTGTTTATACTAATTCTATGATCCCTAAGAATAAGAAAACTTTAAACCATGCACCTGCAAAGATTGGTCTCTGTTCAGAGTTGCCACTAAAAACTGTGACCTTTAAAATTTTAAATTCCACAAAGGTTTTTAACACAGTATCTGCTTTATAAATCTTTTGTGAATATAAAGATTTTATTTTTGAAAAAATATTAAGGTTTTCTCAACAACTCTTTATTCATTTAATTATTTAGTTTTAAATTTTAAAATTTTACTTACTTGCAACCAAAACGGTTTTTTTGTCGTTTAACGTGGAATGCTTAAATGCAATAAATAATTTTTAATTTTCATGTAACTTAAAACTTTTAAAATTGTTAAATTAAATGACGTTAAGGAGACATTTCTTGTGTGTTATAGCCAAAATAAATTGAGGAAATTTTGTGCAATCATTAAAAAACTACAAGGACGCTTGTGAATAATAAAAATTAATATATGTGGTATAAAAAACAAAAGGATTTGTTTACTCCAAATATTACAAAACAAATATATACGTTACTTTGCCGCACTTCAAAGAATGAAAAATATATTACTGTTAAAAGTTATAAATGCTGCTGAAACATATATGTTATTTGTTGGATAAATCGCGGCAAATGTTATTATTTTGTTTTAAAATTTAAAAAATTAATAACAAAAAACGATCTATCATTTATGTTTATCAAAAATAAAACCAAACATGTTTAATGGATTTTCTAAAAAACACTTTGTTGTTTCGTGCGGCAAACCAGTAATCGCTCGACGATGTGACGAACAAGGGCTTTTCTATTAAAGCGCCCATTAAAAATAACGTTTTCATTAAAATTAATTTCCATTTAACTTGTGTGCGCCAAATTGTTAATGCAAATTTACCAAAACAAATAAAGAATGAAATATTGCCAAGAGTTTGACATTTGAAAAATCTTTTCCCTATTTAGAGATCTGTTTCAATATTTTTTTTTATTATTTATTCAAAGTATGAAATCAATATGTAAAGCAACACTAATAAAAATTGTTTAAAAACATTTGTGATTTATAACTTTTTCTTAATAAATCAATCAAAATCGAACAATATTTAAATTAAGAAAGATGTTCTTTAGAATATAAAAATAATAGATGCCATCCAAGGAATTGAAAAAAAAAATATTTGCAATTGCATTGCCACACAGAATACAGATATTTTAGCACTAATAGAACAGAGAGCACAAGAGCTTGATATTAATAACTTTAGTTAAAAGGCGGCAAACTTCAAAGGCCTCACAAGAATATAATATTAATTTTAAACAAATGAGCGAACAATATAAATGCTACACATGTGTATATGTGTAGGGAGAGTCAAGAAATGTAATTGTTGTCAATCGTAAAAAATAAAATAAATAAATTTTTAAGAAATTATGAAAGAACCCCAAATGTGTCAATTCTAAACAAAAAATAACATTTAGAATATGAAAAAAAGTCATGGCCAAAAATTTCAAAATTTTTTGTAAATTATTTCATGATTTTTAATTAAAACTAGCACCCTGTCTGCCTGCTGCTGGTGCTGCTAATGCTGTTTAAAAGCAAGAATTTATTTCGTTAATGGAACAACAACAAAAAAACTATAAAAAAATAATTGTTTATTGAATCAAATTATCGATTTTCAATGGTTTCATCTGTTGTAAAGAGTGAAATTGTTTAACATTAAGCTGGAAAATTGTTTTTGGTTTAAGTGAAAGTTTTTAAAAATAATTTAATGCTTTTAATATATTTCTAGCTTTAATTTGTTATTAAAAAGTAAAAGAAGTTAACGGTAATAGCTTTTAAATAGTAAAGGAAACATTTTAAGAACTTTAACATTATTTTCGATAAAATCTTTGAAAAAAAAAATTTTATTAACAAGATAATAGACAAACAGTAAAATTGTTGAAACTTTTTTATTCGGTTGTTATAATTATTGCCTTTTTTTTAATTGAACTTCTTTCTTTAATTAAACATTTTTATTATTAAAAAGAGAAACACTTCCATTAATGGAATCATCAATTTTAAACAATTTCTAGTAAAATTATTGGTTAACAAAAAATTAACAATCATTATTTTTAACTTAACCCATTTTACAATCTGTGTTTAACTGTTAAAAATTCTATATGAAATTTATAAATTTAAAATTCCTTTAAAATCGCCACCTGTAACTTTCCGTTAGCAACACCTCTCTTGGCAAAAAGTGCTGCCAGATGGTAAAGCACAGGAAAGCCTTTAAAAAAATGTCGACAGGTCTATTAATTCTGCCATATTATTTAATTTTTTAATGTTGAGATAAAGTAAAAGGTCAAATAGTTTACAATCTTTGCCATTCTAAATAAATACTTTTATCATTAATTTATAAAGAATCTATAATTTCAGCAGCAAATAAATTATTGCTTCACTTATCTTTATTTATGTGTTAAATTCTTTAAACAGCTTTTTAAGTAATTTAAACCTACAATAAAGTATACCATTACAAAAGTTTAATTTAAGGTTAAATTCTTTAAGAAAAAATTTAAACAAATTAGGCAAAGACCTTCTACAACTTTACACAATTTAAGCCAAAAGTTGTATAAATTCAAAAAAAGTCTGAAACTATTTAAACCCTTTTTTTGCTTTTTAGCCAAATAATTTAAACAGCTGTTTTGTGTACCTTCAGTTATTTATTATCATTTTCATGACTAGTTTTACTAATTTTTATTTAGACAACTTAATAAATATTAACCTTATTGTAACCACATTTATCTCGATTGTTTTTGCTGTAGTTTTTTTTTTTTTGTCTTTTGCATTTTAAAAGTGTTACAAAGGTATTTTATGGCTAAAAGATCACTAAACTATCATTTACTTAACTTTGCATTTCAAGTTGTTTAGTTTATGGGGGTTTTTTGTTTCAAAAAAAAAAAAATTTCGTTTTGTTTTAAAGTTTAAAAAATAAATAAATTAAATTTTGGTTTTCTATATACAAAAAAGCAGTAACAATAGTTAATAAATTTTAAAATATGTTTCCATTTAATATTCTTTGAATTTTTATCAAAATCATAAATATGTTTGGTTTAGTTAAGTTGTTGTTTTTAACTAAATGGTTAATTGAAAATAATCGTTAAATTTTATGGTTACTTTTAAAATATAATAATCATAAATAAAATTTTATCATAAATTTTAATAAATATGAATTAATTTAAAATAATTTTTTGTATAAATTTGCGGCTAAACTTTTGAAAGTTAAACTATGGTTAACAGAGATTTAAAGATAACGGTAAAGCATTTAACGGGTAATATAATTTGTTGTTTGGAAAAAAACAAATACATAAAAAGCAAATAAAACAAATTCAATGTTTTTATTAAATAAAAATTATGTTTGCACGTGGTTGCTTAAATGAAGTAATCGGTTACTTTTTTTAGGGAGTTGAATATATTATTAAATGTAAAAATTATTAAATATAAAAATTTATAAAAATCCAAAAAACTTGTTTATTTTTCTTAAAGCTGTAGAAAAATGTTTTGTTTTATATATAATTTATTTTTGTAAACTAAGACCAAGTAAATACCCATGGCAAATATATTTTTTCTTGATTTACTGTATAACAAACAAGAATAACTCTTAGCTAGAAACAAATATTCGGTTACATTTTCAAACTCCTAATAAAATCATTGTTTTTTCATAAAAAACAGCTGTTTTTAACTTTATTTACAATTTTTTCATTTTGCCATGTCTTACTCGTGGTTACTTAAAAAAAGTAACCGGTTACTTTTTTCAACTACTAGAAAATGCATTAAATATTAAAGATTTTTGACTTTTGAAGTTAAAAGAACTCCAGTTAATATATTTTTGTGTAATTAATGTTGCAGTTATTTGAAAACACCAAGTACCCTTGGCCATAACCAGTTTTGTTTCTGTGGTTATGGCTAAATGGCGAGCCACCTATATTTAAAACAGTGTTGCCCATAAGCTTGGTTCGAACAACTGTTGTGTATGGTTTTGGTTGTGTCACGCCTAATTCAATATTTAGATATAAATAACCGGTTGCTTCCTGATCGCCCTATAACTGAAGCATTATATTATGATTTAGGGATTCAATTTTTAAAAGACTGCTTAAAGTTATTTTAATGATGTGAAAATATATGATTAAAAAAAAAACTGGCGATTACTACAAAAATTATTCAGTCACTTTTTATAGTTAGCCTCGTAACATTAAACTAAGTATTTTAATTTACAAATTTTAAAATAATTTAAGCGATTAATTGAATATGCAATCGGTTAAAAAAAAGTACTCGGTTATTCCTGGTTTAAAAGGTAAAAAAAGGATGGCTCCGCCCCAAATATTATAAGATACGAAAATTTTTCAATATACATATCTTGGTTCTAAAATTATTTATTATTTGTTTTGTTATAAAAAAAATAACCGGTTACTCTTTTTAAAAATTTCTTTAAAAGTACCCGCTTAATTTTGTTTAAAATATTTTCAAAATTTTTAGTAAAAAAATACCCACTACTGGACTTAATTGTTTTAAATAGCTTCAATTTGTCATAAATTTCAATGTTATGGAAATGTTCAATGTTGTCAACTTTTATATTTGGTAAATCGTTGACACCTTTAACCATTAAATGGTAATTGTCCAGCAACCGATGCTACTATTTGTTTAAACTTTGATTTATTTTACGTCTTATATCTTTTATATCTTTCCCATTAATTTTATAAAAAAAAGACCTCAGCAATCAATAATTTCTTATCTTATTAAAATTATAATTTAAACTGCCTATTTAAATTTTAAACAAAATAGTTTGTTTATGTTTATTATTATTAAGTGTTGTATGTTGTATTCATCTTATATATAAAAGAACAATTTTTTTTTGTTAGTGACACCGCTTATAACTCAAGAACGGCTGGACCGATTTGAATGAAACTTGAAAAAAAGACATACCCGATATCTGGGAATGCGTTTTAGGCTTATTTATTTTTTGAAATTCCGACTGGGCGTGGCACCTCTCATACAAATTGAACAGTTTTTTTCACATAGCTCAATACCTATTATAGCTGAAGTCTCCAAATTCGGTACAGCTAAATTATTTATTGATGTCCATAATTTAGCTTTTTATGGGCGGGAAGAAATAAATAGGCGTGGCACCTCCCATACAACGAAAATAGTTTTTTGTATATATCTCAACAACTGTAATAGATGAAGTCTTTAAACTTCGTACGGATGTTTATAGTGCTAATTTGCATAATTAGGCTTTGTATGGGCGGGAAAAAATAAATGGGCGTGGCACCTCCCATACAACGAAAATAGTATTTTGTATATATCTCAATAACTGTAATAGCTGAAGTCTCCAAACTTCGTACGGATGTTTACAGTGCTAATTAGCAAAATTGTGCTTTGCGCGGGCGGGAAAAAATATATGGGCGTGGCACCTCCCATACAAGGAAAATAGTTTTTTGCATATATCTCAATAACTGAAGTAGCTGAAGTCTCCAAACTTCGTACGGATGTTTATAGTGCTAATTTGCATAATTAAGCTTTGTGTGGGTGGGAAAAAATAAATAGGCGTGGCACCTCCCATACAAGGGAAATAGTTTTTTGCATATATCTCAATAACTGAAGTAGCTGAAGTCTCCAAACTTCGTACGGATGTTTACTGTGCTAATATGCAAAATTGAGCTTCGTATGGGCGGGAAAAAATAAATAGGCGTGGCACCTCCCATACAAGGAAAATAGTTTTTTGTATATATCTCAATAACTGTAATAGCTGAAGTATCCAAACTTCGTACGGATGTTTACAGTGCTAATTAGCAAAATTGTGCTTTGCGCGGGCGGGAAAAAATATATGGGCGTGGCACCTCCCATACAAGGAAAATAGTTTTTTGTTTATATCTCAATAACTGTAATATCTGAAGTCTCCAAACTTCGTACGGATGTTTACAGTGCTAATATGCAAAATTGAGCTTTGTGTGGGCGGGAAAAAATAAATAGGCGTGGCACCTCCCATACAAGGAAAATATTTTTTTGTATATATCTCAATAACTGTAATATCTGAAGTCTCCAAACTTCGTACGGATGTTTACAGTGCTAATATGCAAAATTGAGCTTTGTGTGGGCGGGAAAAAATAAATAGGCGTGGCACCTCCCATACAAGGAAAATAGTTTTTTGTATATATCTCAATAACTGTAATAGCTGAAGTCTCCAAACTTCGTACGGATATTTACAGTGCTAATATGCAAAATTGAGCTTTGTTTGGGCGGGAAAAAATAAATAGGCGTGGCACCTTCCATACAAGGAAAATAGTTTTTTGTATATATCTCAATAACTGTAATAGCTGAAGTCTCCAAACTTCATACGGATGTTTACAGTGCCAATATTGATAATTGAGCTTTGTGTGGGCGGGAAAAAATGAATAGGCGTGGCACCTCCCACACAAGGAAAATAGTTTTTTGTATATATCTCAATAACTGTAACAGCTGAAGTCTCCAAACTTCGTACGGATGTTTACAGTGCTAATATGCAAAATTGAGCTTTGTGTGGGCGGGAAAAAATAAAAAGGCGTGGCACCTCCCATACAAGGAAAATAGTTTTTTGTATATATCTCAATAACTGTAATAGCTGAAGTCTCCAAACTTCGTACGGATGTTTATAGTGCTAATGTGCGTAATTAAGTTTTGTATGGGCGGAAAAAAATGAATAGGCGGGGCACCTCCCACACAACGAAAATAGTTTTTTGTATATATCTCAATAACTGTAATAGCTGAAGTCTCCAAACTTCGTACGGATGTTTACAGTGCTAATATGCAAAATTGAGCTTTGTGTGGGCGGGAAAAAATAAAAAGGCGTGGCACCTCCCATACAAGGAAAATAGTTTTTTGTATATATCTCAATAACTGTAATAGCTGAAGTCTCCAAACTTCATACGGATGTTTACAGTGCCAATATTGATAATTGAGCTTTGTGTGGGCGGGAAAAAATGAATAGGCGGGGCACCTCCCACACAACGAAAATAGTTTTTTGTATATATCTCAATAACTATAATAGCGGAAGTCTTTAAACTTTGTACGGATGTTTATAGTGCTAATATGCATAATTGGGCTCTGTATGGGCGGGAAAAAAGAAATGGGCGTCGCATCTTCCATACAACGAAAATTGTTTTTTTATATATCTCAATAACTGTAACAGTTGAACTCTCAAAACTTTGTAAAGATGTTTATAATGGTAATAGGCATAATCCAGCTGTGTATGGGTTAAAGTACCAACATTTTGTGTAGGTGTTTACAAAGTTGATGTTTACAATAAAGCTGAGCTTGGGCGTGAAGGTAATAACAGGCGTGCCACCTCCTTTACAAGAAAAAATCTTTTACATATATATGTCAGTAAATGTAAAAGCTGAAATCTCCAAATTTAATATGGGTATTTATTATGATAATATGCATAACTAGGACGAGTATTGTCAGGAAGTGAATTATGGGTGTGGAACCTCTAATAGCGTGGCAATATTTATATGTGTATCTCATTAACTGTGACAGCTAAGTTCTCCAAACTTTTTGGTGTGTACTTCAATAATTCTTATAGCTAGAGTCTCAAAATTGTCTATGGATGTTTATGTTTGCTAATATACATAATTGAGGTGAGTATACTTAGAAGAAAAGGGAATAATGGACTTGGCATCTCCCATACAACAAAAATACTTTCTTATATAAAGCTCAATAACTACAAAAAAAAAAACTTTAAAAAACGGGTTCATATTTTCCTTAAACCAGTTGAACGCAATTAAAATTATTACTTTAAAAGTAACAAAAATAACCCAAAAAAACCAATAAAATGTTTATTCCTTTTTACCCCTTAGGATTAAAATTATCAAAATTTTATAATCATATTTTTTTCGAGACCTGTCGAACGCAATTTCAAAATATAATTTGAGCGCCTTTTTATCTTTTTCGGTTCCGAAGGTACAAAATGGATATAAGCAGCTTCAAAATGTGTTTTTTTACCCTGTCTCGCCTCTAATGGTCTAATATTTCAAAAAAGGACGAAAAATACATTCATAACTTTGAAACCTGTCGATCGTAAGTAAAATTATAATTCTATCGTGTTTTATCTCAGAAGCTACATGGTTAACCAATACATATTTGAAGTCTTGCCCTAAGCATTTAGGCTATGCAATGATGAATCTGTCCGTCAGCTAGCGAGTCATTAACGCACTTTTTTTCTATACATTGTTTTGTAAGCACAACAATCATTTTAAAAAAATAAAAAAAAATGTTTACAAGTGGCGGATAGGGCTATAAAATAATAAAGCCATTATAAACTGTTTGTGTTTGTGAAACTTTTCTTGGTAAAAGCTTCCCATCATAAAAGATGCGATATGCTACAGCTTTTCTATTCACGCTTTATCAGCAGTTTTCAGTGATTATCAAAGAAACGAAAAAAAAACATGTTTATAACGTTATTGACATGCTATTAAGGATAATATTTTGTGAATTGTTAGGGTTTGGTCAAAAAATTCGTTTGCTAATTATATATATTGTTAGGCAATACGTGTTCGGAGATTCTCGATGCTGGATGTATTCAATAAGTGCCGAGATTCCTGATCCCGAAACAGATCAAGAACTACATGATGTTTTAATTACAAATATGATTTATGGACCGTTTGGCACCATCAACCACCAATCTCCTTGCATGGTCGACGGCAAGTGTTCCAAACATTATCCACGAAAATTGACGGCGAAAACTGTCACTGGCAATGATGGTTATACACTGTATAGGCGTCGATCGCCCAATGACAACGATCAAAGTATTAGAAATAAAGTAAAAGGAAACGATTTTGTTATTAACAACAGGTGGATTGTGCCGTATTCGCCACTTCTTTCCAAATCATTTAAGACACATTGCAATGTTGAATATTCTAATTCAGTGAAGTCGATGAAGTACATCTACAAATATGTCACGAAAGGCAGCGATATGGCTCTTTTTAGCATCCAAACCTCCAATGGCAACGATGAAATAACGCGTTATCAAGTTGGACGATATGTGAACTGCAATGAGGTGGTTTGGCGTATTTTCTCATTCCCTATTTAAGAACGTCATCCCACTGTTGCTCATTTAGCAGTGCATCTGAAGAATGGCCAACGAGTATACTTATATTTCACTGCGGCAAATATTGTTCAACGTGCTGAAATACCTCCAGCGACAACATTGACAAGTTTCTTTGCTGTTTGTCAAAGCGATCCGTTTGCACAAACTTTACTCGAAGATGCCACGGTATTATACTTGGAATGTCTGCCCAACATTTTGTGCTGCATTTAAAGACCTCAATTTGCTTGAAAATGATACTCATTGGGATACGACAATCACTGAGGCAATTATATCTGCATATCCAAGCCAGATACGAACATTATTTGCTGTTATCTTTTCGACATGCTTCCCGTTATATCCAAGTGTCCTGTGGAACAAATACAAGGACAATATGTCGAAAGACATTTTACATCAATATCGTGTCTGGTCGAGAAATCCAAATCTTGAAGTCAATGCGAAGATGCATAACCTTATTTACCTTAATATGAGAACTTAAATTTCGGTCTGGTACTGACTGGACTAATATCAATTACATAATTTTAAGATTTGAATACATATTGTTAGTTCGCACTAGCGAAGATTTAATAATAATAATATGGAGAAAAAAAAGATGCATAACCGGGTCTTGCTCTTAATTGAAGACATGTGTTACCTTATTTGCGGCAGTTTGTTAGTCAGGTTAGGACTGCTAGCACCAGAACATGAAATGAATGAGCTACTAAATCAAGAATTGGAGGCTAAACGTGAATACGATCGACATGAGTTGAACCAATTAGTTCAAACCCATGTTTCTCTCTTAAACCTCCAACAGAAGGAAGTCTATGATATAATATTGAAGGCAATTGATTATGGAAATGGCGGTTTTTTTTCTTGGATGCCCCCGGTGGAACTGGGAAGACATTCGTCATGTCATTGATTTTAGCCACTGTTCGTGCGAGATCCAACATTTCTGTAGAAGTAGCTTCATCCGGAATAGCGGCAACATTGTAAGAAGGATGCCGCACAGCTCACTCAGCGTTAAAATTGCCATTAAACCTTCAAAATATAGAGCAACCGACATGTAACATTGCGAAAAACTCCGCCATGTTAAAAGTTTTAGTAGCGTGTAAAATCATTATCTGGGACGAATGCACAATGGTACACAAACGCGCAATAGAAGCTCTTAAAAAAACACTTAAAGATCTGCGCAGTGACTCAAGATGTTTTGGAGGTGCAATGATTTTACAGTCTGGTAATTTCCGCCAAACACTGCCAGTCATTCCAAGATCGACGGCGGCTGTTCAAAAAAATGCTTGCGTTAAATCCTCAAGTCTGTGGCGTTTTCCAAAGATACTGAAGGTGACAGAAAACGTGAGAGTTACATTGCTCAACGATTTATCAGCTCAAGATTTCTCCAACCAATTGTTGACTATCGGTAATGGCAGTATTCCTGTCGACTAATCAAATGGATTGATTTCGTTTTCTCAAAATTTTTGTAATTTTGTATCGTCAAAATAAGAGCTCATCTAGAAAGTATTTCCCAACATAATTGCTAATGGGAAAAATATAGATGTGGATGATTTAAACTATATAGTTCAAAATCAAATCATTGGTACTCTGCATTCTTTTAAATCTATTGATGGTGTAACAAACAAAGATGAAGCCACCAACTATCCAACTGAAGTTTTAAACTCCTTGGATGTGCCTGACTTACCACCGCACAACTTATAACAAAAGGTTGGCTCGGTAGTTATCGTGCTTCGAAATTTAAACCAACCAAAACTTTGCAATGGAACGCGTTTGGAAATAACAGAACTCATATTCCATGTTATTCACGCAATTATACAGGAAAATTCAAAGGGAAAGAAGTTCTCATACCGATTGTTTCGATGATACCAACCGATATGCCTTTTGAGTTTAAGCGAATTCAATTTCCTATTCGTCTTGCATTCGCAATGACGATTAACAAATCACAAGGACAATCCTTGAGTACATGTTTTTCTCATGACCAAATATACGTTGCATGTTCACGTTTGTGCAAACCATCTGCTTTATTTGTACTTGCGCCTAATAAAAACACGAAAAGTTTCGTATATCATAAGGTACTGCACTAAAGGGAATTAACCTAAACATAACCTATGCACGAAAATACATAGCTTTCGTAACAGCTTTTACCTGAAACGCCATATTTTTGTAATCTTTTTGAATTTTTGTTTTCTATATGAAAATATTCAAATGAACTGTTTGACTCAATAAACTTTGTAATCTTTTTAAAAAATCCATATATTCAATAATTGGTAGGTGGTACGAAGTTCACCGGGTCAGCTAGTAATCATATATTTTTGTAAACGATTAAATAAATGTTTATGAGCAATTTGGTGTGTAATGTGATTAACATAATTTCTTAACAAATAAAACACCTCGTAAACATGTTAAAATGTAGATGAATTAATAACAAAAAAAAATTGTCACCATTTTTTTTCTATAAAATCGGTTTTCAAAATGATTCGATAAATAACGATTGATATTTTTAATAACTTAAAAATGCAATGAAAATTATGTATGTTGCCTTTATTATTTCTTAAAAGTCAAATGATTAAGACACGTTTACATCTACTTTAACTCCCTCTTTGAAATGTGATTGTAGACTTCAACTTTATTTTGTGGTTAAACTTTAAAACATTTTAGTATTTAAAACGGAACTCTAATCTCCTTTTTTTGCAAAAAAAAAAATTTTATATCTTTTTTAATTTCTTTTAAACTATTTATCTTTTATTCAAATTCAATAGGGGAATTGTTTGTTATACTTTGCCTTTAATTAGTCATTCATTAATAAAAAAAAAATTAAGTGTTTTTGGTTCATTTTCCAAATCGTTCCTCTATCATTCGATTACTCATTATCACAGGTTCTCTTTGTCTCTTTTGCTCTTTGGTTCTTTTATGAGTAATGCCAACGCTTAGAAGAAAACCAGTTAAAACAATAATAAAAATACAAAACAATTTAAAGTAAAAAGCACAAAAATGGTTAAGATTATAATTTTATTAAAAAAAAGATTAGTTATAATAGAAAAAAAATTCTAATAGGCTTAGTCTTTGCACCAAAATCCTTTTTATGCCAAAGTTATTCATGGATATCTAGCAAGACAACCGGACGGATTGACATGACATTTTCGACTGTATTGTTAAGGAAAAATAAATTTTAAAATTAATATGCTGTTTTTATAAGCCGATTAAGGGCTCGTCTGGTTTTTGTTTGTTTTTGTTGCAGCAACCAAATACATATAAAACTTCCAAGATTATCACTTAATCGGCGTGTAAAACCAGCACATAGGAAGAAATATTCTTCCAAGAAAGTGTTAATTGTAAAATTTTGTTAGTCATTGCTGAATATCGTAAAAACCCTATTAGGCGTAACCACTGCAATTCAACGCATTATCTTTTTAGTTTTATTTTTTTTTTTTTTTTTTGTTGAAGTTTTAATTTTATGGCAAATTTTTGCTATTTTTATTTTGGCTTTAGTGCTCGTATTGAATTTATTTTTACTTAGAGGAAAAATAATATTTTCCATTAATGTTGAAAGATTTTTTTAATTTTTTTTACCGAATATTTTTCGAAACTAGCTACGTAACTTCATCATTAGTACTCTTTGAACGGTAGTAGTGGTTTTTGGCCGTTAACATCACCTTTTTAACTTGCGTGTTATCCAGAAAGGTAAACGGAAACATTTTTGTTTTGTATGTAAAAACGAAGTTTAAATTTTCCAAGCACGCTACACTTTTTGTACTAAAGTCTCTTTGGCAACTCTTGACTATCGGTTATTTTTTCATGGACTTTATTTTTAGATTAAACTTAAATTTTAATATTTTTAGCAGAAATATTTTTTATATTTTTAATTAAGAAACAAAATTAAAAAATAACGATTATTATTATTATGAATAATTTTTATAAAAAATTAGAAATAATAATTATTTCTTCCAAGAAAATTAAAAAATTTTATTATTTTTTTGGCCAAAAAAATCCTTAAAAATAATAATTATTACTTTTTGATTATTTTTGTTTTTTATTTGGTATTATTATTTATATTTTGTTTCTTTTGTTTTTGAGCATTTTAAACAGCCAAAGTTAGCACCATTGCCTTTACCCAAAAAAACAATTGAGAGAATTGAAATTTGAAAAGTTGGCTTTTCTTTTGTTAAGTTTTATTCGAGTTGTTTGGCAAAAAGCAAAAACCTGCTTATTAAAAACATTTCGACTGACTGTTGATCACTGCAACAGTCAGTCTTATTTTAGTGATCGTTTAAAAAGGTTGTTTGTGGTTTCGAAGCGCAGTTCTGTGTGGACTTGAAAAAAAAACGAAATTTTTATAAAAAAAAACAACTTTGCATTTAGACTTAAAATATTAACAAATAAAAAGCATAATATAAAAAAAATGCTTTTAAATTTAAAAATACAAAAAATAAATCAATTGCTTATTACTTCCCTAAGACCATAAATTTAAAAAAAATATTTAATGTGTTTCGGGCATAAATCTTCAAATAAAAAATATTTGCAAAAACCCCAAATCATAAGTGTGTTTTAAAAAATAAATCTTAAGTAATTTTATAACCGTTTCTTAAAGATACAATCAAAAAATAAACAATTTTTTTTAAATAAAAATAAGTTTCTATTGTTTAACACAAACAAGAAGAAAGTGAAATTTTTTAAGACTTTTTCAAAATTTTTTTTAATTGCGGCCACGTTTTCTAAACAGTTCAACTTAATGTGGATTAATTTTTGCAAATACTTAAAATTTAAGGTAAAGATTATAAACTTAAACATAAAAATTTATCTCTTTTAAATAAACATTGACTATAACAAAATATTGTTATTTTATGTAAATTTTATTGGCTAAAAATTACAATTTATGTTTAGTTTTTAAGCATGTGTTAACACAACAGTTTCTTCAATATTAAAGACCTTAAGGGTGGTGTTAACAGTTTGAAAGAAATATTTTAAAATTATTAATACAACTTTCCGCTAATTAAATGTATCTTGTTATCCGATAATCTTTTGAACTTTGCGTTTAATTTATAAAGATTAATATTAAAGCAGAAGAAAGTTTTAAAAAATTTAGAAAATTTAAAAAAAAAATTAAAATTTTTTTGTTCTGTTTTTTATTTTTTTTTAAGTTTTAAAATGATATCCAGGATCAGCTTATCAAATCAAAAGAAACTCTTAGAAAAAGTACAACAAAATATGTGAAATTTTTTTAAATTTTTATAAAGGAGATTTCAGAAAGTTTGATTAATATTTAATAAAAATAACCGGTTACTTCTTTTGTAAAAAAATAAAAAAACATTTTTCCCTTAAAAAAATGGGTTTTTTATTTTAAAAGAAAACGGAACTTTTTGAAAATTTTTTTATATTTATTGAAGATAGTTTTATAAAAGTAATCGGTTACTATGTGCAAAAAAAAATTATATAAACAAAAAAAATTAATTAATTGCAAGAACTTATAGCAATAACCTAATTTTTATGTTGTTTTTTTTTTTGGAATATAATGAAAGCGTTTTTCTTATTTAAAGCAATTACATAATTTTTTGTTTCAGTTTCTTATTAAAGTAACCATAAAAATACATTTTCATTGTGTATTTGTATACATAAAAAATTACTCTAAGATTACTTTAAGGTTTCTCTAATATTTTTTGTATATGTGATTTAATCAAAACAAATTGTTGTACACATTTTTCATATGGTTACTTAAGACAATAATCGATTACTTTTATTCAGAAACTAAATTGCAAGTTTTTTAAAAAAAAAAAAAAAAGATAAAAATAAATATTAATTTTTCGGTCAACATAAACCTAATAAAAACAACTCGTTTCATGTTATTTGATATGGTTATTTAAAATAATAACCGATTATTTTTTGTCAGGAATTAAATCCTAAGTTTTAAAACTGGCGATAAAATCTATTTATACGTAAAGTTGTCAAAATACATTTAATGAAAACACATTTTTTTAAAACATTTTTAATATGGTGCTATTTGAGAAAGTAACCGGTTACTTTTAGTCATGTTTTTAAACTAGACAAAAATTTAATATAAGCATTTAGTTATAATTAAAAATAAGTCCTTGAGATTTTTTAGTTTGTTTTTTTTTTAACGATTACTTTTAACAAAGAATTTTTTTAAATGTTGAGATTTTTTTGTTTTTTTTTTTCTTTGAAAAAAAAACGATTACTTTAAACAAAGAACTTTTTTGAATGTTTAATCATAAAATAAAAGCTAAATACAACAAATAAAAGTAATTTTCTAAATTGCATTTTCGTTTCTTACCATTTTTTACCACAAAAATTAACAATAATAAATGACAATAAAAAAGTTGTTGCTTTAGCTTTTGCAATATGTAAATGGTTACTTTTCTGGGTAACCATTGCTATCAGCTTTGCAGCTCTTTGAGTGTAATTAAATAACGATGGTATCCTTATGAATTTTTTTAAAGGCAAGAAAACCACATTATGAAAACCATTTTTAAAAATTGCAATTTTATAAAATAATAGAAGTAACCGTTTTTTTTAAGTAACCACAATTTTTTTTCGATTGCCTGCAATGAGTTAATGAATCACGACCTTTATTAATTTAAGTAACCATTTCACAAAACACATAATAAATAAATTCGTTGTTATTTTACTATTTTATTGACTTTTTATTACTGTTACTTAGAATGTTACTTTTACTTTACAACAAGTAACCGGTTCTTTAAGGAGAAAAGGGTATCTTTTATGGTTTTTAGCTGACTTAAAATAAAATTTTACAGTATTAACCCATTAATGTAAATTTTTTGCAAAGATAATAACGTTTACTCCTTTAAGTAACCATATACTTAATTGCCCTGTTTTTCTTACACAACCACTTGTTACTAAAATATTTTAAGTACTTGTTACGAAGTTTTCACTACAATTTAAAATATATTCCTCAATACTTTTTATCAAACGAAAATCCCCATAACAACTTACTTAAAATACAAAAAATGTTTTTGTTAAATTTTTATTTATTTTGTTTTGGGTTGTTTTGGGGTTTTTTTCCTGACGTCGTTGTCCTCGTTGTTATTGTATTTGTTGTCGATACGCCTCAGTAAATGCAATGTTGCATACAAGACCACTTTTAATAAATAAAGTGGTAAATAGTTGGAAAAATATTCGTAGAAAAAGAATAGCAGGAAAAAATGGAAACAAAGTTTTAGACAGACGGACAGACGGATATTAAGAAAAACCCTCTATAAAAATGACCGGTGCTATAGACGCTTTTATATAAGTATATTACCCAAAAAGCTACTGTTTACTAAACCATAACCAAATTAAAAAAAAGAAAAAAAAATCCGTATAACATCTTCCTACTGCTTCTTTATGCTAAATTACTCGTTACCAAAACTAAAACAGACAAAAGTAATGAAACAAATAAAACACTGTGAGTGAGTCTTCACAAAGTGTTAATAGTGAAATTGTTATTTCTGAAAAGAATGTGATTTTTATTAGTATTGTTGTTGTTGTTTTATATTATTTCTCTTGATCTTCCACTTTTTTTTCTTTTTCACAAAATGCAGTTGTTTTCAAGAAACGACGAGTACCCACATTGCAATCCATCGTCATTGCCATCAACTTGCAATAACACAACGCAGCACAGCACAACAGATCACAGATTGAAATGCATTTCATACTTTATACTTGTTAAAACAAAAACTAAACACTTTTAAAACAATTTTTTGTTGTATTTTTTGCATTTGTTGTTGTTGCTTGCCATTTTTTTACTGTTTTGTAAGTCTGAGAATTCTGAATGAAATTTTGTTGGCCTTTTTTTCTTTGGATTTTTTTTTTTCTGCGTTTGCTGATTTATTTAACAAAAAAAAAACACTCATCTTGTTTCTTTTTAGTCACACTCACATTCCTGAGAATCAGAAAGCTTTAAATAAATGAAAAAAAAAACAAAATTTATGCCATATATGGTTTGACTCCGGTCATAACATTTTGCATATGGTTTTAATAGCAACATATTGTTTCATTTGTGGCTGAAGTTTTTCTTTTATTTTTCAACTACAAATTATAGTGCGATTTAACGCAGAACAAGAAGAATAGTTATGCATGCAACCATTACATACGCTAATCACTATATTACTAAATGCAAATGTTAAACAAAATTTTCTGTTAAATGAGTTAAAAGCCAAATTCTTGGTTATATAAATAATTTTTTTTTACATATCAAAACAAAAAATCTATGGTTACTTTAAAAAGTAATCGATTATTTATTTTTTGTTAATCGGTTAACAATATAATGATAAAACTGTAGTACAAGGACTGGTTTTAAATTTTGTAAAAACCTTTTTTTAACAAGAATATAATATTTTATGTGTAGCATTAAGTATTGCTTACTCTTTACTATCCGAAGTAACCGATTACTTGCCTAAAATCATAATTTTTTTTTAACGAGAATTACTTTCTTTAAAATATATTTTTTCCAGAAATTATCTAAAAAACAAAAACGAAAAATATTTTAAAGGGGTAACCGGTTATTTTTTAAGTTATCGGTTGTTATTAGTACATAGTTGAAAATTTTGTTTTAACTTAGTCTACATTTTTCCTGTTATTTAATGATTTAAAAAATATTTTTCTCTACAACCTGCAAACAACATAAAGTCTTTTTAGAGTAATCCAATTTTGAATTCAGAACTCCTTATAAGTTCTAACTTTACTAAATATTAATGTTTAGGGCTTTTCTAAATTCTGAAACTCAGAAATCATTTAGTTCCAAAATTTTTCGAAATTTTCTAACAAGTATTTAAAACTTAAAGTACTGAAAAGAGTTAATATTTTTTATTTTTATATTTTTACTTAGTTCATACATTTGTTTTTTTTTTAATTTTAAGTTAAATAATAATTAACCGGTTACTTTTATAGACAAATTAAAATTCATCTGTTAATTTTCCGTAATTTTTATTTTCTTGTGTATTTTACATAAAGAAAATGCTTTTTGGAAATATACAACGAGTATAAATAACTTTTAACTCTTTCTTAATATACATAAGTTTTGATTGCTTTTCTGTTTTTTTTTTTTATATTTTATGTAGTAATTAAAAAACAAACCGATTACTTTTTCTAAAATTTCGCTTTAAATGAAAATTTAAAATATTTAGGAAATCGAAAAAAATAATTGTTTTATATAATTTCAGGAGGTTTCTAATTAAGTGTTTTCTTCTCTAACAAATAAGTTGCTTAACTAAAATATCGATTAATTTTAAATAATCGATAACTTATTTTAAAAGATAATTCGTAAAGCTGTCAATATGATAAAAAAACTGTTATAATCTTTTAAATAACCGAGTAATTATGGTTAATGGTAAACCCAGGGAAGCGACAAAAAAGCATTACCCTTATTTGATTGAACTGCTTAGTTAATTAATTCTTAATTTCTTTCGTAAACTTTTAAAAAATTCCCAAATTTTCCCTGCCTCCCCAGCATAGCCACAACTTCATTAGGAGAAATAAGAAATGCAAGGAGAAATCATGATACTTACTAAAAACCGATTACTTCAATAAAATCAAGAAATGGTTAGGCCTAATTTTCTTTTCGACAGTTTAAAGAATCGAAAATATTTTGAATTCAATGTAAATTTAACTAACTTAAAACTATTTTTACTATATAAAACTGATGTTTTTTTAATTTGATCAATTTTTTTTTAATTTTCAAACTTTTAAATTCTCGACATGACTGATCTCTTGAATTATTCAAGTACATCAACACATTAGCAGACATATAAAATACCCCCCTTTGCCAAACTTTCTTTTCCGAATTCGCAATAAACTCCTTTTCACAAACAATTACAAAAAGTATTCATTACTTTATCATATGTTTGCAAAAAAATTTGTGTCAATTTAAATGATAATAATCATTAAATGCGAGCAATTCAATTTTAAACACATACATTCCTATTACCAATTCCTACCTAAAAAACTCAACACATTTTTACCTTTAAAGAATTTTAAACAATTTCTTAAACGAATTTCACAAAAATGAAAAAAAAATACATAATATAATAATGAAAAGAAATAAAAAATAAGCAGAAATAATAACATTTTAGTTTTTTTGTACCAATTTTAAATGCTAAACAAGCAAATATTGACAAATAAAAAAGCAAAAAAATAACAGCAAATGTCTAGATATGTGACAAGAATTTGCAAATGTCAACATTTGACTAATTTTTATACAAATTTGCAAAAAAAAAAAAGTTAAGCAAAAAAAATATGTTAGTAAATAGGGGAAATTCCTTAAGCTTTTGTTAAAAAAAAACAACTTAAAATTCTTAAACTGCAGTTTAAAATCTTTGAAAAAAATGGAAAAATGGTTTAAAGTTTAATATTAAAACGAAATACATAACAATTTCCGCTTGTTTTAACACCCACACTACAATCTTAAGATTTCAATCATTTTGGCAACACCATCAAAAAAATAACAACAAAAACATTGGAAATATTAAAAAGAACTGTTAAGTGAATGTACTTGATGTTGTTATTGCACTTTATTCATCGTGTGTGGTTGATTATTTTACTCACTTGTTTGCAAATGTTTGTGAGCAAGTGCAACGTTGCCAACATAATGTTTAATATATTGCAGTTTTAAATAGGCATTTTAACATACATTTCCAATTGACCATACGTTTCTGTTTTTATAATTTTTAATTTTAAACGTTTTTTTATTAAAAAATTATGTGTTCATAACGTGTATTCCCTGAATAATTTACTTATGTAAAAAACTCTTTGTGAAAAATTAAAAATGTCTCCATCCACCAAGATGGATTTTCTGGAAATTCAGAATCTAAGGGAATAAAAAGGCAAAAAGGAGAAAACGGGTAACCTGCTGTCATGTAAAAAAAAGAAGCGAAATCTAAAGAGCACTTTTTAGAATTTTTAACCGCTGAGGGGTAAAAATTATATTTTAGTACTTTTTATACGTACTTTTTGTAAGTTCTTTACCAATTATGATAAAAACATAATTCGAATTGTGTTTGATAGCTTTTAATAAAATATATTTTTTTTTATATTAGAACAGGGACTGCAAATAACAATTATTTTGAAATGTTTTATAAAAAAAAACATGTGTAAGTAAACTACATCATATTGATGGTATTAGATTTTTTAAAAATAAACTGCTTATTGAATCTTTGATTTTTAATTTTTTCTTAAAAATTAAGAATTATTTTCTTGTTTTTTTCTACACACAATAATTATTTTTTATTTAATTTTTTTATTTTGCAGAAATAAATGTTTTATTTTTTTATTAAAAAAATTTATTATTTTTGGGAAAAATTTATTATTATTTTTTAACAAAAAGTATTAAAAAAACAAAAATATGTATTTATTATTTTTTAAAAATTATTTTTTTTTTTGCATAATTACTACGGCTTCTGTTTTAGACTGTCGATGTAAAAGGTTTATGATTGTTTTTTGGCACTTTTTAGGTACCTTTTGGCATAACTTGTAATTTGATAATTAATATGTATGAAGAAACATTATCCAATTGCGTTCGATATGTTTTAAAAAAATATAAGCATTTTAATGCTGGAATTGAAAAAAATACCAAAGTTAACAAAAAAATTAATAGTTTGATCCTTTTTTGAATTTTATGGATTTTTATAACTACTAATATATATTAAAGAGCTCTATTAAGATAAAAAATCGTAAAAAGTTCTTTTTAAAATTTGGGTACTTTTTGGAGAAGAAATGGTTTTTTCATATTTTGATGCTGCTTTTAGCATTTCTGAGAATATGAGTCAAGAAATATAAAAAAATGCCATTAACCCATATTGAGTTCGAAATTCAACTAACTGGGCTAAAGTACATTTTTTAATTTTAAATACAATTTCGCAAGTTTGTTGACCCCGTTTAAGGACGAATATAAACTAAAAGGGCAAAAATTACCTTTTTCACATTATTGCTTATATTTAAGCATATTTTAAATGTATGAGTCTAGAAATGTGATGGTAAGGACTATTGACCTAAATTAAGATCGAAAGTCAGTTGAGCGGTATAGAAGAACTTGTTTACATATTTGGTACCTTTGCGCATTTTTTTTTTTTTGAGATTTTGAGCCTTGAAAAATTAAATTAACGACCATAAAACCAGATTGAAAACAAAGGTCACTTAGTACCTTTTTTACATTTTTGATAATTTTTAAAGTTAAGGTAAAAAAAAGTACTTTTTTCTTATTTTTGATACATTTTTAAATATTAAAAAAAAAATTAGAGATTTTGGAATAAAATTGTATTGAAAATCGTGCAAGTTTATCTTTTCATATATGATAAGTAATTGGTTTAAGTTAACATCAAAAACTGCGCGTGCGAAGTAGCGGGTTAATTGCTGGTCTTTAATACTAGTTAAAGAAAAATTATTCACTTCGGTAACAGTCGATAGCTATAAGAGGAACAGTACAGCATACATGTGTATGTATGATTCTATCTACCAACAAATTAATAAAATGTGAAAAAATTTTGTTATGTTAAATTAAGTTTTTAAAAAAACAGTGGTATTTTCTTAAATTTTTTTGCGTTTTTAATTAAAAAGAAATAAGTAAATGTTTTCACTTTAAATTAGAATGGCTTGATAGATAAAAACCCCCTACAGTTTTTTTAAAATTTTAACTATTCTAAAAAAAAGAAAGAAAGAAATATTGCAAAAAATAATAAAAATTATCTCATTCCAAATAAGAGGAGTTTCAAATTTTCAAAAAAAAAAATAATAAACGATTGGTTAAAAATATTTTGCACCCGTCATCTTAGAGTTCATTAACTTTAGTTTTTTTAAGGTTTAAGTTATATTGAAAAAATTGTTCTTAATAAAATTTAATTGATTTTTAAAATAATTTTTAATTTTAAATGCTAGATTTAGTAGTTTTGAATTTTTTTCATTGTAACCTTTTTCGTTTAAGATTAATTACTTGTCGTTTTTTTCTATCCTTTTTTTGTAATCGTATTGTTTATGGGCTTTTAAATTATATTTTAGTCTTTATTTGTTTTTATTTTTGTTTCTTTACTTTAACTATTTAGTATTTAACATTTCTTTCTTAAGGCAAAATATATTATGAAAACAATGTTTGTAATATGATTAATTGGTTAAATTTTAAACCACTTTTAAATTGTTTTTTTATTTTTCATGCAAAATTAAAAATATTTTTGTTCTCTTTCTTATTTTGTTTGTTTTTTTTTTTTTGTTTGTTTTCATATTTTTTTATTGTTTTTAATGTCTGTCGAGTTCTGTGAACTATTTTTTTAATAAAATTTTAAAAATGTTAATCTAGTTGTAAAAGATAATGACTTTCATTAGAAGAAACTCAATAAAACTTAGACGCTTCCTATTATTTTGAGAATTTCTTTCTAATATTTAAACAGTCCCTTTCTCCCTCTTGTGGTTCTAGCGGTCATGCACATGTTCAGGAAGTCTTATGCTAAAGAAAGGAGGATCGCTGCATATGCACACGATGTGGTCATTCTGATCAAGGAAAGTATTCTTCGAGCATTTGAAAAGAAACTGCAATCAGCGTTTGGCTTAATTCAGAGAATGAATTGGGTGTAAATTATGACAAAACGGAACCAGTTGTCGTAATCAGGAATAATAGGATCGGGGCTTTTAGGCACCCAAAACCCAACTAGGTAGAGTTGAAGCTAAAATGTAACTCTTAATATCTTGCAGTAGTTCTCTAAAGCAAATTAGTATTAAAAAGGAATACAAAGGAAAGCGTCAAAAGCGCCGCAACTCCCACAACACATAGGCAGGGCTGGGGCTTTTTACTTAAGGTGAAAAAGTTTGCTATAATTGGCATCACTGGTGCATTTAAAAGCCCACCTTAAGCGGCAGAAGGTGTCATTTGCTTCACGGTACCTACTGAGTACTGAATTATGCGAATGGTGGAAAAAAGAATAGACGATCTAAGATAAAATGTCATAATAATGGATATTATGAGGAATTAGTGTTAAAGGTTTTAGCTTAAGCATGTGACATGAGAGGGAGACTGTTTTTGAAAGAACATCACCCCTAAAAATATTTGAGAAGAACTGTTAGTTAATTGGGACCCAACAGTCTGTAGAAAGGGGGAGCAGTTTTAAATAACAGATGAATATGGGCATCGGAACGGCATTTATATCATGTGAGAATTGCTCTTAGACTTTCTAATGAGGTAGTGTGTTCCAGGCAGAGATACTGACAAATTAAGGGACAATTAGCTTTATAGTAAAACATATTTCCAGATATAGTGAGGTCAAAATTTTTATATTGACGTTAAGGCACTTCTTAGACCTTGAGGAGTTATATACTTCCTTACCGTCACAGTATGTTGGGTACTAGGGCATTGCGACAAATTTTGCAATTAAATTGCTGCCAAGCCTAAACATAGTGTGAGACCAATAATAGGTCACTTCTATGGGAAAACAGAAGTGACTGTAGCGCAGCTCATAGAATTTGAGATATTAGGTCTTACAACCGCAATTGGGGTCATAACTGAACTATGTCTTGTTGGGCAAATGGGATCGCAGTACCCCGAATTAGTGTAAGATGTTTAATATATAAAAAGACAGAGCACGTTGTCTGATCCTGGCCGAATCTACCGGGCATAGGGACAAGTAAATAAGGACTCCAAAACAACCAAACGATGTTCCATGGTGTAAACTGAAAAAAAAAAAACATTTCGACTTGATTGTTCAGGCTAGTAGTTTTGCGTGTAACATTTAACTGCACAAATTTATTATACTCCTATCACGTATGTGATGTGGGCATAAAAATTAGTTGAATCGCAGCACACTAGGTGATTCTCTCCACTCTTTTGTTTGCACTCAAGATGCCCAACTTTATGTTAAATATTTTTACAGGGTGTTTGGTGGCAGATTTATGTTTTCAAACTTAAATAAAAAACTTAATAATTGACACAAAGTTTTACTAAGAGCATTGAACGATAGAATAAAGTTGCGGATTTTTAAGGAGTATGTCATCCAGATGTATTCCGTCGAAGCCTTGTTTTCTGCGCCACACGCTGCAGTTAACTTGGTTCAATTGCGCTGATTTCTCGACAAATATTTTCCTTTAAAGCCACAAGAGATTTGGGATTGATATTATAAACCCTCTCTTTAAAGTATCCCCATAAAAAAATCCATGGGAGTTAGATCGGGCGACTCGGTGCCCGTGGGATGTCCCCAAAGGGACTGATCAGTTTTGGAGGAAGGTTTGGCTATGTGTGCAGTCGCCCCATCCTGTTAAAAATACGCGTGTGAAAAGTACGATAGATGAGCTCTCAAGTTTGGCAAAAAGAATTATGTAATCATGCCTCGATAATTTTCACCGTTGACATTCGTCGCCTGGCCTCGAGAATTTTCGAAAAAAAAATGGTCCCATTAACTCATGCGTGGATAAGGCACACAAAATAGTTACCCTGGGGCAATGCAATGGTGTTTGATGTTTCAATCTAGGGTTGGGGGTTCTTTGAGACCAGTTACGGGATTTCCAGTGCGAGAATGCTCCAAGATCGTTTTACAAACATTTTTGTGTAAATGAAAGTCACTTTCTTTCAGTTTTTGGACGTTTTGAATTTTAAAAGTATGGAACTTCAGATCCTTTTTTAAAATTTTTTGAAAAATCGCTCTTGGAAGTCCCAGTGAGGCTGCTCTTTTCCGTATTAAAAGTCGCGGATTCTCATGTAAACTGCTTTCAACCAGTTTAATGTTTTCGGGAGTCCTTTGAAGATCGACTGGGCCCTGGCCGTGGGAAATTTATAGCCGAAGCAGTTGCGGGAAAACTCTGCACCCGTGAATGAATTAAATTTACACTCTGTCCATCAAGTTTTCGCTGAATGCAATTACGTAAGAATTATTACTCTTCAAAAATGTCTCCACAGCGAACGTGACCACTACGACATCGTGATTGACCAATCCGCACGATCGATAATTCCAACGGCGCCACCCTCCCTCCGCAACGTTTATTACTTTTGAAAATAATCGTATTTAAAAATATAAATTTACCACCAGACATCCTGTACCATAAGGCACGCTTAAGGCGGTGGCACACACAATCCGTCGTACGTCATACTTTGCTTTTTTAACTGACAGCTAAGTTGAAAAACATGTTTTATTATGAACAATGTCACCTTCAGTACGTCTCCTTCAACGCAACGTACTAAAGTTGGGCAACTTTTAACTTTCAACGTACGTCAAGTACTTTGACAACTACCAGCTGGTTCATAACCTTAATTTTGATTAGTTGTTTTTGCACGCGGTCATATAAAATCATAAAAAATCAGCTGATTTAACATCCGTTTATAAAGGATTCTATGTGCTAACCCTTTGCGTTGTTACGTTAATGTCAGTTAAAAAAAGCGAAGTATGACGTACGACGGATTGTGTGTGCCACCGCCTTTAGCAAGGCAAGGCGGCCTTTTTTAGGTTGGTTGTGTGAATTTTTTAAATAAAATATAAAAAATTTTTATTTTATTTTATGTATTATTTTTTTTTAAAGAAAATTTTGTAAACTAAAGTACTTTCTAATATTTTGGTATTTTTCATTGCATTATTTTTAATTAACAACTTGAAAAAAATGGTGTTAAGGGTGTAGCTGACAAAAAATTAATTAATTTTTTGTAACTTTTTTGTTATAACTCCAGCAAATTGGAAAAAGTTTTATTTAAATTTTTTTTTTTTTAATCAAACTAATAGTTTATAAATGTTATAATGATAAATTAAAAAGTGCATACATATGTATGTATGTATGTACATCAAACAAACATACTTAGGTACTTATCCATAAATTTAAACATTTTTTTAATTTGTAAGACATTTTAAAACAACTTTGCTACATTTTAAAATGTTGAGTTATTTATGAAATGTTTAGTTTGTTTTTTTTTTTTTGTTTCAAAAAATATTTACAACAAAATCAACGGAAAAATGTACATTTAATGTTAAAATACCTTTTGAAAAAGAGCTTAATTATAGTATGTATGTGAGAACATAAGAAAACAGCAAATGTATTGGCGGCGGCTTTTAAACGTTTGATGTTTTTGCTGTTGTTGGTTGTTGTCTTGGGTTTGCGGAATAAAATACCACATTTACCCAAAGACGTTCTTTATTAATTGTCAATAGTACGAATGACTGACTGCGAAAGCAAAAGAATAAATACAATTATTTTTTGTTTTGATGCCTGCTTTCCATGAAATACATTATAATTATCATTTGCACCACAGACCAACCAACCAACCGACCGACCGATCCTCGTCTATACACGAAAAATGTAAGTTATTGCCGCCGACTAAGTGAAAAGTTGTAAAAAAAAAGGGTTATTAAATGTGTTACGCACTTTGTTGTAAATTTTTTTTCTTTATTTTTATGTTATTAACACATTTTTTTTTAACATTCTTTGCTTAACACACAATCAAATAAATAATCTTTAGAATAACAAGAGAATAATATATTTAAGCAATTTACTTAATGGCTACTTAAAAAGATAATTTTGTTTTTGTTGTTGTTGTATTCTTTTTCGTAAATGTTTAACAACAAAGTATGTATTTATTTGTGCACTAAATACTTTTCCAGGAAGAAGAATACACAAAACAAATAAACAGAAGTTTTAATAATTTTCTCTTATCTGCCTCAAGATCTCACCGGCATTTATGATGATAAGAATGTTTGTTTTTATAATTACTCAACAAGTCTAATGTAATTATGCTAAATGTAGAGTATTTATGAAAAATTTTCATAAAAAAAAATTTTTTTTCTTCAAATAAAACAAATTAAAAAATTTTCAAAGAAAAACAAAAACAATGCAATAAATTAGCACAAATTTCTTAAAACCAGAAATGTTAAATTTTACATAAATTAAAATATTTCTTTTAACCTCAATAAAATATAAAAAAAAAATTACTTTAGGAATTAACAGATATATTAAATGCATAAGACTTTGGTGAAAACAATAATGTGAAGAGAGAAAACAATTCCCAAATGTAATAAGCACAACTGTTGCAAATTCGAGACAAAAGGCTTTTTATGTTATAGCTACCAATTATTCCTATCATATATGGACTCGTATAAGCCCAGTTTTTCTTAAATTTCGATAAATGGTCGGCTCATATATCTTAATTTGCCAAAAAAAAATCTTGACTCAAAATTACGAGTTAGGGCCTTTTTATATTAAGGTAACGACGTGTGCATTGTAAAGAATTTAATGCGTTTGTGCAGATTTTTGTAAGGCCCAAAATAATGCCAGTTTTAAGACAGCCACCTTAGACTATACCGATTGACACAGAATTATTTGCTGAAAAAAAATAAAAAATGTCCTGAATGCTGAGAATTAACAAAGACCTCGAAGACGGTATCGCAATAAAGGGAATTGTTTTACCTTAAAGATTTTCTTGAGCTCTTCTTTAATGGATAGCAAAGTGAAAATTCTTTAAAAAGAGCAACTTCTCTTCAATGTAGAAAAGCGAGGAATAACAAAAAGTAGCTAAGCAAGTATATCTATAGGCGAAGTCTCTATATGAAATCTAATTTTTTTTTTTTTTTTTTTTTTTTTTTGGGTGAGGTTGGGAAAAATGCATAACGCATAATCGTTGAGTCGTCACTCAACGAGTTATGTCGGCCTCACTTCTGTGTTACCGACTGAAAAACCCTCCTCGTCATCTCTGGGAGCTATATCCACCCCGGAACCGCTTTCGCATTACTTCGAGGTGGCTACCTGTTGCGGTCAAACAACCGTCCTCGGACCGTAGCTTGCGTCCAAGCCCCCATCTGCTATCGCCCCTAATTTGGAATCATTTGTTGGCCCTGTTACTCGTCTAGATCCGTTTTCTTTATACGTAGTACGGTTTCACAAAAAATAGATATGGCATTCCACTTTTCCTCGTCCTCGATCATCTTCTCCACTATATTCTCGACCGTTATATCGCCAATCGCTACAATCAGGTTTTCCCGATATTCCTCCCAGCGCTTGCACCTGAAGAACGTGTGCTCTGCATCATCCTGAGCTTCGTGTTCTTCGTATAAGCACATCGGTGTGCTACACTTGCCCATTCCGTGAAGGTTCTTTCTAAAGTATCCGTGCCCTGATAGCATCTGCGTTATGTAATAGTTTGTATCTCCCGTTTTCCTGGTCACGCATTTTGCCACTTCTGGGATTAGTTTAGCAGTCCATTTTCCATATTTATCATTGTTCCAGCGCGTCTGCCATTTCTGGAAAGTTATATCCCTCTCATATGCCAGGTAAGACGTATCTGCTCTGTTACTCTGCCTGCAAATCGATGGGTATCATCCCCGCTATGACCTGAACTGCCGCTGCCGATACGGTGCGGTAAGCACAGGCAACCCTTAGTGCCGCTATTCTCTGGGTTTTTATTAATTCACGGGCTCTGTGTTTAACATTTAAGTTCCTCTGTGTTTAACATTTAAGCTCTCACATCCATAGAGGAGGCAGGCTTCCATAAGTAGTCTTCTTTTGCTTGGGAGTGGTCCCCCGACGTTCGCCATTAACCTGCTCAACTTCCCCGTTATCTCGGCAGATTTGCCTGTGGCATACCGTATCTGAGCCGAGTATGTAAGCTTGGAATCCAGCCGTAAGCCAAGGTATTTTACAACCCTCTTCGTCCGCATGATAATCTCGTCGATTTGTATATCCATCTCCAGTGGAATTCTTCGTCTAGTGAGTAGAAACCTAATTGTTTACACATATTTTCCCCTAGTTCCTAAGAGAAGCATAAGACCGTGATAAAGTCTTTTCTCTTTTGCCGGTCTAAAGCCAGCTTTTTTATTTTTCTTTACGGATATTCATATACTGCGACTTCTACACCTATCAAACGCCTCCATGTATTTGCCTGTAATTTTTTCATGGCTTTCATGTGGGTTCCAGTCAAGGTCTGTACGAGTGATGTCATCATGCTTTCATTGCAGACTCTATAAGGCCAAAATGCAGTTATGATTTTCCTCAAACTGCGATTGACAAAAGCTTAAAGTGCTAGCGGGTCCCTCCTTGATGCATTTCACGTTTCACAACCGTATAACACAACTGAGTTGATGCTTGCATTAAATATTCTTATTTTGGTGGTCCTCCTATGTATGTATATGCCAATCCGCATAGATTTCTAGAGACAGAAAGCTGCTCAACCTTTGCATATGCGCGACCGTAAAGCCTCGGTCTCGATAGGCATTATTGACATTTTACCGACAGTAATTGGCTACGGGTTCTTAGTACTAATACCCATAACTTTTGGTTTGGAAATATTGATGTTGTTCACTTCAACTATTGCACTGAATTTCTCGTTTAGTTCTTGTTAAAGCTGAATACTTAGAAGCAAGGAGAAACATATCATCCGCACAATTAAGGTCACCAAGTTTACCGTTTACTTCCCAGGTGCTTCCTAATTGAAAGTGTCATTTTCTCTTTTACTCATAAGGTCCTTAAGGTCACTTGACTATCGAAAAGGATGTAAACGAGGGATGATCTAACATTTCTTTTGGTACATTTGAATACTTTTAGATTTAAAATATTAAGAGATTTTATTACACCCTTTTTTATACCCTTCACATAAGTGATAAGGGTATATATAAATTTGTCATTCCGTTTGTAATTGCTTTATTATCCATTTGGGACCCCATAAAGTATATATATTCTGGATCCTTATAGATAGGGAAGCCGATTTAGCGATGTCCGTCTGTCCGTCTGTCCGTCTGACCGTCTGTCCGTGTTATGGTTGAAATCAACTTTCTGAAGCCCCCCGATATCGCTTGGACCCGAATGTGGTCTCAAACTGTCACAGATAGTCGCGAGAAAATCGGCATTGAAATTCAGCAAAATCGCCCGATAAATGACCGAGATATAAGCAAAAAACCACGACTACCTCGGTTTTTTGAGTCTACAACAACAACAAAGAACATACTTTTACATGTAATAATAAAAAAACAACAAAAAAACAACAAAAAAAAAAAAAACAGAATCAGTCATGCTGATATTATTGAAACACACCCAAACCAAAAATTTTATTAGTATAAGTGTTCATACATATAACAGCGTTGCCATACAAAGCTTAATTTAAACATTTTTAAAACCGCTCCTAAGGCTTCCAGGGTTCTCCTACAAAGGTAAAATGTAAGACCGACCCAAATTATTTTTTCCATCCAAACATTTTTGTGGAACATACTTACTCTCTATCTCCAGCCCCTGACATGGTTGCCATACAAAATTTTAAAAAATAAGGTAAAAACCGCTACAACTTCCCCGGAGTCGCCCGTAGAGGAAAAAAATGTATCACAGACCCCCATTAGTTTTTCCTCCCAAACGTATTCCTAGACCATACAAAATTTACAAAAATTATGTAAAAATGCCCACAACTTCTTTAGAGTTGGCCTTAGAGCAATAAAGCGTAAGACCGACCCCTATTAGTTTGCCCTCTCAAACATATTCCTAGAACATACTTACCCCCTATCTCCACGCCCTAATGGGGTTGCCATACAAAATTTACAAAAATGATAAAATGCCCACAACTTCTTCAGAGTTGGCCTTAGAGCAATAAAGTGTACGACCGACCCCTATTAGTTTGCCCTCCCAAACGTATTCCTAGAGCATACTTACCCCCTATCTTCACGCCCTAAGGGGGTTGCCATACAAAATTTACAAAAATTATGTAAAAATGCCCACAACTTCTTTAGAGTTGGCCTTAGAGCAATAACGTGTACGACCGACCCCTATTAGTTTGCCCTCCCAAACATATTCCTAGAACATACTTTCCCCCTATCTCCACGCCCTAATGGGGTTGCCATACAAAATTTACAAAAATGATAAAATGCCCACAACTTCTTCAGAGTTGGCCTTAGAGCAATAAAGTGTACGACCGACCCCCATTAGTTTGCCCTCTCAAACATATTCCTAGAACATACTTACCCCCTATCACCACGCCCTAATTGGGTTGCCATACAAAATTTACAAAAATGATAAAATTCCCACAACTTCTTCAGAGTTGGCCTTAGAGCAATAAAGTGTACGACCGACCCCTATTAGTTTGCCCTCCCAAACATATTCCTAGAACATACATACCCCGTATCTCCTCGCCCTAATGGGGTTGCCATACAAAATTTACAAAAATGATAAAATGCCCACAACTTCTTCAGAGTTGGCCTTAGAGCAATAAAGTGTACGACCGACCCCTATTAGTTTACCCTCCCAAACATATTTCTAGAACATACTTACCCCCTATCTCCTCGCCCTAATGGGGTTGCCATACAAAATTTACAAAAATGATAAAATGCCCACAACTTCTTCAGAGTTGGCCTTAGAGCAATAAAATGCACGACCGACCCCCATTAGTTTGCCCTCTCAAACATATTCCTAGAACATACTTACCCCCTATCACCACGCCCTAATGGGGTTGCCATACAAAATTTACAAAAATGATAAAATGCCCACAACTTCTTTAGAGTTGGCCTTAGAGCAATAAAGTGTACGACCGACCCCTATTAGTTTACCCTCCCAAACATATTTCTAGAACATACTTACCCCCTATCTCCTCGCCCTAATGGGGTTGCCATACAAAATTTACAAAAATGATAAAATGCCCACAACTTCTTCAGAGTTGGCCTTAGAGCAATAAAATGCACGACCGACCCCCATTATTTTGCCCTCCCAAACATATTCCTAGAACATACTTACCCCGTATCTCCTCGCCCTAATGGGGTTGCCATACAAAATTTACAAAAATGATAAAATGCCCACAACTTCTTCAGAGTTGGCCTTAGAGAAATAACGTGTACGACCGACCCCCATTAGTTTGCCCTCTCAAACATATTCCTAGAACATACTTACCCCCTATCACCACGCCCTAATGGGGTTGCCATACAAAATTTACAAAAATGATAAAATGCCCACAACTTCTTTAGAGTTGGCCTTAGAGCAATAAAGTGTACGACTGACCCCTATTAGTTTACTCTCCCAAACATATTCCTAAAACATACTTACCCCCTATCACCACGCCCCAATTGGGTTGCCATACACAATTTACAAAAATGATAAAATGCCCACAACTTCTTCAGAGTTGGCCTTAGAGCAATAAAGTGTACGACCGACCCCTATTAGTTTCTTCTCCCAAACATATTCCTAGAACATACTTACCCCCTATCTCCTCGCCCTAATGGGGTTGCCATACAAAATTTACAAAAATGATAAAATGCCCACAACTTCTTCAGAGTTGTCCTTAGAGCAATAAAGTGTACGACTGACCCCTATTGGTTTACTCTCCCAAACATATTCCTAGAACATACTTACCCCCTATCTCCACGCCCTAATGGAGTTGCCATACCAAATTTACAAAAATGATAAAATGCCCACAACTTCTTCAGAGTTGGCCTTAGAGCAATAAAGTGCACGACCAACCCCCATTTGTTTGCCCTCCCAAACATATTCCTAGAACATACTTACCCCCTATCTCCACGCCCTAATGGGGTTGCCATACAAAACTTACAAAAATTATGTAAAAATGCCCACAACTTCTTCAGAGAGAGCCTTAGAGCAATAAAGTGTACGACCGATCCCTATTAGTTTCTTCTCCCAAACATATTCCTAGAACATACTTACCCCCTATCTCCTCGCCCTAATGGGGTTGCCATACAAAATTTACAAAAATGATAAAATGCCCACAACTTCTTCAGAGTTGGCCTTAGAGCAATAAAGTGTACGACTGACCCCTATTAGTTTACTCTCTCAAACATATTCCTAAAACATACTTACCCCCTATCTCCTCGCCCTAATGGGGTTGCCATACAAAATTTACAAAAATTATGTAAAAATGCCCACAACTTCTTCAGAGTTGGCCTTAGAGCAATAAAGTGTACGACCGACCCCTATTAGTTTGCCCTCCCAAACATATTCCTAGAACATACTTACCCCCTATCTCCTCGCCCAAATGGGGTTGCCATACAAAATTTACAAAAATGATAAAATGCCCACAACTTCTTCAGAGTTGGCCTTAGAGCAATAAAGTGTACGACCGACCCCTATTAATTTACGCTCCCAAACATATTCCTAGAACATACTTACCACCTATCTCCACGCCCTAAGGGGGTTGCCATACAAAATTTACAAAAATGATATGAAAATGCCCACAACTTCTTTAGAGTTGGCCTTAGAGCCTATTTAAAAATTAGAAATATTTCATAAGTAAAAAAATGGTTAAAAATAAAAAAAGTTTGGGATTGCGAAAGGTCAATGTGAAGGGTATATAAGATTCGGCACAGCCGAATATAGCGCTCTTACTTGTTTTAGGGCTCATTGTCGTTTAGGTCCAAGAACGCCAGCTTCGTTCCAAACAAATTTCAATTTGTTAACTTTTGTTGGAATGAAAAGCAATTACTTTGTAACTGAATCAGGTTTTAGGTTGGGAGTCCTAGAATTCTTAGCAATTGCATAAAAATTTTTCATTAAGTGTCTAAGACCAGATTTAATGGCACACTAAGATTTCTTGAATCAAACAAGATAAATCATGTTCTTTTTATTTCTCAAATTAAAGTCAGCCGTTGGAAAATGAATCTAAGTGGTGAAGTCCGATCAAAATGATGTCACTTAGACTTCATTTGACAATGCTTCAGTCCATCTTTCCTGTTCGACTCTTTTAATTTATCAGTAAATGTACCTTTCAAACGTTTTGAAAACCGCTTTGTTCAAACAATTCTGTCCAACAATAATCAATGTCTTAAAAACTCAACCATAACCTCAAAAAATTTACCTTAAAATATCCTAGTGAAATTGGTAACCATGCAAATTGAAGCCAAGAGACCTTGAAAACCGGCTTTTTCCAAAATTTTGCTTAAACGCTATTTGAGAAAATCATCTTTGCAACCAATTATTGCCAAATATCCATGGCACTAAGGCAATGCTCTAAGTTTGATGAGATCCTACGGGTTTTTTTCCTTTATGAGCTGTAAAAGTCTAAACCCACCATTTTACAAAACATATAGCGAGCACAGCATTAGAGCGAATCTTTGGTCGAAAAACGTCTAGAAAATGGGATCTTAATATTTCGTCATGACAACGCTTGGGCACGTGTTGTAATTCCTGTTAAAAACTGTCACATCTGCTTACGCAAGTATAAGTATCTTGTACAGAGTGTTGGGAGGTGGATTTGCTATTAAACTGCTTTTGTTCTTTTTTTCATCCCCGTACCGGAGAAAAAAAAGTATTTAAAAAAAATTAAAAACAAAAACTGAAAATTGGGAAAAAATCCTGCATTTTCAAGCTAAACACCGAATTTTTCAAGGCATCTTAGATTAAGAATATTTACAAAATCCACATAAAAACATATTAAAAATCTTTTGACAAGTTTCTTAAAAATCAATTGTATAATTGATTAAAGTAACCTAAGCCTTCATAAAAAAGTAATAAAAAAATGTTTATGTTGTAATATTTTCGACCTTGGCTGACTGAGCACAGCTTTAAATCACCAAAAATATTTTCTAAAGGTATTTAACCCTTAAATGTTATGAAATATATGTTTTTTTATTTAAATTAAGCCACCAAAAATGTGTGGCTATAAAATTATTTTTTAATTACTCTTTCTCTCTCTGTTTTAAATTATATTTTTGCTCTTAACAGTTTTAGAAATATAAAATAATATCCATTACACAAGATGTTAATCATTTTTCTGTTGAAAATTTCATTTGAGAAAATGTTATAAACATTTATCAACCGTCAACTTTTTCAAAATATGGTTAAGTTCTATGAAAAAATAAGTTGGAATCAAGTACTATAACGTTATGAGTTTTTATGGGGCAATGAAATATATATTTTTTTATTCCTACATGTGACAACGTTATGGACACAGTACAGCTTGTGTAGCCACACATTAAACAGCTTAAAGTCATAAAAAAGCGTCACACATTTTACATAAATTTTTTCCCAGATCCTTCTGCTGGTTTTATAAAATTTTCTCATTATTTTTCTATTGATGAAAGAGTACTTAGGTGTGAGTCATTTAGGTTTTTATTTTTTTTTTTTTATTTATTAAAACATTTAATTTCACTTTAGTTAAAAATCTCTTAAAAGCAGCAAAAAACAAGTTGCTTAGCACTATAGCAAACCAATGAAATAGCAACCGGTATTTCTAAAACTGGGATTTTACTTCTCTTTTCTTAACTCTTTGATCATAACTAAATTAAAAAAGAAAAAAAACTATTAAGTCAATCCTGTTTGCTGTTTACACATATGATGTTCACATTGGACTTTGCTGTGATTTTTCTTTATTCCCAGGCAAATTCTTGTCATAAATACAAACAAACACATGTAAGTGTGTCTGTTGGACTTTTTTTTAAATATAATTTATTTCTTATAAATATAGTTTTAAGTTGATCGGTGTCGTCGCGTCTCCTCTTTGAGCAATGTAAGCAATTTCCGCTAACCATCGAAATTGCATCTCTTGCCAATGTCTACTGCTAACATTAGTGAGAAAGACTTTGTAAAACGTAACGGAAGTATTTTGTCAAGGATAATGGCGCTGCTTTAATTTAATGGAGTTTTAAATAAATATTAATAAATAAAATAAATCGTATAAATAAAATGAAGTTTTAATAGAGAAGTATTAATAAAGAACAGAAAAAAGAAGTTATGCTTAAACCAACAAAAATCTTTAACCCTTTAACTGTCCATACAGCCTCTTGAAGTTGACATTTAAAAAGCATGTCTGGGATCGTAAAAATCTTAAAAAATAATAATTATTTTTTGATTTTTTTTTAATTTTTTTGCAAAAATTTATTTATTTTTTTTACAAAAAATTATTCTTTTTTAATTTTTCATATTTTTTTTTATTTTTTTTTTCCTTAGAAATAATTATTTTTTAAGTTTTATAAAAATTAATTATGGTAATAATAATCGTTATTTTTTTTTTTTTTAATATCAACTAAAAATATAACAATTTTTTTTCGCCAAAAAATAAACATAAATTAATATTTCTTAACAAAAATAAAAAAATTTAAAAAAAAAAATATTTTTTTAAGAAAAAAATTTAAATTGAAAAAGCACTTGATTTTCAAAAAATCTTGTTTCGTACCATCAAAATGGTGTACTTCATTTGACTTTCCAAAGATTCTCGCTACATCACTTTTTTCATTGAAAATTCGAAATTCATTATTATTTGCATTCCCTGCCAAATGCGTTTGTAATTAAATATAGAGTGTTTAACTAAAAATGCTGGATTTTTTCAAATGTTTAGCCTTTGTTTTGAAAAATTTGTACAAAGTAATGTCGTTAAAGAACTGAGTATTTGAGTACTGAGTACATAACATCATGTGTTTTTCTCAGTACTCAATACCTAAAAGTGAATACCTAATACTTTCAACGTTGTACTTGAGTATTTAAACATATTATTCTAATAACAGGCTGCGTAAGCAAAATTAAAGCATTCTGATAAATTTATGTTTTCGTTTTTGTTTTTAATTTTTATTAGATTTTTTTTTTTTTATTCGACATAAACTACATTAAAACCACATAACCTGTTTGACGTGTATGTATTCGTATTTTAAGAATAGAGGAGTTTAGAGTGCTCATTTAAAAAAGTATTGATTAGTATTGAGTAGTCAAAAGTAACCACTTGTCCCAACACTAGTCCAAAGTAATTGTACAAAAACTTCCAAATATTATTGAGATTTTGATCCTTATTTTCTAAGCATATTTATAGGGTTTGTTTTATATGCATTTGATATGTTCTTAGACCAAATCATCAGCAGACTCCAATCAAATTCTTTAAAAACCTCATGAATATTTTCTGCCTTTATATAATAGCTTCAAAAAATTGAGAGCTAATGAATTTCATTGAAATTAAGAAGGATTGTTGACAGAGGAAAAAAGAAGCCAGACCTAAAAATTTCTGCTTGATGGACTTAAAATTTACTAAACGTAAAAACTCCCATAAAGTGTTATCGCACATGCAGGGGAACAAACATGCTTGAGCTTGCTTAAGGTTAATTATTATTATTTAATATTTTACGATTTTACAAAAGTCATATGATTAAGCTGTTACTGGAAAGTAATTGCGGCAATTGTTGAATTATTTGTTTTTAATGGTTGATGAGAAATCATGGCCTGTTACTCTTAGAATACGATTATCATGAACATGGACAAAAAAGGACAAGAAATTTTTGATTAGAATTTCTATATCAAAAGCATTGAAACCTCGATCGATTGATTAAATTTCGATTCGAATCAAGTGCTGTGATGGCCCCAAGAACTAATTTTCCGCCTCACATACATAGTCTTTTGAGACTTGGTGTCTAGGTCCGAAAAAATAAGCGGGGCTCTTCTGTTAGCGAGGCTGTGAACCCTCTTATTATCGGCATTATAGACACCGATCCCTAAAATAGATGTAAGAGAGTCCAAAACAAATTCTAGGGGCAACTTGATCGAACCAGTAGAATTTTGATTCGTAACGAATGCGGGTATTTTGCGCCTGGTTTTATCTCTTATATCGGGTTAAGCTACCAAAGGTCGCCTAGCTGTCCGGCACATTTTAACCTCACAACTATAATCTCAAGTCACTTAGCATTCCCTTTAAGCTGCCTCTAATTCAATTGGTCCTTTGGTAGTTAGGGCTGTAACTCTTACCTCTGTTGTTCTAGTTAGTTTATATATAAACCAAACCTGTTTACCATCCTCATACCACCAAGTTTTATTTGCGGAGCTGAGGAAAAATCAAAATATTAAAAATAATAAAAATTAAGTGGAAAACAAATTATTTCACAAAGTGCTTTTGTTGGATACAAACTAATGGGACTTGGCTGACTATAACTTTCTTACTTCTTATTATTTTCGTTTTATAATTTTAAAATTTTAACCTCTTTTTTTCAATTTACCCATAGAAATCTTCAAATTGTCACGCACTAAAAAATTACCCTTAAATTATTGCAATTATTAAGCCCCAATTGTATTAGAAAAAAATATATTTAGTTGAAAAAAAAATTTAATTTATTTTGAGTTTGCAAATTAAGATCTTAAAAACTTAAAACGAAAAATTACCAAAATATATAATTATAAAGACCAAATTATAACATATAATAACAGAGTATTTAAATGCCAAAAAAAGTCACTGTAATTAATTTTAAATATTGCTTATTGTTGTTATTTATGTTTATTTTTGTTGCTGTTTATATAAAAAAATTAATACAAGAAATGAAAATTTGTTCAAATACATTTGTCATCTTTTATTTTACCCTATACATTAGTGAGGGTATATATAAGTTTGTCATTGCGTTTGGAATATCTTTAATATCCATCTGCGACCCCTTTTTTCGGTCGTTATATATAGGGAAGTCGATTTAGCGATGTTCGTCTGCCCGTCTGTCCATGTTATGGTTGAAATTAACTTTTGAAGCCCCCTGATGTCGCATAGATCCATAAGTGGTATCAAAATATCAGGGATAGCAGCGGAAAAATCGCTATTAAAATCCTGTAAAATCGCCCGATAGCTGACCGAGATATAAACCAAACACCAAGCCTACCTCTGTTTATTTCTCTCTAAAATTTGTACATAAAAACCTCTATAACTTCCCCGGAGTTCCCCCCTATACGGGTGCAATGTAATACTGACTTCCATTAATTTTTCTCACGAATATTTTTGTGGAAAATACTTACACCCTTTCTTCGCCCTCTAACAGATTTGCTATACAAATTTTATTTTTGTTAAATTTTTTTAAAATCACTCCTACAGCTTCCAGGGTGCTTTTACAAACGTCAAATATAAGACCGACCCCAAATAATTTTTCCTCCCAAACATTTTTTTGAAACATACTTACCCTCTATCTCCAGCCCCTTACAGGGTTGCCATACAAACTTTAAAAAAATTTAAGGTAACCCCCTACTTCCCTGGAGCCCCCTTACTTCCCTGGAGCCCCCTTAGAGGAATAAAATGTATTACAGACCCTCATTAGTTTTCCCTCCCAAACACATCTCTAGAACATACCCCCTATCACCATCACCTATGGGGGTTGCCATACAAAGTTTGGGAAAATGTAATAAATCCCCCACCACAGCTTCCAGGTTGCCTGTGGATAGGTCAAATTGAGGACTGAGCCCAACTCATTTTTCCTTCTAAACATTTTTCTAGAACTTACTTACCCCCTACAATTACTCCCTAAGGGGGTTGCCATCCAAAAAAAAAAAAATAGAGTAAAAACACCTGCAACTTCCTCGTAGTTATTCTATGAGGGTTAAAATATGACGCCGACCCCCATATAAAAAACTAAAAATATTTTATAAATAAAAAAGTGGATAAAAAAACTTCGGGGTTTCGAAGGGCCAATGTGAAGAAGGGTATATAAGATATGCCACAGCTGAATATAGCATTATTTCTTGCTTATTAATTAGTGTTTTGATTGCGAAATTTAAAAAAAAAAGTTGGTTATATAATTACATATGTATGTATTTAGATAAATTTACCAAATTTAAATAATAAACGAATTATTTAAGGAAATTATAAAAAATTAAAAAAATCTTTTTAACTTATTGAGATTTGAAGGCCTTCATAACAAAGATTAAACAGTTTGTCCATGTCTACACAAGCAATTAAAATTGCAGAATTCTTAAGCATCAAAGAGTGGCATGTGTGAAGAAAGAAAGCATTAACACGAACATACTTTCTTATTTAAAAATTTTATATAAAATACGGAAAAAAATATTTTAAAAATATCAGTAAATCGTATTACGCAAACAGCCACCCTTGACGGAGATAATATCGTTTTGTCTTTAAGCACTTAGAATTTTTCGGCAGCAGAGGAGGCTTCCAAGTTTATGCTTGTAATATATATTTTCAGCTATAATATCAATATAATTGACACTTAACGTATGTAAAACAAATTTTTCTAATCTTATCTCGACCATATTTACGGTAGAGACATAATGGCTGCTTATTGACGTCAAATAATCATATTCCGATTAGTCATAAAAAGATAACATAAACTATATACTAAGTTTTGCTTCAATTTTCTTTCAATACTTAGGGCAAGTAGGAAAAACTACTTAAGTTAACCTAAACGAAATTTTAAAAAGTTAAAGCAAATTATTATTTAAAGCGAATTTACATAAGTTTAAATGCATTGCATTGGGTTGGTACTACGAATGTAGGTAATGGGAGGCAGAATACAGGAATAAGACTATTAACTGTGACAGGAAATTAATATCTTAAGGAAGCTTATTCCACATGCGAACTTTGCGACTAAAAAACGTATTCTTTCTGTAATGCGTGGTGCGATTCCCTGGCTAGTCGACCACTAATAAAAAAGCCGTATCTAGCACAAATCCCCGGATCTTAAGAACAATTTCCCTGATTTCTTTAAATCACGTCCCATTGAAGTATCTATATAACAGTGAAATACTCCCACTTACCGTAATGTTCAACTGAACCAAAACAATTAGATACCTTAATGTCACCGTTAAGAACCTTCGTTTGTTCTTGTACGCAACGAAGGCTGAGGGCGGTTTTTGCCCATTGGCCACTGTTAAACGATAAAGCGGCTGGCTGCCGATAATCCCCTACGGCAATCCAAATAAAAGAAAAATCCTGAAACTAAGGAAATGTGAATTCAGCGAGGTCATGAATGTGCTGACGGGTCTTTTAAATCTAGATGCACATCTCCTTCGGATGGGAATTGCGAAGAACGGCGGTTGAATAAAGAGTATCACCCAGCGCCCTGCGTTTGCACTTGCATAAACTGATGTTAAACCAGAAGTGATTTAGAGAATGAATTCGCATCACTGGATTTCTGGGAACTTCTCACCCTAAGTTCTTTTTCCATTGCTGTGAGCGAACTACAAGCCAATTACGGATTTAAATTTTTTGTCCCATGAGACTTGAGACGTTTCTTTAAGATCTCTTATTTCCACGGCAAGAGGATTGATGGCGGCTTGGCTATTGCAAAATATTCTAAAATTTTGGCCAAATATCCTGTAGTTCTTATCACAGCTGAGGTGCCAGTCGCTGGGAAATCAGCCTGAAGTACACTGCATTTTTTAGGAAGGTTAGGTTGGGTCAGGTTAGGTTAGGTTAGGTTAGGTTAGGTTAGGTTACGTTAGGTTAGGTTAAGATAGGTTAGGTTAGGTTGGGTTACGTTAGGTTAGGTTAAGTTAGGTTAGGTTAGGTTAGGTTAGGTTAAGTTAGGTTTGGTTAGGTTAAGTTAGGTAAGTTAGGTTAGGTTAGGTTAGGTTAGGTTAGGTTAGGTTAGGTTAAGTTAGGTTAGGTTAAGTTAGGTTAGGTTAGGTTAGGTTAGACCGCACATTGACCCCTTGAGTTCTTAGTGTTACCAGACAAATGGAAACGATAACCAGACTTACTAATTCTGTGAAATGAAATACATTTTTTAAGAAGACTGAACAAAACTATGGCTCTTTTTTATCCAATGAGTATGCCTCCTCCAAACTCTTTTTTTCCCTCTATGCCACATATATGTACCTCTAGGCAAACAATCTGCACTTCCTTCTGAGATATTAGAGAAAAAACAAAGGTAGCGTGGTGCAAGAATCAATCAAATTGGGTAAAAAATTCAAAGTCCCAAAAAAGTTGCGTGACCCCATGCTCCAGGCCTCCACCCGCCATTATTTTAATTTAACAAACAAATTTAATTGCACTTATTTACAGTGGACACCTCATTACAATCAATTTAAAAAATTTTTTAAATGCTTTTGAATAAAAATTACAAAGAACGACATAACCAGTTCTTCCCTATTTCCACATAATTATAAACAAAAGATAACTGATAAGAGTTATTAAATAAATTTATAATAGAGTATGAATTGTATTTTGTTGCTTTTTATTGTCAAGTTTCTATAAAAACTCAAAGTCTACAAATAGGAAGAAACAACTGATAAATATTTTAATGACTTGTAAAGTATAAAAAAAAACTTGTGTTTAAGGTGTTTTTAGACCATGAACTTGACACTTGTAAAAATGATAAGACGACAATAAGAATTATTTTTATAAAATAAAAAGACATTTTCTATTGTTTTACTACCTTTTTTTAAACTACTGCCACTTGAACTTATTACCGCTTTATGCCTTTTGATTTTAATGACTTGTGCTTTGTTGTTCTTCTTCTTATTCTTTGGTAAGTTTGTTCGCTGTTAACTTTGGTTGAATGCGCGAGGCTTCACTTTAATTGTAAAAATAAAATATTTTCATGACATTTGATGTAATTATTGTTATTTTTTTCTTTTTTTTTTAATTTTAATGCAGAACATAATTTTTTGGGAGATTTTTTTTTGTTTAATTTAAAAATTTAAACTTAAGTCAAGTTAAGTAACGCCTAGAGCTGCATTATTAAAGTTTATGATGGTTGTGTGCTTTTAAGTCCCAAATAATTATTTAAGAATATTAAAAAAAAGAACCCCTTTTTTATAGAAATTAAAATAAAATTTCAAAAATTAATGACAAAATGTATTATCTTTTAATAAAATAATAACCGAAACAAACCAAACCCAAAAAGTCATCAAGCGTAGGTACAGTTTGTGTATGTATCAGGTGATAAGAGCATACAACCTTACGGCAGGTGCAAGCGAAACAGTCAATGAAATTTGCCAAAGAAGAACTGAACCATACTTTTTGCATTAATATGAATTTTAAATACAAACACGAGTGCTTAAATAACTGGTAAAAGTTTGAAAACAGCAGCTGTTTAAGTTTTTCTGTTTGCAAAACAATTTTTTTTTCTTTTAATAAAAAAATACTTAAATTTTTTTTAACAGAAAAAAAAACCACTTGAATGTGAATAATTATAAAAAAGACAAAATTTTAATATAAAACATTTCTAAGAAATTTTTTAAGCCATAAAAACGTAATTAAAAATATGTTCTTAAGACTTTTTAAAATACAAAATGAAAAAAATTTTATATAAAATTAACTAATTTATTACATTCTGTTAAGACATTAATTTATGAAGTGACTTTTTGGTTTAAAAACAAAAAAAATTTTAATTCGTTTTGGTGACCACGACGACTATTTTGTGTGAACGTTTTCTTTAAATTATTGTTAAGTTAAATTAAACAGAAGTTGTTTTTAAAATTACAGTCAATCTATCTGAAACATAGTTTGCCCTACGCAACAATTGCCACCATGTCATCAACATTTTACCGCGCAAGTAACAGCTGGGGGGGGGGGGGGGGGACGAATGGGGAAAATCATTTTCTTCCCTTAAAAAACATTATGAATTTATGTCAAACAATTAAAATGATCGAAATACAAATAAACTGATACATATTTATATATTTGACAAGATATAAGCCCTTTTTTGCATTTTGATTAAAATGTCACACCCGTCACATTTTTTAAAAGCTTTTTACTTAAGAATTCGTTTAATTAAGTATTAAATACACAAAATATTAACCAAGCAATCGTCACTTAAATCAAGCCGCAGTGGTATCAAAAGCACTATAAGTACGAATTTTCTTAAACCAAGTACGGATTATCTTAAACCAAGTACGCTTAGTTTAATCTATTTTTTTACTTTTAGACACATTTTCTCCAAAAAAGCATTGATTTAAGTTCGAAACCGTGTTGTAAGCCTAAAAAGATTGGTTTGAACGTAAAAGGGACTAATTTTTTTTTGTACTTGCCATAGCTGAGATTTGAACCTGGGACCCTTTGAACTGCAATGCCAGTGCGCTGCCATCTGGGCTATTGAAACAGTTTTATTAAAAATGCAGGATGTCTGGTGGGAGATTTATATTTAAACTTGAATAAAAAACGTAATAGGTAGGTTAGGTTAGGTAGAACAGGCGGCTGCGGAAGTGATGAAGTGATAGTTGTGCAGCCCACTTGGGTCCGTTTCCTCGGTCGCTTTGTGATACCTGGGGGAAGAGAAAAGAAGAAGAAAAAGATAAATTATATTAGATTATTAGAAATAAAGATAGAGAGTTAAAAGGAAAATTAACATATATGGTCAGCGGTAGTCGTCTCATACTGGCCGCTGTCCCCAAACCAACCGCTATCCCTGATGAAGGATGCCAGGTTGGTTATGCCAATGTTGGCCACGTCCGACAGGCCATTCAGTCTGCCGATACCAAAGTGCCTGATCCGAATGTGCTCCAGTGCCAGACAAAAGCACAAGAGGTGCTGTATGCTTTCAGTCTCCTCTTCGTCTTGACAGTTTCTACAGAAGTCGTTCCAAAGCAATCCCAGTCTTTCGGCATGGGTGCCAAATCGGCAGTGGCCAGAAAAAAAAACGTAATAATTAACACAAAGTTTTATTAAGAGCATTGAACGATAGAATGAAAATGCGGATTTTAGTTTTTAAAGAGTATGTCATGCAGATGTTTTCCCTCGAGTTGAACACACTGTTCAAACTTGAGCCTTGTGTTTTGCGCCACACGCTGCTGTAAACTTGGTTTAATTGAAATGATTTCTCGGCGAATATTTCTCTTTAAAGCCACAAGAGGTTAGGGATTGTCATTATAAACCCTCTCTTTGAGGTTCCTCTGTAAAAAAACCTTGGAAGTTAGATCGGGCGACTTTGGTGGCCATGGGATATCACCAAAGCGACTGATCAGTTTTTGGAGGAAATTTTTCCCAAGCAAATTTATCAAAACTCTGGATGTGTTTGCTATCGCCCCATCCTGTTGCAACCACGTGTGTAAAGAGTACGATGAATAAACTCGCAGGTTTGGCAAAGAGAATTCCGTAGTCATGCGTCGATAATTTCTACCGTTTACATTCGTCTCCTGGCCTCGAGATTTTGCGAACAAAAACGGTCCATTTCTCTCAAGCGCAGATAAAGTACACCAAACAGTTACCCTGGGGCAATGTAATGGTTTTCAGTGTTTCAATCGAGGGTTGCGGGTTTTTTAGAGACAAGCAATGGCAGTTTTGCTTGTTGATGTGGCCTTTTGAGGGAAAACGAGCCTTGTCACTCCAACGAGTTGGATTTACAGTGTTAAAGCGCTCCAACATTATTTCGCAAAAATTTCTACGTAAATCAAAGTCATTTTCTTTCAGTTCTTGAATGATTTGAATTTTAAAAGGATGGAACTTTATACTACGTTTCCATCTACGTGATTTGCGCCAAATCATTTAATTTGCTCAAATTAAGTAATTTGCTACATGATTTCCCATATATTTTTCATATGAGCAAATCATCTCAAATGACTTGATTTGCTCAAGATTATTTCGAAATTTGTCTATGCAACACTGCGCGGAGGCTATTTTTACAAATGCAACTTTGGGGAATCCATTATTGGTGAGTAGCAAATGCGAAAAAATGACAGCTGATTGCAAGGAGCATGCATCAGGTGGGAGCAGTTCTACAAAAACAACTTAATTTGTCATAAGAATGTCAAGACAGATAGCAAAAACTCACAAAATCTTTTTCCTTCTTTTAAGATTTTTTTAGAAAACTACAGTTGTTGTTTGTAAAAAAGAATCAAATACATAAACATAAACAAAATTTGATATTTTAATATCGAAACACCGGTTTCAACTGAATAACCGAGGCCACCTGATATATGTGTCAGATTGAATTCGAACATAAAATTACTTACAACGTAATGGAAACACTTCGAAATGATTTCCTCAAAATTACTTAATTTGCTTATAATGGAAACGTACTATTAGATACTTTTTTAGAATTTCATGAATAATCGCTCTTGGGAGTCCAAGTGAGGCTTCTCTTTTCCGTATTGAAAGTTGCGGATTTTCACTTAAACTGTTTTCAGCCAGTTCAATGGTTTTGGCAGTCCTTGAAGATTGGCTGGGCCCTGAACGTGGAGCATTTATAGCCGAAGAAGTTGCACGGAATATCTGCACCCACGAAAGAATTAAATTAACTTTCGGTCCATTACGTCATTGCTGAATACCGAACTTTGAACGAAATTGTCGACGAGCAATTACGTAAGAATTATTACTTTTTAAAAATGGCTCCACAGCGAACGCGCAATGCTCACTTGACCACTGCGACATCGTGACTGACAAATCCGCTTAATCGATAGTTCTAACGATGCCACCTCCCTTCCCACCGTTTATTACTTTTTAATGTAATCGCGTGTATAAATATAAATTTGGCATCAGACACCCTGTATATTCAAAAACAAGAAGTTTTTTCTTCTTGATTTTTTAGATAATTCCTAATAGACATGCTTTAGGAAAGCCTAAGTATGGATCGTACTTAAAAATTTCAAGTACGATTTGGGATTAATTCAAGACTAAAATTCTGAATTTTGGAACCTTTTTTTTCTTTCCGTGTACTAAATAGTGCTGTAAGGTTTACATTTAGCGGGTTCAAGGTATTCAGCAGAATAAGATGGCAGACGATCTAGCGAAACAAGGAGCATATGTGCCTATGGAAAGAGCAATGCGCGTTCGTATGCTGCTTCAGTTCTGCAATAGAAGTTAGACTATGTCCGGGTGAACACCCTATAGTGTAGAGTTTGTAGCATTATGTGGAGTTTATATGACCCGGGATTTGACTTCTGGTGGTTATTATGGGACAGCGGTAAAAAGGCAGGACGACTGGCCAGCAATGACTGCATTGCTTCGGCAATGTACTAGGGGGTAAGAAGACGAGGGCGTTAGACGGATGAATACCACTAAATCAATTGACTAGGTGATTTCAATCGCGCTTGTGGTCTTCTATGGTTTTTTGGTCAATTGTGTAAAAAAATTTGTTAAGAATATGCTTAAACAGCCCTTAATATGTCCTCTATGTCAGGCAAAAGTATTTTATCTGCCCAGGGTATACTAAATAAGGTAGTATCAGGGCATTTCCTTTTGTCTTTAAACGGCGGAATTTTAGAAAAATTTAAAATTTCATACAAAATTGAATATTTGTAACGTGAAAATGTCAAATTTATTTTAATCAGCTGGACTCTTGATATTACATGGTTGAGTGTGCCCTGTTACTTGTCGAAAAAAAATATCTTAAAGACATGGCCAACTGGGTGAGTGGACGTCTTTATACCAAGGTTGCCACTTAAACTTTTAATAAAAAATTTTATGATATTTTTTACTTTTTAATTATCTCTTAAATAAAAATATTCAAATTGTTTTTAACCTTTTATATCTTTAAAAACTCTAAAATTCTTTGTTTTAAATCAGTGGATTTATAATTACATATTTAAAAAAAAATAATTTACCTTTAAGCAGCAAAAATTTAGATTGAAAAACCAATAAACCAAAAGTTTAAATTAAACAAAGTATTAACTGTCACTTGAATTTGACATTAACAAATTTGTTTATTTCTAATGAAAAGAAAAAAAAAACTTGTTTGTAAAGCTTAAAAATTTTTCGCATTATTCTTGTTTGCTAATCAAGATTTGTTTGATGTTGAAACAATTTTTTTTTTTTCTTTAAAACATTGTCGTATAAGAATATTTTTTACATAATTCTAGGACAGCTACCAATTATTTGCCCAACTCGTTAAAGGTGATTGTTTGGGCGTAAGAATAGTTTGGCAAATTTATTAAATGAAAATTAATACCAAAAAATCTTGTTGTGGTTCGTTAACTGTGTGGTTTAAGGTTCAAATAAATTTTCGATTTGTCAAATGTGTGATTTGTCTCAATGCTTCTCTACTGCTACTCGCGATTGTTAAGCGTTCGCGCCTAAAATCTAAACACAATCTGTCAATTTTTTAGGGTCAAAAGCACACTGTATGTTGGTTAGTTTATTAAGGTTAGTTTTGTTGTTGCTTATTCTGACATTTCGAGTTCTTTATAGGAAAAGGATTTATTTTTTTTAATTTTTTTAAATTTATAATTTGTTATTTTTAGCAAAAAAAAATTATCTTAACAAATTAGATTGATTGCTGGCATGTTAAGGAATGTTGTAATGACAAGACAATATAAATTTGTTCGCGACAAAAGAACTGGGCTAAAACAGAAATTTTAAAAATTAAAAAAAAAATATTTTATAAATTTTTTAAAAATAAGTAACTTATAAAGCACTTTACCAAGATTTTTTATTTAAAAAAAAAAAAAAAAAAAAACAAAAAAAAATATTTTTTAAAAAAAATTTTTTTCTACTTTTTTAATCTTTTTTTAAATTTTTCCTTATTTCCAGATTATTTTCATAATTCCTATTATTTGTAATTATGTCTTCTTATACTAAATTAAATAAAAAAAACCAATCCAAACCATATGATCCTTATATGTTTGTGCATGTGTGACCTCCCATAACTAAAAAATTATTTTTGTTTCTTTCTCTACTCCCAAACACCTTCTCACTCCTTGTGTTTGTGTGTGTATGTGTTTCGGGAATTCTAATTTCAGATCTTGAACAAAGACATTTAAACAAAATGGAGAACGGCCTGCATGTAGTGCCACAAACAACACCCATTATTGCCAGTAATAAGAGTGATTATCTAACAACACTTTCCTCGCCACCAACCTATTCGCGTCTACCGCCCGATGGTCATGAATTTCCACCAAATTTCTCGGAACCTTTAATAATGCCAACAGCAGCCGGTAACATGTTAAAAACCACCACTCTTTTGCAAAGTGTTACCACAACAACACAAGCACCAGGACTTAATAACAGCAATACCATTTACAAAGAGAAATTATATGCTTCCTCAGCGGTGGTGGGCCAAACAATGGTGGCTAGCACTCGGACAACACACATGACCAGTGCCACCAACAACAATAATGGTGTCATTCAAAACGTAGTAGAAGTAGAGAAACATAACTCTGCACCCATATTAAAGGAAGAGGAAAAAGCTGCACCTCCGCCTCTACCCAAAAGTACACCACCGCCTACAGTGCCACGTAAGGTCTATCGCCAAGACTTAGTAGTCAATGTGGAGGACTCTCGTAGTGCCACCCAAATAATAACATCCACAAACCCCACCACCAAATTCAGCCTAGACACTAGACATAGTCGTTCTACCCACAATCTTTCAAGTGGCAATAGCAGCGGCAGTTCTACTCCCACAATTCAAAAGCTAGAGGCTCCTTCCTATGATATCGTAGGGGCTGGTAATGAATATAAACGTTCCTTAAGTGCTCCTAGACGCTCCAGTGACTGGCGCAAGGATGAGAAAAGTGAAAAGAGTGTTCGTGATAAAATTGCCATGTTTTCCAATGATGAAGCCCCTAACCTATCCATGGAGAGTGTCATCAAGCCTTTAACATTTTGCCGTGGTAATAATTCAATGAAACCTTTAAATTTAAGCAGCGAAAACTTACTAGATTCCAATTCCTCGCCAACTTCTTCATCTCGTTATCCGAGCGCCAATGGTAATTTGCATAAAACTCGTGCCATGAGTGTGGAAAATTTGGATGAAGTCTCACGCCACTATCAGCTAATCAACAAACATTTGCCCAATCAACATAACTATTCCGATTCCATGCATTCCCTTAACACGATGGCCACAGATTTCAATCAAAATTATGCCTCTTTGCCAAGGCGTCATGCTTCAACGCAGCATTTGGATAGACGCATAAGTTTTTCGGGTCAACCGGCTTTTGTACCCGATGAGGCATCACGAAAGGCAGCTATTACCAATATACTGGAACAAAGGCGTCGCAGTTTATCCAAATTAAGGGGTTTGGTTATACCCGAACGTCCTCACATACCCATTTCAACACTAGAGCCCATTTTGGATTTGCCCGAAATTAAAAGTCGTGATCAAGATCAGGTAAAGTCATCGGGTAATTCTTCTTCCACCGACTCCACAGATAGCGGTGTGGGTTCAATAACGGGCTCTTCGTTAGCAGTTCCAAGACCTCTAAAGAGATCAGAACTTAATGCTAATAACTCCAATGGCCTTAACACGGCCTTAAGACCTTTAAATATTACAACACATAGCAATGCCTTGAATGTAGCCAATAATCGTGCATATCTCAGTCAAACGCCAAATTCTAGACATGTGCTGCAGCAACAGGTTCCTTTAGTGGCCCAACGACGACTAGACGTTATGAATATAGTGCCTCCAGCCAAACCGCCGCGTACTTCTTTGGCCGCTACTCCGACTCGTCAGTTTTTGCATGAAGAAAGTGACTCCTGTGATTCTGTGTTTTCTTCTCGTATCTCCTCCCCTCCCATGTCACCTTGTGTACCCCAGGTGCCCGAAAAGTTTGCCTTGACCCGCACCCTATCCTCGGAAACCAACACTTCTATAGCCAGTTCCACCACCTCTACTCTAACCTCGGGATCCGGCTCCCAGGCTAGTTGTTCTTCGGTGGGCAGCACACCCACAGTGGACCTAAGCCGTCGGGTCTTGAAATCCGGCTCCAATGACTCGGCCGCTAATCGCAAAAATATTTTGGCCTCGGCCAAATGCCGCAATGGCCGCGGTGATACCTCAGCCTTAATGCGCAATCGTGCCTATGATGATGAAGACAGCACAGACGGCTATGATGAGGATGAGGTAAGAAGACATCACAAATCCAAGCCCCGTTCCTCCTTAGTATCAAGCAGTAGCTCTTTGGTTACCCTTCCTTCTAAGGCTGTATCTCCAACATCTCCCATTAATTACAAACTAGTTAGCAAAAGTGATCAAAGTTTGGTGGATAAAGTCATAAATGTGGCTGCTTATGTAGAAGTAACCTCTGACACGGACGACAGCAGCCGCCGTTCGGCCGATAGTAGCTCGCCCCTTAAGCTTAGTGCCATGTTTATTGATGAGGAACGCAAGCAAAGCTTTAAAGCTGATCCCACACAAAAAGCTATTACTAAACCCAAAATGCAGAAAATATTACCGGCAAAAGTAGTGGCTCCCATTAGTTCACAACCTGTACAACTCCTTAGTCCCCAAAGAGCCGTAGAGGCACCTTCACCCAAAAAATCAAACGACACTAATGAGCTATCTCAATGGATGCATGTGGAAGTGGCCAAGTCTAGAATTTTAAATAAAACTCCCGAAAGATGTGAAAGATCCTTAAAGCCGGTGAGAGAGAAGTTTGAGAACTCTGCCATGTCCTTTCACTCGAGCAGCACAAAAACCACTTACACTAGTTTAAGTAGCAAGACTACACCCAAAATAAGCACCGCTGAGATAAGAGAGAAGTTTGAGCGCTCTGCTGCCTTGGCTAACAATAATCACAGTGTTTCACCTACCATCTCTGCCAGTAGTTTACTAAATGTTAAGTCACAAATCAAGGGATCTTATCATGAAAGATTCTCTTCACTAGACTCCATAGCCTCTTCATCTTCAGGTGTTAGTTCGACTACCCAAAATGTATCATCGACCCAAGAGAATACCACAGAGTTTGGCAGTTTCTCTTCGCTTGGCAGCAATCAGAGTTTGATTACTGCTCAAGACATACAGCAAATAATCGAAGAAGCCGATCCTCCCTTAAAGACAGCCGAAGCCTTTATCATTGTCTTGCAAAGAGATACACCAGAATCGAGTATAGGCATTACCCTGGCCGGAGGATCCGATTATGAAGCAAAGGAAATAACGGTGAGTTGATATGAACTGTAAAACTTCTCTTTTTTCAAAATTCCAAAATTTATCAAAGATTTTAATTGAATTTCCTTAAAATTATTAAAGATTTTTGTTGTTTCAATATTAATCTTTTTCATTTCTCTTTGAAGATTCACAAAATTCTAGCCAACACCCCAGCGGCTAAAGATGGCCGCTTAAAGAAGGGCGATCGCATATTGGCCGTAAATGGCATGAGCATGCGTGGCTTAACACACAGAGAATCAATAACGGTGCTAAAGGTATTTTTCTTAAAATAAAATTAAAATTCAATAGATGTTTTCTAAACGATGTTTTTGTTTTTATTTCAGACACCCCGTCCTGAGGTCGTTTTAGTGGTTACACGCTCCGAATCGGTGGTGGTCAAACCTTTAAGTAAAAAACGCTCTTCTTTGGGTTCTCTTTCCAGTCTTAACGAGAAACCCTGTGAAATTGATTACGAAAAGAAACGTAATTATCACAAAGCTTCCCGTTCCTTAGATCTCGATCTTGATGTTATATCTAGTGAAGATCCTTCAGCATCGAGTTCTTCTAAGCCGAATACACCATCTAGCACCAGTTCAAGCAGTCGCAGTAGCCCACAGCCTGTGGTAAGCGAAGCCGTTACATTGGCCAGTATTAGAGCTAGACGCCAGTTGTCCAGACCCGATGTTAGTAAGATTTCCACCAGTGAATTGTTGGAGAGAGCACAAGAGACACGCAATGCTTTGCAGGCCGAAATAAGAGCGCAAGGTAAGTTAAGAAAAGAAAACCAACGCACATTTTACCTTACATATGCGGGTTAGAGTGACTTTAGGGGGGGAGGCATGTATGAGCACATTGCCCTGGGTCCAAGACAACCCCTCTGACTTTGTTACATACAATACGTACTCTGTTTAAGAATTCAGGGTTTAATCCCCTCCAAGGTTGAAAGGTGAGGAAATAGATTGCAATGGGGGTATGAAAAGAGGCAAAATCTCTCGAAGACCTCCTGGGTCCAATGTCCATCGTGGTGGGGGATAGTCTTCTAAAAAATGATGAGGCCAAGATTCACACAGGCGGCTCTTAGATGAACTAGGGTACAGGCTCCGATATCTGTAAAAAAGATCTTTGATTAAGCTGCTTATACAGGGTGTCTGGTGGCAAATTAATATTTTTAAATACGATTGTTTCTTAAAGTAATCAACGGTGCGGAGGGAGGGGGGCGCTGCTGGAATTATCGATTGTGGGGATTTGTCAGTCACGATGTCGCAGTGGTCGAATGAGCATCGCGCGTTCGCTGTGGAGACATTTTTAACGAGGGATGATTCTTACGTAAATGCACGTCGACAATTTTGTTCAAAGTTCGGTATTCAGCAAATACTTGATGGACCGAGTGTAAATTTAATTCATTCGTGGGTGCAGAAATTCCGCGCAAATACTTCCGCTATGAATGTCCCACGGGCCAGGGACCGGTTGATCAAGGACTCCCGAAAACATTGAACTGGTTTAAAGCGGTTTACGTAAACATCCGCGACTTCCAATACGGAAAAGAGCAGCCTCACTGGGAATTCCAAGGGGGATTATTTATGAAATTTTAAAAAATATTTTGAAGCTTTATCCTTTTGAAATTCAAATCGTTTAAGAACTGAAGGAAAGTGACTTTTATTTACGCAAAAACTTTTGTGAAATGATATTGAAGCGTTTTCGCACTGTAAATCCTACTACGGCCACGTCAACAAGCAAAACTGCCATTACTGTTCTTCAAGAACCCGCAACACTCTATTGAAACTTAAAAAAACCATTGCATTGCCCCAGGGTAACTGTTTGGTGTGCCAGAGCTTCGATTAATTTTCTTTGGAAAATTTTCCCCAAAAACTGAAAAGTCGTTTTGGGGGCATCCCATGGCCGCATTTTCTTAAGAAAACTTTGTGTCAATTGTTACGTTTTTTATTTAAGTTTGAAAATATAAAAATGCAACCAGGCACCCTGTATTATCTGCATGCGGAAATACTGGAATTTCTGCCGGCAGTCAGGGGGCTTTTCAGTCACTTAGTTTGCGCTTTACCACGTTTTTAGTTAAAATTTAAATTTTTCCTTTCAATATTTTTTAATTTTTAAAATTTTTTAATTTTTTTTTTAGAAGAAAACACTCCTAATGGTGCTCATTGCGTGGAAATTGTCAAGGACAGCTGTGGCTTAGGTTTTTCCATTGAAGGAGGTTTTGATTCTCCTCTAGGCAATAGACCCTTAATTGTTAAGAAAGTATTTTTGGGTAAGTTAATTAATAATTAATTAATTGAAAAAAATTATTAAAATAATTTAATAAATAAAAATTGTTTAATTAATTATTTTGTTTAATTTTTTCTTTTTTCAATTAAAGGAGGAGCCGCCCAAAAAACTGGCCAAGTGCGTAACGGAGATGAGATTCTAAGCATTAATGGTAGTTCTACGGCCAAAATGACACGTGTTGATGCCTGGAACTATATGAAACAATTACCTTTAGGTCCTGTTAAAATAATTTTTGCTTAATTTTATAAAAAAAAATATTATTCTTTATGATTACAATTTAATATGTTAATAATTATAAGATATAAGTTTTCATCTAAAATTATTTAATTGTTTATTTTTTAATTAAAGAAAAAAAATTATTTACTTAGAAAGTAAATTTAAAATGCGAAATGTAAAAAACTTAAAATTAAAAAAAAAAATCTTGCCATTAAAAAAGGGGTTTTTAACAAATTAAAAAAAAAAATAAAAATAAAACCAAGTTTTGTTTTTTGATAAAAAAAAAGGAAAATGGCTGAAATTAATAATTTTTAATTTTTAAGAAATTCTTTAGTTCTTATTCCAAAACTTTTTTATATTTTTTATGTTATATTTTGTTAAAAAAATTGTGCAATTTTTTTTTATTTTTTTTATCGTTTTTGTACTTTACGTTTGGCTACAAAACTTGAATGTTTATGAAAAAATTTCTTTAAAAATAATTAATTTTCTTTAGTTTTGCTACATTTAAGCGCCATAATTTATTTTTTTTTTTAACAATTATTCTTATATATTAAAAAAGTGCTTTAACTTTGCATTTATTATTTAAACAAACAAAAAAAAACATCTTTATACTAAAACAAAATGTGTATATTTTTCTTTAAAATAAATTTTTTATAAAATGTTTTTATAATTTTTTTTAAATAATATTTTATTTTTATAATTAAAAAATAACACAACTTAAACAAATCTATAAAAGTATGTAAAAAAATATTTCTTACAATTGCTGTATAGAAAAAAACATGAAATTTTACATACATCCAATAAATATGTATGTATGTATGTACGTTTATATATTAAACAAAAAATTATTAAAACGAAATATGTTTATGTTGTTTTTATCTACATTTATTTGTAATAAAATTTAATAATTAAATAAAGATATTTTATTTAAAATCTATCACAATAAAGAAGAGTTTTATTTCTCTGCTCTCAAGTGGAGCAAAATTCATACCTAACACTTTAATAGAACATATATCAAGGTTATAAGCCAGTTATTAAAAGAGACTTTTACTTTCCTAATTCAGTATATACAGCCATAGTTATTTAAGGAACATCCTTATAATTGCAATTTAAAATCAAAAGCAAAATTTAAAAAGAACGATATGAGGGGCAATTTAAAAATAATTGTTAATTTCCCAAATCGGAAGTTGCAAAAAGCACTAAATTTTAATGTTATTCAAAAGCTGAACTTCAAATCTATCTATTGGTGAAGAAATTTTTCAAAAATACCCTTAAACTTTAAAGTTATAAGCAAAAAACTAAAAAGAAATCCACAAAAAATACCTGCTACACATTGCTGCCAACCTGTTACTTCCTAAAAGTGTTTGATCAATTTTGTATGAAATTTTTCAAAGCAAATTGAGTCTGTGTTTAGTTTTTTGTGGGGGGTTGTGGTCTGTGCTAATTTTGTGGTGATAATATTTGCCACACTGAAGCTGTGTTTAGTAGTTCCAGTGATATGGGCGATGGCTAAATGGTATTGCCAGAAGCGAAAAAAAAAACGAAAATATTTTATAGAAACGATTTTAAAATATTTTTTACAGTCTACTCAGTTGTTCGGTTTTTATTTTCTGTAATATTCATTCGCGATCCCATTAAGGCATGTCCGTCTGTCCGTCTGTTTATATCAAGTTTCCCAAACCAGTCAAAAAAGACGGTAAGTAATTTTTTGGAATAAAAGTAAAACAAGTGTATAAAACTTTCCTTATCAAAAAAGTAGTGAGTTTCTTTGTTGCTTAAAATGTAAGGGATATGTTAGATTTAGCACAGCCGAGTACAGCAATTTTACTTGTTTATTGTTTATTTGTGTTATTCAAATAAGTTGTTAAAGATTTTCAAATAATTTCTCACAAAAAGCTAAATTTGTTAAAGTCATTCCCTCTTTTTTTTTTGCTAAAAACTGTCGTTATATGACGTTTATAACTAATGCTTATATAAGATTCTGTTGGCAGCACTGTTGCTTACTAAACAAGCAAGTCCGTTACTTTTACTAAGTGTTGCCAGAAAGTGATTTTATATATTTAAATGACTTAATGCTGCCTGAGCATTATTATTATTCTACATATTACCTGCTTTTGTAATATCTTCAAAAAATTATTTAAAATATGTATAACTTTTGTTAAAAAAATACATAAAATTTTTTTATTTGTTTCTTTTTAACGACATAACATAAAAATACTTATAAAGTTATTATAAAAACTTAAAAGTAAACATTACAGAAAATACGATATTTTTAAAATTTAAATTCTCCATAAAAAAAACTTAAATTAAGTACAAGACATTTAAAAAATTACTTGTGACAAATACATACATACATGTATAATATAAACTTCATGCGGTTAAATAAAAAAAACACAAATTTAGATTAAAAACAAAACAAAAATCTTAAATTTAAAAATAAAAAATAATTAAAAGTGCTTTTTTGTTAGTAAAACATTAAGTCAATCCGTTATTTTAAGTCAGATAGAAATTAGAATTTAAATACAAGAGGCCGTAAAAAGAAAATTAATTTGTTTTTTAAGTTTTAAAAACTTCTAACAAGTTTAAATTTAATGCACCTAAACTATATCTACATCCTCCACTTCATCCTTAATGGTTATGGGCAACAATTGTGGCCAAGGCGAGTTATTGTTGTGGTTCTGGGAACTACTGGCTGTATTTGAAATGTTTTTACTTGGATTTGAAGAGGTAGTAGAATGTACATTGGAGGATATTACCGTTGTGGCTGGATTGTGTATGGTAGTTGAAACTGTAGCTGGACTGGGAGAGGGTGGTTTCGTGAAAGCCATATTCCTTAGGGCTGCAGGCGGTGGACAGGTTACCTTGGTTATTGTAATCTTTGGAGTTGAAGACATTATTTTGGCAGCTACAGTGCTGGGTGCATTATTGCCATTCATAAGGCGTGTTTGAACTCCCTGATTTCTTAAGCTATTTTGCAGAAAACCATTGACTTGCTGCAACTCTAATTCATTCAAATTAGCTATATTATTAATAAGGCTACGAGCCGTTGAAGAATTAACAGTTAAAACGGTTTGATGTACTTTATTTTGCGTAGAGCTGGGGCTGTTGTGGGAGTTATTATTACCCTGGAAACCGTTAGTAATATTGGCATTTGTGCAACGCGCATTATTTTCGATTTTATAATGACGCTCTATATTAGGAAAATCGTTAGAGTTTTCAAACACCTCCTCTAAAGTTTGATAGATTTTTCGTTTGAAAACTATTTTTTGTCGGGTATTCATTAGGGCCATGTCCGGCAATAAGGCCTCCAAGAAGCGTATATCGTTTTCACTGCTTGTATTTGAAGTTTGTGAGATCTTTAAACGTTTGCTGTCATTAGTTTCGGTTTCAAAATTTATTCGTCTCTTGGTGGTATTTTGGTTCATCAATATTGTGGCCGCTTTATGCTCGACTTCTACTTGCGAATGTGTTTTATCGGTAAAATGTATTTCATTTTCGTTATCACTAATCGCACTGAATTCGGTATGCGGCTCAAATATGCTATTGTTTTCAAAATTGTAATTGCTATTGTTGTTGTTATTGTTGCGCAATAATTTCTGGTACCTAGTCTCGGCCTGGAGCCGTAAATCAGTATTTGGGTTCTCGAATGCTGATTTTGTATCTGAAGTATCATCGTTTATATTTTCTTCATCCTCCAACAGATCTTCATCTTCTTCATTTTCTTCGGTCATATCATCTTTATCATTTTCATCATTTTTGACGGTTCCATCATCCTCTTGGCCGTCGTCGCATTCATCTTTCTTATCACGTCCCTCCATCATGGGTTTTACCAGAAAAGAAAGCTCTTTGTGCAAATAATAGGGTTTAACGCGATTGGGACCACTCAGGGTCTTGTAGATATTAATAGAACGGGCAAAAGCGGCACGAATATTGCGCCAACGTTCTTTGCAAGATGCCACTAAAACAAAACAGAATAAAATTGAGGGAATAGTTATTGAAAAATTTTTAGTGATTTATGGCAGATGTTAGAAACTTTCCCGCTTTTTCTATTTTTCTTGCTTAAAACATCTTGTAACATAGATGGCGCCCTACTACCTCTCCCTTCTTGTCTGTTTATTTCATATGGAAAACGTTTAATTTCTTGAAACATCTAGAATTAAGTTGTCATCTGCAAACTCTTCTTGTTTTTTACCCTTAATTCTGTCCTTAATAAGCATTTTTAAGTCAGTTTATATCGACCGGCCCGGTAGATCAATATTAAGTGCGCGAGTCTACAAGTCAGGGGGTTCAATACCCACTACAGATCCTAAAAAGTTTGATTCCCCCTAAGTGTCTTTCTTTCTTATTCTTCTTTAAATTTCCTATTTCCTTCTCTCTCCATCCTTTCTATCTTCTTCTTCAGGTATCACAAAGGGTCCGAACTAAGCGAACCCAATTAACGGCTGCCTGTTCTACCTAACCTAGGCTAGCCTAACCTATGTTGACCGCAGTATCCGCAAAAGCTAAAGATTAAAATTAGAATTAATCAAAAAGTTTAAAATTATAGCCAATAAATAAAAATTTAACTTTATTGAAAATATAACGTTAAAAGTTTTTCTATATGATAATTTTTCAACATAAATCTCTGGCAACTCTAACGAACAGTAATGATAACTTTGCTTTTTTCATATAAACTTATTTATAAAAGTTGTATTTCCCACTTTTTTTTACAACCACTAAGAAAAATTAAAACTTTTATTTTATTTTAAATTCTCACCTGAATCGTTACACTCTCTGGCAATTTTACACCATGACTTGTCCAAAATATGCTTTCTGCCATAATTTCTATGATTACGATCATACATCCAGGGACATTTGCGCACTAAACGACATAATTTTGCATTCGCCTGATAGGCCATGCTGCGCTGTTCATTCGATACTTCGGCTAGCAACATTGGTAGAGTGTTGGCTGCAGCAACGGCTGCTGCTGCTGCCGCTGTTGATGCCAAAGTGTCACCGATGTTGTTGGCATTCGATGCTGATGTGGAGGGAGTTGTTGCGTTGGATTGTAATGTTGTTTGCTCTGTATTATTAGGTGCCTCAGATGCTGTTGGTAATTCATTGTTGGTATTATTCGAGTTGTTTGCATTTGTGGGATCTCGTTTAGGAGGCATTTTTATTTTTTAATTTTTCTTGTTTTTTTCGCCTTTGAAGAGAGAGAGCTAGTAAAATTTAAAAGCTGGTGCTCTCAACAAATTTTTTATATCACAGTTTGTGTGTGGGATTTTAGTTTTTTTTTGTAGTTAACTTTTGAAATTTATTTAATTTCACATTTACTTATATTAAAAACAAATTATATACTAAATTTATCAAAGTGATAATTTTTGTGTTTTAAGTGTGTTGAACAATATTTTTTTACAATTGTTTAAAGTGTTTTTTCAAAGGCTCAAATTCATTTTACTAATTTCTTTTAATGCTTGAACATACATATTTCGTTAAGTTAAAATTGCTTTTGTGTTTAAATTTTCAATTGTTTATTTTACTACATAGACGAAATATCATTGGGCTTGTTAAGACAATCGATAATATTTCAAACCAACTTCATTACACTTAAACGCGATTGTGATCATAATTGTTTATTAAATATACATATTTAAAAATATCAGCAACATTCATAAAGTTATATATACTACATAAAAGTAGTACATATGTAAGCTCAGGTCAGGTATGGAAACTCTGTTTTAAAAAATTAATTACTGCCTGCTTTGTTACAAATGGTATAAACACCAACAGTTCTCATTATTATTTAAAATTAGGCCACAATTTTATTTTGCAAGTAAATTTCATTGGTTGTTTGACCAAATCGTTTGTGGACCTTAAAAAAAATTATTAGAAAACCTCGTATTATATTCCGCATTTATACAATAATTTCAATAAACTTATTGAGAATTATTATCAACAAACAAAAAGTGATGTAATTTTGAAGAAAACATATCAAGTACGTCAAGCTCAACCAGAACTAAAAAAAATACTGGGAGCTACTAAGGTAGCAACTGGAAAATTCCTGCGAGCAGCAGGGGATTACCATTTTTATATTGACAAAAAAAGGGGTGCGTTTGCCCAAAAAATAAATCTAAATTTTCCACCGCTTATCCATAAACTTATCAAAACCTTTTTTTTTTTTTTTTGCATATTTTTTTATTATTGAATCTTCGCTTAAGCGAACTAACAATAAGTACTCAAATCTTAAGACTAATATTAGTCCAGCCAGTGCCAGACTAAAATTTAAGTTCTCATAATGGAAATAGTTATCTCCATCTAAGCGCAATAGTATCCCTCCTTTTCAGACGGAAGTGTCCACTATGTTGCAAGATACTTCGAGCTAGCGGATTTAGATGTGTTTCCAGCTTATCAAAACCTATTTAGTGTAAAATAAGTTTAAAGCCCAAAAAAAAGATAGTGTCCTGGTCAAAGGACGAATGGCAACCTTTGAGAAGCATACATAACTCATCAAAAAAAAGGGAGATCGGGAACCAAACAAATTGAAGAGAAGGGAACTTTATAAGAAGGTTTTTATGTCTGCCTGAACCCAATAAATAACATCATTTGTGCAATGAAAAATAGAAACGACAACCCAAGTTATACGAGATCGTATGTATGTAAGTCCTAGTCAACCAACCGAATCAAGACTAAAGCTTAATAGGTATGTATTTTTAAGTTTATGCTCTCTATTTGGTGTTTCCAATGAAAATTTTACAGAACAAAACTTTTTCATTTAAATCAAAAAAATGTTTATATTTTACTCGACTAATAGGTATTTGCTACTTTAAAGCAGAGCGCATTTACGCTTTACTGTAAACCAGGGAAATTATTCCAAATTGACTTAATTGGGCTTTCAAAAACGAGCAGGTTTTTTGGGCTCTTAAATTAAAGGTATGCTATCAGAAAGTTAGGAGAAGAATCTAGCTAACAATGTCTAGAACTTTAAACGAATAAATACTGTAAAAAATTATCTAAATAAAAGCTTAAATTTAAAAAAAAAAATACTTAAATTATTTTAGTACATGAAGCATTTTGAAAGAAAATTTAAGCTTTCCATATAAATTACAAACTCCCATCCCTGTATAGTTTAAAATAAAAATCTATTGCTGGCATATTTGTATCTACATATCATACCAAAATGATAATAGCACCGCTCATTCACATTATTTTTTTCCATATTCCACTGACAACATTTTATAATAAAACTGTACATGTGCATATGTATGCATGTGTGTGTAGGTATGAACTTTTTTCTGAGATACACAAACACACACACGAACATTGTGTTGTTAGCTTTAATTCTTCTGCTTTAGCAATATTTTTTCTTAATCATCATCTGTTGTTACGTTGTAGTTTTTTTTTGCTATTTCACTTTATGAATATGCCTGCCTGCCTGCTGTTAATAGTTTATGTTGTTCATTTGTGTGTTGGTTTATTAAAGACCTTTCCTTCTCTTTGATAAGGTTTACATGAAGAAAGTTAATACTGTTTTACACTGTAACAGCGATCACAATCATCAGATACTATATATTTTCTTCCAATACTCTGTTAATTAAATTACTTGTGAAAAAAAGTATTTTACTTTAAACTTTAAAAAAATATTACACCTTTAGCAAACACACTAGTTTATACACTTCTACTTCATGCAAGAGCTCAGAATTAACTAAAAATCGAAGTTGTTTTTGTTGCTTATGCTTAAAATATTTAACAAAAACAAATTATTATAACAAATACAATTACTGTGTATAATCAGCCTCGTGTAAAGCTCGTCACACTTGCTTTGTGGCACTTCGTAAATAACATCACTCGCAGTTTAAATGAAATATCAATAATATGGTCTCTTTGAATACAATTAAGTTTCTGAAACAGATTCTCTTGAGAAATCTCACTGATAATTTTCTTCTTTTCGATTGTTTTTTATTTGTGGTAAAAATATGAATAAGTGTGTGAATAGCAATGACATCAATGCTGAGAATACACACGACCTGGCTAAATACATACAAATGCTGATAATTATTTAGAATTTTTTTAATTTTCGTCTTTTTACGTCTTTGCTTTCGTTTTTCTACTTGTTGATTTTTGGTTGTCATAAATGTGAATTCATTGTTGATAGAATAGTTTTGCTTTTATCATTGACTCTCTCGCGTAAACACTCACACAGTTGTAAGTTTTCTAGTGAGAGGCAGAGACATGTCTTGCAAGAACACACACAAGGCATATCGATACAAGGTAGCCGCAATAAAAAAATTAAGAGAGTCGTTCTCTTACTCTTAATTTTTTTTACATGGAGTTTGACACTAAACTCGAAAAATTTTTCGATTTTGGTGTCAAACTTCATATAAAAAAAATAAAGAGTAAGAGAACGACTCTCTTAATTTTTTTAATGCGACCACCTTATATGAATATGCCTTGAACACACACATACTTATTGTCATGATTAAAAAGCTTATATAAGTGATTCCCAAACAAAAATCATGAATGAGGTAACACAAACATCTTTGTTATTAAAAAGAACAACTAATTGTCGATAATAAGGGCTGAAGCAAGACAAAAATTAGTGATGATTTCAAAAATGAATACATAAATCACAAAAAAAGGTTAAGTGTTGTAACAAATTGTGTTCCCACTAAAAGGGTGTCAAAATACTTTTATGTAAATATTTTAACTTTGCAATCTTTCATATAATAGCGTTTTTTGAGGATTTGATAGTTAAGAATGGATATTTTTAAATAAGTTAATCTGGTATTAGTTAAGTGAAACGAGTTTTAAAAACCAGCTATGGTTTTATCATTTTTTCAATTCGTTACTACTGCAGTTGAGTGGAAATTTTTTCTATTTAACTTACAAAAATTATGTTACTTTGCAAATGTCACATATACAATAGCACAATTTTAACGTTCGCGAGCGAGTACAAGCCGCCTCTTTCTTCACAGAATTCTACGTATGTATATAAGTATATTAGAAACAAATGATCAGCAAAATATGTATGTGTTTTACACTAGATAAATTGTTGCTAAAATTCCTAGGAATAGTACTCTAAAACAACGCTTCTCAAATAGGATTTTATTTGGCTACAATGGCGGCAGGATGTTTATTCAGGCTTGGTAAACTCTAAGTTACATAACGTCAAATCTAGATTTCTAGACGAAAAAAAACGTGCTCTTAGGGTTATCATGGCAACAAAAAATGTTAGCGTCTGCTTAACGCCATATCATTGTGCCGTCACCGGAAACGAACTTGCCAATAAGTTCGAGAGAAAGGAATCAGCCTAGGGTATTGAGTTGGGATGTAAGACGGCTAAGCTATTGGGTTATTTTTACTTTTTAATAAATTTATATACCTTGGATAAGGTAGGTCACGTCAGAGAGACTGGCTGTTAGATATATGATCTGTAAGTAGGATAGGAATACTCCAAAACGACGTAGGTTGTGGGAAGATGAGGAAGGAGGGGGGAATTATAGACTGTGGAATCGCTTTTTTGCCGCTGCCAAAACTGGAGATAAGCGCTTATACGTTGGGCTTGGTAAACCTTCTAGTTGTAGGCTTGGAGACATCATGGGATTCGTAAATGGTATGTATGGGGTAATTAAGTTACAAGCAATTTTCAGAAGGGTTTGGCGATATGCGCATAATTTCTCAGTCACTCTCCCTGCTTTTTTATGTCTACATTTCTGTGTTTTACTTTTGTTTCTCTCCGTTTTTTGATGGTATCTGCAAGAGACCTCTGAGTGGAAGTGGCACAAATCTCTTCTCACTAACTTTTTAACCATTCCCATCTTTTGATTGTTGGTACTAGAGCAGTGTTTATATACCACAGAGACCATCAGAACATTCGGGGATATCCGTAATGCTAAAAAAATTCTGCTAAATAAGTTTTTTTTGTGGTCTTGCCTCTAGCTAATCTGAAGTCATATTTGGTGCTCATCAGTGCAAGTTTTTGTGCGTTGCATCTGTTAAGGCATAAGGAAGCTTTCATCACAAATGAAATAATATTTTGTTATACTGTTTGAAAAACTAATTTTCGCTGAAAATGCCCATAAAAAAACTTGTCTTTAACTTAAGCTTACATCAAAGAAATAATTGTGCGGAATTTCTTGACAATCGGTGTTCACTTACATATTATATACCTAATTAGAGTAAAAAAATTTGAGATTCACTGCCCTATAAAGATAATCAATGCTTTGATTTTCAATTAAAGTTGTAATAAGTTCAATTTGTTAAAAAGAGAGCAGAGCGTTAAACTAAATTTAAAAAAAGTAAAATTAAAACTTACTTAAAACAAAAAAAAAAACAAGATCATAATAAATATTTCATAGATATTTTGTGATTGTCGTTAAATAATAAATCAAGTAAAATTAAACGCGTTATAAAAGTAAATATAAAAATTAGAAGGCAACAATAAGAAGAACGAATAGGCACAAAATATAACGAAAAATTAAAATCAGGTACAATTGATTGATTCCAAATTTTTCTCGATCGTTTGAGTAAATTCTAGCACCATTCGGGATAGTAAAAAAGGCGTGCACACCTATATATGTAAGTATCTGTTAGAAATCATTCCTACCTAAATTGTCTATACATATTCCTGATTTTAGTGTTTTCCTATTTATCATAAAATTTTTAAAAGCTAAAGTCTAAAACGTATTCCCATATTACTTTTGGAAGTTGCAGCAATTCGTCACAATTACCAACTGTACTTTTTTATATATATTTATCATCAACACATTAAGCACAAACAAAAGGCATTTTTTAAATTTTGTTTTTGCGGTTACATAAATATGTTAATTATAATTTTTTGTTTAATTTATTGGCTTTGCTTTTGAAATTAGGTACAAATAAATAAGTATCTTAAAGATGAATTATTCACTTTGTGCTTCGTGTTTTTTTTCTTCTAACAAGTCATTAAAAAAAAAAAAAGAGTTAAAAAGTTTCTTAAAATCTATTCTTCTCTTATATTATAGTTACAATCATTATTTTTTTTTTCTCTTAATTATAATTAGTGTGATAAGAGCTTTTAACATATGGTTCTATGTGTGTGTATGCATGTGTTAGCTAATGAATTAGCTAATGAATCGTGGCATTTGTGTAATAATCACAATGTCGTTTTATTTATGTATGAAAGGTAATATCACTGGAAAGTTTCGAAGTATTTTTTTAACATATTTTCATATAAATTTATGTAAAATTACAAACTTACATACCATTGTATATACATATATACATATCGCTGGGTGGAAGTTTTCCTTCGTACCATGTATATCACAAAAATTCAAATTTTTTTGTGGTTGGGTAAATTTTTCTTTTAATTATTTTGCACAAACCCGTAAATCATGGTAAAATAATGTACCAGGTAATTGCAAAACGAATTGAGGAGAGTCACCTTCTTACTCTTTTCTTTTTTATATTTGGAGATTGGCACAAAAATAAAAGTTATTTTTTACTGGATGCTTACATCTTCATATAAAAAAAAATTAAGTTAAAAATGTCTGTCCGAATCGCGGCCATTTGATTTTATCTATTTTATATGAAGTTTGACACATCTATTGAGAAAGAATTTCTATTTTAGTGTCACAACTCCATATATAAAAATTAAAAAAGTAAGAGTGTTAAGAGATTCACTTCGTATTGCAATCACCTGGTACATCATTTCACCATGCCCAGAATTCTATCTTATCTGGTTTTCAGAGATAAATAGGAAAATGCACCTGATTTACATACATACATATGTACCTATGCGTTTTCTTACTGGTATTGTTAAAACTTTAATTGAATTAAAAAATTAATAAAAAAAATTCAGTTATGATGAGATAATTTTGAAAACACGTTATGTAAATGCTGTTAAGGATATTCTTCACATTGATGATTATCTGCTACATTTTTAGTTCTTCGATGCTATTACACAACATTTTATTTATCAGTTTGAATAGAGAACACATTTTTGCATATCGTCGCCCCTAAATAATTTTATCGTAACTCAATTTTTCTATTTGTTTAAATTGAGCTTAAGGCTTTAACAGCTAAAATTAAATAAGATGTTTGGAAATTTAATAAAATTTTAACATTTTGTTTAGCGTACTAATTGTTATACATATGTATACATGTATTAAAAGAATGACAGTTCCTAGTAACGGAAACATTTATTTGCTTAATTCACAACCTGTTGCAGTTTATAGGTTGTAGAAACTACAACAGTTTATGGTGAATTATGTCAAGCTTTTAAAAAAGCAGAACAAATTTAAGTCATATTAATCAATATGACAATAGTTTTTTGGATTTTTTCCTGTGTAGAAACCACAAGTAGAACTATAGGAGTTTCTTTATAAAAAAAATGGCAATTAAACAACCTAAACTAATATAAACATCCTTATGGCAACCCTGCGAGAAACAGTCGTTCGGAAATAACAGTAAATTTCAACAAAAACAAAAAATAGTTTCCATTAGTAAACAATAATGCCAACTTATTTTCAATTCTGCAGTATGCAGCGATTAATAAAAATGTAATTGATACTATATTTTTATGTGTATTAATAATTTTCATCGTTCAGTTTTGCATTGTAGTGAGAAAACTAATGGACTTTAATTTTTATATTATACATAAAAATTTAGCTTTTAAAAATCAAACAAAAAAAATTTAGACAAAAGCTTAAAAAAGGAAAGTAGGTATAAACCAGGGTACACTTATACAGGTTATTTCAGGAACCCAGCTGATTACAAATATTTGAGAAAATGAATGTCAGATTTATTTATTTTGTATAAAATGAAAGAGTTTATAACACTTTTTTAAATATCTGTGGACTTTTGACCAAACCACTTATTTGAAAAAAGTGAATTTTACAGAAGAGCAAAAAAACTACTTTAACATCGCAAGAAACTTTCGTGATTATTATCTAAAAAGTTTTAAAACCTAAAATTGTAAGTAAGTCAGTTGAATTATTTTCAAATATTGAATTTTCGCACGTACTTGCGATTAAAAAGAGTGCAAATTTATTTTTCGTAGTTAAGTCTTATGAATATTATTTAGTTTTATTGATTGTACTATTTTATTACAATTACATATGATTTAGTTAAGTAAAACTAATGACTTCTTCTTCTTGTTTCTTATTTTAAATATGTAATAGAAAGCTTATACTAGTTTACATATTTACACAAATTTATGCTAATACAAAAGCTAAATAATTTATTTTGTCGCTGAAAAATTGTCAGTTTGCCTCGGGTTCCTCTTTCACATTTTGGGAAGGTGCCACAACATTTGCTATTCCTAAGCGACCTCGGCTTATGTGTGCTGATGCTCTTGTGATAGCCCCTGCTTTCGTGGCAGGAAGAGGATTGTCAGAAGGAGTAGCAGGTGAGGAGAGAACAGTGGATGAAATACTGGCAGAACGTGCTGATGTAAAGGCATTCAGAGTGGGCGTGGTGTCATGTAGTAAATTGTTTAGTCTGCGTAGCATGTTAAGATCATTGGTATTAACTCCCTGTAAGGCAGATGCCGAAGATATTGAGACAGCGTTATTTGCTTGTGACAATTGATTATTGGTGGTTGATGACGCTTGTGAGGAATTATCGAATATTTCGCCAAGTACTTCATAGATTCTTCGTTTAAATATTATCTTTTGGCGAAAATCCATTGCCTTCATTTCAGGCAGTAAGCCTTGCAGAAAAATGCCATCGTAATCATGTTGAGGTAATACATCTATGGACTAAAAGAAAAATTGTATTTTTATGTTAAATTTTTACAGAATCCTTTTATTTTACCTTGGGTTCCGTGAAGTTATCCGAGGCATAACAATTATCCTTAACTCTTAATCTTTTCTTTGGTGGAGCACAGGCATAATTAATGGAATCTCTTCTAATGTTTTGCAACGGCATTTCCACATCTTCTTCGATTTGTACAACAGGTGGATGATATTCAGGTTCCTCAGTTTGCACTTCCTCCGCGGATATATTTGGTAATTCTTGCTGTAATTGTGGTTGTTGCTGGTGTTGTGGCGACTGCTGGTGTTTCTGCTGTTGCGCCACATCTAATTGCTGCACTATATCATGCTCCGTTTCTTGGGTATTCTTTGAAGTTGCTTCACTAGCCACACTACTACTTCGTTCTTCTTGATTATATTGTGACTTATCGTCCGTTTCTTCATTCATTACGGCATTGCAGCTATCAATGGACTCATCACACAAAGACGCTTTGGAAAGTTCTCCTTTTTCATTGTGTTGTGAAGTGTAGAAGGAACTAGCGCCATTGCAAGAGGAGGAAGCTGATCTTCGGGATACCGGTATGCCTGGTGTGATGTGTAAAGCTAAAAATTGTAGCTCTTCGTGTAGATAATATGGTTTAGTGCGATTAGCACTGGCAGGAATTTTATTTACGTTAATGGATCGCGCATAGGATGTGCGTATGTTGCGCCAACGTTCTTTACAAGATGATACTAAAATATTTTAAAGATGTTACAAATATATTAAAACCTATGGTTTTGTATGATTTACTTTAAAACCTAGAACCGTTATGGAAGTACATACATACATACACACATACTGAACAATAAATCACAAATTCTCATTAAAGGCCCTGAAATGTCGTTAGTTTAAAATTTTTCTCAAAGTCTAGATCGTTTACACTGCATGTTATTGACAACAGAATTTGGCACTGTAATAGATTACGGGCCAACCTAAACGCACTATTACTTGGACTTAAGGCTGCATTCGAGATAAAATAAAGTTTTTCTTATAAGTAGGTATCTTGTGTTTTTTAAATATTTAATCTAGGAAAGCGTTTATGAAAAAGAGAATGGTGTTGATAAATTTGTACTAATGTGCTGTTTTAAAAAGCGGTCCGAGTATAATTATAAACGTTTTGTGTGTATTTTGGAATTGCAACCAAAAATATAATTCAAATTAAACCTTCATCAAATCACTCAATCAGCTTGTATAAAAAACCCAGTATAAAAAAATACAGTGTTTTTATAATTTGAATTTTGACATTTGTCTAGTCATGATATGAGGTAATATTAAGAGCCCAGCTGATTAAAATCGATTTGATATTTTCACGTTATAAAAATTTAATTTTATACCTATGAAATTTTTAATTTTTCTGACATTCTTCCGTTCAAACACAAAAAGGAAATGCAAAGGACGAATTTTTTAAATTCGCGTTGGGTTAATCTTTTTTCGTGCATAAATCGAGGCTGAGTTGTCAAAGTTGTTTACTTTTACATATCTTTTTTCACCAAATTTTGTTGTCATAGAATCACCACCACCTGATACAAATAACTGCACCATGCTTTTACATATCTTTTTTGACACCTGAGCCAACAAAAACGAAAATTTTATTCAACACAATTTCGTTGTAGAATCACCACCACCTGATGCATAAATTCACCTTGTGATTAGTGAACCCTAACTACCCAACTACAGGAGCAATCAGCAAGGCAATTTTATTGCCGTGGCAGCTGTTAAATTCTATTGCCAACACTTGATATTTATTGAGCAATAAGTATCATAATACATTGGTAAAGCCCTTATGACACTTGCTTTTTTTTGCATTTTATAATCTTTGAAGAACAGTACCTACTTATAATATAGGAAAATTACACTAAGTGTGAAGAGTTAAGCTATTTAAAGAAAAATACCAAAACGTCAAAAGCTCCCCAAACGCAATTGATAAAAAAGCAGAAGCTGTCAAAAAAAATGTAAAAATTTTTAACTTAAACTTGACGTTTTAAGATTAAAACTCTAAACATGTTGTCAATTTGATCAGTTTATAGTTAAAAAAGCGATTTTTCGCGCGTTTATTACATTTTATTTCAGATTTTCCGCTCTGCAACAAAATATCAAGTGGGCAACATTGTTTCGTTTGTTTACTTTTTATCATAAAACATATATATTTTGTTCTATCTAACATTTGCTATTTCTTTCTTTCAATCCAAAAGCAATCAATTAAGAAAAAAGCAAGTGTCATAAGGGCTTAAGCAATACTCTTTTAACACATGCTGTCAAATTCATACATAGGTATGTACATGTGTTTGTACAAAAAGAAAAAAAATAGCAACAACAAAAAAAATTAAAGAAATTAACAAAAAAAAAACTAAAAATATTACAAAAATTAATAAAATACAATTAATATTAGTGGTTTTGGTGATATTTAAATACATTTTCATGCGAAATTGGTTTATTAAAATGAAAATGTAAGTGCAACATTTGTCCGCAAATTTTTTAATTTTATGTTTAAAGACATTTACGTTTTCCAATCCTCTTAATCATTAGAAATTTGACGCAGCAATTCCGCCAGCTTTATTGCTTGTATTAAAACATATCAAATTGCGTGTCTGGTCGGGGCGTAATGTAAATCGAATAAACAGATATTCTCTAAACAAACGATTTTCGCACTAATGGTCTAGTGGCAACACTTTTATTTTTGCTACCAAAAGCAAACAATAATACAAATCTCCGTTATGAAGGGTAGTTGTACAAGTATGTGTGTAGTTGTTATTGCTGTTATTTGAGTAAATATTACACAAACAAAACATGAAGTATTTACTAGAGGTCTGCTTGACTACACCCAAATGCCGTTTAAATACATTCGTTTGTTTTTCAACAACATAGTGTTTTTCATTCAATGTTAAACAAACTAAATGAATGAACCCACAAGCAAAAGCAAATAAAAAACAACTTCAACCGAAAACAAAATATTACCCATACATTCATATAAATAAATACTGAATAGAATGTGTGAATATTGCTGTATGATTGGTGTAAAAAATTACTATTGAGCGCATTCATTTGTGTTTGCAAATTTGTCGTTATTGTTGTTGTTAAACATTCATTAAGTCGAAAAAACACCTGAATGTTTTTATAGAAACTCTAACTGTAATGAGACTTTGCTATGTTTTTGTATTTTCAAGTGTGTTTTATACACATTCAAAACGAAAACTGTAAAATGAATGTGTTCTTCTTGTATCATTGAGTGTAACACACAATACATTCTTTCTTGTGTTGTTACTGGCTTAACTTTATTTATCTCCCATAGAATGAAAAATGTTTGAATGAATATTGTTTTTGTTGTGTATAGGCAATTAAATGAATATAGTCATGCAGATGTCTAGTATTTACCGATGCAAACACGTACAGTATACAAGAAAAAGAAGAGAAGCTTCTCTGCCGCACCATTTTTAAAATGAAATGTTGCCCCCTTGTTGTTAATAATAAGCAACGAATGTACGTAACAACAAAACAAAAAGATTTTCTCAATGTTTAGATTAAGCTTTTTCATTTTTATATGTATAGGTACTTACTTGAATCATTCATTTCTTTAGAGATTTTTATCCAAGCCTGATCAACAACATCTTTTTTCAAATAATGAGGATGTGAACGATCGTACATACAAGGGTATTGTTCCACTAGACGACATATTTTTGCATTAATATTATAGTGATCAGGTTTTGTTGTATCGGACATAATGATGAAGTTGTTGTAGCAAACCAAACCAACAATTTTTTTTATTAAAAAAAAATCAATATTTAAGTATTTTGGTCAATTTGTTTTATGTAATGTATTTATATGTGTAGATTATTGCTTATTTATTGTCTTTGTAGTAATTTCTTTTTTTTTCAATTTTTTTTTTTGCCGCGTTTAAAATATATTGCAAACACTTTCGTTGAACAGCAAACAACAGACTGAGGAGCTCACACTCTTTGCTCTCTTTCGATAGTGCGGCTTCAACAAACAAACAACATCATCATCGGCATCACACCATCATCATCATAGTCGTCGTCAATACACAACAATTGTTTTGGCAGGCAAGCAGACAGAAACAGAGTAGGCAGCAGAACAACAAAACTGCTGCTGCTATTTTATTGTCATATGTTGTGCTGATGATGTTTTCGTTCTATATTGTCTTTCCTTTTTTTTTGGGTAAATACCGCAGAAATACAATAACAAAATCAACTGGCAGACACACTACATACATATACAAGCAAAATACGATACAATGTCGTCATCAGCAATTACAAAAAAAAAACAACAAAAAAGAAAAAACACCAGGCAAAATTTAATAAAGAGTGGTTGTTGTTAGGTTGCTTGGTACGTTGTTGGGTTCATATTGTTATTATTGTAATATTTGTTGTCATCGTCGTTGCTGTGTTTTTGTTATTGTAGTGAATAGGTACAGTGTATTTTTTATTGCGATTGGTGATGTAGTTTTTTGTTGTGTTTGTGCCGATACTAACCTTCCGCCGCACAGTGGGACGGTTCACGGCTTACATTTTTTTAAAGCGTATGGGTACCTACATGCGACAAAACAAATCCCTATTAAATTATATATTTAATTTAATAAATATTTATGTATTATTAGGTATGTACATATATACACATACATATGTATTATGTATATATAAAAGAGAGGCTAAAACTATATTATATCTACATATATATACCTATAACCTGATAAATTATTTAATCATGCCTATATTCTGTGCTTACGTACAGAGGCACATAGGATTTATTCAATCTAAGAATATACATATGTACTTTGACACATAGATACCTTTTTCATGTTAATAAAAAATTTTTACCTGGCCCACTATGAATTCATACATACATGCGTACATTTTTATATGTATAGATGTAGATTCAGTTGTGATCAAAATAGTAGGGGTGGCAAATAAAAAAAAAAATTTTACAAATTTGTTCTCTTATCACTATCATTTTTTTAAAATTATATTTAAAAATATCGAAAAAACGTACATATTTTACTTTGCATAATTAAAAAACAATTGAAGTAGGAGCGTGATAATTACTTCTTTTTGATGTGTACGTTTAATCCCAAAGTAAAAATAATTCGTGGAATTTCTAAACATGACATTAAGCTACAGAAGGTAATGGAAGAGATTGTATTGCTAGGGTCTTGACTTTTTCATTCGTGAGCACACACTTCAAAATATCGCAGCCATCAAAAGATAGTAATGTATAGTTTATAGCAAGGGTACATGTTTCTTAACAGTACAGATAAAAAATAAAAAAAAAATGTTTTCCTTGTTTAAAAATTTTACATCTTTTATGCAGGCTGCTGCAAATAGTAGGCCGTGATTTTTACATATATGTACATATTTTCTATCTACCAAGGTCGCTCTTATTACATTACGTTAGCTAAAACTTATGACCTTATTAGGTTCCTTTCTTAATTTTAATTCCTTGGGGAGCCAACGTATCCCTTGGAAACATTTTAAAATGGTTCCTTATCTAGGTAGCGGACTTCTATCACTTAATGTCTACATGCATTTCCAATGAAACGCAAATATACACACTTAAACCAACAACAAACCAAATATATAAATAAAACTGGCTAAAAGAACCTTACTAAGATATACATAAGAACGTCTTATAATATTAAATTAGCAACTAGCACAGTTTAATAATGCTGGGTACATACTACTAGGCATGTTTATTTCTGCTAACTTGTGGTGTCACATCTTAACTGTTTGCATGGTGCAACAAAATGACAATAAGCTCTCATTTTTTTTTTTTTTGTTGTGTCCACATTGCATTTCAAAAACCATCAATATCCAATGCATACAATTTTGTAAAATGCTATGCCAAGCTCCCAACCATAACAAAAATTACAACCATTGCTATCAGCATTTTACAGCACGTTTGTGTAGTGTTTATGGCGCAATTTTTGAGGCTTATGATGTAATTTTTAAACAACAAAAGTTTTTGTTAATAAATTTGAGTTATTAAAGAACTACAAAGAATTTAACAAAAAATCAAAAATTGTCAATTATAAAAAATTAAAAAAAAAGTCGAGAGAGTCCAGCATATTTTTTTGGGGTTCAGACACATAGGTATATTCTTTTGCGAGGTTTTTGTTGTCTTCAAATATGACATTGTGACACTGCAAATCCATAGACGATTAGGAAGCAAGGAAGAACTCCACATATGTACATATGTAAGTAGGTATACCGTTGTTGCTATATTTCGCATTAAGGAACAATATGTGTGGCAGTTGACTTTGCAGTATTATACCTACATACATCAACTTTTTCCTTACAGCAAAGCTGAGGATTTTGATATTGTATTTCGCTCCCAAGAGAGAGGGTTAAAAGTTAAAAAGTTATTTCAAAGCATAAGAAAGCCTTTAAGTCTGTTACCTAGGTATCAACAAAGACTATGTAGGTATAACTCATTATATTCTATTGTTTTGAACACAGCTGTAAGAAATCACGCACACCTACACTTTTAAAATAGTTATAACACCAACAAAAACCCATCAGCAGCAGGCAGCCAACATTTTGTAGACTGATGCTCAAGTACTTAAAAACAAAAATAAGCTAAAGACAGGCGGACAGGCACTTGGGCAGACAACAGCAACAGACTTAAAACAAAACGAATAATAACGATGAAGGTAATGATGACAATGGCGACACCAACGAAAATATTTCAAACAAACAACAGCAGCAGCTGTACATACGAAAAAACAAATATACTGAACCAGCGGTAAAACTCATCAGGCCTTTTCTTTTCAGCCCTTCCGAAAGGCCTATTCACACCTTTTAGATATCATATCTCACTTTAGATGGCCTACCACTAGAAGCAATCCGTAAGGCTTCCAATCTTCCTTCTAAAATGTTTAATAGACATTTAAATCTTAAGGCAGTGTCAGATAAAACTTCGTTGCTTTGCGTGACATTTCTAACTTTGAGAGAAAAGCGCGAATGAATAGGTGTACGTCACAATGAAAGCTCTGACAACACACATGCATTGCTTGTGTATCAAAAAAAATATAAGAAAATTATACAAGTTAATTGTCAAAGATGAGAGCTGCTTAACTTTACGCTTCGCGCTGCGTTGAAAGTACTTTATGTGGCATGTTTCATATAAGTATGGACATTCCATCTTATATGTCAAAGCGAATTTCTAACGCAACGCGAAGCAAAAGTACAACTTAAATATGTTAAATCGGAAGATCTTTATAAATGCTAGGTTGATATTTAATTATTTCTTTAGGTAATGTACCTAGTTAGTGAAAAAGCTGCCATAAATACAATCTGATGAATTATGTTTTGTTGGGCCCCGCTTTGAAGTTTTTCCCAGAAGGCTCGCTAAGGAGATACCTATAACGTTTAAGACCTTGATTATACATATGCAGATAACAATGCATGTAAAAAACATGTATGTATGTAGGTAGTATATCAATATGGATGGGTAGTCGGACGCCTGCGTGTGCTAAAATAAGCTAAATAAGGCCTTCAAGAAGGGCCCCTTACACATTCTGTTTACCACTGAGGAAGATTGAAATCACCACCATTGCCAACAACTATATACAGCCCCACATACAGGCATATGCACAAACACCATCATTATCAACATCATTATTGTATTCACACTCTCAGCACAAAAAAGCAACAAAAATTGAGAGCAAGCAACAATGTATGCGGCAATTGTAACAACAACAACTATACTGACTACATTTGGTAGAAAATAAACAAAGAAATATTTTTTCTAACGGAAATAGCAGGCAAACAACAGCTAACAATATTGAACAGAAAAATGATTAGTAAGTTTTTTAATTTTCGGGGAAAATCTGATTTGTATGAACAATACAAAACAAATAAATAGCAACTGCTATTAACAACAACAATACGAAAGGTAAAAAGAATAATTCTTAAAAAACCACCACCTTTGTTCTAACATTTCTTTATTCCACCATATTATTTACTATGTGTATTTGTTGTTGTTTTTACTGTAGCAACTAATTTTGTCGCAACTACCTGCTGCTGTTGTTTGGCCAGTGTTGTTACTAAAATGTGTGTATGCGTTGTTGCTGTTTTTCGTTTGGAATACCGGCAGCTGTTATTACACAATTGGATACATCCATACTTACATATTTTGTTGTAATTTGCAGGGTTTTTGTATGTGCTTTGTGACTACCTATAATTACAAATTACATACTTGTAAATATATATGTATATATATACATATGTATACATATACATACATACATGCATGCATATTTATTTGCTGTTTCCATGAAAAATATGTATGTATGTATGACCGATCCTCTTGAAAATTTTATATGTGTGTAAGTATATTTGAGTGCTTACTCGAACTTAAGGTGACTTACCATAACGCCATAACCATGGTGAAATAATTGTGACCAGTTGGTGTTACGGCACAGCTGATCTACTTTTTTCATGCATAAATCGAAAGATAAGAGTTGCTTAACCCTACGCTTCTCACGCAACGCAAAAGTTTTGTCTGACATGGCCTTAATTGTAATCAAAATCCATGGTGAAATAAATTATCAGGTGAACGCATCGCAGAAAGAATTTTTGACTCTTACTTTTTTCTTTTTATATATGGAGTTTGACAACACGGTGGTGGGATAATTTGAACCTTATTGTCAAATTCCATATATCAAAAAGTAAGAGGCAAAAATTTTTTCTGCGATGCGTTCATCTGATAATTTCACCATAATCAAAATCCATGTACAAGGCGTATCTATACCTTAGGTGATTGCACGAAAATATTAGGAGTCATTTTCTCACTCCTTCTTTTATATGGAGTTTGACACTAAAATAGAAATTCCTTTTTAGAAGATGTATGTATCAAACTTCATATAAAATAAAAAGAGTCAGAAGTTTGCCCGAAATGCGACCACCTTGTATAGATACGCCTTGTCCATGCATAATAAAAATAGTGGTAAACTCAAGGCGAATTCAAAAAATTCGCTCTCTGCATTTCCTTTTTGTGTTTTAACGGTAGAATGTCAAAAGAATTAAAAATTCCATATAAAATTAATTTTAATTTCGTATAAATGCCAAACTGATTTTAATCAGCTGGGTTCTAAATATTACCTGGTTGAATGTGCCTTGGTTGTTGCCTTCATTTAAATTTAAAATTTTAACCGCTTTATTGGCTTACATAAAACAGTTTGAAAAGCACTGTATCAAAAATGGTATATAAATCAGAGATGGGCACGCGAGAGAATTACCTATAAAACATTTTTTTTACTAAAAATTGAAATTAACTTAAATTTAAAATTTTTTAAATCTTAAATTTTTATATTAAAAGTTAATTTTTCGTTAATAAAAAATAATTCAGTTTGGAACAAACAATAAGGAATTGTGTATTTGCTTTAGTTTTTTGACATATACATATGTGCATACATTAGATTTTCCTACTGAATAAAAAGGCCTAAACCAGGTTACACTAACTTAAGTAATATTAAGAGCCTAGCTGATTTTGCATATTTCAGAAAGAGAACGTCAGACTAAATAATTTTGTACAAATTTTAAAATTTTTTTGACATTCAATTTATTAAACGCAAAAAGGAAATGCAGAGGGCAAATTTCTATAATTTACCATGATACTATCTATGTTACTGTAACCTGTCCTATAAATAAACTTGTTTCCAATAAAACATTAAAGGCCTTATTTATAAAAGTGATTTTATTTTAGGTTAGACCAAAGTAAGAGCAGAAAACGTTTGAGCCGCATTTATCATATACAGCATAAATACATATTCATGTTTTTGAAGTGCAGCAAAATGGTGTATTTTTTTGTCTATTATTTTAAAACATTTTTTTGTGTCGTCAAAATAAAATAACACAGAGATATAGCGTTTAATATATTGGTGTTATTTTATTTTTGCCTTCTTTTTTACGTTATTCGACATAATTCATATTTAGTCTTCTTTAGTAAATCTGCTCTGCAGCAAACCAGTTTTCATTCGCAGTTAGAAATTGTAATTATTAGAAACTTTGTTGAACTCACCTTAAAATAAAAAATGTTTTGACACTTTTACAATTCATTAACCACAGCTATGCGTTTAATAGTGAGTGCTGTGCAAAGTATGATTATTATTATATAAGCAACTAAAGCCATAAAATTTCAAACAAAAACACTTACCCAAAGTCAGTTCGTTTAAGATATTTAATAAAATTCTAGAGGTATTCGCTTAAACCAATCAATTCAGGAAATTAAAAACTAATTTTTATAATTTTTTTTAAACTGGCAAAAGCCATAACTTTTTTAAGATATTCCCTGATTTAGGTGAATGCTTCATTTGATATTTAACACACGTCAATTTATTTCAAGTATTTACAAATATTTAAAGAAAATAAATTATACCTGTTATATATAAGTAACATACACAAATTAATAAGAATAAAAAAAATCAAAATGAAGATATTTTATAATTTAGTCATCAACAGGTTCCAATTTAACTTCTGGCGACTTTACAAACAAAGGATCCAAACTATCAGCTGCAACAGTTCCAGCAGTCTCGAGTATAGGCACGTGAGGCTGCTTTGGCAAATTAGATGCTTGTTTTGTTTTCAGCGATACATTGGCAGCTTTCGAATTATCGTGGCCTTTAGAAAAGTCATTTTTTACCGCCGATTCTAGCTCTTTTTTAGCTGGGACCCTGGACATAATAGTTTGAGAAAAGGAGTTGTGGGTTTGTTTAATAACATTGCTGTTAAGACTTATGGGCTGGGAAATTTGAAGTTGGGATAGTGATGAAGGCGTTGGAGTGGGTTTGTTTGGGATTGTGATGCCGATTCGTTGGCTGGTTGTTTTATTTGCTGGCGTAGGTCCACAAAATGAAAATCGTCTTTGCATTACTTGTGGCGATGTGGCTTGTAAGTGTGTTGGAATCAGCTTTTTAGCGTTTAAACCAGACGTTGGTGGCAACATAGAACTTTTAGAGACCGCTGCATTAGGTGCCTTATTTAAACTAGCCGGTGATAGTGCTCTTTCCGTAGGTACCATTTTAAAGAAGCCAGTAGTTGGACTTAAAATACGACTTGCTTGTTGGTTATTTTTCGATGAGGTTTGCGGCTCAGTTGGTGTGTTAACAGGTGCATTATTAATATTAGAGTTATTTGCCGATGTATGACTATCATTGGGATAAGCATTAGTCTTATTAAAAGGTCGTATTGTAAAATTTTGTAATTGGTTTAAGTTTTTGTTTGCTGTGGTAGGCACTTCGTTAGGGTTCTTTCCTGGAGTAACATAAAATGTGCCTACACTACTGCTACTTTTATTAATATCTGTTGAATTAATGTTTGAGTTTCCGTTTTTAGGGCCTGATTTTGGGTAAATACGATATATACGTTTCTTATCGCCCTGACGAGCCACTATGGTGCTGCCGTTTGATCCTGAAATTTTTACTACTTTCTGTAGCACCTGATTTGGTAAGCCTGGAATATTCTCGACAGGTTTTGTAGTCATTTTAGTATTTTCAGCAACTTTCATCTTGATTTCATTCCAGGAATGTGGCAACGTTATATCATTATCATCATCCATGGATAACTGCAAGTCGTCATCAACTAAAATGGGACTCAAGGAGATTGGTGATGCTTGCTGTTTGTTGTGATTATCAAAACTTGAAGTAGATGGTAAATGTTTGTTTTGAGTAGCAGCTGGAATTGTTTTTACCGTTTCTTTGGCATTTATTATTTCTGGGGTGTTTTTTGCGGCTTGGACTAAAGCCACTAATTCACGCATTAAACGCAGCTCTCCTGTGGTAGTGTTTACTAGGCGTGGTGATGCCTTAGGTGGTAATTGTATAGCTTGATTTGCGCCAGGAAAATCGGTTGAATCATCAAAAACTTCAAAAAAAGATTGAAAGACTTTGTGCTTAAAATTCATTTTTTGCCTGCTGTTCATTGCCTTTAATTCATTTTTAATGGTGTGCAAAAACACCTCATCATAATCTTGGTTATTTATTACTTCTTCGTATTGGGTCGAACAGTCCCTTGTTCCAAGGTTAGTACAAGTAAAACGGTCTATCATTCCAGCACGTTGATTATAACAACTGGTTATCGGTGTACTATACTCATTCGATTTTTGAGACAAAAGACCGCCTCTATTATTGGTTACACCTTTGCTTTCTATTGAATTTGTTTTCCTATTTATTTTAATTTTGTCCAGTCTAACAAAAACTTGTTTGTTTGACACAGGCGACTCATTTTGTTTCTTGGGTGCCTCTATTAAACTTTTAACACTTTCAGTTGTAATTTTATGAAGACGTTTTTCTTCCGGTTCTTCTTCATTACCCAACTCTAAGCACTGCTTAGAGGTTCGCTTATGACTGGAACGCGGTCGACTATTGTTTCCATCCTCATCGTCTCCAATTCCATCAATTATAAATACTTCTCCACTTGGAGTCGAATTTTTTGCAGGGTATTGGCGAGGATTCTTTGATGCAATTGTTTCATCAGCACTTGTGGTAGCGTTGTCACTTTCTGCATCTTCCTCATCATCCAAATTTATTGTGTCTGCTATATCTTCATGCTCCTTTAAAGTAGATATTGATGCATCGTTCAATGCAGTATCTGAATGGGAATTTTTATTTGTCAACAAAAATTTTAGGTAGTTGTGTAAATAATATCGACTGCCTTTGCGGCCCAACGATTGGAAAAACGTGGTAAAAAGAGACCTCCAACGGGTTCTACAATACTCATCTGGTTTGTTAAGGGTTAAATAAGATAAAATATCGAATATTAAGTATATAAATATTTGAGAAACAGGGATATATTTTAGATAAAGTTTAAAAAATATTAATGTTCTGTGAGACATGTATGTATGTTTACAGAGCTGTTTGGCAATAATTCTCATGAAGCTATAAGAAAAAAAAACTGGGATTGTTTTAACCCTCATTAAACAAAATTACGCTGAAAAACTTGACAAAACACTAAGCTATCTAACTTATTTTAAAAACTTAAGATAACCTTCTTAACTTTTCCGATTTGTGTTAATTTCAAAAAATAAGCTGGATCCAAAGCCAGTTGATTTCTTATAGTATGTATGCCTTGGAGTTGTCTTCTTCATACAAAATTTACCCCTAAACTTGTTCCTAAAATTTACTAACTTTATTAAAAAATTTAAAAATATACACCGGCGGTAAAAACTTTTGCTGGAAAATTAATTTAGAATGTGCCGCTGACCAATTCTTGTTAGTTACGCTTTTATTTTAATAATAATTTTGTATCAATAGTATCGCTTTCGAAAAAAAAACAATCGATAGTACAATAAAAATGACACTATCGATAGTTTTGCAGCTCTATTGTGTCAGTGATTTCCACCAATAAGATAAAAAGAGAACGCAAAATTAAAATAGTGTTACGTAACTTTGTTTTATTTAAAAACATGGGTTTTCCTAAATATGTAAATAGTTCGGAAAGTTTTCTTTTTCACTTATAAAAATTATTTTCAACTGTTTCATTGGAAATGTGGTTGTGTAAATTGTTTGACAATTCAGTTTAGTTAGTAGAAAATAAGAAACCTGTGGCACAAACTCGCGAGAAACTTGCAAAAATTCGGCTACATCTTCAGGCTTTTGTTTGATAGCATGCAAAGGTTAATGTTTACGGTTAGTGAGAAAATGTTATTCTATTGTGCTTTGGCCCTGCTACTGGTTTGTGTTAGCCCAAAAGCCAATTGTCGCATTCGATTTGAATCGAAATTTAAAAATTCGAATTAGATATTGTATATCAAAAGCATTGATTGATATTAAAAGCAACTTGATCGATCGAGTAAAATTTCGTTTCGTATCGAATGCGACGATTTGCCCCCTTGGTTATACATATATTAAGTCGTTAATTAACTTAATCGCTTTTTTATCCTCTTCACATATGTATGTATGCAAGTAATGTATTCAGTGTTCCACTCCGCTTGTAATTGCTACAATATTTATTTGCGACTCCATAAAATAAGTATATATATTCTGGAAGTCGATTAAGCCATGTCCAGCTGTTGAAAACGGTTTAGGTCCAATAGAGCTGGCTTTGGTGTCAAAATATTCCTAGGCTTAATAAGGACTGCCTTACAGCGGACCAAGATATAAGAAAAAAATCTAAAATAATAAATTTTTTAAGACAACATCGATGCATCAACCGACATTTTGTTAAGAATTTATAGGAACTTAAGATTTTGTTGGAAACATATACCTATTTATTTTATGCGATTCCTTTTTAAATATGTAATAATTTTCTTTTTTATTTTTTATTGTACCTTACAATGTACCTTACGTTTAATAAGCTCTCACACGATGACATACTCTCAGAATGATTTTACGCTGCGGACACACGTTTAAGTTTTCGCTTCTAAGTTGATCACATACATTGTTTGCAAAATTCATTCGAAATAATGGTTGTGACGTAAGTTGCGCGCAACTTGAAAATCAATTTTTTTAAATATTGCAAACAATTTCACTCAATCAGGAATGTCTTAATTTGGCCCCAGGTTAATTTTTTTAAAGTAATAAATTAATGAAGGATTTTGTTTTCTTAAACGCAACGTGGCAACTTTATGAAATAACAAAACAAATAAAATACTGTTGTTACATTTTTGTTGTTGTTAATTTTTCGCTTTTAAAAAAATTTTTTTTGTGTACTCTATTCCAAAACACAACTCTGCAAACATTCACAAATGCTCTTTAAATACAACCATGTACATATTAGCTTAAATAGTTTAAAAGCAGCTGCGCTTACATCTAATAAACAGTGAATCTTAAACCATATATACACGAAACTCATATGGCAAGAAGCAGATACATAAAAAAAAAAACAAAAACAACAGGCACATAGTAAAAGCCTGATAGTGGTGGTAAGTACACATTTAAGCATTTCTTTGAATATTTAGTATCATAAAAAATTTAAGTATACAACTTACATGTTTCATTGCATTCTTTTGCCACCGCTCGAAAAGCAAATTTACATTCAACCGGTATTTCTTTACGCAAAGCACTTCGAACATGAAGACATTTGAACTTTTTTACGGCATTACAAAGTTTAATGTTTTTTTCAAAATTATCCAAATCAGTCATTTTTCCTAAGCACTTATTTCTTTTATTTTGGTATCTTTTCTCTATTACTTATATAAAATGTTTGTGTGTGTGTTGTATAATTATATTTAGTTAAAGTAAAAACGTTCACTTAACACCGTGAAAAAGAAAACAGTATAACTTTTGTATTTCACTTCACACGAATCAGGTCGTCGAAAAATCTTTAATATTTTTCTTAAGAAAATGGGATGCCACACTTAAAAGAAATGTGATCTATTTATGTAGAAGAAGCAATCCAAACAATGCTACCAACAAAAAATATTTTGATAGACCCGGTGTGCATTGTTTAACTTGTTTTATATTTGGTTTTAGATACATATACCTTTATGTCGTCACCTGAAATCCTCACTTTCTAAAATTTTATAAGGGAGAAAAAAACTTGATACCTATAGCCTTTTGAAAATTATTTTGTACATACATACCTATATACGATTAATTTTGCACAACATTAAAGAAACCTCAGTTTGGAATTTAATCCAAACATTTTTTGTTTGGTGCAGCCGTAAACACATGTTGTTAGGCATTTTTGACTTCTATATTTTGAAAGTAGAAGCTAAAAATTTTTTAGTATATGTAATTACATATTACAATTCGCTGTACCATTGATAATAAAAAACTCAATTAAAATTTTTTTTAGTTGGTAGGTCCTTTTGCATTTCAATTTACGATATGTTATTATTAAGTTGCTACCTTCTTTGGGTAAGAGGAGTTCTTTATCTGGGGTCAAATTACGACGTTCGATTCGAATCGAAATTAAAAAATTATTATTAAAACACCTTATTATGTATAAGCATTGACAACTAGATCGACAGAGCAAAATATTTATTCGAATGTGTTGTGTGTGTCGTTGATGTGTGTATTATTTTTTGGTATTTATGGTTTAACATATTTGAAGGAGACACAACCTTATGTTTGCGTCTTTTTATTTTTATTTATGGCAACTTTGTTTACAGATAATATCAATATGGGTACATGGCAGCCATAGTTGCCAGATAATTTTGGTAAAATATCGTCAAATCTTTGAAAAGAAATCGTCATACCAAGTTTTGCAAATCGCCAAGGAATCATCAACACTGAAATTTATAATTTAAGTTACAAACAAAACTTGGAAAACAAAGTGCTTTTTGTTTCCCTTATTTTAAGTGTATTGTACGGTAGAGTATTAAGGAAGAAAGGCCTTTAATGACCTTTTATTTGGTACCAAGTTTTTGTGATTTAAATAGCAGCTCGTGATTATAGTAGCGAAAGGTTGACAGAAAATTCACAAATATTTTATCTGAAAACACTTAATAGTTCTACATGAAATACCTTATATCATAATATTTTAAAGTCATGTTTATATATACCGAAAGTTTTAGATTTGGGCTAAGGTCAAAAACCTTTATTTATTTAAATCGTCAAATTTAGGGTAAAATCGTCCAATCGTCAAAAACCAATTTTTGTAGCAAAACAACGTCAAAATGATGATAAATCGTCAAATCTGGCATCTATGATGACAGCTTAGAAGGAAACAGGTTGGGCCATGGTACAATTACCTTCCAAGGTATTATCGCTACGGCAACAACTACAACAAACTCGATACCAAATTTATGAAGTTGTTGTAAAAGCATCCCCGTTTATGTCAAAAAACGTACTGTTTGACTGATATAACGAGTGGAAAAACTCGAGCAAAAATTAGTCAGCTGTTTAATCGATACTACCTTGTAAGGTAATTGTACCATGGGTTGGGCCTAGGCGAGTTGATTACAAGGTGGTGAATATTTTACAACAACTAATATGTAGCAAAGCAAAAATATTGCTAAATATGGCACCTTAGTTTTTTAAGGCAATAATGCATCAGGTGGCGGTGATTCTACAACAACAAAATTTGGTGAATAAAATTTTCGTTTTTGTTTTAGAGCTTTATATAGAAGTTTCTTATTTTTAGTTTGACTAAAAACAAAACTAAGTTGTGTTTCCATAATCAACGTCAAAATCTTATAAAAAATATCGTCTTTCAGCACAAAGCAGGCGGTACTTTTTTTCGTGATAATTAGAAAAGTTTTCTAACAATCAGCTGTTTGAAAAAAGACAAATAAAAAGTTGTTACGTGTCTGGCAAACATGTTGAAGCAAGTAATTTTAAAATTAAAAGACATCCAAAACTATCAGACTTTAAACCAAAAAAATTATTTTCTTAAAATAAATTAACTTTTATAAGAATTTCTTTTAGAGCTTCTTTTCTTTTGTGTATTTTTGTTGTGCTGGGAAATCAAGTTTCGGTTAGTCATTTACCGAATAACAATTAATTAATTTACCCAAAAGTGAGGAAGCAGCACTTTTATTTCTAAAATGAAGCACAAAATTCACACTCTTAGGTTAAAAAAAGGTGAACTACTGACAGGTTTGATTTATTTTCTTTAAAAAAATAGGTAAATTTTATAACACTTGAAGCAATAGAGATATTCCTAAATTTTTATTTTGCTAGAGAAAAGGTTTTTTTAACTCTTCTACGATTTAATTTTATTTCAATCGGCTTAGAAGTTTTTGAGAAATTTCAGGTCAAAGTTGAACTTTTAATGTCTCTTAGCATTAAGGATGAAAGTGATATTGATTGAAATTAGGAATTATGGCACTTTTATATTATCAGAACTTCTTATTCTACCTAACCGCTATATTTCATCACGAAATCTTAATTAATATCAGATTTAAATAATGTTTAATTAAGCATTGTTACTTCATGCTCATATTGAAGGCCCTTTTATTTATTTACACAATAGAAATAATAATTTTAATGTTCGTCATTTTATGAAATTTTTCATGAATTTGCTCACATATGTACATACCTACGTAAAAAAACATATTTTTATTAACAAAAAAGGGTAAAAAGTGGGAAAAAGTAGAAAAAAAATGCTGAATAGTAGCAGTTTACCAAAGTTGCAAAAAAATTCGCAGGCCGGAAACAATATTGCGAATTGTCACCTTGGTCGACGAACGGTCATGCTGATGAGAAAATACTTAGCTTTCATATTTATATGTTATTTTAGGTAACCCAAATTATTTTAGTGCAATAAAATAGGTTTGGCATATTTTTAAAGAATTAACTTGTTAAAAGGCTTCTTAATCGTTTTTCAAACTCAGGTAGAAACAACTAAACCAATAATATGTGAGCAAATAAATTGAAAACTATGAAGGATATTATTTCATCAACAAATTGTATAGTTCGACCTTCCCTTTGTACGTTTTCCAAGAACAATGTTATTAGTGGAAGGTGTTGGATAACTTTGTTAATTCTCATGATAAGACATATGAAAACCTTTTATTTTACCTGTTTCTTACCAAGGATTAATAAGCCACTGCGTACAATTCATTACCTATTTTATTATTTACCTAAGTAAATTGCCAAAAAAATAAATCAATAAATAATTAAACAATTCACAACTTATCGCATGTGTGGTAGATAGTCGAGTACTACAACAGGTAACTTATGCCCAGAAAAAAAAAACATTTGTGAACTTCTTAACATCTTAATTCACTTACATATGCAGCATTTACCACACTTTCGCTGTTAAAAAAGTAAAAAAATTGGCAGCTCTGATTCAGGGCTGTAATCAGTTCGTTGAATATAATAAGATGGCAACACACAAATTTATAGGGTTACTGCATCAACACAGCTAGTTGATGTTTTTGTTCATTGTCAGAAAATGGCATTTGTTTGCTAGTAATAAAAGTCACCTAGCAAACAATTTATATTTAAGATAACTCTAATAAAAATTGTTTTGTATTTTTGAACTAATATAAATTACTTATTAAATATTAAGATAAAATGCCATACTTCTCAACAAATTTACACAAACAATTTTTGTAACAGAATTTGTTATATTCAGTTGTCGTCTTAAAGTTTTTTTATTTCAAACATATTTTACGTAAACTATGAATGATTTCACTTTAAATTTTGGTTGTCTGGATTTTTAAGATCAAACTATTTTAAAAGTGTAATCTAGTGAAGTATGAATCATATTATAAATGATTTTTTTTCGAATCAATTAAATCGGAAAATTCGTTTGCATCCAATAAACCAATTCGTTAACTATCAAAAATTTGAAATCATTTCATAATTTAAGTATTTGATCTTGTGTTTGCTGGGAGTGTGTTTGTGTTTGTAAGTGCTTTTTGACATTTGCTTTCACTGAACAAAACCCAAATGCTTCGTTTTTATTGCTGCGGCGCAAATACATGTACATATGTATATTTAATAAATTTAGTGCTACCAGATAGGTAAAAAAGGGCCCTGTTAAATATACTGTATTGACGTTTAACTTACAATGTTGTGTGCATTACATACATGTAAATAGTTTATGTAAAATTAAACATGTTGTTGCTTTATAAACTAAATTTAATTTTGTAAACTAACTAACTAACTTTTAAGACTAATTTTTTTAAAGTAAAAATTAAATATTTAACTTTCTTGCATATAAGTACCTGCGCCCAGCAAATTGTTTGGCGGCAGCGGCTAACAGTAAAATACTAGGTCGGCGGCACCTTAAAGCCGGCTGTAGCCAACAGTTAACCCTAGATAGCCGTTTTTTCTTCGGCTTATAGAAAAAATCGGCTTGTTTTACAAATTTTCCTGTTGCATACACAAATATTTCAAAGAAACTTGGTTTCTTGTTTAACAAAAGTAAGCAGCTTTTTGTTATGCATAATTAAAACCTAAAGAAATTTTTAGCAAAATTTTATATATCTCCATGCAATTGGTAAATTTTTTTAACATATCGCTTATATGGACATGTATGTAAGTCCTACTCATAACCGCTTGAGCTGCAAATAGATATAAGAATGGAAATAAATTTACATTTGCAAAAGCCTTTTTAAACAAATAAATATTTTATGGGTTTTAATACAAACTCGGTTTAGCTAATTTTCATACGAGGAAACTATTGAACAGAACTTCTGACAAATTGCCCATTATAAACGATGGTTCTAAAACGTCCTAGTCCTGAAAGGCAGTTTTATTTTTCAGAATTTACATTAAAGTGGAGTTAGGGTCGACCGACTAATTTTTTCTTACTTTTTTTAGCCACTTCTTTAAAAAAAGAAATTAAAATAGTGGAAAAGCTTGAACAATGGTGAAAATCTTAACCGTGTCTTTTGGTATATCTGGTGTACCAGGTCATGGCTGATTTAACAACAAAATGCCAGATGCTTTGGCTGGCATTGTTCCAGATATTCTATTGTATTTGAGCAGTAGAAAATTCCAGAAACTTTACATAGAATAACCGATAATTACAAAAATAATATCCATATTCATAATACATAGTTATAGTCCGTTAATTAAAGATTTATTTGACGATCACATATCAGAGACATCTTTCAAATAAGCCCTTAATAAACCTAAAATTGTCATGAATATGATTCAAATAAAAATAAAATATAAAAATTTTCTTCTTTAATAAAGCTTCGTTGGCCAAAAAAAAAAAATAATTTTCACGCTTAAATCAATCTTTTTAAGCTTACATCGAGTACCGATTCAAACTTCAACTAATCTTTTTTTGACTTAAATGTGGCTAAAAAAAGAAACTCTTACTAGATAAATCATACTTGGTTTAAGAAAACGCGTTCTCACCGTACATTTAACACCACTTGATTTAAGTAAAAATTACTTGGTTTATTTTTTGTGTGTACGACCTAATAGTAATTTGACCATGTTACATTCTAATGTGTGATTTCGTGTTTTCTCTTAAATGTTTTACAGTTTATTCAACGAGCTCTCTTAGAATCACTCTGGCAACTTTAAGTGTTATAAATATGTACGCCATTGTTGCCAAGCTAAAGATGTGATTGGTATTTCTATTGCGTGGAGCTACGTTTGCTACAGACATACATGAATATTTTTTTGTTTTTATATTATCATGTAAAATCTAGTTTAAATTTACACAAAAGGTTTTAATGTTAACAGAAAGAAATTTATAGCATTTTGTTTTAACTCAAAACAAGATTTGGCAGTATAAATGCATTTTCATATCTTAGCAGCTACAAGTTGAATTTTTTTTGACGAATAAAACAATCTTTTTAGCATTTGTAAAAAGCTCAATTATATTTATATTAAAAGAGGGAATTTTTTATTGTATTTTGTTTTTGGTACTATAGATAATGCGAGTTTTATTTTTAGGTTAGGTTAGGTTAGGTAGAACAGGCAGCCGTTAAAGGAAAGGATACAGCTCACTTGGGTCCGCTTAATTCGGTCCCTTTGTGTTACCTGGAGAGGCAGATAGAATAGGTTGAGACGGAAGGAAAGAAGAACTTTAGAGAAGGATATATAAGAAAGAAAGGACAGAAGAATGAAGCAGACTTACCAGGGTCTCTGGTGGGAATCGAACCCACAACCCCCTGACTGGTAGACTCGTTCACTTACCACTGACCTATCGGGGCACCCATTGTTATATATATTCCAATTTTTTTTTTATAATATTGATACTGACAGTAAAATGTAACCTGTATTCACTGTTGCCATTTAAAAAAAATCTAAAATTTAAAACCCTCTAAGCACCAGTTTTTTATACAAAGTCGAGGCGAGTTTGTGTATCCCTGATTTTGTACAACTCTACAAATAAAGCATTAAATACATTCCTCGCTACAGGCTACCGAACACAACCAGTTAAAAATAGAATACACGTGTGCTTATAAGAATAATTTTTTTAGTGGCTATAAGGCAACGGGACTACGGGTTGCTGTCAATGCTAATTTTGTGGCGTGGTCGAAATAAAACTAATTTCTATTTTTGTACGCGACAGTTAGCAGATTAGCGCTGCCAATACGGTAAGATGCAAAAAATATAGCCTAAACAATACAAAAAGACTTAAGGTGGCACCACTGGAAGTCATATTGCTCATATGTTTATTTTGTAGTGGTAGTCTAGTTAATATTTCATTAGCAGCCACTCGGACACAAATTTAGCAAGCAACTTTTGTGTTCGTGTGTTCCTGTGTTCTTGTAGCTTGAATGTGTTTAATGCATAAGTATTGCAATCCCAAGTAATAAACCTAAAAACATTACTCTGTAATGGTGTACTTTTTCCATAAGCAGAAATTTAAAGGTTAAAGTTCATAATAATCACAATCCTATTGAAATAGACGATGTTTTTCGCAAAGTGCATGCTTAAAACACGTTTAAAGATTTTCGCGAAAACGTGGGAAAGTAAAATTTCAAATGATTGTTTATTTATTTTTTATAATCATAAAAAATAAAGATGTCATTTATTTTCTTTGTTAGATTTTTAATAGTTTAAAATAATTTACTATGACCTAAATGAGCTTTAAGGCTAAAGGCATTTTTGGTTTGGTGTTTCTATCATTTGCAAATCTTACTGATGATAGACATTATCAAAATTTGTTAGTTAGTTGGCATGGATGGATGGATAAATCATTGTAGCAATCTTTGTGGCTAAAATATTTTTTTGTAACTGCTACAAACAATTCATTTCTTAAATGGTGTTGTGGTATTGCAAAAGAAACCTAAACGTTGAGGATAAGTTGTGGAATAATCTTTATTAGAACAGATATTCTCAAGTAAAGATGTAGATAAAAAAAAACTTAGAAATAGTTTCATATAATAATATTAACAATATTAAAATTAAGTGATTTGAATTTAGCAAAAAGTAATTGGTCACAAATATTCAACAACATACAGATTTTTAAAATATAAAAGTTTGAGAACTACTCCTCTACAAAAACCACAAACAACAACTAAAAGTGTAACACAACCAACCTTTAAAATATAAAAAAAATGAGGACATGATAAAAGAGCCAACAAAAATTTGCACTAATCATAAGGGTATATATAAGTTTGTCACTCCGTTTGTAATTTATTTTGTATGCAGCTGCGAGAAGTCGATTTAGCGATGTCTGTCCGAGTTATGGTTGAAATTATGTTTTAGAAGCCTCATGTCCCATAGACCCGTAAAGGTGCTTTCGCACGATATGTATTTTACACATGACTTGTCAAATTTTGCAGTGCGAAATTGATATCTGCCGTCTGAACGCGTTTAAACATTGCATGTGTTAAACACATATGTAAATGTCATATGACAAATTTGTAATTAGAGCGTGCTCTATTTTCATCTGACAAAGCATGTCTCATCAGCTGTTTTTAGAATAACAACAAGGAAAAGTAGTTGTTTATTTTAGTTTTGAGGTTATGTCAGATGTAATTACATATGTACGTGTGAAAGCAAATATTATAAACCGCCTGTAAAATAACAATTTTGACAGACATACGCAAATACATGTGGATTGCAAAAGTGACAAGTCATGTGTAAAATACATATCGTGCGAAACCGCTTTAAGTGGTATCAAACTATCCGTAATATCTGCGGGAAAATCGCTATTGAAATATAGCAAAATCGCCCGATATCTGGCCGCAATAAAAGCCATAAACATTTTTGTGGATCATACTTATACCACCTCATTAACAGGGTTGCCATAGAAACTAAATTTTTTTTAAAATTTTTTTAAGATTGCTCCCACATCTTTCTGGGTGCTTGTACAAAGGTCATATGTAAGGCCGACCCCAATTAATTTTTTCTCCCAAACATACCTATCCCCAAAGGGCTTCCATAGAAAATTTGAAAAAATAAGGAAAAAAATTTATAACGTACCCTTATTAGCTCTTCCCGCTATCACCATCACCTAAGGGGGGTTTCATAAAAAATTTTCAAAAATGATGTAAAAACACTCATAACTTCCCCAGAGTCAGCCTAAGAAAAATAAAGTGTACGACCGACCCCCATTAGTTTCCCCGCCCAAACATATTCCTGGAACATACTACCCCCTTTCACCATCGCCTAAGGGGGCACCCACACAAAGTTTGGTAAATTGCAATGAGTCTCTCACTACAGCCTCCAGGGTACCCGTGGATAGGTCAAATGTAGGACTGGCTCAACTCATTTTTTTCTGCAAATATTTTCCTAGAACATACTTTTCCTCCTTATCACAACGCTCTAAGGGGGTTGTTATAAAAAAATTGAAAAAAAATTTGGTTAAAAACCCATAAAACTTCCCCGTAGTCACTCTAAGAGGGTTAAAATATGCATAGGACTCTCTTTCGCCTTCGTGCCTTTGCTACGGCAAGGTCTTAATCCGAGTCGATATAATCTCCATGTATCGTCCACGCATCTAAAACTCTTACGGGGTGTCTCCCATTTACAACATGCCATTAATACCATAAGCAGAAAGATTACAATCAAATACATAATAATTTTATTAAATGTCAGGCACGCAATTGTTAAAAAAAAATATGTTTGTTTTGTTATTGGTAAAAATGTCTATATATGTATGTACATATGTATGGCTTTGTAAGTAAGTGTATAGTATACTTCATGCAAACATAATATATGGCATTTAATGTGCTTAAGCTTAAGTGCAATACCGAAAAAAAATATTAAATGAAAACCTATTAAATACTTGATTTTTCAATTGCATTATGTTTTATACATTTGTTTTTTCATTTTGTGCATTAAAACTATTAAAATATTAAATGTCTTTGGCTTATTGTGGTTCTATTTAAACGATGTGGCAGGCTTGTCATTGCAAATGCAGAGTGTGGTGTGTGTGTGTGTGTGTTTGGTATACCTGTGAGAGAGAATATCACAAGCACTCCTTTTTAACGCATCATTAGACGTTTTGATAAAAGAGAAAGATTTTTACGTTAAACACTGTACGCCAAGATTGACGACCTATTAGGTCCTTTATATTGTTTGGAATTTGTAAAAAAAGTTTTTCTGGGCCTTAAATTTTTGTTTTTTTTTCTATATAATAATTAAAGGTTAAAATATATATTTTTTTCGTTCAGTGCTTTGTGCCGATGTTTGTTTTAATTTCAATAGTCTATCAAAGTCTAAATTTTTGACTCTAAATAAACAGTAATGTAGTCTATATTTTTTTTTTCATATATTTTATTATTGAATCTTCGCTTAAGCGAACTAACAATAAGTATTCAAATCTTAAAACTAAGTAATTAATACTAGTCCAATCAGTACCGGACTAAAATTTAAGTCCTCACAATAAAATTAACTAATTTCAAAAGTTTCATCTAAGAGCAATAGTATCCCTTCTTTTTAGGCCGGTGTGTCTACTATGTTGCAAGATGCTTCGAGCGAGCGGATTTGGATGTGTTTCCAGCTTATTTAAGTACTTGTCCACATAGTTAAGGATTTTGCATTTTACAAGTGGAACTATTAGATCCTTGTGGATGTTGCTGTTTTCAATATACCAAGGAGCACCAGTTATCATTCTCAGAATTTTGTTTTGACGGCGTTGGATTTTTTCGATGTTAGAGGCAGAAGCAGTGCCCCATTATTGTATACCGAAGCACCAAATTGGTTTTAAAATCGAGTTGTATAGTAGAAGCTTACAATCAAAACGTATCACAAAGTTTTTACCAATAAGCCAGTGGATTTCAGCAGCTTTAAGCTTCATTTGCGTCAGCTTCGCATTTATATGAGGCTTCCATGTAAGGCGGCGATCTAGGTGAATACCAAGATATTTTGTCTCAGATCGTTGAGGCACCATATGGTTGTTGATAGTGATTGGAGGGCATGTTTCTTTGCGTAAAGTAAAAGTTACGTGGGTACATTTTTGTTCATTTATCTTTATTCCCCATAACTTTGCCTATTTCTCAACTAGGGTTACGTGTTGTTGCAGCTGCTTCGAAGCCTCTTTAGGGTCTTTGTGAATACTAAGAAAAGCAGTGTCGTCAGCAAATGTCGACGTGTGTGTAAAACTATTGGTTGGCATATCTGCTGTGTAAAGCAAGTACAGAATTGGACCTAGTTTACTCCCTTGAGGTACACCAGCCCCTATTGGTTGAGAAGAACTTATTTGGTTTCCCTCTTTGATCGTAAATTGTTGACCGGTTATGTATTTTTCTAAAAAGTTGAAAATATTAGCTGGAAGGTTAAACTTTAGTTTGTTTAACAGGCCTTTATGCCATACTTTGTCGATAAATAGTGCGGAGCAGTACTTCTTTTCCTCAAAAGCTTTATTTATAACCTGTACCAACCTGTGAGTTTGTTTGATGGTACTATGTTGACTCCTTAAGCCAAATTGGTGATTTGGAATGCAATTGTTTTCATTCAAGATTGGATTCAGCTTATTTTTAAGCAATTTTTCGAACAAGTTTGACATAGTGGGTAAGAAACTTATAGGCCTATAAGACTCTACCTTCGAAGCATCTTTGCCAGGCTTAGGTACCATCTTTACTAAGGCCACTTTCCATGTAGGCGGGAAATGTTCAAGCCGAATTATCGCGTTAAAAATAAAAAGAATTATCCTTTTAGCCGTGAAAGGTAGCTCAAAGAGCTTTTTTACTATTTAGGTTAGCGATAGCTTCTACAACGTCTGTAAATCGGAAACGTATTTCTAAAGGACGTCTGGTTACAACAGGCGGTAATTCCCTCACGTATGTGCATGTATTGGGGGTGAACACGTTTTTAAATGATTTGCCAACAGATCGCATTTTTCTTCGTCATTTCTTGCCCAGGATCCTCTCAGATTACGCAGTGGTGGTCTGGCGATAATGGGTCTTTTTAGACGCTTGGCTGATCTCCACAAGGAATAATATAAACTTTAGCAGAAAATATTGATTTCCTCTAATAAAAAGAAATTAAATAATACATTTCAGTCAGAATAAAACGTAAAAATTTGTCTTAAGCTATTAATTAGTTCAACAAAATCCAATAAGCGAAAAGGCATAAATTTTTAATACTTTACAGTGTAAATGCGTCGTTTGAAGAATTACTTGATTTCCAATCCGTTTTAGCCTAAAGCATGAAATAAACTCATTTATTTGCTATATCCTCAATAGGCTTTAAGCAAATTCTCTGTAATTTTATTAAGCATTTATTCATTTCCATGTTAAATTAAGTTACAAATTACAAATGTATATTAAATTTAGGTATGTGTGCACTTATAACGCCTTCTTTAGACGCCCTCAAAACACAAATTGTATTGCCACACACATTAACATACAAACTTGAATTGCCAACAAAATATATGTTTTTGTGGCGAAGAAAATTACAAATATTAAACAAATGTATGAACGTACTACAAACATGTTTTATCTTTATTAGAAATTTCCTAGGATTGTACATTTTCTAACATTTATTTCCTTTCTTTGCACTTACAAATGTAATACAAATAATAAAATAATAATTTTTTTAGAGCAAAAGAAAGAAAATGAAATAGTTTTCCATATAATAGATTGTTATACATATTCAGGTTAGAGCATTTTAAGTTTCAATACATCTGTACTTAATTTGATTTGGTAATAAAGAAAATTAGAATTAATTAATTATAAATTTTATTAATTTCGGTGTAAAAAAGAAAGGTGCTTTAAAAGGTTTAAAGTTTCATATAAGTAAAAATATAAAAGAAGATACAATAATTTTCAGTATTTTTTTCGCGTTGCCAACATTTTTAGGAGAATATTTTTAAACATCTTGTTTTAAATTTTCCTTATAACATAGTTAATATATTATAACGATTTTTTACTTAATACTAAGATAAACCAATTTCGCTAGATGATGTTTCTTCTAAGTATTTTGTGTTTTCGCCTTGCCAGCCTATATACGAAAGCAATACTTTTATACTTGAGGATATTTTTGTTTTAGCGTTGCCAACTATGTGTAGGGTGTTTTTTTCTACATGAGAACTTTCTGTATAAGAATAAATTTCACTTATTTTTTTTGGTAGAAAACTTCATGGCGTTTATTTTTTATATATGATTTACCCTTATAGCTGCCGCGGCTATGCGTTCTATGGTCAATTTAATCGGTCGAATTTTTTCAATAAATCTGGCCCTATGGCTTTGACTAAGACTCAAGTATTGTTTGCCAATGCTTTAAAGTTTAAGGGTTACCCGACAAAAGCCAGTGACTAAACAAAGCCCTATTAAAAGTAATCCAGAATCTTTTAATCGCTTGAACGAGGGGCCCAATGAACATGACCACTTCTGGAAACTAAGTTGTTACTAAATTGTTTTGCAATAAGTCGTTTGATAGTCGTGCTGCATGGAAAGTTGCGCCGTCTTGTTAAAACCAAATGTCTTTGATGTTTAACTGATTTATTTTAGAAACAAAAATTCAGCAAAGCTCAAAAGCGCTTGCCTTTCGCTCTAATGGCAGCAACTCTTGGCTAATTTTGAAAGAAATAAGGTCAAAATGATGACCGTTTTAAACAGTCAGTTGAATGTAATATCCCAAAACAATTAATAATTGCATGAATCGCTTTCCAACATAGCCGCTCTATAAACTTGGTAAAGAGATTTATTATTTTCGTTTAAAATAAATTTCCATTAATTTGAAGCTTGTTCTGACGTCAAAGGAATTATGATGACTTGCCAAACTTTAAATAACAGAAATGTCACAGAAATGCACATTTTGACTTGACAATTGGCATTGACGATCGGTCCACGAAATTCTCCGATGCATTAAAGAATTCTTCACCAAGCTCACTCCGAGTCCGCGGAATGGGCCCAGCGTGAGAGCAGTCAGGGTAGACAGAAATCTGCCTTCGACAGGTATCACAAAGTCATCCGCGTTGACTTTTAATCTCCTTCAAGACCGTAATCTGTATGAATTTTACAACGTAAGGTATATCTAAAATTGTCATTCCGTCTGTAATTTCTTTAATATCCGTCTGCGACCTAATAAAGCATAATATTTTTGGGGCCTTAGATAAGGAAGTCGATTTAGCGATGTCAGTCTGTCCGTCTATCCGTGTTATGGTTAAAGTCAACTTTTTAAAGCCTTCCGATTTCGCATAAACCAGCAAATAGTATTAAACTATCAGAAATATCTGCGAGAAAATCGCTATTAAAATCCAGAAAAATCGCCCGATAACTGAACGAGATATAAGCCAACAACCACGACTATCTATTTGTTTCTCTAAAATTTGTACAAAAAAACTCTTACAACTGCCCCGGAGTTCCCCCTACACGTGTGGAATGTAAGATCGACTCCCATTAATTTTTTCCTTCCAAGCATTTATGTAGAACATACTTACCCCCATTTCCCGCCCCTAACAGGGTTGCCATACAAATTTTTGGAAAATAGGGTAAAAATGTACAACTTCCCCGGAGTCGGCCTTAGAGAAAAATAAAAAATATCAATTTGTTTTCCTCCCAAACATATTCTTAAAACATACTTACCCCCTATCTTCATCACCTAAGGGGGTCGCCATACAAAATTTACAAAAATTATGTAAAAACACCCAAAACGTCCCTTGAGTCGGCCTTAGAGGAATAAAGTGTACGACCGTCTCCCATTTATTTCCCCTCCCAAATATATTCCTAGAATGTACTTAACCCCGATCTCTATCGCCTTAAGGGGCTTCCATACAAAACTTACACAAATAATATAATAGCGCCAATAACTTTCTTAACGTCGGCCTTGGAGAAATAAGGCGTACGAGCGACCCTCATTAGTTTCACCTTATAAACCTATTCCTTCAACACACTTACCCCCTATCTTCCCGCCTAAGGGGGTTGCCATACAAAATTTACAAAAATTATGTAAAAACGCCCATACCTTCCCCAGGGTCGGCCTTAGAGTACGACCGACTCCCATTAGTTTCCCCTCCCAAGTATATTCCTAAAATATACTTACCCCCTATCTCCATCACATAAAGGGGTTCCTATACAAAATTTAAAAAAATAATGTAAGAGCGCCAATAACTTCCTTTACGTCGGCCTTAGAGAAATAAGGCGTACAAGCGACCCTCATTAGTTTCACCTCATAAACCTATTCCTTCAACATACTTACCCCCTATCTTCCCACCTAAGGGGGCTACCAGACAAAATTTACAAAAATTATGTAAAAACGCCCATAACTTTTCCAGAGTCGGCCCTAGAGAAATAAAGTGCCTGATCAACACCCAGTAGCTTATCCTCCCAAACATATTCCTAGAAAATACTTACCTGCGATCTCTATCGCCTAAAGGGGCTCCCATACAAAGTTTGAGAAATTGTAATAAATCCCCCTTACAGCTTCCAGTGTGCGCGGGAATAGGTCAAATATAGGACTGACAGTAACTAATTTTTCCTTCAAAACATTTTCATAGACACACTAACTCCTTTTCTACACCCCCTAAAGAGGTTGCCATGCAAAATTTGAAAAAAAATTGGGTTAAAACCCCTGCAACTTCCTTGGAGTCACCCTTGGAGGAATCAAATGTATTACAGACCCCCAATAGTTTTCCCTCCCATACATATTTCTAGAATATGCTTATCCTATATCTACATCACCAAAGGGGGTTGCCATACAAAATTTACAAAAAATTATGTAAAAACGCCCATAACTTCCCCAGGGTCGGCCTTAGAGAAAATAAGTGTACAAACGACCTCCACTAGTTTCCCCTTCCAAATATATTTCTAGAACCTCCTATCTCTATCGCCTAAGAAGGGACGAAAGCAAAGTTTGGGAAATTGTAATAATATAATTAAGTTTTTAGTTAAGTCACTTTCGAACTAGGTGTGCAATATTTGTTAAACACATTGTTTAAAGTTTTCGTTTTCAGGAGTCATTTAATCTGTTTTTGTTATTTCCAACTCAAACTTACATTTTTTACAACTGCCGCAATTACGAAAAGAAAACTTTTCCACACTAATAACTAATCAATACGTTGCAATAATCTGCTAAAATAAATGAGCTAAAAATAAGTTTGAAGTTTGCACTTTTACTTTTGTACAAACTATTGCTACATCCCTTCTTTTTGTTGGACAATGCTCTGATTTTGACTAAACTGCTGCTGCCAGTATAAATGCTGTTTAAGCTAAGGGTTTTCAATTTAATCTCGCTGCAAGAAAGTTTTTATTTTACAATCAGCAAGTTTTATTGGTAAAACAATTAGTAACTTTGGCATTTATACTTTTATTCTTATTCGTACTTATTTTTAATTTTCTCTCTTTCTTTTTCTTTTTTGGATCTTTTTTTTTTTAGTAGTTTTGCAAGTGTCATTAAAACGCTGCAAATTTATGACATTTGCGTTTTATTGACCACTCAGATTTTTAGTTTTCAAAACAAAAACAAGAAAACAACACCCCAAATTTACAATAAAAACTTTTAAATAAAAGTTTGTTTTGCGAAGGGTCGCTGCAGCAAATAAAAAAGATGAAATAAAAAAGGGTAGATTACGTAACAATTGCAAATCTTTAGCAAAAATAGAGCAGCAATAAAATTTATTTTTATTTCAGAAATTAATATTGAAAATATAAAATTAAAATCGGATAAGACCCCATAAAATATTACAGCATTCAATGTTATAAATAAAAGTCAGACAGCGTATCTGTCTGTCTGTCCATGAGTTATATTGCAAGTGTGTTTCCTGTGGACTCCCTGTTTTTGTTTGGGTTTTTTTTCCTTTTTGTTTGCAATGTGATAAACATCTTTTCCAAAATGACAGTCATAAATTTTACGAGTTCGTTTGTAATTTTTTTTGGAAGTTCTTAAATGTAACTCCTCATACAATAACAAAATGCTGATAAAAAAGAATAATCAAAATGCTTTTATTTCAGTTTGAAATATAATAAAAACGTTTACAAAACTTTGCAACAGATTTTGTGGTTTTAATCCTTAATTTAAAAAAAAAACTAAAGATATTAACGTTTTGCAGCTTCTTGTCTTTAAAATTGATGCTAAAAGTTTGCATTGTTGCCCTCACAAAAACATTCGTTTTCTATGAGCATGCTTGTGTATGCAACATGCAAGTTGCTTCATGAGTTGTATTTAAATAAAATTAGTTGATTGTAAGCACACGCTACACACTAAATGCTGAAAGAACATGGCGTCTCACACACGTATTTAATATTTAATACTTAAACAACCCAGCCTGCAAAATTGGTCGACATCTGTACGAATTGACAGAATTCTTAAAGAATTGTAGATTTTTGGCCGCGGAGCATATAAAGTGGTTGACACGAAATCTGTAAGACATACAGACACAAACAAAATGATTTTTACTACATATTAGGTATTTATAGCTTAAAACTGTTTTTAAGTATTTTTTTAATAAAAATATGTTAAAAATTGTGTGCAATTTTTTTAAATTTAATGTTTTGTAAAATATTTATTTATAAGGAAACATAGTTTGCATCAAGCGCGCTAACATCGCTCCACCGCGTCACTTGTATTTGCTTGCAGTGAGAAAAATACCTAAAAGTAGTTTTATACGGAACACATTTTACATATGACTTGTCAAATTTCCCACTGCAAAATTGATACATGTCGTGTGAACGTGTTGAAACATTGTTTATGTGAAATACATATGTAAAAGTCAGATGACAAAATTTTCCATTAGAGGGCGCCCTATTTTCATATGACAAAGCATTTGGCATCAGCTGTTTAAAAAAGCAACAAGGAAAAGTAAGTTCTTTATTTTGGTTTGGAGGTTATGTCAGACGAAATTACATATGTACGTGTGAAAGCACAAATTTTAAAAAGTCTGTAAAATGGCAATTTCGACAGACATATGCAATTACATATGCATTGCAAAAGTGACAGGTCGTATGGAATATACATTCTGTATAAAACCACATTAATCATAAAATAAATAAAGAGAAAAGAGAAAGAGCAAATTCATACATCAAAAAAATAACAAAGAACAAGGGAATACAAATAATAGTCTGCGAGAAATATATAAAAAAAATTTAGAAAACGTTATACATCAAAATTCTCAGACATTTCTAACAGAAATCTGTTAGATATTTGTATCAATCATTTCAGAGTTTCTCAGATTTTTCTGTTACAGATATTGTCGGGCAATTTTGCATGCTGGGAACACACACACTCTAGTAATCAATTAAACAAACAGTGAGTCGATTTTTAAAGTTAAGAGGCTAAATATCGTATTTCAAATGTTTTAAGAAGGGTTCTATTTCTCGACTTTTAAACTTTTGCACAGTGGGTAATATGACCGCTTTTAAAAAAGAAAAAAAAATGCTAGACAAGAACAAGTTACTAAGCTATGTGGTCTAAAGCGTACTTTTTTAAATAGTAAAAACAAAAATGTAATTTTCGTCAAAACTTTTTACCCAGAAAAACAGGGCAAATTACCTTAGGCGTTTTGCTAAAATATTTGAAAAGTTACAATCTCTTTTTTCGCAACAAAAAAATCGTTAATTTGACAATCATGTAGTAAAAGCCGAAAAGTCGAAACTAAAAAAATATAAACAAAAAAAATTTTTTACTTAAACTGTAGAACCCCAAATTTAATCATAGTTTACACAGACCCACTGTGTTGTCGTTTTGCTAATAATTAAAAAACCACACACACACACAACTTTCTTAATTTAGATGGTCAGCATAAGTAAAGACATACTATGGATGTAGTTTTGTTTTTCATTGCAAATATGTATTTACAACCCACGCTTTGGATTTAACTAGATGTTGCAGTTGTTGACGTTGTTTTTTTTCTCGGTTATTACAATAATAGTGCTAATGTCAAAAGAGCAGCATATAAACAGCAGCAATTCAAAATAGACGTACGTAGAAGGAAAATTACTAACAACAATGAAAACTTATAATATGGTAGAACAACAACAATAGCTAGAAATTATCGCAACAACAACAACTTAAAATTGTTAACAAGAATATGGTGCCTTATTTAATAGATAGTTAAAGAGAAGGTTACCTTATAGTTGCTAAACCAACAAACAAAAATATTTGTAGTAACAACAAGGTCTATACAATTGATCTCGCCTATAGAAGCTCTGTGACTGGCTTTTAACAGATCCGCTATTAATATAAAACTACTTTCTGGCAGGCTCCCTTTGGGTTAAAATTCCCCTTGCTGCTTTCCAACAAATTTTGATTTCGAAATATGGAAAGCATACTGGAACAACCTTGAAGCAGCTTCTAAAATACATCGAATTGAAAATTTTCTAAAAATGGTTTATTTGTTAGGGGGCTACTAGTCCCCCGGCACCAATCACACTAGTTTTTATTTAAAATGTTGGTGTTTTTGTATTATTTTGTCCTTTTAACTAAGCTGCGTTTATTCGAGCTAAATTCCTTTATAAGAGCGAGGTAATGCAAAATACATACTCCGATCTGTTTGCTTAGGTTAAGGGCTGGGAGCAGAGCCAGAGAAGCTTGACCTAGTTTTTTTCTCTAGAAGGTACAAGGTGGTAGTGCTTCGCGTCGTTGAGCAGAGAATAGCAGAGAGGACCAAATATCGTGGTATTGTTCTAGATGACAAGTTTTCTTGGTGGCGAGTGCGTAGGAGTGGTTTAGAGCAGATGTGCTGTAGTTGGCATTAGAGGTGATAAAACTAGTATACCAGTATCTTCTTTTCTTTTAGGATTTCGTGGCTAGAATGGCGGCAGGAAGATTGTTGAGGCTAAATAAATTAGTTCTGCTTAGGGCAGGGTCAGTTGGACAAACCGTCATTTGGGAAAGGGTCGGAGTTGCTCGACTTATACAGCATTCAGCTTCGACTGACTATTATCTAAATCGCGAGACTTGACTTGGTGGTCGCAAACTAGGTAGTACTCCCAGACAGGGACGTCTAAAAAGGATCCAGGAAAGTGTTGGAGGAGCAGTGCCATTTCCTCTAAAGCAACGAATACGGATTTGAGCACCAGGACTGGTATTCCTTTATTGGACATAAAAGTAAGGGTGTTATACAGACTTCCGGACGGGTGCCACCTTTTCCAGCTTGAGGTACTGGCAGTGATGAGAGCGGCGAAAATGATAAAGGAGGGTGCAGAAGTAGGAGAAAACGTGACAATCTACATCGACAGTAAGGCTGCGATCAAGGCTCTAAGGGAACTCTATGCCAAGTCAAGACTTATGGACGTTTGTGGACATTCTCTTAGGATGATCACAACAATATGCAAGGTTAGGCTCTAATGGGTAATTTCGTCGTTGCCGGCAATGATGCTTCTAATTACTGAGGAGGGGCGATAACCCAAGATATCGGGCTTGTTTGTGAACCGGTAAGGTCACCAAAAAGCTTCTTTTATGGTTTGATAGGAACTTGGGTCATGAACAAAGCAGCCAAGCCTGGAGAGACAAAGCTGGTTGCGAGATCTCAAGGCTTCTGTGGCCCGGAACGGACAAAGAGTGACCTGCTGCTTAAAGAGATGAAAGGGATTGCAAAGTGTATAATTGGGACTCCACTAGGGTTTTGCGATGTGCAGTGACTAGTTAATAGAATTGGAATTTACCGCACTTCTGCAAGTTGTGCGGTGATGAGGAGGAGGTAAAGACTGTAAGACACCTTGTTTGCCACTGCCCAAGGCTGCAGATCTGCTGACAGAGGTGGCTGGGGGCGCTTCTTTGACGAACTTGGTGAGATCTCTAGTTGCGAGCTGGAGAACACCATAGGATACATCCAAGGGGTTGGATGGCTGGGTAAATAGGCAGTTTCTACAGGGTTTTAGATTGATTTGGTCTCTTTTTCTTGAATTTTTGCTGACAGCGTCTTTATTTAACAGCATCCTTGTTTTCTTCTTACACTTTCTCCCACATGCATTTACAGTGGGCCTACTTTAAATAATTTTAAGTGCATGAATCAAAAAATTGTTAAAATAACAATTTTAAAACTTTGAGAGGGGGAGGGGGGGGGGAAGAAATAAATTCATACGCCAATGACTATAACTATATCATGATGGAATTTCCCATATAGTAACTTAAAAGGGTATCACTGCTACCTGTGACTTGTTGTTTAAAACGCCCTAAGTAAGTAGTGCAGGCAGTGGGATAAACTCAAGGTTTTCAAAAAGATATAAATTTTCATTTTGGTTTATAAAAGTTTTACAAACATTAAAATTTCTTGTTCTCTTAACAACATCTCCTGGTTTGACAGACCCTTTGTATGCCCTGCAATCGCTGTTCTCCACAAGTCCCGAAGGAGCTATGCTTAACTTAGTAATTTGTTTATTCTTAAGCAAACTATTTTCTTGTAAGTGAGGTTACCTTCCCTCCAATTATTTCGATGCATATTTTCCTTTAAACTATTTTTAGTTAATGTTCAACATGATTTTATTTGTGGGTTCAAATTATTTAAATTTTACTTAGTATTTTCTTACGCTTTGATTTTCCTATTGTTAAGTGGGTTTTGTCTGTTTTTCACGTTTTGTTGTTGTAGTATCTGGGCAATTTTTATACGTGCTGGATTTTATAGTCGTTTTTTTCAGTAGAAGTAATAAACACCGCCAATAAATTACCATGATTTTGTGTTAATGAAGTATTTAATAAAAAAAAGGAGATCAAAAAAAACGCCCATATTAAGTTTAAATTGAATTAAGATTGAAAAAAATTTTGTGTTAAAAGACCTAAAATAGAAGAAAAATAAAAAACATTGAGAAGGATACGTTTTAAAAATGTAATAAAACAACAAATACAAAGGGCTTGTCATTAAACTTTTAGCGGAAGTAAAATCCCAAACTAATCATTGTTGCTTAATTAAAAGTGCTGCCAATGTTTTTAAGGGGATTTAAAAAAAACAAGAAATTAGAGAGAGAATAAAATATGTAATAGAGCGATATGTTAAGAGATTTTATGAGAAAATATAATTAAAACAAAGAATTAAATTTAACAAGGTTTAATTTAGTTTATTTTGTTGACATTTTTCTGGCAAAATATTTAAGTTTATTAAAAAACTTTTAATATCATTAAACTTATAAACTTGTTCCAACACAACCATCTGACAATTATCCCCAATTTAATTTAATTTTATAAACTTAATAACATTTGTCAAATTTTCAACAATTTTGATGGTAATAAGGCTTTAAGTTCTTAAAAGTTTCAAACTTTTAAGCCAATCGTAACTCATTCAAAAATTTATAACAAAATTTACAAACTGAAATCATGCAGAAAAAATAAATTTTAAAATCCTTTATTTGCTCTACAACACTGCAAGTATTACGCCATTATTCAAAGTCATTTAGTTCAAATTGATTTTTTTGTAGAAGAAAATATAGGCTGTTAAACTAAAATACATTTGTAGTTAGTTAAGTAAATAAGCAACTGAACTACAAGGAAGTTTTCATATTTTGTAATGTATTTGTCTGCATATGCAATAACAACTATTGGTCTGTCTGTATATGAGGCCTGAAAGAATCTCTTAAAGGTCATTTAAGACCTTAACGTTAAGTACTGTTGTGTGCAAATGTAAACATGTAAAGATATACAAAAACATTATCAAGGACATGATCACAACTTAAATGGCTTGAGAAATTGAAAAAGTTCCAAAAAAGTGCTCAAATATATATTTTACCCTTTTCGGATCGGAAATTTTTAAGAAGTACCAAACATGTGCCCGTTAATTTTTTTGATTTCGTGTGTAGTTCAGGAGATATAATAGAAGCATTTTTAGCTCATTTTTGCCGAAAAAAACAGGTATTTCAAATTTTAAGTCCCTATCTGTACATGTTTGGTATGTACGATGATGAATCAGTCAGTCAGTTAGTTAGTCATTACCATTACGTATACTCGTACACCTACAAGGTATGTAAAATTAACTGGATTATTAATTTTGCAAACATCTTGTGCAGACCTCTTGTCTGTAGGCAGGTTCCGATATATATTTGAAATATCTTCTACGCAGTCAATTAACAAATTTATGTGCAAAAAGGCTGAAAGAAAAAAAATTGAAATGTGAAATGCTTTGTTATGAATGTGTGCAAATGATTGCCTTTTGCTGGGCATTAGATGATTACAATTTAGAAACACTTATCAAAAAGTGTTATTTGAAAATGCCTTCGATTTTGATAGAGTCACAAAACCATTATTTAAATTATTTTTGTTAAAGCTTAAACATTTTATTCGAACCTTATCCATAATGAAAGTTACAAAAATTTTTGTCAAATATTTTTTTTGTCAACTCTACCTTATTGAAAACTAATGATCTCTGCTAGTTTTCTGTTCAACTGCCCATTCTCATGTGCCTAAAAATATGCTACAGTTTTTAAAAATAATCATTTACTCTTCCCTTGCCAATTGTACTGTTATTATATACCTAAAAAAGAACTATAAAAACAACTCAGGTTTTTTGCAATTCAAAAACAAAACAAACAATATATTACTACAGATATACACACACACACTACCACCCGGTAATATTTACTAATGCTCTCTGATTTTTTGTAGAGAGCAAGTTAAGGGTTTGTGAGGGAGTCCAAGTGTGTTTTTATTTGCTTGCAAATGTATATACATATGTTTGTGTGTTCATGCAAGAAGCTTAGTTTATTAGAGAAATGCAGACAAAAAAAATTTCCTTTATTCAAGTTACTTATGTAAAAACTTTTCACATAGAACTGGCTATGGACATGCAATTTATAGATGTCTGTGGCACTTTAAAAAAGTTTTGTTTACTGTTTTAACACCAATAGACTTAATTGCACACATTCATACGTATATTTGCACCCTAACATGCATGCATGCACACATATTTTGAAATACGTACCTAATAAATTGAAAGCCTTTGAAAGCAAGTGTTTTGTGGAGAAAAAATTTGTGAGAATTGGTTTGAATTTCAAAGTAACTATTTGTGCACTATTTTATGTATTAGAAAACATGTTGTCAAATATCTGCTGTGTTCACAAAGTAGTATTTTTTCCAAATCATTAGATAAATTGCAGATTTTATTTTAACCTTAACTAAAATAATTTGAAAGATTGTTTCTTCGAGTAAAAATTGTAAAAATATAGTTTCCGAGTTTAAAAATCATTTCTAAAATTTTTTTTATAGAATTAAACCCATATTCACAATAATTATTGTAGATTTATTGAGATATTATTTGACATATTTCTATGGAATAATTGTCAAGTAATCCCTTAAAAAAACCTAAAATATTTATTATGAATATGGGTTTTAAAACAGGAAAATGTATCAAGTACAACTTCATGGTAGTATTCGGAACACTTTATAAAATATTGCTACTTTGCTTTTTTATGACAATAATTTGATTTTTTTTTGTCATTTTTTATTATTTTGAATTTTTTTAAAGCCCTACAATTTGTTTTTGCAATTTTATAAATTTTTAGAATAATTAATATTAATCATACGCCATAGTGGAATGATTTCTTTTTCCATTCTGTTTAAACTTCATTTGATTAAATAACTTTTGATTTTGGTATGCAAGGCTTTATTTAGAAAACAATTTTTCAATGAACATACATATTTGATTTTTGTATACAGGTAAATTTCTCTAATAAATTCCAATCAAAAGCTAGTGGTTTCTTAATACCAGTAAAAGGCAAATATTTTGTATAAATATTTGGGAAATATTTCGGTAAAATTTAGAGCTGTTATTTGCTAACCCACAAGCACTAATGTATGAAAGGATATGTAGGGGTGTATGTATGTACATTTAATCATTTTCTAAAACAAATAGTTTTAGCTTAGAAATCAATTTGGCTTAATATAAGTAGGTTTAGAGGAAAGTATTAGTGAATATCTAAAATATACAGAAAAGAAGTGTTAAACATTTGTTAATTTGAAAAAAAAAAATATTATATAAAAATTTTGCAAATATATCTCTAATGCGTATTTTATTTTTATAAATTCTATAAATTATAAAGAAATTAAAGAATTTTATTATTTTTACATAATATTTTCTATTAGCCAGCATTTAAAACTAACTAAACTAATAAAATGTTTACAAACATCCATACAAAATTAAAATAAAATTTAATTTCTAAAATTAAAATCTAGGTTTTGTTAGGGAGTTTAAGGAACAGTGGGTAACAAAATTTGTTTAAAAAATTTTTCAATAAAATATTTTAAATGAAAAATAAAATAAAAAGACAATGGCGGACTTGGAATTTTATCTGGATTAAGGAAATATTTTTTTATAGCCATAGCTCACGCAATGCTCTTTCCTTTATTTAATAGGTAGGTGAAGCCACCCACTGTATTTTAAATAATAAAGTCGTAAACAAAAGAGCTATCGATTTCAAAATATAATATTGCCATTGAAATCATTTTTAATGTTTTTATATTCAAAATATTTAAACTTGAAAACAAATATTTAAAATGAATAAAATATTGCATCTAAGGAAACGCCTAGACTTTTTTTTAACAAATTCAAAACTAAAAACTTTTATATAAAAATTGATTTTTTTAAAATATTCTTAAAAAATATACTTTTTTTGCCCTAAAATTTTTTTCTATTTTAAATAATTTAAATATTTAAAGTTTCTTTTTAAACTTCTTCACTTGTGTATGGTTTTTGTAGTTTTTGTCCCAAAGTGATTTATGTTTGTTGTGTTAACTATAGATACATTTTAACAAAAACAAAGTTATTTTTTTTTTGTTTTCTTGGTTACTATTTTGTTGTTTTATTTATTTTTCTATTTGTTGTTATTGTTAAATTACAATGTATTATATATGAGATACTGGTTGCTCTTTGTCTTCTTTATTTTCTCTTTAGTACAAAAACATTAATTATTGGTTCTTAGGGTCAGTACAAGTACAAATTAAGGTGACCCTTGCTTTTAAAGAATAAGCAAATATTTTTTACTCTTCTACTTAGCAGTTTATATGCCAAATACAAATACGATGGTCACCCTAAATTTGGTCATTTATATAGGACTCGTAAAACTTAAGTAATTTATTTAAAACTATTTTGTTATGTCTGTTTTTGTTGTAACTGTTGTATTTCTACACTTGTCATTGTATGCAAAAATACTTGAACCATTGGGAGCAGTGTTAAATGTTTTTATACAATTAGTGTTTTATAACGAAAAAGAGCAACAAAAATTTAAATAAATTTTAATTCAATGAGTGTTTGTGAATTTTTATCTGAAGAGGTTTTGGTGGTTTTAAAATAATAATATTAAATTACAATTATTATTTTAATATGTTTATACATTCATATTTAATATTTAATTATGGCATATTATAAGGCATAGATATTTTAAAGCTTAAACAATTATGAAAATAATTTGCAAATTTAATTCAATACCAAAAAAAAAAATAATAAACAAATAACAGCAAAGCATAAATTTCATAATTATTTTAAGGTTGAGTGAAAAAGATTTTATATAAAAACAAAGATTTTTTTGTGAAAAAAAAATAAATGTTGCAACTAAAAAAAAAAAGGATTTTCTGTGTCTTTCGCCAATTTTTTTTTTAATTTAAAAGCAAAAAAATATAGACAGATAGTGTTAAAAAAAAAAAAATATTGCCGCTGAAAGATGCCAATGTACTTTTAACCCTTAAGGTCGAATGATGCGGTTGATGAATGACTCTAATTTCTAGAATATATTTTTATTTTTACTTTTTATTAAAAGAGGATTTGCCCTTGGTTTTATTTCCGCATGCGGCCAATAACATGAATCCAGTGACGTTTTCCAGTTTATACTACAAAACTTCATCTTGTTCTTTGTGAACTATTTTACCCAATCACTTGATCCTATGGCTCTGAAATTTTGGGCAGTGCCGACAATATACTCTTTCGCTACTAATTCCTCTTTTACCTCACACATCTTACAATAGTCTGGTGGAGTGTCGTGATTCCCTTCGCTCGTCATAGCCCTAACTGGACAGTGCCCAGTTATCACCCAAACTTTGGTCATTAGGCCGATTCTTAGGTATTCTCCCATGAGCAACCCTGTGCCTGCTGAGCTCCCTGCAGGCACTCCTGTAAGATACTTTAATAAAAATTGCACGCACCTCATACAGACTACCGAATTCCAACCAACAACCCTTTTTAGGGACTATTTTCGGTGTTTTTCACTGAAAAATTACTTTCGTTACCAAAAAGTCCACCCTAGATTCAATGAAAAACAATTCTTCATAATATCCTAGTGGGGTTAGTATTCAAAAAATTTCAATATTTTTACTTGCCTTGTCTGACCAAACTTCTCGTTTCCATTTCTGTCACCCAGTTCTCAATAAGTACCGTGTGGAGAACAACGCAAGTGACGATTGAGGTGTTCTTCTTATAGAACCAGTGATGCCAAGTTAAGCACATCTTTGAACCTTGCTTAGAAGGCCTTTTCTACCCCTTCTGCCCCATGGAGGTTTTTCACGTATATAGTATGCATAAAGGTTCTATTTTTACACTTTCCTCAGTATTCCTCTTCCAGCTTACTTTCAAGGGCTACCCCAAGGAACTTAGCTTACATGCTTTCTTTAATTTTACCCCATTGAGTATTTGGCTTCTATCAGCCCCGACCCTATACTTCCCGGTAAATAGAAGTAGGCCATCTTGTCATGATTCACGCATAACTCCTTCGCTGATGCCTTCCCCCCAAAAAAAAAGAAAAATACACAACGCTGCTTGCGCTAACTACTCGACCGTTGGAAGAATTTTTCACGTGACCAGAATGACCACATTGTCTGCATTGCAAGCTGCCTTCTACCTTCAGATGTTGACCGTTAGAAGATACCAAAGGTGTGAAAGAACTCCACCTTGCAGTGTCTGCCTGGTCACTTACTTCCTACAATCCACCTCTCCTAAGCCTAGACTTGATAACCTTGCTCTTAAGCATCGTGGCTACCTATCTGATTAAGCTCTCTTTGACTCGCAGATCTCTAAGAGCCTCATCTGCTGCCTGTATTTTAACGTTGTTAAAGACCATTTTATAACTCAAAGAACGCCGATAGTGTATATTTTTAAATGACCAACCACACCATGAAGTGTTGAAATCCACCAATAGTGTGTGGATTAAAAAAATTCCTTGAATAAAGATCTATCAATCTTTCCAACGCCCTAAGCAGAAAAGACGATAGATTAACAGGTCCTAAAAATAAAGGTTTTGAGTTCTCTCTCCTACCAGAGTTGGGTGTTAGAACTACCCTGACCTCTCTCTCTCTCCATTTCCAAGGTATATAAATTCGAAGAAGACATACCCTAAACCTATTACTAAGAATGTAGAAAATTTCTCCGTAATATTCTGTAGTATTATTTTACATCCGGGCCTAGGGATTAATAGATCCTAAAGGTATCAACTGCCTATTGTACTTTCTCGTATATTACCAAATTTTTCACTGGCTTCTGTTTCTCTTACAGAGCCAGTATCCCCAGGCCACAGTTTATGCAAGACTTAATATTATCCTTGGGAAACTTAATTTTTTACAAAAAAAAAATTTTAATGTTTATTATGTTTAGTTCTAGACTTCAAACGCATTCTGAAATGTCTTACATCTTCATTTGGAATATTTAAGGTAACACTTAAGCAGATTTCAAAACAAAACTCTAAAATACTTTTTTTCAAGTTCTTTTGACACTACATTCCGTGCACAAACAAGTCAGTTTAATTAAATAGAATTCTGTTTTTTGCAACAGCGTAACTTGTCATTTAATTATTTCATTTTAAAATAAAAACTGCTGTGACATTATTGCAAAAATATCAAAATGAAAACACCTTCCTTGCTACCGCTTTCTCACTATCGTAACAAGTTTAATTTAGAAAAACACTTTTGTTAGAAATTTTACTCTGTTTTTATTCTCCATAACCAAGAGATGATGGCTTTTTACAGCTGTTTTTATTTGTTGATGAGAGCATTTCTTTTCTTGGCAATTTACCTCATTTGTGCCATGTTTGTTTGTTGTGTGTTCATCATCACATCATTAATGTCAAATTCAATTACACCAAATGACATTTAAGAAAACTTCTATTTGTAACTAAAAATGACAGTCAGTTCTTTTTAGCCTGGAAGTTGCAAAATTGAGTTTTAGTTTTTCTTTACTTTTTTTCGCTTTTGTAACACTTTTCGTTGCTAATGGAAAAAGTGTTTGACAAACTGTCGGGGCAAAAGGGAGAGAGAAAACGTATTTCATACTTTTTATGGTTTGATGTTTAATTTTTTTTTGGACTTTGTTTGTGAAATCCTCTTTTCTTTTATTATAAATTTTTTATGGTCAATTTGATTGTGAGTGGCAGGTGCGTTAAACCAAAAAAAAAAAAAAAATTGTTAACTGCAAAAGTCATGTAATGTCGTTTATGAACTTGATTTGTAGGACATAGTTATAATGGTATTTACAGAAATTGTTATTTTAAAAACATAATTAATGGGTAGTTATATTATTTTATTGCAAAATTTAAGATAAAATCTATATCAAGTATTGCATTAAGAAAATCATAATTAATAAGCAAGTGGGAAGGCTATGTTTTGGAGAATATGCCCCCCACAAAAGTTTTCTATTTTAATATGTGAAATAAAGCTTAAATTGAATTCATGTGTTTTATATAAAAAAGTTTTAGTTATATTTGCTTTTCACATTGATATAAAGGGTCAATAATAAATCGATACGAAGATATGGTATAGGAAGGTTTTATTGATATGTCCTGAAAGTGACTAGTACAAGCACCTCATTGATTGGAAAAAATCTTATATACCCTGCACATTAAAATGACTTTATACAAGGTGGGCCGAAAGAAATCACTTTATTGGAAGATGCTCTTATTCTTGCAAATGGCGGCCAATGTCAAATCTGTTTTGACATTTGTGAACTAGTCAACATATACTGCGCAAACACTGCGCCGTTGGGCCACGCGACCACACGAGACACTGCCAAGAGTGGCCTGCTTCGTAGCGCCTGTTCTGACGAGGATGACAAGCTGTCGGCAGAAACATTGATCAAACGCCGTGCCTTGCAATAAGCCATCAGCCGGTCGTGCCTAAGGCGAAATTCGGTCAAAGACCTACGCATGTTTCCGCAAAAAGTCCCTGCATCAGCTACTGCCTGTCAAACGCCAAACGCATTTAAGCAACGCCCAAGCCAGCTGAAGTGGACGGATTTTCTATCAAAACTATAATGAGCGATGAGACTAATTTTCACCTTAGCGGGTAAGTGAACAAGCAAAGCTATTGCTTCTGGGGCACCAAAAGTCCACGAATGATGCACGAAGAGCCATTACACCCGCTCAAAGTGACTGCATGGTGCGCTTTTCTTGCTGGAAGAGACATCGGGCCATTGTTTTTGTAGACACCGCTGATCAAATGACAACAGTGGACGGTGGGCGCTATAGATCCATGTTAGCCGAATTTTTTTCTGTCGCAACTAATCGAACTAGGACAGGACAGAGCAATGGCATACACTACGCTAGCCGCAACCGATATTCTAAAGGTGTGATTTCCGGGTCGCTTCATCTCTCGTTTTGGCAACTTATATCGAGCCACCGTTTCAGACTTTTCTGTGGGGTTTTTGAAGTGTTGTGTTTACGTAAACAAGCTTCGAAACCCTCGAGGACAACATTCGACACAAGTGCGAGAATTTGTCGTCCGAAGTTCTCGCACGGCACTCATTCACCCGATATTATCTTCTCGACTTGACCAATAACATTTTTAAGGTTCAAATAAACATAAACAAAGAACAGAATCGAAGTTTTTCATTTAGAAAAAAATGTGATCTATTGGCCCACCTTGTACTAGATCGGCTAATGTAAGCCCCATACTACATATAGTTTAATATACCGGCCCCAAAGTGCTCAGTACGGAGATCGTCTAATTGTGGAAAAAAGCACAAGAGGTACTGGATACCTTAAACCTCCTCTGCATCTGTAATGCTTTTATAAAAATCGTTGAAAAGCATTTAAATTCAACTGGCATGGGTGTATTGGCCACGAAGTCTCTCGGGCTCCAGTTAAAGAAAGCATTTGGAGCTTATCAGATCTAGCCTTGGCCAGATTATCCTAGCGGTTCAGGTTTATTAAGCTGTCTGGTCGTAGTGATACTGCCAGTAAATGCTGTCACGTGGAGTTTGGAGGAATAGAGACAGAGAGAAAGATAGGGAAAGCGAGGGGAATAACTGAACTCACCAGGAAATCCCAACGAAATCCAAGTTAGACTGTACAGGCTATATGCCTCTCTTGATCACATAACGCCTTTTTTTAGATTAGAATTGTTGCCACGTAGACGATTTGCCGCAAAGTCCATAGATAAGAATATCACTCCGTAGAAATGAATCGGTTTTATTGCTGTCTATGACCCCAGGCCTTTCCAATTGCACGTTTTTATACGAACATTGCTGTCTGTGTTTTCGTTACATTTACCTAAATTGATTCTTACACACTTCGTTCTATCTGACAGAGGAAGTATCATCCTATTAAGTGTCGGGGAGCTTAAAAATAGGAGTCCTATGTCTGTTCTAGAACATCAGTACTCAGCACCAACTCCATCCTTTAGCAGAAAGTGTCTTGGAAAACTTAAAAATCGCCACTGTCACCTTATTTACATAGGAATCAGGATCCCGATCCGGGATCACCTTTCGAAGGGTATAAAAATTTATTCTCTGTAATACACCAGACCCTATTTTATGACTCATTCTCATTATGACTCTTGATCTTTATGGAGTTAAAATATTTCCAGAGATTTTTATGGCAAGTTTAAAAACCAAGTGCACAATTATTATGGAAAAGTATATTCAAACATGAATTTTGTTATAAAGCTATGATGTCGGGGGTTTTCTTCTCATATCTCGTTTGTAATCTTCAATGGCAGTCTTCTATAAATAATTTTTAAAATTCTTATACTATAGGCAGGACACTATTGCGTAGCTAAGTTTAAGGACGGAAAAATATAAAGACAGATAAATATAGAAACGAAAGGGCGGGCATAGCTTACCCAGCTTCCTAAAAGGATCCATTAAATGCTGTTTTGAGTAAAATGGCAAGCTTATAGACTCATAGATACATACGCATGCTCTTGTGTCACCCAAAGTTAGGCTTTCTTCATTTGAGTCTTATCAAAATCAAACCATAATGAACTTAACAGATAATTTTTTTCAATAAAAAACTAATAAAATTTATTTGCATCGAAAATTTTTCCTTTGATATCCTTAACATTGTTTCTTTTTGTAAACAATAAATAAATAATTTGTTAACTTTTTCTCTATTAGTTTGCCGAATGCTAAAATGTCACCGGCAACTAATGTTAACAAAGTATTTTAAGAATTTTGCATGTCTTCTCTGAGGCACACAAACACAAACATTTACAAACACACTGACATATGTAAATCTTAAAGTAAACTCTACAATACCTTCTGGCAACAAATACAAAGACATTTCACATGTAAACAAACAGACACATGTAAGACCTTAATAATCATGTTCAGTGTTGTGGTGGCACACGTAACGTTAACGATTGTGGTTTTTATGTTTTGAACGTGTCTTTCAGCAGCTTCAACAGGATGTAAATAAGAACAACACAAAATTTGCAAAATAGCAAAATCTTAGAGAAAAGATATAAAAGTATTTATTACAAGTTGTGAGCGTAAAATATAAATAAAAAACCGTAATAGAAATAAATGTAAAACTTGTTTTGTTTTGTTGTGAGTTTAATGGCAGTTATGCAAAAAGGATTTAAAATTAAAACAATAGTTTGAAATGCAAAACACAAAGTGTCACAAGTGTAACTTTAACTTTTTGTTATTTGTAAAACAGAAAAAGTTTGTTTTGTATTTTATTGTCAAAAAAGTTACTACTTTTTTGTATTTCTACAACAATTTTGTTACTTTGTTACATGGGGGCGTATGATTGATATTATTTATGACATAATTTTTTAAATTTGCTTGTAGTTTCTTTGTTTTTCGAAAATCTTAAAGAATTTAAAGAAATAACTAGAGACAACAACTGTTGCATTTGAAAAATTTGCAGTTTGAGTTTTTGGCATTTTTTTTTCTAATAAAAAAGGTTAAAACGGAAGAAACTTTTGCACCGAAAAAATTTGTTTTAGATAATTGTATAACTGACTTAAGCAAATATAAGGAATCTCAAGTATTTTTGTAAAGGAGAATTTAAAAGAAATTACAATTTTTTATTTAAAAGGTAATGTTTAAGTTAAAATTAAAACCCTTTAAAAAACTTTTATAATATTTTTCTTCAAATATCCTTGTTTTCCGACTTATTTTACAGACTTTAAAACTAAGATTTGGTTTAAAATTTTTCTATTTTTAAATCACAAAAGTAAAACCATTTTAAAGTTATTGGTGTTTTATTAAATATAATCCTAGTCCATTTTCTCTATTTCTTTAAACCCTTTTATCGAACGATTTTGTTACAAAATTTCTTTTTGCTTTGAAAATTAGCTTCAGCCAATTGAAATAAGCTGAAAACTAAAAACAAACATTTTCTTGATGATTGGATAAATAAAACTTAAATTTTGTTTTTTTTTCCAGCTACATTTTGTGCTGGAAATCTACTTTAGTGTCATGGCAACTATTAAATACACACAACCATTACAAATACATACTCCAAAATGAACTTCAAATGATGCCTTAAAATTTGATTTTGTGTATGTGTTTGTCATAGAATGTCCCTATTTATCTTACTAGCACCAATACAAATAAAGCGGATTTGATGATAATTTATGCAAAATCAACAAATACAACAACAACAAATGTAAGTCAAAGAATTTTATAGAATGCACTAAGAGAAACAAAATCACAAGGTGTACTAGAGACATCTGAAAGATACATAATGGAAGTTTGTGAAAATCTATTTTGAAAGGTTTTGAATTAATTTTAAATATATATCTAATAAAATTTCGATATTGATATATAGATAATCTATTCAAAAGTGAGTTAGTTTTGGATGAAGTAATAAGTATAATTGTCATTTGCGCGATTTTTCAGACTTTTAGGGTTTCCATATACTTAATAGCGATATTTTATCCTGGGCCAAAGGTTTTTTTATTTCTGTTACTGTATTTTCTTTTACAGTTTAATATATTTTTAAATTTATCATAAAAAGATTTTGCTTATTTTATAATAATTGATAAAAGCAAAATTCGCTTACCTTGCTTGCTGCAGACAGTGCTGCTTGTGCGGTTTTAAAATTTTTGAAAAATAATTTAGCAAAATACGAAAAAATAAAAATAAATAAAATACAAAAATGCATTTTAATTTATTTTTCTATGTAAACTGCCAAAAACACGTGTATTAAACACTCAAAGTGTAAACAAAATGAAACTTAAAGGCAGTGACAGGCAAAACTTTTAGAAACAAAATTGCCCTTTGGTCTGCCTCTCTACTAATTATATTTGCTGTTTGTTTTTTATTTAAATGAGATATTTTTAGGTACTAAGTGTTTATGTTTTTAGATTGCAGTGAAAAGTGCAAAACATCCTTTATTTTTAAAGCTTTATATTTAAAATTTTATTTATTTAAAGTTGAGCTATTTAAGTTCGCTTATAAGTTCCCTTTGATACTTAAGCTTCTGGTCGAATTTAAATTTTTGCTAAATTTTTAAATCTTGGCCTAGAAATAGGTTTTAATAATTTTCTTTATTTTTCTTTAAAATTAATATTACTCATACGTTTAGGTGAGTAAATATGCAAAATATACGAAATGGAAATATTCCATAAGACTGGGGTAGGTTGCATAGTTTGATTACAGGCAGGATTCTTACGTTAGTATGACTTTTTTAGCCGGTTAGCGTACGATTAATATGATAACACATGACAAAAGGAAGGTCTCGAGGCTGCCGTTAGTTAAAAGGGTGACTGGGTGAGTGGAAACTAGTAAAAAGACTTGGACCCCCTTTTATAAATAATTGTCGCACTTGTGGGAATATCAAAAAGTGTGGTAACTTTTGCGAATGTCCTGCCATAGTTATCAGACAACATAGATTTTTGGGCTTTTTTTTAACCTGTGAGGTAGCAAGGTGCGAGTCTTTTGTATGGTATGGTCATTTCACATCGGACTGATGTTAGACCCTTTTTTTAAAGGTTTGCGAGAAAAGAAAATTACTGCGTAAATTAAGCAGTGTTACCTATCAGTTCTCATTTTTTTTTATTTGCTAGGCAATAAATATATTTTTCTCAAGTTTTCTTGTTAAACGGGATACATTTTTTAAAAACACGCCTTGCGTTTATACGTTTTGAATATTTAAAATTATTTTTTAGGGGCCAAGTGTGGCTTATTTACGTATTTAAGAACTGCTGCAATTACAAAAATTTTTTTTGAATTCTAAAACACCTGTTTAAGTTATAGTTAAAGAAAATAAAAAATTTGCGTTTCAAATTAATAATACGTATAGGTGGCCAATCAACAAAAAAGTTATTTTATTGGTTAAGAATATTTTAGTTGAAAATTCTAACTTAATTTAACGACAACTTCTAAAAATTTTATATGTCCACAATTTTATTCTAAAACTTAGCTGGGTAAGAAAATTTTTGCTTAGAAAAATTTTTTTTTAAAATAATTTTTATAGCCTTTTCAAATAATAATACTTATACGTGCTGGTGGGCAAATTCGAATTAAATATGTAATAAGAATCATATACGTATATGACAATCACTGCAAGCCCTACCGCATTTAAATATAACGAATTTTGCAAATATTTGATTTATTTTTTTCCACTGTGGGAAATGATAAATTATTCAGTACAGAATGGTTGTATTAATTTTTGAAGCATTTAAATATGCTTTTTTAGATGAATATTAAGTAAGAAAAATTTATTGTTTTTCTCAGTTGTGTTTCTAGCATTACTTAAACACTGGGATGACTTCTTGAAACTTTTTGTAGCATTCAATTGAATTTTAAAAATGTTTTTTTAAGCAATTTCTTTAGGTTAGTTTGGTTCTCCTATAATTACTTTTTTTTTGTATAAAACAGATGATTTTACTAAAACAAAATACTTTTAGCAATACTTCATAATTTTAATATTTTTGATTTTCATTGTGATTTACAAATTTTTTTAATTTAAAAGGTTTAAGTTTTTTAATTTTTTTTTTAAAAACGTTTTATAAAAGTTTTTTCTGAATACGGCTCATAGGGCTTATACTAATTAGTATTTTGACTTTTTGTTTAACAATTTAAATATTTAAAACTCTTTTCGAATTTTGATTTTTGTTTAAGTGAACAACTATTTATTGCAACGGTTTTTAAATAGTTTTTGAAAATTTTTCTTAAAATAAATAATGCTCATACGCTATGGTGAACAATGAAGGGAAAATTGCCATTGTTGCTCTACTACCAGAAATTTTTGAATAAAATTTAACTTAAACTTTTAGATATCTACGGGACACTTTTTGTTGTACTTAAAAAAAATTTGATAATTTTTTTTCCATTTAATAAAATCGGGTCAAAAAATATTTTTTTTTTTGGAAAAAAAGAAAAATTTAAATTTTTAATAAATTACAAACAACTTATTATATTAATATTGTTGCCGTAATAACTAAAGGCCCTAACTCAAATTTTTAAAGTCAGGATTTTTTTTGAATTATTGTAACAGATATGCGAAGACTATACATATATTGAAATAAATATTAAAATAATATCTAGGCTGGGAGAAAATTCATGATTTATGGCGTTTCTATATAAAGATAATAAGATAACGATATGTATGTTCATAGAATTCGATATGTTAATTTTTTTTCTAAAATTTTTTTAAATTAAAAATTTTTTAGAATTTATAGGTTAAGTTTAAAAAAAAAATCAGCTTTAACTTTGAAAAAATTTAAAGATATTTTAAAAAACAATTTTAATTTTGTATTAATCCTTAAATAAAAAAAAATGTTTGATTTCCAAGGTAGTTTTACTTTTGCCCTTCACTTAAATTTTTAATATGTATTATGCTATCAATTTAAGTATATATTTTAATTTCCAAAAGCACTCGCTGCTATTAAAATAATTGCTGCAATTTGTTTATCCTTGTGTAAGCTTTGCACGTGGGTGTATTTTGGCAAGCCTTCACTTTTGAGGTGAAATAATTAAATGTTATTTTGTATCAGTAGGTTATTTTAAACTGTATCTAATTAAAAATAAATGGGAGCTCTCAGAGGGCGGTAGTAAATTTAAAATTCAAGCCCACCAAACATGTTGACCACAAACACTAAAACCTAAATTAACAAATTTTACAAACAAAACCAAACATTTTTGGCAAATTACAATACAGGAAGGAAATTAAAGGCCGGATATCAATGGTATAGTCTATAGAAACCATAAATATAGCTTAAGTGCTTTTAAAGCTAATAAAGCAAATGAAACTATTTGCATAAATTAATATATTTTCAAGTTGCCAATAAATGCTTTAACTTATCAAACTTTGTTTTAAACAGGAAAATGTTAACATAAACTTGATAATTTTATTGTTTTAACATTTTAACTTTTACTTCCTTATTTTAAAACAAAAAAAGCAAAAGAAAAATATAAAAATAAAATTCTTTAAAAAAAATGTGAAAAATGTTTGTAGAACAAAAAAAACTTCAGTATAAAAGTTTGTTTTCTTAAGCATGTGTTTTAAAATACAGTATAACTAACATGCACAGCGCCCTTGCCTTCTCCAATTCTCACCCGCATGCTGCCTTAATAGTTTCTTAAGTTTTTTTTTTATGTTTCAAAAGGAGGCAAAAGTCTGTTAAAGAAAGCTCATGCATATAAATTCTTGTATATTATTTGTACAACTACAACAATTTTCCACTTAAACATGTAAGTATTTCTTTTTTATAAAGTTAAACAGTTTTATAGTTTTTTTCTGCATATTTTTTTTTACAAGATATTTAACATTATTATATAAAAATATCTTTATGAGTGCAAAATTATGTACAAAAAATAGTGCTGCAGCTTAAACATTGTCTTTAATACACTTGTTTAAGATAAAAGTGACATTTGCTAAGTATAATAATGCTGTTTGACAAAAGAGCATCAGATTAAAATCAAATAAAATGTTAAGAATTGAAAAATTTTATTTTTTTAATATATTACGTTTTTCACTTCAATATTTCTTAGTACAGTTTTAAGCTCCCTAGAGTGTTTAAAAATTTCAATTTTTGTTAAATTTTTAAATTTCATGACAAATATAGTTTAAATAATATTTAAAGAATTCACTTTAAATTAATAATACTCATACGCTTGGGTGTCACTTAATTATAAATTTGCAATATTTTTTCAACTGTTTAAGATATAATTTTGGAAAAAGTGTTAAATAGAGACTGAGAAAGGGTTTCTAAATTTAGTTTAAGATATCAGACGTAAAAGGAAGCAAGGATTGATTTCCTTGAGTTTCTATATTTAATAGTTATGAGAGTTTTTTGCTAACATAACTAATATAATTTTAAGGAAAAAAAAATACATAAGAGAATACAAAAAATTGTTCATTACTTTTGAATTTGGTTTTTATAATTTCAATTTTTCTTTGAACTTCCCGCAACAATATTTTCATATATTTTCTTTGTACTGTAATGACAGGTCTAGTTTACTTACTTTACTAATATTAAGGAAAATCGTCAAAAATAGTTTTTTTAATGTTTGTCAAAATTCTATTGTAAATACATTGTTTGTAATTTTTAAATTTACAAAAGGCAGTTAACATTTTGAAACAGTTTTTCCCAAGGACTGTAAATAATAATTATTTTTGAATTTTTAATGCAGAGAACCATGTATAAAAAGACATCCGAAAGTTAAGTGTTAGATACCATCTTGATGGTATTAAACTCAAATGCTTGAAATTCAAGTGCTTTTTAAATTTTTAATTTTAAAATTTTTCTCCAAAAAATAAATATTTTTAATTTTTTATTTTTTTATTAAGAGGTAATGTTTTTTTTTTGATTTTTTTTAAATTGAAATAAAAAAATAAAAATCAAATAATAATAAATACTTTTTTTCAAAAAAACAACAAATTTATAATTTTTTGACAAAAATCATCAAAATCGAAAAAAAAATATATTTTTTGAGATACATTTTTTGACATACATAGTTATCTTGGTCCCTGGTTTTACAGATATTTGCAAGTGCTTTTTTTTAATATATTAATATACTTTTGATTTTAATGCGAAAAATATTTAGTCTAGGAAATATTTGTGTTAAATCGGTTAAATTTTAGAAATTTTAATTTTTAAATCACATAAGTCATACGCCCTGATGGCCAGCATTCTTAATATTAACCCTTTCAGACCCAGCGGAAACGATTATGGTCTTATTTATTCGAAAAAATTACTTTGCATACCAGCCGGCAAGCAGTTATTTTGGCTGCTTGTTTCTGTGTCAAACTTTTATTTTAAATCGGTTAAATTTTAGAAATTTTAATTTTTTAAATCACATAAATTATACGCCCTGATGGCCAGCATTCTTAATATTTAAGCTGTTGTTTTTTAGTGAATCTTCAATAAACTTTATTATCTATTATTAACAGATTTCTCTTATAAAATTAATCATTTAATTTTTTACGATTTTTATTTGTTCTCGATATTGTTAACGCTTTTAAATTTATCTCTCGTTTTATTGCTGCCACAGCAATAAATGAATGATTATTTCCGTTTCCTGTTGCAGACATTAACAACTGTTTTCCTATAAATGGAAGCATTGTGGTTGTTTGCACAAACAGCAGATTTAGCTCTAGTAAAAGCTGTTGTTGCTATTACTATTGTCTTGTTAAGCATCCTGTACAGAATCCTTATTGACTGATTGTAATAAAATCATTTTCCACTTTTATTGTTAAATGCTTTGAGTAAAGTGCGCTAAAGAATAAAAAAAATTGCTAGAAATTGTAATGAAAACCATCAGTAATACAAAAAAACCAACAACAACAACAACAGTAACAATAATAAATGAAATAAACATAGCACTATTACTTGAGCAACAACATTAACAGAAAAAAGCACAACAAAACATTAAATTGCAATTTGCTGTCAGTTGAGAAATGCAAACAACTTAAATGAATTGGAAAATATTGTGTTTTTCTTTGTTACTTTTGTATTTAATAGCAAAAATCACAGGGAATTTAAAAGTTTTACAACATTAATATTAAAGAATTGAGGCTAGGTTTGTGAAGAAAAATATTGTTGGTTTTAAAATAATTTATATTTTTTTTACTTCATTTTTTAAAAGAATTAAATACATTTTAAATAAATAATACTTATAGGTATACGTCTTAGTATATACATTAAGTATCAGCTTTTAAACTATAAAGAAATTGTTAGTAAAAGTAAAGTGAACTAAGATAGAGGCTATTGGGAAACTACTAGGAAGACTAGACTTGAGAATATCCTTTTATTAAGCTGATCCTATCTATGCCTAGCGGAAGGTTTTTCAACTTTAGTTTAGAAAATGAACACCTGTGAAAGAGTGCGGTGAGGGGTATTGCAAGGTGAAGGACCTGGGTGCCACTGCTATGAGTTTTTGAGGTCAACGGAGTATTGAGGCAGCTCTATTCGAAAGAGATATATATAATTGCATTGCCCTTTTACTGTTAGAGCTAGAGGCAAAGGACTGTGTCTAAACCCAGAGAAGACTGATAATATTCTAATCAGCACTGATTGGTCAGGCCTGATAATATTCTAATCAGCACTGATTGGTCAGGCCTGATAATATTCTAATCAGCACTGATCGGTCAGGCCTGATAATATTCTAATCAGCACTGATTGGTCAGGCCTGATAATATTCTAATCAGCACTGATTGGTCAGGCCTGATAATATTCTAATCAGCACTGATCGGTCAGGCCTGATAATATTCTAATCAGCACTGATCGGTCAGGCCTGATAATATTCTAATCAGCACTGATTGGTCAGGCCTGATAATATTCTAATCAGCACTGATTGGTCAGGCCTGATAATATTTTAATCAGCACTGATCGGTCAGGCCTGATAATATTCTAATCAGCACTGATCGGTCAGGCCTGATAAAATTCTAATCAGCACTGATCGGTCAGGCCTGATAAAATTCTAATCAGCACTGATCGGTCAGGCCTGATAATATTCTAATCAGCACTGATCGGTCAGGCCTGATAATATTCTAATCAGCACTGATCGGTCAGGCCTGATAAAATTCTAATCAGCACTGATCGGTCAGGCCTGATAATATTCTAATCAGCACTGATCGGTCAGGCCTGATAATATTCTAATCAGCACTGATCGGTCAGGCCTGATAAAATTCTAATCAGCACTGATCGGTCAGGCCTGATAATATTTTAATCAGCACTGATCGGTCAGGCCTGATAATATTCTAATCAGCACTGATCGGTCAGGCCTGATAATATTCTAATCAGCACTGATCGGTCAGGCCTGATAAAATTCTAATCAGCACTGATCGGTCAGGCCTGATAAAATTCTAATCAGCACTGATCGGTCAGGCCTGATAAAATTCTAATCAGCACTGATCGGTCAGGCCTGATAATATTCTAATCAGCACTGATCGGTCAGGCCTGATAAAATTCTAATCAGCACTGATCGGTCAGGCCTGATAATATTCTAATCAGCACTGATCGGTCAGGCCTGATAATATTCTAATCAGCACTGATCGGTCAGGCCTGATAATATTCTAATCAGCACTGATCGGTCAGGCCTGATAATATTCTAATCAGCACTGATCGGTCAGGCCTGATAAAATTCTAATCAGCACTGATCGGTCAGGCCTGATAATATTCTAATCAGCACTGATCGGTCAGGCCTGATAATATTCTAATCAGCACTGATCGGTCAGGCCTGATAAAATTCTAATCAGCACTGATCGGTCAGGCCTGATAATATTTTAATCAGCACTGATCGGTCAGGCCTGATAATATTCTAATCAGCACTGATCGGTCAGGCCTGATAATATTTTAATCAGCACTGATCGGTCAGGCCTGATAATATTCTAATCAGCACTGATCGGTCAGGCCTGATAAAATTCTAATCAGCACTGATCGGTCAGGCCTGATAAAATTCTAATCAGCACTGATCGGTCAGGCCTGATAATATTCTAATCAGCACTGATCGGTCAGGCCTGATAATATTCTAATCAGCACTGATCGGTCAGGCCTGATAAAATTCTAATCAGCACTGATCGGTCAGGCCTGATAATATTCTAATCAGCACTGATCGGTCAGGCCTGATAATATTCTAATCAGCACTGATCGGTCAGGCCTGATAAAATTCTAATCAGCACTGATCGGTCAGGCCTGATAATATTTTAATCAGCACTGATCGGTCAGGCCTGATAATATTCTAATCAGCACTGATCGGTCAGGCCTGATAATATTCTAATCAGCACTGATCGGTCAGGCCTGATAATATTCTAATCAGCACTGATTAGTCAGGACTGATAATATTCTAATCAGCAATGACTAGTCCTGATTAGTAAAAATACTGTGGAGTGAGTAGTTCAGGTACATGTTTCACTAGTGCACAAGTCCCACAAGTTTGAAAGAGAAAAAAAATCACACACAAAAATTGTTTGTAGATTTTTTTTTTAAATTTTGGGATGGGGAGGGGCAAAATTAATTCTGAGGGGAGCATTGCATTAGGATTTTGCAGCATATTTTATGCGCATAAAACCCTTTTTTAAAAGTGTGTTTTTGGTTGCCCTGTTTATTACTATGTTAAGCGTATAATTAGGTAAAGTTTAAAATAATAATTAAAAAAAACTACGGGCGTATGAGTTATATTAATTACTTTGAAGTTTTTGAAATAACTTATTTAAATTAATTTTTTCACTATTTTATTATATTTTTTTTTTTTTGAAAAAATATTTTCCTAATTTTTGAACAGAAAATCTTTTCCCTATGTTCTTAAATTTATTCTCAGCGTTACATTTGTTTCTTATTACCAAAAGTTTTTGGTACTTACACAGAAATTAAAATTAAAACTACAACATCTAAGAAATTAATCTAATTAATTTTAGTTATTTGTCTTCGTCATGGATACGAAAAAAAAATAATTTTACGCTTTGTTAAGTTGAAATCAAAGCACTAGGAAACCTTTAATAAATATAAACTTTTTTTATGTTTTTCCTTTATCTATTTTACTTCTAAATAGTACTTTATCTTAATTTATTTTCCTTTTCCTGTTTTTATTCTATCAATCTATTTATAGTTGTTTATTTCATTTATAAAACATATTTAATGCAAACACATAAAAACAGGCCATCGTTTTTGTTAAGACAAAAAAAAATCTCTAATAAATTTCATTAAAAGTTTTCCAAAGAAAAGTTCTTGCCTACAAAAACCCTCTATATAAAGGCATTTAATAAAGCTAGGCAAGAGGTTACAGAAAATGCAAAAAAAATTTAAGAAAAAGTAAAAGAAAAAGTAAAAGTTTTCTTAAACTTTTCTTAAACTTTGTGTGCTGTTGTTGAATAGTCAACTATTTAAACATTCTTTAATAAAATAAATATAATCTTAACATGCCCCAACAATACAAGACTTGACAATTTTGCAACATTAAATTAAACTGTTTGACAAGAAAACTTTTTTTGTATTTACTCTCTCTCCTGCTTTAAGGGGCGATAATATCAAAACCAATTTCTAAAAATTTTAAAGACGTTTTTAATTGAACAAAAATTTAAAAAGTGTTAAAATAAACTTTTCAATAAAGATAATAATTTGTGTGTTAACAAACTATACAGCAATATTTTAAGTTGATTAAGGTTTTCTTTTTTATACATCACACATTAAATCAAAAACAGTCACAACTCAAAAACAAATTAAAAAAAATTTAAAATGAAAAGAAGTTCAGAAGAAAAGAAATTGTCTTGGTATTAAGTTTACTGAAATGTAAACGAAATTGTTAAAGATTAAATTTCGGAAACGATTTAAGAATGCACAAGGCTTAGACTACAAGGGTTCATGTGACTTATTTTTGCAATAAGAAAAATTAGATTAAAGTTAAATTAAAATTGAAAATGTTAGATTTTATCTGCAATACTGCTTTTAAATAATAGTAATCCTAAGATAAATTTTTAATCTAAGAAGATAAAAAATATTATCCTTTACAATTAAAAGTACCCAAAAAATTACCTTAAAATTAAAGAAGGTCGCACATGTGCTTTTAATTTTTTTTAGACCCTAAAGTTAATGAACCCGTTCCATAAGAAAATGTTAGTAATATTTAATAAGATATTTACAACACTTTACAAAAAAAGTTTTATGGTTCTTTGTTATATCTCTTGAGGGTCATAATCAGATTCCACTACTTTATCGTGCTTAACTCCATCCTTACCTCGGATTTTTTCCCATTTTGTTGTGATTTTTTTTAAATTCTTTTGGATTCACGACGTTTTTTTTAAGAAATTTGTGGGAGTAAAAATAATTTTTTTAATAAGATGTCGCATATGTGGCAGGGTGGAGGCCATTTAAATTCAACTATTTTCAAAACTTCATGAGTTAATTTAATACATATGCGCTAATTCAAATAGCCTCCACCCTCGATGACACATGAGCAACATTAAAACAAACATCAAAAAGTTATTTTATACCCTTCACATAAGTGATAAGGGTATATATATAAGTTTGTGATTCCGTTTGTAATTTCTTTAATATCCATCTGCGACCCCATAAAGTATATATTTTCTTGGCATTTATATATTGGGAAGTCGATTAAGCGATGTCCGTCTGTCCGCCTGCCACTCTGTGCGTGTTATGGTTTAAATAAACTTTTTGAAGCCTCCTGACGTCGCATAGACCAGTAGGTGGTATCAATCAGAAATATCTGTGAGCAAATCGCTTTTGAAATTGAGAAAAATCGCCCGATAACTGACCGAGATAAAAGCGAAAAACAAAGACTTCCTCTGTTTATTTATCTAAAATTTGTACATTAAAACCTCTACAAAAGCCCAGGAGTTGCACGTACACGGGTGCAATATAAGACCGACTCCCATTAGTTTTTTTCAAAAAAATTTTTGTGAAACATATCTACACTCTATCAACGTACCCTAACAGGGTTGCCATGTATTTAAATTTTTTTAATTTTTGTAAATTCGTTCCCACAGCTCTTACTGTGCTCCTACAAAGGTCAAATGTAAGACCGACCCCAACTACTGTGCTCCTACAAAGGTCAAATGTAAGACCGACCCCAATTAATTTTTTCTTTCAAGCTTTTTTGCGAAGCATTCTCCTCTATCTCCAGACCAAATCAAGGTTGCCATAGAAATTAGGATAGAAACCCGACAACTTCCGGAGTCACCCTTAGAGGAATTAAATATATCCCAGATCTCCATTAGTTTTTCTTGCAAACATATTCCTGGAACATATTAACCCCCTATTTCCATCACCTAAGGGGGGTGCCATACAAAATTTACAAAAATTATGTAAAAACGCCCATAGCTTCCTCAAAGTAGACCTAAATGAAATAAACTGTAGGACCTACCCCCATTAGTTTCCCCTCCCAAACATATCCTAATATACCTCCCATCTTCATCACCTAAGGGGCCTCCCATACAAAGTTTGGGAATTTGTAATAAATCCCCACTACAGCTTTCAGGGTGCCCATTGATAATTCAATTGTAGTACTGACCCTCTCTTTTTTTTGTTAACAAACATTTTCCTCGAGCATACTTACCCCCTAACTCCACCCGCTAAAGAAGGTTGCCATACAAAATTGAAAAAAATTAGTGGAAAAACCCTTACACGTTGTAAAGGGTATGTAAGACTCGGCACAGCCGCATGTAGCGATCTTACTTGTTTTCTGATACCAGCTTTCATTAGCCACCCTTTATAAAGGCAGAAAATATTTACGAACTTTTTCTAAGAATTTTTTTAAAGTCTACTGATGATTTAGTTTTTAAACCAATGTAAACAAATTTAACGTACAACAAACCTTACAAATGAACTAAAATGGGATAAAATTTTTATTGATATATGAAATTAGTTTTAAATATTTTTAATTGTTTTAGGTTTTTTGACAAATTTCTAAAAAAAAACTGTTAAATTATATTTATTTCACACATAAAATAGGTGCAAGTTTTTCAAGCCTTAAATATAAGAAACATCAAAATTGAAGTTAATAAGAAGGCCCTCGTATTATTGATTAGTATACATCCATATAATAAATACATTTAATTTAGGTAATTTTTTTTAAATAACTAAACATTTAATAAAAATTTAAATAATTGAAAAACTGTTTTTCCCCATAAATTAAATCTATTTAAAATAATTCATTTAACAGTTTTATTTCTAAAGGTTTAGTTCTGTTGCACAGTTTCACCTCTATTATATCGTTTAAATAATCTCTAAATTAATTACAACTGTAAGTTTTGTAACTTATTTTTTTTTTAAACCTAAACCAATAACACATACGAAATGTCTGCCACACGTTAAATGTTAACAGACTTACATTTATGCAACATATCTTGGCATTGTTGCCACCTTTTAAATGAAAGAAACCAAAAATTGCATTTCTGCCAACCAAGGTTAATTGTAAGTCTAATTTATGCTCTTTTATTAAAGCAACAACTACCAAACAAATGTAGCAGCAGCAATAATTTGTTGCAGTCTTTTTGTTTGTGTCGTTTTGCCTCTTTAGTTAATTGAAAGACATGTTAAATGTAATTTTTATTATGGTGTACGCGGTGCAACCCACTAAAACTGCCCGAAACACTTAAAATGTGTTTCAAATCTTTCATACATTTTCTGTACGATGCGAGATTGTATGTTTTAAATGTTTTAAAGGAAATGAAAAAGAGCAAAAATTAAAATAAAATAAAAAAAAAACTAAACAACGTCTGCTGCTAACAAGCGCTTAACAATGTTTAACATGATTTACAAGGCTTTAGCATTCGTTTTAAATTTGGTCTCTAAATTTCTGTTTCCATCTCCTAAAATATATATTTGACTAAAATGTTTCTTGTTTTTTTAATTTTATTATTTAAACTGGTTTTTAAGACGTTTGAAGTTTTTTTCAAATCTGTGGTTGTTCCACTATTTAGATGGAATAAATTGCCATTGGCCTTTTTGGCCATACATTTTTTTATTTGAGGCCAAAAATGGCTAGAACTAATCCTATTTACAATTGAAAATAGTTTTTAAAATTAAAAAAAGTAAATTTTTTCTCTCATAGTGTTTTGTTAAATTTAAATTAATGTTAATCTGTTTATTTTCAATATTTTTTTTAATTTAAGACTTATTAAACGACTACCTAATGCCAAATTTTACTTAAGGTGGCTTCAGACTATAATACTGGGTAAAAACACTTGTCAAAAAACTCAAATAAAATGAGAAAATATAATAGTGTGAAGACATTATGTTATGAAATGTCAAAAAATACCTAAAGAAATTTGACAGTAGTATGGCTCTCTTCATTTTTAGAAATTTTTCTAAACCATTAGATTTTGCATGTATCAGAGTTGCATATTTACAGCAGCCATAAAGAAAATCAGGCATGGAAAGATTATATAAAGTTTGGTATTGTAAAATAATTTTTAATTATATTTTTATGAAATTTATAGTTATTTATTAGGAAATAAAATATTTTTAATTTAAATTAAATTAAAATGTTGTAAAAGTATTTTTTTTCATTAAAAGTGTTGTAAAATTATTACTTTTGATATGTATATTTATATATTTTTTAAAAAATCGATAGGTGTCAAAAAATGGAGTCTTTTAGCAAAATAAACTCACTTTGTATAAAAAAACAACTTTTTTTGATTGAATTTATTATATACGAGCGTTTTATTAATTAACCCGCAAAAGCAAATCAAGAAAATTTTTAAAACATTGTTTATTTGTTTTAATCAGTTATAAAGTCTTAACAAATATTAAGCGTGTTTCAAAAGATCTCGATTTTGTTCCGACATATGAGAGTAAAGAAATTACTCTCCAAGCTTACCAAAGTTGCTCAAAATAGCTGGAACGCAAAAAACTATAATTGAAATATTTTAAATGCTCACATGCTGCTTAGTTAAATAGTAAAATTTTATTTAGACCATTACACCCCATAGAATTTTTAAAACATAGCATATACATCATATATAAAATGTATCTTAATGTTCTAAATCGCATTTTATATTAAAGAAATCTACAGATTTTTATAAAAAATGTACCTACAACAAAAATTTTGTTGAAACCCTTGTACAGGAAAGGAAATTTATCTCAAACGTTGTCTTTGCTGTGGAAAATTTGTTACCTGAAACGCTTTTGGGTAGGTTTGGATTAATTTGTGTGAGTTTGGACTATTTTGTTATATACCTGAAACACAACTTTTAATAAATTAAAATGCCATTTTTCAATTTTTAATAAATTCTAACCTTATGGTAATTTTTGACATATGAAAACTATGCGAAAATACTTATGGTAGGTTTATTAACAAAAATGTATGTAATGGCTAACAAATATGGTCTTAGTAAACTAACGATAACTATTATAAATTTTTCCACTAGATTTTATAGCTCGCTTTTAAAAACCAGTAATATTATAAAAATATCACATAAAAACTTAAAGGCATATACACACATATGTACAAATATATATATAAAATAAGTTTTAAAACAGATTTTGTATAAAAGCGACGCTGGAAAACTTTTTTACATCTGAAAATTTATAATTATTACGGGCCTAAGTTTCAACCTCCTTATTTAAAATAAATTATAAAACTGTAAGTACAAATACAAAAAAAAATATACAAAACGTCGAAGAATTATTGGTTTGCGCCATATCCAATGCATTTTTCTATGTTTATGCGGCAAACCAATAATCACCCGAAGAATGTGCAAAAGTTTAAAATATTACTAAAAGTTCCATCCCTGATGAACAGCTGTTTAATGATTTAGCGCCAGCAAAAATTTTTACAAATAGTAAATATTAAAAGTGAAATTAAGAATTTATTGCAGAAATTAGTTAAAAAAACATGTCTAATGAACTAACTGCAAGTCTGAACGTCACTTTTTATTGCCTAACAGTATTTTTTCACCCTTTTGTTAAATTCAAATAAAAAAAATACTTGCTTTAAAAGTTAAAGTTTTTTTTTTAAACTCAAAAACAGATGTTTAAGTACTACACAGATTTTAATTTTATTTCAAATGTGATAGTGTAAAGACAAAATGTAATGCGCATTATTTCTTATTTGATTTTTTGACAGTCAAACCAAAAATCATTTTATTTGGCTCTCTCAAAATCCAATGAAAATCTAAACACTTGTAGAATAGTGTGAAGGTAGCTTTACAGAGTTTCAAAAAATTTAAATTTTTTAACATTTAATTGCTTTTTAAAAACTAAAAATCCGATTTCGTATTAAAAATTATGTTTAAAATTTTCAAATTTAAAAAAAAAAATAGATTCTTAATTTTTAATTTTTTATGAAAATTTTTTGTACCAGAATTTCGCCCAATTATTTCATGAACAGTTTAAAAAATACTTTAAATTTAAAATATCCTTTTTAAACAAAATTTTCATACAAAATAGGTGTTTAAAGTCTACTTGACAGATTAAGTCTCTTTTAAGTTGTTATTAACGAATATGACCCATTATTAATAAAATTATATTGAACACTGAAATACAGGGTGTCTGGTGGCAAATTCATCTTTTTAAAAACAACTATTTTAAAAAGTACTAACCGGTTCGAAGGGGGAGTGGCACCGTTAGAGTTATAGATTGTGCGTATTTGTCAGTCACGATGTCGCAGTGGTCGAGAGAGAATCGCGCATTCGCTGTGGAGTTATTTTTTACGAGGGATGTTTCTTATGTAATTGCTCGTCCACAATTTTGTTTAAAGTTCGGTATTCGGAATGTAAATTTAATTCTTTCGTGGGTGTAGAGATTCCCTGCAACTTCTTCGGCTATAAATGTCTAACGGCCAGGGCTCAGACGATCTTTAAGGGCTCCCCAAAACAATGAACTGGTGGAAAGCAATGTACGTTAAGATCCACGACTTTCAATATGGAAAAGAGAAGGCTCACTGGGACTTCCGAAATCGATTATTTATCAAATTATAAAAAAGCATCCTTTCAAATATTAAATTGATCAAGAACTGAGAGAAAATGACTTTGATTTACGCAAAAATTTTTGTGAAAAGATGTTAGAACGTTTTTGCACTGTAAATCCCATACTTTGGGAGCGACTAGATATATTTTCACTTAAAGGCCACACCAACAAGCAAAATTGTTGTTACTGGTCTCCAAGAACCCGCAACCCTTGATTAAAACATAAAAAAACTATTGCATTGCCCCAGGGTAACTGTTTGATGTGGCTTACTCATGCATTAAATAATTAACCCAGTTTTTTAGAAAACTCTCGAAACCAGGCGACTAATGTCAAAGGTGAAAATTATTGACACATGATTCCGCAATTCTTTTTGCCGAACTTGCGAGCTCATACGTGGTTTTAATAAGATGGGGCGACAGCACATGCAGCCAGAGATTTGATAAATTTTCTTCAGGAAAATTTCCCCCAAAAACTGATAAGTCGTTTTGGAGACATCCAATGGCCCCCGAGGTCACCAAATTTAAATTCCATGGATTTTATCTCAAAGAGAGGGTTTATAATGACAATCCCCAATCTCTTGTGGCTTTAAAGGAAAATATTCGTTGAGAAATCACCTTAATTAAACCAAGTTTACTGCAGCGTGAGGCGCAAAACACAAGGCTTAGTTTTGAGCAGTATGTTCAACTCGACGGAAGACATCTGGATGACATACCATTCTTTCGTGCTCTTAATCAAAGTTGGTGTCACTTATTCCTTTTTTTATTTAAGTTTGAAATTATAAATCTGCCATCAGACACCCTGTACTTATGAATTGGGTTACTAATTAAAAAAAATATTTTATATTTTTTTGTGCCTTTTTTTGAGGAACTAATTTGAAGAACACAAAAACCTAAACCTTCTTTCAAAATTAATTTCTCACGTTTCTTTCCTTTTGTTTTTCATTAATTTTTGTAAAAAAACCCTTTAAAGAACTTTTAACTGTTTAAACATAAAAAATTATTTTATTTGTATTGAAAATGAATTAAAGTTCAATGCTTTTTTGTAAAAATGTTTTTCAAACTTTAAGGAGTTCTTTGTCTTTGGCTGTGGTTGTTGTTGTTTTAAGTTTTCATTACTCGTATTGACCTTTGACGCGACTTGAAAGCGGTTCACATCATGCCTTTAAGATCTTTTTAAAGTTTTTTATGTTTTTCTCGTTGCTCTTGGTTTTTTTTAAAGCTGGAAACCAAAGTCAAATAAAGGAGTTCGTTGTTCTCTTATATTGAAAAAATAGACAACAACAACCGTTGTTGTTGCAACAAACAAAAGCAGAATTTAGTTTAGAAAATTAAAGAAAAAAAAAACGCAATCAATGGCTGAAAGCTAAACTACTTCAACTGAATAAAACTGTAAGAGGTAAATTAAAAGCGGTTTACACTACAGAAATAGTTTGTTATAGATTTTGCATTTTTTGGCTGCCATAAATGACGGGCAACACTATAAAAATACTTATGTAAAAAAATCTTTTTTGGAAAAGTGTTATCCGTATGAAATGTTTAATTAAAAATTTTTATTTGAGGTTAAACCTAAAAAATGTCTGCAGGGCCAATTGGTTTTCCCGAAAAAATATTTTTTTAGTAAAAACTAAACAAAAAATTTCAATTTATCCGAATAGTTAAAAAACAATAATAAATTATTCCAAACAAGTATAAAAGTTATAGTCGATCAAGCCCGACCATATTATCCTCTACATTACCTCTGTATTCTGTATAATAGTTGGCAGCATAAACGTAAACATTTGTGGAAAATTTTGAAAGAATAAAGTAATCTTGGGGTCAGTTATAGTCAAAAATGACTTTTCTGGGAGGGCATTTAAATGGGGGCCATATCAAAAAATAGACCGAAAACATTTGTACTCTATATACTGGTTGGTGGCACAAAGTTAAATACATATTCAAAATTTTTTCAAAATAAAGTATTATTTGAGCCAACTAACTTGTTTCTGCCAAATATTTTAAAAATTGCAATCTGTACTGTGAATACAAAAATACATGGACTCTCAGCCAGATGGAAGGACGGACATGCTTATATCGTCTCAGAAAGTTATTCTGAGTCGATCGGTATGAGTGACCATTATTTTTAGCGTTAAAAACATCTGCAGAGACGCATAATACCTCTGCAACGAATGTGGTGTGGTTATATAAATCCTTTGTAAGTATTAATGCAACAAAACCCCGATTCGAGGGCAGATGGTTACCCACGTAGGCGATATTATATAAAAAAATTTTTACTATAAATTAAAAAACAAATTCTTCTATTAATATTTAAAGCTTAAGCTCCTACAAAAATTCTTATTTTTTGCAAATGAAGAATTTTATGTATTTTTATCTTGCACTTTATATTCGCAAGATTTTGCCGATACTAGTCGATTAGAATGCGTTTTTGAAAAAGCTACTATTTTTATCATCAGTACCCTTTGATCGGTTGTTAGTTATTTAGCTGTAAGCTTTAGTTATTTAACCCACTGGTCTATGTACCGTAATGAGCCAGCAAGAAGCTTTTTTTCATTTTAACCTAACAAACCATAGCCTTTTACAATTTGCGTTCTTGTACTAGCGCCATCTAGTGTATATAGCGCCTTAGCCATCTTTAAAATTGGAATTCAGAGGCCATTTTTTATATACCTTTTCTTCATTGTTTTCACTGTACCAACTGTATGTGTATTATGAGTTTTTTAATTATAGTTGCGAAATATTGTGACATTAGATCTAAAAGTTCTGCCCTTAAGTTTGAGCAAAATCGGACGGACAACCTTTAATGGGCGCGCATCTAAGTCAAGGTTCAGACATTAGCAAATTTCATAGTTTATTTGTATGTTATTATTCATCGCATAGCCTAAAAGCATTGAGCTAGAGACTGTTATTCGAAATGTAGGTACCTCTCCATATCCCACAAGGCGGGATTTCGGCGAATTTGGACCCAAAAAAGTTGAAAAACACCAAATAGGGGGAAACCGGTAAATTGATTTTTTTTAACTAGAAACGATTGAAACAAAATTTAAAACGTATCGTATTTTAATCAAAACTTAAACGGACCTATATTTAGAACTTTTTTGAGATTTAAGGCCCCCCCCAGGGGTACAAGGACTAAAAACCATATTTTGAATACCGTTGAGGTCAATGCTATAACTTTTGTACCAAAAAAGATAGAAAAATAATTTTTTTTTGGGTACAACAAGACTCAAAAAGCTATAAATACAGTTTTTGGTACCTTTTTAGGTTTTGACTTTTGAGGCTTAAAAAAGGAGCAAATATTTTACATTAGTGCTATTTAGATAATTTTTGTAACTTCTAAATGAATAGAAATATATGTAGACGAAATTCGAACTGCGTTAGTACATTTTTAAAATACTCTTAGGGCAAGACGGGGTACAACCTATATTTTGATGCTGCTAAAGTCTTTCTTGTAACTTGTGGGCCAGTAAAAAAAAGAAACAAAATTAAAATTTTGCTCGACAGGTCTCGCAAAATATGAATATATGTTTGGTACCTTTTTTGAAATATTGGGCCCTAAGGGAGGGACTTTATTTTGATACTACTTGGACCTATTTTGTTACTTTTAAACAAAAAAAGGGGACAGAATTTAAATTGTGTTTGAAAGTTTGTTTTAGATAGTATGAAAGCTAATATGATGGTAAAAAAATACTTTTTCTACATTTCTGGTACTTTTTTTGGATTTTTTGAAAAGCTTAAATTTTGAGGCCATGAAAATAGAAAAGCTATGTGTTCAGGATTAAGTCATGAAAAATGTTATTTTTTATGGTTACATAACTCTGTTGCATTAAATACCTTGTTTATGTTAGTATTTGAAACTTTGATTACGAAGTCACGGGTTAATCCTTAAAAAAAGCTTTGATGTATAAATAATGTTTTAGTGCTAAAGATGACGAAAGATAAACACAAAACTATTTTTATATCATGAATTTAATATAATTCTTCATTAAATATTTAGGAATTTAACGAAAGACAGTTAAGTTCGTAAAACAGTTTTTACAATTTTTAGAAATCAATTTACAACGGCTGGTAACAACATTTTTTTTATATACAATTTACTTTAAAATTTGGTTGTTAATATTTCGTCAAATTTAAAAAAATTTAATAAAATTTTTTCCGAAAAAGTTTTAAGTCTGAAAAGGTTGTTCAGAAAAGCTGTTCATTGATAAGCTGGCGTATAAATGATAAATCTTAAAGGTATCATTTTAACTACACTAATTCGCTGCCAGAGTGTTTTGAATCTTTTTGCCGAAACCTTAAAAATCTCTTTGCAATATTTTGTTATTTCACAGTAAAAAAGATTTCCTTAGTGTATCTTTTAGTTGCTTTCTCTGCTGTTCATCTCCGTTTGAAATCTTTGAAATGTCTATAAGTTTGATTTTCTATTGTCAGTTGTTGTTTTGAAATGTTTGTGTTTTTTTTACGGTTTTCAGTTTGAAGTTCTTAAATTTGAACAAAAGAAACGTGCATTATGTCTTAACATCACCCTCATATAGTATAAATTTTAAGTTTTTCTTTTTATGCAACTTCCTTTACTTACGTTTTAGTAATTTATCTACAGTTGTAGTTAAACCAACAACTTGCCTTTTGTTGGTATCTTATGTAGGATTTTACTTAAGTTTTCCAGCTTGTGAAAAACAAAAAAATTTACAGACAGATTTGTTGAGGTTTATGTTGAATTAAAAATGTGTAGAGATATTAAGGATCAACTACACTGTAAATAAAAAATTAAAATTAAGAAAAGTTTCTCTGAATGTTTGTGTTATGTGGCAACACTCTATATAGTTATAAGTGCGCCCTGTTTAAAGTATTGCATTCATTTTCGAATTAGTTCTTTAGTCTTACACAAGCCATAACACAAAGTATTCGTAGTCTTTTTTCATGTGTTTTTCACCTTTTTCGTTGATTGTATTGATAGCCTTTCTAGTAACCTTTTCTTCCTATTAACTATTATTTTTTTATTGGTTGGTTTGATGATTTTTCACAGTTCTTTCTTTTACTTTAACCCTAAAATTTCTTCGTCCTATATTTCTTAATACGTATTTATGTATAATAAAAGCCAAAGTTTTAGCAATCAACAAGAAGAAGTTTATAGAGAAATAAGTTTGACTTAAATATGTAATCAACTGCACTAACATCGGCAGGTTGCCACAAACTTTAAGCAACAAATCTGACAGTTAAATGTCTTAAACAAAATTTATTTTAAAAAATTTTTTCAAGCCGAAAATAGTTTCATTTAAAAAAAATCCCAGATGATTTTAGTTTTAATTAAAATTAGTAACCGGGGCTTATGGCAAGCCTTGTTTCTTGGGAAAGATAGTTTTAATATCTGAGAAAATTAAACAGCTGGAAGCTTAGCTGGACCGCAAATTGAATTGGAACCATCAAGGCCAACAAAACAGTTGTCTCCGAAAAAGATTAATAGTATGACTACACCAAAAAGAGCAATAAAGACAATTTTTAATATCCAATCCCATTAATACCAACGTACGCTAAGCTTGCGCAAAACGCCAGGAGAATAAACTGATTTATTAACCATCAACATATGTATATAGGACGTACTTAAACAAATGTTTCTTAACACGGATACCTCTAAGGCAGAAGAGGATTGTTGTTGTAACTATTTGTTTAAGCCCACTACCCCAAAAATTAATTAGCGGCTCCTATACTAGAACAGGCTCCTACAAGCAATCACGAAATGTTTACCCTGACCCAGGGCACTGGAAAGTCCAACAGACGTAAACATCTGTATGATAGTCAAACGTCAATAAAGACAATAGATATCTGATGGTACCTAAAATTAGGTAAGGCGGCTGATCTCGGGGACCTCATGTAGACCTTTTGAATCTTACCTGGTGATTTCAGCCCTATTAATACCCATAATTTCAAAAAGTAGGTATCTGGATGTGTATAGATATCTTTAGTAGTCTCAACACGTAAGTATTCCCTTGCTGTGAAGATTTTCAAATTAAATTCTATTAATTTGATGTAGTGAACTCAAAGGTGCTTCACAATCTCTTTGTAAATGCCAGCAGTCTCGTTTTAAAAATCTTATGATATGTGTTTAGGTTTTCCAACAGATGCCACCCTAAGTAATTTGTTTTGGACCGCGAAAACCCTTAGCAGTATTATAAATGGTGCTCCACAAATGTTTTACCCTCCTTTACAACAAAAAACTTGCAGTTATAGCTGGCTAGTGGTCCTGCGCTTTCAGCTGGAGCCGTTGTACTACAATGATTGATTACTATTTCTATAAAAGTCTACAACCACCCCTACACATATGTTTGTAAAACCTCATCCTCCGGTGGTAATAAGATCTCGACATAATCTACGAGACTCTTCACCGGGTGGTTTTTACGTAGACCTTCATGGTTTTGGTCCTTACAGAAAAGTCTATGCAGCTATTGCAGAACTAAAGTAGAGCCCGGACATTCATTGCCCTCCTATGGGCAAAGGGGACCCCTTGCTTCACCAAGTTTGTCAGCCTGCTTACCCGAACCTTGTGCACCTCTTTTACGGCACGCAGAACGAGTGAGGAGAATTTGATATTTGAGGAGATGGCCCTGATCACTGCATGATTATTCATAAATATACTCCCTTGAGAATTTTTGGTTTGGCTGAAAAAACATTATTAATAAACACTCTGAATCTGGCCAAGCCAGATGTTGTAACGAAGGCCGAGTTGAAGGAGTAGGAAGGGATTTTCCGCAGGGACCTGTGGAAAATACAAGAGTTGGCAAAATTATGAGATTTTTTGAGAAATTTTGGATAAAGATAGAACAAAGAAAATCTTAAATTTTTAGAATAAATAAGGCAATAGGGAATAACAAGGTAAGGTTAGGTAAAACAGGCAGTTAAGGAAAGCTAAAAGTAAAGTGAGGCGCACGTGGGCCCGCTTTATCAGCTCCTTTTTTGTTATACCTGTGAAAAAGATGTAAGGACTGAAAAGGAATATTTGTAGGAAGGGCTTAATGCTTGACAAAAGTCTCCCCTGTCTGACCCTCATTCGGGAACCAAATGATATCCATGATAAGGGATGAAAAATTTGACAGACCTACATATGTAAGCCACGTCTGACAAACTCCTGATTTTAATGATCCAAAGTGCCTAACCTGAACACTGTCTAGTGCCAGACAAGAGCAGAGGAGATCTTGAATAATCTTCTCTTTTTATGCATTTAGACAGGCTTCTGAAAAAGTCATGGCAAGGCAGTGTCATTCTTCTGGCTTAAAAAATCGACAGTGTTTAGCAATTTTGGCCACAGTGAATTTTAACCTTCGTCTGTCTAGGCTCACAGAAACCGGGACTCTCTACAATCCAACCTTGGCCATATTACCCTTTGGATTTTACATATAAACCTTCTGTTCTTAGTGAAGCTGGCAGTTGATGCTTCACCTTGGGGTTTGCAGTAAGAGAGGAGAATACCTAAAAGTCATCAATCGCCGGATTATCCAGTTCGCTACCATATTTCCGAGATCATTGGTTACACAGTTGCCTGTATTGGTCCGGTGTCCGTGCGCCTATATGAGCGTAATTTTAGAATGCAATATTATGAGAAGTTTTTCATTACCAGACTTAGTCCTTTATACATTAAATTGTATAAAAAGAATATATGGACATTATGCCAGACGGAAAGATGGATATGCTTTCATCGATTATGAAGGTGCCTCTAAGCTTATCAATTTAATTAAAGGTGGGTCTCAGACTGTTTACCTCTTGAGATTACTAGCATCCGAACTAATGCATTATACCTGAACTACGTATGAAATGTGGGCATAAAAAGTTTGGAAATCCCAGTTTGCTTTTACCATAATTTTTTTTTAAATCTTTGTTACCAACAAGAAGAAAACCTAAACAACATTTTAAACTAAAGAAATCCAAATGCCAACCATCATATTTTGCTTTGCAGCAATACAACCTAAGATTATCATTTCTTGCTATTGTGAATTCTAACAACGGCCCACTCTCTATACTTCCAGCCAATAGCTCTAAGATTATTTATGTTCTTAAGCCACATTCATAAATATATTCCATTGTTTGCCTTTAGATCAGACAATGGCCAGCAATTATGTTTTCTACGCTTTGGTGTTGGCCAAACAAAGTATCTTAAGCCTGGTTGTTGTAAGCTCTTTTGTTGTCTTATGTAAATATATAAACGGCTGTCCAGACAGACGACTATGTCGATGACTGCCAGAAGTTGTGCACAAATATTAATAATTTTCTTAGAATTTCTAAGAAGACCTAGAAAAGTTGTATTTTCTTTTGTGCATCTAAAAGTAACAAAGAAATTGTTGAAGGCGTAGTTTTGTTTGTTTTTTGATTGTTATTTTAGTTTAATGGCAATATGCAACAAAAACAATAATTTTCTTTGGAAAAAAATCCATAAACAAATAAAATATTTATCATTTTGTAGATGTGACAGCGAATATCATTTAAAGATTTGAATTATGGCAGTTAGATTCCAGGGCTTAGTATGACAGCTTTAGAATTTGATTTAGTTATTGCAATACAATCAAAGATATCATCAGTGTAATATCTTTGTAAAAAGTTTTGTTGTTAGAAGTGATAATTAATTTTAATATTATAAGTAAATAATCAATTAATTGTTTCGTAATAATTAAATATTTTATAAAAAAAAATTGGTTTAGTTCACCCAAAATATTCCCAAAATTTCAGAAATTAATAAGTAAGGGCGCATTTGTTTTATTTATGAAATATTTATAATTTTTATTTGGGGTCAGTGCACTTTTTACCCTCTTAGGGTGACAAGGGAAGTTGTAGGGGTTTTTGTTCAATTTTTTTCAATTTTGCATGGCAGCCCCCTTAGGGGGTGGGGATAAAGGGTAAATATTTTCTAGGAAAATATTTGCAAGGAAAAATAAGTTGGGATGAGTCCTACATTTAGCCCATCCCCGGCCACCCTGGAAGTTGTATGAGTGGGATTATGTTCTAGGAACATATTTAAAAGAGGAAAATAATGGGATCGGTCTTACACTTTATTTTCTAAGGCCGACTCTGGAGATGTTATCGGCGTTTTTATAAAATTTATGTAAATTTTATATGGCAACCCCTTTAGATAATGGGGATAGGTGGTAAGTATTTTTTAGGAATATGATTGGGAGGGAAAACTAATGGGGGTCTGTGATATATTTTATTCCTGTAAAGGTGACTACGGGGAAACTGTAGGGGGTTTCACACTATTTTTTTGCATGGCAACCCTGTTAGCAGCTGGAGATACGGGGTAAGTAGGTTACACAAAAATGCTCGGGGGAACAAATTAGTTGGAGTCTGTCTTATATTTTAGCTTTGTAGGAGCACTCTAAAGGCTGTGGGAGCGATTTAAAAATTAAAAAAAAAAAATAAATTTGGTATGACAACCCTGTAAGAGGGCGAAGAAAGTGTGTAAGTATGTTTCACAAAAAGCTTTGTGGCGAAAAATTAATGGCAGCCGGCCTTACATTGCACATTGTACGGGGCAACTCTGCAACAGTATTAGAGGTTTTCATGTAAAAATTTTAGAGAAATAAACAGAAGTAGTTTTGGTTTTAGGCCTATGTTTCGGTCAGTCAGTTATCGGGTGATTTTGCTGGATCTCAATAGCGATTTGCTTTCAGATATTTCTGATAGTTTGAAACCACTTACGGGGTAATGCAAAAATCGGGGGCTTCAAAATGTCGATCTCAACCATAATACGGATCGACGGACATCACTTAATTGACTTTCCTATCTTTAAGGACGAAGAAAATATATATTTTATGGGGTCACAGGTGGATACAGAAAAAATTACAAACGGAATGACAAACTTATATATAGCCTTATCACTTTTGTGAAGGGAATAAAAATTACAAAAAAAAATATTAATTTTAAGAGATAAAAAAAATGGGCCCAAAATGGAAATTACCCAAATTTTTCAATTGAAAACAACAGCGTTTTTTGGGCTATTTTCGTATTTAAAAATCGAAATGATTTTTTACTTTTAAAATCCCCCCAAACTTGATGGTGTTAAGCTAGATTTTTTGAAAAGGTAGTGATTTTTGAATTTGTTTGTTTTTTTATTTTTCTCAAAAAAATGTTTATAATTTTTTGATTCTTTTATTTTTTTGACAAGAAATAATAATTATTTATTGATTTGTTTGGCAAAATGAATTGTTATATTTTTAATTAAAAGAAATGCCGATCATTGTTGTAATATTTGAATTTTGTATAAATTAAAAAAATATTTCTGCCAAGAAAAAAAAAATAAATCTCAAAAAAAAATTTTAATATTTTTCGGCAAAAAATTAAATATAAAATGAAAACAATTAAAATATATATATAAAAATATTTTTTTTTATATTTCTGCCAAAATTTTTTCGAGCTCTGGTAACTTGAATTTATTTTGGTTGTAACCAACTAGGCGTATAAGTGTTATTAATTATTTAAAATTTTTATTTTTATTAAATTAAAAATCGAAATTTCCTTTTAAAACGTGTTTTTAAACTTAAAATAAATCAAAAAATTTTTACAAATAAAATACTTAATATTTAATTTTAGAAAATTAAAGAAAATCCAAATTTATTAATTTCTTACAATTACGAAGTTTGTTAAAATTTTTTCTTAAACAAAATTTTGCATTGTTACTTTAAAAAATTAATTTATTTTCCCTTTTTCCAAGTTTATTTATTTAACTGGTAATATTAAAAGAAATTCTTATTTTCGTTATCGTCATAGAAAACTACTTGGGTATAAGTAACAGTTGTCTCTTAGCGTTAATGTTGTTGCTGATGCAATATATGTTTGCAATGACTTTGTGTTAGTCTATTTGTAATAAAACGATCTTAAGGGCACGATTTAAATGTTGTTAAGAATTGTTTTGTGAATAAAAATGTTTGTTTTCTCTTGCCAGTTGGTACACAAATATTGTTTTCAATATTAGTTTCGTTTATTCCATTTCTTTTCGTTTAATATCAAGGAGCGCTGGCTTCTAGACACACATACATAAGAAAAGTATTATTTGTTTGTTTTTCTGCAATTTTTTTTTGAAACAATAAAAAACAACAGATTTCTGTTTTTAAAAACCCTTTAAGGAACATTTTCTTTTATAAGGAATCTAAATGGCTTCCCTTTTTCCCCAACACAAATACATATAAACAAACAAAAAAAAACAAACTCACACCAATTTTGCGAAGCAAGTTAAGTCACAGTAAAAAAGGAATGAAAAACCAAAAGAAAAAAAAAACGCATTAAGAATTACAAGCTTATTTTTCACATTTACATATTTGAAGCGAAAACCCAAAGGCCAAAAATGGAAATTACATAAAGCATAAGAAGTTGGAAGAAAAAAAACTACTCGTGATACCAGGAAAAAAAATTCAACAAAGTGATGCATTCATTCAATTGCACAACAAACAGTTTGACTGCAGTCATGAGAAGATGCCTGTGACTATGAAGAGACCATTGTTATTTTGAGGCACAACAAAAACAACAACAAAAAAATACTAAAGCTAAATTTAATAGATGGAAATCAGTGTATAAGTTTGCGCACGTTGTTGCAACAGCCACACTTGGTTGGATTAAAAAAAAAACTTAAAGAACAAAATATGGAAATATATTTGAATTGCCAACGAAAAAGAAGAAATCACTGCTTGGAATTTTTTTTATAGAAAATGCAGAAAAAATTGGGCACGTTTTTGTTAAAACAGAAAACAAAAAATATTAAAAATCACTTTGAGGAAAGTTAAAAGAAAAATAAACTAAAAATTACTGAGAAAAGAAGCCATTTACTGATAATGTTTTTAAGATAAAGTCACAAATTAAGGGATAGTATTTTTAAAGGCAAAAAATTATTAAGAAAATATTTTAACACTTTAATACAAGGGTTGCCTTTTATGTTTCGGGATTTGGCAATACTAATGTTGCAATCTGACAACTGACAGCTCTATCGTAAAGTTTCACATTTCCTAAGTTATACGTACTCAGAACGTTTTGACATACGAGCGCTATTTGTGTTATTTATTTTAACTTAAATGATTCAACTCGACCCAAAAATGAAACTAAATCGTGAACATATTCGTGCGATTATTTTTTACAACTTTCGACGTGGATTAACTCAGCAACAGGGCATGGATGAACTTAATTATTTTTTTGATGATGAAGCTCCATCACGGACCAGTGTTTATCGATGGTATAGTGAATTCAATCGTGGTCGTAATTCACTCCAAGACGAATTTCGTAAAGGACGTCCAAAATCAGTTGTTGTTCCGAAAACCATTAATGCTGTGAGTGAGATGATGTTGCAAGATCGTCACGTGACCTATCGTAAGATTGAGACAACCTTTAGGCATTGGTGGGACCAGCGTATGTTTAATATTGCATAAACATTTGACTGTCAAAAAAATTTGTTCGCGTTGGATCCCACGCAATTTGTCAATCGCTCAAAAAAAGGCTCGTGTCGACTGGTCGAAGAAACGCTCAGAAAATATGATCGCGGTGCTACGAAACACGTCTATTATACTGTGAGAGGTGATGAATGGTTGATTTACGCGGATGAGCCCGAAAGTAAACAGCAGTAGACTGTTTGGGTGTTTCAAGATGAGCCAAATCCAGCAAAAGTTGTTCGCGCACGAAGCAATTTTAAGCAAATGATCGCCAGTTTTCTTGGAAAAACTGGAGATGTCGCAACCGTTCCACTAAATTAACGCAGAACGACTTCTTTTGATTCCCGTACGTAAAAAACAAGCTTAGAGGTCAACGTTTTTCGACACCTGAAAAAGCGGTGGCTGTATTCAGAATGCATGTTTTGGAGATCCCTCAATCACAATGGCAAAAGTGCTTCGACCATTGTTTCGAACGCATGCAAAAGTGTATAGATCTTCATGGGGAATATTTTGAAAAACAATAAAGTGACTTTTGATGATTAATATTTGTTTTTGTTCTCTAATCCCGAAAGATAAAATGCAACCCTCGTAGGCAAAAGAAAATTATAGAAAATACTAAAATTGTCACTATTTAAGGTAGTGCAATAGGCACACAAAAACAATTTTTCCCAAATTACCATATTATATTCTCCATTATTATATTTAATTGTTGAACGAGAGGTATTGTAGCCATCATTTATTTTATTTATCTGCTTTCCTTGAGTATTAAGAAACTTATACAATTTATTTTACTGGGGCATCTGTCTACAATTACTTATTATTACCCTCTACAATCGCTCTTTTGCAAAGACAGGGGAAACCTTATTTCTCCCGGGTAATGAGATCCCCACATAGTCCTGAAGACTATTTACGAAGAACTTCAGGGCTCGAACCTTCAAAGCAGAGTCTTCACCCCTATTCTATGACTTAAATAAAGCACTAACATCTACTGCTCTTTCCATGAGCAAATTGTCTAGTTTTACTTACTCGTTTGCCATCACCCCTATATCTACGAGCTCCATAGATGTGCACTTGTTTTACGGCACACAGTCTACCTGGGTATTCCTTGCACTTTTGGAGAATACACTTGGTAGCAGATGAGGTTTTCGGAGATCACCTTGATCGCCACCTGGCTGCTAATAAATATGTTCATCTGAAAATTCTTAGTTTGTGAGATACGACAAGATCAGTGAGCGGCTACTAGATAGACACTGCAGTCATCAGGATTTTTGTAGGACTCTTTGATACCCAGCTCTCGTCACATAGCCGAGACCATCTCTGATCCGTCTGTAAGTCTTGTGGACTGAATAAAAGTCCATAAAAGTCCTTAATAACCACATTTGGCTTTCTATTAAAAGTTAAAATTTGGGATCCTGAAAATACTGCCAAATTTGATGACTTTAAATATTTTTCTGTAACAGCCCATGCGATCAGACTAATGGGTTTTTAAAATCCGAAATTAGATTCGTATGAGACGTAGTAGCCTGCTATGTAGAGTCCTGCAAGTCCCTACGCGCTTTTTATGCACCTACGGTTAACTGGCTTAACTGGCCTAACGCACGAGCATCCAATAACGTAAGACAGGCACTGCAGTGCCGATTCCATTCTTACGCCAAGTAATAACCCCTGTCCCGCAAAGCGTTTCCTGCTTGCATTTAGTGAAGTCGTCGTGTTTTCGTGTTCTTCCATATTAAAGCTCTTTGACAGCTGTCTCACTTCCAGGTATCTTGTGTGTCCCCTTAGTACCAGATTAGTGTTATCCAGTCTCGGCATGGGCCATGGACCAATTTTGGTCTTCATTAAAAGCAACTACGTCTTGAAGCTTACACTTTGTCCTTTTTTACATGGCTGACTGGCTTATCTTAGATATTTAAGACTTCATTGCAGACCTAGTCGTACTCAAATACTTCGGGCTAGAAATAAAGGATACATCCAATGGTGGTGTTTCAAGGAGGTTGCTTGTGACCGAATAGGAATTGGAGGGACACCAAATTGGGGACTCTTTTTTTTCTAATGGTCAATGGTATATTGAGAAAGTTTAATGCCGAAAGGGGAAGATTGTTGCATTTGCTGGTAACGTGTTTATTTTGGTAGGCAGTTTCTCTGGCAGGCATCGGGGAACAGGTTAAACAGCAATACTGGCAAAAATAAAGTGTTTTCTTTAACCAGAAAGGAAAAGTTTGAGGCTGTTGGAAGCCCGATACTAAGTGGGGTGGAATAAGAGCAAATGGGGGTATTTACCCTAGAAAAACCTAGATAGAAAGTTTTCAAGTAAAGTGAATGCCAAGAAAAGGATAAAGAGAGTCAAAAAATTAAAAGAAAAAAGTTTAGCACTCGGCCCTTGATGGGATTGTAAAGATCTTTAACGTCATACGATGTTATGATCTGAAACACTGCAGCATAGTTAATAATAAAATTGCCTAAGAACTGGTTCCTAACGGCTCGGCTCTTAAGTTGATTCATAGGGAAATCCCTTTTAAAGGGATAATGGGTCACCATTGTGGAAAGATTAGGAAATGGGTGCATGACGGATCAGCGTTGAAAAACCAAGAGTGACTGTAGGGTATTAAGGGCTTTATTGTCAGGCATGATCTCAGCAGACATTAAGCAGCTCATGAGCCTGAAAATACTGTTCAGTTATGGCTGGCGTGAGCAAATGGGATCGCGGCAATTTTATTTTTATTATTATTGTATGATGTGTGAGGAAAAGGATAAAATAGAAACGACGAAGCGTGTTGCCTGCCACTAAGTGTGAAAAGTTTCTTGTTCATTCCAATTCTGTTTCCAACATCATTTAAAATTGGTGAAGGGTATTCACTGTCTCTAATTTCCAACGTTTGGGTTTCTATTTTCTTTGTTTCACGATATGTTTTCTTGGTTTTGTTCCCCCGCAATTAATGTCAAATTGTCAATCATTTAATGCTGCTTTAGCTTTAAATGTTTCGTATCATCATTTTGCAAATATGTCAAAGTGACAGAAAATATTTGAATTTGATATTTTTCAAACTTTTGTTACATTCGCTTGCTTGGAAAATGTAAGCAATTTTCACTTCATTTCCACCCCCCCAACTCCATCTATTTAAAGGGAATTGTGTTATTGGTTTTAAGAGGGTGGTCAAGGGCACAACGATGACTCATCATTTTACTGTCAATATCAATTGACAATGAAGTGTTATTGCTAAAGAAAAAAAAAAATTTACAAAAATAAATATTTTTCGTTATTGTAATGAAATTAAATACTCGTATTCATCAAAACGATTTGTGTTATAAGAAAAGACAGGGGGTTGAGTAGGATGGAAGTTTGATTGAAGTTTGTGTGAATGTATTTCTTATCATAGTTTATTGTTTAGTTGTTTGGATGCTGGGGGATGATCTCTCTTTTCGTGACAGTTGTGTTTATTATTAAGGGTTGTGTGTAATTGTTTGAATATTTTGTCTTTGGAAAAATTTATGGTTCTTCTTACTAATTATGCTTGATGACAACCAGCCATCATCAAACAACTAACTATTTGCTATAAATTTTGTAAATGACTGTAGTTTTTCATTTACAAGAAATCTTTCTGTTATTGGATATTTGACAGTTATTTTACGACCACAACAACAATAATTATAATAGAAATGTTTTTTGTCTCTAAAATTTATTTAAATTGTTTGTTTGCTTAAATTACATGGCCATAAACTTAATGAGAATTATAACAAGTAATTTGAATGTTTTCTTTTTGTAAATATTTATAAAAATGTTTTTTATTGTTTATTGTGTTTTGCTCTAATTAACAGTCAATGTAAATTTGAATAAATGTATTTGTTTTAAAGATTATTTAAAAGTTCTTTAAAAGATAAATATTGACTTTGCACATTGGGCCTTTTATGAATAAAAATAGTAAAAAAAGAAAATGTTATCCCAGACTTACAAAAATTAGCAGTACATTGTGATTATAAAGTTAAAATCGAAATTAAAAAAAATTGGGTTGAGGACATTTTTCTTCTATTAAAAAATACTTTAGAAAACTTTAAAACTTATAACGTAATTTGATTTACCATAAAAACAAAAATTTTAATAAAGATAAACAATACCTCCCTTTAAGTTTTATAACATGAATTTATCTAGTAAAGCAAAAATACCAATTATAAGCTAAATTAAAAAAAAAATATGGATGTCCTTAAAATATCCTTTTACATAACATTTATAATAAGACAGAACTGATTTGAATACCAAATGAAAATTTTTTGACAAAATCGAAGCATTTGGTTTGAGTCCCTTGCAAATATTTTGAAAAATAAATTATAATCTTTGCCTAGGGAAATTGTGCATATGGTTGTAGGGTTTTACAAAACAAAATTACACATTTTTAGCGAGAGCCAAGGAAGGATGTGGGTGCCCTTAATACATTCTTTTTAAACAATTTTGCTTCAGACATTTATAACTTACAATATATTTGTAATTCATCAATTAAGACAGATATACATTTTTTTAACCAAATCGAAGCAAGGATATGAGTGCCTGCCATATATCCTTTTTTCAAATATTGGCGTAGACTAACGAAATTAATAATATGACTGTAGTTCCTCCAGAAAGATAGGAAAAACAAAATTTTGATCAAATCGTGGCAAGGATATGGGTAGCTCCCGAATATCCTTTTTTATAAAATGTTGCAAAAGATCTTCAAAATTCATAAAATGGTTGTACTTTTTCTAGAAAGAAAAATATACAAATTTTAGGCCGAATCAAAGCAAGGATATCAGGCACTCATAAATCCTTTTTTATAAAATATGGCGGTAGACTAACGAAATTAATAATATGACTGTAGTTCCTCTAGAAAGATAGGAAAAACAAAATTTTGATCAAATCGTGGCAAGGATATGGGTAGCTCCTGCATATCCTTTTTTATAAAATGTTGCAATAGATCTTCAAAATTCATACAATGGTTGTACTTTATCTAGAAAGAAAAATATAAAAATTTTAGGCCGAATCAAATCAAGGATATCAGGCACTCATAAATCCTTTTTTTTTTATAAAATAATGGCGTTGACTCACGAAATTCATAATATGACTGTAGTTCATCTAGAAAGACAAGAACAACAAAATTTAAGTCAAATCGTAGCAAGGATATGGGTAGCTCCCACATATCCTTTTTAAAAAAATATTGCTATAGACCAACAAAATTCATAAAATGGCTAAACTTTATCTAGAAATAATAATATAAAATTTTTTAGGCCAAAACAAAGCAAGGATATGCATACCTGTCAAATATCCTTTTTTTTATTAAATATTGCGGTAGACTAACAAAATTCATAATATATACGTAGTTCACCTAAAAAGAAAAAAAAGTAAAATTTGTAGCCAAATCGAAGTAAGGATATGAGTGGCTTTCATATATCCTTTTTAATTAAGTATTGCTGTAGACTCATGAAATTAATAAAAAGAATGAAATCCACCTAAAATAACAAAACTGTGAAATTTTTAGGAAAATCTCAGCAAGGATATGGGTACTGTCAATATATCCTTTTCAAAAATATAGCCATAGATTAGCAAAAATCCTAATATGACTGTAATTAAGCCAATATGGACCTTAAGTCAAATCGACGCAAGGATATGAGTGCCTTCTATATGTAAATCCTTTTTGATGAAACATTGCTTTAGACTAACAGTTTTTAGAATATGATTGTAATTCATATCCAAAAATCGATATGCAAATTTTTAACCAAACTGAAAGAAGGATACGGGTGCCTCCCATATATCCTTTTTGATTAAGTAATGCTTTATACTTCAAAATTCATAAAAAGCAAAAAATACAAAATTTTGGCCACATAAAAGTTAGGACATAAGAGCCTTCCATATACTTGCTGAATAAAATATTTCTGAAAAGTTAACAAATTTGGCAAAAGGTTTCAAAACATCGAAAAATACAAAAATATAAATTTTAGGCCAAGTTAAAACAAGGATTTAAGTGCCTCCCTTATATCCTCTTTTAAAAAATTATAATCTTAGACTAGAAAAATTGGATGAGTGATTATAGTTCCCATAAAAAGAAAAAAAGGAAATTTTGGGCCTAATTTAAACAAGAGAGAAAATATTACAAAATGTTTAGCCAAAGCGAAGCAACAATATGATAGCATCTCATAAATCCTTTTTTTGATAAATCTTGCAAATTAATTGGTTAAATTAAGCAAATTCACAATAAAGTTGTAATTCTTTTAGAAAGACAGATTTTTTTTTGCCAAATCGAAAAAAGGATATATGTAAGTGTCTGCCATATATCCTTTTAAATAAAGAATGGCCATAGATAAAGAAAATGAAGACTATGGCTGCAATCTATCTAGAAAGACAAAAATACAAATTCAAATCAAAATCGAAAAAAGGATGGGATTTCCAACAATATATCCTTTTTAACAAACCATTTCCTTGGGATCTACTGCAACGACTAATAATAAATATTTTAGCCAAATCGACCCAAGGATTTGGATACTTTTCGTATTTCAAATATCTTGTTAAAAGGTTAATAAAGCAAATGGTTTTATTCTACTTTAATCTATTTTTCGTAACAATGTGCGTTGTAACCTTTAAAATTTACAACTCTTCTGGTTAATAACCATCATAAATATTTTATTTTAAATATGCTTTAGTTTAATTTATCTGTCTGTTGTTTTTTGTTTTGCTCATTTTATTATTCGTCTTGGCTTTTATTTACTGACTGACCTCGAAACATGCAATTTGTTCGAGAGCTACTAGAGAAAAATGAAAAAAAATATTAACAACATCTTTCGAACAAGTCCATCTTTTGTACTTTTCCCTCTTTTGCTCCTTTTTCATGTTAAATTCGCATAAATTCTAAAAAGATGAAAACAAAAAAGCAGTTTAACTTAAATTTATGCAAATACTATAAACTATTTCAAATACATGGGAGTCCGTTTCTCATGCTGCCTGGCTGCCTGCCTGCAGTTTCTTTGCGTTTTAATTTACGCACAAGAATTTATTTTTATTACTTCTAGTTTAAGGGTAATTGACTGTAAATTGTTGAAAAGAGAAGCTGTTCAGTGTTAGCCTGTGTTTTGTTAAAATTAGTTTTAAGCTGTTTTCTTTTTTTTTTTTAATAAGAAATTATTTTAATAAGTTTTTAACACGCCTTTTTGAACATAAAATATTTAATTGGTTTTTTTTTTGAGAGCAAAAGGAACACACAAAAGGCAAGAAAATAGATGGAATATGTTACAGAATATTTTTATAATTAAAGTGGCTGAGGATTAGCTGAAAGTCAATAGAGATTGTGATTGGGTAAACACATTTAAAAATATTATCCCTTTTTCTGGGAGGCGCAGTTTAACCCGATCCACCCGCCTCCCTTCCAACTAATCCTTTGGGCTGTTTGCTTGCCTAAGTCTTTGACACTCCAAAGAGGTAATGAAAAAACGTTCATTTAAAAAGAAAAGTCTGCGTCTGAATTATTATCTGCCAGACTTTTTCTGGAATAAACACGTTTTTTCTACTAATTTCTGTTGAAAGGGTTAACAACTATTCTCTGCCTTTTTGGAATAGTCCCCCTTTCTTTTTTGCAAGTAGTCGAAGCTGACCTCCTTTAACATATTCCAAACGCATTAAACTGTCCCTATACTTTTCATGTGGTTGTTACTTACTGGGCATCATTCAAGTACTAGGATTGAAATTTAATAGCGAGTGAAGAGAACCTGCGTTCCATTGTACATTTCGTTGAGCTTTCCCCCTATTTTGAAGAAAAAGTTTTTATCTTTACCCAAATATTAATACCAACGTTTGCTTGTAAAAAAAATTAAAAACTGATGGCATTTGCATTTTTCGTGGTGTCATTAAGCTTCGGATATGGAATCAAAATTTGTCGTGGCTGTGATTATCAGTTCCTGTTTGCCTTCTTCATAGATTGATTTATGTAAAGGACTAAAAACCACCACTTTGATGCCAAAACTGGCAGAGCTTTGACGCATTAGTCTTTATAGACTACAGTCAGGTATGCTTGTCGGCATTTTTGTTCTCTTTCAACTACGTCTTTGCCACTCAGCCAGTGTAAGAAAGAGATTCCTAAAGTACGTCAGGTATCTGATATAACTTTAGGTTGGCACGTTGGCTAAACTGAATCTGCTTTACATGTCTCCAATGAGGAATTAGTTTTAAACCCGCTAAAGACTATCCCAAGTAGCATCTCCAGATACATTCCTTAAGTGGTAGCAAACAGTTGGCAAAATCTGTGCAAATGCAGGGTTTCAAGGTTTATATATCCCTCTTTTGATGGCTTAACATTTTAATGATTAGCTCTCATCGGAAGAAAGTAATCAGCCTCAACGGGTCGCTCGGTGATTAGCAAACATTCAAGCAGTTTTGTAGACCAATTTTCGCAGTTGTGGTAATAGTGAAAAGGAGGAGGATTCCCATCCCTGCAAATCCTGCCTTATATTTTAATAGACATAGATTTTTGGAAACTTATACACTGATTTATTTAATTCGGGTATCAAAGTGCAAGTTGAATGGCATGTTTAGATGTTCGGCTAAGGGTTGGATTTTGTACTCCGATTCTTAGTCCAAGCATTATATTCTAAGAGCACGATGTGGCCGTCGATGGGTGTGAAGATTTGAAAAGAGATATTCTTGACCATACTTTACAGCTTTAGAGCAAATTACACTACCATGTTAACCCACTTACGAAACAGGTCTGCTAGTAGCTTAAGAAATCAGAGGCCATCCGTGGTGTTACTCACTTACTAAGAGGGCTATAACAGAACGTTTATTCAATTAGCCGAACTTAGAATCGATTGCAGGCGCTTTAAGCTTCTGCGCTTCTTCTCCAATTTCTGACACCAAATTTCGGGATGTATTTCTCCACTTGATTCTTCCATTGGGGTTTCGGTCTTCTTCTTTTCTTAATCCATTACCAGGTTTGCATTTAAATGACTTCCTAGTCGGAACACCCTTATTCATTCTCCCATTACAAACTAGCCAACGTAAACGTTGAATTTCGATATGCGTAACCATGTCAATGTCAGCAAACAGCTCACATAGCTCAAGATTCATACGACATCAGAATTTTCCGTCAACGCAGATTAATCCAAAGATTTTCCGAAGAATCATCCTTCATGCTTTAAAACCACAAATAAGCACGAGTAGTGTTAGGGTCTTGTTTAGAGTGATTTTTGTTTTTGTTTGCTGGTAGGTGGCTTTACTTTTAAACTGCTTCCTAAGTCCAAAGTGGTGTTAGATTTAAATTTGAGTGCCTGGTTGTTTAGCTTTAACAGGATCACACAACTTGTCAGATATGTTGTCCTCAGATAAACTTCTTGGGAGGCTTAAAGAGTGCTATATTTGCCCTGGTTGCTGTCAGGAATCTAAATAGGACGGCAGCTGTTATTAGTCTAGCCTTTGGGGGAACAGAATTTTAGTTATCCGTTTACAGAGACACCTGGCGATTTGCTTCCTTCCTGGTCATGGTGTAACCCTTCGGCAGCTTGAAGCTTCCTTTTGGAAGTGGAAAAAACCCAAAATCTGAGCGAAAAACGTGATTTTCAGGTGAAGTTGCATTGCAAGTTAGTCTAATATGGGCTCCATCCAGAATTAGGGAAAACGAGGGAGTGTAAGACAGGCACCATCCAGATCAAGATGAGATGAAGGGAAATATTTGACGTCTAAAGGCATAAATCCAAATTAGTACTCCTCATGTTTTCGGGGTCGGTGGTATATTTGCCCTAATATCCTTTTGCATGCAACAGCCCTGCCTTCTATTTATCTCCAGGGAATTCACTTTCTAGCAATGTAATTCATTGTTTTTATCAAAATCTTTCTTACACTATAGCTTCGGTATTCGGGCTTCTTAGTTATTTCTGTGTTTTATGTGTCGCTGCCATTTAAATTAAATTTCTTTAAATTCCCCCTTTTAAACTCTTTGCTCCACCCTAATATTTTAATTACTCTTCCGCCAGAATAATTATCAAAGGAAATTATAAAAAATTAAATAAAACCACAACGATTTATACAAACCAAATTAAAACTCATTATCTGCTGTCCTTACCAAACCTTTTGTTCCTGGCGGTTTTTACGAAATAATAAGGAAATAATTATTAACGCACAATTACAATTACAACAACCAACAACAACTACAATAATTATTAATTTTTTTTTGTTACAAATTGAAATTAAAGCAACTTAAAAATATATAAAAAATAAATACAAGTAGTAAAGTTGTAAAAATACAATTTGAAAAGGAAAAAACAACTATAACAACAACAACAATAAAAAAAGTGTAATAAAACCGTAGTTGTTGGAACTCCTGCTGCTTTTAAACAAATATGATTTTAATTTTCCACTTTAGTGTTCGTGGAATAATTTAACAAGAAAAAAAAGAAAAAAAAAACAACGAAAAACACTTGTTGTTAGTAACACAGGGCAAATTGTTTAAATGTGTTTTTTATTGTTGTTGTTGTTGTGGCTATTTTTTTTAGCCGCTGCTTAAAGGTTTACGCAGCCAGTTAGGTGCTAAATTTGTGGTAAAGAAAAAAATTTTAAGAATGTTAAAGTGAGTTGTGGCAAATGTTTTATTCACTACAACAGGTTCCTGTTGCAAGGTATGTTCCTTGGGATAGCACACACGTTACCAGCCCTGATAATTTTAAGCTGCAAATAAGGCAATAGTAATAGATAACTCAACGGAAAATGTAGGTCCTCCCTGCATGCCCTGCAATTGCTTTTGTTTCCAGTCCCCATCCGTCCAGTTACGGTATTTGAAATTAATTGAAATTAAATAATTCTTATTGGAGATCCTTAAACAAAAGCTTTGAGAAAGCGATCGTGAAAATCAAATTTCGATTTGGTAATTTGGCTCCAGGTTTCCTTAATTTTAAGGGTTTTTTTGATCTGCAACTCGTCACCCAAAAGATTCTTGAAGGTTTTCCAACTGGTTGATTATTCCACAGCATACTTAGAGTAATTTCTCTCCCCGTTTTTATACTAGGGCTTCGTCGGAAAAAAGATTGTTGGGTCTCTCACATCAACTGCCTGCAATCTCCTTGCTTAGATTGTCAAACTCTTTGCACGTTTGTTCTCGACTAATTTGTAATGTCCAAGCACTCATATTATGCGTAGCCAGCCATTTTAAGAATAATCTTTTGTGATGCTTTCAGATTGCAACTTGGTGCTAGACTTTGTACCCTCGGACACTCTTGGCCTGTTTACATCTGTTGGATCTGAACTTGGCCTGAGCTAGAACAAATAGTTTAGAATTGCTCGGATCTCTGCTTGTAGGATTTTGTTGTGTCCTGAAAGATGAAAGCAAATTTTGATTTTTTGGGCTTAATCAGTTTCCTCTGCTCAAAGCCGCCGCTGTAACAATACGTTTCTCTTAGGCATCTTCCAAAGGTTTGTTTAATAGAAGCCTACTGGGCTGGAGTCAAATCTTCGCATTCGGTTCGAATCGAAATTTACTCGCCCGATCGAGTTTTTAATACTTTTAATATGGGAATTCTAATAAGAATGTTTGAATTTAAATTTGAATCGAATGCGGAGATTTGGCCTCTGGTATTAGCTCTATACGGCCAGCTTTGACCTTTAGTTGGTGTAAGATGTTCCGCTGTCCTCTAGCTGGAAAGTAATCGGGCGCGATTAAAGACTTCCATCGAATTCTATTGTGAACTGTTGTAATTGCCTTTTTCTATAAAAATATTGCAGTTGTTAGTTTCCTAGCGGCTTGCTAGAAGCCAAATTAGTTTCAGCATCCACGTTGCCGAGAGCTAAGGGAGCTATGCTGTAGCATTGGCTTATCCTTCTCCTTAACAGATCTCAGTCCATTTCAAATCTGTCAGAATTTTCTTTCAGGGTATCCTGCTGAATATTAAATGCCTTACCTTTCGAAGAAAGTAAGATATCAGTAGAAATGTTTTCTATCCCTAAACAATGGTTGGTATGATGTGCCCTGTTGATTCGCGCACAGACTTTTTCATTTGTTGGCTGTGATTTTCCAACCGTGGTAGCAGAGTGAATGCATGTCTTTTATGAAAGTAGGGCAGTTAGTAAGGGTTGGTGGTGTTTGTTCTAATCGCTTAGTTTGGTTACTCGTAAGCTAAAGCGTTTTTGCTGAAAGTTTTAAATTTTCACTCCATGGGTTTGAATGTGGGTGGTGAAAGACATTAATCGTCATCATCGGGAAGGTTGTTGGGTTTTGCTAAAGGCGTCCACAGAATCTGGAGTATTTACGTTCCAAATTTAAAAAAAATTTGATAATTAGTTAAGTGGATATAGGAGGGAGAGTTGTTACCCCTTTTGCCCTATTTTACGCCCTCTAGCGGTATGGAATATTCCTAACGAGCCAACCTACTATCACATCTAGTCAATGGGTAAAGTTGTTTTAAAGCAATGATCAACTAGACATCAACTAAACTTTATTTTATGTGCGCATAGTAAGGGTGTTATGTATGATAAGTCCAGCAACTTGTAACTCTCTTTTTAATCAAGAACTTTTAAATTTTATGATGAAACCAATTATTATTAAAGGAGAAGAGAAATACAAGCTAATGTAGCCTTACACCTTTGTCACTCCTGCTAAGAGACAAATAGGGGTAATAAGTTTTGGCTCCAGGTTTTACAACAATTTTTTTCCAAACTAAAAAAGATTCACTTTTCGAGTCATAAAAATATTTTTGTTTTATAGATTTTCCTTTGCTTCAATTATGGACCACCAAATGTGCCATAAATCCCTATAATAAAGCGTTTTATTAAAAAGCTTCCGTATGCAAAACTACAGGCCATCAGCCATTAATTGAAGAAAAGGAAGCTTGCCCTGAAGCAGTGATGCTTAAACTTTTTGGATAATTTGTTAAAACAAAAATTTAAAACAAAACAAGAAAGAGCAGTATATTTGGCTATACCGAATCTTACATTGCCCTCACATTGGCCTTACGAAATACTGAATTTTTAATTTTTAAAAAGGTGCCATATTTTAACCCTAGGTGACTAGAAAAGTTTTACGGGGTTTTACCCTAATTTTTTCAAATTTTGTATGGCAACACTCTTAGGGCGTAATGATAGGGGGCAAGTATATTCTAGTAAAATGCTTGCAGGGAAAAATAAGTTGGGGTAAGTTCTACACTTGACCCATCCATGGGCACCCCGTAGCTGTAGGGGATGGGGGGGGGGGGTTAATTACAATTTTTCCAAACTTTGAATAGTAGCCCCCTTAGGTGATGGAGATAGGAGGTAAATACATTCTCGGGATATGTTTGGGAGGGAAAACTTATGGGAATAGGTTGTACAGTTTATTTCTCCAAGGCCGACTCTGGGGAAGTTATGGGCGTTTTTGTTTAATTTTTGTAAATTTTGTGTGGCAGCCCATAGGTATGGTAAGTAGGAGGTAAGTATTTTCTAGAAATATAATTAGAAGGGAAAAGTAGCGGGGGTCTGTTGTACATTTTATTCCTCTGAGGGTGACTCCGGACAAGTTATAGGGGTTTTTACCCAATTTTTTTTTTAAATTTTGTATGGCAACCATGTAAGGGGCTGGAGATAGGGGATAAGTATGTCCCAAAAAGATGTTTGGAAAGAATTATTAATTGGGGTCGGTCTTACATTTTACCATTGTTGGAGAACCCTGGTAGATGTGGGTGTTATTTAAAAAAAAATTAAAAAATAACTAAACTATGTATGGCAACCCTGTTAGGGGGCGAAGATAGCGTGTGTATATGTTTCACTAAAATGCTTGTGGAGAAAAATTAATGGGAGTCGGCCTTACATTGAACATTGTACGGAGCAACTCTGAGGCAGTTGTAGAGGTTTTTATGTAAAATTTTGAAGAAATAAACAGGGGTAGTCTTGGTTTAAAGTCTCGGTCAGTGATCAGACGATTTTGCTGGATTTCAACAAAAATTTGTTTGCAAATGTTTTTGATAGTTTGATACTACTTACTGGTCTATGCGACATTGGGGGGCCTTAAAATGTTGATTTCAACTATAACATGAACAGACGGGCTGACGGATAGACGGGCATAGCAAAATCGACTTCCCTATCTACAGGACCCAGAAAATTTATTATGATGGGGACGCTCAAGGATATTAAAGAAAGTACAAACGGAATGACGAACTTATATAAACCCATATCACTTACTTGTGCTTGGAACCCCTGCCTTTTAAAGCTTCTGCAGATATTCTACAACAATTTATAACTATTTTACATGCTCTCAAAGTGAATTCCTGCAAAAAAGCAAAACAAATTTGACAAAAAAAAATCCACTTTTAGCTTAAAAGTTTGCGTGTTCTGGCCAAGATTACAACAGGCCACACTTACTGCTCAATGTTGGATATTAAGCTGGTAAGTGGTTTGGTTGTTGGACACACAAGCTTTACCATATCATGGGACATTTTGTATTTGCGTTAAACAAAAAATGAAAACGAAAAAGAGAACCAGTGTGTCCTCCATACAATCACATATCAATTTATGAGCAACTTGCAGGCCATTTATAATAAGGATTTAAAGTTTTTTAAATATTTTTTTCTCAATTTTAATCTCTAGAAGAACATAAAAACCCATAAAAATGTTTTATTTTTATGAAGATTAAAAAAAACAAACCAACTAACTAAGAAAAAAAATATAAAATGAAATCAGAAAATGAAATACAAATAAACTGAACATTACAGGTGGTATCGACTGCCATTTCAATTAAACATATTTTTAAATAAAAATTATGGAAATAAATTATGAAACGAGAACAGTACAGAAGGAAAACCAACAAATAAAAAATTTCAAGATTTATAGAAATTGAAAAACAGGACACCACCATGGGAGCAATAATGAAGTTAAGAGTAATTTATATTATTTCACTTGAAGTTTATTTATTTGAAATCATATTTAAATTAAGCTTATGTTTGAATAAAAATATTATGGCTGGTTAAGAAAGTGTAAATTTTATTAATATGTAATACCAATATGCGGGGGTCCGGGCAATCATGGATTATCTGTCCAGGCTTAGGGCACTCACAGACCCAACGCATGTAAACATTTGTACGTGTACAGATAGCCGAGCATTTAGAAGGATAATTATGTCTGCAAATACCGAAGTACGGTGTTGCACGACAAGAGGATGATAGTTGACTATTTGCCGGACAGGTTTGCATATTTTGGGTACCTGGTCATTACGGGGTGGTCGGGAATAAAAGGGCGATTGAACTAGCGAATAAGGCTAGGGGACAGCGGAAGGTTGTCCTTGCAAACCCAAAGCCCTTTGCTGCGACGAGGTATGTGTTGAAAAAGTGGACTAGAAATGGGCACAGGGTGCAAGAAACCAACGAGACAGTTAGGAGATTGACGAGAAACCTCTTAGGCGGCCCAATTGGGGTCAAAACAAGGAACATGCGAAAATTTAAAGAGACTGAATTAGGCAAGATGACGAGTGTGCTGACCAATCACTTTAATTTACGAGCACACCTTCATTGGATGGGAGTTGTGAAGGACAGTTAGTGCAGAGCATGCAGGAAGGACATCGAAACGATGGTGCATTTCCTGTGCCACAAACCAGCTTTTGCACTGGCCAGATCCCCATGTTTTGGGTCTGATGTTTTGTCAGATATGCCTCAGGTGTGGATTGAGAGGTGTTAAGGACACTCGTTCGCATTACTGAATTTCTGTGAATTTATCTCTCCGGGCAGAACCATTAAGTTGGCCTTAAAATCGATTTGAAGAGTAAAGGTTAACAATCAAGACAAATCACAGAATTTCTGACGATTAGCCAATGAATTTGTGTAGCTTTAAGTTTCATTCGCGTCAACATTGCATCTTCCATGTGTCTTCCATGTAAGGCGACGGTCCAGATGAATGCCAAGGTATTTTGTCTCAAATCGCTGAGACACCATATGATTGTCAAAAGGATTGGGGGCAGGTTTCTTTGCATAAAGTCTTTAAAGCCTCCTCCTGTTAACCTAACCTTACCCTGCTTAAGATTTCGTTCAAGCTTCTTTGTATGTATGTATGTACGTATGTGTGTATGTGTTAACAGGTGTATGTAGATATGTAAGGACCAGTATATATTTCTGTTTTTTTTCTTTATCTACTTTAACACCTTTAAATCAATCACGTTATGTGTGCCTCTGTTATCTTAGACGATAAACAATTTGTAAACAATTGGCTTTTTCTAGGCCAATATTTGAAGTCATATTGCTAAGTGGGTCAAAATTTAGTTTTCTGATTATACAACATGGCGGCCAAGTACCTGAATTTATTTTTAAACTACAGACCCATTAAAAGCAATTTATTTTATATAAAAAAAAAATTATATTTTAACTTAAATCAAATATTTTTTTTGTTTTAGATCTAACAAAAGCTAGACGAAGGATAAAAAAATCACGCAACCAGTATAATGACCTATGACCCGATTGCATCCACTTTTTGTATCATCTGTGAAAATTTGGAAGTAAACAGCAGTTATGAATAAGACTTAAGCACGCCCATTAAGAGTGCGAAAATACATGGATCATACAGTGAACTTAAAATTAAAACGCAAGATTTTCTAAATAAAGATTTTAAATTGAGTTGCGTTTTGTAATTCTCTTTGAATAACAATTGAAATAGAGTAGTGCAACAAATAAAAATAAAATGAAATCTAATATAAAAGCGATTGATTTTTGTTAAAACAATTTTTTTTAGGTAGGCGAGCCAAAAGATGGCAAGTTTTGTTTTTATAAAAAAAAGCCTGACTTTCATTCCATCCAAATTTGAAGGATTCGTTTAAAAATCTTTTAAAACGTAAAAGTTATAAGCAAAAAACTAAAAACATTCTTACAAAAAACACCTGCTTCCAAGTGCTGCTAACCTGTTATCTGCGCTTAAATTTAAGCGCTAATTTTGACCAAAAATTTTCTGTGTTATGTCGGAGAGAATTTTATTTACTTATTTAAAAGCGATTTAAAAACAAAATTAGATTGCATCCGGATTTTTCTTGAAATTGTTAAGAAAAACATAACTTTCTTAAAATCGGCGTGGCAGTAAGCGCCTACTTTTGCTTTTGTAAAAAAGTCTGACTTTCCCTCTATCCACATTCGAAAGAATCGTTTAAAAATCTCTTAAAACGTAAAAGTTATAAGCAAAAAACTAAAAAGATTCTTACAAAAAACACCTGCTTCACAGTGCTGCTTACCTGTTACCTGCGCTGAAATTTAAGGGCTGAATTTGATCACAACGTTCATAATTAATTAATTTACTTTTAGGTCTGAATATGTATGTATGTACGTACCTCATGTTTGAACCATCTAAAAATAATAGTCCGACTCAGTCTTTTTTTTAATCCACTATAACATGTCCGTTCGTGTGTTTGTCCATTCATTCGATTGGCTGGGTTGCTATCTAGTCGGACGTATGGACAGACAGACGGACATGCTTTAATCGGTACAGAAATTGACTCCGAGTAGAACGGCATAACTTTAAACGTTTTAGTCATCTAAACAAAGTTTATTTATTTATATATACATACAATAAATAACATCAATCAAATCATCCAAATCAGCGCTTAAAATCCTACTAAAGTAACAGGTTAGCAGCACTGGGAAGCAGGTGTTTTTTGTAAGAATTTTTTTAGTTTTTTGCTTATAACTTTTACGTTTTAGGAGATTTTCAAACGATTCTTTCGAATGTGGATAGAGTGAAAGTCAGGCTTTTTTATGAAAGCAAAATCAAATGCCTACCGTCACGCCCACTTTAAGAAATTTATGTTTTTTTAAAGAAAATTGGTAAACTAAAGTTTAAAATGAAATTTTTTAAATTTGAATTTCAATTTTAATTAGATGTGAAGTTGTAAATAACTTTTTTATTAAAAACTGTAACAACTAAGTAGTAAAAAGTTTACAATTTACGGAATTAAAACTGATATTAAGTCCATTACGTATGTATGTGAGGCACTTAATACACGGCTGTTTTGTGAGCTGCATACCTTCCTCCCACTTGCTTTTCTGTTATTTAACGTTTTTTTAAAGATTAAATCGTTATCGCCATAATGTATTAGTTAAAACCATATCTTTGTTAACTTTTCAAGCATTAACATTGCTGTCGTTTAACTATGTGTGGTGTGTTTAGCAACAACTTGCAATTGGTTTTAAATTCATTTAATTCTTTTTGCACTCACCTTTTTTGCAACTTTAATAAAGCTGGATTAATTTTAAACAAATTTGTTTAACAATTTGTAAGTAAGACCAAACAGTTTTAGTTTAAAATTGTTTTAAATTATAAAACTGAAATTTACTACCTTGAATTTTGATGAGTTTGTCTAACTGACTAATTGGCAATAGTTTAAACAGGAACATTGAGCTAAAAAAAAACTATGCAAAAAAAGCAGCAACAACAAATATACCTTAAACTTACCTTTTTAATTGCTTGTTAACATTGAAAAATAAAACTCAGTTTGGTTTTTTTTTTGCAATTTTTTCAGTCTTTAACAAATAAAGATTTTTTTATTTACGTTTTTTTATTAAGTTTTTTTAAAATGTTTTTTCTTCTTTTTTGTTGTTATTGTTAGTATTCACTAATGAAACATGTCTTAAATGTTAAAGAGTTTTATTATTTTTCATTTTACATTTTTGTAATTTTTGTTTTTCTTTTCTTAAGGAAATTAAATATTTTAGGGTTTTTGTTTTATATTTTAAATGGCAGTATTATTGTTTTATTAAATTAATAACAAAATTATTTTTAGAGTTTAAGTTAAAAATAAATTAAAATTTAATTTTTATCTTGTTTTTATTTTTAATATAGTTTTTTATTATATTTGTTTTAATAAATATTTTAATAAAACATAATTATTTTTATTTTTTTAATATTTTTATATATATTATTTTAATAAATGACTATAACGTCATAAAATTAATTGTGTTTTTTTAATCGGTTAGAAGAGAACTTGAGATTTGAAAAAAATCTTAATAAAATTACAAAAAAAATATAAAAATTAAAAATTATATAAAAATTATAAAATCTATGGAAAACAAGCAAAAAAAATATTAAAATTTGTATTAAAAAACAAACTTTAAAAAAAATAGTTTTTAAGCTTTTTACAGAAGTAAGTTTTCTTGTCAAAATTTTCCATAATTTTTTTTTAATAACGGACTTTTATGCTTCTCGACAGGGGGTGTAGAAAAATAGGCTCTTCTTTAGCCCTTTCGTCAACAAAAATTTCATAAAAATATTTTCATGGAAAATTTTAAAATATAATACCAGGCTTACACAATTCAAATAAAAAGTTTTTAATTTTAAATTTTTTAATTTATTTCTTTTAATTTTTGTTAAATAGTTTTTCAATTTTAGTTCATTTTTTTTTCTTATTTACAAAATTTTATCGTAAGATTTTTTCAATTGCTTTCGTTCCTCTTCTAGTAATTTTAAATTTAAAAAAAAAAAAAAATTTATTAAACAAATTTTCTCTGCTCAACAAGTTCTTAAAACAAGAAGGCTTAATAAAAAATAATTGATTTCTGTTAATTTTTTGTTTTTTACACTAAAAAAACTACTAAAAATTAAACTTAAAATATAAATTTTAAAATTTCGGTTACGATTTTTTATCAATTAGTTTTAGCACATGAAGAAAGTACATTAATGAAAACAAAACACAAAATATTTTACATAAAAAAATGTAAAAAAATCAAATAATAAAAGGTCTTTTAAGGGCAATTTGTTTTTGTTAAAAAAAAAAATTTTAAAAATATTTTTTTATTGATCTTAAGAAACTTTTTTGTTGGTTTCTAAATTTTTTGGAATTTTTTATTTCTAGTAAAAATAAATATACTTTTTAATTCTATTTGTTATGAACTTAAAATGTAGGTCACATATAAAGCTTTTTTACTTATAAAATAAATTTGATAAAAAAAAACTAAAAATTTTTCCTGTAAATTATTTAAATTAATAAAACAATAATGCATTTACAAATTACACATGAATAAAAGCTCAGAAAATTTTGGCAGAAAAAAATTTGTTTCATCAATATTATAATTCTTAATAAAAAATAGTATTAAAAAAATTAAATGATAAGAAAAGAGAATTATAGGCCAAACACATTCAAATTAACAAAAATTTCACAAAAATAAAAAAAATTCGAAAAAAAATAATAAATAAATATTTTTTTCGATATTTTTTAGGGACCCATTATAATAATGAATTTAAAAAAAAAAAAATTTTTTTCCTGGATTTTTATAATTTTTTAAAAATAAAATAATTATTTTTTTAATTTTTCGATTTTAATTATTTCTCAAAAAATATTTTTTTTAATTTTTTTTTGTCTTAAAATAATTATTTTAAAATTTTTGTTTTAGAAATATTAATTATTTTAACTTTTTTTCATCATTTTATTTAACATTTTTTTATATTAATTAAAAATATAATTTTTTTTCTGCAAAAGATATATCAAAAAAATATTATTTTTTGACAAAAAAAATTTAAAAAAAAAATATTAATTTTTGAGAAATAATTAAAATCGAAAAATAAAAAAAAAATCTAATTTAATACCATTAAGATGGTGTTCTTCATTTGATTTTCCAATGTTTCTTTGTACAAGTTTTTTTTTGAAAATTCGAAATGAAAATAATTTTTTGATTTTTAATTTTTTGAACAAAATTAATAATTATTTTCTTATTAAAATTTTGGACAAAAAAAATGTTTTTTCTAATATTTTTTTTTTTTTTTGGAAGATATAATCTCATTCCTTTATGCAGTAAATTCAATAAACTAATTGGAGCTTAAATTTTGTAAAGTTTTTTAAGGAAACCTTTGCAAATTATTTTTCTTTCTGCCATTTCTTTAATGCTTTTTTAATCATTAATTTTGTTGTGATTTTTACTTAATTTGTTTTTCTCAAAGCTTATGAGTACTTTAAGTTTTATGTTTTACAAAACTTTTTTGTTGTAAAATTTTTAATTAATTTTCCATTTAATTTTACAAAAAACAAAAAAATTGAGCACTCAATTGCTTTGTGGTCATCTTATTGTTTTGTACATCCGTAGTTTTTTTCTTACAATAATAATTTTCTTTTTCTATTTACACAAATATTCTAAACATCACTTTTAAACATTGGAAAAACATATTAATCCTTATATTAATAGTTTAAATCTATTCACACATAATCATTGTTTAATATCTAGTTGATAACACTTTACGCTTAAAATATATTTTATACATACGCCTGACCTCTTGTCCTCGTTGGCGCTGGCATCTCTTTGCCCTGCAGTTTTTCTACAAAATTACGCCAACTCACCACCGTCTTACCCGAGTACAGCCATACACTTGATGTCACTCCCACTAGCATTGAACACAAATACTTGACCATGTAAATTTGGAAGATGGGCCTTGATTCGCTGCCATCTGATCGCGGCAGTGGACAAGGTATTGAAAAGGGTTTACAAATGTCACGATGCCATTGTATCATCCATTCGTTGAAATTATAATACTCGTAGAAAAGGCAACCCAAATAGCCTAAAGCGGGCAATATAAAAAGGCCCGAAAAGAAACCAATTCGCATCATTAGACGTTCTAGTTTATCCGTTCGCTTGCCATCCGTCTTCATAACGGTGCGTATGCGAAAGAGTGAAACAAAACCAGCCAGCAAGAAGAGTGCTCCAATCGACAAATAAATGCAAAGGGGTATGATAAGGAAAATGGCCATAGAGTGGGTGTCTAGTTGGCCGACAAAACAAACGCCGGAAAGAATGTCGCCTGGAAGAGAGAAAAGAAAAAAAATTATTAAATTTAAATCAGGTTGTAGATTTCCATCAATAATATTGCAATGAAACACAACGAGGACGAACGTTGTATTGTTACAAGGATTCGTTATAACAAAAAACACATTGAAAAAAATTAAAAAAAAAAACAAAAAGAGTATGGTCACTCTACAGCAAATTATTTGTTGTAAGTCGGCCAACAGTGGCTCAAAATCATTTTTCATCGAAAAAAAATCTGTAACTTATGATCCAGTAAAGAGATATTTTTTAAGTTTTTTTGCCAGAGAGAGAGAGAGAGAGAGAGAGAGAGAGAGAGAGAGAGAGAGAGAGAGAGATATAGAGGGAGATTTTTTGAGATTTTCTATTGTTTTAATTTTTATAAAATTGGTTCAGAAACTGCTGAAAATTTTAAAAGTCAAACTTAAACCTTTAAAGTTGGCATTTAGTATAAAAATGCTATTAATTGAGATTAAGAATTATTGCATTCTTACATTCAGAAGAGGGGATGTTTTTTCTGTTTTAAGAACTTTTTATTTTACATAAATGCTTAATTTCATTACAATAAGTTTATTTCAGATTTGAATATGTGCTTTTTAAATAGTTTGTTCCATTTAAGTTTTAATATAAATTTTCAGTGTATCGTCATCAGATATATGAAATGGCAAATCATTACCTTTTCTGACTTGACGCAAGAGATAGCAACAAAACCTTAGTTCGGTGCTCCTACAAGGTCAAATGTAAGACCAACCCCGATTAATTCTTACTTCTAAACATTTTTGCGGAACATAATTACCCCTTATCGCAAGTCCCTAACAGAGTTGCCATACAAAATTTTGAAAGAGTAGGACAAAAACCCCTACAACTTCCCCGGAATCGCCCTTAGTTTAATAAAATGTATCAGAGACTCCCATTCGTTTTCCTTCCTAAATAAATTCCTAGAACATACTTGCCCCCCATCACCAAAACCCAAGGGGGTTGCCATGCAAAATTTACAAAAATGATGTAAAAACGCCCATAACTTTCCCAGAGTCGGCTTTAGAGAAATAAACATATTACTATTATATGCTTACCCCCTTCCAATATCACCGAAGGGGGTTGCCATTAAAAATTTACAGAAATGATGTAAAAGCGCCCTTAACTTCACTAGAATGGGCCTTAGAGAAATAAGGTGTAGGACCCACCCCTAATAATTTCTTTTCCTAAACATATTCCTAGAATATACTTACTCCCTATCATCATCGCCTAAGGGGGCTCCCATATAAAGTTTGGGCTTCCAGATTGCCCATGGATAGGTCAAATATAGAACTGACCCCAACTCGTTTTTTCTTGCAAAGATCTTTCTAGAACACACTTACCCCCTATCACCCCATCCTAAGGGAGTTGCCATAAAAAATTAAAAAAAAAAATATGTTAAAGTCCCCTACACGCTGTGAAGGATATTAAGAATTCGGCACAGCCGAGTATAGGGCCTTTTACTAGTTTTGTTTACTAAAAATTTTTGCTTCAGAAATATTTGAAAATGAAATAGAACTTTGCTATCATAAGTATGAACTTCAAAAACTCTAGACAAAATGCTTCTTTTTACACCTCTTGGCGTCTAGATTATTATAATGTTTAAATTGAGTTAAATTAAGTTTGAAAACCCAACTAACTTAACAGATGTGTGTTATGACATATCTAAAGATTAATATGTAAAATTACACAAAAATGTTTCACCCAAAAACTATCCAACAATTTTAAACGGTCCAATTTTTTAAAAATTTTACATAAAACGGCAACACTGGTTACAAGCAATCTTTATAAACAAAGATTTTAAATATTTAATTTTTAGAAATCGTAAAATTTATGACATAAATTTTTCAATGGCCAAAAAGATATATTTTACACCGGTAATATGAAATCGTCTGTAAATCATTAAAATCTGGTAGCCATGGGTGAAAACCAGTGTGACCATATTAGCTTTTTTGGAGCTAAATTTAGCTTTACTTTTCTTCATTTAGCCCGAAATATTTACATTTAGCCTTTAGCTTTTTTCGAAATTGAATTTAGCTTTTTTAGTAGTTTCTGGAGCTAGATAAAAGGATACAAATTTGTCGTATTCTATTTTTCTGTATATATCTCAATTATACTAAAAGGTATCAAGCTCCAAATTTTCTTCGAATTTACAATATTACAGTTTCCGAACCATTGTTTTGTTTAATAATTTACTTCTAGCGACATTTAAAAAACGTGAAACATCACTAAACTTCAACAAAACAAAGATATAAGGAAGGTATGGTATTACAAAAAAAAAACGTAAGAATTTGATTTCCAATACAAATATTTTAAATCCGGCAATTTCAAAGAAAAAAAAATCCAAATGCGACACAAAGATTTTTCCGTTTTTAGGTTAAATTAAAAAGTCTTTTAATATATTGCTCAAAAATGTAAAAACACTTATGTCTTTCGTTGAAACAAATTATTATATTAATATTTTTATTAAATAAGAATTTTAAAGTGTATTTTTTCAAAAAATCAAATCAAACAGGATCGAAATAATTTTTCAAGAAAAAAGCAGGCACAATGATACATCGTAGGGTCAAGTAAAGCTCACCATTTCGATAGTAATTAACTATATTTGTTGAAAATCATGTTTTTTGTAAATTTAGTTTTTTTAACAGGACGGTCATTTTTTTTAATTTAAATGAAACCGGTTAATAACGATAATTATTATTTTTATAGATACGGTAAAAAAATAATAATATTTTTATTTTTTTGATTTTGATTTTTTAATATTTACAGTCATTGGTTTTAAATACTTTTTGAGGCACACATGTACAAATAAAAATACTTTTAAAAATGCTTTCTTACAATGTAACTTTTTACATTAAGGATAATATTTTTTACTTTTCTTGAACAAAATTTACATGAAGCCATTTTTCATGATATATGTATGTACTTATGTAACTTGAATGAAAATTTTTGATTTTTAACGAACTGTGTAGAAAAGTAGTCTCTTTATACTCGTTTTGTCAACAAAAAAATTTTATTGAAGGAATATTAAAAAAAATGCATCGTGTAATGTAATCTTATAGTTTCGATTTTTTATTGTTTTCCTGTGTTTGTATACATATATGAAAAAAGTTTGTTAATAAATTACTAAATTCTACGTGTTTTTGTAAAAATATTAACGAATTGTGTGTATTTACAATTAAAACAAAAACAAATATTCGTTTTTTTAATATATATCTTACAAATTATTTTTTTTTTACGAAAACAGGAAGCAAATTAACACCTGCTTCTAAAAACTTTTTTAAAAAGCTATTGTATATGCATATCCCATATGAACACATTTTATTTTTCTGCTTACTTAAGGTTTTGTAAATAAAATCAAAATTTAAAAAAAAAAATATTTTTTAAATATTTTTAGCACACAAACGTTTCGTTTATGTTATGAAAAATATCTAAATAACGAAGAAATTTTTTTAAAAACGAACTAAAAAATTAAGTTTTATTTTTTGGCTTAAACTTTTGGTTTTTAGCTCTTTTTAGCTGGTTTTTTAAACGTGATTTAGCTTTAACTTTACTTGAAAATCTGACCACACTGGTGAAAACTAATAAAAAGTGCAGCATGCATTCAGGCGTTAATAAATGGATTAGGTAGATAAAAAAACACAATTATTAAGCAGAAATATTTTTTTAAAGTTATGTATTTCATTATTTTCGGTATTGAAGATGCGGCATATTCAAAAATGGCCAGATTAAGAAAAACCTTTGTAAAAGCTCTTTTTGATTATTGCATCTTTATATGTTTTTAGTTGCTTTAGTTATAATTTTTGATTTACATATATTCAATTTTTTTAAAGAATTTAAGATGCCGATTTTTTTAATGAAAACCCTAGTTTTTTTTAAATTATAATATTTAAAATTTAATTCAGGGGTTACCTTAGACTGATGTTGGTCACAAATATGTTTTTGATCTTAATAAAACAGCTTTTTAATTTTTAGGGTTTTTTGCTCGACGTTTCGTTGGCTTTTTTCCAACTTCTTCAGGAGCGGGATCTTTATTGAAGTTATCTATTAAATAAGTTATAGTTTTTGTTATTTTCAAACTTAATAAATTAAAATGTATGTCTGTGTATATAAAACAATTTTTGTAAAACTTACTGCTACTTTTACATATTAAAAATCTGATGTATTGTCAGATTTGTTTAAAAAAATTTTTTAAAACTGGACATCACAATATGAATAAATAAATAAATAAATAAATTAACAATTATTTACGGCACAAAACAAAAATTATCACAGTTTATTATGCTATCACAGGTTAATTTAATATGGCGATTGAATATTGCAGTTTAATGTTATCTTTGTCTTCTTTTGTGTTCATAACTCTTTTTATTTTCTCTTGTATACGTAGGCTCTCTAATGTAAATCTTTTGTTTTCTCTTTTTTCTTTGTCCAATATTTTGACATTATCAAAACAAACTTTATGTCCTTTAATATTTAAAATTTATTTTTTTTATGCTCCCTAATTAATATGACTTTTTTTTAGGATTTTATAACTATTTTCTTTGAACTAAATTATGATTTAAGAACAAAAATTGTCAAAAGAATAAATATTATTTCTTTTAATGTTAATTTAAAAAAATAGCCATAAAAATAAAACTTAAGAAAACGGTATAAACTTCAACTAAATAATAAAAAAGTTTTAAAATAAAAAATATAAAATTCAAAAGCGGCTTTTTATAAAAAAAAAGTTAAAAATTTAAATAGAAAACCACCATAAATTATTGGGTTTAAATTTCTTGGATTTAGTTAAATTTATGATTGAAATTAAACTCTTTAACTTTATTTGAATAATTATCTAAAAAGAAATTCAAATTAAAAATGTGTTAATTTTGAAATTGTTTAACTTTTACGATACATTTCCAAATAATTTTGTCAGACTCTTGTCGCTTTTATTTAAACTTAAACCTCTTATCGGCAGATGACAGTTTTACAGCTTTAATTAGAATTTATTTACGCTTGTTTAGATAAAAGCAATTAAATAATAAAAATGTTTTATTTTATTTACACATACTCTTACATACTTATACACAAATGCTATAAATATTAAACAAAAATCATAAACTAAAAAACTATTCCATTCATTTCATTATTCTACACAAACAATGTCATTCTTTATGTCTTTTTAAATTTGGTTTCGTGTAATGGAGACAAATGATCATTAGAATCATTTGAAATGTTTGTTGGTTTGATTGTTTGTAATCAGATTTTTTTTTAAGTTTAAAAATGAATTCGTTTAACTACATTTTAAAGAAAATTAAGTCATTATTTAACTATTTTTGTGTGTCTTTTCCTCCGTTCGTATGTCCGCCTGTCTTTTTGCCTTTTTTGTAATTTTTCTTTGGGTATTTAAGTAATAATCTTCTTTGTTTGTGTTAGACTTTTGCATGTGTGTGTGTGTAAGCGTGTGCTTTGTTGTTTAATTAAATTTTCTTTAAACTGGTTTCGTGTTTAGATAAAACACATAATTTTTTGGTGTTTTTTATAATTGTCATGGTTAATGAAGAGTTTAAGCACAAAGATTTTCAACTTGGTAGTGACCACAAAAGAGAAAATACCTAATACGGCCATACGATATCTAAAACACGATTAAGCTTAACATCCTCCCACAAATTAAATACGTTTCATTATTATAACCTAAGGTATGCCTGATGAAGCAGGGGATTTTTGGCAGAAAAATTTTCTATCTATGAGTCAGGAAACCTTTTAAATGACACGCAAGCTTGCAGGCATAATAAGATTTTTGCTCACAGCCAGGTGGCGTTTCTATCATACAGTTTGAACGCCTTTAATAGTAATGTAGGAAACGGTTTAAGCTAGGTCGGCTACCAGATATTATTTAAGGGCTCTGCGCATAGGCACCACTTTGAGGAATTAGTCATAATTTCGCTGTGATTTATCAAGAAGGGGATCTTACGGCTTTTTCTTTAAGTGGCTGAGAACAGGTGGCCTGATCTGGACACATGCTGGGTCTCTGGGGTGATGTGGCTTTTTTCGACGGCACGCGTATTGTCCAAGTGACAAGTCAAAGTTGGAAAAATGTATTCAGATTGATGTCAGTCTAATCGAGTCACTGGGCTATAGGTAAACACGCAACTAGATTTGGACTTGCTTCTTACGACCACTTTCGTAGTCGTAAGAATAGAGAAGACGCCCTTTTACCTTCTCTGAAAATGGCCCTTTCTTAGCTGTCAGGAAGGTATAGTTTTCGGGTGGTTACAAACTACACAACCTTAGAGAGGTACCAAAGTGCAAGTTGAATGAAATTTTAAAATACCTCTCAGCTACATGTTGGATCTGGTACTCTTAATATCTTAATATCTCTTAATATCTTCACGTTACATCTGCCCAGTGATATAGTGGTGTTAAAATGACATCATGTTTGACTCTACATGACAGCTTTCGAACAAGGAATTCTTTCGTTCAAACCAACCAAAAACCCTCTATTTGCACCGAAAACACACTTGCCATGATTGTCTTTTAACCAAATCTTACCCAAACAATGGAAAAGATATGCGCTGAAAACACCTTAGTCACAGTTTAAATCAAAATCACTTCAGGAGTCGATTTAACGAGATCCGTTTATCCGTCTGTGGAACGGGCAAGACGATTATTAAGGCTTTTTGAAACGAGTATGGTTAGGGAAGGGTTTATAGCTTACGCTGGCCAGATAGGCGGCTTTGGCTGACTAAAGAGTAACGAGTCTTTATTTGTGATCACCTCGGTTAGTGAACCCAGACAGAAAGGGTCCGAGAAACTGTTTGAGGCATATGCAGCTTAAACTGTTCGATAAACGGTGGACATAGACAGCAGAGTGGGTGTTGCTATATTTCAACAGAAATTTTTTTTTGTAATGCAAGCTTAAAGTGTTTTTCAGGCAGATGCTCTGGAAGTGAGTGGAATTGATAGAGGAGAATGCGGCCTGTATAGAGGATGTGACAATCTTTGCCAAGAGTCAAGCCAAATTTAAAGCTTTAGAGGTACATAACATCAGGTCTTGACTTGTGGACGACTGTAAACATGTTTTTAGGATGATCATGACGACAGAGGGTCGAAGATTCGTGTGGATACCTGCCTCGCTGGCCCAATCCCACAGTGCTCCTAACGACAGGCACTATTGGGCTCTGTTGGATGGTAAGTCATTGTTACATTGTAAAACATAAAATTGCCACTGAGGTACCGAGAAAAAGGTCAGTCTAAAGTGCTTACATATTAGGAGTGAAAGTTTCCAGGCGGAGACTCTAGCTGTGACAAATATAGAACAATACGGAATGAAGAGAAGGCTTGACAATCTATGCCGGCAGTTAGCTCAGCACAAAGCTATAGAGGGACATAACATCAGGTCGCGACTTGTAAACCACTTTTGTTGCCCGCACTGGATGAAAAGGCTAATACGCTGCTTTTTTAAACTACAGGAGGGATCTTAGTATTAAAAATTTGGAGCACTGCGTTGTAAGATATATGTCTAGTTAGTAGGATAAGAAGACTCTAGACTTTTTGGATTGCGAAAAGAGGAGAAATTAAGGACTATGGAACAACGAGTTTTCCGCTTCTCCAGATTAAAGGTTTGCAAGCAAAGGTGACCGATGATCTGGGTGAGGTCGAGCTATTCGCAGCCTTACTTACAGAAATGTTTAAAAATACTAATGAGTAGATTATAATTTACTCTAGGCCCTCTTCGAATAAACTTTATTACCCTTTTTTACGGAGAAATATTCCTACTAAATCTTAGGTCTATAGCTGGCCCTTTCTTCCAAAACAAGCCTTTACTCAAGTGAGAAGTAATAGGTTTATTTATGCTAGTAGAGCAAGCAAGCCAGTTGCCAATTACTACCTCTCCAAGCAAAGAAAAATTTTAAAAGACTAGAAAAAACAGGTAGAAGCAGACTTATCAGGGTCTCTGTTGGGAATGGAATAACTTACTGAACTACCGGGTCACTCTATAAGCAATTTTCTGAAAAAATATTTGTATAAGAAACATTCTAAGTTTATGAGTTTTAAATTAATTTTTTTAACTTTCTGAGATCCTTGTTAAATTATTAGCAATATTCGTTTAATTTTACGTTTGTCTAAACTTTTTTTATTAAAATACTTTTTTAAGCTTTCAGACACTATAAATTTGCATTAAAAACAGACACTTTTAGTAATATGTTTTTCAAACTTCAACAAATAATCCACAAAAAAACTTTTCTATTACAGATATTTGCTTTTCCAACAAAGAAACCAAAAATGCAATAAAACAAAAAAATTCTTTAAATTTTAAATTTGGGGTTTCAGTTGAAAACACGAAAATGTTCTAATGGAGAAAATTTTAAATTAAATAAGTTTTCAAATTCAATTTCACACGAAAACTCATAAAAAAGGCAAACATTTGCAACTTTTTTTATAGTTTTACATAAAACAAGAGCAACGAAAAAAAAACTTTTTTAAAGGACTTTGAAAAGGAGATTTTATGTTGGTTTAACAGCAACTTTTTGTTAACGACTCAGCACCAACAGTAGCAGAGTAAAAGAAACAAAAAAAAAGATATATATGGAAAGACCTTTTTTCCAGTTTTTAAAGGCTTTAACTAAAATCTCACCATCAACAGTAACTTTTGTTGACAAACCCTTTAGGGCGAAATAACACAACGAAACAATGCAGAGCGGCCTAGTACTAACATTTACAGCTACCAAAACATACACGCACACACAGATGTACAAGCCAACAGAGATATATAATAATCTTCTCCTTTATGTTCACACAATAAGAAACAACAACACAACTGTTACAATAATAACAACAACGAGACCAACAGTTACAACTATTAGATGTATTTTCATAGTTATATTACCTTTGAGGAATTTTGTAAAACTACCTTAACAAAAACGTCAACAGCATTAATTACTGTTTGTCTGTGTATTAGAGCAAAGAGTTTTTTGTTGTTGGCGCACAGTACAGTGTACCGTGTAGTATGTGAGAAGCTGTTCTTCTGTTAAACTTAATGTATAAAAGGATCAACCAGTAAGTATATTAAGGTATTTGTATACTGCCATAAACATATAACATTATTAGTTAAGTGTCCTTTATTTGAGATAAAAAAGCCAGGAGTAAAGCGAAATGCAGACGTATTTAGACACAAACAAACAAACATACAAACACACACACACACACACACTATAAATTCATTGTAAACGATACAACAGTTATTTAAGCAGCACAAAATTAAGATGTAACCGAAAGCGTAAGTAAATTAGGGTTTACTTTTAAACAATTTTTATCCTTTAAGTAGGAGAAAACAAAATGAAAATTTCAAACCAAGAAGAGAGAAGGATATGGGTCCTTAGTTTTGTTCTTATAAGTAAAGTTATGACAAAAATAAAAAAAAATTTTGCCGGTTCTATCCAAATAATAAAAAATAAAAAAATAAATAAATAAAATTCGTGGAAAATAAAAATATCCTTTTTAGTAATATATTGCTTTAGATCGTAATGGGAATGTTAAAATCAAGTAGAACAAAATTTAAATTTTTTTATAAAGATTGGAGCAAGGATAGGGGCTATCTACCGTATATCCTTTTTAGAAAATATCTTTTGTGCGCTATGGGAATTTAAATTATCTAGAAAGTACAAGCTGGAAATTTTTAACAAAATCATAGCAAGGATATGGGTGCTTTTCACACATCCTTTTGATAGCATTATTATCAAAACTTATTAAAGTTTATGGCCCCATAAATCCTCTAGGGAGACAAAAATATAGATTTAAGCAAAATCGTAGCAAGGATATGAGTATATCCCAAATATCCTTCTTAGTAAAATATTACTACGATTCACCAAAATCAATACAAGGGGATAATCCACGTCTAGAGATAAAACCACATATTTAAAAAAAAATTCCAGCAAGGATATGGCATCCCCTCATATGTCCTTTGGTAAGTAAAAAATTTCCTCGATTAGCAAAAATTGGTAAGGGACGGTAATTTATTTAGGCAGAAAAAAATATAAGTTTTCGATAAAATTGGATCAAGAAAATGAGTCCTTCTTATATATCCTTTTTGCTTCAAATTGTTCTAGATTCACCAAAACTGGTATTGGACTGTAACTCATCTAGTTAGACAAAACTGCAAGTTTCTATTAAAATTGGGGAATATATGTGGGTACCTCCCATATATCCTTTTTTTTGATAAAACCGTAGTTTAACAAAAACTGGGATAATGAACATTTCTTTATTTTTTAAAATTTTTATATGTTTAATAAATATTAAAATAAAAAAAAGGACGGCTTTAAAGTTTTACTCAAAATATCGAGAACAAAAAACCCAATTAGATCCCCATAAGCCCAAAAATCCAATGTCCAGAATTTTTAAAATTTTAAGAAAATCCTTGTTTATTTTGTAATTTTTTGTAAATTCTTATTTGAAAACTCTTATTTTGAGTACCTTTAATAACACAATTATGCACTTGCATAACTTCAATGTACTACTAAATAATTTCAAATTCATGTGTGTCTCTCTCAAGTCAGTTAGTTTCTTATATTTCATGAATTCTAAAGTACTTTTTTGTTACTAATGCATGTAACAGATATAGAGGTATGAAAGGTGTTCTTCAGTTATCCTACCTTGTGGTAAATTATATATTTAAGATTATGTTAAGTATCATACAGAACGCTTATACATACAGAATAGTTTTCTAAAAAGTTCACTCAATAAACATGTACCATATAAAGGGTGAAATGGAGAGACGAATAGACAGACGGACGTTCATAAGTAGATACAATTACATTTGTAGATATTAGTGTAAAACATATAAATTACAGACAAATACTTGTCATATAAAAACATACATATATGCACAATTGTAGGAATATTGTGAGGAAGAAAAAACAGGATGACTAGTGATAAAGGATACAAAAAAAATTAATTCAATTAAAAATAAATTTCATTGAAAAAAAAATACTGCTCTTTAGCCATATTTAATGAACAAATTCTAAACAAAAAATCAAATTTTATTTCATTATAAAAATGGTTGTAACCATTCCATTTCACTCTATTAAAAAACGAAACTATAATTAAAATTTCAATGCAACAGTATCCACATTTCTGAATAAAAGAGGAGAAAGACAGACAGACAGACATACATACAGTTAAACCGTTTTAAGAACACACAAGCTTTAATGAAAGAAAAACACATCTCATAATAAAATACAGAAAAATATCTGTTGGCAAATTATATATAAATGTAGAATATATTCATAACACATTTACTACTACAAAATAAAAACACTGTAATCCAAGGATATTATTTAATTTATATTCTCACCATATATTTTAGAATAATATATTTATATATGCAACACACATACATACATACACTTATTGTAGTAGATCTGTTTGTTTGTAGAACTTCGGTTTATTTAAGCATCTCTCCATTAGGGCAGTCCTTAACAACTTGTATGACACAATTTGCAAAAAAATGCAAAAGAAAAACAAATACTTTTTAGTTCTTCAGAATATTTTCAAGCTACAAACATAAGTACATGCATAATTGTTTTTTTATGTTTATGTATGAGTAAATATTTGCCAGAGAATTGATTAAATAAAAAAAACTTATATAAGTATGCTGGAGCATAAAAAGGATATTTTTACCCACTACTACATGGGGTAAAAAGTGCAATGAAAAATATCAACAGGACATGATTGTTTAATACAAGCAATGCATGTGTCCTTACTTATGTATGCATGAATACATGTATGTTTATATCTTCTAACTAGCATGAATTTTTTCTTTTGTATCATCATGATGTCAACTGTTTGTACTGCATGAACTTACTTCTCACTAAATTATGTTTAAGTATTTTGTTTGTTGTTGCTGTTTTTAGCTCATAAATATTTCATGCATGTGCCTTGCATGCACATTCATGCATATGTAAGAGAGGATAACTAGTGTGTCACATATTTGGAATTTTTTCTTGGTTTGGCTTTTTATGCAAATTTATAAAATTATCGTAAAAACAAAAGCAACAGATTTTAGGGAGTTTAGGCGCTGTAGCGAAAAAAAAGAATAATTTTTTTTAGAAAATTATGATTTTTGGGTAATTAAGTGCTAAACGTAAAACATTTGTAGTGTTTGTTTTAAATTGTTTTTTTGGTAGAACAACTTGTGCAACGAAATTTGGGTTCTAAAGACTTTTGAAATACGAAATGAAATTGTATTATGCTTGAACTTAAAACAAATTAAGAGGTAATTTATGACATAAAGATTAAATTTGGTAAAGAAATCAAATAAAAAATTTTAAGGTTTCAAATATTTAAAGGCATATAGACAAACTTTAGCCCACAGCAAACCCTATATAAAAATAATATAAAATAATAAATAAACTCTTCAATTAAATCAAAGTTTTTTTTTGAAAAAGCAAAAAAAAAAATTAATTAAACGTAAGGGTTTGTAAGATTAAGCAAAACTACCCAGATGACCACGTCTTCGATACACCTTCAATAAAGGTTATGTATGGAGGACAGCTAAATTTTGTTAAAAGATGCCCCCAAAAATAGTTTTTGGAAAGGAGATCGCATTGACTCCAATGCCAAAATCATGGTGGAATTAATACATGTAGGTGACTGCTATACGAAGTGAATCTTTTACTTTTTTTTATATGAAGTTTGACACTAAAATAGAAATTATTTTTCAGTAAACTTCATTTAAAAAAGAAAAAAAGTAAAAGAGTCAAAACGTCCGTCCGGAATGACGGCCACCTGGTTAGATATTTCACCATGGAAAAAATGTCATAAATAAAAATTTTTTTCTTCAACAAAAAGAAGGATGAAGTTTAGTCCTTGATAAAAAAAAAAGTCTCTTAAAGCCTTCGGTGAAGGCAATATTGTCTTTGGCGATTTGGCCAACTGGGTGTCGCTGGATTATTTTTTAGGGTAAAAAATTTAACAGTTTTTAATTGCAATTAAGAATCGATACATAACAAAAAAATACACTTCGACGATGGGATTTTTAAATTTCAGGCAATTTACAGCTCGGGTCTAGAAAAAATTGCTCGCTTTTTTCTACTACTTGTTTGTCAGCAATTTTTCGATGCGTCAACAGGTTTGCTTAAATTTCTGATTTTGTTAACCTAATCGGAAAAGGAAATGTGGGAAAATGGTAGCAAAAACACAAGAAGAGCGATGAGGATTGGCAAAAATTTATCAGCCAGTAATTAGGACTAAATATTAATTGATTGTACGAACAAATAAATGCGAGGGAAAAATCGGAAGACTTTCTATTCGGTCACGATAAAAAAACAAACTTCTATTACAAATTAGCAATAGAACACATTCGCAGAGAGCAGGTAATGATAAGGCTTCGGGCCACGTTTCAAGTAGCTAATTAAAAATATAACATTAATGGCATCAGTAGATGATGGCCTTTAATTTAGAAATTATATAAACTTAATGAGAATTATAAGAGGTTCGCATCAGCACGGTACTCTGGGTATGAAGGGCAAATGTATGTGTAAAAATAATACTGCCTAACCTAACACACGAAGAAAAGTTAAATTAAATTATTATTATTCTAATGACTGGGCGATCAAAGTGACCTCACCAACCTGCCAGTACAAATATCGGGCGCTGGTAACTGATTCACGTAGGACCAGACAACAGTGGACTTAAATGCAATCTGGTGCTATCACGGCCTTTTCCTTCAAAGAATTGGCAAGCAGGTGTAGGTAATTACTACTTTCCGAAGGGAATTAGTGCCCACAACAAACTGGTCATCAGGGACATATTATTAACGAGTGGGCTGATTTAAGAAAAAAAAAACTAAAAAGAATTTTAATTCTAAAACCCCTTTTTATTGGAATTTTGCAAAATGTCAATACAAATTTGTGTGTTTCTTTAAAGGCAAGTTCATTAGCGAATTTTTCTCGTTTTGTTTTTTGGTATAAGCCCTTAACTTTCTTATCAGCAATAATTTATCTTTAAAATTTATTTATTTCGCGCTGTTAAGATGAAACAGGTAAATTTACAAAAGATTGCACCTGCCTTTTTTATATTTAATAACGGCAGAGTAAAGACGTGGAAATAAGATGCAAAAACCTGGAAAAAATCATTTTGAATAAAAAATATTTTTTTCCAATTTTTTTAATTCAAAGAAAACTATAAATTTAAAACTGAAAAACGTGCATAAAAAAAAACGAAAGACAATCATTTACAGTAAAATAAGGAAAAAAAAACTGATTTTTTCTTATATGCAAAATTGTTCAGATAATAAAAAATCAAGAAAAATGGGGGGAAACAATAAGAAAGAAGAGGAGGAAAAAATATAGAAAAAATATCTCTTTAACTAAAACTAGTTTACAATTTCGTGGCCAATTTGGTGACAAACACTGGCCAAGATAATGGCAGAGAAGGAAAAAAATTGTAAGAAAAATTGCTGAGTGCAACAGTTTTCTGATTCTGTTTTGTTTTTTTACCAGCAGCAACAACAACTACCTACTACTTGCAACTTGCAGCCAGCCAGCACACGGCTAATGCCAATTGTTTACCATGACTGGAGCTTGGGTTTTTTCTTTTGGCTGTCCTGGCCATACCAACATAGATTTCATTGGTTATAATAAGTCCAAAAAACGTGTTCTTTTCTTTTGCCTCCAAGCTTTTGCTATTGTAGCAAGCAACAATGACAATGACAATAAATGGTATGTTGCATATGCGTGCTGCAATGTTGTTCTTCTGTTTTCTGTAGTTTCTTTCGTTTTGGTCTTTATTACGTTTAAAATTAAAAAAAAAATTGCCATGAATATTTGAAATTTTTTCTTATTCACTTTATAATATAAACTTTATATAACAACAAACTGCTTTTATACAAGTTGCTTTAGAGTTGATGCACAATGATGACGAGAAGAAGTAAAAAAAATTCAACAATTACGAATTATGTGATGTGTTGCAGATGATGATGATGATGTTGTTGATGAGTTCAGAGTTGGCTGATGAAGTGTAGACAGCACAAAATAAATGCATTTTTAAAGGTTTGAAAAAAAAAACTAAATGGGTCTTGATTTCGTTTATTTTTATTTAAACACTTAATGAATTTAAAGCCATAAGTTATATGGCTTAAGAGATGTTAAGCAAAAAATAGAAAAAAAAATGCGATAAGATATGTGTTTTCAAAATAACAAAAAGATTTTTAAAGGGACATCAAAAGTGTTATAAGAGCACATAACTTTAAATCAATTAAAAAAAGAGTCTTAAAAACAAACAAAGTAATTAACAATATTATCTTGAATATAAAAAAGTGAAAAATAAATTCGGAAAACAAGTTAATCTTTTAATACGAAATCTTTAAGAAAAAAATTAAACATTAAACAATGATCAAATTGAATTTTTAATTTTAAAGTAAAAAAAAAAAAAAAAAAAAAAAAAAATAAAAATAAAAAAAATAACTTTGTGACAAAAAATTATTTTCGATATTTTTTTGAACTAAAATTTTTAAAGGTGAAGCGAGCTACTGAGTCGTTTAGAGCATGTCCATCCTTTAAGCTGGATGTCCACTCAAAGAATAGGTCACATTTTTGTAAATACTTTAATTAAACTTGAAAAAATATATTTTTGGCACAGACGCCAAATAACTGGTGAAAATCGCCCAATTATTTCACATATCACCCATAAAAATACCCTCTCGGAATTACAGTTTTGGGCAATAACCTCTTCGGGTATTATCCTTTCTCTACAAAGTCTTCCCCATGTTTAAAATTTGAAGGAACCAATTGTCCAACTTAACCTTATTTTAATCGGTCTACAACTAAGAATGGTCCCACATTTATTCTTTTTCTGAAAATTACATTTAACTGGACAGACAGGGCTTTATAACTGCTGACTTCAAGAACGCTAAACATACGTACTGGAACTACCGGCTGACTAGTAGTATTTTGTATGATTCTGTGCGTAAAATTAGGCTTAATTTTATTTTAGCTGAACAATAAGTGAACAGAAGAGGAAGAGTACCCACTAAACGTTTACTTTACGCAGAGAGTCGTGCTTTTCAATTCTTATTTAAAACTACACTTTTAAGCAAAATACTTCGGCACTTCCCTGGATAAATAAAATGACACAAAGTAAATTGAAAGAAGCCCAATACCATTGGGATTTGTCGCAATTGCAAGCTTTTGCAAAATGACTCAATTTTTAACCACACATAGGATACAATCGGGGTAGACTGCAAAAGCAATATCTTACGAATGATTACTTATGCTTCTTGTTATATTAAAAACAGTGAAATTCACAGATATAATAGTTTTTTAAATGCGAAATTTTTTAAGGTTGCAAACACATCCAAACTGCTGGCTCCAAACATCTTAAAACATGGCGGGCACACTTGTTTGAAGAGTAGGGAAACTGTTGCACGGAATTCAGACTATGTTACTTGTAACATGACTCTTTTTTTATTTCGTTTTAAAGTAACTTCCAAAAACTTCAAGCACTTACATTATGTTACTACAAACTTGTCTCTTCTTTAGTTTTTTGTTTTGGTTTAGTTGTTTATTCTTGTTCTTGAACGTTTTGGTACAATTACTTTAATTGTAATGTACAATTACCTTAAAGGTAATTGTACCATGGCATATACGAAAGAGAATAAAGAAAAATGGAAGAAAAAACGAAAACATCAAAAAGTAACATGAAAAACAGAAATCGTGTTACTTTTGTAAAGCCTCTGCCTTCTCTACTTCCTTCGCCCTCAAAAATTTGTAACATGTTACAGTAACGTGTTACAAGTAACATAGTCTAAATGCCGTGTTGCTCTCAGATAATATCATCAAAATTAAATAACTTTATTTTAGGAAGTTAAATTTTAGTTTGGCAGTAGCAGGACTAAAATTAATTATTTTTTTTACGATTTGAATACTATGAACATTAAAATAAACATTATTTTTAAAAATAATAAAAAAAAATAGTTTTATTGCTTTAATTTTTTAAATTGTGTCGGAGTTGTTAAAAAACTTTGTAAGCAAAAGTTATGGGTTTAAAAAAGTTTAAAACTGAAAAAAAACTTTTTTTAAGGACAGTTTTAAGTACTTTCCTGCCCTTTAAAAAAAATGGTTTTTGCTAGTTTTCTTTTTGTTCATTGATACCTTGGGAATTGTTTGGTCATATAAATAAAATGTGTATTTTCCAATTTGCTAAATGGATTTTTAATATTTATTTGCTTTTAATATTCATTTCTATTCACACATATGATTGCAATATAAATTAGTTTTGGAGGTTTTTAATCACTAAGTAAAATAAACTTTTTATTTGTACATCAACATTTTGTTGCTTTACAGGAGTAAAATGCAAAGTTACAAAAAAAGTTGTGGTTTTCCGATATAACCGCGTATGTGCAATTTAAACAAGTTTTAAACATCGTTGCCAAATTGCATTAATTTATAATTTTTTCGAAAGAACATGAATATTTCTTTGAAAAAATTTCTTAATTTAAAAGATTTTTTCAAAATTAAGTGTTTTGTTTAATTTTTTGATTAATTTTTAGTCAACAAATTATGATTAATATTTGATTTTGATTTGTTTCTAAAAGTAAATGTTATTTTTTTTGTATTTAAAGCGTAAAAAAATTGTATTTATAACTGATTTTTATAAAACTTTATAAAATAATTATTTCTGAAAAAAAAAACAAAAAATAATAATTAACCATTGAAAAAAATTATAAAAATAAGAATATATTTATAATTTTTTGAGATTTATTTTTTTCGCATAATCATTTCGGTCTCTGCTTTGAATAGTTTCCAAAAAACAAGATACATACACGTGTCGACAGCTTAACACTTTACTCGCATACTGTAAAATAGTTCTGAAAAATTAATATCAAGCTGACCTAAAACAAAATAACTTTAGAACATACGCGGTTTTTACAAAAAGGCATAGAGTTTTTTAGTTTAAACATTTTTAACGTAATTTTCACCAGCTTTGTTTTGGGCTGGTTTTAAAACAAAATTTTTTTAAAATATAAAATTGCCCTTAATTCTACTCCATTTATCAGTATTATTTTTTTTATTTTAATAATTTTTTTTTAATATATTTTTGTTATGCAATACATTTGTTTTTGTTTTATAATTTTCTCCCAAATGTAATTTACGACTGACAGTCTTTTATAATTGTTTTATAATTTTGGTTATTGTTGTGTTTGCTAAACTTTTATTATTTGTTTCTGTCTATTAGTTGATGTCAGTGGAAACTAAACAACGTTTTGTGTTTGTGTCTGTCTTATCAATAAAATAAAATATAATAAAAAAAGGTAATAAAAAGCATGAAAATTTCAAGCGATAATGCGTTTTTTTAAAGAAAAAAATATTAGGAAAAAAGAAAACCGACTTTTTTTGGGGCATTTTTATTGTCAGTTTTATGGGTGTTTGTTGGTTGGTCGTATGGACAATGTGCATACGAAACAACATTGTATGCGGTACACTGTGTGGTGGTACACAATGTGTATTTAATGGTGTAAAATACTGTATAAATATTTAGTTAAAAATATGTATAATGTTTATCAACAATAAATGCATGTATATGGTTACCTTAATATAAAAAGGACCTAAGTCGTATTTTTTAAGTCAAGTTTTTTTTGATAATTGTGACATATAAGCAGACTATTTATTAAAATAAACGAAAATATTGCCTTATAAAATATTATGAGTTAGGGCCTTTTTATATTTAGGTAACGATACATATGTACAAATACATTTTTAGAGATTTGTTCTTAATGTTTACATTTTATGGTCGAAAGTTTGTTTGTTTGTTTCTTTTTTTGGTAATTTTTGTTACAAACAATAATAAAAATATTTAAAAACAGAATTAACACCAAATGTTGGTTTTTACTTATGTTTTAAATATTTAGGTAAGGGGAATTTATACTAATAATAACAAACGAATGGATATTAAAAGCTGGATATGATATTATTAAAAGATAAATAAAATAAAACGAGGTTGAAGATAAAACCTCCAACGCGAGCCAGAAAGTAATAAAAAGTTTTAACGATATCTTGATAAAATATTGTTTCATATTTCCAAAAATATGCTTAAAGATATTGGAAAATCTTTTTTCATTATTAAATTTTGAGGCTACAAAATTCAAAAAAGTAAGCAGGGATTCTTAAACTAAGCATTAAGCCAGGGATCAGATTTTTTTTAAGAGAAGCACACAATTTTGATGGTCTTACACAAGGTTTTTTTCATAAATTAAATAATTTTCTTGTATATTTATAGCAGGGATCGTAAATATTTTTATTTTTTTATGATTTTTATTTTCTTTTTACAAAAATATTATAATTTTTTTTAATATAAAAAATATAATATTTATGACAAGCCTGCAATAAACATACAAGCAAACGAGCAATAAAAACGTTTAAATTATAATAAAATATTTTAACTTTTTGCCTACTTTGAGAACCACTGCCTTTCAGTTTTATGCATTTAAATGATTTCTTTCCTAATATTTTTATTTTTTTTTTTGCTAAAACAATATCATTAATATTAATTAAAATTTTTTACACTCTAAACGTGTTCAAGTCTAATTTGTTTGTAAATTAACAATAGCAAGCCGAAAGTAACATATTTTCAAAGATGTTTATCAGTTTTCATTACAAATTAAAAATAAAACAAATTAACATAGAAACACATTTTGTTTTAGTTTTAAGTTAAAAAAGAAATGCCGAAAGATATATTTTTACTTTTTTTATTATTTTTTTGCTTCAAAGAATTATGAAATAAAATATTTTACGCAGAAACATTAGTTAGTTGGAACTTGAGGGCATAATTAGTGTCATAATATTGCTAAGGATTTCATAATAAGTTATGGTTTGTCTTATAAACAAGAAACAAGCTAATTTATTATAAGTCACAAAATAATGTTTACAAAAAAGAAAAAATATTTATTGCTTAGAAACAAAATTATTACAGTTTAAGTAAAAAATTTTTGTCGTTTAAAGTACTTACGTTGTAGTTTTGTTTTCATAAAGTAATAAATGGAATTAAAATAAGAAGTTTTTAAAGTTTAAAACATAAATTTTCAAGTTCTTTGCCATAATAATTTTTGGGTAAAATAATAAAGTAGATATTAAAGTCCTTTTTAAAGTATGCAGGGAAATATCCATAAAAATAGGACACAGTTTATGAATTTTGACCATCAATAGTCTTAATGAAAGGCAAATCAGAAAAACACGTAAAGTTAAGAATCGGTAAATTGTAACATCACTTGGAAACCTACAATCACTAAGGAGAAGTTCACAAATAACCAGACGACCAAACTTAGAATATTCAAGGTATGTATAAAATCAACCCTATTGTACGGCAGTGAAACATAGCTGGGACAAAACATCATAACGACAAAGCTAAAAGTTTTTGACAACAAGTTAATTAGAACCATATGGAGAATATTTTGACCTTTAAGCGTCAGCGACACGGAGCTTTAAAGGCTGATAAACGAATGACCCTTATTTAAGAAATAAATCGTAATAAATGGAGGTGGATCGGCTAAGTTATCGAAAAAAAGCCTGACAGTATGACAAGGATAGCACTCTAGTGGATTTCTTATGGCCTAAGAAGCCACAGACACCTAAAAAAAAAAGAAAACAGGAACGAGACAAGCCCCACCCCATGATCTAAGACAAAATATCCTTTCTTGGGAGGACACAAAAGCAACAGTAAGATTTAGATGCTTTTTGGAAGGCATATACTGCTTAAAAAAAAATTATATTTTTAAAAATATATTTGAAAGCTTCTTAACCTAATAATCGTTCTATTTGAATTAAAATCATTAAAATATCAAAAAATGTTTTCTGCGATTACAAAAAAAAATTTCAAAGCATCAATGTGAAATTTAAGCCGGACAACTGCTTTTTTTACCAAGTGGATAGCAGGTAGAGATGTTTATGCCTCTGAGAAAGACCCTGTTCAAAATGTGTCAAACGAAGATCCAAATTTTCACACACCTTCTGCAAAAAAATCTGTTTTCTGTACCTCAGAAATAACACTTCGAAGATTCTCTTCCAAGTTCTTAATAGTTTTTGGTCATTAAAATAGAACTCAGAAAAGGAAAAAGGAGCAAAAAAACCAAAGAAATATTCCCTTTGCAGGCATACTTGTTAAAATTATTTATTTGCCAAATTTTTTTTTGTGAAATGTTTGTTTCGTGCTTTTATTTATTTTTTAGAAACATCAAGTTCAACGCCTTGAACGTCACGTGGAAAAAAATATAAGAATCCCGAAATGTAAATCGCCTCAAAAAAAAAAATTCTGAATATAAATTTCCTTAGAGTTTGCAATTTATTAAAGTAAAACATTTTCAAAAAAATACCTAAATAAAAGTTAAGTGTATTGAACGCCACTCAAATATTTAATAAAATTATTATATTAAATTACAAGCTCTTTAGCGTAAAGGGCATGATATTTTTAAGAATTTTCCAAAAACCAAAAAAAAATTTAATACATTTTTACTTTGTGACGTTCAATACAAACGTTCAATTGATTTAAAAAAAAGTTTTGAGTTCAAAGAGTTTTATTATCAAAATTTGTATAAAGAAAATTATATATACTAAAATGCTACAACCATAAATTTTTCAACACATTTTTAGCATTAAAATGTTTTTTTTGGATTTTCCATAAATTAATTAAGCGACTTATAACCAATGGTAATGTAATTGGTTAAGTACCAGAAATGGTAACTTTTTCAAAATATGTTTTCGGCACTTTTACTTAAAACTTTTAATATAATTTTTCTTTATTATGGTAATGAAAATATATTGATTGAAATTTTAATTTTAATATTTGTCGAAAGCTTTCTTTTTGTATTTTGTACTTTTGAAATGCGCCTTTAAATAAAACTTTCTCACATCCCTGTGCCAATGTGTTGACTTACCAACCGGAAATTGGTAAAGTAAGTCTTTCATTTATTTTTTCTTTTTCTTCGTTTAGCCTTTATTAACTTTTGGTTATTTCTATTTTTTATTTGCCATTTTTCTTTTCCCCCAAATATTGACAATATTTTTTTACTATCATATTTTTGTTGTTGTTGGTGTTACTGGCTTTGTTGGTTCTTTGAAACAACGTCAATTGCTGCGTTTTTTCTTCTCTGCATTTTCAGTTGGCAATAAATGTGTATAAGAACGAAAAACATTTTGTGTTGACAATTACTAAGTATTTTGTTACTATTGCTTATGTTGTTGTTGTTGTTTTTAAACTTGGTCTTAATGTTTTTGAAGTTGTAGTACTTGGTTTAACATTAGTATTTATCAAACAAACAAGCCAAGACAGTTTACATTCTTTTTTATGGTTGTCTGTTGTGAATATCTTTCAATTTGCAAAATTTTTTTTTTGCTTATTTTGCATGTATGGATGCATGTCTGTATAGAAATGTTTTTTTTTTATTAGCTTTTGAACGCACATATTAGCGCACACATGCACATACATACATACATATGTGTGTAGGTTGCAAATGTAAAATTTACCATCATTTGTTGTGACTCACAACTGTGGTCCACTAAAAATGGGAAATCATTTTGTTTAATTGTGGAAATTTAAGCTTAAATTATTCTAGTTTATTATTTTTAAAATAGTTCGAGCTTTTTTGTAAAAATTTTTTTTTTAACTTTTGTCCCACTGTTGTATATGTTTAACCTTCTTCTGACTCCTACGAAAAATTAACATACAAACATAAGCTAAAATATATAAATTTATTTTTGTATATTTTCTGCTTAAAATAAACAAATTTTGCAATTTTTTTTTGTTTTGTTTGCTTAAGGTTTAAATAAATGTGTTTGTTATTGTTGTTGTTGTTTCTGTCATATTGTTGCAAATATATTGGTTAAGGCTGTTATTAAATCCTGTAGCTTTGTGCTTATTTCTTTTACAGTTTTTATTTTTGTAACGTTTATTTCTGTTAAAAACAGCAACAAAAAATTTGTTTATTTTTCCATTTAATGTTGTTGACATTTACGTTGTAGTTGTCAAAATACTTAAATGTTGTTAATGTTCGTTGTTGTCATAGACGTTACTAACTAAAAGTAGTTGCTGTTTGTTGTTGTAGTTATGTTTTGGTTGCTGTTGTCTTATGTTGAAAAGTTAATAGTGCGTATGTTAGCAAATGTCTAAATGTTTAAATGTTGGCAACAAATGTTTTTTTTACAGCTAAGAAATATTTATGTTGTTATTTTTAACGAAAACAAAGCCAGAAGTTCCCAGTTTTTGCAGATAGAAGGAGGGGTAGGCACTTATATTTCCTTTAATAATTTTTTATGTTTTCTTTTGAAGGCGGAAAATTTTCAATTGAAAACAATATGGAAAATATGAAAAATATTTTTTTATTCACCATGAAATTAGTTTTACCTAAAAGATATAAAATTTTTATGGCATAAATATTGGGATGTGATTTCATGCATGTGTTGGCCAAAATTTATGACGAATTTATGGCATAATCTAAAGGTTTCTTACACTTTTTTTTGAAATAAATCAGTTTGATTTGGGCATTAAATATAGGCATTAATATTTCTGAAAGCAGACTTTATAATGGCCTTAAAATCTTAAAAACACATTTAACACGTAATAGAAAATTTTGTTTTATAAGAACTTTGAATGTTTCTTTTGAATAATAAAACAAAAGGTAACGTCAACACGAGCAAAAATTTTAAGTTTTCTGCGCATGTTAGATTTGTGACGTCATGCATTTCTACGTCCTCATGCTTGCAATGCTCCACAAGATTCTTTTAAGCTAAAGTGTGGGTTTTGCATTTATCACCAGAGGGATGATGACATGTCAGCTTGTTACCTAATTTTTTTACATAAGGTGCCGAAAAATTGTTAAGTAAATTTTTGAAGATTTAAAAATTTTATAAATTCCCAGCAACATTTTTTTGAGTTTGAGTAATGAGCTGTCATTATTCAATAGGTCATAAGGTAATGAGGTCATTACGACAGAAAAACTACCTTTTAGTAAGGACGTTAATAATTACATTTGTAAGTACGTATATATTGAAAAATAGGATTGTGAAACCGGCTTTATAGAATATTTTTGTTTAAAAAGCCTTAAATTTTTATATATTTTGTTCAGTTAGTTATTAGTAACTAGTTATTTAATTGATTTCTGTAAGCACATTTGTATGCAGGGGTCGTAAATTTCGAGATAACTCAAACAAAAGTAACTAAATATTCGGACAAAATGTAAATAGTGCTTGTTAACTACCCCAAAAGCTCACACGAATGCAGTTGTTCTCTGAGCACTGAAAAGAGTAAGAATAAAAAACAAATAGGTTCTTTGTCTCTCGTGCCAGATTATGGTAAAATTAATTATTAGGTGAACGCATCCGGGAGAAAATTTTTGACTCTCTTACTTATTTTTTATGTATGGAGTTTGACAATACGGTTTAAATAATTCCACCTCCGTGTTGCCAAACTCCATATATAAAAAAAAAGGAAGAGTGTCAAAAGTTCTCTTAATAATTATTTCCACCATGTGCCAGATGACTAAGATTTTTTCAAAATGTTGAATTAACAAATTTTTTAACTAAGCAATTTTTCAATTTATTGTATTAACGAGTGAATTGAAGGCGAGCTTCTTAACTAACGATTGCAACATCTTCCCTGGGGGCAAGAACAATAATCGGGTTTTGAATTCTAAGATATGAACCTGGTTTGCTTGTTTTGTATTCGAGAGTCCTATCGCAACGCTTTTGTAATCGTACTTATTGTTTGTAACATTAATTTTTTTAAATGAGTTTTAAATTTTGTTACGCAATATTATCAATCAAAAAGGTGATTGGGAAGAAAGTTGTGAAGGCCTGTTTTTAATTAAACAAATAGTGGAATCAAATAAGAGCACTATAAAATTTAACCAAACTTTTAAACACGGCTGATAAATTAAAAAAAAGGTTTGACTTTTTATAACTGCTATTAATAGATTCTCCTTCTTAAGACAATCCCAATTGTAAGGTAACTCTCCACTTTTTTCCAATGAATCACTTACTCAAAAAAAAAAAAATGCTTAAACTAAACAATCAGTTTTGCTTGAGTGAATCAACAAGTTAATACACTTTTTTTTTGGCTCTGCTGGTATTTAAACCTGGGCTTCTTGTGTAGTATGGGAGCACTCTAAGCACTATACACACAGTATTATCATAAAAAGAAATTAACTAAACGTTTTAATTAAATTAATGATCATGGCAATTAAATAAAAACGTAGCATCAGTTTAAGAACTAATTGGGAAGAAAATTATAATTAAATGTACATATTAACCAGTTATGAAAGTATTGGTATTTACATGGTTCTATAGAAATTTTTAAAAGCTTCAAATGCAGTTTTAAAACTGCTAAATTATAAATACCATTTGCGGTTCAAAAAATTTAATTAAAATAAATTTTTTTTATAGTTTGATAGTCGTACTTAGTGTATTTCAAAACATATTGCCAACTGAAATAAATATAATTTAACACCCACTCCGTTTCCACTAATATATATTTCTTTTTACTGTAAAAATTTCTTTAAACAAATTTTTTTTAATAAAAAACTTTATCTTAAATTTTTTAAGAGTTTGCGAATCCCTGTCACTTTAGAACAATGACAACAACAGTTGAAAACTAACAAAAATATGAATATGAACGTTTAGTTATTTTCCCCTTCCTGTAATTTTTATAAAATATGTTACATTGCTGGAACTCTTTGTTGCAACTTTGTGTAAGGCCCCCCCAAAAAAGTTTTAAAAAACCATTTGTTTCCTGCTTTGCTATTTTTGGCAGTTAAAAGAGATGCGTTGTAAAGACAGACAGATATAAATAATAAAAAGACATGAGAATATTTCCTTTTTTGTTTCAGTTTCCTGAAAAGGAATATGTTTCATATTATGTACCAAAAAGTATTTGTCCAAACTTGCGTATTTGTTATAAAAAAAGTATTATTATGCGTTAATGTTATAGAAAAACAGCATAATCTAATGTAACGCAATAAAATACAAATTAAAAATGCTCCCTTGGGAACCATTTGAAAACTATTTGCTACAATACTCTTTGAAAGCTTAAAGGTATATTTTATTTTTATTAAACATTTTTTAATGTAAAGAAATCAAATAAAAAATGGACAGTTTGTCGTGCAATTTTACTAAATTTCTCTTAATTTTCTGGGTTAAATCTCTTAGGAATATAGAGTTCGAAAGAAATAAATGTTTAATAATGATAGAAAAAATGTGTTCTCCTTATAAAACACATTTTTCCAAACTAATTTACAAAATTGTGGTCACGCTTAAGTAATATTGCTTATAAGGTAATGGGGTATTATTCGGACCACACACAGTTTTGTCAAAATGTAAATACTCGGTGGGAATGGGCTGCTATAAGAAGCTTCCAACCAAGGTCCAAAGATGTGCTTCACTTGGCATCACTAATGCTATGAGAAGTCCACTTTAAGCAACACTAGACGTAATTTTCCGCTACCTATTGAGTTCATAGTGATGGGAATGGCAGCGAGAATTTTGGAAAAATTTAGCGAGTCAGGGCTGGGAAAATTTTTGAATACTGGCCACACTTGGATATAATGGAAATATGGTCTTGAGGATCTAAGTTCAGTCTTGGAACCAGGACGGGCTATATGGTCACAGAGGTTAATTTTAAAAAACAACACCACCGATAATAGTTCCTTACAGACTATCTGATGAGGAGTGTGTGTTCCAGGCGAAGATACTGGTTTACTTTAAGGGCAACGGATGTAATAGTGGAATATGTTCCAAAAGAAAGTTAGGTCACTTTTTATGATGCTAGTCAGGCAAACCATAGGGCCTTGAAGGTGCATTGTGTCAGGCCTGGACTGGTGAAGGACTGTGGGAAGGCTATTGGTGGGATTATGTACACCTTAAAGGTCATACCTTGTTGGGTTTTGGGACAATGCGATAAAGTTGGCAATAAAATTGTCGACGGATCGCTCGTACTGGTTTGACCCTAGACGTTACATATAAGGATGAAGCTGTGAGATCACCGTTATGGGCGGATTAGGACATGCATGCTTGACATGAAGAATCTTTAGTGGGGGAAAAGAAGTAATTCCGAGGTGGCTAGGTCTTTGTGTCCGGGGCTGAGCTCAGCAAGCATTAGGCTGCTCATGGACTTAGGGCGAATGGGCCTAAGGGCCGTCCATAATTTGAGTCATAGCTGGGCACTGTCCGGCTAAAGCTATCACGACCAGATGGGGACGCGGCACTCCAGATTATTGTAAGATGTGGGAGAAAAAGAAGGAATAAGACGATAAAACATGTTTTCGTGGTTGGGTTAAAGATTCCAGATAGACAATGGAGGGGAAACTTTTGCATGGACAATTGAATTGTTTCCTTTTTTCATTATTATCCCTTATTGTTGGTCTTACCACTTAGGATAAGGGAATTTTTGTGAAAAAAGTTGTTAAAGAAATGATTTAATATTTTACAATTTAAGAAATTTTCGATTGTTTTGCAAAAAATTAGTTTTTCCCCTACCCAACAAATCTAGCTTTCGTAATTTACTTTTTAGCAAAAATTTTATTTACTTTATTACCTCTGCATTTTATTAAAAAAAAACTTATTTTAAACTTCTGCAATTTAAACTTTTCTTCTTTTCCCTTGTAAAGGCACTTAAAACTTCTTCTTTTGTTCTATTTATTATCGTTCTAACACTTTTAATGATTTTTTTTTAACAATAAACTTTATTTGGCTAGTTGGCTTTCATTATACAAAAAACTAAGGCAGCCAAAAATCTGGCAAATGTGTAAAGACAAATCTTGTAAGCAGCCAAAATATAAATTTCCTCTAAAAATGGTTTAGTTTCTCTAACAAAAATTAAAGAGTTTTAAAGCAGCTTAACCAAAGCTAGTTAAATGCTGTTATAGTACATTAGCAAAGTACGGTAAACAAATTTTGCAGTGGCTTAAAATCAAACAAACTTTATAATTAAGGCCCTTAATAGACATTAGAGAACAAAAGCAGAGGTTCCCTAAATTTTAAGGAAAATATTCTAAAATTATTTGCAATTAGAGAAACGGTTATTAAAAACACTTTTTAGATTTTTTTTAATTTAGGCTTTAAAAATGTTGAAGAAACCCTGTTTAAAACCAAAATAAGCAAACAAATGCTAGTTAGGAGGACTCTAGGGAAATACACACAAAATGTTATCCTCTAATACCTTTTAGTAATGGTGTGTTTTGGTGGGAGTCTTTTTGAAAGTTTTGTGTTCATATTACATCTGCATAAACTTTATTTCGCGATTTGGTATTTTCACAGAAACGTAACGATATCTTTAACATAATAATGCCAACTTCTTTAAGATATTTTTTTTCATTCTATTGTTCTGCTTTTGTCTTAAAGTCTTGTTGTGGTTAATGATGCCTTAAGACCATAAAAGGCCATCAACAAATTGGCATAAAAAAGTGGACTTTTTTTATATTTTTAAGCTGTTTTTGGTGTCTTATTTTTTAGAGCCATAGAAAACTAATAATGAAGATTTTTGGAGATTTTTAAATTTTAATAAAAGAAGTTAAAGATTAAATTAGAAAAAAATACAATCAAATGGAGTATAAAAATATAGAGAAAATATTTTTTTAATCACCAATTTATATTACAATTTTTTTTTTGAACCAGATATGGAATAAAAAAGATTTTAATTTTAACACAGCAAAATCAAATAGGGGGGCATGAAGTAGAAAGTATTGTCCGTGTGTCTAAGCAAAGCAACAAAAACGTGAAAAACATTTTTCTCCACTTTAAAAATTAAATATTAAAAATAAAAAAAAATATTCAATAATTTCAAAATTTTAGAGAAAAATGTCAAATTGCATTATTTTAACAAAAATATTTTTAGCTTGGTTTTCTATGAAATTTTAACATAACTTGTCCGTCCATCTATCTAAAAATTTTTTAAATTTTCTATTTTTCTACCAAAAAGCTTAAAGTTTAAGAGAGGCAAAAATCTTAAAATATTAAACTTTAACTAAACAACAAATACCTTAAGACACTTTCATTCTGTCCATCTTCCGTCCTTTTACTTAAAAAAATTTTTATTATTTATGACAGAAAATTTTTCTTCATTTTCTATTTCCCTTAATAATAAAAAATTTTAATTTCTTTATTTATTCCCTTGGCCTTTTAGTCATCCTAGAATTAAAATTAATTGTTTAAAGTGTCACGTCTTAATTTTTTTCTTTAATCTAACTTTTCTAGAATTTCTTAAAGTATTTGTGGTTGCTGCTTAACCGCAAGTAAATTAATGTAAGAAATTTAACAAGAAATGACATGGTGCTCCTTTAAAATCATATTTTTTTTTAATTTAAAAAAAAAAATGTTTTAAAGAAAAGGGAAATACAAGAGTAAAAGAACTTAAAGAGAAAAAATTTCTAACCGCACAATAAAAGTGGTTAAATGAAAATAAATAGAAAAGACAATTTATTAGTGTTAGATTTTTTCAGTTATGCTATGTACGAAATAAAACACGACCGTTTACTTTAACAGTGTTTATTTGAATGTTTTAAATAACCAAAAATGAATTGAAAAGAACAAACTTTAAAAAGGAATTCAAAGTAAAATATAAGAGCAAAAGATGCAGCTGGGTTGAAGAGTTGCCACCATTTAACATATACAAGATAAAATACCAACAAAGCCCGACTCAACCCAAATGCATTAACAAAAATAAAAATATTTAAAAAGAAAATACGTTACTTTCAAGAAAACAAATTTCATTTTACATTTTTAAAAGTTCACATGCTTCAGTATGCCTTTGCTTGGTTAATACTTTAGTAAAAATGTCCGCAGCGTTTTGCTCAGATGGAACATAGCCAATATCAACAGAGCCATCGTTGAATCTATCTCTTACATAATGAAACCTTATGTCAATATGTTTGCTTCGCTTATGAACAGCTGGGTTTCTAACCATAAAATTAGCGCCTTGGTTGTCACAGAAAATTACTGTAGGTTGCCTTATGAATTCTACAAAACCCATTTCATTCAGCAGGTTTCTTGTAAATACGACCTCTTTACTACCCTGGCAAAGGGCTACATACTCTGCCTCCATGGTACTCAAGGCTACAACAGTCTGCTTCTTGGACTCCCACGCGACAGCACCGCCTGAAAGAAACATTACAAAACCAGAATATGATTTGCGGTCACAGGAATCACAACCCCAATCAGCATCTGTAAAACAACAAAGGGTGTGATTATTTCTGATGTAAGATATTTTCCTGTCGGGATGTTTCACAAGATATCTTAACAAGTGTTTTGCCGCCTGCATATGATCTTCATGGGGATGGGAGTTAAACTGGGAGAGTTTAGAAACTACATGGGCAATATCTGGCCTAGATATGACCGCCAAGTACATCAGGCTGCCAATCAAACTTTGGTATTCACGAATATTTAGCTCACATTTATCATCCTCACACTTCTTCAAGACAACACCACTTGCCCAGGGAGTTGATGCTGGTTTAGCGTTGGCCATTTTCCAAGTCTTAAGTAGTTCCAAAGTATATTGCCTTTGATGAATATGTATAGGGCCCCTTTCACCTTCTCGTTCGATTTCCAAACCCAAATAAAAAGAAATAGGTCCACGATCCTCGGCTTCAACATGAGTATTAAGTTGAGTCATGACTTGGTTCATGTCGACTTCTGTTGAAGAGGCTATCATCATATCGTCGACATATAAGGCAACGATGGTTACAGAGCCTTTATTTCTACGAAAATATATACAATTATCAGTTTGACATCGTTGGAACTTCATTTCTGAAAGGATGAGTGAAACTTTTTTATTCCACTCCCTTCCTGCTTGACGTAACCCATATAAAGATTTAACTAGCTTGCACACTTTTCCAGGATATGCGGAGCTCTTGAACATCGGTGGTTGTTCCATAAAAACCTCATCTTCAAGGTCGCCATTCAAATATGCTGCTACAATATCTATATGCCTCACCAATAACTTTAACTCAACTGCTAGTGCCAATATAACTCTTAAAGTAGAGTGACGCACAACAGGTGAGAACGTCTCATGGTAGTCCACATTGAACTTTTGAGAGCACCCTTGGGCCACTAGCCTAGCCTTGTATTTTTCAACTGACCCATCCGGTTTGTGTTTAATAGTAAAAACCCATTTTGACCCTATGATGTTTTTGGATTGTGGTCTATCTACGAGTACCCAGGTATTATTCTTTATTAATGAGTTATACTCACGTTCCATCGCACTTTTCCATTCTGAGGCTTCACTTGAATTCATTGCATCTGATAGGGTACTAGGGTTTTCCGCTATAGAGTTAAGTAGTTCAGTGACCGATGTATATTGTTTTCGTGGGCGTCCTGGTTGTCCCGTTGAAATAATCTTAGGTCTTCCTCGGCCCCTTTTTACTATGCCTTCAGACTGTTTATCACCATCATCACTTTCATCCTTCACATCTTCATTAAAAACTTCATCCCCACTGGCAGTTTCAAAAGATTCATTTAAAGAATGCGGTTCACCTTCCTTAATTTCATTATCGGAAGCATTTGCCGAATGGATTATATTAACATGGAATTCCCCACTACAATATTCCTCATTAAGTAATTTTTCAAATGAGGTTTCAAAAAAGATGACATCTCTGGCCTTTACTATTTTATGATCTGCAGAATTATACAAACGGTACCCTTTCGTCATGGATTCGTAGCCAACAAACTTCATCTTGACTCCTTTTGGCCGCAATTTACCACCTTGACCATGTCTTTGTAGAACTACGGCATCGCACCCAAATGTCCTAAAATGTGCAACGGATGGCTTCCTGTCGTGCCATTTCTCATACGGAGTTACTCCCTCAAGCACTTTAGTGGGACTTCTATTTCGGATGTAGGTAGATGTGCTAATAGCCTCTGCCCATAAATTTTGAGGAAGTCCCGATTCCTGTAGCATACAGCGAGCCATTTCGACAAGAGTCCGATTTACCCTCTCCGCGATACCATTCTGCTGTGGGGTGTGACTCACTGTTGTCTGATGCATTACACCATTTTTCTGAAAGTAGTTTTTAAATTTGGAGTTTAAATATTCCTTACCATTGTCGCTTCTGATTTTCATTAATTTTCGGCCACTTTGCTTCTCAACCATTGCAACAAACTGCATAAAAATATCAAACGCATCTGACTTTTGCTTCAAAAAATAGGTGAAGACATATCTTGAATAGTCATCAATAAAAGTCATCATATATAATGCACCACCTTGAGATTTTACTCTAAAAGGCCCACAAAGGTCTGTATGTACCAGCTCAATTATTGATTTCGTATTAATTTGTGAATATGTATTAAATGGTTTTGCAGAAATTTTTCCAACTGCACAAGTAACACATTTAAAATTTTCCGGTAATTTTACATTCAACCCTCGTACCATATTTTTGCTGCATAGAACATTTAAATCTCTACCGTTTAAATGACCGAATCTAGAATGCCATTTAATAAATTCATTTTCTGCTACTGCACCAGACACACACTCTGCCGAGGCCACAGTTTCAAGTTTAGCCAAAAATATACCGTTTACCTTTTCAGCATACAAAATTTTCTTGTTGTCTTTGTTTTTAATATTCGCACTGTTTCTTAAAAAACAAACAGCATGACCAGCCTCTATAAATTTACTCACAGACAAAAAATTTGAGTAAAGACGGGGTACATACAAAACATTAATAAGTTTAATGCTCATATACTTTGTTTTAAGCGTCACTGTTCCCTTTCCCTCTGCAAACACACACTCGCCTGACGCCAACACAATTTTTTGTTTCTCTTCGTTCAATGACGAAAACAAATTTCTGCTACGGCACATGTGCGACGATGCGCCGCTGTCTAGAATCCACTGCTCATCATTGCTTACTTGTTGTTTCGTTAGGCAGAGCACCGACGCGACAGACTCACCACCATCAACTTTACACTGAGAGCGAATGTGGCCTTTTTGTCCACACTTGTAACATTTAACATTACTACGTTTGCCGTCCCTCTCAACACGAATACTTTTTCTATTAAATTTGTTGTTACTTTTGTTTATTTTTTCGTGCTTATGTTTCTCATTTGCAGAAAAAACTCGATCTTCATTTAAATTGTGTTTGTCTCCTTGGCGCCGTTCTTCTTCTAAAACTTTTGAGACTAACGGTTCTATACCAGGCAAATTATCTCTGCTTTCCACAGCAACAACAAAACTTTCCATTTCTTCTGGTAAAGCACACAGCAATAAAACAGCAACAAAGTCTTCATTTAACACTATACCAATAGTTTTTAAGTCGTCTATAATTCCACGAAATTCGCCAATTTGTGTAGAAATTTTTTCACCAGAACTAATCTTGAATCGCACCAACTTTTTGAAAAGGTTGACCTTCCTACATGCCGTATTTGCTTTATAGAGCCCACTTAAGGAGTCCCATGCACCCTTTGCTGTTGTGCAATCCTTAATATGAATGAGTTCACCGGGCCGTACACTCAAATTAATCATTGCAAGAGCCTTTTGGTCCATTATATTCCAAACCACCTGCTTGTCTGCCTCTGTTGGGCACACACCTTGAACGGCATCCCACAGATCTAAAGTAATTAACAAACTTTTGATTTGTATAGACCATGTTGCATAATTTTCTCCATTGAGTTTTTCCACACTGGCCACAGAATTCATTTTCGCTGTTTTTTGTTAAAATAAAAAATATGTAAACTATATTTTCTCTCTCGTTATTAAGACGCGTGGCTCTGGGCCCATAACCTTTGTTAGATTTTTTCAGTTATGCTATGTACGAAATAAAACACGACCGTTTACTTTAACAGTGTTTATTTGAATGTTTTAAATAACCAAAAATGAATTGAAAAGAACAAACTTTAAAAAGGAATTCAAAGTAAAATATAAGAGCAAAAGATGCAGCTGGGTTGAAGAGTTGCCACCATTTAACATATACAAGATAAAATACCAACAATTAGAAAGAAAACAAGTAAAACATAAATATAATAAAATTATTAAAAATAATTGTTGCTAAAGCAGAGAATAAGGTAGAGTAATTTCTTTACGGCAAAAGATATATTAATTAAATTAAGAAAACGAATTGAGCAAGTTAAAACAAGAAAGTAATAATTTTGTACAGGATTTATATTTAGCATCTTCTTAAATCGATTTTCTGTTGCAGAAGAATTATTTGTCATGCTTTGTAATCAAGTATTTATGTACTTTCATGTTGCACTTATATCGATAATCTTATATTAAACCTGTCATAAAGCCCTTTGGTCATTTAAAAATTTTTCTCAGATTCCGCAAGTGTGATGAGGATAAACTTTCTGGCTTCAAGGTTTTAAGCCTATGATGCATCTGCATTTGGAGACCTTCTACGTGAGATGGGACTTAAAGCGGGCATGTTACAATATCCCACATTCCTTTCCCTCGATTTGGCCTATTTTTTAAAAGCATTTAAAGGCAATGAAGTTGTGATAAGGAAATTTTTGTTTCACCGAAAAATTAATTTAATTGAATGCAACATTTAAAAAAAGTAATACTGAATGCCGCTTGTTACTCCGACTACGTTCCTTTACGATTACATTAAAAAATTCTGAATCCAAACGCACGTTTGGTATTTTACTATGCGGTGTTCAGCTGTTGAAAAAATAAAAAGATATTTGACTAAACAAAGCATATGAAGCATTAAACTTATTCAAAGGGAAACATAAAATTTTAAGTTTAACTCGACACATTATTAAACACAGTGTTTAAAATTTTTAAACGAGTGTTCGTTCACCCTCAGTTAGTTCTTGAAAAACAATTAACTTCGTTCTCACTCTGAAAGTAAAATCAATTCCGTTTGCCTTTTTAAAAAGCACGTAACCAAGCACTCACTACTGCCGTTTAAAACGTACTGTGAGGAAATCAGTAGCTGGTTTCAGAAATGTATTCTAATTGGCTGGTGTTGGTTAATTCATTTTTCCTTTCAAACATTTTCCTAGAACAAACTTACCCCTTATCTCTACCCCCGTATGGCAACCCCATACCAAATTTGAAAGAATTAGGATAAAAACCCGTACAATTTTTCTAGTCACCCTAAAGGGGTTAAAATATGACACCAACGTCTATATAAAAATTAGAAATATATCATAAATTAAAAAAAAGCTCGGGGTTCGAAAGGCCGATGTGAAAGGTGTCTAATAGTGCATTTACATTTAATCTATAATCAGGTTATAAGCTCTTTATGGCGTGTAAAATAAGTTTCTTTTATTTACAATTACTAAAATTATTATTTAATGAATAATTCTTTTTAAAAGAAGAGGATTAAAATTAACAAAAGATAAAAATATTAAGCAAAATTTGTCTTAAAAAACAATAAGTTTATCAACAAATAATAAGCAAGACTTTGTTATATTTAGTTATAAACTATATGAGAATTGTAAGAAGTTCGCAATAGTTAGTAGCAGTAAGTATGTGACATATTTAATGTAAATTATTTGAAATTGATTGGTTGTAACAAACCAATACATCATTTGTCTACAAATAGATAGTCCTATTATCTTGGCTGCAGACTAGTTTAAGAGTGAACTTCAGGGTTTTTTTATTCATTCTCGCTTAGTCTTATTTCAGTCAATATAATATCAATTTTTTTAAAAATCTATAAAAAAAGAAAACAAATTTCAAAAAATTCCAAAAATCAAATTCCTGTTGAGCTTTAGTTTTGTATTAAATATAAAACTATTTTTCGATATTATATTCCAGCCACTTTTTTTTGCCATCATTGTTAAAATGGTATTATTTGCCAAAAAATGTGCTCAAGAAATAATTTTAACTAATAATATGATTTTTTCTTAGGAAAAAAATTCACAAGCCGATTCATATTGAATTCAAGAAAGAAAAAAAAACCAAATCGTCAAGGCTTTTGACAATGTCATAGTTAAACACTTGAAATTCTGGGGGACTTTTTTTATCTCCATCACTTAAAACTCACACTATTGTACCAAACACTTACATACACATATAAACACTTATATAACAAACACTTCAATTGTTCTGCATAAAAAAAACCAGTCTCAAGTATTTGTTTGTTTGTTTTCTTGGATATTTTTCAAGATTTTGAACCAATCAGCCAAAGTAGAATAGCAGCCAGCAACCGTATAAAAATCACAAGACAAACATTTCTACCAAAAAAATCCTCTTGAAAATAAACTAATATCAAGCAACTATTAACAAACAATACCAACAAGCATGAATTTGCAGTTTTAGGAAGAGGAAGAAGAAGAAAAACTTCATACTTAAGGTTTTTAAGAAGGAAAACCACAAGTCAAAAATAATAAATAGAATTGTAAGCAATTGCTGGGGAAGCTTAGAGAACAGAGAAAAACGTTACTTATTTGGAGCAACAAAAAGCGTTTGAGGAATATTTTTCGTTCTGATCTAAAAAGAAGGTTTATTAAACATAAGTAAAGCAAATAGTCAGTCATGGCAACCAAGTCCAAGATGCATTTACCAGAAAAGTCTTGCTTTTTTAATATTTTTTTTTTATAAAACAAAATTTACTTGATATGACTGGTTCCATTGTAATCATGAATGTCGCCTAAAGTAATAAAATATTTATACATATGTATGTATGTATGTATATGCGTGTGTGTGTACACAAACACATATTAAACCATTGAGGAGTGAGCGTAGCTTTGAATTTGTCTCTAGAGGATTTTAAATATCCTTCAGCAAAACTTGATGAATAATTGCAAAACTTGAAACTATAAAATAAGAAATTTAACTGCTACTAATTTAATCAACAAGGAGTTATTGATTTTAAAACTCAACTTGTCGGCACTTCTAGGACTTAAGGATGTCAGGTTAGTGGTGCTGGATTCCGGAACCCGGGTTACCTGGGAACGAGACTGCGGATAAACAAGCACTAACAGGTCTAGGACAGATATTATTAGTGGGAATTCACCTCAGTTTCACGCCCACCACTTATGCCCTTTGGAAGGAATAAAAAATACTTGATAAACAGTTTGATTAGGAACTGGACTAATGTTGAAGGGTGTCAAAATTTATCTGGCGGATAGAATGCGGGACCAAGGCTCTTTTGTCTCTTTTGTTTTTTGTTTACTGCTATTTTGAGTTATTCTTGACAAACCCGCTTTATTGTGGACATGAAGGAGTTTAGGACAATGGAACACTTGCTTTGCCAATACCTGGAACTCTAGCGATCCTAGAGAAAGCCAAATGCTTAAAATGACATTTTCTTAATAAACATCTGATCTACTCTTTCACCTTATCTCTTGTCTTCTTGAATTTCATTTTTCTTCTTTTACTTATTTTTTGGACATATGCAATGAACTCATGGTGTTTTGTTGCCTTCCAACCTAACCTAATAGTCAAGTTACGAACCACTGGTCAGAGTCTTGGCTATAGTGCTGTTACTAATGGATGAATCGTGAGTGTTTAATTACTTGCTTTAGGCAGGTTTAGTCGATTGAGATTCAACTTATTTAATCATTCACTTGCCGGTATATCTTAAATACCGGATCTACGTACCGATCTGGGACGTTGTTACACAGATGCTTTTTGGTCGGAGGGAAAAATGGTTTGGCGAAACGTTTGTCCCTGAAAGTGCATGAGGGGGTTAAATTATTACCCAGAATCCGGACATGTTCAGAGAATCCATATGGCTCGACCTTATGGGGTAATGAGAAATGAAAGATGGCAAATTTGACAATTGAAGTTAAAAATCTTCCAAGAGTTGACCTGAGGTATACGGCGCATTTCCTTGCAATGAAAGTGGAGCTGCAACAGAGGGTAAAGTCCCCCACAGGATAATGTGGAATAATTAACGATTTAGGAAAATGGCAAGAAACCTTTGGGACGACTGGAATGAACTAAGTAATAAGGAAAACATGAAATGAATAAAATTCTGAAATTAAAGAAATTGAAATTAAGAAAGATGATGAGTGTGGATAATCGCGATTGCAGTGCATGCCAGAAGGACACCAAATCAAATAAACATATTATTTCTCTGCTTGTACTCGATCCTTTAGGCCTTATGCTCTATTAGATGTAACTATCTTGAGATGGTTTAAATAGGAAGCGTTAAGGAAATTCAATCGTATCCAAATGTTTTTCTGAGCTGTGTATGTTTAGGTTTTTATATTTCTTTTCTCTTCCCCAATTCCTTTCCCATGGCAAGGATCGAAAAAATGCCTTTTACTGACAAGGGTATGCCCTGCGGAACTAAATGGTCCCCAAACAGAGTGTCATTGGGAATCCAAGTGTGTCTATGGCAAAATAAGGCTGCTAATAGGGCCTTCGCCGAGACTATATGACCTACAGCTTTTCTACAGAATGGTCCCGGTTAAGTGAAGAAGGGGTTGGACCTACAAGTACTTGTCATGAACTGGGAACCAGAGAGTTCTACAATTTGTTTAATTACGGCAACGTCTTTCAGGCAGAGACTCCAGCAGCTAAATTAGCCGCTGATCTTGCGTATTCTAGTAATCTAAGGTGAACATGTTTCTCGGCAGTCTGGCGGCGATTAAGGCTATCTTTGCAAGTCTCAACAGATTTTCAAATGTGCAATGAGTCCATTTGAAAACTGTGTGCCAGAGAAGAGTTGGAAATTTACTGGGTCCGGAAACACAGGGGCCTTAGGGAGACAAGGGATTGGTTTTCCAATGAAATAATGAGGGTTTGTACCCCATATCAGTTAATTAAGAGGTACATTTATACTTTCTTGTAAGGATTAACGTTACGAATGTTTTAGCAAATAAAAATTCCTTCGAGTCTTCAGAACAACATGGCAATCCTATGACCCGGCGTGCAAGGTTTTTTTTATTTTTATTATAAAATACCTTCTGTGGACTTCTATTGGGAATGTTAACAGGTCACTGTTAGTAAGCGGTTCATGTTAAGCATATTCTATGTCACTGTTCAGCGATCGAGCTCTTCGGGGCAAATTATCTAGTGAATCATTTCTTTGAAAATTTAAAGGATATATTTGGGATTGGTAATACGAGATTGCTGGCATTTGCCAGAGAGTGTGGGTCACCAATGAGTTTATAAAATCGAATTACTCAAACTGAAGTCTTCTAACGAACCATCTGCCTAACTCTTAAGTTGTCTAATCGCTTGTGCCCTTATCTGTAACGATTGTCTTAAGTTTTTCTAAAAAAAATTTTTTAAATCAATTTTGAGCCAAGTTGCTCTTAAAGGGTTAATTTTAATAGTTTGAGTGGGTTTCATTATCTGTTTTATGTGTTTAAAAAAATTGTAAAGCTCGTTTATTATTGATAAATTTAAAAAATAAAAAATGTAATACAAATTGTATATAAATTTTATTAAAAAAAAACAAAATAATGTCACTCTGTGCATCAAAACATTTATTAAGACTTTAATGAAAATTTATTGAAAAGAGAAATCTTTTTAAAAAAAATGCTCCCTTGTTGTGCAATGATTTCTAAAAGACATTAAAAATTTTTTTATCAATTTCAAAATCAAAATAAACAAACTTTGGTCTATTGAAGTGGAAAGAGTAAAATAAATATTGGAAACGGAGATGGATTTTGCTACTTTTTCTTTAATGTAGCAGAAGCAAACTCATTCCTTTGGCACGACAATGACGTGCATTTGTAGTAAAATACATTTTATCTTGTTCCCCAAGATCTATATCAACAATGAATGACGACTATTTAAAGGAATTGAATGTTGAGGCAGATATTGAAATACAATGGTTTCGTTTACTTTCTGTCGTAAAAAGCAGATAAAGAAAAGGTAATGATAGGGATGCCAATGCTTAAAGTAGCAATAAAACGAGACAGGAGGAGACAGCCATCAACAAAAGAAACATCCTTTTTGTATAAATAAATAAATAAATCAAATAAAACATGCGGTAACAGTGTTTCCTAAGTAGGTTAGGCAAGGGATAACTTTTTGCAACAAAGAGTTATTGATTAAATTCAATTTTTATAGAATTAAAAATAAAACTAGGGAATCTCTGTTGTTGTATTTATAGTTTTTACTTTTATGCCAAAACTTGTTGTTCGGGTTTAATTTCTTTTTATTCCCGTTTGGCCAAGTCTTACAAAACTATCTTCACTGTATTTTATAAAGTTGTAGTTTAAAGCCCTTTTTTCTTCTTTCCTCTTCAAGTTCAATAACTATTAACAACTAATAAAATTCTATCTTTAGTTTAAAAAAAAAGTTGTAGTTTCCTTTTGTTTATGTTTTCTTTTTATTTTTATTAAAAATAGTCTAGAATTATTATTATTTAACTCCCTTTTTTAGTGCTGGTTGTCTTAAGAAATTTAATACATTTTCTTTAATTGTAGAAAAATGGTTAAAGATGGTTTAAAAGGAAACAATCAACATTAAAAGGCCGTAAAATTTTTTATAGACCCAAATCAATAGTTATAAAAAATTTTTTTAAGAGATAAAATTAAAAGTCTATTAAAATCAATAGTTTGTCTCAAGATCGAGAAAAACTTTTTTTGTAGAGATTTTTTCAAACAATTTTATTTATATTTTTAATTGATAGTGAGTTTTATAGAAGTTTAATAAAGTCTTATAGACTTTAATAAAAGTTTGAAGTTATTGAAAACAACTGTAGTAATTTGACCTTGCGGTCACAAGTGAGATTATAAATTTACAAAAATATAAAATAAATTGTTTCTATTTGAAATTAAATCCCATAATAAATTTTATTTTTCTATTTTTTTAATGATAAAACTAACAAACAAATACAAAACCAAATTTTTATAACCTGTATCGTAAATCTAAAAATTGGGCTTTTTGGGAAATTTTATATTTTTTAAAGGAATAATTAAATACAGCAAAAAAAAAAGTTTTTTAATCTTAAATTGTCATAGTAGTTTGAACATAACTGCTAAAAAATTGAAAGATCTAAAAATTTAAAATTTCTTCAGTATAACGGAATTTGCCCAGTTTTTAAAATTTTATGGGATTTTAGAAAAGCCAAGCGGGATTTAGGAAACAATAAAAATTTTTAATTTACTGCAATAAAAAAATTTCATTCAATTTAGCAATACAACTATGTGGTTTTTCAACACTGGAAATTTTTGGGGATTTTATTTGTTATTTGGGAATTTTGTAAAACACATTATATTTTATATGTTTTTAAAATAAATTATATATTTAAACAATTTTTGGAAAGCAAAATTCCAAACCTTTGGAAAAATCTTGCTTTTAACAGTTGGCGATTTTTTAATGATAAATTCGGAATAGAGCTTGAACGTCTACGACAACTTTTTTTAAGCAAGTTTTTGTGATTTACGAAATCCCAAAAATATTTTGAGCTTTGTTTTTCTCAAACATCTGCAAAAGACGTCTTTCAGTTCATTTCCCCCGAATTTTCAAGAACCCGCAAATGTAATAACGTTTTTAATAAGTAGGGTCTATTTGGGATTTTAATTTTAAAAATGGATATAGAAATCCCTTTATTTTATTCTTAACAAATTATAGAAAAGAAGTTAAATTTACTTTTAAAAACATTAACTTGACCCTCTGGGAATTTTTATACATCCTAAAAGGAGTTATTAGGAAGCAATGCCCTCACCAATGACAAGATTGTTCTGGAAAAAGTTGATATTTGCACGAAAAAAAGTGAGAGTAAATAAAGCAATCTGTGATCGGGAATTTTCGGGGTTTTGAATAAATAAGCAAAAATGCAAAATATTGTGAATAATATAAAGTTAAAACTATTTATTTTACGACTTTGCATACAATGTTTGCGAAACTTCTGTAACAGAGTTGCACTAAAAAATTAAGGAGATTTTCTGGGATTTTTTCAATGAAAATGGGATTTGTAAACGATTTTTTTTTTTTTGGGTAAGGAGCTTAAAAGACATTAAACTTATTTAAAAATTTTCTTGCGTAAAAAAGAGCACTTAAGCAATTGGGGGTTATCTGGGATTTTGCAATAAAAAAATGGGAATAAGGAAAACTAACGTGTGGCAGTAAAAATTTTTATAGATAGAAACTTTTCCACTTTCTAATAAACATTTTCAGCCACATAAAATATTTTAGGATATTGAAAAACTTTTACATAAGATTCCTCACGTCCAAATTTTCTTGAAGATATTAATGCATATTTCCTTGGTAAGCCTCTTTTTAGGTTATTTGGAAATTGATTAAAATTTTTAAAACTAACGAAAATGAGTGCATAAACCTGGCATTGCATTTAGTTTTAAGAGTCACATTTAAAAAAGTAAATACAACTTTTAAATTTTCATTTTTAAACTTTGTAGATTTTGGGGATTTTTTTCAAGCAAATGGGAATGATGATATATTGACTTGGTTAAAGTTAAAGATAATTTATAAAAATGTTAAATGAAGTAGGGGAAAAACTAAGAATTTACTTCATTTATTGTCAGCAAAATTATAATTATTTCTTACGCCCAACTTTTTAACGTGATACGCCATAACCGCCATATCATATCACCGACTAATTGTAACAAATGTTAATTGTAGTTTAAGAAAACTCGTTAATTAACTAGGCTAACTTTACGAAAAGGTTTTTTATAACATGTACACAGTGGCAAAGTTTTTTTTTGTAATTTTTTCAAAGTGTTGCAGCATTGGAATCAAATTCTAACCAGTTTTTAGGCTTCAAAATAAAATTAAAATTTTTGTTGCTTTTTTTAAATTTTTTTCCTTACAGAAAACATGATATTTTTAAAATAAATCATTTTTAATGACTTACAAATAATAACAAAAAATATAAATAACTCGAAAATAATACCCCAAGCCAAGCTGGAAAATTAAATATTAAATTATTGCAAAAAAATGTTTGTTTCCTAATAAATTTGTAATTGTAAGAACTGCTCATTAATCAAAGTATTAACAATTATTTATTTAGTATTTTTGCCAAACCGTTGTTTATTTGTTTCTTGAGATCTTAAGCACTTAAGTTATTGCTGTCATTTGATTTGTAAATAAAACCTTTAAAACAGAGACGGAGTACGACAAACAAAAAATTATATCTAAGAAACTTAAATCGACTTGTAAAAAGTGTGTAATAGAAAAGATACAATTTAACATAAAAATACGTTTTCGGGATAATTGCACAGACAGAAGGACGGACAGGCGGACATAGACACGCATGAAATAAACATATAAATACAAATCTAAAAAATAACTGAAACACAGTAGAGGATTAAAATATTGTAACACTTAAGTTATAATAAAGAATATATAAATAAAAAATATTTTGGGAGTTAGTGGGAATTAACAATAAAAAGCTAGGAATTAAAAACAAGGTGATGTTTTGTAAACATCTAAATATATCCCCCCTGTTTTGGTTTACAACTCAACTTAGCTGAGTTGTTATTCTGAAATTTTATATTATGATTGCATCCCAAACAGGGAAAAACTAATGGTTTTTGTAAGACCTGCCAATTTAAATCAATACCAAACCCCCAAGTAATTTTAAGCTAAATCTGTAAAAATTCCAAGTTTATTAACTTAGGAATTATTCGGGATTTCTGATAAAAAATCAAAATGAAAAGTTTAATCATTTTTTTGTAATTTATGTTTTTAATTACATAAATTTAAAAAACTTCACATATTTGTCCAATGCATTATACAAAAAAAATTTCTGGGATTTTTTAAGCCCAACTAGGAATTTAAAAAAAATTTGATACATAAGTAACTTTTTAACAGTATAACTTATTTTAAACCATTTTGGCATTATTATAACTAAATTTTTTTTAATGCTTTAAATTTTTTTGCCGCATACTGTATGCAAAATCATTGAGTTTTTTATTTTTTTCCTTGGCGTTAGACATTATTCTTTGCATCTGATATGGTCTTTAAAAACTATATTTTCATGACAATTCATTGCTTGACTTTAGAAAAAAGTTTACACAGAAATGGATTGTTCTATTTGAAATAATGTTTGTCTATTTCCTTTGCAATGTAAAACGCAGAAATAATTTGCATCTCCTTCATATGGAAAAAGAAATATTTGATTTCTATCTTAAACTAAACAACATATGCGTGAGTGCATGTCCATGTTGTAAAGAAGAGGTGGAAACGTTTAGTAACAATTTCTTAAGTGTTTTTCATAAAAAGCCGTTAAAAAATACTTAAAAGTCTAAGAGATTTTGTTAAATACTAAAACAGATAAATTTTGGCATATTTAATATTATTTAGAACCAAAAAGTCATGTGTGTTAAAGTAGATAAACGTTCCAGGTATTAAGGATTTCAAAAAATTTCCGTTTAAAAAGGGGCAAAGCAATTTAACGGTTTATCGTGTCTTTACAAAAGCGGCAGAAGTGTTATCACAACTAGAGACATATTTTTTTTTTGAAAATTGTGAAAATTCTTATAAAATTGTGTCACAAGAAAAATCTAAAAATTTTTAAATTTGAAATGGTCACCTTTGTAATAAAGATTGCCATCTTAAGCGAAATAAATTACAGAGAATTTATGTTTAAAATAAACTGTAGTTTGTTGCTTTTACTGACTGTAAACAATATTTGGTCAAAGCAAAATCGCAGAATATAATACTTAACTAGTTTAGATTTTTCTATTCAGGGACAAGCAATATTTTTAAATGATTAACTTAAAATAAGTTAATATCCAAAAAGATTATATTAATAAATACGTAAAAGTAATTAAAAGTTGAAGAGTTTAACTTGTTTAAGTTTCTTTGGAATTCCTATTTTGATTTTAAAAATCCCATAAAATCTCCACAGTAAAATTTTATATCCAAATGTTAAAAAAGTTTTATTGTTTAACAAACATTAAACTTTTTATGAAATTTCTTGGTGTTAAACTGTAAATTTATTTAAATTTATATTTACTAGGATCCCCATTTAAAAGGTTCAAATCCCACAAATAATTTTTTGGGGAAAAAACTACTTTTTATAAAAAAAACAGTAAAGAAGCGTTAGTAAATTTTAATTTTTTACACTAAAGAGATAATTGGGTATAGTAAAATTATTCCCAATCAAGATCCGGCAACCCTAGGTTTAATAAGAACTTTGTTATTTTTCGTATGTGCATTAATAAAAAGAAATCATGTTTTAACCATTGTTTAGTCCCGATAACTAATAGTTGGTAAATAATAACCAGCTGAAGTCCAAAATGGTACAAGTGCCAAAATTAAAAAAAAAATCTTTGAAATAAAATTAAAATTAAAATTATTCCCAATCAAGATCCGGCAACCCTAGGTTTAATAAGAACTTTGTTATTTTTCGTATGTGCATTAATAAAAAGAAATCATGTTTTAACCATTGTTTAGTCCCGATAACTAATAGTTGGTAAATAATAACCAGCTGAAGTCCAAAATGGTACAAGTGCCAAAATTAAAAAAAAAATCTTTGAAATACAGCATCAAGATCAAGACTTAAATTGGATCAGACACCTACGATATCAAAGAGTGTTAAATTCCTGGGGGTAACCTTGGATCAAAAAACACATTGGAAGCACCACTTGGAAGGGAAAGCGGTGAAGGCTCATCAACGTATGGCGCCGTGTTGAAAATGGGGCCTCAGTTCAAAGATAACACACTGGCTTTACAGCAGTGTAATTATTCCAGTGGTTTGCGGGATACCAATAAACGAAAATGGCCTTATTAGAATCCTACAAAACGTCCAATAGCAGGCAATTGGGACCACTGCAACAAAGGCATTGGAGGCGGTTTTGTACATCCCACCTCCGTATGCAAGCGCACCCTACGAGGTGGTATTCGCAGTAAATGGGCAACCGGGATTGGATTGATGGTAGTTATGCAGCTAACCATTAACGGGTTTTTGGGACAGTGGGGGCTATATAGGGCTAGTCCGCTCGTTAACCTCAAGTAAAAGTCAAGGCTGACTGCACTTTGACGATATCAAGAAAGGTCGATAATGGAAGGGGGTGATTGTTCAATACTAAGAGAATGCCCAAGTACACATTATATGATGCCTGAACATCGTAGGGCTATCGAGTATAGGGCTAGAAATGAGCATGCAGTTCATGAGACCTGAAGCCTCTCATTGCATCGTGCGCCTAGTAGAAGTGGGCAGAGAATGCGTACAGAGTGCATTGGAAGATCCTGAAACTGGGGAAACCTGAATTAAGCAAGGTGATGCGAGGTCACGCAAAAGTACAAGAACACCTCCGACGATTGTAAGCTATAAAGAACAGCGATTGCAGAGCGTGCAGGAAGGACATCAAGTTAATGGAGCATCTTCTATGCCGCTGCTTAGCATAGGCTGAGATTGTAAGTCTGATGTGAGAGGTGTTAAAAGGAAAATGTTAAGCGAGGCCATCCGCATCACCGAATTTCTGTAAACCTGTCGTTTCACAGTTTTTTCTATTTCTAGGAGCGCATAGCAAGCTGAGCACTGATTTAAGTAAGTGATTGCTCTTCTTTCGACCTGACCTGACCTCACCTAATCTAACTCGAAATGCAGTAATCAACGTGTTATACAAAAATCTACTATTTAACAATATTGTAGACCTTTATAATGACCTCAAAGTGCCAAAAGAATTAAACAAAAAAATATATTAATTTTTAATTTTTTTCTTGATTCAAATTTATGAGTTAAAGAAAACAGAAGTTATGCTCTACAAGTAAGGCTTTAAAAAAAAATGTTGCCTTACAATTTTGGTTTCAATTAAGTTTTGCGTAAATTGCTTTGACTTTGTTTACTTTAATTAATTTTTTAATTGAAATAAAATTGTATTATCTTGCAGTTTTCGATATTGTTAGTTTTTCATTAAAAATTCGAGAAAAATTTTAGGGCTTTGGCCAATAAGCAGCTTAAGAGAAACTTAATATATATGATTTAACATACATTTATTGGTGACTTAGGCATAAAATATATAACACACCCAAAAACAAACCTTAAGATAGAAAAAACTAATGTATTTTTTTGTTGTATGTGTATAAAAGACAGTATTTCAATAACTTAAACTTTTGGGATTTTTTAATTAAATTTTTTTTTTGTTGACAAAAGCTAAAGGCAGACAGGCAGGCCAGCAAGCATTTGTGTAAGTAATTTAGATGTCCGTCCTTTTGTCTATCTGTTATCCAGTCAGTATTTTACAATTTGTATTACCAACCATGCAATCAGGTCACATTTGACTAAAAATGGTTAAGAAGCTTATAAAGTGACAAAGTGTTGGACAAATGGTGACATACGGTAATAACTACAAGATTCATTTATGGCTGGCTACAGACGGACGGACAGACAGCTTGCCAGACTGGCAAACTGTTAAACATAACTCTACATTGGTTTTAATAATAATTGATTGAATCATAAATAGGTTTTAAAGTGTAAGGAAAAAACAAGGTGACAAGTTTCTGTGTGTCGCCGTCGTTAGAGAAAGAAAGCACTTGTGAAATGAAAATAAATTTAAAAACGAAATTTAAAATATGGAAATACAAATGTGAAACCTACTTTGAAAAATTTCCTGATTTGTAAGGCAAAGTCTTTAGGTTTCCCCACAAAATGTATGTTTAAAAATTTGTCTTGATTTGACTTGACAAATCTACTAACACTTGCAGGAAAAATATCGGGAAAGCCCCCTTCGAACGCTAATTATTTCAAGTTTCATGGGTGAATAAAAAAAAAACCAAAAATGTCAAACTCCACATCTTACAACAAGTATTGCTGGCATAAATAATGATGCATGTGGAACGTTCAGAGTTTTTATGTTTTTACAAATGTAACGGAAAACTTTGGCTCTGACTTTTTTTCCTTCTGTTGTATCAATATGTAAGAAATATATATGGATCGTGCTTTTTCCAATTTGGTTTTCCATGTTTGTGGTTCCTTCCTTCATTGAAAAATTCTTGGTATAATTAATATGTTCATGCTAAAGATGTCTGTTTAATTGTCCGTCCAGCTTGTCTTTAACTACATTGTACTCGTTATTTATTACAAGACTTTTGAATGCTTTCAAGACATATAACATGTGGGTTTGATTATTTTAAAGAAAAACATTGCTAAAGGTTCTATTAAGGCATTATAAAGGGGAGTAAAAAGAAAAACAGTATTTTAAAGGTATAAAAGTTTTTACAATAAATAATCGTTAAAAGAAATGTCTTTAAAACTAAATATTTTCAAAGGATTTACATACATATTGATATATAGACAAACCAAGGATTTTATAGTTGATAAACATACCTGAAAAGACAAAAAAGTGGGGAAATTTTAGAGTATAAATACTTGTAGAATAAGTAAAAAAAGTAACCCAAAATGTGTTTTTTTACTTGATAAAGACTAAAACAATTATGTGTTAAAGAAAAAAATTACATATTAAAAATTCCCAATTGATTTTCAAAAAATTCCCGAAATTCCCCAAATGTTTCTTTACTTAAAACTCTTTTTTTTAATGTATTAAAAACTCATGAAAATGGCAAAAATGTTTCTAGTGCAGATGTAAACTATTATTTTTCCAACAACTTCTGAACTTTTAGTTCCTGATTATCAAAAAATGGCTCGAACCCTGAAATGTAATTCCAGACCACCTGTTAAATCCGGTTTTTTTTATTAAAAAAATATTTAATATGATGAAATGTGGCTAAATAAACATAAAGTCTAAACTTTCTTTGATTCCTATTTTTTTTTTAAATCCCCAAAAACACCCACATTTTGTTTTGTAAACCTTGAAAAAGTTAAGAGTTGTACCCAATCTTATAAAAAATTAATTAAAAAAGCTTTCTTAATTCCCATTATCTGAAAATACCAAATTATTTTAATATTTTTAAAACTGTTTAATCAATTAAAATTCATGATTGTTGGAATTCAAGCTACTAATTACTTTTAGTCAAATTTGTGATTCGGTATTTCATTGAAATTACAAAACCCTTTAACTTACATCTTAGACCACTCGGCAAACCAAGTTTTTAACAAAAAAACATATGAAATAAAATAAAATTTTGTTAAATTAACATAAAAAAACGAGTTTTCTGTAATCCCAATTTTATTTGAAAAATCCCCAAAAACACCCAAATAAATTTTAGCTACGCAAAACCTGCCACATCTAAGAGTTTAACTTAATTTTATAGAAAGTTGCTTAAACAAGCTTTTTTAATTCCCTTTTTTCCATAAACAAATATCAGAAACCCTTAAAGGCAGATTTTTGTATAAAGAACTCATCATCTCAACATAAAGGGGCACAAATTTCTGTATTTAAAAGAAACCTAAAAATATGTATAAAAAATAGTCTTACTCGCTTGGTATAATAAAGGACAATACATAAGAAAATATTTTTAAATTTCTATTCAAAAATAATAATGGAAGACCCCAAGACACATGTATATGGCTTGTTGTTGTTTTTTAAATTTTAAACGCTTTCAAAAATGAAATCAAAACCTGAATGCAGTATTTGGTCTGACAAAATAATTGGGATTTTTAAAATCCCAAAAAATCCCTGCTTTATTATTGAGTAATTTACTTTATTTTCTAGCTGTGGGAGTAAAAATTGCAGCTGTCTCAGAGGCAAGATAATTTTGGCTGATAGAATTTTAGTTCCGAGAATATAAACCGGCCAGTTATGAATAAGAATTCCCCGAGAGATTTTTCCCTATTACCTGTTTCTTTATTGAAAACAAATTCTTCCCGCAAAATTTCTTCTTTTTCCCACACCGAACATAGTCTAAACAGCTGAACGCGAAATTCGACTGCTTAAAACAAGGAAAATATATATCCATCAAAATTAATTGTGGGGGAATTGATTTCCCCGGGCTTATAATAAAATTCCCAAAATGCTTTTTTTTGGAAATCTGTAAATTTAATAACAAAACACTATTGAGTTAAACGGTCGTATTTTTTTTGGGTTTTTTAAAATATTTTTAGGAATTTGTTTCTCTAAAGATTCCTTTCTTTTAAATACCTGCTACACTACCTTTTTGATTTACTAGCTTTAGCATAGGAGTAAATATGCGAAATTTTAAAATTCTTGTTACTGATTATTTATACATTTTCCGTATTTGTGATTATATACTACAAAATATTGCTGCAAATATTTCATCTCCGTCATCAACATCATCTAATACTTACTGCCTGCCAACTACAGCTACAAATTACTTGAAATATTTCTTTTTGCTACCTTTGCTTAAGCTTCTTTACTTTTGCAAACACATTTGGTAATGTTAAAAATCAAATGAACCCAAACTTGAACTAATTTATAACAATCATGTGAAAAATCGCATAACCCAACACGCGTCATACTTTCTTCCCCAAAGAAACAAACAAACACAAACAAGACTTTTGCATAAAACTCGTGGAAAATCAACTAGATAAATCGAGCATTAGATGAGCTTAGAGCATTTAAGATATCAGTAAAAATAACCATCATCGTCATGATACATATTTTGTTCTCAAGATAATGAAGTGTTTCATTTAAAATTCTGCTACAAAAAGAAAAGCCTTCCAATGAACTGAACCTAATGAAAGTTGGCGTGCGAAATATAGGAAGCAAAAGCAACGCGTTCAAAAAAAAAAACAAACATTTTCTTTTAGCGCTTACTTTTGTGTTTAAACATGACTTTCCATAATAAAATGATTAATAATTAAATGTTCAAATTACATGAGGATCATCTATTTGCTATGAATGCGGTGGCTGTACCGAGATGTCTGTCTTACATATTTTAGAACGATTTATTGTTTCAATTTGCCTTTGGTGTGTAACATGAAAAATGAATTGGCGTGGAGCAGGAAAAAGATTAACTGATACGAAGGTAACTGACTTTATTTAAAACTTGTAAGAAAAATTCTAAAAATTAACTATATAAATTATTAAATTAGCATTGTTTGTATAAAAGTTATATTTGAGAGTAAAAAATTATGTATAATAAAAATAGCTTTCTTAAGGGCCTTTGGTAAAATTTTCTTATTCGGGGCGTTCTTTGACCATAAAATAATTTTGAAATATTCTAAGCCCATGCTGAAATTAGAGATTTTCCTCTCTAGGATTTTCAAGCTTTTTATTTAAAAATATATATTAAAGGTCTGCTATGGAATCAAACGACTTTTCCAAATCTACATCTGGCCTTGCATGCAAGCTACCGAGTAAGATCTAGAAAGACCCCGTTATTGAAAGGGGGGAAAAATTTAAATTCCCTATTTCCAAAAAATTTACTTACATAAAAATTTTTTATTTATTTGATTTCAAGCTATAAGGCTGCTTATTATCAAGTCAAAAATCCAGAACGTAGCAAAAAGTGCATTTCTTTTAAATTAGTGAAGAACACAAAAAAATTCCCATAATACCCAAATACCACAAAAATCACCAAACTGGTTAAAAAATTTTTTTAACAAAATTTATTATTTATATGACAATTATGAAAGTCTATTCCCAAAAAAATATTATTTTTTTGAATTCCCAATTTTTATCTCAAAATCCCAGAAAAATATATTTCTATGAAAATTCCATTTTATTTTACTTTAAGCCAAAAAGCTCGTAAAACCAGAGAAGACATAAAAAAAATATATTTTTTTTTATTCCCAATAGTTGGAAAAATACCCAAAATGCCAATGGATTATTTAAAATGTCTAAGAAAAACCTTTTTTTTTTTAATAATATCAACAAAATAAATATTTGTAAAACTTTTTATGATTTTTAGAAAAGTTTTTGGCATCCTTTTCAATTTTTTATAAAGTTTTTAAATAGAACAAAATTAGGGGACAATTTTATGTAGAATTTTGCAAATTTTTTTTTTAAATATTTTCAACCGCTTTAACAAACATTTGTTAGTTTATATTAATTAAAGTCTGTCTTAACTAATTAGTTGACTAAACATTTGACCATCATCATCATGATGAGGATGACAATGACGGTTTCTTCTGATATAAAATGTCTTCTTAAAACAATGTTTGATAATGATGGAAGATTAGGATAAGGTATACCTTCATATACATATGTGTGTGTGTGTATTAAATTGTTTTGTATATAAACCAGCATAAGAGGAGAAACAGGCTGTTGTCTTAAAAAGTTGTAGAGTGGTTATTTGTTAGATGTGGCATAACATTTGCTGCCTGCAACAAACTCCTTCTACCTATTCCTCTTCTTCTTCTTCTTCTTCTTCTTCTGCTGTGTACACTAAACAAACACAAAACTTAGAAGATAACTTGAAGTTGTTTAAAAGTGTGGAGATACCTACAAGAAACAATTGGACCTGAAAAACTTGTTTAAAGTTGATTGTTTTTTCAAGTTGATATTGAGATGGACGGAATATTTAGTTTTCTTAACTTTAAAGTATTTTTGCTAAGATGGTAGTTGTTTGAAAAATAAAATGTAGTTGTGGGTTAATGTTGTTGAAAGTTGCAGTTGAAAGACAATCCTATAAATACATGCAGGAATTGATGGCCGAAATAAAGAATTTTTTTAAACAAAAAGTACTTTTTGGATACTTTTCTTTAAATGAATAATTTACAAATACCTCTTTTGTCTTTTAGTTGTTAAGGCCTAAAGAGATTTGTTACTTAAAAAATACTTTTATGCTGATTTACTTAAAACTAACGTTACTGTTGCTGTCGATCTTCACTTAATGTTATTTTGTTTTTTAAGTTTAATTAAAAATGATTGATTGTCAATTGATTAAAAAAACTTCATCAATATAAAATGATTAATTTTTAATTAAAGTTGAAACCAAGACAATTTTCTATTAAAATACAAAATGTTTTAAAGAAAAGGAGACAACAATAACAACAACAACAAAACGAAATTTTTAAATTTCCATATTAATTTCGTTGATGCAGCAGTTGCAGCAATATTTTTCACAAGACAACAAATATGATTTTCAGCTGATCAGACTACCATTAATTTGTTATTTGAATGGGCGTTCTCCAGGCAATTATTAAAGCAATTAACGGTAATTTATTGACATACGCACACACACGCACATGAACAAACATGAACAAAATTTCTTATCATCACGAAAATATTGATTATGTATAGAATAGTTTCGTTGTGTGTGCATGTGAAATTAATGTCAATGGTCAAGAAATGGGTTAATTAAACAATAAAAATAAATAAATTTAATTGAAATTTAATGAAGGGAGAATAATTTTGACAAAGTCATAAGGAATAACACAAGGGATTAGTAAGGAAAAATTAGTCGAAAATAAAAAGAAACAAGTAAGAAAGTTACAGCCGGGTTAGTTCGACCATATTATACCCTACGCCACATTTGTATGTGGGCTTTATGAACAAATAGACCGATAATAATTGTATCTAGTATAATAATTGGTGGCATAAAGATAAACATGTGTGGACAATTTTTTCAAAATGGAGCCAGTAAAAGCACAAAACAATTATTATTGGGTGGGGGGGGGACGTTATTACCAAAAACAAAAGGCTTCGTGCCAACGCCAAAAAACTTTTCTGTGCCGTTTGTAATTTTAATAATGTTCATTTGTAATAGGAAAGTCGTTTTAGTCATGACCGCCTGTCTGTTAAAAAAGTTAGCTTCCACAGCCAAGTCAAACTTGACGGACTATGTTTTGGTGTCAAACTATCAGAAATATTTTTTGGCAAATCGCTATTTGCCAGTTCTGATTACTATGGACCCAGATATAAGTAAACAAGTAAAAGCACTATATTCGGCTGTGCCGGGTTTTATATACCTTTTAGAACGTGTAGGGGTTTTACTCTAATTTTTCAAGTTTTGTATGGCAACCTTAAGGGGTGGAGATAGGGGGTAAACATGTTCTAGGAACATGTTTGCAAGAAAAAATGAGTTAGGGTCAGTCTTACCCCTAAAAGCTGTTAGGGGGCATTTATTACAATTTCCCAAAATTTGTATAGGCGACTCTGGAGAGGCTGTAGAGGATTTCTACTTATTTTTTTAAATTTTATATGTCATCCCTGTTAGTGGCTGGAGATAGGTGGTAAATATGTTTTACAAAAATGTTTGGGAGGAAAACACAAATTGGGGCGGTGGTACATTTGACTTTTGTAGGAGCACCATGGAAGCTGTGGGAGCGATTAATTTTTTTTTAGTTGAATGTTGTATGGAAACTCTGTTAGGAGGCTGAGATACGGTGTAAATATGTTCCATAAAAATGTGTCTGAAAATAATAAATGGGAGTCGTTTTCACATTACACCCGTGTAGAGAAAACCCCGGGGCAGTTATAGAGGATTTATGTACAAATTTCAGAGAAATAAACAGAGGTAGTCGTGGTTCCTGGCTTATATTTAGGTCAGTTATCGGGCGATTTTTCTGGGTTTCAATAGCAATTTTTATGCAGATATTTCTAATGGCTTGATTCTACTTACGGGTCTGTGCGAAATCGGGAGGCTTTAAAAAGCTGATTTCATATGGACCAAGAAAATTTATACTTTATGGGGTCGGAGATTGATATTAAAGAAATTAAAAACAAAAGGATAAATTTATATATACCCTTATCACTTATGTGAAGGGTACAAAAACTTGAAATAATAAATTTTTAAGGACAAAGACCTTCCATATTATATCCTAGAAAAAAAAAACGGTTGCTTTAAACGGCGAGCTAAATTAAACATATTTTTTTTAATAGAAGCAAGGGAAGTGGTGTCCCCCTACAATCGCATAATTCTATGAAATTTTTCATGCACTACATTTAGAAATCTAATATGTACTTCTGTCTACTATAAACCTCCCACAAACTAACTCTGTTTTGTTGGGAACAACTTAGCTAGATCGGAGTGCTAGGAATACAAGGAAACAAATGTTAAATGTACTTTATATTCGGCACGGCCGAATATATCGCTCTTTCTGAAATCTGAATTCTTGGTGTTTTTATAAACAACACTTTTAAGAAAGAAAAATTTGAAAAACATAATGTAAAGCCAAAATACCACAGTTAAAGGAAGTTTAGGCAAAATATTTGCAACTTAGCAAATGCATCCTATCCTGTAAATCATAACCCTGTGTTAGTGCTTTAACACAAAGTTATGTTAAAAATGAGTGCCAACTTCTCGAATATGTTAACCAAATAATATTCATTATATTTTTACTAAATCCACTAAATGCTGGTATCACGTACACATAAATATTTATACGTATATTAACACATACCGTATGCGTGTGTAATTCGCCGCTTGCGTGTGTGGGTGTGTATGCTAATGGTATTTCATGGTGATTATAAACAAATATAAATAAGTATAACTTTTAAACTACAAATCCGATTGAGTTTAAATTTGAAATATCTAAACACAAGGACTTAAAGTATTAAGTTATTTTTTTTAATAAAAAACTTTGAGTTTTAACGAAGATTTTGTGGGTTTGATTGATTACCTTAATTCAATGTTTTTTATATATTTGAGTTTCTAAATAGTTGGCAAAAATTCCAAAAGAAGTGTTAATGCTGTACAAGATAGTTCTAGTGTCAAATTAAAGTTTTAAAATAAAAATCTAAGCCCAAGATTTTAATTTTTTCTTGTGCAGCATTGAACGTGTTTTAAAACTACATAGATATTAGCTTAGATCTATTCCTTGCATTAATATAAAATTTTCAAGTAAAAATTGCAACGGTTTCCTTTGATTTATAAAGTTAATTTAATTTCAAATATAATATCGGGTTTCAATTTAATTTCCCTTTACCTTCTTTGTACAGGTGTGATTTTTTGCAATTATTCAATTATTTTTTTATTTTGTTGCCACTTTAGCCGACAAATGGTATTTTGGGATTCAATTTACAAGCTTTACAAATCAATTTGTTATGGATTTTTCCTTTCACAAAACACAACTATCAGGTGCGATATTTATTACAGGGCTATAGAAAAACATATTTGTCTTAATTTATTTTCTTAAGCTTATGATTCTTAAGCACCCTTTTTTACATATGCTGAAAAGGGGGGAAAATAAATTGGAAACGCTGGTTGATAATATTGCATTTTTTTCAATAAAGAAAAATAAAATATATAAACCTTGAGATGATTGCAAATCTGTGGCAGTTTCCTTTTTAATTTTAGTAGAAACGCTAACCCAGCAAGTGTTTTTGCGGGAAATCATTTTACAGCAAATATTTTCTTTATATTTATTTTTTAAAATATTTTTTCATATTTAATTTCTGAATTACAATTTTTATAATTAACAGAAAAAATTAAATTACAAACACATGGCTGAATCTATAAAAATTAAGAAAAAATTATCCGCACCAATCTTGTTAAACGAATAACAGGGTGATATTTAGAATAGAAGTAAGTATTGAATAGAAAACACAGGGTTGTATGTGGATTTCGTTCGGTCTAAGCATTTAAGAACCAAAATGTATTATTATTTTGGTATTAAAATTCTGTAAAAGTGTGTAAAAAAAACAAATTTATATTTAACCTACAGTAATACCGAATAGAAAGAGTGCTGACCAGGTATCGTAGCTGGCTTAGAAAATGCATTTAACTCGGTCAATAACGAAATTAAATCATTTCTGAAGTACAAATTTTCATATATTCTAAACCACTTCAATTTTAATTATTATTCTTAAGCCGAATAAATTGAAATTATTATAAAAAATAATAAAAAAATATATTCTAACTGTGACTTTGTTAAATATTTTTTCCAAAAATTGCAAACATAGAATTGAGTTTGTAACAGCGGTTTATTGCAGTGCATTGCCACGGACGATACGCTTTTTGAATTAAAATATAGTAAATTTAGTAAGCTTAACGAGTTTGGAAGAAACTGTTATTCTTCAATCATTTTTAGCGCATATTTGAAAGTACAGGTAAAGATGTCTTGAACGTCACGATGAGCAAACACATGTGAATATTAAAATATTTTATGTTTAAAATGATTTTTAATGGGATTTTCTTATTTATTTGATTTTGTAGATTTTTAAAAATTAAAACCTATTAAAAGAAGTTAAGTAGTAACATTTTGTAACCCACTTTAAGTATATAAATGAACGTATCTACCACTAGCATTAAAAATATTTATTTTACGCTTTTGATTCAAATATTGCTGCTTCATATCCTTTCACTATAAGTTGCTTGATATAAAGAAAAGTTTTTTTATCCACTGCATGCTAGTTTTAAAGGGTTTTTGAATGTCTTTATTTTGTGACGTTCAATACAAAAATTTTAAAACTCTTATTTTGCTTTTCATAATTAAAAAAACTCATTGCAGCTAAAACGAAATTTAAGTAATAAAAACATATTGAGCAAATTAATGCGCTCGTTTAATCTTCTCTTAAGAAAATATTTTTATTCAAATCTCATAAATCTCTTAAAATTGTTTGCTGGTTTAGTGACATATCTTGTTTCTTCATGTGTATATGTTGTATGTATTACTTGCTTAACAATTTGTTGTTCATTGATATTTTATCTCATAAAATAATGATGTATGGTTATGTCTTCACTTTTGTTTTTCCTTTTTTCCTATTATTGTTGTTGTTGTCAAGTTTTTTTTGCCAACAATTTTTACAGATTTATGATTTTATTGCAGATGCTATGGATTTTTATTATTATTTCTTTGGTTGATTTTCGTTTTTTATTAATTTTTTTATATTTTTTTAGAAATGGTACGATTTCTTTCATAATTCATCGGCAGATAGCATCATCTCGTTGTGGATGGCAATTGTAAATTAAATATACAAATATGAGAAGAAGTAACTAAATGACTGGCTGGCTGAGAAGTTAAAGGGAAACGGGAAAAAAGGCCAAAAGAAGGATAGGAATTGCATACAATATTTTAATGGTTATTTTTGCATTAATGGCTAACAGCCTTAATGTGTGACTGTATTGCCAAATGCCGCGAACGAATATTCTAAAAAAACTTTTAAGATTTTTTTCTGTTTTTCTGTAGGTAATGGCCAAAACTTTTGCAATCTTCTTTGGTTGCCTTTTTTAGGGGCATTCGCCAAACAACATTTTAAATATTAAAACAAAAGAAAAAATAATATTTATTTCTTTACTTTGATTTTTATAACTTTTGTTTAAAGACTATTTTTGTTAAACGTTTTAAGCTTTCAAACAAAATTTTATATTAAAAAATTATAAATTATGTTGCCAAAACCATATTGCCATTTTCTTCGTCTCCTTTGCCTAATAAATATCTCATTAAGAAATCTTTTGAAAAGATTTCTAAAGAATAACGATAATTTCTTGAAGGCAAAAAGAACAAATTCAGCCCAATATATAATGTTTATTTTGCATGACAATCGTAAATCACCACCATTCAACCAACCAACCGGCCGGTCATTTATCCATCCTTCACTTAGTTAAAATGAGTTTTTTTTTTTCATATTAAAATAAAAAATTTTAGCGTTTTGCAAAAGAAAAAAGTATAAAACAAAAAAATAACACAAAAAGATTTTAAAGGCATTTAAAATGAAAAGATTAAATGAAAAGCACCGCCTTTGGTACAATACAAAGAGATAAAGCGCAATTAACCCTCAAAAGGGATAATAAGTCAAAATGTGCCTCAGGCTTAATAAAAGTTTTATGTTTTAGAAATAAAAACAAATTTATTTCTACTTAAAATTGATTACTTAGATTGTATCCTTTTCATGACCTTGGTTACACTTAAGCTTAAGTTCATTTTAGGGTCTACTCAATAGTCGTTCAATGCATTTTACTTAAAAATTGCTTGCTCTTGAGCAGCACGGATAGTAGGGATCTCGTTAGTGCTCTAAATTTAACTTTTCTGCTTGCGGTAGGTCGGCCCTTAAATAATCATACAAGGAGAAGACACGGAGCACGGGTATCGGGAAAGAGGAGAAAAGATTAATGACAAAAAAGAAGTACAGAAATAGGGTAAGGCCGAGAAAAAAATAACAAAAGTACCCGTTTAAGCTCCCCCTATTTCAATTTGCCCTGATTCCAATGGTGAACCTAATGATTTTTCGAGTTTACACTTTGAAACATTGCTTAGTCCTTTGTCCAATTAACAATTATAATATAATTTTGGGAAGAGACAGATAATTTGCTTTTTTATTTCTTTGTATTTTCAACTCCTCCACGCACAACAAAAAATAATCCGGAGCTCAGCGATACCATTTGATTTTTTTATGCCCTGGCTGGAGAGTGTCTAATCATGATCCTCAGACCCAACTTTCCCAGGATCATAAGTAACTTAGTATTTGCTGTACTCAACTATAGCCATATAGCCTTAGCCACCCTACAAGAAAGGATTTGAGGAGGGAAATTAAAGGTTTTCGCCTTGGATTTACACGATGGTCTTAAAACCTTTTCTGACGTGGTGGTAGGAGGTTGAAAAGGGCTAATACAGGAAGCTTTTTTTAAAGGTCTAAGAATTTAGGTTACTTGGCATCACTGTTGCCATGAGAAGTTCACCTCAAGCAGTACTAGATATCAGTCTCGGTTTTAGTAGATGGAGATGGCAGCAGGAAGTTTGGCCAAACGAGGCGAGCCAGAATTGAGAAAAATCATTAATATTGGCCACATAAGGATATAATGGGAGACTGGTCTTAAAGACACTAGTCCTGGAATGTGGGACGAATTATATGATCACGAAGATTGGTCATGATAGACTTTAACCGATAATAATCCCTGAAAGCGACTGTTGGTTGAAATCCAACATTTTGTTACGAGGGGTGGGCAGTTTTCACTAATGCATTTAGGGACCAGATTCGGGGTCTTAATCGTGGGATAAAACATCAGCTTATCCATGTTTCAGGCGGGGATACTGGCCGTTTTGAGGGAGAAGAAGCTTAAAGTAAAACATGTTACAGGGGATAGCACTATAGGAAGGCCCTTGGTGGGATTTTAAACACATTTAAAGCCAGACTTTATTGGGTTTCGGGGCATTGAAATTGCAGACGAGATCGCTCGTAGTGGCGTGGTATGGATGATTAAGCTGACAAGTCTTCAGTCGAAGAACAGAATTGACTGCACGGCGTAAAGACCGGTGCTGAGCTCAGCAGGCAAAAGGTTGTAAATAAACTGGGAGAACATGAGCTTAAGGACCACAATTGGGGCCATAAATGGGCACTGTTCGGCTAGGGCTATGACGAGCAAACGGGATCGCAGCAATCCAGATTATTGTATTGTGAGCATGAAGAGGATCCAGAGACGATTAAGCTTTGCTTGTCACTGCCTGAGATTGCAGAACCGTAAAAGTTTCATAAGAAGATGATGTTTCGCAGTATTAACTAGAAGATGTCATTGAGTTCATCATGGGAATCAGATGGCTAGCAAATATTCCATTGAGAGGAGGTTTTGACAACGATACTTGAATTGCTTTCTTCTTTTTCAGTATTTTTCCTTTTCGTTGGTCTTTCTAATTCTTTCCACTTTATTTATCGTGGAAAAAGAGAACAGGCTTGTTGGCAGAAACGAACGAAAAGTAACCAATTGACCCAACTTAAGGGCAAAGGGTTATTGCGTAATAGAATTAAATCCATAAAAATAATTTTCCTTTAATGTTAAAGAATAAGTTTTAATTTAATTAACTTTTTTCGTTTTCACATTTAAGGTTTAAATCTATTTTAAAAATTCTCATCATAACACAATAGTTTATAGATTTTTGCCATGAATTTTTGTGTAAACTCGTGCATGAAAATGGAAAACAATATGGTTAATGGATGTCTGTTGATTGTAGTTTTTCTAAATTGCAAAATATATATTAAAAAAAAAACGAAAAAATCTGAAATAAATAAATAAATGAACGACAGCCAAATAACAAAAAAAAAATTGAGTCGATGCTGGAATACAAAACAATACTAAATAATAATAATTTTTTTATGATTTTTTGTTGAACAACTGCTATTCACACATAAAAATTTCTGATGATGATTTATTATAAAATAGTTTTTTTAGGAAACAAATATAAGAAAAAACTGCCATTCACAAAAATACTCGTACTTAAAATAATCGGTTACATGAACACACACACACATACATTTATAGAATCAAAAGTAATTCGAATAAAAACTGTAAAACAAAATCTGTATTGATGTTTATACTTAAATGCAATTGTGGGGTATCGGTGGCTGAAATAAACAAACACATACTGGGTTGCATTAAATAATCGAAAAAAGAAGAAGAAGCAACAGAGGAGAATGTTGTCATCGTCAAACTACCATCTTGCAATTAATACATTGAAAGCGTATTAAAGCGGTGTTTTTGTTTTGTTTTTGTTGTTTGTTTGTTTATTTGTTGTTCTTCTGATGAATTGCAGATTGTAAAACTGTAATTCGCAAAATATGTTGCTGCTGCACAAAAAATTGCAATTGCAAATCATCACATTTTTTTCTTACCAGCCAACAAATGTCAATATTTATGCTATTTTTTTCGTTTTATTCGTGTTATTGTTGTGAATGTCTAGAGAATGCAAAAACCATAAATTTTATAAACATTGTACGAATGAGTGTTAAATAAACAAACAAATGATATTTAATGAATGAAGTGCTGTAGTTCTTATTTTATAACACTAATTGGCGTTAAAAGAACTTTTCAATTACAGGAACGGAAAAAATGTGCGAATCATTATTGTATAACACAGCAAGTTTTTCATTTCCTAATGTCAATTAAAATGAAGTCATTTTTGAGTTTTTAACGTATTCCCATTTACTTTGATCTTTTTACTTAAATGAAAAGATGAAATAAATTTTTTAGAGTGTTGTAAATATTTAAAACCTCTAACTGTGGCAAAAAAGTAATAAAATTAATTTTAGTTTTAGTTTTAACAAGACTAAATACTTTGAGCAGCAGTTCCCAATCTAATATCTACTTCTACTTTATATGCAACAATAGAAAGAAAAATTCTTAATGCGCTTAGGCTGTGTTAAGATCATATGGATTTTTATTTTCGGGTTACGCTTTAAAACAAAATAATTTTCTCAATTTCCATGGAGTTTACAAATATCGGATGCAAAATCAGATGCACTCATATGAAAATCATTGTATGGAAATTAAACCCTAAAACAGTTGGTACTTCAAATTTTTTTGAAAATTTTATAAAATCAAATATCATTTGAACTGTCAAAATATGTTAACACTTTCATTTTTGACAGATCGGATGACTTGTGGTGCAACGTAAACATCACTTTAAATATCAAATTTAAATAGTTGGGACCAAAGAACAAAGACTCCTTAGGGGCCGTTGGATTAATTATGCTTTTAATTATAAACATTCCTATTGTTTGCAAATGGAGACTAATCGATTGCGCGCCTGTCGCCGTAACAAACTTATTTTACGGTGCCGATCACGATCAGACTGTGCAAAATTTGTCGTTCCATACGTCTTGACGGAAAGTATAAGCAAAGAATTAGCTGTAATAAGATTAGCTCTGATTTATGCATTGTAACGCGCATCAAAATACAACAATATCTTTAGCTGTTTTCGACCTAAAAATTTTCAATAAAATTATTTTGTAGCTGCTTTGAAGTTAGTAGATATCATTACTTACTTACTGAGGTGGCTCTTACAGAACTTTTGTTCCATTAGTCGAACATAAAATCGGTTTCCTGGTGCTTCGATCTCCTGCTCTTCTTCTTCAATTATTAACACCTAGTTTCGAGATGCACTCCTCTATTTGATTCTTTCATTGGAGTTTCGGTATTTTCCTTCTACATCATCCGAAAGCCGTCTTCGTAGCAAAATTAATGTAAATACATTTAAAATATTTTCTTATGAAAATCGAAAAAAGCACATCCGTAGTGCCTGAATTGACTAAGGAAACTTGATTTTAAGAGACACACAGACGGAGATGACGAAATCAATCTCTCCTGGAAAATATTTACTTTATAGAGTCGCAAATGGATATTAAGGAAATTTCAAACGGAATGATGAACTGTTATATAAAGTATGCTTGTCAGTATGTAAAGGGTATAATAAAATCCCGGGGCAAAAATCGTAAATAGGACTAAATGCTGTGAGAAAATGAAATCATGGACCCCAATAGGGACCTTGGGTTTTCTTCTCTAAGTTATTGACTTTTGGACGCTAAAGCCTTTTCCAGGTAGGTATTTTTTCACCTCGAATACAAAAATTGTGCAACAAATAAAGAGTACTACAGGTCGTTATATCGGATTTCAAAAAATGCTACATCTTCCCCCAACCTTAACCATTAGCTTTTGAGCCCCAAAACTTTGCTCTGAAAATGATTTGTTTCATCTTGAATGCGGAAAATTCGTGAAAGATGTTGGGTATAACATAATTACGGCAATCAGGAAGAGAATTTATTAAGGAAGGAATTTAAAGATATATCGGAATCTTTGGCTAAATGGCAGCACTCATTAAAAGCGTCAGACATTCTTTAACGAAATAGAAACAAACATTATTCTGACATGGGGACATATGTAGCTTTAATGCAGTCCCCTGCATTGCTAATGATATTTTTAAGAAAGGGCGCCACACTTGGTTAAGACTCAGTTGATCACAACATTTAAATCTCCCTTTTGGCATTTCTTCTCTTCTCCTGCTCTAGACAATATTCGGGCGTGATACTTTGAGGATCGTTGAATTCAAGGCAAAAGTCACGCATTGATCCAATCTGAAGTAAAGGCTGGTGTTCCCTCTTTACTGGAAAGTTCAGTTAATGTTCGGAAATCAGTTGGTAATAAAGGGGCTTCCAAAAGAACCGAAGACGAAGTAGTCCGCTTCCATATACACCACCTCTTTTTTACTACGCTAGATTATACAAACTGTCAGAAATAACGGCAATGAATGCGGCTAAAATTTTACTTTTTTCTGAGCAAAACCAGCATAAATCAGACACTGCTATCGGAAACTTTCTTTTCTGCTCATATTTCTTATCTGCCTATGCTGCGGCCCTATGCTTCTTTGAAGTAAACTTTTTTGAATTAGGAAAGCTTTTTGAGAGCTTTTCTTCACCAACTTAATAGCCACATCTTCAGACATTCTTTTTACCGCTTAAAATTTAAGTTCCACGCACGCTGGCAGAAATAACTTTCAATGATTTGAAACTTGCCCAAAAACTTTTTAAAAATTAAAAAATATTCACAACTAAAAAACGTTTTTCGATTGGACTTAACCTTTTGATTTTCGTAATATTTGTTTTAAATTTTGCGGTAATAGAGAGACTGTTTGGTAATCCATGGTAAATATCCACTTCACAGTAAAATTTCAAACACACGCTATAACTAAATGAAAGATTTTTGTTTGAAGTAAAAGCCACAATTGAATTTAATTTTAAGTTCTTTAACGACTGACTAATAATGAAACATTAAATTTTCTTTGATATATTTTTATTACTCGTATAAGTTTACTTTTAGTTTAATTTACAAAATAGCAAAAGGCATATTATTGCAATGAAACTAGAAATAAATAGAGGTATACAATGATTAGAATGATTAGAAGCCCTTTGATCTCTACATCCCATAATTATAAAATAGATCGGAGAAGATTTTACTTTAATTTGAAAAAAAAAATCAAAATGTTATTCTGAACACTGTTAATCCTCAACGCTGCTGTTTAAAGACTCAAATTAAAATTTAAATAGAAAAAGCTTAAACCTAAAAAAATTGTTTTTTTGCTAAAATCCTTATTTTTAATTCTCCCTTTGCAGACCAAAAAAAAAAAAAAAACAGCACAATTTATTAATTTTAATTAATAACAAAAATGTTTTTTTTTTTTTTTAAATATGCAAACAAATCAGACGAATCCACAAAATAAAAAAAAAATTGTTGTTTCGCTGTAAACAAGCATAAGTTTCATTTAATTTGCGGAAAAAATGTAAATTTTTTTCCAATTTCCATTAAAAAAAGGCATGTTTGTTTCGATTCAAGAGAAATGTGAAAAAAACGATATTTTTAATGCATTAATATTTATGTGCATAATTGATGATGATGATGGCGATGCTTTTAAATGAACTTTAAACCGAATGCAATACAGTTAATGGAAAGTGATACAAAAGTGATTGACTTGGCTGCTATAAAGCCAGTCTTTAAATATGATTCCAATACAAAAAAAAAAAAAAAAAAAAAAATGCGGAGAGAGAAATAAAAAAAAATAAAACAACATATTGTTAAGAAAAAACTTCAATTAAATATTATTAATGACAGCTTCAGCGAAATATAATGTCTCTAGAGGTGTATGAAAAAATTTTTTTCAATGAAATTAAAATTAAAGTTGTACACGAATTAAGGAAATGTAAAAAAGATTGAAGAAAAGTTATGAGAAAACAGCAGAAAATAAGAAAAAAGAAAACGGAAAATGAAAGTTTATAGGAAGAAAAAAAATATAAAATTAAAAGGTTAAATGTTAGTGGCCCAGGTAACGAAAGTTTCATTGGATCCCATTAATAATAGCAGAGAGATAAAATTTTAATGTAAGGCTTTGGCAAGGAATAAGAAGCAAGAATAGTATTAAAGTATTTTTTTTTTAATTTTGAATCTTAAAACAAACAATTTTATTAGATTTTTGTACAAATTTATTTGGCAAAAAAATTGCAGTGATAGATCTAGAAAGGAATATGATGCTGGGGCCCTATGCCTCTCTCAGAAGTAAGAGAAATTAAAAATAATAACCACAACATGGCCAGGGTACACCAAACAAGGTAGTATCAAGGCGAATTCAAAAAATTCGCCCTCTTCATTTCCTTTTTGTATTTTAACAGTGGAATATCAGAAAAATTAAAAAATTTCATACAAAATTGAATACTTGTAACGTGAAAATATGGGTCTAAGGGGAGAACTGGTGTTGGTGGAGGTATATACATTGTTCAGGCAGGAGTCCGGATTTCATTCAGACTTCCGAACGAATGCAGTGTTCTGCAGGCTGAATTGCCGGCGTTATGCAAGTCGGCTCACTGGCTACGGTATTACAGGATATTCGGCAGGAATATCGGGATCTTCACTGACAGCCTTGCTGCCATCAGGTCCATTACTGATGTATATTCAACATCGCAACTAGTGCGTGAATGCCGGGCATCCTTGAACTGGATGGCGATGAATTCTGACATCACCTTGGCGTGGGTGAGGGGACAAGGGACCAATGCGGGTAACTGTGCTGCTGATGCACTTGCCAGAAATGGTGCCGGATTGGATGATCGGGCAATTGACCACTTTTGCGGCATCCCCCTCTCCTCTTGCAAATTCCGCGTGGATGAATATTCTCGGGGAATCACAGGGGCTAGATGGTCTGGCAAACTCAGGTGTGGAACTACTCGGATAACCTGGCCGAGGATAGATCCGGGCAGTTCGAGGTCTCTCCTTGATTTGGATAGGAGAAGGATAAGGGAAACCGCGGCCGCAATTACTGGCCAGTGATGATTTGGCACTCATGCCTAAAGATTGGGATTGCCTTGGAACGACTTCTGTAGAAGCTGTCAAGATGCAGAGGAGACTGAAAGCGTACAGCACTTCTTGTGCTTTCGTCCGGCAAAATAGCAAAAAGCGGCGTGGATGAATATTCTCGGGGAATTGCAGGGGCTAGATGGTCTGACGAACACAGGTGCGGAACTACTCGGATAACCTGGCCGAGGATAGATTCGGGCTATTCGAAGTCTCTCCTTGATTTGGATAGGAGAAGGATAAAGGACACCGTGGCCGCAATTACTGGCTACTGCCGATTTGGCACCCATGCCGAAAGATTGGGATTGCCTTAGAATGACTTCTGTAGAAGCTGTCAAGACGAAGAGGAGACTGAAAGCGTACAGCACCTCTTGTGCTTTTGTCTGGCAAAATGGCAAAAAGCGGCGTGGATGAATATTCTCGAGGAATTGCAGGCGCTAGATGGTCTGGCGAACCCTGGTGCGGAACTACGCGGATAACCTGGCCGAGAATAGATCCGGGCCGTTCGAGGTCTCTCCTTGATTTGGATAGGAGAAGGATAAAGGACACCGTGGCCGCAATTACTGGCCACTGCCCTTGGAACGACTTCTGTAGAAGCTGTCAAGACAAAGAGGAGACTGAAAGCGTACAGCACCTCTTGCGCTTTTGTCCGGCGCTAGAGGAAATTCGGATCTGGCACTTTGGTTTCGGTAGACTAAATGGCCTGTCGGACGTGGCCAACATTGGCCTAGCTAGCCTGGCGTCCTTTATCAGGGATAGCGGGTGGTTCGGGGACAGCAGCCAATATGGGACGACTACCGCTGACCTTACACAATAACTTTCTTTCTATCTCTCTATCTTTATTTCTATTTTATTTAATCTAATTTATCTTTTCATTCTTCTTTTTCTTCCCCAGGTATCACAAAGGGACCGAGGAAACGGATCCAAGTGGGCTGCACAACTATCACTTCATCACTTCCGCAGCCGCCTGCTCTACCTAACCTAATCTAACCTAACCTAACGTGAAAATGTCAAATTTTTTTTAATTAGTTGGGCACTTGCTATTTATATTATATGTATTTAAGATCACTGCCAAGGTGAATCCGTACAAGGTGGTAGCACAAGTACTACAAATACAGTACCAACAATCATATGGCATTTTTACATTGGAAATCCAGTGACAAAAACCTAGACGTCAAAAAAGAGAACCAAACACACAAGCTAACAAACGTAAGCTTTTGACATCTTGGTGTTGGCAAATCAAAATAAACCATAATCATTAAAGGATATAGCACCACCTTGCATAAAATCACCTTGACCACTGCCTTTTGTAAGATGTAACTTTTTTCATCATATGTTCTGGCAAAAGATCTCTTGCTTAAAAAACTAATCTATAATTAAATAAATAAATAAATCAGCTAACTTTGGTTCTGGTGAAGATTTTATTAGCAAATATGAAAAACATTTGTTTAATGAGATGTGCGACAGGCAATCCAAAGTCAAAAGGAGTGCAAAGTGCTTTTGGTCTTGAAAATTAAGTTGCATATAGGACTAATGCATTTAAAGAAAATTCTTCACACTAAGAACTAGAAAGAATCAAGAATTATATAAAATATCAGTTTTTAATATTTGACATTTTCCTTAATTAAAAGAAATAATTAATTTGATACTTCTTAAGAGCTTGCATGCCCCTTTTAGGTACTTTTTCTTCTCAATTAAATTTATTAAAACACTACTTTATTCTTCTGAGTTTGTATGCCAGGCAACTTGCCTTTTGGATAATTATTAAGAACTTACTGTGTTTAATAATGTTTTCTCCATGGAAATTTCACTTCAATATTTAAAACACTTTTTTCCGTTTCGCTGCAGTACATAATGCCGCAGTGCGTTCTTAACTACATTTAACTAAAGTTTGTTTTTACATTCCATAGCAAAAGAAAAAGAAGAAGAACAAATTATATGATGGCAACAAAACAAAACAAAGAAAAAACTTTAAAAAATTTTTCATGAGGCAGGCAGTAGTTTAATACTGCTACTGGTACTGCCACAAACACAACTCATTTGCTTGTACATATTCCAACTTCATGGCGTAAGTTAAGACAAGGAAAATTCTATTGTTTTGGACAAATTTTATTGTTTTAGATTTTAGTATCTTAAGATTTAGACTTTTGAACGATATGCCTGTTTTATCGCAATATAAAAGGTGAAAGAAAAACAAAGAATTTAGACAAAAGGGCACTACAAGGGAATGAACTCTATGAAAAAGATAGAGAGTTTTAAATAACCTACACCTTGAAGTCTGTATGTGAGACCTACGGAATGTTTTGACCAATTACGCCGCTTGGCAACAAATAAAAGTAATAAAGAAATTAATACTCAGAATTGGTCATATTGAATAGTAAGGCTTTAACGTCCAATATAAGGTTTGTGCGATTCAAAAGCAGTGGTTTTAGCATGGAAGACAAAGATCACACAGTACAGCAAAAATGTTTGAAAACCAAGAAATTACTCCATAACCATTGTACTCAACACCAAAAGAGCTTAAAAAATCATTAGAAGTTTCTCAATAGATACCTTAAAAAATGATTAACTTTTGCCTTTTATTATAACTTCAAATTAAAAAATCCAATCCATAATGAAAGCTCAAAGCGTAAGAGATCGTTTGTAAGGTCTCGCCAATCAGCCGAATCGATACAAAGCTCAAATACCTATGACGTTAAGGTAATGCCCTGTATCTGGTGGGAGCACAAGGGTTCAATGTATGATTAGCCTCTGAAATCTGCTCAGAGCAACACAGCAAATTGCCCCAAAAGCAACTTAATCTTTTTTTTTTTTTTGCGAGAATTAACTGAAAAACGTTCAGATTAAGCGGTGAACAACAAAGTTGCATTCCACTTCTTTAATTTAAACACTACCACGTCTTTACTGGTCAGTCAAGTCTAGACTAGTCTAGTTAGACCTAGGCTAGGAGTATCTAGTTTTAATTTTGTCGAGTCCCTACTTCAGTCAAGGGACTACATTGGTAATCAAGAGGCAAATTGGCTGGCTAAGTTGGAATTATTTGCAATTCCGCTAAGAACATAAGGACCATTTTTAATAAAAAGCATACGATACAACCGATAAGCCGTAATCAAAACGATATGTATATTGAAGTTGCAGTTATTCTTAACGAGTCGCTGTGTGATTGAAGTATACGCATATAGACTTTAAATCCTTTCCTACGAACACAGTTGTTGTTGTGGAAATAGCGAAAAGAGGAAATAATTTTTCACATTCTCTTTGAATGCATTGCCCTAGCTGTCGGAAGGCAACGATTTCTGAGCAGATTCATGCTTGAAGACTTTGATAAAGTATTAAGGAACCTGATAAATCACATGTAGAGATACCTTCCGGTCTTAGGTTGCATTTGGCGGCTCGTGTCCTAGTTTAAGGCATGCGTTCTAAAAGTTAGTATATCTCTCGAGTGGTATGGTATGCTAAAACAATTTTAGATCCTAATTAATAGTTTGCGAGTAAAAGCAATGTAAAATAACCAACTGACTAGGCGACCAGGCATGGAGCTTTAATATTGCCCCGTTCAACTACTGTACGCTTTAGACCAGACAACGAGATACCAGATTAATCATGTTGTAAAAGATGGAAGACATTTGTCCAGTGTTACAACCGATATAAAGAGCAGCCATTAATTTGACATTAAAGGTACGCCTGGAAAAAAAAACCCATACAGATCTACCCACACAATATATTTGTCGACTACAAGGCCTCATTCGACAGCCCCATTAATTTAAAGGTTCTTTTAGCCACACCGGTGTTTGGTGTTCCTGCAAAGCTAATATGACTTCGCTTAACGACAATGACATACAGTCCTCCTTCCAAATAAGAAAGAAAGCCTCAAAGTGTTTCAGTAGCAAATAAGGCTTTAGACAAGGAGAATTTATTTCGAGTGGTTTTTAAACTGGCCATGATGATATCAACATCACCGGCAATAGTTGCCACCTTTGAAAAACTTAAGAAAGTGGGTCAAATGTCCACGGTTGTTCAAATGCATTTCAAGGCTTTTCTGTACTAAATAAGGTTTAGAGGAAGGAAATGTTGCTTGTGTGATCATTTTAAAGAAAATGTGAAAAGAACTGGCAGACCATACATCCAATGGCAGGTGCTACTTGCTTTTGCCAAAGATATACAAATCATGGGTTGAACTATTTATGTGACTTTTGAAAGAGTCAAAGAAGAATCTGCCAAAATCAGTCTGGCAGTATACGGAGATAAAAGTAAGTATCAACACACAAGACAGTAGACTTGGGCAGGCAGTGGAAGTTAAAAACTACAACTTTGAGATTGTCAGCGATTTTATATACTTCGGTACTTCTTTAAAAAGGCAAAACCCCCTCCCGACAGAAAAACTCACTTCGTACTTGCGGAAGCAGACAAGGCAGTGGTTAAAGTGCTTCTAGATGAAACATATGGACCAATCTGCTTTAGCGAAGAATATCGGTATTATGTGAAATACGAGCTGTATTCGCCTTGTGCCGACACTAACATCAATAGCCATTTAAAAGGTCAAAGTTTACGTTGGTCAGGTCATGTTGTAAGAGGAAGCACGCTCCAGTTGAAAAGTCATTTGAATGCAAGACCAGCGACGGATCACACAGAAGGTGAAGACAGAAACTCTAATGAAGAGATCAAGTGGAGTAAGACATCTCAAAACTTGGTGTCATAAACTGGAATAGTAGCATTTGAAAATCTTTTCTTCGTTTCGCTAGAGAAAAAAACGTTTTGTACTAACCACTTCAGTAAGTAAGTAAGCCAATGTTTATTAGGGAACCTCTGCCTTATTACCTCTTAAATAAATAGTACATTAAACTGTCTTTATAAGGCAACAATTTCTTTTTTTCTTGGGCCTTTTGTATTGTTTACAACAATTTTGCATAATTTCATAATGTTCTATAGTGTTTTTTGCTTCTTTTGTGCACTTCAGTTTTGTCTTAACAATTGAGTTCTTAGTAAAATTTTTAAGACAAAAAATTTTAGTTAAAAGGAGTTGGAAAAATTTAAAAGCTTATCCTAAGAATAGGCTTCAATTTCTTATATATAAATGTGTATGAGTGTATGGGTGTGTGTGTGTTAAGTTTGTATGCGTTAGCAAGAAAACAAAGCCTAAAAATAAAACTATTGTTCTTTAGTTGGAATTTTAACGATGTCGAAAAGTAATAAATGCAAAATATTACGAAACAAAATTTCATTTATTGGTAGTTAGCTGGTATGTAAGAACGAACAATCTTTGGGATTTTAATTGTGTGTTTATAAGGGGTATTCCATATGTATGCATTTGTGTGTTTAATAATAATAGTCGTGTTATAGCTGCCTTTAAAAGATTTATGACTTTATTGTTTAAGTTAACACAATATGGTCATTATTGGAATAGAAGAAAATTGTTTATTCTCAAACATGGAAACCATTTGCAACATATGCAACAGTTTTGGTAGATTGAATTTTTCATATAAAAAAAATTATTTTAATTTAATTAAATTTTGATGGTTAAACAGTTGTTCTTATTATACCCTTCACATAGTGATAGGGTATATATCACTTTGTCATTCCGTTTGTAATTTCTTTATTATTCATTTGCGACCCCATAAAGTTTATATATTCTGGATCCTTATAGATAGGGAAGTCGATTTAGCGATGTCCGTCTGTCCGTCTGTTGAAATCAAGTTTCCGGAGTCAAATAAAAAGATACAGACCAGTTAATGGTGTCAAACTATTAGAAATATCCTGGAGACAATCGCTATTTAAAATCAATAAAATCGGTTCACTATTGACCGAGATATAAGCGAAAACCCAAAGTAACCCATTTTTTTTAGGACAAAATCCGTGCATATATCCCTATATATCTCAGTAAGTATAGTCACTCTTGCCACAAAACTTGGCACGGATACTCCTAAAGAAGAGACCTAAATAATGGAAAAAATTTTTTCAGATAGGACCAGGGGAAGGGGTATTTTTTCTACAATTGCACAAATTTGGTGAAATATTTTATGCGCTATATCTCGGAAACTATAACAGATATCGAAATGAAATGTTCTACAAAAAGTAATTGCACGCTAAGGGCTACGCCTTAGAGAAAAAATTTTTTGGGTGGGGGCAAAAAAAGGGGTAGCTCCCATACAAATCGACAATTATTATCAAATATTCGATACGCTATATCTCGGAAACTATAACAGATATCGAAATGAAATGTTCTATAAAAAGTAATTGCACGCTAAGGGCTACGCTTTAAAGAAAAAATTTTTTGGGTGGGGGCAAAAAAAGGGGTAGCTCCAATACAAATCGACAATTATTATAAAATATTCGATAAGCTATATCTCGGAAACTATAACAGATATCGAAATGAAATGTTCTACAAAAAGTAATTGCCCGCTAAGGGCTACGCTTTAAAGAAAAAAATTTTTGAGTGGGGGCAAAAAAAAGGGTAGCTCCCATACAAATCGACAATTATTATAAAATATTCGATAAGCTATATCTCGGAAACTATAACAGATATCGAAATGAAATGTTCTACAAAAAGTAATTGCACGCTAAGGGCTACGCTTTAAAGAAAAAATTTTTTGTGTGGGGGCAAAAAAAGGGGTAGCTCCCATACAAATCGACAATTATTATCAAATATTCGATACGCTATATCTCGGAAACTATAACAGATATCGAAATGAAATGTTCTACAAAAAGTAATTGCACGCTAAGGGCTACGCTTTACAGAAAAAATTTTTTGGGTGGGGGCAAAAAAAGGGTTAGCTTCCATACAAATCGACAATTACTATCAAATATTCGATACGCTATATCTCGGAAACTATAACAGATATCGAAATGAAATGTTCTACAAAAAGTAATTGCACGCTAAGGGCTACGCTTTAAAGAAAAAATTTTTTGGGTGGGGGCAAAAAAAAGGGTAGCTCCAATACAAATCGACAATTATTATCAAATATTCGATACGCTATATCTCGGAAACTATAACAGATATCGAAATGAAATGTTCTATAAAAAGTAATTGCACGCTAAGGGCTACGCCTTACAGAAAAAATTTTTTGGGTGGGGGCAAAAAAAGGGTTAGCTTCCATACAAATCGACAATTATTATCAAATATTCGATACGCTATATCTCGGAAACTATAACAGATATCGAAATGAAATGTTCTACAAAAAGTAATTGCACGCTAAGGGCTACGCTTTAAAGAAAAAATTTTTTGGGTGGGGGCAAAACAAAGGGTAGCTCCAACACAAATCGACAATTATTATCAAATGTTCGATACGCTATATCTCGGAAACTATAACAGATATCGAAATGAAATGTTCTACAAAAAGTAATTGCACGCTAAGGGCTACGCCTTACAGAAAAAATTTTTTGGGTGGGGGCAAAAAAAGGGTTAGCTTCCATACAAATCGACAATTATTATCAAATATTCGATACGCTATATCTCGGAAACTATAACAGATATCGAAATGAAATGTTCTACAAAAAGTAATTGCACGCTAAGGGCTACGCTTTAAAGAAAAAATTTTTTGGGTGGGGGCAAAAAAAAGGGTAGCTCTAATACAAATCGACAATTATTATAAAATATTCGATAAGCAATATCTCGGAAACTATAACAGATATCGAAATGAAATGTTTTACAAAAAGTAATTGGGCAAGAAAGCCTACGCTTTAGAGAAAAAATTTTTTGAGTGGGGGCAAAAAAGGGGTAGCTCCCATACAAATTAATAATTATTATAAAATATTCGATACGCTTTATCTGGGAAACTATAACAGCTATCGACATCAAATGCTCCACAAAAAGTAATTGAACAATAAGGCCTACGCTTCAAAGACAAATATTTTTGAGTGTGGGCAGAAAAAGGGGTAGCTCCCATACAAATTAATAATTATTATAAAATATTCGATACGCTATATCTCAGAAACTATAACATATATCGAAATCAAATGTTCTACAAAAAGTAATTGGCATTAAGGGCTACGCTCTGAAGAAAAAGATTTTCGGATGGGGGGTGAAGAAGGGGTAGCTCCCATACAAATTAACAATTTTTATAAAATTTTCGATACGCTACTTCTGGAAAACTATTACAGCTATCGACTTCGAACATTCTACAAAAAGTAGTAATCAAATAATTCATACATTTTGGTGAAAAAGTTGGTGAAGAGCAGGGGGACTAAAACATTTAGGGCCTTATTACGTAAAACTCAACGCATAATAACGCAAACAATTGTATGGAAAAAATTATTATTAAAAAAACTATTCCATACATTTTGTTATTGCTTTAGGGCGTTGCGTTTTAGGAAATAAGGGGGTTAATAAGTTTTATTAACCTTTAAATATGAATAATGTCGAAAACTTTAAAACTCTCGACCTCAAATCTTCTTCATCTATTTCTATTATTCATACGAACGTTAAAATTTTGTTATTTTTTCTATGGGCTTTAAAACTCGCACAAGGTTTTTTATTATATTATTTGCAGTACAAAATTACTCGGCTGGGTATATTTAAAGACCAATGTGAAGGGTATATAAGATTCGGCACAGCCGAATATAGCGCTCTTACTTGTTTTTATTGTCAATTACTCACCCTTATTTAAAATTTTTTTCCTTAAAATAATTTATTTTTTTAAGTTTACGTACCTGCAATTAAAAAGGAATTAAAAGTTAATAAAATTTGAAAATTATTAAAATTAAATTAAATTTAATAAAATTGAGTTACATGCTATTTAAAACCTGTTTAATAAAGTTGTTTTAATCTCTGTATGTTTAGCATAAAAAATAAGCTTTAAAAATCATAAAGAAAATTTATGGGATTTTAATCAAAGTCTTTTCTCTAAAAACAAACAGTAGTGATTTGAACTCATTTGATCTAGTAAACACAATGCAACTGATCGAAAAATAAAAAACTTTACAGCCATAAATTTAAAATAAAAAATATCTGAGCTTTAAACAAACACAAAAAAATATTTCTCAACACGCAACTGAAATGTTTACATGTTAAAATGTAGGAAAGAAAAAAAATATGGTCAAAGAATTATTATAAACAAAAGATCAAACAAGACCAAGAACCGAAAAATAAAAAAAAAATTCTTCATCAATAAAAAAAAGCAAGAAAAAATGTATTTTGTTTTAGTTAAGATGGAAACACGCTGGCTGTGGTAATGACTTAAAGGCAACAACATAGAAAACCGCCTCTAACGATAGCGGCATTTAGTAATTTGTTTATAATAAATAAAAATGTTAAAATAATCAAACATTTTGTTTACAGAGAAAAAAGAACAAAAGAAAAAAAAAATAAGAACATTTTAATCATAGAAATATTTTTTTATTTGAAAAGCACGAAAAATATATTAAAAAAAATTACTAAAATTTGCCTTTTAGCTTTTGTTTTCTTTTCCTTCACTTTATTTATTGTCTTCTATTGAAAAAATAATCGCTCTCATAAAATCTTTCTATTTAAATATTAAAATCTCACATTTCATTAAAACTGGTTTAAAGTGTCAGTTTTATTAGTGTTTTTTTTTTCAAAACGTTTTTATTAAACACATTTAACAGTTGAGATGGTTTTAGCCTACAGTTAATCTTAGTAACGACTGGCCATTAATTAGCATCAAATTAACAGGAAATAGAACCATAGGAATAACAAAAAAAAAAAAAAAAAATTAAGGCTCGTTAAGAAAGGCAGAATAGATCAATAAAATTGAAAAATGCCCGCAGCCCAAAAAGATTGCAAAACAAAACAAAAAAAAAATCATGAAAATTATTAACTTAAATATTTTTAAGAAAAAATAGTTTACGGGAATTATAAAAAACGATTTATCTTAAAGTAAATACATTTTCAGGCCATGTCTAAGTTAGATAAACCTTTAAAGCTAACACGACTTAAATGGATGACCTAAAGTGACAGACGAGCCTCATTTAAAATAGAAAAACAACATCTCCATGTCATTCAATGCCAAACGAGGGTTAAGGCAAATAAAAAGTCTATCGACTGATTTTTTTCAACATTCTGTTTCAAAAGGTTATACAAGACACTAATGTGAATAGAACTGGAACACTTTACCCAAAACAACACACGTTACTTGCTTAAACCGACGATATCGACAACATGAGTCGAAAATAGCGAGCAGTAAATTCGGGAGAGAATCTGCCAAAGTGGGTCTGGCAGTAAATACACAAAAAGGCTAGTCGATGGTGTCAACACTCAGGTAGGCTTTGTCAGATAGTGGAAGTTGGAAACTACAACTTTGATATAGACAGCAATTTCATATACCCCGGTAGCGCCATAAAAAAACAAACAATATAAGTTTGGAGATAAAAAGAAGAACAGGGGCTAATAAACGCTATTTTTTTAGTACCTTTGGCAGTTCCACAATAAAGCCACCTCACAAAAGCAAACTTTATGGTGCTTCCCATGCTGTTAAATAAAACTGAATAAAAAGAAAACTGGTGTTTGTGGAGCCATATTCTTTCCACAAATAGGAGCCCGGATCTTGCTGAGACTTCCTGTTAAATACAGTGTAATGCAGGCTTAGCTGTCGTCGGAAATCAAAGCGGCTTACAGGCTATGATACTAAAAAATATTGGGCAGAAATATCGGAATCTTCACCGACAGCCGTGCCGCTTTCAGGCCCTTTTTTGATGTATACTCTACATCCCAACTAGTCCGAGAATGCCGGAAATCCTTGAACTGGATAGCGATGCATTGTGATGAGGGTGTGAGAACACGGGACTAATGCGGGCAACTGTGTTGCTGATACGCTTGCTAGAAATAATGCGATGATCGCCAGCTGACTCGCAGGACCCAGATGGTCCAACGAGCTTAGATATGAAACTGCTAGGATTACCTGGCCAAGGATAGATTTGAGACGTTCCAAGTCTCTTCTTGATCTGAAAAAACAAAGAAAAAGGGACACTATGGCCACTGTTATCAGTCATAGTCGATTTGACATCCCTGCTAGTTGATTTGGACTTCCTTTTAAATGACTTCTGAAGAAGCAGTCAAAACGAAGGGGAGACTTAGATTATACGGTGCTTCTGTCCGTTACTGGATGATGATCCGATCAGACACTTTGGTACCAACAAATAAGATAGCTTGTTAAATACAGGAAATCTAGTTTATTATTCTTTGTCAGGGAAAGTGGTTGGTTCAAGGACAGGAACCATTACGGGGTGACTATTGCCAACCATTACCATTAATCTCTACTTCTATCTAAATTTTTCTATTTTGAAAAAATCTAATTTAATATATTTTTCTCTTTCTAATTTTGCCATTTCCAGGTATCACAAAGTGACCAAAGAAATGGAGCCAAGTTGCATGCACCTCATTCTTTTATCATTTCTGTAGCCTCCTGTTCTACCTAACCTAACCCTAAGAGTACTTGCAAAAGAAGGTGAGGCAGAGCTTGGAGTATCCAAGAGGAAAGCCCCTCCATGCACAGAACTGTGTTAACAGATAATATCGTTGTCGTAAAAGGAACGAGCGGTATAAAATTTATCAACCTTGAGATAGCTTACCGTTGTCAATTATAACGGTTACATCAGGTAGGACATGTTGTAACATTTAAAGAAAAGGCTTAAACTCAAGTTTTTTAAATGCTAACCTTGAGAGTGACCATGTGGAAGGGGAAGACCAAAACGTAAAAGGAAATAGCTAGTAAAGGTACCTTTTCACGGTAATACAAAGTAATTAGATTTTGTAGAATCAAAATATTATGAAATTCTCTCCGTGTTTAAAAAAAGAGAATAAAAATCTGTTCTAACTATTTTTCATGTTTACACGGATGAGGTTGGTAAAATCAAAATCGGTTGTTTCTTGCCACTATCCTTTTGGGGTAACGCCATATGGTTAAGGTTCAACAATATTAACAAAAACAACATGAAAAAATATGCTTTTATTTTGATTGTTTGTGTATTGTTTCATTAAGTGTAGCCACCTTCAATAGAACCTGTAAGTGCTGCCAATCTTTCACACTTCTGATGTGATGAGAATACACAAGTTTCTAAAATGGTTTAGAAAATAAACATTTACCGAACACTTGTCAAATTTCGCATCCGTATTCTCTCCTACCCAATACATTATGCTTTTACATGATGAGATTTTGTATTATCCCACAACATTTTTTGACATATCGTAATATATGTATTACCGTGTAAAGGTACCTTAAAAGACATCTCAAAATCCGGTGTAACAATTGAAGGAGGGTCCCAAAGACCGGGAAAAAATGTTTTGTAAAAGCATCTACAGTAAGTAAGTAAATGCATTTCTAAGGAGAAGTTATTTAGACAAAAAGTCTAAGAACTAAAATGGCCGTTTTTCCGGCCCTGTACTTCCAGACTGAGAATACTTAGGTAACTAAGTTTACTAATAGGCAAGCGACGACTAAGACTAACTTCGCAAGCATTAGGTGCTCTACAATCGTCTACACGTACAATGAATCAGTTGGAAAACTTTAGCCGTAAAATAAGTGCACATTTAAGTGATTCAGAAAGACAAGAATGAAGGAAAATGAGACGGATAAAGAACTAGCGAAGCATGGTGCACATTTGGCCATGGAAAAGGCAATAGACTTTCGGGCTCCATTTCAGTACAAAAATAATCGTCTTTGATTTTATTTTCAAAAATTATAAAAAAACAATAGAGCAAGTATTTGTTGTTTTTTAATTTAAAGAGAAATTCCTTTTTAATGTTTATTTAAACAATCATTAGACCTTCCTTAACAGCTTTTAAGTTTAGAACTTCAATATAAAGACCAAGATGACAGCCTTTTGGTTGAAGTTAAGAAATAAATAAATTTGTTTATGACAATTTTTTTTAACTTTATTTTTATTATTATTGTTTTGAAATTTAGTTTTTGTTGTTTTTCGTTAAAATTTTAAAACTATTTGGCAATACAACAATAAAGACAATAATAATAAATAGTTTTATGATTCTCATCTCTGTTGATTTCCACTAAAACTTTTATTAAAAAAACATTTAAACACAAAAACAAATAAATATAAAATATAAAATTTGAAATAAAAACAAAAATTGTTTTTATAACAATCTTTTATAACACAAATATCAGCAATAAAAAGCTATGAATTATTCAAAATTTAAAAATGAAAACAAGAAGAAGATAAACTTTCATACATGCAAAGTGCTTTTCAATAAACTTTAAGGATATTTGGTATGCGTGTGTGTGTGTGTGTGTTTGTGTAATGGTATGTTATGATGTTCGAAAGTAAATAAAATAAAATATTTTTTGTTTTTCTTTAGAAAGAGGGGAAAGGTGGAGCAAGGGGGGGGGGGTGATTCTGTTATTATTAATATTGTTATTATTGCTTTTATTTCTTGCCATTTCTTGTAAAATATACTAACAATCAAATTTTATGCTGATGATTTCGCAATAAAATAAAACAAAACTGTCAACATCCCATAGGGATTCTTAATGGTAACTTCTAAGAAAAAGGTTGGAATTTATTAAAATAACTTTTTTACTTTTTATTTTTTTTTCTTTTTTTTAGATTTTGTAATATTTGGGAGGTTGATATTTTTTTATTTTATTCATTGATGAGTTTTGAAACTTTTTAACCTTTTTTTAAATTATTCAAATTTTTTTTTTAACTAATGCTAAAGCGTATCCTTTAGTTTAGGCAAGACCTACGTTTTGCCGCCATTTATGCAGTAAAATATCTTGAACCAAAACAGAAGAAACATCTTAACCGTTTAGGGTTAGAAACATTATGGCACTGCAGGCACTTTTATGGTTGAACAATATTTTCAAATATTAAAAGTTTGATTGGCAAAGTTTACAAAATATGTTTAAAATATTTAATATTTATTGATTGAGCTTAGTCAATTGTAAAAAATTTATTCCACAAAAAAAAGTTTCATTTAAAAGGTAGGCAGGGTTCTCTCAAATTAATATCATGATAATAGTTCTTTCTTGGCTGGCAACACTTAGAACCCAACATAGTCTTTAAAGAGTCTCCAGCCAATCTAACTGCAGCCTAACTTTCCTACAGGAACTGAATTACTTGTAGGATAAAATATATCCAGAATTCGAAAATATTGTTTAAAAAATCCATCAATTCCTTAAACCTATTGTACTTTTGTACATCTTAGCTTTTTAAACAGTATAAGCATATATCTAAGTCCACCAAAGGCCAACAACAGACATTTTACATATGCATGCAGTAGAGAGAGAAAGAGAGCATCAGCACCCAAATTAGCTGGTTAGAGGAAAATATCGGAGAACGTCAGCTTGGCAAACTGTTAAATTTTAATTCTGAGGACTTCAACAGCCTAAGCAACCCTGGCAACTTATTTAATATCAAAGTCGTTTATAAAAATTTCCAAAGGATTGGGGAGTTCATTAGCTGCGGAGAAACACATTGATAAATTTGACTTTTACACTGTGATAACTTGGAACACCCCTGTAATCATTAACGAGGTTCTGTGGTACGACCATTAAAGGTAAAACCTCCTAAGCTTCCAAAGCTTTTGGCAAACACAATAGGTGTGTTCAATAACTCTCCAGTAAATATTAGCAAACGAGAGAGTAAAAAGAAATTTAAAAAAATTATTCTTAAAAATATTAAAAAGTAAATGAACGCTTTACCAGCTAAAAATTTGCCAGAAAATGTTTTTTGTTATTGTAAATTATTTTATAAAACTTTTTTTGTATGGATAAACACCAAACAGCTGTTTTAAAAATTGTTGCAAGTAAAAATTTTACTTGTTAAAATTTTTAAGAATTTTTTTACGTCTCAATTTTTTAAACTTTTTTGACGCTCTCTCCATGGAAGTTGTTTGAGTCAATGAACACTTTCTAGTAGTTACAAATTTGTATTAAATTGCAGGTTATTGAACACACCTAATATCAAAATATGGAGATTGTCCTAATCAGTCATTCGTCTTAAATCAAGTAGATTAACGAAACGTAAACAAGAAGAACATTAATCTACCCAGATCTAAGGATCGATGCTCTCCATAGTCGTAGAGGAATTATGAAAAAATTTAAGACGAAGCTTATTTAAGATGTATGAAAGATAAATATTAAGGAATGTAGGGTTTCTATTGCATATTGCAAACAGCACGAGAGGGATAATATAGCAGACCCAAGGGTGCTGCAGTTTGCCAGGAAAATCATTAAAAAAATAATAAAAAAACCCTTAAATAGGCGTTAATGAAGAGGATACAGCTCACTTAGGCCCGCCTAATTCGGTCACTTTGTGTTACCTGAAGAGGCAAAACGAAAGGGTGGAGATAGAAGACAAGAAGAAATGTAGAGAAGCATAAGAAAGAAAGAAAAGTAGGATGAAGCAAAGTTACCAGGGTCTCTGGTGGGAATCGAACTCACAACCTCCAGACTGGTAGACTCGTGCAGTAACCATTGATCTACCGGGGCAACCCAAATATTTAACTAAGACCTTATATATTTTTAAAATATCATTTTTTAAAACTAAATTCTTTCAAAAGCCTGCATAATTTAAATTGAAAATAACTTTTTGCTTTCTTGGTAAAATATTGTTTTAATTAAAAATTATTTTAAAAAGTGGTTGATATGTTAATTGCAATATCTTTTGTTTTATTACAATTTTTTTTAATAAATTATAATATTTTTCAGTCATTAAGTTTTCTCTAATGAGTTTTAAATTTTTTTTCTTTAAAGTGTGTTTTCGAACAATAAACATCAAATAATGGCCTTTTAACATTGAGTTTGATATTAGAAACTCCATAAAGAGTAGATTTTACAGTTGTCTAATTAACTTGGTTGAAATTGCTTTGGCTGTGAATACCTGTTCGTACACCAGCTCAAATTCCTTCATGCAGGAGTAGTTAGTGGCAAGGCAGGCTGTAAGTTTTGTCTTTAGCATAAAGTCCTCCTCAATTTAAAATGGGAAGAATGTGTGTTTAGGTTGAAGTAAAGAAAACACTTTATCTTGCAGTACTTTACTCAAGCATTATGCAACAAAAGCTCTAAATACTATTTTTTATTATAAAAAAGATTTTTTTGCAAATTATAGGCAGGGAAGTTGATTTAGCAATGCTTATCTGTCCGTCTGTCCGTGTCATGGTGGAAATTGATTTATTCAAGCCCCCAATATCGCATAGAGTCGTAAGTGGTATCAAACTATCAGAAATATCTTCAAGAAAACTGCTTTTGAAATCTAGCAAAATCTCCAGATAAATGAACGAGATATGAGCCGAAAGCCAAGACTACCTCCGTCTATTTCTTTAAATTTTTAACATAAAAAACCCTACAACTGCCTCGGAGTTGTCCCTATACGGGTGCAATGTAAGACCCACTCTCATTGATTTTTCCTCATAAAAATTTTTGGGGAACACACTAACACCCTAATAGGGTTTCCATGCAAAGATTAATTTTTTATAAATTTAAAAATTTTTTTTTAAATCATTCTCACAGCTTCCAGGGTGCTTCTACAAAGGTCAAATGTTAGAGAGACACCTTAAGCTTTCCCTTCCAAACATTTTTGTGGAACATACTTAACCCCTAACGCCAGCCGCTAACAGGGTTGCCATTAAAAATTTAAAAAAAATTATTGTAAAACCCTTAAAACTTCCCTGGAATCTGGCTTAGAAGAATAAAGGGTATCGCAGAACCCCATTAGTTTTGCTTCCCAAACATATTCCTAGAACATACAAAATTTACAAAAAAAATATGTAAAAATGCCCATAACTTTTTTAGAGTCGGCCTTAAAGAAATAAGGTGTACGACGGGCCCCCTTTAGTACCCCCTCCCAAATATATTCCTAGAACATGCTTACTCCTTATCTCCATCGCCTAAAAGGGCTCTTATACATAGTTTGGGAAATTGTAATAAGCCCCCCCTCCCCTCCCTCCTCCCGCCCCCCTTCAGCCATCAAGGTGCATGTGAATAGATCAAATATAGAACTGGCCCCAACGTTTTTCTTGCAAATATTTTCCTACAACATACTTACCCCCTATCTCTACACCCTAAGAGGGTTGCCATTTAAAATTTCAAACATTTAGGGTAAAACCTCTACACGTTGTAAAGCCTATATAAGATTCGGCACAGCCGAATGTAGCGCTCTTACTTGTTTTTGCTTAAAAACATTAATTAATAAGGCTTCATGTCTTTTGCATCTGCCGTACACACATTTTACTTGTTAATTATGTTTGAATATTGTTTTTCGTTTTATATTTCAAAATTATTTTTCTTACAACAGAATCTACTCAAGTGAAAAAATTTTAGCAGAGTCTTGAGGTTATGAGAAGTTAATATATCTTTGCTATAAGAATTATTTAGCGTGGGGGTTGTAATAGTAGTTTAAAGAGCCAACAATAGAGTTAATGTCTTAAGAAAACAAATGCAAGACAGAGCAACATTTCCAAACAAAAACGTAAGAAATTATTTCAAAAATATCAAAAACAAAAAATTTTAAACTTATTTTGACTAAAATTTTTATTAAAAAAATATATTATAAATGCTAGGCTCAAATATCTTTTTGTATTTTATATATATTGTAAACCCTACAACACCAGACGTGGAAGACGTAGATCTGAACCTATTAAAACTTTACCACTTTGTGTTTGTTGTTATTTAAAACACTAGAAAGTTTCAAATTTGTTGATTCAAACATTTAAAAATCTTAACTATCATAACAAGCAGAACTTATTTCTTAACACTTTAACTGGCTTTAAAAACTTTTAATTTTTGAATTAGTCAACAATTTCTTGCTTCAGCTGGAAGCCAAAGCTTGAGTGGAGGGGTATGATATTTATACGTAATAAAAACAAATCATGTTAAACAACATAATTAAATGACACCTAATAAAACTTTAAACCAAAAAACTAAATAATTTTCAGGAATAATAAATTTTTTTCTACAAATTAAATAAAAATTTTTAAATTAATTAAAAACAAACTTTAAAACTTTTGCAAAACAAGTTTGAGATCTTCTGAAACCATTTGGCTTTTTGTTTTACAACAGCTTTAATAGTTTTTGTATAAATAAAATACCAAAAGTGTTAAATGATTTAGTCTTTTACAACGTTTGTGTTAAAGTAACTTTTTTACAGCTAATTTTTATGAAGATCATTAAAAATGTTCTTTAAAGCATTTTCATTGGCTTTGAAAAAAGTTTCAAATTGTTTGAATAACTTCTTTCCAAAGTGTCTTATGTAGCCAAACACACTTTAACAGTTTTAGTTCACTTAAGCATCGTTGTCATCCTCATTCACATTCTCATCATTATCATTATTATTTTCAAACTATAAGTTAAGAAGGTAAACATGTATAGAGCCACTTTGATAGTTTGTGGCCCGTAAAAAATAGATTTTAATTTTATCTTAATGGACTCTCAAACTATCAGACACTTTGTAATGCAAATTCTTAGTTTTTTCTAATAAAACTTAAAAACATTTTCTGACGTTTAAGTTTACAACAAAACTTACTAAAATGACATTAGAGTTCAAATTTTGGCCAACATTGCAAAAGTTTTTCAATGTCTTTTAAAGGAGGTAAAAGAAAAAATATTTAGTTAACATTGTGAATAAAGGAAATGTAGAAAAAAAGTTAAAAAGTTATTTTAAAGATAAGTTCTTTTAAAGCAATAATTCATCAGGGAATCATCAGTAAGGGTCACAATCCGAATCAATTAAAGATGATGGAGTTATATAATCCATCCCCTTTCCTAGATTGAATTAAAGCAACAATTGTCCAGGGTGTAAAAAACAAGACCGCAGGTGCAGACAAAATACCTTCCGGGTTATATACAACTTAGGAATTAAGCTGATTAGGATGATACACCAATTAGTCTGTTCCATCTACACCATTTCCAATTGTATTTCAGAACTTTTTAATTGTATTTCAGAAATTTCTAATTCAATTTCAGAAATTTCTAATTCAATTTCAGAAATTTCTAATTCAATTTCAGAAATTTCTAATTCAATTTCAGAAATTTCTAATTCAATTTCCGAACTTTCTTATTGTATTTCAGAAAATTCTAATTCAATTTCAGAAATTTCTATTTGTGTTTCAGAATTTTCTATTTGTATTTCAGAATTTTCTAATTGTATTTCAGAATTTTCCATTTGTATTTTAGAAATTTCTAATTGTATTTCAGAATTTTCCATTTGTATTTCAGAAATTTCTATTTGAATTTCAAATGAAAAATTCTGAAATACAAATAGAAATTTCTGAAATACAAATGGAAAATTCTGAAATACAAATAGAAAATTCTGAAATACAAATAGAAATTTCTGAAATTGAATTAGAAATTTCTGAAATACAATTAGAAAGTTCTGAAATTGAATAAGACATTTCTGAAATTGAATTAGAAATTTCTGAAATTGAATTAGAAATTTCTGAAATTGAATTAGAAATTTCTGAAATTGAATTAGAAATTTCTGAAATTGAATTAGAATTTTCTGAAATACAATTAGAAAGTTCTGAAATACAATTGGAAATGGTGTAGAAGCATGAAAGCAATAACCTAGACCTAGGCATACCATGCCTGACAAATAAAAAGAGAAAAAATTGCTTGCGGCAACCATTGCAGAATAAATCTCCCATCCATTGTTTAAAAGATCCTTTTTGGCAAATTGTGCGAGAGGTCTAAGCTCAGACTCGACAAGCTGATACAGCCTTTTTGATGTGGTTTTAGGCCGGATAAATTAACAATCGAGTATTGCAATGCGCCAAACCCAACCTAAGAGACAATCTGTTTAAAACCATGTCTTTGTAAATAATCTCCTAAAAAATTGTACGCATTTGTCAAACAGTTTGGAGTGACAGTTTGCCTTATATTTTCAGTGAAAATAGAAAACGACCTTTCCGTACCATTCGACAGGGTGACAGCTTATCGTGCTAATGGGCAAAATATTGGAAAAAGAATCAGAACAGCCAAAGTGAACAGCATAACACCATAATTTCTTTTAGTTGTCGAGTTCTAAAAGATTTCCAGCATTTGCGTAAGACGAGACTTTATAATTTCGTTTGAGCTTAACGTGAGCCTTACTGTTAACCTTACTCCAACGCTGGCCGGGGCTGGCCATTCATATATAATGTGAGCTGCTATCTCAGCCTCCCCCGCTCACCTGAACCCAGCCTTCAAAAATTCCTATTGTTTACCTCATTTCATATGTATTTCTAATTGCATGATCTATTGCGAAACACTTTAAAGTCTCAAAAAGTATTTACCAGTTCTTTTAACTGACCGCTCTTTATAGTTTAGCTCATCCAACTGAACTAGGTTGCTCTTTTAGTTCAGTAATTTAATGACCTCAGTAGTTCAGTTGGTTTTTATTACAACCCTGTCTAAGCGAAATCATGTTGTAATAAAAGAGTTAAAATTTAAAAAATAAAAGAATTTTTGTAACAAAATTAAACAAATTGCAGTTGGCATTTAAAAAAAAAATTGAACTATTTTGCTTTTGGAGTTCTCAGTGATGAGGGTAAACGAATAAGGAAATAAACTCATAAAACAGGAACGAAAAGACCTGCTAACGAAAAGACACAGAAAAAGAAAAAATAACGATGAACTACTGAATTGCTGACTGAACAACGGAGCTAAAAACGCTTATTGAACTAACCCGCTCACTTTGCTGAATAGCTCCATTGAACTCGTTCGTTCTTGATTTGCGGAACTCTGCTACTGATTAATTTTATATTCTTAATTAAATAATTTAATTGTTTCCTAAAACTTTGTGAAAGAAATTAAGGATTTGAAAAAGCTGAATATTGCATTTTTACTTGTTACTTGCTTTTCTGTTTTTCTAACACAAAATCTTCTATTGATTGTACGAAATTTGTTAAAACACTTGCCTCAATTGCTAGACATATTAAGAGTTTTTCTGTTTCTAGCAAAAACAAAAAAAAAAAGAAATCGGAAAAACTTTTGTTTTAAACTTAGTTTTGTTGTTTTAGCCAAAATAAATAAACAATGGCACGTTCTAAGGCGCACATGTGTGAAAGGAGGGGAAGGGGGCATGCAAACATGCACGAATTTATCCTTTCCTGTTTTCCATCACTTTTCTCTAAAAATAGATGCTTTTCCTTACAGTTTTCTAACGTAAATCATGACAAATTGAAATCTGTATGTAATAGAATAACAATATCCTTTAATGTTTATGTCTAAATTGTCTGGCAAATTTTATGTCTGGCAGATGTCTGACGCCAAAAAACTGTCTCAAAAAAATTTCGTAAACTTGAAAAATGTTCTTAAAATCACTTTAGCTGTTTTACTTAGTAAAAGACAAAAAAAATGCATTTAAAAAGCATTACGCTTAAGGCAAGTGCTTAGTTAAAATAGAAAAATGTTTTTCGAATCATTGTTATGAATGCTTGAAATGACACGCAGAATCATTTGGACGACTATAAAATAAAATCTACAAAGATCTTTTATATAAAATTTTCCAGCTAATCAAGTTAAAAAAAAAAGAGAAAGAGAGGGTGGAAAATACATATTTTTGTTAAACCATCCCTTGTGTGCAATTAAATAAAATCTTGACTTTAGAAAATAAAATATTTTTAAGTGCAAAATCCATATGAAAATGTTTGTTCAGACGTTAAGAAAAAACCCACCCTTTTAGCCTTTAATTTGCACTTGATTTTATTTTTTTTTAAGAATTTAATATTCAATTGCAAAAATTTTGTTGTTTTCTTAGAATTCCAATAATTGTTACTACGTTTTCACAGCACATAGACACACAAAAACCTAATCGTAATACTTTAGAGCTATAATTATGTCAATTTCCTTCAGGGTAGGATTTTGTATTTTCATCATTATGCACTGTAATAATAAGTATTGATTTCATCTAAAGAACTTAATCTATAATTATGGACAATTTACCACCCATTGGGCAATAAAGATAATGTGATATGAACACAAATAGTAAATGTTTGGTGGCATAAGCTTAAAGGTATAAAAGTGATTAGAATTAAATATTAATTGGAAGTAAACTTTTCTAGCTTTATTTACCTACTTTTGACGTGATGTAACGTAAGCAGATTAACCATTTTATTTAATGTTATTTTATTTTATTTTATTTTATTTTTTTTGTTTTGGTTTATTTTATTTTATTTTGTTTTATTTTATTTTATTTTATTTTATTTTATTTTATTTTATTTTATTTTATTTTATTTTATTTTATTTTATTTTATTTTATTTTATTTTATTTTATTTTATTTTATTTTATTTTATTCTATTTTATTTTATTTTATTTTATTTTATTTTATTTTATTTTATTTTATTTTATTTTATTTTATTTTATTTTATTTTATTTTATTTTATTTTATTTTATTTTATTTTATTTTATTTTATTTTATTTTATTTAATTTTATTTTATTTTATTTTATTTTATTTTATTTTATTTTATTTTATTTTATTTTATTTTATTTTGTTTTGTTTTATTATATTATATTTTATTTTATTTTATTTTATTTTATTTTATTTTATTTTATTTTATTTTATTTTATTTTATTTTATTTTATTTTATTTTATTTTATTTTATTTTATTTTATTTTATTTTATTTTATTTTATTTTATTTTATTTTATTTTATTTTATTCTATTTTATTTTATTTTATTTTATTTTATTTTATTTTATTTTATTTTATTTTATTTTATTTTATTTTATTTTATTTTATTTTATTTTATTTTATTTTATTTTATTTTATTTAATTTTATTTTATTTTATTTTATTTTGTTTTGTTTTATTTTACTTTATTTTATTTTATTTTATTTTATTTTATTTTATTTTATTTTATTTTATTTTATTTTATTTTATTTTATTTTATTTTATTTTATTTTATTTTATTTTATTTTATTTTATTTTATTTTATTTTATTTTATTTTATTTTATTTTATTTTATTTTATTTTATTTAATTTTATTTTATTAGTATTTCCGTTATATTTTTAACTAGAGAAAATTGAATTTTAAGCCTTGGAATAGTTAAAACAGTTTCCATTTCATTCGAGAACTTTTTCAAAAAAACCAAAAATGTAACTTAAAGTTGGTCAAATTTGATAAGGTTTAGCTGCGTCCAGAACGAAAATTTTTTTCTACTTAGATATAAAATTCAAAGCTCAACTCTTTTTCTATAAATTCTATGAATTGCAAAAAGTTTTTATCTGTAGTTCAAAAGATATAAATATTTAAATATTTAAGCACAAAATATTGTCCCCAATCATACCCCAGTTTTCTTGTGCTAATTTTTTTGTTGTTAGCACCGAATAAAATAAATCATAAATTTATTAAAGATTTTATATTTTTGAAAAGTTTATCTTATCGGTCTTACATCTACAAATTTTTGTAAAGCAATTAATTGCTGTTTTTCTCACTTTGAAAAATAAATAATTGATTGTTGTTGTTGCCTTTTAAATTTTGAAGATATTTATCTGTTTATTTGCAAGAATTTAAAAAATATATTAAAATTGTTTTTCTTAAAACATAAAAAAACTAAACAAGTTTCCAATACCATAATTAAGTGTTTTTTATCTTTTTTTAAGCCTTTTTCATGCTCAATTTAATATTTAGCGAAGTTTTTTCTTGTGCAAATTGTTTGTAGTTTAAAAGAAAAAAATCTAAAATAACAACTTTGTGACAAAACCATGGCTTAAAGTCATAAAATATATAAAATACACAGAAATATTAATTAAGTGTTGGCAAAAACTAAAAAAAAAAGTTTTCAAAACATTTAAAGCCACACAAATAATATTCAATCAATATCCACCCATATAAAGTCGTTATTAAGACATTAATTGTCTTAATTTCATGTCAATTAAATATTTTGGTCTAAACTAAACATGTTTGACTTTAATGCGGTTTATTAAAAAATTAACAAAATATGTCTTTAAATTTCAACAATTTTTTAACAAATATTTTGAAAATATTAATTAAAAACAGTATTACTGAACTAAATAACGCTTAAAGAATTCTTTAAGTTATTACGCCAGTTAACTATTTAAAAAAAATTAACAGTAAAATTGTTATAAACATAAAATAATCCTTTAAAAAAAATTTGACTTCAATATTCTATGTAAAAAATTTTGTGTACTAAATAACCTGCAAATGCCTTCTAGTAAAAAATTGATATGTCATTTATATCATGTAAATAATTGAATAGCAAGTAAAATTTGTATTAGTTTACTAAGCCAGTCATTTTATAATTTTAAATTTTTGTAAAATATTTTTTTACATTATTTACGTCATGTAGAGTATACGGAAATCATGTAAAATTCTACCTTAGCTGGCAAAATACCTGAAAAAGGTATAGCACAAACTAAATCTTTTACATCAAAGAAAAAGTGCTTGAGGTGAAATTGTTTTTTAATTATTTACGTCGCGTAGAAATGTTTAAAACACATTTTACATATTGCACTTGTGTATTTAAAAAAATCATCCATTTAACATTGTTGACACTGGATTGGTATTCATATAATTTAAATTTCCTAAAAGCAGCATCAAATTTTTAATTTTTTAAAAGTCAGTCAGTATTTTAAAATTGTTTACATCATGTAAATATGTATAATTCAAAAGTAAACTAGTTGCTAGTTCATTACATTCCAAAAATTTTTTAGTTTTAAAATGTGTAAATAAAATTTTGCATTTTTGACAAGTATTTTACATCATGTAAGTAATTGTTTAATCAGTGCAAAAAATTAAAAACAATTAAAATTATTTTGTTTGGCATTTTTTACATTTAATTTTAAATCTAAAAAAGCACATTTTTATATTTTACATTATGTATGTCCCGTAGAAAAAGCGCAAAATTAGCAAAATTCTACACAAAGAAGTTCATTGGCGAATTAAAAACTGTAAATTAAAAAAAACATTTCTTTGACATTATTTTCGTATTTAAAAAAATATGTAAAATATATTAAATTTTACTTAAGCTTGTAAATTAAAATTTTTACATTCTTGACACCTGTTTTTTTTTCATTTTTATAAAAAAAACATTAAATAAAATATTTTACCAACCTTTTAATTGTTTACATATTTTACACAAAGGACATGAGTAAAATTACAATTTTTGGGACTTTTTACAATGACTTGTGAATTATTATAAAATGTACTTAATTTTCTACACTAGTATGGTAAGTGGTATGTGCAGAATGAAATTATTTGAATTTTTGACATTGTTTACACTATGTAAACAATCGAAAAACACTTTTAATGCCCTCCAAACATGCTCTAAACAAAGTTTCTATCCAAAATTTACAAAAAATACCTAAACACTTCCTTATTTACATTGGTAAAATAAAGAACACATAATGTAAACAATTACAAAGTTTTTTTAACTTAAAAAAAACATGCAAAACGTTTACAATAAACTAATTCAGATATTCCTAAGTATTTACATTAGGTAAAGAATTAAGTACATGATGTAAAGTATGCAGTGAATAGTACGAACTGCATCAAATTTTTTTTAGTATTAAGGAAAAGTTGCCTAAGGTAAAAAGTGGCATATTTGTTTTACTAACTAAAGTTTACATAATGTAAAGAAGAGAACAATTTTAAGCCCGTTTTCTTTTTTAAAATAAATTGCTGTATTTTAACGGTAAAAATAGCTTTTGTTATTATTGACTTTAAACCCATAAAAGGTAAAAAATGTAAAAGCATAAAAATCATTTTTTATTTCGCCACAGAGGTCATTAGCCCTAGACCCAATTCTAAAACTTTCTTAAGAATCCTTCCTTCTAAGCCAGTCTTTATTTCCTTAATTCTCGTTTACCCCCCTAATAGCTTATTTCCCTTTTCTGTTTTACATCTCTTTTTTCATTGTTTACTTTTAATTTTCGTTTTAAACCGTCTCTCCTTTTTGTTTCTTTGTTTAGATTATTAAATTAACTTCCTCTAAAGTCCTCTTATAATGTTGGCAAAATAAAATGACACATGTTGCCAAAATCGAATGAAAAAAATCTAATTTTCCGCACCATGTTTTTTAAAATCCATCTCTTAAGAGTAAAAGAATAACAAGAAGACAAAATTTAAAAATACAAGACAGCGAAACCTCAAAGGAAACACACTAAATATTTACACATATGTATAATGATGTAGGAGGTTGTAGTAATGTTTAGAGGAAACTGTTGTTTTTTCTTCCCCCAAAAAGGTACAAATTTTTATTTGCTTTAGAAAATTGCGTTGGGTGTGTATGTTTGTATTTGCCATGGGAAACAGTGCTAAAAGAAACAGTTTTAAAGCAATAATATTTATGAGCTTTTATCTACACATTTCTTATTTTGATGGAACGCCTACGCTTAAAACAACATGATGTATAAGTCGTAAAAGAAAATCTTACGCTAGATAAGCAACACGCATAAAGGATGTATGCCAGAGTACATACAGTGTGTGCTAAAAGTAGACCGAAAGTAAAGATAGACAAGTTGTGATGTTGGATGTAGCCAAGGTGGGGCTTAAATACGCAAGACTTTATAAGAAAGGTAATACAAATAGAAAGCCCCTAATGAAAAAATTATTTATTTAATTTGAAAATTAACTACAAAATCAATTTTTAAGTCATATTTTTTTAATTAAAATTACTACATCAACTTATAAAATATTAAAGTAAATTTAAGAAAAGTTATGTCACGCCATAATCGGGAATGTTAACAAAAATCTAATTTATTAGTAAGTCAAACCTTTAAATCTTAAATTAGAGTTTTGCCAATTACATCTTTTTTACATTTGAGGTACGATATGTTAAAATATATCAGTATTCAAAAGTATCTATTTCAGGTGCATCATGCGTTTATAAAGAAATTTAATTTAATACTTTTATATGATCAAAGCCGTACATGTTTATTCTACTCTCTTTAAAAATAGCTTTGAGGTGGCCAATTTGATAGCACTGTAGCTACGTCTAGAGCTAACATTTTTTTTACATCAAATAAAATTCTTAAAGCTTAACTCTTCCTTTATAAAGTCTCTAACTGAAAAATTATTTGCATTTGTAATTCAAAAGATATACAGATTTTAATTTTTTAGCACCAAATAATGCCGAAACATTGGAGGACATATTGGCTTGCGCTTATACACACATATATTTATATGAATAAAATTTTTTGTTGTCATTGTAATGTAATATCATGTATTAGACGAAGTAAAGTAGTTAAGTGGCTAGTAGTGGCCATTTTATCAAACGGTGAGCTTGAGGGGCACTAGGGTACTTCTAGGTATGTCTAGGCAGAGCGCCACAATTGGGTTTATTTCGTGCTTTTGTCTAGTAAATTACATTATTGGCAGACTAAATTACAGCATTCCAAACTATTGGAGCACCTGTGAAAATTACTGCCCGGGAAGGTAGTTCTCCTAGAGCAGATGCTTGCTACCTGATACTTCCAAATCGTCAAAAATTTATGCATTTTCTTTTTTTTTTCTTCAAATTAAAATTTTCAAACTAAAAATAAAAAAATTTAACAAAGAATCCAATTCAAAGTGCAATCAAATATAAAATTTTTCCTTGGTTTGAGCCATTATTTTCTTAACTTCCTGAAGCGGATGTAGGGAATGGGGAAAATGATACGTCTTTCTCAAATATTTTAAAAATCGCCCTGCATTCCACCCAAAAATTCCCAGTTAGATCGGTTAAGGTTTTTAAGCGAACTTAACTTATTTTAAGAACCAGAATTGCAATAAAAAATTCTAAAACCTTCACGAAATATACAATTTCTCAACTAGGGACCGTGAAAACTTGATTTCAATTGACATACGAACAAGCAACCTTTGTTTACTTTTAGTATTCAAAACATATACAGTTTTTATGACCGCAAATAAAGCAAATTTTGGTACAAATCACAAATAAAATAAATAAATTATATATAGGTTCCCTTAAGGAAGGATATAAAAAAACCCCCAAACAATTAATTTTACTACACAGGTTTATGGTCTGTAAACTTTTATATTTTACTATCAGCAGCATATGCAATTAAGTTGAGGGGAATATGGGTACTAAACACTAGTTAAACTCTCAATTTTATTTATTTATGCAAAAAAGTCTATTAAAAAGAAACTTTTGGGGAAAAAATTTAATAGCTTTACGCACATTTGGTGCCGGTTTTTCGTTTAATGTTTTTTTAGGAGAACCCTTGAGGCTAAATTTTTTAAATGAAAATATAAAAAATGTCTAAACAGCAAAAAAACTGCAAAAAGTAATTTATATTTAAAGCAGTTTCCTTTTAAGACATAAAACAAATAATTTATTGTTCCGGGGTTTATTAAAACGTAAGCTTTTGTTTTGATTTATAAAATAAGAAAAATTTATTTCTGAAAAGTGTTTTCTTAAAGCTTATTTTTAAGATAAATTGGCCCTTTAATAGCTTGGAGAATCAATTGAAATAAATGCCTGGAAGCTTTTCAAAACTGACAATAGAAATGGCAAAAATAATGCATTGGACTAAACCAGTACTTTATTATGTGCAAAAGATTAATTTATATTTATTTTAGTTTACTTTTTTCCTTACCACCCCCAACTCCAGTTTATTATTTGCTCCCCCATACTTTATACTTTTGTCGACCAAAAAATATAAAAGATTAAATACCCAAAAATTCTTATAATATTTGCAGTCAAAAGTTTGTTAAGGCCTTTTCTGTTTGAGGAAAATAATTTTTTTTTGTTCTTATTACTAAGACGCCTTTTTCAATTTATTTTTGCTAAAATAAATTGATTTAGAAATAAAGTCATAAGAGAACAAAGAGGATATGCCATTGCCGTTTAGCAAGTACCCAAATAAGGGAAGTTTGTATTGTCTGGCTTTTCAAAGGTTTCAGTTATATAAAATGAGGGTTAAGAAGAACCATTTGCAATCATGGTCCTTAAATTGATATAAGAAAATAAAATATTATTTGATTTTAATAAAATAAGCCAATGCTTAATAATTTATATTGAAGTTATATTTATATAATTTTAATTTTAAGCAAATAAATAAAAAAAAATAATAAAATAAAAATGCCTTAAAAAATATTTAATATTTGTGTAGAAGAGAATAAAAAAAAGAGATTTTTGTTTATTTTCCTTTAAAATTAAATCAATGTTTTTTTTATGAAAATTTTACTAAAAAAGCAGAAAAAAGAAAAAACCAACCCTAAAAAATCATTTAAAAATTTTTTTGTATTATGTTATTCATCTTTGTTTTGAAAAATCGTTGTCACAAAAAAAGTTGGGACAAAAATCTCTGCTCCAGATTACCGATTTCTCTTACTGTATTAACGTAAATTTTTGATTATATTTTTCTGGATTTTTTCTGGAAAAATTTTGTCCCAAAAATTTTGGGACATATTTTATTTTGAAGGAATCTTTATAATTTTTGAAATATTGTTTAAAAACGAAAATAAATTAAGGTGTGAAAAAGTTTTCGCATTAAAATTATTTGTCCCAAAAATAAATTTTTTTTGCGTTTAATTGCAAAAAAAAACAGCTTTTTTAAATGGTTCTTTAGAACATCGTCTGAAAATGTTGTCCCAAAAAATTTAGGCCAATTATTTTTTGCAGAAAATTTCATAGCATAGAAGTCATTGTATAATACTATCCATTTTGTAATATTTTTTGTCAATTTCAATAACCTTGGCCTATTTCAAGTAACGAGGTCTGCTTTAAAAATATTTGTTTCAAAATTGTGTGCCTTCTTTTTTACTGAAAACCCAATATTTAAAATAAAAATTGATTTTTATGAGATATTGTATGAAATTATTAATAAAATTGTTTAAGGGGCACTGGTTTTTAGAAAATAATAAAAATAATTCAATGTATTTTTTTTTAATTTTGTTTCAAGTGTTGTCCCAAAAATTTTGGGACATTGCTTTTTTAATATTTTTTTTCAACTATAGCTATAAAAATATATAAAAAATTTCTTTGACATCTTTTTGAACATTTATACTTAAATATAAAACAAATAACATATTTACAAAATTGTTTAAGCCTTTCAGGATAATTTTAGCTTTTGAAATTAAATGATTTTAATCGATTTTGTTTACCATATTTTACTTACACACCAACTTTTTCTCTTTGATTTGTTTAATATTTGGCAGTTCCCAGCAAATTCACTTTATAAGTTAAAGTCCTCATTTTTTTAATATTTTATTCAAATCACATTTTGTGACAACACCAAAAATTGTTGCCAAACAAAAACGCGTTAATAAAGTGAATTGCAAACGACTTATTGTGGGTAAAAGAGGCAGTTCAAGACAAACAACGAGCATATAAAATATGTTTGTTTATGGCTAAAGCACGAAATATAGACAAAAAAGTTTGAAGGAGGTAAAAAGGCTTGGAATTCATACTTTTCTAAATTAAGTAGAAACAAAATATGTGAATTTCTTTGGCACAAAATGCATACCGAAAAAAGTATTGCTTGCAAAATTATGTAAAAAAATCAAGAAAAAATAAATATTGTTTTAAAAGAATGTAAGAAATTAAAAACTCGTCACGCTTTCAAAGGCTTAATATGAGGAATTTTTAATGAATGGCGTGTTATTAAACAAAGTACATATTATAAAAGTATTTAGGAATTTTGTTACAAAAGTTTTAGAAACAAAAAAAAAACGTGATAAAAGTTATCAAAAGTTTCTTGTAAAAAATACATTAAAATTTTTTATCCTAAAAATTATATAAAAGAAGCAAAAGAAAACCAAACTCTTAAAAACATAATATAAAGCAATTGTTTACACGATGTAGACAATAAGTCACAGTGACAGTTTTACTTTTTTTTAAAGCTTAAGCATAAGAAAATTATCAAAAATCTATACATAAAATACTTCCAACTTGCTAAAGTTGAGATCGTTTTTACATTAAGTTTACATTATGTAAACAATTCATAATTAAGTATACTTAAATTTTTTAAAGACTTTGGGGGAATGAATATAAATATATAATTTAAATTTCGAATATATTTACATTGTTAACATTACATTTTTTAACGAATTTTCTCTTCATTATTCTTTATGTTTATATGCACAATTCAAACAGTTTAAAATAATGCAAAATTACTTCTTAGCCTTAAATGTTGTAATTTACAAATATTAAAGTTATTTACATAATTTTACTTAATGCCAATATTTTAAGATTATTAGTTATGTAAACAATTTTGTAAAGTACCTTAATAAAAAAAGCTCCCTATAAATCACTAAGATATAGATGGACACTAAACGTAAAAAATTAATGAAATTCACCATTTTTTACATTCTTTGCATTTTTTACGCTTTGTCAACAAATAATAAATTGCCTTATACTTATTATTTTACTTGAAAATTTATACAATTTATTAAAAATAATAATCTTTCAATATCTTACATATTTTACAATAAGTTTACATAATGTAAAGAATTCAAATAAATGTAAAATTATAATATATATTGGAGAATCCCTTTATATTTTAGTTTGACATGTATTTTAATATTAAGAAATCGAGTAAAATTTTTAAAATACAAAGCTTTTACTGGCACTGAAAAATTTCATGTGCGCTGATCGTCGAAAAACAAGTTTTTTTATATTTTTTACGTTTTTTATGAACTGTTTACAATAGGTAAATTACGACAAAATTTCTAGAACTCATTAAAATTAAACACAATCTCTCCAAAAAATAAAATAACAGCGGTTTACATTTTTTTAAATTTTAAGAACAACATGTAAACAATTATAAGACTTGATAAAAAATATTTTAATTTGTTAAAATTTACAGATATTTTAATAATTTACATGGTTCTACATTATGTCGACAACTCCTATATTTTTTTATAACATTCGAAATTATTAAAAACTTCAATGGATATTGTTAGATTTTTACATTGTTGACATTATGGAAACAATAGGTTAATTGTGTAACATTTCTAAATCGAGGTAAAACTTTACAGAAACTCCTAAAAATAATTCACTGTTTACGTTTTTAAATTTCTCTTTGTGTCAGCAATGTGTGTTGTTAAATACTTCAGATATTTTTGCGTCATATAAATCATTAGAAAGTGCATTAAATTTGCTAAAACCTTTAAGTCCTCTTGAAAATTACTTGAAATATTAAAATTATTTTGTTGAAAAGTTGTAATTTTTTTACGTCGGCAATAAGTAAATTACGTACAAATGTTTGTGATGTTGAGTTATCTTGTTTAAAAGTAAACAAATTTCAATTTTTTTCGTTTTTTACATCATGTTTACATTATGTAAACAATTTCAAAAAGTATAAAACTTTAATTTTCGTAAAATACTTGATTAAAATGTTTAAGCTTACAGATGTTTTAATACTTTACATAATTTACATAAAGTAAAAAATTTACAATACATGAAAAATTATTAAAATGTTCAAATTTGACGTATTTTGACCATTTAATATTATTTACATTATTTACATCATGTCAACTATAGGTAAAATTTCACGAAAATAATCCAAAAACCAAAAAATCACGTAAAATGCGTATAAAACACTTAACATCTGTTAGCAATTGTTAGGGATAAATGTTGTTTCGAAATTTTGGACACCATGTCAAAATTTTTTTTAATACTATACAAACTTATAAAATGTTTAAAACTTGGTAATTGAAGTATTTCTACGTTATTTACATCATGTTAAGAAAAGGTAAAATGTGTAACATTACATCCAAACAACCCAAAAATGATGTAAAGTATGGTAAAACAAACTGAAATTCTTTGAAAGTAGAAAATTACAAATTCTTGACACGATGTCAACAATTGGTAAATAATATCGTAACTTCGAAAACAATTTTCTTTAATGAAACTTTTTTTCGTAAATGACAAAGAAAATATTCAGCAAATGACTCATTAAATTGTTTGTTTAAGATGCGTTACTCTTAAGGCTGTTTGTAACATTCTCTGCTAATAATTAATTCTGCCTGTTTGTAGTTTTGTTTAGTTAAAGTAAACTAATGTAAACTTTTCATAAGAAAAAAAGAAAAAAAACGTGAGATTTTATAAAATTCTAGTCACGTTTTCTTCAACTATATTTTGTAGTTTTACCGTCCTTATGTGCACTACAACTACTTGCAACGTGTTGCAATTAAATATGAAAGAGTGTGAAATGGTTGTGTTTTTCTCTCTTTCCAACATATTAATCTTTTGGTGTAGGTGTAGGTACGGCTTAAATGTCAATTTAAAAAAATGTATGGTTTTTTATTTAGTCTTTCAAAGACGTTTTGATAATTTATATGTTAAAGTTAAATTTATTTGTATTTATTTATTAAGTACTTACTCACCTTCAACTTTTGCTAATGCCAGCACGGAAATGGTTTGCAGCGCTGGTATAGCCCAGGCAACCAGATGAAATAGATGTGATTTATTTTCAATGGCTTCGTGACCCCATTTCAGGCCAGCAGCCAAAAACCAAGCAAATGCCAAGCATGACCACCAGGCAAAAGCAGCCATACAACAAAAATATAAGGCCATGAACAGTACGGTGCAAGCTGTTGACTGTCGATGACCCTAAAATAATAAAGAGAAAAATATATATATTAGCATTTGTTTTATTAGAAAAAAATATTAAGTTAATAAATAAACAAAAACAAATAGGTTTAAATGATAAAAAAACATTAAATGTTACCTGAGTTATGGTGGACATCATTTGTAATCTGCCCAGTCTGACGGGTGGTGGAAAAGGCTCACGGCAGGACACTGAATCGCCAGCACCCAAACCAGCCACATAAGCACAGCCCACCACCAAATAACAAACAGCCAAGAAAACTATAGCCCTTTCGGGATAACGAAAGCGTGAGGAATCAATAAGAAACGTGAGCACCTGAAATGATAAATAAAAATGACAAAAATTAAAATAAATTCAAGTCCAAAACATTTTAATTGTTAAATTAACGTCATAGAAATATGTAGGAAATTTAAGAAATTAATTAAAAAAATTTTTAAGACATAAAACGAAACAAGCCTTAATTTACATTAAACAAAATACTCTATTAAGGGTCGTAAAAAATATAATTTTCTCCAGCAACGCCCCAGGGGGCGCTATTTTTTTATGTGTGTTTCGGTTTTAATTCATTAAATATTTTTGTTAAACGATTTTCCATTAATATTGTTACATTAACAAAATGCTAATGTATGGAACCACGCTTAGGTAGTTTTATTTCCTTTCATGTCTTTTATGGCATTTTGTTTAAAGAAAGCATCAAATAAAAAAACAACGTTTTTAATTTTGACAAATTGTTTAAAAAAACACAACAAAAGATGGTGTAAATGTCTAAAGTATAAGAAAATGGTTTAACAAAAAGACTCCTCACCATCTTTAAAAATTACTATTATTTCAAAAAAAACTTTCTATCAGACGAGCGTTAAAAAAAAATAAATTAACAAATGAGTGTAAATTTTTTAAAAGGCGTAATGGAATGAACCAAAAAAAAAACACAGACAAAAAGTTAAAAACGTTTAAAAAATATGGTCAAAAGCATATTTAAGACAAATTTGTTAACCCAACAATTTATGGCCGTTAAGAAAAAACACATAAACTTTTAGTTAAACAATAAATTAATAAACAAACAAAAGAATAAAATTTAAAAAATAAACATAAATAATTTAACGTTTAAGTATAATATTTAAATTAATGCAAATATACAGTTTTGAATGACAAACATTAAAATTTAAAATTAACCCTTAAACGAACTAATGAGCAGCCCTTCGACCCCGCTATGTTAATATATAACACAAGAAAACAGGCAGGAGCCCTATATTCGGTTGTGCCGAATATGATTCGAGTGGTGTTGGGTATTTTGTTACCAAATAACGACTTTAAACAGCCTTAAAATGGCAAAGTCCAATACTTGATCATCCTTCCCTTCAAATGGGCAAATATCCGCCGAGGTATCACCTTCATAATTGTCTTCAGGCCCCGTTGGAGGAGTGAGCGCACTTAAAAAATTAACCAGGGCAGTGGACTGGTAATACCATTCCGGAAGCAACTATTACCACAAACAAACAAAAGAAAGAAAAAAACAGACCCACTTAACGTTGACGACCACAGCAAACGATTTAAAGCCCATGATTTAAGTATCAGCACTTGGATGTGCGAACGCTCTCTAGAGCGGGTGCTGGATAAGTACAAGTCAGATATTACTATCATCAAAGATGTGCGAAAAAACGGACATAGTGTTACCAGAAGAGAGAAAGGTAAAATATATGACAGTTGGCATCCAACCATGCATATAATTGAGTGCGGATTATTTCCAAGCAAGAGAGAATGCCACACCTGACCTTCCAATTTGCCCCAGCGAATGATCGAATCGCTACCAACCGTCTTAGGGTGAAATTCTTTTACATGAGCTGAACTGGTGCCCACGCCCAGATAAAGGAAAAGGATGACAATATAAGTGATGGTGCCTGTGATATCCTAGAAAAGGAATACGATCACTGCCCCAGCCGTGAAGTGAAAACATCTTGGGTGATGTTAATAAAAAAATATAAAGGGAGAGCATTTTTTATCCCACAGTTTGAATATTAATTTTCCACAAAAAAAGTGCATTCGATAAGAGCATTAACTGATCCAGGATACAACATTTCGATAGTTACAAGACAACTTGGACGTCACCGAATTGAATAACTAGAACCAAAATCGATCAAGTTGTTGTGGATGGCCACACTCTTCAACGTGTTAGATGTTCGGACGATCCGTGGTGCTAACACTAACACGAAATCAACGCGGGAAAGCGATTAAGCACAAATGAAACACAGAAGAAATTAAATTAAGCGAAGCTAGGAACCAACTGCTCCAAAAGAGCATTCCTGGTCCACATATTTGCGCCCACTGGAAGCTTTTGGCCACTTCATGGAAAATTAAAAAAAACCATGCTTAGTTTTCAAAAACTTTTCAAAAAACAAAGGAGCAACAAGGAATATCGCAAGACCACTGCAGAGCAAAATGCATCATACCACGCAGCTTGTGAGATGCGCGGAGGAGCTATTGGGAGAAACGAAATGATGAGGCACACATTTTCCTACGAATGAAAACTAATATTAACGATGTCAGAAGGCTCTACCAATCTGTTAAACACCAGACTGGGGCCTATGGTATAGGCATTTCCTTCTGCAAAGACCAACAAAGCAACCTGGTGAGAGTTACGAATAGTGATCTGAAAATGTGAAAGGAGAATGTTTCCAAATTGTTTGCAGCCGTAGAAAACGGCATTGAGGGGACCTTCTTTTCAATCAAAGATGACGGTGTAGAGTCAGCCGAGAAAGGGTTAAAACATCAATAATCCGGATAAAAAAATAATAGAGCGACTGTTAATGGCGCAACCAAGAAACTGTTAAGGACCGGAGGTGACCAAGCCAAAGTATGTACAACTTTTTCCTAAATTGGATTCAAGTAGACAATAAGAAAATTCTGGAAATATCTCGGCAGACCCTGTTGTCATATTTTCCTCGGGATAACCGCCACACCAATTACTCTTGCAGGGGATAAGAACGTCAGAATCCTGAGTTGAGGGCAATGTGCTCAAAACGCTTGTATCGTCACATGTTCGTGTTCGATATCAAACTAGTGTCCTAGGCCTCACTGCGCTACCAACATTATAGGAAGGCCAATAGGAACTAGTTGTGTTGAGGTGTTCAGTACTTTTAAAGGATAAGTATGCAAAGTCCCTGATCTTTAAACTTGGCCCTAATCGTATGCCACATATTTCCTGAAAGAAACAGGATCGAAATCTACATATTTCCGCCAGAGCATGCAGGGAGGACCTTAAATTAAGTCTACATTTTTTGTGCCACTTCTTAGCTTTTAAACAAGCCATAACCCAATGATTTTTTTCTGTGACTTATTTGAGAGGTGGAAAATAAGAAAAATTATTTAAAACCCCGATTGCAACAGCTGAAATACTTCTATTGCGTTTCCTACAAAAACCAAAACTTTTAAGAATAACAAACGTTGATATCTCGACAACTATGTGAAACATAGGAGATAGGGGGCAGGGATGTTCTAGGAATATATTTGGCAGGGAAAACTAATGGGGCTCTGTGAAACATTTTATTCCTCTAGGGGCGACTCCGAGAAGTTGTAAGGGTTTTTACTCTATTTTGTTAAATTTTGTATGGACGCAATGTTAGGGGCTGGAAATAGGGGGTAAGTGTGTTCCACAAAAATGTTTGGAAAAAAAATTAATAGGGGTCGGTCTTACAGTTGACCTTTTTAGGAGCACGCGCGAAGCTGTGGGAACGATTTAAAAAAATTAAGAAAGAGTTAAACTTTGTATGGAAACCTTTCTAGGGGGCTGGGATAGAGTGTAAGTATGTTCCACAATAACGTTCCTGAGGAAACACTAAAGGGAGTCTGTTCTACATTGCACCCATGTAGGAGAAACTCCGGGGCAATTGTAGAGGTTCTATGCACAAATTTTAGAGAAATAAAAAGACGTAGTCGTGGTTGCTGGCTTATATCTTAATCAGCTATCGGACGATTTTGCTGAATTTTAATAGCAAAACTTTTGCAGGTATACCTAAAGTTTTATTGTCACAAACAGGTACGAGAAATACCAAGGGGCCTTAAAAACTTGGTTTCAACAGATTAAAGGACCGACGCACAGTGGCACATTTGGCGAGAAGGCGGTCAAAAATCCGTAACTTTTGATTGGATCGGAATTTTGACACGCGGTTTTTTTTGTTTAGTAGGTGGGATTTTAACCTTTAATTTTTGAAAAAATCATAAAAGTCGACTGACCAAAAAAAAAGTTATGAATTTTTTAATATTGGTTACCATTAATTATTGAATTTGAGTATAAAAGAATTGTTGGAACATGTAAAAAAAATTGTTTTCATATGTCCTATTATTATTGTTACAAATTATTATTATTAATAGTTTTATAAACTGAATATTGTCCGGAAAAGCTGAATTTTTGGCTCCGTAGTATGTTTAAGCTTAAAAGCAACAAGGGGCAAAATTTTTTTTTTTTAAACGGCCTTTTGAAATAAAAAATTTTAAATTTTTAAAAAGTTAAAATTTTGTTAATAACGAAATGCTATTTTAGTTAAATTTTATTTTAAAATATTTCTATAACATTTATAAAATAATTATTTATTAATTTCAAATCAAAAAGCCGCTATACATTAAACAATTTTAGTGAAAATTTCGTCTAAATAGCATTGATTTTCATCTTCTAATAGTTGTTTCGCCTCTTCATCTAATTCGACTGGAGTTATTTTCCATTTCTGTCGAATGTTGGACATATATGGATCTGAAGTACACAACAAAATGGTGATAAGGTCTTCATTAGTACAACATCTAGAAATTTTTCTTGTGCTGTGTTCGCGAAAGAATCTGTAGTCTTTGTTCCTTTTTTCTTGTGCTTCTTCAGACAGATCTCCTATTGGTAGCATATTATGTTGAATGATTTGTTCCCCATGATACAAAATTTTATGAACCGTTGAAGACATATATCTCCAAGAGTATTTTTCATTGTAAAGTGCAGCTGTTTTATTGGCGTAATCTCCAAACTTTTTTGCATTTACCTTTCTGCTGCATGCTAGGACTTGTAATATGATTTTGAATCGTCTTATTAACTCATAATCTACACCTGTGATACATGCTGCAGTTTCTGGATCGGAAAAGAATCTTCTTGCAGTATTTCCATCATTCGAGTTTCCTTCTCCTTGTTTAGGTTGGTCGATTATAAGGCCTAGCTGAAGATATCTTTCTTGAATTTCTTCTTTTTTTTTCTTTCGTTTTTCTGCATTTTCTTTACTGTTTCTTATGGTTTCGCCTGAAGGACCAAATTCCAAATCATAACCCAATTTAAGAATATGCTCCATAAAACGAATCCTAGTATGAAGAGGCGACAATCCAAATTCGTAAGCTTCCTTAAAACTATCGTCTGGTGCTGGAGGTTGATTAAGTTGGCTTGATGTCTTTTGGCATATAATGCAGCTTGACGATGACTTTGTTTCCGTTAAAACTTGCGCAACTTTTCCATCAATCATCGTTAGACACATTTTAAAGTTTACTTCGATGTCTTGCTCATTAAATTTAAATATTACGGGTTGAAGGTCCTTAATTTGATCTTTCATCTTTTGAACTTCTTCAGTTATGACATCTCTTGTTTCCTTTTTGTATGCAAATTTTATGGGCCTACAATACCTTGTTGAAGAGGGAATTTCATTTTTCCATATATCATTTTGTATTGCTCTACTAGTTGAGGGCTCTAGGCTATTAGAAATTTTTATTAAGCGCAGCGGAACGAAAGATACCATAAATAAATTAGCATCAGAAGAATTTTCAGCGTTACATTGCTTATACTGTTTCTGACCAGACGCTCCATCACATCCCCACTTAGAAATTAAAGTAATACTGCTGTTTCCAATATTTTTCAAATGTTCACCATCAAGTGTATTTAGCAATCTCTCTGCGGTATGTTCAAGAAGATGTTGCAGTTTTATTTCTGCTGAACTTGAAGTAACGCTAATAGAAGTTTCTGGGGGCAAACATTCTTTCTTGACAGCAATTAAATCACGATACTCAGGAAAAATTCTGCAATTCTTCTCATTAGTTCTCTTGCGCAGTTCCATATACTGATTTTTAGTCAATTTTAAATCCAAAAAGAGTGCGAATGCTTCTTCTGGAGTAAATTTTTTATCTTCAATAGGTGTAGGAATGCTTTTTAAAATCCTCTTTGTACGCCTTGGTGTCGCTTGAACTATTTTTTCAATTATTTCAATTTTATTTTTCTTATTTTGCGTTGGTTGAATTTGGTGCAAAAATGAGTCCTTAATGATACTTTGGGATATTTGTTCATTAATATTCTGAAGCTTGCGTCTTCTAGACCTTTCACTACAGTCATCAATTGGTTTTTCTGGTCGACCTGTTTTGACACATTTTGTCACGGTTGTAGGTAAGCTCTCAAAAATAAGTTCTTTTGACAGCCATTCGTGGAAACGTTTATACAGCTTTTCCTTGCTTCGAGAGCACTCAGTGTACCGCCTTTTTAAATTTGCTGTAAAATTTTTTATTTTTTTTTTATGTGTTTCAATTTCTTCACAATTACAAATCTTAAAGTATTCATTGCTCAGTATATGCATCACTATATCGCCTTCATCTCTTTTTTGAAAAAAAATATCAGCAAGATCTTTATAACAGTATTTAGCCATTGTTGAAACACACAACCTTTCAATTTCACATAAAAGTAAGGACTAATTTATTTAACAAAATATATTGTCTTATATACTAAATTCTTATCGCTCCTTATAAAACTATTACAGTAGTTTTGGTTTAGCTGCCTTTTATTTACCTGCGCTTTTGCTTTACCTGCCCAAAACTTTGGTTTTGTGTTCCCATTTGACAATATGCAATACCAATTTCATTTTTAAGTGCACTTTTTGTACCTGCACATTTTGGCTTACGTGCCTATTGTTTTTGGAATTTTAAAACTTTTTTTGCTAAAGATAATTGTGCAGGTAAATCAAAAATACTGTAATTGCTTTTTAATTACTTATTCTAATGACGCGCCAATCTTCGCGTCTGCAGTAAACAAAATATTTCCTTGCCTGCTTACAATTTACAACTTACCTAAACAATAGTTTGTTCAGGTAACAAAACAATAATAAGTACCTCAACTGTTTTTTTGTATAGGTATCAAAATACAATAAAAAATACTAAAAATTTACAGACAAAGAAATATTTAATTTTACAAAAGTAAGCAATAACAATTTTTTTAATGTTAAATACAAATTTTCTGTTCGTATATTTTTGTACAATTAGTATGCGTATCTCGCTTTGCGAACACTTTAAGCCTAATACGTGAAATATTTTTTTTATATTTATGTAATTATTTTACATGCGTGAATATAAAAAGAAAAAAAATTTTTTAAATTTTACTTTGCCTTTGTGTTAAAAAGTTAAAACAATTTAAAAATAAATCCTTAGAAAAAAATTTTTTGAAAAATTTCGTATGTATTCATAATTTTGTATACAAAATACCTGACCTTTGGTCGGAAAAATTGCTCTGGTTCACACGGGCGCAAACTGGCGCACATATAATGGGGTATAGGTGTGTAGAGGAGGCATTGGGCTATAACACAGAGAAATATCTTTTTGACGGGGACTGACGGGAGGGAGTTATGCCCTATTAAGTAAGAGATTTTTGAAGAATTTTGACCTTTTTTAAAATAAAAAATTTAAAAATGTCTAAAAACGAAATGAAGTTTTTTTTACTAGCGCTAATAAATAACAAACTGAGTAATTAAATAAAATTTATTTTGGTTTGATATCTGTTAAAACAAAAAAGTTATAGTTATTTGAAAATTACAATTTACTAAAAAAAAATTTAATTTTAACCAAATATTCTGAAAGTCTATTTTGGATCACCCTGTTCAGTGTGTTTTAGTTGGAACAGAGTTCTAAATTTTTGGCTTTCAAGGTTTACTGGTATTTACTTTCAAATGAATAAGAAACCACTAAGATCGGTAACCACAAAAAAAATGACTTTTGGCCGCCTTCTCGCCAAATGTGCCACAGTGCGACGGACAGATGGACACCGCTAAGTAAAGTTTTCTATTTTATAATGCCGCAAATGAATATTAAAGAAATAACAAACGAAATGACAAACTGATTCAACACTTATTACTAATGTGAAGGGTATAAAAATCTTTATCTGTATTTGTTTTTCAAATAAAATCATTTTTTAAGTTTCAACATAAAAATAAATATAAATAATTTTTTTTCCTAAAACACATTTAAGGTGTTAATAATTATTTAAACACTTTTTTATATGGGTGGGGCTTTCAGTGCGTTTAAAAAGTGTGTGTCTTATTTGCTTTAAACAATTTTTTCACACCTTAAAATTGTCGTTTTGATTTAAAAAAATCCACTTAAAATTCTTAACCAATTTCGTTAATAACTTTAGCGCGTTTATTTTGTTTTTGTTAATTTTTTACGATTTTTTTTCCAAAAAGACATCTATGATTTCCTAAAAGCTTTAAATCTTTTGCTGTTTTTTTAAAGTTTAGTTTTATTTATGTTAATTTTTTCTTAAAGTATTTTTTCGTTTGCCAAAGTGGGTGTTTTTTTTTTGTTGAAGTACTTCTTTTTTTTCTTCTTTGTTTAAAAAACAATTTGCATAAGTGCGTAGTTTAAATAAATTATGCAAAACGCAAAAAGATTTTATAGAGAAAAAAGTAAACGCACTGCAATTGTAGTTAACATTTATGCAGAGTAAACTCGTAATCTCCATGTAAACAGACACACACTCATACCTTTTACCAAAAAAAAAAAAAAAAAAAAAAACAAATCTTAAGCGTTAATAAATAAGCTTTCGAGAGATGTTTTGACAGCTGTCACAGTTTGAGATTTAATTATCATTTAAATTTACAAGGAAACACCTACACTTGAGATAATTCATATGCAGCAACGAGTAAACATTAAATCAAAAAAAAATATATTTATTTAAAGCAAAAGTTTTCAACGTTAAGAACTTTGAAGAAAATAAACTAAATAAAAGAAGTTATAGGAGATTAATGCGAAATATTAATACCCCACACTATAGATCGGTTACAATTAGAGGCAAATTGTTTTAGTATCAGGCTATCCGCCTAATTTTCATGAAAACCCCAATGATGTTTTTCATTTTTTTCCTTGAAACATCGCTTAGTTCTTTGTGAAATCCTTTACCCAAATACGTTACTCTTTGGTTGTGAAATCTCGGACAGTGACCGATATAACCCGCTATCGTTTAAAGTTACTTCTCATACACAAACGTCCCACAAAAAAAAAAAGTGGTGCGTTTCCATTTGCTCGTTCCATCTCTAGTCTTTAGGTAACTGTGTCCAAGATGCTTTGGAACCCTGCATGGCCCGATTTCGAAGAAACCAAGTGCCTTTCAATCATGGCTAAGCAACTTGGACTTAAAGCAACGCGTCTTGAGAGCTGCCTGACTGCCGGCATTAACTCCGACCTTACTTTTCGTTGCCTTTAAACTGGCCAGTATCTCCGCTTGGAGTATTAGAAACTTTGAAGAACAATTCGATGTTATATACGCCGGGTTTGGTGCCAAAACCTATCTTTTAACTGTGCAACATTCATACAAATCAGCGGATCCCAACTAACAGTTCCTCTTAGGGTGTTGTCCTTTCAAAACTGGTCCCCTTGACCATATGATTCACCTAAGATCTTAGACTTTACTAAGGTCTTCAAGACCAATTTTTCATATCCTTGTGTGGCCAGTATTCAGACATTTCGTAATTCCAGCTCTTCTAATTTGAGAAAGCTTCTTGCCGTCAATCTAATCACGCAGTTTCCATGCGGAGAATGATATCTAGTGCCATCTAGTGTGCTCTTTTCATGGCTCCAGTGATGCCAAACACAGGAGATCTTTGGACTCTAGAAGTTTTCTATAACAGCTCCTTTCTACCAGCTTCCATAGCACAGTGCACACATATTTTAAAATGGGTCTTACAACTTTGGTTCAAATCCAGTTTATCAACTTCGGTTACAAGACTCCCAGCTGTTTTCAATGATATTTTTTCATAAAAAATTAGCGATTACCCTTTTCTATGAATTACTTTTCCAGTATAGCTTTCTGGTAATAAAAATATTTGGCATCAGCAGCTATTTTCTTTCCTTTTGAGTGTTGGAGTTCTAAAGGCCCTAACTTAACATTTCCTGGTAACGATGACTTGTTTTGTTTTGTTAGGAACCAACATAAACTTGTTTCCTGATACTTACAAATAAATCACACATTACTCTGATTGCTTCCCGAATATTGGAAGAAACCTTCCCCTGATCACAATAACCATATCGTTGGCATAAGCAACAATCTTCCTTCCTTTATTATAAACCTTCCAACGTACCGTTGACCGTAATAAGCAACAAAAAAGTTAAAAGAAATTACCTTTGTGGTATTCCCTTGGCCACTATTTTCCTACAATCTACCTTTAGGATTGAGTTCAATATTAAAAAGACCATCTTGGCATAGAGCTTACTAAAATCCAAAAAAAAAAACGTTCGCGTTTGTCAAAAATTTTATCTGGGTTCTATTTGTGGAGGCTTCGAATTTCCAAATTTTCTTTTAATTGAAAAAACAAAAATTTTTAAGGGGAATCAGGGAGTTTGTCTTCGTCCTGACCATAGGGCTTCTGATTTCTTTACAGAGCTGACTATCAAAGCCATAAGATCTGTCTCATAATTTGAATATCTTTCGGGCAGAAGTTCCAGCAGCCGAAGTGAGAATCTTAGATGATTGCTACTTAGGCGGTGATCAGTGCCATATCCGCAACCCTAACCTGCTTTGTATAAAACTAAGCATAACTAAGCATATAAGATTGTGTGTAGGTGTAGTGACTCGAGGGCAAACAGTTTTTTAATATTTGAAATTTTTATCTGTGTCGTACCATTTCTACTTAAACTTGAGAGTGACATGTTTTACAGCTTAAAGTTTAACTCTTCTTTTAAGTATCCTTAAGATTTTTGGTATCTCCGATCAGTGGATCGATTCTGCTACGATCTGCAACATTTCTTTTTTAAAATTTGCAAACTTGTTTAAAACAATAAAATTCTTAATAGATTTAATTAAAAGCAAAACCTTTGAATTTAATACGACTTAATAGTACCTCTTAAATGTTTTGACTTTTATTCCTTTTTAAAAAAATTAATTTTAATTTGAAATCGCATTGCAACTACAGGAATGCTAAAGCTTTTGCTAAATTTTTTAGACTAAAATTTAGTTAATTCGTAGAAAAGTTTTAAACTTTTATCTATAAGAATTAAATTTTTTGTTTTTTTTTCTCTTTTTAAAACAAGAATTAAAAGTTTTAAATACCACTGCTAACAAATTAATTTGCCTCTGCTGATTTCCTAGTGTTTACAGGCTCAGATTTTGCATTTCATTTAAATGACATGTTCATTTCGAAAAGCATACAATTATACAAATGGGAAATCGTAGATGAAGTCTGCAGCATGCGAAGTAGTAAAATCATTGGTAACAACATTATAAAAGTTGCAAAAATTAAAAATAACCCAACGTTAGTTTTTAGAAAGCTTTTTAGAGCTTTATTTGTTAAAAAGTTTTTAAAATTTAGTTTAATTGTGAGAATTTAGCAGCATTTAAAATAAGAAATAATTTTAGGAGCTTTAAATTCTTCGAAAATAAAGTTATAAGAGCTTTCAATATTAAACATTTTTAGTATAATGTTTTAAAGCTTTTAAAACGGCAAAGTTTAAGGCAAAAGCTAAAAAGCTTTTAAGGAACCCAGGCTTAAAGTTTTACTTAAATGCAGGCTCTTAAAGCTTTTTTATGTACTTCAGCTTTTGTCTTAGATTTAAAAAAAATGTTTTTAAGGGGAGTCTAAAGCTAATTGTAATATCAGCTTTTTCAAAGCTAATTTCTTATATTCAAAGCACACTTTTGCTTGGTTTTTACTTAACCTTTTTAGTTGCCTTCTTTTAGTGTGTGCATTGCGGCAGTTGTTCATGACTGTGAATTGAAACGGACTTTCTGCTCTACAGCAGAATAATTTTTATTTGACTTTTCGAAACAATTATTGCGACTATTGACAAATGAAGTTTTAATGATGTGCTGTGATGGGATGTGTCTATATGCATGTTCACTCTTGTGGCTTTAACTCTTTGCACATACAACGATAAAATTGAAAATTTTCGAAAAATATTTATCCTGAACTCGTATCAATATATACTACTACTAAGATACTTTTAATGTATAAAAACTCTTACTTCATGCTCCGAGCATATGTACATTCATATATATAAATTACATGCAATTACTTATCAATGAATGAACTTGGGTTTTTAACAGGAATAAGAAAAGAAAAATTAAAATTTATTAAGAAAAAAAATATTGTCAGACTTAAATGTGATTTATCATATGATAACGTATCAAAGGGAATGAAAGTAAAGCAGAAGGGAAAAAGAGACAAATGCCTTAAAAAGAAAATTCAAATCACGTTTTTCTATAGACCAACATTAATCAACATATTCATAATGAAAACAATAATGATAATAAAGATTTTTTAAGACCTTTTAATGTAAAAGCTTTTAAGGCGACCACCTCCTGTAAATGGGGCGTTTAAGTGCCCATAATAGTAACTTGTATTCTATTTAATTTTTTATTTAAGGATTTTCTCGTGTAGTTTTGTTCTGTAAGAATGCTTGTGACATATGTTTTAATGTTTTATACCCTTCACGTATTTATGTAAGTGATAGGAGTATATAAAAGTTTGTCATTCAATTTGTTATTACTTAAATATCCATATGAAACCCCATATATAAATATATATTTTCTTGGTCCTTATAGATCGACTTGCCTGATTTAGCGATGTCCGTCAGTCCATGCTATGGTTAAAATCAACTTTTTGAAATCGCATAGACCCGGTAGTTGTATAAAACTATTAGAAATATCTGCGGTAAAATCGCTATTGAAATCCAGCAAAATCGCCCGATAACTGACCGAGATATAAGTTAGAAACCAAGACTTCCTCTGGTTTTTTTTTCTAAAATTTGTACACAAAAACCTCTTCAACTGTCTTGAAGTTGCTGCTTACAATGCGCTATGTAACTCCCACTAATTTTTCCAACGAGCAGCTTTGGGGAACATACTTATACTTTAATTTCGCCCGCAAACAGGGTTGTCATACCAAGTTTAACTTGAATCGCTCTCACAGCTTCCAGAGTGCTCCTACAAAGGTAAAATGTAAGACCGGTCTCAATTAATTTTTTCTCCCAAACATTTTTGTGGAACATACTCACCCCCTATCTCCATCCTCTAATAAGGTTGCCATGTACAAGTTGGAAAAAATGGCGTAAAAACCCCTACAACTACAGAGTTGCCTCTAGAGGAATAAAATGTACCACAGACTCCCATTAGTTTTGCCTCCCAAATATATTCCTAGAATATACTTACTCCCTTTCTCCATCACCTAAGGGGGTGGCAATGCAAAATTTACAAAAATTATGTAAGAACGCCAATAGCTTCTCCAGAGTCGGCCTTAAACAAAAAAAAATGTGCGATCGAACCCCCTTGCAAACATATTCCTAGAATATACTTATCCCCTACCTCCATCGCTTAAGGGAGATCCAATTCATAGTTTTCTAAAATTGTATTAAATCCCCCACTACAGCTTCCAGGGTGCTCGTGAATAGGTCAAATTTAGGACTGACCCCAATTAATTTTTCCTTGCAAACAGTTTCCTAGAACAAACTTACTTCTTATTTTTTTAAAATTACTTCCATAGTTTCTAGGATGCTCCCACAAAGGTCAAGTGTAAGACCAACCCCAATTAGTTTTTCCTCCCAAACATTTTTGTAAGACATACTTAACCCTTATTTATCAAGCCCTTAACAGGGTTACAATACATAATTTGAAAAAATTGGGATAAAAACCCCTTTAACTGCCCCGGGGTCGCACTAAGAGGAATAGAGTGTATCACAAGCCCCCATTAGTTTTCGCTCCCAAACCTATTCCTAAAACATATTTACCCCCTATCTCCATCACTGAAGGGGTTTGCCATACAAAATTTTCAAAATGATATAAGAACGCCCATATCGTTCCCAAAATCGCCTTTAGAAGAATAAAATGTACTACATTCCTCTCGCAAACATATTCCTAGAATATACTTACCCCGTATCTCCATCGCCTAAAGGGCTTTCCACAGCTTCCAGGGTGCCTGTAGATATGCTAAATGAAGGACTGACCCCAAATCATATTTCCTTACAAATGCTCTCCTAAATCATGCTTACCCCCTATTCTCACTTCCTAAAGGGGGTTGCCATACAAAATTTGAAAATATTAGGATGAAAACCCCTACACGTTGTAAAAGGTATATAAGATTACAGCGCTCTTACTTATTTTTAATATAAGTAGGATCGGGTGCAGGAGAGAGGGCCGGGTTAAGCTAGTATTTTGTAGTTTAAAAAAAATATAAAAAAATATGAAATGAGGTCTTTACTTGTCATAAACAAGAGCTTTTCGTAAAAGCCAGCAAAACACAAATTTATTATTAGTTTCTAAAAGTTACTTGAGCTGCTACATGTATTTATATCTTAAAAAGAAATGTCATTTTAAAAATGCAAATAAAACAACTTTATATGTTTGACATGTTAAAAAGTTAATGCAAACATTATAATCATTTACATATTGTGTTTTGAAAGTAACAAGTGTTTTTCTTACCTTAAGTGTAAAACATGAAGATATTAATATACATATGTATAGGTGTGTATGTACATGTACATGTGTATAAATTAGTAAAAGTTTAATTTATGAAGAGTGAAATAAAAGGTTTGAAATATGCAAATAAAAATTTTATATAATCAAAAGAATCTTAAATAGCTTTTAAAATACTTTTAATAGCTTAACTTAGATTTGAAACTAAAATGTTTTTAAATTTTTTTTTATCTTTTTTTTTTTTAATTAAAGGACAAAAAAGGAGTAAACAAATGTATTTACAGACTTTGTAGGATCGCAAATGTGTATTTTGAAAATTTTAAACGGAATGGAAAACTCATAAATATGCTTTTATCACTTAATTAACGCTTATGCTAATGCATAAGTTTTAGTTATAAGTCTCGTAAAAGCTTAAAAAAATAAGATTCCAATTTTAAAAAGACTGGTAACTTACCGTAAACAAACATGAAGCCACACAAATAGCTGCCCATGAGCCTACCCAATACCTTAGAATGGTACGCTCTTTCTCGGGGAAAAACATGGCATGACAAGGCGCACCACAATCTCGTTTGCTCTAGAAAGAAAAAGAAGACGAATTTAATAATCATAAAAAAACATAAATAGTTACAAAACAAATTTATTTAATATTTGTGCCATAACAATATTTAATATTAGAACTAAAACTTTTAACTAACAAGACAAAGTACTACAAAAATGGTTAATAAACCATTCAAACTTACTAACGAGAAATTCACAAAATGCACATAAGCAGAAACACTTTAGCACAAACATACTTATTGTTAGGAAAAATATAAAAAATATTTTAATGAAAGCAAAGAAAATCATATAAATTTATATTATTTTTCCTCTTAAGGATTGTTGACAAACAAAGCAGAATTACTAATAATGTTACCCACACCAATTCACATTGTAAATTCTCCTCCTCTTTTTTTTTTCTTAAATAAATGTTAGGTATTGTAGTCATAAACAAATTTTCAGCATCCTGCTAAGGAATTCATATTCACATATGTATGTATGCACACCTAAATGTATGCTACACAATTGTAGATGTTATTAACTACAAACTCCTCCACACACACCAGCATATGTTTGTGTGCTTGTTTAAGCTACAATAAAAAGTAAGTAACGGTGTGTACTTAGTATTTTACTCTCCCTTTCTTCTTCCACAACAGCAACAAAAAAAGCCAGCTTTGATTGTCTGGATGGTTGTACAAATTTTTTTTTGTTCAGAACGAAAACGATGTAAAAAAGCCCTCATGTGTATGTGTGTGAACGAGTGTATAAATTAAGGGAAAAGAAGCTCATTAAATTTTAAATTTTCTCCTTCATTTTCAAATCAAACGAAAATAAGAAGATGTTTTGCACAACAAAAAAAAAAAAAAACAACTGATAAAAAATATAAAAAGATGCAATAAAGAACAACAAAAGCATGAGTCTATAAAAGCAATATGATGTTTCTAAAAAAAAGTGCGTATTTCAACCAAAGTATATTCAGTTTTAAGTGAAGTTGTTGTGTTTTGTATATGCAACCACCATAATTCTACCACCCACAACTTCCACAACTACCCTTTCATAACATAAACATGGAGAATGAAATAGATAAGATTTGTTAAGGCAGAACATATTAACACAAATAATCGATGGAATGAAAGAAGTGAAAGTTAAAAGGATTATTTCGATATCTAAGGAATGAAAGCAATTGCCGTAATTTGAATGAAATAAAAAAACCAAATCATTAAATATGATATTTTTCTCATGTAAGAGATATTTTTAAAGGGAAAACTTTTCTTCAAAATCACCAAAATTAAATTAAAACTGATGAAATTTAAAAGATTTTTTTTCTTTTGTTCTAGTTGTCCGATCGTATACCTACAGAAAAGGTAAAGGCTAACAGCATGGCGCTAATACTGGATCGGTAGTCCTGGTTATATTGTAATGCGGATGGCTCTATGGAAGATAAAATAAGGGACTGGGTATCCTTGTTGAAAACCCGGAAACCAGGATCTACTTCCGCCTCTCTGACCACAACACTGTCATACAAGCGGAGGTCCGGGCAATCAAGAAATTTCTGCCTTGGCTTAGGGCTCATGAAGATCCAAAAGATGAAAACATCTGTACAGATAGGCAAGCAAGAGCAATTATGTCTGAAAACATCGGGTCTAGGATGGTGTTGAAATGCAAGGAGATGATAAATGATTACTCGCGATTTAGCTGTCATATGCATTCCTGGTCATTAGGGGGGTTCCTTGAAAATGACGGGCGAATGGTTTGGCAGTTGAAGCTAGGTCAGTGGGAGGTTATCCTGGGGAACCCAAAGCCGTTTGCTGTGAAACAAAATACGAGTTGAAAGAGTGGGCAGACTTTACCTACAGGAACAAGGACACAGTTGGACAATGACTAGAATCTCCTGGGGCGACCCGATCGAGGTCTGCACTAGGGAAATTCTGAAGACTGAACTAAGTATGGTAATGAGTACGCTGAAGGGTTGCTCAAACTTACGAGCACACCTCTTTCGGATAAGAGTTGCAGATAACAGATAATGCAAAGCAGGCAGGGAGAACATCGAAACGATAAAGCATTTATGGTGTCACTACACAGCTTTAACACAGGTGTTGAGGTAATTCGTCCGCATCACCGAATTTCTTTAAACTTCCCTCCCAAGATTGTTCCCTTGCTGAACAGAATTTCATGCAGGCATGGGGCAGCGAGATTTTTGCCATCTTTAAGAAGGAATGATTTATAGTAACGATTAAAACCGGCCATCGTTGGCCAGCGGTTCACGTCAAAAGGGCAGGACGACTAGTATTTTGCAAAAGAGTGTGAGTTTACCATATTTTATTTGTATCACTGAGTTATAGCTTTTCTTATATTTGGCAATACAAGAGACCCAAAGGATATATTTATGCAATAAAGAGTATGCTGATTACATTTTTTTTCAGTCAAAGCCTTGAGGGCCAATTGCCTGGGGCCTTATCTATTAAAAGACCTGGAGGAGTTAACCGGGATTGGGCAAAAACTACGCTGGCCAGGAGAGTGTGGAGCAGCCTTAAGCTGCTTACATCGTATTTTTCGGAGTGGTATAACCGGGTTATCGTGTCTTCTTGTCTGATAATGTTGGAAGGTTTTCTACAAAAGTTTCTTGGTTGAAAGAAGCAACGGCACAAGCGCTTTTTGTTGAAACCCCGATCACTTCCAGACATTTCAATGCAGTATTACTAGCAAAAGTCGAAGCAATCACGAAAATGAAGGTGATGACACTGTTGTATAAGGAACAGTTGCCAAAATAACGAGGTTTTTTTGGGGTCCCGCAAATAGGGATAAAGGTAGGGAAATTCTGAATTTTTAGAAACCCTGAATTAAGTAAGATAATAAGTATACAAACGGGTCGCTTAAACCTTCTATTACACTTCCATCGGAAAGATAGAACAATGCATGCAGGCAACGCAGGGAGGGCATGAAATCCATGGAGCATTTCTAATGTCACTTCCCAAATTTTGCACGGGTCAGGGCAGGATGTTTGATGTTGGATGCCATACCAGATTTGACTTACTTTAGAGGTAAAAAATAGGAAACGATTATGATCATTCCCCATGTAAATGCGCTGTAGATGTGAGACTAAAATTTTAAATCTTATGTTGTTATGAGTAAACATATCTTTAATAAAATATTTTTCCTTAAACTAATATACAAATTTATTCCTTATTTCAAATGTAGTTATTGATACAAAAAACTTAAATTCCAACATACCAACATACTTAAATGTTTATGTACATGTAAAAATCCTAACACACAACTTATTGCTAAACAAAATTTTGTTTACGGAAAAGTATGATTTTCTTTTTTTTCGTTTTGCAGATGCACTCACATACAAACGAGAACATATGTATTACTTTTTCACTTTCTTTTGGCACCAAAGTGCTGCATAATGACCCTAAATGTATCATGAATGCATTTAAGCATGCTGTGGTTGTCATTCATTTCAGAATCAACAGAAAATAAAGAAATAAAACAGAACAAAAAAAGCTCTAGAGCATAAATAAACCCAAAGTGCAAAGAACACACACTTTTGGATTTAAACATATCTCTGCAGCTTAAGTTGAAACTAGTAACTAGTTGCAGCCAGGACTGTTGCAAATGTGACAGGTTTGTACCAGTCATAAGAAAGTAAAAAGTGTAATAAAAATAAATTACGGGAAAAGGACTACATATGAAAAAACAAAAACTAGTATTTTAACTAGTGTATAACTATAATAAACTAAACTAGTTGGCCTCTTATCCCAACCTAATGTTAAAGTCGATAGTACGAGGTATGAAAAAAGGATAGATATGAAACTACTTTTAAGTCAAAAGCAACACATAATAGTTATTTTATCTGTAGGGTAGTGTTTACTCTCTCTAATGCTTGTTGATGTGTGATAAAACTTATGTGTATGTTGCCTGAATCTTTTATTATTTATTTATATGCTTTTATTGTGTTTGTTGTTATTTTTTGCATTGAAAACAATCACTCATTCGACTTGTTAAGAACACACCGAAGATGTCTACTTTGGTTTTGGTTGCCTAACTAATACCCTACACTTTAGCTAGTGTTACGGAATATATATCGAAAAAAGGCACAAAAAGGAATTCGCATACATGCATATGGGCATTTCCAAGACGAAGAACGCTACCCTCGTATATAAAGAAATTTACAAAATCAGTTTTTTCATCATTAGTTTTAAAGCAGTTTAGTAGCAATATTAGAAGTGAAAAAAATGTAGAGTCGTATCCAAAACAAAATTTTTAATTTAAATTAGACTTCAAATACTGATTTTGTATGAAAATTTCGTCCTTTCATTATATATAAAAAATTTTTTTATTATTAATTAATATGCGAACAAGAACGCTACAAAAAAATGGAAGTTCCGAATTGGTAACAATTTTTAAATCATATTTTTTTAGTTCAAAAGGTCTAATACGGCTTTCTATAAAGATAAGAAAGCTAAATTTTTTCATTATGTTTTGTTTTTATAAGTTAAGTGTATGATTTTGCACGCGACATTTGTAACGCGACATACATAATTTTTCATCCTGCTTGAACTACTATTTCTTTAAAATTTCTTTATCTCAAAAATACATTTAATTTGTACATATTATCTCATTTGGCATATTTTAGTTCTTATATTTTGCTATTTTTTAGAAATCTACCATAATATAAGGCAAAGTTAGAAGTGATGTCAAACATCGCTTTCGGTGTCTTTTAATTTAAAATTTTTATCATATGAGAGATAATAAAATTGTTGGACGCCTGAAACCTTTGATTCCTCTCCACATTTTCCTCCTTTTTCCAAATCTTTTATTTTATCGAAATCTATAAAATTTTATGGATTTTGGAGTCCTGTGGCTGTTTGCGTTCAAACAACGCAAGTCCATCACCTTAATTTTTTTCGTTTTTTTTTATTTAGCACTCTAAAGTTATCAGAAGCACTTCCTTTACGAAAATTTGCAAGAAAAATAATTACTTTCAATATTTTTGCCATCAAGTTCAACCAAAAAAATTACATAAAAAAAACACAATTAAAATTGCGAACGTGACGCACTTTCGCAAGATTTTTTGTTTTTAATTATATACACAACATTTTATCTTCATACAAATTTTTTTAGCTATCTGATCACAAGGATCACGGCATATTAATAAAAAAACGGTGTTTTATGGAAAGGAACGCGACATTAGAATATTAACAGAAAAATATGAAAATTTACCATTAATCGTCTTTGGGTAATACGTTATTTAATTGTGTAATGTCGTTGTTTGTAGAATAATTTTTAAAAATAAATTCAATCATATTATAAATATACAATGAACAATTTTAAAGAGAAAATACCATTAAAGGTAACAAGGATAACAAATATATTCCTGCTCAGTTTGCAGATAATTTTTTCTCGTAACAGTACCAAAAATTAGCATCAAATTTACAATTTTATTAAAATTTAGGTACTATTTTATAATACTGTTTGTAAACATAAAAAATTCAGTCTCGGCAGACCCTTCTTCGGAAATGCCCAGATGTATGTATCAACAAAGTTTTCTGGTCTGCCTGAGAAAAAAAGAGTTCCCATTCAAAACATTAAGGCCGCTGGAAATAAAATTCTTTTGAGCGATTTGTTACGCAGTCCAAACCTTAAGTCTCTAGCTTTACGCATTTTGACGGTAAGATAACAGACAGTCATTCAGTAACGTTATTCCTTTTCATATACAGTATAAGATTTGTTTAGTGTGTTTGTGTGTGAGTATTTCAAATACATACTGCAAGCATTTAGTACAAACGAGTAAAGTACGACTTCGTTTTTTTGGTCAAGTTGTTTTTTGTGCTCCTTATATTTTCTTGTTGTTATTATTTTAAGTTTACTGTCTGTTGCTGCATTGTCTTTATGGTTATTAAAAGAAAAATAAAAAATAAATTGTCTAAAAAAGAAATTCAAAAGTTTCCCCCAAGGGAATTTTTGTATACCATTGTTGTTGTTATTTCTGTTGCCTTTTGTTATTTTACTTGTCGATTGTGATATGTAAAATGTTAAACGTGCGTGCTGCATAACAAAACTTTGTGGCTGCCACTGTGCCTTAAAGCAGGGTTGATTTTTGTTGCCTTTTATATCTTCTGCCTGCACACACAGCCACACGCACAAATGCAACACAGATAAAGTTAACAACTGTTTAAAGTCGCCCTGTTGCCAAGTTTCTTGTTATTTGTGGTATGAGATAACAGATTTGGTGACGAAAAGGAAATTGCTGGCAAATTTGTAGCATAACACGTTGTCTTTTGGCGTAACTTTGTTGCACATGACCGCTGTTTAGCGAGACCTTTGGCGCAATTTGAAAGCAAGTGTAAATAAAGTTTTTTTTTTATCGTTTTTGTTGTTAATACAATAAATGTTAATAAAATAAAAAAAGTCAAAGCGATACATGCGGTTTCACAGCGGAAAAACAAATATTTCGATTAGGCCAAACAGAAAAACTTTATATACATAATTATTATTGTTAAAAATAAAAAAAATAATAATTTTATAAAAAATATAAAATTTTTTTTTCAAGGAATAGAACTTGTAAAACTTCAAGTGTATAAAACAGGTGCAATAGCAGAGCTTAAGTCCTTGAAACTTTAGGCATAACTACTTTTTGGTTGAAAATAAAATTTGGTTAGTGGCGACCAAGCAATTGGTTCTCTCAGAGATCGGAGCTGTGGGTGCAGAACCATAATGACAAACTTAGCTGCAAATTAATGGTAATCTCTGATTGGGAAAGTACGAAAAGTTTGATATAAATGCCACTTAGATTTAATATCTTCTGGTGGCTTATAAGCGCAGAGCTGACCATGCGGCCTCGTACTTAAGTCCTCACGTGATGATGATGGGCTTGTTGTGTGTTCTTGACGTTGAAAAAATAGTTATGAAACTTGTTAATGCGGACAGATTCCCCTGAAATTTCCTATTTCACAAATTTAAAACTTTAAGAATAAAACATCTGGGTCTGGCCCACGGCAAAGCTGGTTAGTAACAAAGGAAATTCCCCATTAGCTTGATGTCTTCCCTCTATGCCCTGCAGTCACTGTTCTTCACAACCCTGTCTGATGGTGGTAAGCTTGTCAGTTTAAGTGACTCGTCAACATATTCATCACCTTTGTTTCAGTATTTTCCTAGCCTTTCTCATTCGAAACGGGGATGCAAGCCGTTATATCAACTGATCCTTCATTTCACAGCTAACGGTGGTCAAATCTCGCCCTTTCCTTTAACTTGGACCTAAAACAAAAGAATTCGACTTCCTCAAGTCAATCGCCTGTTTATTTTCAAATACCTGCAATGCCCAGAGGCTCATATAGTGTGTACTTAGCCACATTCTGTGTCATCATTATCTTTCCCCTTTTTACTGGACCACTGTCTTAGATTTTGTGCTTCCAAACACAATTCCCCTTACCAATTGGATACCTCTTAAGATGTTCACATTCGTTGGACCTGCTCATGCCCCAAGCGAGGGTACCAGAGTATTGTGGTCTGAGAGGCTGAAGTTTATCTCAGTTTTCAGGGTTTGAAAAGGAACCGTCTTGGGATGTTCTAAATATTAAAATCTAGTGGTGATTTTTGCTCTACGAAACATATTTTTCATTGTTTTGTAAAATAACATAGCACTATCAGATACACAGAAAAAATTATTCCAAAATTTTTTTAATTAGCTCATTAATCAAAAAATTTTTAAACTTTTAAACAAACATTTAATTGTTTTAATTAAAATTTTTATTGTTTGCAAGTTCTTCAAAAAGCTGCAATTTTGCTCAACGCTTTTTTTGTTTTTCCTTTGTGCAAAGCGCACCTCACGTTCACTTGCTGAGGTTGCATTTTTGAATGTGGAGGTAAATAAATAAAACTAAGTTTAACACTTTAAAAGCTAGAATGCCTAGTTGGCTGAGTGGATAGAGCGTATGCCTTGCAATCAAATGGCCAATGGTTCGAGTCGTTGTTGAGACTTGTAATGTATACTTTAATGTAAATTAAACATAATTAATAATACATTCATAAATCATTAAATTATATAATAATATTAAAAAAAATAAAAAAGCAAAAAAAGTTTTTATTTTTTTGTATTTAAATTAAGATTGTGTTTTGATTAAATCGATTAATTAATTTTTTAATTAAAAATTTTTATTTAAATTATTTAATTGTATTCTTAGTATTTCTAGCACCTACTGGTGCTCCATTTTAGAGCCGCTTAATCGCGTACAAGAATAGGGGTAGGTGCTTATGGGTAAAACCCGGTTTAATATTACCATATCGATTAACTCGGGTAATATTGTTTAAAAATATACAGAATTTGTTTTTCAAACACAAAATTTTGCAGTTGTGGTCGACTGATCAGTAAAATCCACTATACATTACAGAAAAAACATCGTTCATTTGTCCCGCATTTCGTATGTGGAATAAACTTCATGCGGATGACTTTTTAAGCATTAAAAACTAAACATCCACAAACGCTAATCGTTCTATTCTGTTTCCCATAATATACTTATTCTTCTGAACACAATGCTCGGTTCTAGTTATTTTTGAAAAAAGAAACTAACCAAGAGCACCAAAGCTTTTTAATATAAGTAAAGATTTTAAATTTCTGGTGGATTTGCATTGCAGATATTCTACAGATAATTTTTATGCTAAAAAACGAATTTCGAATTAATGTTCGAATTTTCGAACATAGGCTGAAATTGTTAAAAATCGTTTAAGGCAATTAAATAATACAAATCAGAATAATTTTCACCAATTTTTTTTTTAAATATACAAAATTCGAACATTAAAAACTTTCTAGAATAAAATTATTTTGCAAAAAAATTTACAGTTTTGGTAAAAAAAAATAACACTTAATTCATGCTCTTTGTATCAACATGTGTTTTTCGCCTATTCAGCTTGAATTTGAAAACAAGAAGTTTAAAATATCTAGAAAGCGTTCTACAAAATTCATAGTTTTAATTCGCTTAAGTAAGCAAATTTTATTTCTGAAATATTTTTTTAAATGTCTAATTCAAAATTATGCATGTTTAGAAAATATGTTCTTGTATATTAATCAGCTAAATTATGCTGTGTTTATGTTTTCTATTTGTTACATTGCAAAGCATTCAAACAAAATTATTATGTCAAATTGTTTTTTTTTTCTTTTTTTTTCTCTTGCTAAGAGTTTGTGAAATGATAAATTGTTTAATTTCAAGACACGCAAACTTTTCGCACACATAATCACGTCATAAGCAACATCATTATGATATTCCTTCTTAGCTTAATAATTTGGAAACAGAGAAGACCGCTGCTAAGCTGTTGGTAAAATTTTACATATGAATGAATACACCCCGATAATGTATGATCGACTAAGTTGAAGCTTGTTAGAAGTTTTGTTGCCGTTGTTTTTGTTGTACGAAAAACATTTTCTAGGAAAGATTGTGGTAGCTGAAAGTATGGCTTTTAACTTTAAGCTCAAAGAAAACCGTTAAAACTTGTTGGGTGTCTTTCAAACATTAACAACAATTTTTCCTTATTTTCTGTCCCAGAAGTCAAAGTTACAAAGTAGAAAAAAATGCTTAATTTGGTAGACAGTGATTTTTTGTTTAGACAATTTTTCTATTTTCTTTAGGTTACATCAAAACAGTTTTTTTTTTGCAAATTAAAAATAGACAGGCATGTGGCAGTTAAATAAAATTCTACTCTTAGTCATTACAGAAGTCGTTACTTGCTATTTAATCAAAGAATCAAGTTATTTGGCAACATTTTTTGCTTAACTATTTTCTTGTCTAAGATTATTTTTGTAAAATAAAATTAAAATAAATTTTATTTGTTTCTTAAAATATTTTCTTTTAGTATTTTTTTCTGTGTCAAGTCAAGTATTTGAAAATTAATTTTTGTCTCTTATTTTTTTATTTAATTTATCTTTTGCTGTCTTGTTGACTTTGTAATCATTAAAATCTTTTATTTTTATCATTAAATAATAATTAAAAATATTTTTAATTTTTTTCCTTTCTTTAATGTTGTTGTTGCTGAGATTCAAACGATTTTTACTTGGTTTTTGCAAATTATGTGGTAAGGTCTGTAATGACTTTGGGCTATTAAAATCTGGGCCAGTGAAAACGAAAATAAAATTTAAAAAAATGTGGGACTGTGGTTGGTTAGTTAAAAATTTAAAAGATATACATAAATAAATGAAACATTATTATTAAAGAGACAACTGTTGGGCAAATTAAGCTAAGGAATACAAAGGTTATAAAAAAATAAGCTTTAAAAATTTTGGTAATAGAAAAAATAACTTAATAATTGCATTGTTGTCTTAAAAATAATTTTTCGAACATACATAACTGATGTAAAAAAAATTTCGTCAAAGAAATAGCATTGATTTTTACATAAAAACCATCCAAAAATAGTTTTGGCTTAAAAATTTTAATTTCGAATTTAAGTTCGAATTTTCGAACATACATAAAAATGCTTAGTTTTCAGATGTGTGCTAAGAAAACCCTAAAAAATAATAAATACCTATGTTTTTCAATGTAATTTTGATTTTCGAAAATCTAAATCTTACTTAAATACAAATAAAAGGAAATTTTTTTCTTATTTTTGTTGAACACAAGTGCATAAAAATAATTTTAATACCAAATCGAAAAATTAGGATAAGTTTGGAATATATGAAACTAAGTTTAAATTTTCGAAAACTTGTGGATTTAAAGGTTATGCTGGCAAAAAACAATAGAAACAAAAACTAATATTTTTAAATTAGAAAGAATTTAATGATTTGATTCGTATTAATTAGGTGTGAATATTTAAATATACTCCACTCAGGTACTTCACTTTTTTTTTTAATAAATTTATGTCTTTTAAAAATATAATTTAGTTTTTTTAATTTACATAAGTATGTACATATGTATGTTCCAATATATAAAATTGTTTAATTTAAAGACAAAATTTGATTACTTTCTAACAAAACTCTTCAAATAACTTAATTCTCATGCTTTTTAAAATTTTATTGTAAAATTGGTGCTTTATTTTATACTTGTCTTCTCGCTTAATTTATTACTCTTTTTACCCTAAGCCTTCTAAGGCTTTAAAACTAAATACTTCTTTTTCATATTTAGTGCAATTTATAGTTTATGCTACATTCCATTTGCGAACGAAAGGTGGAAAAAATCCTTTTAAACATTTCTTCATTATTTAATCATTTCATAATTTAAGTACAACCATTAATTTCACTGCAGTGTAGGAAGATGTTGTAAGGCTGTAAAGTCCAACCTCCAATCATCATCATTTGTCGAAAAGGAACATTAAAAAAACCTTAACAGACACACAGAACATGTTAAGGAACTAAAGAGCAACCTGCCGGGTTATTTAAAGTGGTATTAAGAAGACTTTAATAGTTTCTGTTCGTTTGTGTGCTCTGCTTTGCTGACTGTGCTTGCTGGCTGCATGACCAACCCTAAAGGCAGCAATAATGTTCTCTTTGTTGAACAAAATTTTATGGATAAAATAGCAACCCCTGCGAGAAATTGCAGCCGTAATTGTAAATTTTACTTTCGTTTCTTTTTTTTTTAATTTTTACTTAAGTTAAGGGCATATTTTATTGCATTTAAGTTGGACGTATTATGTATCTATCTGCTGCATCTCTTTTCATAAGATGACGAAAATGATAAGATTGTTTTTACTCTTAATTACATATATTTTGTACTGGCCCCTCCTGGAGAGATACAAAAAGATTGACTTTGAAACAAATCAAAAGTCATTCATTTTAAAAAACTAGACAGTTCTGGACAGCTCTAAAGCTTTTATCTTTATGATGGCAGATTGTTAATTCAAGCTAGACTATAAGTCAGAGGTTCCATATCTTTGATCCTGTAAACATAGTTTTTAATCTTTGTTTTCTAAAAAAGTTGTTATAGGTCATAGCTTGCAAAGCTTAGGTTAGGTAGGACAGGGAGCGGTGGAAATAAGAGAAGGGCGCAGTGCAACCTATTTCATTCCGCTACTTTGTGGTAGCAGGGAAATAGTAAGAGTAAGAAAGAAAAAACAGGAGTAAAGGCCAATAAATTTGGTTTGCAATAGTTGTTTTGTCGTGGTCCCCCGGTGGAAAAGTTATATGATGGAAGAGGAGGGCCCCTGGGCAACCTTCCATCAGCACAAGTGCCTAAGTCTACCTCCTCGTGGTATCAACCGGGTAACTTTCAGTTTACTGGAAAGCTAACAGACATGGCTAAATTGAAAACAATCTGTCTTGAGCTTAAAGGGATCATTGGTTAATAACTTACTGGTCTGGCTTAAGGCAGGTTGTCCTTGTTGTCGCTGTGGCATGTACATCACCAACAAGTAGCAGCAATACAAGATTTTAAGGGTACCAATACCTTATCTGTGTTAAATTGAAATAGGTAGGAATTGTGCGAAAGTAGATTTCCGAGGCTGACCAGAGTCCTATCTGGTACCACGGGAATCAGTTGGCCCCATGTGCTTACTAGTGCATGAACTGACTAATGGTGAGGTCTCCTTCGGGAGTTCACTTGGTGCCTATGGTTATTCCCAAGCGGGGCGAATGAGAACGAAAGTTCATATGCTGGGGTCCGTCCTGGCGGGCCCTTTTGGGGGCGCTGGTGGACGCTTTGTTTCAACCAAGGGTTAGGAGTCCCGTGAACTATTGCCCGCAGAGTAGGTGTCCACGTAACACCCTTAACGTCTGTTCTGGTCCCCCCTGTCACCAACCAGGAAAGTCCGTCACTAATAAAGCATAAAAATAAAAAGCTGGCTTCTTAGCAGGTATATGGGAAAAGGTTTAGATTTAGAAAGTCAAAGGACGAGGTAAATTTTTATTACATATATAATAGCCGCTCTTTCTGGTTACTACTCACTAGCCAACCACTATTCCAGAAAAAAGATAGTAGGCTTGATGGGCTAATGGAAGACACATCCGACAGATTGTCCAGTCTGCTTACCCTTGACTGCCTTGTCCGGACTTCGCTTAGTGCCCAACAAAGCCATAAGTGATACTGGATACTCGCATCCTTTTCTGCATCTTAAAAGTAACAGATTCGGTAACGGCAGTCCGATGCCGATATTAATAGATACTTGGAACGTCTAACATATATCCCATGCCAGGTTATTCTAGTAGTTTTGCATCTAATTTCATTTGAGCATCTGGCTCCGGTGAATCCACCAGGGTTTTACATCCACGTTCACTTTGTTGCTAAAGAGGGAAAATCTAGGGGAGTAATCACTTACACCTTCATCGTTATCCAGTTTAAGTAAGTCCAGCATTCGCAGGCAAGTTGTGATGTAGAGTATTGTATCAGTTAAATATCTGATGGCGGCTTGGCTATCTGCAGCTAGTTAGGTACTTTGCCAATCGCTAAAAATGAAGCCTGTAGTACCCTGAGTTAATCGAAAAAAAAATAAATGAAATCAAGATTTCTGTTAATGCATCGCATATAAATCTCCCAGCCATAATCCTTTCTTAAGATCCACCCGTTTATTCCTGATAATCGACAAGCTCCGGAGAAAAGGTTTCGATGTTCAGTAGTCAATCCAATTTGGGAATAGGATTCAAAATCCCAATAATGCTTGCGTCACTGTTTATTTTGTGCCTAAACTCGTCTCAGAGGTTAGAGGGTGCCCGGGTAGACTACCAGTCTGGGAGACTCGTAAGTAACAAAAGCCTTAAAAATGGCAATGGTCTTCTCAGGGGGGTCTAAAATTAGGTTTGGGAATCTCATTTAGAAGCTCTGATGTTGTTGAACGTAAGTTGTAGGCAGTGAAATACATCTCTTTAAAATTAAATCAGTTTAAAAACATAAAAAAGACTTTAACTCAATTGCGAAAATGATTAAAAAACACAATTTATTGCTACGATCAGCCTTACATACTAACTGGCAGCTTTTGGATCTAACTAATAGGTCCAGCAAGTCCTTATTCCAAAAACAAACCAAATCTTACCTTAAGCTGTCATTTAAGTCTTGTGGCTTTTTTCTTAACATGAAATTGATTTAAAGTCAATAAGTTTATGTTAAAGCTTATTCTTCAGTGTACTACCCCTGTTCCAATCACCAGTTCTTCTTCTTCTTCTTCATTCATTCATTTAAGATTTTGTAGCAAATTTTATGAAGAACAATAGCAAACATACTCTTTTTATGTTGTCGGCCTTTGGGCACAATTATTTATCGCTTGACTTTTATTTTATTGTTGCATTTGCTGTGTTCCGCTTGGAATAAAGAAAAAACAATGGAAGCCTTATCTTTAACATTAACCATTGATGTGGTTAAAAGTCTTGTGTTTTGTAGTCGAATATATGCGAAAAGCAGCAACAGTATCTAGAAGTTCTTTAAAACTTTAAATGGAAACAAAGAAAAAGATAATCACACTCTTATCCTCTTCAATATGAAACATAGCGAAATCATAAAACTTATTATGTTTTAAAGAAGAAATCTGTTGTATTTAAGTGTCTACAGATGGAATCATTTGCAAGTATTTAGTCGTTAATAATTTTTCAAAAAAGAAAAGATTAACAAAAATGTTTTTGCATTTAAGAAAATCACATAAATATCGAAGAAAAAGGGTAAAAATGGTCTTGAAAAAATAAAGATTAATTATTTAACCGTCTTTTGTTTAAATGCAAAAAAACAATAATATGAGCCGTTTATTTTGAAAGTGGCATAAGTCACTTTTCCAAAAAAAATCAAGTTAATGGCAACTTTAAATAAAATCAAACGGTATCTTTTCATATCTTTAAATGTCTCGACTTTGAAAAAAGGTGTCTTATGCCTCTTTCGATATAAACGGCTCATATACAAAGAAATATCTTTACGAAAATAAAATTTCTGTTTTTAAGTTTTGAAGAAAAAAATAAAAAACAAATTAATAAATATCGGTACCATAATCAAACTCATGGTAAGCTAGAGGCTGAAAGATTGTCTTAAAATAGACTTAACTTTGTTTTTCTAAAGCTTCAGGCTCATGTTCATAATATTTATTATTTAGGGCTTATCTGACAGATGTCTGCGAAATAATTGCCAAATAAGCTCCTAATAAGCCCTCTATAATTATGATGAATACGAACGCAGACTTTAGTATCCTCTAAAGTAAGCTTTTATAAGGACCTTCAAAATATTTACGGTTTTCCTTGCAGAGCTTTTAGATTTTGAAGTCGTAGTACAAGTACGGACCATAATAAATACAAAAATAAAAAGCCTGATCTTAACACCCTGACATTAAAAGATTCATTAAAGCGCAGTGGATCTTTTTAAAGTGAGTTTTATATAAAAACCTGAAAAGCAGCTATCGCGTACAAAATCCGTGACTGTAGCATGTCCTTGAGGGACAATTAAAACCTTAAGTTCAGTGAAGACAATTAATTTAAAATTTTTAAATCTTAAATTGAAAAAAGGCACTGCATTGATTTTCTTTTATTAAAAACTAAAAATTCCATTTCAATTATTAAAAAAAACCCTCAAGACAAGTTTATAATCCCACAAACCGTTTCGTTTATTCTTATTTAAGCTAAAATTAATTTTTATTGTCAAAGTCATTGTCATGCACAATGGCTCAATAAATTTTATTTATTGTAAGAAAAATTTTCATAATACTTTCCAACCAAACTGAGTTGGCCTAAAAACTTTAATACCAAAACAAGTTTTATTGAAGGAATGAATATTAAATTATCATGTGAAATAAACAAACATATGCTGGTCGTTATCCAGGTCTATGTTTTTCACTAGTTTTTTTTTTTGGTGTTATGCATGCACTCTAACATATGTATGTATGTGTGATATAATCTCCTAACGTCTCTTAAAAATTGTTTGTAGTTTTGAATATAGTTTCGAAAAATTTAAATTCTAATTCATGTTCAACTATTTAAACAGCATGAGGTATTTTTATTTATTTATAGACAAGTTCTGTGTGTGTGTGTGTGTGTCTGCGCCTGCCTAGAAATAAAGGTAAATCGAAAAACATAGGAGAAATGTCTACTTGAATAAAATCTAACAAAAAGAAATTCTAACAAACGATGTTGTTGCATCACAATAATTATTTAAAAGTTACAAGTTGTATAATGAAAAGTAAACGTTATATAGGTAGTTATCATGCAAGGAGAATGTTAAAATACACTTAAAGAAAATCATTGAAGTTGTTGCTGCTATATTGACAAAGCTTTGTTCTTTAGGTTAATTTATATAAAATGTATAAAAACTTTCCATGAACTTAAACAGATTTGTAAGAATATAGAAAGAAATTGAGATATAAATAGATATTAGCGGTTCGAAGGACCTTTTCGACTTTCTTACATTCGAAAACTTTACGTAAATTAAAAAAGTTTTTACTATTTAGATAAAAATAAAGCAACATTTTAGCACATAACAACAACGTTCTTGTTAAAAAAAATTTAAAATCACTGCTCCTGATTTTTTTTGAAATGGTGATGGTTCGAAGGGCCATTATTTTTTTTTTTTTTTAGCAAATTTGTGAAATTTATAAAAAGAATGGTTAAAGGTTAAGCTAGGATAATAAAAAAGATTAAATTTGCCGCTCTCAAGGGCCCAAAGAAGACCATTTGGACTTCAAGTGTTACTAGAATAAAAGAAACGCTAAATGGCTTAAGAGTAATAGTTAATGTTTTAAGCTAAAGGGAATTTCACAATCTGTTGGAAAATTTCAACAGACTCGCCTTAATATCTTTTTCGAGATTATAGAGGGTATGAGACCCCAGAGAGTTTGTCTCAGAGCTCGCACTGGGCAAAAGCTTGGAATATTCTCCACGGTCTCTTTAATGGAATTTGGAAGGGAACAGGTCATTGTTGAAAGGCGGTCCATGCCCAGACAGCACACATCTGGCTAAAAATGACAAGAGGTTTTGTGGCGTAAAACAAGTCACTGTCGATTTGGCAGCCCTGCTAGCACCTCTTATGCTCTTTTGCAGCTCTGGAAGATATTCAGGCTAGGAATTGTGCGATCAGCAGACTAAAAAATTTCTTCAAATGTGTTAGCCTATTAAATTATTTGTTAGGGATAGCAGTTGGGCCGCGAGTGGTAACAAGGACAAGGCAACTTCTGCCAACCGTATTAATTAACCTCTACCTACGACTATCAGACTTTCCTAACAAAACTTATTTGTTTTACCTGAAAAGAAGAAATCTAAAAATTTTTAGATGGATATTTAGGGCGGACAACAAAACCTGCCAGTTTTTCAATATTGGATATTGTCTTCGAACGTCCAGCAACGCTACGAGAGTACGTTTCTTGGATAGAAGAAATGAATAGACTTCTATTGAGAAACCATAATCACTTCTTCGCAAACATAACAGAAAAATTGTCATCCTCGGGTCATAAGGTCTCCACATTACCCTGGAATGTATACACTAAGTGGTATTTATTTAAACCTTTGTGGCCATGACCTTCGTTATAATTTACATATAGTTTCTGACAAGCCAAATTAAAAAGGCAAAAACTTGGTTCGAAGGACCAATTTTTTTTTTCAATAATCTTTAATCTAAGGCTCTAATAAAGTTAAAACCCCTTCTAATAAATTGTATTAATTTAGAATTCAGAAAGTATTTAGGAAGTCCAGTGGAAGTTATTTTGGAATATAAAAGTTGGGTTCGAAGGACCATTTCCCTAATTTCTCTTAATTATAAAAGTGAATTTGAAATCTACTAAACTTTTTTTCTGAAAAACTTGTTGGTGAATTTGTTATATAATTATGAAAAACTTGTATGAAGAAATAGGCAAACAGCCTATCGTAGGGCTTCTAAAAAACCAAAAGTTGATTTAAATATTTTTTTAAAGTTAAATTTTTTAAATTTTTTTAAGTGTAAAGATCCCACCGTTTAACTACAAACACAGACAGGTGCCAAAATAACGTTATCTTAACACAAGTTATGCGTGTTTTGCAACAACCACTTACCAGTTTTATTTGCTAGAAGATACTTAGTTACTTTATAGCAAGAGAGTGTGTCTATAACTTTATGGGAGCATATGTAATTTAAAACTACATAATTGCTACAAATCAATTGATAAATTATTAAAACACATTCTTAATAAGATACTGGCTGAAAGGGGGTCAAAAAAATTTTGTAAAATCTTTAAAAATATAAATTGCATCCCCTTTTCCCTTGAGTTTTTAAGCAAATTAATTAAATTAATCTGTTAGTAGATAGTTTATAGGTTCGTAAGGCCTCCGGTAAAACTGAATTCAAAGTACTTCTTAATAACAGCCGAATAAATCTTATGGCAAAATATCTTTAAACTATTTGTTATTAACAACTGTGCTGTGCAATTTTATTGTTAAAGATTTGGCATTAAAATTGTTCATAAAATGGCAACACTATAATTTTTGTTTTGAAGTTTTTTTTTTCTGCGTTTATAGCTTAAATACATGTTTGCCAGCTAAACATGGTAGAGATTAAAAACATTTATTAAGTGCTGACAGCTTTGCCCAACCGCTGTGAAATGTCTTAAAACAAAGGCGTTGATTTTAGTTTTCTATAAATTTTCGCAAGTTTTAGGAAAAGAAAGTTGGAAAAACAGGAAAAGCAGATGATGTCAAAAGGATTCAAAAAGCAAGTTTCCTAAAGAAATAGAAAGATAAACAAAGTGTTTGATAGAGAACAACTGACAAGAAAAATATTTCAAAATTGATTAGAGTTACATCTGTAGCATAAGGAATGAGAAATATAGTGGCAGTAGAAATTATAAAAGAGTCTCTGAATGAAAAGAAAAGCAAAGAAGATGTAAATTTTACAGCATAAATTTATGTCAAATTTTCAATCACAAAAAAAATCCTAGAAGCCAAAACAAAGTTTTAGAATCCTTAACCTAAAAAAAAACAAATTTTCTATATATGGTCCTTCGAACCATCACTTTCATTAATTATTATTATTGACTGATTTACGTTTCCTAAAACAGACATTTTTCTCATTTTCTTATGACCTTAATTTTCTTTGTCGTTAAACCCTTTATTTTATATGAAATTGAACCTTTGACCTCTTTATTTGGAGAAAAAAATAATGTTTGTTAAACTTGTATTGTATTTCTTCAATACCAAGAGAAAACCTCAAAATAAAATTAAATCTTTTAGCTCTTTAGCAAATCTTTTTTAGTATTCTATTCATTTTGACCACAAAACCAAGCAAGTATAAGTTACAAAGGTTTTAACGGCCGCTTTGAAACAATTGTTAGTCTTCATTTGAATGTTGTTTTGCTAAAAGAAATTAAAAGGTTTATGTTCGCAAATAAACATTAGTTGTAGCAAGGGGGACGCAGATTTTTGCATTTGCCAGTCAAAAGCATTTCTTACTGGGTCATACCCTAGCTCGACTTCAAATTCCGTTAGCTCTGTTTGAAATTGTCAAAGCAAGTCTGGGACATATGCAGGCTTAAGCGGTAAATATGCCATAATCTTGTCTTAGCTCTTATTTATTGCTCTTGGCAGCTTCCACAGAGCAGCTCTATGTTACTCGATCTGCCGCCGTTGTTTTTGCGCCTTTCCAAGTAAGGTTTTTTTCATGGTATTGGAGTGCTCAGCGTCTGTAAATATTTTTGGGCGCCAACGGTCTTTTAAGCCTTTAGGGTTCAACTCTAGTGCCATCATTTTGATGCTGTGCAGTTTTTTTCTTCGTTTGTCCACAGTGAGATATCCGTGGGGTGATGTTATAAGACCGCGTATGCTGGATCTTAATACTGTTCTGGGACACTTTTTGCTGATGTTTGTTAAAAGTCATCTTTTTTTTCAATTTGGCCGAGAACGCAGGAGGGGGATAGGAGCTACGGGGTTCTGTCGAGAACTGAGTATTAGAGAATCCTTAAAAATTGTCAGACGACTGCGTTGTCTTTCAGGCAGAGACCCTAGCAGCCAAACTAGCCCGTTTGTTGCCTTGTCTTCCTTAATTAAGAATTTTGAGTTAATACAATTATTATTTGTCAGGCCGTGGTCAAGGCAATCTGCCTCAGTAAGAAGAGAATTAAGGAATCCACTAGTAAGCATTGTGCCGTAAGACAAATGCACATTTACTTGGTTCGGAGACACAGAGGTATTGAGAGAAATGAGACGATAGTCGAGCTAGCGAAGCAAGGAGTTTATTTTCCTATGAAAAGAGAAGTGAACTTTCCTGTTGGACTTACGTTCTATAATATGGGTATAAGAAGACTAGTCCGAGCCACGGAATGATAGAAGAATTACATTTTGCCTAGGGAGACATTTGGATCATATGGGAACAAATATTATGACCCAAGGGCAATGAGGTTTCTACTACCTTTGTGAAGGGGCAATGTAGGCTCTAATTTGGGATGATAAGATCTCAGTGTTGGGCAGCGGTTAATGCTTATAGACCAGGACGATCAGCTTGTGTTAATTGCAGGTTCCACAGTGTATCTGGCCGTCCAACAGGGTGGAATTTACACGTGCGTTGAATATTCCATGGATAGTTCGCCTGAATATTTTTTAAGCTTCCAAAAAATTAATTGCAGGGTTCTGAATGGTGCGTGCCCTCGCTTTAGTAAGCCTGTTGTTTACCTGTCTTTCTTTGTCTGAATAAAGGGTTTAAAACCACTTAAACTAGAAGCGAGTCTTATATCTTTAGCTTAAACTACGGCATCGTAGTGAAAACAGAAGAACTAAAGGTAAAGTATTAGTTAAGACAAACGCAATTTTTAAATTTTGCACTTCTTGCACAAAAGAAATTAGTGAAGCAAAACTAAAGTGTAATCGGTGTTAAGCTAAACTCTACTAGATTACAGGCTTCTTCGAAAACTGAATAACAATTTACCTTTATATCCAAAGTTACAGAACTGCCGGGTAGAAACTTGTTTTCTGAGGTTTAAAAAACCACCACTTGTAATCAATAATAATGATACTTTAAATAATTAATTTAAACAAATTGCTTAGGAGCAAAAAAAAAAGTCACTAATAAAAGCTTGTAAATAAAATCCTAAATCCTTAAAAATGAGTAGAAAGAATATAATCATCAAGCATTAAAAATACAAAAAATTGTAATAATTTGGGAATAAATATCCCAAAACACATCATTAAATTTAAAGCTCTAAATGAAAATATCATTTATCATGACCTTTTTTATCTGTAATTATTGTGGACTTTGGTAAGCAAAAGTGTGTAAATAACACATTGTTGTTGCTGAAAACAAAAAGCAAAAAAGAAACAAAATTTAAATAATAATAATTTTTCTTTTTTTTAATACAAAACCATAAGGCAAAGCTTATCTCTGGTGGACAAAAACAAGGAAATTATAATTTATGTCTTTCATCTTTCTTCCCTCTTTCTTTCATCCTCTTAACACTTATTGCAAGCAATTATCAGTGAAGTCTTCTTGCAAAAAAATAAAGAAAAGAAAAATTACACACACTTTATTATTTACTTTCATTTGTATTAAAAACAATTTCATTTCTTTCTTGTTCTGTATATCTCACAGTAATAAATGCAAAATCATTTGTAAATTTCATTGCAAAAGCTTTTTGTATATTTTTTTTAACATTTTTTTGCTAAACATGGTTGAATGCATTTATGCTTTGGATTTCGTTTTCCGGCTTGTGTTCTTTATTTTGTGAACTGCAAGTACATAAAACTGCAACATTTATCGTTGTTGTACTTAAATTGCATGCGGCAATAACTACAATAACGTTAAGAGCAGTTATAATACTAGAGATATTTTGCAGATGAGCAGAACAACAATGTAAAAAGGTTTTTCAAAAAAAATTTTAAAATGAAGAAAATCGCTCTAAATGTAACAGGATAAAACATCCCAAGTAAAGGAAGAACCTTAACTGTTTTCTTTAAACAATTTTTTTTAATGTAATTAACCATACTTATTTAGTGAAAAACAATTTGTTGGCGCAAATAGGTAACAACAAAAACAATTTAAAGACACTAAGGTTCCCTTAATTGTTTCTAAATAACAAAAATCGTTTACTAGTTTAAATATTTAGGGGATTCACAAGTTGTTCGATTATGTCCTATTGTCAAGATGGGCCAGGTAAAACCTAACCTAATAGTGTTAAACGAAAATGAGCGTGGAGTACGGAGTACCCCATCGACTTGCAGGCAAATTCTTTTTTGTTTTTAATTTTCTAATGACGAAAAACAGTATTTAACGTAATTGTTGAAAAAAAAACATCATACTCAACGTTGGTTTTGACGCGCAATAAAGTTTTCTTAAAAAACTTACCGATTTTTCACAAATTTTTATACTAAAATTATTGTAACTTGGTAGTACATACCTAAAAAGATAAGAAAACATTGGATTATTTATAAAAGAACGAAAATTAAAGTCAATTAGTTCATATAGAAATGTTTGGAAAATATTTCTGGTTCGAAGGACCATTTATTTAAATATGTATCTAAAAAAATTATCTGGACTTAAAATCCTTATGCTTAAAACTCATTTATTTTAAAACAAATTCTCTTAAAACTCTTTAGCTACTTTTATTTGTTAGAAAGTAGAAGGGTTTGTACACTTTTCGTTTTCTTTTTATATGAAAAACTGTACAATATTAAACAAAGGAATCATTTTAAATAAAAATCGTACTAAAAGACTGCTTTTAATTATTTGGTTTTGTAAACAAATGGAAAAGTGCTTTTCTTTGTGCTAATAAAGTAACAGCATTGTTTATTGTGATGCAATGCAGAGCACCACCGCTTTAAAATGTGCATTTTAAAACAAAAAAATTGTATGTTCTCATAGTGCTGGAATGCTTTTTAACAAAAAATGCGCTTTGCCACAACATACAGATAATAAATTCTAAACCCAGAGAAAGATAAATATGTGGCAATTTTTTATTTTAGTTTTATTTAGTTTAGTGTTATATATTTTTTTAATTTAATATTAAACATAGAGAAATTTGAAAAAAAGAACATCAACTGGCTGTGTTAGATTTGCAAGTGGTTCGCCCAAATGTATTTAGTTAAAGCTTGCTAAAATGGTAAATTGTTTAACACCGTTAATGGTTTAGAGAATTTACACGCAGTAGAATTTAAATAGAAAAATTTTTAAGCAAAACTAGAAACGAAAAGAGGAAGGTGAAAAAGCATTAGAAAAATAGTTAAACTAAAAAATTATATGATACAAACATTAAGTTTTGTAAAAAGAGTTCCAGATGTACTAATTGCTTTATTTTATGTGTAAGTAGTGGTTCAAAGGACCATATTCTTAAAAATTATTTTAAAAATGGTTTATAAGGGCGAAAGATAAAAAAATAAACAAGCAAAAGAGGAATTAGGAAAATCTGTAATTGTTTTAAAACAGTAACCTATTATAATGAAAGGTTTAAATTTTTAATTACAATTCGTTTTTGAAAAAAATAAGGTCTGAAGGACCATTTTTTGGAAGACCTTTAAATCACAAATTTAGATCAAACTTTTACTATATAAAACTTAGTTAAATTTGTTAAAGTCTACTTTAATTAAATTTTACTTTCCAAATTTCTTTTAAAACTCAAAAAAATTTTTTGTAAATTCATTTTTAATTTAAGTCAAAAACAAATGTTGCCTGTTTAATCATTTGAAAATCTAGCTCAGATGATAAACTAAAAACCATTAGGTTGTTATGGTATAAAATCTGCGGATAAAAACAAATTTTTTGAATCTAAATCTCTAAAAACACATGCAAACTACAAATGAAAAACATTGACTGACAAAAATATAAATTAAGGCATCAGCGAGATATAATGCATAGATCGCACCACAAACGGCTGCCGATGCAGTTGCATACAAAAATTTTTTAGCCAACACACACAGACACATAAAAAAAGCGACAAAAAGTTTTTTCTAAACCGACAAAATATTTAAAGGTTTTTTATTGCCATTTTTTACGTTTGTTGCAATATTTGTTTAGGTGCTGGGCGATATGAACAAAACAAAAAAGCATTGAAATGGAAACGGCCAGTTAGGTAGAAAAAAATTCTACTACATTTAAAAAAATGAAATAAACAGCATATGGAGTGAGCAGAAAAAAATTTTCTACTGAAGAGAGTTTTAAATTTAAAAAACGATAAACTAGGTTTTTAAGGTAAAATCGGAAGTTTAAACAAATATATTTTATAACCTTTTAATAAACAAAAAATAGAAGCCAAAAAACTTTTGAGCAAAAAGGTTAACAAAAACTTCTTTACAAATACATACACAACTTGAAAACATCTTAGAGCTATTTTTGAAAGTACGTCCTTCGTTAAGTTTCTGTGTTAAACAAAATGACAGAATTTTTCATACTTTTGATTTATTTCGTTAACACTAAATCAAACAGCAAAAAAGTTAAGTTAAGAAAAAGATTCTCACTGCTACCAACATGTACTTAGAAATCTTATTTACCGAAAATTTTTGTCAAAAAAAATTAAGGTTCGATCAGTTTTAAAAATCTATAATTAATTTATTTAAAAAAAAAAAAATATTAAAACCCTACATATAAAAAACATATAAAGGCAAGCTTTTTGGTAAAACTTCTAGGTGGCAAATTTAAAAGTTTCGTTAAGTTTTTTTATTTTATGATTATGGGAAATTTTAGTTCAAAATTAAAGAAGCATACCCAAGTATAATAACGATAGAAAATTTTAATTTTTTAAAATAATTTATAGCAAATAAAGTTTCGTTAATTTTGAATTTTGTCAAAAATAAATAAAGTAAGCTTCTTGCTGCTAACCACATCTAGAAAAAATTCTATAAAAAAACAACCTTGTGCTTGGAAAAATTACGTTTAATTAACTTTTAAAACTTTTAAATAAATTGATTTGCGCCAAAAACTTATACAGCTGGTATATAATAATTAGCAATTGCAGGCAAGTTTTGCTTTAAGCCTTAGGTGCTGAGTTTAAATGGTTCGTTAAGTTTTTGAATTTATCCTAAAACTAAACATTTTACCCAAAATGAAAAAGGCATGCTAAAAGTTAATGACAAAGGGAAAAATTTTAAAGTTTCGAAATTTCTAATAAAAATTTAAGTTTCGTTAAGTTTTTTGCCTGGAAAAACATAAAGTCTTTTACCAGAGTTTATTAGTTGTTTCTTTTCTCTAACCATATCTAAAAAAAAAATTTAAACAAAAATATTTGTTTATTAAAAAAAGTTTCGTTAAGTTTTTAAAATTTGTAAAATATTTTATTTTAATTGAAAACTCAAATAACTTTTTATATATTTATTCATTTATATACCAATTTTGTTGCAAATCCCTTAAGTTGTAAATTTTAGAGTTTCGTTAAGTTTAAAAAATTCACAAAACTTTAGTTGACTTCTAGATTTCTATGATTTTTTAATTCCATTGCAAGTCTTAAGTAAAATATACTAACTTATAAGGCTTCGTTAAGTTGTTTTTTTTAAATTTTAAAAACTAAAATTCCAAAAAAAAAATATTTACTTCAAAGATTCTTAACACGTTTAACAAATATTTTAAAATTAATTTTTTAAAGTTTTTAGTTTTTTGTAATCAAATTTAATTAAAATTATTTTATCTCTGCTAATAGGGTTTCTTACATTTCAATTAATTTCCCGCCTTTTCTTATCTGTTTATTAAACACTTGATTGGTAATATCAAAACAAAACCCATCATTAACTTCACTATTATCTTTCTGTATTTTCCCCCTAATTTGTATAAAATAATAGGAATGAAAACAAAAACTACAAAAACTTCAAAACAATTTACAATAAGAATGTACAAAAAATACTTACAAATAGGTGAGAAAAAAATATTTAATTTAATTAAAATTTCTACAATTGTAAATGACAAGAATCAAAGATGGCACATGCACAAAAGTGCTGGTACACACAGAATTACAGCAAAAGCAAATTACACCAAAGAAGATGACAATTGTTTTAAGACAAAAAGAACAACTTAAAACAGGCAGATACCTAAACACACTATGCACAGAGATAAAGTCACAAAACAATAATTACTTTGGCAACACGTACACGCATAGTTGAACCAGCATATTAAACTTATTTGATAACTTCTTTCTCTTACTCCTTTACTTTAATTATAATCAACTCATTATTATTTTTTTTGTTGTTATTGCAGGTTTTGTAGCAGCCATCTTATAAGACTGTTTCTTGGCCTTAGCTATTAAACGAAACAAACCGACACAACTCAAATGTAATAGTGGTAGTAAATATATTAAACGAAGAAAACAACGGAACTTAAGGACAATAACACAAACAAAAATCATAACAATTTTTCATTTGCAGTAAAAAAACACAACAACTATTAAGAGAACTGGGAAAAACACAAACAACAAACAGACGAATATGTCGTTTGTAATACTTGGAGTATGAAGGGAATTGTTTTGATTGCCAGCTTTACACACACTTAAACTAAAGCAAAATGTTTTTTAAGGCATTTACACTGATAAGGCTGCATGAGGCATAATTAAAGCATAGATGGAAAAAGTCAGTTTTTTTTAAATATTTTAAACTGAACGAAAGTTCATTTTTAAGCTAAAAACAAACCTTTTAGCCACAAATTGTATTACCTATTAGATAAAACTATGTAGGCACACCTACGCTTTAAAATTACAAAATTAATTTACACTGTAGATATCTATGCAAACAAAGATATATTTTTGTTGAAATTTTTGGAATATTTGTATTAAATAATAGCTGAGTTGCCATACTCAACATTAGGACCCTGCTGGATTTGTATGTAACTGTTCAAAGCATTTTATGTGTTTTTTCGGGCTAGAGATTTTGTCTCATTTAGTCCCGTACTTTTTTGTGTTTTATTGGTTTTTAAAGACTAATTTTCGTTTATCCCCCAATTAAAAAAGTAAAGAAAAACACCTAGTATATACTTAAAACACTATAAAAAAAATATTTTGAGCCCAAACACTTCTCCATCCCTGCACTTTGCATTCACTCATCCGTTTAAAATTGAAACTAAAAAAGAAAAAATTGCTTCAAGAAGATATGGACAGGAAGAGCTGCTTTTAAAGAAGAATAAGCAACAAAATCAATCGTATATGTTTTAAACAAAAATGCTAAAATTTAAAGCTGACGATTTTAAACATTCAACACAATAAGAAACTAACGAGGAAAACAAGAATAATGACAACAATGCAAAGATAGTGAAGAACAATAACAGCATCATAAATATTTGGCATAATTTAAAAAAAACACAAAACGAACAAATTGGCAACACTAATTGGAAAGATGATATAGTGATGACAAAAACAAAATGGTATTTAATTTAAAAAGAAAAACAATTTTGTTGGCAGCTAAGTAAGGCGCTTTTAATTATAATTTCGAAATTAAAACCAAACATTTTTTTGTGTTAAAAGTAAGTAAAATAAACTCAGACATCAAGTAAAGAAGCAAAAAAAATTGAAAAACTAACAAAAAAAAATTTCTAAGATTAAGAGAGAAACAGCAGCTCAAGTAACACCCGTGTGAAGCCTCTCTCTTCATTGCCTTTTTCTTAGCTATCTAATTTCAGTTCCATGATTTTGTTATCTCCGGCTGTAACACACAGCATATCTCAACATGATCTGGAGCGACCCGATCCCGTTTGCTCGTGCTAGCCCCAACCGGACAGTGTTTGTAGAAATCCCAACCGTAGTTCATAGAACCGAATTCCCTAGGTTTCATGTATACCATATAACACTAGCTATCTTATAATCACTTCAGTTTCTCCACTGAAGATTCTTCCTTTCACGCATCCACGTTCTTTCTTATCTTTCGATAAAAATTACCCATTTCTGGTCGTCAAATTTATTGCCCACCATGGCGTTGTGTCATGAAGCTCGACATTATCTAGCATTTAAAAAGCCCTTGATTGCAGCAGGGGCCCTAGTTAAATCCTTTACCAATTCAAAGTTAATGAAATGTGCTTTTAAGGTTCTAGGAGCTGCCTGACTTTTTCCATTATAAGATCTGCTGTCCTCTAAATAAAGGTTAAGTGTGCTATTCCACTTCTGTGCTGAAGCTGTCAGGCTGCACAAAGAGAAGGCAAGCAAGGATGCTCGTTTGTTTTTTTAAATTTTTGCACGCTAAAAAACCGACTTAATTTTAAAGCGAAAGTCGTGAAAAAGAGCTGCTTTACAGTTCAAAAAGGGTAGGCTTTTCGTTAAGTCCAGTACCAAGTAGTAGCCCTTAGTTTGCGCTGTTGTCCTCTTTCTTTTCCTTCCCTTAAAGCATGTAAATAAAGCATTTTTCCGTGGTTAGGTGACATTGAAAACCAAAATACAAACCCTTGCCAGTCTTGGGTTATAGGAGATCTAAGCCCCAGGCTTAGAGTAGTCAGCTTCCTCACGTTTTTGATTGTCCCATGTATCGAAGGAAACAAAACAAACAAAACGATGGTAAAATAGTTGAAAGTTTTTGATTATCGCATTAGTTGCGCCTAGGATTTGCTGTAGAATCGCAGTCCCAGTGTCAGGAGCTAGACAGGAGATTTCAGGCAAATGGTTGGTTCCCTAATCCGTGCTGTAGTAAGACCAAACTAAATGCCTGCTGGCCATAGGAATTTGGGTTTTGATAAACCGTGGAACAACTCTGCCTATAATCCAATCGTTCTTCCCGCTCTTAACATATCTTATCATAAACATTATTTTCTTTACCTTAACATCTTATCGCAGAAAAAGGTTAGGGAATCCAGAAGACTCTCCAGCTTCCAAAGCTCCCTCCAGCAAAAACAGTTCGTCGAATGATTTATTAAACTTTAAACATAACCATCCTAAGCGTTAGCTAAACTTTTCTTAACTTTAATGACTTCTTTTCGTTTAACTTAGGCAGACACACGCATTTCGAAAATGTCACTGTGAGAAGTGCATGCTCAGGACAGTGAATGTAACTGATGCCTAATGTTACGAAATGTGCGACAGGTGAGTTGCTTTCGCCTAAATTGGACGATTTGCGATTTTATAGTAATTATTGGCCTTTTAAATTGAAAACTTTTTCATTATATGTCAAAGGACTTTGCACCTTACCTCGATGCAGTAAAAAAGCCACCTTAAGCGCGTAAGAGAAAGAAATTTAAGGTTATGTAAATGAAATGCAGCTAAATTTCTGCAAAATCATTGAGAAATATTACAAATAAAGAGATGTGCACATGACAAACAAATCTCGGAGACTACCTTTGGACTCTCTGATTCAAAGCAAACGAAACTAAAAAGAAACTTCTACATTTTCTACTTCTTCTTTTTCTTCTTGACTGATTTTCCACAATATGGTGTCTTAAGCAAAGATAAGACTAATCTCCAAGTTTCTCGATCTTCTTTGTCCTCTTTCTCCAATTTCTGATGTTCATATCCTTATCGGGTTGTCTTGAAATTGTCAATTGAGCTTCGGTAATCCCCTTGTTTGCATTCCTTCAGGATCTTATTCAAAAACCTTTTAAGCTGGAAAATCGTTTCCACTCTTACAACATGACTGAGCCACCAAAATAAAGAAGGGTAAGGAATAAAGGCTGACATTAAAGTTGCAAAAAATTAAGTCTTATAAAGCTGTTATAATATAAAACGCGGCCAACACCAAAAACACCAACTTTATTAATAACTTCCTTTAAGCCACCAGTAGTGGTTTTGTGTAAATATTTATGTCTCACTTTAAACAAATATCACACAATTGCTATTAACTTTCAGTTTTATTCTATAAAAAAGCTGTTTATCGAAAAAAAAACTGCTTTTAAAGGGCTTCCAAAACGAAAAAAACTAATAAAGAAGAAAAGAAGAATTGTTGCAGCCATATTAAATAAAAACCAGACCTCAAGCTGTGTTTAGAAACTTCAAGTTTCTTACTCTTTCCTTTATAATGTATCATGCCCCAACAATTTATGGGACCACATTTCCATACAAAAATTGCAAAAACTTATTTTTAGTTTTAATTTTATTTTTTCAACTTTTTCATTGCAACTTAAGTGGTTTATATTTAATAAAAAAGTTATTTTTTTTTTAAAGAAACTTTAAAGTTCCTTTTTCTTTGTAATGCTGTTGCTGTTGCTGCTGTGTGAAGCCACAGTTGAGTAGTGTTTCCTTAACTCATAATGTGGTGTATTTGTAACGCCTTATTTGTAATTGATATCGGGATGTTGGTACTTGCAATATTAAACATATGTAAGTTTAATTAAATAAAAAGAAAATAAGCCAAGTGAAATGTTTTGGAAATAGTTAAGAATTAAAATTAAATGAAAATCTTTCAATAGACGAGCAGCTTTTGTTTGTTTTGATCTAAAACATGGTTTTGCTTAAGGATGTCTATGTAGTTTTAACAAAGCTTTAGTCATTATCATTTGAAGCCCACAAATCCATAGGTCTTGGAGTCCAGACTATATTAATTCGCGCCACAGACTCCAGTTAGTCTGTTTTATGCGTTTTTTTTTATTTCTTAGCCTGTTATAAACCTAAACTTCCCTGCCATTTTCACCAGTCCTTCTTTGATTCATATCGACCACACTGTTCATATTGTTGGATATTTGACATATTCCAGCAATTTTAAAACTCTAGGGTTGTGCATTAAATCAGCTGTTTCTAATGTAAGACACATTATCTTATATCCCTAAATTTAAAAAAAAAGTTCCATTTCAAATGTTGCTGGGTTACTTAGATATTTTATTATAAACCAAGTCAATATTGGCAATGTTGTATGTGGAGTTTTTGTCTTCGATTACATGTGTAACATAATAAACTTTAAACATACACAATATATTTACTTATAATTTAAAGCATTTGTTTGTACATAAAGTTAGTTTCTTTGAATGTGGCAAGAAGGAGAAGAGAAAGACATCAAAGGAGACAATAAACTAACAGACTTGTTTTTGATATCTATGTTCAAGATTGTTGTGGCATTAAAGGTTTTCTTGTGAACACAATATTCAACAAATAAATGTATAAAACAGTGGTGCTCAGCCAGCAGTGTCTCTTCTTAAAGACAACTATTGTTGCTTTGGCTTTGTATAGAACTTGTAAATATTATGGTGGCAACCTGGCACATCCAAAAGATGATAGATATTTTCTTTATAGAAACATGATGTATTAATTAATTTCATTGCTGATTTTAATGTGAAAATCAATTTAATATTGGTGAAATTGAATTGGCCAAATAAAGAGACCAACAACAATAGGTTTACATTAAATGTTAAACACAATGTGTTTCATATCTTGTTAGAGAAATTGCATTTTCTAAAGAAGTAAAATGTTTAAAGAAGGAGTATTAAATAGAGAAAGAAGTTCCAACAATTTGTAAAGTTTTTTTAAGTTGATGAAATACTTTATTTTGTGCAACAAAAATTAAAAAAAAAATAATTTTAATCTTTACACAAGAGACTACTGGTAAACAACGAAGCGGAATTTAGCTATTAACAAGAATAATTAGTAGCAAGAAACATGTTGAAGGAAATTTCAGTGATATAGAGAAAACCAAACCAAGTCCCTGCATCATATGCGCATATTTATCTTTTAACGCAGATGCGCAAATACCTTAAGATTCAGCTGCTACAGGTATCATTGAACGGCTCAGACAAAAGCCCTTTGGGATCCCTACTGCCTACCAGAAATAGTAGTTATATTGTGCTAAGACTTTAACTGCAAACATAGGAACTAATCCTAGTCTAGGCTCGAACGTAGCAGCTAAATAGCAGTGATTAGAGGATGATACCTCCAGCGTTTCCATAGCCTTATCAAAGACAAAGGTGATCAAACCTTCACCAGTCATTTACAGGCCCAACACCGAGATCACCAAGAATTGCCTTGTATGGGATGTGATCGACCATAACAAAAGCGGCAGAGCCATCACCCAAGAAATTAGGGGATTATCCGTCAGAAATGATAGAAGTGTTCAGAAGTATCCTCAGAGAAAATACCAAAACAGCTCCTTAAATCAACGAAACTCTTTCCGCAGTAGAGGGTTGACTAGCTAAAATCGTGAAAGTTGACTTTGGGATTATACCTCAGGTGGTGTTTTCAGATAGGGATGCATGGAAGAGATCTGATAGACTTTTTGAGGGGTATGCAATTTTCACTAATGGATCGTAGATGGGCTCGATTCAAACTTTCGTACGAGTGCAGCGTTTGCCTGGCTCAAATTCTAGTGGTGACGAGAGCCCCAAAATTAAAAGGAGCAACGCGGAGGGATAAGGGGACGTGACAATCTACGTCGAGAGTCAGGCCGCGCTGAAGGCTCTAGAAGGGCATTACGTCAGGTCTATACTTGTTGACGACTGTAGGTGCTCTCAGGGTAATCTTGGCCACAGGCAGAGTCATTGCGACGTTGCCGGTAATGAGATTGTTGCTGAATTGGCAAGGAAAAAAATGGCCCGAGACACTGGGCTGGGTTGACATAAGGACTTGGGTCATAGACAAGGTAGGCCAATCCTGGATACAGGGCTGATTGTGGGATTTTCATGATTCTTTGGACCAGGCTGCGCATGAGGGGCACTTACCTGCTGCTCAAGGAGAGCAGGGTGCTCTTAAGTATATAATTGAGACTTCAACAGTGCAGTGCGATGTAAGATATATGACAAGTAAATGAGACAGGAACTTTGCGGAGATGAGGATAAAGATTGTGCAATACAGTGTCTGCTACCACCCTAGGCTGCAGATTCGCCGATAGAAGTGGCTGGGAGGTAGCTTCTTAGATAGGCTTGGTTAGGTTTTTGGCGGTCGAGTGTTTGGGAATATTAAAGGATTAAGTAAAAGGGTTGGATGGGTTTTTGGTTTCAGCGCTTGCTCGTGATTCAATGAACACTGACTTCTCGCTGATGGCGTACTTACTTTCTTTTGTCTTTTTATTTCTATCTATCTTTAATTTCCTTTGACATTCTTATTGCCATTTCCATTTTTTTGATGGGATTTAGGATGTAGGAACTTTTAACATATGATTGATCAGAAGCAGACATCATTTGCTTATCTGCTTTTCCTGTCATAAAGATTGACTTCTGTAATTAAGCCCACCTTTCGTAAATATTGTATTTAAATTAAAATTTTATTTGCAAAAAGCAGAAATTTTGTTTTAATTTTATTTTTCCAATAATAAAATAATTGATGCCATTAAATTCCAACTTTTCTGCAAAAGATTTCCTGCTTAATTTTAACAACAGGAAGATTATTAATTTATTAAGTAAAGCATAACAAATGCAGATAAATGGAAAATATTATATCAAGCTGTTCTTCTGTTCATCTCTAACTTTTGCCATTTTTACGTTTGTTTGCTCATTAACGGTAATGAAAGTAAAAATCTATAAAATTCATGGAGAAATGTTTAATAAACAACAAAAGGCTGTACAAAACGGCATAAAACTTTTGAAAATGACCTAGTGGAGTGGCGAGGAATAACTGTTGAAATGTGTTGGTATGTTCTTATATTCAAATGTAAATAATGAAAGTTTTACCTATAAACAGTAACAACAATTACCCAGGTAAAGAGCCAAAGAGCCAGGCAGGCTATTCAGCCAACAGTTAGAGGAAAGATAAAGGCGCAAATAACAAGAAACTTCTTGAAAAACTTTTACAAGGCGATAACGAACAATGACTAGGAACGATATCAATATTTTGTACTTCTTGTTGTTGTAAGCATCTTGCCCAGTAAGAAACACCATGTTGCTAAGTTACTATCATCTATTACATACCGCCCGACATAAATATTAGAGAGACTTAACAGCTAAAACTTAGAATGTTTTCAGTTTATGTTTTTCTTTTCATTAGATATTTTACCTACGATATTATTGTATTTTATTGTTGTTGTACATTTTTATATGAGTTTCTTATAATAAAAAAAAAAAAGAAAAATATATTTTTTAATATCTTGGCAGCATCTGTAACAGCTACTGGTGTTTACTTTGGTCATTGGTTTTTTAGTTTGTATTTGTTTTCGTATTTGTATCTTTCTTCTTTTATGACATAATGGAGCTAAACAAACTAATTAAGAAAATATATATTTTTGTTGTTTTTATTTTTTATAATCCCAAAAGTAGCAAATTAAATATTTTAATAAAGAAAAAAGCAAGGCAGGAAGGAACTTTGCAAATGTTAAGGACTATAAATGTTTACAAAAGAAAAAAAAAGAAGAAGTAAAATTTACATCTGGGCAATTCCATTGTGACTGGTGTGACCATTATGCTCACATTTTTGTTTTTAACTCAAACAGTTTAAAATTTTAGGCTTGGAAAAAGGCTATGGTTTTCAGGTACATCCTATTTTTAAGCAACTAATGGTAAGTAGACATTGAAAAAAATAATTTCTGCTCACAGGAAGACTGGAACGAGAGTGACCTTGCCAATTTAAATTTTAGAGAATTTTGACTTTAAGATCGAGTTGTATATAATATTCTTAAGAACAGTTTTAATTCTTTTAATTTTTAACGTAGTATAAAGTGTTTTTAATCGTATTTGATTCATTATTTCTACAAAAAATCAATTTGTTCTTGACGAAAAACCTTTTATAAAATGTGACGGGTGTGAAATTTTCACCAAAGCATTAAAAAAGGAAATCAACAATGAAACAATTTATTTTTACTTCAATCATTTTGAAAGAGAAAAAAATAAATTTTTGTCCAATTTGGACCGTTTTACGTGGAACTGACCATCTACATGTTAGCTAAAGGGTGTCCCAAAAATTTAATGTCTATTTTCTAAAAGAAAAAAATTAGTTTAATTGGAACAATCGTTTTAAATTTATGAAATTTCAAATGCGCTAATTTTCGAAAAGCGGTACAACTATCCACTTTAGACTTGTCATGTTAAGAGAAAACATTGGCTTGAAGAAAGGGTCAAATTTATTTTTTTTTAATTTTTTTCCGGGTTAAACCACAACCGCTATTAACTTTAAACTTGCTATAAGGTAGTTTTAGTAAAACTCTAACATTTTAAAACTTGGTAATAAGTTATAATAATTGTATTCAGCATAAAAGTAATTGGGATAAAGTGAGACACACTTACGAAATTTTGTGAAATATTTGAAACATTTAAACCCCAAAATGCCTATACAGGGAGGACATTTGCATGGCGACTTTATAAAAAGACGGACCGATCATGTTTGCTTTAAGAATCCTAGCTTATGACATAAAGTAGGACACACATACAAAACTTTGTCAATATAGAGCAATATTTCAGTCAATTATAGCTCAAAATGCTTATATTGGGAGGTTCTGACAAAAATGAACCGATCATGCCCACAATAGGCTTTGTGTCAGTGCTGAAAAATTTATGTGGGTTCAACTGCATCTAAATATTTTCAAAACTGCGACCTGTATTTTGACCACAAGATTACCTGGATCACCAACCGGAAGGACGGACGGACAGCCTAAAATCGACTCGGGAAGTAATTCTGAGTCGATAGGTATGCTTACAAGCGGGCCTTAATAAATCATTATTTCAACGAAAATATAGTTCTTAATATTCGTGTCAGTTACAGCCCAAATTGTTTGTTTCGGGAGCAAATTTGTAGAAGGGACATGCAAAATAATTAGTCGATAATCACAAATTTCAGTAGTCTTGGCCCCTACAGAAAAAAAACCCCTGCCTGTGGAAAACTTTATTCAAAAGATCTTTAAAGGCACCTCCTCGAAAATACATTAACAGTCATCCCAACGGATAGACAGAGTGACGGGCATGTTTTAATCGATTCAGAAAGAGTACTGATCTGTCCACCTGAAGGTGGGTATTAGAATAAAAAATTTTTTAGCATTACAAATAACTGCACAAACGTAAAATATCCCTATTACGTACATATGTATGTATGTATGTGATGAAGGTATCAAAATCAATTCAACAGGAGCGAAATAAAATGCAACATTCTAGCCTTACCCATTTAAAAAGTTTAAAAGCAACAACCTTCACCATAAATATTAAACAACAAATCATAGCTTTGAATTACATATGCACATACTAGCACACATACCTTCATACATACAAATTTGAATACATTAGCAAGAACTTAGCGTGCGTGCTTGGGAAATGATATTCATATTGTAAAGAACATTAAAAGCTGGTTGCAAACAATAAAAATTGTATAACTTTTAAAGTACTAATGCTATTGCTTTCAAACTTGCGACGTTTAAGGAAAATGAGTTGAGCTTTTGACATATAAAATTTGGAAAAATTTTTTTCAAAATAAACGCAGTTACGAATGGCTAAAGTTGGCCACCTTAATTAAGCATTTTTGGATCAAATTCAATTTTTTTTTAAATAAAAATGAAATAATTAAATGTCTTATTTAGTTGAGTTTAAGCTTAATATTTTACAGATTGCTCAGTGCTGTAAACAATTTGGCAACGCCTTTTTTGAATTCCCAAATAAAATTCCAAAATACCCAAAAGTATAATTTTTGTATTTAGGAAACAATTTTTGTAAGATTAAAATAATAATTCTTAATTTTACAAATAAAGAAACTTTTCAGGAAAAGAAACATACTTAAGAAAAATTATGCAACGATGATACCATAGATTTAAAGTTTAAATTATTATTTAAACTCGATTTTTTGTTACTTAACAGGGGAACAAAAAAACTCCCAAAAATAGTTTTACATATAAAGTCTTAGTACAATTTAAAAAAAATGGGAAAAAAGTTCTGATAAACTTGGAATTCGTTTGCCAGAATAGACAAAAAAGCAAAAATACGCCAGCTGCTTAGCCCATAAAAACAAATATGAATTTAGGTTGCCAATGGATATTTTACTTGAAAGCCGCAGACTTCAGTATAATCTATCTTTTTATTTTGAAAATCTAATTTTTTATGGATTTAAATGTCTGTATTTATTTTCGACTTAAATTCAAATTTTAGATTTCATTTTGTCTTCTTTTTTGATTTTTTTTGTAATCAACATTTAATAGTTTTTTTTACAACTAAAAGCACCATAAATGTCAGATAAAGTTTAAGAGTTCTTGAAATGCAAGAACTGGTATCCACTTCAAGGCTGAGACTTAACTGCAAATTGTTTTGCTATTTGGAAATCTCCTTAAAACTTTAATCTTAAAAAAAATCCACAAAAAGTTTTATCTAACAATGAAGTCAAACATTTGGTTTCATAGAAAGATGGCATTTGAGTTTAAAGCTGCTTATAGGAATGTAATTGGAAGAATAAAGAAGATGTTGGGGGATGGGAAAATTTAGAACTAAAAAAATTTTATATTTTCATATAAAATAAATAAAAATTTGTGGCTTTTTATGGAAAATCTTTTTATAAATATATTTTACCCAATGAACTTTATAAAACCACATAAATTATAGAATTTAATGCCAGCAAAGAGCAGCAAATGTTTCAAATGTCAGCTTAACAAAAGTACAAAGACATCAGTTAATGTTAAGAATAAAAGCATTTTTCATGTAAAACAATTTTTTATTTTTGAAACATAAAATAAAATCTGAGCTTGTCAATTTAGTTTAAGCATTAACGTTATAGCTCCCTGTTTATGTTATTCCTTAATTTATATTTATTTTCCATGTTCCCCATAAACTGGGTCACCAAGTTTTGCATTGAGGACTTTTATTTATAAAAAAAGTTTCATTTAACTTTCTACTTACTTCAGGTCTATTCATCATCATTTATAACCTAGATAAACGTAATTCCTTATATTAAAATTTCGATTGCATGACTTCTTTTTTTCCCCCACAAGTCTTGTTTTTTTCATATTCGTTTGGCTTTAACTTGTTAGGAAAAAGCCTTGTAAACTTTAACAAATATTTCTGTTTTAACATAAAATGATTTATTAAAGTTACATACATTCAGGTAAAGTAACAAGACATGTTATGGGAAAGAAGGCGTTAGAGCAAGAGCAAAAGAGGGGGGGAAAACATGTCTTTGTAGTGGATTTTTTTGGTTTAGTCTATAATTTTCTAATAGACAAACGTAAAAAGGCCGAGACATGCGTAGATTTAAGTTTAAACATTCTTTTAAAATTACTATTAATGTGGAATTTATTTTTCTTTTTAACAGAAAATCCCACTTTTTGCACGCACTTAAGAAATTAAGTGGGGGGAAGGTAAACGAATGGAAAGCAATGAATTTATTTATTGAATTTTTAATTTTAGCAAGCTTAATTGTTTTATTTCAAAGTTTTTAAAATGTTATTCTTATATTTCATTAATAATTTCTAGTTCAAATCTTAATTCCCATCGACATGCAAAAAATCCCAGACAATGGCCAACAACTTTCTATACGATAGTAACGTATAATTTGCCTCCATTAGAGTAATTTTTTAACACAATATTCAATGCCCTTTAATCCCAGACAATGGCCAAAAGATTTCTATACGATAGGAACGTATAATTTGCCTCCATTAGAGTGATTTTTTAATACAATATTTCCCGGTTTTGGAATAAAAACCAAATCCCTAGAAATATCTTGGTTTTTCCGTTTTGTACATAAAAAATCCCAGAAAATATTCCTAACATGTTTAACTAAACATTTAACTTAATTTTGTTGTTATTATTATTTATGTTTAAAAGAAGAGCACACTTTGTTTTTTGTTTAACGAGTTTTTTTATTTAGTTCCTATTCCCAGCTCAAAGGAAAAAATCCCAAAGAAATATGTATTTGTTTTCAAGCCCCCAAAAGCTCGAAAAAAGTTTTTTTTTTAATTTTATTTAAATATCTTTAGCATAAAAGTGGTTGCCAAAAAAATAACTCCTGTATTTCCCCAGATTTCCGAAAATAAAAAAAACAGTTGGAAATAGTTTGTTTTGCCTTTTAACACATTTTATGTTTAGTTTTCAATTTCTTTTATGTTTAATAAAAATAGCAATAGATTGCCCAATATATTTTATGATCTTATCACTTTTTACACTGGAAACATTATTTTGCCACAGAAATTCTTTTTATACTGTGTATTTTAACCCAGTAAATAGAGGTTGGCCAACGTTCGAATGAAAACGTCTAAACAAAAATAAACCAAAAAACTTTTCTTGCAGAAAATACAATAACATGTTCTAAAATGCAAACTGAGAACTATTTTAAAACATATTTGAACATATTTAGTATTTGAGAAAAAAAATTTTAAACCAAACCCAATTGTGGACGCATAAGGAATATTGTCACCAGTTTTTGGGAATATCCGCAAAAAACAAAATGAAAATATTTATTTTTATAAAAATCTTTATATTTTGAAACAAAAACCAAATCTATGTAATTTTTTTATAAAATATTAAAATTCCCAATTAAAAAAGTAAAATCCCAGAAAATACCCATGTACTAAAAAATTAAAAAATGCATAGAAATGCATCAAAGAAACGAAATATTCAAGTTCAAAACCAAATTTCAAAACTTTAAACAAAATTTTCAAATTCCCAAAACATATATGTATGTACATATACTCAAACCCAGATCTTGAGATGTTTAAAATTTCCAAAATGTGAGTTAATACAACAGGTCTTGAAAGATCTGAAACTAAAAAAAGCAGATTTGAAGCAAAGGCTTTCAATTTTTACACAAAATCATTAAATCTAATTAAACAAAGTCCCACAAAATTTGCAGGACATTTCAAGGTCACTTTAATACCTCAAACCACATTTAAAACACGCTGCGTTTGAGGAACATTGTTAAAGGCCTTAACGCTTCAAATATTTTGGCTTATAATTTTATGACTTTGTCGAGCGAAAGCTTAATTTTGATTTGAGAATTTAGCTTGGTATACCTTCCCCTTTTGATAAATTTTATTATCTTCAACTAACAGGACCAAATATAATAGAGGCCGTCGCTGTCGTGTTTTTATACCCTTCACATAGTGATAGGGTATATATCACTTTGTCATTCCGTTTGTAATTTCTTTATTATTCATTTGCGACCCCATAAAGTATATATATTCTGGATCCTTATAGATAGGGAAGTCGATTTAGCGATGTCCGTCTGTCCGTCTGTCCGTCTGTCCGTCTGTCCGTCTGTCCGTCTGTCCGTCTGTTGAAATCAAGTTTCCGGAGTCAAATAAAAAGATACAGACCAGTTAATGGTGTCAAACTATCACAAATATCCTGGAGACAATCGCTATTTAAAATCAATAAAATCGGTTCACTATTGACCGAGATATAAGCGAAAACCCAGAGTAACCCATTTTTTTTAGGACAAAATCCGTGCATATATCCCTATATATCTCAGTAAGTATAGTCACTCTTGCCACAAAACTTGGCACGGATACTCCTAAAGAAGGGACCTTAATAATGGAAAAATTTTTTTCAGATAGGACCAGGGGAAGGGGTATTTTTTCTACAATTGCACAAATTTGGTGAAATATTTTATGCGCTATATCTCGGAAACTATAACAGATATCGAAATGAAATGTTCTACAAAAAGTAATTGCACGATAAGGGCTACGCCCTAAAGAAAAAGTTTTTTGGGTGGGGGCAAAAAAAGGGGTAGCTCCCATACAAATCGACAATTATTTTCAAATATTCGATACGCTATATCTCGGAAACTATAACAGATATCGAAATGAAATGTTCTAAAAAAAGTAATTGCACGCTAAGGGCTACGCCTTAGAGAAAAAATTTTTTGGGTGGGGGCAAAAAAAGGGGTAGCTCCCATACAAATCGACAATTATTATCAAATATTCGATACGCTATATCTCGGAAACTATAACAGATATCGAAATGAAATGTTCTACAAAAAGTAATTGCACGCTAAGGGCTACGCCTTAAAGAAAAAGTTTTTTGGGTGGGGGCAAAAAAAGGGGTAGCTCCCATACAAATCGACAATTATTTTCAAATATTCGATACGCTATATCTCGGAAACTATAACAGATATCGAAATGAAATGTTCTACAAAAAGTAATTGCACGCTAAGGGCTACGCCTTAAAGAAAAAGTTTTTTGGGTGGGGGCAAAAAAAGGGGTAGCTCCCATACAAATCGACAATTATTTTCAAATATTCGATACGCTATATCTCGGAAACTATAACAGATATCGAAATGAAATGTTCTACAAAAAGTAATTGCACGCTAAGGGCTACGCCTTAGAGAAAAAATTTTTTGGGTGGGGGCAAAAAAAGGGGTAGCTCCCATACAAATCGACAATTATTTTCAAATATTCGATACGCTATATCTCGGAAACTATAACAGATATCGAAATGAAATGTTCTACAAAAAGTAATTGCACGCTAAGGGCTACGCCTTAAAGAAAAAATTTTTTGGGTGGGGGCAAAAAAAGGGGTAGCTCCCATACAAATCGACAATTATTTTCAAATATTCGATACGCTATATCTCGGAAACTATAACAGATATCGAAATGAAATGTTCTACAAAAAGTAATTGCACGCTAAGGGCTACGCCTTAAAGAAAAAGTTTTTTGGGTGGGGGCAAAAAAAGGGGTAGCTCCCATACAAATCGACAATTATTATCAAATATTCGATACGCTATATCTCGGAAACTATAACAGATATCGAAATGAAATGTTCTACAAAAAGTAATTGCACGCTAAGGGCTACGCCTTAAAGAAAAAGTTTTTTGGGTGGGGGCAAAAAAAGGGGTAGCTCCCATACAAATCGACAATTATTTTCAAATATTCGATACGCTATATCTCGGAAACTATAACAGATATCGAAATGAAATGTTCTAAAAAAAGTAATTGCACGCTAAGGGCTACGCTTTAAAGAAAAAAATTTTCGAGTGGTGGCAAAAAAAGGGGTAGCTCCCATACATATTAACAATTTTTGTTAAATTTTCGATATGCTATATCTCAGAAACTATAACAAATATCGAAATCAAATGTTCTACAAAAAGTAATTGGACATTAAGGGCTACGCTCTGAAGAAAAAGATTTTCGGATGGGGGGTGAAGAAGGGGTAGCTCCCATACAAATTAACAATTTTTAAACAATTTTCGATACGCTACTTCTGGAAAACTATTACAGCTATCGACTTCGAATATTCTACAAAAAGTAATAATCAAATAATTCATACATTTTGGTGAAAAACTTGGTGAAGAGCAGGGGGACTAGAACATCTAATAAGTTTTATTAACCTTTAAATATGAATAATGTCGAAAACTTTAAAAACTCTCGACCTCAAATCTTCTTCATCTATTTCTATTATTCATACGAACGTTAAAATTTTGTTATTTTTTCTATGGACTTTAAAACTCGCACAAGGTTTTTTATTATATTATTTGCAGTACAAAATTACTCGGCTGGGTATATTAAAAGACCAATGTGAAGGGTATATAAGATTCGGCACAGCCGAATATAGCGCTCTTACTTGTTTTTTATTTTATTTTGTTTTTTTTTTCTATCAACATTTGATTAATTTCTTATTTTGTGTTAATTTTTTTTAACATACAAGTCGGCTAATGGCTTTTATTATGAACTTCTCTAAATGACTTTGATTTTAAAAAGCTGCTGAATTTAATATTTTCTCATATTCTTCGCCCCTGCATTAGTAATGGGATGCCACTAAAGCTATTTACAGTTTAAGTTAATCTAATTTAAATTGTTATTAATCTTTAAGCTTTTTTTTTGTTTTTTTACTCTTTAATATCTCTAATGGTCATTTGTTTTTGTTTAATTACTCCCAGAACCACTGAAAATTCAGCAAAAGGCTGTAAACAAAACTGGTTGGGATTAGAAAAAACGTCATTTAGTATAAAGTATTTATGGCATAAACTGAGTCATCTTTTGTGCAAAAACCCGCTTTTACTATTATTTCAACAAAAAGAAATAAAAGAAATGTTCTGAATTTAATTCTTGGTTTTTTCTGCAAGAAAGAAATTATCTTTTTCATACGACAAAACTTCAAGGTGTAGTGTTTCCAACTGTCAATTAAGAGAAAGTCTGTTACAAAATTTAACACGCAAACTGTTGAAGTTGTTATAACACTAAAGGCCGTCTCTTTTTTTTATAAGCAACAGCCAACAAGTTTGTTTTTCAATGCAGTTTTAAGCTTTATTTAATCCAATTTTAACAAACAAAGTAATAAAATGCCTTTTTACAGATTAGGAGAAGCAGTTTCTGCGCGTACAACTTGGGATGTGCAATGTATGGCAAAGATACAAATTTCTTATTCCAAATAGGTAAGAAAGTTATTTTTGCTAAATAATTTAAAAAAATCATAAAAAAAGGATAAAAATAATATTAAAAAACAGTTTTTGTCAAACAATTTTAATTTTTTACCACAAAATTAGAACAAAAATAAAATTAAAAATTATATTTTTCATTGTTTTCAATCCTTTGTTAAAATTAAGATCTGAATAACTTTTCACACATATTTTATTATAAAATAATATTCTTAACGAATTTTAATGTGAAAAAATAAATTCCCAATAAAAACAAAAATCCCAGAAAGTTCCCCAGATTTTTGGATAACATAATTTATCAGTTCCATAATAATTTTTAACCACATTTCATTAAACTAACTTAAATAGCAAAAATTATTATATAGTTTTGACTTTCAAAAATTGCAGATACTTTAGCCAGAGTTCAACAGCACATGTAAGCAAATAACCCAAAAAAAATTCCCTTAAATCAAAAAGAAAAAAAATTATCCAAAAGTTGTTTAAGTTTTTTTTTTTTAATAACTGATGTAAATTTTTTAATAGTGTGTTGAAAAAAATTAATTCCTATTTGCAAAGTAAAAAATCCCAGAAAACACCAAAAATTTAAAAAAAAATACTTTTTTAGAAAAATTTAATTAAAATTAAAATAAAAACTATAAGCCAAACACATAAACTTTCAAAAAACATATTACAAGCTTAAATGCCCACAAGATTATCCAAAATTTCCACAAAATTAATTTCGTTCCAATTATTTTGCCGATTTTCAAAATAAAATATTCCAGAAAACATTGAAAATTAAACAAAATTTTAAACTTTTCAAAAGAATTAAATTTGAAAAACTTTTAGTTACAAATGCAACTTTTCGAAAATACACATATCACATGCTTAATGCCCAAAAAATACCCAAAATACCCACAAAATTATTTTCGTTAAAAAAAAGGTACAAAAACTTAAGCCCGAAATAATAGCAAAATATTTTAAATTCCCAAAACTATAAAGCAGAAACGTGAAAACCCATAAATATCCTGAAATGTGTTTGCCTTATATATACATATTTCAAGACCCCGTTTAAAGACAATATATAAGAAGTTTAAATAAAACCAATTGAGGTATTATTGTTTAAATTTGAAATTCCTATTTGGAAATTTATATCTCAGAAAATACCATAAACTTAAACAAATTAACCCACTAACTGCTGACGACTTTTTGAACTGTAATTTTTATTTTTATGTGCTTCCTTGGGGTTAGAATCGAACTTCGTTTTCACAAAGAAAATCCCAGTTCCACATAACCAGTTAATGAAAAATTTAAGGATTTTTGAAATAAAAACCATTTGAAAAATCGTTATTCTAAAAGAACCTACGAAAAATTCCTACAAAGAGCCCTTAAAAATACCAAGCACTTCTCTTCCCATTTGCTCCATTTTTTCCAAGTTTTCCTTTCATTTTCCCCACTTCATACGCAAAAGTCAAACAAAATTATAAAAAAATACATTTTACCATAACGTTAAGCATTATTAACACCTCTAATATTACAAGAAAACTCAGTTAAAGCTCTTTAGCTGTTTAGTTTGTCATAATTATGAACAAGTTGTTATTTGCTTAAAACACACACAACCATCGCTAGTTTGTATTATGATATTCAATACAGGTAAGGAAATAACTTTTTAGTTAAATTTTTTTTCCTTCATATAACATTTTGATGTTGTCATCTTAGAAAAGCGCATCTTCGAAAACAAGGTGTGAAAAGTATAAAGTTTTTAGTTCAAACATTTTAAATTAAACTCAGTGGCTCTTGCCCGGTATCTGCAATTGAAATGAAAACAATGCAGGGTGTTGAGGAGGAAAAAAACTCAAGTTTCAATTTAATAGGTTTTTAGCATCCGCATGTTAAAACGTGAGAATATGAAGTATTTTATAATGAAGAAGAAAAATGAGCTTAAATGTTTTGTTTAATTTTTTAGGGTATTAAACTAAAGGTCAAAGTTATAATTTTAGGGGTCTTGCTGAGCCCTTAAGCTTTAAGGAATTTGAGGATTTCAATGTTTTTCCTAGGAATTAAACATAATAAGCTTAAGTTTAACATTTGAGATTAAAAATAATGTTTACGCTGAAAGCAAATTATTGGTTTTTAAATCTTTAATCTGAAATTTTCTATAAAAATATCATATACAGCACTTTTGGGGATTTTAGTAGTTTTACTAGGAATTTAGTTCTATTAATTCTTTCTTTCTTAAATAAATTCCAAGTTTTTGTTTTAAAAAACTTTTTCTAAAAAATCTATAAGCTAAAAAACTATTAACGGCTATTAAAGAGTTTTTTTGAAACATAAAAAATATTTAACTAATTTCCCAAAAAAAAATACCTGGGAAAGAGACAAGAGCCTAAGGCTTTTAAATGTCTAGACTTTAGCACTCGTATTTAGAGTAATTAAAGTAGGCTTATTTAGGGCTTATTTCCCTATTATACCATAGACATCTGTCAAATAAGCGCTCAATCGTTTTACTTTAATTTTTATGAATATGGGGGAAAGTTTTTAACAAAAAAATCAATAGTGGAATTCAAGGGATTTTAAAGTTTTTTTTGTAGATTTGTTAGCAACCTGAGGCATCTAAAACCATAAAGGCCTTACATTGCAACTTTTAGATTCCTTGGCTGTTATATTGAGTTTTAAGCAAATGATATGTTGTAGAGGTTTTTTGGGGATTTGTTAGTTTCTTGGGAATTAGTCAACAACAAAAATGTTATTACATACAAGTAATTTGAAGATTTTTTTTTTTAATTTTTGTCAGAAAGAAAGAAATAACTAAAAATTTTAAGCTTTAAGCAAAAAATTTTATGTAAAGGATTTTAGGGATTTTTTTAAATTTTTTTGGGAAATTAATCAACGACTCTAGGAATCTATAATAATAAACTATTAACAACTTTTAAAAACAATTTTTGTTAAAGAATTTTATATGGATATGGGATAGTTTTCGGCAAAAATTGTTTTAGATATTTGGAATATTTTTAAAATATATTTTTTCCCAAATGAGAAGGGACCTAAAGGAGTCCTTAGGAATTTAAGTTTTATCTGTGAGGGAGAGCAAGAGCACATAAAATTTAAAAAAAAATTTTCAGTTTTAAGCAAAAATATTATGTAGAGGGTTTTGGAAGTAGTATTTTTAGGAATTAGTCATCACTATAGGCATCTAAAATTATTAAAGGCCTAATTACGCAAAACGCAACGCATAACAACAAAAAAAATTGTATGAAAAAAACTAAAATTAAAAAAACTTTTTTATACATTTTGTTTTTGTTTTAGGGCGTTGTGTTTTAGGAAATAAGGAAGTTAGTTTAATGTACATTAAAACTTCTAGATTCTCTAGCTTTAATTTCTAGTTTCAAAAGATATCATGTAGAGGATTTTGGGGATTTTTAAGTGGGTTTTAGGAATTTTCAACTGACCTTAGGAATTAAAAATTATAACACCTTTTAACCAAAATTTATTATATTGAGCCTAAAATTCTTAAAAAAATTATTTACAGGATTTGGGATTTTTAGGGATTTTGAATTATTTCACGAGTAACAAGGCAAAAAGTTAAATTTTAAATCTAAGAAAGTTTTTTTTTAAAGTTGCAATATATAACACCTAAAAATGTGCTTTTTTAGATTTAGCTTGGTACTTTTGGGAAAAAGCAGGGAATTTTAGGTATTTTTATATTTTTTTTGGAATTAAGCAAAAACTTAATTTCTTGATAGCATTATACTTTACTTTATATTTTCAGCTTTAATTATTTTAATTACTAATATAAAAAAAAATTAAGGAAATTTTGGGGATTTTAAAATTTTTGGTAGGAATCAGGCAAAAACTTAACCTAATGATATCTTTATACTTTAATCTTTAATTTGATAGGTTAAGAAAAAAAATACGCAGGAAATTATGGGGATTTTTAAAATTTTGCAGGAATTAGCCAAAAAGTAAATCTCTTGCTACTTGTACGCCTCAGCTTATACTTTAAGCTGTAATTTGGTAGTTTTAGAAAAAAAAAAACATGCAGGAAATTTTAGGAATTTTTTTAATTTTTGTAGGAATTAGGCCAAAACATAACCCCATAATATCTTTATACATTAGCTTATAAAGGCTTTAATTTGATAATTTTAGAAAAAAACATACAGGAAATTTTGGGAATTTTTAAATTGTTGTAAGAATTAAAGAAAAACTTAACCTGTTGATATCTTCGAATCAGAAAAAAATACAATTTTAAAAGTATCGAAAAATATTAAAATTGTTAGGTTTCTAGGACAAAGTTTGTAAATGTTTAAATTATTTTCAGTTGACTTTATTTTGGTTTCTAACCATACTTCACCCATAGATCGATCATAGTTTCTTGTGTAGCTTAGAGTTTTGTTTTTTCTAAAATACCTTTTAAAATTTTAGATTTTTCTTAAGTATATTTATTCTTGTCTTTTTTTCACTTGATTAAAAAACTAATTGCAATTTCTGTATTCTATATACGGCCTTGACTTAAATATTAGATTTCCTATTGTATTCAATATCATTTTCATTTAGTTATTTATACCATATTATTGTACCAACATTAATCGTTTTAAGTTGTTATCTTGTTAAACAACTTATTTTCGCTTGAATAGCATTTAGGAATGTTTATACTTGGAAGTAGTGGTATTTATTAATACTTTATTCCTCTCAATTTATTTAATTGGTAATACAATCCTTTTTGAACAAGTTCCCCTCCTTTTTGGTATTTTAGTTTCTTTTTTATTTTTGTGTTTTTTACTGATGTTTTCAGCAGGCATTAACAAATATTATTTTGTGACAACTTTATTTTGAAAAATTTGTTATGGTAAGGTTTAAGGGGTTTTTGATTTTAATAAGATTTGCTACAAGTTTCGAAATAAAAATCCTGTTTAAATGTTTAAAGTAGCTTGTTGATAAATGTCTACAATATTGATATGTCATGTTTGTTTGTTTTTTTGTTTTTGTAAAAAAACGAAAAATATTTTTCTGTGTTTTTTACCCCATTGACTTGCCTTCAATGAGAATAAAACTTAATTGTATACCCACTATCGATTACGGTGACAATTTGCAACACCTTGTATAGAGTTGCAATTGTGACTTGACTTACTGCAAGTACTTAAACTAATCGTTAAAATGCTGTCATTTATATTTGGAATAAGGTGCAGCTTATTTTTTAAATTTGAAAATAAAAAATATTTTTCTCTGTAATTTTTATGACAACCTTTACCGGACAATTAAAATCCAAATAATTTAAAAATATTGTCACCAGTTTAGTTTTACGCTACTGTTTTTCAATAATTTAAATTTTTTTAAAGAAACCTACGCTTTAGAAATAAAGTTTCTAAAATCCATAGATAATACTAAAGACCAGACTACTGAATGGTTTTCTTTAAAGATAAAATTAAGCTTCAAAATACATTGACCATTAAGTTACAACAAACAAATGTCATTTAAAAAAAAAATAATGGTTTTTGGTTTGAATATATTTAAAAAGTAGAGATTAAGTAATTAAAGTGTGAAAAAAAAATATTTTTTTGAAAGCAGCTTTTGTTTAAAAATATTAAAGAAAAAATTATGATAAAAATTTAAGCCGCCATCGTCATATCATTTGTTTATGTGACTTCTTGACACATTTAAAACATGATAAAATGTTGTTGAAAAGAAATGAGATTTTTAAAACTTGTTTAAATTCAAATTTTTCTTAACATACAATTCGTATGAAACTGAATTCATAAATTTTGTAAGCCCAAGAAGCATTACAAAGTCTCGTCTACATTATTAATTAAAAATTTTTTTTTTTTTGAACAGAAAACATGGCTTAAAATGCTTGTAAAACCCTTCTTGCTTTTCTTACGAAAACATGTTGTAAAACAGCAGGCAGAAACGTTTTACAAGGAATAAAGAAAAAAGAGAGTGAGAAGAAGAAGGAATAAGAAAAACGTAGTTACTTTGGCGCATGCGTGCGTAACAAGTTCTTGGCAATTTACTTAGGACTAAAGTTAGTGTAAATGACTTTTTAAAACAACGCTTTTAGGACACACCAAGTTTTTGTCTGGCAATATTTTTTTAGGGCTGGGCTTGTTTTTGTTGTTTTATTTTTTTTTACCTTATTTTGAGTTTATTTTGCATTAAGGGAACAAGTTATTATACCCTTCACAAAACAATAAGGGTATTTATCAATTTGTCGTTTCGTTTGTTATTTCTACAAAATTAATTTTCAACCCCATTCTGAATCCCTATTAATCGGGGGTTTCAATTAGAGCGCTACAAAAGTATTTTTAATAAAACAAAGACGGTTTGGGATATCAATGAAATTCTTTATTTCTGTAAAAGTACGTTCAATGCCATTATGTACGGAACTCAAATTCTTTTGCACCACCACGGGCACGCTTGCAGAAATCCAGACGCTATATCCAATTTTCGACCTTTTTTAAGCATAAAGCGGCCGATACTGCTGCGATTTCACGTTCGATATTCGTACGAAGTTTATCAATCGTCGCTGGCTTGTTGGCATAGACCATAGACTTGATGTAGCCCCACAGAAAATAGTCTTAAGGCGTCAAATCGCACGACCGAGGCGGCCAATCGACTGGACCATTTCGTGAGATAACAAGTTTTCCAAACTTGGTTTTCAATATATTGATTGTGACATTCGCAGTGTGGCTTGTGACGCCGTTCTGTTGGGACCAAATGTCCTCTAAGTCCATATTATCCAATTGGGGCCAAAAATATTCGGTTATCATTAAACGGCAGCAATTCCCATTCACATTAACGTACAGGTCTTGATCATCATGAAAGAAGGACGGCCCAATAACGCCGCCGGCCCATAAACGGCCCCAAAACGTAATTTTTGGGCTTTCTTCAACTGAAGTCTCAGCAGCAGCAACATTCTCGACACTACGGGCACTTTTTTGTCTTTTTATTTTGTACTGTGCCTATGGATTCAAATTTTCCCACTAGACGGTCAATTGTTGATCTGCTAGGATGGTTATCACGACCAAAAATTGACGTAGCGCTCTTAACGTTGAGGCCACTGACTCCAAACTTCGGTAGTAAATTTTAATAATTTCGACTCGTTGTTGGCTCGTATATCTTTCCATCATGAAATGCCAAACCTTACTGAAGAGAAATGTCAAAAGAGCAGCAAGAAATATAGCGTCGTCTACTGGTCCTGTCGCTCTACCTTTGTAGCGTCCCTGTTGAAAACCCCTTTATAAGAAAGTCACCCTAGCTATATCTGTCTATCCGCCTACCTTTTTGTTTGTTGGTTGACATCACGTTGAAGTGTCAAACTCTCAGACATATCTCTGGAATGCCCACTTTTACAAAATCCATGCACAAGAATATCCAAATCCATATTTTAGTTATTATCGGGGCTTGCCACATAATACGGTATAACGTGAAACTTAGCTATCGCCTTCAAATCTTCTAGATAGTTATTGTATACCATAGCTACATTGCGAAATTAAATTGGTTGGAGAGGAGGAAGAGAGGTATAGCCCCCCCCCCCCCCCCTCTTACACAAGCGGCCTAGCCTTATGAACTTTTCCATCCTCTTTCCCAGAACTATAACAGCATAAAAACTGATAAAATGTTATTGCACTTAAATATGGTGTTTCATCAAAAAACTGTTTAGTTAGGGTCAAGGAAAGCGGTTGCCCTTATACAAGCGGTCCAATCTGATGAAATTTTCAATCCGCTATATTCCTTGAACTACTTATAACAGTTATCGACATTAAACCTGCTGCAAAATAATTTTGCAACAATATCTTCCATTTGGATAAAAAAATCGATAAATATGAACAAAAAGAGCGGTTGACCGGGTCCAAACGAACCGTTTTTGTAAAAAAATTTTTATACGTTTGACATGCTATATCTATAAAACTGATATAACTTTTAATTTCAAGCCTGTCACTGGGAGGTTTTATTATTATTTCTTTATTTTGAAAGAAAAATTTGTTGGATTGGATCCAGGAGAGTAACATTTTCCATCCCAACGGGTAAAAAAACTATTAAAGATATTTACTTCAAACCCGCCAAAGTAATTTTGGTATACAAATACAGTAGAAGCTGGAGCAGATGATGGAATTTACAAAAAGAACGATGTGAAGGGTATATAAAATTCAGCACAGCCTTTTTTTTATTTTGTTTTGTTTGTTAAATTCTTAGCATCTTATATTGACTTATCAACAAATTTCCCGTTTTTTTAATATTGTTTTTTATAAGTACTGAAGCCTTTTGCTCTTTATTAAGCCAAAAAACCATTTTACATATGGGTAATTCTACTGTAACAGGTGTGATAAATTTTCATATATTTTTGGTAATAATTAGACAAATTTTTAATTTGATAATAACAGCTTCGATTTTCAGAGAATTTTCAACATTAATTGATTGGGAGATGACCCTTAAAGAATAAGATTTTTGCCCCACATTACGACTTTGGCGTGATATTGTGACGTGTGTAACCTTATCAGTTAAAGATTTTAAGAATTTTGATTTCCAAACTTCATTCCCAAAAAATATACTCAAAAAAATTATTTGATTGCAACTCAAATATCTAATTTCTTTAAAAACAGTATATTCCAAACACATCGTTAAAAAAGTGTTATTATATCCTTCCCTTTAGTGATAAGCTTGTCATTCCGATTGTAACTTTTTTAATATCCATTGCCGACCCAACAAAGTACATATTTTCTTGATCCTTATAGATAGGAAAGTTGATGAAGCGATGTCCGTCAATCTCTTAATCAGTTAAAGTCAAATTTAGATGTTTCTCGGACCTCTTTGTGGTATCAAAAATCAAGTATATTTGCGCAAATTTCGCTATTAAAATTTAACAAAATCACCCAATAAAGTAATAAGCCTGCAACCACGACTATCTCTGTTTACTTCTTTAAAATTTTTAGATAAAAACTACTACAACTGCCACGGAGTTGCCCCTACACGTGTGCAATATAGTACCGACTTCCATTAATTTTTCCTCACGATCATTTTTAAAGAACATACTTACATCCTATCTCCGCCCCCTAACAGGTTTGCTATACAAAGATATTTTTATTTTTTTTATCCAGAATGCTCCTACAAAATTCACATCTAAGACCAATCCCAATTTTTTTATTCCTTAACATATTCCTTGAGCTTACTTGCCCATCACCTAAAAGGGTTGCCAAACGAAAAGTACGAAAATGATGTAAGAACGCCCATAACTTCCCCAGAGTCGGCTTTAGAGAAATGAAGTCTACTACCGACCACCTACATGGAACTGCCCATACGCATGTTTATATACAAAGGTAGAAAAGGCAGCAAGAAAACAGAAACTTAAACTAAACCATCAGAAGCCATAAATTATACTTCATCATGTTTGCAACTTCTTAAAGTTCTTTTTGCATTAAACTCTTGAAACAGTAACAGATCCTTGTTTAAAACTTCTTTTTTAGATCAAGTGGCATATGAGTTGTCGCATGAGCGCCCCTTTTTATTTTAAGCTCTTTTAATATGTTGTTGTTCTCTTAATTAAGTTTAGCCATAAAAAAGCAAATATTAATTATGGCAGAATGAAATTGCATAAATTAAAACAAAATTAATACTGTAGAGTCATAAAAAGCAAACGGTTGTAAATGTAAATACATATGTGAAAGTGGATAATTTGGGTAGTAAAAAGTTTATGAGTTTTGGTAATGTTTAGGCAGCTGTAGAGTTATTAGCACAGGAAAGCGTTTAAATAAGCTTAAGGATTATAATTGTAATGCCACAATTAAACTTGAGTTTGTATTATTGCTGTACGAAGCTCTAAACTATTTATAGTTGAAATTAGATCATGAAATAATAATATTCGATGATTAAGCATGAACTATTTTAGTCGTCCCTCTAGGCTGCCATTTTAACTAGGCAAAGGAGCACTATAGTATAGACTTTACGCAGTTGACAAATTCAATCGCCATTAAAGGAAAAGGCATTCCATTAGTTATTGTCGACTGGGTAGTACGGATACTTGCTTCCAGGGTTGTGACTTTCGCTTTCGTTAATTCAACGAGGACCATCCATGCCCCTCGGGATTGATGAGCTTCTTGGAAAACTGAACGACTTGAGGTTTAGGACTTTCGCAAACGCGGACGATATAAACATTTCGATCTTAGGTTGGGATGGCAGTACAGTCTCCGATAGTGTGCAACAGGCCTTGGACTCTCGGGTGGGGTAGGAAACGGAACTTGACTATTAACTCGGTGAAAACCCTCTTGGTACCATTAACGAGAAGAAGAAACATCGCACTGAGAAAGTCCACAGGACAGGAAACGGAACTTGACTATTAACCCGGTGAAAACCATTTTGGTAACAGTCACGAGAAGGAGCAACATCGCACTGAGGAATTCCACAATTGGCGGAACAACTATAACATTTTCCGATAGTGTGAACTACATAGGGCTTACCCTGGGTAAGAAGCTCTTTTGGAATGATCACTTGAGAAACGTATTAGACCAGGATATCAGACCCTTTAACGCCTGTCAAAGAGCTTTTGGTAGGACATGGGACCTCAGATGAAATGTGGCATACTGGTATTTTGACAATATTATAAAACCGATGATCACCTAGGCGGCCGCAGGTTGGAGATAGGAATGCTCAAAGACGCTGAATGCATTAGTACAAGGTGAGCTAAAAGAAATTGCCTTATTGGAAGGTGATCTTACTTTTTCAAATGGCGGCCAATGTCAAATTTGTTTTGACATTTGTGAACTAGACAGATGTATGTAGATCATAATGAGCGATAAGGCTCATTTCCACCTCAGCGGGTACGTGAACAAACAAATCTGTCGCTTCTGGGGCACCGAAAATCCACGAGTAATGCACTAGAAGCCATTACACCCGCTCAAAGTGACTGTGTGGTGCTCTCTTCATGCTCGAGGGGCCATCGGGCCATTTTTTTTGAGGACGCCGCTGGTAAAACCATAGCAGTGGGCGGTAAGCGCTATAGGGCCATGTTAACCGAGTTTTTTCTGACGCAATTGAATGAATTAGGACTGGAAAATATGTGATTCCAACAGAACGGAGCAAGGGCGCACACTACGCGAGCCACAACCCATATTCTGAAGGTGGCGTTCCCGGATTGCCTTATCTCTCGTTTTGGCGATTTACATTGGCCCCCAAGATCACCCGCTTTAACCGTTCCAGACTTTTTCGTGAGTTTTTTGAAGTCCCGTGTTTACGTAAACAAGCCCGAGATCCTGGAAGCCCTCAAGAATAACATTCGATACAAGTGCGAGAAACTGTCGCCCGAAGTTCTCGCCGAAGTGATGAAAAATGCAATCAATGGTAATGGCGTCTATTTGGCCGATATCATCTTCTCGATTTGACCAGTAAAATTTTAAAGTTCAAGTAAACATAATCAAAAAACAGAAGCGAAGGTTTTTAATTAGAAAAAGAATGAGAGCCAAACGAAATCTGAAGACTTCTTTTGGCCCACCTTGTATTACTGGTGCCAGTAAGTCTCGTCCGACCGATGATATTAGGGATCTAATTGGAAAGGCTCAGCACCATTTGTCTTTGATCGACATTGCACGCTTAGGCGTTTTACGACTTTAGAGTGGGGATTAGGGTGGATATATGAGGATAGTGATAGGGTTCGTGGTCCTATTTCTGGGTTTGCGACACGATTTCGAAGATACACGTCTTTTATAGATACCTTGATGTTGAGATTTTCAGAAGAAACACTTGAAACAACGGGTCCTTGGAGCCTTTGGAGGGAATTAGGTTTTGTATACCGATGGGTCTAAACATCTGAACGGCGAAACTGGCACTGGAATACCTAGTCCTGGTTTTTATATGGCCCTAGCGATTAGTAAATATCAGACGATGTTTGGTGTGGACTATGGGCAGAATCGTACTTTTTCAAAGGATGCAAGGGAAGGGAGGTTTTTGTAAAGGGCGAGCGCTACAGTTGGATGATAACAGCTCTCTCTTGTCTTAATGAAAGAATTGGAATTGGCTGAAATATTATTTCAACAAGCTGATGTCACATGTTATACAGCATGAGAAACAAGGACCCAATCGAGAGGCGAATCCGGAGAACAATTTATTTTAGTTTTGTCTTAATTTGATGTGTTTGTCCGAAAGCTTTTAAGAACGTTCGTTCAATATTTAATATAAAAATCAACACATTTTCGTTCCTGAACAGTTTTGTAAGAGCTCCCTACTCTAAGTTTAAGTTTTTTTCTATTAAAAAAAGTTTAACATTAAAACAATCCATTTCCTGCTCTTGAATAAATTATTCCTAATTGCTTGCTTAGTTTGTTATATCTACCATTTATAACAATTTTGTTTTGCGTACTCCAACCTATAAATATTTTATCAATCAATTTTGTTCAAAAACCATAATCCCTACAGATGGCCAGTAGACAGTTTTTCTTGCATGTAAAACAGTCACAAGTTTTTGTATATGTTTGTTTGTCTGTCCGACCGTCTATCAGACGAATACTGGAAAAGTTTGGCCACATTCCAAACCCAAGTTAATTGATTATACATATCTCCGCTGCACATACAATACTTCTAGGGAATGAAACAAACTTGTAATCTTCGAGCCATTAACAGATTATGAGATGGATTTATCATTTGTTTTTAACAAATACAATGACTGCTGCATGAGTGATGATCAAATGCTAATGATGGTGATTACAAATATTCATTCAAGTGTTTGATTCACACATGGCTTAAAGAGAAACACATTTTATAGGGATGAAAGTTTAAGTGAAAATAAACAAGATCTGAATTAAAAAAACTTTTTTGTTTAAGCAAAATACAAATAAATTATTTTGCAATTTTGGGATTATGGCACTTATCCAGGCATGCATGCATGCCAACTAAAAAAGGAAGGAAGTAAGGATTTTCTCTAAAACCTGACAACAGATGGACGGACATGAAAACTATTTTAAAACAAAATTAACATTTCTGTGTAATTTATGGTAATAAAAACTCAAATCGTAACATGTTGCATGGCATATAGTTAATTTTCAATTGTTTTAATGTTTTGTTTAAAAATGTTATTGTAATCCTTAAATTATATTCACCCTCTTGGGTGAGACACAAAAAATATTAAAATAGTTTTGTGGCAAACAAACATAGAAGAGCAATTTAAAAATACACATCCATCTGTTTGTCTGGCGCTTATTTATCCGCTACAAATGTTAATTTTCTTAAGGGGTGGGAAGTTGCAATTAAACGGAAGCGTTAAACAAAAGGCAGATAGAAGTCGCTTGCAATGTAATTGCTATTTAATAAATTTAACTTTAATTTTAGATAAAGATTTTGTGGTTATTTTGCAGAGAAAAATATATACTTTTAGCACAAAATAAAACAAAAAGCATAGAAGCGAAACGTCATCATTCGTTGTTTCTTTTTAAATCAGAATGAACTGTCACGTTAATATATGAAATTCATTGAAGTGATAGTGGCGCCATCTTTTAAAAATTAATAGTATTAACTTAGAAACCTTCATGGGCTCACGCACAACAACTTTGCTAAAAAAACATCACATGGTCAAATGCATAGTTTAAAATTATGTTTTAAAAAAATATTCCCTTTAATAAAAAATTTTGGGGAAATACTTTTTCCTTCTTTTATTATCACAATTTAGTAGTTGAAAGCAGCCCCTCCACCAAATTAAATCCTGCCTGAATTTTAATTAATGAATATTAAATATTTTTTCTGTTATTATTTATTCTACACACCTTATTCAACAATAAAATCAACAGGTTTTATTCCTTTTGAGCTTCCCCTCCCTTCATATTTTTGTTATTAATAAGAAAATAAATTGAAATGTCAGGTCTAAAGTCCTTCCATTTTTTTTCATACAAAAATGAATTTTTTTAAATGTGTGTGTGTGTGTGTGTAAATATGACAACAAAGAATTTTTAATATTGTCCCTAAAATCTAAACATTAAAAATTCAGAGAACAAACCAAAAATTAAAAATACTTTTTCATTTAATATTTGTTTGTAATTTTGTTAAGAGACTTGTTGTTGTTGTGGAATGAAACAGGTCAGGTAGAAATGTTGCATCACAATATGTACTCTGTGATATTGCTTTGTGGATTGGTTTGTGGAAGGCAGGTAGGTGGAGGGTATTTACAGTAGAATACAGAAATTAGTGTGTATACATACATATATGTATGTACATATGTCCATTTGTGTGTTGATATATTTCTTAAGGAAAATAAAACATTTTTGAAATATTTTCCTGCCTGACAGTTAGTTCATCAAATATGGAAAAGAAAGTAGTTTTCGTGTTTCCTTTAAAAATATATAAAAATAATTTTCCCAAAATATTAAGTTGCAGATTAATTCATAATTTTCTAATTGTCGAAAAAGATTTTATTGTAATTTAATACCAACTTGTCAGGCATAATAATTAACATTCCTTAATGAGTTTACAATAAATTTATATATGGGCCTTTCCAGTGAAAAGTTTTCGAAATCGAAATTTTTATGTTTCTTAAGAAATGGTTATTTGAAACAGTAAAACAAAACATTATTTAAATCTTAAAATATATAAAGCAACATTTTTTTTGTTTTACTACGAGAATAATGACCTGCTCACTGAACATGCATATAAGTATGTACTTGTTATCCTTGTTACTTTTAATGTAATTTTTTCTATAAAAATTATTAATTGAATATTTATATTATGATTAAATTTTTGTAGTTTATACCAATAATAAGTTGACACAATTAAATTTTTAATCGCCGAAACAAGCTAGATAATAAGCGAATTTTAATTTTTCTCTTGTCACATTTTAATGTCACGTTCTTTTTCATAAAACATCGTTTTTTATCGATATACCGTGATCGTTAAAAACAGATGATTAAAAATATTAGTCTAAACCAAAAAATTGTGAAAATATAACTAAAACAAAAATTATTTTGTAAAATATTCACATTGAATATATTTTTTTTTCTTGTGAAAATGTGTCGCGTTCTCCATTTTAACTGAATTTTTGATGTAATTTTACGCCTGAATTTGATTGCAAAACAAACTAAAACAATTTTTTTTTGCAAATTTCCGTAAAAAAGTACCTTCGATTGTGTTGCAGTGCTTAGTACAAAAACTTTTGGTAAACAAATTGTTTTAAGGTGATAGGTTTGCATTCTTCAAATGCGTACAACCGCAATAGCCAGGATTCCCAAATTTTTAAAAGTTTCAATTAAATAAAAAAGATAAAAAAGAAAGAAAAATGTTGTTGGAAACCAAATGTTTAAGACATCAAGAAATTGCATTATTTCTCATATGATAAACATATATATGTATGAAATTAAAAGAAGCTTAAATGGCAAATGCAATATTTGATAGTTTTTCTAACTTTGCTTTGAAATGTGAAAGATTTCTAAAATATCCATTAATATATGAACTCAAATATGTATATAAATATATAAAAGTTACTTTTGATAAAATAACTTAAAAAAATATCAGTTCGAACAAGATCTAAAATTATGTCGCGTTACAAGTGTCGCGTGCCTAATCATACGCTAATCTAATAAACATTAAAGAAAATAAAAAAACAGCCGTATTAGTTCTTTTGAAATTTGAAAATGGCTTAAAAAAGCGGAGTATTGCATTTTTTTAGATGCTCCTAAGCAACTTACTTTTTAAAGCGTTCGCGTCTGCATATTAGTTGCTCGTATATTAAAAACAAAACATTTCACAAAATTAATGTCTTGCATTCTTAATATTTCTACTAAAATGCTTTGAAATAAGTATTAATGACAGATTTTTCATATTTCTTTAAATAATATTTTGTACTTTAATGGCATGCAAATGTCGCGTTCTCCACTCTGCAAGTAGTTTCATAAAATAGTTTGTTAAGAGAAACTATGAGTGAATTAAGGTTTTTTGCACTGTTACTTGCATGAGTTAACCCCTAATTAGTTATACTGTCCAACAGCATTTTTGAAACATAATAGCGACCATAGGAAAAAGTTCTAGTGCATATGGATTGAGTTTTTTACAGCTAACTTTGCTTTCTAAATTAAAAAAAAATGTTTTAAGTTAATGTCCAAGTTCGTCAGAGTTATGTACATATATTGTGAAAATAATGTTATAGAAATAAGCCTAAATTATCTTTTAAAAAGGTGGGTTTATTTTTAGATTTCTATCAGCTGATTTCTCCGATCTGAACTATCGATTCTTTCAGGATATTTTTAACTATTTAACTGCAAAGTTTACAAAAGGCAGACAGAAGTCTAAAAATCAGCGGGAAATTCCAAAAAAAAAATTTCTTAGAATAAAAAATATATTCTTATTGCAAGAAAAATATTTTTGCTTTTAAATTGATGCCTAAAAAAACTTCTTGCTTTACTATAAAGCCCAAAATTTTTGTTTAACAAACTTACCTTTCCGCCAACTTTTATCTCGTAACCCATACCGTGCGGTGTTTTTAATTGCACGGGGCACACGAAACCGATATCGCGATGTGGACTATCGAGTCCAGCATAATTTTTACGCGTTGTTACCTTAGGCGCCATACGGGTCGGTGTTGGTGTTGATGCCGTTGTATTCTCAGCCACACATAATGTTTCACCACCCTGTATGGGAAATTGTGAACATTCTAAGTTTTCCGGCCAATCAAAACTATAAGTTCTCATTAAGTTTTCACAAACGCGGGCCGCTTCACACAACGAACGACACGGCGGTATGGGTTGTTCTAAGATGGTGCAAACAGGCACAAACAAAGAACACAAAAACATTTGTAAATCCGGCGAGCAGCCAATTTTAACAAGAGGTGCAAATTGATGGACCACTAAGCCGGCCTCTTCTTGTTTCACATGACCCAAGAGATTGGGTAAAATGGTCATATTGTAGGGTATATTTTTGCAAATTGATATTGTAATGGGCTCACAACGATTATGATGCGGGAAAACATCTTGGGGTAAGGACGAAGGCGAACCTATAATCTCACCTGTGCTAGAAGTACGATAATAGGGATTCGCTGATTGTGATTGATCATAGCGATTGATTGCCGCGCCTAAATGCAGGTAAAATAATAACATGGCACACAGTAGTTGTAGTAAAAATGGGGAGCAACATATTTTTGTAAATGAAGCCATTTTGCTTAAACTTTTGCTTTATTTCTTATAATTATTCTTTATTTTTTCTTTAAACTTTTTTAAGAATTTAAGTGTTTTTGGGGGCTTTCTTTAATCTACTTTGAATAAATTCATAAACTTCATTTTGTTGTTGCTTTTTCCTTGCTTACAAAAAGCAAACTCTCTTTTACTTTTAATTTATTTTTCTCTTACAATTCTTTTGTTACAATTATTTTTGTTAAAATTTTCTTAAAAAACACTTGTTGTTAAACTTATTTTTCTTTTATTTTATACTCTTTACACTTGCTATCTTTGCACATCTTTTTATTTTTCAATATAAAACCGCCGGCATTTTTATTTAAATTTTCCACAAGATTTTTTTTTCTCCTTTTTAAAATTTACTTGTTTTAACAAAATCACTTAAATCCATTAAAGAAATACTGTAAATACATTAGAGTAATAAAATCGACCGTTAAACAAATTCGTTTAGTTTTATTTTTTCATTTTTTAATTGTTAAAAAACATTTTCTTAAAAACTTTTAACCGTTTCGTTACTATTTCACATCTTTACGCATTGAAACCCGCTGACAAACTAAAAACACATTGTCATGAAGTGGAATAATCAACAACAAAACAAGTTTTATCAATTCACGTACACATGTTACTTCTGAACCCCCACACAAACCAAAAACAAAACAATAACAACAACAACAAGCATATATGTATGTACTAACATTGGAGCTGTTTATTAAACCACCACTAACGTGCTAGTAAATGTGTTGGTGTTTGAAATGTTTGTTTACTAAAAATTCACACGGCTGAATAAAGAGCTAAAAGTGGTTAAAAGTGTGAGAGAGCAACAAAATTTGTATAAGTTTTACAGTTGATGTTAATACCATGCAATTTGTAACAGTTGGGGGCTAAGATAACAGCATTTATATTATTTTTGGTAAATAACAGATTGTTGATGGGCTAATCAACGTAAAACGACCATTTGCTAGAATGCAAAGGAAATTTTTTATGCAAAAGATTTTAAGCTAATTTCAATTTTGTTTTAATATTAAAATAGAGCTCTGTTGCCATTAAGTTAAAATTAATGTAAAATTATTGAAAATTGTGTAATACTATATGTTAACATAATAAAAGGCATGGGGGAATAATTAGGTGACCTCGTCCCTACAACAACTTCCTGTAAACATTAGGCATGTTTTTTGTGGTTGCTAAATTCTAGCTTAGTTGTCAAAAATATTGCTATCACACGTACACACAGTATACACAACCATTATAGAACATAAAAAGTTTGTCAATCTGAGCTGGAAAACATATGGAGGAAATAAAAGTCAACTGATCAGCTGCTCCTACCTTTTTCAATGTACCTTGACAAGAGGTATGGGCCAGTCAGTAATATATCGTAGGGCCGAAGTAATCTTGGCGTATAACCCAAAAATATGAGATAACATCCTTTCCTAAAGCAATTTATTTGAAATCTTAAGTTCTTATGATTACCAAGCTATGCTAGAGAAAAAATCTGCACTTTGTACAAAAATGATGCGCCCTTTTATTTTTTTGTGCTGATATTTTTTCGTCTTGACACCGATATTTTTGGCTTTCAACATCAATTACATTGCAAATAATTAGGGCAGATTGCCATCAAAAAGAGGTCCGTAGGGTTTTTCTGGGTACAGAAGAGTTGACTCAGAAAGCATATGCCGGACTTTGCTGTACTGATGATGGGAAAGAAGCCCAACCCATCAAAAAAAATTTTTAATATATTTGCATAAAAAATTAAGTACATTCGAAGATCAAGTCGTTTTCTTGTACAATAATATGAACATTTTGGCAGGAACGCATTTATTTATTTTTTTTTTTAATTTTAAATAAAAAAAAACATGTACAAGAAAACATCGGAGAGTTGATTGAATTAAACGGTTATAGTGGTATTGAACTAAATTTTTTTTAAATCTTTATAAATATTTAATTTTAATTTAAAAAGAAAAATTTTTTGTATATATTTTTTGACGCAAATAATTTTTATATTTTTAATTAAGTTTTAATAAAATTTAAAAAAATTTTTTGCCAAAATATAGGAATATGAATTTCCAAAAAAAAAAATAATTTTTATGGTACCAGAATTTTATATAAAACTCAAAAGCTAATTTCAAGCTACAGGTTAATAATAATAAAAAATATTTTTTAAAGATGGCAATTATAGAAGTAGCAAAAGAAAGGAAAACTCGCTATAAATTATGAAAAAAAACATTTCGAATTTATGATTATAGGCAAGGCACATTACCAAAAAAAAATTATATAACAAAATTATAAAAGGAAAAGGTAATAATTGCAAATACATATTTCACAAATAACACTTTATTTTAATATAAAAAAATTTTAAAAGATTTTAATGAACATAATGAAGCTTATTAAATATTCAAAAAACTAAGACACAAATATTTGTAAATAAAGCTTTAAAGAAACATACTTTTGTTAAACACTGTAAACTGTAACATTTTCTGACAACGTTAAGTTAACACTTTTATATTTAGCGTCCATGTTGTTGCTTGAGTGGAGTTTGCAGTCTGTAAAATAAATTGTTGACCTTGGTTGCAGAGCCTTAATTTGTTTTTGCATATTTGTTTACATTTTTTTGTGGCAACTTGCAGCAAATTTCAAATTTTTTACTTAGAAAAATCCACATTTGTTACTCATAAACTATTATGTATATTATTACACTTGCCTTTAAAATAAGAAAACCTCTTAAAGGTTTGTCTGTGAAAAGCAAAGAACAGAGTTCATTAGCTTTTAAATCCCCCTTTAAGGCATTCGAAACAGAAAACAATCACCAACAACATTCATAAAAGCCACTTGTAAATGTTTTACATTTCTACTAAAAACCATGTTTGTGAGTGTCCAATAATAGTAATCAAGTCTGTTAGAATTTGTTATTCTTATTTTTTTATAATTTTCTTTTCAAGTTCCTTCTGTTTTCCTATTTTCCAAAAAAAAATCATTGAAAACATATGAATGTGTGTATGTTCATACGTACATACATATGTAAGTACTTATGTATTTCGTTTTCAAAATCATCATATGGTGTTTAAAATCCCATCGTTAGGCCTTATTGTATTTTATTATCATAGTTGCCAGATAAGTAAGAAACAAAAATTATATAAAACAAGTAAGAGCACTATATTCGGCTGTGCCGAATCTTAGACACCCTTCACATCGAAACCCCGACATATTATTTATCAATTTTTTATTTATGAAATATTTGTATTTTTTAAATAGAAGTGGGTGTTATATTTTAACCCTCTTAGGGTAACTAGGGAAGCTGTAGGGGTTTTAACCATAATTTTTTAAAATTTTGTATGGCAACCCCCTTAGGGTGTGGAGATATGGGGTAAGTATGTTCTAAAAAATGTTTTCAAGGAAAAACGAGTTGAGGTCAGTCCTACATTTGACCTATTCACGAGCACCCTGGAAGCTGCAGGGGGGATTTTTTAAAGTTTTCTAAACTTTGTATTGGAGCCTCCTTAGGTGATAAGGGGGAAAGTATTTTCTAGTAATATGTTTGGGAAAGAAAACTTATTTTTCTAAGGCCGACCTAGAAAAGTTATGGGCGTTTTTACATCATTTGTGTAAATTTTTTATGGCAACCCCCAAAGATTATGGTAATAAGGGGTTAGTGTGTTGTAAAAATGTGTGGTAGGGATACATTTTATTCCAACTCAAGAAAAGTTGTAGGGGCTTTTACGCGATTTTTTTTTAAATTTTGTATAGCAACCCGGCTTGGAAGGTAAGAATGTGGGGCAGTCTTACACTTGACCTTTGTAGACACCTTGAAAGCTGTGGGAGCGATTTAAAGAAAAGTTAAAAAGAATAAACTTTGTAAGGCAACCCTGTAAGGGGGCGGAGATAGGGTTTATTTTCCACAAAAATGTTTGAGGGGAAAAGTTAATGGGTGTCGGTCTTACATTGCACACTGTACAGGACTACTGCGGGCCACTTGTAGGGGTTCTTTTGTACAAATTTTAGAGAAATAAACAGAGGTTGTCTTGGGTTTTGGCTTATATCTCGGTCTGTTATCAGGCGATTTTCTGGATTTCAATAGCGATTTGCTTGCAGATATTTTTGATAGTTAAATTCCACATATGGATCCATGCGACATTGGGGGGATTCAAAACGTTGATTTCAACTATAACACGGGCAGACCACTTCCTTTTATAAGGACTTCCTTTTTTATAAGGACCAAGATCGGAATAACAAACAAAAATTTATCATAAGTACAAAGAGTTCAAATAAAAAAAACAAACAAAAATTGGTTCACAAAATATTTTGCTGATTTTTATTTAATTTTTACGGACTTGAGGTAAGAGAAAAATAATTTAAAAACAATAAGTTATAATTATTAGCTGCTGCAATTTTGAATTTTTTGGGATTTTTCTAATATAAAATTTTTTCTCTACTAGTTGCACAACTTTGTACTAAACCAGTGGCAACGCTGTGTATCAGAAAAAAAAAACAAAAAAAAAACAGAAAAGCCGGCAAAACAAGATTTTTGATAAACTCTCTCTTCTTTTTTCTCTCTCTTATTCTGTTTGTTTTCCAATATGTTAAGAGTTTTCAGGTTTGTTTAGGAATTTTGCAAAAATCAATGATAAAGATCACAATAGAGGTAATAAATTACTTAAAACCAAAATTTTATTGTGGCAACGGAATTCGTACAGATGGTTCTAAGATGAAATGTGGTTTTTGGTCTGGCGTCTACCAAGAGGATCTTAGACTAATTTCCTCACATCGTCTGCGTGATGAATGCAGTGTATTAAAAGCTGAACATATGGGACATGAAAACTACTTCATGCCAAGAATATTCTCAGAATTATTGGACACTTTGCCGTTAGTCAGGCGGCACTTTTTCTATTTAGATTGGTCACGTCCTTACACAGAAAAAACTAAAAATTGGTTTCAGTTACCAAAATGATTGAATTAATTAAAAAATTGTTCAAATTTGCACCTATCACCAAAATGATTACATCAATTAGCTGAAATTGTAAAAAATTAAAAACTGCAATTTTTTTTCAATTATTGGTTTTTATGATTTTGATTAACAAAATGATCAAAAAAAAAATTTTAATTCATACAATATGTTAATCAAATGAATTAACCTATTGATTGGAAAAATATCAATGATTTAATTAAAACAATCGTTCCAGTGATTGAATAGTAAACAGTGAATAGTATACTATTCATCCAACAAATGGCATTTCTAGAGAAACTATCGACTAGAATCTGCAGGGTAATTGTAGGTCGGGTCGTCCTGCGTATTCATAGAAACGGCAAACCGATATCTAAACTTCTACCATTAACAGAACTTGGGGTTAATTTCAATAATTTGCCACAAAAAAATTACGTTGAAACATGATTGTTGAGGTCATATGTTTCTGATAGGCTTAAGGGGAAAATATGTTTACATAAGAAGATATCGTTCCTTCGTCCATTCAACAAAGTCTCTTTACTGTCGAAGCAGTATTCAACAGTGTTCTGAATACTGCTTGTAGAAGTTTCGAATTCTTCTTCCAGACAAGTATTTTGGTAACAAATTTTGGTTACAATTTTATTTACTACCTCAGCATTGACGTATTTTTTATCTGGTTTTGAAAACCAAAGTTTTTACATCACCAGTAAATTTAATGCCTCTGGCCTGTTCTTCTGTGTTATATCCTCCATTTTCTATAATCCTAAACTGCCAGCTGCAAATAATAGTTTTCACTTAATTATAAACATTTTCTAAACATTTGTTTTTGACTCTATTTATTTGCTTAATTATTTGAAATTATTTCCCAAAACTTTTCCTTTGAGTTCTGTTAATTGAAATTTATTTTGTGTTTAATACAGTTTGTATTTTTAAATAATTTATCTTTTGTTCTATTTATTTCTTAGACTAAAGAATTTTCTTTAATTGTATTTATGTTGAAATAAAAGAATTCTAAATTGTTCATGTTTCTACTATATTTAAACCTTTTGGTTGTGATAACGCTAAATTATGCGTCTGCTTTAATTTGGTATTTATATTCATGGATATTCCTTTAACACACATACTTACACTCACACACATACACATACATATCAAGTCATTAGGAGCCTATGGGAAATATTTCTTTTAAATACTATTTTCATTTCCTAAAATTTTGTTTCTTAAAACAAGGCAAAGGTAATTTAGAATTCTTGATGAAACATTCGAAATGTTTTTGTACGAAAATAAATTTGTGTGAGTTTTAGTGTATTTTATCTGCACAATATGAATTTATTTCCCGTTATCCTTGTTGCCTCTTTATTCCTTTGTTAATACAAGACATCCATACATATGCATGTCTTAAAAGCTTAAAAGAAAAGATTAGAATTTTATGTTGCTTTTGTGTGTGTTTTTGTATAATTGACTGACTTGCCTTGTTTTTATATTCATTAGTAATCGGGCGTTAATTACCAGACATTATCACCAGGATATGCCTAAGGAAATGCCAATGTATGCGTGTTGGTATGTGTTTAAAAGTGTATCATAATAATACAACAACATCCGCTTACATATAAATATTTAATTTTGTAATTAAAACGTTATTGACTAGATCTAAACACTAAAGAAATAAAAGAAGAAAATGGTTGGAGGAGGTAATAAAAAAGGGAATTAAGATTTAAAGGGAATGTAAAAATCTAAATAAATTAGGGTTAAATTTGTTAAATTCTTTATAAATAAAATTAAAAGATTAGCTAAAAAGTTTTTAAGAGCAGCGAAAAAAAGAATGGGTATAAACTTTGGAAATCACTGCTTTAGTCATTTTATTACTTAGCAAGGACCTTTGCCATTATAAAATGTCATTTAAAATTCTTTCCCATTGATTTATTTTCTAAATCCAAAAACGCTGAACTAATAAAAAAAAATATGCAAACATTGCTTATTGTGTAAAAAAAATTTAAAGAAATTGATTTAGTTTTGATCATAAATTTTACTGGGCAGAAATATTTTTCTATTCCATAAATCATACTAATGAAAAGGCTTTCCAACGCACACATATACACTTAGACGGTTTCCTACTTACAAATAAATACATTTATAGGCTTAAATTTTAAATCCATTTATTGTGTTAAAATTTTTCATAAGATGTAAAATTTCTGTAGAGCTCTTTTGCACTAATACGATAATTTATGACAGTTTTAAAGCCTTAAAAGGCACATTAAAGAGCTTAAAGGCTTATGCTTGGAGAGACACCGAAAATAAATGGAGGAAACCCACCGAAAAATGATAAAGAATCAAATGTAGTTTAACAAAAAGTTAGTAACAAAATAAAAGCCGTATGGGGACGACTAACAGACAAATCTTTGTAATTACACCCCAAGGGCTGTTCCAGGATAAGGAGGACTAGAAAGGATCTGTGAACGTATGCACTGTATCCGGTGCATATATGAGTGTTGGATATAGAAATAATGGTGTCATACACACTTCTGAATGAATATAGCAATCTTAAGACAAAAAATCTGGCTTTATTAAAGAAACAAGAACTGATGGAGAAAAATGCGTAAGCAAAAGAGTAAACGAAACTTTACAATCTTTTTCGACAGTCAGATGGAGCTCTAGAGGGTCAGTTTGTTAAGTTTAGACTTGTGGAGGACTGTAAAAGTGCTCTTGTAATACTAGTGGTAACAAAAGAGGCAGTTGAGTCGTCCTTACGAAGGAATTGGCCTTGAACAACATAGACAATGCCTGAAAAGACAGAAATGATTGCAAGATTTCCAGGTTTGTGTGGCCAGGAATTGGCAGGGAAGGTAATAACCTGCTTCTAAACAAGAGCAGAAGGGATCTTTGGTATATAGTTGCAAGTCTTCTGGGGAACTTCGACATAAGATATATCATCAGCAAAGGGAATAGCAAAAAAGTGAGAATAGAGGCTCTTAAAAACCTTGTGCCTCAGTTTTTGGATCCACCTAAAAAAGTAGCTACAGAAGTGCTCTTTGGTGGATTTTTTTTTTAAGTCTGTGGTTCCAGGCTTGCGGATATTAAAAACTTCATCAAAGGTGCGAAGAGTTCGACAGGCATCTCCATATTCTGTTCTTTTCGCTTTTTGTTTTACATACATTTTGCCCTTACGCTGAAAGTTGCTTGTTATTCCTTTACTGTTTTTCCTCCTAGTTTACTGAACAAATTTACAATGGACTTAAGGGCTTTATATGTTCTTCAGCACTACCCTTCGTAAGTTGACCAAAGTAAAACACAAAAATATCTCTTAAGAACTGATTATAAACGTCAGAATTACAAGCTTCTGTTTATAATGTAGAAAGGGTAGAATTTTAAAGGAAACCGCTTCATCCTCGGGTCCTTTTTTAACCTTCTTTAATTAACCAGAGGTTTCTGAAAACGACTGATGTGGGCGGTTGCCAGTTTAATAACCAGTCACATGCTGTCTTGATTCTCGATCGATGGAAGCTTATATAACTTAATTTTCGTTAGTTGGTTTCATTTATTCGGTGCCTTTGTGATGTCCGTAAAGAGAAATGGAGGAAAAGAGAAGTTAAGCTGGAAATACGATAAGTTTCTGTCGAGAACCGAACCCACGACCGCCTTACTGGTGGACTTGCGCACTTACTTACCAGTCTATTGGGGCACTCTGTCTCTTAACTTGTTTAATAAGACACATTTATCGAATGAATTTAAGCAGCACTTTCTTTCTCCCATTTTCGAAAGCATCTTATAGCCAACTACTTATCCACTGCAATGCGCATATTCCTTTCTTGCACCTGATCTTCAAATGAATGAGCCAACGCCTGCAGCAAACCAAGCATCCCTGCCTAGTTAACACACGGAAATTCATTCGTTTGGCATCTAAGCTTCCTGCCCTTGTTATTTACCAGGTCCAAAACTAGGCTACGCATCATCTTTGGCCACGCTGTCCCGCATTTATTAAGTATGGAAGTTAGTCCAACAACCACAAATTTAATTATGCCTGCATCGCCGGTTTTGGTGTCGTTCGCATACACCACAGATGTCAATGCAAGCGATTGCTTTGGATTTAATTGAGCCTGTACTTAACCATTTCATATTGGGACTTTGCTCTCCAGACAAAAGACCAGTAGCGATCCAGCCGTGAAAATCCAATGGCTGATCTTGATGGAAATACTACGTTTCCTGCTCCATGCACGCTAATGAAAAATCATCTGTGAATGCATTCCGGCAACGGCATAAAAATTTCAGGTCAGCTCCTTATCTGACGTTTCCCAGGACTTATTATTACTGCCCATAAAAACCTGATTTTTTATCCAAAGCGCATTAGGGATCTGATATTTATACCTTCGTTCTTTCAAGTGATTTACCTCATCAGATTTGCTAGGGTTTGCGGTAAGTCGCTGCTTATTGTACTTTCTCTTCAATAAAGTCTCGATAAACATTCCACCAATCATAACTGTAACATCGTCGGGATACCCTATCGTGTAAGTGCTCATCGGGTCCAGTTTTTGTAAAGGTCAATCCGTGATAATTCTTCCCTGAGACACTCTCACTACCGTCCCCCGAACTCTAGCACAATCAATTCTGAGGTTGTCTGCCTCACATTGGAGAAGATCCATTTTATTCAATTGGAATAAACCCTTGCTCAGTTAGAGCTTCTATTAGTCTGGCAAAATAATTTTTTGGAAAGGCGCCATTTAGTTCAGCGCCTGCTTCTATCCATTCCCTTCGCTTTTCAGAGGATAAACAGGGAGTTGAAAACTATGGATTTTATCGATTTCAAATCTAACAACGGGCCCCTTTGTAATAATATTTCTACTCGGTAAAAATATTCCAAATTAGCAAAGGAGGCCTGATACCTCCTATACAATTAATTGTTTTCCTTGCAAATAAACATTTGCTTTCCCTTCTTCTTTTGCTCAAGTGTATTCAGATTTTCCAACAAAAAAATTTTCCTTTCTAAAAGCCTCCGTTTATCTTTTTATTACTTCTTACTTCGATTGTAAAAATAGTAGCTAATTCTGATTTATGAGCTTTATTGAAGCAAAAAACGTCCAGCCTTTAAAATCATAAGCAACAACAACAACCAGCAACCAGAAGCCGTTCATGTTCAAACTTAAAGATACACAGACTTGTTTGTTACTTTGAATATCAATTCGTTTCTAAATATTTTTGGAAAAAAAACAATTCGCATGAAAATCGTATTTTAAGTTCAATATAGTTCGTTGGAATTTGCTGTTTGTTGTTTGTTTTTGTCTTTTTTATTTATTTTATTACACTCATGGTGTTATTTTAAATTAAGGATAAACTTAATAAATAAATGCTACAAATGTTTCTAGATTATTGTGAAGAGCAAACAATAATATAAAATTCCAGCAAATTTATTTGGCATAAGGACGATTTGATGTGTTTTCATTTTGAAAAAGCAGCAACAATTTAAGGCAAAGAAACTGATGCGTTATCACTTAGATGTAACACGTTGCTTAGCAAGTAATTCCTATAATGGTTTCCTCTTTGCGAAATGTAATTTTGTGCTTCTGATAGGAGTTAACGTTTCGCGATTGTAGTGAGAATTTGTCATTCCGTTTGTATTTTTACAATATTTATTTGTGTTTCTTTATACTTTGGATCCTGATAAATGGAAAAGTCGGGGTTTCTGTCGGTATGTCTGCCTATCTTTTTGTCCGTCTGTCTGTCCTGCTGTACATCTGTGGAAATAAAGTTTTCGGAGCAAACTCAAGCCTAACGGACTTTGAAGGCGCAAAGCTTATTTAAAGAACTTTTTGACAGGATCAAGGGGATATAAAGCCCCATAACAAATTCGTTAACATAATTTCATTTTCCATACCCTGTATTCTGAAAACTGTAATAGTTAACAACTTCAAGCTTTTCCAAAAATAAGTTGAGTACAACGACCCCAATACATCATGCATTGCATTCTGTTGGTATCCGGAAAAAAAGGTTATGGGAAGGAGAACAGAGAGAGAAGTGTTCATGGATATTTGACTTTAAATTGTCGAGTTCAACCCTAACAGAAGAAATATCTTTAGAAAGTTTATTTCACATACAAAGTGTTTGATTAAAGAACCAACTTTCCCTGTAAAACGTAGTGGAAAGTCGATCACAAATGGATATGATTGTCTTGAAAGACTAGAATCATTTAAAAAAATTTGGGCTTCAGGAACAAGTTCCCTAATTTTTTTGGTGAACGTTCCATTTTGGTATAGATAGAATAGGAAAACACCTCCCACAATGCGGCGATGTTTAAGAGAATTGAGACGGTAAGATAACCCCAACTAGACCTATGAGAGCCTTTGCCCGTTTCTGTAAGTGGTCTACTAGCTCTACCATAAGCTTTGCAACACCTGCTTATACACGAAAACTGTATTTCGTTTCGGTCGAATGTAAATAGTATCATTAACGAGAAGGTTAAGTGGCGTATGGTAAGTCCTACACCGTTTCAAGACACCATAAGACTTCAATGCCTCCGCCGGCACAAAAAAATATGTTTCATCTAGCGGATATCGCAATGGATATTCATACCCACATCATCAAGAGTTTTGATCTCCCAAACATTTTTACCCTCTAATAATACACGTAAAGCAGCACTACCCATTGCATTAATATGCCAAAAAACAACATCTTAAGAGCCTTAAATTGACCTTATTCCCACTGCCTCACTCTGAGATAACCATCAGATCCCGGGTAAGTGTATTGTTCATACTCTGCCCCATAGTTTCAATCTCCAAAGAGCTAAGTTTATAATGAAATGAGTATGAGTGGCAAATGCTGCTATCGTATGCAAAAGAATAGACAGAATTGAAAGTCTGGCTTAAAAGGTCATTAAAAAAGATTAAAAATAAAGTAAAAGAAAGGAAGGAATTTTGCTGTTCCCGTTAATTGATTTTGAACTAATTGGAAGAGATCAATTTTTTACAGAACGAAAAATTCGATCTCTTAGAAAATTCAATATAAATCGGGAAAATACTTCGCCGATGTCAAAAGCAACAAGTTTAGATAGAAACATATGACGCCAGCCTCTATGAAGCGCCTCAGAAATATTTTGAGGCACTTCTTTATTTTCACCAAAACGATGAAAGGCCAGTAGGTCCCCCGTAGAACGTCCTCTGCGAAAGCCATACTGACGGTCGCTTAATAAGATCTTGGATTCCAGATAGATAGCAAGGCAATAGTTAGTAATACTCTTCATAACTGTAGAAAGTACTAAAGAAATAGCTCTTGGCAGATAGGGCTTTTAATCTTGCCCTTTTTAGGCTACCAGGAATAACCCGGTAACGTATATTGTAAAAAAGGTTACCTTATGACCACTCCAGTGTGGAAGAACATTGCTGATCAGTGCTGGTATTCCATTAGATCAAGAGACTTAATAGTGCTGAAATCAGGTAAAACCCTTTTAGCTGAACAAGCTCGATAGAACATGTCTGGCTTAGTCCCAGAAACTCTTTCAAACTCGGGAAGTAGCTATTTTAGCTTTCCAAACTGAGTCCCTAATATGTCATTCTTTAACAGAGCAGGGATTGAAAAACCAGGGTAGTAACTTAATCGTTTGACAAATGGTCACGGAATGGTCAATGGGACTTTTGCATAGGAAGAACTCGCCTGCTTGCGAAACGAATCAGTATCGGCATCCTTGTTACCACAACAAACACTAAATGCTTCCTCTCTAGAACTGGCTACAGTTCTACCCGTCTGGTTAAACAAAAGTTTCAGTCACGGTTTACTGGAAATCTTTTTTTTAAAAGTAACGGATTTCGTTCGCAGTAAAATAATACCTTTAACCATTATCGCTCTGGTATTGATATTGTCGTCCAAGTAGCATAGTTTTCAGTTGAGTTGCAAAAAAAATCATTGAGACCTACCCAACCCGCCTTTCCTGTAGACTGTAGTTAAATATTGAACCCTTCTGGGCCGTCTTCAAAGCGTTGAGAAGCCTGAAGGATGGAAAGGAGGCGGACAAGAGCGTGTAAAGCGTGGCAAAGCCAAGAAGAGTTGTAAACATTGGATAATCTCCAAGGACTCTGGTCATAGGGTCAAAAAAGGGGGACGAAGCCATTCGTACTAATTTCCGTAACAATGAAATTTTTATAATTTTTATTGCGTAATTTCATGGAATTTTCTGTATATCAATTTTCAACAAGAAGTCCTTAAAGAATCTACAATTAATAATTATTTTTTTTTATATATTTTAAATGACAAAGGGACCGAGAAAACGGACCCAAGTGGGCTGCACTACTTCCACTTCATCACTTTCACAGCCGCCTGTTCTACCTAAGTGTCTTATTTTCTCTTAGGGTAGAGCATTTAAGATTCGTCTAGGCCGTATTTAAAATTCTTATTTGTTTTTGTTAAGATAATCTTGAAATTTGTAAACAAACAATTTGCACGTATTTTCTTATCGAGCCGCTTTATTTTAAAAAGGATAAAAATAATAAAATTGATTGGAAACGCTAACAAATTGTAAAATGTAACAAAAAAGGGCACAAGGGAGTGTTTGAAAGCTTATGTTTAGATATGTTTTAAGTACATATTAAAATTTTATTGGTAATATTTACTTTAAATTTATTTTAACAGCAGTTTGTTAAAGGACAAATTTTTGAAAAAGTCCTTTTAAATTTAAAAAAAAATTTTTTTATAAAAACTAAAATTTTTTTAAGTTTAAATAAAGAGGATTTAATGGCATCTTTCACAAAAAGAAATTGTCTTTAACTTTTTCTTTTGTACTTTAATGTTTCCATTTTTAATCTGTTTTGTAATCAAATTAAAAAATAAAAAAATTTAAGCCTTTTGTTTCATTGCTTTCGAACCCCAGAAAAATAGAAGAATAAAAACATTATTATTTTCTTAATTTACACATTTCTTGTTTATAGCAACAAATGAATAATAGACATGCTAAAATTAACACACAAATGATGTCCTTATTATCCTTATTTCCTATTCTAACATTAAATATGAATATGGTCGCCTTATGTTCTTGAGTACCAACAATTTCTTTAGTCAGCAAACTCGCAAAAAAGGTCAAATGTTTTTTAACAAAATCGTAATAAAGGTTTACGATAACTGTAGGACATCATGAATTTTATTTTTGTTTTTTTTTTTGAAATGAAAAAGGACAAAAATGCTTATGTTCTGCAATAAAATATAATATAAAGTATAAAGGGGAAAACAAAAACAAAAAAAGCAAATCAAATAAAAATAATACTTATAACTTCAAAAGGACTAAAAGGGAAAGGATTTGCTTGCATACACATACAAACTTATATAGAAAATTTCTACACACATTCACACATCCTTACATATATACATACATATGCATTGAATCCAGACACATACTTTTACTTTTTACTTTTAGCACAAGTGTAAAGTTATTTTTATAAAAATTTGTTTTCTACAACTTTAAGTGTGTTCCTTCGTTGTGTTTAGCCCTCCCTCTGATTCCTTTCGTGATTATTATAATGTTGAGGTTGTTGTTGTTAGTGTCGCTTACTTGAAAATGCAATATAATCTGGCACAAACACCCCATCTAACCATTAAAATCCATATGAAAGCTTAACATATTTATTAAATATAGAGCTGCTGCCGTCATGGATTCTTTATAAATATACAACAACTAGCAAAAATATAACTTTAAGCAAAGAGCTTACGAAAGGAAAAATCTTACACAGAAAGGGATTTCGTAATATACTATTTGTATTTATGTGCATAACTTTAATATGTATTGATATGAAATGAAACGCATACCTTTAATACATACACCAGTATACTCCTAAAATATTGTTTAATAAGCCTCAACGAATTTTATATACCCTTTTCAAAAGATTACTTAGGGGGAACCAAAAGAATCAGACAACACATTCTGGCATTTAATTGCAATCGAAATTAAAAAATTCTTATTAGAAGTTCAGTTAAAACAAAGAAGAGCGCTATTTTCGGATGTGCCGATTTTTTTTTAATTTTGTATGGCAACCTCCTTAGCGGGCGAAGATAGAGAGTAAGTATGTTCTTGCAAAATTTTTGCAAGGAAAATTGAGTTGGGGTCAGTACTACATTTGATCTATCCATGGGCACCCTGGAAACTGTTTCCCAAACTTTGTATGGGAGCCCAGTTAGGTGATGGAGATAGTAGGTAAGTCTGTTCTAGGAATATATGTAATTGAGAGGGAAAACTAATGGGGGTCGATCGTACACTTTATTTCTTTATAGCCACGTCTTGGAAATTTGTGGGCGTTTCTACATAATTTTTGAAAATTTTGTATGGCAACCCGCTTAGGTGATGGACATATATGGAAGTATGTTTAAGGAATATGTTTAGGAGGAAAAACTAATTGGGGGTTTGAAATATATTTTATTCCTCTTAAGGCGACTCCGGAAAAGTTATAGAGGTTTTTTCCTTATATTTTTAAATTTTGTATGGCAACCTTATTAAGGGCTGAAGATAAGGGAGAAGTATGTTATACAAAAATGTTTGGGAGGAAAAATGAATCAGAGTTTGTCTTACATTTACCTTTAAAGGAGCAACCTGAAATTTGTGGGAGCGATTTAAAAAAAAAATTAAAAAAATACTTTGTATGGCAACACTGTTAGGAGGCAGAAGTAGGGTGTAAAAGCAAAGTTATCCGAGGTGTCTGAAGACTGGTCAGAGAATTTCAGGATTGTGTATAGCTTTTTCTGAACATAGCATTCCTTTAGCATGCCTGGATGTAAATTTGGACTTAAAACCTATTGATCTGGTTGCAGTGGACATTGCAAAAAAGTCTTTAAGCCCACTGAGGCATCAGTACATTTCACGCAGATGGCATGGCAGGTTTATTGAAAGGGCCAAATAAAGCAGTAAATACGTAGCCTCAGCACTAAGCTTTAAAGGAAATCCTGGTGTATGTTAAAATATGGCTGGTTGGTAGATTTTTATCCAGACCGCATGAGCTACAACTTCGTACAGATGAGTTCAAGATAGAAGAGAAAGTGGAAGCTGCGACATAAGTTAGTCCTTTTAGCTTCCTGATAACTGAAGGCCAGATAGCCACCGATCTTGTTCTTAACCCTCAGATTAAGAATCCTTAACTGAAAATATTTGTCGATAGTCAGGCGGTAACCGAGTCATCTTTAAAAACAAGCACGTAGGTAAATAGTACAGGACAAGTACATTCGGTTTTTTCTTTGGCTCTACTTCAGCTACTGTGGAGCATGGCTAGGGGATTTGGGAAAATATCACTCTGTGCAGCTTAGATAAAACAGACTGGCCCTAAAAACCTCGAATAGACTATTTGGGTCCTTAGTTTAGCCAGACTGAAAGAAACTATAACCGGTTTAACTAAATCGATATTATAAAATCTAAGGGGCTCTATACTTTTCTGGCAAATGTGAGCGGGTTGTCCTACCAACCTCAGGTCTTTGCTGCAGGTTTTGGAACAAATAAGATCTAAGACAGTTTTCTCTCGAACATAAAGAGTGCTGGGCAGTGACACAAAATATGTTAAATAGTCTTTCTGCCCCACAGTTTTCCAGCCAATAGTCCTTTCCTTCTGAAACCGTTGTCTAATCATAACCTGTTATAGTACCTGCTTAGTGTCTATAATCTTCTTTTGCAACGCAAGAAGAAATCTCTTTACTCCAGCGTCAAAACATGCCAAATAATCCTGAAGATTCTACACGAAATGGTATTCATAAGCTGCGCTAGATACATTACTGAACTCACTTCTTATGAGACTTCCAATTTAGTTAAAATCAAAAAAAGTCAGGAACTACAGTTCACGACTTCAGGCACTTAGGGGTATTAGGTGGGTTCCAGAAGTTTCTGGGAATTGGCTTAAATGAGATGGGGGAGAGATGCCATTGTAACTTCCTCGATCCATCCCTCACTGTGTGAGTTTTATTGATAGATCGAGGCTACAGGCTGTACGCTGTTGAAATTCCTATGCCGGCAGCATATGCGAGCGGAGCCAAGACTCTTTATATTTTGGGTTTTTAACTGATTACTTTAATACCGGGGTTTTTTTTAGAAAATTGCCATCTATAGTTGATTCCACGTAAAACGGACCGAATTAAGGAAAAATCGATAAATTTACGTCTCAAAGAAAAGGAAAATGATTGAAACATAAATTAATTCGTTCATATTTTATTTTTTTTTTTAACTAATCGTTGGACAAGACAGGCATTGACCTGCTATTTAAGGTGATTAGGGGGGCTCTAGAGTACGTTATTGGGACTCTCACGGGGCACTACGATATGAAATATATGACGAGTAAACAGGATAAGAACTCTCCGGATTTCTGCAGGTTGTGCGGGGGTAAGGAAGAAAGAAAAACTGTGAAACACCTTGTCTGCTAATGCCCTAGGCTGCAGATCCGTCAGCAGGGGGGGGGGGGGGGGGGGTTTGGAATGGTGCTTCTCAAAAGCACTTGCGAAGGTCTCTGGCTGTGGGCAGGGGAGCGTCAAAGGACCCATCAGAGGAGTTGGGTGGCCTACGCGCAATTTGCGAATGCTGATTGACTTTTTATGACTTCTTAAGGGCGGTACAATCTTGCTCTCTTTTCTGTTTTTTTATCGTTCTACTAACCAATTTCTTTCCCTATTTTTCTTTTCGACTCTTCTGAAGGGATTTACAGAGGGCCTATGGGACTCTGGGTGGAGATGGCGAGTTGCACTCGTCAACTACCATCTTCGTAGCCTGACCTAACCTAACCTAGCCTACCCTCAGTTTAGTTAATAGCCAGTTACCATTTTGCAGTTTTATAAACAAACTTTTTCTTTTCCTCTCTATGCTTCCATTTATGGTGTAGTGTAAGCACAAATGGAATTCAGTTATAAATAAGTTGTAGAAGTTTATTAAAGAACTAGTGAGGGAATCTAAGGTAAGAAAGAGTGAGAATGAAGCTTATTTCTGCAATATTTTTTGTTTTTAATTTCGTTTTTATTTTTATTATAATTTTCGTTTGTTGTTGTATAAAAGCAAAAAAAAGAAACAACCCTTAAACGCATATTGTTGTTACTTCAAATGCTTTGGAAAATACAAATCTTTGCCATTAATACACTGTAGAGTAAAACCTTTGATATAAACGTAATATTTTTCGGTTGTTGCTGTTGAAGGTAATGAATGGGTGCTGTTAGACCTGGTGGCTGTTGTGTTTTTGGCAGATTTTTATAGTCCTTGCACGTTTCCCTTATGATTTTCCTCTGTGGAATTTATTTTATTTATTTGCTTGGTATTAGAAAAAAAATATATAACTTTGTTAACTTTTTGTGATTTTTTTTGTTGGCTTAATTTAGGGTTCAAAAGGAGATGGGGGGGGGGGTATGGAGAGAGACGGTTGTCAAAAAAATAAAATTGAACTCATGAAACAGTTTTTTCTAACAACTTTAACTTCCTTCCGCTTAAGGACAAGATTTTCTGATAAAAGGGTTTTTTTGATAAAAATAAAGGTGTTGGAATATGATTCAGGAAAACATACAAAAAAATATGAAATTTAAATTTCTAAAAAAAAGGAAGAACATATATTTGTCTATTAAATAAAAAAATTCCAGTTTTTTTAAGGGAAAGAACTACATTCATGTATGGGTTTGTATAAATTATGATTTGACTTAGAAAAATTCCAAAAGAAAGGATACAAGTGAAAGGTAAATTATTTTCTTATTTTATCTCTTGCAATTTATCTCTTTTTTAGCATAAGTTAGTTATTACTAAGATTGTAATTTTTTAAATTTCCAAATTTATTATTAAGCCTTAAATGTACGTCTTATCTAAATCAAGAGGTAAAAAGTAGATATTTTTTTGGGGGATTTTTTATATTGAATAACCTTTTAAAGATATAAAATGTTTATGACAATTTTGCATAGATTTATTTGTTGCTGTGGCCTCTCGACTTTTATTTTTTTTTTAACAATAAAAATTTCTTTATTCTTTGTTGCTCAATTGTTGTTGCTAACCCTAAACTTTAAACCGCCAAAATGTTTTCTTTTGTTGGTCGTTAAAAATTTACCGCACAAATGGCGCCAATTTGAAATTTTGGTATGAGTTTGTGGACACATTTTATGACCATTCTTTTACCCTTTATTACGACCAGTGCCTTGTTAAATTACGAAAACAAACATAAAATATAAAAATCTAAAAATATCTTAAAAATTTTTTTAACAAAGTTTGAGCACATTTTGCAATTTTCAACTCGTAAATCTTGTAAAAAAGCGTGTGTTTCTACTTAAATTGATTGTTGTTATACAACCTTTAACAAACAGTGATTCCACACATAAAAATACTCCGAGTCCTAAAACATTATTTATAAACAATTTAAGTGTTTACTTTACACTGTGTTCAGCATGGCCGAATTTTATGCACCTTTTACATAAGAAAAAGTATTAAAAGTTCTCGTTTTTATATGCAACACAATATTATTTTGTGACCCCAAAAAGTACCCATTAAAACAGGGGAAGTCGATTTAGCCATTTTTTTTCTTTCAGTCTGCTGAAATCAACTTTCAAAAGTCCAATCGAATTTTATGGTTCACATTATGGTGTCAAACTGTCAAAAATATTTTTAGGGGGATTGCTATTTAAAATTTAGCAAGACCGTTTCACTACGCATCAAGATATAAGGCTTATCTACCTTTTTGTTTGAACCTGCAATAATCGCTGGCCAGTTATCTGGCTCCAGTCGCGAATTGTTATTTACCCACAACTTCGTAGCGCTGGCAGTCAAGAAACAATCCATTGACAGGCATTCTGTCACGCCGCGCGAATTCCCTTTTTTATCTTCTCACGTACATGATCACGCGAATATGAAGCATTAGAAGCTTTTGATCAGTCTGAGATGAGCCGGATAATTTTCGCTTCTTTGGTTAATTACACTAGCAATAATGTGAAATTAAAACTATCTTAACATTATCCGAAACTCCACATATACAAAAACAAATGTAAAAGTATTAGTTGCCTATCACTGATCTATACCCTAATACAGTCAATCTCCATTGCTCGTTTTACAGGCAAATATATCCCTTGTTCGGTTGTTTTTTAATTGATTCAATCTCCTCAGTACATCAAAGCCATCAAACTTGCTCTAGTTTCTAGAAACAGGGTGTAATAATGGATTGTTTACACGCTTGAAAAAATAAAGAGCAGTTTGGGTTTGCGAAAGCTGTCTTGACTACCCGTAAACATTTCCATTTCAGTTTGGAAAATCAGGACAAGCTTAACAAAAACTTTGGTTGCTAGAATCCTGTCTGAAAGGAACTGTCATAATTAAGCTGTTTGTAGAACTCTTTTTCACCTGACTCGACAGAAGACCACAGATCCAAATCTCTTACATTTCATACCCAACCCTAAAGAATTTTAGGGTACCATAAGCTAAATGAAACCCCGGATGCCAGCCATATTTCCTCACTGTCACAATAGGCATTGCAATGAAGCTCTTTTTTAAGGACCCTGTAGTGCCTGCCACATTTTGCGCTCAAAACAATTTTGGAATGGTATAATAGCACTTGGGGGAATTGCCATGTTGGCCAAAAACGAGTTGCATACCTTTTTGCAGCACCCTGTGCAACCAAATTGAATTGTGTAAAATCAAAGAATGCATCCAACAGGATTTAGTACATAGTCCTGCAACTTTTTGCTCACTTTTAAAACACCTGCGATTGATTTACTTTTCTAGTCATTTTCTTGATCCTTTCCCTCCTCTTGAACCTCAACGAAAATTAAATGTTGACTATTACTCCTAGATAATTTTGTGTGCGCCTTCAGTTTGAGTATTAGCAGAGACAGAGTAGCTAATTGAACTCAAGTACTATTTAGTGATAATGAACGGATTTCGTTGGCATATGACCATAAAGTGTCGGGAGCATTTTTCTTAAGGAGTTTCTTGAGAACCATTTTCTCCATTTTTTCATTTCCTTATTCCCCATCTTGCGCCAAAGAAGGTAGATAGATGCCTTTGGTTTGAAAATTCCCTTTCGCGCAAAGCTTTCAAAGGTTGACCCCATTGCCATATTATTTAAAGCTCCTGCAATGTCAAGAAAAGCTCACATTGCATACTCCCCATGGCAAAGGTCTTTCTGCGAGAGAACTGAGTTAATTGCCACCTTAACCGATTCCTCTTCGTATGGGCGTGCTGGTTGGCGAAACAGAAGCTATATTATCCTTAATGTGGAAGTAATGAATCCCTTCCATTGTCTTTAGGAAGAATGATAAGGGACTGTTGCGTCTATAAGTCCGTATGCACAAGTTATTAGTTTTATCTGACTTTGGTCAAAAAAAACTATTGAAGTCTTCCAGAACGTGCCTGGAGGACAACGTCATTTTAATATATAAAGGCTCTAGTTTTTTTTATAAGCCCAGTTTTTCTTGTATTTTTATAAAAGGTCTGCTCATATGTATATGATAATTAGCTAAAAAAATCTCTATTAAAAAAATGCGAGTAAGGGTCTTTCTATATTGAGGTAATGATATGCAAAAAAAAAGCCATTTTCGAGTCAGTTATAGCCCAAAATGCTTATACCAGAAGGACATTTGCATGGGAGCTATGCAAAAAAATTGGCCGATCATCTTTGAAAAACAAAATGGTTTGTGCCAGCCCTAAAAAACTTATTTATGCCAAACTTCATAAAAATATTTTCAAAATGGCGACTTTTAGTGCGTTCCCAAGAATACATGAACACCCAGCCAGACGGACGAACATGCTTAAATCGACTCCGGAAATGATGGGTCTCAGACCATTATTTTTGGGCATTGCAAACATCTGCACAAACGCATAATACCCCTATTACGTATGTATGTATGTATGCATGTCGTGTGGGTATAAAAAGTTTAAGACTCCCTGCCCTAAGCAAACACTTTCTCCCACACGCTTCTTAACAATTCTCTTAGCTGAATGACTATCTGACTAACTGTTCATTTGGTTTTTGTTTTTTGTTGTTGCTTTTTGCTTTCCGGCACAATGTGCGATTATTTATTTTGTATTTCCCTAACGTTATTGGCAAAAAAAGGGTTAATAAAGAAAATACCTAAATTGTTTACAACTCAAGATTAAGGAAGCAAAAGGATTTAAATTGCCAAAAGAAAAATGCCAAAAGTGCAAAATAAATTAGATCAAATATTTACTGATTAAATTGCTGATTGGGCATTTAGGTAAATTGGCAAATAAGGGAGTTTGTTAATTAGTAAAGTAGTTACAAACAAACGAAAATAATATTAAAAAATGTTGAACAAAAGATTTAAGGTCGTATCCAAAAAAAAAAAAATTAAATTTAACAGAGATTTTTAAAAACCAGATTTTAATACCAAATCATTTGTTAAAGTCTACTTTGAATTTAAAATTATTTTTTTGTCTTTTTAATTTGTTTTATATTAACTTTTTTTAAATATGTATTCAGTTTTTTTTTAAATTCAAATAAGATTTCTCTTGCTGAAATATTTCCATAAATGTTTATTTTACTTTATGAATTTAAAACAAAAAAAAATAATTTTTTTTTCATTTTATTTCATTGGTTTTTATTTACAACATTTTAGTCCACCTTATGCCACCTCTCTAGTTTTATCGTTTTTTTCTATTGGCCTTCAGAAAAGAATATCTTTATTTTCCACCTTTTTGACTTCATTAATAAATCACATAATGTTCAGATTTCGCTTAGATACACAATTTAAATACAATTTAATAATTTATGATAATTTTTGCTTTTGCTCTCTCTCCTGCTGCTGCTTTTGTTATTTTTACCATCTCGACCATTGAGAACGGTATGTGAAGTTAGTTAGGGCGTTTGCCACACATTAACGAAATTTTAAAATATATTAGATGGAATATTTCAAATTTTAAATGCCCTTTTTTATCAATTACACACGCGGATCTAAGGAAAAGAAAGACTGGGCACTAACCCCAGCCTAACGTAGAGTACACTGAAAAAAAAATCCGTAAAATATAATACAAAAAATAAACTTGTATAGTTTTTTTCCGTAGCACATGCGAAATTTTCGTACATATTACAAAAAAGTAAGGCTGTAATTTTAAAATTTTACGTAAGTACTACAGGGTATTCTTAATTTCATTATATATACGAAACTTTCGTAGTCATAACGAAAAAGTTTTTTAACAAAATTTTACAACTTTTCGAAGGCACCGAAAAATTTTTGGTTTTTTCTTCCTAAATTTTATGAAAGATTCGTTTAAATTGCAATTTCGAGGTCAATTTTAAGTTTCTTAATTCTTAAAAGCAACGATTATAGTTCGCAAAATATTTTTAATTATATTTACGAAACCTTTAATTAATTACAACAAAAAAAATTACGTAGAGTTTTATTATTAAAAAAAAAAACATTTTCCATATTTTTTTTTAATTTTTAAAACTATTAAATTAAATTTTTTTCGTAAAATATACAAAACTGTTTCGTATCTTTTGTATATTTTACGCAAATTTTTCGGGGTGTAAAATGACGAAAGATTTCGTACAATGTACGAACGAATTTGATCATTTGATGCATGGATTTTTTTTGAGTGTATGAAATATAATTCTATTTTTAGATATTATTTTGTGACTGCAAAACGTTTGCAAACAATGTGGGCTTTTAAGCGAAAATTAGCTTTAGATTCGATCACGGAGCATGCATCAACCGTCATAAGAATGTCAAAGACAAATAACAAAAATCACAAATTCTTTCTTTTTCTTTTTAAGCTTTTCTTAGAATACTACAGTTGTTGTTTGTAAAAAAGGAAAAAAAAAACAAGTAAGAGCGCTATATTCGGCTGTGCCGAATCTTATATACCCCTCACATTGGTCTTTAAATATACCCAGCCGAGTAATTTTGTACTGCAAATAATATAATAAAAAACCTTGTGCGAGTTTTAAAGCCCATAGAAAAAATAACAAAATTTTAACGTTCGTATGAATAATAGAAATAGATGAAGAAGATTTGAGGTCGACAGTTTTAAAAGTTTTCGACTTTATTCATATTTAAAGGTTAATATAACTTGTTAAATGTTATGGGATGTTCTAGTCCCTCTGCTCTTCTCCAACTTTTTCTCCAAAATGTATGAAATATTTGATTATTACTTTTTGTGGAATATTCGAAGTCGATAGTTGTTATAGTTTTCCAGATGTGGCGTATCGCAAATTTCATAAAAATTCTTAGTTTGTATTAGAGCTACCCCTTCCCCTGTCTTACCCAAAAAACTTGTTTCCAAAGTGTAGGTCTTATCACCCAATCACTTTTCTTTAAAGCGTAAGTCTTGATGTCCAATTACTTTTTGTAGAACATTTGATTTCGATATCTGTTACAGTTTCCGAGATATAGCGTATCGAAAATTTAATGAAAATTGTTAATTTGTTTAGGAGCTACCCTTTTTCTGCCCCCCCCCCACAAAAACAAAAATTTTTTTTAAAGTGTAGGTATTATTGTACAATTACTTCTTGTTAAACATGTTTCCGAGATATAGCGCATAAAATATTTCACCAATTCAATTGTAGGAAAAATATCCCTTCCCCTAATCCTATCTGAAAAAATTTTTTCCATTATTTAGGTCCCTTCTTTAGGAGTATCCGTGCCAAGTTTTGTATCAAGAATGACTATACTTGCTGAGATATATAGGGATATATGCACGGATTTTGACCTAAAAAAAATGGGTTACTTTGGGTTTTCGCTTATATCTCGGTCAATAGTGAACCGCTTTTTCTGATTTTAAACAGCGATTGTTAGCGGGATATTTCCAATAGTTTGACACCAAAACCTTTTCTGTATCTTTTTATTTGACTCCGGAAACTTGATTTCCACAGACGGACAGACGGACATGGCTATATCGACTTCCCTATCTATAAGGATCCAGAATATATATACTTTATGGGGTCGCAATTAAATAATAAAGAAATTACAGACGGAATGGCAAACTGATATATACCCTAATCACTATGTGAAGGGTATAATAAACATAAAAAAATTTGACATTTATATAACGAAATACCGTTACTCAGCTGATTATCTAAGGCCACCTGATATACGTGCACCCTGGATTCGATCTTCATTATTATTTTGCCCTCTTATACGTATTTTAAAATATCCTCTTTGTAGAGGATAAATAAAATTCGACTTTGCCGTATAAAGGTAAAACGTTTTAATTTTTTTTGTTTATTATTCATTTGCGCCAAAGTATTTTATTATTTTTAATTTCCGCCAAGATAAAAATGTTGTTCATAATTTATGCATTATTTACATACTGGCAATTAATTCTTCTCTTTTATATTTTCCAGATAAAATAAAGCAAATATTTTTAAGCACAAAAACAACAAAGAGTGCAGGTATTTAACTGAAGAATTATGTTTAAAACAGAAAACTTTAATTTTATTAACAAAAACCATATTGGACCACAGTAGCTCCTAGTTAAGTGCAGCTTAAGTAGATAAAAATGTCAAATGCAAATAAACTTATTAAAGTGTTTTATATTTAAAACATGTTTAAGTTCTTAAGGACACATTTTATTGCTAAAATTATTTTAAATAATAAGCTTTCGCAATACTTTTTTAAGCGGGTCCCTAAAAAATTGACACCCCTCCCGCCTTAACATCATTTGAACGGTTGTTTAGTTTAAGTAATGTTATTTATACAAACATTTTACAGCAGCAATCCCCTTCTATTGTTTTAAGAACTCATTGTTCTTTTTTAAAACCATCAATCAATTGTAACAAGTATCCTTAACTAAGAAATGGTAACAACATAAAAGAGGTGGGTATTAGAATAAAATTCCATTGCAATTGTTAAGAGCAAAGTAACAGCAACTACAACAAATGCCTGGTTGCAATAATAACAAAGTGTTCAAAGTCAGCCAACTCATTGCCAGCCAAGTAACTACCCCAAAGCTAAAAAAGGAAGCAACTTAAGCCAACAATGCAGCGTAGAAAGAATTCTAGAATCATCTGCAAATACAAACACAGACACATGCACAACACTTTCAGTTCAAAACGAAATTCAGAGTTTAACTATAATTTATGGCAAAATAACTCGCAATTCAGTGCAGAGCCAAAAAGTAAAACCAACAAAAAACACAACTCAGGAAATGTTGGTTTAATAGCGCGAACATATATGAACGTAGGCATGCAAGTGCATGCACAAATATTCCAAATAGTCTGGTAACTCTACTTAGCAGGTGTTTGTTAGCTTGTTTTGCTTTCTTTTTGGCTTTTTGCCCTTTGGGTTGCGGATATGAAAATGTTATCTGGTGGATATTGAAAAATTCCAAATGGATATGGACCATTAAAGTCAGAAGAGTATTTTACAGTTCAGTTAGCCATGTGTGTTGCATGTTTTGGAATTTTCACTACACCTGGGTATGTGTGTTCTTGGTTTTGTTCACACTTTTACTCTTAAATTAATGGTTATTGATGGTTAGGGTGGCTAGTAAGGGGTTCCCAAACTTATGAATACTCAAACACCTAAAAGGTTAGATTACGAACATATTTAGAAAAAATTCTTTATGATACAATATCAGATTTTTTTTGAACGGCGACCAAACATTTAATGGTAATCGGCATCTAATTTGCAAAAAATTCGCTATTAAAGCTAGAAGACTTAAGGCACTTAACTTAAAACCTTTGGAGCGGCCCTGCTGAGAATTGAACTTGAGAAATTCTTTACAAGAGGAAAACTAAAGTCATAAGTGTACTATTAGGATACTCAAAACTACAAAACTTTTTCGTTGAATAGAGGGTTGCGTGCAATAGTGGTTTCAGGGCACCAGGAAGGACATTTATTTGAAGAAAAATTTTTTTTCAATCACCTCCCATATATTCTGTATAGGCAAGAGTTCGATGTTGTATGTCAAATCGCTCGAGAGGTGTAAAATAGAGAAAATTTTTAACAGAAAAATACTGGGGCGATTTGGCCCCTGAATTTTAAAATGAAGGAATTCCAAATACAAAGAAATATATAAAAAAAAACATATTTTGAAAACAAACTAAACATTGTTAAAAGGATTTTAAACCATTTAAGAAACACTGTACTCAATGAGATAATGAATGACTGTATGTGACCCTCAATTCCCTATAGACAGGTAAATTATGGTCACACTATATTACACTCAAATACAAGGCGATGATACAAACACCTGAAATCTTCAACAAAAAAAAAACGGCAGTTCAAAGTGCTCAAACACACTTTATTGCCGGTTTCTCTACATCCAGAATGGAAATTGTGTTATTGTGGACATAAAATTGCGTTTTTTCCTCATTTCGTAGAGATTTATGTGTAAAATATGAAAATAAAAGAAACAAAGTCGGAGAGGCAGTGTAGATTTTCCTTTTCATTGATTTCAATGCATGACTGAAACCATTTTTTTTTTGCATATAAATTTTACATTTAAAATTTTAAAAAACTTAAATTGGACACATATGTATGAAGTGAAAAAAGAAAAATATTTGGAAACAAATGTGTGTAAATAACAACAGCAGGAAAAGCAAATAAAATCAAAATTACACATGTTTAAATATTGATGAATATTTTTTGTTTGTTTTTTAAGCCCCTAAGGTGTTTGAGGGAGTTTATACAACAGGGTATAACAATTTAAAAAATAAAACTGGATGCAACAAAGGAAATAACGCAACACAGGTGATAACTAAAAAAGTTTTAACGAAAAGTAAAAACCAATTTTTCTATGGCATTTAAAACATAATACGAAAAATTTTTTGTATAACAGATGGCAACTGACAGCTAAAAGTTGCCAATTTTAGTTAACAAACACGCTGCTCTCAATAAGATTTTAAATCTGCTGCACTGCAATTAAAAGGACTGAAGAAATAAAGTACCCGAATAGAGATATTAATACTTAGATCGATGTGAAAAAAAAACCACTTTCCACTTGAGGAAACATCTATGCAAACTGATGGGTCTTAGATAAAGACGAGAACTGAAGCGAGTTCTTTAGTGAATCACTCATAATCACAGAGTTATTACGACTATAGGATCATTGCAGTATATTTAAAGAAAAAATGTTTACGGTAATGTCAGTCACAGGGTTGGATTGACAGAACAATGACTTGAGTGGAGGATTTACAATAGTCAAACTGCTTCTAAGGCACTGAGTTTCAACCTGGTAAGGTTGAAGTTGCTTAGAGACTGTAAGTCAGCGCTTCAGACACTTAGTGCGTTAATACTATGCTGGGTTCTAAGGCACTCTGAAATACCTAAAAGTGGGAATGCGGACAAATTGGCAAAGAGGATCTAGAAAGAATGCCGGTAAGGTAACTATCTCGGCTCTTCTCTCTTTATGGAAGGATTTAAGGACTATTGAGGTACTGGGCTGAAGTTGCTTCAGCGAACCCAGCCAAAGCGCTCTTATCTCCAGAAAAATGGGATCTTTAGCTTATTACTCTTATTCTCAGCGATTTCTACAATATCTCTCCTTGTCATCATATCTGAACTTTACACTACTGGAGCAAGCATCTTCAGAGAAATACTTGAATTTGCAGAGTTATTCAGGCAAGTGGATCAATGTAGTGTATTTCGAGCCGGAATATTAACCAGCATGAGAGATGCACGACCATCTGTGTAAACGGTCAAGCCGGTTTGAAACCCCTGAATTCAAATTCAGTGAGTTCAAGGGTTATCAAGGGGTGTAGATCGGTGCCTCAGAGAGTTTGCCTGCGCTGCGATTTGTCACACTTTTAAAACAGCATTGACAAGCAAAACAAGAGCTCTTCTCATCTATTGGTGTCATTGCAGTGTTAAACTGCTATTGACAAACTAGGAATTGTTAATCTGAAAGTTGATTATTACCGCTAAGTCGGAGACGCAGAAGAGTTTGAGAAAAACGAACAAATATTTTTATAATTTATTAAAAATGTAGGTGATAACAAGGAAAATAGAAAAAAGGTTTTAATAAATATTTATTTAAGGTTCCCTATATTAAGTGTGACAAAAAAGTTATCTTAAGAAAGTTTATTCCGCAAGCGAACTGTGCGAGTAAAGAAGAATTTTTGCCCACAATTCGTATTGCGATTGACTGGCTAGCGACCGCAAGTAAGTGTGCTCTTCTTGACTGACAGGTATCATGTAAAAAGTACCGGATTTCCGGAAAAGTTTCCTGATTTCTCCAGATACATCCAACTTGTTATAGTATCGATAGAAGAGTAAAACACAACTCGTTTTACGACAGTATTCAAGTAAATCAATGCGGTTAGATAATTAAACTCCACTGATGAGTACCTTTGTCAGTTCCTGTACGCGGTCAAGTAACCAACCCTTGGAGCACCTTTCTATACATAAGAGTTGTAATATTTTGGTCGGATAGAGGAGATATAAATATCAATAAGATCAAGTGTACAATTTAGTTTCTACACTTTTTCAACAAACTAAAAAACTTAATGCTTCCGTTGAAACAAAAAACTTGCTTCATACAGCGGACATCACAATGGATTTTAATGCTCCCCTACTTTTATACCATCTATTAATACAGAGGAAGCAGCATGGTTTGCAGTGCATCACTATGTCAGAGGAGAATATTGGGTCACACGGGCATCAAATTAGACCAAATTGGCACGATTCCATTTGGAAATTTCAATCAGGCCCCTGGTTAAAGTGTCTTTAATATTCTTTCTCATGAGTGTAAATGGCATATGTTGCTGTCTTCTGCAAATGAATAGTTAGGATTAGAAGTCTGACATTGAAGGTCAATAAGAATAAGGAGAGAGGACAGTCTTGTGGTACCCATGAGTTGATCTTGATTTCATTGAAAGAATAACGCAAACCTCAAGAAAACTCAATATAAATCGAGAAAATATTTCACCGAAAGCAGTTTAAAAGAAAGAAAGAATTTAAACAGAATTGCATGATGCCAGACTATATCCAATGGCTTCAATATATCTAGAGCCACCACTTTACTTTCGTCAAAATGATGAATAGAGGTACCTATTTTTCTGTTAGAAAGGCCAGTAGGTCCCGCGTAGAACGTTCTCTACGAAAGTCTTTCTGCCGGTCGCTTAATAAACCGTTGGACTCCAGATAGTTAACAAGGTGGTAGTTGGATATATTTTAATAATCTTCTACTTATATTTATTGACATACGGCACTCGTTAAAAAAGAAGACGTAAGAGAATTGACGAATACTTCTTCCACTAGCCATTGGCCATTTTGAAATGCCAGCTTTTTAGATGCAAAAATGCGCCAGAGACCTCAAATGACTATGACCAAATGTCGTGGGACAAAAAATTCGTTATCGAGATCTCGTTAGTTATGTAAGAAACGAATATGTAACGATATCGAAAACGAACTTTTTCGATATCTTAATGAAAAAATATGTCTTCAAGAACTCACTGTTGATATCGCTAAAGATTTGCTGCCACAAAACTTGTGACAGGTGAACTCTAGGAGCTCATTTTGGATTTGCTGGTAAAATTCATTATAGAATGTTTTCCCCGAAAAACTATCGAAAATGATATGGTTTTCAAAGGCTTAAAACAAATGTTTTTATTTTTTTGGGTTGTTTTCCTCTATTTTGATTTCTGCGATGAAAATAATCCGACCCAGGAGTAATAAAAACCTCTCTGATAAGGCAGACCAAAGTTGCCTCTCCTCTTACTTAATCTACTCTTAAAAATATAGTAATTTTATACCTTGAATTTTACAATAAAAACAATATATTTTTATGACGAAATAAAAGGAAAAAAATGTATTTCAAAAGTCAAAAGCTTATTTTGATATGATCCCGCTCGAACTGGTGTAGCAATGGAATTTGGCATGCTAACGTTTGGAACTTTGGAATTCTTCTATGGCCGGAAAAATTTCAAATTATTTCAAATAAAAAAAAAAAAAAAAAAGAAAAAATTAAAGGGGGCTAAAATTATATTCTTTCATTGCTACGACCTGATGAGTTATTTGACCATAACCTCACTTGATAAATGTTATCATAAATTGCTTTTTAAAATGAAATTAATTGAAAAAGAAAATAAAGGAAAGTGATTTTAAAATTTAATACCTTTTCTATCTTGAAATTTATTACCAATAAATATTACTTACATACGCCCATAAATCCTCTTTTTCCCTACATTTTTTTGCATCTTATTTATGTTGTTCCCTTTGACCTTAAAGTAAAATTAATTTTAAATATTCCCCCTTTTATGTGTGTTAAACACCAACACCTACAATTCTTAAATGCTTTGGTCACATAAAAATAAAATATTTATTATACACCTGCAGACCTACACATGCAAACATGTTTTCTCAACACTATAAAAATAAATGAATTAAAAAGGTTCTGGATTTTTTATTTTACCGCGTCTCCAATGACAATCAGCCGCCTGTTTTAACAGTTCGCCTGTCGCAGTGCAGAGTTGTACTCTGCGATGCCATTTAACATTTTTATCGAACCTGTATATTTCACTTTTTAATGGATGAATGCACTTACCTTTTGTTTTTGTAATTATTTCTTGTTGTTCTTTCTCTTATCCCCATTTATGAATGTATTTGCTGTCATCCTTATCCTCATTGTCATTATCATCTGTTTAATGCATTCTTTTTCTGCTTTTATGAGTGCCATTATGATGCCTTCTAATCATTGCTTTAATCTTTATTAACTGACTGCAAGTAATAAAACGAAGTTTTTCACTTTCTAGCCAAGATTGTTAATGTTGCTCGTCCACATATGTTGGAAAAAATTAATGCTTTAGGATGAGCTCTGTCGGCGTTTTGCGGTGTCATTAAGTATGTTTGTGACCGACCATTAACATTTTGTTGTTTGCATCTTAATAATTCCTTTCTTTACATTTTTTGTTTCTTCTAGTGAGATGAAGCTGTTAAAAAATTATAACGATTATGGGTTTAAATAGGGTCTGTTAAGATTGTGGTTTTTGTTTTTGTTGTCTTTAAGCATCATATATGGTTTGTGGCAAGTTGTTTAAGCAAATGGCAAAAGTAACGAAATGGCTTTTAGGACAAAAAGGTAAAACCAATTTTATTAAAATGGCAAGTCGAGCATAAAATCTTTAAGCAAAAGCGGCTGGTTTTCTTTAGGGTGATAGGGCTTTGTATAACGAAAAATCATGAATGTTACCAAAAATTAAAATTAATTTTTTACAAGATGCTTTCGTTTCTTACCAACTATTTGGCCCTGTCAATTTCCTTTAATCCATTTCATCCAAAAAGTATCATCATTAAGGTTACCAGGCTTCTCCATACGTTAACTTCGTGTACTTTTCTCTCAATAAATGTTATTCAATTAAGACAAATTACTTTTCAATACAAAATACTGCTTAAACTTGAGTTATAAATTGTTAAAGATAAAATTTTAACACCAAAACAATTTCAATTTAATTAAAATTCTGTTTCAGTTTACACCATTTTTTTAAGGACTTTGTATCTTTTTGCTTCTCAAAAACACAAAAACAAAAAGAAGTCAAAAAGTTGAAAGTATTTCCTCATTTACACAAATTTACACACCTATAATACGAGTGAGTGCAACAAGAACATCAAACTAACAGGAGGCCAACCATGCAGGAAGCTCTTGGTCGTATGTCAATGTCAAATGAACCGCTTAATACAAGTGCTCCCGCTAGAAACATTTGCGCGCACAAAGATTATCCCGTAACCAAACCACTTGGATGGAATTAAAATTTATTTGTAAAATAATAACACTTTGAAGTTGGTAGTTGCTGGCAAGTGGGAATATGAAGGTGAAATAGTGAAAAAAAATTATATAAACAAATAAAACCAGAAGTGGAAATGGAAACTTAGAAAACGGCAACGCAATCAAAGCTGATGCATACATTTCAGGTTTATGGCAGAAGACTAAATCGCAATACACGAAACCCATTTTCTTAAAATTTTAGAGTTAAATGCAACCAACTGGCAAAAAATTTTCAAGAAAGAGATATATGAAGATCTAAAAGTGGTTTTATACGAGATGTATTTTACATATGACCTGTTAAATTTTTTACTGCAAAACTGATACATGTCGTGTAAATGCGTCGCAACATTGTTTGTATGAAACACATATGTAAAAGTCACATGAAAAATTTTCAATTAGAGCGCGTTCTATTTGCATCTGACAAAGCATGTGTCATCAGCTGTTTTTAGAACAACAACAAGGAAAAGTAAGTTGTTTTTTTTTGGTTTGAAGGTTATGTCAGATGTTATTAAATGCGTATGTGTGAAAGCAAAAGTTGTGAACCACCTGTAAAATGACAATTTTGACAGACATACGCAATTACATGTAGATTGCAAAAGTGACAAGTCATGTGTAAAATACATCTCGTATAAAAGGAAAATGGGTTGCGTCTTTTAAGGAATTTTATCTTCAGGAAAATATGTGCTGCAATGGGGGGTTAATAACTACAGGGTTGGGCCCAAATAATAACATTTCTGTTCAGCTGCATAAACCTACAAAACAATTTCTCACATTTCAAGTGCTAGAAGTTCGGAGATATATACCTTGAAGGAGGAGATATTTAAAGATAATTTAAATACCCAAATCTGGTAGGAAAGGACACTCAAAATCGAAGCATTTTAGACCTATATATCCGTCGTCTTTTCTGCCTAAGACATTGTTAAGAAAGACTTTTGGATCCACTTCTAAGGGTTTTTCATTACCCACACACTATTAGCGGTTTAGTGGGGCTCAACATGCTTGCTTTGAGGGTGCATCTGCTGAGATTTGGCCTGGATAACTTTTAATAAACGCTATCCGTGTTTTATCACTATCAGTAGGTTAAATTGGCAGAGAAGTTAGTTTTAAGTAAACGCAGCCGATTACAATCCCTACAAGAGGATTGTTGGTTATAATTCCATAGCTTGGAAGAGAGAAGGGCAGTTTTCCTTAACGCCAGCGTATTCCATGACAGTAGCATGTTCCATAGTGATAGAATATGCTCCAGAGATATTAAGGTTACTGCTTATGCTGACTGACAGGTAGCTCTTACAGCCTTAAAAGTGCAATGCGTTAAGATACTATAGAAGGTTCCTAGAAAGGTTATGAACTTCTATGAAATCAAACTATATTGGGTTCCGGGGCACTTCGACATAGGTGGTAATACTATTTGCACTTAGTGCCTCAGCTCAGTTGAAAATTAAAAAAAAAACTGTGAGACCAGCTTTTAGCTACTGTCATGGCAAGGTTTTGATATGGGTGCTTAACATTACGAATCTTTAAAGGAGGAACAGGAGTAAAGGTAAAGCAGCTAAAGCTATATGATCGCAGTTAAGCCCAAAAGACATTTGGTTAGTTACGAACCCGTGTATGTTCTTTCTTAAGACCACTAATGGAATCACGTCTGGACGCTATTGAGATAAAAAACCCTTAAAGTATTTAATCAATTTCCTTAAAGTCCGCCCGGAGCCCAACTGCCAATTACGAATAAGTGCTTCTTGAATAAGTCTTTCATCTAACTAGTTCCTTTGGCCTTAAATTATACACTTATGAAATCCTAAGGCAAACTAATTGGCAATATATTGCTAAGTCGCTTTACATTGTTGTTTGCCTTGCTCTTAAGCTGTGAAGGAGGGATTGCAATAGTCCCGGTTGGGCAGGCTTATATTGATAGTCAGATGTGTCATCTCTTAGAACTTGTAATCTAACTACCACTTGGAATGCTAGATCACACCTGTGGCTAAGATGTATCTCAGCAAGTCGTTTGACCTACATTCCTTTACCCCACTAAATGTAGCCACTGTGACCCCAAAACTTGGCAGGAATACTTTAAGGACGGGGAGCTAAAGTGAAGGTTTTTTGTTTTCCGATAGAAGTAAAGCATAAATTTTTGGCCAAATTAGGAGTAAAAATTTTCTGTCAGTTTTCCCTTATTTTCTGTTTCCTTTTTCTAAATAAATTCTTCTTTTTCCCTCACAGAATACAGATTAAAGCAAAATGAATTACCTCGAAAATTCTCTTTCCCGCAACACTATCCTCCGCAACACTATCTTCCTGGTCGTTACGAATAATAGTTTAATTCCCGGGAACTTCTTTCCCCAGAAATGTTTTTAATTGGGTGGTTTATAAAATTTTTCATGTAGCAGTTATCGACTTTAAACCTGCTACTGAAGAGTTCTAGTGCATTGTGTACATCTTGAAAAAAAAAGAGTTTAATAGAGGTAGGGGAAGTAGTAGCCCCCAACAAACGCACTATTTTTATGCAATTTATGATACGCTGCATCTTGAAAACTGTTAAGAGATATCGGTTTCAAAACAGCTACAAGGTAGTTCTATTGTGTTTTAAATTGGAGCACGAGAGTAGCAAGGCCTACAGAAGTGGGAACATTTTGGGAAGTTTTCTGTTTGAAAAACAAGAGTAACTACGGACTCTAAGTCCACCACATAGATTAGATGGAGTGAAATGCAATAAGAGCAATGTGAAAGCTTTAAATTGTACTCGGCACAGCCTAAACAGCACTCTTCTTGCTTTTTTGTAATTTATATCCCTCAAAGATAGTAAAAGCTGGTCATATTATTCTGATTGCCTCTTTCCCCAACGATTAACAAATTTTTTTACTCATGTTGCAATATCCAACAGTCAAAAATACTTCTGTTAAGTGTTAGAGATATGCAGGAGTCTAAGCTGGTGCAATTCGGTTATGTTGCAAATGTGGTTGTTGTTGCTTTGGTCACTAGAAAGTGGTCAAACGGCCTGGTGCATACGTTTATGCATCTGCATATCAGAAACTCTATTTGCTTAAGAGATGCTAAAGAACAGATATTTGTAGCTTCTTTGCGTTTAAGGCAAAACATTTAGAAGAAAAACTATTTTTTTCTTTAATTCTTTTTAATATTAAATTAAACTAAAATCTGTACAAAAGGAACTTTAAACGATTTTTCGCCTGCCACCTTTTAAGAAAATGTTTTTGTGCCAGAAACTGGTTTAATACTACGTTTCCATCTACGTGATTTGCGCCAAATCATTTAATTTCCTCAAATTAAGTAATTTGCTACATGATTTCCCATATATTTTTCATATGAGCAAATCATCTCAAATGACTTGATTTGCTCAAGATTATTTCAAAATTTATCTGTGCAACACTGCGCGGAGGCTATTTTTACAAATGCAACTTTGGGGAATCCATTATTGGTGAGTAACAAATCCGAAAAAATGACAGCTGATTGCAAGGAGCATGCATCAGGTGGGAGCAGTTCTACAAAAACAACTTAATTTGTCATAAGAATCTCAAGACAGATAACAAAAACTCACAAATTCTTTAACCTCCTTTTAAGCTTTTTTTAGAAAACTACAGTTGTTGTTTGTAAAAAAGAATCAAATACATAAACATAAACAAACTTTGATATTTTAATAACGAAACACCGGTTTCAGCTGAATAACCGAGGCCACCTGATATACGTGTCAGATTGAATTCGAACATAAAATTACTTACAACGTAATGGAAACACTTCGAAATGATTTCCTCAAAATTACTTAATTTGCTTATAATGGAAACGTACTATAAAGCCTTAAATTGTTTTAATTTAAATGCAAATAAATTTCAGTTAGAAGTTTGATACACTTCCTTAGGTGCGTTGAATTATTTTGAAATTTTGAATTTATTGTTGCATTACAGCGTTTATACGAACCTTTTGAGATGCAATGTTTCTTCTTCTTCCCTTTGACATTCGCTTAAGCTGAAAACCGTTACAGGATTATTTAATTGTCGGTAACGAAACACAATGACTCCAATAGCACCAACATATGTAGTAATGCAAGTTGTTGCAGTAGCATCAAGTAGTAGAATATTTTCCAGTCTTTTAATTCTTTTTTTTTTAATTTTGATGTGTGTTTAATCTTATCAGACAAAATCCGTTTGTTTTTTGTTGGATTTTCGCTTTTGGTTTAGCAGTTTGTGTTTATTTTTAATGCGTGTCTTAAGTATTCAAATTTGTGAAATTAGTTGAAACTGACAGTGACAAGTGTCTGCTAGAAAATTTAAATTATGAAAATAAATGAAAAAATAATAATAAAAAAAGCAATGACGACTTGTTGTTAGAGACAACTTTAAGTTAAGTTGATTTAAGAGTTTCATAAAAAAATATTTGAGTTTTGAGGGGCAACAGTTGTTTCACAGAAAAAACTGAGTTGTAGAATCAGTAACAGATTTCAGAGAATCAGTAAATATTTTGTCTGGCTGAGGACCTACAACGAAAGTTGTAAATTTAGACAAACAATTTTGCAAGAATTTTAGCTTCTGTTAAAAAATTTTGCTGAGCTGGTTAAATATTTTATTTGTCTAGGCGAAAATTTTGTTTGATTTAAAAATCAAATAAAAATATTATTAGAGACTATTAAATAAATTGACTAAAAAAATAAATTATTTTGAACAAGAATTTGTTTGAAAAATTTTTTTTGTAGTTTTTTGTGTGTTATTTTTATATTTTACAGATTTTTTAGGGAAAGTCTTTTACAAACTTCCATTTAAAAATACTTGATGTAAAACGACTAACGTTTTGCAATTGCCAGTTGATCAAGTTTTTCTTTATTCTTGGATTTTTCTCTTTACAGTTAGTTACCAATATCCTTCAAGATTTAATTGATTAGGAATCTATGCTGCTTGACCCAGTAGAAGCTAAAGGACTAACTCCTCTTTATTCTTTTCTTAATGGCCTTGACAGTAAACGATGAAAGGAAGTCTCTGTTGATTTGATTGTTTTTTTGACTCCTAATCAGAAACTTTGATATGCTCTTTTGAGAGAAATTCACAAGTTACGTTGACCGTAGGACATCAAAAAAATGACATTAATTTTGGGGTTCCTACAAATATCACCTTTTTGCATCTTTTCCAATAAACCACCTTTAGAACTAGGTCTTCAGTGCATATGAATCAGCACTCTAACTAATTTTCAAAGCTAGTCCCACCCTTGCGCAGGAACCAAACTTCAAGAACTACCCAACAGTTTAATGTTCCAGGACAGTTTCACTTTGCATTGACTGACTTTAAAAGGTAGAGTAGTATAGATATTGACTATTGTTAGTGGTAAATCCTTCACAGCAAATGCCATTATAAAAACACAGCTTGTTAGAACTAGTAAACCTAAGGCTTAAGTTAAACCGGGAAAAGAGATTACAAAATTTTAAACTCAGCCTCTACTGTATCTGCATCGTTACCTTAAGGATATTTTTGGCAGCCAGGATTTTCCAATAAAAAAAATAAGATTTCGAATTAAGCTAATAGCAAACTTTGTGTACGAATGGAAAGTATTGGCCATCATTAGATTAAGGACCACTGGAAGGCACACACCCTAAATGAAAGACCTTAGCTTAATGCAAATGCTGGTAATCACGAAAAAATCTATGATAAGAAAAGAGGTAGACATTTTAAATTCACACATCAATCGAGTTAAGAGGGAGAGCTAAGGGTAACCGTCCAAGTCGGTTATTAGAAAAAAAATTTGGTTGGGGCCGAAAAGAGACTAGAGGACGAAATTCTTTGCTTCCACTAAACGATGAGAAGGGGCACCGACGGCCATAGGTCGAGAGTTTAAAGGAGGATCTAGCGATAGCATTTGACTCAATGAGAGACTGCAACCATCCATATAAGTTGGTTGTCGGAAACACCTGGATATTGTAGTGGGACAAAAAGGGACCCGAGAACAAAACAGTCTACTTTAAAAATTTCTCATAATAGTTTTTTCCAACATATGGTCACCTATCTCCTCCGTTATACGTGAAATGTACAAAATAGTACATTTCCCAATGGTTCGTTCTTAACTCAAAAAAAAAAAACTCTTTTTTGTTAACGCATTTCATTATTTTAAAATAAACCCACAATGTCTGCCATAATACAACTGAGTGACATACCTAACCTTCAGGAATTTTTTCGGGTTAAGTTGGGGATCGGTTAGTTAAAGATGAACTTAAAGATTAATTCTTGTACTGCGATTGCAGATAAAAGTCTTTAGGCATACTTTTCTATCAACTGGCTTAAGGTGGCACCAGTAAGGTCTCACGTCCTTTTAAGGATCACCGACATCTTGGGTGTATATGGGACTTGCAAGTAAGTTCCTCAAATCTTTTTCCCTTTTCAGGTCGCGTAATTGTCAGCGGCTATTTTTTTTTTTTTGTTTTACAGCGTTTCAGCATATCTACTAGGTTTTTCACTACCAGCACCTCGAGGAAGCGTCCGATAGCATTCAGCTTTACTTTTCGAGGCGGTAAGTATCCTGTTTTTAGCCTTTAACATTGTCCATAAACTGCCACATGGAAGATTTTTATATTGAAAAAATTAACGTTTTGCGTATCAATATTTCCAATCTTTCGAAATTCAAACTCAACAACATAAAACTTAAAGATATGAAATCATTTTCCTTTTAAGAAAGCCCAAATGTCATCTCAGGTGGATGATATGGTTAATCGCAAGAGACAGGATAGAAAATTATTTGAAGCATTGCAAAAAGTATGAAAGTTATCCCGAAATAATTTAAAACGTATCTCCACCTCTTCTCTCCACCAGTCATCCGGCATAGCAACAGTTCATTATGAGCATTGACTTAGTAAAGTGATGGACCTGCAGAACCACTTCTTCTTTAAGCTCATATAAGATAAGGCCTTAAAGCATGCTTGGCTCCCTGACGTCACGTATAGGTGCAAGCCCTTGTATCTTTACCTCGACTGTTTTCTTGCGCAGATGCAAACGGCGCAAACCTTACACCAGAAAACAGTCAGATATTTTTAACTTCAAACGCCATGTTTTAGTTCGCGCTAAAGACTCCATCTGCGCTTCCATACCATAACACTGCTTGCAACTTTTTTTAGACCAAACTTATCCAGGATTTAAATGAAAGTAAATTTGGGCATTTTATAGTTCCCGCTAAAGACTCCTTTTGCTCTCTTATACTATAACCCTGTTTGGACCCAACTTAAACAGAATCTTAATAAAACTAAATTTGGTATGGTACTATTATCGATTGTAAAAGAAAACTGAAATGTCTTACCAGACCTCCTAGTTTTATTCTTGGCACTAAACACATTTTTACAGGCTTCTTCTCTTACACACAGTATCATGGTGGACAACTGGAGAATTCCATCCAGATTATGTGAAAGGTAGGTCTTCATGAAACCAATAAGACGGCATATAAGGCGATAAACCATCCCGAAAGGCAATCATTTATTGACTTCTAAGACTTTATGGAAACGAAGAATCTACCCAAAAAGAAAAAACAACTTCATTAAGTGATACCAATGATTTCAAATGCAAAACCATTTACAGTACAAATACATACTATGTGCTTTCTGCTGAATCTCTTATTCGATATTACTATCACAAATTAATTGTAGCATATTTAAATTCCAAACATTTAGCAATTCCATATGCAAACCAAGTTCCAAAACAAGAGCAGATAATGTCACAGAAACACACGAAATAAACTTCTATACTCTACAGGATTGTAACTAATTTAAATTGCCATTATTCATTCTTTAACAATTAGTAGAAAAAAGATAAACGAAAAAACGAAAAAAGAAAATAACTAAAACTATTTAAATCTCTAGTCATCTCTTAAAGACTCTCAGTGACATTGCACGCATATTAAATAAACAACAACAAGAACAAAAAGGATGGTAAAAGGAAGAGGTGTTGCAAGAGTCACTCGTAGTTGAAAATGTATGAAAACTATTATTAAAGTGGCAAAGTATTTAATTCCTAAATCATTGCGATTACATGAAACTAAAAATTTATAATGGCTTAGTTTTTTTCTTCTTCTTCTTCTTGTCAGCCCAACCAATTCAACAGCGCTAGCAGTTGTTTCGTGTATCTCTAATGGCTGGTTTAAATGCTTCTTTTCTGTTGGTCTATAGTTTTCTAATGTTTTTATTTTAGTTTAATTTTTTTCATTCCTTTCTTAATTGAGACATTAAAGTCCAGTACATGACATAACCAAGTGGTAATTTTAATACGTGTTAGATGTGTATGTGTGTGTTTGTTTTTTTGTCTTCAAACGTTAAGCGTTTTTTATTTTCTCTTTCTTTCTATGAGAATCTAATAATGTGGATGTTGGAGATTTAAATACATGAATGCCAGTATGTACTTTAATATTATATATGAGTACAAGTAAATGTTGGTTATTTAGGTTTTACAAATGCCAAAATATTCAGATAACCCAGCAAACAAATTTGTGTATGAATGAAATGGAAGGTTAAAAAAAAGAAAAAAAGACGATGAATTAATAATTTAAAGAAGAGGTAGACAAATTCTCAAATGCTGGTGCTTTGTTTCGTAAAGACAAAAAGTGTACTTGTAGCAGGGATTCAACGCAGTACCCCTATGGAATGGATAGAACGGATAAAATTTTGGATATAAAGCCAATTAGTCAAGTAACAAAAGGTGTGGCAATGAAATCACCGACTTGATTGAGCTCAACAGTACAGCTTACTCAAGTACTGGGTTGAATGGGCAGAACTCTTGGCTGATAATCCGAGCGTGACTATGGAGGAATAAGACTGGTTGGCGGCTATTTGCCCAGACTACCAGACTTACACCTTTTTCTAGGGAGTGCAAGGATTTGAAGTCAGAGCTGTGGTCTGTTCTTGAAACCTTAATCTATTTGAGTCTTACAAGCTTCCTTATGACTGCAGTGTCTTGCAGAAGAAGATTCTGGCAGTCATATTGGCCGCTGAACTTGTTCTGCTTTCCTGAGCTTAAAATCCTATGTTAAACATATTTATTAATGGTCAGTTGGCATTCAAATTAATCTTCGCAATCCTCACCCACCAATCAAATGGTGTCAACGTTCAGGTTATCCATTTTGAAATGTATGCTGTGAGACAAGTTAACATTTACTGGGTTTGGGCATCGAGGGAAATTAAAAGACAGATGAGCACGCAGAAGAAGAGATCTCTTTGCCTTTGGAAAGAGCAATGGACGTTCGTGTTACATTTTAATTCTACAAAGAAGTATTAACTCTGCTGTGAGGAACTAAGCCATGGAATTATTTAAGCATATCACTTCGTGTAGGGTCTCCAGGATTTTACTGAGTTGGGTAAATGTACGAATGTAGACTCCTAGTGAAGACGATAATAGGTCACTGCTGGAAAGCGATTCAAATCAAAGAGAAGGACAAATATCTTGAGTTGATTTCAAGCTATGTGGCATAGACTGGGACAAAGAGAACGCTAGGCATAATCTATGACTCTGTCTAACGCGCGTGCACTCCAGAACATACTGTCTAGGGTCTCATTTCTTCCAAAACCTAGAAATAATGTCTGGAGTTGGCAAGAGAGTGTAAAGCACCCGGAAATACATTGCGTTATTTGAAATAAAATCCGAGGATAATCATTTCTTCCTATCGATAAAGGCCATAAAGAGAGTATATGAGGTCTTTAGGGCCAGACAGTCTCAACTAGATGGTAGTTTTGCATATTCCAACTAGTTCTCCTTGTTTCAGTCAGGAAAACAAAGCCTCCACGGGAACCTAAAAAATTCAAGTCAAACCTTGATTCCAATTGGCATCTTAAGCCTTACCATGGTGCTACGACAAATAACATCACGACCTACGTCTATTCATGGAAAAGAGGAACTGCTTAGAGTCTTTCACGCTAGCTCGAGGATATGGCTTACGTAGAAAGTATTTGCCTATTTTTGCACAATTTCTCCAACATTCATAAAAAATAAAAGACTTAAAGAGGTAAGGTTGAGATCAAAATTAGAAAAACCAAAGCCCTTGAAATAAAACAATTTGTACAGATAACATCTTCAGGCACACCGAACATTAAATATTTATCACATGTGTAAAGTCAATGCTCTTGTGCGACAGTGACACCTGGCTGGTATCAAACATCATTATGCACAAGTTCCCTGTATAGTATATCCTACACTTAAAACATTAGTACCACAGACTTCTGAGGTTGGCCAACGAATAAGTCATACTTAAGCCAATAATCATAGAAAAATAGGTGGACTGAGCTCACTGCTCTAAAAAAGAAGGCGGAAAGCATAACTAAGATGGCAAGATTGGAAATCCGAATCCTCAGGGCTGAAAAGTCCACGAAGGCCAAAAAACCTGGAGGCGCACAGTTTTTCGAAGCCTTAGACAAAAAACCTTAATTAAATGATTCAAAAACAACGGACAGCCGAGTAAATCAGAGATGCTTTCTCCAAGTCATATGCTCTAAAGACAGGTTAGGTTGAGAGGCTGCCGTGAAAGAAAAAGATACAATTAACTTGGGTCGGTCCGCTATTTTGGTAGAAAAGGATTATAAAAGATCAAAAAAATAGCATAAAGCAGGCTTACTTGGTAAAATTAAAAAACGATATGAGCACCAATTGATTGAAACCGCAAGGTGTAAATAATTACGAATGAAAGAGATATTTTTCTGGCATAAAAAATTCAATGAGTTTTTTAACTTCGGGAAATGCAATAAGTTGCGCGAACTCTGACAAAGTGTATGCTTCTGGCCCAACCAGAAAAAAACTAATACTTAAACCTAAACGTAACATTACTTTTCCTTTGCAACTAAAACCATTCACTGGGCTCTCTCACCATCTCGCCTCATATATTCCCAGCAAATGCCTACATATTTGGCTGTTACAAACTTTAACTTAACATCTAGGAAGTGTATGTACTTTCAAGTATAAACTACTCAACAAAAGAACATTGTTTGCCCATAAAGTCTTTTCTGTTGCACAAGAATTATGTTGTAATAATTAGATGCAATACGGAAGATTTGTTATTGCAATAAAAATGAATGAAAACTTCTAACCGAGTGCAAAGTTAACAAGTTATTTGTTGTTCTTCTTTTTTTTTAAACTTTTTTTGCTGTTAATGATTTTAACACACCATCAAAATAGGATGTTAAAGATCAAACACCATAATTCATTTTCGCCTCAGTTAATTTTAAGCAATTGTTCTTCGATAATCAAGTATTTGAAATCATGCTGAGTTTTTTATAGTTTGTCTGGATAGTGATGATGAACAACAAACAAAATTAAAATCAATGAAAGATATTTTCCATGGCCAACATTTTTCAAAGTCTCTTGGAGTAATTAGGAGAATAAATCAAAGTTTTCTTTAAAAAAATTATCTTCTAAATATTTGTTTGTTTGCCAAAAAAAAATGCTTCATTGCCAAAGGAGTTTCTGAGTATAACTTTAGTAAAACACATCATGCTTCTAACCAAAGTGTTAGTCAGCATCTACCCGAAGAAAAAATCAACTTCATTTTACTGGCCCTAAAATTTTAAAATAATGTACAAATTCAAAACTGTCCTTAAGGTGAAATAGTCAACAGTAGAACATCAGGCATTAATACATTTAAATTGTTATAAAAAACTAAGGCAAAACCTTTGGAATTTTTGTTTATATCCAGGCAGCACTTCTGTCACTTAATTTGCATCAGACTACCTCTTTACTAGTTAACCAATTTCAAAGAATTATTTGGCTTGGATCCCTGTTATATAATAACACTAATCCTTAAAGTGATATGGAAAATCTATAACGCGGCTGACTAACCATCCAACCAACACATTTTCACCAGTGTGTATACCACGATAAGCCTGATAATTTTAACAAGACTATTCCCATATAATTCGGTAGAAAACCAAATCGACCACATCGCCATAAGCGGGATGGGGCGTAATAAGCAACTTGATGACCTTGGATCTCAATGGGGAATAATGCATATCATCCACATAAGCAGTCAATATTTGGCTTAAAAAGCTCCAAAGAAATAGCATATGTAAGTTTTTACTTTCATCAATGTGTGCTAGAAGAATAACAGGGAACTAAGGGACATAACTGGGACTCTCAGAGGGACTGGGATGTTAGATATATTACCAGAAGAAGATATAAGTATGATGAAGACTTCTGAAGGGGAATGGGGTCTTTCACAGAGTCTGAAAGCTCACTCTTTGCTATCCACTTGGAAATGGCAAGAAGCGATTCTTTTGCTGAAATGCCCAAGCAGCTCCCTACTTCCGGTCTTAGACCAAGCATTCCCTGGTAATGCCGCTCAAGCACCCGCTTGTTGCCAGCTAGAGTGGGAAGATGTACTGGCAGTTGAGTAACCTAACACTGATGGGTCCCAGGGAACTAGGTGGCAATCGAACGAACAAAGTTACTGAAACTCAATTCTGCTCTTTACCTATGGAGGAGGTTTGACTCGACGATCACAGCTGGTAGCCCACCACCAACCTAGAACGCAATGGGCTAATCACCTTTTCGTCTGAAACCTTTCCGATCAATGAAACCGAATTAAATATTTAGAGGCCTTAGGTTTCTTATAGGAATTCCAAGGATTTTAGAGACTACTGCAAGCGAGGCGTGGTAAGGTCCGTGGGTGTTGACTGGATATCATTGGATTCATAATGGTGTGAAGAAGCTTGGAAGCAGGCAGATTTCCACAGTTGCTCGATATTAAGTGGAATCTGATTTGTCTTTTTCTTTTTTATTTAATAAAACCTACTACTTTTTCCTTCTACGTTACAATTTTTTACTTTTTTTTTTGTTTATCTAAAGGGGACTTCACAATATTTCTGCTGATCTTTTTGGTAAAAGTGCGGAAAATCTCCCGCACAACTCTTTGTTTCCAAATCAAACCTCTTGCTGTTGGTATATATACATATACTCGCAATTTTTGTAAGGAGCATAGGGCCGCGACAAGTTAGTCCCATCCAGATTTATATTTAATGCCGGCATCTGGCTCCGTCTCTTGCCTTGGTAGGTCGATCAAATATAAATCTGGCAGAACAAGTTAATGTTGGTATTCCTTTATTCGGCTCATTTGCGAGTTCCACTAAATAGATTGCCTGTAAACATCAGTTTTCTTTTGCAGATTATATGGCCCAGCGATCGCCATTCCTTTTTTCGAATTGTGAATCTTGGAAATTTGTGTAAGTATCCTTCAGAAGCAGCGGCTAATAATATATGTAGGTCATTCACTGCGATATATGAAAAGTGATTTTACACTAGAATTAAAAAAGTTTTAACTTGGTTTTTCTTTTCTTTCCATTTTTGGTTTAATATACTGAATGAGTGCTAACCAGCTTTAAAACTTTTTCAGACGCTATCAGAAGACTAGCTGCCAAGATAACAAAACGTTGATGCGTTTTTAAGATCTTATTCGTTTATTTTGAAAGCCTTGTTTCTTGAAGAGTCTATCACATTTGCTTTATTATTATTAATGTTAGTTTTCAGGATAGCTTTGGCAGCTTCATTTTGCACTAAAATAAGCTTCTTCAACGTGTCAGTGAATTTCTGGAAGAGCAGACTTCCATATGTCGTCAGTATAGCAGAGGTTATCTATCAAATTATCATCTTATTCCTTTTGCTCCAATAAAATAATGTTTTCCAGGACAATTAAAAAAAGAGAGTGACAGCCCACAGACTTGTCTTATTCAGGTCTCTATTTAAAATCGATAACTAAAGGAGCCTTCGTGAGGAATACGATAGAGGTGCTTTTGCTAGCGATAGAATTCCAAACGGCAGAATGGGATTGAGTTTGGAATGATACTTCCAAGGTGGCGAATAATAAGTAAAACATTATCCTGCATTCGTCAGAATGTTCCGTAGTAATATGCAAACTGTCGACATGGCCTATATATGACTTACGATGGAGGTTGCTGCAATAATTTGAACTCTTATCAATGAAGTTTACTTTCAGGCATTACAAAAGGATGAAATGCGGAAAATCAGTTGTAAATTTTACTGCTTTTACTTTTAATTGAATTTATAAGAAATTTATAATAATTTTCTTGAAGAAATTTTTCCAGTTTAAACACTTAAAACCATTTAAAAAGAAACTGTGATTCCTCCTTCTCATTTTCACTCTTCCAGTTTAGGTAATGTCTTTATACCAACAATCTTATAAATTGTCTTTAAGAAAATGCTAATTTTCTTTAAACTAGACGATTTGTCAATATATATTTATTAGTTACACAGCAGATGCCACCACTAAATACCATGTGCTCTTGATAGGAAAAAATAAAAAAAAGCGAACGTAAGACAATAGCAACAGTGCCTTAAGGCTGTTATCCAGAATCAACAAGTGCTGTTATAATAACATGGAATATTTCTAATAGACAGGCGACTTGCAGATGTATGCATATGATGATGGGCGATGAGCAATGAAAGCGAATTATTTAAGTCGTCTAATAGACTAAGAAAACACAATCACTCTGGCAGAGAAACTGGTGGTGTCAACCATAACATGACTGAATGTTAAGAAATTACAAGTTATGGGAAGATAATGAGAAGGTTGGTGGTAATCGGAATTATAGCGACAAACTACAAAAGCCAATACGCTATAAACTGCAGATTAATTATGGGAAGGGAACGATTAACCACACTTGCAAGGTAAGGCAACAATGCCCTTCTAAAGTCTTTTGGCAGGATAAAAACCATTACCCAGCATTGCCACCCTTAAGAAAATTTAATTTTCAGCCCAAAGCCTGCTTTCGCTTACGGCTTCTATTGTGGTTCCTTAAAAGTTATTTTCAAGTTTATTTATCATGTACTTTAAACCAGTCATAATTACTTATCATGCTCTCTCCCGTTGAAATATGAATTATGCGTTTGATTAAAACGTCACAGTAGCTTGTCACGTAGACAATCACTAAACACACACACACACACTCATACACATACAAAATCATTAAAGAATGAACGTGAGTACTCGTTCATAAATGGTTAAGAGTAAAAAGTAGCAAAAACATTCTGAAAACGTGAACACCTGACTTGCAGCACAGCTACTGGACAAAGAAAATAAAAGGAGAAGAAAAAGTCAAAGCAAAGCTAAACAACCTTTTGCCATTCCAACAAAGGATGTTCCAAAGTATATGTTTCATATGGTTGTACGTGTAATATAAAAAGTCTTGCAATTAGTATGTGAATAAATATGTTAAAATTCTAAAGATTTAAAACAGGGATTTCAAAACTTTTTTTAAAATGAAACACAACCCAATCTTTTATTAAAAAGTTTTTTGAAAAAATAAGAAATAACTGGAAGGAGAAAAGCATCTTGTTTAAAGAAACTTTAAAAAGGATCGTTAAAGGATCCTGAAAACTTAATTAAGAATCTCTTTCCTTTTTTATTATAAATTTTAATAAAACTATTAAACCAGCTTTAAGCCTCACTTCATACCAACCACAAAACCACGTTGCTTATGTCGTATGTAACGTTAAGTGAAAAAATAAAACTTTTCTTTATTTTTCTTTTTGCAAATCATTCGAAGATCTTTTGTTATGCTCCATAAGGAGGCGCTGAAAAGTACATGTTGATGGTTTTTAATCAATTTTAAATTTAAAATTTTATTAAGACAAGTTTCAGTTTGATATGACTTTAAAGTTTGAAATTGATATTTAACATATTTTACGATCACATTTATATCAATTTCTCAAGTCTAAGTGACTTGTAACAAGACTGATTTTCTAGCTTCTGGCGTTTAAGTGTAGTTAAAGGTAGGCAACCGAGTTTTGACTAAAGTAAACTATTAATTACATTGTTGCTAAATTATGGGTTTTTTCTATTCATCGTTTAACAAAAAAAGTCTTAAGTCTTTGTAAAATCCATTAAGATTGGGTTTTTTAAAGAGGATGTTGTTTATGTTTCAAAGGAATATGAAAACTTTTTACTTAACATGGGGGGAAGTGATGAATTTTTTTTTAATTTATTGATTATTATTAAAACTAAAATAAAATTGAAACGTTTATCCCACAAACAATTTTTGTGACTAAAGAATGTATTGTAATGCATGCACGGCGGATTAACTGGCTAGTCTACCTCAAAAGAAAATCCTCCCATCTTGAAAAACGGGTATCACTTTCAAAATCTCGGGTTTTAGAATAGAGTTTTCTTATTTATTTAGAGCACATTTTATAAAAGTATCGATGGACCAATGAAATACATACAATGCTCGAATAAATGGAGATGGTCAGGTACCTCAATATCACCGTTTCTGTGTGCGTTCAAATAGCTTCAAAATATTCCCTGAAGCCCCAAGCCTTACATGAGAGTTGTAATCCGGATAGAGGTGATATAAATATTCAGAAGAATAAATGGTATAAAGCTGTTTTTACAGCTTTAAAAAAAGGCCTTCAAAATGCTTCTTTTGACACAGCAGACACGTATTACGTCCAACGGGCATCGCACTGGATTTTCAAGTCCAGAGGAGTTTCTTTTTCAAGAGTTTCTGTTGTCCTTAACATTTATATCATCCACTAATACAGACGAGTTCATATGGTCAACTATGCATTTATGTTTCAACAGACAACAGTAGATTTTGTGAGAGTTAATATTTACCCTCTTATCATGGCGCGGGTAAGTGTGTCATAATATATAGCAAATGCTGCTCATGTGCAAAGAAATAACTAGAGCCAAAGGCAAAAAGTCTAGGCAGAATATGCCTTACGTAAGCGTCAATGGTGGTCGTTTCAGAAACCGTTGGACTTTAGAAGGTTTAAAAAAAATTAATCCACACATCATAACATTGGATATAATGAAAGTTATTCTAGGTTAGGTAGAACAGGCAGCCGTTGAACAAAAGGATACAGCTCACTTGGGTCCGCTTAATTAAGTCCCTTTGTGTTACCTAAAGAGGTATATAGAATAGGTTGAGCTGGAAGGAAAGAAGAAATTAAGAGAAGGATAAGAGACGAAGATTAGAAGAATGAAGCAAACTTACCAGGGTCTCTGTTGGGAATCGAACCACAACCCCAAGACTGGTAGACTCGTGCACTTACTACTGATCTACCGGGGCACCATGGATATAATGAAAAAGTAGGTGTTGGTCGGAAACTATCAGGGCTGTTCGCTTTTTCCACTTTATGTTAGCTAATGGAACCACCAGCATCGAAAGAGTTGTTTCAAAACCAGGGCAATTCTGCAGACAGCAGCCACGGAGAATAGGAAGAAAGAGAAACGTTTTTAACGATGGAAAAAAAGAAAAATAAAAATACATGATGAAATAAAATAGAGATGTTTGGGAGTCTAAAGGATGACAGAGAGCTCTATAAATGCGCATAACACTAGACCTATGGTCTATGGCAACTCCACCTTTAAAGATCAGCATGACAATTTCACTGGCATTTTGAAAACCTGAAAGAAACACTTTTCCAAACTGTTGGTTGTCGATTAAAGCGGCATTCTAGATATCCCCATTCCAATCAACGATGACGGTGCCAACTTTTCAGCCAAAATGATGTGAGAACAACAATATCGCAGATATAAAACCGCAGAACAGCCAGATTTTATTGATTTCTGACGGAGCTATTACAGACTAAAGGCAGTGAGTTGGTAAGCAGAGCATGCATTAATTGATATACACAATTTGGCTGGAAAACGCATTCTCGGTAACTGGAATCTTAGCGTGCCATGATCCGTCTACAAAAAAAGTGGCAAAACTATTTACTCCAAATCAAGAGTAGTTAGTTTCCTGTCCATCGTATACAGAATGCTGTTGGGTATACTGTTTAAAAAATTAAAAACTTAAGTCAACGAAATAATTGGTCTGGAAGATCCACCGCCGACCAGACATTCAAACTTCGCCAAATATTGAATAAGTAACTTGAAAAACAGGTTGACCGTTACCACCTACATATTTGTCGATTACAAGGACGCTTTTGATAGTCTGATTCGTGCAAAAGTGTTTGAGGACTTGGCATATCTGCAAGGCTGATCAGTTTGTGTAGGATGACTTTGACAGATGAAAGGTCTTTAGTAAAGATAGTAGAATGGTATCAGTTTTGAAATTAAACAAAGAATTATACTTTTCAATATATGGTCTTTTAGGCTAAACAAGAATAGGACCCTTTTTTGGCAAACAAAGCTTCCAAGTCTTCTTGAAATCGGTCTTTTCAAAGGAGTTTCAGTTGTCCCCTTTTTCGTCTACGCTGACCATATTAAATTACTTCTCATTTAATTTTAAGCTCTTAAAAACAAAATAAAACTTCATTGAGTATATTAGCGATAAAGACCACTAACAAAAGATACTGACTTTTACTAATAATCTCTTGTGCTCTTCTTTCAAAAATGTTATGATTTTTACTATCTTGTGTCCTTTGTTTGCTTTTGAGCTCTTTCTACTTTCAATTAGAATTACTAACTGTCACTTTGTTTTATTAAGACTCTAGCTCCTTTCTTTTATTATTTTATTTTTCCCCTCCATACTTTTATCAAGTCTAGAATTTCATTATTATTTAATTTATATTTCCCTGAGGTTTTTATTAATATTTTGCTGTATTCATATTTATAAGCAATTACTCAGTAATCTTGTAATGAAAGCCTCTTCATTTTTTTGCGTTCTTCAAACTACAAATTGTAAGCTGATTTAAATGAATGACATCAGCATTAAAAACTAATGTTTACAAATTCTCTAGCAGTGGTAGGAAACGATGATATCAAAGAGGGTTTGAAATCAGAAAGAACATTTTTTAAATAAAAGGAGAATCAAGTCATTAAATTGCAAAATCAAGAAGAAAAATCAAGGTAGTCTTTAATGAGATTGTAGAAAATAGGCATTTAGAAACAAGTTCCATACCATTTCCTAGCTTCATAGGATATTTGGGCATCGCATCGCCTCTTTCTTAACCACGTTCCGACGAGCTAGAGGAGTGTTAAGGTAATGCTAATCATCGGCTTTCATATACAGTAACGACATGAAGGAACTTCGTACCTCTCCGATAGTCAACACGCCTGCCTTAAGGCTTGCTCTATGCAGTGAGCTCTTCATGAGGTTGTGGGGGTCATAGAAAGATCATTCTCATTTAAGGAATACAAAATGACACCCTTTTTGGACAGAGAAAGGGCTTCAATAACGTCACTTAAATATCAATGATGTATGCTTATACCAGTCTGAAAATTGAGGAGTATCAGCAACTATGCTAAAGTCGAAAGTAGTAACGGCAACTTGATGCCAAAATTAATGGATTCGCGAATTCACCAGAGCGGTGTTATCTCCCCACTACTTTAGTTGTTAACTCGGTTTCAATGAAGCTGGACAATAAGCAGATAAAGATCAATGCTGTATATAGTTAAACTGGTATTACGTCAGCTTCTAGAAGTGATAGGAGCAATCATGTCCAACGGCCTTTGTTTCCTTAGCAAACGGGCTGTGTGTGGCTGCCAGTCTGGGAGTTAAACCGGACAAGGTTAGACCGGTGTTGTTAACCGTAGAGGCCAGAGTTTCGGTCTTAAGACTACTGAGGTAAGAGCAATGCAAAAAATCTGGGTAATGTCCTCGACTTCAAATTATTGTGGAAACTAAACACTGGACACATAGCTAATAGGTCAGCAACAGCCTACTATACTTGTTCTAGGATGCTCGGCGTAAAAGGGAAATTTATTCCTGGCGTAGTCAGGTGGATTAACATGGCTATAGTTCGTATGACTCCTACATATGGATCTCTGGTATGGTGGACTGCAACGGATAGAAAATATGTAATTAGTCAGTTCGGCAAAATCCAGAGGTTTACCTGCAATGGAAATACAGGCATACTGCGTACTAGCAGTGAAGCTTAGGTATTAGAAATTTTTGGATCTTGAGGACATGTAACCATGCGAGGATCTTGTGAGCATTACTTTCGACCTGAAATCAACCTTCTAACTTTATTACACTCTATACGGACTTCAATAAGGAGCTAGGGACTCTTATACTCCCCAGGAGTGAGTGGTGTGGGAGTTACCTTGTGGAAAATTATGTTACCAGGATTTATACAAACGGCTCCAGGATGGACTGTGGTGCCGGATACAGCATAAGCTCCAAAGGTATTAGGGACACCACTACGCATAACACTACGTCCTTACTTGTCAGCCAATTTTAGGAGAATTCGTCTAAGCTGCACCGTCTCTCTAATATAACTGTACCCTGGGTTCCAACACATAGGAACTACTCTGGTAATAACCAGGCAGACGAGCTTAACTTTTTTTGCTCTACATATCTCTAATGCGGAATCAATCGCAAGGCTTGGGGCTATTAAGAGCGGGATCTTTAGACACGTTTTTGAAAATGCTGAAAGCAGGAGGCATAATCTGGACACATGTGCGGTTTCTAGGGTAATATGGCCCTATTTTGATTAAAGGCGTACGATTCGATTTTTTATCAGTAATCGGAGGAATGTATCGACGTTGATATCCGTCCTAACGGGTTGCTGTGGTGTGGGTAGGAACACCAGTAGACTTGAAGTCCTTTACAACGACCACTCTCATGGTTATGGGGAACGGGAAATTTAATCATGTCTTGGATTGACCTGCTCTAGCTGGAAGGATTTCCGCAGATTCCTGGGCAATTATATACCAGATGACCCGATTGGGCTATCGAGGTGCAGAATAAAGAACTTGCTGATCCACTTCTTGGCCGCGGGCAGGATCCAGTACTCCAGCTCTTTATCCGGGTACGGGTTTAAATGACATTACATCTGACGAGTAAAATGGTTTTGTCAAAACGGGGTCATTTTAGACCCTACTTGACAGCATGTTCACAACGCAGGCTGCCGTGCAAACTAACTAACCAACCATAGCAAGTTGCTTAACATTTCTAGAACAGCAAAGAAATGTTCTGGGGGCAAATTACGGCATTCGATTCAAATCGAAATTCTACTCGATTGAACGAGCTGTCAATGCTTTTAGTATGAGAATTCAAATAAGAATTTTAAAATATCGATTTGAATCGAATACTTTGCCCTCTGTTCTTTTTCAGAAATTTGACTTGGTGCCCTTTATTGCACTCCCTGAATTTGCGAGTAGACAACTTTTCCATATTTTTTAGCCTACAACCAACAAGATGATTTTGATCAAAATTTACACTTGTTTTTATACCAAGACACATAACTATTGTCATCGTCCTCAAGCACAAACTAAACTTCTTACAAATAAATGAAATAAGGCAACGTTTATTAAACGATGACACTGGAAAACAACAACAATTTTAAGTTGCCTGTTAGATCTGCGTTATTTTGCAACTTCATCATAAGGCCAAAGTATTTTTATTCAATATTTCAACACAAACATTAATAAACAGATCGATTGTTAGATACAAAGAGAATAAAATCCTACAATAACCGGATACAATTCTATTGGCCGATAGTTGGTCGTCTGTACGTTGGTGTTTTTCTTTATAAAATTTTTTCTTTCTTTTATGATATTTTTTTTTGTCTCAATCTTTTCAATTTAAAATCAATTTACTTTGCATGTCAAAAACATAAAAAAGCACAGGCCGTCAATGATATAGCACTTGCAGGAATAGAGCATCATAAGTCTATGAAAAAACGAAACGACTGGGTTTAGTAGGGACGAGCTACAGTTGCATATTTAAAACATACACAACAACAATGCATGCTTCTTCTTCAAATACAAACTATTTGACATTCATGCAGGCATTTACGTATTCATGCATACTATTACTAATGCTGACTGGATAGCACTTGAAAGCCAACTGTATACATGCTTCTTAACTGCTTCTAATGTTGTTGATTTGTTGTTGCTAAAGGCAGAGTATCTCAACTAACTTTACAAAAAATCTAAAATATTAGGAACAAATTAACTTCAAAATACAAAATTTGAGAAATTGGGCTCCACTACTTTTTTAAATTTTATTAGGTTTTGTTGTTGCTTTATCAGACTTTTTTTTAAGTTTTGTGGTTGTATATGTGCTATTTGATTATGATGACATTATTGCTTGTGCCATGTGTTGTGTTGCATGCAATAATTGACACACAATATGTATGTACACATGAGTATGTATTTATGTATGTTTTGGTACGTGGAAGCTATGAAATTTCTTTTTTATTTTCATAAACCATTTAACTTTGGCTTTAGGAATATGATTTATTTTCCTATGAAATGTTAAGTAGCCTAAACAGCACTCTCATAGTGAGTTAAAATTAGTTGTTAAGGTAGAGAGTTCAAGGAAGTAAAAATTTAAATGGAAATAATGACAATAAATAAAAGAAAAAGGAAGTGGAATATATTAATAGGCATTTAGGTACATACGTACGATTATTTAGAAGATAACGACTAGGTTAGGTTAGGTAGAACAGGCAGCCGTTAAAGGAAAGGATACAGCTCACTTGGATCCACCTAATTCGGTCCCTTTGTGTTACCCGGAGAGACAGATAGAATAGGTTGAGATGGAAGGAAGGAAGAAATTTAGAAAAGGAAAACAAAGAAAGAACAGAAGAATGAAGCAGACTTACCACGGTCTCTAATGGGAATCGAACCCACAATCCCCAGACTGGTAAGCTCGTGCACTTACCACTGATCTACCGGGGCACTCAATATTACGACTAAGTTAAAGAAAAAAATTTTAAATAGTTTTAAAGATAAATTTTTATAATTATTTTATACAAAAATTTTGCAAGTAAAATTAAAATTTCTTTCGATACCTAAAAAGGAAAAGATGCCTTTCAGAGTTAATATTGCTCAGTTGAGGACTTCTTTGGATAAAAGCTTAACCCGACTGATCTAAGCAAAGTTAAAAGAACTTTCTCTGTTTAAGATCGACCTATGCGACTGTTATAATATCGAGATCCAGATGTATGTCCGTTGGAAATTTTAGATGTGATTTTTGAAAGTAGGGACTATGAATACGGTAGATCTAGTAGTTCAGATCCTATTTCAACCAGCACCTTTTTAAGAATTAAAAAAATTAAAAATATTATTGAAGGTCACACCCGACCATATTATACCCCACACCACATTTGTATAAAGACTTTAGGAAAAAAATAGGCCGATAATTTTTGTATTCAGTACGACAGTTGATGACAAAATGATTAACACGTGAGCAGCTTATAGCCCAAAAAGCTTATTCTGGGAGGACATTGGTATGGGGCTATTTAAAAAAATAGACCAATCATCATCAAAAATAAAAGGCTTATGGGCCAGTGTCAGGAAACCTATATGTGCCCAATTTCAGTCTGCTGGTCCCAAAGTACCTAACCTAAACATTGTTTAGTGCCATACAAAATCATTAGAGGTGTCTGATATTGTCCCATTTTTCTTAGTCCTGACAGCTTCTACAAGTCGTCCCATTCTACTAGCAAATTGGCAAACTGATAGTGACCCTTGATAGCAGCCAAAGTATCATTCAATCTCCTCCTTCGTCCGGACTATCCCTGAACAGGTTATCATAATAATTCTGCATCTAAGCTTGCTAGATTATCTGAATCACTCAGGCCCGCTAGTGTATGCATCCTTGCAGAGTTTGCGGGAAGAAAGAGGGATGCCACAACCAAATTTGCCATCGTGTAGTTTGAAGCATCCTCCGTCAGTGCATTAGCAGTATTGCAAATATCTCTCGGCCCAAACTTGAATCTAGTGGCTCAGGTCCTAATCCAAGTAAGGGTTCTAAGAGGTGATACAATGCGTTTGCCAACTCAAGGTTACTCAAGAAGCTATTTGACAGCTTCCAAGCAAGATAAGCCTCAATGTAAGCCAACCAACTAACATTTTGTTGTAATGTAGAGTGTGGATTAGTCTGGAACCTAAAGGTGGCTTGACTATCGATAAAGATGGCTGACTATTAGCGGTTTGCCAATCGCTAACAGTTTACCCTGCAGAGCACCGCACTCATTTTGAAATCTAAATGGAATGCGTACTTCTGCTTGTGTTTATTGCATACAAATGCCTCTTTCAGTATCAGTTCTCCTCTTAGATGTGAGATCCCGAGGTTCCGATTCCTACAAAAAGGTTTTAGTTTTTAGTTTTTTCAAAAATTAGCAAGAGTTTCACAGTGGCATGTCCAACTGTTTCTGACTCCACTAACCTACAGATTTTTATCTCATCGCGGTATTCAGCACGGATTTGCACATTTGGAGGTTTAGTCGAAGCCAATCAGGGTGGTTTGCTAATGGCTTCAAGCAGTAAAAATTGTAGGAAAGAGCTATTTCATATTCTTTCAGGTGTAACCCTACGCTATCTTCATTTGTGCCAAAAAATGTTCGAGAAGAAGGCTAAAGGGCCTGAGGATACTTGAGAGTTCAGGCGCTCAAGCATTGCTTTCGACTCTTAATTCTCACAAGGTGAAATCAGAAATGGCATTGTAGTGTGTGTCATCATTTAACAAACTTGGTGCCCTAACAGGCTTATGCTATGCGAAGTGCCCGGCCACGAAGGGTATACTGGTATTGAACTAGCTGCTTGTTTAGCCAACAGAGGAGCTCTGCGGGCTTCTATAAGAACAAAACATTTATTTGGGTCCATTAGAATCAACGCGATTGGAAGGATTGGATCGTGGCAATCACTAGAAACCAGCCCCAACTAACTTGGCTCAACTTTTCCGTAATTGAAGATTACAAACGGGGTGGTCATCCTAAAGGCCAAAAAAGTAGTGACAAAGAACACTGACATACGACACAGCAAGAGCTTTGAGAGTGCACGGCTCTAATGTAACGACCCAGGAAAGGTGATATTTTCTCCTTCCAGAGAGAGTTAATAGCTGTGGTTCTCTAGTTGAATTTTTTGGCCGCAAGAAAGATTCTTTAGCGTACGGTGTTGTTGACCCTCAAAACGATATAATACCCTCGAATACAGATCTGTAATTCCCTAGCAAAATGTTTTTAAATGCAGTAATTAAAAGTTTGTTAAAGCTAATTCCATGTTCACACTTAGACCTTAATTGCGTAATTAGCCCATTTACGCAATTAAGGCTTTAATTGGACTCAATTTACCATATAAGATTTCAATTAAAAAATTAAACAATTAGTAGTCAATTGCTTCACTAACTCAGTTAAACTCGAAGTGCAACCCTGCTGTTTTAATAAGAACTGTGTTCAGTTAGTATAAAAGCTTGAATGCTTTTAACATGTATGCCATGGTGGAATAATAAGGTGACTTCGTCTCTTTACCCACAACTTCCTGTAAAAACTGATCAATTTACTTTAAATTGCCTAAATTTATGATGTATGTTTGAACATGGTATAAGTATGTAAACATTTATTTAAATTTCCAAAAACGGCAACACTTTTTTGGAATCATAATAAAGATGTTTTTCAACCCAAAGCTGTTGACTCTCAAAAACAAAGAATTCCTATGTTATGAAATGGTTTAACAGTAATTTATAAAAATTTCTAATAATGGCTTTTGTTATACTTTTATGGCAATAAAAATGTATGAAAAAATAAAAAAGAACAAGTAATAGTTACACACCCTGAGGCCTTAAATATAGTATTAAAATAAGTTTTACCAAGTTTAACGTTTGTAAAGCTTTCTTTACAAAAAGCCATGATAAAAACTAAAGCTTGATATAAACAAAAGTTTCTAACATTAAAAAAATCTACTATGATGGCGATGATACTTGTAACATAATGAAAAAGATGAATATTAAATTATTTGTCCAGTACACCTAAAATGTTTTATTAATGCAGGCAAATCAGCCAGTTTGGATCATGCCATCTTCCGGCCCTAACAAAAAATAAAAAAAATTTACAAAAACAAAAAGTGGTGTCAGAAAGCTGTAGCAAAAAAGAAATGAAATCCTCAGCATTAGCAATGTGTGTGTTAACTTGTATTGTATGCCGGTTGCATTGTAAGAGATAACATATGTTAGACATGCTGTTAAACTTGAGGCTGGACAAGAAAAAAGCAGAAAAGAAAAATTTATAAAAAGCCTCCACACAGTTTTGTGGTTCAAGTCACTGACAGCTAAAGGCTTATCTGAGGTTCAGTGAGAGAGACAAGAATTAAAAAGTTGCCTTTAGACACTTTAAAGCTTAACAATACTTAAATATGGGGTAGAAAACTTGACAAGCAATTATTAGATCTTCTTTCAAGTGCATAATTTTGTAGGTATTTTTAAAACAAAAGAAGGCGGTATGTAAATGTGTATTCAATGTCATGTAGAAATTTTCAAGAAATTTTATAAAAATAATATGAAAATCTATGTTTTGTAGTTTTAATAAATCTTGTTCTAAATTAGCTTTTTTCTTCAAAAACTCTAACTAAAAAAGTTTGTAGCTGAATTAAGTTCCAAGATATATCACTTCACAAATCTCACATCTGTGTGGGAGCTACGCCTCCATTTTTCCCTAGAGTTAGACATTTTAGAAATGAGACTTAAATAACTTCACAGCATGTATGATCTTGAAAGCTGTTCTAAGTATACTTGGTCCCCTTGTATGGAGGCACGGGGGGTGAGTGCCTTTATGCAGACAATTTTTTATATATTGATAATATATTGCGAATAGAGGTAATGCAGCGACATTTAAAGGATCCATTTCTAAGAACGTTCTGGACCTTACTTTTTGTAGTACGAGGTTAGTTAGGGTAAGGATTAGTTTCAATTTAATATGACCCAAAAACGCAAAATGGTTAAATAAGAATATGTGTAACACACAAACGAAGCGTGACCCGAAACCTCCCTGGTGGAAGAGGCAGCTGAAAGTGAAGAAGCGGGAAGCTTGGGACCTCTTCAATCATACCAGGATCGCCGAGATAATTAAGTACTTGGAAAAGTACAAAGATGCCCTAAAATTGTAAAAGCGCAACGAACGTAGGGTGAAGCGAAACTCATGAAGTAGCATTTAGAGTTCTAGTGAAACGACTAGACGTGCCCAACACAGTCTGTAGGGGAGCAGGATGTAAACGAAGAGCAGTGAGGAATCTTTGAGTGCATTATTATATGCTTACATGGTACGATATGGAGTGGCGATAGCGATATTAGTTTACAGGGAGAGTCAAGTAGGTAGTCGGCCCATCTCAGCCATGTGATATGGAGTGGGGATAGCAATATTAGTTTACAGGGAGAGTCGAATAGGTAGTCAACTCATCCCAACCATATTAACTACCCGGGCCAACGTAATCATTCATACTTCAACACGAAAAAAGTTGAATTGTTTTTTAGTATGTTTGGATCTTCAGAGTATGCCCGAAGTGAAAACTTGTGCCTGTGTCCTGGATTACATCAAGAGTTGTATTTCTGAATTTCGTCAGTAATTTTTAGAAGAAAATAATACTTTACTTTCACAACAAGAATAATATGGTTCCTGGATGGCCCTGTAACAACCAGCATGCCAACCCGAGAAGCAAAATAATGGAGACGGCACTTGACTCAGTCGCTTTGCAGGTTAAAGAAGCCCTTCACTATGGCAATAATGTAATGAGGGATTTCCTTGACATTGCAGGGGCTCTCAACAATGTAAACACTGGGGCAATCATTTAAAAGCGGAAGGCGAACTAAGACTGCTGCCTTCTTAAGACCTGAAGGTCTTCTATTCCGGAGCGCAAGCGATATATATGCGGAATAGGGGATTTAAAAGACCTTTTAAGTGGCTTTAAGAAGCATCTCCTAAAAAATAAGTACCCTCACTACTTCTAAAAACACTCGTTGTTAGCAAATCTCTTATGAAACTTAATGGTGAAGCCGATTTCATAATCATGTACGCGAATGATTTAACGATTTTTGTCACCGGAAAGCATATGGTACTATTAACTCTGTGATGGAGGCAACACTGTCTGCCAGTCAACGAGAAAAGGAGGGTTTAGTGTATTGATCCATTGATTACGATGAGATTGGCTAATACTAACCTTGATAATGAAAGGGCACACAAGGTATCTGAAACTAAACGTAAGCTGTCGTTAAGGCTCTGCGTAGAGAAAAGAGAAAGAAGACGACTAATGCTTTCTCTGCATGCAGAAAAATTAAAGGCAGATCATTGGGATTTACGCCAAATCTTCTGCATTTGAATAAGATACTTGTGGTAGACTACACTAAAAACTCAAGTTAATCGTAGACTTCTAAATACCACGCAAGGACTTGCAGAACTCTGTACATGACTAAAACTAAGCTTCAGTGGGAAGCTATATATTATTTTTGAGAAATGCGGCTGGCTAGCGGGCCTTTACCTTAACAAAGCGACCTACAAAGCTAAGGTTTACCGGTCAAAAACTGTGTATCAGGGGGCCCTTCAAACTTTCTGAGGACTGCAGTGTCTTGGTAGCTGAATAAGCCACTGAACTCGCTTGTGTCCTTCCAAACTGAGATTTTTGTGAGTCCTCAACGGCTCATCAGTTTTTAATTATGCAAGGAACCCATCGACTTACTCTGGGCCGTTAGACAGGCGTACAGTCACTATGTTCGCGGAAACAGAGGAATCGATGGGAATTATGAGGCAAACAAACTGGCGAGGCAAAGTGTCTACTTGCCTACGAAAATAATAAGTTTATGAGGAGAACCCCTCTGTTAAAGGGGAGGGTGTTTGAATACCACTTCGTGTAGAGTCGTTAAGATATTACAAAGATGCGATTTTAGACTCTTTACAGGAATATTGGGGTAGCTATTGGAAAGCCGTTTATGCCAAAAGTGCTCGACGACTAAGCAAGTTCTCTGAGGTACCATTTCTTTCAAAACCGTAAGTAACTATTTGGGATTGGTGATATGGTATCACTTACACATGCAAGAAAGTGTGGAGTTTGTTTAACTTCTATTAGAAAACATATTTTCCCCAAACTAACGTTCTTTAAGTCATTTTAGGAAGTTTTGTTTAAGTTATGATAGTTGTTTACATGTAGAGAAAAATAGATTTCTTGGCCCGTACTTAACCGATCTTGCCGATTTTAAAAAGCAATTTCGTCAGAAATATTTCTATATTTTAGCACAAAAATTTATTTAGTGAAACTTAGATTGACTCATAAAACTTGAATTTTGGTAGAGAAATGGGCATATCTGAATCAGCTTAATGGAACCGCAAACTAGTATTTATGAAATTGCAAACGGAATTGCAAACCCTTAATACTATCATAAAGAAATAAGTAACAAACTAAGTTTGGTTGTAGTGTAAACATCTTCCGGTTTTGCCGACTATAACTTTCTTCCTTCTTTTATTTTCTTTAGTACATCTTACCATCAACAATTTGTGCCAGAAAACGCCTTTTGCAACCGAGGTCTTAACTTTAAATCAAAGACTGCACTTGTGTCGTTAAACAACTAAAAAATCACTAAGAAAAAACCATTAGACCAGTTTCACGAAAAAAAATACCAAATCACTGGGGACAGCGAGAACAAAAGAAAAAAATTAAAAAAAAAAACGCCAAACCCTGTGAAGGTAAAAATCATTGTTACAGTTGAATCTAATGCAAAGAATTTTAAACCTTTTGTTTTTGTTGTTGTGAAAACTCTTGCTGCCTGAACAAATGTTAGTTGTTTGGTAACTTGCTTGATTGGCAGTTAAGTATTCTTCGATTACATTTAAAACAACATTTTACGCAATTAAGTTGCCAACAAGTTTAAAATTATGCAATTATGGTCTTCGAGAAATTGCAGCTAAATTACACAGACACACAGAAGGACGTTTAGTGGTAACATTGAAACATTTAAGATGTTAACTGCACAAGAAAATTATGTTGAAGAAGATGAAATCAAACTAAAGAGATGGTTTTATTTAGTTTGTGCTCATATGTATATGTGTTTATAGAACGACAACAACGAAAAACAACAATTCATTATATTTAAATTAAATTGAAAGCTTAGCAAAACTGCCGCAGCGTCAGCAAAATTATGGGAAGTGTTTTTTATATTTCGTAAATAAAACAATAAATGTAACAGATAACAACAAATTGTTGAAGCAACAAAAAACACCTGAGACTAGGACATCTTAAGATTTTATTCCATTTCTCCTTCTTACCCAGTTAAAAATCGCCTTAAAAGTCTTCGGAGACGATTTTGAGTCTCCTTTCTATTTAAAAACCCGCGTATCCCACCCCATGAGGCAAAACTTGCGGCGATGGGTGAAAGGATTGATGGGGGTTTTAAGCCTAACCCTTAACGGTCGAGTTGTCCGATTGTGTACCTCTTGTGAAGGTAAGGGCTGACTGCACTGCGCTGATACCAGGCAGCTCTTGCTGGATGGAACTTTGGTGAAAATTCCAGAAGGAACATATTATTTTACGGCTGGATCAAGGGCAGAGGAAAAAGGATACTGGGCATCCTTGTTGAACACACCGGATTTACTTCCGCCTCCCTGACCACAATACAAGCGGTGGTCCGGGCAATCACAGAATATCTGCCCTGACTCAGGACACACGAAAATTCAACGGATGTGCATAGAGAACTAAGCATCCATAAGCACAAATATGTCTGCGAACACCGGATCTAGGACAGCGTGCAGTGCAATGGGATGATAGATGCCTACTCACAATGTAATCAGGTTTGCATAATATAGACTTGTTGATCAGGGGGTGGTCGAAAATAAATGGGCGAATTGTCTGAGTGGAAGGAAAATGCCCACAGGGTGCAATTGAACAGCGAGACAATAAGAAGATTGACGAGAACCCTTTGGGGGGCGACCTAATTGAGGTCGGAGCTTGCGGCATTCTGAAACTTAAGAAGCCTGAACTGAGTAAAATAATGATTGTGCTGAAGGGTCATTCAAACTTACAAGCAAATCTCCATCGGATGGCAGTTGCGGAGAACAGCAAATGAAAGGCATGCCAGAAGGACAAAGAAACGATGGAGCATTTTCTGCGTCACTGTTCTGCTTTTTCACAGGCCAGAATCTAATATTTTATGCCTGATTTTTCGCCAGATGTAGCTCACTTGGAAAGTGTAGAATGGAAGGTGTTGAGGAAATTCTTCTGCATCACCGAATTTCTGTAAACTTCTTCTCCAATTTTCTTTATTTTTGCTAGAACTGCACAACAAGCCGATCACTGGCTTAGGTATATGTGCTGCGGGACTTAAAGTCTCAAAGGTGTTCTCCTTACCCAGTTAAAAGAGGCCTCGGTGTTCGATTTTTTTAATACTAAAAACTAATATTAAACATTTAGGTTTTGATTCAGTGTTTTATTTAGTCTTAGAGTAGACAATTTAAATGTTAACTTTTTTGTTGTTGTTGTTATTGTTGTAAAGGAGAAATCCTTTTATCTGCTTATGCTTGTTCATTGATTATATTATTCATACATGACTACAGATTTTAAATTAAGTTTTGTCAGTTTCTCAATTTCTGCAAAACTGCTAATTAACATGTTAAATGTGTTATTAGCAAAGCGATAGACAAGCAGAAGTCCAAGCCGTTGGTAAATTGTCGGCGGAAGTGGCTGGGCTCAGAATTGATCGGCAGCGGCATAAAACTGGTTGAGGCAAATATATATTTTAAAAACAAAATTAAGTGCTTTTATCTGGGATTTAATTTTATTTGTAACAGAGGTATTAAGGCAAATTAGTATGAACAAATATAATTTTAAAATATATCGAGTAAGGTTTTAATTAAGAATAAAACTAAAAGAATTTTCAGTTTTTACAGAAGAGAGAGATTTCGCAATTTCCCAACTGCATTGGTACGAACTTTGGAATCTTGGTTATTATTGTTAAAAGTTTTGAATCACTAGCGGACTATTTCTGAAAGCCATAAGCCGTATTTAGCCGAGAGAGTTAGGCGGTGAATTTTATAAAACAAAAATCTTCGGCGATAGCTGCAAGCCGGCTAGAAGCCGATCGACTTAGAAGTCTGTAGACAAGACGTGCGAACGGAAGTATAGATTGACTTATGAAATTGTTATTATTTAGTTTTTGAGTTGCTTGAGTGGTTCTTATTTCATAAAATCAAGCTTTTGACATAAATTGGGTTCATTAAAAATGTTAATTACGATAATATTTTATGGTGAATTTTGATGAGATTGAAAGTAGATAGAGTTTGCCTTACATTTTTGTTGTTAAAGAGATTTGTTCTTAGTTTTGATTTAAGTATAAACTTAAGCGAAATTTGATTTTCGCGTAAATTAATAAGCGATTAAGGAACTTTAATTTTGTTTGATTAAGGTTTCTCTAGAACTTGATTGACTCAAATAATTCAAATTATTTGCATTTTTCGTGGTATTGCATAGAGCACCGAAATATTTACTGCAATACAGCATTGCAAGGGTGCAGTAGCATTTACAATAAGGACAGACAAAAAAATTCACTGTTCTAATAAATTTTAACGGCTAAGGGAAGTAGAAAGATTTGAAAGCACTCAAAGGGCATAAGAGTTGGCAAATCAATTGCTCATATAGCAAACGTTGTTGTTCATTTATTGAACAATGAATTTGTGAAAGTGTTATACACTAATGTTTACAGGAATTTTAATGAGCCCAAGTCCTCTAATAACTCAGGCGCTAAATAGTTTAACTTTCACTGTTTAAGATCAAGATTAAGTTTAGGGATTTCATGTGACTGATAGTTAATGTGGCTGCAGACCTCAGCAAAGCTGTATCATGTGTTATGGTTGAAATCACCTTTTGAAGCCCCCGATTTCGCATAGACCAGTAAGTGGTATCCGAATATCAGAAATATCGGCGAGCAAATTGCTTTTGAAATCTAGCAAAATAAAATGATAACTGACCAAGATAAGAACCAAGACTACATCTGTTTCTTTCTCTAAAGTTTGTACATAAAAACATCTTCCACTGCCCTGGAATCGCATAATTGCCCCAACATGGGTGGAATGTAAGACCGACTCCCATTAATTACTCCCATTGCTTCCAGGGTGCTCTTGCAAAGGTAAAATGTGAGTCAGACCACTTAAGTTTCTCCTCCCAAACATTTTTGTGAAATATACTTAACCGCTACCAACAGCCGCTAACAGGGTGGCCATACAAAATTTAGGGTAAACACCCCATATATTCCCCGGATTCTTCCTTAGAGGAATAAAATATATCACAGAAATAAGTTTTCCTTTCCTCTATCACCATCACCTAAGGGGATTACTATACAAAATTTACAAAAATGATGTAAAAACGCCCATAACTTTCCCAAAATCGGCCTTTGAGAAATAAAATGTATGACCGGCACCTGTTAGTTTCCCCTTTCAAACATTTTTGTGAAATATACTAAACCCCTATCACCAGCCGCTTACACGGTTGCCATACAAAATTTAAAAAATTTTGGGTAAGCGCCCCTACATTTTCCCCGGATTCTCCCTTAGAGGAATAAAATGCATCACTGACCCTCATTAGTTTTACTTCCCAAACATACTTTTGGAATATACTTACCCCCTATCTCCATCACCCAAAGTGGTTGCCATACAAAATTTACAAAAATGATGTAAACACGCCCATAACTTCCCCAGAGCCGCCTTTTGATGAATAAAATTTACCACTGGCTCTCATTAGTTTTCCCTCCCAAATATTTTTGTGTTACATACTTACCCCCTATCTCTAGCCACTAAGAGGGTTGCCATACAAAATTTTAAAATATTAGAGTAAACACCCTTATAAATTCCCCGGAGTAGCACTTAGGGGAATAAAATGTATCACAGACTCCCATTAGTTTCCCTCCCAAACATTTTCCTAGAACATACTTACCCCCTATATTCATCACCTAAGAGGGGTGCCATACAAAATTTACAAAAATTATGTAAAAACGCCCATAGCTTCCTTAGAGTCGGCCTTAGCGAAATAAAGTGTAAAACTGACCCCCATTAGTTTGCCCTCCCAAACATTTTTGAGGAACATACTCACCCTTATCACCAACTCTAATGGGATTGCCATACAAAATTTATAAAAATTATGTAAAAACGCCCATAACTTCCACAGAGTCGGCCTTAGCGAAATTAAGTGTAAGACTGGCCCCCATTAGTTTTCCCTCCCAAACATTTATGTGTTACATGCTTACGCCCCATCTCCAACCTTTAAGAGGGTTGCCATACTAAATTTTAAGAAATTAGGGGAAACACCCCTATAAACTCCCTGGAGTCGCCCTTAGAGGAATAAAATATATCCCAGACCCCCATATTTCTTACACCCAAACACAATCCTTAAACATGCTTACCCCTTACGACCACCCCATAAGTGCGTTGCCACACAAAATATACAAAAATGATGTAAAAAGCCCATAACTTCCACAGAGTCGGCCTTAGCGCGAAAAAAAGATTAAGACTGGCCCCCATTGGTTTTAAATCCCAAACATTTTTGTGGAACATTTTTACCCCTTATTACCACCACTAAGGGGGTTGCCATACAAAATTTAGAAAAATTATGTAAGCCCGCCCATTAGCTTCCCCTCCCAAAAATTTTGCGTTACATACTCCAGCCGCTAAGAGAGCTGCCATACATTATTTAAAAAAATTAGGGTAAGCCCCCCTACAACTGCCCGGAGCCGCCCTCAGAGAAATAAAATGCATCACAGAACCCATTAGTTTTCCCTCCCAAAGATATTCCTAAAAAATACTTACTCCTTATCCCAACCCCTAAGGGCGTTTCCATACAAAATTTAAAAAAAATTAGGGTAAAAACTTCTGCACGTTGTGAAGGGTATAGATATAAGATTCGACATAGCCGAACATAACGCCCTCACTTGTTTTTTCTTTTTGATTTAAAATAGCGTTCTGTCTAGAAATATTTATCTAAATGTGTCACATTAAAGCTTCTTGTCCGATTGTATTCCTCTCTCTAGAAACTTAATTTCGACAGACGGGCATGGCTATATCGACTTTCCTTAAAGGATCCAGGATCTATATATTTTATGAGCTTTTAAATAGATATTATAGATATTACAAATGAAATGGAAATCAGATATACTTATACCCTTTTCACTTAAAGACATATAGGACTACACCACTTTGGTCTTTAAAAATAATTCAATGTAATCCCCTTATATATCTTTAAAAATTTTTTCTTGATCTTTAAAGATCTAATTTAAATTTTACGAATTTTAAAGGGACCCTAATACCAAACAGTTTTATTCTTTATTTGATTTTATTTCTCTTATAGTTTGCCTTTCTTCTTTTTTCTCAATAACATTCTGTCAGTTTTAATTGTCCAGTATTTAATTAGCTGCATATCTAATAGAAAAACTTAGATTTAACAAAAAAGATTTTACTTAAAAAAAAATAATTGAAAGCAAAGAATGCAGTAATTAGTTAAAAGAGTTTAAATGCAAATTTCTTATTAAATAGAACCAAATATATAAGAAATATTTTAACAAAGTGGCGAAGACAGTTTCGAGTTGAATTAACAACTAACATGACAAAATAACGATAATGTAACTAAAAAGTATTAAAAAAGGCAACATGTCAAATAGAAAAATTACAAAAAATTAATTAAAGAAAATATCTGTATGAAATTCGGGTGAATCCAAACCAATTGGTCAAAGTCATCAAATTAAAAAAACTATTTAGAAAAACAATTTTGTTAATTTATTTTACTAAAAACCAGTTGCATTTCAAAGTCAATTTTAACACCTTTAGTCACGCACAAATCTATTGACAAATCTGAAATACAGCAAAATGTTTGACAAATTTCATTTGACTTCTCTACATGTTTTGGCCAATTTCTAATTGTTTATTTTGTTTATGTAAGTGTGTCTAACACACAAGGTACACAGTTGTGGTTATCCTGTTACTCTTTGTCAATGGGTGGAAGACATTAAAAATAATTAATTAGTTTTGCATAGTAAGAGTATGTGTCTTGAAATTGCTTAAGTTTTTGCTTTAGACCAGCCTTTTTGGAATTGGCGTTGAGGGCAATAGAAATAGCATTAGGAAAACCATAATCTATGAACGGAAATGTAATTAACACTTGATATTTTTTTCTTCTTTGATTTTAGAAATAGTTAATAGAAACAGCAAAAGAAGCAAATTTATTTTAATTACAGAAAAATATTCAATTGTAAGGAAGATTAATAAAGGAGCATATGTGGCATGTCATGCAATACGTATAAGTCGATAATACACTTACATAAAGGTAATTCCTTTGTGACGGGTGTGACCATTTTGCTCACATTTTTGCCTAGAACTCAAATAGTTCAAAATTTTGTTTCAAAAAATGCTATGATTTCCAGGGATGGTATGGTTTTAAGCGATTAATAGTAAATAGACACTGTGTGAACATAATTTCTGCTCACAATGAATGATCAGCTGAAGACTGTGGCGGGTGTAACCCTATAAATTTTAAATTAAAAGAATTTTGACTTTAAGATTGAATTGTGGGAAAAATTCTTGAGAATGGGTTTCTTATTTTTAATTTATAGTTTTAAGTGTTTTTAAACGTATTTGATTTATTATTTCTACGAAAAACTATTTTTTCTAAAAGAAAATCTTTTTTTTAAAAAGTGACGGGTGTGACATTTTCTTTAAAGATTAAAACAAAAAAGAGCCGATTATTCAGTATGTGATCATTTTAAGCTTTCGTGATACATATAAACAAAGATAAAATAAAAATCAATTTATTTATATTTCGATAATTTTCGTTTTCTTGTAGACTAAAGGCCAGCTCAAGACGACACTAAATAAGGCATCATCTTGAATTTTCAATTCATTTCATATACCTTACGTGTGCACACACAACAATAAGTGCTGCGTTGTATTGTTCGCCATCTCTTTTGTTTACTTAACTTAAAAAAAAATATGTTCATACTTAAGCACACTTAAGTAAACCACAACGGCACATCAATTCATCATGATTACACACTTCAATTTGAATTCATCTCGAAACCTTACTGTTGACGGGATGTTCCTGGTGTGTTAGTTTTAAAAACGGGGGTTGATTTTTAATGTATGTATGTAATGTAATGTAATTACGTATGAATTTTATATTGATTTGCCTGCTTGTATATATGTTTGTTTATGTATCTATTCAAAATTGTGTGTAATACACACAGTTTTGTTGTTGTTGACCACACATCATCACAGTAATTTTTTTTTGTCGATCACACATCATGACAGTATATAAGTTGCATCTACAACAGTGCATGACACCACTCTTTATTCTTAACTACACTACATTTCATTAAACAAACTGTGTCAGCTACACTACATTACAGCACTTAAGCCGTTTAATCACACAACAGCACAAGAATAAGAAAATCATTCGGGTCTCGAATTATATTGAAATAGGACTTGATGCAGGTCTCTATTGTAGACTTAAGTTCATCGATTTATTTAATAAAGACAAAATGGATTTTTTCCCCATTTGGACCGTTTTACGTGGAACTGACCATAAGCATAAGGCAACAAAAAGGTCTACAATAAACGACAAAAGATAATACAAAGGAAACTTCGCATTTGTGGCTGAAAAATCAACTTCTTATTATAATATGAAGGATTCTGGGGGTTATCAAGGTAATTCGATTTGAGTCGAAAGGGCCTTAAAAAAGAATTTTTGACTCAAAAAGCAATTCGTTTTATCTTATACTTTTACATCTAGTCGATTAGTTTCCTCTTTACTTCAAGATTTGCCTGACTCAAACCGTTTATTTACTCGATTTAAAATCGAGGCAAGTTTGTGTCTTCGTTTTCAAATTGAGAAATTCACTCAGAATCAGTTAACAGAGCAGGGACAACAAATCTTTCCTAACCTTTAGTTTATTTTTCTTTTCCACACTTTATTTTCTACCAACAACATAAAGGGGAAGAATTTTCCGACCCAAGTAAGCTTCAACGGCTCTTCATAGGACAAGCTAACTTGAATTGAAATCAATTGCGTAGGAAGGCTATTTTGGTGGTTGAATTGCACCCCCCCTCAAAACTCATTTGGCCCTCATATAAATTTACAAAATGTTTTAAAAGGGATTTTTGGTTCATGCACTGTAAGTTTCTTTCCCCCTACAAAAAATTTCTAGCTTCGCCAATGATTGAAATACAACAAAAGCTGAGAAGTGTTAAGCGACCGAAAAATCTAAATTGCTTTTGAATGTCTTTATTTGCCCTTGAGACAAACATTGAATACACTGTATTATAAAAGTCCCTGTTCACACACAATAAATTTTATTCGCCCAACTTTTGTGGGAGTTTCTCTAAAAATTCCATTTTTTTGTTTCTCTGATTTACAATTTTTAACCTTAAGTTCAATGTAGCGCAAACATTGTATGTTATAAATAAAATTAAGTTAAAATTTTTAAAGGCTATTTCAAAAGTTTTAAAGATAAAACTTGCCTGTGTAAACAGAGTCTTATTTCAGTTAAATAAAACCAAACTATTTTTTTCATATTCATTTATAAATTTATTTTACTCTGAAAATAATACAAATTTGGACTTTCCTTTAAAGCAATTCACTTTCGTCACACTTTGTCAGCCAATGCATTTGACAGCTGTCATTCTTTGTGGCACTAAACTTTCTTTTTGCATGTTTGCAATTGTAGGTCTCTAATATGCATTGATTGGGAAATTCATGCAAACAAAAACCATTTGTGGCACAAATTGGTTCAAATTCAAATTTTGTGCACAAAAGATCGCAGGTATCAATGTTGGCATTGGTGTCTTCCAGAGATTTGATTATGGGGTTTGGTGTTGCCACCTCAGTGTTGGTAAGAATTGATAATTCAGCTTTAGTTTCTGGCTTTAAGGAACGCATGATACGCTTTTTAATTATTTTATTTGGGTTAGATGTTTTCCTTTGCATTAAAATCTGTTTAATTTTGTTAATATCATTGGTAAATTGTGGTTTTTGTTTTTCATTGTCGCTAAAGGGAACAGCTCGAGTTTTTCGTTTTATGTCATTAGAATGTGTTACGGCGGTTGTTTTTAGTAAAACTGGGCTTATGGTTACCACTTCTGGGTGTTTATCCTTAATTAAAATTTCTTGGGGTTTTACAGCAGCTGCAAATTTTGTTTTATTATTTGCGGTAACTTCTTGTACCTGAGCGGGGATTTCCTCTTCGTGGGGTCTAACAGAAGAGTCTGCTGGGGATGCGGCTAATATTGTGCTGGGAACTAAGACCGTAACATGATGTGTAACCTCTGGAGGCACTAAGGCAGCCTGAGTAAATAAGGAAACTGAAAAAGGTGTTAAACGTTATAGAAACCTTTGCTTTTCAGTTTAAAAAAAAATATTTTTACCTGCCACTAAGATTACCAATGTCTTTAATTTGTTCTTCATTCTTACAAATTTAAAAACTAACTACGTGCTTTGCTTTAAATTCCTTAAACTTTATATAAATTTTTTCTTTTAAATTTTTTTTAACAATAAACCCATTGAAAAACCTTTACATAATCAAGTCTTTCATCCATAACTGTCATTCAATAAAATATCACCTTTTTAAGCATTTTAAATTTTATTTATAAATTTCTTTATTTAATTTAAAACTAAATTACTTTTTAAGATTATTGTGTTTATAGGATTACAGTTCTTGCTTGAATTAATTATTCGTTGTTTATTTTTAGTTTCATCTTTGCCTTAATGTTCATAAGTGTTGTTTCACATTTATTTCAATAAAACTTTTTTTTTGTTTAATAAATTAAGTCTTTGTTGTTGTTGTTTGTTTAATTAAATGCACCATAAAATATGCTTTGATTATTTGTTTAATTTAAATTAAAACTTAATATTTTATACAAATTCAAAAGGCTATTTTTAAGGCAATTTTAAATTATTTACTGAATTATTTACAAAAATTTTTTTTTTGTATTTTAATACAATTTGATAACAGAACATATATTTACATATTTTTAGTTTGCTTTATTGCAAAAGATCCTTTGATTGTCCTTTTTTTAACGCAAATTTTTTTTGGGATTTTTATATAGAAAAAGAAAAAAAATTGGTAGAAAAAGAAAAACTTAATCCTAACAAAAGAAACCAGGGGGAAATAAAATAATAAAAAAAATAATTAATAAAATCTTGCATACGGTTTGCTTTAATAAGCGAATCTCACTCACATTTGCTATTGAAATAACCTTCAGTTTTAACACGCGAACGTAATAATTATGCCAAAAAATATCTCAAAAATTTATATTATTTCCTTACAAAAAAATAAAAATCAAATAATAATTTTAAATTAAAAAAAAAAACAAAAATCAAAAATTGAAAAAAAAGTTTTTTTTGCAAAAAAAAATATTTTTCGATTTTTTTTTATTTTTATTTTTTGCTGAAATATCCTTTTTTAATTTATAAGAGTTAATTTGACAAAAATAATCGTTCCTTTTTGATTTCAATTTTAAATCAAATAATTATTTTTGCCAATAAAAAATTAGAGACAAAAAATAATTTTTATTCTTTGACCAAGAAATAAGCATCAAAATTAATAATTTTTTTTTTTTTTGGGGGGGGGGGGGGGGGGGGGAATAATTAATATTTGAAAATTACTTTATTTTTCAAACATCAAGTCTAATACCATTAACATGCTCTACTTTACTTGAATTTTCAATCTTTCCTTGTACCTATTTTTTTTAAATTCAAAAATAATTATTATTTACAGGCTCAACAGGTTCAACCTTAGGACCCCAGTTAGGGGTTATTCGTTGACAATTAGTTAAACCGCCAAAAGATATTGTTTGAATTCCAGTTTGAAAAACAAAATTTTCTTCTTCTTTTGCAATGCAAAATGATATCTTAACAATATTTACTATTTTACTTAACTAATGATTATAACCTTGGGCGATATTGGATTGAAAACACCTTAGCTGGTTCCTAAGTCTTAAACATTTTGATCATTTTTTTAAGCAAAATTACTTGGATTTTTTTAAATGTTTTGTTAAGGATGGCTCTGAATATCTTTCGCCAAAGCTGTGAAATTATAGAGGAAGAGGGTATGATCTAGCACCTCTACTTTGCTCCCGTCCGGCACTAAGAAATGTTGTTTTCAGACCCTTTGAAACCAGTATATTGGAGAGTTTGTTGGTCATGGGCTTAAGAAAACTGCCAGATTTATAATTTTTTTGTCTCGGGTAATGGCCAGACGAAAGCGGCCATTGTCAATGACTTAACTTACACTTTACCTTTCCTTTCAACTATGCCTCTTTATTTTGTACTTTTCTCTTTCCTCCACAAATACGACGTTCCGGCTCCCCTGCAGCTCTACAATAGCAGTTTAGACTCCGCTGTTAGTAAAGTTAGAGCCACGAAGGACTGGGTAAATACCAATCTGTTAAGAGCCTCCAGGGTAATGTGAGGATCTCATGACCCGGTGGCGAAGAGGTTTTTTCCGTTTTTGAAAAGAAGCGATTATAGACTCCTAGTAGGGACGATTTGAGGTCATTGTCAGACAGAGGTTTATGCCAAAAGATCAAGGGGACTGACCAGCGATGACTGCAGGTTCTGTGGTGTTCTTTGGGATAGAGATGCTGATGAGCACATGTTGTCTCACTGTTTAGCTCTCGTGCGCTTCAGAGCAAAATTTTTAAGATCTTATTTGTTCCACGGCCTGGGGGAAATATCCGGGGTTGGTAAGAAAAGGCTGCTGGCACTTGCCAAGAGAATGTAAAGCACCCTGGACAATATTTCAAAATAAAATCTGTCAAAAAAATTTGTTAATAACAAATCATGTAACCCTGAAATTTACCTAAGCCTATCAAAAACTATTTGTAAAAATTGTAATAAATAGTAGATTATAACGGCATCGGTTTTAACGCACTTAAGTTAAATTCAAAAAAAGTGAAGCGTTATTCCGCTTCTCTCAACAAAAAGAATATTCTTTCAGAAAGAGAAAAAAAAAATAAAATAATTAGTTAAAAAAATTATTTAAAAAAATAAAAAAAAATTAAGAAGAATTTTTTTAACGACTAAAAAATTAATAAAAATGTTGAAACAAAATAATCAATTTGAAAAAAAAACAAAGAAATTAAAAAATTGAAAGAGTTAAAAAATTAAAAAAAAAATTGAAAATTCGGGAAAATTGGTTTTTTATTAAATAAGTTTTTTCATACATTTATTTTAATAAATTTTTTTAATAGTTTAATATTTATTGTTTTGTTGCTGTTGCTGTATACATAATATCATTAATAATTAAGTTTATGACTAAATATTAGTTAAAAGTTTATACTTAATTGAAATGTTAATTAATTACAGGACTTTTTTTATATTAAACAAAAATCATGAAACAGGAAAAATTTAAATAAAAAAGTTGAAAAAAGTCTTAATAGAAATCTTTAATATGTTTTGTGAATGAACTTTTGAACCTAATTATTTTTAGAAACTCAATTTGCAATAAATAATTTTATGATTTGTTTGTAAACAATTTTTGTTAAATATTTTTTGCAATTTTAACCTCAAACACTAGAAATAAAAAACTAAGTCAGAAATTAGTGTGTTTAAATTAATTGATTTTAGAAATACAAAAATTACTTTAAGATATGTTTTGCATGCTGCTTAACATTTTACATTTTTTTGTTTGGCTTTCTTATTATAAATAAATTAAACTTAGACCAAAATCATTCGAGAACTTTGCGATGAATTTTGGACAAAAAAAAAATTAAAAATAAACATGAAAATATGAAAACAAAAAAATTAAAAATAAAACTTTAAATTTAAGGGCCGTTTAAGAAATTCCTAATTAAACTCTGCTTTAAAACATAAGACAATAACAATGATGAAAACTGTGTCTTTCTGTTACGAGATTTAACTTTAATTTTGGATTAAATTTAAATTAAACGGCCTACGAATTAAGTGATATTTGTTAAACTACTAATATTGCTTAAAAAAATACTATAATAAAATTGTTAATTTGTTATATATAAATTGGCCTTAATAGAATTTTTTTTAGTTAACAAATACATAAATTTAAACATTACTATTTTTTATTATTATTATTATTTATGGCTTTAACTTCCAACAGTTGTGGGCATTTTTCAACAATATTTAATAAAATTGTGTCGATATAATGTTTAAGGCGGGTGTTTTCTTCTTCTTTCTCCTGAAAGGCTTGTTGTAACTGCAATAAATGCAAAAAAAAACAACAAAAACAAAAAAAAAATATTATTTTTTCCGAAAAAAAACAACAAAAACAAAAAAAATTTTTTCCAAAACAAAGAAAAAAACCAAAAAATAAATTAAAGCATATAAAACAAAAAATTTCACCTTTAACCTTAAAAGCTTTTAACCCCAAACCAAATCAATATAAATTATTGTGTCGTATGTTTGTGAATATGTTTGTTAGGCTTGAATAATGTTAAGTTTTTGTTGTTGTTTATGATAATAACAATAATTAAAATTTATGAAAGAATAATTTTTAAAAACCTTTTTTGTAAACCAAAATGATATTTTTAACACAAAATCCCATAAACCAAATTTAAAAACAAAAAAAAATTATTACCTGACTTAAGGATGCTAATGTGGTTGAATCCACAGAATCCTGTAACAAATTTTACATAAAAAGAAAGAAAAACAATAATAAGAAAAGACTTTTGATGAGATCATTTTATGTAGACAAAAGTGTTAAGATTAAAACAAAAACACATACAAAGGACAGTGAGTTTTATGGCATGAACGGTTTTCTAAAAGCTTTTCATGAAACAAACATACAAACATTTTTAGCTTTAAAAGCTTCAAAAAATTTTTTTGAATACTTAATAACTTTTAAAGCTTTCTTTGATCTTACTCTTAAACTTTAAGAAAAAAACGCTTTTTGAAAAGCTTATACACGTGTGTTGCTCTTTTGATGATGTTGCTGAAGTTTCCGTAACATTTTAACTTTCCCTAAAAAAGCTTAAATATTTTATAAAATTTCTCCTACTAATTAAGGGTTTACTTAAAACTTTCTAGGCTAACGTAAATAACAAGGCATATCCAAGGTGGCCGCAAGAAAAAAATTAAGAGAGTCGTTCTCTTACTCTTTATTTCTTTTATATGAAATTTGACACTAAACTTGAAAATATTTTTTTATTTCAGTGTCAAACTTCCTAAAAAAAAAACAAGACAACGACTCTCTTAATTTTTTTCTTGCGGCCACCTTGTATAGATATGCCTTGGTAAATAATAAAAAAAATATTAACTTATTTCAAAAAAAGATTTTATTTAAAAATAACAATTATTAAATACGTTATTTTTTGTTGAAACTTTAAAAAACTTGATACAACTTTATGAAATTTAAAAAGTCACTTTTGAGAGAAAAAAAAGTTTGCCTCGTATTTTTTGTTAAAGTAATTCTTTTTAGAAATATTGTTATTTTTATTTTTTAAAAAAAGTAAATTTGTCTACTGAAAATAGCCATTAGAATGCATTTTCGAAACCAGCTACGGATTTTTATTATCAGTACTCCTTAAGCTTTAATAGTGTTTTTGGCTGTAAGTATAATGTACATATCTATTTACCTTACATGTTATGCAGAAAAGCAAACGGAATTTTTTTTTTGTAAGTTGCGGTAGAGATAAAATTTTCCAAATGCACTGATTTTTTTTCTATTTTTTTGTAAAAATTGAAGCTGTTCTTGAAAAGAATTATAATTGCTTTTTCTAATTTTTACTTTTTAAATACTAATGAAACATAATTAAACCTTTAAACAGCCCCTTTTGCAAACCTTTGTTGTAACAAAAAGGCTTAAGAAATATTTTATGCAGTAATTTTAGTTTAGCTGCATTTTTAATGTACACATTTGACTTAACTGCACAAAACTGGTAATTTATGTAACTATTCTTGAAAATACCATACAAGTTATTTTTTTAAATGCAGTTTCTAAACCTGCATTTTTAAAATAAATTCACTCAGTTTTTGGCATTTGGAAATTATTTTCATACAAAAAATTCACGTTAGCTGCGGTTTGATACTACTGCGCAAAACATTTGTTTCTGTAATTATTCTTCAAAATACTGGGGCCAAATCGTCGCATTTGATTCGAATAAAAATTTCACTCGATCGATCGAGTTGTCAATGCTTTAAGTATAGGAATTCTAATAAGAATTTTAAAATTTCGATTCGAATCGAATGCGACGATTTGACCCCTGGTTTAAGTGCCCTTTGTATACCTAAAACCAGCACGTTTACCATATTTTTCGGCAGTTTAAAATTATTCCCCTAAACAAATCAATGTTAACTGCACAATTTTAAAATTGCAATAGCGATTTTTGCCAGTACTCCCCCACTATTCTATTTGCCCTTAAAACAAAAAACTCCTTATGAAAATCTTTCAACAATAAGACACGCTTTAGGCAAAGCACCATAACCTATTTTTAAAAAATTCTGCCTCCTTTTTTTGTATTTAACAGCCCTTTTAATTTAAAAATCGTGCAAAGTTAATTGCCAAAATTACTCCTAACTTAAAAAAAGCGATACTTTCTTAAACTCAATATTTTCTATAAGCTTTAAGAGCTTTTTTCAAGACCTATTCATAAACCAACTTTTTTAAAACCTATTTAAGCCAAAGCAAATTATTATTATTCCAAAAAAAAATTTTTAACATTTTTTAAAAGCTTATTTAAACATTAAAAATCAAATCAAAAGTAAAAAATGTTTAATGTATAAAAAAAGCTTCATAACGAATAGGCTTTTTCCTCAATAAATTTTTTAAAACCTTTTAATCAAAAAACCCTAAATAAATAGAAATTAACGTGTTTAGAGTATGTTAAGCTTTTACTGCAAAAAGCAAATATAATAAGAAGACAATTTAATAAATGAATTGATGTCATAAAATTTCAAAGCTTAATTCTTTCCTTTAAAGGTGAAATTTAAAATTAAGGTGCCGCTAAATGTTAAAATAAAAGTGTGAATTAAAAAAAGCTTTAAAAGATTGTTTTATATAGGAAACAAGAAAGTTAGTCAGAGCTTTTAGCCAACAAAAACTTTTTGTAGAGGATTAAAAAAGGCGTAAAATGGAAATCATTATGCTTAATAGGGATTTATTGATAACTTTGTTAATGGTGACAATAGAGATCTAAAAGCTTTACAATATTTTGGTTACAATATGCTGTTAAAGCTTGCATACTTGAAAAGTTTAAATATGTTTAAAAATCAATAATTAATTGGATTTTTCAACGAAATAAAAACAAGTTTTAATCATATTTAAAATTTGGATTATTTTTTGACCTTTAGCTAGTGATAAGAGTAAACGTACTATATCAGGTCATTTCGTCTGTGATTTCTTTGTCATTTTTTTACCACCCATAGAGTAAATATATTTGGATGGTTATAGAAACCGATATAGTTATATTCAACTGGCCGACAATAAAAGTCATGTATTCAAAAAAATTTTAATAACTATATTAAATTTTTCCAAAACTTTGCTTTGAATTATAACTTTATATCTTTCTATGCCACACAAAAAATCAGAAAAATTTAAAAAGCTGCGGTCTTTCGCAAGAACCTTATTTTAAAGATTTAAACACTAAAAAAGCTTTGTTTAGTTTAAAATTGAAAGTGTTGCTAAAATCAAATGAAGCTGCCTAAGAGTTAATACCAATAAGTTTAAATAAATAAGAATATTGTTAAATGTTTCTTAAGTATATTTCAATCTTTTCATAAAATTTTCAAGCTTTTCATAAAATTTTGAGAGATATTTGTCAAAGTCGTTTTAATAAATTTAAAGGTACGAAATCTTAAAAAAGAAAATGTAAAGTGCAGAAATAATGCAAGCCTGTAAAGCTTTTATAAAAAGCTTTCAACAGTTTATTAAATGATAAGCTTTTAAAAGAAATAAAAAACAAAAGCTAACGAAGCATTTAAAATAAACATGCAAGCTTTCTTTAAATACTGTGTCTTCAAATAGGCATAGGAAACTAGCTACATATGTAAAAGCTATTGCAAAAGCTTTTTTGTATAACTGTGTACTTATAGAAAAGGATCTTTAGAGTGATAATATGTAAGGATGGTAAAAAGTGCTTTTAAAGAAGATTAAAGTCATCTAAACAAATACAAATAAACTTGGGGAAAAATACTTAAATCAAACTAACCTGAGCTTGTGACATTTCCTCTAGTTCTTGGGCCAAACTATTTAAGGTGCCATTTAATAAATGACGGCCCTCCTCAACACCTCTAGTTAAAACAGCCGCTTGCAGCTCTTCATTTTGTTCTTCTAAAGCTAAAAAGAAAAAAGAAATATTAGTTTATTTTAAGGTTAAAAGAAAAATCTAAAAATCAAACCTCTATTCTTTTGTCTCATTTCCTCTAGCTCCTGATGCAGCTCTTCCAGTCTTATAGTTTCAGGCGATGTTGTCGGCAGAGCTGGCCCTGTTTCCGACCTTAAACGCTCTAATTCTTTACTTAGCTCCAGCATAAGTTCTTCAGAGGTCTTTTTATCTTTTTCATATTTACGCTCTTTTTGTAGAGCCTCATCGAGGTCTTGCTGTAGCCCTTGAATTTGATCTTTGGCCAATTCAAGTTCTTCTTCGGTGCGATGCAAATCATTGGCCTGCTTATCACACAAGACACGCAGACGTTGGTTTTCTACACGCAGGGCGTTGTCTTCGATTTCAATGGTTTTGATTTTGATTTGACAGTTTTCGTTTTGTAAGGCAGCCTCACGTTCAACGCGTGCCAAAAGTTCACGATGACGTTTTTGTTCTTCAGCTAAACGATCTTCGGCACGAAATTCAGCCTAAAGAAAGAAAGAAAAGCAAATCAAGCTGTAAAACCAATAACTAAATTTTCCAATTTTTATAAAACTTACTTCTCTGTATTGTTCCTCTAACATGTGATAGCGGGCTTGTAATACTGCATATTCGGTCTTTGTGCGCGAAGTCAAGTCTTCCACAGTGCTTTTGGTATCCGTTAAGTCGGTGACCTGACGCTGTAATAATTCCAGCTGAAAAGAGAAAACAAAACGGAACAATTATTAATATCTTTATCTTTCTTACTTCTTTTTTTAAAATGATCAAAAATCCCAATACTAACACAATTATTTTTTAAATTTGCAATATCTTTAAGTACTTCATCCACTAGACTATCATCAGCCATGAAGCTTTTTATAAACATTTGAAATGTTTATGTTTCTTTTAATTTTTATTAAATTTTTGCAAACCTAAACTGAAGTAAAATTAAAACAAAGTGGTTTTTTCGTTCAGCAAAAATATTATTTTAACACAATTTACATATAAATGCCAGTTACTGGTTGTTGTAGAAACATTCAAAGTACAAAATAATTAAATTACTATCAACAAGCGCTTGTTTGCCTTCTTCATTAGACTCATTTTATCGCTTAACTATGAAGAAACAAAAGACGAGGAATTAAAAACAAAAGTTTTTTTTTAAACGCAGGCGTTAATTATTTTCATCTCCTCCTACAGACTGCTGGTAAGTGTCTAAGTTTGTTTTAATGCAAGTTTTTAAAATGCAATTTGCTGTTGTTGTCTTAAAATTGTTTTTCTGTTTTTAAAACAGTTTCTGGTTCATGAATTTAATTAATCATTTAAATATCGGTTTTAAAATACTTTTTTTTGCCAGAGCTTTTGGTTTTCTTTCCCTCACATTTTTTCCTTGCTATCAGTAACTTCGCAAATAAGTGATAAAAAACCATATTTGTAATATATTGCCTACAGGGTTATATGCTTTTTAATAGTTAGCTTTTTTCGGTATGGAAAGCTTTAGTTATATGATTTAACAAAAAACAAAAAGCTTTTTGTATATTCTTGGCTTAAAGCGTTAAAAAGCTGCAAAGAAAACTTTTTTATTTATTTAAAATTATTAAGCCACAGTTTACTAATGATTTGGTGTAAGAATAACTGAAATGCATAAGGACAAACTAAACCTACAACAAACCCTTAAATAATATTAAATTTTTTTTATCTTAACCAATCAATACCTTTCCCAATCAATAAAAAAAATTTATGGTTTAAAACTGTTAATAAACTTTAATCAATATTTGTTTGAAGTTCTTTAAAATTTAAAAACCTGAGTTTCTAAGCTAAAATCAATTAAAAAACTTCTGTTTAAAGCTTGACCATTTTTAACCTAAAAAGCTTTTTCTGAACCCTAAAAGTTACAATAAATTTAATATGTTAAACGATAATATCGTTAAGAAAATCTTACAAAGTTCTGACTTTTCAGAGGAAACTTTTAAGGCAAATTTTTTACAAAAAAAACTTTTGTGTCAAATCTTCAAAAAAGTCATATAAACACGAAAAGAAAAAAGCTTGCTATTAAGCTTTTTAGAACAGTTTCAAAAAGCTCTATGCTTTTGCAAAAGCATCAAACATATTCAAACCAAACAAGCTTTAAGCTGATGGTAAAAACTTTCAGTTTCTTAAAGCTTCACAAAAACAACAATAACAAACAAATCGGCCCTAAATGCAATGCCAAAACGACCGTGTTGATTTTTAATAGACACAGGCACCACGTTTTGCCTTTCACTGATTCAAAAAGATGTTTAATTAAAAAATTTGCAGCCAAGAATTTTGAATGTTTTTTTGCTTAAAGCTTTTTCTAACCTTTTTACTTTTTTAATGAATAATAAAAAGCTTACATAATACACAAGCTTTGAAAGCTTTTCTATGATTTTGCATTTTTTAAGCCTTAACATGGTTATCTCAAAAGCTTTTTCAGGCTTTTTCCTCAAAATTAAAAAAAAACCTTTTTTTAAAAGCTTAAAATAATTTGGCAGGTTTTTATTTGCATTTAAAAACACACCCTGTTTTTTAATTAATTGAACTTTATGCATATGTATAACGTAACAATAATTTAAAAAAAATATTTTATTAGTTTTGTATTTCTTTTAATTTATTAATTTTTTTTATTTGGTTCTTTGATATAAAGCTCGCTCCACTCGCCAGAATTGTGTAGGTTGAATACAATATACATATTTTATTTTGATTAAAGCGGGTGTAATATTTTAAATTGTACGACTACATACATGACAAAGTGGCTGCATAATATATAAATCAATTTTCTACTACAAAAGAAATTCGAAATGAAATCAAAAGAAACATAAAATGAAACAGCGATAAAAATTTCTAAATAAAAACACAACAAATGTGTGAAATAAAGAAATACATTTTTAGAAAATAGAGATAAACAATGAAATGAAAGCCTAATTATATTTTAAAAACAATGAACAACAGATTGCAAAATCAAATTAAATATTAGGTAAAACTAACAATTAAAAGATTTTTGCATACCCTTCACTTTTTTATGTAACAATTAGTTAAGGGAAACACAATTTTGTGTGAATTTTTTAAAACAGTTATACTGCTAATTAGCTTAACGTTACTTTGCTTGGGAATATCTGAGTAACTAAAATAAGTTATTTACTTACAAACCAAAAGAAAAAAATGTTATCTAAAAACTGTATCTTATTAACCACTAACTTAGTTGGCCAACTTTATAAAAAGGTGTTTTCGAAGAGAATTTATATTTACTTTAAGAAATTTTAAGCTTTGAAACCGTAATTGAAGTTTTTGGAAAACATTTTTTAAATATTTTTATTTAAAAACACTTTTTTTTAGATTGCATAGTACTTTAAGTAAAGATAAAGCAAAGCAGAAAATACGACTTCAAGAAACAAAATTATTGGTCACTACAGTTTTTAACAAAATGGCATAAAGCTTGGCAGTCTAAATACTTTTGCAAATATTAAAAAGTTTATATGTTTTAAACCAGTTACCCAATTGCCCACATATATATTACAAAAATGTTAAGAAAGTGTTAGGCTTTCATAAAATTATAGTTTTAACAATTTTTTTTGTTATACAAGTCAAGAAAAATAATTTAAAAATTTTAGGTCTCAGTTAAAAATATCTAAAAAAAATTTCAATGTCAGATTTTCATTGCGGCTGGTGTGACCACTTAAATCTCATTTTTGATTTTAAATTTAATGTTCAAAGACTCAAACGATACTTAAGCTTTAATACTGTTTTTGTAAAAAAAATTTTTGAGAATTGGTGACGGTTATGACTTTTTTTATCTGAATATGTATACTCAAAAGGAAAAGGCATTGTTTCTGATTTTTATTAATAAAGTTTACATGCAAATGCACAGTGATGGCCATTTAATTAGAATCCACCTTGCAGCACGAATTTTTTAAAATACAGCTCAGAAAATTTGTTTACCACAATAAAACTATGATCAAAATAGAGCGAAGCAATAAATTATATTTTAGTGTCAAACAAAAAACTGACGGTAATAGGTAAATTTTTAAAAAATTTTGAATTAAGGAAAAAAATTCAAGTCCTAGTTTGGTCACATAATAAGAAACGGCAAATGAAATTTCCAAACAACCAGAAAATTTGAAAACACCAATTCGTTATAGCACAGATAGCTAATTACTTAAGCAATAACATCATTCACAAAGTGTCTATCTGTCCATCTATTGAAATCAAGTTTTCGATGGACCACGTTTTTGTGTCAAACTATTAGAAATATTTCTAGGCAGAAAGATATTCAAAATCAGCAATTTCGGATTTAAATATAGGAAAAGACCTAAAATAACCAATTTTCTTAGGACAATATCTATGTTGCTACAGAACTTCGCACAGACCTTTAAAAAGCGACGACCTACATTAGGGGATTTTTTATTGTAGCAGGGGAAGTGGATCCGCCTACAATTGCCCTAATTTTAGGAAATTTTTTAAATTTCAAATCTCAGAAACTATAACAGCTATCGACTTCGAACCTGCTACTGTTTAGTTCTGATATGATATGTATATTTTGGAAAAAAAAAGTTGGGTAGACGCTGGGGGAGCAGTAGCCCTGGTACAAAGTATGCGGCTAATAGGTGTAATTTTCTCGCTTCGTTCTTACGTTTTTTATGATTTTGGCTTAAATTTAACAAGTTTGTTGATCCAAAAACACGGATCTTTTCTAAGCACATTCAAGCCACTTTTTAATATTTTTTGTAAGCCCATATGGACTTATTTATTAATTTTTTTTTGAAGTGCAACTACAAAGGAACGACTCTTTTTACTATCCGTAAAATTATATAAAGTTTTCTTGCTACGAAACTTTATCCCATACCTGGGCCTAACGAATGTAGTATTTAATATTTTTTTAAGTAAAGTGCTGTATGTAAGTGGGACTATTTTTAAAACATAATTGGATCGAATTTACTGCTTTAAACATATTAAGGCAGTTTGTTTTAACGAGTTCAAAACTTAAATCAAAAAATCTTCACGTTTTTTATTACGGAAACCGGAAAAGCTTTCTAAGCAATCACAATTTTATAAATAAGAAAGTTTTAGGGTTCATTTACAAGTGACTTAACCATACCACAGTAAACAGCTGTTCGAACCATACTTATGGGCAACACTGTATTTGATTATAGGTGACTTAGAAACCAATTGAGTTTTGGTTATGGTTATGGCTTTATTGTAAGTCATATATAATTAAACCTTTAATTAAGCCCTGGGTCCATAACAACTTCAAATTAAGTCATTAAAGATATATGTTTACACAGCAATTAAATTTTCTTAACGCATTGTTTCTAATCATTCGGCCACCGCTGTAGTTAAGTATTTGTAAATTAATTTTTCTCCTCATTCTTTAATCTGCAGTAATTTTTTAAAATGGTTGACTCTATTTGCGACTACCATAATAAAGTACTAAAATTGTTTAAAAATAATTGTTTTGAACTTCTTTTAAAAAAAGAGGTCATTGACTTTTTGTTTGGTGCTGTTTACATGTTTTAGCTAAGTTTGTATGTAGTTTAAGTATGTTTTATGTCTTGCGCGTTTTTATGACAAACTTAACAACCATTCAATTGTGTTAATATTTCTCTCTTTTAAATTTACTTTAAAACCATACGCTTATAACAACAAAAGTTAATTTTCACATTCACTACAAAGTTATAAAACGTGATAATTTTATTATTTTAAAATTTTATTTTTCTAATCATTTAGTAAACTTTTTGTTTAATATACATAAATGTTAATGACTTCTTAAACGACCATTAAAATATCAACAAGACGCCTTATTGAAATTGAATTGTTGTTAAAGAGAGGTGAGAAGAAATATTAAAATTTTCCCACATTTTAAATCAAAACAAATCAAAAAATTATACAAATTTTTAGGCAACAACAGCAAAAAGCACAAAAACAATAATTTAACACGTTTTGTTTTGTTTTTCTCTCTTAACAAATTTTGTTTTAAATAAAACTATAAACAAGAGTCACTACACCAATACTATTATAACACATTACGGTTAAAGTTATCAGTGTTTATAATAACAAAATGGTTGAATGTTAAAAATGAAAAAGAAGAAGATCTTCTAAGCAGTTGACAATTTTCTCACTATACGGCCAAAAATTTAAGGAAATAAAAATAAAAAATTAAAAAGAACGCGCACATTATTAAACACTGCGTGAAACGGTTCGGGCCACAACTAAATCAAATAACCAAAAATATTTTAAAAAGAACAATTTTCTTGTTGTTTTAAAATAAAGTTCTCTTGTCGGCTTTTTCAAATTGGACAAAACGAGTGACGATAAAACATATAGTTTACATCACTAAAAGCAATAAAACGGTAAACGGCCTCAAAAAAAGAACGACAAATGCCCCACAAAAACCAAAACATTTTTTTTAAAAGAAATTAAATTTAGCATTGCATAGAGCAAACTTAATAAAACATTTTTAAAGAATTTGTAATAAAATGTTAGATACAAAATAAAATAAAACGAGGGCTGGGAAAAATTGTAAGGAAATATAAACAATAAAATCCTTTGAAGAATTAAAACAAAAAATTAGAAGGGAGGGGAATCCCCCATACAAACAATCTATTTTTATGAAATCTTTCATTCGCTATATCTAGGTAACTCCTTAAAGTTATTGACCTTTAACCTGCCAAAAGGTAGTTTTTATTTATTTATTTTAAAAGAAAATTTTTTGGATTTAGGGAGTATCATCACCCAAATAAAGGGAAAAATTATGATTTTTTGATTTCAATACCTTAATAGTAATTAGTAATTAGTCATTACAAAACAACTTACTTTTCAATCACTATTGCATATCGTCTAGATTATTTAGAAATTGGCAGATAATGAGCTTTTTTTATGTGACTTAATGTCAGACAATAATATTTAAAAATATTTTTTTTCTACCAAAACATTACAGAAAAAGTTTGAAAAGCTAAATTTTTGTTTAAAAAACAACAAACATTTAAAGAAATCAATGAGTTATTGGAGAATAGGCTACCGGTGTAGACCCATATAGCCAAGGCAAAATTTGCTCTGCAAATAATACTAAAACTTACTTATTGGAAAATCGAAATTTAAAAAAAACCCCGAAATTGGTTTGAGAAATATAAAAAGGTTTTAGCAAAAAATTGTTGCTATCCGAGGGACGTTAGAGCTGTTTTTAATGTTACGCACTTTCTTACCGAAATTCGGAAAAATATGTTTAATACATTTTTGGCAAGATAGAAATATTTTTTTCTTTAAGAGTTTTTGAGTACGAGGGTTGCTTTAAAACAATTGTTTATTAATTTACTAAAAAAATACTTAAAAATCTGAAAAATCTGTAAAGTTTTGTTCAAAATGTCTAGGCAAGTCGTTTTACTTTGAAACTATATTGTTTGCTGGGTTATAAGTTTAACACTCGTTACATTGCTTGCGTACAAATGATTTTTTCTTTGAAATGTTGAATGTAGCACTGATTTTTTTGTATTACATTTTAACAAAATTCTTAGCATGTTGACCTGAAAATGGCAAATAAACTGTATTAAAATAAATACTTAAAGAAATTGTACACTTAAAAGCATAAAAAGCAACATATTTTTTCGTTTTTAAAGCCAGAACCAAAACTTATTTAGAAATTTGCTATAAAAAATAGTGCAAAAAAACGATTAAATTATTTTATGGGTCAAAGGAAGGTTTTTTATTTGTAGCTTTGAGTTAATCTTTATATGGATGCAAAAACTTCAAATGATTTTGTTAAGCTTCAGGGTTTTTAAAAAACGTTTTGTAATTTTTTTTTTAATTTTTTTAAAACTGTTAAGTTTATTAAGCAAAAGGTCAAAGTTCAAATTAGATAGACAAGTTTAATTTAAGAGTATTTCTTTATAAAATATTTTTTAAAACTACTAGAAAATTTTCTGCAACTTTGTAAAAATAGTATAAATGAAAAAAAAGGCAAATTTTTTGCAAAAGGTTAAAGGTCAATTTATGAAGCAAATATTAGGTAATATCTAACCCTAAATAAAATTGTTGTGACTACTTATTGTAGTAAAACCAAATTCATATTATTAAATTCTATTTAAATTCAAACATATATAAAATATTTTTGTATTCGGTCAAAGGTCAAACTTTTGAAAAGTTTAACCCTTTAGGAAAACAGTTAAGCTACATAATTTTCATGTAAAAATTTCTTTAAACTTTTACTTATTTTAATTTTTTAATTAAAGAGTAAAGAGACTGCTGCTTCAAATTTGAAAAGTTTGTGGGGAAAAATTAACAAAGCTAATAAAAATTCAAAAAGAAAAACACCGTTTTAAGGGTCTTAAGTTTGAGCCTTTTAAATGCAAATGAGTTTTATAAAGCTGTTTTTGAAATCAATAAAAAACTCTTTAAATTCTTTTATAATAATTTATATAAAAAAATGAATATGTTTTGCAACTTGACCTTATTTTAGCTAATTTTGTATATTTAAAGGCTTACTTTTGCCCTTCAATTTAAAAGTATGGAGGAAAACTAAAGTGATTTAACTGAATGGATAAAGAAATTTTCATAAAAGTAAATTTATGAGATACAGCCAAGTCAAACTGGCAAAACTTAACTCAATGTCTTTTATAGTTTTTAAGGTGTAGTTGGTTAAAATGGAAAAATTTTAAAAATTAATAAATTTAAAGTAGTTTTAAAGGCTTTTTATATTAAATGAAATTTAAACAAATTTACTCTAAGAAATAATTAAACATTTTAAAAAGTGCCAGATAATTTTCTCTTCAAAGGTCAAAGGTTGGGGTTTAAACAACTTAACCTTAAGTAATTAGTTTAAAAAATTAAAAAAAAAATGTCTACAATTTTTTTTAGTTTAAAGGTTAGTTTTCTGTAATTTTTATATGGATAATAAAACTACTAAAACTGTAAACTATTGCTTTTTATACATACATATGTATGTCAAAGGTAAAGATATTTAAAACTTTAAAAATTATGTATAAAATTTAAGACTGATCAAAATGGCCCGCATAACAAATAGAAAATTTTGTATACTGATCTAAATATGTTATACTTCCACCCTCCCCTTCCCCCACCATTTGGCGCCCTTCCAGAGGAACAATCTAGTACAGGCTTTTCAGTTATCACATCTACAACATGCAAGTCAAGGGCTTTCACTTGACTTATTACAACCCTATTCATTTTTGTTCAAAAAAAATATATATTTTCTAAAGGAAATATACCTGGTTTAAATAAATTTTTAAAACTCTTACACCCCACGTTTTTTAAGCAATTTTAAATTTTTTCTTAGAAAAAAAATAATTTTTATGATTCAACTTATTTCATTTTTTTTTATTAACACATGTTCAACACATTTTAAACATTTACAGAATTGCTAAAAATAAATTACTTTATTGCCGGGCAGTAAGCAAATGCTTTGTAAAATTTGCTCATAAAAATGTTTAAGAAAAGTTTTTCTAATAAAATCTAATGAATTTTAGTTTAATAAAAAATTATTAGCAAAACAAAAAATTGTAGAAAAATTAAAAAAAAATTAAGATTCAATAACAAACTGTGCCCAATGAGTAAAAGAATGAGATCAGCAAAACAATAAGAAACAGTAAAGCATTTTTACAACATTTGTAATTTAAAAAAGTTTAGACAGGTTCTCGTAAGAATATACAACAAATTCAGAATTTAAATCAATTTAAAGAGGCGATTTTGATAGTCAAAAATTAACAAAATAAATTAATTTTTTTTTAAATTTTCGATACAAAAATTAAAAGGGAAAATGCTCAAAGACCTATAAAAGGATATGACTTATAAATTCCGCCTTCAAAATAATTAAAAAATTTTATTTTAAAGCAGCCTTTCAAAAATATTTAATTTAAAATCTTTATTTTACTAGAATTCTTAAAATTTCTAAATTAATCGTTTAGCGTCCTGCTTAGCAACATCTCGCCGGGCTTAGCAACATTTTGCTGGTTTAGCAACATTTAAAGTGGTTCAGTTACATGATGCCCATAACAATAAAGCACATTACATAAGCGGCAGGGGCATTATAGTGTGTGCAGATGTTTGTTAAAGAACACTATTTTATAACTTAAACTTGTTATTTTTATTTTTCCTCTAAAAAAACTTTTATTACATTAAACCTTAAACTACTTTGTTGCACAAAAGCAATCACTAACAAACATCTGTAATCTTATTTCAAAGAACCCCCCCCCCTTAATTCTATTACTTAATTGGAAAATGTAATCAATTTGCTGCAGTTTCCAGTTAAGCATTTTTAAATTTATCTGAGTATTAAAAAAGCAACAAATAAAAAGGCAAACACAAATGAAATCTAAAGGGATATTAAGAACCAATTAAAAAATTATAAGAAAAACATGATTTTCATTAAGAGCTACGAATAACATAGCAAAGTGATAACAAAGTAAAAAGAGGAGGTAGTTTGGGGGTCTAAGGCCATTAGAATTATTAAACAAAGAAACTTTAGATATTTTTTGTATAAAATTTCCGCTTAAAGTTGTGATAAAACTAAAAAACTTAGAACAAAGGAAGAAAACATATGTTAGAATTATTGTGGGTTATTAAAAACCATTAAAATAAATAAATAAATATTTATGATAAATAAAAAAAAAACACATAAAGCAAAAGGCTTTTAAAAGCATTTACATTAGATTAAAGAGCTTAAAGAATGTTTCAGTCAAATGAGACATTAATGCAAATGTATCTAAAATCCACAAATCAATTACTACTATGTTTGTATGTAAACCTGTTAAGATTACTTAGGGTTTATAGCAACATAACAAAGCAAGTTAAGAAATCTCACTTTTAAGCCCCCACATTTTTAAAAACTTAAAACTTGCAAGTGTTTTTCCACCGTTTTAAAATATGTTTCTTATCAATATTTAACAAATTTGACGGAATAATAAAAACAGAAACCGTGATAATTATGACAAAAAAAAAATAATTCTCAAAATAAAATAATTATTTTTTGATTTTTATAATTTTTATCAGAAATAATTATTATTTTTTTTAAAGTCTATTTTTGGTCAGGAAAAAATAATTATTTCTTGAATTTAATTTTTTTTTTTTTTTGGCAAAAAAGTATTATTTTAAATTTTTTGAAATCGATTATCATAACATTAATCGTTATTTTGTGAATTTTTATATAATAATTAATAATATAACAATTATTTCTGCCAAAAATATTTTAAAAAACAAATATTCTTTCTTGACAAAAAATTTAAAAAATAATTATTTTTTTGAGAAAAAAATTAAAAATCAAAAATTTAAAAATCTTTTGATTTTTCAAAAATCTAGTTTAATACCATCAATATGCTGCACTTTATTTGAATTTCCGATTTTTTCTTGTGCATGATTTTTTTTATTGAAAATTCAAAAACAATTATTGTTTACAGTTCGTGCATAAAACATTTAAAATCAAAAAAATTTTCTTTCCAACATCAAAATATTTTTTTTGTTGTTTTATCGCACAGAATTTTACAGCTCTGAAATATTCCGCAATATTAAAAACTCTTTTAGGTTTTTTCTAACTACAAAAGCCCTCTGCTGGATTATCTGTCACTGTACTATCCTCAACACTCCCACATCCCAGAAAGCGTGCTTTTAATAGTAGTTCCAGAGCAATGCAAGCCAACAGTGCCTCCGGGGGACGAACACTAAACGGACTTTACGCGAGTACCTATAAAAAACCATAACAAAGAGCACTTAACAAAAAAAAGAAACAACAACAACAAAAAAGGGCGACAATTAGTTGTATTTTTTGTAATAAATACAGTGCAAAAAACACCCATACATTCTTATAAATGATCCTCTCTCGTTGGCCACACGGCTCTAGAGCGGTCCCAGCATACCATTATCGGAGCGCTCTTATATATGAGCTCATATATGAGCGATTTTATAAGCTTCTGTGAGTGTTTCCTGCGTGCATATTTCTGAGCTCATAAACGATAGATTTTATGTGCTTTTTATGAGTAATTTCTGCACGCTGACAGATAACGGTAAATTCCAGCTAAGCAGAAGAAAGAAGTTACACAAATTGATTCATTAGTGAATATTTTTGGAAGCGTAAAGACAAAATTGTGAGTTATCTTATAATAAATACAAAAATAATACATAATTAAAATAATGAAAAGAGCAAGCTTAAAAGAAAGCAAATTAATAATAAGTGAACTTTGTTCAAACAAATTAAGAAAAGAAAATCCAGCATGTAATATTAAAAATAATAGTGTTGTTGAAGAAAATAGTGACAGTGCACTGGAATAAGAGCTCAAAATGCGTTTTAAAAAAAGAGTCATAAAATACTCTTTTATGCATTAAATTTAGAGCTCTTTCATGAGTGACCAGTTTAGTGGAAAAATCCACTCAAATATGAGCGTTTTATGACTGTTTATGATTATTTTATGAACTCTTTATGAGCGTCAGCGTTCCAAAAAAAGAGTCTTTTTGAGCTCATTTAGAGCGCATATGGTATGCTGGGGTGTTTCGCAAATCCTCACACGCGTGTGAGTGTTCTCTGAGCACTGAAGAGAGTTAGAATAAATAATAGGTTTTGTGCTCTCTTGTTCCAGACAACCAGTGCGATCAGCTAGGATTTTTCAAAATGTTTAATGGACAAATTTTAAAATTACATTCAATTATTGGTTTAACTTATATCTGCGAGTCCTTATTTTCGTTATAAAAAAAGTTAAAAGCAAAATCAGAAATAAGTTATGTTAGTAACATGCCAAAAGTCTTATCCGCATAATATATTGTCAATATACATTTAATATCTATGAGATTTTGTAAAACTAAGTAGTATGGCAAAATTATTTCGCATTTATGAAAATTTTATTTTAACATAAGCGGCTTAATTTTGAATATTACATTCCAAAACATTTTTAATGCAATTCTATTATATCTTAAACTTTCAACAATGGTCACCCTAGTGCCATAAGAGACAAATAAATACGCTCAAAAACAATCAATAAAATCAAAGCTTAAAAATGTATTGGTGTGCCGATCCCTGTTCTAGACCATCGACGAGAGAAAATAATTTATGAGAATGTATTGGTGCTTTTTCACTGTGTGTATAATTAAAAAAAATAATCAAAAATATCAACCTATGTTGCAGCTGTTACTTTTTTTGTACTTCGCTTCCCTCTTATGGTTTTTTGTTGGCACTCGGGTTGTGAATATGTAAAACCCGATTAGTGTTCGTTCCCCAGAGACACCCTTGGCTGGCATTGTTCTAGTGTAAGTTTCAAGTTAAAAAGTTTTTACTAAATTCTTAACAACATAGTTAGCAACCTTCTGGTAATTTTTTTAATCTTCTGCATCGTTTTTTAATTTGTAACAATATTTAACATAATTTTAATAATTTTTATTATTCTCACTTTGACTTTTTTATTTTTTGAAACAATCGCTTTAACTTATTTAGCAGCAGAAAAAAATCAATAAAGATTATTTTAAAAGCAGAAGCACTAACTAATATAAAACGAAAACATACTCACGTCATCATCTTCTGTGTCGGCAGTATTATGCATAATAGTTTTCAAATCAATACCAACAAAATTTACAATTTGTTTAAAGCAATAATTAAAAAATTAAAGAAATGTTTGCTCGAACTTGATTTATTTTTCTTCTTTTTATGTTAAAGCAGTCAATTTTTTTTTTGTAATAATTCACATACAAATTCTTGTCTGCAACTAAATGCTTTAACACATGACCATAACATTTTATATGTCAATTTTTATTCGCCTAAAAATCCCCCTGCCTGTATTTTTCTATCTATTTTTTATTCATATGTTTGTTTATAGGGAGTTATTAATGCAGAGACGAGCACTATCAAACGAAATTCTACTAGAAATTCTGCATGAATGTGTAGTTATGATAGTAAAAGTTTCAGTCGAATGTTATTGACTTCTTTCCGCGTTTTATCATATTAACGTTTAACAAATGTTAACTATTTGTCTAGGTACTGTTGAACTTTTTTTGCCACCCACTGTAAAATATTATCAATTTAGTAGTTTTTATGACGCAGACCTTTTTAATTTGAATTTTTTCATTTTCATAGACATGAGGCCATGACATGCAAAATGAAAAAATAAAAACAAAATTCAAACTACAACTAAATCAAATTAATATTTTAATGAAAATGACATTTGAACTTTAGTTTTTACTACACAGAGAAAATAAAAAAAAAATTAGAGAAGAAAAAATTACCAAAGAAGCAAGAAATGTTATAGTGAGCCAGGTATGATCATTTTATGCTCTGCGCCACAAAAAAAATTTGTCATTCCCAACCTCTTTAAAAAAGGCATGCAGGTTAAGACTTTTGGGGGGTGGTGCTTTTAGAGGACTCATGGTATTCGACCTGTATTTAGTCATAGCGCTTGAACTCTTGAGTATAGCAACCATCAGCACAAACGCCTATACCCAGGTGATGTAGGAAATATATATATGTTTATATGTCACGTTCTAGTTGTCACGTACTAAATTTTTTTTTTTAAATTACTAAAAATATTTATTAAAAAAGATACTGAAAATAAAAATCTGTAGCTGGTTTCGAAAATGCATTCTACTCGGCAAGCATCGGTAGAAAAGCTTGCTATTTTTTAAAAATAATTTCTTTCAACAACAATGCATAATATTTATTGCTTTTTAGTAAAAAATTCAAGTATGAACTAAAGTCGAAATAATAAAAGCAGAAATTTCTCAGACTATTTTTAATTTTTATTGGTTTAGTTTGTTTCGGAAAATTTTTTTTAACTAATTAATCACCAGAAATTCTTTCAAAAATTCTAATACAAAGAAGTTTTTATAAAATACGTTGTCATTTTTTTAATCAAATTTATTTCCTTTAAAGTCCCAAGTCATTGCATTTTATAAAAAAATTATTAACAAATTAACCAAATAGCTTGTTGTACAAGCTAAAAGCATATTTTATGACAAACTCTTAAATACGAGGGCGGATTATTAAGTCCGTGACTTTTCGAACTTATATGATATGCAACACTGCTCCCATCAAGTACCACCTGTTAATAGACTGCTCTTAAATTTTAAAAAAGTTTCGTCATTTACTTTACTTTTAACAGCTGTTCAAAGCATACAACGTCGTAGGTTTTTTTGTAAAACGAAAAAAGTGAGTTCCGAGTGCTCATTTAACATTATTTTTTGCGAAAAGAAACCGTCAATCAAACCAAGGAAAAGCTTGATGATTACCATGGGGACTCTAAATCATCGATTTCAGTGATAAAAAAGTTAGTTTACTGACTTTCGTTGTGGTCGCACAAGCACAAATGACGCTGAACGTTCTGGGCGGCCAATTGAGGTCAACACATCCAAAAATCTCGAAAAAATCTAACATATGGTGTTGGCCGGTCAAAAAGTAAAAGTGCGTAAGATTGCTTATGCTATAGGCATTTCATATGGTAGTGTGGTTTCGATTTTAAGTCATCATCTGGGCATAGAAAACCTGTCTGCAAGTTTAGTGCCGCGTTTGCTCTCAACTGACCACAAACGTAATCGTGTGACGACTTCAGTTTCAATAGCAAAATTTCATGATTTTGGCTACTAATTGGCGGCTCATCCGCTATATTTTAGGAATTTAGTGGCTGTTTCCTATTTCTAAACCTAAAGAAATGACTTGGTGGAAAGAGATTTAGCTTTAACGATGAAATTATTCATCAAACAAATGCCAATTTTATGGATCGCGAAAAATCCTATTTTTCGGAAGGGGAGCAAAAATTGGAGAAACGTTTGACTTAATGTTTATTGAGCTAAAAGGAGATTATGTTAACAAATAGTTTTTTAACTATGTTTCATTCAAAAAGTCCCGGCCTTATTGATCCGCCCTCGTAGTTATGAGGTTTAAAATAAAGTAAATTATCTTTCTATTTTTTTTTTTTTTTTTAAAGCTTATTTTAGCATATTTTGACATACATGTGTACTCCGAACCTTTTTTTATTATTAAACCAACTCCTATCTATAATATGCATTCCAAACCTTTTAATGCTCTAAACACAACTGGGACGAACGACGAATTTTTTATTGCGAATATTCGTCTTAGAAAATAAAATACATTTGTGTCACGAACACAAACACATTTGTGTAACAAACTCTGCGATAGGTTTATTTCTATTTCTGACGCCGATGAAACACGACGAATAATTTGGCACAGAGTGACCTTTTTCTTTTATTTTGTTTTGAAATAATGTTACTTTAAATTTTTGAATTATTTTCTATTTTTATTTGTTGCATATAATACACTTAATAATAAATAAGTCTATTTTTTTAAGCTTTAGGTCTATTTTTATATTTATTTTTTGTACAAATTTTTCAATATTTCGCCACTCCGTTGTGTGGCATCATCAGGAGGTTATTTTAGTTAATTATTATATTTGTTATATTGGTTTTTAAATTCGCTTTTGGCTTTTTGAATAAGCCGAAATAAGGCGAAATATTGAAAAATTTGTACAAAAAATAAATATAAAAATAGACCTAAAGCTTAAAAAAATAGACTTATTTATTAATATTAAAAAAGGTCAAAAAACTAGAAAAAATAGATAATAATACACTTAATGTATTTTTAATGTTATATTTATATTTTTAAATAGTTTTTTAATTAATTTTTTTTTCAATTAGTGCTTCTTTTTTTTTTAAATATGGTCACCCTAATATAGTTGTTTTATTCGTTCTAAATGTGTTTCAGTTGACGAATTTACGCAACGAATTTTAACAGACGAATTTGTCGTGTAGTGCGGATTTCATCGTTCGTCCCAGTTGTGTTTAGAGCATAGGTTGTCAAAACTCTCATTTAATGAAATGCGTCTGTATTGGATAAGAGAAAATTGCCCAGCAAACAAAAAACTAAGCATTGCAAATGTGATGAATTTTACTTTTTAAAGCAAAATGGAAATGAACTTAAAAAAAGTTATTAAAATTAAATACAAAATATGCCTCAGTTATTACAGAATTAGATAATTTTTTTTCACACATATTCCATTGGGCGAGTTTAATTTACAGTTAAAACTTAAAAAAATAGGTGCATTTAGGTATTAAAAATTAAGTTTTTCTTGTTTTCTTTGTTTTAAATGTTTGGTAACATAAAATGCATTGCATGTTACCAAAAGCATTTTTAATGACAAAACAAAAATTTTTATCTTCCATTATACTATTTTGTTTGCTGGTTTATTTTGAAATTAAATCAAAGCTGAAAAAACAAGAAAGCTGAAAAAAAAGCAGTAAGCATCCGCACATGTGCACTCGTTAACACTCAATTAACGACTGAAATCAAACTGAAATAAAAGAGAACAAGCGTCGGTGTGAGTTTTTTTTATTGTTTTTGTAGCACAATTGTGCACTAAAAATGAATTTTTGACAACCTCTGGTTTAGAGCATAAAGCATATTTTTGGTATATTTCCTAAATATATCCTAAATAATAATGTTTTCCCAAAAAAAAAAAAATCAAGAAAAATTATGTTCTTACTTGCTCATTCAAATTCTCACACATTTCCAGGCTGATGCCATTCATTTTGCTACTGCTGTTGTTGTTATTGTTACTCTCACTTAAAGCCACTGTTTTCTCTTCGTAATCACAGATTAATTTATTTTTAAAATTTTTTAAATTTTCCAATTTAAAACCGTTTGTGTTTGTATTATTCGTTTTATTGTTACATTTATTTGTAAGACTTTCGTAATTTATAATTTTATTATTATTATTACACTCTGTATTGTCTAAATTATTTTCGATAAATATTAAAGAATTCGGACCGGATGGCACAATATCATCAAAATCATTAGGATTTAAACTTAGAAATGTTTCTTGATCAATAAGTATGGGCTGGTGTTTATTGTGTTCTGTATCATAACCACAACCCAAAGAATAGGCTGAATTGCTCATAGAGTTTGTTTGGCAATTGGTATTAAGGTTTAAATTTAAATCTTCTAGACTTTCATTTGAGAGCTTATGGCTGGCAGAACGATCGCCAAATTTAAGGGTATTATTTAAAGCAGATTTTTTTCTATTTGCCGCAGCATTACAGGTTGCAGATGTTGTTGGACCGACAAATTCAAATTGTCCAGCCCACATATCATAGGCCAAATCAATGCTATCTGGTTGACTGGCGGGTTGACTATTCATGATTTGTTAAAAGAATTTTGTTTTTTTGTTGAGGCAGGGAGTTATTTGTTGGTTTTTTTTATAACCCTTTGATTGAAGAGAGTAAATGCTAGAATAATTTTAAGGCACTTTGTTTTCGAAAGGAAGACTTTTGAAAAAGATTTACTTTTTCAGATTTGTTTTTAGCTTTTTTGTAGTAAATTTTTATTACATTTTGTTTTTATTAAAGAAACGATGATTTTCTGTAAAATAATTAGATCAATTATTTTATAAAAACTATTTTTTTTATTTTTATTAAAAATCTTATTTATATGTAATTAATATTTTAATTTTTGTTTATTATTTATTTTTAAAATATTTTTTATTTTTATTTTTTTTTATTTTTTTTATAGATTTTTATTTGTAAACTTTTTATTATGGAGCTTTTTTGATATTTTTGTTTTTTTTAATTATTTTTTTTTTTGTTATATTAAACATTAAAAAATATTTGTTTTAGCACTTTTAATTTCATATTTTTTTGTTTTTATTATTCCATTTTTGTTTTCATTTGTATTTGTATTTTTTAACGATATTAAATTTTCTTTTTATAACATAAAAAAAATTAAATTGTTTTTAACAAATATCATTTTTAATATTACTTTATTGTAATCGAAATAAAATATATATATAAATAAATAACTTTTATATAAAAATTAAAAAAAATTTTTTTTTTGGATTTTATCGCTTTAAAAAAATAATTAAGGTCACACTGTATATTTTTTTTAATATAACTACGCATACGAAAAATTATTCGTTTCCCCAACAAAAATGCTAACGCATCTTAAATATCAAGACGTAAAAATTAAATCAATAAATTAAATTGATGCTGTAAAAAATCAATTTATTTCGAATATAGACATATCCATCGTGACGGGTGTGACCAATTTAATCACATATTTCATTTTTCTTAAACATTTCAAATCTGTTTCTGTTGCTAACAAGGAGCTTTGACGCCTAAGGGCAAGTATGTTTTAAAAAAGCTTCAACTTAGATAAACACTGAAAAAACGTGAATTCTGTTCATATGGCTCACAAGAAGACAGTGGCGTATGTGGTCTGATAAATTTGAATTTTAAAAAAATGTTTACTTCAATATTGTATTGTGTAAAATATTCTTGAGAAGGGGCTTTCTATAAAAAAATTTTTTTTCTTAAAGAAAACATAAAAAAAAATGTGACATTTTTATCTAAACGTAGAAAAATATAAGAAGTTGTGATTATTTTCAACTCTTGCCAAACAAATAAAAATAAAAATAATTTTTTTTTCGATAATTTTTTTGTACGGGAATTGATATTATTAAAAAAAAAATTATTTACCTTTTCTGAACCGTTTCACGTGGAAACACCTATATGAATTTTCAAGCTTTTTAAAAGTAATCTAAACTTTCTAAACCACTAACATCTCTGTTTTCTTTTGGATAATTATATATGGTATAAATTATAAATTATAAAATAAATAAGTAATTTTTGGGAAAGCAAGATTGGTTAAGCGATTTGAACAAGAAATATTAAAAATATTTTTTTTTATTATATTTATGTATAAACATTTTATAAATAATGCAATACGAGGAGAAAACTTCTAGATATAGGTGAATATAAAAAATCTCTCCGGTTTTTCATAAGTACCTGTTTTAGTGTCAAAAAAACTTGCATGTATGGATTTTCCCTAGTTCTGGCAACACTGATCCCACCACCTACGTAGTGAGTGTGTTTGTGGATATCTTTGTAATGTAAAAAAATTGTCCTACACCCACCTTCAATTATTACTTTTTTAATAAATTAAAGCTTATCCGTCCATTCATTTATTTGACTGAGGTCCTATATTTCTTTTGATCAAAGTGCAGGTCGAATTTCTTAACATACTTTAGTAAAGGGATTAAGTCTGGGTAAATTGTTGATGATCGGCTCATTAGTATACATAGTCCACTACAAATGTCCTCTCTTCTCTTGGAGAAAATAATAACTGCCACGTATATTACTCCCTCGCATATTTGAGACAAGAACATAGATGCCAGATTTGACGATTTATTGTCGTTTTGACGTTTTTTGGCCACAAAAAATGGCATTTGACGATAGGACGATTTTTGCCCTAAATTTGACGATTTTTATAAAGGTTCAGCCTAAATCTAAAAATTTCGTTTTACATAAGAATGATTTTAAAGTATCGTATGATATGGAAAAAGATATTTTTTATGCAAATCTATAAAGTGTCCCTGAAGGAATGTATGTGCGTTTTTTGTCAATCTTTCACCACTTTTATCACAAGTTGCTATTTAAATCTCAAAACATTGGTTTTTAGAGCCCTTTAGCCTTAATACTCTACAGTACAACACACCTAAAATATACTATTTGGGTTTATATACACTATACATGTGTTATGTGTTCAGCTTAAAAGAAAAAAAGCAAAGATAAGTTTATTCCGCTTCGAAACCTCCTTTTTAGCCATTCTATAGTAGCCATTGCGTGTTTATTTAAAAAAATAAAAAATGTTTTTAGTAAGAATACCATATACAACAAGGATTAGAAAAAGGATTCAAAAAAAATTACTGTAAAAAATAAAACTGTTTATTAGATAAAACTACTTTTTTAAAACTTAACTTGAAAATCTGTAAAAAATTTCTTAAATATTTTCGTTTTTCTTTTTCAGTTTGTTTAGCGTTGAATAATGAAATTTTGCCTTTTTTGTTACCACTTGTAACGAATCTACCTGTAAGCACTTTGTTTTCCCGTTTTTTTTTTTCATTATTTTTAAGTAAAAGAGTAATTAAAACCATAAACTTTAGTGCTGACGATTCTTTGACGATTTTCAAAACTTGTTTTAACGATTTTGACGATTTTTTTCCAAATATTTGACGATATTGGACCAAAATTATCTGGCAACTGTGGACATGAAGCCATTAACTGTTATACAGAGGAGGTTAGTATTTTAGTCTGCTGTTTTTGACAATCATGGTGAAGCTTTACACAAACAAAATGTTCGTATTTTTTTTTGCCTTTTTGTTGTTGCTGAATTGCACAGACCTTATTAATGGACCTTGATACTGAGTTTTTCTATTATCGGTTCGTTCTTCCACATAGAAAATTAGTCTTCAAGAAAATTTCGGTAAAGTTCAGTAAAAACACAGAACCCCGAACATCGATCAAAAGCTAGTTTTTACCAAACTCCGAACCCGGGCATACGAGCGGGCTTTAGTGAGTGGTATAAAAGATTCAGCCCAGCCGAATACCCATGTTTAGTTTTCAAAAATTGAACTGTTTTCAATTAACTTTTTGGGGGTTATTCTGTATTTCGATTACGATTCCGCATGCAAATACGCATATATTTAAGGAAAAATAAAAAGTTAATTTTTCCAATTTTAATATTAAGAAGCACAAGATTTAAGTACACAAAGACGACAAAATTCAAAATATACTAAGTAAAAGTTATTTGTAGCCAAAATATTCCACAGTAAAGAAGGCAGACGGAGAAAATTGCGATTCGAATCGAAATGCAGAATAGGGGCGTTTGCCTTAACTGATTTCAATTGCTTTTTTATTTGATTTTTTATGGATTTAATATTTTTAAATAATTTAATTTAGTGAATAATTTTTTTGAATAAATCAAATAAAATAAAATTTAATTTAAACCCTTAATTGTTCATTTCCAGTGCGAAAATGTTAATATTTATTGGATTTAGATTGCATTTTAGAGCTTAATTTCTTTAAGAAAACCTTTTTCTTTTCTAATTGGTTTTAGTGTGTTTTATAATTTTTATTCTTTATAAAAACTTTTTAATTTTTTTATTACGATAAATAAATTTATAAGCGTGACATAATTTCTTAGTTAAAAAAAAATTTATTATTTAATAATGATAGGTTTTTATTTAATAATTTCTTTGATTATCCCAATAATTTTAAAATTACAAAATGTCACAAATCATATAAAAAAAATTTTAAGTTAAATTTACAAACACAGTGTTGCAAGCGTTTAAAAACATTTTTTTTTCTGTTAAACAGTTTTATGATTTAGGCAGGAAGTGTGGTCAACACAAGCTTAGCTAAAATGGCTTAAAATAACAAATTTTTAAATTTTCTGCTTGATTGCCTTACAGACTAGTTTAAAAAAAATTTCCCATTAAAAAAATTTAAGAAAAACAAATGTAAAAAAAATCGTGAGGTTTATAAGCCAACAAGGAAGTTTTCTTTTTTTCAAAGCAAAAAAATTAATTTTAATTTAAAAAATTTATTAAACTAAAAGATGATAAATAATTTAAGCTGTCTGCTGGATCTTCTACAATCCTAAAAGCAAATTTGCACAAAAAAATTTTTGTTTTCCTTTTAAAAAATAAATTTATGAGAAAACAACATTTAAAACTTTGCGAAAATATTTGGGTTTTCAAATAACGTCTGCATTTGACAGTTTCAAAACATGCAAGAGATTTCCTTTTAAAGCCAAGTTCCAAACAATGCCAAAAATTGTTGCACAAAAAAATACTGGCTTTGAATTTTCATAAGTTGTTTTTTCTTTTGCCTTTTCTTTTGCAAAAACGTGATGCAAGTGAAAGTTGTAGGTTGGAGTAAAAAAATTTGATGACAAAACCCAACAAAGTAAGCAAAATCAAGATCAACCACAAACCAACCACATACATATGTTTTAACACATACACACACACACAATGTAAATAATTTTTTTTTTAAATATTTTTATTGTTTTATTAATTGAATAATCATCCAAACATAATTATGTCTAACTCTCGTAATGATGATTGTTTTAATTGTTGTGAAGGCCGTTTGGATTTTAAAAGAGTTGCTTTTTCACTTTCAATACTTTCATAAAGAGTTTTTCCCATCGCATGACGTGACAGCAGTTGGAAAATGGAAAAACATTAAATGTAATTTAAAACAATTACAAGCGGTTTAATAACGTCAATTAAAAAATGTAAAATATAGCAAAAAGTTGTTTGGCGTTTAAGAAAAATTATAATACAATAGATTTTAATTAGAAAGGACTTAAGGAGAGAGAGAAAGAAAAAGGAAAAAATATTTATATTTTATATAAAAAAAATAATGGGTAAAAAATTCATAAAATTAAGGTCATGTGTGAATTCACCTTATGTCTTATGGATACAGATCTTTGCTAGAGACTTCAATGTGAAAATCTTCGAAAGCTCTAAATGGACCAACGGGTCCTGGAAGCCTGAAGAGGAGCCTCAAGACTAAATACCGATGGGTCGGTCGAATCATCTGAACAGCTACATTGACACTGGAGTATTATTGGCTTTCAAAAAGTGAGTGTCTTTGAATGTGTTAAAAGGAATGTAAGTGAGGATTCGAATATTCCTCCCATCGAACAGCCAAGCGCTTGCGGCATTAGATCCAAATTGGTTAAGGAGTTTGTAGCCGCTCTAAATAGGTGGATTAACGTGACATTGGTATGGGTTTCGGATCATGAGGGTCTTGCGGGTCATGCGAGCAACGAACGTGCCGACCGCTTCGCCAGATTATTGTGGGTACCTGCCGTGAAGGCCCAACTCCACAGTGCTCTCAACACAGTGTGAATATAATGTGTCCACCACCGCCCTCATGAATTACACTCTACCAACTGGCAGATTGCATCCATGAGTGCCAATTCGAGGACATACATTTGGATATGCCTTTCCCCTTGGTGAGGAGCGGAGCCTATCTAACACTCCTTCTGATCTATGGGTCACAGCACCCGGTTGCAAGCAACTCCACATCGAGCAGAAACTTTCCCCGCATTTGGGTATTAAACCACAACCACCACGTTACTCCCACAAAGGGGGGCCTCGCCATAGTCAGGCTTGAACAAGATTCAAGGGGCCCCTGACACCCGTGGTACCAGATTTAGTCAGGCCTCGCAGCCAAAGGTACTACCAGTTGATCCCCAAACGGATCCGGACTGATCACCAATGGCAATCCACAACACCAAGATGTCATGCACCGAAGAATGCCGATGGCCCGCGTACAAACCATAGCCGCCACCCACCTATAAAACTTCCCTCCAAAATATCCAAACCGTCAGCAAAAAAATTACCGCGAGCATAACCCGGACGAACTGAACAAAGCCCTCACAATACAGTAATTGCATTGCATGAACGATGTCCAGCCGATAGAAACCCAAGTCATGCCCGAAACCACCGTGCGTACGGAAGAACACCTTGAAGCCCCCAAACAAATCTAGTGCCTAAGCCTCCATAGGCCTCCTCCTATCACGCACCGCCCTCGCAAACCGTTTCGCCAACAGAGGGAAAACCGCCCTCTTGGCCCGCAGACGTTTTAAGGTATTTCCTACTACTGTTTTCGTGGGCAGTTGGCTGTTAAAAGGAACGTTGAGTTTGTTTTCCACTGGATTAAGGCCCAGAAGCAGCAAAAGGCCAGAGACAAATTTAGGGGGCTTCTGTATCTTAAACAGAAGGAACTAAGAGTCCCCATCTGGTTATCTAACTGGTCACTGTATCCTCAGATACCACCTACACAACATTGGCGGGGTAGATATATCGACCTGTCATTTTTGCTCTATGGAGGATGATACCTCGGAGCATGTACTCTGCAAATTCCCGGTACTCTGTGGCAGGAGACAATGCTTCTTAAAAGGCAGTTTTACTGTCCCAAGGGGCATTTGAAATTCATTTCCACTAAAGTAATTAGGCTTCATACACAGCCTTGACTGGTAGGCGATTCAAGTGGCTGAACAAAATATCTACTCTTGGTAGAGATGCATTGTGCCAATGATGTTTATATAAGTACGGCTCATGGACCTGTCTAAGTATTGGGGACTCGAGAACTACTTATGAAAATACCTTTCCTGTAGAGATTTTTCTAATGGTGCCGTGACAGATAGTTCAGAAATGGCTCTTAGATAATTGGGCCTGGAATACCAGACATTGAAGAAATAACTGGCGAACGACCAAGAGTAATGGGGGACAAGTAACTCTGAGAGTAGGATAGGGTATTCAAAACTGAAGAATTTAAGACCTATAATTGGTTCATCTTTATTTGCTTTAGACTAACAGATCTATATCTAAAGGATTTAATTAAACCATACACCATCAGTAGCGTTCAACATTCTTACCTAAAACGTAGATCTGTCGTTTTTAACGATTTGATCAACTGGGTTATGTGTACCTTGCCGAATTAAGGTCAGCACTGCTTTAAAATCGTAAAATAATATTTTAGTGGAAATCTTTTCAAATTCATATGCCAAAATAATTTGTGTTTTTCTTTTGAAATTTTTTTTAAGTTCTAGGTCTAAAACATAAAACCAAAATATTTTTATATACAAATGTACATACTTACGTACATAATTTCAAAATGACATAATTGTCTAAGTTAGCTAAGAAAAAAAAACTGAGATGAAAAGAATAAAACACACAAATAGGCAAATTGAGTAATTCAATTTGAAATTTAATAAGAATTTTTGTTTGTGTTGATTAATATTAATTAAGACAATATTTTTTAAAGTCATCTTTATATTAAGACAATGTTTTATTTTTTTTTTTTTTTTTTTTTTTTTGGTAAAAATTTCTTTTTTAAGTTTTTTGCAATAATTTCAAAGTTATTTAAAAAATAATATTAATATTAAATTAAAAGAAAAGTTTCACTTTTCTTAACTTAATTTATTCATGTTGTTTTTCTTTTGCAACACCCAACCATTAACAGAAATAAATAAAAAATAATTTGATTTCATTAAAGAAATTAATTGTAATAGAAAAATGTAGTTAAAGCAAAATAAAATCATAATAATTAGATTTAAAGTTAAGAAAAAAATAAAATAAGAAATGATAATTTAAAACTAAAATTAAAACCAAACACATATGATTTAAATACAATGAATATAAAGGCAGGTGCCTAAATCACATGCACCAGCCCAGGCAATTGAATAAATGCAAATTCAATACAAATACTTTTAATAAAATTATACAAAGGATGAATTATTTATTTGTTTTGATGCACAATATAAAAAATATTTTTTTTAATCTTCAATTTAATAAATCACTTTCTTAAATATAAAAAAAAGAACAATTTTATTTTAATTAGGAACCAGCATGCAATCAGTGCTTAGTTTTTGTATTTTTTGTAAGAAGGTTGGCAAATTTTCTAGTGGCCCTGTCGAAGACAAAATAAATTAGAGGAAAAAAATATTTTCGTTTAATTTTAACTTATATATCATTTTGAAATTATATAAACCACCCTGTTATTAGATGAAACTTTATAATAATCTTAAAAATCTTCTCGCAAGTTATAGAAACGAGTTACAGAGTTGCTTGGAATCCATATTTTATAAAGACGGAAAATAAAAACTGTGGAAATTCAGAATTGTTTTTAACTCTTAATTATATCATCCATTCAGATTAACATTTAAAACAGTCTAATGTTAATTCACGACTTTAAATAAAAAATTCCGAAAAAAGAGAAATTTCCGTTATTGAATGGACTGGGCTGAACACTGTGCTAGACCTATACGAGGGTTGCCTTTTATGTTTCGGGATTTTCTATCGTAAAGTTTGACATTTTCTAGGTTATACGTACTCAGAATGTTTTGACATACGAGCGCTATTTGTGTTGTTTACAGTAATTTAAAAGATTCAACTCGACCCAAAAATGAAATTAAATCGTGAACATTTTTGTGCGATTATTTTTTACAACTTTTGATGTGGATTAACTCAGCAACAGTGCATGGATGAACTTAATTCTATTTTTGGCGATAAAGCTCCATCAAGGACCAGTGTTAATCGATGATATGGTGAATTTAATCGTGGTCGTAGTTCACTCCAAGACGAATTTCGTCAAGGTCCTCCAAAATTAGTTGTTGTTCCGAAAACCATTGATGCTGTGCATGAACTGATATTGGAAGATCGTCATGTGACCTTTCGTGAGATTGAGACAACCTTAGGTATTAGTGGGACCAGCATACATTAAATATTGCATAGGCATTTGACTGTCAAAACAACTTTTTCGCGTTTGACCCCACAAAATTTGTCAATCGCTCAAAAAAAGGCTCATGTCGATTGGTCGAAACAAATGCTCAGAAAATACGATCGCGGTGCTTCGAAACACGTCTATGATATCGTGACAGGTGATGAATCCTGGATTTATGCGTATGAGTCCAAGAGTAAACAGCAGTCAACTGTATAGGTGTTTCAAGATGAGTCAAATCCAACAAAAGCTTTTCGCGCACGAAGAACTTCTAAGCAAATGATCGCCAGTTTTTTCGAAAAACTGGACATGTCGCAACCGTGCTACTAGAATAACGCAGAACAGGCAATTCCGAGTGGCACACAATCACTTGTTTGCCAGTTGTCTTCCAAGAAATCAGGAAAACCAACCGCCGAAGATGTATCACTCTTCACCACGACAATGCGAGCTCTTACACATCGGCTCAAACAACTGCATTTTTAAGCACCCAAAACATCGATTTGTTTAGTCATCCACCATATAGTCCTGACTTGGCATCGAATGACTTCTTTTTATTCCCGTTCGTAAAACACAAACTTAGAGGTCAACGTTCGACACCTGAAGAGGTTGCTGTATTCAGAATGCATGTTTTGGAGATACCTCAATCAGAGTGGGGAGTATTTTGAAAAACAATAAAGTGATTTTCGATGATTAATTTTGGTTTTTCCTTTCTAATCCCGAAATATAAAATGCAGCCCTCGTATAATACTAATTTGATTAGCAACTGATTTAATAATTTATAAATAATCTCTCTTTGTTTAGCCAACTACACCCATTTTCAATACCTAAAATCCCTTGTCCAGAAAATATTTTAGTAAAATTTTATTCTCGTAGTTACTTTTGTTCGAGCTCGAGCCGACTATGACTTTTTCCAAACGTTTGTCAGCTGAACCTCCGTTGCAACGAAAGGCTTCAGGTTTCCTTGATGAACCAGGTTATTTTCCAATTCATTTCTGACTACCTCACAATGTCCATGGGTCTATAAATTCTGTAATTGGCCATATTTTAAGCAATTAGTTGCCATTCCCTCACAATACAACATTATCCTAGATATGGCGGTTCGTGCAAATTTTCCCGTTGGACCTGTTTGTATCCTGAGCCAGAAAAAACATTCCGTAATTGCTCATATCTGTATTTGTAAAACAGTGTTGAGGTCTGAAAAGCGTAATAAGATTAAGGTTTTTGGGTTTTTAGCCCAACTTCGTTCTTTTCTTAGCCCCATCCCCGTTTTTTTAGGCTTTTGCCCTGAGAGTTCCAACTAACCAGGACTATAGATCTGACGCAGTGCAGTTAGTCTTGATCTTCACTTAAGGCATACTAGCGAACAATTCCACTGCCCCCGTCTTACCCTCCACTTTCAACTAAATGCGTTGATGTTCAGACTTATAATCCTCCTTAATCCCGTCCTCTGTTGAGTGTAAGCGTTTGGCCGCAAGTTCCGCCTTAAAGCGGAATCGGGTTTTAATGGGCTGGGTATTCAAAATCGTTTTAATTTCCCTGTTAGAAGTGATCCTAAAAGCCCTGCTTATTCTGATGTAACATGAACGTAAAACTTTTTGTAGAATTATAATGTTGCACCTCCTGTCAGGATTACTCCCAGTTATTTAATAATCTTGAATGTCAATATTATCCTGCCAAAGAAAAAAACTTTTGTTCTTCTGGTGAAAGGACACATTTCGGAATTGTATTGGTTCATGGTCAGCCCCCTAGGAAAAACCGGCAAAAACCCTTTAGGAACCCTAGAAGGGCGAATTGGTCGAAGTTTTCAGAACTAGTTACCTCTCGTCTTGAGTCGAATCCGGTCAACGCCTGCACGACGAGAACGGAGGTTGACTTAGCGGTTGATAGACTCTCTGGCTACCTTACAGAGAGCTTTGAAGAAGCCTGTCCCTTGTCATACCCAGGTGGAAGATCACAGCCAGTATGGTGGAATCGAGAACTGGGCTTTTTAAGGAAGGATTCGAGGAGATTGTACAACAGGGCCAACAAGACCAAGCAGGGATCGGATTGGGACGACTATAAAGTCAGTTTCAATCGATACAAAAGCGAAGTCAGAAGGGCGAAACGAGCCTCCTGGCTAAGATTCTGTGAATCGATAGAAGGCGTGAATGAAACGGCGAGATTCCGCAGGCTGCTCTCAAGGGACCCGAAAACCCTGGATAGCATCCAACGCGAAGACGGCTCTTGGACCGAGACGAGCTCGGAGACATTGGATCTACTTGCTGCAACTCACTTTCCTGGATGCATGGAAATGGATGGGGCACAAACCATGACGGAGGACGTTTCTATGGTCGATCCGTGCATGGGGGTACCCCTAGTTGACTGTATAGTGGATGATAGAAAGATTGCGTGGGCGCTGGATTCTTTCCAACCCTTCAAATCACCTGGGCCGGATGGTATCATCCCAGCAATGCTGCAAATGGCAGGGCCAATGCTGTTACCATCACTGTCGAAAATTTTTAGGGCCGGTCTGCAACTATCGTGCATTCCCTTAGCCTGGAGGGAGGTCAGCGTTGTCTTCATTCCGAAGGCAGGGAAGACGTCTCACTCCAAGCCGAAGGACTTTAGACCTATCAGCCTGTCTTCCTTTCTGTTGAAGACGGTGGAGAGACTGATAGATTTACATATCAGGAGTTCGATGGACATTACGTCACTAAGTGCCTGTCAACATGCTTACCGCAAGGGTAGGTCGGTGGAGAGTGCGCTTCACGATGTAGTTAGGACTATCGAGCACAATATGGCAAATTCCAACTTTACGATGGCGGCCTTTCTGGATATTGAGGGGGCTTTCAATAATGTGAAGCTGGAATCGATACATGAATCCCTCGTTTTAACTGGTGTTTCCCCTCTCCTCATAAGCTGGATTGATAGAATGCTGAAGGGCCGAATTATCAATGCGCAAATGGGCGAAGGCTCCATACGGAGAATTGTTACCAGGGGCACACCACAGGGTGGAGTCCTTTCACCCCTTTTGTGGCTTCTGGTGATAAATGGTATACTGGAGAAATTCGAGAGGGAAGGAACGAAAGTCGTGGCATACGCGGATGATGTGGTCATACTTATTGGTGGGAAGTTCTTGTCTACATTAACTGATTTGATGCAAGGGGCACTGAGATCACTGTCTGACTGGGCCAAGTCCAAGGGACTTGGAGTAAATCCCACGAAGACCGAATTAGTTCTCTTTACCCGCAAGCGGAAGGTCGGGGATTTCTGTGGACCGGTACTGGATGGAGTAGAGCTACAACTGTCTCCGGAAGCCAGATACCTTGGCGTCATCCTGGACCAGAAACTTAACTGGAAGAGGAACATCGAGGAAAGGGTTAAGAAGGGGCTGAATGCTCTATATGCGTGCAGGAACTCGATAGGAAAGAGTTGGGGACTGAGGCCTAGTACTGTCCATTGGTTGTACACGGCAATTGTTCGACCCATTGTTACCTATGGATGCCTGGTTTGGCAAACGGCCACAACGAAAACCTCTCTCCTCAAAGCGCTGAACAAGGTGCAGAGGGCTGCTTCTATTTGTATCACGGGAGCGCTCGGGAGCACCCCACAGGCTGCACTGGATACAATGCTGAACCTTCTACCTCTGGCACTTTTTGTGAAGCGGTTTGCGGTTAAGGGAGCCTTGAGACTTCGAGAATCAGGAACTTGGCGCGACTCTCAATCGGGACATGCCAGCATTTTGATCGAAATGGGGAGGCTGGAGCAGCTAGGAGACCTAGTCGGGAAGACGGATTACTTATCATCTTACCTGGACTTCGACTCCGCCGCTGTGATAACCATTCCTGAAAGGTCGGTATGGGATGATGGCCACGTTCCGTACGGAGGAGTAGTCGTTTATACTGATGGATCGAAGACTGATCGTGGTACTGGAGCTGGTATTTTCAGCGAAGCACTTGACATTGCGGAGTCTTTCAGGCTAAGCGATCACTGCAGTGTCTTCCAAACGGAAATATTTGCAGTACAAGAGGCCGCAAGATTGATCGGACGCACAAATCAAGGCCATGATGAGTGGGTCACCATTTACGTGGATAGTCAAGCCGCCCTAAGGGCTTTGGGTTCAGACTCTGTAAGGTCGAAGGCGGTTAGAGACTGTAGGACGGCGCTTCGGGAGCTTGGTAGGGCCGTAAGGCTGTGCTGGGTTCCCGGTCACTCCGAGATACCCGGTAATGAATATGCCGACGAATTGGCACGGAAGGGAACCGAACTACCTACCACTGGGGCGGTCACATCGATCCTTCCCCCTTTGTGCGAACTCTACGGGATAATCGATGGGTACTTTAGAGTCCTGGCGAACCGGAAATGGGCGAATACTGCTGGATGTAGGGTCTCCAAATCCCTATGGAAAGCAGTTTCGGAAAACCGGACGAAGACCCTTCTATCTTTGGGTAAGAGCGACCTTAAGCTGATCACCGGCCTTTTGACCGGTCACTGCAGTATAAGATCATTGGAGGCAAACTGGAGGCCAAACTCGGTCGACTTCTGTCGACTATGCGAAGACGAAGAGGAGATCGAGACTGTGGAGCACCTGTTGTGTCGATGCCCGGCGCTCGCTGGGAGGAGGAACCGGTACTTTGGTGTACCCTACTATGACCACCTCTCTGCGCTCGCCGACTGTGACCCAAGGGTCTTACTAGGATTTGCGAGAGGGATGACATGGCTGGCGAGAGGTTGCAACTGATATCCGAAGCAGGACACGTGCCAAATGGACAATCGGCAACGACTCGTGATGGACATTGCCACACTCTCACTTACTTACTTCGACTCTACTACTACTACTCTAACCTTTGTCATTTCTACTTTATTCTTTCATCTGAACATACCTTTCTATTTACTCTTTATTTTATTACTTCTTCTTATAGGACAGTCACAATGGGCAAACTGCCTCTGGGTGATGCGGTGAGTGTATCTCACTGCATGTCCTTTAACCTAACCTAACCTATTTAATAATCTTGAATGTCAATATTATCCTGCCAAAGAAAAAAACTTTTGTTCTTCTGGTGAAAGGACACATTTCGGAATTGTATTGGTTCATGGTCAGCCCCCTAGGCTGAACCCATTCATATGCACTACTCAAGACGTCTTTCGCTCTTGTACAAAGATGATTTGGTTTCTTTCCTCTAAGTTTGCATTTATTTTTGAAAAATATCGTAAATTTTAATATTGTTTGTCATAAATCTTAAGAAAGCGTGATTTTGTTGAAAGCGGAAGACTTGTAACTTTAAGAATATTGAAAATTTTATTATATCGTAATTTTTATAATATCGTAAATTTAAAATAGTTATTAATTTTTACAGAGCAGTACATATCCTTGACATTTTTCAGGAAATATCGTAATTTAATATTAATATATTTTCTTAAGATCGTAAATTAGATATCAGAGAATTTTTAACAAAAATATATTTTTAAAATTTTAAACATGTCAAACCAAATTATCTACAACAGCATTTAAAGTTTTCAATATCGTATTTTTTATCGTATATTTTTTTATCGTAAAATTCAAAGGGGCCAATTTATAAAATAGTGCCTAAGTTGATTGAAAATTTTTACCAACTTTGGTTAAATGTCGTAATTTTTCACACATATCGTAGTTTTTCGCACTCTTTTTCTTTTTTGGTAATTTTTTAAAACAAAAAATTGGCAAAATTAAATATTTTTTGCATTTTTCCAGTCATTTCTAAACGATATCGAAAATTCTTCATTCTGTATCTTAGATCGTATTTTTGTGATTATTTTCAAAAAGTTAAGCTTTTTCATATATTTATCGTATATTTTTGGAATGATTGTTGTTATTTAAATCGTAATCGCTTATTTTCATGTAAAACCACTTGGATTATTAGAGATTGCAGCCAAGCATTTTCCTTAATGTAGGTTATTCTAATATCGTAAATATAGTTGGAAATCTAAACCAAAAACTTTTCAGAGCTAAGTATATAACTTCATCCTTATCTTTTATTTTAAACAAAGAAAATTTTTATATCGTAAATTTTTTCTGAATATATTGTGAAATCATCGGTTTTTTAAAGTTTAATTTACGATAAAATTTGTTTAAAATTATTTAAAATTAATTTAAATCTTTTACTGCTTTATTCATTTATAATACATATAAGGAAAGTTGTATGCATCTCCATATACATCTATACAATATCGTAAATATATGAAAACAAATATCGTAAATATTTTTCTAAGGATTTTGCTATTAAGATCGTTAATTATAATTTCTTATTTCAAAAAAAACCTTCGCAGTATTAGAAAGTTTTTACAAACCAGTTGTATTTATTTACAGCTTAACTTTATTTCTTATTATTTTAGGTGGTTTAATACCGTAAATATAATTTTAAATCTAAAACAAATGCTTTTCTGTCCAATAAAGTAATAAACTATTTTATAGAGTTGGAGGCAATAAAGTTTTCTATTGCTTTTCTTACATCGTAAATTTTATCGTTGTCGTAAATTCTATGCAAAAAAGTTTATATCGTAAATTGTTTTTTGTAAAATTCTTTATTTACGATAAAACTTTTTTTTTAAACGACAAGAACTTTCGAAAATTAAAATTAAAATCTCTTACTGATTTTCGCAAACAAAAAAAATAAATATTAAATTTCCTATAAACTTGAAATTGTTTGAACAAAAGAATATTTTTCTGCTTCATGACTGACAATGTTTAAAATGTGTTTAAATATTTTAATCTTCAAATGTCTTTAGTTTCGTTACTTTTGTTTAAGAGCTTCTTAATGTTTAACTTATTTAAGTTCTTTATTAAAATCGGCGAAGCATGAACAACTAAACATTTAGATGCTTTTTTTGATATTAGGATTTGTGTTTTGTTGTTGTTGCTTAATTTTTGCAAATGCAAAATGTTATAACAAAGAAAGAAATAATGTAACAATTGCTTGCAAAAAATGCCTCATGGCTGTAAATAGATGAATATAGTTGCAGCAGTAGTTTGGTGGCGGTTTACGTTTTAAGCCAGTCTTAAGTTTATGGATCAAAATGAAAAAAACTCGTTAGTGTGGCTAACTGGTTGAGTGGTTGAAAAGAAAAACGCAAAAAAAAAATTTTACAAAAAAAACTAGAATAAAATCATGTTCATGTTAAAATAAACCTAAGAAAAGATACAATACGGTCTTAAACATAACAACTGGCTTTTTGTAAACTTTTTCCCCGTTTGAAAATTTTAAGACAAATTTAAAAAGAAGATTATTTTTAAACAGAAATATTTTCTGGATATCAACTAAAGGCAGCAACAAATTATTATTTTACGCTTTGATGACTTTAAACAAGAAAACTCTTAACTTAATGGAATTAAACTTTTCTTGAAAAATTTCAGTAGAACTTTTCTTTCCGCCTTTTAAAAATGCAACATTTAAAATGTTTAAAAAGATAACAAAAATTTTATTTAATCATGTTCTTACATTATTTTTTTAATATTCTTCAATGCTAAGATCGTTTTTTTTACTTCGTCTAAATTCTTGTCCAGTCAGAATTAAGAACTTTCTAATGGAAAAGGCGGAAGTCGTGCGCTAAACATTAATACCAGTCGAATGAATGGAGGGACGGACGATTTTGTAGAACGAACAATCTGTAAATGTTTAAGTTTAATGTGCAGTCACGTGGCCTTTTTTAAACAAAATTAATTTTTTTAATAATTGAGAACAAACAAGTATTCGGCTGCACCGAACCTTTTATACCCTTCACATTGGCCTTTCGAAACTCCGAACTTTTTCTTATTGTAATCCATTTTTTTATTTATGAAATATTTCTAATTTTTAAATGGAGATCGGTGTTACATTTTAACCCTCTTAGGGTGACTACGGGTAAGTTGTAGGGGTTTTACCCTAATTTTTTCAAATTTTCTTTAACAACCCCCTTAGAGGGTGAAAATAGGGGGTAAAGATATTCGAACAAAATGTTTGCAAAGAAAAATGAATCGGGGTCAGTCCTGCATTTGACCTATCAAGGGGAACCCTGGAAGCTGTAGGGGGATTTGTATTACAATTTTAGCAAACTTTGTATGGGAGCCCCCTTAGGTGATGGTGATAGGGGATAAGTATACTCTAAGAATATATTTGGAAGTGGACACTAATGGGGGGCCGGTCGTACACTTAATTTCTTTAAGGCCGACTATGCGGAAGCTATGGGCGTTTTTACATAATTTTTTTTAAATTTTGCATGTGAAACCTCTTAGGTGATGAGAGGGAAAACTAATGGGGTATATGATACATTTTATTCCTCTAGGGGCGACTCCGAGGAAGTTGTAGAAGTTTTCATCCTATTTTTTTTTATTTTGTATGGCAACCCTGCTTAAGGCTGGAGACAGGGGGTAAGTATGTTTCACATAAATATTTGAGAGAAACAACAGTAGTAGTATAACCAATTATGAATAAAAACCCGAGATAAAGTTTTTTAGTAAACTCATTTGAAGTAAAATTAATGTTCACTTTTAATTTACTGTAGCCATGTGAGGGTTAATAAAAGTTTAAGTAATGGACTTACATCGCCGCTAGGGCCAATTATAAACTAAGCCAGAACCTAATTTGTTTACTTTTAAAAGCTATTTATTTAAACGAAATCAATTAAATTTTGAATAAAGATTTTAAAACTTAAAAGTTTGAAGATATGCAATAAAGACATACGGGAAGTTTGAAAGTTTAATGTTCATTGGCGTAACTATCAATTTTCGTCGAAAAATAAATTTAATTACAATTTAAAAAATGGTCAAATAAATGTTATCTGGATTTAAATACTTTCGACAACTTTATCAGAGAAATTTTTTCCGAAGGGTAATATGGGGACTAAATCAATAGTCGATATGTCAACGTAAAATTTAATTGGGATATAGCCGACTAAGCTAGAATGAAATCAATTCGATTTTTGTATTTTAAAAAACCTAATGAGGTTTGTTTTTAATATTTTAGGACATTTTCAATAAGCTAAAAGCTAAGACGGACCATTTTAAGGCAATTTAATCAACAATTAAAGGCTACCTTGTTAAGCTAGTTTTGATTCAAGAGGTTTAAAAATTGGGTGATGAATGTAAATCAACCTAGAAAATCATTATCAATTAAAAAAACTCGATTGTGAATATTTTGATGATACGTAACTATTTTTGGATTTTTGACGACAATATAAAAATTATTTAAAACTAGCAAGTAATGTAAAGGGTTAACTCATAAATAAATAAGCAGTTTAAGAATGTTTTGAAGGTTGATTACAATAAACAATTTTTTAAATAAATATTTTAGAGTCGTTTGGTAAATGAAAAACACATTTTGAAAGCTGAAACATCCGAAAAATATAGGGTTTGACAAATATGAAAATAATATTTTTAACTGTTAATTTTTCTTGACACAAAGTGGAAAAAAGGGATATTTAAGTGATCTTTATTAGCAATAATAAGACAGACTTGGTCTGCAATGTACTGTTCTGATGTGTTAGAGCTAGCGCCACATTTAATAAAATCTGTTTGTTGTATCCTTTTTTGTTTGTTCCGATTATGTTAAAATATGAATAGAAGCGCGGCTTTTTTATCAAACGGGAACTTCTTCTTTAAGATAATAGAAAATAATTGTCAACAAACATTTTTAAACGTGATGCAAAGTAAATAAAAATGAGATTATAGTTAAAAAAAAAATCTTTACTCTTATCTTTTCAAATACAAATTAAAAAATGTTGATAATTTTTAGAAATTTTTGAAATTCTTTCACATTTTTTATTATCTTTATTTTTTTGGTATTTTGTTAATTAAAAATTTCTTTCTGCCACTTAGTTTAAAACAGATATAAATCATTTCAATCAATTCAATTTGATTTAATCAGAAACACATATTTTTGCACATCTTTTGAATTTTAATACAAATAAATACAAATTTTATGGCTTTGGCTTGTCTTAAGATTTTTTTTTTTTAGTTTTTAAATTTTTGTATTATTTTTTGATTTTTTATAACTCTTGAAATTTTTTTTTTCATAAAAAATATTTCTCTTTAGCATCAAGTTATAAAATAATTTTTGGTATTTTATGTGTTTGTTATTAGTTGAATATTTTTGCGATTTAAGTGATAAGGGTGTTTCTAGATTTATTTTATTTGTTTATTTATTTTTTAACTTTTTTTTAATTTTTAACACTCTGTTTTGAAGATTATATGTACATACTTCAGATTTTTTATTAATATTTTTTACATTTAATTTATAGAAATCCTATTCTATTACGATCACGTTTAATCAATGAAAATGCCAACTGAATTCATGGTTAACACTACAACTGTTCAAAAGCCCCCTACGAGCACATAAACGAACACAAAACAACAAACAAGAGGAAAATTGTTCTCATTAAAAAAAAAACAACAACAACAAATTCAGGGACCGTAACAGTTGTCACAAAAAAAAAATCAAATCAGAATATGGGTTTTTCGGATTTTTCTAAAATCTAAATAAATCAAAACTTTTCCTCCAAAAAAATAAAATAAAGAAAATATTAAAGTTAAGAATCTTAAAGCAGTTAATTTCAATGTTTTCTTTTTTTTTCTTTCGAAATTCGTAAATAATTATTATTTTCGGTCCCTGTAAAAAATCAACACGAGCACTTGAACATGACTAGAGAACTCACTAATACAAACAACAGGAAGAATAAGATGTTGCAAAATGAAAAATTAAAAATTTTAAATTTAAAAAGAATAAAAGGCAAAATATAAATTATCATAAAGCAGATATTTAAAAGAACAATTTTTTTTTTTAATAATAACCAGCACTCAGGGGATGGCCCCTACACATGCATTGCATTGTGTTGGTATCAGGAAAATAGGTTATGGGAAGGAGGATTAAGGGTGTAGTGTTTGTGGACATTTGATTTAAATTTCTCGATATTTACTGTGGCAGGAAAGACATTATTAGGAAGTTCATTCCACATACGAACCGTGCGACCGAAGAAGGAATTCTCCCTGTAATGAGTGGTGCGATTCACTGGCCAGTCAACTACATATGGGTGCGCTCTTCTAAAAAACGTGTATCACGCAAAAAGTTCCGGGTTTCGGAAACAAGTTCCCTGATTTCCGCAGAGCACATTCCATTATAGTATCGATAGAACAGCGAAACACACCCCACATCACGACGGTGTTCGAGTGAATCCAGACGGTTAGATACCACAACGTCGCCGATGAGTATCTTCGCTCGTTCCTGTACGCGGTCAAGTAGCCCCAAAATAGACTTTGAGGCACCAGCCCATACATGAGAGTTGTATTTCCATTTTAAAATAAAGGAAATAAACTTAAACGAAAATAAAATTGTAGAAATTAAATTCGGGCCTTTGTTCCTGGAAGAAGTATAAACTTTTACAGCCATATATTTAATACTTTATTCAAAAATTATATTTTACTAAAAAATATTAGTTGCTCTTTAATGCTTATACATTTTACATTTTCATTTTCTTAGTTTTTTTCTTCAAAAAATTTTAAATCTTTTTTTACTCATATTTTATTTGTGTACCTTTAATTTTCTGCTTTTTTTGTAACTTTATATCCTAGTCAGGCATTCTGCCACACCGCGCAAATTCCCTCTTTTATCTTAACTACACTTATACAAACCATTAGAAATTTTTAGTCAGTCTCAGATGAGTTTTCAAACAAGGCGGATGGTTAGTGCTTGTTTGTTCAATTACACTAACAACAATATGAAATTATTATTATCTGAAACTGCACATATACAAGAACAAATGCGATAGTATTAGTGTGCCTATCACTGCTTTATATATACTCGCGTATTAGTCAAGAGCATTAAAAGCATATTAATTTTAAGTATTTAGTTTGATTACTTTAAAAACCTAAAAAAAAAATTTTTATTTTCTTATTAGTCTAGAGAAAATTTCTCATCATTACCCTGTCAGCATGAAGTTTGCTTTGTGGATCGTATTCTTTCCAATACACGATATGATATTATTAAAACCCCTTTAATATATTAAAAAAAGGGAAGGGAAATTTCAACAATTGAAAATAGTACTGCAGTTAGCACTGTAACAAATGAAAATTTTTAAGTTAGGTAACAAAAACTATTCGATAAGCTCTAACTTAATTATGCTTCACATAAATGTGGTTTTGTATATTTTTAACACGTTTACAGGGTAAATATTTTTATAAAATGATCAAAGTTTACATAAATAAAGACTTTTTATACACAAAGATTTATTAATTCTTTTGGTTCTCTTTCCTTTTCTACTATCTCTCTTTCTCACCCACAGTTTTTGAATATAAATTTCATTATCATGGTACAATTTCAATTATGACATAAAAATCACCCTCTCTTTTATTGTTCTAATAAGGGGGATCTCTTAACAAATTATTTCCTCTTTTAAGTGTGTATAAAAAATAACAATAAATAAAAAAAAACTTGAAGTGCACCTTATAAACAAATTAAATGTTTAAAAACGGGGATCAACAAATGAATTACTCACACACTCACGATTATATATAAAAGAAACCTAAAAGAGTTGGAGGCCTAAGTTTCGTTTCATTTTAAGTGTTTCCATTAATTACAAAAACATCTTAATATTTCAAAATGCTGTATTTGTTGTTGCGTTTGGTACTCGTTTGGGGATAGACTTACTTGAGTTAATACTTATTAGAATACTCGCCAGAAAACTTGTAGAAACAGAGGAAAATTAATTACAAATTTTATAAATTTTTTTAAAGTTATCTATATATGTATGTATCTAAGCTGCCCAAGGAATATACAACGATCTAGATATTTCATTCCGTCCGTTTGTCTGTTAAATTCATTCACGACTTTTTAAACTAAAACAGAGATTTTAATATTTTTTTTTTAAAATAAACAATTATGTAAAAAAATGTTTATTAAAAGTTTTTATTATTTTGGCTTTTTATATTTTGGCTTGAGCTCATTATTTTAATTTCTTTTTTCATTAGAACATATTAATATTGTCCGTTTATGTTGAAATAAACTTTTTTAAAAGCGGGGGTTTCTATCGATACTAGCATTCTACATCATTTTAATTATTTAAAAAAAAAACTTATAAAGAATCTTTCGAAGATATTAAACATATTTAATTTGCCATTTGTTTTTTAATTAAGTTTATAACTTTTTCTGTTCTTTAATTTAAATTTTTTTAATCTTTTAAATTTTAGTTGCATTTTTTAAGAGAAATATTTTTTTTTTTTATTTTTACCACTTTAGATATTTAAGGGATTTTCATGATTTATGTATATGATAAACGTATGCATGTACGTGACTATTTTGTTTTATTTTATTTTATTTTATTTTATTTATTTTATTTTATTTTATTTTATTTATTTTATTTTATTTTATTTTATTTAATTTTATTTTATTTTATTTTATTTTATTTTATTTTATTTTATTTTATTTTATTTTATTTTATTTATTTTATTTTAGTTTCTTTTTTAATTTCTTAATTAATTTTGTAATTCTTTTATTACTTTTATTAATATTTAATTAATAAAAAATTTTGTGTTCATTTGTTTTTTTTTATTTTTTTTTATTTTCAAAAATTCCTTTGACAAAAAACACACCTTTATTTTTATGTTTAGGGCTACTTTTCATATGTGTCGTTTTTCTTAAACAGATTTCACAGGATTCTTACAAAGTTTTTGTTTATTATTTTTAACGGTCTTGTTTGCATTGTTTTCGTTTCACGGTTCCTTTATAAGTTCGAACCCTCGGCATCGGCTATCCCATGTTGAAAAAGGGGAATTATTTTTATTATTACAATTTAATAAAAAAAAATAATTTAACAAAACACGACGCGTCAAAGTTTTTTGCTAGCATTTTATTATAAAACAAGCCAAACATAATGTAACGTTAACGAAGAAAACCTGCAAATAAGCACAACCGACAAGAAAACCCCCCTTACAGAGACAATATGCAATGAAACAAAAAAAAACAATTTAAACAGTTTTCCAATAAAATTTCTTAAGCAAACATTTTTTTCATGCACGTACTAGGCTTTAAACTTAAATAGTTGTTGTTAACTTGTCAAACGCTAAATACGATCTAAAGCCAGGGAAACAAATTAAACCATAAAAATAATGCTAACAATAAAAAAAATTTAAAGAAACACACACAACAACATAAAAATCTATAGTTTTTAGTATTATACTGGTAAAAAAATAACAAAGCGAAAGCTAAAACAACAACAAGAAACCATAAACCATATTGCCATGAAGACAGACAACTTAAAACAAACAAACACCATAAGTAGCCAAATGCACATAAATCCAAGTTACCAGAAGTCATTTGAAAAATGTTTTCAAAACAATTTTTTATAATTTTTGTTCAACAAAATAAATAATTTTTGTGTTTCAAAATTTTTTTTATTATATATTTTTAAAGTGTCTAAAAAAATTGTAATTTTTTTGTTTTCTTTTTTTATAAAAAATATTTTCCAAAAAAAATTAATATTTTTTTTTAATTTTTGAAAATTTCCATTTTTTTTAAAGTTTATTTTTTATTTAGTAACAACTTTAAGTACTTTTTGCTTTAAAAATTTTTATATTACAAATTGTTTTTAATTTTGGCTTTTAGAAAAAAAAATAGTAAAAAAAATTTAAAGATTAATAATGAGAAATTAAAAAAAAATGTTTTTTTTTAAAAAAAAAGCTTTAATAAAATTAATCCCACCGCCATGGCAGCCCTTAAGCACCATACACTGCAATAAAAATGCAATTTACAGTAACTCACACATAAGCAAAAAGAAAACAACATTAAACACCCAATGACAACAACAACTAATATACAATCATATCAAAGAGTGTGAGAGACGAGTGGGTTCTTTTGGGGGCTTTTGGAGAATAAAAGAAAAAAACGACAACAAAAATATGATTTTTTTATATTGTTGTTGTTGTGTGTTGTTTACATTTTTTTTAAATTTTAAACCAATAAATAAGTATTAAAGGAAGCCGGCATTTTTTATTTTTTTTTTTCAAGTTTTGTTGTTTTTAAAATATTGTCATTCCTTAAGTAAATATTTGATAACAAAATTAGCGTAAAGCTAGTTAAAAGTATAAAAAGGTTTCAACGATTTGTTGTTATAGATAAAACAACTAAATGCTAAAGATATGGCAAATATAATTTAAAATTAGGTAACAACAGCAACAACAACTGTTTTTGTAAATCAATATCACGCTAAAAACAAAATATTGGCTTAATATATGTCCCTCTTTAGAAAGTGATATCTAATAGCTAAAATAATAACGTTTGCCTTGCAGAACTTCATTCTAAATTGCGTTCTGTTAAAAAATCAAAGAAATTAAAAAAAAATTTAATAAGAGAACCTCTAAAAATAAAAAATTTTTGCATATGTTAAAAAGATTTTTTAGCAACACAAAAAATGTATCCTAATATTTAAATTGTTCCTAAAATCGCAAAAAAAATATTTTATTATTTTTTTCAACAAAAATGTGCAAATAAATTTGTGTATATCTTGCTTTCACAATTTTCATTATTTGCTAAATTTTTTACGCTGTAGTTTTGTTTAAGCGATTTAGTCGATTTTTCGCAATACCTTCTTTAACTGTTCTACAATGTGAATATTTTTAAAAAATAAACAGCAGTTGGCAAACAAAACACAATAGCCAAAATTGTCATGACAACTGAAATGTCTGTTAAAAAAAAAAAACATTTTAACTTAAGGGGTGTTTAAAGTCAAATATATAAGGGTTAGTCACGCCTAAATATGGCCAAAACAATAAGGATTATCTTAAAGTTTTTTTGTATTTTATTATGTAACTAAAACAACGTACTTCTGGTTACTTACTTTTGTTGAGGCTTAAGAGATGTTTGAATCAAAATAAGAAAAATGTACCTGAAAGTAAATGGTAAAAAAGAAAAAAAACTTGTTAAATCCTTTAAGTAGGCAAAATTTTTATGTAAAGAATATAAGGCTTATAAGATAGGTAGTGAATAAATTTAAAATTAAAATAAGGAGACAAAAACTAAATTTACTTAAATAAGAAAAAAAAAATTTTTGATTAAAATAGAAACTAAAAAGCAATCACTTGAAATTATTGGAATAAAATTTAAGTTAAGACTACTTTGATTTAAAGACAATTAAAATATTAGAAATTGCCTTTAAGGTAAAACTTTTATAAGGGCTTAAGTAAATTTATTTTAACTAATATCGCTCATACGCCACCCATTCGCAATAGTTTTTTCTTTAATTTTAACATATAAAATGTTTTTTTCTTAGTTAGCATTAGGAAAAATAGTTCTCAATAACATTTTTAATTTAAAAGCAAGACAAACAATCTTTCCAAAATAATAAAAAGCAGACAAAGTGCAATTAAAAGTGCTTAACCTTTTACAAATTTAAACTGTTTTCAAACAACCTATTGCTGCCTAAAAAAGGTATGTACTTCGAAGTCTTCTTATTTGATACATAACGTCTGATGATTATTAAATATTTTTTATTTTTAAGAACTTAAAAGAAGAATTAAAAAATATTTTTTTCTTTAACTTGTTAAAAAAAACTACATTTTATTAAAATTTTCTACAAATAAATAGGCTCTTCTATATTTGTTTTCCCTTTAATATAATTTTTCGAGACACAAGCTGTTTTTCCATTAAGGCAAATAAAAAAATTTCATTAAATTATTTCTATATAATTCTTTAATAAAACTCTTATCACAATAAAATTGAATCAATTAGCCTGATAAATTATAAAAAAAATATGTAAATCAGACAAAACAATAGCTAAAGGAAAAAAAATCTGTAACACAATTTAAGCAAAAATCTTAATTAATATACCAACAACTTTATAACAGAAATAAAACTTTTAGTAAATAGCAATATAAAAAGGGAGAATGAGAGGGACAAAAATGAAAAACATATGGCCATCTTTTTGTTTACATTTGCAAACTAACAACAACTTGCAAAATTTCTTTAAAAAGCAACAATTTGCTATAAAGAGAGAGCGGTAAACATAAACATCTGGTTGTTCCTACTGTTTCTGGCAACTCTTCAAAAACCCGTTTCTAAGCAATGATGTTGTCAATCGAAGAATTTTTTTTTATGCAAATTTAAAGCTGGAGTGCGAAAACAGAGCTTTTTTTAAATTTTTTTTATTTCCATTACAAACATGTTGAGTAACGTTTTTTCATTGTTTTTGGCTTCTCTAGTGTTTCTTTAATCATGGGCTGATTTATTAAAATTTTTTATACGTTAGAATTTAATTGTTTCTGTTTTCCATTTGTTGTTGTTGTTTTTATTTTGCTTAATTGTTTAATGTTGCAGAAACTTTTTTTATATTAGAGCTTGGGAATTTAGCGGCTGAAAACTTAAGCAATTTTTCCAACATCATTATATTTTTATAATTATTTTTTTTTTTCTCAAATTTTCTTTGTGTTTATTTTAGCATAATTTTCCATCTAATGTGCTTTGTAATTTAAATGAAAAATAGAAATTTGCTTATGAACTCATACACACCTTAATTATGTTGATTTAAGCTATAAGAAATTTATTTCTTGCATACATGAGTAAATTTGTTAAATTTTTATATTTTTTCTTTCTTTTAAACAGAATTTTGAGGAGAAAATTTAAAAAAATAAACCCGAATGTTTAAACTGGGTTATATTTAAGGCAGCGTTTTAAAGAAAAACGCTGGGAAATATTTGACTTACAAAAACTCTAAATTGCTTTAATTAAAATAAAACTTAAATAACTGCTTACTTTAAACCAAAAAAGAATTTTTTCATTAAATTCTTAAAGTTTTTTAAACGATTTGAAACATTTTAAAAATCAATATCAATTATACGCCCTGGATGACAATGCAAAGATTTTTTTAAATAAAATTTCGACTTTATTAATTGAACTTATTTTACATTTTAAAGTGCATATATAAAATATTTTTAATTATGTGCGCCTTTTCTTTAAATAATTGTTTGTATCTGCTCTCTTTTAAATTTCTTAACCTCTTTTTAACATTTCTTTATTTTCTTATTTTTTTTTCATTTTCCAGCACAAGACTTATAAAACTAAACCAAGTTAGTAGAATATTTTAAGGCTGCTTCTTTTACAAAAGAAAAAATAATTGATTTTATTTTCGAGGGCGTCTTTTTTTTCTATTTTCTTTTATATCCAGACAATTTTCTAGGCAAATATTAACTTGTAAGACTTTGTGAAGGTTTGCAAGAATTGCAAACGTTTAGCCTAAATTGGGTTTAATAAACTTTCAAGTGTTTCAATGTTTAACTTTATATTATTTTAAGACAAAAAGACTTAGAAAAAACAAGTTTCCCAGCAAATCAAATAAGAATTATGTCAATTACATAAGATTATTTCAAAATAATTTGGTTTTTAATTTTTTTTTTTTTTTTTGTTTTTTTTTTTATTTAATGTGGCTGAGATTAATATGGCAAATAAGTGGGTAGACATAATGCTACGCCTTCAATAATTAAAGCTGGAAATTGTTTAAGGTTTAATAACAAAAAAAAACAATTTGGTGTTAAATAGTTTCAGTATTTTAAAGACAAAGACTTGAAATTTACCCTACAGCTGGGCAGTTAAAACATTGCAAAAATATAAGTAAAACTAAACAAATTTAAAAGCAAAAATTCTGTTAATTTCAAATATGTAAACATTTTAAAAATCGTGGGAAAACTAACCGAGTTACCAGCATCTTGTAAATGAGATTAAATATAAAATTATAATTAATATTAATCATACGTTATAGAGAACAGGTTGCAAATTTTCCAAAAGTGCAAATGATTGAAAAATTTTAGGGTGTTTAACTCAAAATTCCAGGAACGCATGCCTCTTAAAAGTGCTTTAACTTGTAATTATTTATATGTTATTTTAGAAAGTAAATACTTGTCATCTTTTCATCAATTAGTCAGTGAACATTATACCATAAGTGACAGAGTTTCTTGTTTTTTGTTCAAAGTTATTGAAATTTGTTCGATTACAAAGTCACATGTTTTGTTTTGCTTCTCTAATTTGTAAAAAACCTGCATTTTAAAGAATATTATATAAAGAGTAGGCGCATTACAATAACCTAAAGCATAAGGATCGTATGTTAAGCCAGGCCAACCAGACAAATAAACAACAAAACGAGATACCCATGGCTCTAAAGGAAGGCCCTGTATTCGGTAGAGCTACAAGAAATATAGACAAAATTTAACATAGAAAGAAAATAGTTCTCTTGTAGCCTGTCAAAAACATACAGTCAAACCTGACTACCCCATCAAAACGACACTTGGCCACATGTTGGAAAACCTGTAAAAATCTATTGAGAAATAAGTGTTTAGAAAGTTTCGCCTCTCCTGCCTTATATTGCAATAGAATCAGAACGCTATTCAGAGGATACGCTTGACTTTAGAACAGGGTATTCGAAATTGGAATGTATTTTGGACTTTAAACATAACCAGTGCTTTCAGCTCAGATTACATAAGTTATCAAAAAAATGGGAAAAGGGTGCAACTAAAAATCGACTTTGAGTAAGTTTAAATTGCACAAAAAATAAAAAAAAAAATTTTTATTCAAACATTTCTAAATTCTGCCTTTAATGTATTAGAAATCAAAACAAATCGCTTACCAAACATTATCATTAATCCATTTGTTTTAATCATTTCTAAACTGCAGAAAATCATTCTTTCAGACTAAAAATCATATATTTTATTAGCAGAGAGTGTTTAAATGAAAAATAAGTTAAGAGGCTGTAGAACTTCTAGGAAATATTCAAGCTTTAAGAACTTTTGCAGGTTAACAGAAAAATTAATATTAATCATACGCACCAGATATTATATTGAAAAAGTTTGAAAACTCTTTAAGCATTAAAAAAATTTAAAGAAAATAAAATATCAGCGAATTAATATTATTAATAATTTGTAAGAAAATTTAAAAATTATTTCTTTATTTATATTTAAGACTTTTTGTTGAAGAAATAAATTAAAAAAATATATTAAATCTAAATTAAAGGTCAAAGTTAACTGTAAAAAGAAAACATTTTATTTAATTTAAATGTTCTTATTTTCTTCATTGATAAAATTTGTTTCATAAGAGTGTTTGAAATTGTTAAAAAAAATTTTTGGGTTAAGATAATTACGAAAGATATATTTTTAAGGATTTTTGTTTAAAAAATTCAAATTAATATTAATCATATATTATTTAAATAATTTTAAACTAAATATGTACAAGAAACCCCAAAAAAAATAAACAAAAAAATGAAACGAAAATGTATGAAAATATAAGCAGTAAAATAACATATTTATTAAAAAAGAACTATTTTGCATTTCATTTTTAATTTTTTGTTTAGTTCTAAAAATCAAAAACTATAAAATTCTCAAAATTAAGCTAAAATAAGTAAAATAAAAATTAAAATGTATTATAAACATTTTTGTTAATAAAAAAAAATATTTATTAACTTTGCTTTTTTATTACTTTTTTAATTCTTCTTTATATAATTTGTTTAGTATGAAATAAAATATAACAAAAGAATTTTTTTAATTTTGCTATATAAAGGCATTTTTCAAAAAATAAAGATTTATATAACTTAGTGTAGGGCATTTTAGCTTAAAACCTGCAAAAACTCAAAGTCTTTAACTTGTTTACATCAAGAATATTTAATTGCTTGATATTTCTTTTAATCTTATTTTATAACAATATGCAACGGATATTTACATTAAACGTAAACACGTGTTCAAAATATTTAATTTATTTTTTTTTTGTCAATTTCCTTTACTCAAACAGAGACTCATAATCTCACACGGAGGAATACAAACAAACACACATATATACACACCTACTATCAAACGGAGGTTTAATAACAAATTGAGTTTCTCTTATGGCAAACATTATCATAGTTGCCATATTGACACCCAAACAAAACCAAGAATGGTTAGAATTAATTAAAATGTCTGTTTGTCTTGCTAAATGCATTTAACAATTACATAATTTTTTTGTATAAAAAATTGTTTTTTTTTTCAAATAAAATATCAATATTTCTTTAACTGCTTTACATATCTTACTTATGGCAAAGAGTGTGAGTGTGTGGCAACCAAAACCAGCAAAAGAGCAAAAAAGTTTTATGCAAATTTCTATAATGACAAGCAATTTAATATGCAACAAACACAAATTAATTATTGTTTAATTGGGGATTAATTCAAATTGAAAATGTTTAATGATAAAATACTAAGGAAGTGCTGAAAGGCGTAAGTAAGAGCAAACATATATGTTTATGTACGTACATACATACGTAAGTATGTTTACTAAAATTCCCAAAAGAGATCACGTAATTTCTTTTAAGCCAACAAAACAAATAAACGGAAAACGGAAGTTATTGCAGAAATAAGAAATGCATTTAAATGATAGGAAACAATAAAGATAAAATATAAAAATGCTAAAGTAATTTAAAAATTAAAAATGACAAACAAAATAGTTTTGTGCCAAAAAACTAAAGAAATCCACATTCAAAAAAGTTCGGTTTTAAAAATTTTTTTTGACTACAAACCAATAAGACTAAGTAATTTCTCACAAAAAGTGAAAGAAATAACAAGTAAATATTTGAAATAAAATAAAAAAAAATGAAATAATAACATGAGACATGATGTTTTAATCAGAGCCTGTAAATAAAAATTATTTTCGAAAAATTTGGAAAAGCCATGAGTACGTTAACATCGAAAATTTAAGTGAAATACAAGAAATCACCCTATTGGAAAATGCTCTTATTTTTGCAAATGGCGGCCACTGTCAAATCTGTTTTGACATTTATGATTAAGACGGATGTAGAATGCAAGTGAACAAGCCATAGAGCGATGGACTTCCCAAGAACGCGGAATAATCATGGTTATTTTTTGCAAAACAATTCCTCTGTGGTGTTGGCGCAGCGCGAATTCCTCCGCCGATTCCCCGGTCGTCCGGCACCGACTGCGCAAACACTGCGCCCTTTGGCCACCAATCTTGAAGAATATGGGATCACACAAGACGCTGCCAATATTGACCGGCTCCGGAACGCCCGTTCTGCCGGGAATGTCCCCGCTGTTAGCGTGGATGTCGAGCTGTCACCAAAAACATCGACCAGACGCCGTTCCTCGCAATTAACCATCAGCCGGTCATCCCTTAGGCGAATTTTGGTTAAAAACCTGCATATATTTTCGTACAAAGCCTAGTTCGTGCATCAGCTGCTGCCTGTTGACCGCCAAACACGTGTAACCTACGCCCAAGCCATCCTCAATCTCGAGGCCGAAATGGACGATTTGTCGACCAAAATCTAAATGAGCGATGAGGCTCATTTCCACCACAGCGGGTACGTGAACAGGCAAAACTATCACTTCTGGGGTACCGAAAATCCACGAGTGATGCACGAGGAGCCATAACACCCGCTCAAAGTGACTGCATGGTGCGCTGTTCTCGCTGGGGGAGTCATCGGACCATTTTTTCGAGGACGCCGTTGGTCATACGACAACAGTGAACGGTGCGCGCTATAGGAACATTTGATCCAAGTTTTTTCTGCCGCAATTAAACGAGTTAGGACAGGAGGACATGTGGTTTCAACAGGACGAAGCGACGGCACATACTGCGGAAGCCACAATTGATATTCTGAAGGCAGTGTTCCCGGGTCGCCTCATCACTCGTTTTGACGATTTACCAAATTTTTTGTAGGGTTTTTTGAAGTCCCGTGTTTCTGTGAATAAGCTTGAGACCCTAGAAGCACTCAAGGACAACATCCGACACGAGTGCGAAAATCTGTCGCCTAAAGTTCTCGCCAAGGTGATGAAAAATGCCATTTTTAAATCAAATGATTTCCATTTTTTTTTTCTTGAACTGTAGTTTTTTTTCCATGAAAAAATATTTTTTTTTTAAATTTTGGTTTTTTTAACAAAACAATTGTTATATTTTTTATTATTGGTATCATAACTGAATTTTTTCAAATTATATAATAGCAACGACAAAAGTTATGAAAATTAAAAAATGATAATTTTATTTTGAGATCTATTTTTTAGCATAATTACTTTTATAGTTTTAACTAAAATAATTATAAAATTTTTATTTAATTTTTTATAGTGAAAAAATAAAATTACGTTAGTATATGTGCCAAAAATAATATTTAAAATAATAATTTAATCAACCTAAAGTTAAATTTCCTTAAAATTTTTTTTTTCGTTTTTTCGGTCAATAACATGTTCCTTCTCTTTTCGACAATAAATAAATAAAACCAATTATTGTTATCGCTTTAATGATCAATTTTAAAAAGCACCTTTGAACACCAATTATCAATTCCTCTAGTATTTTCAAGAAATACGTAATTTCAGCCATAAGCAGATAAGTTTTAAAAGACTGCCACTATAATAAATTTCAATGACCTTGCATTGAAAGTTAAAAAAAAACTTAAAAATTTACAGCAGAACAACAACATTTTTTTTTATTAAAAAGCAGTTGAAGTATCAAATAATACAGATTAACTACAAGTGGGTGGGTATCTTGTCTTTCTTTTTGTTAAACAGAAATGTGTGAAAAAAGCAATAAGCAAGAAATAAATTTTACAAAAAAACGTTGTAGAAAACACTTGCTTAGATTTATTAAAAAAAGAATAATTAAACAATTATTTAACCTTTTTTTCTTTTTTTTTACTTTTTCCAACTTACCTTATAATTAATATTTTGTACATCCTCCATATCAGGATACATATCAGATTCTGAATTATCACAGTTGGAACTTCGACCCGATGAGTTAAAGCTGGACGAGCGATAAAGTTGGCTAAAAAAAATACAAACAAATAAAGATATTATGTATTTCGCAAATAGTAATTTATATATTAATACAATTGCAGTAATTTGGTTTAAATATTTCAATAATATTTTAAAAGTGTAATATTAAAAGATCTCTGGGGGTTTCTAAAGATATATAAATCGTTTTTGAATCTTCATTATAAGTTTAAAAAGAGTAATTTATTGTAATAGAAAACAATTTTTTAAACAACTCTTGTAAAAAAGTGTGCTATGTAATTTTTCTTTCATTATTTCATAATTCGAAAATAAGAAACTTTAAATTTTCGTTTATTTTATTAAGCTCCAAATATTGCAAAATTTATTTAATAAATAAAATTTGATTGAAAAATCTTTCTATATTACGTTGATAAATTACATATTATATTGCTTGCTGGGATCTTTTCGTTATCCATTTGCTTATGCTCCGCTACTACTATTGTGAATGACTTAATTTTACTACAATGGTTTCTGTATCTACTACCCATGCCAATACGTACTGTTTGTACAGCTAAATAAGATTGCTGTCTTTGCTAGATTAAAGCAATTTGTGTGTTTTGAGACCTAACTAAAGTTTTAAAGCCTACTGCTGTTATTTAGTTAGAACAGCACTTTTATAAAAATATTTTTAAACACCGAAGACACTCACCAAAAAACTAGTGTAGAAAACAATAATACATGTTCACGGCGCTGCCAGAAGTTTGGAAATGAAATCGGCAATTGCCATTAATAATATCATGTTTTAGGGGAAAAAATCATTACGTTTTATTTATTTAAACATTTCATTTTAAATACAAAAAGAGTAATAACAAGTTATCTAATGTAGATGTGTAAAAAAAATTCTTTTTATTTAAAAACATGTTAGCATTGCAAATGGGCCTCTTAGAATTGACCAAACGAATTGAATATACTTTTTATATATTATGTTTGAAAATTTTGCATTAAAAGGTCAAGTCACGAGAGTTTATTTTGGAAAATTATCAAAAAAAGTAAATAATTTTAATATATCCTTGCAAAACTCAATGTAATATGAAATACAATTTTCAGTAAATATTTATTTTAACTTTTAGTAAGTTTTGAGACAGAATTTTTTTGGTTAACAAATATTCTTTAAAAGACTTCTTCGTTTTGTAGAAAAAATCTTTATTTTCTTAGCTCATTATTGAAATTCAGCATAACATAGGTTGGTTTTATAGGGATTAAACAATATTATAGACTTAGGCGTTGCATTTAATCAGAAATTCTTTCTATTTGAGAGAATATGCTTTGGAAAATTGCACGACTTTGCAAAATCAGCAAACGTTACTTTTTTTATCAAGTGCAGTGGAATAAAGTCAAATTCCTTTATTGCCTGTGGAGCTGAAATTTAAATCCTTCTTATGTTCAACCTCCTATGCACCTTTTTTTTAAATTTGAATATATTTAGCTCATTACGGAAACATTTACATCCGTTTAGTAACGAGAAAATTTTCGGCAAATACGTTGTTTAAAAGAAGCGTAGTTTTACTAGCAGAGTAATAAAAGGTAAAATTGTGATTGATGTAATTGAAGCCATTTTAACCAGCCTTTTGTTAGGTATGTACAAAGATGTGTTTATACATATGTATGTACAGAAATATGATAGGCTTTACATAAAAGGAATTACGTTTCGCTCGGAATTTTGGGTAAAAACTATCAAACATAGTGCTTAAATACTTAAAATTACTGGCAAATCTTTAAAAAGTTAAAAGAGCTCGTCGTTTACAACTTAAATTCCCAAAACTAGAAACAATTGGCACAGATGCTAAATAAAATTAGCAAGAAAATACGGTTTGCATATACTTTTAACTTTCAATTAAAACCTGAGCAAAATCTGTTTTCCTAAGCAAAGAAATATTTCATTTTAAGAAACCATCAAATATTTGGCAAAAATTGTGTAATCGTCAAACCCCTCGAAACTTAAAAAAAATTGCGATAAATCGTTAAATCTGGCAGCTGTATTTTTAGTACAATATTTTAACAATCAGCTCCAATAGCTCTCAAACTACCTAAACAGTTTCACTCTCAATTTTTATTGATCTTTTAGTATTAAAATGTTAACCTTCGCTAAAATATGTGTAAAGGTGCTGCCACCCTGCATGGAAAATCATTTGTGGGAAATAAATGGTTTTACTACTTAGCAGCAAAAAAAATACGTTTTGTTTTTTAAATTTTTGTTTAACTAAACTCAACACGAATTAGCCAAATAATATTTTTATTAGCAAAATTACAAATATGTACATATGTACCTTATTTTAGAAAACGGACTTTTTTTTACTAATATAAAAATGTTTTCTAAAGTTGATAAATTTTTTTCCCTATCCTAGTTCTTTACAGGAGTAACGAAAAATTTTTTTTCATTCTTGATTACTTACTCGTTACAGGAGTAACGAAAAATTTTTTTTCATTCTTGATTACTTACTTGGCTAGGGCATTAGATCCCACAATATGCCGTCGTCCAGAGCTGTAAATAAATATGAAAAAAAAAATATTTGATTAATAAATTAAAACTAATAAAATGTATAAATAAAAATTTTAAGGTATAAAAAATAATTTTGTAATTTTTTAGCATTTTACATTCATATGTTTTGTTAACTTTTTTTCATATCTATGTTCAACGTAATTAAACCTTGTTACACATTAAATTTTATAAGCAAATTAGATTTTAAAAGGTCATTGAGCTTTTTCATTACGTATGTATGTATGTATGTATGTGTGAATATTCAAGCCCGTTATAGTTAAAAAAAAATACAACTTACTTAGGCAGAACTTATTTATTCAACATTATTGTTATTACATTTAATAAAATATGTTAAACCCAGTTAATAAAAATGGTAAAAAAAAACTTTTAAGCTTGCCGTTTTTAGAGTTTTTATTGTTTTTGTTGTGCTTTCTGATTTCAAAGGCGGGAGGGGCTTTAATATTGTGAATCAGTAGTTTAACCTCAAGCTTAAAAGTTAAAATTATCTTAAATGAATTACACATACATACATACATACATACATACATACATACATACAAACATACATACATATGTATGAATGTTTTATTTATTTCAGTTCACTTAAGCACTATTTTAAATGTTTTAATGCTGTCAACAAATTGTATTTAATAGACTTTTTTATGAGTAGGAGAGCTTTGAGTTAATAACAATTTGTCATTATGTTAAATAAATTTTATAAAGATATTTTTTGTTAACAATAATAAATTATTGTTAAATTTTACATATAAGTGGCAATTGACCTTGTTAAGTGTAAACGAAAAATAACATTAGATTAAAATAATAAATAAAGAGATTTATTTATTTGACAAAGAAAAAATTAAACAGAAGCACAACAATCTTTTGGCAGTTAATAAATAAAATAGGTTTAAAAATAAAATTTAGAAGTTTTAAATAAACTTTAAAACATATCACAAGCCCTAAACATGTCATAATCATTATGAGTTAAGCAGCATTAATTTTAAATTTTTATTTTAAACAAAAAAGTTCTTAGAAAATTTAAAAAGATTATATTTTAAAGAGATGAAGTATATTTTGTTGAGAATTAAAAAATTTAAATTTAAAAAATGTTATTTTTTTCAAAAAAAAATTTCATCAAAATAAAAATAAAGTACAAACATTTGGTATAAATATTTTTTTTAATAAAAAATTTTTATAGGAATTGATTTATAAAGAAGTAAGTATATTATATTCGGTCAAGCCCGGCCATATTACACCCTACACTACATTAATATGGCGTCTATATAAGGAAATAAACCAATAATATTTGTATTGGGTATAATACAGGGTGTCCGCCGGCAAGGTATACTCCTTTTTTTACGCCATTTTGGTAAACATTAGTCTTGACAGTTCACATTTGGAAGTCTTGAAGTAGAGAAGTGGCAAATTTATTATGAAAAAATATTCGAAAAACAAACGTGCTTTAATCGTCAAAACATTTTATCAAAATCAATCATCGATTTTCATGAAAGAATCATAATGAGTGACGAGGCACATTTTCATTTAAATGGATATGTAAAAAATTTCATTAAAATACCTTCAAAATTGCAACCTGCACTTTTATCACAAAAATACGTGGACACCCAGCCGGACAGATGGACATGCTTAGATCCACTCAGGAAATAAATCTTATCGTATACTTGAAGGTGGGTCTAATACCATTATTTTGGGCGTTAAAAACATCTGCACCGTATGTGTTGTGGGTATGGTTATGTCACGTATAATTTAACCCATTAATTGGCTAAAGGGTTTCTATTCTAAATGATGCCAAAAGCCCTTAAACGTATGATCAACATTAATTAGGAAGTGTTTGATAACTTTTAAGCTTTAAAAAAAATTTATAATTTTTTTTTTATTTTTCAAATTCAACACTTTAAACCGGTAATCCGCAAAGTCGCACACGCGTGTGCGTGCTCTCTGAGCATTGAAGAGAGTAAGAATAAAAAAGGGGATTTTTAAAATGTTTAATGGACAACTTTTTAAGTTGCAAATAATTGGTTTAACTTATATCTGCTAGTCTTTATTTTCGTTTTAAAAAATAATTAAAAGCAAAATCAAAAGGTCTTATCCGCATAAAATATTGTCAATATACATTTAATATCTATAAGATTTTGCAAAACTAAGTAGTACGGCAAAATTATTTAAAATTATTTGAAAATTTGACTTTAACATAAGCGGCTTAATTTTTAATATTTCATTCCAAAACTTTTTAAAATTTCAACTATGGTGACCCAATTGACATAAGAGAGAAATAATTACGCTCAAAAACAAAAAATCAAAACATAAGAATGTATGTGTGTGCCGATCCCTGCTTTAAACCATTTGTCAACAGCTTCAAAAACAAGTTTCTAACAACCTTTCGAATTGTAAACCAATTATCATTAATTCTTTTTTTTAATAATTTTAAAGCAAACTTTAATTAAGTCACATTTTAAAATTTTTGATATTTTTCTTTTCCGCTATTTAACCCAATTTAGCCCACCATAAGGCCAACATAACACATACACACATACACAACCAAACACCAAATAAATCTCTAAAAAAAAAAAAACAAGCCGTCATTTTCAAACAATTTAAAAACATAAAATCATTATCATTAAATACAAAACTAACCTACCTTAAAACTTTGGCACTAAGAATATGTATTTAGCGTAGGTGTCGTTGAAGAATCATCTAAGAATTTTTAAAAATTATTTCCGTATAAAAATTATAAGTCAATTAAAGAAGATTTTAGAAGGGAATGTTTAATTTAGAGGCTTTTTTTATTAAGACAGAAGTTGTTAAGGCAGTGAGTGGAGACATAAATTATGTGTTTATTGAAAGACCCTAAATTAGGCAAAAAAAAAATAAAAAAAATCAAACCAAAAATAAAATAAAATAAAATACATTTAAATTTTTTTTAGAAATATATAAATTTAAAGTAATTTAATCTTTATAACCATAGCTACCATTCAAGTCTCTAATATGTTATATTTTGTCTGCTTGATTTTATAATTTGTCAAACAAATTTATAAATAAATATAAAATATGACATCAAATAAATGTTTGAGTCATTTTGAATGTTTCTAAATATATGTATGTATATTTTTTTTCTTTTTTACCACATTGATATAAATAAATATTCGCCGACACAATTATAATCTATAATTATGTTAAAAAATTTTACAGCATGAAAAACAAAAGAAATATCTAGAACAAAAACTAACAGGAAATGCATTAACAGACGGAGGTTTTCAATTATGTATTAAATTTCTCTTAATATTTGTTAATTTATTTACTTATTTGGTTTAAACAGTTAAAACCAAATATTTTTGAAGAAAAACAAAACAAAAACAATCAAGAATTATTTACATACATATGGGCAGTTCCATGTAAAACAGCCCAAAGTGGGGAAAATTGTTCTCTTGTTTTTTACAAAAATCTTTAAATTAACGTTTTAAAGTCAATTAAAATTATCGAAATATAAATAAATTGACACATATTTTATTTTTATTTGTTAAGCAAGTGTATGAAATTATCACATGCTGACTAATTTGCTCTTCTTTTTTCACGGTTTAATGAAAATGTCACAACCGTCACATTTTTTAAAAGGTTTTCAAGTAAAAAAAATTTTTTTCTGTATAATTGAGATATCAAATACATACGTTTAAAAACACTTTTCTACTTTCGTTTTCAAAAATTATCTACACAACACGATCTTAAAGTTAAAATTTTCTAAAATTCAAATTTTAAAGGTCACCCCCATCACAGTCTGCCAGTGGTCATCATAAGCCAAAGTCATAGTCCTTCAGTGTCGACTTACTATTAAACGTTTAAAAGCATATCATCCTTGGAAATCATAGCAATTTTTTTTAATTAAAACTTTACACTGTTTAAGTTATAAGCAGGGCAACCAAAAATATGCAAAATAATATATTTTTCTGTGCTTCCCATTACCCTATTATGTGTGTTTTTCATCCGTTTCAGAACTTTTGTAAAATTCTGGCATCGATTTGTTAGGGCATATTTTAGCATATGATAGCTTATATTTCCTTTTAGAGCATATTGCTTCTAGTATCTCTTTAATATTTTTTTATAATTTTTTTTTATTTAATTTGAAAAAACCTAACAAAAAATCATTAGTGTTCATTGTCACCTTTTACAGGTTTTTGTTTTTTTTTTTAAATATTGATTTTGAAGCGAAACCCATATTATTATCATTCTTTTAAGAACTTTTGCAAAATCTTAGCATCAATTTATATGGGCATATTTTGGCATATTTTTGCTTTAAAATCATATATTTTGTGTAACAGATTTTAAAACATTTTTTGATTTTTTTTATACAAAATTAAAAAAAAAAACTTAATAAAAAGTCTTTGGAGTATTCATGGTCACCTTCTGTTAGCTTTTTTTTTATTTTTTTATTAAATTATTTATTTGGAAGCAAAACCAATTCTGGTTTTTTTTTTTTGATTTGGCAAAAAAATCGTTACCCGAATAGTTTTAAGACCGTTTAATTAAACATTATTAAGCATCATTTTGGTTTTCCCTTTTTTTAATTTTGTACCGGAATTTTTTGGCGATGGTAATTCGTTATTCGTTATTTTCAGGCCTAAGTTCTTTTGATTCTTATTATTTAAGCATTTATTTTTTAATTTTTTGAAACTTAAAGCCTTTTTTAGAGAGCATATTTTTGGTAGCCCTGGTTATAAGCGATAATTTAAGTAAAATTTTTACACCTGTCACAATGGAATTGCTCGTATGTAAATAATTGAAAAAAAAAAATATTTTGGAGTCTTTATAAAAACATACCTACTCTTTATCTTAATTACAAAAACAAAATACACAACACTCTTTTCATTAGCAACACACACATAGACACAAAGCCTCTATTTATAAAGTTGTATGACCCTGCAGAAGGTCTATATAATATTCATTAACTTTTGTTAATTTTTAATACAAAAAATACCCTGTAAGATCTAAATTCATATCTTTATCAAAAAAAATAAAGACCTTTATATTTTAAAAGTAAATTCAATTTAGTTAAATTATTAAAAAAAATCATTCTGTTTTTTTAGTTTGTAAACATATGTATGTGTGTTAATTATAAACAACAAATTTAAGAGAATATTCATCTCACAACAAAAAAAATACACTGTTTACATTTGCATCACCAACACACACCTGTTTATATAAAAGGGCTCTACACACATACAAATACTATTTTTGGCATAAATAATATTATTTGTAAAGTAAACAAAACAATATGGTGAAGATGGCAGTTTAAAGTTGCCATTTTGTTTTAAAGTTATAAAATAATGAAACATGTTATAAACTTTGTTAAAATGTCAGGTGACAATGTAAAATCATGGATATAGAGGAATAATTCAAATTTAATGAGCGTCACAGTTTAATATATATTTTTTTTAATTTCGTTAATACCTATGACGTCATTTTTTATTTACACATACATACATATGTATGTATAACAGATTGATTCTTGTGTTTTCTTCTATTTTAATAAGTATATAAAACATTTTTCATAACAAAGTCTTTTTTTATTCGATTTACGATTTAGTTTTGATTTATTTACATAATTTTTTGTAAATATCTTTGCAAGAAAAAAATAAATTAAGCAGAACATTTTTTAATGTTTAGAAAATATTCAAAAACTAATAATATATTTCAGGCAAAAATTTAAAGCAACAAATTTTGCAATTAGCGTTTAATTTTTTTTGTAGTTTCTTATTTCGCTTTTTTATTTTTTATTTTTAGATATTTAGACAAAATTTGATAAAACTTATTAAAATAATTTTAGTATCAATATAGAACACGAAATTTTAAATATTTTTTTAATATAATTTTCAAGAGGTTTTTTTAAAAATTTTCATATTTTAACAATTTAAAAACTGTAAGCAAATAAATTGTTATTTTTAAATGTTTTTTAAAACACTTCAGTTTTTTTTTTAATTTAGACTTTTTTTAACTCTCTAACATTGTAAGTGAAGCCTTTTAATTTTTTTCATTTTTTATATTGCAGCCCTGTAATTAAATATTATTCAATAAATCATAACAGAAAATCAGTCAGGTGTGACAAAACAACGTAAAACAACATAAGTTAGAAAAAAAATATTAAACAAAACAATTTAATAATTTTGACTGAAAAATTAATTGCTCCAAATTCAATAAAAAAATAATTTGAATTTTAGTACACTTAATAAATTTAAAATAGCAACGTTTAGTAGGTGGAATGTATTCAAAGTAAAACGAATAAAAATATACTATTTTTGATCTACGAAGACTTAACGTATTTCAACTGATATACGAATTTAAGGGTTCTTCAAAAGAGTGAATTATAAATTTTTCAGATATAACATGACTTTTACTTTTTATTATTTTATTATGAAAATTAATAAGAAAAAATACCCAAGAACTCAGTGATACACATAAATAATTTTGAAGAAAAAGCTTGAAACGCTACAATTAAGGGAGAACAACAAACGCGACTTTTAACTTTAAACGAAATTATTATAATTCAAAAAATTCGCCCTCTGCCATTACTTTTTGTGTTTGAATGGTGGAATGTCAGAAAAACTAAAAAGTTCATACAAAATGGAATATTTGTAACGTGAAAATGTCAAATTTATTTTAATTATCTGGGTTCTTAATATTACCTGGTTGATTGTGCCCTGACAGAGGGCGAATTTGTTTAATTCGCCTTGATACTTCCTGTGTTAGTGTACCCTGAAAAAACAAGTTTATTATAGCTGCCTATTAGGCTTTATTATTTTATCTATTAAAGTAACATTCTCTTCCCGACTAAAGCTTCACTCAAATTTATGGCTCTTCAAGACGCTAAATTACGTTATATAATCCATAGTCTAGTACATGGTGGAATTATAAAGGTAACCTCACTTAAGAAGCTTCTTGTCAGCTTATGTCAGTATTTCATACATTTTCTCTTTTAATTTGATTTACAATTGTCAAGCTTCATATAAAAAAATTTCACCACAAAGTGTTCTCTAAAATGCAATCACACATAATTATTCCACCATGGTCCTAATATAAATCCAAGGTATAAATCTACCTTCTACAAATCTCAGCCCTAGAGCCAAATCGCCGCATTCGATTCAAATCGAAATTAAAAAAATCTAATAAGAATTCCTATATTATAATAAGTACTATAACAATAACAACTCGATCTATCGAGTAAATTTTGATTTGCATCGAATGCGATAATTTGGCCCAAGGCACATTTAACAAGGTAAACCCAAGGCGAATTCAAAAAATTCGCTCTCTACATTTCCTTTTTGTGTTTGAACGGTAGAATGTCAGAAAAATTAAAAATTTCATATAAAATTAAATTTTTATAACGTGGAAATGTCAAATTGATTTTAATTAGCTGGGTTCTTACTATTACCTGGTTGAATGTGCCTTGGCAGAAGGCGAATTTTTTGTTTTTTTTTTTTGTTTTCATATAAAATTAAATTTTTATAATGCGGAAATGTCAAATTGATTTCAATCAGCTGGGCTCTTAATATTACTTGGTTAAATGTGCCTTGATTTGGCCCCTGTTTAAGCTTTAAAACACACCCTGTAAATTTTAAATTCCATAAAACCCCTCTTTTTTGTAATTGACATTTTGTATTAATTTTTTAAAAATACAAAACTTAATTTTTAACAATTTTTTTTCAAATAAAATCCCTTATAAAATCATGGCTAATATTTTAAATGGCATCGTATGGTTTTTACTTTTGTATTTTGTCAGCATTTGGTTGGCTTTATTTTGTAGTACCATTTACATAATACTGTCCGTGCTTGAGGTCTGTATACCGCCGCTAAGTGTAAGTTAACATTGAATTTGTATTACATATTTGAAAAAAAAATGTACGTATTTCTGTTGATTTTTATAGAAAATCTCGGAATTGTTTTTAAAAGGTGTCATGTTTCCCCATACCTGTGCCCAGGGAGTGCTGTCCTGTCAGCCTTTGTGCGAATAGAAAAGCGTTAAATTGTTTACTCGTGAATTTTTTTCCAATAAAAATTTAAAGAAAACTTTGGAATTTTCCATCTAAACTATATGTATGTATGTACATATGTATTTCTTGTGGTTTTTATTATTTTTCAAAAGCGTGTTGAAAGTATTTCATGATAATGAGAAAATTACAAATTTGCAGTTTTTATTGTTGTTCGTTAAAAAAACGTCAAAAGATAATTAAGATAAAATAATGAATTTCACCAGAAAAAAATTAAAAAAAATTTAAAGAAGCTACACAAGCTTAGACACCAGTTGTTCAAAAAACGTTATCAGAGCTGAAAAGATAAAATCTGAGAGAAGACAAATAGTTGATGGTTAAAACGCAAAAATTAAAATTAAATTGCAGCAGGAGAAAATACAAGCAATAATTAAATGACAGTTAAAATAGGAGCAGAAAAAAAATCAAAAAATTAAGAGCTTAAGTTGGCACAAAGATCTTAGGAGGGCTATCGCACTAGCTTCCCCATGCGGATCCTAGAATCTTTAAAAGATCCCCGAAGTGAGAAAGAGACAATAGTTGTCTTAAATGAATAGCGTTACTCAGCAGTGCTCAAAAGTCTTAAAGTTGCCAGTGATCTTACGGGAAGTGGAACACACAAAGTACCTCGGAGCCATGCTGAACAGTAAACTGCCGTAGAAGCTCAGTGTATAGGAAATGGTCAAGAAGACAATCAATGCGTTCTATGCAAACTACACATTAAACTCACAATTCACTAACTAGACTACCAATCTTAATATTAGAAAGCAAGTGAGTTTCAGATTTCTAAAGGGCAAAAAGAACTATGACGACAGGCGCTCACCGAGTACCCACGCAGTGTCACTAAATGTTCTTTCGGATTTGTAACCTTTTAATATGGTTGCAAGAGATGTTGCGGTGAGGAGTTTGCAACTCGATTATGAACAGAGGGACAATTCACAGTGGTGCCATATGGCCATGGTTTAATTATTTTGATTGTAAAAGGAAGCAGTAACTGCATGACACCATATTTGAATACAAAGAAAATGCGGGGAGCCTTGTATGCGGCTGTGACGACACGGTACAGATTCAATAGCGTTTCCTACGATTTTCTTTTCTTTTAAGACATATCAAACGCTTAAGTAACACGTAAAAGTCGTATCGTGGAAACAGCTGTTCTTATGAAAATCAATAGTGGGTACGACTTCATTTTCGAAGTATGATGGTTTTAGAAAATTTTCCTTAAAGAGAAATAAAATTAAAATATTTTTTTAACTTCGCAATAAGCTAAACAGAGGTATTTATACGACTTAATATGTGATTGTTGAAATTTCTTATGTATGTAAACAACTTTACGTATAACTCTTTCTATAGCAAAATGAATTTCATGCCACTTTTTGTTTGTAAAAGCATACGATAGTAACGTATCGTCGCAAACGCCCTTTAGAAAAACGATACTATTGGCATTTGCGAAAATAGTGTGGAGTACCCTTGTTGCTCATTACTCTGAATAATTAGGATTAAAATCACCGGGTATCCATTTCTTCTTGTCTGGTATAACGCATTCACTGCCAATTTCGAGCTATCCCGTAGTCGACATCCGTATTGATAAGGCCAGCTACGAGATACTTCGTAGTAATTATGATTTCATTATACATAATATAATTTTGACATGGCATGTAGAGTTGACTCTATTTATGTGTTTTGGCATAGAGAATTGTCTGATTAAACTATTAAAACAAGCCCTACGAGATAACTCGTAGCTGAAGCTATTTTATTGACGAAAATTTAGTACCATTATGATCTCCCTTTTTTCTCTTTGCTTGCGGTTTATTTCGAACATTGCACTATTTGAACTTACAAGAAATGAAGTTTTTGTGCTTAAATTGAATTTTTATTGTTATGAATAAAGATGGTTTTGTTTTCATTATATTTAATTTTTTTTTTACCACAAAAAACAGATCTAATGCAAAAAAAGCACTACGAGATATATCGTAGGTCGGCGTTAGCTACTAATTTTCTTTTAGTCGTGCCACCTACGAGATATCTCGTAGTACATAAAACTACCCATAAATAACAAACTACAACCCCAATAAAAAAAATTTGTGTTTCTTATGCAATATTAGCGCATTTTTATCATTATAACCCAAAAAATTGAACTGATCAACTGGGGTTGGTTTTATATAAACAGCCATGGCAGTGAATGCGATAAGTATGGATCGAAAGAGTGTATGTGAGATAATCGAGGCCAGCCAGTTCAACTTAACTAAGTGATTAATACCACAGACTCTAGTTAAAAAAAAATCTTAAAATTTTTAATTTAAAAAAAGTCATGGACAAGGAAACATCGGTGAGTCAAGTGAAGTACAAATCAAAAAAATAACGATTATTGTTACCAAATCAAAACAAAATAAAAAATTTAAAATAATAATTATTTCTAGCAAAAAACTAAATAAAAAAAATTATTTGACTAGAAAATAAAAATAAAAAATAATTATAGTTTTTTTAAATTATTTTTTTTTTTTTTTGCATAATTGTAACGTTGCCTGATTACGACTTTAACATTTTAAAACCTCCGAATCGTACAGCATGCCTTTAGGCGCAACTTTAGTTTTACTAAAAAACTATTACTAAATGAGTTTTAAATATGTTTGCTAATTTTGAATTCTGATATTGTTTATATAAACGAGCTATATAAGTGCTTGTTATTTTAAAATACATAAATGTTTAAACAAAAGTATTTTGCCTGGGCATTGGTGAAGGGTACGTAACACCTCGCAAGTCTAATTCAAGTTGTACTTCTCACTAGTTTTATATTGAAAAATATTTATTTACCCACATGTTTATTCATTGGCTTAGAAAAAAGAAGAAAGTCGTTTAAATAAATTTTTTAAACATTTGTTTTGTTTATGTATGTATTTATTTATTAACTTTTTAAACAAAAATATAATTTAGTGACACACAATGTGTTGTGTTTTTTTAAAGATAAACAAATAAACCAAATCTAATCTTAAAGCTTTATTTAACTGATAAAAAAAACATTTTGCAAAAAAACATAAAAAGAATTTTAAATAAATTATTCAAGTTTTAATTTATTTTTTAAACTTTAATTAACCCTGTCCTGTCTGTATGGGTATCTGCCCATTTGTTTTGTTGAGTCCCTTTCCTGTTTTCCAAAAATTTTCCCTCTAGATTTTTATATCAATTTTTTATTTTCTTTTTTTTTACTTTGATGCCCCTGATGTAACTAACTTAAATATCTCGGTTAAAATTTTTTTTTCAAATCATTTCTATGACAGATGTAATTATGTGAAAAAATGTTTTGGTGACTAATTTCACTTTCAACTAAACATTAAAACGAGATTATCTCTATCAAAAATAGTGAAATTAAACAAACAATTATATCCATAACATATTTGTATACAAAGAAGAAAATACATTAAAAATAAAGCAATAAAAACGAATTTGTTTAAAAACAACGTTAGTAAAAAAGCAGATAAACATGACCACATCGAATGTAAAACGAGATGGATGGATTAACAAAAATAAATAAATAAAAAAAAAATATAAATTGCATAATACATTAATGAATGTAACTCTAACATAAATACATATTTTAGATAAATTATTTATTTAATTTTGAAAAACTTGAGATATGAACAATTAAGGCCCTTATGATGCAGCCCTAAAGAAAAGCAACTAAAGTTCCGAAATACACCTGGCGGCATGCTTTTTTTTAATTTTGAAAGAGTATATTAATATATAAATTAAAAAAAAAAACTTTTTTTGGAATAATTAAATCAATTGAAGATTTTAATTTTTTTTTTTTGTTTTAAAGATGTTTTAAGATTTTATCGATTTTTAACTCATTTCTTTCGTAATGCTGTGCTTTGCTTTAATAGCGTGTTGCTAATTAAGCGTTTAAGGATTTTTATTTAAACTTTTCTTTAAGGATCTTTTTCTTTAAATGATGAAACAGAACTGGGGCATGACGTTTTTTCCCAAATAATTTGACATAAAATCATGCTGCTAAATGCAGTTTAAAATAGAATGACAGCGATTTGTCTTATTCTCCTTTGAAAGAGAAATTCTCTTAACAATATTGCCACACTTTTAGTAAATTTCATACATTTTGTAAACAAAACCACATGTTTTGCAAAAAAGAATAAAAAAAAAACATTTGAAAGTGCAATTAAATTTAAAATTTTGTAAATTTATAAATGTAATTAAAATATTGTTGAAAAATTATTAAAGGAAAGACAAAAGCATGAAAATTTGCAGTCGCTATTACACAAAAGCGTTTATTTAAAGGAAGACTTGTGGATAAAAATTTCAAAAATTGTCAGAATCACATCTAGGGGCAATTGGTGTTTAATGACTATGAATCTGTTTTCTCTGAGAGTCGTTTTTGCTTAAAGTTGCGGTCGTGTTCTGTTTTATTATTTAAATTAAAAAAAAATTTCACGATTTTAACAACTGTTTTTTAAGTGCTGAATTTTTTTTTACTTTTTTCTACAATACTCAAGCGATTTTGAGTCTCTTTTTAAGCAGTTTTTAAAATTAATTTTACACTTATTTTTTTTACTTCGTTTTCAGGTAAGTATTTATTATTAAAATTTATTATTGCCTAAATACAGTTTAATTTTCTCAGGCATTAGTTTAATAAGATGATTGTTCTCTATAAATATGTGGCATAATCGGCAATTTCCCCTCAAAACAGTTGCAAAAGAATGGAAAACAATAAAAACACTGGTTAAGCCAGCGATAGCCATTTTAGTTTCTGGGGACCGAACAGTAATCGGGCTTAACATGTTTTAAGCACGAGTACTAAGCCAAAGAGAGCAAAACACACAAAGAGAAAGAACAACAGCACATATTGATGTTGCATGTTTTTCTTGTATAACACACACAGCGAAAAAGCACTCATTTTATTATTTAAAAATTTTTAGGGCTGCCATCTGATTTTTTGATTTTATACATTTTTAACAAACAGCCTCCTTAGCTTTTAAAGTTAGTTGTTTGATTTTTTTTATTACAGTGTTGCCACTTTGACGATTTACACATATGTTAATTCGTGTTAAGCGTTTTTAAATTTTTTAACAAAAACAACAAACAGTAAAGAATTAATAAATAAAAATTTAATCATACATTTTGATTATAAATTTATATGAAATTTTGCTTTCTGTAACGTTTTCTTATATAAAATTTTATATTGAAATAAAATTTTTTGTATATAAATTCACTTTTTAAATATTAACTTTTCAATTAAGTATTACACTACAATGATGCTATTTAGGCGATTTTATTTATTTTTTTACTTTTTGCGCTTTACTTTTTCTTTTATATGTTTATTTAATATATTTATTAATATTATTTTTAATAATTTTTCTTTAAATATTTATTAGATACTAAAATATTGTGAATTTTGAGGAAACATTTTATATTTTGCAATTCCTTTTTTTTCAAGTAGAATCATGCAGCATCAATTCTAATTCTACAGCGACTGAAACGGTTTTATTGCAAGAAACACTTTAATTTTTCTCTCTCATTCAAAACTTTGAAAAATAATGCCAATTAAGTGCTTTTACAAATTTTTTATTTTATTTATTTTTTTAAATTTAATTTTATTATATTTTAAATTTTTGAGTGTTTTAGTAAATTTTTTTAAATTTTGTATATAAAAGATTTCAATTTTAAACTTTTGAGTGTTTTAGCAAATTTTTTAAATTTTGTATATAAACCAATGATTTTTTAAGGGCATTTTTTAATTTATTTACTTGAGTTTTTTTTTGGTTATTTATTTATCGTTTTAAAGATTGTATTTACTCTTTATTTTAAAAAAATGTTGCCACATAAACAGGTTTTTGTTTTGATATTTATTTATATGCAAATTGTATTATTTGTAACTTTTTTTAATATTTAATTTCGGTTTTTACAATATATTAATAAAATTTAAATTTTTGTTTGTTACTTCATATTTTTATTATTGTTCATTTTTATTTTATTTAAAGTTTGAGAGAAATTATATTTTAAAACTGTTTTAATTTTGTATCGTTGCTTATTAATTATGAGATTTGAATAAAATAAATTTTTTGTTTATTTACAATCCATTAATTTTATGCAAGACATTTATTATTAGATTCATCAATATTGTTAAATTTTTCTTTTATTTTTCAACAGTTCGTTAGTACATTATTGTTAATTTAAAACCCAAACTGTTTTCAATGAAAGTTGAAATGATGTGGAAACCAACAAAATATTACAACTAATAGAAAAAAAACCAATAAAATTATAACAAGTAAGAGCGCTATATTCGGCTGTGCCGAATCTTATATACCCTTCACATTGGTCTTTAAATATACCCAGCCGAGTAATTTTGTACTGCAAATAATATAATAAAAAACCTTGTGCGAGTTTTAAAGCCCATAGAAAAAATAACAAAATTTTAACGTTCGTATGAATAATAGAAATAGATGAAGAAGATTTGAGGTCGAGAGTTTTTAAAGTTTTCGACATTATTCATATTTAAAGGTTAATAAAACTTATTAAATGTTCTAGTCCCCCTGCTCTTCACCAACTTTTTCACCAAAATGTATGAATTTTTTGATTATTACTTTTTGTAGAATGTTCGAAGTCGATAGCTGTAATAGTTTTCCAGAAGTAGCGTATCGAAAATTTTATAAAAATTGTTAATTTGTATGGGAGCTACCCCTTCTTCACCCCCCATCCGAAAATCTTTTTCTTCAGAGCGTAGCCCTTAATGCCAATTACTTTTTGTAAAACATTTCATTTCGATATCTGTTATAGTTTCCGAGATATAGCATATCGAAAATTTAACAAAAATTGTTAATATGTATGCTACCCCTTTTTTTGCCCACAATTAAAAAATATTTGTCTTTGAAGCGTAGGCCTTATTGTTCAATTACTTTTTGTGGAGCATTTGATGTCGATAGCTGTTATAGTTTCCCAGATAAAGCGTATCGAATATTTTATAAAAATTATTAATTTGTATGGGAGCTACCCCTTTTTTTGCCCCCACTCAAAAAATTTTTTCTCTAAAGCGTAGGCATTCTCGCCCAATTACTTTTTGTAGAACATTTCATTTCGATATCTGTTATAGTTTCCGAGATATAGCGTATCGAATATTTGATAATAATTGTCGATTTGTATGGGAGCTATCCCTTTTTTTGCCCCCACCCAAAAAATTTTTTCTCTAACGCGTAGCCCTTAGCGTGCAATTACTTTTTGTAGAACATTTTAGGTCGATAGCTGTTATAGTTTACGAGATATAGCGCATAAAATATTTCACCAAATTTGTGCAATTGTAGAAAAAATACCCCTTCCCCTGGTCCTATCTGAAAAAATTTTTTCCATTATTTAGGTCCCTTCTTTAGGAGTATCCGTGCCAAGTTTTGTGGCAAGAGTGACTATACTTACTGAGATATATAGGGATATATGCACGGATTTTGTCCTAAAAAAAAATAGGTTACTCTGGGTTTTCGATTATATCTCGGTCAATAGTAAACCGATTTTATTGATTTTAAATAGCGATTGTCTCCAGGCTATTTCTAATAGTTTGACACCATTAACTGGTCTGTATCTTTTTATTTGACTCCGGAAACTTGATTTCAACAGACGGACAGACGGACATCGCTAAATCGACTTCCCTATCTATAAGGATCCAGAATATATATACTTTATGGGGTCGCAAATGAATAATAAAGAAATTACAAACGGAATGACAAAGTGATATATACCCTATCACTATGTGAAGGGTATAAAAAAGTAAAACAAAAACTAACAACAAACCAAATCAATGTTTTAAATTGAAAACAAAAACAGTTTTTTATTTACTAATCACGTGAAAAAGAAGCAAAGATTTTCCAGTTTTTGTAAAATATTAATTTGTGTCCAATATATTATTAAAACACATATTAATATAGTTAAAAATTGTGGGTTTAATTTGAGAATATTTGTTATAAAATTTAAACAATTTACACTTTCAAAGTTATTAAGGCGTGACTCAAAAAAAATAATATTAAAAAAAACTAAACACTTTTATCTCAGCTTACATAACGCAAATACAAACATTTGTTTCAAATATTTAAAATAAGAGTAAAATTGAATTTTTAGAAATTTTTAAACTTTTCTTTTTAATGCTAAACTGCTGTCAGCCCAGATTTATTTAGGCCTAAAACGCCTTAACATTTTCTCAAAGCCAAGCAAATATATATTTGATTGTTATTTTTATTTAAATAAAAACTATTTAAAATAAAACCGGTTAAATTTTTCTGCATAAAGAAGCCGTATTATACAAATACAAAGAAAAAACCTGTTTATACCTATAAACAACTGCCAATTTTTCTAAACAAAAAATTTAATAGATTTCCATTTTTTACAATAAATTAAGTTTCTTTTTTCAAACGTACTTTAACCTTTGGTGCGAAATTTTGTAAATTGTTTATAAACAATCACAACGAGGAAAAAAGCCAAACAGTTGAAATAGAGATGATTTTGTTTCTATTTTTGTTTTAATACAATTTTTTAAAGCGCTTTGGTTTTAAACAAAAAAAATATATCCACATTAAAGCCGCCAATTTTAAATAAACAAAAACTCCGTTCATAAAAATTAAAAACAACTTCAAACGACGATATGTAAAAAGCAACTAAAATGGTTAAAATATGCGGAGGTGCTCTTCTGCAACTTCATAAAACAAGCAATAAAAAATAACAAATAAATTTATTTTTGGTATAAAGAGGGTTAAAAGAGCATGTTAAATTATTAAAGAGTGAGCAAGGCATATCGATACAAGGTAGCCGCAATAAAAAAATTAAGAGAGTCGTTCTCTTACTCTTAATTTTTTTACATGGAGTTTGACACTAAACTCGAAAAATTTTTCAATTTTGGTGTCAAAATTCATATAAAAAAAATAATGAATAAGAGAACGACTCTCTTAATTTTTTTAATAAGACCACCTTATATGAATATGCCTTGAGAGTGAGTTTAAAAATAATGCAATTTAATAAAGAGAAACATATTGTATTAAAATTTACTCTTTTCACTGCACATTTTAATGCATTAAGAGAAAACAAAACTCTATATTTAGCAAAAGATATTCATTCAATTGTTAAAAGTTGTATAAAAATTTAACATGTGTTTTATTAATACTATAATACAAGCCAGGGACTGTAAATAATAATTATTTTCGAATTTTCAATAAAAAAAAGCATGTACAAGGAAACGTTGCAAAGTCAAGTGAAGTACAGAGTTTTGATAAAAATATAAAAAGTAATAAAAATTTTTTGATTTTTTTTTGTCAAAAAATATTTATTTTTTGATTTTTATACTTTTTTTGCAGAATAAATTATATATTTATTTTAATAATATAAAAAAATTAAAAAAACAAATATTGTTATGATAATTGATTTTTATAGAAATTTAAAAATTATTATTTCCTCAAAAAAAATTATTAAATTAAAAAAAAATTATTTTTAATTTTTGATTAAAAATAAAAATCACTTTTTATAATAATTATTTTTGAAAAAAACTATAAAAATTAGAAAGAAAAATTTTTTTTTGATTAAAATTTTTGACATATTTTTTATTGTCCCTGCTACAAACACAAAATAAATCATAAAATTCCAAAACATTTTTTGTATGCACAGTTATGAGAAAATTTAGAGATGGATAAATGGCACTTGAAATAATATTAAAAATATGTTAACTATCTTGTGGATAAATTATATCTTGATATAAACATACATAGTTTTCAAAAACATTAGAACCTCAAAAGTTCTTTCTTTACAGACAACAAAGAAATGATGAAGTATTTTTCCTATAGATATTGCTGCAAAACCACAAAAAAATTGTGTTTGCCCATAACGAGTAAAAAAACTTTTAGTATTTTGAGTTAATACAATATTGTTGCACAAGCGCATAATATTTCACTAGCTCGTAAATTTTTTAAAAATTTATAAATAATAGACAATAGAAAAAAATTTATCTGAAAAGAAAAATTAACCAATAAAAATTTATGTTTGTTGTGTTATTCGTTAAAATATGCTATTTCTTGGTGAATTGCTAACTAATTTGGAAATTTTAAAAAAAAAATGATTTTGAGCATAAAATTTACTTGCATCTTGATTTTAATATTTTGGCGCATTAAATTTAGCGAGTTTTCACTTTAAAAGATTGTAATGAAATTTGTAAGCGCTCTCTGGCGCGTTTTAGTAAGGTGTAAAGCGCCCTTTCATTTCAAAGAGTTGGCAACGCTGTTTGAAGAGCTAAACAGAGTTAAACTGCAAAGGAATTTCCTGTTTTATATTTCGCTTATTCTTCTTTTTTTGGGTGTGTTCGTAAACCAATTAAAAGGATATCACGTTTTGAATATGTTTTTTTTTGCAATTTAAAGCACAATAGTTTGCAAAATTTTAAAGAAAAAAATAACACTTTAAACGTGACCGGAATAATTATTATTTAGTTAATTTAAAAAAAAAGTTATTTAATCGAAATTATATTTTTATCTATTGTAAAATTATTCTTCCAGGCATTACCTCAAACTATAAATTTTTTTTGCAAATTTTTTTCTAAATATGTATTTAAAATCTTAAAAAATTGTTTGGCAGTTAAGCCCTTTCATCCTTCACTGAATTTTCACCAGTTTCTTCTAATGAAGGTGTGAACCTATATAATACTATTCTTTATATTTTTATCTATTGTAAAATTATTCTTCTAGGCAGTACCTCAAACTATAACATTTTCTTTTGCCAATTTTTTTCTAAATATGTATTTAAAATCTTTAAAAAAAGTTTGGCAGTTAAGCCCTTTCATCCTTCACTGAATATTCACTAGTTTCTTCTAATGAAGGTGTGAACCTATATAAAACTATTCTTTTTTAAAATTCATTGCAGCAAAAAAAGTTAATAAAACTTAACGAGTAAATCTTTCTTGTTCAACACTTGAATGCATTTTCTCATAATTTAAAAGCTTGTGAATTCAAAAAAAAATTTGCTTAAGTTTTTGCTTATTTTTATAATTAAGTGTTTGCTTATGTTAGTGTAGTTTTCTGCAACTGTTTTTTAATGTTTTTCTTTTTCTACTCTGCCATTTGACGGCAATAATTATGAGAAAATATGTAATTTTTTCTGCAGGTTATCCAACCTATTGTTACTAGGAAATGAAGAGAGTCTGAGAAGAATTATTGTAAAATTTTAAAATGTTCGAGATAAGCAAATTTAAGGTTGGTCTTTGAGGTAAAATTAAAAAAGGAAAATATTTAATAATAAGCTGAAGTATTTTTAAAGGGAAAATATCAATTTTTCTCAATTGAAAAAACCTAACTTAACGTTAAATCTTTTAAACGACTTTAATATCCACTTTTCGTAATTCAAAAACAATTTTGTTTGAAAACATCTACGACCATGCGAGAATCTTACGCTCAACCCAGGACCAACTGCTGAAATAGGTTCAAGAGTGAGTGGTGTGGGGCAAATCTTGTAGAAAATTATGACGCCAGAAATTATGCAGACGGCTCTAAAATAGATTTTGGTGTTGAATCCAAAGTCCAGTCGAAGGATGTGGGGATGAGTTTCTCATATCGCCTGCCTGATAAATGCAGTGTGTTACAGACCGAAATATTTGAGGCAGTTCGCACACTGCTACATCGTTACTGGTAAAGGACAGCTGTCTAGGTCGTCATATAATCCTATAGTCTGGGTGCCTGCACATAGAAATCACTCTGATAATAATCCCTGCCTAAACAGGGATCTTCGCTAGAATTCTCTAGAATTCTCATGCGGAATTAGGTAAATTTCCTCTAGGAACTAAAAGAGCGAGGTCTTCAGACATATCTTTCTGAGAAAAGGTGGCGTTATCTACACAGAGGGAAAAAAGGAGTTCTAAAATCATGCACGGCTGGTATCATATTGTGAACGAAGCGTTTTTTATTTTTCAAGAACATCTGTTCACAAATATAAAACGAAACGTTGTCAAATTAAGAACGCAATAATAAAAACCACCAAATGTTGTCAAATCAAAAACGAAAATCCTAAAAATACCAGTCGTTGTCAAATTGTGAACGGCCTGTTCTTAATTTAATTTTTAACACTCTATGGTATGCAAGATAGTATGTATAGATATTTTTAGTAAATTAAAATTTTATCACATTCGCTTTTAATTTCGAATCGATAAACGAACTCTTTTGGTATGATATAAAGTAGGGTTGGATCAACGAAAATAATAGCACAACAATGTCTCCAATAAATTTTTTAAAAGGTAGGTAAAAAGTGTGTTAAAATGTATGTGTATAGTACATTTTCATTATTGATAAAAGAATTTGAAGACCTTTTTAAATAATTCAACACGAATATACAAACTACAAATATACTCTTTAGCAAAGCGTTGGAATTAAAAGTTGTTTATAATAGGCCATCATCTTAACATCACGATTCTTACAAACAGTTTTCCACGATTTACACCACAAATTTTGTTGTTAAAAAAATACATAAAAATGTGTGTACATATGTACGTGTTTTTAAATTGATTGTTCTCTAAAGGGTTAATTCTTTGCAAAAAGTTAAGAACTAAGCGTTGTCAAAATAAGAACGGCTGTTGTCGAAATAAGAGCCAAACGTTCTTAAAAATTTGATACCATCCGTTGTCAAATAGAGAACAAACGTGCTTAGCTCACTTTTGACAACGGATGGTGTCGATTTCGGTGCTTTTCGAACGATTTTTTCCCTCTGTGTAGAAACATATGGGGCCTGTGAAAGGATGTGGCTCTCTTTCAATAGCAAACTCAAAAAACTACTGGTAACCCTAAATTGGAAGGATGTATCAAGGTTGACGTTGTTTCCTCTGCGAAAAAGCTCATTTTTTACTTGGTGGTTACGTCAACGAGCAAAATTGTGGCTCATAGGAGCTTAAAGAATTCAAAAAATTATTTGTTGGATAATTACTACGGTCTGGAAGTGTAATTGAACCCAGCTAGTGGGAAAATGATGCCAGAATAACTGTTACCGTTAATGCAAAGTGATATGGTCGTGAAAAACGACATTTATTTTTGATTTGGTTGGAAGAAAATAGTGCCGAGATTTAAGCACAAACTTTTGCTTACTTTTACATTATATTCTTTAAATGAAATCATTTTCTTTTTTAATATTTTTTATATAAAAAATCTCTGCTTTTACATCTATAGCAAACCATTCATTAAGAACCATTTCCTAGTGCGTATAATATTTCTTCAATGCTTGATGTTTTTTTTTTATAACAAAAGCTAATCCCTTTATCTTATATCTATTTACTATTTTTTTTTTTCTTAAACAAAACTATCTAGTTCTTGTATAAATTACTAGCATGTGACCCGCTTCTTCGTAAGCGCAGTTTTATAAATTTATTAAGTGAAGATGATGTTTTGTGCCTTTATTTCTTAAACTATTACCTGCAAAACGCAATTTAAATGAAGTTTCTACATTTACTGGTTAAAAAATTACAAAAAGTACCTAAAAAGTACCAAAATGTAATTTGTACCCTTTTTTCTATCCCCTAGGGTCTTAAGTTTTTAAAAAATATAAAAAAAAATTCATATTTTGTCAAGACTTGTCGAACGTAGTTTGAATTATGTTTCTATCTTTGTTGGTTCAGATGCTACAAAAAGTACGTAAAAAAGTACCACTTTACAAATTTGTACTCTTTTGTCTGCCCCTTAAGGTCTAGATTTTTAAAAAAGTTTAAAAAATATATTCATATTTTGTCCTGACCTGTCGTACGCAAATTAAAAAATGTTTTTACTTTTATTAGTTAAGAAGTTACAAAAAGTACCTAAAAATTACAAATATGTGATTTGTACCCTTTTTTGTGCCTAAGGGTCCAAAATTTTTAAAAAGTATCAAAAACATATTCTTATTTTGTCGATACCTGTCGAACGCAATTTATATTACGTATTTATCTCTATTGGTTCAAAAGTTACAAAAAGTACCAATATAGAATATTTACCCATTTTTGAACCCTTTTTTTACCCCTCAACGTCTAAATTTCAAAAAAGTGACAACAACGTATTTATATTTTTTAAGTATCTGTCGATTGCATTTTGAACTATGTCTGTATCTTTACTCGTTTAGAAGTTACAAAGTTGACCTAGGCACTATCAAAATTTAGTTTTTACCCTTTTTTAGCCTTAAAAGTCTAAAATTTTAAAAAAATGCCAGACACGGATATTTCCATATTTGGCCCATTTTAAGCCCCTTCGGATCCGATTTTCCCGAAATCCCGTCTTAGTGGATCTAAACATAAGGAAAGGTACCCACAGTCCAAATTTCAAGGTCCTTAGCTCTGCGCGTTTGGGCTGTGCGATGATGAATCAGTCAGTCAGTAAGTCAGTCAGTCAGCAACGCTATTCCTTTATATATATAGATTACATCAAAAACCGCAACATTAAATTTAGAAACATAAAACTAAAGCTTAAATGTAAGAAAATCTCACACCAAATTGGCAGAAATGCAAGAAGAACACAACAACAACAACAATTATGCACCAAAAAGAAACTTTTAAAAACTTTACAAAAAAAAGCAGCATGATAAATTCATTTCACACACAAGCACAGACTCAAACCCACTGTTGCCAATTTGAAGTTTTGCCAGATCAAACAATAAACTTTTTTCATACATATTCATATTGCTGTTGCAAAAAGGCCTAAAATAGTACAATTTTTTAAAAAAAATTTTATGCATTACTTTTAACAATTTTTTTTTTTTCTTCTAAGTCTAATTTAAAAGAAAACTTTTATTAAATATTAAATTAAACTTAAAAATTGGGCCGTTTCAATTTTTTTCGCAGATTTTAAAAAAAAGTTTAACTATTACCAGACTTCCGAATTGAAAATTTTCATGAAACTATTTTAATGAAATTTTGTGTTTCTTGACGAGGGATGTAGAAAAATAGTGTTAGCCTTTTTTATATGCTTGTTATGGCAACCCTGCTTTCTTAAATCTTTTTAGCTTGTTTTTGATTGCACATAAACAAAAAACATAAGTGCGTCGTTAAATGTTAAGTTTGGTTAATAAATTGTGGAGTTTCTACTTTAAATTAGGAAAGCATGAATACAAAATTCTTTTATGATGAATAATATATTGAGGATTTACATACAAAAAGTGCTATCTGAATTTTTGGGAAAAATGGTTTTTAATAGAAACATGTTCCCTGAATTAACTGTCAGATGACATATTAATTTAAAAAAAATATACATATATACCGCTAAAACAATTTTTTTTTATTAATTGTGTTTGTGCTATTTACACACGTTGTGACGTTAATAAGAAAATAGTGCAATATTGTGAATTTGCAGTTAGCACTTTTTCAATATAAGCCCTCGATATGTAAAATAATTTTTTCTAAACTAAAGTAATAAACTTGTACCTATAACAATAAAAAGATAACTTTTGTACCTAAAGCTTTGTTGGTTAGAAAGAAAAGAAACCAACAAAATGTATGTAGAAAAATTCATTTGAAGAAAAAAAGTTAACGCATTCCAAAACCATGACGCTGTGACGCATGCGCAACAACATAAAAAAATGTTTAAGACAACAACAACGAACATAAAAATATTTGTTTGTTTTTTGTAGCTTCTTTTGTAAAATAAAAAATATATAAGCATTAAACATGGCTTTTGTGGTTGACTTGGTAGCCTGAATGAAGTTGTTTTTTTTTGCGGCAAGATGGCTTTTTGTTCTCTTGTGTACTCTACAACATGACAAATTGTTGGTTAGAATGATTTTCGACGACTTTTTTAGAATCTATCACACGACAAATTTGCAATTAGAGCGTGCTCTATTTTCATCTGACAAAACATGTGTCATCAGCTGTTTTTAGAATAACAAGAAGGAAAAGTAAGTTGTTTTTTTTTGGTTTGGAGGTTATGTCAGATGCAATTACATACGTACGTGTGAAAGCAAATATTTTAAACCGTCTCTAAACTGACAATTTTGACAGACATACGCAATAACATATAGATTGCAAAAGTGACAAGTCATGTGTAAAATACATATCGTACGAAAACACTTTAAGGTGTTATAAAGAAGCCCGAAAAAACGTACGAAACTGAGCTTCATCCCACTTATCACAAACATACTGGAGAATCTGTAAAATGTAGCTAACAAGCCTATCATGTCTACCATCTTCCCTCTACCATAATCATTTAATAGGAGACATCCCATGGTACAATAACCTTACAAGGTATAGTCGATTTAACAGTTGACTATTATTTGCTCCAGTTTGCTCACGGGTTCAAACTGTCAAGCAGTATGTTTTCCTTGCATTAACGACGTTGTTTTTAAAAACAGCTTCATAAATTTGATATCGTGTTTGTTGTAGTTGTAGCCGTAGCGATTATACCTTGTAGGGTAATTGTACCATGGGACAGCCTCTACCTAATAAACACTTCCCTCTCTCCCTCTATCTTTCCCTTTCTAAGGTGTTATAAGGGGACCCAAGTAACACACCTATTTGAGCTTCACCTTACTCTTATCACACTTTCGTGGCTGACTGTTTTACTTAATGTAAACCAGCGATGACCGATCGCGTGATTTTTGAAGAAAAGTGTAAACAGTGAACGTGACTTTTAAATCACTAATATTTTTTGCAGTGACGGTGATCGCTGTTTGTTATTTTTCATGTTACTTTAAATAGCATATCAACACAACATCGCAGATAGTAGTCACAGGTACAGTAATATCGCTCATCTAAACCAACCTATCTTTTTACTGTCTCCTGGTAATCTAAAGAGTAGTCACCCAAAATGAAATTTATTTAAACATTTTTAAAGTATTTTTGATTCGTTACAGCTATAATAACTTCTTTTTTTCCAATCTCATTGCTGTTGTTAAAATTTTTGTAGTTATTGGCACTCTAAGAAAACCATAAAGCCATCTTTATGCTGATGAAGTTCGTTTCTCTTTGTTACCACAAAATATATTTTTACATTAAATGTTTGTTGGCATTTTCTAGAAACCAGTTTTCTTAAAAAATACGTTAAATTAATATATAAAACAAATTCTTGGTACAAAAAAAAAAGTTCAAAAGAAAGAACAAAAAATACAGAAGAGACTAAATAACTAGCAAAAAGCTTTATAATATTAATACAAAAATTTATAGGGTTTGTTGTTGGTTAAGTTTGTCTATATGCATTTCGTTGGTTCTTACACCAACTCATCAGCAGACCTCAACCCCAAATTCTTAAAAAACTCATGAATATCTTCTGTCCTTATATAACAATCTCATCAAACAAAATGAGAACCACTATAAAAAAACCAAAACGTTCAAGTTTTTTTAAGAATCCAACAAACCATTATTCGCTATTCGCTTGTTTTGATTTTCCTTTTCCCCCTACATTTGAATAACCATTGGTTATTACTAAATGTATTGAGGGGCAACCGAAAACAAAACCTTGTTGTTAAACAACACAATTTTTAAATTATTTAGGATTTAATCCCAATTTTCTTGCTAATTTGAACGTTTTGGTTTTTTTATTGTGGTTCTTATTTTGTTTGATGAGATTGTTATATAAGGACAGAAGATATTCATGAGTTTTTTAAGAATTTGGGGTTGAGGTCTGCTGATGAGTTGGTGTAAGAACCAACGAAATGCATATAGACAAACTTAACCAACAACAAACCCTATAAATTAGCAAGAAAATTGGGATTAAATCCTAAATAATTTAAAAATTGTGTTGATTAATACAAAAATTCAATATGTTCGGAAAATTGTCTAAAAAATATTTTTTTTTGTAAAAAGGGCAGAACAAAAATCTTTTGGAACCGGGGGAATCACCGATTTGGGAAGTAGACTATGTCTACAGAGTTATTGAGAGGTAAATTTAAAGATTAAGAAATTTCAAGTCAAGATCAGGAATGCTGAATACAAAAAAATAAAGATTTGAATTTTAAAATTATTTAAAAAATTTTTTTTATTAAAAGTTAACACACTAAATTTTAAATGCATTACTCTCCGTAAAATTAAGTTTATTGAAACAACCATTTATCAAAACAGCTATATACTGATGCATGGTAAGGATGCTTTTTAATTATACCCTTCACATAGTGATAAGGGTATATATCAGTTTGTCATTCCGTTTGTAATTTCTTTATTATCCATTTGCGACCCCATAAAGTATATATATTCTGGATCCTTATAGATAGGGAAGTTGATATAGCCATGTCCGTCTGTCCGTCTGTCTGTCTGTCTGTCTGTCTGTCTGTCTGTCCGTCTGTTGAAATCAAGTTTCCGGAGTCAAATAAAAAGATACAGGCCAGTTAATGGTGTCAAACGATTACAAATATCCCGCTTACAATCGCTATTTAAAATCAGCGAAATCGGTTCACTATTGACCGAGATATAGGCGAAAACCCAAAGTAACCCATTTTTTTAGGACAAAATCCGTGCATATATCCCTATATATCTCAGTAAGTATAGTCACTATTGCCACAGAACTTGGAACGGATACTCTTAAAGTAGGCACCTAAATAATGGAAAAATTTTTTCAGATAGAATCAGGGGAAGTGGTAGTTTTCCTACAATTGCACAAATTTGGTGAAATATTTTATGAGCTATATCTCGGAAATTATAACAGCTATCGACTTAACATGTTCTACAAAAAGTAATTGTACGCTAAGGGCTACTTTTGAAAGAAAAAATTTTTTGAGTGGGGGCAAAAAAGGGGTAGCTCCCATACAAATTAACGATTTTTATGAAATATTCGATACGCTATATCTCGAAAACTATAACAGATATCGAAATCAAATGTTTTACGGAATGTAATTGGGCAACCAGGGCTACGCTGCAAAGAAAATTTTTTTTGGGTGGGGGCAAAAAAAGGGGTAGCTCCCATACAAATTAATGATTTGTATGAAATTTTCGATACGCTATATTTCGGAAACTATAACAGATATCGAAAGAAATGTTCTACATAAAGTAATTGGGCAATAAGAGCTACGTCTTAAAGAAAAAATTTTTTGGGTGGGGGCGAAAAAAAGGGTAGCTCCCATACAAATTAACGATTTTTTGCAATATTCGATACGCTATGTCTCGGAAACTATTAAAGATATCGAAATCAAATGTTCCACAAAAAGTAATTGGGCAGTAAGGGATACGCTTTAAAGGAAAAAATTTTTTGGTGGGGGGTGAATATGGGGTAGCTCCCATACAAGTTCACAATTTTTGTAAAATTTTCGATACGCTATATCTCGGAAACTGTAACAGATATCGAAATAAAATGTTCTACAAAAAGTAATTGGGCAACAAAACCAAGGCTTTGAAGTAAAATTTTTTTGGGTGTGCGGTGAAAATGGGGTAGCTCCCCTACCAATTTACAAATTTTTTTGAAATTTTCGATACGCTATATCTCGGAAACTGTAAGAGATATCGAAATCAAATTTTTTACAAAAAGTAATTGGATAACAAAACCTACGCTTTGAAGTAAAAATTTTTTGGGTGGCAGGTAAACACGAAGTAGCTCTTAACAAATTCACAATTTTTATGAAATTTTCGATAAGCTATATCTCGGAAACTATAACAGATATCGAAATCAAATGTTCTACAAAATATATATTACAAAAATATGTTGCTTTTATACTATTTTTTGCCGCTCCATTGTTTAAAGCATCATGTCAAATAATATGGGGGAAAACTATATCCGTAATATTTTTCGTTTCTCTTCAGACTTAATGATTTTGTACTAAATTCTTGGCAAAAGAAAAACAAATACCAACTGCAATTACAATATACGTGTACCCGCTGAAAATAATAATTTTGTAGTAATTTTTTGTAAAACTGAAAATGTTATCAGTCGCAATTAATCTGGCTTGAAAAAGAAAAGCGTAAAGTTAGTATAAGAAAAATTAATTATTTTTTTAGAATTCAAAAAAAACCCTGGCAAAAACAAAATAAAAATATAAAAAAAGAAGACCAAGAAATATGTACACAGGTTGGTGTTACTAAATGAAATTACAAAAATTTAAATTAATTATTCTTTACCTTCCACCAATATATTAATTTGAGTTATTCACAAGGTATGTTATGTCGCATTACCAAAAGCCAATAAAATATTATTTAAAAAAGTTATTCTTCAGCGACATAACAACATACCTTTTGAATAACCCAACTTTACCCCAAATATTATATTAAAAAAAATAATTATTCTTACTGTCTCATGGAACCCCAACGACGATTGGCTAAACTGTCTGGATTTCTGTAAGAAAACAAGAAAATTATTATTTAATTTAATTAAGAAATTCAAAAATTTTTTTTGCTTTTTGGTTTTAACCAAAACAATTTAGCACAAATAATGCTTGAAACACAACACGGATGTAATAACGTATTAACGACGAAAAAATATTTACATACAACAGTGTTGCCAAGTCAAGTTCAGCAAGTACAAGGTGGGCCAAAAGAAATCACCCTTTTGGAAGATGCTCTTATTTTTTGCAATGGCGGTCAATGTCAAATCTGTTAAGACATTTGTGAACTAGACAGATGTAGAATACAAGTAAAAAAGCCATGGAGCGATACACTCACCAAAAGTGCGGAATAGTCGCATAACAACTCGTCTGTGATGTTGGTGCAGCGTGAATTCTATAACCAATTTCCCGGTCGTCCGGCACCAACTGCGCAAACACTGAGCCCTTTGGCCACCAACTTTGAAGAGTATGGGACCACACGAGACGCTGCCAAAAGTGGCCGGCCCCGAAACGCCCGTTGTGCCGAGATAATTGCCGCTGTGGGCGAGGCAAGCTGTCGCCAGAAACATCGACCAGACGCCGTGCCTCTCAATTATCTATCAGCCGGTAGTCCCTAAGGCGAATTTTGGTCAAAGACCTGTGCATGTTCCCGTACAAATTCCAGTCTGTGCATCAACTGCTGCCTGTCGACAGCCCAACGCGTGTAACCTACTCCCAGCCTCAATCTCGAGGCTAAAGTGAACGATTTTTCGACCAAAATCATAATGAGCGATGAGGCTCATTTCCACCTCAGCGGGTACGTGAACAAGCAAAACTATCGCTTCTGGGGCACCACGAAAATCCACGAGTGATGCACGAGGAGCCATTTAACCCGCTCAAAGTGACTTCATGGTGCGCTGTTCACGGCGAAGGAGTCATCGGGACATATTTTTCTAGGACGCTGCTGGTGAAACGACAAGAATAGACGGAGCGCGCTATAGGGCCATGTTAGCTGAGTTTTTTCCTCCGCAACTGAACGAATTAGGACTGGGCGACGTGTGGTTCCAATTGGACGGAAAAATAGCACACACTGCGCGAGCCAGAAACGATATTCTGAAGATGGCGTTCCCGGGTCGACTCATCTCTCGTTTTAGCGGTTAATATTGGCCCGTAATATCGCCCGATTTAACCGTTTCAGACTATTTTTGTGGAGTTTTTTGAAGTCTTGTGCTTACGTGAACAAGCCCGAGACCCTGAAAGTCCTCAAGGACAACATTCGACACGAGTGCGAGAGTCTGCCGCCCGAAATTCTCGCCGAAGTAATGAAAAATTCAATAAAACAAACCCCTACAGCAATCAATTGTGACGGCGCCCATTTGGCCGATATCATGTTCTCGACTTGACCAAAAAAATTCTAAGGGATTGGATGACTTTTTTTGGCCCATTATACCTTGTATTATATAACAAAAATAAATCAATTGTTAAAATAAAAATAACTTTAATTGCAAAAATACTCGATAGACTAAATCGGATATGGCAACATTGCGACGACGAATTTTGGCTTACAACGTTATTATCGGCATTTTTATATACACATTTCTTTATTTATGGCAACAAACATTTGCGGCGAAAAAATCGTTCTACGCCCGTGTTGTGTTCCTTGCATTAATGTAAAAAATTCTTTTACTTGTAATAAATATACAGTAGAAAGAACAAATCAGTGCATTACAAGCTTAGAAAAAATAGCATAAGTACATATCGCTAATTTCCTCAAACAACGTCATAACTCCAAAAATGCATTTTTGGAGTTAACGATGAAGAATTGTTGGTTATATTATGCTTTATACTCTGTATGATTTTTTTTTCTTAAAATTGCTTCTACTTTTCACGTTTAAAGAGAAAACCCGCGTATCTTTAAAAGCGAGAAAGTTCTACCAGCGTGTAAAACAACAGACTGAGGGCTATTATATAGGCATCTCCCCCTGTTTGGACCAGCAAGGCAATCTGGTGACAGAAATAGATAGCGTTCTAAAAATTGGAATAGAAAACTTTCCAAACAAATGTCTGATGTCAGCGGCGATGGAAATATTCACTTCTTACTAATCGATAACAAGGTCGCTTCATCAGTTACAAGGCTGCTTTTGATAGTCTGATTGGTTCAAAGGTGTTTGAGGTCATTTCTGAAATCGAAATACCTGCGAAAAACGGCACAAACTTCACCAGAAGCCGCATATGCCGTTTATGTCGACGTAATGGAACGCACATTGCGAAATGCCGCTGCTACGTTTGCTAAAAGAAAAATAACCGGCCAATATCGGGTTTGAAAGTAAATAAAGACAAGACTAGGATGATGCTTTCAGCGAATAGAAAATTCACGATATTAAAACAATCTGTGAACGTTGGTAAGTTCAAGTTCAAGGTAGGAAAAATGCTGATTCCTCAGAACCAAAATAATTAAAACAAATGACATCAGTTTAAAAATAAAACAAGGATAAAAATCTGCCAACAGATTAAGTTAAGGTTAAGTAAACAATTTAGGAACAGTGCCCTCTCGCGGAAGACAAAGCTCATACTATACAAGACACGCATCTTACTCCTATTGCTATGCTGGGCCTTGGCATGGGTACTTGTTCAAGAAGCAGAATATGTTCTCGCTGTGTTTAATAGAAAAATACTTCGCCAAATATATGAGTCAATCTGTGTAGGTAAAGAATATCGGTATCGCACAAACTAACAGCTGTGGTATCGCACGAACTAAGAGCTGTAGTAGCAGCATGCCGACATTGATGTAGTCAAGCGCATAAAAAATGCGTCTGAATATAGTCCCTAGGGAAGATGCAAAAGGGGACGCCCGAAGCTCTATTGAAAAGACAAAGTCGAAGAAACCCTTACAAGCTAACGCAAGAAATTAAAAAAGAAGAAGACTCAAATGCTTGAAAACCCAGTCTTAGTTCCGCCAATGAGCCACATGGGTTGTTACAAAAAGCGAACTAAACTTTAACAACTTTTTTTAAACCTAGCGTGTAGGTATTTTTTTTAATCAACAAATTAAACTAAAGAATCTTTATCGTTTGTCTCGAAACACATTGTTGGACCGTGCAGCAAATTATCCGATAATATGCAATTTAAAAATGTTTGTCATTTATTAAAAAACCTAAAGAAATTTATCTTAAAATCATACAAGCTTTTATTGATTTTTTTTATATGGCATCCCTGCCTTTTTTGTATACAACGGTAATAAGAGACCTGCGGCTAAAACAAGAGTATCAAATACCTTGAACAGTTAAAAAGAGAACGATTTATACCAAAATCATAAATCTCAGCTAAATGGAAACAGCCAAACGAAAATAAATAAAATAAAAAATCTGACTCATGGCTAAAACGACAAAGTATTAAAGCCAACGGCCAAAAAGCAGTCAGGGTAGTTGGGTCAATTTTTTTTTTTTTTAACATTTCGTTTTTTTTCAAAACTAATAACAAATTTAAATGTTAAACAACAAAACAGGTTTAGAGACAGCGAAGCAAACGATAATAACAATCAACAAAAATATGAAATAAAGCTTGAGAAAACAAACCAAATAAATAATGAAACAAATAACATGACATAAAGACTAACAAAATAATTTTGAGGGGATAAAGAGTAGAGAGTGTAAGAATGTTTGAAGTTAACAAAAAAATCGCAAGCTTAAATACAGGTATAAAAAAGTGACGTCAATTCTGTGTCAATATATCTGTTTTTTTATTAAAATTAAACAATTAAACATTTTAAGCATTAAAGCGTAAAATTAAGCTTGAATTGAACAAAATTTAACAATAATTGATATAGCAAATGCAATATAGCAAATAATTAATGACAAATTTAATTATATGAGACCAAATAATAAAAAAAAACTAGAACAACTTACTTGGTGGGCGTACGCCGAAGACTCATTCGTGCCCAATTATCGCGTGGTATAAAACTTAACTCATCTTCATCTCTAAAAAGCGGATAAAAAAGAAAAAATTACAATTAATTAATTACTATTTTTAATTATTTAATAACTATTTTCAATTAAATTATATATAAAGTGGGAAAACTAACTGTTGTGGTGTAGAATTATTGCCGCCATGTGGTGCCAAATCCAATTCAATGCCGGAACTGCCATTTAAGTTATTGTTGCCTTGACTGGTGGATAAAGAATGATCAACATGATCATGTGTGGAATGTATGCTAACTAATTCATTTTCACCATAACCCTCAAATGATTCACCATCGGATAGGGAAGAACATTGAGATTTGCCAGGATCTAAAATATAAAAATTTAGTTGTTACTTTAATTAAATTTATTAGGGGATTATCCCAAAAAAATTTAATTTAAATTAGACTTTAAATACCGGGGCCAAATCGTCGCATTCAATTCGAATCGAAATTCCACTCGATTGATCGAGTTGTCAATGCTTTTAATATAGGAATTCTAATAAGAATTTTTAAATTTCGATTCGAATCGAATGCGACGATTTCGCCCCTGATTTTTTAAAAAAATATTGTTTAAAAACTTATTTTAAATTTAATTTTTTTTGGATATTCCCTTTATAATCTTTTAATAATAATAATTATTTCTTCTTACCTGTACTTGAGGGCGGTGTTGAGGGTGTTGAACAGCTATCGGCAGAATCATTTGTGGCATATAAATAATTTGTATTGGGTTTGTTGCCGCTCTTACTAGTAGGCATTGGTGCCATTTTGCAAATTTTTATTTAATGGAATTTTGGCGCTTATTATATTGAAAAAAGGAATGCTGAAAAGAAATAAAAACAATATAAAGCTTTAGATATATACATCAGAGATCAGCTTTGAGTCGTTTTTTAGTTCATAGTGACTCATAAAATTAGAGTATCAGTGCGTACAAATCATTGAAATTTACCTAAGCTGACGTACGCATACTCTCAAACCACTTTGATTTATAAAAACAGCTCACAAAAAACAAGAGTACTACGTCGCACTCATGCTTATAACGTCTCATAGTTTTTTGATTCGCAAAAGTATTCATTTGATTCATTATTTTAAGATAATACTCATATTCTTAAGTGATAAAAGATGATTCAACAAAAACCTTAATTTAAATTGTCTAGATTTTTTTTAACAATCCACAATAATTTTGGTAAATGTTAAATTGTAATCTGGTAACTCAGCCAAATCCGCTCGCTCGAAACATCCTGCAACATAGTGGACACACCCGTCTAAAAAGGAGGGATACTATTGCGCTTATATGAAGCTTGTTAATTAATATGAGAACTTAAATTTTAGTCTGACACTGGCTGGACTAATATGAACTACCTAGTTTTAAGATTTGAATACCTATTGTTAGTTCGCCACAGGCGAAGATTCAATAAAAAAAGAATAATGAAAAAAAAAAATTGTAATCTGGCAGGCCTAGTTTAAGCACACAACTTCATAATGAGTATGCGAGTCATGCTCGGTTTTTATCGGATTTTTATCTTGCGTAAACGGCGATTACCATCACCCGAGTCAAACGTGCTGCTAACAATAAGAAGTATGAGTACCTTAAACTTAAAAGTGAATGTGAGTAGTGAAGTCTTTTTAATAGCTAAAGCATTAAATACATTCCTCGCTACAGGCTACCGAACACAACCAGTCAAAAATAGAATACACGTGTGCTTATGAGAATAATTTTTTAACTGCTACAATGCAACACAACTACGGGTTGCTGTCAATGCTAATTTTGTGGCGTGGTCGAAATTAAACTAATTTCTATTTTTATACGCGACAGTTAACAGATTAGTGCTGCCAATACGGTAAGATACAAAAAATATAGCTTAAACAGTACAAAAAGACTTTAGGTGGCACCACAGAAAGTCATATTGCTTATATAATGTTTATTTTGTAGTGGTGGTCTAGTAAATATTTCAGTAGCAGCCAGTCGGACACAAATTTAGCAAGGAACTTTTGTGTTCGTGTGTTCCTGTGTTCTTGTAGCTTGAATGTGTTTAATGCATAAGAATGCGTATAATGAATCATGATTCGAGTGTACTTATCTCTTGAGTGTTCGTTGCGGATCTCTAATATACATATATTTCTAGAGGAACTAAAGCGAAAATGCCTAAAACTTTAAATATTTTTCCGCTTATTTTCTTAAAAGTTCTATTGCTTTTCCTCTCCATAATAAATAACGATTGCTAAAAATAGCACTTCCATTTGTTTAAGAGCTTAAAAAATTATTAATAATAATACAAACATGCAAAAAAAAATTGTTTACTCCAATTATTTTCAAGTCTCTAAAAACATAAAAAACTTTTATAATTTTTTATACTTATCCTTGGCACAAAAACAATTTAGAGTACATAAGCAATACTTGAACCCCTTCATAAAAATAACAATCAAAAATAAAACTGACAAGTAATTATTATTTAAATTTAGGTTTTTATGTTTACTTAAGATGCCATGTACTACTGTTTTTGGCCTACATACTCAACTTGAAAAAAAAAAAACAAAATGAAAACTTAATTTAAATATCAACTACCGGTAGGAAATAAAAATTCCTTCAACAAATTACTTGAAAATCAACAACCTGTTGAATATATTTATATGAAAAACTTACATTTAATAGTAATACTGTTAACTTAAAACAAATTACTAAATAAATAGCGTGTTAAATTACAAAAAATGAAAAAAAGAAACAAACAAAAAACTGAAAGCGGAAAAGAGTCATGAATTGAATTATTTCGACATGAAACAATATCAAACGAATGTTTTTCTTTGCAAACAAAGAAATGGAAAGTTCTTGAAAATATATTTAAAAAAAATTGCATACTTAAAACCAAAGAAAGCATATAAAAAAGCTGTTATCTGACACTGAACCCATTAACAGATATTTAAATATTGACCCTGTTAGTTAACAGCACTGTTTAAAGATAAGAGTTGCATTTAAAAACGACGTAATGCTACCAATAAACAAGATAGTAACACTTAAAAAAACATTTTTCTTAAATTTATAATAAAATGTTTAAATAAATTAATTTTTTAATTAATAGCTGGAATTACAATGAAAAAAGTCTAAATTAAAAAAATTAATTAATTAAGCATAACTAGCAGCAATGTTAAGATAACAGAGTTGTACTTGTGATGATAAAAGGTTGCCAGCTTGTTATTTTTTACACTTTTTAAAACACATAAGAATTTGTTTCTAACAAATTTATTATACTTTTTCGTTAGACCCTTGTCAGAATAAAGTTTAAAAACGATAAAAAATATGCAAAGTTTAATATTCAGCTTTAAAAAAAAACTTTTTGAAAATGCACGAAGTTTTTTTACTAGCTTTTATGTTTTGGGTACAGGAAAGATAAAAGCCCGTTTTTTGCTCCTCCAGATTACGCCACCTACTCCCAGGCACTTTAATAAACTGTCTGAAGATTCCGCTCTTGCTATCCCACAGTGGAGTTGTGGCTGATTTCGTATTAGAAATATGTAGATCAGATCCAAGTTAAGCTAGCTTATCTACCTGCTCATTACCAAAGTGGTTCCTATGTGCTGGGATCCAGTCTAAAGTAATTTCAGATAGATGGCCAAGCCGAGTCAACTTCTCCTTAGACTAGCAAACACGTAGTAGTGTTCATACTAAGCGACGAAAGTGCCGACTGATTGTAGACTTTAGGTAAATAAGGCCTAAATTAGCTTAACAGTATTTCTATTGATCACTGTCATATGAGGTGATTATAGGCAAATTGGCAACATAGCTCTGTTGAATACTGCCTCTTTCGCGATGACGCGGAAGAGGTCAAGGCTTCTTGTTTGCAAATGCCGCCACTTGTCAGAAGTCTACTTTGGCAACTAGCTTGTGGATCAGTTGTCAGAATTACGGGACTGTGACCTTTATAAGATGCGCCAGGGCCCTGAAAGGGCTAATGGGTATTACGTAGGACTTTTTACCATTTTTTTATTCCACCACCCTATCTCCACCTTTCACTTCTTGCAAAATTTATTAGTGTTGGGATATGATTAAGGAAAAAAAGATGAAGAGGGGATTAAAGAGAAGGAAATTCAGTGACAAGTAGGGCGTGTGAACATATAGAGCAGATCATTTCACGTCAATGTTGGGAGTGCTTGCTAAGAGCGAATACAAGTCTCTTTAAACCTATGGGTGGTAAAGTTTATAAATGTTGAAGTTAAGTTAAATTTGTTTATTTTCAGTTTTTTTACGGTACGGCGGACCTCCTGAGCAAAACTACATATCTAGTCAGCGAACCTCACCAAGCTAAAACGGTATGTGACACAACAAACACTTTAAGCTCTGCACGTACTAATGTACCATTCTCGGATGCATCGCAGACCCTTTGATCATAAACGGGCAGTTTTTTAAGTTTCCCTAGCTAATCTTCTCACTTTTAGGTCAGTTAAAAAAGGTATCGGCTAACAAAAACTCTATGAAGCTATGAACTGTTCAATGCAGTACATTTGATATCTCTTAAATAGATATACTCTGGATATTGCGTCAGGCTTGAGATATCGAAATTTTGTCACTAAAATGTTCCATTAGTTTAATTTTGTACATTTTGTCCTGAAGTTGCCATCTACCACTACCCGCATTCAATGGAGCGCACTTCATGAACTCCAACATCATGTAGCTGACGGCAGGTTTAATATACCTTTTATTATTTCGACTGATATAATTTATGCCATGTTATTTACAAAAAATTATTAAATACATTTCTCGTTAAAGTGAGCCTAAAACAGATAACATTTCAAATCGAAAACTATATCTTTTAGCACTTCTCTATTTTTTCCCGTTAAAAATTGCACTTGAAATTCTATATTTTCATGTACTTTTGTCTACAGCACGTAAAAGATTTATGAATTAATAAAATATTTAGCCGTTTCCAAAAACAAAAAAACTCCTTATTCTTCAATAACTCTAACACATGCTGTCTGTCGAAAATGTAATTAATAGCAGAACACCAGAAACAAATAGAAAAGCAGCAGGTAGTGGTTTAGAAATAGAGACAAGATCTATTTGAAAAGGCACCTTTTAATATTAAGGGTAGTTTTAGTGCAGCAACTGTTAATAATTTTAAATGAATTAAGGGAAAACAAGACATTTCCCAATATTTTTTAAAAATTTTTCTTAAGAATAGATTTGGAACTACATAATGAAAAATCTATGGAAATGTTTCATGCATTTCTGTTATAATATTATTTATTTATGTATATGTTTGATGTTAAAAAAAGAAATGTGTATGTATGTATGTTTAACAACATATCTCTAACCATATGTTGTTAAAAGGTCCAAATGACAGACTGATCAAACAAAATCAATCTATTTATTACAAACTACAAACATCTGCAATAAAGGAAGCAGAAGGAGCCATTATAAACATCTTGCATAAGTTGGTTGAAGCATAAAAATGTTGATGGCGATAAAAATTTATATTTATGCTAACGAGTTTCTTTAATCAATCAAAAGATGGTGTTAAATTAAATAAGTTATGAAATTCAGGTCTTTTAGCTTTGGATCTTTCGTCTTCTACGTTACCAGCAATAATCAATCCGACTTAAGACACTTTTATTGTTTAGCTTATGATTTAACGAGCTTTTTTCTTAATTTTTTTAAATTTATTATTTATTTTTTTGGAGAGGTTCATGGTATCCTACACGAAAAATGATGAATAAGAAAAATCTTAAGCTGTAACAAGAGCAATATCTTGGGATGTGCCGAATCGTATATACCCTTTACATTGGTTCCACGCACACGTAGTAAATGATACAATGACCCATTTGTCCGTTCGGGACTGGTTTTGCCATTGCCATCACCCCTGCGAAAGGTTGCAACTCTGTGTCCGTTTTTGGAGCTAGGGAAGCGTGATTTCTTCCCACCTGATTTAACTTGTGATTAAACTCACTCGCCAACAGGTTTCCGCTTGCAAGGTTGTTAAGCGGAAGCAGTTTTAACTAAAGATGTCGCCAGATAAGAAGCTGATGGGACAGATTTTTCTGAGCCCGGATTGGCCATGGCATTATGTCTCTTCGCCTCAGGCTGAGGTACTTCCGTGGACCTTCCTTGGTCATTAGAGGAAGTCTTTAAGTTCCCCTAAACCTGCTGCGGCATTGAGGGCAGAACTAAGAATAGAGAATTCTGTCCTCACCTTTTTTTATTAGCCATGACCGTACTACCCTTTTTAGGTGTTGTAACTTTGGTAGTCGTGGCACCACCATCTTTAACCATCTTTAGGAGAGAAATGAAGCTGATAAAGCCGTTTTTTCGGGACCGTTGGTTGGCCCTTTCGAAAGGGGTAACCTTCTAGTTCTTTTTTATCAGCCGCCTTTCTCTCTCTGTGAAAAGGAGCAAGATCTGTTTTAGCCGTCTCTGGCCCTCTACTCTTTTGTTTTTTGTTTCTTGTCTCGGTCCGACTTTGCGGTGTAGCCGGCTAAGACGCTGTCCAAAAGCCTCTCCACCGTCTCTTGTCGGACAAAAACTGCAAAAGTGGCGTTGGCAGGTTCGCGCTGCCAGAACTCTTCGCCATCCATATCAATGGTGCCAACCAGAGGAACTATCTCATCGCCTTTGAACGCTCCTTTGCTTCTCTCCGTTGAAATTGCTAACATAGTGTCATTCAGTTCCTAATCTGTTAAAGAAAGGTCATCCACTCCTAAATAAGACTTCGATATTGACTCCATACCGTTATGGAAGATAACCTCTACTATAGCACAGAGTTCTGCTCCACTATGCGGAGTATAATAGCCGCTAGCAACACGCAGAAAAGGCCCTTCGCCTGCAGCATGCCCACCGAAAGTAGCCGCCATATATTACTACCATGTTTTTCAATATCTTCCATTTACCACTCGTTAAGGGATGGGTTTCAGACACGTTATGAGTTTCTACTTCTGAAACACAACATAAAAATGTGATTTAGGTCGGAGTTGTCATCAGTTCTTACATTTTTTGTCAATAAGCTACAAGCTTTGGAAATTCTTCAAGATAATTTTTGATAAGAATGCGAAACTTTTGTTACAAACAAAGCAATTGCTGCAACAAAAGCCTCTCAACGCATCTCCTTTTGATATTAGTGAAGTTAGTTGCAACTCTACTGAGAAGTAAAATAAGCAAAAATTTTCTGCGGACTGCTACCACCTAACGTTAATTTTACCATCCTAAGGGCCATTAGAAGCATTTTCTCAAAGCTTAAATTGAATGAAGAGATTGGGGCACATGTTGGGTTGTCAAGTTGATGCGGCTAATTTCTTTAAAAACTTTTTGGTTTAATTTTGTAAAGCAAAATCCTTAGCATAACTAAATTGTATGTATTCGATTGTTAAACAAATATGTAAAGCAAGCAATAACGAAAAGAGCGGCATAAGTATTAACAATAGAAATTATAACAATATAAAGAAAAAACATTTTCACTAGATAGTACATAACTAAGAAAAAAAACGTAATGCACACACATATGTAAATAAGAAGAAAAAAATGTGGCAACGAACAAAAAATAACATAAAGAAGCTCAAGCCGCAACACTAGTTAACGGATTAGTGTTGTTTTGTTTTTTTTTTACACGCAGAAGCAAAAACACTAACAAACGCCATATTTTTATTCAATTTCGTATTTGTAATAATGCATGTGTATGCAAGTATTTCTTTATAACTGTTTAATATGAATGAATGCTCACGATTTGTGATGTGTAAAAGATTTGAACAAGAAGAAGCAGCCATAGAGACGAATGAAAAAAAACAATAATAACTACAACAATTTTATAAATTCTCACGTTCAAAATGCATTTTTTGTAAATATCAATTGTTTGTTTTTTATTTATTTTTACTGTTTTATTGTTATTATTACGTTTTTAATCTATAATTGCATAGTTTTGAAATTGATATATGTATGTAAGTACATACATATTTACATCGTATGAAATTGAAAGCACATTTAGCTTTTTTAAAAATTAAAACAAAAATCACTAATAAAATAATTTTTGTAAAACTTTTCGGAATATTCCTAGCTCTGCAATAAAGCTGGCATCCCTATTTTCTTTTTACATGTTTTTTTCTTTTCTTGCAGCTAACTTCACTCCTTATGAAAGGTGAATTATTCAAATAACCGCATTGTTTCCGTTTGACAAGCACAAGCTCATGCCGCTTTTTATTGTTATATTTTGGTCAAGCAAATGAAAAAAAAATACTTAGCATACGAACCTATTTTAACTTAATTAATTACTCCGAAAACTTAACAATACGTTTCGCCAATACTTCAAATGCAACTCTGTGACGAACCACTCGCTATTAAATTTACTTCATTTTTATAACCTTCACATTGGTGATAAGGATATACATACATATGTACATGTATCAGTTTGTCATTCCGTTTGCAATTTTTTTAGCGTCCATGTACGAACCAATAAAGTATAAACATATGTTTTGGAGCCTTAAAGATAGGAAAGTCTATGCAATTGTTCAAATGTTGTGAGTTTTCTTTTTCGAAAACTTTGATAGTTACATATGTACTTTAAGTCCACAACAAATAATTATATTATACATGTGCGGTTCGAAAGCAACTTGCCTAGATCAGGGGACTGGGTAAACAAAAAGACCAATGTGAAGGGTATGTAAGATTTGGCACACGCGAATACAGCGCTTTCACTTGTTTCTAATTAAAGTTTGTTTGAAGAAGTAAAAATTACTTACATATGTTCCATCTACCAACATAATTTTTAAATATTAAATATCAATGTAGGTATCTTCCAAGTATAATCTTCAATGTTAAACCATCAAAGTTAATACATAAACTATATAATTTATAAATCTAGTCCTAGATAAGCATGTTACTTCTTCACTTTGAGTACTAGTGAATGTAAAGCATTTCAAATTTAAACAAATTAAAAAAAACACAGCATTTTTAATATGTAATATTTGGCCCCCCGGAATTTCTAACAGGGACCACCATTTGAGAATCATTAATTTATAGAGTATTGCAAGAAGAAAAACTGAAAGTTTATTTTGTAAATTTCATTGATTTCTATTTAACTAAAATCCGCTTAACAAAAAAGGCAAAAAGAGAAAAATTTTATATTTAGAAAGCGTAAAATGATTTAAGTGGCTGTGTTTTCTTTTAACAAGCTGGAATATAAAAATAATAAAATTCAAGAAATTAAAACAAGTAAGAGCGCTATATTCGGCTGTGCCGAATCTTATATACCCTTCACATTGGTCTTTAAATATACCCAGCCGAGTAATTTTGTACTGCAAATAATATAATAAAAAACCTTGTGCGAGTTTTAAAGCCCATAGAAAAAATAACAAAATTTTAACGTTCGTATGAATAATAGAAATAGATGAAGAAGATTTGAGGTCGAGAGTTTTTAAAGTTTTCGACATTATTCATATTTAAAGGTTAATAAAACTTATTAGATGTTCTAGTCCCCCTGCTCTTCACCAAGTTTTTCACCAAAATGTATGAAATATTTGATTATTACTTTTTGTAGAATATTCGAAGTCGATAGCTGTAATAGTTTTCCAGAAGTAGCGTATCGAAAATTGTTTAAAAATTGTTAATTTGTATGAGAGCTACCCCTTCTTCACCCCCCATCCGAAAATCTTTTTCTTCAGAGCGTAGCCCTTAATGTCCAATTACTTTTTGTAGAACATTTGATTTCGATATATGTTATAGTTTCTGAGATATAGCATATCGAAAATTTAACAAAAATTGTTAATATGTATGGGAGCTACCCCTTTTTTTGCCCCCACTCGAAAATTTTTTTCTTTAAAGCGTAGCCCTTAGCGTGCAATTACTTTTTGTAGAACATTTCATTTCGATATCTGTTATAGTTTCCGAGATATAGCGTATCGAATATTTGAAAATAATTGTCGATTTGTATGGGAGCTACCCCTTTTTTTGCCCCCACTCGAAAATTTTTTCTTTAGAGCGTAGCCCTTAGCGTGCAATTACTTTTTGTAGAACATTTCATTTCGATATCTGTTATAGTTTCCGAGATATAGCGTATCGAATATTTGATAATAATTGTCGATTTGTATGGGAGCTACCCCTTTTTTTGCCCCCACCCAAAAAATTTTTTCTCTAAGGCGTAGCCCTTAGCGTGCAATTACTTTTTTTAGAACATTTCATTTCGATATCTGTTATAGTTTCCGAGATATAGCGTATCGAATATTTGAAAATAATTGTCGATTTGTATGGGAGCTACCCCTTTTTTTGCCCCCACCCAAAAAATTTTTTCTTTAAAGCGTAGCCGTTAGCGATATCTGTTATAGTTTCCGAGATATAGCGTATCGAATATTTGAAAATAATTGTCGATTTGTATGGGAGCTACCCCTTTTTTTGCCCCCACCCAAAAAATTTTTTCTCTAAGGCGTAGCCCTTAGCGTGCAATTACTTTTTGTAGAACATTTCATTTCGATATTTGTTATAGTTTCCGAGATATAGCGTATCGAATATTTGAAAATAATTGTCGGTTTGTATGGGAGCTACCCCTTTTTTTGCCCCCACCCAAAAAATTTTTTCTTTAAAGCGTAGCCCTTAGCGTGCAATTACTTTTTGTAGAACATTTCATTTCGATATCTGTTATAGTTTCCGAGATATAGCGTATCGAATATTTGAAAATAATTGTCGATTTGTATGGGAGCTACCCCTTTTTTTGCCCCCACTCGAAAATTTTTTTCTTTAAAGCGTAGCCCTTAGCGTGCAATTACTTTTTGTAGAACATTTAATTTCGATATCTGTTATAGTTTCCGAGATATAGCGTATCGAATATTTGAAAATAATTGTCGGTTTGTATGGGAGCTACCCCTTTTTTTGCCCCCACCCAAAAAATTTTTTCTTTAAAGCGTAGCCCTTAGCGTGCAATTACTTTTTGTAGAACATTTCATTTCGATATCTGTTATAGTTTCCGAGATATAGCGTAGCGAATATTTGATAATAATTGTCGATTTGTATGGGAGCTACCCCTTTTTTTGCCCCCACCCAAAAAATTTTTTCTCTAAAGCGTAGCCCTTAGCGTGCAATTACTTTTTTTAGAACATTTCATTTCGATATCTGTTATAGTTTCCGAGATATAGCGTAGCGAATATTTGAAAATAATTGTCGATTTGTATGGGAGCTACCCCTTTTTTTGCCCCCACTCGAAAATTTTTTTCTTTAAAGCGTAGCCCTTAGCGTGCAATTACTTTTTGTAGAACATTTCATTTCGACGTCTGTTATAGTTTCCGAGATATAGCGTATCGAATATTTGATAATAAATGTCGATTTGTATGGGAGCTACCCCTTTTTTTGCCCCCACCCAAAAAATTTTTTCTTTAAGGCGTAGCCCTTAGCATGCAATTACTTTTTGTAGAACATTTTAAGTCGATAGCTGTTATAGTTTACGAGATATAGCGCATAAAATATTTCACCAAATTTGTGCAATTGTAGAAAAAATACCCCTTCCCCTGGTCCTATCTGAAAAAAATTTTTCCATTATTAAGGTCTCTTCTTTAGGAGTATCCGTGCCAAGTTTTGTGGCAAGAGTGACTATACTTACTGAGATATATAGGGATATATGCACGGATTTTGTCCTAAAAAAAATGGGTTACTCTGGGTTTTCGCTTATATCTCGGTCAATAGTGAACCGATTTTATTGATTTTAAATAGCGATTGTCTCCAGGATATTTGTGATAGTTTGACACCATTAACTGGTCTGTATCTTTTTATTTGACTCCGGAAACTTGATTTCAACAGACGGACAGACGGACAGACGGACATCGCTAAATCGACTTCCCTATCTATAAGGATCCAGAATATATATACTTTATGGGGTCGCAAATGAATAATAAAGAAATTACAAACGGAATGACAAAGTGATATATACCCTATCACTATGTGAAGGGTATAAAAAGATTAAACACACATACAGAAACAACAAAAATGTTCGCTTAAGACTTAATTATAAATTCGGATGCGTTGAGATGTACACATTTTCAAATGACAACGTTACAGTGGAAAAAGATAAATTACTGAAGAGAGTTAAAAGGGATTTCAACAACAAGTCGGCAGTATTGCCATTTATTAGCAGTCGCTATCGGTAAGTCATAATAACGGACCTTAAAGGCATAAGTACAGGGGGTCTGGCGCAGAGTACACTAATACAGGTAGTATCATGGCGAATTAAAAAAATTCTCCCTCTGCATTTCCTTCCCAAATTAATAAATCTGACAATCACTTTCCCGAGTTTCAAGACGAACTCATAATCAGCTGGGTTCTTAACACTACCTGTATTAGTGTACCCTAGGTCTGGCGACAGATTTATATTTTTAAGCTTAAAAAAACGTAATAATTGACACAAAGTTTTATTAAGAGCATTGAACGATAAAATAAAAATGCAGTTTGTCATCCTAATGTCATCCGTCGGGTTGAACACACTGTTCAAAACAGAGCCTTGTGTTCTGCGCCACACGGTGTAGTAAACTTGGTTCAATTAAGGCGATTTCTCCACGAATATTTTACTTTAAAGCAACAAAGGATTGGGGATTGTCATTATAACCATCTCTTTGAGGTAGCCCCTTAAAAAAATCCATGGGAGTTAGATCGAGCGACCTCGGTGGGCATGGGATGTCCCCAAAGTGTTTGATCAGTTTTGGGGAAATTTTCCCAGAGCGAAATCATCGAAGGTCTGGCTCTGTGTGCAGTTGCCTGGTAAAACCCCGAGTGTGAAGAGTACGATGGATGAGCTCGCAGGTTTGGCAAAAGAATTCCCTAATCATGCGTCAATAATTTTCACCGTTGACATTCGTAGCCTGGTTTCGATAATTTCCAAAAAAAAATGGTCCAATGATGTCATGCGTGGATAAGTTACACCAAACAGTTACTCTGGGGCAATACAATTGTTTTTGATGTTTCAATAGAGGGTTGCGGGTTCTTGGAGAACAGAAACGGCAATTTTGCTTATTGACGTGGCTGTTTAAGTGAAATTGAGCCTCGACGTTCCAAAGAGTGGGGTTTACAGTGCGAAAACGCTTCAACATCGTTTCACAAAATATCGTGGGCAAATCAAAATCAATTTCTTTTAGTTCTTGAATGATTCAAATTTTAAAAGGATGGAAATGCAGATTCTTTTTTAAAATTGCATTAATAATCTCTCTTGGAAGTGTCAGTGAGGCTGCTCTTGTCCGTATTAAAAGTCGCGCATTTTCGCGTAAACTGTTTTCAACCAGCTTAATGTTTTCGGGAGTCCTTGAAGATCGACTGGTCCTCGTCGTGGGCCGAAGCAGCTGCCCAGAATCTCTGTTCCCACGAACGAATTAAATTTACCCTTGGCCCACAATGTATTCGCCGAATACTGAACTTTGAACAAAATTGTCGACGATCAATTACGTCTTTTAAGTTTTTTTTTCTTAAAAAATGTCTCCACAGTGAACGCGCGGTGCTCACGCGACCACCTCGACATCGTGACTGATAAATTCGCACATTTAATTATTTCAACGGCGCCACCCTCCCTCCGTACCGTTTATTACTTTTTGAAATAATCGTATTTAAAAACGTAAACTTGCCACCAGACACCCTGTTTTATTCCAGCGAAAATAATCCTATTCGCAATTTTTGACAGATAAATTGATTTTAGAAAATTTACGGAATTTCATAAATTCTGCATAATGTGGGAGATTTATTATAAAAAGAAACAAGAAGGATGGAAAAGGGAATGAGGTTCCTCAAGTGCAGCAGTTAAGTTTGGTTGCAAGGTTTTTTTGAGAGTTAAACATTCACGAGTAAAAAAAAATGAAGGCACCCCCAGGCCCTTGGAGAAATGCATATATACAGTAACAAGGTACGTATTCATAAGTAAAAACTTAAATCTGCAGATTCCAGTCCTATTGAAAATCAATTAACCAGACAAGCTTCTCAACATATTTAAAAGCAAAGTAACTATATAATTTGGTTTTTTAATAAAAATTGATTATATTTTCAAGGACAGTCTTATTTTTAGCGCTCCAGCTTAAATTAATTTAAGATCTTCTTTAAGCAGTAATACAACTGAATAAACAAAAGAAAATCCCCACATTATTCTCTTCCCCTATATTAAGAAGACCATAAATTACATTTTGACTAAAAATTTTTCCTCGCACAAATTAGCCTTTATTTTTTGTTACACATTTATTTAATTGTCATACAACTTACAAATTTTTAAAGACTGCATTTTGTGGAGTGCAAATATTCATTTAGTTTCATCAATTTAAAAGCAATGAAAGCCAGAAACTGTCACAATACAAACTTGTATATTGTGCTTTGCAGAAATTATCACTGAATTTTGTATATATTTACGTGTTATTATACCCTTCACATAAGTGATAAGGGTATATATAAGTTTGTCATTCCGTTTGTAATTCCTTTATTATCCATTTGCGACCCCATAAAGTATATATATTCTGGATCCTTATAGATAGGGAAGCCGATTTAGCGATGTCCGTCTGTCCGTCTGACCGTCTGTCCGTGTTATGGTTGAAATCAACTTTCTGAAGCCCCCCGATATCGCTTAGACCCGAATGTGGTCTCAAACTGTCACAGATAGTCGCGAGAAAATCGGTATTGAAATTCAGCAAAATCGCCCGATAAATGACCGAGATATAAGCAAAAAACCACGGCTACCTCGGTTTTTTGAGTCTACAACAACAACAAAGAACATACTTTTACATGTAATAATAAAAAAACAACAAAAAAACAACAAAAAAAGAAAAAAACAGAATCAGTCATGTTGATATTATTGAAACACACCCAAACCAAAAATTTTATTAGTATAAGTGTTCATATATATAACAGCGTTGCCATACAAAGCTTAATTTAAACATTTTTAAAATCGCTCCTACGGCTTCCAGGGTTCTCCTACAAAGGTAAAATGTAAGACCGACCTAAATTATTTTTTCCATCCAAACATTTTTGTGGAACATACTTACTCTCTATCTCCAGCCCCTGACATGGTTGCCATACAAAATTTTAAAAAATAAGGTAAAAACCGCTACAAATTCCCCGGACTCGCCCGTAGAGGAAAAAAATGTATCACAGACCCCCATTAGTTTTTCCTCCCAAACGTATTCCTAGAGCATACTTACCCCCTATCTCCACGCCCTAAGGGGGTTGCCATACAAAATTTAAAAAAATTATGTAAAAATGCCCACAACTTCTTCAGAGTTGGCCTTAGAGCAATAAAGTGTACGACCGACCCCTATTAGTTTTTTCTCCCAAACATATTCCTGGAACATACTTACCCCTTATCCCCACGCCCTAAGGGGGCTGCGATACAAAATTTACAAAAATGATAAAATGCTCACAACTTCTTCAGAGTTGGCCTTAGAGCAATAAAGTGTACGACAGACCCCCCTTAGTTTCCCCTCCAAAACATATTCCTAGAATATACTTACCCCGTATCTCCACCCTCTAAGTGGGTTGCCACATAAAATTTACAAAAATTATGTAAAAATGCCCACAACTTCTTCAGAGTACGACCGACCCCCATTAGTTTGCCCTCCCAAACATATTCCTAGAATATACTTACCCTCTATCTCCACGCCCTAAGGGGGTTGCCATACAAAATTTACAAAAATGATATGAAAATGCCCACAACTCCTTCAGAGTTGGTCTTAGAGCAAAAAAGTGTACGACCGACCCCTTTTAGTTTCTTCTCCCAAACATATTCCTAGAACATACTTACCCCCTATCACCACGCTCTAAGGGGGTTGCCACACAAAATTTATAAAAATTAAGATAAAAACCCCTACAACTTCCCCGTGGCCACCCGTGGAGCGTAAGAAAATGACACCGGCCCCTATTTAAAATTAAAAAATATGTCATAAGTAAAAAAATTGATAAAATCAAAAAAAACTTTGGGATTTCGAAAGGCCAGTGTGAAGGGTATATAAGGTTCGGCACAGCCGAATATAGCGCTCTTACTTGTTTTTTCTGTATTTTTTTAAAATAAAAAAGAAACAAAAAGTAGTTAAGCAAAACAGCTTTATGTGGCACACAAAAATATATTTTTAGTTAAAGTCAAACAGCAGCACACTTTTTATGGCAGCAGGCCTTTTGGAATCATTTCGTTGATGTCTGGTTTTTTAATGCCATAGAAATTCTTAAATGTGTGGGGAGAATATAATTTTTTAGAGACTTTAAGGCACATGCCACAAAATTGCTGCAATTTATGGGCAACAATTTTTTTTTTTTAATTTTATTTTTTTTTTTCTTTTTTTTCCTCTTAAAAAAAGAAATCATTTAGGTTTAAGAAAAAAATTTACTGAAAATATATTTTTAGTGTAGGAGAAACAAAACTTGATAACAAGCTTTCATTGAGTTTGATTGACTTGCAATTGCTAAATATTTAAAGTTGTTTTCTTTTTTAAAGTATTTCTTTTCTTGTTCATAAGTTTTTTTAACAAAAAGTAAAGGTGTTGTTATGTTAAAGTTGAATGATGCGGGAGCTAAAACCTGTAATTATTAAAAAAAAAAAAAAAAAAATAGGTGAAATGTCAGTAAAAGCAATAACGAAAAACTTTTTTTGAATAAAGAAATAAAAATATTTTTATTATAACAGATTCGCTTAGGTCTTACAGCATGTTCACATGGAAACCAAAATTCGAGATTCGCATCTGAACCATAGTGGAAACGACATGGGTCGCCATACACCTTTTAGTTTCATAATACATCTTATGCGAACCGTGAATAACTTTTTATCTTTTCAAATTTTGTTAAACTATCGCAAAAAAAAATTAACAAAGAAAATACAAACAAGTAAGAGCGTTATATTCGGCTGTGCCGAATCTTATATACCCTTCACATTGGTCTTTAAATATACGCAGCCGAGTTATTTTGTACTGCAAATAATATAATAAAAAACCTTGTGCGAGTTTAAAGTTCATAGAAAAAATAACAAAATTTTAACGTTCGTATGAATAATAGAAATAGATGAAGAAGATTTGAGGTCGAGAGTTTTAAAAGTTTTCGACATTATTCATATTTAAAGGTTAATAAAACTTATTAAATGTTCTAGTCCCGCTGCTCTTCTCCAACTTTTTTTCCAAAATGTATAAATTATTTGATTATTACTTTTTGTAGAATATTCGAAGTCGATAGCTGTAATAGTTTTCCAGAAGCGTATCGAAAATTTTATAAAAATTGTTAATTTGTATGGGAGCTACCCCTTCTTCACCCCCCATCCGAAAATTTTTTTCTTTAAAGCGTAGGCCTTGTGTTCCAATTACTTTTTGTAGAACATTTGATGTGGATATCTGTTATAGTTTCCGAGATATAGCGTATCGAATATTTCATACAAATTATTAATTTGTATGGGAGCTACCCCTTTTTTTGCCTCCACTCAAAAAATTTTTTTTTATATCGTAGGCATTCTCGCCCAATTACTTTTTGTAGAACATTTTATTTCGATATCTTTTATAGTTTGCGAGATATAGCGTATCGAATATTTTATAATAATTGTCGATTTGTATGGGAGCTACCCCTTTTTTTGCCCCCACTCAAAAAATTTTTTTTTATATCGTAGGCATTCTCGCCCAATTACTTTTTGTAGAACATTTTATTTCGATATCTTTTATAGTTTGCGAGATATAGCGTATCGAATATTTTATAATAATTGTCGATTTGTATGGGAGCTACCCCTTTTTTTGCCCCCACTCAAAAAATTTTTTTTTATATCGTAGGCATTCTCGCCCAATTACTTTTTGTAGAACATTTTATTTCGATATCTGTTATAGTTTCCAAGATTTAGCGTATCGAATATTTTATAATAATTGTCGATTTGTATGGGAGCTACCCCTATTTTTGCCCCCACTCAAAAAATTGTTTATTTTAAAGTGTAGGTCTTTGCGTACAATTATTTTTTATAGAACATTTTAAGTCGATAGCTGTTATAGTTTACGAGATATAGCGCATAAAATATTTCACCAAATTTGTGCAATTGTAGGAAAAATACTTCTTTCCCTGGTCCTATCTGAAAAAAAAGTTTCCGTTATTTAGGTCCCTTCTTTAGGAGTATCCGTGCCAAGTTTTGTGGCAAGAGTGACTATACTTACTGAGATATATACGGATATATGCACGGATTTTGTCCTAAAAAAATGGGTTACTTTGAGTTTTCGCTTATATCTCGGTCAATAGTGAACCGATTTTGCTGATTTTAAATAGCGATTATTAGCGGGATATTTCCAATAGTTTGACACCATTAACTGGTCTGTATCTTTTTATTTGACTCCGGAAACTTGATTTCAACAGACGGACAGACGGGCATGGCTATATCAACTTCCCTATCTATAAGGATCCAGAATATATATACTTTATGGGGTCGCAAATGAAAAATAAAGAAATTACAAACCGAACGACAAACTGATATATACCCTTATCACTATGTGAAGGGTATAACAATAAAAAAACGTTTGACGTCAAACTTGACAAAATAATGAAAGTATGTATTAAGTCGAAATAATAAGACTTCAATTAAAATGTCAAATAGAAATAAAAAAATTGGTACTATTTGGTTTAAAAAAGTACCAATTTCCTCATTTATCATCCCTGTAATGGATATAGCCATTTTGGTAATAGGTGCCAATTTAAACATTTTATTGATTGATTCAAACATTTTGGTAATTAAAACCATTTTGGTAATTGAAACCATTTTTGATAAGACAAGCCTCCTTTAAACTGTTCAGACAATCATAGGTTAAAGTATACTCGTAATATCAAAATGCTTAATATTTGCCTTATTTATTATAAATTTACCTTTAAATATGACATATTGTGCACTTACCAAATGCTTCCTTAAAATTAAAGAGAACGCTTGCACTTGAAAAAGCCGCGCTCATCATCTTTTAAAATATTTTAGTTTTAAATTTTTTTCTAGCATTTAAGGTATCCTTAACCGGAAACTAAGAAATCCTTGCTTGTGTTATTCCAAACAACTTGTAAATTTCCTTCAACTACCTGCATAAATTTTACCTATTATGTTCTCAAGTACTTCCTCTTAAAGGATGTGTGACAAACAAACAATATTTTTGGAAAATACTTAAGCACTTTATAAAACACTTGTTTGTTTTTTAATGTTTTTCTTAAAACAAAAGTCTGCAACTTAAGTGTTTCCATGTGTTTTAAGCATGTTTACAATATTTTTGAAAATGTTCTTTATACGGTCTTTCCGTATTTATTCTTTTATATTTTTTCGTTAAATTCTGCATAAATGCACAATTTATGAATGAAATGAAATTTAAGACCATAATACAGCTGGTTTATGTTTGAAAATAAAAACATACAAAAGAACTTAAGTAATTGCATAATTTCGTATTTTAAAGTAGTTTCAAGTTATAGAAAACTTGATAATTAAAAAAAATTATAATTTATTACAGCGAAAAAGTTTTTAAAATAAAGGTTATATAAAGAAATATAATATTGTTTTGTTTAATCACAAAAAAATAAATATATTTTGTGGTACAAATAAAGAAAAGTGTAACATTTAATAAATGTGTTGAACAACTTGTTAAAAACTGTTTCAAATAAAAAAATATTTATTTTAAATTTTTTTTATTTTTTTTCAATTTAACTTTCATTTTTAAATTTTAATTTAAGTCTGCTTGATTTTAATTTTCCCTTTTTTGTAGCTTCTGCCTTATATGGTTAAAGTACATGCAGTGGTGGATTTACGCCTAGGCCCATGAGGCCAGGGCCTAGGGCGGCATAATATAAAGGGCGCCCAAATTTAATGGTAAAATAAAATACTCAAAAAGTGTAGAAATTTCTAATTAAAAAAACAGAAAATTTGAAATCAAAGATTATTTAAAACACTCCAAAATTTTATAAATTTTTTGGTCGAAAATAATAAACAATATTTAATAATTGAATAACACTGCAGTGGACAAAAGACTGTTAGTAATTATATGTGACTTAAATGTCACATATAATCAAAAAGGGCGGCACTTCAAAGAGTGCCTGAGATGGGCCAGGCCTAAATCCGCTACTGAGTACATGTACTTGTACGAACTTAAATTGTCATTCCCTTATTTAATTGGCATTAAAAATTTAAGTTGTTGCTTTCAATACTGTTGACTTCAATAACAAATTTAATGAATATCCCTTACATCATTCATAATCACTGTTTATTTTATGTCGCCTTTTATTATTTTTAAAAATCCCCAGAGACGCTTATAAATGACATGTTAATAACAAAACGTTGTTATTTTAGGGGTGTTTAACACAATTTTTTGTTTGTTTTCGATTCCCTCCAATCAAATTAAAATTCACAAATGATTAAAATGTCTTTTGAGATTTTTAAAAAGGAAGGGCGTATTTATTTTGCTGGATAGTTTAACTAAAAGTTTTAGTTAAATTAAAAATAACACAAGTTAACTTTACTTAATGCGTTGCCAACTTTTAATATATGTAAAGTAGCCAGATGTTTTTTAAGCTGAATTAACAACCACTAATTATTAGTTTTTTTTTTTCTCTTTGGAAAGTTTCTTAAATTTTATCATACTTTCAAAATCTTAACACAAAATTTTCCAAAAAAAAAATAACTTTAAACCAACAAAGTTTGTTGTAAAAATCCCCATAAAATGTTTTAAGCCGTTTGTAATACATTTTTACATATCATTTAACTTTAGTATTAAAAGCATTTTATTTTTTGTTTGTTTGTTTTATACATATTCGGGATGTTTAAAACAAATTTATGTTTATCTTTTTATAATGTTTGATTGTTTTTTTGTGAGGACAAAATTTGGTAGTCTTTTAATACTTAGATTAAATGTCATTAGTCTTCATATCTTCAAATGAAACATTAGGGAAATGTTTTTATTTGTGTTTTATGTTTTACAAAATTAACATAAAAAATAATGCCTTTGATATATTTGGTTATTTTCATATAAACACAAATAAACACCGTACCCTCGATTAACACGATATACATAAGTATACTACTTACTAAAGGTGGTTCTATACGAGATGTGTTTTACACATGACATGTCACTTTTGCAATCCACGTGTAATTGCGTATGTCTGTCAAAATTTTCATTTTACAGATGGTTTACAATTATTGCTTTCACACGTACGCATGTAATTACATCTGACATAACCTCCAAACCAAAATAACTACTTTTCCTAGTTGTTGTTCTAAAAACAGCTGATGACACATGAAAATAGAACGCGCTCTAATTGAAAATTTGTCATGTGACATTTACTTTGTGTTTCACACAAACAATGTTGCCACGCGTTCACACGACATGTATCAATTTTGCAGTGAAAAATATGGCAGGTCATATGTAAAATACATCTCGTATAAAACCACCTTAAGGCGAATTTATAGAGAAGGTGGTCTCGACAGATCAGCTGACTATTTTTTGCTCGTACAATTTTCCTCACAATATGTCAAAAGGTTGTCTATTTGCTTTTTGATTTAGAAAAATTGCGCGTCTGTTAGAATTTTAAACTAAAAATTTGAAAAAGTGTTCTTTATTAACAAATAGTAAAACCAAAGGATGCTGCGTTCTTGTGCAAAAATAACATTGTAAAATTAGTTTTATTCACGTTTTTCTTCTGCAAATAATTTGTGTTTTATTTTTTAATGATGCCATATATGTATTTTGACATTATCTGTACGAATTTTTCGCCCTGCTTTTACTGCGTTCACTTTGTATGAATTCGCCTTGACTACTTACATACGATCCTGATTAAGTCGTGTATATCATTTTCAAATTATTTTTCATGGGTAATCCTTTAAATCAAAAAAAAAAAATAAATAAATAAATACGTATACAGCAGTTTATATATTAGTTAATTAAAAAATAGTAAAAAGTTATAGTACCACATAATCGAGTACATTTGGGCAATTCCATTGTGACAGTTGGGACCATTTACTTACATTTTTGCTTATAACCAGGGGAGCCAAAAATATGCAAAATTATAGCTTTCTCTATGCGTCGCATTACCCTATATTGTTGTTGTTCACTCGTTTTAAAACTTTATACTCTGGCATACTTTGCATATAAATTCATATTTTGGCATATTTTTCCTTTAAGAGCATATTTTTTTGCGATCCCTGTTTTAAAGTATTTTTTGAATTTTTTTATTGTATTAAAAAATTTGACAAAAACCTTTTTGAATTGTTATTGTCACCTTTTAAAAGTTTTTGTTTTTTATTAAATTATTTGCTTTGAAGCGAAACCCCTTATTATTATTATCTGTAAAGGCATATATTTTTGCATATAACAGCATATTTTTCTTTCAAAAGCATATTTTTTTGCTAAACCCTTTTTTAAAGTATTTTTTGAATTTTTGTTTCTACTAAAATAAAAACTCATTTCGGTTTTTTTGAATATGACAAAAAATTAATAAACAACTTGTTTTAAAAACCGTTAAATTAAACAATATTTGACATAATTTTGTTTACCCTTTTTTTATTTCGTACTAGATTTTTTGGCGGTGTTAATTCGCTATTTCGTTAACGCAACTTAATATTTAATTTGTCGAAGCAAGTTTTTAACTCTTTACCGCATATTTTGACTTTAAAATCGTATTGTATAAAATGTATTTAACAACGGGCTTAATTTTTTAATTAACCTGGTGTTTACACAATCCTTAGGTGTTTAATCAAATTGGATACACTTTTGGAAAATGTGACGGGTGTAATAATTTCAAAACTCTTGCCAAATAAATAAAAATATGTGTCCTAATTTATTTAGATATCAATCGCTTTCATACTCTTTGAGGCCGTTTTGCGTGGAGCAAACCATATGTGAGTACGTTTGTATAATGAGAAAATCAAAACATTTTCTTTCTAAAGTTTTTTCACTTTTCCGCCAATTGCCTTGACTTAAATTTGCAGTTGATTATTGCATAATTTGTTATAAAAATCATTTATTTTTTTGCAAACAAACCATTATTGTCACATAATATAACAAATGATCAACTTGAAAAAAAAACAAGTACAAAATAAACACAATGCATGCCGGCCTAAAGAAAAACCAACACAAGAAATTGGTTAAAAATGATTTGACACGTTTGACATTTTTTCTAAATCTTGTTTATTCTTATACTTATTCATATGTATGTTTGCATGTGCTTATATCGCTTTTAAGGGGATTTGTAATAGGACCTGTAACAAATAAAATTGTATTGTTTTTTTTTTTCAAATAAATAAATTAGTAATAGATGAACAAATGTTTTTAAAATTTGTTGTTTTAAATCTAACGCTTGAAAGCACGTATTTATTTTAAACAATATTTTTAGTCAACTTCGTCGTTGCAAAGTCTATAATTTTAAAAAAAATTGCAAAACAATTTTAGTGCATTTCTTTTTAAACGTAAAATTCCTAAAATGCCTAAAATCAACAATGACCAAATTGTCTTCTGGAGTCCTAACGCTAATTAGATTTTACAAGTACACAACAAGAGTGTCATTTGGGTAACGATCACCCTTTAATAAAAAATTAAAAATAAATGAATTAGACACTAACATAATTGGGGGATTCACAAGGTGTTCTATTATGTGCTATTGTCATAATCTTATAAAATATCACAATGATGCAATGTAAGACCGACTCCCATTAATTTTCCTCACGAACTTTTTTGCAAAACATACACCTTATTTCCGCCACCTAACAGGGTTGCCATACAAAGTTTATTTTATTTTTTTTTAAATGTTTTTAATCGCTCCCCAATTAATTTTTCCTCCCAAATATTTTTGTGGAACATCCTTACCCCATATCTCTTCAGCCCTTTACAGGGTTGCCATACAAAGTTTGAAAAAAATTTATGGTCAAAACCCCGGAATCGCCCTTATAGTTTTCCCAAACATATTTTTAGAACATACTTACCGCCATCACTAAAGGGGGTTGCCATACAAAATTTACAAAAATGATGTAAAAACGCCTATAAGTATCCCAAAATCGGCCTCAGAGAAATAAAGTGTACATGCCTTATGTCTTAACTACACGTTGTGAAAGGCATATAAGATTCGGAACAGCCGAATGTGCTTTAAAGGTGCTTTCGCACGATATGTATTTTACACATGACTTGTCAAATTTTGCAGTGCGAAATTGATATCTGCCGTCTGAACGCGTTTAAACATTGCATGTGTGAAAAACATATGTAAATGTCATATGACAAATTTGTAATTAGAGCGTGCTCTATTTTCATCTGACAAAGCATGTGTCATCAGTTGTTTTTAAAACAACAACAAGGAAAAGTAAGTAGTTTATTTTGGTTTGGAGGTTATGTCAGATGTAATTACACATGTACGTGTGAAAGCAAAAATTATAGACCATCAAAATGACAATTTTGACAGACATACGCAATTACATGTGGATTGCAAAAGTGAAAAGTCATGTGTAAAATACATATCGTGCGAAAGCACCTTAAGCACACGAAAACAAAGAAGAATACGAAAAAGAATTGTGTTTAGGCTAAAACATGATACATTGAACAATGTATGGGCAACTGATCAGCTGACTTTTATTTTCGCCATATGTTTTCTAGCTTAGCTTGGAAAATTTTTTATGTTAGATAATGGTTGGGTATACTGTGTGTATGTGTGGTGGCAACATTTTTTACAACTAAGCTAGAATTTAGCAACAACAAAATACATGCTAAATTTTTACAGGAATATGTTGTTGTGGGGACGAAGTCAGCTTATTATTCCACAATGGGTTAAAACAAGTTTGATTAGTTTTGATTGGGTTTGACTTCCCTGTAAAATTTTAAAATTTGGACCTAAAACCTTTCTATGTTAAGCCAGCGATATTTTGAATTTAAATTTAAAATTGACTTACTAACAAATCTCAAACGAAAAATTTTTAAATTAAAACTGATTTCTCTTTAATCACTATGTTTTATAAAAGAAAGCACAGCTGCTAAATTGCAGTTTAAAAATACTGCAAAGTAGCTTTAATTTTTGGTTTTGTTTTAACAATTTTTTTATTGACCCTCGTCTTAGTTTCACTTCCTTAATTTTATCTTGGGTGTTTGGTTTTTATTAGGGTTTTGGTGGTTTTTCTTTTCAATTCCTTTGTTAGTCAATCCTCAACCAGCGATATTACCACAGATATTTGGATGTTTGTGTGTTTACCACTTACTTTTTTTCTTTGAATTTTTTTCTTTTTTTTAATTCGTGTATTTAAGCTGCTAATGTGGTGAATTGAAAATGGCACTACTTTAGCAAAACATAGTGTTGAGGCAAAACAAATAAATTTATATTGTTATTGGCGGCAGTAATTTTGTTTTTTTTTATTATTTTTTTTTTTGTAAGCAATTCTCTTATTACTTCAAGTAAGGATAGTTGGTGTAGATATTTAAATGGAGCATTTATAAAAATTAAAAGAACTAAAACCTTAAAAAATTTTTAATGACGTTCATAAGTTGGTTTAGGGTGCCCCGGTAGATCGGTGGTAAGTACACGAGTCTACCAGTCTGGGGTTTGTGGGTTCGATTCCCACCAGAGACCCTGGTTAGTCTGCTTCATTTTTTTGTTCTTTCTTTCTTATCCTTCTCTAAATTTCTTCTTTCCTTCCATCTCAGCCTATTCTATTTATCTGCTTCTCCAGGTAACACAAAGGGACCGAATTAAGTGGACTCAAGTGAGTTGTATCCTTTCCTTTGACGGCTGCCTGTTCTACCTAACCTACCTTCATAAGTTGATTTAATTGCACCACATTTGGACTTCCATTAGGTTACCTTTAGCATTTTAATAACGAATGTACGGTATGATTTACTTTTTTAAGGTTATCGATCTGGATAGTTTAAATAATTTGCAAAATATTGGTTATAAGCAATAACCCAATACTAGTCGCAACGTTAACTTTTCCTTCGCAAAGCAAGAGATAACAAGTGAAAACAAGAACTAATCAAGATCATGTTAAAATGCTAACAATGACAATTAAATTGATAAAACCATTGGAAAAATCAATAAATTTAGTGAATAAAATATCTTAAATGCTTTTTTCAAATTCAGTTAGTTGGAAAATCTTAAGAGTCAAAGAACATTAGATGATATTATGTTCCAAAAGTATTTTGGCTTTTTAATAACAAGCAGCATTTTGTGGGCTTTAACTAGTGGAGATTATTTTGAGGAGTGTGAAGGTGTAGATGGAGCGTACGTTATAGTGCAGGAAGATTGTTCATTTTACATATTTTGTCATGAGGAAGAATCGTTTAAAGATTCCTGTCCCGAAGATAGTCCATATTTTTCAGTCGAGGATCAAACATGTGACACAGATAGAAATGTTTGTGGAGATAGACCGTTTCCTAATGGTAACTTTAGTGAGGAAGTACAAGAAATAACAGAGGAGAATGTAAAAAAGACTACTGCAATACCAACAATTTTCACCAATAAGACTCCGTTAATAACTACCACTACTGCTAAAAAATCAACAACAAGTATTCAAACTTCAACAGCTTCCTCGCTAATTTCTACTATGTCAACAACTTTTGCTCCTTCTTTATTGCCTGTTTCATGTCCAACTACCGATAATCCTAAGCAAGCTATTTTTCTTCCACATCCAAAATCATGTTCGGAATACTTTTTATGTTATCACGGTAAACAATTACCAATGCATTGTTCCAAAATGTTGCATTTCGATATACGTCAGCAAAAATGTGATTATGCCGAAAATGTCAAGTGTCATGTATGTAACAACTCTTCCTCTTTGTCATAACTATCAGATTTGTTTTTTTATTCTATACTTTTCTTAAATTTAGTTAATGGATGTTGTCTCACCTCGAGAACAGTGTTCTTCTAACACTATTGATGTTTATCCCCATCCCACGAACTGTAATTATTACTATCAATGTTTGTTGGGTTACCTAAAGATAATGCAGTGCCCCTTAACTATGGATTGGCATTATGAGAAACGAGTCTGTGTATTACGGTCTCAAGCCAAATGTTATAAATCTTCTGGCAGGCCTTCTGGTATATAAAAAAAATCAGCTTAAAGATCGTTTACATTTAAATTAAAATAAATTTGAATTCATAGGGTTTGTTGTTGGTTAAGTTTGTCTATATGCATTGGTTCTTACACCAAATCATCAGTAGACTTCAACCACCCAAATTCTTAAAGACAGAAAATATTCATGAGTTTTTTAAGAATTTGGGTGGTTGAAGTCTACTGATGATTTGGTGTAAGAACCAATGAAATGCATATAGACAAACTTAACCAACAACAAACCCTATAAATTAACAAGAAAATTGGGATTAAATCCTAAATAATTTAAAAATTGTGTTGTTTAACAACAAGGTTTTGTTTTCGGTTGCCCCTCAATACATTTAGTAATAACCAATGGTTATTCATATGTAAGGGGAAAAAGAAAATCAAAACAAGCGAATAGCGAATAATGGTTTGTTGGATTCTTAAAAAAACTTGAACGTTTTGGTTTTTTATAGTAATTCTCATTTTGTTTGATGAGATTATTATATAAAGACAGAAAATATTCATGAGTTTTTTAAGAATTTGGGTGGTTGAAGTCTACTGATGATTTGGTGTAAGAACCAATGAAATGCATATAGACAAACTTAACCAACAACAAACCCTATAAATTAACAAGAAAATTGGGATTAAATCCTAAATAATTTAAAAATTGTGTTGTTTAACAACAAGGTTTTGTTTTCGGTTGCCCCTCAATACATTTAGTAATAACCAATGGTTATTCATATGTAAGGGGAAAAAGAAAATCAAAACAAGCGAATAGCGAATAATGGTTTGTTGGATTCTTAAAAAAACTTGAACGTTTTGGTTTTTTATAGTAATTCTCATTTTGTTTGATGAGATTATTATATAAAGACAGAAAATATTCATGAGTTTTTTAAGAATTTGGGTGGTTGAAGTCTACTGATGATTTGGTGTAAGAACCAATGAAATGCATATAGACAAACTTAACCAACAACAAACCCTATAAATTAACAAGAAAATTGGGATTAAATCCTAAATAATTTAAAAATTGTGTTGTTTAACAACAAGGTTTTGTTTTCGGTTGCCCCTCAATAAATTTAGTAATAACCAATGGTTATTCAAATGTAAGGGGAAAAAGAAAATCAAAACAAGCGAATAGCGAATAATGGTTTGTTGGATTCTTAAAAAAACTTGAACGTTTTGGTTTTTTATAGAAATTCTCATTTTGTTTGATGAGATTATTATATAAAGACAGAAAATATTCATGAGTTTTTTAAGAATTTGGGTGGTTGAAGTCTACTGATGATTTGGTGTAAGAACCAATGAAATGCATATAGACAAACTTAACCAACAACAAACCCTATAAATTAACAAGAAAATTGGGATTAAATCCTAAATAATTTAAAAATTGTGTTAAATTTGAATTCTTTAAAAAAAATTAATTTGACCAAAACAAATAACTACGAATCAGCAAAACTTTAAGAAAAATTGTTGCTCAATTCCCAAGCCCTGCTTAATGTTTTATTGTACTCTTATACTATTATAATACAATGTTTTTTTGTTTTGTTGGTTACTTTCATATAAAATTGTGCTGTAAATATACAAATTAATTTCTAATTTTTTTGAAAAAATTATGTAAGACCATATCTGGGTTTGTTTTATTATTTATTTTTATTTTTGCGTGAATCTTCCTTGTGAATTGAGCAAATAATAGTAATAAAACGATTATTTAAAAAAAAGAATTTTAAAAATAGTATTATTTCTAATTATTTAAAGGTTTTTTTTATTAAATAAACGACGTCCTTTTAGTAAAAAATTTATTTAAAATCTAATCAAATCGATATTGAGTTTGAGCTAAAAAAAAGATTAAAGAGCTCAATATAGAGTATTTTGTAGGCACAATTCACAAAATCAAAGAAACATATTTAAAATTCTAGCAGTTTTTGATTTTCGAAGTTCAAAAAACTACTATATTATTAAAAATTTTTTAATTTTTTTGTCTAAAACCCCAAAAAATATAATTTGCAATAAAAATAAAAAATTCGAAAATAATTTCGAATTTTCGAACATACTTGAAAACCACATGTCTTAAATGTGTAAATAAAACAAAGAACAAAAAAGCCTAAATTTTTATTTTTCTAGTAAAATTTTTAATTTCGAACTTAAAAAACACAATAGACAATGAGAAAATTTTAAAATGTTTGTAAGATAAATTTTCATTTCAAAAAAAATAACTCCAAATTAAGTGCCTATATTGGAACATAATAGAAAAACATAACTATTAAATTATTTGTTGGGTAGTTTGCTGTGCTGTCAAGTAGGGTTTATATTGGTCCTGTTTTTATATGAGCATATCACTCGACAGATGTATCGCCTCTTAAAACAAATGCTAAGTAATTGGTCGAGAGTTAGGTACCTAAACCGGTCATTCAACCTCACTAACGTCATCTGGAATGTTACTGTCCAGACATACATACATATATGCCTCTTGACAGCTAGAGCAGGATATTGGCAGAAAAGATGCAAATTCATGTCCTCCTTCTCTCCATTCTCACAACTGCGGAAGTGGTCGTTAGAAGGAAGTTCAACTATACTTGCGCGATTTTATAAATTTTGCGCTACAATATTTTAAATTCTTTATAATGAGGTCATGGCTTTAAAAACTTTCGGCACAATCTTCAATTTGTATTTATTTATTTTTTTTTTTTTGACAAAACCACAAACAAGAAAAAATAATTAAAAAACATTCTCTTTTTTGAAAGTAATTAAAATAATCAATACGAAAACACTATCTACTGTTTTAAACGCTTTAATTGCGCGCTAATGAACGAATAGACAAGTAAAAACACGTTTAATGAAAATATAAAGTTTTATCTTTAAACATTCATAATTAAAGATAAAACGAAAATTACTTGAATCTGTTGGTTAAAATAATAAGTTTTTAAAATTTCAAAATTAACGCTAAAAACCAGTAGTTAGAATATGTCAAGAAATTCGAGATCTTTTTTCTAAAGAAATTTTAGAAATGGTTGTTTCTAAAGAGCTATTTGCTAAAGGTAAAGTTTTTTTGATATACATATAGTATATAGTTTTATAATATTATTGATTTTCCTTTATTATCGCTTAATTTTATTTTTAGTTTTATTAACATTGTTACTAGGACACACTAGCAGTGATGTTTCCTTAAAATCATTGAAAAGCAATGTTTGCGCTAATCAGGTTATGGGAGAGTTTGTGGCTAATCTGCAAGATTGTAAAAAATTTTATTTGTGCAGCGAAAATGGTGAGGCCATACCAGCCCGTTGCCCTGCAAACATGTTCTTTAATCCAACAAGTAAAATTTGTGACCCACAGATCAATGTTAGATGTAAACAAACAGGGTTGGGCAGTATTTCAAATACTTGTATTTGAAATACGTATTTGAAATACAAATACGTATTTTGTATTTGTATTTGAAATACCACCTTCTAATGTATTTTGTATTTTGTATTTGAAATACCCAACACTGAAGTATTTTGTATTTTGTATTTCAAATACTTATGATGGCAAAATACATTTTTGCAAAATACATTTTTTTGTTATACAAAAAGTTGTCATTAGAAAAATTTAAAAATGCTAATTTTTATTTATTGTTGAACTAATTGTTTTTTAATACTAATTTTTGATTTCTAGTTTGGCTTAAGTTCATATAATTTCTTTTTATTAGAAGAAATTATTATTTTTCCCTTAATGTTGAAAGAAACTTTAATTTGAAACAGATTTTTCTACCGATACTAGCCGAGTAGAATGCATTTTCGAAAGCAATTTCATCATCAGTACTCTTTGCATTCTACTCGGCTAGTATCGGTAGAAAAATCTGTTTCAAATTAAAGTTTCTTTCAACATTAAGGGAAAAATAATAATTTCTTCTAATAAAAAAAACTGATATGAACTTAAGCCAAACTAAAAATCAAAAATTTGTATTAAAATTGAAAAATGTAACAATTTAAAAAAAAAATAATGGAAACCTTGTCTTCGTATTCATTCACGTCTTCGTCTTAGCAAGGCACGTTCTTTAACAGGTCTCACTCATTTGGTTATATCAAGAGCTAAGCTGATATTTGGAAATGTAAATGCCAAAAAAATTAAATTTTGTATAAAAATTAAAAATTTTTTTTAAAATTTACACTTTTAAACACATCAAGTAAGATCGCTATATTAGCCTCTGCCGAATCTAATATACCCTTCACATTGGTCTTTTAATATACCCAGCCGAGTTATTTTGTACTGCAAATAATATAATAAAAATACCTTGTGCCAGTTTTAAAGTCCATAGAAAACTTTACAAAATTTTAACGTTTGTATGAATAATAGAAATAGATGAAGAAGATTTGAGGTCGAGAGTTATAAAAGTTTTCGACATTATTCGTATTAAAAGGTTAATAAAAGTTCTTATCTTTTATGGGATCTTCTAGTCCCCCTGCTCCTCTTCAACTTCTTTTTCCAAAATGTAGGCCTTATCATACAATTACTTTTAGTAGAACACTAGAAGTCAATAGCTGTTATATTTTCCGAGATATAGCGTATCGAAAATTTCATAAAAATTGTTAATTTGTATGGGAGCTACACTTTCCCCTGCCCCTACCCAAAAAAATAATTTTTTTTAAAGTGTAGGCCTTATCATACAATTACTTTTAGTAGAACACTAGAAGTCAATAGCTGTTATATTTTCCGAGATATAGCGTATCGAAAATTTCATAAAAATTGTTAATTTGTATGGAAGCTACCCCTTCTTCACCCCACCACCCAAAAAGTTTTTTCGAATTACTCTTTGTAGAACATTTGATGTCGGCAGCTGTTATAGTTTCCGAGACACAGCGTTTCAAAAATGTCATAAAAGGTGGTTATTTGTATGGGAGCTAACCCTTCCCCTGCCCCTACCCAAAAAATATTTTTTTTTAAAGTGTAGGCCTTATCATACAATTACTTTTTGTAGAACACTAGAAGTCGATAGCTGTTATAGTTTCCGAGATATAGCGTATCGAAAATTTCATTAAAATTGTTAATTTGTATGGGAGCTACACTTTCTCCTGCCCCCACTCAAAAATTTTTTTCTCCAAATGAAATATTTCACAAAATTTGTGCAATTGCAGAGAAAAAACCACTTCCCTTGATCTTATCTGAAAAAAACTTTTTTCTTTTGAGGTCCCTATTTTCAGAGTATCCGTGCCAAGTTTTGTGGCAAGAATGACTATATTCACTGAGATATATAGGGATGTACGCACGGCATGGATTTTGTCCTAAAAAGTGGGTTATTTTGATTTTTCGTTTATATCTCGGTCAATAGTCAATCGATTTTGCTAATTTTAAATAGCGATTGTCTCCAGGATATTTACAAAAGTTTTACACTAATAATTGGTCCGTATCACTTTATTTGACTCCGGAAACTTGATTTCAACAGACGGACAGACGGACATGGCTATATCAACTTTCCTATCCATAAGGATCCAGAATATTAATACTTTATGGGGTCGAAAATGGAAAATAAAGAAATTTCAAACGGAATGACAAACTTATCACTATGTGAAGGGTATACAAAAGAAATGCAGAGGACGAATTTTTGAATTCGCCTTGATATTACTTTACTTTTAATTTAATTTGTTTTTCACATACATCGAACCAAGGCACATTTAACCAGGTAATATTAAGGGCCCAGCTGATTAAAATCAATTTGATATTTTCACGTTATAAAAATTTAATTTTGTATGAAGTTTTTAATTTGTCTGACATTCTACCGTTCAAACACAAAAAGGAAATGAAGAGGACGAATCTTTTAAATTCGCCTTGGGTTTACCTTATTGAATGTGACTTGCAGAGAACTGTTTTTATAAAATTAAGCACCAGTCTGTTTTCATCAGGACCTGTAGAAAGATGGTTTTTTTAGCAGGATTTATATGTTTTTCAACAAGAGGCTGCTTATCTGATTAAACTTTTAAAAGTCTTGTATTCATGATTAATGGTTATAAATGTATTTTGTATTTTGTATTTTGTATTTCAAATAAAAGATACTAAAATACTGTATTTTGTATTTTGTATTTGAAATACTCGACTTGAAAGTATTTGGTATTTTGTATTTGAAATACAAGCGGAAGAAGTATTTTGTATTTTGTATTTCAAATACAGCAAAGCATGTATTTTGCCCAACTCTGTAAACAAACAACTTTGTCTATGGTTGCCACTACTAAACAACCTTTAACTGCTATCGATTACTGTCTCAATGCCTATGCCCAACAACCCAATTCCGATTCGTTGATGTTCTTGGCTCATCCCAGTAATTGCAATCAGTATTATATGTGTTATTACAGCCAGGCCTTATTACAACAATGCAGTACCAATTTGCAATGGAATTCTCGTATTGGAAAATGTGATTTGCCGAGAAATGTCAAATGCAAGCAAAAAGTTGTTAACGTTAAGCTGCAAGAAGCTGTCACTGAATCAACACCAACAAATGGCAATGGTATATCATGTCCTCTTTATGGTCAACATATCTTTCCACATATGCAGCGCTGTGACTTCTTTATATACTGTGTCAAAGGTCATGCTATACTACAACAATGTCCGTTTTATCAATATTTCGATATGGAGAGCAGTCGGTGTCGTTTGCGTAATATGGCCCTTTGTATAAAGGACTTAAAGTTGGAGTTTCGTAAAAATACGTTTTAGATTTGGAAGTGAATAAATAAGAATGATATAAATTATGAAATAATTATACTTTAGTGGGGTGTGTTAAAATGCTTAATATCAGCCCGTTTTAAATATGTATAAATGTTGTAAGTCTTAAAAAGTTAACATAAAGATTTCTACAACTTCTTCCTATTTATCAAAAGTTACAAAAAAAATGTATTCCTTTTAAAAGAACCCATTAGATAAAAAAATGTTAAATGTTGTTCTAACATTCTTTCTACGCTCTGCACAGAGACAGTTAAAATGTCCGATCGCATGTCTGAAGTAAAGGTTAAGTGCGGTAAATACCTTAAGAAGCGTTTTGTTATACGGATGACTCTAGGGTGAAGGAAATGGCGAGAGTGTACCTCCTTGTTTAAAGCCCAGAAACCGAGATATATTTCCGCCTTCCACAAAACAGCACTAACCTGCAACCGAAGAATCGAGCAATTGTGAAATGTTTGTGTTGGCTTCGAGCCAATGCAGATTAAATGGGCATTTACATATTCACGAAAAAGGTCAATAACAACATAAGACTCAAGAGCACCAAATCTAAGCAAGTACTGTAGGACAAGAATATAATAAATAATAATTCAGAATGAACCCAAGCACGGACTATATGAGTACCTGGACATTGCAGGGAATCGGAAATAAACAGGCTGATAATCGGGCGATTACAGCTAAAAACCAACAAATAGCTTTAAAGTCGTTTGGAGTAATTAAGTTAAGGTGACTGACTTTTAAACTAATTTTTTTGGTGGTTAGAAACATCCGCACAAACGAATAATACCCCTACCACGTATGCATGTGGTTTGGAAATAAACTGTATTACCGACGTTTAATCTTTTAAACTTACCTTTATCATCTATCCAGTTGTTGGGTTTTATTAGTAAATACGCTGGCAACTCTTTTTTTTTAATCACTGCCTAACAATAATACAGACGACAACAATGGGTCTAACTGTAAAATTTTTTTAGTTCTTATTCTCCAAAATTTTTATTTTTATCTCAATTTTCAAGTCAATGCTTTTTTGTTTTCTTTGTAAATTATTTATTAAAACAGGTGCACATGAATGCTATTTTAACAAAATTTGTTTTATAACAATTATAAAAATGTTTGTTATTACATGTTCCACTATTTGAGACAAGCTTTACTTTACACTCACGAAAAAAATTAAAGCGCGTTAAAATAAAATATGTACATATGTATGTAGGTTTAATTATATATAAAGTTTTTCAGTATATCTTTATCAACTTTATTTTTGAAGGGGAAAAAACAAATTCACTATTTTTTAAATTGGGTTTCTAGTTTTTGTTGTTATTTTGTTTTTAATTTAGTTTGTTAGGTATGTATGTAAATGACTATCTTATTGTTGGCTTGCACAACGGCTGAATAATAAAAGTAAGTATATACGTGCATATTATTATTGTATAGGTAGATATAATTTTTTGTTTTGTTGTTGCTTGATTTTTATTTTTGTTATTTACAATTATGCTTCGTTGTTTATTGGAGGGAACAGGTAGTCGTTAAACGTATGCACACACTGTCGCAAACGTACATACATACATATGTAAAGATGAACCCCTCAAATCTGTTGGCTAATTTGTTTTTAATTTTTCTTAGATTTTACCTATTCTTATTTGTTAACAATTATCTATTTTAAAAATTACACACCAAATGAAAATATTTTTGTGATACCTATTCCTTTATTTATATGATTGTAAAGTTTAACTTTTAAGCTCTTTCTTTAATTTGTATCTTTGTGTGTGTTACAATTTTTGTTGCCTTCTTTTAAGGTGTTTTTACTTCTTTTTTTTATTTCCTTTTTAGGGTTACGTTGGTAACAGCTTTTATTTTTTTGCTGTTAATTTTCAGTACATATTCGGTTATTAGTTTTAACCTTTTAATTAATTATTATCTTCATCCCGATGACTTGTTTTTAACAAACCGTTAACAACTCAAAAATCTCAGACTGGCCAAAAACAAAACCGTAAACATTTGCCCGTTTTTTCCCTTTTTCGTTTGAGAAAACCGACGGTTATTCCGAATAACGTTGCTAAACACTTTGAACAAACAACTTAAACTAAATGCCGACACACGGAAAAATTTATACTCTGTATAAAATGCAACAACAAATTTAAAACTTGTTTAGTGAGCTGCTAATTACATGCTAGTGTGAGTGTCGTAGATGCCAGATTTTAAGATTTAACATATTTTTTACGATTTTTGGCCGCAAAATATGGGTTTTAGCGATTGGACGATTTTTGCCCTAAATTTGCCGATTTTTAAAAATAAAGGTTTTCGACTTTAGACTAAATGTACAAATTTCGTTGTATAAAATAATGAATTTAAAATATTATATCATAGGTATTTTATGTAAAACTATAAAGTGTTTCAAGAGATAATGTTTGCGCATTTTCTGTTAATCTTTTACTACTTTATTCTCCAATTGCTATTGAAATCTAGAAACATTCGTTTGAAATAAAAGGTATGTAAAGGCCCTTCAGCCTTATTAGTCAACGGTACAAAAGTCCACAAATAACCTAAAATATACTATTTGTGCTTATATGCACTAATTATGTAAAGCTAATGTGTTCGTCATAAAAGAAAAAAAGCATAAATTAGTTCTTTTCGCTTTGAAGAAACCTTTATAAGAAATCTATTTTTTCTAGAAATATTAGTCATTCTATTTAAAAATGTTTTAAGTTAGAATATTATATAAGCAAGGTCTAGAAATAGGATCCTTACAAATTATTTCAATAAGAAAAAATTGTGTCTTTTTCAAATTGTTTTTAGCATTATAATTTTTTTTTCATGACAAAATTTATACCTATATCAAAAAAATCTTTAATATTTGGGGTTTTTTCATATTCAGTTCGTTCTGCTTTGATTGCTGAAATTTTGCCTTTTTTACACACTTTTGACGAAACTACCGTTAAATACTTCGTTCCCATGTTTTTTTTTGTTAAGTTTTAAGTGAAAAATATAAAAACCCATAAATTTTAGAGTTGGCGATATTGAACCAAATTATCTGGCAACTATGGTGTGACGTATTTTGTTAAGTTTAGAGCTGCCACGGTGTGGCAACTAGTGTTGTAGTTAACCAGTGAGCATTTTAAAGATTGTTTTGTAAAAAAAACGCCAAACTTAGCCTTTTATGACTACCCAAGATGATTAAAACTTACTAAAAAGCTATGCTTGAAACAACGACTCGAAAATAAATTCTACAAATGCAAACAAACAATATTTGGAATGTAAGTAACCTTTTATTTGCTTTATGGTACATTTTCAACAAAATTGATTTAGAAATTGATTAACCATCATTCATGTGCATTTTTTTTTAAATCTGCGATCAATTTTTTAGTATCTCGATTATATTGGAAGAATTAAGCTACTTTTTTTTTAATTCACAACTTCACAGTTTACTAAGATAACCAACACATTTATACCACAAAACTAAGTTATACAGCGTCAATTATTAAAAACAGAATATTTGATTTTTACAAAACTAACGCACTTTTTCCGCACTTCAAGGACAGAACAAACTTATTCTTATACAAATTAATCAAATGCAGCACAAAACACTTTTTGAATTTTTTTGATTTAATCTTAATAACTTATAAAACATTGTTCAATATTAAAAAAAAAACCTAAAGTTTTATTTAAAATATATGTCTGTATCGACCATTTTATTTTAAAATAATTCCAGCTTCAATGTTTTTCAAAAAATTAAACCAAAAATTCTGTATCGGTTTTCTCGAAATCATTTGTATGTGCCATTAAGCAAATGATAGACCACACGGCGATAGACACTTCCCATTCCTGTTCTTCTTTTAAGAATATGAATGCCAGATGTAAAATAATTTTACCAGTTTAATTTATTAATTTGCTATCATTAATGTAAAAATTAACAAAAATTTAATTTAGCTTAGCCAAACATTTCTCAATGGTGCCACAAGGAAATTTATATATGTACATATGTATGTTCTGTTAAGAAACAGCACAAGCATTAAAAAATAATTGTATATAAATTTAACTAAGTTTACAACGATGTATCTATATAAATAACACAATTAATTAATTGATTTTTCCGTACTATTATCTACCAAAAACGAGTTTTGTTCTGCCGTTTGTAGAGATTTTGAAAATGAATTTATTGTACTGCTACTGGAAGCAACAGCATTGTTTCGGCTGCTTAGCTTCGGTATGCCAGCCAAACCCACTTCAAATGTTGGCGCCATGCTTTTGGTATGATTTGCACGTCTACTTTCTACACGTATCTTTTGCTTAGGCACAACTGGTTTACCATCATCGCCTAATTTCAAAGTTTCAATTTTTATTTCTTGAACAGTTTTTTCTTCTGGTCTGTCCCTAAATGTGTTGACATTAATGGATTGTGGTATATTTGCGTACGTTCCTAAGCCCATTTTCTGTTTAACATCCTCTAAAGTTTCCTGAGCATACTGACGAGCTTTTTCCGCCCCCTGCTCTAGCATGTTTATCAATTCGTTTTTGTGCGCCAACCGTTTATCGATCTCATATTTTATTGGTTTTAAATGTTCTACCACTGCTTCGGCTACTCTTAACTTATAACGTCCAGTATCGAGGGTCTTAGCTTCTTCGATAACTTTATCTATTGAGGTACCTGATACCAAGGAGTGAATGGCCACTAAGTTTGAAACGCCAGGACGTTTAATAGGGTCATAAGTTACATCTGAGGTAAAATCAGTGACAGCTTTTTTAATTTTTTCCACTATTACGTCAGGTTCATCGCAAATGCTTATGGTGGCTTTGGTGTCAGGATCAGATTTTGACATTTTCTTAGAAGGATTGCGTAACGAACGTATACGTGCCGCCTCTTGATTATCAATCATGGCATGACAAACGGGAAAGGTTTGACCAAAGCGGGTGTTGAAAATGCGGGTCAAATGCTGAGCCAATTGTATATGTTGCAGCTGATCTTCGCCAACTGGAACATGGGTAGCTCTGAACAGAAAATAGTAGTGGATTTTAGAAAAAGTATACGTAAAAAAATAGTTTTTACAAAGTTTATAAATAAAAAAGATGTCTTTTCAAAGTTTAAGAGTTGTGCGTTTGATATTTTTATGTATCTTACTGCTTCTAATCTGTTTTATATACATAAATCTATAATTTCATATAGGTAAAATCCTTACTTGTACAACATAATATCGGCTGCCTGCAGCACTGGATAGACGTATAAGCCTAATGGGACATCTTTAATTTTACGTGATTTTTCTTTAAATTGTGGTAAATGACCTAAACGTGCCATAGTGCATAAGCAATTCAAAATCCAACATAGTTCGCTATGCTCTTTAACGGATGACTGAACAAAGAGATTGCCATTTGCAGGATTAAGACCGCAGGCATACATGGTAGCAGCCATTTCAAAAATATTTTCACGCAGTACAGCAGGGTTCTAAGCAAACAAGTATAACTTAAAATTAAAACTTATTTTGGTTTCTTAAACACTTTACCTGATCTATGGTTATGGAATGCATATCAACTATGCAATAGGTAACATCGTCCTGATTGTTTTGTAACTCTATCCACTTTTGAATGGCACCCAAGTAATTGCCTAAATGCAATTGACCGGTCGGTTGAATTCCTGAGAATATTTTGCGAGGGTAGTTAGAATTCTAAGTCGTTATTAAAAAATTATCTATGTATTAATTGTTTACTCATTCTTAATTTTTTGTCAAAAACTTACCTCATCATCCTGGTTTTTAGGCTTTTCCACAGTTCTAACCGATATGGAAGCTTTTTGTAGCAATTGCATGGTTGTCCTGCCGATTTGCAAAGGTATTCCTTGCAAAATTTTTAGAGTATTCATGTTTATATATTTTTAACCTTTTGTATTTAATAGTTTTGGGCTAAAAATATATTTTTTATTTAAAACAATTTGTAAACTCCCTTAAAAATATTTTTTTATTAAAATTGTTGTCATTTGTCACTTTTTCAAACAAAAAAATTATTATGGACGAAATCAAAACAAAAATCATATGTTTTGAAAGGCAAGATAAAAAATGGAGATGCCAGATTTTTACGGCTATCCCGATATCAACACAAAATATTTAAGCTTTGAAATTTGTAATTGCTTAAAATTGATGCTGGTAAGTTTTCAAGACATTTTATTAGCCGTATATAAAATATATTTTCTTACATATTGGAATATTAATACTCGGATACTTCATACCACCTGTTAGAGCTTTATAGTCATATATACTTAAAAATATAATTGCATCTTTAATTTTACAATATTATTTATTCGTTTCTATAGAGGTACCATCTGCCTTGTTCCTATTAGTAATTTTTTTTCAGGAATGAATAATGAAATGTTTTTTTTGCATCTTAGTTGTAAAACAAGAAATTGTTACTTAAAACCAGCTATTTAATATTACGTTCCTAAAATATTTAAAAATCCACAAAAATATCCAATGTGTTTTCTTCAGTTTTATCAATGGTTTTATTTGTTTCTCTCTTTGCCAGAATTTTCATATGTATGTATTTTGTTTTCTAAAAAGTAAGTTTTCGTAATAAATTACATTAGGACTGTTTTATATTTTCGATTCATGTTTTAATAACTTAAGGCATTTCTTAAGGATAACTAATTTATAAATTGAGAAAGGAGAAGAAAATTAAAAGTTAATAGGTTTGCCAAATGCGGCAGCAACATTGGCTTCACGTAAAGCTTCAGCACAGGTCTAAAAAATAAAATATTTAAACAACATAACATTGAAAATATATCAGATGTAAAAACTTACTGGATGGGCATGACAGACACGGGCCACATCTTCGGCAGCAGCGCCATATTCCATAGCTAAAACTGCTTCATTGATAAGTTCGCCGGCAGACTGAATTAGAGCAAATAATAAACATAAATTTTTTTCAAATTCTTTCTTTTCTGGAACTTTTAGTAAGATATGTGTCATTCATTTTATACTTACAGGTCCAATGATGTGTGTACCCAGCACACGATCTGTAGCCTTATCAGCCAACACCTTAACAAAACCATCGGTTTCATTGTTAGTCTTGGCACGAGAATTCGCCAAAAATGGAAATTTGCCTACTTTGTATTCAACGCCTTCTTCTTTCAAAGCTTCCTCGGATTTACCAACCCACGCTACTTCGGGATGAGTGTAGACCACCGAAGGTACGCAGTTATAGTCAATGTGCACATGACCGCCATTAATGCCTTCAACACAAATAATTCCCTCATCTTCAGCCTTGTGAGCCAACATTGGACCATGAATACAATCACCGATGGCATATATATTTGGTACCACAGTTTGGAAGTGGTCGTTAACGGGAATGCGACCTCTTTCGTCCTTAACAATGCCAACGTTGTCTAGACCTAAGCCCTCGGTAAAGGGACGACGACCGACAGACACTAATAAGACGTCACAGTTTAGTTCTTCTTTTTCGCCGGACTTGGCATTTTCAACCTGAACCGTTATGGAGCTCCCACTGCGTTCGGCAGCCATTACTTTAGTACCCAATTTAAAGTCAAAACCTTGTTTGGTGAGGATCTTTTGAAAAGTCTTTGAGACTTCGCCATCAATACCTACCCCACCAATAGTGTTCATAAATTCAACGGCAGTAACCTGAGCACCCAGGCGAGACCAAACAGAACCAAGTTCTAAACCAATGACACCAGCGCCAATGACAATCATCTTCTGTGGCACCTCTCTCAAAGCTAAAGCACCGGTAGACGAGACAATCACTTCTTCATCGATGGTTATGCCGGGAAATGGAGTCACCTCAGAGCCAGTGGCAATCATTATGTTTTTAGCATTAACTATCTCCTCAGAGCCATCATCTTTTACAACCTTAACCTCATTGGGGCCAACAATCGAACCCATGCCCGTCAGTTGGGTTACTTTGTTTTTTTTAAAAAGCTGGGCAATACCGCCAGTTAAAGCTTTAACAGCATTACTTTTTTGTTGCATAAGCTTTTCTAAATTCAAGGAAACGTTGCCTACACTAATGCCTCGGCTTTCTAAATCTCCAGAATGGGCCATGTGATAGTAGTGAGAGTTATTAAGTAAAGCTTTAGAAGGAATGCAGCCAACATTTAGACAGGTGCCACCCAAAGTAGGATTCTTTTCAACGCTGATAGTCTAAAGAAAGTTTTTGTTTTAAAAAAGATTGTAATCTAATGATTTCTAAAAACATACCTTCATACCCATTTGGGCAGCCTTAATGGCAGCTACATAACCACCAGGTCCAGAGCCAATAACAACCAAATCGGCTTCGTGTGCTGTGGAATAAAAACGACCATTGATGGCACCCAAAATAGCACCGTTTGAGCGCAATGGGCTCTAAAAAACAAAGAAAAAATAGTTAACCAAAAGGAAATCGATAAAAAAACATACAGAATACCATTCTACAAATCTATTTGAATATAGTTTTAAGCGCGCCATAAGCGTGTCCCTAACAAGCGAAATATTGAAAAAAATGTACTTAAAACTCGGACAGGCTACACTCATATGGGTAATTTTAAAAGCCCAGCTGACTGGCATGTATGAAATATTTAATTTTTTTGGCATACCCCAGGGCACACTAAGCCAGGTTATTTCAAGGTAAATGCAAAAAATTCACCTCTACATTTCCTTTTGTTTTAAAGTGGGAATATGTCAAAAAAATTTTTCATACAAAATTAAATATTTGTTAAAGTGGATTTCACTTTATTATAGTCAGCTGGGCTCTTGATATTACCTGTATTAGCGTACCCTGAACTGTAAGGAATTTATAATAACAAACACTTTTATTGAATTTTATTTTAAATAATCTGGCCACCTGATTTTTTTTTTTGTTGGTTCTAATGTTTTTTCTAGATAAATGAGAAAATTAGTTTTTAAGGATTTTTAGTAAACTTAAAATTTTATTTACGGTAATTTGAACATTTCAGAAAAGTTTATTTTTCAAAATTGTTTTAATAACATTTTTTTTAAATACTGATAAACGTTTTTAATTGTTATTTTTCAAACCTTCATAATCACTCATTGCATAACTATATTTTTGCTTATCACTTGAAATTTTCCACCTTTCAATTGGCAAAACCTCACCTTAACGGCGTAGCTTAATGCGTTTCGTAGCGTGCACTGCATTTTAAGCTTTCTATATAAGTTTAAAATTTAAATTCCGCTTTTATTTCTTGTTTTCACTAAAATATTCTACACACTCCGCCCGGTCGATCAACAAATTCTGGATTTACGTTTAGAAAAGCTCGTTGTGCCAAAATTCAGTGCAAAAAAGTTAAAATGTCACAAGTGACAAACTCTGCAAAAAATGTGAGAGCTTTAGATAATTTGGCTGTGAAAACTGTAGTGAAAAAAATATTTTAGTAATAAAATTCCAACTGTTCATTAAACTTGGATACCATGCACAGTGCTGTCAAAAAGATTAAATAAAACGCAGAATATTTGAAATATAAGGTGATATGTAATAATTGAAAACGCTGCACTAAACAAAAGTTTAAATTTAGTAATTTTGTTGTTATAGGAATATTACTGTGTAGAGCCCGTTATACGTAGCACTGTTAAATTTGTCTTCTCTCAGTTCAATGCACTTCAAACAGTTGTATGGTTCAACATAACGAGTAGAGCTGCAAGCTATCAAGAGCTAAAAACATGAGAGTCAAAGTTGTGTGAACAGATTAGATGGTTGTAGTAGGTCCTGCTGTAAAAGCTGAAGCACAAAAATTAAAATCTTGAAGTTTGTTACGTGGCAATAGAGCTTAAATTTGTGAGCTAAAATATACATATATCTTCGGCTGAGCACATGTTTGTCGCATATGTAGCAAAGAAGAAACCACACAAATAATTGTTGTGTTTTCTTTTAAAATTTAAAAAAAAAATAAAAAATTTAATTATATTCCAAATAAAAATTTGAAGGTAGTTGTAGTCACACCATTGAACCATATACTACATATGAGGAAATTGTTGCTATGCAATGTCAATCAATATTCACACAGATATGTAATAAGTCCTAATTCGCACGATGGAAGTACATATTTAAGCTAAGCAGATAAGGTTGATTGCAACGGGGTGGGGTAAAATTAAGTGAGTATAAACTTGCTTGTAGTTGCAATTAAGCTTGCTTAAAATGGATGTACAAAAAAAATTCAAAAAAACACAGTAGTGTGTGTAGATTCATGAAAAAATCAAAACAAATGAAGCAATAAGACTTACGGTACAAGAGTTCAAAGAAGAATATGAAAATAAGAAGTCTTATTTTCTTGCATAGTTAGAATTGGGACTAGGTAAATAAACAAAAGAAAGTAAATAAAACATAAGCTATATAATAAAAACCGAAAGTTTGTTTTAAAGCGAACTGATAATAAGGTTGTGATGATTTTGCAACAACTAAGTTACGGCGAAATTAAATTTTTTATGTTGTGTCTTTTCTTGTCTGATGTTTCACAAAACTATATAAAAATTAAAATTTTGCAACACGCCTACATTTTGGTGTTGTTTTTGTTTGAAGTTGTTGCCGTATTGCTTTTACCTTGTAAGTTGTTTGTACTTTGGTAAGAAGGCGCATTCATTACAGGTGGAGAACCGCTCCCACCTGTATGCATGCGCCTTGTTTGGAAAGTTTGCTTGACATAGTTGTAAAATTAGTATCTATAAACAAACTTAATGATACTAAAATTAACAACTGTTTCTTTGACATTTTTTCCGCAGTGCTACCAACATATAAACAAAAGGAAAATATGCTGAATTTCAGATAATGCCAAAAAGTGAAAAAGAGCAGAGATTCTACGGAAATTTTTTATTTTACCAAAGCAAAAAAAATAAATATTATTGAAAAATAATAGTTTTTTAAAATCATTAAAGTGCTTAAAGAAATTTTGTGAATAAAAGTTATAAAAAACTGGCAGATACGTAAAAAAGTGAAATAACACGGAGCACATAAATTTAACAACGACATAAGTGAAGGCTACAAAAGCTAAGCCAGTGGTTAGTGGTAAAAACCATATAAACATAACATTACAAACGAACACTCACTTAAGCCCGAGTTCCTGCTCTGCTTATATACATACATATAAATATATATTTTTAAAATTTGAAGCCGTATTTCGGTAATTTTTTTTATTGTGGAGGAAAGAAAGACAAAAAAAACCCCCGAAAGTTTTTTGACAAAAAATTCTTTAGCGTCTCCCCTCTCGCGAGGGGGCTAAAGTTGTAAGGCGAGATATCATGATGAACAATTATGGAAACATGATGATGAGCGAACAATTTCGCAAAATGGATGCAAACTATTCACCAAAGTCCTCACCACATGGTGGCCGTTCACCAGTTGTTTGTCGACAAGATTCATCTGGTACTTTAAAAGCTACAATTTCGCTGGGAAAAACACCAACCATCATACAAACGGGACCATTCTATTCAATGAAAGAACCACCGGGAAAGGGTGAATTGACTGGTGACAAAGATCTCATGACTGAGTATGGTCTGCATCATACGCTGACAAAGTTTAAGGATAAAAAAGTTAAAGAATCACTAGCCTCGTTTTTGCCTAACTTACCGGGAATCTATGATGGAATGAATAATTTGGTAAGAAAAAAATCAACGTTTACCCAGAAGAAGAATTTCCCTGTCTTACATATATAAACTTTTTAAAATCGTTTATTCATTTTATTTTAGGAAAATAGTACATTACGTAGTGTTATTGATAAACCCCCTATAGTTGGCAAAGAACTGTTGCCTTTATCTGCAGTACAATTAGCTGGTTTCAGATTACACCCCGGACCTGTAAGTTTAATTTTTTTTATTAACTTTAAAAAGACTCAAAAATTCATTTGTTTTCAATATAGAGTGTAAAAAGAAAAAATATTTTTTAATATAAATAAATAAAGTTTCGTGAAAAAAATGTTAAGGGAATAACTGGATTTAAGTGTTGGAAAATTGAAAAATTCTATCCACATCCATTTGTAAAGATTAAACAATACAATGATTGGGTATGCAAAAGAAAAAATAAAAAAAAAAACAAGAATTTTAAACGTAATGCAACCCGTCTCCAGTTTACCCAAGTTTTATTACAACTTAATAACAATTACGCACTTGGCTGGGGGTTATTAAAAAGGGCAACAGTTAGTGCGTAATTATTTTCAATGTTTTGTTTTGAAACACTTTCTCACCTACACATGACACTAAAATTAGTGATTTGATTTGGTTACAAGTTATTTCAGAAACATTTACGAATATGTATTTGTGATTTGAACAAAATAAACTAAATGCTGTTTGTTTTTTTTATAATTTTCCAGTTGCCGGAGCAATACAGAGCCTTAAATACAACACCCGCACGTAAACATAAAAATAAACATAAAAAACACAAACATAAAGATGGACAACAGCCACCAGAAACAAATTTAATAGGTAAGACTTCTGTAATTGGTATGACTAATGTAATGTAAAGCATATTTTTCAATTACCTAAACAACTGTTACATAGATTCGTCCGGTTTGGAGACTTATGAGAAGAAACATAAAAAACAAAAGCGTCATGAAGACGAAAAGGAAAGGAAAAAACGTAAAAAGGAAAAGAAACGGAAAAAGAAATCTCACAGTCCAGAACCGCCATCATCGGGAGGTGTCTCCCCCATGTTGGGTCCGTCGGGGCCCAGTAGTATGCTAGGCCCTGGAGGTATTTCAGTACAGCAGGGTATTGTTGGTGGTCCAGGTGGTAATACAATGGGGGCTGGTAATTTAGGTAGTCTGCAAGGATTGTCTGTGGGAGGTGCCAATAATCCACTAGGGTCTGGGCCTGGTGTTACTACGATGTCAGGCTCTAGTGGCATAATGATGCCACAGCAAGCTTCATTATATTAGTTTAAATTGAACGCAGAGAGACACACATTAAAATTTACTCAAAATTTTTTAAGTCATTTTTTAGTTTTTTATTACAATTTTGTTTTCTAATTTTTTAGTTCCCAATTGTGTTTCCAACTCGCAAATGTTTAACTATTAATATTAATAAAAACATGTAATTTTAGTTTTATACAGTCAAAGACAAAAGCAAAATTATGATATGAGCATATAAATCTTATCAATTTAGAAAAAATACCAAACGTTTTCTAAACTCAACAACTGGGAGAAATATGAAAATGAGTATTTTATTTATTTTTACAAAAAAAACTTTGTTAAAAAATTGTATTAAATAACTCATTTTCTTTTTTAGGAAAATTTTTAGTCTTATTTTTTTAACACTTCAGAACATTTTTATTTTTAGAAATTATTGGAAATATTTCTAAAGAAAGCTTAAAGCTTAGGATTCTTTCTATTCCACAAATTCTTTTAATTTGCTAGTTGTTCCTATTTTTGAAACAATTTTAATTGTTTCCTTTTTTTTTTTAATAAAACGAGCTTCCAATTAAGTTTTCTCTCTCTTTTTAAAGTTCTAAAATTTTGCATTAATTCTAATAGTTATTTTTTATAATTTGTTCCCTGAAAATTTTAGATATTTTTATTACTTTTTTAAGAAAAATGTAATAATTTCAAAATCTTTTTAATATTAATTTAAATACATTTTTTTATAATCTATATTCTATATAAGAAAAATATTATTTAGTTATTTAAGGGTTGTACGAAAAATAAAGCAACAAAAAAATATAAAACGTAATTTAAGAAATTCAACTAATAAAAAAATAACGAAAACTAAATTTAATAGAAACGTGGTATTAAATTTTTTTCAATAATTGAGGGAAAAATGCTTACGTGCGCGTTTATTGTAGTTAAATTTTTTCAACATACGCAGTAAGCTATATAGTTTTGAAGTAACTGCTAAAAAAAACCGCCGGTGCCATTATTCGAGTCACCGCCACTGGGATGTGCTTTTTCGTTTTATTGCTCTGCAAAGTTTTGCTCTCTGTTTTCGTTACTCATATTATTTGCAGAATTTCAATCAGTTGCTTTTTTCAAGTTCCGTCTGTTTGTTGTTGGTGTGTCGGCCGGCCAGCAATTTTATAAGAAAAATTATGTACATTTCTTTTTCTGTTTAATCAGCAAATTATTCTTTCATAATTTGCTAAGTTTAATACGTTTATTACCTCTTTAGTGTTTTATAATATATATACTAATCTTGTTTATGCATATATGTATGTATACAAAAGAAATTTAATAAATGTTAAAAAGAATTTGTGGCAAAATGTTTAAGCAGACGTCCACAAATTTATTAGAACAGAATGCCGACAAGGTGACCCAATGGTTGGATTCATTCGATGCTGTGCTTACAGACTGTGATGGTAATTAATAAAAATGTGTTTAACCCTCTAGTGCGCCGTGATGCAAATTTGAATCATACCGAAAATCTCTCCGTAGTTCTAAAATTTGAAAACAGTTTTGTGTATATGTTTGTTATATGTTGTATCCATTTAATAGGCGTCGTTTTCTCTGCTTTTGAAGTACCGTTATAGCAGCACTGAATTATTGTGCAATTTTGAAGTGCCTGCTCATTCGTTTGTTGTGCGTAGAGAAAACAGTGTTTTTTTCTGACCTTAAAATTTAATTGATTTCAACAAGTTTATAAACAGTTGTGATTTTTACATAAGTTACACACTTTTTTATTAAAATCTTATAGTGTTTATTGTTTTTCTATGGTAAGTACTTTGCTGTGTATAAAAAACGGTTTGATGCAAATTTGCATCACTGCGCATTTAAGTGATAGTAAAAAAAAATTTTTCGTATATAACGGATTTTCAGAATATGTCAAAAAAAAAACTTGTAGAGGAGGATATTCTCCGTATTTTGCTTGATCCTGCTGCAAGTGAAGATGGATTAGATGACTCCGATGATGAAGATGAAATTATGGAAGGTACGCTTATAAATAATGAAGATCTAGAGCACTTTCTGGGTGATGAAAATATTGTGGATCTCATGAACGACTTGAATAGTGAAGATGAAAATGTAACTGAAAATATTGCTCCAGAAATTCCGGAAAATCTACTTGGTGCCACAAATTTCTTAACACGAGAGGCTTGCAGACATATTGTTTGGAAAAAATCTAAATTTTCTGTCAGTGAAGACGAAATAAAATTTGGAGGAAACACTGATTTGCCGGAATTTATAAAGAACTTTCAGACTCCCTTCCAATTTTTTAACTACTTCTTCGATGAGGACATTTTGCAACATATGGTTGAGGAATCTAATTTGTATGCCAAGCAAAAAAATATTGAAGAGAGCTTTATTTTGGAAAAAACTGATATTTACCAATTTATGGGCATCCTAATTTTGTCAACCATAGTGAGTTACTCCAATATTCGCCTTCTATGGGACAGCCAAATTGGTTTGGACTGTGTAAAGGAATGCATGCCTCAGAAAAAATTTGAAAAGATACGATCAATATTTCATTTGAACAACAATGAAAATTTCATTGCCGATCAAACAGATCCTTGTTACGACAAATTATACAAGATTCGGCCACTGGTAGACTGTTTAAATAAAAAATTTTCATCCATTCCGTTTGAAGAACGCTTATCTGTTGATGAACAAATGTGCGCAAGTAAAGCCTCACATCATTTGAAACAATATATGCCTGCAAAGCCACACAAGTGGGGCTACAAATTATTTGTACTTTCTGGAGTATCAGGTTTTGCATATAATTTTGAAATATATACGGGCCAAGACAATTTGCCGCATAAACGTTTGCCAAGTGAGCCTGATCTAGGAGCTTCTGCCAACGTTGTTGTACGACTATTACGAAATGTCCCAAATGGATGTAACTATAAAGTTTACTTCGACAATTATTACACTGCCATCCCGTTGCTTGTTTATTTAGGAAAAAAGGGAATACATACAGTTGGAACAGTCAGACGAAATAGGATACAAAATTGTAAATTACCAACTGATCAAGAAATAAAGAAATATCCTAGGGGATCATCATTTCAATTCGTTGCTGACTTTGAAGGTTTAGAGCTCGCAAACGTCTTGTGGAAAGATAATAAGAACGTAACTCTTCTGTCCTCATTCGTTGGCGTGGAACCAGAAAATGATATTAGCAGATTCGACCGTCGGGAACGCAAGTCGATCATGGTTAAGTGTCCAGCGATTGTCAAAGAGTACAACCGTCATATGGGCGGTGTTGATCTCTTAGACAGCATGATGGGGCGGAACCGAATCAAAATGAAAACCAGAAAATGGTATATGCGTTTAGTTTACCATCTACTGGATCTAGCAGTTACAAATGCTTGGTTCTTGTATAAGCGAGCAACAGGGAATACGACTCTTACACTATTAAAATTTCGTAAAGATCTGGCATTGACACTTCTAAAAATAAACACAAAACAGAAACGCCCAAGAACCAACGATTCACCTTCCGTGGAAAGATTGCACGTGCAAAAGCAAAAACGAGGCCCAGCATCAGCTATACCATCCGAAGATATCAGGCATGATCATGTGGACCACTTACCGGAATTCCAAGAAAATAGGGTAAGATGCAAGCTGCCGGGTTGTAAGGGCCAAAGTCAACTGATTTGTAGCAAGTGTAACATAGCTTTATGTCTAACAAAAACCAAAAACTGTTTTGTAAAATTTCATAAAAAATGAACAAAATTAAAATGTTATTTTTATTTTTTTAAATGTAAAATTTCATAAACAATAAATAAATAATACGTTGGTTTTTAAAAAGAAACAAAAACATTGTCCATTTAAATCACTATACAAGTATGAAAATTTTAGATTTTGAATTTACAGCTAAATGCGCAATGATGCAAATTTGCATCAAAGGATTTTTCACCTCCTGCGCCCTTATAAATGGAAATTATACAAACTGCTGGAACAAAAGTTTGTTTTTTAACCATTTCCTTTCGTTTAAGTAGTATTTTATTTAATTTGGTTTTCTTGCGCACTAGAGGGTTAATATTAATAATACAAAGTTGTATAATATGTGTGAATATTGAATGGAGTTTCGTTGGATTTCTGCTTGACTTTGCAATGTCCACATTATCACATTGTCTTGTTAATGACCTTTGTAAGAACGTCATTAGTGATTACGCATTTATGGGGATTAGCTTAAATGAATGTATGGTTAAATGTGTTAATTTTAGATATCTCAAAACCAAGCAGAATATTCCATAAATAATTTTAAATAGGGGCTTAAAACGAAATTTTCATACAAAATAAGTTTTTTAAAATCTGTTTAAAATTAAAAAATTGCTTATGAATATGGCAAAATATAGCAAAATGTTTACACAATAGTTAAACAAAAATTACTTACTGTTGTTTTAAACCAGGGGTGCTTTGGGTATATGGCAGTATTATTGATGGTTCCGTCGATGTTATGAATCGCTTTAAGAAGTTGGGTAAACAAATCTATTTTTGCACCAACAATTCAACGAAGACACGTAAAGAATTGCTAGTGAAAGCAGTCAGTATGGGTTTTAATATTACAGAAGAAGAAATTATCTCAACAGCTCATTCGGCAGCCGCCTACTTAAAGAGCCTTAATTTTGACAAGAAGGTTTATGTTATTGGTTCAGAAGGTATTACAAAGGAACTAGATGCTGCGGGAATAAAACACAATGAAGTGGGACCTGATCCTATGCCTACCTCTCTCGCCGAATATATTTCAAAGCATCTGCAACTTGAAGACAATGTGGGAGCTGTCATGGTGGGATTTGATGAGCATTTCAGTTTTCCCAAAATGACACAAGCAGCGTCTTACCTCAACAAACCCGAATGCTTGTTTATAGCCACTAACACAGATGAACGGTTTCCCATGCCTAATATGGTCATACCGGGCACGGGAAGTTTTGTTAAGGCAGTTGAAACGTGCGCAGAGCGAAAGGCGCTTGTTATAGGTAAACCTAATAGAGAAATATGTGACTATCTTATCAAAGATGGCACCATTAAGCCGGAGAGAACTTTAATGATAGGTGACAGGTGGGAGCTTTGAACAACACATTTTTTAATGTTTAGATACATTTCATATTTCTCATTTTTTCCAGATGTAATACTGATATTCTTCTTGGCTATAATTGTGGGTTCCAAACGTTGCTGGTGGGCACTGGTATACATCAGTTGAATGATGTAGATGACTGGCGAAAATCTAATGATCCTGAATTACTTAAACTTGTGCCAGATGTGTTTTTACCCAAACTGGGCGACTTACTGCCTTTTATGTAAATTGTTTTCTTTTCTTATTTACCCTATGAACTTACTTAATGACAGACGTCTTTGTTTTTATTTATTTTAACTTTGATTTTATTAAAATCTATAAAATTATAAAATGTATAATAATCTTTTTAATGTTAAGGATTTGAAATAACATATTAGTAAAAAATTTGCAACCATCTATGACATAGAGGACATAAGTACATATTAAGTCAAACTGTAGTTATAAGATTCTTTTAAGGTAACGTTAGGTAATCGGGCTTTCTGTACTTTTTGTTAATATATAAAAAGCTATAAAAAAGCTAGCTGATAGCCAGGCAGCCGCCTGAAATTATAATCACCAGATTTGATGTTATACCTCCTAACTTAAAGAATGTATTCACAGCTGGCGGCCTGTAAGAACATGAATATACTTTTCTTATAGTCATATTTCACTGCTTCCTTAATTTTTTAATAACAATGTATTCATCATAGTAAATTTTTGCCTAATTAAATTAAAACTATTATTTGTTGTTACACTATTATTGAGAGGCAAAAAAATAATGAATTTTAAAGTTATTGTTTGATTTTTATACAAGATTTGTAATTTGTATGATGTTAAGATATAACGTTGATAAATAAGTGAACCGCAAAATAAATTGTATTTAAGTTCATACGAAAACTTAAGAAACTTTGAGGCTAAATAAAAAATATAATAAACTTATTTTAAGGCTTCAATAATAAATAAATATTGCATAAATAAAAATCTCGGAAATTTGTAAAAAAAAAACAACTTTTTGCTAAAAAAATTCGACATCTTTACAATATTAACATAAACCCTAAATTTGGGTGATAAAACGGAATATTTAGGTGTACCATGATTGCGTTATTTATAGCGTAATAGGACTGAAATAATATTTTCCCAGTACCAGTTCGTTTAATCTTTTTATGTTTTTTTTTTCTGGCAGCACTACATTAGTGAAAGCTTTTATTTGTGCAAAGTTCTCTGAAAAGATCAATTGTGTCAATGTTACCCGCTTGGTGATTTTGTCATTGTTTGAGGTGCTTTTCGTCGATGCATAATTTGGTTCGAATAACTATGCGGAAGTAAGTGCAAATAAATCATTATAAACTGCACAATAAATATTTTAATTTTGATAGTTCCTGTGTGAAACAGAGGGCCACACAATTTGGTTAATCTTATTTCTAAAACAAAAACACTAGTTCCGGGGCTCTGAAATTGTTGTGCTTGATAAAAAGATATTTCTTGCTCTATAAATAATAAAACAAAAAAAAAATACGCTAGTAATATTACTAATGTGCAGTTTATAGAACACGAAAGGCGAACGTCTTGAACGTTTTAAATGAAAAACATTAGTTTTCCTACAAAAAAATAACTAAATAAATAATATCTTAAAAGAAACCGCTGAAATTCGCCGACACAAGCACTTTATGTTGATAACAAAGTGCTTATTAAGATTCAAGGTTTTTATATATGTACATATTTATCCGTATACCCGGCAGATAACACGACTAGTCCATGCATGCGTTCACCGTTATGATGCATCACATCGTCGTAGTTTTAAAACTACTTTATGGTACATTATAGAGGATTAGTTTTGCAACTACGACCACTCAATACGAGATCGATAAAACACAAATACCTTCGGCTTAATAACAAGCTCTTGTTTGCCAATGGCATGGTCCAAGATTGCATTACATTGAACCATGTTGTAACTAGTTCATTTAGCTAAAATGGAATATGTGGTTCAATATATTTTTTTTGCAGGGTATATATTTATATGTATACATCACCTGGTTTAGATTGTTTGTTTTTTATAACGGTTTAGTTTAAAAGATAAGGTCAAGTTAAAAACACGTACATTTTCTGCAAATTAAAAGATTTGTTAAAAAAAATACAAAAGTTTTTAATTTTTTAGTGTTTTCACTACAAGCTGCCTTACAAATTAAGTTAAGGATATGGCTGAGCCTTTTAACTTAATAAATTGGGACAAAACTGCATTTAAAGACTGGTTGAACTCATACGATACAATTTTAACAGATTGCGACGGTAAGTTAACAATGTAAAATTGTCATCTAGCCAAATAATGCAAGCAAGAAAACTTTATTTTTGCTATTATACCCTTCACATAGTGATAAGGGTATATATTAGTTTGTCACTCCGTTTGTAATTTCTTTATTATCCATTTGCGACCCCATAAAGTATATATATTCTGGATCCTTATATATAGGGAAGTTAATATAGTCATGTCCGTTTGTTGAAATCAAGTTTCCGGAGTCAAATTAAGTGACACGGACCAGTTCTTTGTGTCAAACTATTAAAAATGTCCTGGAGACAATCGTTACTTAAAATCAGCAAAATCGGTTCACTATTGACCGAGATATAAGCGAAAACCCAAAATGGCCCATTTTTTGGGAAGAAATCCGTGCATATGTATATCCCATATAACCATTTTTATTTAATTTAGGTACGAACTCGATAACGGTTAGCGTTCTTTTATTTGAAAGAAAAATTTGTTGGATTAAAGTCCAGACGTACCATCGCACATACAAACGTGCAAATTTTTTGAAGTTTTCTATTAAAAAAAAAAAGAAAAAGTAAGTTTATTATGTATTATATTTGCGGTTCGAAAACAATTTAGATAGATCAGATAACTTTGTAAACAAAAAGACCAAGGTGAAGGGTATATGTATGTATAAGATTCGGCACAACCTAATACAGCGCTCCCAGTTGTTTCTGGTTACATATGATAGTTTTGTAATTAAATTGATTTTAAAAAGGATTTACGGCTTTATTCATTTAAAATATTTTATGTTTACAACGGCTTTATTTGGCAATTATTTAATAGATATTATATGAATATAGTGTTAAGGGCAGGAATATTAAGCAAACTAAACTCCATACAAAGTTAAATTATTTATCAATTGAACGTATTAGAGAATTTTTGATTCCCTTATTTTTTAAAATAATTATTTTAACAACACGGCGGTGACAAAATTTAAACCGTGTTGTCAAACTCCATATGTAAAAAAGAAAACGCAAGAGAGTAAAAAAGACACCATAAAATTCTCTTCCTAAAGCTTTCACCTGATAAATAATTTCACCTTGAATACTTATTTTTATTTGCATTTTATTCCGTTTTAATTTCAGCTGTTTTATGGCATGATGATGCCGTTATAGACCAAGCACCCGAAACTATTAACACTCTTAAAAATCTTGGTAAAAATATCTATTTCGTTACAAATAATGGCACCAAAACCCGGCACGATTTATGGCTAAAAGCTACCGAAATGCATTTTAAAATAGATGAAAGTAAAATTATTGCACCAACATATTCCATTGCCGCATATCTGAAACAAAATTTGCAAAACGATGAAAGTGTATATGTTATAGGAAGCCCAGCTTTAGGAAAAGAACTAGATTGTTTCCACATTCGAAATTTTGGCATGATCAAAGATCCAATACAAAATGAATTGAGCGAAATGTTGGATGATATAAGTCAAGAGACCAGAGGGAGGAAAGTGGGAGCAATTGTTGTTGGATTTGATGAACGTTTTAATTTTGGTAAAATGTTAAAGGCTTGCAATATACTTGAGCACAATCCAAAGTGTTTGTTTTTGGCAACAAACTCCGAGGCGGTACATAGATATCCAAATTTTTGTATACCTGGTACAGGTGCTATTTTAAAAGCTGTGGAAACTTGTCTGGGTAGACAGGCTAAAATTTTAGGTAAACCAAATCCCTTAATATGTGAAAGTTTGATAAGGACTGGCGTCATTCATCCCCAGAGGACTTTAATGATAGGGGATTGGTAAGAAACACCAATGGAAAATAAAAATTTTTTTTATTTTTAAAATTCCTTTGTAGCGCCAAAACTGATGTATTGTTTGGCAAGAATTGTGGTTTTCATACCCTCTTGGTGGGAACAGGCAATTACAAATGGTCAGAGGTTAAGGAGTTGATAAAAAATAATGCCTCAAACTTTATACCCAACTTTTATATAGACTCCTTGGGGGATTTAGGGAAATTTTTAGGTTAGAAAAGAAATCTGAGTAAGTTTTTAAACCAAAAAAATATTCGGCCAAAATTCAATAAAAATGAGCTGAATTTACTATTAAAAAATTATATGGAAACATAACAATATATGTATATTTCTTTTCAATTTAAAGAAATAATTTAATGATAAAAATTTATATTATAAAATACATATATTTGTGGGTATTTTAAAAAAAGTTTTGGGAATAAAAAATTTTTGCTAAAGAATAAAAAAAAAAATATTATTTAATAAATGAAAAAAGAAGCAGGAAATAAATTCTAACTTATCTTTGTCAATTTTAATTAAGCTGAAGAAACACAAACCTTTGATCTGAAGAAATTATTTTCTACAGAGCCAAGCTTTTAATAAAACTAATCGTTTTTTTTAAACTTTACACTGTTTTATTTTACAATTTTAATGCATTTGTTTTGTTCCCTGGATAAAAGCTTTTAACGAAAGTTAGATTAAAAAAATAATTTCCAATTGACTTAAATGATATTTAATTAATTAACAAGCTAGAATGTTGTAGCCGGACAAACCCGATCTCGTAATTACAACTTTAAAAATTGCATGTAGGATAAGGTGACTTTTGGAAGTGTGGCATATGCTTATGGGGTCTATTGTAAGTTATTGACCGATCTTTTAAAAATATGTTTTCTTTAAGTTTTTAATCTATAAAATTAAAATATTTGCCCTTGACAAACTTAGCTTATGCTAATTGCACAGTAGACATTTTCTATATCGTCAATTTGTGGTTTTATATATCTAATATGTGCAATGTGAGACAGAATGACAACAAGCTGTCATTTTTTATTGTGGCTGCATTGCATTTCGACAACCGTAAAATGATTTAAAACGTTATACGACTCACGGAAAAATAACAAAAAAGACAGACGTTGCCATTAGTACACACTATCATGTTGGCTTACAATGGCACAAAATGGCATAGTGTGTACGTACTAAGCATTAGTTATAAAAATTATTTATTTTATTATTTGTTAACATTTTTTAACAAGTAATTTTAAACTAAAATATCTCCTCTAGAAACTTTTAAATAGAGCCTAATTTTATAGCCTAATATTAAAGCCTACTGAGCTATTATAGCTTTTTTTTCTATTAAACATATGGGGGATTTCATGTCAAGTGACCCAACTTTTAAAACCGATGTCTTTCGATTGGAAAGAAATTTGAACCAAAGTAAGTTCTTGCAGAGAGTAGCTTAGGCACAATTTTTTAACACGATCGGTCAAGAACTCTCTGAGCTAGAGGGGTTCAAAATTTGACGTTTTCGGCAAATAGGTGTTTTTTCTAATACATGTAGTTTATTACCTTTTGCTTTTAACAAAATTCGTCCCAAATACTTTCGATAGATTTTTTTTCAATCTTCCAGAAAAAAATATTTTTAAAATTAAAAAAATTTTTTTTTTATAAAATAATTAGAAAAAAAATTTTTTTTTTCCAAATGTGCCCATTTTTTTTTTTTTTTTTTGCTCAAAAGAAAGCTTAGGTCTTTCCTTTGAAAAGCTTGGAAGTCGCTTAGTGGGATGCGAGTGGGATATCTATAAAAAATAATGTTTTGTAACTCAAGGTAGAGGTTTTCAAATTTTCGCGTATATTCTATTTTGATTTTTTTGCTATTTATGTAAAATTATCTCTTAAGCAAAAAAAAAAATGTTTTATGCTAAGAAACAAAATAATTTAACCTTTCCGAAGGTATTCATTGAAAATATTTACAAAACGTGTTCTGACATTGCCATATAAAAGTGATTTTATTCCAGAGGCCTACTATTTTGTTGGTAATACAGAGTCGAGTATATGAGACTTTATTTGGTACTTGCATACCGTCGGAAAGGTTAAATTATTTTGTTTCTTAGCATAAAATATTTTTTTTTTTTGCTTAAGAGATAATTTTACATAAATAGCAAAAAAATCAAAATAGAATATACTATACGCGAAAATTTGAAAACCTCTACCTTGAGTAACAAAACATTATTTTTTATAGATATCGCGCTCGCATCCCACTAAGCGACTTCCAAGCTCTTCAAAGGAAAGACCTAAGCTTTCTTTTGAGCAAAAAAAAAAAAAAAAAAAAATGGGCACATTTGGAAAAAAAAAATTTTTTTCTAATTATTTTATAAAAAAAAAATAAAAAAAAAATTTTTTTAATTTTAAAAATATTTTTTTCTGGAAGATTGAAAAAAAATCTATCGAAAGTATTTGGGACGAATTTTGTTAAAAGCAAAAGGTAATAAACTACATGTATTAGAAAAAACACCTATTTGCCGAAAACGTCAAATTTTAGCCCCTCTAGCTCAGAGAGTTCTTGACCGATCGTGTTAAAAAATTGTGTCTAAACTACTCTCTGCAAGAACTAACTTTGGTCCAAATTTCTTTTGAATCGAAAAAAAAAGTTGGGTCACTTGACATGAAATCCCCCATATACATCACGCAGCAGGCAAAAAAGCCAATCAAGCTTCCTCTATACAAGGTGGTGTTCTAGGTGGTGTTCTAGGCTGTGTTCCAAAACGCAGTTTGCTGTGCATCACAAAACTTCAAGTTTTTCCTAAAAGCAAAGATGAGGTTTTTGATAATATCTTCCACTTCCAAATGAGTGTTTACAGCTATATTAATGTCCTGGAAGCAAAAAACGTAGTCAAAATTGTAAGAAGTGTATAAGGAAAGAAGTTGAAAATTTGTAATGCAAAGCAAACTGCGTTTTGGAATACAGCCCTAGTGTCAGCTAATTATTCTTTACTTTGGTCTGCTCTAACTCCTAGACGTCAAAAGCTGCATACTTTACGTTTGTTTGCTTCTGTTTGTTTGCATTGTTTTTTTACGTTCAGGTGTTTGTTCCCGGGCTTACAATGTAAAAATGCCATATGGTTGTTGGTGTTGTATTTTTAGTATTTAAGCTACTTACTACCTTGTATAGATTCTTTCTTTTTAGTAACATTTTTCGTCACTAGATACTTTCTTTAACTTAACAAAAACTTATCCGTAACAAAGAGTTTTGTTTGATCTTAAACTTATGTATAAATATGTAACATTAAAAGCCTTATAATTATAAATAATTAGGTTATTCACAAGGTATGTTATCTTGTCTTATTGTCATATTTTTCCAAAAGTATCTAAAGGGTTAACAATTATGTTTTTTCTTCGAAAAAATGTGTATCACATTCAATACTTTATTTGAAAATAAGACAGGTAGCCAAGCTTGTGAATTGCCCAAATATATAATTTTAATTAAGGTTTATCAGACGGATTTCTTGTATGAACCCAGTTTTAAAGACCTTAATGCATAAAAGCTTTTAATTGAGCTTTTTACTCTAAACTCAAAGTAAATTGTAAATTGTTTTTAGTAATTTTAGCGGTAAACATTAGCAATTTAGTTTAAAGAAATCATATTTAAAGCAGCTGTAGAATAAATGAGTTCCTTAGATTCAGTTGTTCCCTTAATTTACACTTGGCTGATGCTCAAAAACCCACTGTCCTTGTTTTTTTGCAACAGGCTTTTGATTTCTTTAATAAAAACATCTAAATTGCTAAAAGGTAACATCAGGTGGACGTATTGCTATGGGCCAAAATTCGTGAACTGCGTGACAAATAACCATACCAATAGAAAACGTTGATTAGAAAAAATAATATGGGAAATACAATGCGTGAAGCTCGATCTATCTTGGACACAGAGTTGTACTGGGGAGTACGCTTGCCTTTACGTCTGGCCTCTAGTTCTTCACGTCGGTAATAGGACATGCGGCGTCGGCCCGAGGGCTTTCGAGGAGTAGAATCTGTTTAAGTAAGATTTTAAGTCTACAAAATTTTAAAGCTTTTATATCCTTACTTACCTTCATTTGAACGCAAGTGCTGTTCCTCGTCATCCTCATTATCGGAAACATCAAAATGGCTTTTAGTTGTCTTCCAATAAAAACATTCTGCCATGTTTTGCCAAAAAGTATTACGTCTACGATATTTTCTCTCTTGCGATCGGCGACGATTTTTTGTGGTCGATGTTTCACGACGTTGTGGTATATTTATCGAACACATGGACAAGGGTATAACTTCATAAATCTTTGATTCGGTACTGGTGGCAAACTCCGAGCCCATATCGCCTTTATTACCCTTTTCTGTATCCGATTCCATTTCTTCTATGATAAAGTAACACTCTCCCGAGCCATATTTGGTAAAATAGTGGACCACAGCAAACTGGAGAATGGTAGCAAATATAAAGGCAAAGGAGAGAAAAACAAAAAAGTCCAAGGCAGTGGGATATGACACTTTGGGCAAATCGGTGCGAGCTTCCAGACCCAAAAAAGTCATGGTCAGTACGGTGGTAATGCCCAGAGAAACACGATCGGCAGTAGCCTCACGATTCAGCCAGAAGGACACCCAAGATAGTACCACCAATAGACAACAGGGACCATACACTTGTATCAGAAAGTTGCCCATGTGACGTTGTAAATGGAAGTTAACCATGAGCATGGAATATTCGGCTAAGAAAAATAAAAAGGAAATAAATTAAATTAGTTTTTAAATCCTTATAAATATATTAAAATAAAAAAAATTTAAAATAACATTTAAAACATTAAGGGATTCAAAATTGTTTATTTTTTTCTGGCATCTCTACGTAAAAGTTTTTATTTCAGAAATTGGGCACCTTTGTCTAAATTTAAAAATTATAGAGATTTTTCTAGCAAAGAAATAATTTCCTAAAATTTAAAACAAAAATTTAAGGGGAATTTTTATATAAAGTTTAGGAATTTTAAATGGCCGCATTTTTGTGATGGTTGTAAAGCATTAAGGAATTAAAAAAATATTTAGAAACAGGGACCGCAAAACAAAATAATCTCAAAAAGTTAAAATTATTTTTATAATTTTTTTCAAATAAAATTTATTATTTTTTGATTTTTATTTATTTTTTTTTCGCAGAAATAACTATTATTTTTTTTTTAATTTGTATGAAAATCAATTATAATAACAATAATCGTCCAAGAGCAAATGTTGAAAATTCAATTTGTGGGTAGCAGATATGACGTAACAATTATTTTCGGACCGAAATTTTCGTTTATATATTTTTCAAGATAAATAATTTCAAATCAAGAATTTTTCGGGTTTCGTTTTTGGGAATTCATTGTTTAAAGTTTTATGGTGAACTTATCTGTTTAGATTGGACTCAATATTTCGAACAAAATCAAAAATTTAAAAAAAAGGGAATTTTTAAAATATTTTGAGAATTAAAAATGTAATGGTTAGGAAATTAAAAACGTTTTATTGTTGTTTTTTAATATTGCATTAAATAAAAATAAGTTTTAAAATTAAGCTTTAAAGCTTTGTTTGGGGCTTTTCAATATAATAAAAATGGCCTGTTTCAAAATGATAATATAAAAAAATTTATGCACATAAAAAAATAAAAATAAAATTTACATAACTTTTTTATTTGATTAAAAGGATTTCTTTAAAATTATCTCACGATTCTTTAAAAAATTTTTTATTTTTTTATTTTAATACTCCACTTAGCCCTTTCGATATTCATAAACCTCTGCCGCTTAATATCTCAAGTTTAAATACCAAAATATTACTGAAATATGTTCAATTTGTCTAATTAACAAAATTGATTTTATGAACTTTATTAGATTAATATATATATATATATATATATACACAGTCAATTAATCATAGTTGAAAGTCTGCTTACTCACACACCCACTAAAAGGGGTAAAAGGTAAACAAACACACTTGGCAATAATGTTGCCATTCAAACGGCGTCATGCATATGCAACAGCATACAACAAGTGAAAGACGTACCACATTTTAAATGACCTTAAGTAATTGAATTGAACATGATAATTGTTGTAATATAAATGGCAAAAAACAAGAGATAAAAAAGTTAAGGAAAAATTTATTTTCTTTTTTACTTTTTTTTAATAAAATTAACTTAAATTTGTGATAAAATGACATGTTGCAAATGTAAATTGCTTAATAACACAATTAAGTGTTAAAAAGTATAAAAAGAGCAGATTAAAGTATTGATAAGTTAACATTTGACAATGGTAATATTTAAGATTCACTGCAATATTAGATCCATTTAAAGGGACAAAAAATTTCATTAAAAATTATTTTAAATTTAAAAAAAATTAAAGATGATTTTAAGAAGACTGTGAATCCAATTTTAAAAAATGCAAACATTTTATTTATCAAAGAAAATTAAGCTTAATAATTCAATAAAAATAATATAAATAAATATTTAGGATGCACAAGTTTTGGCTTAGTTAAGTCATTACTGGACGTATAAATATGGTGACCATTCCTACTGATTTAAAAACTGTTTTTTTTTTAAATAATGAAAAAATGCCATAAACGATATTAAGTGGCATATGCTATTTTTAACTTGCCTTGGTAATTACTATTTTTTCTTATATATGTATATCTTAAAAATTGCGAGCTGTACCCTGATTAAAAGAACACATGAAACCCCAGACGAATATGCTTAACTCGGCTCAATGAGTGATTTTAAATCGATGGTTATAATTGAAGGTGTGCCATAGGCTATAAAAACTAAAAAACGATGTTATTAAAAAGTAAAATAAAAAAAATTTAGCAGCGTACTGATTTAAGGCCAGAATTAAATAGTCACCCTTTGCATTTATAGACTTGTCGCTTTATCTGCAGGGTATTGCAGTATACATCTTATCTCTAGACATTTCTTTTATTAGTGTTAAAATTTTTGCAAAACTGTGATAAGGCTTTCTCTTTTATGGAAAGGTTAAAAATAAATGAAAATAGATAAAATTTGTTTTTTAAAGAGTACACTTTTATGTAGTAAAATTTAAAACCAGTATTTAGCATATTGTCTGCCAAAATAATTTCCTGACTTTGTCTAGGTCTAGAGTCCTACTTTTTCCTATTTTATTAATTAAAAAACACATACAATATCACTAAATCACTATGAATTTTAAAAATTATTTACGTAAACTATTTGAAATATTTTTTTTAATAAAAATAAATAAATTAAAAATAATTTCCATTGCAACAACAAAATTTAACGTAATTTTTTGTCAATTACTCACTTGTCTGTGTTGTCTCTAAATGTATGCCCTGACCTTGTTTGCCACCACCAAATGATGTTTTGTCCAATTGTATTCCAGTACCGCGTACATGTTGATTTTTTGCTGCCGGTCCAGCAAATGTTGTTAATATTTTACTATTTTTAGTGTCATCCTGTTTTTGTTGGTTGTATGGTTGCTGTAGTGTAAATTGTTGCTGTCGTAGCTGTTGTTGCCTTTTCTTGTGGTTGTTTTCATCCATGACACTTTGGTAATTGGGTGCGGCTGCTTTGTAAACAACATCCGTTATATTACCAGCCGGACAATCGACCAAATCAAATTGTGACAATTTCATGTCCTCCGCAATGGCCACAGCTGGTCTTTCCTTATTCCAGCGATAGATAACATCGGCTGTGGTATAACCAACTACATAAGTGGAGAAAAAACAGAGACAATGGAAAACTAAAATAATTAAACAATGATTGCAAGAATAAACGAAATGGAATGTTATTAATGATTTGAAAAAAAATAATAAAAACCTGGAAGAACGCTATATTTAGCTAGGGCATGCTTAGCAAAAACTTTGCTTACCGAGTAAGCTAGCAAGTAATTTTGGATATGCAGAATTACTAATTACTTTTTGTTGGAATAACTAATTACTTTTGGTTGGGTTGTGCTGAAATTCATGACTCCCACTTACAAATGTGCTTACAAAAATCAATCTAATAACTAGTTACCAAGTATTTAATGAAAAGTCTAATAAAAACTTAAGGATTTTTAAAACAAAAATTTTGTTCAAAGTCTAATTTATAATCTTATTCTTTCATATATGCCTACAAGTGCAATTAATAAATTCTTTACCAATTGGTCAAAGACCTTAAAAAATCTTTGTAACCTACTCAATAATGAGAGCCTTTTGCTCAAATTTAAAATGTTTTTACAGGGGAAGTTTACATTAGAAGTATTAACAAAAAATGATGGCCTGAGATAACTTCAAGTATACCAATCGACCTAGAATCACTTCCTAAATCGATTTAAGCATAACCTTCCGTGCATCCATCAGTCCATCTGGCTGCTTGTCCATGTATTTTTGTTATTAAGGTACACGTTGCAGTTTTAAAGATATTTTGTGTTTTTTTTTTCGTAGAATATACAAAGTTTATGCACATTTTCCAAAATGGTTTAGCTACAGTTTCACAATTTTACAAAAGTAATGCTTTTTTAGCTCTACAAAAAAATTATATAATAAAAATTTATAATTTTGCGGAAGTAACGAAAACTTCCTGAAAGTTTTTCTATTCGTAATTTAAACGAAAGTTTCTTTCGAGACCAAAAATTTGCAATTTTCTTTAAAGTAACGAGTATCCTTTGTATTACATTGTTCGTAATTTTAACGAAACTTTTATTCAATTACACAAAAAAATTGCTTAGAGTTTAAGAATTTTACAAAAAAATAGAAAATTTGTCGTACTTTATTTTTGTATTAGTGAAATTAATAATTAATTAATATTCAATTTAGTTGTTTTACTACAGAAAAAAATCGTATATTTTGCCCAAGGATTTCAGAGTGCAAAGTAAAGAAAGATTTTGTATAATAAACAAACGAATTCGTTCATAAGTTGCATAAATTTTGTTTGAGTCTAGTTACTGAAATGTATAGAGATAATTGCAAGGTTTTATTTATAGATATGGATTATCTAAAATTTTTGCATATATTTCGCTTAGTTGTAAACCGTTATGACTGATTTTGAAAAGCCGCTATTTGTGAGACAAATTTGATAATTTGACATTTGTAGAACATGGCTTTGCTTTCGAAAGAGTCCACAAAAATATTTCATTCAAGTTAATATTAGAGAATAAACAAAGAAAATGACAAGCTGATATATCGTTGCCTTAATATATAAAGACCCTTCCTCGTAGTTTTTAAAGTCCAGATTTTCGTTTATTTTGATAAATGATCTGATCATATATCACAATTAGCCAAAAAAAAAATTTCGACTTAAAAAATACCAGTTAGGGCCATATTATATTAAGGTAAAAATAAACCCTTGCCACTATGTAAAGAGTATTAGCATTTTTTTTTTGGTTTTAAAAACAGGGACTGTAAATAATAATTATATCTGAAATTTTAATAAAAAAAAAAACATGTATTAGGAAACATCGAAAAACAAAATAAAGTACACCATATTAATGGTAATAAACTATCTTATTTTTTGGAAACAAAGTGCTTTTTAATTTTTAAATTTTTTCGCCAAAAAAAATTATTTTTAAATTTTTTTTACTACAAAAAATATTTATAATTTTGTTTATTTTTATTTTTTTTCCAAAAATATTTATAATATTTTAAATTTATATTAAAATTTAAACAATAACAATTATTTTTATCATAATTGATTTTTATTAAAATTAAAAAATAATAAAAAATAATAAAAATAATTATATATGCAAAAAAAATAAAATTATTATTTTTTGACAAAAAAAAAAAAAAAAGAAATCCAAAAATAGTTACCATTTTTAAGATAAATTTTTCCATAATTATTATGGCCCCTAATAAAAAATATTTAAATATGTAAGTAAAAAAATAATTTAAAATGATAATGTTTTGCGGATTACTTATTTAAATTTCCTTAGTTTTGTGTTCTTTTAAATTCTTAAAGGGGAAAGAAATTCATATATTTGTTCTTTGAAGGACATTATTCAATATTGTCTCAAATAAACTGCAAAAACAAAAGAACACTACACTCAAAAAAAAGATTGAACTACGTTTGAGTTAAACATAAACTTAATTTTAGTTCATTAACTTTACTTAAGTTTAGTTAAAATTAACTTGTTTTAAAACCAATTATCCTATAATTCAGTAAGAGTTTTTTACTAAAACTAAGAATTTTTGCTTAGTTTTTAAGTAAACTTCTGTAATACTGAGTAAAACCTTATCATACAATTAAAGAAGGTATATAGTTTAAAATACATCACTGCAACTTAAAGCAAGAAAAATAGGACTTAAATTTAGTTATGAACCTTTAAAAAAAACTAAAAGCAAATATTGATTTCTTAAACAGGGGTAAAAATATTCTTAAGAAAAAGAAAAATTAACTGAATTTTAAAACCATTTGTACAAAGTTTTAACCTAAAATTAAGTACGTTAGTTTTAGTTTGTGTAAAAATAATAGTAATTTTCAGTAGCAAATTTACTCATTCTAAGTAAATATTTGTCTTCAAAGAGTACAATTTAATTATGTTTTAGTAAAAAGTTACTTAGTTTTGGTAAAACCAATAACCATTTTTGTACTATTTTTTAAGCAAATTTTAAACTTAATATTAGTAATATTTTCCTTGGAGCCAAATCATTACCGAATTTCTTCAAGTTAAGTTAAATTTACTAAAATTTAGTAAACTTTTTTTTGAGTGTAGACCATGCACCAATTTATTTCATTATTTAATTATAAACTGACCTTTTAATAATTTTCAAATACATAAGTACTATTTTTAATTCGCCAGTCACAAATCTCAGAATGTTCTCTTGAGAACAATCTAATTTCATTTGAATAGCACATCTTAGTCATTAAAAAAATATATAAGAACTACTTTAAGGCATTTTATACTAGTGTCCTCCCCCCAATTCTCCACAAAGTAGAGAATTCAATGTCTTGAGCATAATGTAATCAATCATAAAATGTTTCTAGGCCATAGAATTTAAATGAATAAAAATATAGTTATGAAAAAAAAACATTTTTATATTATTAGTTATTAAAAGACCATATAAACTCATTAACTATTGTTCTTTAAAAACTATAAGAGAGAAAGTAGACAGACGCTAATAAAATTTTTGTGGAATAAAATTAAATGCTTTTTAGATTTATAAACCATAAAATTAAGCATGAATGCTTAAATAATTTTAACATGTGTAACAAATATTAATATTTGTTTTTGGTTTCATCCTTCCATGAATAGTATTAAGTTGTTTGGCATTAGTGAACTATTAACGTTCCCAGAACGCGTTCAAATACACAAAAGCAACAAAAAACTTTTGTAGTTTAAGGCTAATACATAAGTACATTGATTATGGTTTGTATAACTAAAACTACCAGCATCAACAAATTAAAACGTTTATATTCATATTTATAAGGACATAAATGTTGTCTTAACTTAGACAGAAAGATTTAGATGGTGCAGGGGGAGTGTTTTTGTTAGCTTAACTCCTAAAGAAGATTAAGAGACTGTCTGACCTTCTTTTAAAGCTAAATTACTAGTTTTAAATAGAGAAAGCCACATACATAATCACTTATAAATAAATAATAATTGTTTGTCTCAAAGATAAAAAACTTTTATTTTGCTCTCTCGTTTAGGTGGTATCGTTTATACACAGAACCATAGAGGCTTAAAAATATAATTTTTTAAAATAACTAAAGAATTATTAAGCGCTAAATTAAAAAATGGCCCAAAAATCAGTTTAAACTTCTCTAACTGTTTTTCTTATATATTTTTTTTTAATTTTATAAATGATAACTTAATATAATCTTATTTAAAAATTAAAGGCATTTTTTGATTGTTTTAATACATTTTTATATTTTGTTAAAAGAAAAAATTTACTTTATGTTTTTGGTTTTCTCTAAACAAATATTTTGAACTCCTGAATATTGAAAATTTTTTTAAAAAATTATTTTAGTTTAAAATTAAATTTTACATCTCCGTATAGTATTTGTGAATTATTAAAAAAAAATAAAAACAAAATTTTAACTTAGAATTTACTTAAAACCTTTTTTAAAGTCTCATAATTTCATATTACTTTTATAAGCGCAAACATTGTACATTTCTGAAACCATTTTTTAAATAAAAGATTTTGTCTTAACTTTAAAACCATTTTTAAAAAATTTTTAAAAATACTTATAAAGCTATTGTTATTGCAGTTTTAAATTCTAAATTTCTTAAGTCCTAGAAAAAACCCTAAAATTTTTTACTTGCCCCTATATGTTTTGTTCTCCCCTAAAAAGAAAAAAAATATTTGAAAAAAAAAAATGTTTTCCAGCTTATCGATGAAATTTAAATTTTAAAATTTAGCTTCTGAGATTTTGCTTTGTATTTTAGTTAAAATATATTTTTAATGGCTTAAACACCATTTTTTACATATCGCTTATTTGCCGGAACAACGTTTTGATTAAAAAAAGCCATTTAGTCAAAAACGCGCTTGAAGTTTTCGATTTGCTTACATTAACTAAATAGACAAGCGGCACTTTATCTTCGAAAGCAAAAAATAGAGACAATTTAAAGATGAAATTTATTATCATTATAAAACATGAAATAACCAACAATTATGCAAAGTTAACTCCAAAAACTATATTTTTGAGTTCTGCCAATGTTATGGCAAACGAGCGATATAAATTCTAGCCATATATCTTCTGGTTTTAATTACATATCACCTTAGTAGGTTAAACATTTTTACAGTTCATACACTCTTTACAAGTTTTCTTATTTAATTTATTTAAAAAAACAGAAAACAAACAGATTTGTACATAATAAAGGTTATTGGGTCAATAATAGCCAAGAGTGTCTCTGGGGACCGAATGCTAATCGGATTTTATTTGCACACAAAACGAGTATTAATAAAAAACCATGGCAAAAAGAGCAAAACATACAAAAAATTCACAACAACAACACATGTTAATATTGCATTTTTTTTCATGTAATACACATGTAATCACCCATACATTGTCATAAATCATCTTCTTTTGTTGGACAACGCTATTTTTGACTAATTTAAAAAAATCCAACCACCTAGTACATATCAATACCAAAACTTACACATTTTGTTCATTGCTTTGCTTTTATTTCTTAACTTTACGATTTTTATTGCCATTTTAATATATGTATGTAGATATTAACTACAGCTTTGACAAATTCTTCACAACAATAACAGAAAAATAAAAAAAATATGATTTCTCTGAAGTACATACTAGTATGTGTGAGAATGTATTGGCATTCAGCCGATTTATTGTTGCTTTATTGCGTGTATTATTGACAATTTCCGTTAACAATGATTGAATGAGAAAAGTAAACAGAGAGTGAGTACATTAACACAAGCGGAAATGTAACCAGGGCTGTCAGTTATGGCGATTTTACGCCAAATGTGGCGATTTTTTATTGCTCTTGGCTATTAAAATTTAGATTTGACGCCATGGCGATATTGTTGGCGATTTTTTTAACAAACGGCAAAGTTTTTAAACTAACAAAATGAATGAAAAACATATGTATTTAACACAAATACCATGTACATATGTTACTTAAAATGGCACAGATGAAGCGGAAGTTTAAAGCTTACTAAATTCATCTTAAATTTAGTGCTATATGCGCAAAAAAACTTTTTTTTAACTTTCTATATATACATACACACATCATAGTTGTCAGATAATTTTGGTCCAATATCGTCAAATCATTGGTAAAAAAAAAACATCCAAATCGTCAAAACAAATTTTGGAAATCGTCAGAGAATTGCCATCACTAAAATTTATGTTTTTGAATACTTTTTTAGTTAATAATAATAAAAAAAACGGGGAAACAAAGGGCTAATAGACAGTTTCGTCAAAAGTAGTAACAAAAAAGGTAAAATTTTGTTCAAAGCAAAGCAAACTGAAAATGAAAAAACGCAAATATATTGAAGAAATTTATTTACAGATTTTTATGTTAAAAACAATTTTATTTGAAAAATCGTCAAATTTAGGAAAAAAATCGTCCAATCGTCAAAACCCATTTTTGTGGCCAAAAATCGTCAAAATGACCATAAATCGTCAAATCTGACATCTATGACACACATTCAAAAACTATACTCAAGGTAATACATATTAAAATAACTCGTAAACTACTCCTTTTTGAATGAAAATAGCATTGTTTGCCACAGATTTGCTTTAAACGATGTTACACACTAAATGACTACAACACCAATGCTGCATTAGGTTCGTGTTTTATTCTAATCAAAGTTTTTAATATTTAACAACATGTTACTAAACAAAGTACATAACTGCCATTCTACATACATATGCTCTTGGTTAAACATATTTTCAATTCTTCCTTTGAATTTCTTGGTGTACAAAAAAATTTAATTTTAACTTTAGTTAAATAGTTGTTTCTTTTTATTTAATTAATTTAATAAAAATATTAATATTTCATATGTATTTTTAAGTAAAATAATTTGTGAGTTTTTTTCGTCAAAACCAATAGATTTTTATTATGGCGAATTTTTTGGCGACTTTTTTAGTTTTTAAACTCTAAAAATTATTTTTTGGCGATTTTTGGCGATTTTCGATAACCGTTCTGGCGATGGACCCTGAAAAAAAACTGACAACCCTGAATGTAACTGCAATAGTGAGAATTTATACAAAATTGTGGAAGTGTTTGGGTTAAACGTTTTAATATAAAATTTATATTATAAATCTTTGTGTATATGCGGTTTGATTTTGTGTGCAGTCATTCAAGCGATTTCATGTCTTGATTGTTAAACATCAAATATTGCATAAACACATTGAAGACAATTTTGTAAATGCATAAGTGAGTATATGAATTGCCTTATTTTTTTAGACGAATTTAAAATTGTTAGAAAATTTGTATTAGTTTAAAGGACATTGAATTTCTTTCCAAAAATGTTGATATATTTAAGCATTATTTTTTTATTTAAAAATCGCACCAATTTAACAAATAACTTACATGACCCAAATTTTAAGGGACATTTTTGTATATCCATGGGAAAATCTTCCAAATTCATAGGACATCCAGCCTTAATAGTGAGCCTGTAAAAAATCATAAATTTTTAATATACAAATATATACAAGATTTTTTGAATATTTTGAAAAAAGACTATTTAATTAAATAAGTTTAACACACGTTATTTAAAAAAAAAATCCAAAAATTAGTTAAAAAATTCGAATAAGTTAAAATATTTATCTTATTTTTTTAAAATAATTTTTCATAAATTTAGTATAATTTTTTTTAAAGATATGTTCACTATGTTAAAAAAAATGTTTGAATTTTTTTTTTAAATTTTATATTCATATTCAATAATAAGCATAAGCTATACCATAAAAAAATTGTATTTTTAGATTGAATTATTTAAAAAATAAAGCTAGTAAAAAAAATATAAGAAAAGACAATAAAACAAAAATCTCTAAAAACAAAAGTAGTTACAACGACTTTGAAAACATAATTTAATATAAAAGGTGCTTTTACAAAACATGTATATTTTCTTAGAAATAATTTTTTGTTAAATGAATCATTATCCTTTTCTCAATAACATTGCAATCTTTGTATTTAAATATATTCTCTATCCCAAAGTCAAGTACAAATGTGTTCAATATTTTCAATATCCTTTTTTACTAATTGATTAAAAAATGCTTAAAGTACTTAACAATTTCATACATACATACCTACTTGAGTAAAGTACTCTGCCATTCTGATGAATACGAACAAATTTATTTGGTGTCGTTATTGTATGCAAATAACTTTGTTTGCCATTGTAGAAATATGTATCAGGTTTCCAGATACGAGCTAACATTGAAACACTTAATGCCAATGTATCTTGAGCACCCTTGAATGCTAAACGTTTATCCACCCATGATTGACGAAAGTAACAATCCATTGAATAGGTCTATTGACAAGAAAAGTTATGTAAAAAGTGAAAAAAGGATTGAGAAAAAGAGAAAGTAATTATGTGTAAATTTTTTCAATAAAAGAAGTGACAAAATTTTTTGTTTAAAGTTACCATATCCACTTCTGAAATGGGTCCCATGCTGCGCACCATTATATCCACCTCCACAGTAGCAGGTGGCCCTAAAATTATATAAAAATATAAAGAAAAATTTTAAATAAAAATGTGAACTTTTTTGATTTAATAAATGTAATTTATAACGCTATTAACAATCTAAAATTAATGCTTAGTGATATCCAAAAATATTTCGAAGGAGTAACATAAAACTATAACATAATTTTATTTAGTAATTATCTGAATTAAATAGTTTTTTTATTGATTATCTTTTATCCTTTAATTTATGTTAAGCATGCCTTAAGGCTTTTAAGTATGTATTAATTTTCTATAGATGATTATAATTGCATTATGAGGGCGTTTAATTTATTTTATTTTATTGAAGCTATCTGGGGCGTATGATTGATTTATCTAACATCTAAGTTAAGGGTGACGTATGAGTAATAAATAATATTTGTTTAATTGAAATGGGTCAAAGAAGTAAAAAAACTTTAAGTTTACAACAAAGCATTTATATATTTTGTAATGTATTTTGAGAGTATTTTTACGAACTATTTAAAATTTTCAAACCTTCTTTTTATAAAATTTTTACTAAAGAAAATTACTGCAAAAGTTTATTTTTAATAATTGTCAAGTGGAATACGAAATCTGCTACAATTTCTTATTAGTGTTCTTTAACTGGTATTTTATTATTAAATGTTAATATTTTTTATTTTTAGGTAAAAGTTTCCTAAATTTTTTTTTTAAATTTTACTCCTTTTCAATTAAACAATTTTGAACTTGTGCTAAAATTTAACTTGAGTCAATTTGATGAAAGTCTCTTCCTTCCTCTTTTGAAATTTTAAATTAAATACCCTTTTACTACTTACATACGTATTTACTTATTGTAATTCTAGGACAAGCAAAAAAAAAAAAAATTCAAAGGGGACCAATTTCATAAATTGAATAAAAATCAAAGTAGTGGCATAATTATTAAAGCTTTATCAGCGAGCTCTTTATCACTTAAGTCATTATTTAAACCTTTCAAACCATGCAGCCCTCTCCCCCTTAACACTCTCATTCAAATATAGTTAACACTTGATTACAGTTGTAGACCTATATTTCCTTCAAACAAGTGAGAAAAAGCGTAGCCAAAATAAAAGTAGTTGCTATTTCCGCTGAGCGATTATTTCGTCTTTTTTTTTGTTTTACTTGTGTAAGTGTGTATGTATGCGGTGTGTGTGATTGTAGAGGATATAAATGATATTAACATTAAAAAAGAATAAGCACACTTGCATTGACCCATTTGGTAAGAGAATAATACATATTTGCATGTGTGATTGAGTGTGTGTGTTTTTAGTCAAGGCGGATTTGTAGTTGTATTTAGTGCTTCATACTCTTGTTGTTGTACTTGTGTAGTTTGTAGAAAAGTCATAAAAAAGTGGTGGTTTTGCAAAAAATTGGCAGGAAAAAAACTAAGGAAAGTAGTTAAAAAATTTTTAATATGAAAAAAGGAACCGCCGAAAAACTTATCTTTAGGTTATTGAAGGTAAATTAATTAATGCAAAAAAATTATTAATTTTTTTTTCATATAAAGGTTCTTTTTAGTAAAAAAAAAATTTGCCGAAACTAATAAAGATAAACTTTTTAATCAAATAAAACCTTATATCCTTACTATCAAGTACAACTACAACACAGATAAAATGGATATATAAATATCATTATTTAACTGAAAGTGAATACACAACAGTTTACATAATGGCGTGTTTGTAAGTAGCGGGTGTTATCTAGAGAACAATTGGTTCTAAGTCCACATTTATGATACTGACGCTAGAGAAGCGTGCTCGAATCTGTATTAAATTAAGCTTCGGATAAAAAGTATATAATTAGAGCAATATGAAGATGTTAAAAATGTAACATCTTTATGCTGCCTCAGACCATGTAGGGCAATAAGGACTTACCCAACGACTTAATATTATATTAGAACGATCAATATCTATTTAATATATTTAATAAGCCAAGTGTGATTAGATGCTAGCAGCCAGTGGAAAAATAATCTAGTGGGAAATAAATTGGTAAATAAAAAAAAAAAAAATGGGGAAGAAACAGAACTTTCCCATCATTTGTATACTTAGATGATAGTCAAGGCTTCTCTCTTGGTCAATGCAAAATTTTTAAGTTTTATCTTTCACTTAAACTTTTTGTGAAAGCTTAACACCCATAACAGTAAGGTTAAATTTAAAGATTACCTTATATTAAAATTTCAAGTTTTTTCGGTCAAGGAACAACCTTCTGATAATGCCATACCTCATACGGATTTCAATAAAGGGTTAAAGTTATAGTCCTCTTTAAAAGAAAGGGATGTGAGTTTATTTTTGTGAAAAACTAAGATGCTAGGAAATATGTTAAATAACTCTGAGTAGTTTTGGAAGATCTGAATAAAAGATCCTCATATCATCTACCTAATAGTTGCACTGTATATAATACTGAACCCTTAAGAAGCAGTTTTTGAGCCATGTAAGCTCTTATGTAACAGGAAAATATGCAAAAATGCTGGATTTTCAGTCGAAAATCAGGCAAAACTTCTGCTGCTCTTTGCAATTTACTACATCGTTAGTGTAGTCATTAAAAGTAAGAGTTTTCTACGCTAGTTTTTCTTTTTAAAAGTACCATAGCCTGGGTACCTGGGTAAAAACAAAAAAAAACATTTTAGCAATGAACGTGCAGGCAAGCTGACTTACTGCGATCTGCTCTAGATATGTAACTCTCATGGGATAATTGTCACGATTCCGCCTTCAAAAGCAGAATTTTCAGTCATTTTCTTAAAATTGGTGAGCACAGGTGTAGTAGTTGGGACAATTGGAGGGCCCTTAGGCTGAAGTAACTATATTTTGGCGTTAGATAAATAATTTAACTGATAAGTCTTAAATGCGAGGAAGTATATAGATTCCTGTCTCTCTTAAAGGTTCACTGAGTGTTACCTACATGCAAATTGAGGTGCATATTAAATGATCTGTTGAGATTCCTCTTGGTCACAGGTTGTTTCTAGTACTACGAGTTCAACCATGGGCTTTGACAGACGATATGTCTTCCATGCCAAAACAAGCTAGTATTACGAGTCCAATAATGGGCTTTAAGAGACTCTCAGATCAAATCACGACCTAAAAGACTGATCATCACTTAGAATTGATAAGGGAGCCCCGGTAGACCAGTGGTAAGAGCACAACTCTACCAGTTGGAAGGTTGTGGATTCGATTCCTACCAGAGACCCTGGTAAGTTTACTTTCTTCTTCTGTTGTTTTTTCCTTATCCTTCTATCTTCACCTATACTATCTGCCTTCCCAAGTAACACGATTGGAGCGAATTAAGCAAACCCAAGTAAGCTGTATCCTTTCCTTAAACCGCTGCCTATTATACTTAACCTAACTTGAATTAAGCATTGATAAGGCAAAAATGCTAAAGAGCATCAAATCTGTGACAATATCAGATTGCAAGAGGATGACTAATTATAAGCGAATACATGGTAAACATCATTTATGTGCCATAAGATATCATAGTCACTAAAAATGAATGAGCAGCATACCCAGATCGCGTGTAGTTTCAAATATTTTTCGATTAAAAAAATTATTTTAATTTTATAGATATTATTATAATTTTCTTAAACTTTTTCAAAGACAGTGGGACAGTCAGCAATATACTTTTCAGATTTTTCTTTTGTCATAAAATTTTTGTTACAAAAAGTTTTTAAAAGCTTCTAATTTTGATTTTAAATTTGTTTAATGTTTTCGCTTCGAAAAAATTATAATTGATTTTGAAATTTTTGAATCCGAGATACTTATAACTGCATATTAGCGGAGCTATAAACCTGTCCTTTATACAGTATCTTAGTATGATCAAACATTTCAGGAATTACATAGAACGAATTATTAGAAAATTATTAATAATAATTAAGAGATTTTCTGAGATTTTCTACTTTTTGTTTCTTGAACCACTTATTTCTTGTGACAAGCGCGTGGTAAATTCATGGACGCCTCCCCAAAAATGGAACTACTTCGCCTTAGCTTTTACCAATAAATAATAATAATGATTTGTCTGATATTTTTTGCTGGGTATTGGTACTAAGTTTGCTTGAATAAGTTTTAATGTTCCGGTAGCGTATGCTTAATATAAAATACTTTGCTTCCTTTCAAATGTTAATCATACGCCTCCATAATCAAACGTTTATCAATTTACACTTTAAACCACATAAGCACAGATAAATACTCTCCATCTTCTTATGACTTTTCAAATTACCTAAAGATATTTTTTTTCAAATTGATTTGTCAAATAAATAAACAACATGTGTATTTTGATTAAAGGAAAAACACAATTTTTAACAAATATTTACTTAATCTAAGTATGTAGATATTGGTTGAAAATAAATTTAATCACTTTTACTTTTTGCTTTACTGCCTTTAACAAACTTACCTCCAAATCCTGGTCGTATGCTGTTGTCATAGCCACGCAATAGATTATCTAGCAAATCGGATATGTTTGCATGATTATTATGCTGTGTTAGACGCATATGAGGAGCAGCTGCTGTCAATTTGCCAGAAGAGTTTAAGAGACCGAACAACATCAGGGCATACAGGCAAAACAGTGATAAACGAAGACTTTTTGCAAAATTATTTAAAAGTTTTAAATTAAAATAATTTAGTTGTTTGTATGCATTAGACAAAAGTTTTGTAGAATATGCCATTTTGAAGCGAGCCTTCGTTGAAAGATAGTTTCCTAAGGTCACAAGCAAATAATGTATAAGCAATAAATGAAAAGGCCTTAGTAAGAATGATGTTTTTAGGAAGTTTCTAGTTCCGGTTTGAATGCTTGCAATGTGATTTAAGCAGTTGTTAAATGTTTTATATGGTTGTTAGTTGTTTTATTATAATAATGTTGACCAGTTTTGTTGGTTTTGTTTTAGTAATTTTTAGTTCTTGCTTTAATGATTTTGTAGTTTGAATTTTATCTTTCTTTTACAAATATCTGTTTTTGACAAACTTGTGTTTGTTAGAAGTTGTTTATTTGTCGTTGTTTTCCTTTAATTATTGTAAATTAAAAAAATATTATTTTTTAAAATTTCTATCAACAAAACTGTATAGTATTTTTTTATCAAAACATTTAAAAATATTCTTTGAAGTTTTTTAAAAATAATTTGACTTGTAATGTGTATGGAAAAACGAATTTCATTTAAACTTATCAAAATTGCTCTTCTAGGTTAAATATTTTGTTATGAAACGATTTAAATGGCCAAAAATAATACTTATAATAGAAAATGAAATGCTTAATTGATTAAGGGCAATTCTTTAATTATGGATGTGACAATTTTACTCAGAGTTTCAATTATAAATAAAACATTTTAAAATTTTACTTTAAAAAAAGTTACGATTTCAAAGGATGCTTTGCTTTTAAGCCTTAGTATGATCACTCTTGGCAAAAAAAAAAATATCAATGCCCAGTTTAAGGTCAAAAATATTCTCCATATTTAAAGCCGTTTTACGTGGAATCGCCCATACTTTGCGTTTCAAGGACGGACGCTATCCCTGTTATCGCAAATTTTAATGGGTATTTTTTGTTAAGCAACCCTTTGACTTGAAGAAGAGTCTTTGTGATTCACATAAACTTTGCATTTTCCTGGATTTTTTTTTCATATGGAAAACCAAAATAGATGCGAAGTTGAAATTAATAAGATGGAAAGCAGCCCAAATTCTTTGGCTTAAGCAGAAATCCTGTGCTATGTCTCGATTCTAAGCTTCTAAATATTATGATTTAAATTAATTTTATTGAAAAGAAGGGCAAATATGAAATCAAATGGGCGTAGTGGTTCAAGTTAACAAGTTTAACTTGGAAATCAAGAAAACTTAATAATTTTAATACCTTTTAATATTGTTTTTTCAAATATCAGTTTTATCATTTTGCGATAATAAGGGCAATAAGCACAGTTGGCTAAAACTACCAAAGGAAAAAATGTTGTCCAAATTGGCATATGCATATATGAACTCGTACCTACAATTACAATTTTGAAAAATATAAACGTAAAACAATCAAATTTACAATGGGAATATATTTAAAAAAAATCCTAAAACCAACATTTTTGAAAAAATCGAAGCAAGGGTGAATTATACTTCTCGTATCCCTTTCACTAAAATATAACAGCTGTATAAAGTAAGGCATTGTGCTCCAGCTATAAATTAAAAATCAATTTTATTTGCGCTATAAAAAGCCTATCACTTACAATCTTCTCTTTTTAATCATAAATAAAATCTTTCCCTTACTAACTTCATCTATTGTTGTTAAGATGCAGACATGAGTACAAACAATTTTTTTTGTATTAAATACGTGTAACCCATACACATTTTTTATTTATTTTTCTTATATAGAAAAAAACTCTTAGATAATATAAAAAAGTTGTAAATTTAAAAAAAAGGAAACTAATGATGTTGTCGAATATGATGTTTCTAGTAATAAAAATGATGATGTTACTGTTGATAACAATTTATAGTGGTAAAGAGTTAGCGATAATAAAAGTACTCACACCAACCACATGCTGTTGTTGTTAAAAAAAAAAGAGAAAAAAAATAATGACATAAAAAAGAGTTTTAAAATACAACTTAAACACGTACTTTTACTTTTTAGAAAAATAAATTTTTGTATGAAATAGGTTACTAAAAAAACCTAAAAAATTTAAATTTGTAAAAACAATTAAAATATTTCCCTAAAGTAAATATGTTTATATTTCTGTTTTTATTTTGGTGTTACCAGATTTATTAACCATTATTCCTGAAGAAGTTATTAGAGGTTTTTTAAAACTCACGACCTTAACAAGCAAATAGAAATTTGAAAAAAATGTGTTTGTAGTTTTCAAAAAATATTTTTTTTGAAGTGGGTTGACAATTTTAGCCTGATTTACAATTACATGAATTGAGGGATCTTTATAGTTATGCAAAAAAAAAAATAATCTTAAAAAAGCCAACTGTTTTTTGATTTTTAGAATTTTCGCGAAAAAATAATTATTTTTTGATTTTTATTAATTTTGTTTTCTGGGCAGAAGTGTTTATTATTTTTAAATTTTTATGGAAATTAAATAAACTTTTTTTCTATTTTAATATTAGTTAAAAACATAAGAACTATTTTTGCAAAAAATATAAGAATCAAAAAAAAATAATAATAATAATTTTTTGAGAAAAAAATAAAAATTAAAGTAGACTTATATATTAAGAAAAAATTTAAAATCCGAAATTTAAAAAGAAATTGGTTTTCAGAAAATATACGAAAATATAGTTTCATACCGTCAAGAAGGTCTATTTCATTAGGCTTTCCCATGGTTTCCTTGTACATGAGTTTTTTTATTGAAAATTATAAAAAAAATTATTTATATTCCCTGAAAAATAGATTTACTCTTGTCTTCCTTAACGAATCTGCCAGTCTGTGGGTCACTAGTTTATTTTCCATTTTTTTAGATTCACTTTCTAGCACTCTCGTTAAGTAACACATGAGTTGTGTTCAAAAACTTTCCAGTAATTACTAGCAACGAGAGAGTAAAAAGAAATATTATCAAAATTGCTCTCAAAAATATTTAAAAGTAAATGAACACTTTTACAGTCAAAACTTGCAAGCAAATGTATTTTTTTATTGTAAACTTATAAAAATTTAAAACTTAAATTTTTTTTCAAAGCACAATGACAGAAAGACTGTTTGAATAATTTCTGATAGTAAAATTTTTACTAGCAGAAATTATCAGAAACATTTTTGTTTCTAAACATATTACGCTCTTTTTTGGCTCTCTAGCTGCTAATTTTTTGTGTACGTGAACACTTACTAGTAATAATTATCGAAAATAAGTGATAATTTTCTGTAAATGAACACACCTATTATGATTTAATTTGCAAAACCAATCAATGCTGCCACATGTACCAATTATCTTGCTGTCCACCGCAAGCAGTTAAATATTAAAAATATTTTTTTTTCTTTCAAAATTAAAGGTTTTTCAATATGGGTGAAATTTTTCTTTTCTTTAAGTATCTTACTGTTCTAAATAACCTAAACCTCATAGGCAAACCTATAAATGAACTTAAATTAAAAAAAGTTGTTTTCTTTTTATCAAAAACATGTATTTATCCGCGAATAACTTTAAAATTATTTATTCTTAATTCAATTTCATTTAAAGTGGTTTCCAAGGGAAAATAAAAAAGCATAAATATATTGTGCGACATACTGCTGTTCAACAGATTTTATTTTTAGTTACATTTGTATCAACATTTTCATCATTTGCATTTGGTAGACAAACATTGTTTTTGCATGTGGTTGATATTCTATCATTTGCAGGTACATAATTGCTTTGTGCAATTCTCAGGAGGTGAAGCTTAACGGTATTTTGTTTTTAGTGGAAGTTCAATGTACAACCAAGTGCCATGATACAACTAATCAGGTAATTTCGTCTCTGCAATAACTACAATTTAGTACAGAAGTGTCAAACAGCTTATAGAAAAAAAAAAACGATGAGTAATAATTTTTGTTGTTTTATTTTCACAGGGAGAACAAAATTTTGACATTTTGGCACTTATCAGCTGTGCCGACGACCTGGTTCTTTGTACAATGCCCAAGTGCCTTATTTGTTAGTAAAACAAAAATATCTCAACTTTTAATTTAAGAAAATCCCTTAATAAATTCCAAATTATTTCATTTCGTTTTTTGCCCCTTTTACCTATGCAACAGTAAATATTTTATTAAAAATTCCCATAAATCCTTAAGGATACTTCAATCATTGTTTATAATGTTATAACAAATAATTAAAATCCATGAATTTTTTCTCTCTTTTCTTTATCTCGCTTTCTCATGAGGCTTAATGCCATTTAGCGCTTTTGTTGCGGCTCTATTCTGATTTTTATTTGTAACAATTAAACAATAAAACAAAAGCAATTTGTAAAATGGTATAGTTTCTACATTTATTGCTGCACTGAATTTTTAAAAATACTTTGGGGAATTATATAACTTAAACCTAACAGCTTAATTAGTTTTTAGATTTTATTTGCACAAATTGTTGTAATTGATTTTTTTTATTAATATTTAATTATCTGTTGAACTGAATTCGCCACACAAATGTAAAAAAAATTACTCAATTAATAAATTTTTTTTTTATAAATTAATACACTGCAAATTATGAAGTTTAGTGCTCGTTTTAAACAAACTTTTTTTGATTGTGTGCTTAAACTGTCATTTATATTTTGTGGTTTACAAAAATGGCTTTTAACAAATTAAAAAATATTACGGCATACTGAAATAGAGTTTGTAATTTTTGTTGCATACTTTTCAGCATAAAATTAAACAGTGTAAAATGGACTTAAAGAATAATTTTGTTTAAATTTTGTTTAACATTAATTACTGAAAAAATAAATTTTTTAACTTCTTTTTTTACAAACAAAAAAGTTTGAAAACAATTAACAACTGCCTTAAGGGTTAAAAACATTTTTTTACTATTTTTTAACTAAAATTTCGTTTACATTTACAAGTTTTTTAAATAGTATACATTTGACCATTTTAAAGGTAAACAAATTGAAAAACATTTAGTTTTATTTTTAATTTTATATATTTCGGTATTTTAAGATTACTAAAGGACATGAAAAAGATAACTTAAACAAATTTACTTAGTTGAAATAAGAAATATTTTCTGTAATTAAAAAAAATTTAATATTAAATTTTATTTATTAGTTAAAAAATGCAAAACTTTCTTATTATATAAAGTTTTACAAATATTTAAATAACTTATAATATAGGAAAAGTTAAAAATTAAATAAAAATATTCGCGAACCTCCATGTTCATAAATACTAAGTAGACCACCTCAAACCATTTTAAATAAAACTTTTTGCAATGGCCTCTTTATCCAAAAACATTTATATTTATAACACAAACGCAAGCGTTTCATTTACTTAAGTCGAATTTTTTATACCAAACACCTCCCATTTTTAAATTACTTAAAGTGTAAAAGATTTTATGTTTGTTTAAATTAAGTATAACACACTAAATTAATGCAAGTTTATAAAGAACTATACCTTGAACCTCGTATTTTTGTTGATAACAAAAAATGTTTAAGTTAAGATATATGCCTTATATTGAAGGTAGGCGTTGAAGTAGGCGTGTCCCATACATTTCTTGGCCCCATGCTTTTATGACTTCAATAATGTATAAAAAACGAAGGCAATCATCTTTTGTTTTTTTTTTTTTCTTTTTTGAATGTTCGCTAACAGACAAAATACCTAAGTCTTCTAAATATTCCAACACTGCGTACGCTAGAAAGCATTTAAATACAATCAGGGTTGAGTATACACTTCGAAAAAAAGACTTGATTTTCTTTACCAGAAAGACCAAGATTGGACCATGGACCACACCGAAATCGGATAATACTAGTTTTACACTAAAAGGGCACATAAAGTAATTTTAAGCTGTACGAGGCTGTTGATTATCTTCGAATTTCAATATAGAGGAAAGGACGATCAGTACGCTTTATGCGTGCGACAGACATACATATGTGTATATGCATGCTTAAGCGGCCAGATCAAAAAGATCTCATTTTTATTTTACAAGAACTAAACAAATATTTTTAATGTTACCAAATCCCTAACAAGCTGAATACACTTCTTAAATATATTTTTGATGCTTCAAAAAAACTATAAAAACTTTTTACTGTTTTATTAAAAAAAAATTAGACTGTTTTACCAGCAATTGTTTGGCAGTAACAAAAGCTACTAAAAAAAATATTTTTTCCCAAGGAAATAAACACACAAAAAGACGCGTAGTAGGTTAAAGAAAAACAAACGCTTTATACAAAACACAAGTAATAAATGTTTAGCATATACTTAGGCGTTTTGTTAAACAGGGGTGATGAAACTGCTTACTTGCACAACAATGTTAATTTTAAAAAGGAAAATGTTTTGTCTTTCATTTATTTGCAAGTTAAGAAACAACTACTAAAATGTTTTATTTTATAAAAAAAAATATTTTTAACTTATATTTTATAAATAGAAAAAGTGTCAATGACAACAAAACGCTTAGCATAATTGTTGGCGAAAACTTATAAAAGAAGGAAATGTTTAAACATTTTAAAAGTGTTAAGTCAAATAAAGAAAACTGAAAAAAAGTAAACAAAAGGGGAATCTTTTGATGCAGCTTTTCTTTAAAACAAAATAAAAATAATTAAGTTTAAAATATTCATTAAAGTAATTAATTTTTTTGAAGTTTAATTTAAGAATAATATTAAATTAAAAATCTTGATTTTATTACAAAAAAATACTTTTTTTATAATTTTGAAATTTTATTTTCTTTAGCTGTACAAATATTAAGCTTAATTTTGTGTTTATTTTAAGAAATGCAGCAACTAATTAAGATTATTGACACTTTTGAAGATGTTTGCTTTTGTTTTTGGTCTGTTATTTCAAAGTGTAATTAATTTAAGGTAGTTGTTTATTTTTTAGTTATTTTTAACATGCCAATAATGTTTAGAAAGGTAATCTAGAAAGAAAAGAAAAGAGAAACAAGTCTGCTAAGTGCGCTTTACGTATAATTTATATGGTTGGTTTAACAATATGTTCAAAATGCTTTAAGAAATAAATTTAAAACTTAAAGTAAAAAAGTTATTGTCTATCTAAGAAGGTCATATTATACCCTACATCAGAAATAATTTAATTTTACATCAGTATTTGAATGTTAAAAAAATAAATGTGGGTTCAAGTGAACTCCACATTGGGTTTTTAAAAAAAACAATGGATTGATTGAGCTTTAAAGCAGCCCATATATACATATGGCAGACAGATTTTGCTGATGAAATTTGTGTGTGTGTGAGATTGACCAGTTACACACACACTAATCATCAATTTAATATTAATTTTAAACCGAAAAATAACAAATGCGTTTAGAAATAAAAATGATTCTAATTGTTGGGAGCGTGTCAGCGCCCACTTTTTTGCTTACAAAATTTTGACCCTGTAAGCTTTTAACATGCGGACAATTCAGTTAAATGAAAGTACCTGTATTGGAATTTAAGTGTTTGTGCGCTTGGCCCCACCCCTCTTCTTGCCTTGAGATCTTCGACGTTGGAGGTTTTACATATATGTATAGGGTGACCATTCGTACTGATTTCATCAGTAAATGTACTGATTTTACAGTTTATGTACTGATTAAAAATTTGTGTACTGAAATGTACTGATTTTTCAAAATAAATTTAAATTTTAATTTTTTTCTCCAAAAATTTGTTAAACTAAGCTAGATAGTTAGGTATTTGTATAGCAGCAAAGGGTGTTTTAAAATTATTTTAATTTTTCAAATCTTGTTTTGAGTAGACCGGCAGCTCCCAAAAATTATTAATATTTTTTTGAGAGATTGTTTTCTGAATCAAATATTTTCTTTACAGGAATACAAAGACACCCAGACGTACGGAAAGACTTTTTTCGACTCAGAAAGTGATTTTTATTCGATCGTTCTAATTTAAGGTGGTTCTGAGTATAAAAAACTGAAAAGCGTTCTGATTTTGAACCAGAAATAAATGGTCACCCTATATATGTACCAATTAAAAAACGGTGCAAAAGTACCAATATAAATAGAATAATTTTTACTTTGAAAGCGGGAATCACCCAAACAAAGTTTCATAAAGATCAGTCAGGTAGAAGATCTGGAACAAAAAAATTATTTTCTTGTTGGAGTCGCTCCGTCTACTTTGCAGCTTGAAAAATGTTTCGTCAGAGGCCTTATATATGCGTACAAACTCTTCAAAGAATCGGTGCAGTAAAAGCACCAGTACTTGAAATTTAATTTTTGCAGTAAGCGGAAATTTAGATTTAAGGTATAGTCGGCGAGGCATTGCTTGCCCCTTTAAGCTCATCATACACTACATGCTTAAGAGTATTTACGTTTCAAACTTTAAGAAAATCGGCTGTTAAGAAGATATAGGGAAGAGTAACTTTTACCCTTTTTGCCCTATTTTACGCTCTTTAACCCATTCTTATACATAGCAAATACACGAAATGTCCTCATAAAAATCGGTCAATAAGTAAATCCTCCCATTAAAGGTAAGATTAATTCCCACAAAATGTGGTAATAGCAATTTGATATTATTATTAATTCACAGTTTGTGCGGTTAAATGTGATCACAAAAAATTTAGGTCAACAGTTACCGGCATTAAGTCTTGAACATTTGCGAAATTTTGTAGGAATAAAGCAATATTTTTGAAAGTTGTAGTCAATATTATAGTATTGAGATGCTATTTTTATGCTGTTAAAAACCCACACGTTCTAATTCTTCACATACACATTGATGTATATATAATAGACCAATGTAATTTCGCGGTAAACCTTTAAATATCAAGTATTGATGAAAGAAGATTTTGAAAAACCTATCATTTTTTTTTTTTGGGGTAGGGACCGCCATTTTATTTTTTCGTTATACCTTCTTCATTCACAGTCAGATCTTAAGGTGTGATATATCAATGTCTTTACCTTCTTTTTAATTACCTTTTTATTTTTTTTTTTTTTTAATTATATTAATAGTTTAAAGATCAACGAAAATTAAAGTTTTAAAAAACCCGAAAGAAAGTTGCGGAGTTAAAAATTTTAGTTACAAGTAAAAAAAGCCTAAAATATTATGATTATTATGGGTCCTTTCATATAATTTAAATAATGCAAAATCAACAAAAATAAAAAATTAATTTTAATTTTGGCACAAAAAAAAATGAAAATAAGGTTGTTTACAATACCATATTAAAATATGTTTTAATAAAGGAATTTTTTAACCTAATAATAAGATATGTGGGTTGGCTATGCCATTAAATGAAATTTAATTTGAGGTGACAAAATCAGATTATTTTTATTAAATTTATATTGCGATCAAAAAAGAAACCTAAAAGAATGTAAAAAAGGTAATCATTTGCATTTCTGGCCATCTTTTGGAATCATGCATAATAGAAACTTATTTCAACCCATTTTAATTTTTTAAATATGAATGAAAATGCTCACAATAGAAAATTAAAAATGTCGCAATATTTTTAATGCCTTGTCAAACATTAAAATAATCTAATTACCTTTATATGGATTAATTTACGTAAAAGGGCCCAAAAGGGGGGAAAATATTATTATCTTTACAAAAGGTCATGGATTTATGTTTAGAAGGAAAAAGATATGGTCGAAATATAAAAAAATTTTAAAAATTAAATTTTTATTTATTTGGTATGAATTTAAAATGACCTGCCCTTTTTTTACATTTATTGATGATATGACATTCATTTTCAATTTGGTTTTTCTAATTAAATGCACTTTTAAAACCACCAAATAAATTCAGGCGCATTCGAAAAAATATTTAACACGACTCGATTCTGAAGTCAAAATTCTTTAAAACTTTAATTTTTTAGGTCATACCAGTCATAATCTTCTGACGGTAGCTATGAGCAAAAATCATGCTCTTTGAGTGTCAATTTACTATTTAGCGTTTAAACTTTTTCTTGAAATCATAGCCTTTAAAAAATTAAGTTAAAAAAATTGTTATAAGTTATAAGCAAAAATGTGAGTAAAAGTCTTTACACCCGTCACAATGGAATTGCCCATTTGTATTACTCAATATGTTATCACTTCTTACTATAACAAATCTTTTTTTACTCGTCCTATACTTACAACTTATATTTTTTTTTGCAAAAAAAAAAAAAAAAAAAAAAATTAACTTAAATTTTAGTTTAAGATGAGCTCAAGTATTAATTAAGATTTAACATTTTTTGATAAAGTAAAAATATTTTTTATTTGTTCTCTAATAATTTATTTTTATTTTATTTAAATTTTTAAAAATGGTGAAATCCTGGAATGAAAATAAGTGTTAGGCATAATTATTTTTAGCTCTAGTAAATTTATATTTTAATTTATTTATAGTTTTGTTGTAGTGTCACACCCAAAGCCTATAGGTTTCAAACTAGGGTTTTGTTTATATTTTTCCAGTGAAGTTACAGTGTAAAGCTTACTTCAGATCTTGGTCTTGTTTTATTTTTTATTTTATTAAAATTAAAAATCATTTTATTTTTATTTAATAAATATTTTCTTTAATTACGTTAATCATTATTTTATGGACAGAATTTGTTGCAGTTCAAAAATTTTTATATTTTTTCTAGAAATTTGTATTTTGTTAAAAAATTTTAGATTTAATAAAATAAATTTTAACACAATTTTCATTCGGATTTTTTTATTTAAAAATATTAAAAAATATTTACAAAATTCCAAAAAAAAGATTCAAATATGTTTTAAATAATTTTTTTAGTTTGTTTTATATATAAGCAGTTTTTTTATTTATTTTTTTATAACGTAGTTTTTTGTTCTTAAATATGAAATAAGAAATTTTTTTATTTTATCCCTCTAAGCCGTCGGCATTTGCTTCATTTTAAATATTTGTTGTTTAAAAAAATTCAATTTCCTCTTAACTTGCCGCTTAAAACCATTTCAACGCGCCAAAAGCGCTTAAAGAACTAAATTTCTTAAAACATGTTTAATACCCTAAAAGCAGGCAGCACATTTGTAAAGTCGTTTAAAATAAGATATAAATGTATGCGTATGTGTGTGTCGCAAAACTGCAAGCCAGCCTAATGCAGTCATTAATGAACACACACATAAACAACTATCTTTTAATGACAAAAATTTCATTCATAAAAATTTGTAACACACTTTTAAGCGCACAATTTTAGTGCGTCGAATCGCATATAAAAATGAAAAGAAGATTTTTAAAATACATAAATCAACAAGTTGCTGTTGTTTTTTAACAAGTTTTTTGAACAGGTGGGCAATAAATGAAGTAATTTTGCTGTCATGTTGTTTAACATTTACCAAATCATTTATGGATAATGGACAAGTTATTTTTTTTAAAGGTCCCGTGAAACGAAAATAAAGTTTTAAGTTTTTGTAGGCTTTTATTAAAGGTTTAGTGAGTTTAATGCCCTCAGAACTTATAATTTTTCCCCATTTTTTAGTCAGCCTGTTCCTATAAAAAATTTATGTAAGGGTATTTATATATATGTATGTATATACAAAATAAGACAATTTTTTTATTTACTTTTTTGATTTATTTTAGTTGTTTTTTTAAGTGTGCAAACACATGTGGAATGTTTGATTAAAACATTTAGTAAAATCGAACATGTTGTAATGCAAATTAAAATAACAAGCAATTAATTGCATTGGTTTGAAATTGTTGATATATTTTTCTGTTTTTTTATTTTTCCTTTTTTGCGTAATTAATTTTCATATGTTGCTTTTTGTGTTCATTCTATAATATTAACCAGCTCTAATATAGTTCCTGATTTGCCGCATAACATATTAACAAATGTTCTTCTTAATTTAAGCTGACGGACGCTGAGAGGCTGTTGTTACCGGTCACTGCTGATTTTTAACCATGTCAGGGCAATGGGACTACTTTCTAATGATTTTGTAAGAGCTGCCAGGATGCAAAAGAGGAAGAGGCACTGAACGACGTCTGAAATTTTGTGCAGACATAAGATGCAACATGCTTTATTACTTATTCTAATTTCTTTCAATTCCGATTAAGGATATGAGTGTTTTCTTTTTAAAATAGAAAAAAGAAGAAAAATATAAAAAATATTTATGTTTTAAATTAAGCGCGAATACTGTAATTAATATTAAAACCTTAAATTGTATTACATAATCTGCAAGGATTTATGTCCTTCTCAAATATCCTTTAAAAATCCCATAGAAAAGAATGTCCTCTTTCAAAAAACTAAAAAAAAATAAGAAATTAAAAAATTTCCTTTTTAATTTGCAGACATAGTCAAATTGATAAAATTTATTCAAAACCTAAATTTTATCATTTTAATATCAAGGATTCGCGTCCTTTCAAAATATCCTTAAAAATTAATTTTCTTTAAAGTAGAGAAATATATATCAATAGTTAAATGAAATTCTGCACAGATATTAGTATTAACATGTTTCATAACCTGTCCAAATTTCCTTCAATTTCGAGCAAGGATTCACCAGAAGTATGTCCTTTTTTAATTTCCCAAAAAATAACATATTTTAACAACTATTTCTGTTTATTATAAAAAAAATCTATAAAAGAAATCTGCATTAATAAACTTTCATTTTTTTAATTGCGGCCGCCTTCACCACACTGTGCGCCGTCTTGTTGGAAGCAAATCCGGTTTATATGTAACAGGTAATGCGGTCAGTGCAGTGCGATAGTGCTCCCAGTTCACTGTAATAGCAGCTTTTTTCTCATTTAAGAAAAATAAGGACCGATAATGCTGTTAGTATGTAAACTGAAAAAACAGTAAATTTTAAATTTTATTAATGGGGTGAAGATTGCTTTTATACTTGACCAATTATGTCGATGTAAAATTAATAGATAATTTATATTTTAAAACAAATTTTCAAAATTAAGAAGCGCTGTCATAGCGTTAAACGATTTACGGTAATTTTTCAAACCTTGCTAAATAAAAATATCAACACAATTTGACATTCTTAATTATCGACATCAATAGTTCTCAGGCAGTTAATAGCATGTTCACACGGGGACCAAAATTCAACGTTCGCTCTCTTATTCACGGTTTACACCTAAACCATGGTTGAAACTACATGGTTTGCCATACAAAACTTTGAATCTTGTGCGAACCACGAAGAAATTTTTATCAGCTTCAAATTTTGATAACAAATTATCGCAAGTCTATCTGACCTAGCGCTTAAAAAAAATTAACATAAAAAACACACAAAGAATATATGTAAAAACTTACAAAAATATTCAACTAACGAAAAGTGCAAATTTACAAATACATATTAAAATCAAAATTTAAAAAAATAGTAAAAATTAAAGGTAAAGGAAAAATAAGAACAACCGTGTGAACACCAGAATTCGCAATCTAAATTCAGACAGCCAACCTAATGCTTCATATTACCGTGTGAACATGCTATAAAGAAACATCCATTATTTTTGTTGTTGTTTTAAATTAAAGTTTTGTTACTGTTCAAATGATGTATTAATATTTGATTAGAACTAGTTAAGCTGTCAATGAACTGTCAACTTAAAACAACTTAATTTGACTGGGGTTAACTTTAAATACTATAACTAAATTATCATTAAAAAAACATATAAAAAGGACAGTCTTTATTAAGACTCTATTTAGTTTATAAAAAAGCAGGTTCTGCATTAACTTAAATAATAACTTTAGTTCTCGTACTTTCTTTAAAATGGTAAATTTTTCATTATTGCAACTTATTTTATATAATTTTAAAGAAAATCACATAAAATGGTTATTTGTATTGCACTGTTGGCAGAAAGAAAGTAATTACTTTGTAAATATAACCTAAAAACCAAATGAAAAACAATACCTAAAATTATTTTTTCAGCCCAAACACATTTTAGTAATATGGCCATGGAGCAAAATATGTTTGTGCAACTGTGGCATATAAATCGTATCAATATGAAGGTCCTTTTAGAGAGTCGCATATTGCTGCATACAAATCCCCATGTGGCCGTTTATTTTGATATGAACTGCAACCATTCTATAGATATTTTGAAAAAGGTTTATTTATAATTTTTTAATATATTTTTATTTATCTAAAATTTTTTAAAAAATAATTTTAAGGCAAGCAAAGAGAAACTCTTTAGGCAACATTTTCATTGGCTTTTGTACGAACCTTTAGCAGATTTAAAAAGTTTTAAGGCAGTTTTTAAAAATTTTCATATGGCTGTTGATGCTGATGTTACTTTGGCTCTACCCAATAAGGATTTAATTATTTCATGGACAAATTCTTCGTTTATTTTATACGATGTCTATAATAATGGCTTAAACTTAGGAGGCAAATTAAATGTTACCATAGATCGGGAGCTGATGTGCACCCAGACAAAATGTTTTATGAAAAGATATTTATCGTCTCTTTACAAAAAATCCAAATATGAGAATCGTTGGTATTTAAAGGATATAACTATGAGAGTTTCCACAGTTGTAAGTTTTTTTTAAATATTTTTGTTTTATTTTTGATACTAATAGGAATTCAAAACAGGTGACCTATTTACCACTAAATGCCTCGAAAGATGAATTTTTGACCCATTTAGGTTCTACCAAGGACAAACATATAGATAGTGTGGCCAGGTTTGGCTTTCAATTTTTAATGATTTTAAAAGAGAATTTAGAGTGCAGGTAACAAAAACCTTTAATCACCCTTTAATTATTCAAAAAAGATGTTTATTTTTGAACAAAATTACCTTTTAAATAGCTTGCGCTACAACTTTACCAATCTCTGGAGTCGCACTGAGTACGAGGGTGGTTGCATTGGCGCCCTGGGCATAGAAGGTTCAGCCGATCTCTCTTCATCGCCATTTCTCTCAACCAAAGTTCGACTAAAATACGTACAAGCCATGATGGAAACAGCCAATTTTCGTCAGGTTTGCATATTTCGTACCCCTCAAAATGCCGGCATAAAAGCTGTCGTTGTTCTTAAGCCTTTTTCGTTAAGTGTTTGGCTAATATTTTGCATTTTACTACTACTAACTGCCATTCTGTTATGGCTGACGTTTTTTGTAGAGTTTCTTAAATCTAAATTAGCCTTAAGGTTTGTACCCTCATTTTTAACAACTTGCTTGATATCATTAGGATCAGCTTGCTGTCAGGGTAGTTCTTTAACACCCGGTTCTATTGGTGGCCGTATAGCATTTATTACTCTGTCGTTATTGACGTTTATAATGTACAACTTTTATACATCTTTAGTGGAGTCAATATTATTAGGTTCCCCCGTCAAGTCAAGCATTAAGACAATGGGACAATTGGCAGATAGTAAATTAGAGGTGGGTCTTGCCCCGATACCATATACACAAACGTTTTTAAATGTAAGTAAAACAAGGTAAATATTTTATAGAGAAACAATGAAATGTAAAAGCTTTTTCAAAGTTTAAAAAAACCCAAATGTTTTAGTAAACTGTACCAAAACTTCATTACTTTACATTACATAACATTTTTGTTGTTACTAAACCTACCATTTTCCCTCAGATATCGCCTTTACCCGAAATAAGACGTTTCGTACGCAATAAAATTGAATCAAAACGTAACCCTGAAAAGGTTTGGATGGATGTAGAAGATGGCCTTCAAAGAGTACGTAATGATCCAGGTTTTGTTTATGTAATTGAATCTTTTAACGGTTACGGCTTAATAGAAAAATCTTACACAGACCAGGAAATTTGTGATTTAAATGAAATTCTTCTTCGGCCAGAGCAGGCCTTGTATCAACATTTACCCAAAAATTCTTCATATCGTGAAATTATTAAACTAAAGTAAAGCTTGCCATCAGATATTATTTTTAACTAAACAAATGTTCTTTTCCAACAACTTTATTTTTAGGCAAATACGCATTTTGGAATCTGGAGTTTATCGCCGCTATTACCGCCAGTGGGTTAAGACCCGTTTACATTGCTATATATCGGGCGGGTTTTTAGTGCAAGTTGGTTTGGAATATACAGCTCCATTGTTCATCATGCTATTAGCTGCATACATTTTGGTAGTGATTTTAGTCATAGTGGAAATATTTTGGCATAAATTTATATAAAACTTAGGGTATACAAAGAGGAGCAACTAAAAAGTAAAAAAAATTTTTCGTTGAAAAAAATGTTTCAAGAAAGTTAACTGAAGTTTTTTATCGTCTTTTTGCTTAAACGAAATTTTATTAAAATTTTTAATATTTCCTTGTTGAAGTTTTTACATTTTTATAAATTTGTTTTCTACTTTAGAAAATTGTATTTGTCTTTTTTTTTAGTTTTCGGTTTGCAGACAAAACTTTATCTTCTTTAATTATTTGCATTTAAATTTTTTTTTTATAAAATCTCTTTTGCCATTTAAAGGTTTAACCTAAATTTTTACATTTACACCTCTTAAAAGTAGTTTGCATTTACATATACCTATATAAAAAAGTTTTTACTTTTTTATCAACAAATTTGAATAAAAATTTACAGTTACCGCGTTAAAAATATCTACTTATGTATTTATGTAGGTATATAAAAGAAAACAAAAAATGTACACCAAAAGCGACTTACTTGATTTACATAAACTTCGAAGTATTAAATATGTAAGCAAATGCCTAATTTTAAGCTGGCAACGACTGTTAAATGATTTACAGTAACTATGTACATTCAATTGTTTTTGTATTCTAGAAGAGTAATAATTACCCTGCAGAAAACGTGCCTGATTCGTACATGTGTGTATGAACTAGTAATTAAAGAAGTAGGACTACTCCAAAAGTAACCGAATTGTTTGTTAAAAAAAATGTTCCATTTAACATTAACAGTTGGTCCATCATTCCATTATATAAGGCCGTATTTTCACTAGTTCATTTTAACAAAAACTAACTATGTGGTCCAATATTTAATGCTGGGTACGATTTTGTTTACATTTGCATAGAATATAGTAAAAAAGAATTGCAAAGATTTTTAATGGAAGTTTTTATAACTAAAGCTGGCTTTTCTTAATAAAATGTAAACAAAAAAAAAAGGGTGCCTTCCGTACATGCGTGTTTGAACAAATCCATAAAGGAGTAGAACTACTCAAAAAGACCAAATTATATGTAAAAAAGATGGTCATTAGATTAAAGATTTAACATTATGATGTCCTAGGACCGGAATAGTTTTACAACTACTCTACGGTACGGAAAATTATTAAATAACACCGTGACAACTATGTAGTAAATAAATATAACTTTTAGATTTGTCAATAGCTTCTATAAAAAATACAGCTTTTAAAGATACAAACGACTTAAAAAACTAACTTTGCCATACAGAGTTGTACATACAAAATGCTTGAAATCCATTTAAATTTAAGCATTGCGGCTTTAGGGAGGTTATGGCCAATGGCCAAAAGGTGTTTGTTTGATACAAATGTATTCACAATTAAAATGTTTTACAAGAGAGGGGGAACTTGTTAACAACCTCCAGGTTCATTCTGGTTTTTGCAGAGAATTTTTTTACATTTGAAAATAAATTGATTTTCTTGTATGTAGATATGAATGAATTTAATAAAAGGATTTATATAAAAAAGTTAAATAAATAAAAAAGATTTTTTGTAATTACCCCTTAAATACCTGTAAATATTTTTTATTTGTTTATATATGTTTATATATGTGTATGCATATATGTTTTTATATACTTACATATGTAAATATACATATTTTTATTCATTGCATGCCTATAGTATATTTTTTGTATGTACATATGTACATAAGTATGTTAGATTTATTATATTAATTTACCAAACCTATTAGTGTTAAAATATTAACAATTTAGTAAATAAATGTCAAATTGCGAAATTATTGCCCAATTAATCAAATCTAAATATGTATGTATGTTTATATATTTATTTTATTTTATTTTTTTTTTAATGCTATAGTTTGTGTAAATTAAATATTAATATGTATGTACCTTATTTTGTTATTATAATTTAAATAAATGAAATACATTAGATTGAATATACTATTTCACTGAAAAGAACGCGTTAAAATTTGTTATAATTATTTCAATATATTAAACACACATAAATTTAAAATAACAAGTAATTTTTTACACTTATTAAAACATGGTAAGTAAATAAACAATTTTTATATATTTTTTTTTAATTGTTTAAAACAAACTGTGACGCATTACGGTATTTTTCCCTAAACTAAGTTTAACAGGTGTTTTATTTTGAAAATGTTTATATGTAACAAATAGATCAAAATAAGAACTCGTCGATTGATAACTGCTTTGCCGCACTGCCATTATTTTGTTTAAAAAAAAAAAAAAAAAACTAAATTAAAGGAAAATATACAAATGAAACGGTTTTAATACAATTTTGAGCAAAATATTAAAATATTTAATCAAAGAAAGGCAAAAATGTTTGTGCCGCATTTATCATTTTTAACACTGATTTTCTTTTGTTTAAGTGCGACCTAGTAGTGTTTTTTTATTTGTCTTTTATGTTTGTATGTCTTTCAAGATATTTGAGATATCTAAAAATTGATTATGAGTTTAAATATGGATTTAAAAAATTAGTATATGTTATAAATTTCTAGCTCAATTTTCTTAATGTGTCATGCGGCAAACTTGTAATCAACCGATGGATTGTTGATGGTAAGTTTTGACTAACTATGCTTCGTATTAAAAAATATGTCTTAATGTTTGACAGTTTTTAATTGATATACTGTTTTATTTTATTAAAAGATATAAAATGGTTTTAAAAGAAATTTTGGTTTCAGGAAAAAAATTTTTAAAATAAAACAATGTTTTTCTTTTTTTTTATAATTAGACGTATTGCAATGTAAAGGATAGCATACCATTTTAAATACCCAACGTAGTCAAAGATTGCCCTGTATCTTGACTGGCGGTTCGAAATGACCATTGTGCGGAGTATATAAGATTCGGCACAGTCAAATATATTGCTCCTAATTGCTTTATATATTGACTGATGTGTAGGCGGACCATTTCCTCCTGGTTCGAAATCAGCGGGCTAATTACGGCATTCGATTCAAATCGAAATTCTACTAAAACGATGGAGTTGTCAATGCTTTTAATATAGGATTTTTAATAAGAATTTTTAAATTTCGATTCGAATCGAATGCCGTAATTTGCCCCCAGTACGCTTTTTATATTTTTTGTAAAAAGAAAAGTGATGTTTTTTAGTTTTTTATAGCAAAGGACATCCCATTTATTATAAAGATTGGCTTAAAATAATTTTCAAGACGATTAAAGCATACGTATAAAATGTCTGGGTGTCAATCTGTTCTTGTAATTAAAGTACAGGAAGGAAATTACGACATACGATTCGAATCGGGACTCTACTCGAGCAATCGATTTGTAAATACTTTTAATAAAAGAATTCCGATAAGAATTTTGAAATTTCGATTTAAATCGAATGCCATTATTTGCCCCATGTTGCAACTTTGAAGATGTTTGTCAAAAAAAAAAAAAAAAAAAAAAAAAACAATAAATTATGAAACAGTTGGGGTTTTTTATTTTTTACTGATTTTAAATGGTTAAACATTAATTGATTTTTAGCTAGTTTTTATAAATATTGCAATACTCTTCTACTACTGGAAAAATATAAAACCCTTTTTTAGCGGCTAACAGTTGTCAGATTCATTTGCCAAATGGTTCCTGTTTTGGCAACATTGCCATACATATCTGAAGCATTTTTTACGGTGTTTTCTTTGATAACGAAAATGTTGGAATTTTTTTGCTACACTTTTTTTAAACTGCATAAACCTTTGAAAATGTGCTATATTTTTGGTCAAAAGATTTGATAAAAAAATAATTTATTTTTTATATAGTAAAATGCAACCCTGTGATTAGTTTAAGGGACAAACTTGTGGCACCGATCACGATGTTGCCTTTTGTAGAAAAGAACAGAAAATGGGGCAAAGGGCAGCATTAATGCAACATATCTGACAGAAAATAAAGCGATATTTAAGCCCACATGAGGCATATAATTAATATAAAATTGTATGTTATCTCTTAAAATGCGACTTTTACTTTTAACACACGATAATGTGAACACCCAGTTAGATGGACGAATGGGTGGACATCATTGAATCCAGTCAGGAAATTTTTCTCCAAAACAAAAAACATAAATTCTAAATCTGTATAGTGGATAATAAAGTCGATTTAACGCTACACGTCTGCTCCCCTGTCTGTCTCATGAAACTTGCACTTGAAAAATTATGGAAACAAATGCGATATCAGTTTCTCAGCATTTCCATCCTAAAGTCAAAATATGTACTCAAAAAATAAAATTTGTTAGCTCACACCCCTCACAATCTTTTAGTGACCATTTTAAGCATAAATCATGTTATTTCAGTGTCTGCCAATAACTTAAAAAATTAAAACATGTCGTCCTTTGGAATCACAGCATTTTTTTAAGTAACAAATTTTAAATATTTGGATCCCATAAAAATTGTAAGTAAAATTGTCTTATCTATAACAATGGAGTTGCCCATATGCTATAACACCTTAAAATGAAACAAATATTTTTTTATTACTTTTATTTTGTAGTTTTTGTTCTTGACTTTTATTTTCTTTTACGAGTTTTTATTTCCCTAATCTTGCTTGGCAAATATTATTTTTTTTAAATGTTTTGGCACGCGTTTTATATACTTAAGGTTTTATTTTTATAAATAAAAACCTTTTTTTTCGTGTCGTTAAATATAGCAACAAATTATCAGCAATTAATGAAAAACAATTGATGATTTACAGACTGCGAGGTCTTGTTTCTTCTTTTATCATTCATGCTATAGCAACAAGAGGTTCGTTATTTACTTTATTTAAAATAACTTAAAGAAATAAAAAATAAATTGCAGAAATAAAAACAAAGACAATAAGTGAACGAAACGTGCCATTTATTTGTTATTTTTATAAGTGGGAAAATTTTCCACAATTAATAGGCATCATGATGCAAATAATTTAAAGATTTTTTTTTAATTTATGAAGACTCTTATACATGGTTACGCTTAAATAAATATCGCATATTAAATCAGGAACAAAGTCACAACTTAAAATTCATTAGATTTTTTTATTGAACAGAAGGGCTTTAAAAGCAGAAAACAAGATGTTTCTCATAAAAAATAATGATTTTGAGTTGTGACTGTTCTTGATTTAGTGTGCGATATGTAAATAGGACCTGCGCCGTTACTTTATGGCATCGACTTTGTACTCTAGATTTATTAAGTTTTGCTGTCTTTAAACTAAAAAACATCAAAACGCGTGATTGTAACAGCACGTTTTTGCTGGAGGCTGGGGTTTTCTTTATCAATCGATTAAATTGATTGTTAATTAAAAATATTTTTTTTTGTTTTTTTCTGTTAACAAGCAAACAAAGTTACCAGAGAAACACACCACTAATAAATAAAACTAACCCTGCAGATCATGCAAGCCAAGCAAACAAATAGACTTGCAAGATCAAAATAACAAAACATATAAAATTTATAGGGCTTGACCAAACGTGCAATTTTGAAACCAAGCCCTTATCCAAACTTAGGTCAAATTTCTATTGTTTGGCCAAACCTGAAGCACTCGATCGAGCGAGTTGTCAATGCTCTTAACATAGGAACTCTAATAAGAATTTTTAAATTTCGATTAGAATCGAATGCCGCAATTTGTCACCAGTTGTCATAACCATAAGTTTCCATATTTAAATAAAAATTAAAATCTTATTTATTTATTACCACTTTAATGCACTTACATATACCTGAATTTTGGTGCTCCGGTAGATCAGTGGTAAGTGCACTACCACTCTAGGGGTTGCAGGTTCGATCCCCCCCAGATAACCTGGTAAGTATGCTTCATTCTTTGCTTCCTTCTTATCCTTCTCTAAATTTTTATCTGTTATACTATCTCCACCCTTTCCATCTGCCTTTCTAGGTAACACAAAGGGACCGAATTAAGCGGACCTAAGTGAGCTATATCCTTATCTTAACGGCTGCTTTTTCTACCTATTCTAACCTACCTATACTTGAATTTAAATATTTCAAATCATTTTGCACACTTTTGTATAAATGTTTTGTTTCGTATTTACTTTCCCCCCAACTCCTGCTTTGTCATTACACTTTTCCCACACATTGTTGACTGATAAAAATATTTTGGGGATATTGTAATCTAACTGTAATTAACACATTAAATGTCTAAGCATTTGACCCAAAAACAACTAAGAGCGCTATATAAACATTTTAAATTTGTTAAGGGGTCTTCCTTACCCCTTTTTCGAAAATATAGGCCATGTTGCACTATAACTTATTTAAGAGCATTTAAAGTCGATAGCTGTTTTAGTTTTTTGAGAAATTTCATATTAATAATCTTAGAAAAATTTTTCATTTGTATGGGGGCTACCGCCGCCGCTTTCTTTATATGGCTCTGCAAAACTTGATTTCAACAGAAGGGAATGGCTATATCAGAGAAGTCTGTAAGGATCCACAATATATATATCTTTTGCGGTGGGTCGCAAATCATTATTTTAGAGACTACAAATGGAATGACAAACTGGTATATACCCTTATTACTATGTGAAGGGTATAAATATTTGTTTAGCAAAAAGATAAGAAAATTTTTTTTTAAAAACATGGTAATATACAACAAAAAAAATTAATTTATTACACAAAAATAAATATTGAAAAGAATATTACGGCTTAAGCTGCGCAGTTTAAGCCATAAACTAAAAATTTATTACTATTCATAGAAAAGTATTGCAAATGTTTACCTTTTGCCTAAAAAGTTCTACCTGCCCCAAAGTTTGTTTTAGGTAAATTGCGTTTTTATAAAAAAATAGTATAAAATAAAAAGTAAAATCAAATAAAATAAAAAATAAAACGAAACACAAATAAATATGTAAATTTTAATTTAATGCTCGTATTCATAATAATTAAAGTAGGCTTACTAAGGGCTTATTTCACAATTATGCCACATACATCTGCCAAATATGCGATCAATATTTTATTTCTGTTACGAGCGCGATGCGGGCCGGTCGAATTCCCAACTAGCTTCTGCGGCTTACTCTCTGGGGGGTGTTCTCAACCCTGGTGTAGACCCTGCTCGAACAAAAATAAAAAAACTTCACAAGTACTCACCAAAAAAAACACAAAAACGAACTACAAAACGACCACACAAGCTGGAACCATCTGGATGAATAGGAAGTTCGGTGTTTAACTTCAGCCGCCCATATCCCTTCCATGGCCACAAAACATCCGTTTCAATAGTTTGCAGACCCCTTAAACCCGTCGAACGTCACCTCACCACTTCTTCAACAATCCCCTTGAATAAACTTACTCACATATATCCATGTTTAAAACATTAACAATATAATAAATTTATTTAAATAAATCTTTAAAATTAAATATTCTTAACAATAACTCTACCATACTATAATTATACATATACTAAAGAAACATATTAAATAAAATTTTCAATAAAAAAAAACTTAAATTTATACAAAAAAAAAAATTCTTCTTTCAATAATTTTTATTTAATATTTTTCCGTACCCTCTCTTTTTCTTTAAAATATTTAGGTAGTTAGGATTTTTACTACCCTAGAGCTCAAATTAACATATCCTTTACAAACTCAACGAAATTCAAATCAAACGCTAATTCTCTTCGCGCCTAAAGGAGCTCCCTGAGACGTTACAATTTACACAAACAATTTTTCCCGCACTTTTCTCTATCCGCGGTTTAATTTGCGCCCCAGGTAAGTTCACAATATTTCCTATTACAAAACTCAAATTTTAATTTATTATACTTTTACTTTTCTTTTCATGATTTTTACGCGCCTACCGAGGGACGGATGTATCTAAATAACTAAAAGAAACACACACACATCTAAACACTCATTTTATTTCTGTTACGAGCGCGATACGGGCCGGTCGAATACCCAACTAGCTTTTGCGGCTTGCTCTCTGGGGGGTGTTCTCAACCCTTATGTAGACCCTGCTCGAACAAAAATAAAAAAAAACTTCACAAGTACTCACCAAAAAAAACACAAATACGAACTACAAAACGACCACACAAGCTGGAACCATCTGGATGAATAGGAAGTTCGGTGTTTAACTTCAGCCGCCCATATCCCCTTCCATGGCCACAAAACATCCGTTTAAATAGTTTGCGGCCCCCTTAAACCCGTCGAACGTCACCTCACCACTTCTTCTCATAATATAATTTTTTTTATCACCTTGTTGAAATACCGGACAAGCCGTAAAAACAAATTTTTAAATATAATTTTAAAATGTTTTTTTTATTGTCTAAAATTAAAAAAAAAACAATATGACAAACAATTAAATTAAAAGTGGTGTTAATTATTTCAAGATTTAGCCTTGAAATTCTAATCATTAAATTACTGATAATATTAAGTATTTAAAAGAGACTGAATTAGGACTTTCAACTTTTTTGTGTAAATAATATTTACACAAATATATTAATTAATAATATATACATATTTCGCTAATACGTACCATATGCATATGGGCAATTCCATTGAGACAGTTGTGAAAACTTCTTAATTTTTTTTTTACATAGCTCAAGCAAATGAAAATTTTGATTTGATTAATATGGTTTCCAAGGATGGCTAGTTTTTGAGCCATTAGTAGTAGATAGACACCGAAAAGATATAATTTATGCTCAAAATTACCACTCAAAGACTTTTGCGGATGTGACATTACAAATTTCAATTTAAAAAAAGGTTGACTTTAAGATCAAGTTGTGTAAAATATTATTAAGAACGGGATTATTTTTTTAATTTTCATGGTAATTTAAATTGTTTTTAATTTTATTCGATACATCGATTTTATAAAAGTCTATGTGACAGGCGTGACATTTTTATTAAAACGTAAAAAAGAAAAAGAGCCGACTATTTAGTATGGGATAATTTTAAACTCTTGCAAAATAAATAAAAATTACATATAAACCAATTTATTTATCATTTTAATTCTTTTTAAGACATAAATTCATCGATTTTTTTACTTAAAAAAAACAACGATTTTTTTCGCATTTTGGACCGTTTTGCGTGGAATTGACCATAAATATTTATTGCGAGAATGATATCACATAAAAACCTAGTTTTTAAGCCCAAGTTAAAACAAAATTCATTTACATGCACAAGGGTGTGTACACAGATATATTATTTATATTGAAAAATAACAGTTACAAAAAAATAAACAATAAGAAATACAATTTATTAAGAAAATATTGTTGCCAGATCTAACGATTTTCGTCGAATTAAATTGTTTGTTATTTTTTTTAGTGAAAACAGTTTAAATTTTAACTGTGTTTGAGTTTTCGGAGAATAAACTTGACATTTTTAAAATTTCCAAGGCATATCGATACAAGCAGGGTACACTTATCAGGTAGGAGCGGTTCTGCAAAAACAACTAAAACCGTCATAAGAATGTCAGAGACAAATACCAAAAATCACAAAATCTTTCTTCTTCGTTTTGAGCTTTTCTTATGATACTACAGTTGTTGTTTGTATAAAAGGAAGAAAATACATAAACATAAACAAAATTTGACATTAATATAACGAAATACCGTTACTCAGCTGTTTATCTGAGGCTACCTGATAAGTGTACACTGGATACAAGGTAGCCGCAATAAAAAAATTAAGAGAGTCGTTCTCTTACTCTTAATTTTTTTTACATGGAGTTTGGCACTAAACTCGAAAAATTTTTCAATTTTGGTGTCAAAATTCATATAAAACAAGTAAGAGTGCTATATTCGGCTGTGCCGAATCTTATATACCCTTCACATTGGTATTTTAATATACCCAGCCGAGTTATCTTGTACTGCAAATAATATATTTAAAATACCTTGTGTGAGTTTTAAGGCCCATAGAAAACTTTACAAAATTTTAACGTTCGTTTGGATAATAGAAATAAATGAACAAGGTTTTAGGTCGAGAGTTTTTTTCGTTTTCGACATTTTGTTTTCGAGTTTTCGACGTTATTCATATTAAAAGGTTAATTAAAGTTGTTAAATGTTATGGGATCTTCTGGCTCCCCTGCTCCTCTCCAACTGTTTCTCCAAAATGTATGAGTTATTTGATTTTTGTAGAATATTTTAAGTAACAGTTTTCCAAAAGTAGCGAATCGAAAATTTCATAAAAATTTTTAATTTGTAAGGGTGCTAACCCTTTCCCTGCCCCTACCCAAAAAATTTTTCCTTCATGCGTAGGCCTTGTTGTCCAATTACTTTTTGTAGACCATTTAATTTTCATATCTGTTATAGTTTCCGAGTTATTGCGTATCGAAAATTTCATAAAAATTGTTAATTTGTATGGGAGCTACCCCTTCTTCTGCCCCCACTCAAAAATTTTTTTCTTCAAAGTGTAGCCCTTGTTGTCCAATTACTTTTTGTGGAATATTTCATTTTGATATCTGTTATAGTTTCCGAGATATAACGTATCGAAATTTCATACAAATCGTTACTTTGTATGGGAGCTACCCCTTTTTTTGCCCCCACTCAAAAAAATTTTTTTCTAAAGTGTAGCCCTTGTCACCCAATTACTTTTTGTGGAACATTTCATTTCCATATCTGTTATAGTTTCCGAGATATAACGTATCGAAATTTCATACAAATCGTTACTTTGTATGGGAGCTACCCCTTTTTTTGCCCCCACTCAAAAAAATTTTTTTCTAAAGTGTAGCCCTTGTCACCCAATTACTTTTTGTGGAACATTTCATTTCGATATCTGTTATAGTTTCCGAGATATAACGTATCGAAATTTCATACAAATCGTTACTTTGTATGGGAGCTACCCCTTTTTTTGCCCCCACTCAAAAAAATTTTTTTCTAAAGTGTAGCCCTTGTCACCCAATTACTTTTTGTGGAACATTTCATTTCGATATCTGTTATAGTTTCCGAGATATAGCTTATCGAAAATTTCATACAAATCGTTAATTTGTATGGGAGCTACCCCTTTTTTTGCCCCCACTCAAAAATTTTTTTCTTTAGAGTGTAGTTCTTAGCGTACAATTACTTTTTGTAGAACATTTTAAGTCGATAGCTGTTATAGTTTACGAGATATAGCGCATAAAATATTTCACCAAATTTGTGCAAATGTAGGAAAAATACCCCTTACTCTGGTCCTATCTGAAAAAAACTTTTTCCATTATTTAGGCCCCTTCTTTAGGAGTATCCGTGTCAAGTTTTTTGGCAAGGGTGACTATACTTACTGAGATATATTGGGATATATGCACGGATTTTGTCCTAAAAAAAATGGGTTACTTTGGGTTTTCGCTTATATCTCGGTCAATAGTAAACCGATTTTGCTGATTTTAAATAGCGATTGTTAGCGGGATATTTCTGATCGTTTGACACCATTAACTGGTCTGTGTCTTTTTATTTGACTCCGGAAACTTGATTTCAACAGACGGACAGACGGACAGACAGACAGACAGACAGACGGACAGACGGACAGACGGACAGACGGACAGACGGACATGGCTATATCAACTTCCCTATCTATAAGGATCCAGAATATATATACTTTATGGGGTCGCAAATGAATAATAAAGAAATTACAAACGGAATGACAAAGTGATATATACCCTTATCACTATGTGAAGGGTATAAAAATAAATAGTAAGAGAACGACTCTCTTAATTTTTTTAATAAGACCACCTTATATGAATATGCCTTGAAAATTTCTTTATTGAAATGTGAAAAAGTCTTTAAATCTACATACGTAAATAATTTCTTCTTTTTGTTATATAATCCAAAACCTTACTGTCTTATCTTACCTGACACGTTAATATCTTTCGTATTATCTATTAAACATTTGATATTTGTTTGATGTAAAAACAATTTATCTCTTCACCTTCATACATATAACAGTTATGTATTTTTGTCATGTAATTTTTTTTTAATTAAAAAAATGTTTTACTAAAAAGAGGTAACAAAAATAGATTACGGGCAATTTCATTGTGAGAGGTGACCATTTTACTAAAATTTTTCCTATAACTCAAACAGCTCAAAACCTTAATTTAAAAAAGTCACTTATAGACTGTGACGGGTGCGATCTTACAAATGTAAGCTTTAGAAATTTTTGGCTAAAGGTGAGTGTTGTGTAAATAATATTACAGAACGGTATTCATTTTGCAATTTTCCAGGTAGTAGGTATAAAGTGTTTTTTATAGTACTTGTTACTTAATTTTTACAAAAAAACTATTTTTGCTTAGGGAAACCTTTTTTAGAAAATCTAACGGGCGTGACATTTTTATGAGTATTCCAAAAATAAAACCGATTTTTCGGTTCATAATCATTTTAAACTTTTGCGAAATAAATAAAATTAAAATATAAATCAATTAATATATATTTATAATTTATTTTGGACATAAATACATCGAATTGCAACCCTGGCTTGCGCGGTCTTTTGATTTATTCTCTTCTTAAGCACCTTACACATCCACACTACGATTGAACATTTTTAACCTTGAACAAAAATATCCTTTATGGTTCGAAAATATAAATTTAAAAATCAAATCAAAAATATTTAAGAAGTTTAATCTTAAGAGTAGCTTATTTTTTGACACTTTTCCGTTTATTTTTTTTAACTGTCTTAATATTATTTTTTTAATAATCAAGCTCAAAGTAAAACTTTTATCGTGAAAAAAATTATGAAGATTAACTGCTTATTACACATTCCAAAGATGTAAACACAAGTTTGTAAACAAGAAGTTTGTGACCGAAACTAACACTAAAATATTTTTTGTCGGTCATTTGTGACCAATATTTCTATCATTTCTGAAGGTGCGAGGGAGATGCAAGATCACACGTACACAAAGTTTCGGTAATTTTTTCATATCGCCCCAAGGCGAATTCATGAGAAGGTGGTCTTGACAGATCAGCTGACTATTTTTTGCTCGTGCAATTTTCCTCGTAATGTGTCAAAAGTTTGTATATGTGCTTCTTCTTAATTTCAAAAAAATTACGCGTCGGCTAGATTTTTAAACTAAAAATTTAAAAAAGTGTTTTTAATTAACAAATAGTAAAACCAAAAGATGCGTTCTTGTGCTTTATGCAAAAAAAAACACTGTAAAATTAATTTTATTCACGTTTTTCTTCTGCAAATAATTTGTGTTTTTTTTTTTAATGATGCCATATACAAATAATTTGTGTTTTTTTTTTTTCAATGATGCCATATTTGTGTTTGACATTTTAGGTACGAATTTTTCGCCTGCGTCCACCTTGTATGAATTCGCCTTGATATCGCCCTTAAGAAAATGATAGAAAATAATGACTGAATGACCGGCCATTTGTGTCGGTCATTTGACCGGTCAAATGACTGTCACTGTTCTGGTAGGGACAAAGCAGCCTTGTTTGTTTGCATAAGGCTTTCACAATATTTTTTAAAAATTAAATCTAGTAAAAAATCACAATATCTAAAATGCTGTAAATGACAAGTTAGTATTTGAATTTATGAAAAATGGGATTTGTTTCAACAAGCTTTAAAGGCAAATTTAATACAAAAAAAAACACCCAAAATGACATTATTGCCATAAACAACTTTTTGCGGTAGCATGGGGAAAAGGGAATGTTAACAAAAACTTATCACTCACAAAGATTGATAGTGAAAAAAAATTAACAAACAAACTTTAATAAATTAAAAGAAAATAAATAAATAGAGATAAAATAAAAGCGAGAGAGAGAGAAAGATGACAGTTTTTATTAGAGAAATAAACTATTCGTTATAAAAATACCATAAAAATTTTTTAATTCTTAATTTTTTTTTTTTAATTTTTAAATGGCTATTTAGCTAAATAATATAAATTATTTAATATGCTGGAAAAACGAACATAAATAATACATCGTTGGCTTAGAAAAAAAAGGCGTGCTCCGAATTTTTTCAAAATGCTAAGTTCATATAAATTTTTTGCTTTACTTAATTAAAAATAAATTTATTTTGTTCCTTTTTTTCAAAAACAATTGCATTTCAGCTTTTTAACATTTTTAAATGCTAAATTTTACAAAATTTTTCAAATGTATCAAAAGCTTCAAAGGCCTTGTCCGTTTACTAAAAAACTTAGCTGTGCCGAGTTTTATCAAAGTACTTGCAGAAATGTGACCCGTATTTTGATTCAGAAAGGGATTCTGAACCGATTGTTATAGGAGAAGGTGGGTCTTAGACCATTTTTTGGTTGTTACAAATGTCTGCACAAGCCCACAATACCCCTTACCTGAATGTGGTGTGTGGGCTTATACATAAAAATTTTTTATCTAGTTTTTCTCGCCGGCATGATATGTCAAACTCAATACATAAAAAGTTTTTGTTTTTAATTTTCTCTAAACAAATAGAATTTTAAAAATAACAAATACACACACACATCTTAATATGTTCTCTTAACCAAATATCAATTACTAAATTGATTATTTTCTTTGGGAAATAATTTAAATAATTTAGTTACTATTTGTGACTCGTTGCGGCCAGTTGGCTCTCCCTCTCTTCGCACAGTGAGTAAAAAGCAATAAAAGTTTAAAAATAAAACATCACTTAAAAATGCATTGACTGGGCGTCTAGTGCGGCGGTTTAAAAAGAAATAAATAAAAGTACTTAAAGTGAGAATAAAAAAAACTTCTAAATAAAAATATTTAAAAAAAAACAATTATTTTCTTTTTTCTTGTTGGAACAATAGTAAGTTAATTAAATGAGTGATAAGAAATTGTATTTTAAAATATAAATAGATTGAATATACATATATAGTTGTTTTATGAACATATGTTTGTGTGCACATATGTAAGTATGTCTGTCTTTTGTATTTTTAAAATTAAACAGAAAAAAATTGAGGGTGAAAAACTGCAGCCTTAAAAAAACAAAAAAAAAACACATTTTTAAAAAAGCAATAAAAGATTAAAAAATTATTTTAAAAATAGTTTTTTTTTATAAAGAAACAGGCCCCCATTTAATAAAATATATATCTACATACATATATTTAAAACGACATAAATATTTTATTCTTCAAAATTTATATGTATGTACATATATGTTTTTAATCAAAGACTATAAACAAACAAAAACTAAATAAAAAAAATTTTTTGTCCAAAATTGTTTTTTTGAAGTACATATAAACAAATCAAATACATATGTTTAACAAATATTTATATCGTTTTTGTTATTAAGGAAACAAAATTACAAATAAAAAAATTTATTTTTAATTGTGTTCGTATATACAGAAGACAAAGTCGGCATTTAGAAATAAATAATTTAATAAGAATTTTAATAATGTTTTTAATCATTTTAAATAAACAATGTTTTTATTTAAAATATTTAAAAATAATTGAGAACTTTTAAGCAAAAGGGCTTCTTTTATAAATTGGGGGAAAAACTAAAAACATTATTAAAAAAACTTAAGCCCATTTAAAAAATCCAATGGACTGTAATAATTTTCGAAATTTAAATGAAAAAATCATGTGCAAGGATCATTGGAGAGTCAAGTGAAGTACACCACCATGTTGGTATTAAACTGTGCTTTTTAAATTTTTGGTTTTTAATTTTTCCTCAAAAAAATAATATTAATAAAAATAATAAAATTTAAAAAAATAACCATAATTGATTTTTATGAAATTAAAAAAATTATAATTATTTCTGCTAAAAAAAAAATCCAAAAATAATAATTATTTTTCTGGCAAAAAAAAAACTAAAAATTATTTTTTACAAAAATTATGAAAATCAACATATAATTATTATATTTTTTTTAATTTTTGTTGGCATAATTATTACTGTCCCTAAAAAATTCTATTTATTTTCAAATCACTTAGTATTCAAAAAGTTATTCGCTTTTACAGCCTATAACTTTGAATTTTAATTAACCTCTAAACTGGCAGCCATTAATTTTGTGGCTACTGTTTTTTTTTTTTGACAATATTTACTACACAATTGAAAGCAAGTTTCAAATTTGTTTGAATTTTGTTATACCTTAAAAAATAAGTAAAAACTCGGTTATTTATGACTAATATGCTTTGTTTTTAAGCCGCTTTTTATTAATCTATTGGAAAATATCAGTTTTCAAATTTGCTATAAATCAACAATTACATACTTTGCTAAACGCTGCTTTAATTAAGCATTAAATTTTTGCGAAAGTATATTTAGAGAATGTTAATTAACACAAAATTCAACAAAAGACAGAAGAGTACTTTTGCAAAATCAATACAGTTTTTTGCCGCACTTCAAAGAAATGAAAATATTGAGTGCTGGAAATAAACGAATGCGACACAAACCCTTCTTGTGTTCCTTCTGTATAAATATAAATATTATATGTACGTGGTAGGAATATTATGCGTTTGTGTGGATGTTTGTAACGCCCGAAACTAATATTCTGAAACCCATGTTCAAATATACCGATTAACTAGGTAAACAAATAAAAGCATGCCCGTCCGTTCGCTAGTTGCATATCTTTAGAGCTTTTTCTTATTACCAGAAGTCACATTTAACCGCATTTAAATTGTGTTATCGGGATGTAAGATCATTCATAAGGTTTTTTTAAAGCAGTTCTACTAATTTTGTAAAATTTTGGTCCATTATTGATCGCACCTGTTACAGTTAGTGTTTTCTCAAACTCTGGTAAGCCCCAAAATATTAAAAAAAAAAATTGTTTGCTCTATATTGTGCTGTACCCTACTGCTATCTTTTTATAATATAGCAAGGCAAAATCGATTATAACTTTCTTAAATGGGCAGATGTTTTTAACTAGGGTTTTTCCGGCAACTCCCGGGACCAATTTAATTTCCCGCTCTTTCGGGATTTCTTTAGCGGCATCCCGGGAAATTGAAATACGAAAAATTTACTTCTTCAACAATTTTTAAAGCAACTGTTTACGCTTTATTTATTTAGGGTTTTGAATAAAAGTTATTAACTCATACTTTTGTTAAAGATCACATATTTTTAAAAAAAATATGAATATGTACAAATATTAAAATCAATGTCCCGCTTCCCGGCAATTTTAAAAAATGTTTCCGCTTTCCGGGAAACCAAAAAAAAAGGGAATCAAGAACCCTATTTATAACGTTAAAAAATAAAAGTATAGGATCTGCATTATTTATACCCATCGATTAAGGACTAGGATTTGCCTCTTGAGACGGGTTTCCGAGTCCGTACGGCGCTTTCTAGGTGCTCATGAATTTTTGTAATCAAAGTAGAGGTCGCACTCTTAAAAATAATTTTTATACGTCTTTTTGTTAGGGAGAGCATGCCCATTAGAAGTGGCCTTAATCGGTTTGTTTTTTTATATACATAGCTCCATAGCTACATCGAGAGTTTGTACATATTTAAGGCCTTATGCCAGAAACTGTTACATTCCTTTTCCTGTGATCAGTCAAAAATTTTACCAAAACTTCTTTATTATTCCCTTCCCCGGAGATCACTTTAATTGCGTAAATTGTGAAGAGCTACTGGTGTTGGCATGAAGTTACGATTGAACATTTTATTTTTCAATATAAAAATCGGTTATTTCGCTTCATACATGAACATACATACATGGTTTGATTTCACAGTAACCCATTAACCAAAAATTATGTTAAGCCCCCTGCTATATATTATGCATATTGTTAAAGTTGGTCCCAAAAATTTTCATTAAAAAAATTATTGCATTGAAGCTACCGAGTATCGTTTTATAGTATATCAGGTATCTCTTAAAACAGTCCCACTTCTGGCAACCCATTTAACCTTTTTTATTTTTTTAAATGTTGGTATTTAATATAAAATAATTTGTGGTGTAGAGTAAAATATAGTCGGGGTTGACTGGTTTTAAGTTTCTTTTTTTTTTATTTTTTAATTTAAAACAAGTGTAGTGTATATTTTGCGATAGTTTTTTTTTAACCTAATTTGTGCAATAGATAAACCTTTAACTTGACTTTATTAACACTTTTGGATTTTAGTTTAATTTATCTAATAAAGGCCTTTTATTTTTTTTTATTTTCATTGTTAAAAAATATTTGTGTAACTTTAAGCATTTATTTTTTTAAGTTTTGAAATTATTTATTTAAAAATAATACGGATATTGGTTTCAGTACTTTTAAGCGACAAGTAGTTTATTAAATTACACAAAAGAATTTAGAAAAAAATTCTTTTAAATTATTTTTGCATTTTTAGCAATTTTTTTTTATTTAAAATTATTGGCGAGTCAGGTTTTGTAGGTCATTATACTTTTGTTAAATTTTTGTGATTTGCATTTAAAGTAGAAACTTGAAAAAAATATTATTTTTTTGATGACAATTTGGGTTTTTTCAATTTCTAAAAAATGAAAAAGTCAAATGAAATATTTAAGTCATAAAGTTTAGCGTAATAAAATGTTTTTTAAAGATTTCAAGTTAAAAACAGCAATAAAAATTAAATAAAACTATTTATGTATGTGTATGTATATGTATATAAATATGTGTGTACATATGTATAATTGTATGACTTTGTATTAACACTAATTGCGATTATTTTTTGTAGTTAAAAGAATTTATAAAGAAATAAATAAACGTGACTTTAAAAACCAAATAACAAACAAAAAAAAATTGTTTTAATTGTTTGAAATTTCTTAAATTTTTTAAATAATTTAAAATTTGATAACAAATTTTCAGCCCTTTAAATCTAATGACTTCCAATAGACAACAAGTGATAGTGGCGCCACCTGTTGATGCTCACGACTTGTCTAAAGACAAAGGCTTATGGCGTGATCTAACATCTTATTGGATTTTGGGTCTTTGCAATAATTATGGTTATGTGGTAATGTTGAGTGCAGCCCACGATATTATAGGACAATTTAATCATGATGTAAGTAGTGTTCAACAAAAAATAAAGACATAAAAGAAGAGAAAAATAGTTTATTTTTTATTTGTAGGAAACACCAATCAGCGATGATCTGGGTGGCAATGGACGAGAATGTCATATTGTTTCAACGGGAGCAATATTATTGGCCGATATTTTGCCCTCCCTATTTGTTAAGATAATAATGCCCTTTTTTCCATTTTGGGTTCAGTAAGTAATAACATACACATTTATTTGGGGTATTCAAACGGTATGCTAATAAGTTATATTGTCTTAAAGTTTAAATATTTTACAATAGTTTAAGAAAATTGTTGTTGTGCTTAAAAGAAACAACTTCTAAAATAATAAGACTTTTTGAACTGTGTTTATTGGTTTGTCATAAACAGTAAAAACCTGAGCCGGGCGGCCGAAACTCTTTAGTGAAGCCGTTGATATTCTAATTAACGAGTCGCAGCCATTAATTTTAAAATATTTTGAAAATTACTTATTTTTCTCTTTTTTCCAGCAGCTGATTCAAATTAAAAAGAGCACACTTAATTATGAGCGGATGCTCACAACAGTAGTATTTTGTCATTTTATTTTTTTAAGACATACCTATGACTTTATGACTACCTTGTGAATACCCTTATTATGTATTAAGTTTTTACCTTTTAAACACAGATGCATTGACATTTTAGAAGTTGTTATTTTGCCCTATAATTAAGTTTACAGGGTTGCCAGCGTGTTTAAATAAGTAGAGCTTCTGGGCTTATTTTATAACGGTACAAGATAAAATCTCTTTTTAACCTCAAAAAAAATGTTTTTTTTAACTCAAAAATATTTCTAGTTAAAAATTAAAAAAAAAAAACACAATTTTTATTATTTTGGATTTTTTTAAACTTCCGTGCAATTTTTTAAATATGTATTTCCTTTCATCAAAACATTTCTTAAAATTTTTCAAACATTTCTCAAACAACATGAGCAAAATCAGTACAGCCGTTCTTAAGGTTTGCGCTTAGAAACTTTCATAATTTCATTTTAATTTACAAATATTTATAAAAAAATAGAATTTTTAATAATTTCATTTATATTTCTCTTTTTTAGTTTTCGAATTGCTTTAGCTGTACTCTTTTCAGCAGCCGGCTTCTTTTTAGTCGGTTTCGCCAATGCTGAATGGATGGCTTTGTTTGGTGTCATAATAACATCGGCTAGTTCGGGCATAGGAGAGACCACCTTTCTGGCTTATTCCTCACATTTTAATAAGTACGACCTTAAAATCGTTTATTTGATTTCTATTTTAAATATTTAATTTCCTTAAATTGTTTCTTTTAGAAATGTAGTTTCTACTTGGTCCTCTGGTACTGGTGGAGCTGGTGTTATTGGTTCTTTATCTTATGCCACTTTAAGATCCCTTAACTTTAGTCCACGCGATACCATGTTAATTATGTTGGTTTTCCCCTTTATAGAAGGTCTAGCATTTTGGATACTTCTTAGACGTCCCTCGGTACTGCCCGTCACAGTTGTAGAATCTACAGAGGAATTGATAATGGATGAACAGCCGCTGCAAGGCTTTAAGGAGAAGTTTTTGTACATCAAACATTTGGTCAAGTATATGGTTCCCTTGGCTTTGGTATATTTCTTTGAGTACTTTATCAATCAGGGTTTGGTAAGTTGTTTGTTTTATATTCTACTCAGAACAAAGTAAAAATTATTTTTTTAAATATTACAGTTCGAATTGGTTTACTTTAAAAACACTTTCCTAGACAAGGCCTCCCAATACCGTTGGCTGAATGTCGACTATCAAATAGGCGTCTTTATATCACGCTCCTCTGTAAACATCTTCCAACTGAATAAAATATGGCTCATGTCAGTTTTCCAATTTATTAATGTGATTTACTTCTTAAGCGAAGTTGTTTATTTCTATACACCCAGTATTTGGATAACCTTTGTTATAGTCATATGGGAAGGTCTGTTAGGAGGCGGAGCTTATGTCAATACCTTTTATAAAATGTCTAAAGAAATACCACCTGGCCGCAGGCAATTTGCCATGGCCATGGTTGTACAATCGGATTCGTATGGCATTGCTTTAGCCGGTTTTCTAGCCATTCCAGTACATAATGCCATTTGCACTTTACCGGCCGCTGTAAGAAGTGTTAGCTGGTAAGAGGTGGTAGCATGATTCAGAAAAGTATTTTATAGTTTTAAATTAGCTTAAAGCTATTTTCTTAGATAAAGTCAAAATTTAGTAAATTTTATATACATAAGTAGTTTAAAGTTTAAATTAATTTTAAGACTGCCCCCTAAAAGATGTACATACATACGTACATATTAAAATGTATTTTGAATTAAAATTTATTTAAAAATATTTTTACAAATAAGAATTTATTAGTTTAAGAAAAATCATAAGAAAAATTTTATAGAAAAATTTATTGCTTGAAATAAAAATAAAACGTATTTTTACCGTGTTCAAATAAATAACTTATCAAGTCCTACCAATGAGAGAATATAGTTTAAGCCTCTCTTACTTTGTTCTTTTTTTTTTTATATGAAGTGTGGCAATTTCTCTAACTGCTGCGACCTGGGAGTTGTTTGACAATTATTTTTACTTAAAAAAATTATTGAAAATTTTAATAAAATTACAAAAATTTAATCCACATTAAAAAATTATAGCGTTGGCTTAATATAGAAAAGACGCATCTCGAGTTTTTTTTTCAAAATTTCATTATTTTGTTTATACTGGCGAGTTCATCATAAATTTTTGGTTTTTCTTACTTAAAAATAAAATTTGTTGCCTCTTTTTATTGAAAAAATTCAATAAAACTATTTTAAATGCAGAATTTAACAAATTGAATGAAGTGTTGTTCTTTCCCTGTTCAGTAACAAACAAAGCGAGTTATGTCCTTTTTATTTATATTAAGCCATCGATATACTTAAAACAAGTATGAAAGTTATAGTCGGGCGAAAACGACCATATTGTACCCTACACCAAATATGTATGAAGGCTATTTGAAAAAATACATATAGACATCGATAACATTTGTATTCAGTCTAATAGTTAATATTATAAGGACAAACATGTGTGCAAAATTCTGAGGAGGTAAATTAATTTTCGAGCCATTTGTAGCCCCAAATGCTTATTCGGGGATTTAAGTTGTATGGGTGCTATATAAACGTTTTATATTTGTATTCAGTATATCAGTAAGTGAATTCGAGTTAGTTATATCCCAAAGTGTTTATTCCGGAAGGACATTTGTATAGAAGCTATGCTAAAAAATTGACCTATCGGCCCCACAAATAATAGGCTTCATGCCAGTGGCAAAAAAATTATCTGTGAAAAATTCTATCGAAATATCTTTAGAATTGCGATTTGTACTTTGATTACAAGAATGCATGGACACGCAGCCGAACGGACGAACGGACAAGCTTAAATCAACTCAGGAGGTGATTCTGAGTTGATCGGTATGCTTGAAGGGGAGGTCTTAAATGATTATTTTAGACGTTACAAACATCTGCACAAATTTACTACATACATATGTATGTGTTGTGGGTATAATGATCACAGGCAGGTTTTCATTTTATATTTTTTTTAATAAAAACAAATTAAACGCTTATGCAAATATGTTTTGGGAGCCCCCTGGTCTCGTATCAAAAATGTTGATAACGGTTTCCTAATTAAAAAGCTGCAATAATGCCTTGACTGCTAGTTACCCTTAATTGCATATAAAATTTTTATATTTTTATATATTTTTATATTAAGAAAACACAAAATTACAGCATGCCTTAAGGCGCATTTCATATAAAATATTGTAACAGTGATGCCAATTTGGAATATTTGATACTGCATTAGACTGTTTGAAAGCCATTAAAAAAAATAAATGTAGAAAAACTCTGCTTCACTGGCGTTTGTTCGAATGAACCACAGTTGTTAAAAATTTGCAAAAACTTTTGCAAAACTTTTAACAAAAAAAAACTATACATAATTAAATTAAGTAAAAAAACGTTTTAAATTGCAACTCACAGCCATTTTTTTCATTAACCACTTTTTAGCTTTTAACTACTAAAATTTAAAAAAAAATGCAAAATTTAAACAATTTAATTGCTTGAATAAACTTAAGGTTATTTAGAAAAAGTGTTTATTTGCCTCTGCTGGGATTCGAACTTGGGTGGTTTGTGTGGTATTTAAACACCCTGATCGCTGCCCCTCCCCAGCATGTTAAAATAATTATTATATTGTTGTATTAGCATCAACTGAATAAACATTTAAACAAACATTTTTATTCTCAGTTATTTTTTGTGGTTTCCGGGACTAGGAATGGAGCTCAAGGTCAACTAACGTTTAGTTGCACTCTACTCTGCCAGTATCGGTAGAAGAACGCGCTTTTTCAAATAAAGTTTCTTTCAACATTAAAGGGAAATGTTAATTTCTTCTAATAAAAAGAAATTAAATAATGAACTTAAGCCAAAATAAAAAGCACAAATTTGTCTTTAAACAATTGGTTTAAGCAAAATTAAAAAAGCATTTTATTTATTTTAATTTTTTTTATCAAAACCAATATACTAACAAATTAATCCACTTATAATCTAGATATTTGCAACGATGCAACCCTGCAATTATTGCTTTCTTTTCTTCGCTTCCCCCATTGCAATATTTACCATTGAATTTTTCTTGCCAGTACCGGCAAGTCGCATATGCCATTATGTGCTGGTATGGCTAACAAAGCAGCCGATGTTATGCCTATTGAATCCGATTGTATCACAATTGCTAAGGCAAACTTTCTTCGTTCTATTGCAATTTCTTGAGATATTCTATAGAAGGTATTGACATAGGCGCCACCACCCAAAAGACCCTCCCAAAAGACAATGGCAAAAGAAAACCATATACAGGGTGTAAATGGAAATATGGCCTCCGCCATAAAATAAAGAACATTAAGAAACTGCAAAATGGCCATTAACCAGGTGCGTTTGAAATGACAAATATTCACTGAAGATCGAGCAATAAACACACCCAACTGATAATCCACATTAAGCCAACGATATTGTGAAGGGCGGTCTAGAGAGGAGTTTTCAAAAAACACTAATTCATACTAGAAGAAAGGGAATAGATTTTCTTTAAGAAAAATATTATATATTAATTAAATAAAATTTACCAATCCCTGATTAATGAAATATTCAAAAAAATACACCAATACCAAGGGCACCATATATTTCATCAAATTCTTGATATATTTTAACTTTTTCTTAAAATCCTGCAGACAATGTTCAATGACTTCCTTGGAGTAAATTTTTTGTAATTTTGGTTTGGCACTGGGTGTCCTTAAAAGTATCCAAAATGATAAGATTTCCAGTAGAGGTAAAATTAACATAATTAGCATAGTGTCACGATTATTTATGTGAAAGGATCTTAAAGCGGCATAAGACAAGGAGCCAAAAACACCAGCTGCCCCAGTACCAGAAGACCAAGTGGAAACAACATTTCTGTAAAGTTGAAAATATGTCTAATGTTTCTTTAGTAACAAATTCAACTTATTACTTATTAAACTTAGAAGAGTAAGACATAAACTTGGCCTCTCCTATGCCACCACTAGCTGAGGTCACTGCTATACCCAAAATGGCCACCCATTCAACTTTGGCAAAACCCACCAACAAAAATCCAGCTGCCGAAAACACAATAGCCAAGATAATATAAAAGCTATAAAGAGATGTTTTCGATTTATTTTCTTTTATTAGAACAATTTTACTCTTACTTCATCCAATAAGGCAGAAAGGGCAATATAATCTTAAAAAATAGGGTGGGTAAAATATCAGCCAATAATATGGCCCCTGTTGATATATACTGACAGTTTCGTTCTTCTTTAAGGTTTCGGAATCCAGTGGAATTACTTAAACGAACTGATATATGCTAGAAAACGAGATTTAAAATAAACAGTAAGACTTCCTTTAAATTCTACCTCTTCATGAAATTGTCCTATTATATCATGGGCTGCACTTAACATGACAATGTAGCCATAGTTATTGCAAAGCCCCAAAATCCAAAATGCTGTTAAATCACGCCATAAACCTTTATCTGGTAAACTCTCCTCAATACTTTCAGCTTCTGCCATTAAAAACAATTTTTCAAATTTTTTTGGATTTTGAAAATAAAATATTTCAAAATTTTGAAACTTCAAAATATTTAGTTATAAATTGTAGAAGATTAATGTCATGGTGGAATTACATTAGTGGCTTTAAATGAGCAGCTGATGGCCAGCTAATAAACAAATTTAAAAAATTATAAGATTTAACGTACAAAAAGTTATGAACGCAAGAACTTTTTGCTGCGTTGACATTAGGCATAACCATTCAGCTGCATGTAAGGAACACAACTGGGACGTACAACGAATTTTTCGCTGCGAATATTCGTCGCCAAAAATAATATATGTATGTCTGATTTTAGTTTTCAAGTGTTTAAGTTATTTAAGTAATTTTTACCTTAAAATTTGATTTATTTTATAGTGTTTTCTTTTCTAAGGAAAACTGCTGCCATTTTATTTTGTAGTCCTTTTTAAGCATATAAATGAAAAAAAATTTTAGCTGATTTGACAAAAATTTTAAATAAATTTTCATTTCCTGAATGTAAATATTTTTATCTGCTGTTACCTTTTGGTCGTTATTGTATATAATTTACGACGAATTTATGCAGCGAATTTTTGCCAACGAAATTGTCGTGATAGGTAAATTCGTCGTACGTTTGAGTTGTGTTCGGTCCCGGGTACACTCTAACAGGTAATATCGAGAGCCCAGCTAACCATGTATCATAAATTTGACATTCACTTTTACAAATATTTTATTTTGTATAAAATTTTTAATTTTTTTGACATTTCCACGTTCAAACGCCAATAGGAAATGCAGAGGGCGTTTATTTTACCTGGTTTAGTATACCCTGCTCGTTCCCAACAATTAAATTATGCTATAAGCACGACTGGGACGAACGACAAAGTTTTCGTTGCGAATATTCGTCTTAGAACATAAAACACATTTGTGTATACGAAAATGTACACAGAGTGCGTTGTTCATGCGTAACGAACTTTGCGATAGGTTAATTTCTATTTCTAACACCGACGAATAATTTGGCACAGGATGACCATTTTTCTTGATTTTTTTTTTTGTTATTAAATAATGTTACTTTAAACTTAAGCATAATTTTCACTTTTTATTTGTTGCATATAATACTTTTAATGTATTTTTAATGTTACATTTGAATATTAAACATATTTTTAAATTTGTTGGTATCAGTGCTTTATTTAAGAAATATGGTCACTCTATAACAGCTGCTTCATTTGTTGTGAATGTGTTTCAGTTGACGAATTCACGCAATGAACTTTAACAGATGAATTCGTCGTGTAGTGCGAAATTCGCCGTTCGTCCCAGTTGTGGTTAGAGAATTGGTTTCCAAATAAATTTTTTATTGTTTGTTGTTGGTGTAAGCAACATCACATCCTTGCAACTGCGTACTCAAATATGGTAAAAGTAGTAGCAAGGCGAATTAATTAAAAGGTGGTGGTGATTTTACAACAACTAATTTGCGGCAAAGAAAATTTTTGTTTTTGTTGTGATTTTCGTTGGCTGATGTGTCAAAAAAGATATGGTAACATAAACAAATTTGAAAGCCCAGCCTTGATTTATGCAAAAAAGTACAAGCTGAGCTTGTAACACCACCTAATCATAAGTTCTTCTTGAGTAGCAGGTTTTGCAAGGATAATGGCGCAATTGAAACAAAATTCAAATTAAGTTTACAGGAAGGTTTTTAAATTTAAAAACTCTTTTAAATAAGTAATTGGCAGTTACACTTACATATATTGTAAATTAATGCTCATATTCACAATAACTAAATTACATTTGTTATTAACTTATTTGACAATTATGCCGTAAGCATCTGTCAAATAAGCGCTTAATAAACCTGCTTTAATTTTAATCAATATGGGAGAAAGTGTTTTGTAATAAAAATAAAATTTTTGTTTTATTGTTTACATTAATAAAAATTGGTTTAAAGTTAAATAATTTAATATTTTTTAAAGGTACAAATGAAACAATGTATTTGGAATTTATTTTTCTTACTAGAATTTTCGAAAAAAAAGCGGGAAAGCTGGTCTATTTTAAAATCTCACTGGTAAACATTTGATCGTCAACACATTTAAAAATTTGTATTATTTTGTTTATAAACTAGAACGAAGACTAATATTTAATTAGTTTGGCCTATTGTTAAATCAATAAGTATATGGCTTTATTTTTAAGAGAAGTCTATTGTTTTCGAAGATATTTAAAATTAAACTTTTCAATAACAATTTTTTGTTAAAGGCCTTGTTTTGTCGCTTGTTTACTTAAAATGAATTCTATTTGCAAAAAAAAATACTTTGATATAACACGCGCATCTTTCTAGTCGCCCCCTCACGGTACCTTAAAATTTTTTTATAGAAAACTTAACGAACTGTTTTTTTTTTGTACGACTTATCGTCGCCGAAATTTTCCTTAATTTGTTGCATAAAGAATGCGCACAAAAATATTATAGTGGATTTAGTCGATTTAAAAGGTCTTCAAGGATACCAATTGAAATACTTTTATATGAAAATAAAATTCCTTCGGCTCCCATCCAACAAATATATGTATTAGATCTTTCACATAGCGGGCTTAAAGCCTAAATTTGTAACAGTTAATAGTAACTAAGAAAAACGTCCCAAAATATGGCATATGGTCAATTCCGCGACCAAAATTGAGAAAAACCGTTACTTTCCTTTCTAATAATCGCTTATTTACGTCTAAAAGGGAATAAAAATGATCGAAACACAAATTTATTAGTTCATATTTAATTTCTTTTTATTTCGCAAGAGTTAAAATTGATTACATATTGAATAATAGCCTCTTATTTTTTATATTTTAATGAAAACATCACACCCGTCACATTTTTTAAAAGGTTTTTTCTCAAGCAAAAATAGTTTCTTGTAGTAATATTGAATTAATAATTATAAAAAACATTTTAAACTTCCGTGGAAGCTTAAAAATGAAGACTGTTCTCAAGAATATTTCCCACAACTTGATCTTAATGTCAAAGTTTTCTTAAATTCAAACTTGTTAGGTCACACCCGTCACACTCTTCAAATATTTACTGTGAGCAAAAAAATTTTACCTCACGAACAGCTTTGTGGAATATAGTTACATTCTATCTCCTCCAAATAATAGGGTTGCCATATAAAGTTTAATTAAAAATTTTTTATTAATCGCTCCCTAGATGCTAGGGTGCTCCTGCAAAGGTAAAGTGTAAGACCGAGCCCAATTTATTATTCCTCCCAAACATTTTTGTGAAACATGCTTGCCCCTATCGCCAGCCCCTAACAGGTTTACCATACAAATTAGGGTAAAAACCCCTACAACCTCCCCAGAGTCGGTATTAAAGAAATAAGGTGTGCTACCGATCCCCATTGGTTCCACCTCCCAAACATATTCCTAGAACATACTTACTCCCTATCTCCATCTCCTGAGGTGGTTCCCACACAAAGTTTGGGAAATTGTAATTAATCCCCTATCTTCAGCTTCCAGGGTGCCAGTGGATAGGTCAAATGTGGGACTGACTCATTGTGCAATTATCTGCATCAAGTGGTGGCGATTCTACAACAACAAAATTTGGTGAATAAAATTTTCGTTTTTGTTGTAGGTTTCATTGGCTCAGGTGTCAAAAAAATATATGTAAAATTAAACAACTTTGACAACCCAGCCTCGATTTATGCATAAAACAAGTAGATCAGCTGTGCTCGTAGCACCACCTGGTCAAGATAATTACACCATGGACTAATTTTCCTTGCAAACATTTTCCTAGAATATACTTATCCCATGAAGGGGGTTGCCATACAAAATTGGAAAAAATTAGGGTAAAAACCCCTACACGTGTTAAACAGCATATCAGCTTCGGCACAGCGTAATATAGCGTTCTTACTTTTTTAATTCATGTAATTAAACTTTCATTCATAGGTTTTTGACCTACAGACAAGAAAAATAAATTTTGTTTTTGTGTGTTATATTTTGTTTTTCTAGGTTGAAAAAAATTTTTTTAAAGCCAAATTAAAACTTCATTTTTATTCACTGAATACAGAATTAGGTACCCGTGGTTGTAGAAATAGCTGAAACTGAAGTCGTAATAAGTAACGTAACAAAAAAATATATGAACAAAATATGTGTCAGCTGACAATTGTCAATTTTGTTGTCGATCAATAAGGTTCACGACTACGAATTTAGCTGTTTTTGACAGCTTGCAGCTCTACTAGTTACGTTGTACTACAGCGACTATTATGTTCCTCACTCAAAGATCCACAGTGTATACATTTTATGGGAACGAAAATGAAAATTGTAAAAATTACAAACGGAATAACAAAATATGTTTTTAGTGTTTTTTTTAAATTTTAATATTTTTGTAACTTTTGTTTCAGTTCTTTATTATAAGTAATTTATAATTGCTTAAAATTGTTAGAGATGAAATACAACACTCAATTGTTTTCTTGCGCACTCTTAATTTACTTGAAGCTTAAAGTATTAAAACCACAAAATTAACACATTCAAAGATTTTTTAAACTTAAACAATAATTATAATTATGTTTAACACAATATATTTATGATCAGTTTTAAAACAGGAGCCTAATAAGAAACACACTTTAAAACGCTAAGGATGAGAGACAAGTCGAATATCTTTTCTATTTTTTGGATATTTTTATTCCTATTTTGTTTTTGTTTGAAAAATGTAATGGCTAATAATATTACTTCGCCAAATATTATTATAATAATGGCAGATGATATGGTAAATATTAAAAAAATCTCAAAAAAAAAAATAAAACTTTATAATTACAAAGTTTAATGAAAGTAAAAAAAAAAAAAATTACAAAATTTAAGAAGGAAAAATATTTTGGGGATAAAGTAAACTAAAAAAAATTTTTCAAAAATATTTTTTATAGTTCCTTGCTTTTTTTAAAGAATTCAGTTTTAAATTTTTTTTAATATGAAAAATATTTTTTATAAATTTTGTTTTTGATATTTCGCCACTCTTCTACGTGGCATCTTAAAAAAATCGAAAGCAAAAAAAAAATTAATCTAAAAAACTTCGTTCAATGAACTTTTTAACATTATTTATGAATAAACTTAACAGTTAATCTTAAAAATTTGTCAAAAAATTTTATAATAATTATGTGTTTTAAGAAATTGCATAATATCACTTATTGCTGCAATAACCTCATTATAAGTATATATAAGTATGTGAATTATAATATTTTGATAGCGATCCATTTCCAAAAAAATATTTATTAATCAGGGGCGTATGCTATGTGTCCAATATACTAATATCAGTCTAGTTTTATTAAAAACTTTTACAAAAAAAACAATAACGCCTTTAGCTTGCTTCATTGATCTCTTCTTTGGTTTTTATACCCTTCACACAAGTAATAAGGGTATATGTATATCCCCAATTTGCCATTCCATTTGCAATTTCTTTATTATCCATTTGCGACCCCATAAAGTATATATATTCTAAATCTTTATAGATAGAGAAGCCAATTTAGCCATGTCCGTCTGTGTGTGTTATGGTTGAAATCAACTTTCCGAAACCCTCGCATAGATCCGTAAGTGGTATTAAACTGTCAGAAATATCTATATAATCGGTATTGAAATTTAGCAAAATCGCCCAATAGCTGACTGAGATAAAAGCCAAAAACCAAAACTAGCTCCTATTTTTTATTCCAAAAAAAAAAAAAACAAAGGAAAGGAAAGGAAAGGAAAGTACTTTTCCGAAGTTGCCCCTACACGAGTGCAACGTAAGACCGACTCTCATTCATTTTTCCTCGCAAAAATTTTTGTGGCTTGCCATACAAAATTTTTAAAAAAATAGGGTAAAACCCCTACAACTTCCCCGGAGTCGCCCCTGGAGGAAAAAAATGTATCACAAGCTCCCATTAGTTTTTCTTCCCAAACGTATTCCAATATATTTACACTCTATCTCCATCAATTAAGGGGGTTGCCATACAAAATATACAAAAATGAAGTAAAAACGCCCATAACTTCTACGACTGACCCTCATTAGTTTCTACTCGCAAACATATTCCTAGAACATACTTGCCCCCTATCTCCAGCTCTAATATGGTTGCCATACAAAATATGATAGAGTAGGGTATAAACCCCTACAACTTCGACGGAGTCGCCCCTAGAGAAATAAAATATATCACAGACCCCCATTAGTTTTTCCTTCCAAACGTATTCCTAAAGTATACTTACCCCCTATCTCCACGCCTAAAGAGGGTTGCCATACAAAATTTGAAAAAATAGAGAAAAACCCGCTACAACTTTTCCGGAGTCGCCTCTAGAGGAATAAAATGTACCACAGACCTCCATAAGTTTTTCCTTCCAAATGTATTCCTAGAATATATTTACCCCCTATCTTCACACCCTAAGGGGGTTGCCATACAAAATTTAAAAAATAAGAGGTAAAAACCCTTACTACTTCCCCGGAGTCGCCCCAAGAGGAATAAAATATGCTACAGACCACCATTAATTTTCCCTCTCGAACATATTCCTAGAACATACTTACCCCCTATTACCATCACCCAAGGGGGTTGCCATACAAAATTTAAAGAAAATTAGGGTAAAAACCCTGCAGCTGCCCTTATCATCTAAGAAGGTTAAAATATGATACCGACCTCTGTTTGAAAATTAGAAATATTTCATAAATTAGAAAAAACGGATAAAAATAAAAAAATGGTTTGGGGTTTCGAAAGTCTAATGTGAGGGGTATCTAAGATTCGGACCAGCCGAATATTGCGCTTTTATTCGTTTTTTTTCTTTTTTTATGTGGTTTTTTGTTTTCCTTTTTTTAACTTGGGACAAGGAAGCAGGAAAACTATTAATTAAATTTAGAGATGAAATGTTTTAACTCATATATTATTTATAATCCAAACTTAATTAAACTTTAAATCTCATTATTCGCTCTCAAAAATGTTTGTGAAAAACATTATGATCTCATTTATAATTGGGGTCGAATTACGAATAAGAGAGCGAAGCACGTTACTGGTCTTAAGTGGAAACATGCTATAAACGTTCAATATATACCACGTCATTCATATCGTGGTTCACAAAAAATCAGGCTAATCAGGGATATTAATCGCTATCTAAAAAATTTATAAACTCAACCATCAATAAATTCCTACCAACAAATCCTTTAAGCATATAGCAGACAGCTACCATGTTTTTTTTAGTGTTGCCATATTAACGTTTTTTTCTATTAAGGCAGCGATATATCAATGTATAAAAATATCTGCATATGTATTATAAAAAATTTCAGATAAACATACTTGTGTATTTGAAAAATAACTTAATTTAAGACCAAAAAACAATACTAAACCAACCATCAAACCAGCTGTTTAGTTTAAGAAAAAAAAAACAATAAAAAAAGTTAAACAAAATTATTTCAACAAACCTTGGCAGTCACAAGAAAAAAGCAATGACGCTTTCTTTTTGGGTAAGCAGTTGTTTCCCTTATTTTGCCCCTCTTTTGTTTTAATAAGTTTTTTTAAAGAATTTTTTTTTTAATTTTAATAATGGTTTGTGCCAACAAAAAAAATGTATTTTAAAGACGTGGGACCAAATCGTTGCATTTGATTCAAATCAAAATTTACTCGATCGAAAGAGTTGCCAGGGCGTTTAGTATAGGAATTCCAATTAGAACTTTTAGGTTTCGATTCAAATAGAATTCGACAATTTGGTCCCTTATCTTTCTTTCTGTGTTATCACACAAAGACTCCTATCAGACACCAATGAATTACAACGCAACCCGGGGATGTTATCCATTTTCCCCCTGGCACTAATGTATTGAAATTTCATAAAGGTTACTACTGTACCCTTGGAGGTGGATGGACGGGCAGAAAAATATTTTATAATCTACTTAAAAAGTTATTCGTAATCAGCCGGTACAGCTCTCTAAATCTTGGCACTAACTCATTATACCCCTACCACTATATGTTATAATTTAGAGATCTGGAGGGTTCGAACTGCATGCTTAGCTATAGCCTTTAGCAAGGCGCATAGATTGAAGTTGTCATTAATAATAAATAATAGATTAAGAGAAGCTTGTATTTTTAAGCATGAGAGCTGTGAAAACCCTGCGCCCAGCCAAAGTCTATAGCAAAACCAACAGCTCGAATCCAATATATTTTCTTTTTAGTGCACCGGGCCGAAGGATGGCTATTCATAGCTTAGTGCTTTTGGGGAATAGTTTAACGCTAGTGAAATTATTTTAATGGGCTCTTAAACTTTATAGTTTTAAATTTGAGAGCTATATTTTTTTTCAAATTCGGGTCATGGTACTGTACAACATTTTCTCAAGTAAAGAACCTTTGCCCTCTAGATTTAATAAATAATATTTTCTTCACAGGGCATCGACGATGTAAGCTTTCGTGGAGCTAAAGAATTTCTTACGCCTAACATTGATGCTCTGGCCTATCATGGGAAAATTCTTAATCATTTTTATACACCACCCTTGTGTACACCTTCCCGAGCTGCACTCTTGACGGGTCTTTATCCACAACATACAGGTAAGTAACACCCTTAATAGCCGCTAGAGGGAAAGCTTAGAAGCTAAAATCCATTATTTATTTTCAGGCACCCAACATTTTGTTATAAGTAATGAAGAGCCCTGGGGTATATTGGAGAATTTTACCACTATGGCTGAGATATTCCAAGCCAATGGCTACTCTACCAATCTGGTGGGTAAATGGCATTTGGGAATGGCTCGCAAAGAATTTACGCCCACCTTTAATGGTTTTGATACCCACTATGGCTATTGGGGAGCTTATATAGATTATTTTCGCTTAAGATCTAAAATGCCGGTAAGTTAAGAAAAGGAAAAGTTTTTACGATTTTTTTTTAATCCTTAAAACTATAAAATTTTTAGAGAAATTACAGTATGGGCTATGATTTCCGCCGTAACATGGAATTAGAATGTGCGCCTGAAGGCAGTTATGCTACTGATCTATTTACCCAAGAGGCAGAGAAAATTATTATAAATAATAAAGAGTCCCAAAAACCACTATTTTTACTGGTAAGTCATTTAGCTCCGCATACGGCCAATGAAGATGATCCCTTACAAGCGCCTCAAGAGGAAATTGAAAAGTTCTCTTATATACCGGATATAAAAAGGAGAACTTATGCCGGTTGGTTGTTAAAAAGAAATTCTTTCAAAAATGTATTTTATCTGTTGTTTTTCTTTTTTTTAAGCCATGATATCTAAATTAGATGAAAGTGTTGGTAGAATTGTCAATGCCCTGGATAAGTCCAATCAACTAAGCAATTCCATTATTATTTTTTATTCTGACAATGGTGGTCCTTCGGTTGGAATGTTTAGTAATACCGGCTCTAATTGGCCTTTAAGAGGTGTAAGTATTTTCCACATAATCTGAATTATCAGCTGACTTGTCTATAAAAAATAATTTAGTTTAATGGTTAAATGGTTTAATGGCAAAATTTTAATTAAAAGGCAATTAGTTCAACGGAAATGGAAATTGGCATTTAATGGTCGAAGTTATGCACATTTTTCCCTTTTAGAGTTTTAATTATTTTTTTTATTGTTTTTGCCTTTTTTGTTTATTAAAATATAAATTAGTAGCATTTAAACTTTAAAAATCTTTTTAACAAAAAGCAAAAAAATTCCCCCTGGGAAGGTGGCGTTCGTGTAGCAGGAGCCATTTGGAGTCCATTGCTAAAGCACAGAGCAACAATATATCAACCGCCCATATATGTAGGTGACTGGCTGCCCACCTTGGCAAGCGCCGCAAATATTTCTTTGAATTCTCTAGAACAGAAAATTGATGGCTTAAACCATTGGCCCGATTTGGTAATCTCAAGAAGCAGTACTGTAAACACGACAAATAGTAACAGAGAAATTGTTCACATGCTGGATCCCATATTACAAATTAATTCCTTAATGAAAGGTCATTTCAAATACATTAACGGAACAACTGGACAGGGAAGATTTGATTATGTTTTGCTTGGAAGAAATCCCAATGTAACAGATCCTAGAGAGAAGAATTATGTTGAAGTTGTTAGGAATTCTTCAGCTTCTAAGGCCTTGAAAAAATTTGATAAACATCAATTGTGTACGACAAAAATTCAAAGTATACGGGAACATGCCAATATACAATGTGGGCAATTGGAGTCACCATGTAATCCATTAAGAGAAGAATGTCTTTTTAATATTATGGAGGATCCTTGTGAACAGAACAATTTAGCTAAAGATTCCAGATTTGAACAGCAGTTAATTAAGATGCGTAATCGATTAGAAGTATTGACGCAAACGGCAATTGAACCGCGCATAGGTGGTGGAGTTAAAGCAAATGATCCTTCAAGGCATGGTTGTATCTGGTCTAATTTCTTGGAAGAGCCCAAAAAGAAGTGTAAGTATTTAAATCTAAATTTTGTTTGTTTTGTCTATTAGCTTGCAGGATGTTTTAAAGGACTTAATTACGTACTTAGTTGACCATTGATAACAACCTTTGCGGGTTGTTGTCCGAACTAAAAAAAGTAGTTTCCAAGCATTTTGATCTTTTGCGCTTCTTCTTCAATTTATAACATTGAGATTGGCAAGGTTTTCCTGAACTTGTGTTTTCCCTCAGGATTAAACTCAAATACCTTTTTCGCTGGAGCATTTCCATTTATTCGCACTACATGGCCAAGCCAGCGCAGTCTTGGGGTTTTTACTCCCTTGACTACATCGAAATCTGTCTATTTTTCATACAACTATTGGTGCGTTCAATGTTGTTATTTTCCGCCTACACAGGTTGATCCGTATAGCTTGCAAAGTCTTTTCCTCTAAAACACTCCAAGAATACCTTCATCTGCTTGAGCAAGTGCCCATGCCTTACCGCCCTAGACCACTACGGAAAAAAGGTGTCTTTTATAGTGCAATGTTTGCTGGTTTTCGTTCGAGAAGATTCTTAACATGGTGTGATTATTATTTTACCATAAGCCCTAATATTCAAACACGCAGACACACTCATATACTTTAGATACTCAAACAAGCGAAGAGCCATAAACTTAAAGAGAAGTCGTAAACATTCTAAAAGTGCTAGCACACGATATCTGTTTTACATGTGACATAACCTCAAAACCCAAATACGAAATTTACTTTTGATTTCGTTATATTTTTAAAAACAGCTGATGGCATATGCTTTGCCATATGACATTTACATACATGTGTATTGCGCACAATCAATACTTCAACACATTTACATGACATGTATTTGCTTTGAAGGGTAAGGTTTCAAAAGTCTTAAGTAAAATACATACCGTGTGAAGGCACTCTCAGCTGGAGACAAGAGATTTGACGTTACACCGTCATCAGTATAAGATATGTTTAAGTCAGAGGTTTGCTATTCCACAACAAGTTTGTGGTACGTTTATGTGATCAAAACCTTTAAAAAAAATCTGGATAAAAACACTTAAATTGAAAAATAAACAAAAAATATTTGTTCATGTACAATTAATAGTATTTCACACGACAAGTATAAAATAAAAAAAAAAATTCAAAGTTAATCTTAACTTTTTTTTTATAATTTTTATAGATATCTTAGAGTGCGATTATAACTCACCCCCTTGCCAGGAAGAGCTGGAAATCAGTGAGCACACCGATTGAAAACAGGACATAAGCAAATACCAAACAGTTAAAATTTTTTAAAAATACATGTTTATACATTTAAAGTAACACAAATAGCTTCTAGTTTAAGCAGAAAAATTTGCCATTATATTTTATATATTGCATATTTACGTACATACACATACATACTTACATACATTCATAAGCACAAATAGTTCATTACATAGCTCATAACACAAAAACTGCAACAAAAGTAAAAATAGTATTAAATCATCAGACAACCCCTATACGTGTGAATGTGTCTTTTTTTTAGCTGGGTTTTTGGGCTAAGTGGTTGAAGCATACTCTGTGGCTTAGTTTGCTTTACCGGCAAGCTGCCAAATATATACCCTCACTTAGAACCCATCATGCTACTAAACTTTGGAGTACTAGATCCATCCCGTGGCCAAGAGATATCACAACAGGTTATTTAAGCTGCTTTTGAATACATCACTAAGGTCTTTTAGTATAAAAGTAACTGTCATTCTCAAAGAAGATAAAAATCCTTCGCTTCAATTCCGCTTTTCCAATAACTGATATAGTGATTATTAGAAAGAAGCCTAAGTGTTCCCTCGTATCTACCCACCATCCAGTAGTACGTTAGGACTGACAGCAATATTGATATCTCTCCTTGATTTTGTCCTATTGGCTAAATCCTAAGCTTCCACACAACCTAGAGACCTGCACGTGTCCACAGTACGCTACTTCAAGAAGGTGTCTGAAGATCCCACTTTTTATAGTCCGTAGCGGAATCGCGCCTGATACCGTATTGGAGATATGTAGAGCCACTTCGTCTACCCGTTTGATACCAAAGTGTTCTCTGTGTGGACCACCACTACGTCGTTACTACGTCGTTATTGTGAACTAAATGACAGAAGGCGCCTGAAAACTTAACTGCAGTCACCAAACAGGTGAAACTCAAAACTTGTTTTAAAGTTGTCCGAACAAATGCCGGATTCTACACAGTCCATCTCAGGGTCGTCTTCATAAAGCATGGCATGACAGATTACCCACATACCACTCACCTCTAAAAACGATATGCAGAAAAAAAAATATTTTACTAAACAAAGCGTATTTAATATAAACGTTTTAATATTTTGGGCTGAACTTTCATGTAGTAAATTTCTGTAAGCATTACTAAATGCTTCGTTTAAGGTTTCCGAACGAGTGAAAGTAAAGTTTAGTTATTGAAAAATGGTAAACTTTGCTCTCAACCACAAACAAAAAGCAATCCCGTTTGCCTTTTTTTAAAATATGAGGGTTAAAAAGATGCTGCACTGCTTTCCTTTAAAGAGTACCGTAAGAAAATCTATAGCTGGTTTTGAAAATGCATTCTACTTGACTGGTGTTGGTAAGAAAGCTTAGTTTTTAAAGTAAGTTTCTTAAATTAACATGTACTTAAATTGGATAAAAATAAACTCAAGCGAAAGATAATAAATCAAAATTTTGTCTTCAAACAATGAGTTCAACAAGGATTGTAAGCAAATAATTTTTTTTATTTTAATCAAATAAATAAATCAATACAAATTAAAATTTTGTTAAAGTTCTGAACGCTTATAATATAAGAGCTAACTAACGTTTAATAATGCAAAAACTGAACGCGTGTAGGTGTTCTTAAGTCGAAAAATTTAAAGTCGCCCTGTCAAGGACAGAATGAATAAAAAAAAACGTTTATACATTTTTAATGTTAACTTGCAATATGTTAAAATTATATGGCTCGCCCTGTTAATAACTGGAACACTTTTATAGTTTGAAAAAATTTCTCGATGCGAAAACTTCTCGCAAGTTATAGAAACTAGGTACAGGGCTCAGCTTAAAACTAAATGCCATGTTTAGTTTTTAGCTCCAAACTCAAACCAAAACTCAATTGGTTTTTATGGTTATGGCGTAATGGTAAGTCACCTATAATCAAATACAGTGTTGCCCATAAATTTGGTTCGAATAACTGTTTACTGTAGTATGGTTACGCCACGTATAAATGCTTTAGGGATTACAAGATATGTTTCAGTTAGCAATTTACAAAGAAAAAACTAATTTTTTAACGATTAACATAACAAATACCAATTTTTTTCTTTTAAGTCTAAGGTCTATAAAGGCATGCATCAAGATTTTGCAAAGTCATCAGGTTGTACTATCTTGTTAAAAAAATGAAGAGTTTAAAAAAGTTATAGACCGCTTCATCCAAATTGGCAACGCTGCACCCAACAATAGCATTTGCGCTTGTAAAACATATAATACGAGACCATTATCGAAAGTTATCTTAACTATCACATAATCTTATATGTAATAAAATATGCATACGGAAATACACAAACACACTTAGAAAAAGTTTAAATGAGAACCGTTAATATTCAAATTTAAACGATCAGTTCTTAAGATACCGTCTTTTAAACAACACACTTTCGAACCTTATAAAAAAATAAAAAGAGAAACATGTTTTTTAAACACTGGATATATTTAATTCTAATCGGTTATTGTTTTAAAAATATCCTAGCAAGGCATAATGATCGACCGAATATTATTATAATAATGGCAGATGATATGGTAAATGACAGTGAACGTAACTAATTTAAAAGTATAAAAATTAAACATGAAAAGTTAACAAAAAAATTTCGGAATAAAAAAGCTTAAAATCTTTTAAATGAAAATTGGAACAAATTAAAGCTTATAAAATAATATTTTAAAGTTAATTGCAATATTGGATATCGATAAAAATCAGAGAACTCTACAACCTGCATTAAAATTTTTAAGCCAACGAAATGTTAATTTTGGTTCAAGGTGGGCAAATAATGCCAACTTCTTTTAAGGATAAATTTTTTTTACTTAAAATATGGTCAACACTACTAATCTAATGAATTAACAATGTATTTACAATTGTGATGCCACATTTTCATCACTGCGCCAAGTACACTTTATGTCATATTATGTTTGGTGTTTTTTTTATCTTAAGTAACCCACCTAGACCTTCGTATGTATACTTGCACTTGCATGTCCTTTATTTTTTATTTGCATATCAAGATTAGGGCTTAACAATGACTTTTTATCTCTAAAGCAAGGTGAATTTTAACACAGCAACTTCTCGGCAGTCTCTTTGTCAAATTTAATTAATGTTACAGTATTAAGAACTTGATAAGATTGTAATTTTTTTGGGTCAAGAAAAAAGTTTTAAAGGTAACATGAAACTTAATTCCCCAACCCTGTCCTGAGAAAAGGTCAAGGTGAATAAAACAAATTTTAAAATTAACCTTAACTGCGTTGTTATCACACAAAAACCTTATCAAGTGTTTTATCTAAAACAATTTAAAGGGCTCATAAGTTGGGTTATCATTTGGTATTGGCATATTGTTTTAAATTTCTAATACATTTTAAAAGGTGTTCTTTATTCACTTTTTTTTTCTAAAACAACCACAAAAAATTATATATAAAATTTTGAAAATATTATTTTAAAGATGGTTATATCCATTCAATAAAAAATAGGGCCCTTCATATTGTGTGCAAATAAGAAACTCGCTACTTTTTATATACCATCGAAAGCCGGCAGCTATAATAGATTTTGAAATAATTTGCACAAAATGTTTAAAAAGTTGGTCTGTTTGTATTGAAGGGCATCCCACCTTGTGCTCCCCTCCAACTTATTTTTCCAAAAGGTGGACATTTTAACAAAGTTAACGTTTCGCCGAAATCTACTATATTTAGTTTCTGAGATATGGCATTATTATCATCCCCTTAGAAATTTTTTAAATATCCATTTGCGATCCCATTAAGTATATATTTTCTTAATCCTTATAGAGAGAAAAGTTTGTGTAGCGATATTTGTCTGTTACCTGATCGTCTGTCCGTTAATCTGTTGAAATCAAGCTTATAAAGGCCCTTGATATTTTTCGCACCTACTTATGGTATCAAATAGAGCTGTGCCAAATCGTTCATTTCAGTGATCGCTCAGTTTCGTTCAATTTACAAAAATTAACCCGTTCGTTCAATCGTTCACTTCTGAACGACAGTACGGCAACATGTTTTTTTAAAGATTTGTTTTGACATAGCTTGTGGTTTTGACATTCAAAATAGAAAAAACTTTTTGTGAAATAAAATTTAAATAATCCATATATAAAAATTGTGTAAAAAGTGTATAGTAATCCATAAAAACACAAACACTATAATAAATCAAACTTCTTAGAAAAAGACTGTTAAACCAAATTAAAAAAAATTATGGCAGTGCCACAGCGATGCTCAAAAGAAATATGTACGCACATTCGCAAACTTTTAAAGCAACTCTTATCAATACACAAACAATCAACTGAAACAAAAGAACATAACATAAAAAACAGATCTGAACGAACGAAATTGTGACATAAAAAAGACCTGAAGAAACAAACATTGAACGGAACACAATTGAACGAAAAGCGCTCAGTAAAATAACCGGATCACTTCGTTCAATTCGGTGATCCGTTCATTTTGACCCGTTCGTTCATGAGCTACACAGCTCTAGTATCAAAACATCAGGTATACTTGCAAAAATTTTGCTATTAAAGTGCAAAAAAATTGCCCGATAACTGGCAGAGACATAAACCAGCAACAACGACTATCTTTACCTCTGTTTATTTATCTAAAATTTGTACATAAAAACCTCTACAGCAGCCCCGGAGTTGACCTTACATGGGTGGAATGTAAGACCGACTCTCATTATTTTTCCTCAAGAAAATTGTTGTGGTACATACTTATCTTCCCCCTAAACGGTTGCCATACAAAGTCTCCCTAAACGGTTGTCATACAAAGTTTAATTTTTTTTTTTTTAATTTCTTTTTATATTGCTCCTACAGCTTCCAGGGTGCTCCCACAATGGTAACATGTAAGACCGACCCCAATTAATTTTTCCCCCCAAAAACTTTTGTGGAACATATTTACCCTCTATCTTCAGACCCTAACAGGGTTGTAATAAAAAAAATTTGAAAAAATTAGGGTAAAAACCTCCACAGCTTCTCCGGAGTTGCCTTAGAGGAATAAAGTATATCATAAAATCCCATTTGTTTTCACTCTCAAATATATTCCTAGAACATACTTACCTCATATCTTTATCACCAAAGTGGGCTGCATTTTTCAAAATATTATTTAGGACTTAATCCCAATTTTCTTGTTTATTTATAGGGTTTGTTGTTGGTTAAGTTTATCTATATGCATTTCGTTGGTTCTTACACCAACTCTTCAGTAGACTTCAACCCAAATTCTTAAAAAACTCATGAATGTTTTGTGTCTTTATATAATAACCTCATTAAACAAAATGAGAATTACTATAAGCAACCAAAACGTTCAAGTTTTTTTAAGAATCCAACAAACCAATATTCGCCATTCGCTTGTTTTGATTTTCTTTTTTTTTTTTGTGGGCTGCCATACAAAATTTACCAAAATTTTGTAAAAACGGCCACAACTTCCCCAGAGTTGGCCTTAGAGAAATAAAGTGTACTACCGACCACCATTGGTTTCCCCTTCCAAATATATATCTAGAACATACTTACCTCCCATTTCCATCGTCTAACGGGGCTCCCATACAAAGTTTGCGAAATTGTAATAAATCTTCTCTACAGCTTTCAAAGTGCCCGTGGATAGGTAAAATGTGAGACTGACCCAATCCATTTTTCCTTGCAAACAGTTTCCTAGAATATACTAACCCCCTTTCTTCCCCCATCCCCCTAATGGGATTGCCATACAAAATTTGGAAAAATTATGGTAAAACTCCTACAACTTCCCCGTAGTTGCCGTTAGAGGAATAAAATTTATCACAGAACCCCATTAGTTTTTCCTCCCAAACATATTTACCCTGCATCTCCATCGCCTAAGATGGCTCCAAAAGTTTAAAATCGTAATACTCCCCTCTCCAAACATAAGCTTCCAAAGTGCCCTTGGATAGGTCAAATTTAAGACTGACCCCAGCCCATTTTTCTCTACACATAAGTTCCTAAAACATACTTAACCCATATCTCCACCCCCTAATGGGGTTGCCATACAAAATTTAAAAAAAATTATAATAAAAAAACCGCTGCAACTTCCCCGTAGTGTACACTGAATTTAATACAGAATTAATAAATCAGGCATTCACTTTCGCAAATATTCATAATCGGCCGGGCTATTGATGTTTCTTTTATAAGTGTACCATTAACTCTACCCACAAATCAGAAAGGAATGAAACTATCTCAATTATGTTTTATATGCGCGCTTTAAAGTCTGCAACAATGTGCAATGTTCAATGTTAAGTTAAGTATTTATAAAAAAAGTTTGTAAATAAATTACTAAATTTTACGTGTTTTTGTAAAAAATATGAACGAATTGTGTGTGAATATTTATATTTAAACAAAAACAAATTTGGTTTTTTGTTTTTTTTAAATATATATCTTACAAATAAGTTTTTTTACCAAAACAGCCAGCAAATTAAAACCTTCTTCTACAAACTTTTTTAAAAAGTTCTTGTATATGCATATGTATATGAACACATATTATTTTTCTTCTTACTTAAGGTATGGGCTTACCAAGTTTTTGTATATAAAATCAAAATTTTTAAAAAAAGGATTCTTTTTAAATATTTTTAGCACACAAACGTTTCGTTCCTATTATGGGAAATATCTAAATAACGAAGAAATTTTTTAAAAAACGAATTAAAAAATTTAGCTTTATTTTTTGGCTTTAAGTTTTTGTTTTTAGCTTTTTTTAGCTGTTTTTTAAACGTAATGTAGCTTTAACTTTACTTGAAAATCTGGTCACACTGATGTTAACATATTCATAAAAAACCGGTTCTAAAAACCGAATACATATATATTTACAAAAAAACTGGTTACCAGGTTACAGCTACATACATATAAAAAGATTAATACCCGTATTCATAAAGCTTAAACATAGTACGTTTATTAGAGGCTTATTTACCCACTTTCATTTTAATGAATATGAGAGTAAAACATTAACAAATCTTTTCACAGGGTATTGACGACGTAAGCTTTCGTGGACGTCAAGAATTTCTGACTCCCAATATTGATGCTTTGGCCTATCATGGTAAAATTCTTAATCGTTTATATACACCAGCTTTGTGTACACCTTCTCGGGCTGCTCTTTTAACGGGACTATATCCAATACATACAGGTTATACGGCGTTAAAAATTATGTTAATAAAACTAATAAATAGTTTTTATAAATTTTAATTTTCAGGCACTCAACATTCGGTTCTGTTTAATGAAGAGCCTTGGGGTATATTGAACAATTTTACCACTATGGCTAAGATATTACAAGCCAATGGCTACTCTACCAATCTGGTAGGTAAATGGCATTTGGGAATGGCTCGCAAAGAATTTACGCCCACTTTTAATGGTTTTGATACCCACTTTGGGTATTGGGGAGGTGTTATAGATTATTTCCGCATGCGAGCTAAAATGCCGGTAGGTGATTAAGGCACAATAAGATTTTTAAAAGTTTTATAGTTTTAAAAACATTAAATTCTTTTAGAGCAATTACAGTTTAGGCTACGATTTTCGTCGTAATATGAATCTGGAATGTGTACGCAAAGGCAGTTACGCAACTGATCTTTTTACTAAAGAGGCTGTGAAAATTATTTTTAAAAATAAAAGATCTGCTAAATCCTTATTTTTATTGGTAAATCATTTAGCTCCACATGCAGGCAACGATGACGATCCCTTGCAAGCACCTCAAGAGGAAATTAACAAGTTTGCTTACATACCTGACATTAAGAGAAGAGCTTATGCCGGTTGGTTATTTTAAAAATCCCCCTTTAAAAAATAATTTATATGTTTTTTCTTTTTTAGCCATGATATCTAAATTGGATGAAAGTGTGGGCCTAATCGTCGATGCTTTGGATAAGTCCAATCAATTAAGCAATTCTATAATTATATTTTATTCGGATAATGGTGCTCCATCTGTGGGAGTTTTTAATAATACTGGCTCGAATTGGCCTTTAAAGGGGGTAAGTATTTTTTCTAAACTTTTTAAAGCTAAGTAAGTGTTTTTCTATTTTTCTAAAGCAAAAAAACTCTGTTTGGGAAGGAGGATTGCGTGTACCTGGAGCCATTTGGAGTCCTTTAATTAAAAATAAAGCTTCTGTATATCAACCTCCTATTTATGTAGGGGATTGGCTGCCCACCTTGGCAGACGCAGCCAAAATTTCTTTGAATTCTTTGTTGCAACAGCCAATCGATGGCCTAAACCATTGGCCTGATCTGGTAAGCTCAAGAAGCAATACTGTAAAAACGTCTAATAGCGACAGAGAAATATTGCACATTTTGGACCCGACATATCCAGCCACATCTATGATGAAAGGCCAATTTAAATACATTAACGGCACCACTATGCAGGGAAAATTTGATCATGTTTTTCTTCAGAGTACCCCCAACATAACGGATCCCAGGGAAGGCAATTATGTAAATGTTGTTAAAAATTCTTTGGTATCAATAGCGCTAAGAAAGTTCAATAAAAAATCTTTGACATCTTTTGAAATTCAAAGTTTACGACAAGAGGCCAACATACAATGTGGTCAATTGGGGTCAGCATGCAATCCTCTTAAAGAAGAATGTCTCTTCAATATTTTAGAGGATCCTTGTGAACAAAATAATTTGGCTAGAGAGCCCAAATACCAACAGCATTTAATAGAAATGCGTAATAGAGTGAACGAGTTGGCTCGAACGGCAATTAAACTTCGTAAAGGTGGAAGCGTTAAAGAAAATGATCCTTCAAGACATGATTGCACATGGACAAATTATTTGGAAACTCCTACAACTGCGTGTGAGTATTTCTGTCAATTTTTGATAAAAAAGAAAAATTTTTTTAATTATTTTTTTTCATTTATACTTAGATACTTTAAAATGTGACTACAACTCACCACCCTGTCAAGCAAAGCTTTAGATTTATTGTTAAAAGCTAACAAGTTTGAAGAGGTCACGAATCAACAAAAATAGGCACTTTGAGGCTTAAAAAGGAGTCAAAGAATAACAAAAAATATAATAAAAAAATCTAACCTTAACTTTAATTTTTATAATTTTGGTTTTTTACTTAAGCTTTAGCCGAAAGGCAAAGGTAGTTTAAAATTTATTGTTATTTTAAAACAAAGAAATTACTGATTTAAAACAATTTAAAAAAATAATAAAACTTTTTTAACTATAAAGAAGATTGAAAGTGTGGCAATAGAAGCAACGGCAAAGTGTAAAAGGTCTATTCGATTTTAAACGATCCAAATGGGGAAAAAGCGCTTTCTTATTAAAAAAAAATCGGTAAAAATACGTCTAAAAGAGAGTAAAGGGTCCGATATATACTTCAGTTCGTATTTTTATTTTTATTTATTTTGCAAGATTTTGAAATAAATAGCCGGCTCTTCTCTTTTTTACGTTTTGATGGAGATGCCACACCCACCACATATTCTGTGAGATATTTCCTCAGGCGAAAATTAAAAAAATTATATTTCGTTCTTAAAAATATTTTATTTTTATTATTTAAGAGCAGCACTGACTTCAATTAAAATATAAAACGGAGAGATCGATGCTAACATTTAACCAGTGATGCCAACTCTTGCATTATCAATAACACTATGAGCACATGGAAAAAGGGTAAAAATTTAAAAAAATTGCAGGCAAAAAAGCACCAAATTAAATATTCCTTATTATTGATTTTAAAAAGCCAAAACAAGACAAACGAGTAATTTTTATGTTTAGATTGGTTGACTTTTATTTACAAAAAATTACTGAAAACATACTACAGCACTCTGAAAATAAAAGACAGACAGCATATTATAGGTTCGATTTTACTAACAAAGGGTAGTTAAGCCCAATACTCAGTTAAGTAAAATTTTAAAACGTTTTCTTTTAATGGGCCTCCAAAGTTGCGGAAAATTAGTTTTTGCTCAACAGCTGATTCAGATTTAATTACAACGCCAAAATATCTTAAGCACATTATCCTAAGACTTTATTTAAAAAATATTTTTATATTTAAAAAAAAATTATTTTCCAGGCCATTTTATTTTAAAATATAGGCCGAAGTAATAACAACAATAATAATAAATTTAATGATAATAATAATAATAATAATAATAATAATAATAATAATAATAATAATAATAATAATAATAATAATAATAATAATAATAATAATAATAATCTTAATATTAAAACTCCGTGATTTAGGATCAGTTTCTTTTATGAGAACCAAAAGTTTCCAAAAATTAACGGACCCCTCAAAAATGGTCTTATAAGTGTTTGTTCAACAGCTGATTTAATTTTAATTTAATATTAATCTTTTAAAAATAGGCACTTAAAACCATTGGTGGAAATCGTTAAAAGCACAATATCTATCCGCTTTTCAAAAAAGGGTACTTTGTCAAATTTCGGGTATTGCATTAGAAAAAAAAGCACGCTGTATTTAACTTGCTACGAGTAACTAAAAACAATAAAACAATTATCATACTTTGTTTGACTGTCATTCACTACCGAGAGTTTGAACTTTAAAGCGATAAAATAAACAGTAAGCAAATGAAATTTTTAATTTTGGAAATAAATGTGAAAAAAAACTAAAAAAACAAAAACAATTAAAAAACAAAATTTTTTTTAACTGATAGTGAATAAAAAACCAAAAAAAGGGTGGATGGGTGTATGCATACCTTTGTTTTAAAAAGAAAAAATTGTTTGATTAAATAAAACAATAAAAAAAGAATTTTAATTTGTTTTAATTTTTTTTTCAATAAAATAGATTTCAAAAAAACAAATTACTTTGTTCGATGTACTTTTGTGCTAATTAAAATTAATTGTGTGGACTTTTTTAAATAAATAAATTGTTTTAAAGATTTTATTTTTTTTTCAAATGCAATTTAATTTGAAACCATTTAAATATATTAAAAACTCCACTAACATAAATTAACCAACAAAGAAACTTTAGAATAAACGTTTTTCTAACCTAATTGCTAAACAAGACAGACACCTATGGGAACTAAATATTTGCTTAAAAAAAATTTATTTTTAATTTAAAAAATGTTTTGTTAATCAATTCTCATTAATACTTCTATACAGTTTATGCATTTACTCTCATTTTGGTTATTTTGAAACTTAAATAATATTCCTCCTATACTAACTAACAAAACAAACAACAACAACAACAGAAAAACAAAAACAAAAATAAATGCAACAAAAAAATTTAATTACTATAACGTGAGTTATTTGTGTTTTATAATGAATTCACTGATAAAAAAATAAGACAAAACAGTTGAATAAAAAATAAAAATTATTATAAAGAACCCTAAATACTTTTTCAATAAAAATAAGTTTAAAAAATATTTTTAATAAATTTTAAATCATTAATAACATTTTACTTAAATTTGATAGTAAAACATTGTTGAGAAAAACATATAAATTTTGAGGAGCTTAAAAAATATTTGAAAAATTATTTAACTTTTTATTTGATTGATAAAAATTGATATTGAAGCGTACTTCCTTACAGGGTTTTTTTTTATTTAAAAAAAATATATATTTTTACAAGGAAGCTGTGTTTTTATTGCCTAACAAAAGGGTATTTGTTTTAATACCCTTTACATAGTAATAAGGGTATATATTAGTAAAATCATTCTGTTTACAATTTATACAATATTTATTTGTGACCCCATGAAACATATATTCTGGGCCCTCTAGCTATGAAAGTTTATAAGGCATGTCCGTCTGTCCGTCTGTGTGTCTGTTGAAATCAAGTTTCCGGAGTCAAATAAAGTCGCACAAAAAGAATTTTGATACCAAACATTCAGAAATAACCCTGAGACACTCGTTATTTAAAATCAGCTAAATTGGTTTTCTACGGTTTGAATTATAAGCAAAAACCCAAAATAGCCCATTGTTTTAGGACAAAATCCGTGCCACTCTTGCCCCAAGCCTGGGCGGAGACCTCAATTAGAGGTATTTTTATTTTGATGGAAGCAGGGAAAGTGTTATACCCCCTTCAATTGCAAAAATTTAGTAAAATATTTTATGCCCTAAATTTGAGAAACTTTAACTGCTAAAGACTTAAAACCTGCTGCAAAGAAGTTCCTGTATAAAGCGTACACTATAGGAAAAAAAATTAGTTGAGTACGAGCAGGGGGAGGGCACCCCCATAGAAATGAAAAATTTTTATTAAATTTTTGATACATTTTATTTTGAAAACTATAACAACTATCAACTTCGAATATTCTACATTTTTGAAACAAAATTTGTTGATTAAAAGAAAGGGGAGTGGTAGCCCCCATACAAATGAACTATTTTTAGCAAACTTTTGATACGCTGTATCTCGGAAACTAAAACATTTTCCGACTTTAAATTTCTTACAACAAGTAATTGTGACACAATTAAGACATGTTGGAAAAAAATAGTTGAAAAAAAGCAGAGAGAGAGTAGACCCCCCAAGCAAATGAAAATGTTTTATAAGTCCCTTAATACAAAATATGTTAAAACTCCCGACCTTTATGGGTGTCGGTCTTACATTGCACCCATATAGGGGCAACTCCGGGGCAGTTGAAGAGGTCTTAATGTAAAATCTTTAGAGAAATAAACAGAGGTAGTCGCGGTTGCTGGCGTATATCTCAGTTAGTTATCAATATATATATGTATGAGCCGTTTATTTTGAAAGTGGCTTAAGTCACTTAAAAAAAAAAAATCAAGTTAATGGTAACACTAAACACAGTTCAACGATATTTTTTCATATCTTTAAATATCTCAACTTTAAAAAAAAGTGACTTATGCCACTTTCAAAATAAACGTCTCTAATATCCTTATCATTTAAATATGTATGTGAAGGGTATAAAAATCCATCTTTCTGGTCTAAAAGTTCTACCTCACCACGTCACCCCCTCCCCCCATCACTTTACATCTGCACTCCTTCCAAGTGTTATCGCAAGTACCAAGCTTTACTATGGAAAGATAATGATTAAAATTTTAATACATTTTTTAAAGTTTAAACAAAATTGTTTTATTTGTTTTGTATTTAAAAGGATTTAAACCTGATTAAACTTAAGACGTTTATTATAAGTTTTAAACAAATTTATTTAAACATATATATTCTATTTTTCAGGTGCCATTTGATATTATCTTTAAGAAAAAGTTTCATTGACGTAATGCTTAAAAAGAATATTTAGAGCTTTACAACAAAATGAGGCTGAAATATTTACTGGCAATTATTTTGTTGAACTCTAGGCTGTGCCGGACTTGGGAAGAACAACAAAAGCCAAATATTATTATTATAATGGCAGATGATATGGTGAGTATTTATTGTATTTTTTATTAATTTTTTTGATAAATTTTATATACAAAAAATTCAATTATTTATCTTTTACAAATCACTCGTTTTTCTCAAACAACGTCATAACTCAAAATAAAACCAATCACGAGAAAAATACAATTCAAGTTTTTAAATTGTCTAAATTTACTACAAAAAACATCGTTCTTGGGAAGGACGATAATTTTATCCAAGAGGGTCAAGTAATTCTAAATCGGAAATTTAATTGAGAGCACCACTTGAAGGAAAGATCAGCGAAGGCTCACAGATGTTAGGCGCTAAGTATAACAGTTATAGGTTCAAAACTGGGCCTCAGTCCAAAGATGCCACACTGGCTATACGAAAGCGTAATTAGACCGATACTTGTGTATATAAGGTGGCACGGTGGGCATTAATGGACAGAACGTGTAACATTTCGATCCTTCAAAAAGTCCAAGGTACATGTTGCCTCGGGATAGCCAGGGCAATTAGGACTATTTCGAAGAAGGCTTCGGAGATGATTTTGAGTATCCAGCCTTTTTCATCCAATGTACGCTACGAGGTGGCACTTGTGGCAAAACGTCTTTAGGCGACGGGCAAATGGATTGATGGGGGGCTTCAAGTCTAACAATAAACTCATTTTTGAAAAACTGAAGGGCTACCTGGACACAATGGAGTGGTCCAATCGTATATCTCTACTAAAGGTAAAGGCAAACTGTACATCGCTGATACCAGATTGGCCGTCCTGTTGAATGGAACTCTGTAGCAAATGGCCGAATGAACATAGTTTTTACAGATGGCTATAGAGGGGAGAGGAACCTGGGACTTTGCCCTCTTATTGAAAACCCGGAGATCGAAATTTACTTTCGACTCCGTGACCACAATACTGGCATACAAGCAGAGGTTCGGGTTATCACGGAATGTCTGTCCTGGCTCAGGGCACACGCAGACCCAAAAGATAAAAACATCTGTATAGACAGCCAAGCACCTATAAAGGCAATTATGGCTATGAATAACAGTTCTAGGACAGTTTTGAAGTGCAAGGGGATGATCAATGACTACTCGCAATATAAACAGGTTCGCATAATGTGGATACCTGGTCATCGAGGGGTAGTCGGAAAATAGCGGGTGATTGATCTGGCTATTAGGGCTAGGCATAGCGGGAGGTTGAATTAGTGAACCCGAAGCCCTTTGCTGCGACAAAGGACAAGTGTAAAGAGTGCAAAGGGTGCAATATAACAACAAAACAGCTGGGAGATTGACGAGAATTCTCTAAAGCGACCCAAATGAGGTCAGAACTAGGGTTCTTCTAAGACTTGGGAAGCCTGAACTAGGCAAGATAATAAGTCTAATGAAGGGTTACTCAAACTTGCGTGCACAGCCCCATTGGATGGGAGTGGCGGAGAATAGCGAGTGCAGGGCATGCAGGAAGGACATCAAAATAATGGAGTATTTCCTGTGCACAGGCCAAAGTCCAAAGTCTTATGTGTGATGTTTTGCCAGATGGGGCGGGCTCACTTGGATAGGTTGAGGGGATTCGTCCCCACCACCAAATTTCTGTAAACTTTTTCTCCGAGATTCTCTTTCCTTGCTATGAGTGCACATCAAGCCAATCAATGCCTAAGGTGTATGTCCTACAGGACTTGAGGCCTTGAAAGCCTCCTTCTATCAACCTAATTTAACTCCAAAAATACATGTTTTGAGTTATGACATTGTTTGATGAGCGATTTGCCCATTAACGTTTCCATCCTTCTTCTTTTCCAGGGCTTTGATGATGTCAGCTTCCGCGGCTCCAATGAGTTTCTGACACCCAACATAGATGCCTTGGCCTATAGCGGGGTAGTTCTTAACAATCTATATACACCCTCCATGTGTACGCCCTCTCGCTCAGCCTTGCTAACTGGGAAATATCCCATTAATACGGGCATGCAACATTATGTTATTGTTAATGACCAACCCTGGAGTTTGCCCGTGAACGAAACAACAATGGCGGAAATATTTCGCAAAAATGGTTATTACACTTCTCTTATCGGAAAATGGCATTTGGGCATGTCACGCAAGGCTTACACTCCAACATTGAGAGGTTTTGATCAGCATTTTGGTTATTTGGGTGCATATATTGATTACTATGATCAGACAATGGAACAGTTTGTATGATTTTAAATACAAAACAGATTTCTTTAATTGAAATTAAAAAAATTTCTCTTAATTTAGGGTAAAAACTATTCCCGAGGTCATGACTTTCGTGATAATCTTAAGCCTTTACATGACCGTAATGGCACTTATGTTACTAATCTGCTAACAGAGGCTGCTTTAAAGCGCATTAATGAGCACAACTATAAAAAGAAGCCTTTATTTATGATCCTAAGCCATTTAGCACCACACGCTGCCAATGATGATATGCCCTTACAGGCCCCTTTGGAAGAAATAGAGAAATTCTCTTATATAGAAAACCCCGAACGACGTATTTATGCTGCCATGATGTCAAAACTAGATGAAAGTGTTGGACAAGTGGTTGTGGGCTTAGCGAAAAAAGGAATTTTAAATAATACTATTATATTATTTTTATCTGATAATGGTGGACCCACAGCCGGTATGCATGCGACAACAGCTTCCAACTATCCTTTAAGAGGGGTAAGTTAATGTTAAAATACTTGGTTTCGAAATCATATGTTAAACATATTTGTTCTTCTTTAAAAGCAAAAAGATTCTCCTTGGGAAGGAGGCCTACGTTCTTCGGCCGCCATATGGTCTACACAATTGGAAAAATTAGGCACTATTTGGAAGCAGCCCATTTATATAGCTGATTTCTTGCCAACTCTAGCTGCCGCAGCCAATATAGCTTTAGATGGAGATGGCTTAAAACTGGATGGCCTTAACCTTTGGTCAGCCCTTAAATATGGTTACGAGTCAGTGGAACGAGAAATTTTACATAATATAGATGATATTATACCATACGAAGTCTATAGCAAGGGTAAATGGAAGTATATTAATGGTACAACTAATGAGGGCTTGTATGATGGTTGGCTGTCTCATAGGCCCGCTAAAGACTCCAAACAAATAGATCCTCGTTTTCCTTTGTACGAAGAGCTGGTAAAAAATTCTGATGTTTGGCAGGAACTACATAAATTCACATCTTCAGCCAATCACAATATCTCACAAATGCGTAACTTTACTTCAATAGAATGTTTATATCAAAACCTTACCGAGGGTATGACCTGTAATCCTTTAGAATCTCCTTGTTTGTTTGATCTCGATACAGATCCTTGTGAGCAAAATAATCAATATGAGAAATTAAAAAACTCCAAAATTTTATCCGACATGTTGGAGCGCATTGACTATTTGCGCAAACATTCCCATGTTATTAATAATAAACCTGCTGATTCGCGTTGTGATCCGGCCAAATTTAACGGTGAGTGGACGTGGTGGGAGGATATTTTAGAGGGCAATGCAGGTCAGAAAATTGTTGGCGTAACATATTTTAAAATATTTTTAATGTCCAGTATTGTCATTGCTTTAAGGTATTTAAATTTCTAGATCTCTTGACATTGAATTAGAGTTAAGTATGTATAAAAGAAAAAAGTATATAAAAAAATCTCCTCAAAGAAAATGCTAAAATTATGTGTTTCTTAGAACCAATAAAGTTTTTATCAAAATAAAAAGATTACTTACATTTCGAACATTGTGTAACTCGCGTATTATATTATCTTCAATTAGTCTAAGAATTTTTCTGAAGAAGTGAACTTAAATACATTTTTCTACCAACAGGTTGGGAAATTAAATTTAAAGTTACAGCAGCTTATGCTGTTACGTTTACGGACAACAAATGCAATAAAAAAATAAAGATTTTTTATTTTTTAATACACTTTATATAAAATACAAATACATACATACATATGCAATTTATATACTATTTAGCACAGACACAATTAAGAACAACCGTTGTACAACTTTTGCTTTACACCGCGATGTTTCCCCTACAAAACTCTGTTCTATAAACTTAAATTATACGTGACATAACAGCAACGCCATAGTCATAGCCATAGTCATAAACATTGAAATCCAGTTGGTTTCCTCGCTTCCATAGGCAATTCCAATGGAACGGCTGAATTTAGTAATCATATGTTAATCATAACGCTTTAAGGTATGCAATACTATTTGGCATTTTAATTATTTTCTTAAGAGCAGGGTGCAAATTACGGCATTCGATTCGAATCGAAATTCTACTCGATCGTTTGAGTTGTCAATGCTTTTAATATAGGAATTCTAAAAAGAATATGTACATATGTATTTAAATTTCTAATTTAATAAACTCCAACTAGAATTAATATATTTAAAATCATTGACAACTCGATCAATTGAGTTAATTTCGATTTGAATCGAATGCGACAAAATAGTAGCAATCTAACGTTGATATCGCATCAATATTAAACAATTTTTGAGATACGACACGTTATGGAATTTTTCTCAATTTTAAACCTTGCGCATGATGAATAAGATTCTACGTTGTTAGTTTGTAAGAAACGGCCCTATAAAATATAACTAAAATTGATCCTTTCCTATCAGTGCCGTTCTCTCTGTCTCGCAAAATAATTTTTTCAAAAGTCTCACGGATTCGTTTAATACCAATTAACCGGAAATATTTCTGATACAAAGATATTTAAACTTTAAGTAATAATTTTAAATTGAATTAAATACAAATTGGCAAACATTTCAAGGCTATACGCGAACTACTTCAATATGCTCGCTGGGTGGCAATATATTGTTTGTTTTACCTACATACGTTGATATATTTTCCTTTGATAATAAACCGTTTCTTTTGACTGAAATGATAAATAAAAACTCAGCACAGCATTTAAAAGTTCGAATTTCGAACGATTTGTTTATGACTAAAGTTGGGTAGATCGGATAGTTTAGTTCGTTTTTGCCAACCTCTTTTGGGTTTCCACAAACCACAATATAATTTTTATGGGGCTTGGAAGTTCAATAAACGAGCGAAAGTAAAGAGCCGAGCTCAACTCTATTTACAACACACTTAAATAGTTTTTTACTGTAATGCATTAAACACATTCAAGCAACAAGAACACAGGAACACACGAACACAAAAGTTTCTTGCTAAATTTGTGTCTGACTGGCTGCTACTGAAATATTTACTAGACTACCACTACAAAATAAACATATGAGCAATATGACTTTCTGTGGTGCCACCTAAAGTCTTTTTGTACTGTTTAAGCTATATTTTTTTGCATCTTACCGTATTGGCAGCACTAATCTGTTATCTGTCGCGTATAAAAATAGAAATTAGTTTAATTTCGACCACGCCACAAAATTAGCATTGACAGCAACCCGTAGTTGTGTTGCATTGTAGCAATTAAAAAATTATTCTCATAAGCACACGTGTATTCTATTTTTGGCTGGTTGTGTTCTGTAGCCTGAAGCGAGGAATTAGAGTTGTGCCCGACTCGTTACTTTAGTTCGTTTTTGCCAACAACCTAGTTCATTTAATCTCCAAACCCTATTTAAATTACATTGTGGTTCGTGGAAAAAACGAACGAGTTTGTTGGCAAAAACGAACTAAAGTAACCGATTGACCCAACTCTACGAGGAATGTATTTAATGCTTAACACTTAACAGTTTTTATTAGTTTAGCTTTACATCACGAAGTCTACTATCACTCACATAGTTATCAACTAACGGCCCGTTAACATTTTCTTGCTGATATTTATATGGCATTTAAAATAATAAAACTGTTCTAGTAGTTTTCAAAATGCTCTAGTCATATTTTGTATTTTACTGGAATTATTTCTAACGTCTATAAGTGGAACATGTTTGAATAGTTATATGTATTTCATTAGGGATATTTTCTAAAGCTCCCTAAACTATGCTATGAAATTTTCAGTGCTGTTTTTATATAGAGGGTTACAGGGTTACCTGTAATTGAGTAGCACTTTTGGCTTATATACTGACAATATTGTAGGAAACTTGCACCTTTTTTTAATTTCTTAAAAACTAACAATCTGTTTAACAAACAAGTCTCGATTTATTTAATTTTTAATGTTTTCTTCTATGGACGAACGTTGCTGGTTTGTTTTTTGTTCGTTGAGCGTCGTTTGTTTTTCTTCGCTATATATTTTTATTACACTTGTTGTTGTAAAAATTATAAAAATATTCTAAATTTTCTGTTTAAAGTAAATAAAATATACTTCGCTTGCTTCTTATAAACTAGCTGAACTGTTAACGGTTTGAAAGCTGTACAGGTGGGCTTTACAATGTAAAGTTTACATTTAATAAATAAAAGATTGGGGTTGGTGTTAAAAACATTTAGTTGCTTTTAGTCAAGCAGCTTATAAGGATCGTGTAAAAAATTTATAAAAACAAGTGAAAAAAATTATAAAGTGAGTTTGATTTTTTAGGAAAATAGTTAAAATAAAAATTTAATACGAACAAAAAAATTTAATAAATAACAAATGGCATACAAATCTACCCTAAAAAATAAAAAATTTTCTTGTTAGTGTTTACCCCACATAAGACATAAAAATTTAAAAATAAATAAAAAAAACTGAAAGTGATAAATAACATTCTAATAAAATAATCGTCTTTTGCAAAAAGGATTCCGTTTGTAACATATAAAATAAAATTCATTTTTATTTTAAAGTTTAAGGTATAAAAAGCTATTAGATACCTATAAAACTCTAATGTTGATTATATAAAAAAGTTATAAGTAAAAGGAACTCGGCAATTGTAAAAGATGAGTAACCGGTTTGTTTAGCCAGAATTCGTTTAAAAAAAATTTAAATTAATATGGTTATAAGAAAAGCAAAACAAACTCAAATAAAAAATTATATCAAATAAAAAAAGAATAATAAATTTTTGTTTATACGAGTAACCGGTTACTTTTAAATAAATTGAAAAGATTTTAAAAATAAGTAATTTAAAATGATCAACCAATCTAATAAAGACAAAACGAGACTTATTATTTTATGTAGTTGAATACTTCTGTTTAAAGTTATTGATTACATTTGTATGTTTAGTTTGCAAGCGATTACTTTCGTGTATACAAATCGGCTATTTTTAATTGTACGACATATAAAAATATTATTGAGGATTTTCAAATATATTAATTTAAAGTAGAAGTTATAAGCAAAAAATTGCCTTAGAAATCTGATTTGACGTTAAAACTAAGCAATTATTTATTAAGGTAACCGGTTTGTTTTGCAATAAAATCTTTAAATATAATTAAAATTTTATGGTTTTCAAATTTAAACACCTACTTAAAAGGAATCGCAAATTAATAATTAACCTAATATTCCAGCATAATTACATTTGGATTTTATTAAAATTATGTAAATCTTAACAAGTTTAATACAAAAAAAAATCATTTTATGTATGAATTGAACATAAAAATTGCAATTTAAATATTTTAATTTTAGACTAAAAAAACGTGAATATTTTTAAGCACGATTTCAGTTGATTTCTTATAATTTTTATCAGTTAAAGAACTTAAAGCAGACACTACATGCTTTGTGTTTATAAAAAAAAATAAATTACATAAAAAAATCAGCAATTGAAGGACGAATAATTGCGATTGAGACGGATTGTATTAGTTTTAAGTTGAAATATTTTAAAAAATTTTACTGCAGAGAATAAATGATTTCTATGATAACTAAGCGTAGACCGAAAGGTTTAAATAATAATAATAAAAATAATAATAATAATAATAATAATAATAATAATAATAATAATAATAATAATAATAATAATAATAATAATAAAAAAATAATAATTAAATTAATAATTAAAATTTAGTAAAAACTTTAAATTAAATTAAAAAAAATTATATACGATAAGAAAACTTTGGGAGACGGCATACATACGTTAAAAATTCAAGAGCAAATTTATATTTTGCTAGTTTGAAGGTCTTTAAAACTGTCAAATAAAATATTTGATAAAACAAAAAAATAGTTCGTACCCTAAATTCTTAACAATTTTTACAATGGGCAATTTAATAAACTAAAAAATAATCAGAACATTGTCTAAACTTGAATAATTGTGCTGTAAGGCAAAATATATTTTTAGACATTTATTATTATGAAATTTATGACATGTATAAACATTCGCAGCTAAATAAGAATGAAAATACATGATTTTACACTAAAATAGCAAAAAAATCCTATTAGTTACATTAAAGCTTAAAAAAGTTTGTGGTAATATTCCTCTTGAAGATCACTTTTGCTTTTTATCACTCAAAACAAAAGTAGTTTTACATGTTTTTTTTTATTACACTGCTGCAAAAATGATTCTAAAAAACCCAAAAGTCCTTTAAAGGCAAATCTTACCGGTTTCGTTTTATTTATTTTTTTAGCACTTAACAAGTCGCGTTGATTACAAAAGCCCCGTTAGTGAACTTGAACTTGTAAACCAGAATGTCACTCCTTCACCAGGGCTGTTGTTGGTATTTGTATGTGGTGTACATCGTTTCAATAAGCCTTAACTCACCACTACAAATTAATGGTGATGTAGATGTAAAAAAGCTTCAGCAAAGTGAAAAACCCAATATTGTTATTATATTAATAGATGACATGGTGAGTAATGCAAAAGCTTAATTGTTGCTTTAAGTTAAAAGCTTTACAACAGTGTTTCGATGCAAAAAAAACCAAAGAGATGTAAGTTTATATATATGTATGGCTGTATTCCGAAACGAAGTTTGCTTTGCATCACGAAATTTCACATTCTTCCTGACAATAAAGCTGAGGGTTTCTATAATGTCGTCTGCGCCTTAAAGAATGTTTATAGCTATATTAATGCATTGAAAGCAGAAAACATTGTCAGAAAGGTAAGGGTGTTATGAAGGAAGAAGGTAAAATTTATTGATGCAAAGCAAACTGCGTTAAGGAATAAACCCTATATATGTAAGGGTTGACATGAAGAGTAACAAAAATTTTTAATTCACATATAGGGTCCTTTTTTTATACCCTTCACCTTAGTGATAAGGGTATACATATGTTTGGCATTCCGTTTGTAATTTATTTAATATATCTGCGATCCCATAAAGTTTATATTGGGCCTTATAGATTGGGATGTCGATTTAGCGATGCTCATCTGCGCGTCTGTCCGTGTTATGGTTGAAATCAATATTATAAAGCCACAGCCAAGCATACACCCGTAAGTGGTTTCAAACTATAAAAAATATTTGCGAACAAACGCTATTAAAATCCAGCAGAATCGTCCACTAACTGACTGAGATATAAGCCAAAAACCAAGATTACCACCGTTTATTTCTCTAAAATTTGAACACAGAAACCTCTACCCAGAGTTGCCCCTACACGGGTGCTATGCAGGACCGATTTAAATTAATTTTTCCTAACAAATGGTTTTGTGAAACATACTTACACCCTATCTGTGCCCCCTAGCTGGGCTGTCAAACAAAGTTTAATTTAAAATTTTTTTAAATCACTTCCACAGTTTCAAGGATGCTTATACGAAGGTTAAATTTAAAACCGGCCTAATTCATTTTTCCTGCCAAACATTTTTGTGGAACATACTTCCCCCTATCTCCAGCCCCTAACAGGGTTGCCATACAAATTTTGAAAAAATTAGGGCAGAAATTCTACATCTTTCCTGAAGTCGAACTAAGAGGAATAAAATGTATCACAGACCCCCATTAGTTTCCCCTAAAAACATATTTCTAGAACATACTTACCCCCTATAACCATCGCCTGAGGCGGTTGCCATACAAAATTTACAAAAATGATGTAAAAACGCCCAAAACTTTTATAGAGTCGGAATAAGAGAAATTAAGTGTGCGACCGACACCCATTAGTTTCCCCTCCCAAACATATTCCCAGAACATATTTACCCCCTATCTCCATCGCCTAAGGGTGCTCCCATAACAAGCTTGGGAAATTGTAATAAATCCTCCCTGCAGCTTCCAGGATGTCCGTGGTAGGTCAAATGCAGGACTGACCTCAACTCATTTTTCCTTACAAACATTTTTCTAAAACATACTTACCCCCTATCTTCTCCCCCTGAGGGGATTGCCATACAAAATTTGAAAAAATTGGGATGAAAACCCCTACAACTTCCCCGTAGTCACCCTAAGAGGATTAAGCTATGACACCGACCCCTATTAAAAAATCAGATATACATCATAAATAAAAAAAATTCGGGCCTTCGAAAGGCCAATGTGAAGGGTATTAAAAGAAGGCATTTTACTATTGGCCAGTAAGGTGAATGCAAGATTTTCATTAAACTTATTTTTTAAAATTAATATTTCATTTAAAGATTATTATATTTGTTGAATATTTTTTTCCAACAAGGGTTTCAACGATGTCAGTTTCCATGGTTCAGATCAGATAGTTACCCCCAACATCGATGCCTTGGCCTATAATGGCATTATACTTAATAAAAATTACGTACCAAATTTGTGTTCACCTTCCAGATCAAGCCTTTTAACTGGAAAATATCCTATACATACAGGTAATATAAAGATTTGTGCATTATTTTGTTGAAAACTTATTAACCTCCACCGCCCTATTAGGTATGCAACATTATGTCATCGTTAACGATGAACCGTGGGGCTTGCCCCGAGAGGAGCGTTTAATGCCTGAAATTTTCCGTGAAGCAGGATATTCCACTAACTTAGTAGGAAAATGGCATTTGGGTTTTTATCACAAAGAAATGACCCCCCTGTATCGAGGATTTGATCATCATTTAGGTTATTATTCCGGTTTCATCGGGTACTATGATCATACCTGTAAAATGGGGGTGGGTAATATTCTTTATTAATTTCTGTTATAAAAGACTTATATATTTTGTTTTTAGGAAATGAATTACACTGGCTTTGATATGCGTAAAGATTTAGAGCCCTGTCCTGAGAACTCTGGGATTTATGCAACCGATTTATTTACCCAAGAAGCGGTCCGTATAATTCAAAGTCATAATGTTACGAAACCCTTATTTTTGATGATAAATCATTTGGCCGTACATGCTGGAAATGAGGATAACCCTCTAGAGGCTTCAAAAGAGGACATAAGGCGTTATAGCTATATTTCAGATCCTAATAGAAGGGTCTATGCAGGTATATATTTTGAGATTTTCTTGATATATGATGATTTGTTCTAAAATACAATTACTTATTAGCCATGTTATATAGATTGGATCAAAGTGTAGGCCAAACCATAAAAGCTTTGGCGGACAAAAATATATTAAAAAATTCTATTGTGCTGTTATACTCCGATAATGGTGCCCCCACTCTGGGTATACATGCAAATAGTGGTTCTAATTATCCTTTTAGAGGGGTAAGTAGTTTCAGGGCATTTAATTTAAAATGTTTTACCAAAACAATGTTGGTTTTACAGCAAAAAGAATCCCCCTGGGAAGGAGCCCTAAGATCAGCTGGCTTGTTGTGGAGTCCCTTGCTTAAACATAAAAACTATGTTAGCAATCAGGTTAGCCATGCCATAGATTGGTTCCCCACTTTAGCAGCAGCGGCCAACATCAAAATTCCTGCAAATTTAAAATTGGATGGTATAAATCTTTGGCATGCTCTTAGCAAAGCTGAAGATCCTCAACCAAGACGACTTTTGCATGTTTATGATAATGTTTTTGGCTATAGTTCCTATATGCGTGGACATTTAAAATATGTTAATGGCACAACTTTTGCTGGAAAATATGATACATGGCTGGGGGATATTAATCAGGAAGAACAAGATCCTTTAAGTAAAAACTATGAAGAAACAGTATTAAATAGCAAAGTTAATCAGAATATTAAGGGTGGCAAAAGTTTGACAAAGGATATTATAGACAAGTTAAGACAGCAAGCGATTCATAAATGTCCTTTTAATACCGAAAACTTTAGCCTAGATATTTACAAATGTGAACCCTCAAAGGCTCCATGCTACTTTGATATCGAAAAGGATCCCTGTGAACGCTACAATTTAGCAAACATACATCCCCTGCAGTTGGAACTTTTGGGGCAAGAGGTTCAAGAATTTAGCCTAAATATGAAACCTTCTGCTCGAGTTGCCTTTTCAGATCCCAAAGCGAATCCTCAATTTTTTCAAGGTAACTGGCAATGGTGGTATGATTCCCAAAACTCGAAAAGCATAAGGATTTCCAGTCTTAATTGTTGCATGTTGATTGGCATAAATATTTTACTGGCATTTTTGGGTGTGATTGTTTTTTAAATTTGTTTAGTGCAAAAAGAATTATTGTATGTACATATGTATGTATATGTTTATGTATATTAAATAATTAAAAAAAAGTATTTAAGTTTCCTATTTTAAAGGACAAATTTTCAAATATTTTTAAGCTTTAACCACAATGAAATAAATTATCAGTGGAACTCATCGCAGAAAGAATTTTTGACTCTCTAACTCTTTTATTTTTTATATATGGAGTTTGACAATACAGTTCAAAATATTTCACCACCGTCTTGTCAAACTTGCTGAATTTGACTTGGCAGCACTGGTGCAGTTAGCAAAAGAGTGATTTCATACAGTGCAGCATTTAAGATACTAAATCGCATAATAGTTGCGAATACTAAAACTAAAAAAAAATTACAACATTCCAAATCTTATGAATGCATGTGTAAATACTTTCAAAAAATTTGGTTTAAAAATATTTAATAGTTTTTTTACAATAAGTTTTCTTAATTTTGTACAGATAAATTATAAAAAACAAACAGTCAGCAGCAGCAGACTTTTTACAATAACTTTATTCAACCAGTAGATTGAATTCTCTACAGACCTGCCTTTTATTTAAGGACTTCTATTTTATAAACTTGATTTGCTTAACTAAATATTTATGATATATATAAAATTTTATGATTTATACAAAATTTAACATAAATGATTACAATAACTAAATATATTTGTATTTTTTAAGGATATTTTACGATGAAAAAAGCAATAAAAAATCCTTGAATCTTGACTATTCAATCATGTTAAATAGAAGACAAGAGAAGATCATGCCAAAAATCTAAAAAGAAAAATACATTAACTGATTTAGAAAATTGAATTAAATTTTTTAAAATATAAGAAAAAACTCTTTTACAGGTCTGTTAAAAGTAAGTTCTGTTCACATCAGGGCACACTGAACCAGGTAATATTAAGAGCCCAGCTGATTAAAATCAATTTGACAATTTCACGTTATAAGAATTTAATTTTATATGAAATTTTTAAATTTTCTGACATTCTACTCTTCAAATACAAAAAGGAAATGCAGAGGGTGAATTTTTTGAATTCGCCTTGGCTTTACCTTGTTGATTGTGCCTTGGTTCACACATGGTTGAATATACCTTGGTTCACACTTTACAAACAATTCGTTATAAAAAAAAAAAAAACAAAATTTAAATAGGAAAATGATTATTAGGACCAACTTTTTTACTTTTTGTTATAAAAGTGTTTCAAAATTAGTGGCCACTTGTATTTCATCAAATATATGCGTAACGTGAACTAAGGTTTAAATGGTTAATTTTCATTCTATTAAAAGAGAAAATTCCTAGAAGCTTTTAAAAAAACAGTTTTATTTACCATCATTATAGCCACCGCTATTGAAGAGCCGCCAATAATGGCTGCATGATCTCTAATAAAATTCGAGGTCACATACAAACATCCCTGACTGTACAAATTTGTTATGGTGGGGAAAATTGTGCACTCTTTACGTTGGCCACCAAATATCTCCTGACAACAGGACTCTGGTATAGGACCAAAGCGATTCCAATCGTGCCAAGTATCAACGCCACAGCATTGCAGGCGTTCTTGTGTTAGATCCCAGGCCTGGGTAATGTCACGACGACTGCCGTACAAAGCCATAGATGAGCGCATTTCCTTTGGTGGAAAAAAGGTTGAGAAATTTAAAATAATATATCGTCAGCTTAAAAGCAAAACCACATAGCTAACAAAAAATCTCAAATCGATTTTTTACATATTTGAGTATATTAACTTGAAGAGCAAATGACGTTTAATTTTTTTTTGGTTAAAAAAACAAAACTTGAAACAAAATGCGGCAAGAAAGCGGGCTTTAAGAACTGCCCTTATAATTTAGAAAATGTTTTTGCTTCTATAAAATTTTTTAGAATGTAGTTACGTGATTTTGCATTTAAGTGGGCAATATAAACGTTTAGGAAAAAAAGAATATTTTTTTTAAATAAACAAACCTGTCTCATGGTTTGCTGGACTCTTTCCCGAAAAACATAACCTAAAATACCGCCTATTAACATGGTAACAAACACCAGAGCCACTATAATTAAATACTAAAAGAAAAGAATATAAAAAAAGTAAAAAAGTTATTGTTGAAATACCAATATTCATTTCATTTCCGATTAAAAGCACCCTATAATACCCTTTTCACCAAGGTGGGTCCAGGGTAACGTAGCGTAGTGGTAAGTTATCTCACTTAAGTTGTCTTTAGTAAATTGCCTGATTAAGCAACCATCTTTTTTGGTTTAAATTTTTTTTATTTCAATGGCAAATTGCCATAATTTATAATACTTAAAACAGGTTTATTAAGGGCTTGTTTGGCAATAAAATACAATTTTCGTCTAAATAAGCTATCAAATTCCATAAACAGGCTAAAATTCTCCTTAACTTTATGTAATTACGCCATTAATCTGTTGCTCTTATCGAATCTTATATTTTGACCATATCAACTTACCGTTAGCAGCAAACATTTTACTTCTTTGCCCGCTCCCACACAACCTAAAAACGATAACAGGCAAATGGCGACTGATGTAACAAGTAAAACATAAACGGCTCCTGAAAATAGATTTGTACCTAAAAGTTCATTCATAAAGCTACGATCCACAAGAGTCCAAAGACTTAAACAAAATACCGTAGCGCCGCCCACCTAAAAAGAATTTTCCTTTTAAAGAAAATTTTTAAGACTTTTAAAATTATCTTACAAATATAACAAAATTCGAAATAAATAAACTATATTTGACAAACTGCCCGCAGCAGTCCATGCGTGAACCGAAACCCATGTCGTCGTCCTGAAAATAAAACAAGAGAAATAATTTAGAATTAATTAATTAACCAAAAAATAAAATATTTTGAGTGTATGTAAAAATTAGCTTTTGTATTTTTAACAAGTTATTTTTTGTTTTAATATTTAAGTACAGTGGCAACCCTGTAGCTCTGAATTGTTGTGAGGTAAGGCCTGCATTTAAAATTTAATTTTTTTTTATGTTTTTTAATTGGGATTTATAAGAGTTTATAATTTAAGGGGCGTTTTCAAAAAAAAACTAAATTTAAAGTAGACTTTAGATACTAATTTTGTAAAAAAAATTTCTTTTAAAACCCCTCTTTTAAATTATAAAAAATTTATTTGTAAAAGAAGTTTTAAAAAATACTTAATTAATAAAGTTTTTCGATTCTCGCAAAATACAAAGGATTTTTTTTATAATTTCGGTCTTAATAATTCAAAATTGTATGTATCTTAGAAGTTAGAATATAAATGTTAAAGTAGGTTTTGTAACAAATCTGAACTATTCGATCGCAAATTATAATGAAATCGGCGGAGCAGCCTCTAGGAAAATCAAATTTTATTCAAATCAGGCAAATTCTATTTATTATGAATGAAACTTACAATTATCGATCGATTTTTATTTAAACAAAGTTTTATAGTTTTTAAAACATATCGTTACCTTAATGCAGAAAGGGCCTTACTCGTATTTTTATTGGCCCAGATTTTCGTTTATTTCGATAAATGGTCACAATTAGCCAAAAAATTTCGACTTAAAAAATACGAGTTAGGGCTTTTCTTTATTAAGCTAACGATATGTAGGCTTACGGTCACGCAATAAGACTATAAAGTTATTGTCAATTTATATATTTTAAATTAATTTTCTTATTCGTAGATTAGTATGAAACCATACGAGTAAATACAAGTAAATACTCTGTGCCTTTTCGTATGAACCAAGTACTTTTGGTATCGACACTTTACAGCCGAGTACCTACTTGGTAAAAAATACTCGTATCGGGAAAAAGTAGTCGTTTATTATTAACCCCTAAAGTTTTGCAGTAATGCATTAAACACATTCAAGCAACAAGAACACAGGAACACACGAACACAAAAGTTTCTTGCTAAATTTGTGTCCGACTGCTGCTACTGAAATATTTACTAGACTACCACTACAAAATAAACATATAAGCAATATGACTTTCTGTGGTGCCACCTACAGTCTTTTTGTACTGTTTAAGCTATATTTTTTGCATCTTACCGTATTGGCAGCACTAATCTGTTATCTGAGGCGTATAAAAATAGAAATTAGTTTAATTTCGACCACGCCACAAAATTAGCATTGACAGCAACCCGTAGTTGTGCTGCATTGTAGCAATTAAAAAATTATTCTCATAAGCACACGTGTATTCTATTTTTGGCTGGTTGTGTTCGGTAGCCTGTAGCGAGGAATGTATTTAATGCTTAACAATCCAGATTTAGCATGAAAAAACAAACAGATTGCACTACCCTTTCCCACACTTTTCGCAAATAATTGGCAGAGATTTCGCAAAATGCTTTAGAAACTTCTATATTTTATTTAATTTTTCTAAGACTGGTGGCATAAATTTTTGTCATAAACGAAACTTACAATGCTGAACACTTAAGGTGCCTCCAGACGGAATGTGTATAACAAATGATTTGTCAATTTTCCACGGCAAACTTGATATATAGTACATATGTATGCTGTGTGAAAGCTCTAAAACAGAGAAATACACCCTTGAGAGAAATACATACATACATAAGCATGTACAAGTCACATGACAAATTTATAATACGACGTCAGAAGAAGAACAAGAGAAAGGTTATTCAAGACGTCATTTTAGACCAGATGTAAAATTGAATTTTTGACAGACATACGCAATTATACATCGCTCATATGCTACAACAGCGCCAATCATTCAAGAAATCCATTTCAAAAAAAACGCGCTTAAAGTTTTCAATTTACTTACATTTGCTAGAAAAGAAAGGCGGCAATTTCTCCATAAATGCAAAGAGAAAAAAAATTAAAAATGAGGTTTATACACAGTTATGACGTTGTTCTGGCAAATAAGCGATATATATGTAGATGCAAAAGTGATAACCCATGTGTAATATATATCCCGTGTTAAAGCACCTTAACTGTTGATATAAAATACCAACATACATACCAAGGCATATCGATACAAGGTAGCCGCAATAAAAAAATTAAGAGAGTCGTTCTCTTACTATTAATTTTTTTTACATGGAGTTTGACACTAAACTCGAAAAATTTTTCAATTTTGGTGTCAAACTTCATATAAAAAAAATAAAGAGTAAGAGAACGACTCTCTTAATTTTTTTAATGCGACCACCTTATATGAATATGCCTTGATACATACATACATAAGTTCATGCGTGTGTTTTTCTCTTATTTTCACTATGCACTTGAAAACATATATAAAGAACTTCACCGATACAAACAAGTATTTATGCTTTTTTTCGATTCTGAGCAGGTATCGATACTTTTGAATCAACTCCGTATCAAGTAAAAGTATCGATACCTTAGTAATATCGTTTCATCTCTATCCATAGAACTTTTCTACTGGTTTTTTTTACTTGAGGAACCATAACACATCACAAAAATTAATGCCATTTTTTAAAACGCTTTAACTAATTAAAGTTTAAGTTTTTTTTATAATTTTCTAGATATTTTTTTAAATTATTTTCTATTAATTTGCATAATAATTGCTTGCAGCGAAATATATTGTGAGAAAAACTCAATAATTTAGAAAAATGTGGGAAAGATCATTGTTATTGATGCTGTTGTTGTAGTAACTAGTTGTTTTGTTAAACTTTTTTAACATTCCAATATAAATTTGAAATGTGTTAATTATAATAATAAATTATGAGAAATATGTATTCTGAAAACATTTTAGTTTTTTTTTCAATGAACAAGGTGGACAACTGTTAAGTGTAGATGTTAGGCATAAGTCATAAGATAATGAATGGATTAATAAATAAATTGCAAAACCTTTTTAAATATATATTTTTTATTGAACTACAAACTTAAAATAGTTAAAAGAAATTAAAAAAAATATTTACTATATAAAATGGCAAATGCAAAAAAATTTTCAAGACTGGGCATACTTTAGATTTTTTTTATTGGGAGGCAACGCCTTAAAAAAAATTCACTATTAAGGTATTCTTTCCTCTTTGAACATTAAAAATTATTTGCTTTTTTTAATTGAAATATTTTGTTTTTTTGAAAAATGTTGCCCTTTTGCCTTTTTTGCATTGATATAAACTCTCAGGGCCCCGCAAAACTGTAAGTCTTTTAAAAGGAAGAAAAAAGGCAGGTTTTTTTTAATTTAAAAATATGCTGTATCTCTCATTTTTGTAGCGTAGGTTAAGTTACGAAGGGTGATGAAAAGAAGTAAACCCTCTCATACATTAACACTCGAAAACCCCCTGGGTCCAGTGTATATCTCTTCTAGAAAAAAAGAAAAAAGGAAACAGGGAAATAGAAGTGGTGAGAACAACTAGAAGAAAAATACTGAAAAAAGAAAACAATTTAAATACGAAAATGGTCCCTCCATTGCCTACCTCCTAGCCACCTGATTCTTTTGATTAGCCCAATGATGTTTTCCAGTTTGCATTGCGCAAAATCGCCCAGTTCTTTGCGGAATCTTTTTCCCAACCACTTGACCCAATGGTTCCGCAAACTCGGGCAGTGACAGACAACATGCTTAATCGTCTTTAACTCCTCCTTATCCTCACACATCCTTCAATAATTTGGAGTGCCGCTATCCCATTTGGCTGTCTTAGCCCCAACGGGACAATGTCCAGTTATGAACGCCATTATGGCCCTTAGGCCGACTCCTCCTAAGTCCATGAGCAACCTAGTGCCTGCTGAGCTTAGCATCAGCCACATAGCCCCTGAATAATCTTTTATCCAACCACCTGACCCTATGGCTCCGCAAACTCGTGCAGCGACAGACAACAAGCTTTAACGTCTTCCATTCCTCCTTATCCTCACACATCCTACACACATCTAAGTTGCTGCAATCCCATTCGCTCGTCTCAGCCAAAACCAGACAGTGCCCAGTTATGACCCCAATTATATCTTTTAGGCCCATTCCTCCTAAGTCCATAAGCAACCTAGTGCTTGCTGAGCTTAGCTCCGGCTAAATAGCCCCAGCTACCCTGCAGTCACTCTTGTTCATCCACGTAGCTTGCTTGCAGGTGTTACATATATTTTTATACGCGGAAAAAACGGTTATTTAGCGTAAGAGATGCCACACTCACTTAAAGATAACTTCCGATATCACAATACCTAGGCACGCTACCAGCCAAGGTAATTAGTAGGTAGTTTGCTGTCAGCTTTAAAGGTGCTAGGGAAACTCACAAGTAAAATCGAATTTTTAATAGAGAAAAGGAAACAGTTTTTACCTTCTCTGTGAATATCCTACCGAAGCAGTAAAAAGACATCGATTTCTAGCCCTCATGAGATATCTTTAGGCCACATTTTAAGTCGAGCGCTCTGGATTCTACTTCATATATGGGTTCAAAGAGCTAATACATCTGTCTAGTGGTATGTTAATGTCAAAAAAGGTTAATTCTGGACCCTATTTGACAGTTAGTAAGTTAAAGCAAACAAACATGCAAAACAACAAACAACACTTGGACTAAATAAATTCTCTATCGATACTGTGGATACCATCTTATTAGGTTACCAGGGTGTGTAATGCAGTGTAGGTACAGGGTGTAGCATGATCAAACTCAATATATTTTACTGGTTTCGATTTTTTATAAAGACAAGCAAATACATTTAGTAAAATAGTTTAACACAAATATCAATAAAATTTATTGTTAAAATAATGATTTTTGTTAACTATTTAAAAAAATATAATTTCTTTATAAAAAGAAGAGATAAATTTCCATTTGAAAATAATTAAGTACTTGCAAGTTTTTATTGTTCGATTTCATATTTACTATTCAAAAGAAGTGTTAATTTATATAAAAAAATTATGTATGTAAATAACAGCAATTTTTAACAAAAAAAAAGTAAAAGAAATTATTAAAAAAGAAACCATTTTTATAACAAATTAATTGTTTAACTGCAAGCATTTTTGGTCTTTCATAATTAGAAAAAAAAAATCACTTATAAATTTATAAATTTTATAAATTAAAAAAAAAAACAAAATATTTTTGTTGCTAATATTTCACCAGCCATTAAAGTTTGTTTAATAAATTTCGAATTTCGGTAATGCTTGTATCTACATATTACGATTCGTGTTTTTTTAAGTACACTTTACTATAAGTACGTTTAACCATGACCCACATTCCAAGCTTTAAATACTTTGTACAAGTATAAGATAAAATTTTCTGGTCTATACTCTTAAAAGCAAACGTAATTGCTTACCGCCAGCTTTTTCATTAGCCACAACATTAGCTTAGTACATGCAGTGCATCAAAATAAATAAGGGATTCCCAATCCTCTACATTTCTACTAATTTAAATATTTCTTCGTTTTTAAGTTACAATAAGCGAAATCGACGCCAATTGAAATGTTTGGTCTAATAAAAAGCTTTTTTATTTAAAACTTTCGGGTCTGAAGCTTAATATTTAGTAGCCACTTAAAAATGAATACGTTCAAAACTGTAATTGCGAAACTAACGAGTAATTTTCCCCTATGACAGAAACGAACAAATTTTTACCCAAGATGACAACACTATAAAACAAGCAAAATTAAACTTATTGACCACTATATTTTTTTTATGTGTTATGGTCCCCTAAGTACAAAAACAATCGAAACTCAAAATTCTTAGGATAAGAGTTTTTTGAATTTTTTTTGTTCTAAAATTTTAGATTTTAAAAGAGGCTGCTATAGTTATGCTATAGTTCGGGAAGGATTTTTCCGATTTTTTTCATCTCGAAGCAGTGAATTTTCTTTTCTAAAATTTGAGATTTTTAAAGAGGCTGCTAGAGTTGTGCTATAGTTCGGGAAGGATTTTTCCGACTTTTTCATCTCGAAGCAGTGTTAATATAATTTTTTTAAGTTCTCAACGATTACAGAATTATTTGTCCGGCAATGACAAAAATTTGAAAATTTTTGGGCAAAAATTAAGGAATTCGAAAATTACTTTAAAATAGAAGATTTCCAAAAACTTCTATCTTTATTACTTTGTCAAAAAATTTTAATTTTGAATTCCGACTGTTTTTGTATTTAGGGGACCATAACACATCAAATGTCACAACATTTTAACTAGTAAGAAGCTTTGGGCCTCTAAAAAATGTATGCGTTTTAATAGTGTTTTGATTATGAACAGCGATTTTGATAACATATTCATAACTCTTTTACAACTTACAACTTTCTAAAGCATACCAAGGTTGCTCGTATTTTCTTTGTTTTTTTCACTAAAAGTTCAGAGTGTAGGCACATGGTCATCCATAAGTCCTTTAAAGTTTAAAGAAAACTTTCATTAGGAATCACTGAAAGTTAACCTTTATTTGTTACAATACTTTTGGTTTAATTGTCTAATAACGTTTGAGCGCGCTCAAAAGCTTTAACACTTCTTTAAGAGAGTGAGTGAGTCCGATGCATAATATTACAAACGTGTGAACCATAAAGCGGTTAAAATAACAGTGACACTTTTTGATTTCTGTACTACTTAAAAACGCCTACAAAAATATGTTTTAAGACAACCTCAAATTATGATTTACAACTTAACTAAACAAAACGACTTTTAGGAAGTGTGTTTTTTAAAACTATGGGGGTCTTTTTATACAAAAGCGAAACCACAAAGTTTTCTATTAAATAATGGTATACAAATAATTGGCATTTAAATATTTGTTTAGATTTTTGCCATTTTAAAGTAACTGAATATACTTGTCAAGAACGCGGAATACCTACCCATTGTAAGGACGAAGTGATTCCTTATTTACAAAATTTATTACAAATGATGTAACGTGTCATCGCGCTTTATTTTTTAAGATTCTAATACTTTCGAAAAAAAGATGGTTAAATGATCAAACCCGTCACAATGAAATTGCCCATTATCAAATTACATCACTTGTCGTCCGAAATGATGAAAATGTTGACTACTTTATCAGAGTCAAGTTACTTAAGCATTGAGTTGCTTAGTAATAGGAAAAAAATAAATAATAAAATAATTAAAAAATATTTTTTTTTTAGAGATTTTAATCTATTGACTTGACATCACTTTCTATCATAGAATAACCAAAAGCTTTTGAACTTATGACGAATACTTGTTAAGCAGCTTTTGAAAGTTAAAGTTTACATTAATTGTTTAGTTACGCCAATATTAGAACGTTAAAAAATTTATTTTTGCAAAAATATCAGAATGTTTTTTTTTTTCCTTCAAACGACTTTTTACTAACTGATTGTATTGTTTTTAAGAACGAATATTTATTATTTCCTCTCTATTCGTCCTATTAAAGCTAAACTAATTTAAAACGACTTACAATTCGAAATTTGACAGCCATGAAAAAATAAATTAAAGTGAAAAATAAACAAATAAATATTGAGTAACAGCAACATCAGCATAAATTGAATAATATTTATATTAAGATTTTTTTATTACTTTTTTTTAACAATTAGTTCTCAGGTAAATTAAAAACGTTTGTATTAAGTTTCAACTTTTTCTTGTTAATAAAATATGCATTTGGGTCAACGTGTTAAACCTAGCGTAAAAATGTTAGCAATTAAATTGACATTAAGTTTTAAAGAGAACCCCGTCCCCCATTAAATTAAAGAAAATTTTAAAATATGCATTATAAAGATGGGTTACACACTTTTTTGCCTACATATAATTGATCGAAAAAGTTTGAAAGTAAAAAATGGTGACACCATTTCACTATTTTGAATATTCAAAAGTTGAGATCGAGTTTTTTTAACTTAAGGGATTAAACATTTTGTAAATAAAAATTTTTAAAAAATTTGTAAAAATACAAAAATTTACTTAAAAAAATAATTTAGAAAAATTTTTAAAACTGATGTCGTTTTCTTTTCTGCAAGAAATATTGCTTAAATTCTCCCCTATTCCCTATTTTTTTATTCTTTTCTTAAAAAACGGCAATATTGTTAACTAGCCTTTGGTTTTTTTAATAGCGATAATTTATTTGGGGCAAGAATCAAAATTTGCGACATGTTTTCATTTTCTGATATTAGGGTAGTGCATTCAGGTGGTACGATCTGGTGGGTAAAAACTTAAAGACGATGCTGGAGGCCAAATATCCCGAAATCACGCCTAAAAACCAAAAGTAAATAACCAAACTAAAACGAAAAAAATTAAAATTACGACCGCTACTTTCCGAATAGAAAATATTTTTTTAATTTCCTGAAAAATTTTCAAAATTATATAAAATGTTTGTTTTCGGCAGCATGCCACACCCAGAGTTTCCAATTTTTCGATTCAGGGGACAAATTACGGCATTCGATTCGAAATTCTACTCGATAGATCGAGTTGTCAATGCTTTTAATAAAAGAATTCAAATAAGAATTTTTGAATTTCGATTCGAATCGAATGCCGTAATTTGCCCCAGGCTTTTGTATGCCTTAGTTCTGATATGCTTGCTATCGAATGGCATTAAAATTTTTGAAATCGGCGATAACACAAAATTGGATTTTTGGCCAATAATAAACGATTTTCAGGGTTTTTAATTTAAAATAAGAACCCGTTAAAGTATAGAGTTTTCTTATATATTAAAAAAAAAACAAAATAAAAATTAAAAATTTTAAAAATATTACAAAGTAAATATTAGCGATTTTCCTTTTTAAGCTGCTAAAGTATTTTAACTTCATGGCGTAATTTATTTGTGTTTATTTTTTTCAACAAAAAATTAGCAAAAACTTTTTAAAACCTTCAGCTATCTTGGGGTTTTTTATAAAAATTGCTCTGTTTATTATTTGTTATTATTCATTTCATGTTTTTATTTGTTTAAAACACTTAAGCAAAATGTTAAAAAAAGTTAGTGTGTATTAAATTATTTATAACACTTACCCGGAGGTCACTCAAAACAAATGAAGTTTTCGTAAGACGACCAATTTTGGCGGCTTTTAATAAAACACTCACAAGCAAATATTAAACACACGCACGCACCCAAAAACAAATCAACGCAAATTTTACTAAGATATTACAACAATAGACAGCCAGATCAAGTGCTTTAGAGATCGATTAATTAATAGACAGCAACAACAAAACAAACACTAAAAAAATACAGTAAAAGAATGAAGTAGTTGTAATATACATATTTGGTATTTTTATGTTTATTGGTTATTGTTGTTTTTGTAACTTTATTCATTATTCTATAATGCAGGTGTTGTGTTCGGTTATTTGATAGTTGTTTTTTTACAAAATAGCGAAGGAGGCTCGTGTGCAACAAAAACAAAATAAATAAACTCTAAAGATTTTGTTTTTACATTTATTATGCAAAAAAAACAAATTCTTCATATTTCATGTTTTGTTATTATTGTTTCATGGTTGTTTTGTTTTTTTAAATTAGTTTAATTAAAACAAGCTTTAATTTTGTTGTAGTGTAAATTTTTAAACAAGTTTTATTTTAATTTTGTTTTTTTTTAACATGGTAGGTATATGTATAACAAAAAACCTGTACTTTTGTATATTTTCTTGTTGTTATTTTTGGCATAAGAATTGGTAGTATGTAGGTTTCTACAAAACAGCACACATTTTTCTATTAAATATTATTGATTTTAAGTATGTATTATGACTTCAATTACATGCATATTTTTTATTATTATTCCTTTTTTTGCATTTAGTTAAGTTTTTTATTTTGTTTTTGATTTCATTTTCTATTCTTTTTTTATTTTTTGCTACAATTAACCAGCCTTAAAATTTAGTCTTAATTTTTTTTAAAACTAGTTTGCATAAACACATTACAAAAACAAAAAATATTGCATAATTTTTTTTTTTTTTGGTCTCAAAAATAATTTTAGTTGTTTTTGGCTTAAATATTTTTTTAAACAAGTCCTTATGCTTTTTATTAAAATCCAAGAAATTTAAACACACCTTTTTAAAAGTTAATTTTTTTTAATATTTTTTTATTTGTAAAAATATATTTATTTATCCGTTACGTTTTGGGAAAACCGTTCGTTTACTCTTAGCTTTAACTTCCAACTAGTTGTGGGAACAGTTTCAGCTGTTAGTTTTTTATAACTTTACCAACAAAGCCCAGCTTTGTTTAACAAACCACAACAACAATTAACTTTTAATATGTTTTTTGTGTGAAATATTTTGTTGTTTCTTTTCCAATGTAGGTACTAACTGATCGTATTAAGAAATAACAACGAATATAAAGACGTAAATGATCGTTAGCTTTTTTTTCCATAAGCACAGAGTTGTAATTTGTTGACAAAAAAAATTAAACTTTAAGGCAATGAAGAAATAAAAACTAATTGTTAGAAAAGCAAATAATGAAAAATATAATCAAAAAGTAAACAAAAACTTGTATAAGAAAAATAAATTTCGAAGGTGAAAAGCAAAAATGTTTATGTAAAAATAAAATCTAAATTTAAAAACCAAAACCAGAAGTCCTAACTTTTCTGCGATATTTATTTGCAAAGCCTAAGGTATATACATACATACATACATATGTATACTCCAGATCCTTCCTGTTAAATTCAAGTTTCCCGAGCCAAGTCAAATTTTATGAATAGGGTTTTAGTGTCAAACTCTCATAAATAATAATTAAATTATCGGTATCGGAAATTAGCAAGATCGATTAACTACTAATCGCGATATAAGCAAGAACATAAGGCAACCCAAATTTTTTTTACAAAATTCATTAATACTTTCTCAGTAGCAACACAGACAAAACAAAGGAGTATTGGTTACCAGCCATTGCAAATTGATTTTAAAACAAATATTAAAATATATAGAAAATTTTCGAAATACATGTACATACAATTGGTTTCACAAAAAAATTGCTTGAAATTTTATTAAATAGTCAAAAACTCTGTTGTAATTACCAGGGTTGTAGAAAAGTGCTACTCTATAATTGCTTTGGCTGTTGCTACATAGGTTGTTGACAGCAACAGCAATATAAAACCAAATGCTTTGCTGTTCGTTGCTGTAATGGCTTTTCAAAAAAATCTTACAGCAAATAAAAATTAATACAGCAATGTCAACAGCAAAACCAAATTGTTTTTAATATTGCTTTTATATTAAATTTTTTCAATGCCGTCAATGTTGTTATATTTCTGCTGTTGCTTTGAGAAATTTTTTAAAGCACGGAGGAGGCAGTCCCCTTATAAAACTGGCCCATTTTCTAAAATATTTATTACCAAACAAACTATTATAGTCCTAATATATTGTCTACATTTTGGGAAAAAATTTGTTGGATAGCAGAAAGGAAATGTGTAAATTTTATGGAGTTTTCAAAAGGAAGTATCTCCTAAAGTATAAAAATTACTTAGTTATAGTATAATTAGTTGTTCTAGTATAGTTCTCAAACTTTGAAAACAACATCGTTTGACAGGAGCAAGGGGAACGGTAGCCCCAATACACTTAATACCCCCATATCACGTATCTTTATATTAAAAAGAAACTTGCTTGATCGGCTCACGGGGGATACTAAAAGGACAATGTAAAAGTTGTGTAAGGTTTGGCATAACTTTTAATTTTTTTTTTTTGTTAAGAGAGAGCGGCAATAGCAATATTTAGAATGACTAAAAATATAGAATCGTTGCCAATAATTTAATGCTGCCGCAAACTAAAGAGTTGTGACTTAAGGAAGTGTCCTTTTACAGGACGATACAATAAAAATTAAAAAAAAAAATCCTGAATACGTTTAAAATGGCACATACAACTTCTCTTCTCTAAGGTCAAGTTCATTTAAGATCTAATCATGTCAAAAAGAATTATTTTGAATTTAAGTTTATATATAGATTTGGACTTCTTTTCAATTTTTGTTAATCATGTTAAATTGCATGTTTAACAAATTCCTAACAAATTATTCTATCATTTAAAGGTCTTCTACGTATATTTTGGGAAAAACAAAAAGGTTTTTAAGAAAAAAGATTTCATTGTTTTTCACCAACCAATGTCTACAGTATTTTGTTTTTTTTTTTTTCTGACAAAATTTTATTTTTTATTTACAAATTAGCACTTGTCGTTAATTGTGTTGACTCTTCTTTTATTTTGAATGTCGTCAGCAAAATAAAAACTTAAATTTTATGGTTGTAAGCGGCGACTTAAATGAAATACGTTTTGTATTTTAAGGTTTTAACATAAAATTTAACAATTTTAAAGGAAAATTATTTTTTAAGTTGTTGGTGGCTTAATTAGACAACTTAAGCTGTAGATAAGTATCTAGATACGATTTAAGTTTTTTTTAAGGTTTACTTTATTATTTTGCGCACTTTAAGTAATTGTTAATGGCAGGAAATAAAATTTAAGAACAATTTAAGCACTTAAAAATGAAAATAAAAAAAAAAATTAAAGTTTTTTTAATGTTTATAAATCGAAAATTTATTAAAATGGCGCGTGTTTTTAAGGAGAAGTAAGCAGAGAAACATAAGTGAAATACTGGCTACTTCTTGGGGAAACTAAAAAATTGTGGGCGTTGTGCTTAAAAATTTGGGAGTTCTTTTTAAAGAAATACGAAAGTTTAAAATCAGCCTAATTATAAGTAATAATTCTCCGGGAGTTTTTTTCATCCCCTGTTTCCCTATTCTAAACTCATTCTCCCCGAAAATGTCCTTTTTCCCACACAGAACACTGTTTAAAGCAACAACACATCTGGCCACGAAAATTCGAAATTTTTTTCCCCGGCTCTTTAGAGTAAGGGAGTTTATTTCTGGCATTTTTTCCCCGAAAAATCGCTTCTCTGGTAATTATAATGGGGCTGAATATTTTTTAGCTTTGGAAATTAAGTTTAAAAACACACATATACATACATATATAATTTTTTTGCTATTCCGTTTTAGGAATCTTTTCCAACGTTTAGAAATTTGATACTTTTGGACAAATCTAAAACAGATGTATTAAAAAAAGTCTAAATACCCATTTTGGGTTTCGTAAAATCTATGTGGGAATTCTGGGATTTACTTAGCCGGAAATATTTTTAAAAGCTTAATCTCTCAAAATAACTTTTTTCCTAAAATTTCACCAAAAACTCCCCTTTCTTAGTGAATCTTTAAGTTAATTAAAAATTATCATATAAGAGTGAAGTAGTTAGGGCCAAAAATTTTGGAAATTATAATTTTAAAGCTGTGCAGGCTTGTTATTTCCTATTCCCATAATGGGAGATTTTTTCTAAACTTTTGGGAATTCTGCGATTTATTCAAATATGGTTAAATATAATAATTTCTTGTTAAAGGGACTTTGAAAATCAAGTTTTACTCTACAAAACGTTTTTAGCACACCATTGGAACGCATTCCTTTAAATTTTATGAAAATCCCTATTACGGAAATTTCTGGACACATAAATAGTTGTTTAAAATAAGTCAAATGTTGAAATTCTGGGATCAAATAATGATTACAGAAATTTTTTCAACAACTTCCTTTTCTCTAACTAATAATCTGTAGCTTTAAATATTTGGAAAATACCTTTAGAAATTTAGGGGATTTAAAAAAATTGTTACAAAAAAAATGTCTGGACACAAAAAAAAATAATAATAAAGGGAATATTTAAAAGAGTTAAAATTTTTTAATTCTTTTCGGAATTACGATAAATTAACCACTTACCACACATCTGGGGATTTCACGAAAATTTTGGGAATCTTGATATTTTGGCCAAAGTTTTTATGTATAACACAAGTAACTTAAAAATTCCGATTTTATTGTAAAAATCCCTTTCTAGGAAATAACAAAAATGTACTTAGGAATTAGAGATTTACGTGTTTTTAATGTGATAATAAAACTCTTATTAAAACACACATCTTCCTAAAGTGTAACTTCCCCTCATCAATATGTTTCACTTTCAAGTGTCATATTGATATCTTACCTTAAATCGTTTTTTTAATTCATAAGTGTTTTCTTATATTTTTTTTCAAATTACTATTTACTAAAGTAATTTAAATAAAATCATTTATTTTAAACAAACAAAAAATCCAAATTACGTGACCTTATAATCATTATGCTAAATGCTTAATTGCGCTACAAAAACAAATAAAAAAAATTTATGTATAATAAATTCAAAGGAAGGTACGAACAAACAACAACGTGCTAAAGGAGCATGACTTGAGATGAATAATTTGTTATTTAATTGAGAAGTAAAAAAAAAACAAATTAAATTTATTACTGAACCAAATTGAAAATTTATGACGCGTCATTAAATGACAAGCAAAGTTTTCATTTTTTTTTGTTATTTTATTCTCAAAGGGATTGATTCTCAAGCAAATGGAATTTTTATAAGTTGTTTGGGAATTTAAAATATTTTTTAAAAAAATTTTGAATTTGATGTTTGGTCATTTAAAATAGCACTTAATTTATTTATGGAAAAAGGTTTACTAAAATTCAATTTTTTTTTTTAATTTTAAAAAAATTTTTTTAAAATAAGCTTTTAGAGCAAAAATAATAAAGCTTGCTAAATTTTAAAATTTCACGTCGCCAGTGCATTCGTAAAATTTTTTGTGTTAAAAATAACTAAAAAAATAACAGCATTTTTAAATGTTTTTAAGGCAGAAGATTTCTCTTTCGCAGACATTGGATTTATTTCTAAAACTTTTAGGAATTTGAAAATTAAAGCAATATTCAAAAACACACACAAAACTCTTTTAAATTTTGAATTTTTATAAAAAAACCAAATAATCATTAAAACTTAACTATATACTACAGAAGTAGTAACTACTGGGGATTTTTAGAAATATTTTGGGAATTACATATAATGTAAAATTTTGGGATTTATAGCAATTTTGGGTCAAACTTTTAGGTCTGGGGAACTAAAAAGTTTTTTTTAAATTTTTTTATGTTTTAAGAAAACATTTTAAAGCTTTTGTAAGAATAAAGTCTTAATTATTTTAAAACTTTGAATTTGATGTAGTGCCCCGGTAGATCACTGGTAAGTAGGCGAGTATACCAGTCGATTCCCACAAGATACCCTTGTAAGTCTGCTTTATACTAGTTTTCTTTCTTCCTTATCCCTCTCTATATTTTTTCTTTACTTCTATCTCCACTCCTCCCTCATCTATCTGCCTTTTTAGGTCACATAAAGGAACCAAATTTACCGGACCCAAGTGAGCTGTACCTTTCGTTTAAAGGCTGCCTGTTTTAACTAACCTAACCTTGAATTTTATGTTTTGAGTTTTTTTTAATTTAAAATTAAAATCTTGAGTTTTTAATTGTTTCGTACATTTTTTAAAATTTTAACTAAATTGCAAAAATTAAAGTAATTTTGCTTAAACAAAAAATGGGGAATTTATGCAAAGGTTTTAGGAATTTATTATAATTTTTTTTTTAATAAATTTTTTTTTTAATTTTTGCTCTTTTTTACCCAGGTTTGGGCTATAGCTTAAGGGATTTCTTAGTTAAACTTACTTTTTTAATTGATTTATAAGCTTTATTTAAACTTCTTTTTGTTGTTACATGTTCACTTAATTAAATTTATCATTTCTTTTATTTATTCTTTTCAAAAAAGTATTTCACATCTTATTTTTTTGTTTTTGTTCCATATTTTATTACATAAATTTAACATTTTTTATTTTCCTAAAATATACACCTAAAAATAATTTTCAATGGTTCCATACAAAATTTTTAATTTTGCATAAATATTTTGTTTTAAAAACTTTTCTTATTAAATAACGGTGCAGATTTAATCTTTAAATAATAAATTACATAACAAATACTTAAATAAAGCAGTTAACTAATTGTTCATATCAATTTAAATTTACTTAACTAGATTTTATTTTAAAAATATTTTTACAATAATAAACGATTTGTCATTTAAACTTTGTTTTCTGGAACGGAAATTGTTACTAAATATTTTTTTTTTAAATATTTTTATTTAAAAAAATTATATAAAAACATTTTTTAAATATTTATAATAACAGTTAAGTACAATTTTGAGTTGAAAGTTTAAGGTTTTTGCACAATTAAGTTATTCTTTTTTTTAATTGTTGAACATATATATTTAGTTGTTTAATAGTCCACCCTATTGCTTATTTTAAACTTTTTGCATGATAAATTTTAAATAAGAAATATTAAATGGTTTGTAACTTAGGCAGGCACTTGTAGGGATATTAAATGGAAATTTGTCTTTGCAAATAACGTTGTTTAAAAAAATATTGGTTTTCAAAAAATTAATATTTTAAACGTAAATTGGATTGGTTTAAATTTTTACATTTTGTTTTGTTAAACTGAAAAACACTTTTTTATTTTTACAAAAACTCTTACATAATTAGGGGCTAAAGATATGAAATATTTAATTACCCCTTAATATGCTAAGGAACTTTCAATGCAATTAAGTATCACCATCTACTTTAACACAGATTAAAAAAAAGTTCCGTGACTGAAAATTTATAACTTGTCATAAAAACAATTTAATTAACAGCACTTTTATTAACTCTATATATCACGCCATGCGGCAAGCATTTGCATACTCAACCGCATCATGTAGAGTAGGGAAAATTTCAAAGGGTCCATCTCCCAAGGCCATACTATGCACTAACGTATCGTAGACCCTATCTGAGGGACTAGCGATAAACAAACGTATGCTGCGCTTTTCCAATTCTTTCATTATTTCGGAAACCAAACGACAACCGGCCACATCTATGTGGCCCAACATTGAAAAATCCAGCACCAAGAAACGAAAGGAAGAATTTAAATTACTAAAAGCACTGCCGCCATTGGCGATGGTAAGAGAACCATTCTGCGATATAGGCATATAGGAAGCTCTACGTATTTTTTCGTTATCGATGTTCAAAGCATTGTAAAGATTTTTGCGAAAATACATGGAGGTGGCAAAATTGCAGGAGCCAATGTAGCGGAAAATTTTTGTTTCCGGCACCTCAAAGGCATTGCGGTGATGATTGATATCCACATAAACGGCCGAAGCTTCAGGTATATAGCCCAGCAGGCAGGAGTAGGGCTTTATGCCCTTTATATACAAGCTCAGCAGGGAAATACAAATTCCAATTAAAAGACTAAAAAAAATGAAGAAATGCATTATTTTTTGTCTAAAAATTTTAAGAGTACGGTCAAAAAATGCTTAAGCTTCATTATTTTTACAAAATTTTGAATTCCCAAAAAATTTCCACAAGGAGATTTTTTAATAAGTTTTTGGGAATTGAAGAAACTCATTAAAAAACCTTTTAGTTCATTAATAAGATATTAAAACTTAATTTAGCTTAAAAACTTTTAATATTTTAGTATTATATTTTGGGGAGATTTTCGTAAAAAATTTGGGAATTAAAAATTTGTTAAAACATTTTTTCAAATTTGTGTGTTTCCCCAACTGTTTTTATACTTTAGAATGTTGTTTTATCACAATATCATAAACAAATTTTTTTTAATTTTCATATTACTAAAGGAGATTTTGAGAAAAAATTGGGAATTTAAAAATAAGAAGAAAATACATAAAATAATAAAAAAAATCTTAAACAAGTTTTGTTACCGGAAATAGATTTGCAAACTTTTTTGGAGGTTTAAAAACAAAATTTAAGATTTAATAAATTTATCTTAAAAACGTGTAAAATCACATAAATATTGGCCAACGACTGCGTTTTGAGGCAAAAATATTAAATTTAGAAAATCCATATTGCCACTGATTTTTTATATTATTTACTTATTGAAAAAACCTTAATAGCATTTGAAAACGTTTTTAAGGTGCAGGAGTTATTATAAAAATTGCGATTTTTAAAGATATAAGCCCAATTTCGTAGGGATTTTTAGAAATATTTTGGGAATTAAAAATATTATTAAATTTTTTATTTAAAGCAATTTTGTTTTAAGTTTTCTTTATCTGGGGAACAAAGGAAATTTTTAAAAAAGTTTTTGGGAATTTAAAAATTTCTGGTTTTTTAATTTGAAATTAAACGCAACTTACCCAATATCAATGTCTATTATTACCACAGATATAAAAGTGCACAACCATGTCAGCACTTCCAATTTGCCTTGCTTGGCAAATTCCTTTAGCTCCTTGGCCTGCATAAACATGGGCTTTAAGGCCACCACAATCACACCAGCCAAAACACACTAATTTTTAGGAAATTATTTCTTTATTATAAAATATTAAAAACTTTAAACACTTACCCTTGGCAAAAAGGCAAAAAAAGGTCCAGTCCAAAATAAAGTCAAAATTATTAAAGCAGCTGAAACCAGAGAAGCCAATTGACTGGCTCCTCCCGTTTGCTCTTGTATTAGAGATCGTGATAATGAGGCCGCCATTGGTATGCACTGGAAAAACCCTCCCACTATATTGCCTATACCCATGGCAAATAATTCCTGATTGGGTTTGATTTCATACGAATGTTTTTTGGCAAAATTCAAGCCCAAAGACATGACAATGGAATAAGTGACCAAAGCGATGGCTATAGAATCGACCACCAATGTGGGCACCAAGTCAAATCTGGGTAAAACTGGCATGGGTAGACCCTTAGGTACCTCCCCCACTAGTTTAATATTATAATTGTTGTTAACATCGGTAAGCATTGAGATAACAGTGCCACCTATCACAGCTATTAGTTCGGCGGGTAAGGGAAAACTACAACCTTTACGGAGCCAAGGTTTTATTAGTTCATTGCATATGGTCATAAAGATTATAATGCCCAAACAAAATATAACTGCAGCTAAATTGGTTTGGGGTATGGCCGTGCAGAGATCGATTAGGGTGTGGGCAATTTTAAAGGCTCCCTTATGGCGGGGCACTGAGACCCCAAAAACATCTTTCAATTGACTAGTAACAACATGGCAAGCAGCTCCTGTAGTAAAACCATTAATCAATGGCACACTTAATAAGGAAGAAAGATTTCCCAGTCTGAAAAAGCCCATGGCAAGCTGAAGTTTTAGAAATAAAAATAGTTTTATTTTGAAATCAATGATTTTTTAAAGAGCAACATTTAACTTACATGCAAAAGGCCCACCGTAAAGGCCAATGTGGTTACAATTTCTATAGGTGTGGGCGGGGTCGAAACCCCCACTGCTGAAGCCACAACCTCACCGCTTGTCCCCGTCGGCGCCACTGCTAATGTGTTGGGGTCTGTACTGTATGTTTGCACAACCTTTAGCGTCATCATACTGGCCACTGCAAAGGTACCTATTGAGATATGCTTGGATGTGCCCAATATCATATAGACCAAGGTAGGAAATATGGCCATATATAGGCCATTGCCAGGTAAAACGCCCGCCAATATACCATAAGCCATGCCATGTGGTATATGCATTATGGCCACTGTAAAGCCCGCCATTATATCACCCACCATATCACGTTTGGGTGAATATTTTGGCAGCCATTGTGTAATGGGTATAATGCCGGAAAATATGGCCCAAAAGGACCAATTTTGCCAGCATTGTTTAAGGCCATAGGGTATACTTTTGTCGGGGGCATTATAGCCTGTTTGTTTGATCACCACTTCATGTGTTAGCACGTCACGATGGACATCATATTTAGGTTGGATTTTGGGTTTCGTACTGCTGCTATAGGTCAATGGTTGTTTGGCTCTAAATTTTCAGAAAAAAGTTTAAAAATTATTTTTTTTACCAGCATTTATTTACTACAAACACTCACTCTATTTTTTCCTTGTTGTTAGACATTTTTTGTATTTCGTAAAGTTTCAAGTCCTTCTCATCGGTAGAATGCAATGTCTGCACATGGGACTCAAATAGTTTAAATTGTTTCTCTTTCTTTAAAGCTGTTTTAGAGGTTTCAGGTATTTCATGGCCTTCTTGCCCTTTGGTAGCAGTGAAAGTAGTAGTCGGACGTTAAGAGGTGGTTAAATTAAACGAAGTACCAGCTCCGTTAAAAGTAGTTTGCAGGTGTCGTCCCTAATAGTTATTAAAAGCCAGTTTGCTTACAGCATTGAGGTTAAAATGAGACTGAAAGTAAAAAAAGATTTTTTTTTTAAATTATATTTTTGAAATAATAATTCTGGATTTATCTACAATTTAATGAAAAATTAAAAAAAAAATAATATTAAATTTGTGCAATTTTTATATTTCTGACTTTGGCAGAGGCCAACCAACCAATTGTTTAAGTAATTGAAAATACAAATTTGATAAGAGAAAACAATCAAAATATTTTTTAATATTATAAATTAATAATTTATCAAACCTAAATAAAAGAAAAGAAAGAAATAAGTTTTTAATATACACATGCATGTATATGTACAAACATATCGTTAGCTTAACATAGAAAGGCCCTAACTCTTATTTTTTACACCCCCAAATTTTTGTTTAGTTAGATAAATGATCCCTTTATATATCACAATTAGCTGAAAAAAATCGACTTTATAAATACAAATTAGGGCTTTTCTATACTAAGGTAACGCTATATGTTTTAAAAATTTCTTTAGTTGAATATATTTGATGCGCAATACACACTACACCATATCCAATTGTATTTCAGAATTTTATAATTGTAATGTAAATGTCTGATTCAATTTCAGAACCATTTAAATTAATTTCAGAAATTTTTAGTTTCAGAATTTTCTAATTGTATTTCAAAATTTTTCATTTGAAACATAACAAAAAAAAATACAAACAGAAAATTGAAATACAAATAGAAAATTCTCAAATATATTCAAAAAATTTTGAATTTGAATAAAACATTTCTGAAATAAAATTAGAAACTTCTAAAACTGAAACTTTTGAAATTAAATTAAAAATTTTGAAATTGAATTAAAAGGACCTGAAATTGAAAAAGAAAATTATAAAGTTGAATAAGAAATTTTTAAAATTGAATAAAAAACTTCTGAAATGGAATAAAAAAATTTTAAAAATTCAATTTATTTATTTATTTCTTTCATCTACAGAATAATTCTTACAGATTACTTAACATAGACTAATTATAATATTTAAACAAATGTAACCTAAAGTTATTAAGTTCAAGATTAAAATTTAAAGGCGGGCTAAATGAATTACATAAGTGTAAACACCTTGCAATTGGCGCGAATTCCGCATAATTAGAGCGGTGGGCAATTTCCTGAAACAAACGATTATTTCTTAAATCTCTAGGGGGTTCATACAGTCTAAAACAGTCGGCTATTTCAGTGCACATTATTTTACCAGACATTACACTATAAACAAACATAACTGAAAAATACGTTCTACGATCATGTAAAGATTGTAAACCTAAAAGCTTCCTTCTAGCATCATAGGAAGGTAGTTCAAATGTCCAACACAGTCTAAAAGCAAGTTTGGTAAAAACTTTCTGAACCCGTTCAATACGATTGGACTTGACCGAATAATAAGGATTCCAAATTATAGAACCATATTCCAGGATGCTACGTACCAAGGAGACGTATAAAGATTTAAGAGTGAAAGCATCCGTAAAGTCTTTAGAGTTTCTTCTTATAAACCCAACCATGGAAAAAGCTTTAGATACGATATGATCAATATGATCCGAAAAGCACAGTTTAGAATCGAAAATGATTCCCAAATCTTTAAACACGACTTTGCGATCAAGCGGCGTACCGGAGATGTTATAATTAAAAATAATAGGGTTAATACAACGAGTGTAAGAAACTATGCAGCATTTCGATGTATTGATAATTAAATTATTTACAGCACACCAATTAGACAGATTATCCAGGTCAGTCTGAAGTTTGTCACAATCGTCAGATTCTGAGATTCTGGCGAACAGTTTCAAGTCATCAGCAAATAAAAGACATTTAGAAAATTGAAAACTTAACGGTAAATCGTTAATAAATATTATAAAAAGCAAAGGTCCAATATGTGTTCCCTGAGGGATACCGGAAAATGCATCAATAAGAGTTTTGGAAAAAGTGTTTCCGATTTTAACTCTTAATCTCCTGCCCACAAGGAAGTTTTCAAAAAACAATAAAAGATTCCAAGACAAACCAATATGGGAAAGTTTAGTTAAAAGAAGATCGTGGTTGACGGTATCAAAAGCCTTAGCAAAGTCCGTATAAATAACATCACACTGAGATCTACTTTCCATAGCATCAATTATGCCCTGGGTTACTAATATTAAATTCGTAACAGTAGACCTCCCTGGCATGAAACCATGTTGGCGAGAAGAAATCATTCTTTCTACGTGTGCAAACAATTTATCTTTAACAATTCTATCGAAAATCTTTGCAAAAGAAGACTGATTAACAATTGGTCTATAATTAGAAACTTGACTACGGTCACCGGACTTAAAAATTGGCACAACGGTGCAAAGCTTCCAGCAATCCAAAAATTTTCCATGAGTAAGACATGCGTTAAAAAGATAAGACAAAGCTAAAGCAATGTTCTCTGAACATTTTTTAAAAAATATAGATGGATATAAGCCTATAGAACATTTAGTTTCATTGTTTAAAGCCTCTATAGCATCGGTAACATCCCCAATGGTTATGTGAAAGTTAATTCCAATATTATGTTCAGTACCTGGTTGTAATCCCGAGTTATCGCTAAATGGCGTTACAAACGTACTCTGAAAAAATTTTGCAAACAAATCACACGATTCAGCAGTCCCATTCGAAGAGATTGAATCATAGTACAAACGCTTCGGGATGCGGTTATTATCCTTTTTACCGTTCAAGAACTGCCAAAATGCAGAAGGATCCGTTTTAATCTTACTCTCAATATTTAATATGTATTGCTTATATAAAAAGTTTCTTAAAAAATTAAATTCGTTGCGCGCCAAGAAGAACTGATTACGATCAGCTTCCGTACCAGATTTTCTAAACTTTTTGTAAGCCTTATTTTTCACGTTTCTCATTTGACATAGTCTTGAGTTAAACCAAGGTGGCTTGTTGTTAAACCTCGGTTCGTATTTAGGTACATAAGAGTTTATAGCACAATCAAAATGCTCACAGATGAAAGCGTACATAATATCGGGATCAATGTTTACAGATAAAACAGACCAATCGACTGCTTTAAAATAATCGTTTAGTTGGAGGAAGTTAGCTTTGTTAAAATTATGAACAAAAACATCATCAAAAGTGTCAATATCGTATAAAAAGAACTCAAAACTAAAAACAAGTGCTTTATGATAAACAGTATTGCGTGAAACCGGACTATCTGCCATATTGCAAGATGCTTTAACATAATCATCAGAAAAAATTAGATCTAGAGTTTTACCAATCTCATTCTTATGACTATTAAACTGTTTAAGGTCATTTGACAAAAAGAAGCCCGTAGTATATTCATCAATTTCATCGATTATATTATATGGCATTAATAAGTTACCTTCTAAATTCCAAACAATATTAGGTAAATTAAAGTCACCGAAAACTAGAACATGATGATCTACATCTAAACTGTCAATAAGGTTTTGAATATTTTCAAGATGGTATTTGTAAACATTAAAAGTACTTTTAGGAGGTAAATAAGAAGTTACAATGTAAATAGCATGGTTATCAGTGAAAGTTAATTTAATGCAAATTTGCTCAATAATATCAGTGAAATTAAGGGTTATTAATTCGGATTCAAGTTCCGCTCTCACAGCAATTAAAACACCTCCACCTTTTTGTTTCTCTGACAATGTAGAACAACGGTCGTGGCGATAAACTCTGTAGTAGCTATCAAAATATTCTGCACTATTTATTTTTTCGTGTAGCCATGTCTCGGTAATAACTATAACATCATATTCTCGAGCAGACATGAATAAAACAAAGTCACGTGACTTTGTCCGCATACCACTAACGTTCTGATAGTAAACAGAGTACCTTCTACTTTCATTGTTACAAGAAGTTGATGAAGTAGAATGGGATGGTGCGATTTCAGTATGATAAATTAGTTTTTTGGGGCAGAAGCTGGTAGACGTGCGATACGGTTAGTTCTACGGTTAGCATTGGGTATATATTCCCTTACTAATACATTGTCAGGCCAGAACGACTGTTTTATAACTTGGTTGAAAATTTCGGCTGAAACAGTTATCTTAAAAGATGTAATAGTTCTCGGCTGCGAGTAGGAAAATTTATATGTTAAGATTTCGCCGTTTAAATTTAACTTCGTTTTCATATAATAATTTATATCCTCAACAGTTGTTTCCGATGCAAAACGGGAAATAAATAAATGTTTCTTAGGGGGTATAACACGAAGCTCACGTGCGATAGTTACGTTACTGTTTGTAGGAGTAGGAGAAATAAGTTGTGGAGTAATTAAATAAGAAATTTTTAAAACTGGATTAGAGGCTTAGAAACTTCTGAAATTAAGATAAAAGTTTTGAAATTGAATTAGAAACTTCTGAAATAGAATAAAAAATTTTTAAAATTCAATTGGAAACTTTTGGAATTGAATAAGAAATTTTTTAAACTGAGTTAAAGGCTGAAATTGAATTAAAAGCTTTCAAATTGAACTAGAAGTTTCTGAAGTTTAGAAAGAAAATTATAAAGTTAAATAAACAATTTTTCAAATTAAATTAGAAATTTCTGAAATGTAAAAAAAAATTAAAATTCTATTAGAAACTTTTGAGATTGAATAAAAAATTTTGAAATTTAATTAGAGACTTCTGAAATTTAATTAAATTTTTCTGATATACATTTAAAAATTGTGTAGTTTAATCGAAGCACAGAGGGTGGTAAATTTCATACAAGCGGTCCGACATTAGGAAATCTATTTTTATCATCCGCCCATTTGTATATCCTTCATATAGTAATAAGGGTATATCAGTTTGTCATTCCGTTTGTAATTTCCAAGTATCCATTTGTGACCCCATTTTGGGCCCTTTTACAAAGTGGACCGAAAGAAGTCATCCGCTATTGTTTGGCTCTTTTTTATTTTCTAAATGAAAAACTTCGATTCTGTTTTTTGATTATGTTTATTTGAACCTTTAGAATTTTATTGGTCATGTCGAGAAGATGATATCGGCCAAATGGGTGCCGTCACAAATTATTACTTTACGGGCTCGTTTTATGACATTTTTCATGACTTCGGCAAAATTTCGGGCGACATATTCTTGCACTTGTGTCGGTTGTTGTTGTTTCCAGGGTCTCGGGATTGTTCACGTAAGCACGAGACTTCAAAAAACTACAAAAAAGTCTAGAACGGTTAAATCGGGCGATATTACGGGCCAATGTAAGCCGCCAAAACGATAGATGAGACGACCCGGAAACGCCACCTTTAGAATATCGGTTGTGGCTCGCGCAGTATGTGCCGTTGCTCCGTCCTAATTCATTTAATTGCGGCAGAAAAAACTCGGGCTAACATGGCTCTAAAGCACGCACCGTCTTCTGTTGACGTTTGACCAGCGGCGTTTTCGAAAAAAAAATGCCCCAATGACTCTTGCAGCGTGAACAGAGCACCATACAGTAACTTTGAGCGGGTGTAATGGCTCCTTGTGCATCGCTTGTAGATTGTAGTTACCCCAGAAGCGATATTTTTGCTTGTTCACGTACCCGCTGAGGTGGAAATGAGCCTAATCACTCATTGTGATTTTGGTCGAAAAATCATCCACTTCGGCCTCGAGATTGAGGATGGCTTTGGCGTGGGTTACACGCGTTCGTACGGGAACATGTACAGGTTCTTGACCCAAATTCGCCTAAGGGACAGCCGGCTGACGGCTAATTGCGAGACACGGCGTCTGGTCGATGTTTCTGATGACAGCTCGACATCCTCGCTAACAGCAGCGATATTCCCGGCAGAATGGGCGCTCCGGGGCTGGCCACTCTTGGCAGCGTCTCATGTGTTCCCATACTCTTCAAGATTGGTGGCCAAACGGTGCAGTGTTTGTGCAGTCGGTGTCGGACGACCAGGGAATCGGCGACGGAAATCGCGCTGCGCTAACACCACACACGAATTGTTGCGCAAAAAAATATACACGATTATTCTGCGTTTTTGGGGAATGTATTTCTTCATGGCTTGTTCACTTGTATTCTACATCTGTCTAGTTCCCAAATGTCAAAACAGATTCGACATTGGGCGCCATTTGCAAAAATAAGAGCATGTTCCAATAGGGTTGCTTTTGGCCCACCCTGCATGTCTCAGAAACTATAAAAGCCATCGACTTCTAAATTGGAAAAAAATAGTTAGATAGAAGGGGCAAGGTAGTTCCCATACAAGCGAACAGTTTTTATTTAACTACGAAATAAGTATTTCGTATCAAAGGGTATATAAGAATCGGCTTAACCGAATATAGCGATTGAAATTGTTTTAAGCTGGCTTTTATTAAAAAAAATATATTCCATCTACGCTACGTTTCATATGCTAAGTATCCGCTATCATAAACATATTTATTGTGGAAATTGTAAAAAAATAAACATCTTGTTTGCAATTTAATAATTTGTGGTTTTCATAATTTTTTTAATTAACAAAAATCAAAGTGCATTACAAAGTAAACTCTAAGTCCAAGTACTAAGTAGGTTAACTGCAGTTTAAAAGTAATTTTAAAAAATATATGAAAAATGTTTTTTTGTAAAAAAGATTTTCTATTTATAGTTAAAATAAAAATAATCGAACAACAACGTTACTACTTTTAAAAATATTTGTTTACTCAACCTACCCCTCAGTTAATGCGGGGGTTTACCCTCTTTTTAAAGCAATTAGCACTTTTAGTACTCTTTTTGTGTCCTTTAAAAAGGTGTTTTTCTAAAGAAGACCCCATGTGCATAAAAAAAATTAAAAACCAACTAAGAGCTTTAAAATAAAAAAGGTCTTAAAATATTGTTTAAATAATTTATTGATTTTTTTTTAACTTGTTGCTTGAAAAAATTTGCTAAACTGATAAATTTAACCAGAATCAGTTAATAGTTCAATTAGCACATACAATAATTTGTGATTGAAATTCAATGCGCGTTTAAATAAGATTTTTAACAGAATTTTTTTTAATTTTTTTACAATAACTAATAAGAAAAATAAATAAATGATTTCGACTAAAAAACGATCAGTTATAAATATGAATGTTTATAATCGTGTGTGTTATTGTGTTTAACAAAACAAACAAATATTTATTCTGAAACTTGACTTTTTTTAAACAAAATTTTAAATCCTTTAAGTTCTTTTAAATGAGACTTTTAATCTTAACTACCATGAACATATGTATGTTCTATGTATTTCAAAAAATAACTAAAGTTAATGTACTTTAAAAATGGAAAATTTTACTTCAAAGAAATTCTCCTTAAAATATTTTCAAAACTCTTAAAAAATGTTACAAATATGCTTAATATGTATTTACTACTTTTAAACTAAACTATTACTAATAAAAGTCTGCAGCAGTGCTTTTAAAAACACCGTTTGCCATTCTCTTTTAATATTTTTTTATTAATTTTAGTCGAAAACAAAGCAAATTAAAAAATATTTTTTAAATTGTTTACAAAAGTCTCATTCATAATCATTTTAAGTTCACTGATTTGTATTTGGCCGTGAAACAAAAACGTGCAATTATAAAAGTTTATTTTAATATTTTTTTGTCTTAAAGATAGTTTTTACCGTATGAAAAAAATATGTATAAACATATGTTTAGGTATACATACATATGTATGTACATAGAAAAAATTATTTATATTTTTTTATTTATAAAAAATCTTTTGCATTTAGGTTTTTATTTTTTAATTCATTGCGCCTATAATTAAATTGTTTTATGTCATTTCATTACTATCAACTATTTTGTTTAAGTGTTTTTAAACTTTTATTTGTTAAATTTAGTTTAATATATAATAAATATTTTCCCTCAAAATTAATTTCATTGTTAAGTTTTTTTGTTTTATAGCAAATCTATTTTTGTGGTTTGTTTTCTTACTTTTTTGTATGTTTTGTTGTTTTTTGTTGTTGTTTTACCATAGCTCTTAGCAGTAAACAATGAACTTGACATAGAAACAAATATTAAAACAAAATAAAATTTAAAAAATACACACACACACACACCGAGCAATATGAGAGAATAGCGGTAATTACTGACTGACTAACTGAGTCATTCATCATTGTACAGTCCAAACACGTTTAGCTAGAGACTAAAAATTTTAACTAATTTATAGATCCATTTAAAAGGGATTTTAAAAAATTCGAACCCCAATGGGGATAAAATGGGCGAACAGGAAAAAATCGGTAGATGCATGTTTTAAACTATACACGATGAAACAAAATTTGAAAATAGGAAACGTGTCTGACACGTTTGAACCCTTAGGGTCAAACAGTGTAAAAACTGAAATAAAATTAAACCAAAGGTATATTTTGTTGCTTTTTTACTAGGAAAATTTAAGAAAAAATACTAACTGCGTTTGACAGGCCTTACAAATTTTAAACCTTAGCGGTAATGACGAATGCATTTTGCCCCTACCACCTAGAGGTATGTTGGCCCATTGTTGAAAGGAAAAATAAGAAAGACAAATAAAATTGTAGATAGAAAGATAAAAATAAGAAAAGAAAACAAGAACATCGTCAGCGAAAAGCCCTAAGAAGTCAGTGTTCGTCAGTTAGGTGCAGGCGCCTAAATCACCTGTTTACCCAGGCACCCAATACAAAACCTTTGATGAATTTTATGATTTTACCCAGCCCACAGCCAGAGACCTCACTAAGTCTATCTAAGGAGCGCTTTCCAAGCCCCCTCTGTCGGCGGATCTGCAGTCAAGGGCAGTTTCAATTTCCTCCTCATCCCTGCATAACCTGCAAAGAGTGAGTTCCTGTCCCTTGTACTTGTCACATATCTCACATCTCAATGCAGGATCTTCTTACTCTCCCTAAGAAGCAGGTCAGTGGCCCTCCTATCCAGCCTGGGCCACAGAAGCCTGGAGATCCCGCAATCAGACCTGCCCTTCCAGGTTTTATTCACTTTGCACATTACCCAAGCAATTCCTAAAAGAAGCCCATTGGTGGCTTTACCGGCTCACAACCCAGTTCAATATTCCAATCTGATTCCCTCCTCGCCAATTCATCAACAGTCTCATTACTGGCAACGTCGCATTGACCCGGCACAGAACTTAATCCTTCGTGTCGCCAAGATCGCTATAAGAGCACATTCACAGTCGTTTACAAGTGTAGACCTGACCCAATGTCCCTCTATAGCCTTGAGCGCGGCCTAAATATCGACGTAGATTGTCACGTCCTCTCTTTCCACCGAGACCCCCTATCAATTCAGCGGCCCTCTTTACCACCGGAATCCTAGCCTGGAAAACGCTGCACTCTTCCGGAAGTCTGTATGACATGCCTTCACCTGTATCCATTACATAAACACCTGCCCCGGTGCCCCCTTCATCTTCGATCCATCAGTGAAGACTGCGGATCCTTTCCATGCCTCCCTATCCTGAAACACCATCTAGTGTAAGATCTCAGAATCAAGTTTCGTCAGTCAAACCGGACTGTCGACCATCCCCGACCCTTTCAAAAATGCCGGCCTGTCCAGCTGACTAAGCACACTTAACACACTAGGCCTAAAAAAGCTTCTCACCGTCATTCCAGCTAAGAATTGCAGAATAATATCTAGCGCTGCTTTTGGTGTACTAATCCTGGCCCCTGTAATGACTAGTACAGCACATCTGCGGATAAGAGCTTCATAATGTCGTCCCTCTCCAAGGCCTTCCTTCATGCAAGATTACCGTACGTAAGAATTGGTCTTACAATGGATGTGTAAACCCAGTTCATCATAACCGGTTGCAACCCCAAATTGCAGCCCCAGTTCTTAAGGCATAATAGGCATTGAGAGCCTTCCTAACCCTCAACATAGCTTGCCATCCAAGACGATACCCAAATACCGGCTCCTCAAAGTCTGCCATCTTGTTCTTTCTAGTGAAGGGAACAAGCTTCATCTTCTCTGGGTTTACTTTCAGACCTTTGTCCTTGGCTAAAGCAGACAGACCAGACAAATAACCCTGCAACACTTGGCTCGTGTAGAACAAAAATTTTCACCGTCACCAAAACCCCGATATCCGATATCCTACCTTAGGATCAAAATAATATAATATAATTACAATATGATATGATAAGGTACACCTTGTAACTTACCAACATGGAGTTTTATTAATTATTCTCTTTATTTTAAAATCTTACTAATTTTGTTTCAATATGTAAAATATAATTTAAGTGTTCACGATTAAAGCATTTAATTGATAACAATTATTTATACTAGAATAAATATTATTATTAACTATTTGCAAATCAAACTGTTTGAACAAAGTCTATTTGCAATCATGCTTTCATTTCATTTTTGTATAAATAAACAATAAATTATTATTAAATTTTATCTATTGAGTCACGCCAGTTAATAAGAATAATAGAAATGAACAAACGAATTATAAAACTAAACACAATATTAGTAAATTTTTTCATATCGAGCCTTTGTTGCAATACCGTAGTAATTCAAAAAATCGTGAACTGAGAAAAATGCATTTAAAGTTTTGAACCATCTTTTTGATAGTATTTTCGTTTACTAAAGTTATTTTTTTACAAGTTTTTAAATAAAAAGGAATGTTTTTAAATAAAAAAAGGCCAAAAATTATTAAAAGTATGAAATATTTATTTATATTTAAGTACTTTGTATCAACCTATCAATGATGTATCGTTATTATCACAAAACCTATGACAAACTTAAAAATTAATTCAAAATATATCGTTATAGCAAATAAATTTTTAACTATTTTTTTTCTAACAAAGTTGTAATATGAAATAATGCGAACAAGTAAAAAAGAAATCAAATTATGCAGTTGTGTTTCTGTGCCTAAAACGTAACAAAACGTAATATTGCTTTATACTTTTTTCGTAAATTGCTTTCTGTTAGTAAATTTCTTGTCAAAAAGGAAATATTTCATTATTGCAAATAAATATTGTTGGAAATACCTAGAGGCAATAAAGACATTTTTAGCTGTAGAATCTGAACAATTAGAGGTGGGATCATAATCTTTTTTTCTTTAGATAGATATTTCCCCAAAGATAATTTCTGCATACCCAGCTCAAAAAACTCAAATTTTGAGTTACTACGGTATTGCACCAAAGGCTCGATATAGTTTTTAAATTTAAGGTAAATGTTTTTAAACTACATTGTCTTGGTAAAAATATCTTTTGTTTTTGCTAAAGTCCGTTAAATGTTAATTTATTTTAAAAAATTTCCAATTATTAAGAAATTTTTTGTTTAACTTTCTATAGGAAATAAACAAAAATCTTTATTTATTTATTGAAGACAATTGATGCTTGATTGCCTTGTGACAGATACATATTTGATTTAAATTAGAACTTTTAGTTAAGCAACATTGTAAAGGGCCAATTACTTTGCGGTATTTGTTTACCAGTTTTTTTTTTAAATGTATGAATGTCTAATTAAGAAATTATTGTTTATTTCAAAATAAGTACGTATTTAATTTTTTATTAAATACTTTTGGTTAAAGTAAATTTTATTTCATAACCACAATGTTTTAAAGTATAAAGTTTTTGAGAATGCAAAAACGATTAGAAATCAGTGACTGCAAATAATAATCATTTAGGAATTTTCAAAGAAAAAAGCAGGCCCAAGGAAACATCGGAAAGTCAAGTAGAGCACACCATTTTGATAGTATACTGCTAAATTTTTTCAAAATCCAGAGCTTTTTCAATTTTTGTTTTTATATTTTTTAACAAAATTGATTTTTATATAAATTTAAAAATAATAATTTCTGCAAAACAAAAAATAATATTTTTTTATCAAGAAAAATCAAAAAATTATTATGTTTTGAGATTTATTATTTTTTGGCATAAAATTTACGGGTTATGAAAAAAAAAATATTTTTTCTAACAGAAGTTCAATAAAATTCTTAAATTTTTTTATTTGTTTTTTTTTTCATTTAAGTTTTTATACGTTTTTAAAGAATATCTAAAAAAGATTTGTTTAAAAAACAAACGAAACTAAAAGCAAGGGGCATAACGTTACCTTAATATAGAAAGGCCCTAACTCGTATTTTTAAGTCTAGATTTTTTTTACTAATTGTGATGTATCTAACGAAATAATGAAATTCTGGGCTTATAAAAAATACGAGTTAAGGCTTTTCTAAATTAAGGTAACGCCAAGCTAAAAAGCTGAATATATTAAGCATATTTTTTGGCAGACTTTACAAATTTAAATACGCTTTCTCTAGTCTTAGCTTTTCTTGTATGAAAAAAAATATATTTTGTAGAAGAAACATGACACAATTATTTTATTTTCTACATTATAAACTCTAGGAAATATTATTCAGTTCTTGAACGATTTAAAATTTTAAAGAATTGAGCTTTAGATCCTTTTTTTAAAATTTCATGAATAATCGCTCTTGAAAGTTTCAGTAAGGCTGCTCTTTTCCGTATTGAAAGTCGCGGATTTTCACGTAAACTATTTTCAACCAATTCAATGTTGTTGGGAGTCCTTGAAGATCGACTGGGCCCTGGCCATTCTTAGCCGAAGCAGTTGCGCGGAAGACAAGTCCGCGCAACGGCGTCACCCTCCATTTACTACTTTTATTACATTTTGAATTAAATGTATTTAAAAATATAGATTTGCCACCAGACACCCTGTATAAGAATATTTTTCCTATATTTGTTATAATTTTTTATTTATTATATTAAACTGAACTGTTATGAAATAATTTGTTTTAAAAACTTTTGATTATAATAAAATTTGATAAAGATTTCGGATGAGAATTATTTCATGCTCATGTCAATAACTTTTTATTCAAGGTCCCAGTGATTAATATTATCAAACGTATAAACAGGTATAAGTTTAAATATACGTATGTATGTTCGTACATAAGTATATATTATAAAAAAAGAAAAACAAACCCTTCAAAAAAATTTTTTTTGGATCACTTAAGTAATGCAGGGCAGAAACCGTAGTAACACTAGGCAGCAGCAAAAAAATATGTGATTTCTACACGGTAAATTCAAATCCTATTTAAGTTTTTTATATCGGGTTTAGATTTTTTATGGCTAAGTTCTTGATCCTGATAGAAAATAAAACTGAAAGCGAATTTGAATTAACCGCAATAAAATATCTATAACCCATATAGTTTTTCTAAAGCCATACAAAATTTGAAAAATAGGGTAAAACCGCAACAACTTCTCCAGTTCGACCCTAGAGGAATAAAATGTATCACAGACCCCCTTTGATTTTCCTCCCAAACGTATTCCTTACCCCCTATCTCCATCACCTAAGGGGGTTGCCATACAAAACTTACAAAAATGATGTTAAAATGCCCATAACTTCTACACAGTCGGCCTTAGATAAATAAAATATACGACCGACCCCCATTAAATTTACTCCGAAACGTGTTTCCAGAGTATACTTGCCCACGCCTTAAAAGGTCTGCCATACAAAATTTTAAAAAATATGGTGAAACCGCTACAGCTTCTTCGGGAACGCCCCTAGAGGAATAAAATGTATTACAGACCCCCATTAGTTTTTTTTCCAAACGTATTCCTAGAATATGCTTCCTCCCCATCTTCACGCCCTAAGGGGGTTGCCATATAAAATTTTAAAAAAATTAGGTAAAAACCCTTACAACTTCCCCGGAGTTGCCCCTAGTGGAATAAAATGTATCAAAGACCACCATTAACTTTCCCTTCTAAACATATTCCTAGAACAACCTTACCCCCTATCACCATCACCCAAGGGGGTTGCCATACAAAATTTCAAAAAATTAGAGTAAAAGTCAATACAAAATTTAAAGAAAATTAGGGTATAAACCCCTGCAGCTGCCCTAATCACCTTAAGAGAGTTGAAATAAGACACCGACTCCTATTTAAAAATTAGAAATATTTCATAAATTTTATTTTTTTTTTTTTAATAATTTTCAATTTTATTTTATTTTTTTTTTTGCATACACTTAAAAGAATCCATGCAGCATATGAACGAATTCGTTCATACATTGTACGAAATCTTTCGTTATATCGCCACAAAATTCTTGCGTAGAATATACGAAATATACGGAACTTTTTTGTATATTTCATAAAATAAATTTAATATTTTACGACGTAATTTCAAAAATTTTAACTTTTTGTAAAATTATAAAACTCTGTACAATTCTGTTTTTTTTTTAATTGAATGAAAGTTTTGTAAAAATTACGAATAATATATTACAAAAGATAATTGTTACTTTTAAAAAATTGCGAATTTCTAGTCTAAAAATTGGTTTCGTTATATTAACGAATTTTACGTAAAATTTACGAATAAAAAAGCTTATGAAAAGTTTTTGTCACTTTTGAAAAATTATACAATTTGTTTACTAAATTTTTCGTATATGTTGCGAAATTATTAATTACAAAAAGTTTTTATTACTTTTGTAAAATTTTTAAATTGTAAAAGCACGTGTAGTTGAGCCTTAATTCGCAATTCTTTCCCCGTTTTTGTTGGATTTTAACGGCCTTTTTTCTATCCCAATTTGAATATTTTTTTGTTATAAGCGCTCTGTATTTACATCTTTATTTACAGGATACCTTGTGAGTGATGAATTGCATGTATTTCAAATATATATTCTGATATACACGATGTAAACATAATTACATACGCACTTGCATTTAATTCACTTAATGTTCTCTTCACTTAATGTTTATTACAATTTAAATATTTGCTTAATTTGCTTTGTAATTGTTTATTTTATAATCCTAAAGTGTTAACAAATTGTTTAATTTTTAATAAAATTTTAATTGCAGGTCATAAAAATTAAACGGTTGTTACACTTATTGAAATGTTAATATTTAAAATGTAATTTTGTGCATGGAGTAACTGACTTCTTTAAATTAATTTTTGTTTATATATTTCTGCTTTGGTCAAATCCTATGGACATGATTCAACATATCGTCGTTGTTAGGTTATTGTGTTCTATCGAATACACAAATCCTGTACTTATTGATCACAATTACTTAACAACGACGATATGTATATGTATATGTACATATACACATGTACATACATACTATATTTATTTACTGGAAAACAGTTTTTCGCAAAGATATTTATGTATATGGGCATTTTCATGATGAGGAACGCGACTTTCGTACGCTTTGAAGTGAAAAAAAGTAGATATAAAAGGAAATCCGAAATTTTTTTATATTAATTTTTAAGCATTTAAGTAGCAATATTAAAAGTATTAAACAAATATCGAGCCTTTGGTGCAATACCGTAGTAATCCAAAAAATCGTGAACTGAGAAAAATGCATTTGAAGTTTTGAACCATCTTTTTGATAGTATTTTCGTTTACTAAAGTTATTTTTTTACAAGTTTTTAAATAAAAAGGAATGTTTTTAAATAAAAAAAGGCCAAAAATTATTAAAAATATGAAATATTTATTTATATTTAAGTACTTTGTATCAACCTATCAATGATGTATCGTTGTTGTCACAAAACCTATGACAAACTTAAAAATTAATTCGAAATATATCGTTATAGCAAATAAACTTTTAACTATTTTTTTTTCTAACAAAGTTGTAATATGAAATAATACGAACAAGTAAAAAAGAAATCAAATTATGCAGTTGTGTTTCTGTGCCTAAAACGTAGCAAAAAATAATATTGCTTTATACTTTTTTCGTAAATTGCTTTCTGTTAGTAAATTTCTTGTCATAAAGGAAATATTTCATTATTTCAAATAAATATTGTTGGAAATACCTAGAGGCAATAAAGACATTTTTAGCTGTAGAATCTGAACAGTTAGAGGTGGAATCATAATCTTTTTTTCTTTAGATAAATATTTCCCCAAAGATAATTTCTGCATACCCAGCTCAAAAAATTCAGAATTGAAGTTACTACGGTATTGCACCAATGGCTCGATATATTGTAAAGTGTTTTTTTAATATACGAGCATTTAATATAAGGGCGCGCACGCGACAAAAAATGAAAGTTGATTTTGACTGCATCTGGAAAAAAGCAATGACTACCAAAATTTTTTTTTGTTAATCGGTACTTGTTCAGTAATTTCTTATTTACCTATCTTAACTAGTTGTTGCTAGATGAAATCCATTAAATAAATTCAATCATAATGTAAATATTCAATAAATAATTACTAAAAAAATATTAAAACTAACTTTGTATGCCAAGTTTGAAAGTAATTTTTCTCGTAGTATTAATTAGATGCATTTAGTGTGGCAATAGAAAAAATGTGTTATTGCTTTAATTTTTGTCAGTTACTGTGTTTAAAAACGGGTTAACCAACTCTTTATATTCATATTTGTTTAATTATTAGCTGTAATGACTGTTAACTTAAAAAAAATATTAGTTATTTTCGACATAAAAAAAATGTAAGCCTTCTTAAGTAGGTAATTCCCCTAAAAAATACCTATTTAATAATTAAAAATTTAACAAACAAAAAACTCCTATTTTATTAGGCATTTGTTACAAAATTAAAAACCAGTGCCATTACATTTGCATTAAAAGTAAAAACATTTATTTATTTTTAAAGCAACACTGTAATTTGCAAAACAAAAACAATTACACTTTGTAAAAGTTTTTAACAAAAATTATAACAAACAAAGGTAAGAAGAAAACCGTTTTTACACAGTACTCTCACTGCTCCACAAGGAACGAGAAATTGTTACGTGGGAAAAATACTCATTAGGAGATAAAGTAGTAATGGAAAATAAAAAACCAAATCAAGTGCTAATGCACCTAACTGTGTGGAAACATGCAATTAAAAATAAGGTAGGTATTAACAGTAATATGATGAAAAAATACATTAATAGGTATTTAATATGCAAATTAGTACATTAGTAGCCATACCAATAAAGAAAAAAATTTATGTAGGTATTGAAAAGAAAATTATAGAGTCAACGTTCAAGTACTTAGTTGTTAGTAGGGACCGTAATAATATGAAAACAAATTAATAAAACGAAAATCACCAAATATTTGTTATTATCTGATTTAAATTTTTTTTTCAGAAATATTTATTTCTTTAATTTTTAATTTTAATTTTTTTCTTTTAATATCCTACGATTAGGTACCTATAATCCCTAAAAAGCATCTAACAATAAAAAAAATATTTTATATTTTTATTATTTATGTATAACTAAAGTTTGGCTTAACAACTTTTATAAAAATTTGAATGACAAAACTCCATGTATTAACAAATATAGAAAGAAAACTTATAATAGTATCTGCTTTTATGTAGGTGAAGGGTCAGTGTACGCAGCAAGTAGTACCAACGAGCTATTTAAGCTACTTTCACTAAACAGCTGAAAATCGTTTATTGCCGCTTGCTCTTCAATATTTGTATTTTTGCTGCAGGACAATATGAAATAAATGGCTTATTTTTTGGTCAAAATATTCTAACAAAATATTTTAGATTTTCAAAGTTTTATAAAAACAAAATTTAGCAGAAAATAAGTAGGTGCATAGATACTTGTGATTTAAAGTATTTTTTATATAATACATTTTGTATAAAATTTTATACACAATAGAGCATTTTAAAAAATTTAACATTTAACAAATTTGCTAGGTAAATTTTAATAATGCCTAGTTATGTATTCGCTAATAGGGCCGTTAAAAATTGTTGTTGTTTTTGTAAATAATACCTATTTAAAAAACAAGTTGTAAAAAATTCCTTTTTTTTGTTTTTTTTTCAATATTTTACTTGTTTCTTATTGCTTCGATTTAAATCATGATGACTGTTGTTTTTATACCCTTCACATAGTGATAAGGGTATATATCACTTTGTCATTCCGTTTGTAATTTCTTTATTATTCATTTGCGACCCCATAAAGTATATATATTCTGGATCCTTATAGATAGGGAAGTTGATATAGCCATGTCCGTCTGTCCGTCTGTCCGTCTGTCCGTCTGTCCGTCTGTCCGTCTGTCTGTCTGTCTGTCTGTCCGTCTGTCCGTCTGTTGAAATCAAGTTTCCGGAGTCAAATAAAAAGACACAGACCAGTTAATGGTGTCAAACGATCAGAAATATCCCGCTAACAATCGCTATTTAAAATCAGCAAAATCGGTTTACTATTGACCGAGATATAAGCGAAAACCCAAAGTAACCCATTTTTTTTAGGACAAAATCCGTGCATATATCCCAATATATCTCAGTAAGTATAGTCACCCTTGCCAAAAAACTTGACACGGATACTCCTAAAGAAGGGGCCTAAATAATGGAAAAAGTTTTTTTCAGATAGGACCAGAGTAAGGGGTATTTTTCCTACATTTGCACAAATTTGGTGAAATATTTTATGCGCTATATCTCGTAAACTATAACAGCTATCGACTTAAAATGTTCTACAAAAAGTAATTGTACGCTAAGAACTACACTCTAAAGAAAAAAATTTTTGAGTGGGGGCAAAAAAAGGGGTAGCTCCCATACAAATTAACGATTTGTATGAAATTTTCGATAAGCTATATCTCGGAAACTATAACAGATATCGAAATGAAATGTTCCACAAAAAGTAATTGGGTGACAAGGGCTACACTTTAGAAAAAAATTTTTTTGAGTGGGGGCAAAAAAAGGGGTAGCTCCCATACAAAGTAACGATTTGTATGAAATTTCGATACGTTATATCTCGGAAACTATAACAGATATCGAAATGAAATGTTCCACAAAAAGTAATTGGGTGACAAGGGCTACACTTTAGAAAAAAATTTTTTTGAGTGGGGGCAAAAAAAGGGGTAGCTCCCATACAAAGTAACGATTTGTATGAAATTTCGATACGTTATATCTCGGAAACTATAACAGATATGGAAATGAAATGTTCCACAAAAAGTAATTGGGTGACAAGGGCTACACTTTAGAAAAAAATTTTTTTGAGTGGGGGCAAAAAAAGGGGTAGCTCCCATACAAAGTAACGATTTGTATGAAATTTCGATACGTTATATCTCGGAAACTATAACAGATATCAAAATGAAATATTCCACAAAAAGTAATTGGACAACAAGGGCTACACTTTGAAGAAAAAAATTTTTGAGTGGGGGCAGAAGAAGGGGTAGCTCCCATACAAATTAACAATTTTTATGAAATTTTCGATACGCAATAACTCGGAAACTATAACAGATATGAAAATTAAATGGTCTACAAAAAGTAATTGGACAACAAGGCCTACGCATGAAGGAAAAATTTTTTGGGTAGGGGCAGGGAAAGGGTTAGCACCCTTACAAATTAAAAATTTTTATGAAATTTTCGATTCGCTACTTTTGGAAAACTGTTACTTAAAATATTCTACAAAAATCAAATAACTCATACATTTTGGAGAAACAGTTGGAGAGGAGCAGGGGAGCCAGAAGATCCCATAACATTTAACAACTTTAATTAACCTTTTAATATGAATAACGTCGAAAACTCGAAAACAAAATGTCGAAAACGAAAAAAACTCTCGACCTAAAACCTTGTTCATCTATTTCTATTATCCAAACGAACGTTAAAATTTTGTAAAGTTTTCTATGGGCCTTAAAACTCACACAAGGTATTTTAAATATATTATTTGCAGTACAAGATAACTCGGCTGGGTATATTAAAATACCAATGTGAAGGGTATATAAGATTCGGCACAGCCGAATATAGCACTCTTACTTGTTTATTTTCATTTGCTACCTTTTGTTTTAGTTTTACTTTGTTTTTGTAGTATTTATAGATTACTTAACAATCATGGGTATGAATGTTGTGCCTGTTGCCAATTAGTCAAGTACATCTGCACTGGCAAAACAGCAAAGAATCAACAACTAAAATACCAACCCAAAACCGTTTTTTTTTTCTTTAAAATCTTTATAAAACAATTTATGACGCAAGTGTTTCAAATAAAAATATTTATTAATGCGCTAATGGTTTTGATTTTTTTGTTTTTTGTTATTGTTTTTTTAGTTTTATAAAATTGCAATTTAACAAAGAAAACAGTATTATAAACAAACAAAATATAACTTACTGCTGGTGTGAGGGCTAGCGGCAGCAATATTCACCAAAATGTATTCACTTCACAATTAAAAAATTTAACAAATAGGTATCTTTAAAACAAGTAAAAAAACACCAACTTTTAAATACCAACAATTCACTATTTTCAAAAAAGGCTTTAAAATTAAAAATATATTATGTATTAAACATTACTTGTATAATTAATATAAAAACCCAAAGTTTTTACCAAATATCTTTTATTATTGTCAAACCTACATTTCTAATTCAATTATTGTTACAGAATATGTTTGCATTTATTCCTATTTCCGTTTTCACTTTTCAAACACTAAAAAACTACTGTCCAATTTACAGCTGTTTCTATTGACAGTTAAAAATTTTAAAGAGTGATGCCAGCTGAAAAAAGCTACCAGATCATTGATTGTTAAAGAGGGATTAGCCAAAACAATTTTTTATATACATATGTTGATACACGAATTGAATTATAATTATCATATTTGCTTAAAGGGAAACTGTTTACTTTTTAAAAAATACTTAAATAAATAACAAAAATATTTTAATAGATTTTAGAAAAATTTAAACTTGCAGGAATTTTTGATCAACTTTTTTCTCTTTATGCATATAAAAAGATGTTCTAAAAGAAGTTCAGAATAAGAACATACATATATTTGCTTGAAAGTTTTCACCGATAAAGTCATTATTTACTTCTTAATTTTTTTGAGAGTAAGTTGGCAAAATTTTTAGGGAAATTATTGGTTACAGCTGCCGCACTTCTTAGAAAATATTAAAAACAAAAAAACATATTACTTTAAAAACTCTGACAGCAAAATTTATATATGGGTTTAAATTTTTAAGAATTATGTGTGGATAAAGAAATTGTTAATAGCAGGGCTCCTTTTTCTTAAAGCAAAGTTGTTATAGACTTTGAATACCTTTCGTATGTCGTTTAACTCTCAAGACGATGGTTTCATTTGATCATCTTATTAAAATCAAATGCTTTACTATCTATTAGTGCCGATATCAATAAGTTTTTTGTGACCAAGGTACAATGAATAAGTTAAAAGAAACTGATCTGTTGACTTTTGTTTCCGGTATATGGCGTTTAGTTATCGTGTCAAAATTATGTGGAGGACTTTTTACAAAATAGAACTAAGTATACAGCAAATACAAAACTACATAAACAAATATATGACGATTTTTACCATATGGCAAGTCCTGTGTGCACGCTGCGTAAAGTTCAAAGTTGTTGTAGTATGGAAGAGGTCACCTTTGCTTATATAAGTTTTTGTTGTAGGGGTGAGGTCACCTTTTTAAAACACCTTGTTTAATGACAGTTGTTTTTTATTAGTAAACATGTTAAACAGAGCACCTACTAGGAAATATCATAGCAACCGGCAAATAAATAAATTTTTTAATAATCATTCAATCAATAAAACAACCACGAAAAAAAACGATAAAAGTTATAATTCAACAAAATGGACAAACCCCAAATGATAGAGCATCTCCACCAGTCGGTAAATTACACTGTTTATGACACCAAATGGATACCATGCTCAGCTAAATTTGTTGTTTTGGGCTCAAAGCCTAATAGCCAGGGAATATTGGAAATATACGAGTTGAACGAAAATAAAGTCGAAAAGGTTAAAACTGTAGAGAAGAAGTCTGCATTTAAATGTGGCTCTTTTGGTGCTTCCTCCCTACGAAATAGACATTTAGCTATTGGAGACTTCCAAGGAAGACTTCAGGTTTTGTAAGTTTAAAAATGCTATTTTAAATAAAGAAGTAAATAATTTTATGTTTTTAATAGAGATTTAGAGCGCCCAGAAATACCGGTGTACAATGTCGAAGCACACTCTTCCATTGTCAACTGTATAGATGCTTTAGGAGGCAAACAAATAGGATGCGGTGCTCCGGAAATTGTAACCGGCAGCCGTGACGGCTCTGTAAAATTGTGGGATATAAGACAGGGGAACGCACCGGTTGTGGACATGACTCCGGAAGCTTCACAAGAAGAGTCCGCATCCTTGAATACCAAAAGAGATTGCTGGGCAGTTGCCATTGGAGATAGTTATAACAATGAAGAGCGTTGTGTAGCCGCTGGCTACGATAACGGCGACCTAAAGCTTTTCGATTTACGACAACTTGAAGTGAGATGGGAAGCTTCTTTAAAGAATGGCATATGTGGCATAGAATTCGATCGCAAGGATATACCTATGAATAAAATGGTAGTGACTACCCTAGAGGGAGGTCTTTTAGTATATGATATGAGAACCCAGCATCCATCTAAAGGTTTTACTTGCTTAGAGGAACGCAATGCCGGTCGTTCTGTTGGTTCTAACGGCGTTATAACGGGTCCTAAGGCCACTGTTTGGTGTGCCAAACATTTACCTCAAAACCGTGATATATTTGTAACATGTGGTGGAACAGGTTCTTTACGCCTATGGAACTATGAGTATCCCGGAAAAAGAGTAAAGGAAGGTACTGACGGGCATAATGAAGGAGTAACTGGTTCTTTGCATATGCTACATGCCTCAACTTTGTCTACACAACCTGTACACTGCTTTGACTGGCATCCCGACAAAATGGGTTTAGCTGTGTGCGGTGCATTTGATCAAAGCGTTAGAGTACTAGTGACAACAAGGCTAAACTTATATTAGTTTTAGTGGATTTAAAATTATTGAAAGAAAACATAAATGACTAATTTATTAATACATAAAATGCAAACGCCATAACAACACAAAGGATTATTTTTCATTAAGTTTATTTTAATTACAATAGTTAGAACTTTTCATCATCACACTTCCATTCTTTGTTTAACATGTATAGTCATTTGCTCAAGCAGTGATTTAACATTTTTCAAAAGCTCCTCATTTTCTGGAAATTGTACGGGCTCCTTTTCTATAGCCCTGATACACGCCTGGTCGGCCAAACGTGCCGAATTTAATTGCGAGGTAATCATTACTTCGCTTTCATCCTCCCGGTGGTTGTCAATGGCTTCCAAAGATCTTTGACTTAACTGAACGCATAGCTCTAAGGCTTTTTGAGCACAAAGCTGCTTGGTGGCCCATACCAGTTCCTTGGCAGTATAAGATCTAAAGGCTTTTACTAACTTCTCAGCTTTCTTAAGGGGGGTAGGAGCCAATAAGGCGGCCAACTCCCATACTTTTGGCTCTGAACCATGTTTGATGCACTGATGACCCATTAAAGTTATGGCCTTTTTAAGTAGCCGTTCTTGGGTTTGACCCTTAGCATCAGGTTTGCCCTCAGCTATTGCTGTCATTGTGATACATAAAACCTCTAAGTCCAGGTAGTGTGTTTTTAGTTCAGACAAACGATTATAGGCATTCATAGCATCTTCAAAGTGTCCTGTATCTACGGAGACGACCATAAAGTTTTCCCAAACTTTCCAATTGCTATAATTACATTTTAGAGATTCCCCCAACACTTTATGAGCTCTCTGTTTGTCACCCAGTTTAACGAGGGCTTTGGCCAAATTATTCCACGATTCAAAACCCAAAGGCTCCAAGTGAGTATAGGTAATGTAGGCATGAACAGCAAGCTCCCATTTTTCTAACATGATTGCGGCATATCCCAAACGAAGCCATATGTTTTCCTGTAAAGAATTAATTTCCACAGATTTTTCATAATGAGGTATCGCTTCCTCATATCTCTTATGAGCAAAGTGGTAATTGCCCCAATAAGCTTTAGCTTTGCCACTGGTATGATTTGAGAACTCCCATGCTGTTTCATAATAAGCAGGATCGTCTGTTGCTTCTCCCAAAAGGCAATATAACAAAACAGTAGGTTTCTTATTTAGCTCCTGTTGAATTATTTCAGCAGCCTTGTGCCTTAACTCAAGAGCAGTATAACAGTAAATTACTTTCTGCCAAGCCTGAATTTTAATATAAATGTCTAAAGCAGACTTAATCATACCCAGGGAGAGCAACAATTCACAAAGCTGAGCTTGCACCTGCCATTTAGGCTGTAAAAAAGCTGCAAACGCATAAGAAAACCTGTCTTTTACAGAGAAGACATTTCCGGAAAGCAATTTTACAGCTTCTTCACATTGTTTCCAACTACGCTCAACCGTACGACGATGACTGGATTCTTGAACACAATTCAACAGTAATGCAGATTGTCTAACTTGTAGGGGGCCGTGTTCTTGATACAATAGAGTTTGGATATAAGGTTCTAACTCTTCATCAGCTAAGCGATCTTTCGGTTGGGATCGTTTTAGTTGGCGTCTAAAAAGAAAAGTTGCTTTTGGTTTTTAATTTAATATCCATATTTATATAAAAGTTATATTTACACTTTTGTCAATACCAAGGCCTGCAAAACGCTAGGCAACGTCATTACCGCATTATCTTTTTCCTCTATAAAACGTATTCTCTCCAAACGTGTATCATCTTCCAGCAGTAATAATCTTGGTATCTCTATGCCGCCATTAGTAAGCTTAGCGGGTGGCAGTTGAATATTTTCTCTTTGAACTACTTTCAGACACAGTTGTGGTAAAGGTTTCTGTTGGAATTTGGTGCGTAAGCCCAAAATGCCCTCTACATTCAGTTGGACTTTCAGGTGGTCACATAGTTTGTCTAAAATTTCTTTACATCTCTCGCCCCTATGATATTGTAGATATGCATTTGCTATTTCTAGGTAAAGCAGGGCTTCATATTCACAGTTATTAAGTTGAAAAATATGTTGGAGTAGCCAATCGCATTCGAGTTTTACTTGTTCCCACAGGTTAGCAGCCAGTTCATCAATGCAGTGTTGATGAAGGCATAAATATCGTAAATGCCACCAGTGAAGAATCTAAAATTTTTAAAAAATGTTATTCTTTGTAATATTTATTTTTTAATCTTTTTTGTATCATTGCTCATTTAACAAACTTTTTTTACTTACAATTGAATTCTGTTGCTCCGTCAACAATTTCTTTAAAATTTCTCTTGCCAACAATAAAAATTGACCCAGCACCACATTGGGGTTAATTTCTTCACCATTCTCCTTAAGCTCCTCAAAAGGATTGGCGATGAAAAACAAATTTTCATTTATAAATTGCACAAAATCTTTTATGTCCTCAAAGGGTCCGGTAAAATTATATTGAGTAAACACTAACAACAATTCCAAAGCAAATGTTAATGAATCCTCTATTTGTTGCGGGTTTAAGTTATCAACAGAATCTTTTATGACCAACCATTTGTTTAATAAATCTTGCAAATCTGGAACGTTCCATTCACCAGCCCAAACACGTTTTAGTGCTTCATTAGGTACATCTAAAGAGGAAATCTTGTAATGTAGCAGCCATACTATTACAATTTTGTAAAATGTTTACCTTCAGCATTTGTATGCTCATTAAAATTACATAAATAATGTAAATTAAAATGCATTTTCGACAATAAATTTAGATAAATATTTGTTTAATAAAAATAACACGTTTTAAAACGTTTAGTTTATCGTGAAATAAATGCTTTTTTTGTTTTGCTTTTCATTTTCCCTTATGCTTGTTCTTCTCTTTTAATTTAAATCACAAGTTAATAATAACAAAAATTTAAACGAAACAGCTGAGTATTTATACAAATAAAGCATTTTTGTTACATTTTTTTCGCGGTATTTTTTAAAGTTTTTACGTAAAGCTTTTACTTGTGCAAAAAATATTATAAAAATTTTAAAATTCCGTGATAATTACATTTTCCTTTTAATATATATATACATATATTAATATCATGGTATTAATATAAAACATAATAAACTAAAAAAGTATCACAAAAAAAAGAAAGTGTAATAAAAATAGAAGTTTCAACAAGCTCCAAGAAAATTAAAAATGGTTCGTGTAAAAAACTTAAAAATAATTAATACCTAAGTATGTACTCAACAAAACTTCTGACAAGTTATAATGAACGAAAAACTAATTTTGAGTTGTAGCTGTTTATGACTTAGATTGCGCTATATTTAATAAATTTAATTTTTAAGAGGACTTTATACAGACCTTTTATGAAGGTACATTTTTTTCAATCGTTTTCTTTTAATTATGTATGTTTGGGAGTAAGTATTACATACATATACATATGTATATAAAAAAGAAAATTAATTTACAGTTAATGTTTATTGATTGAAGTTAATTTTGTTCAAGGCATATTCAACAAGGTAAACTCAAGGCGAATTCAAAAAATTCGCCCTCTGCATTTCCTTTTTGTGTTTGATCGGTAAAATGTCTGAAAAATTAAAAATTCCATATAAAATTAATTTTTATTTCGTATAAATGTCAAATTGATTTTAATCAGCTGAGTTCTTAAATGACCTGGTTGAATTTGCCTTGATTTTGTTTTAGCCTGAAATTTTTTTTAATTTTTCAGAGTTAAACCAACTAACAAAAATAAAAAAAGCTTTTGTGTTGCTAACTGTTATAAATAGCTTTTATTTTTAAAGAAATTCACCTTCAAAATCATGGTAAATAATTCAAATGATTTCACCATGATTTTATTAAAAAAGCTTTTCTGTTTAATGCTATACAATTTGCTCTTACAAATAAACATTTCTCTTAAACCTTTTTTACAATTTGAAATAAAAAAATTCACTGAATTGAATACAATCAAGGCATATCCATATGAATATGCCTTGAATACAATTCAATTGGATTTCAATAGTTATGGGGAGCAATTTACGCCATTCGATTTGAATCGAAATTTAAAAGTTCTTAATAGAATTTTTTTGGACTTATACTTGGGAGGATTTTTTCTCCATTTTCCGAAATTAGGCACTCACGCTCACGCTCATATTATGTTATTGAACCAATTATAAAAGAAAATTTTAGGATTTTTGACTAATTTAAAGATTTAACTTCTGCAGGGTGTCTGGTGGCAAATTGAAATTTTTAAATACGAATATTTCAAAAAGTAATTAACGATGCAAAGGGAGGTTGGAATTATCGATTGTGCGGATTGTCAGCCACGATGTCGCAGTTGAGTATCGCGCGTTTGCTGTGGGGACATTTTTTTAAGAGTAATGATTCATACGTAATTGCTCGTTGACAATTTTGTTAAAAGTTCGGTATTCGGCGAATACGTAATCGACCGAGTGTAAATTTAATTCGTTCGTGGGTGCAAAAATTCCGCGCAACTGTTCCAGCTATGAATGTCGCACGGCCAGAGCCTTGACGATCTTCAAGGACTCCCGAAAACACTGAACTGGTTGAAAACAGTTTACGACAAAAAGCAGCCTCACTGGGACTTTCAAGAACGATTATTCATGAAATTTTCCATCCTTTTCGTTCCATCCTTTTAAAATTCAAATCGTTCAAAAACTGAAAGAAACTGACTTTGACGCAACAACTTTTGTGAAACGATTTTGGAGCATTTTTGCACTGTAAATCTCATTTTTTGAAGCGACTTTAGCAAAACTGCCGTTACTGGTCTACAAGAACCTGCAACCCTCGATTGAAACATCAAGAACCATTTCATTGTCCAAGGGTAACTGTTTGGTGTGCCTTGTCCGCTCATGAGATAATTGGACCATTTCTTTTTCGAAAATTCTCGAGGCCAGGCGACGACTTTCAATGGTGAAATTTATTGACGCATGATTAAGGAATTCTTTTTGCCAAACCTGCGAGCTTCTCCATCGTACTCTTTACACACGTGGTTTCACCGCGATGGGGCGACTGCACACGCAGCCAGAGCTTCGATGAATTTGCTTCGGGAAAATATTGCCTAAAACTGATCAGTTGCTTTGGGGGAATCCCATGCCCACTGGATTCGCCAGATATAACTCCAATGGATTTTTTTATGTGGATACCCCAAAGAGGGGATTTGTAATGACAATCCTTAAACTCTTGTGGCCTTAAAGGAAAATATTGATCGAGAAATCACCTCAGTTAAGTTTACTGCAGCGTGTGGCGCAGAACACAAGCATCCGTTTGGAACAATGTGTTCCACTCGATGGAAGACACCTGAGACATACTCTTTAAAAAATAAAATCCGCATTTCCATTCTACCGTTCAATGCTCTTAATAAAACTTTGTGTCAATTATAACATTTTTATTTAAGTTTCATAATATACATCTGCCACCAGACACCCTGTATCATGGCGATTGATATGGAGAACTTTCTGAAAAGCTTTTCTTAACCTACAATTAATTTAAAGTTTAACTTATTTATTTTTGTAAGCAAATTATGTCTTTATCTTCACTCGTAATTTAATTTAGCTCAACAGAATATTTTAAAATAACCAGGGGCCAAATTGTCGCATTCGATTCGAATCGAAATTTAAAAATTCTTATTAGAATTCCTATATTAAAAGCATTGACAACTCGATCAATCGAGTGAAATTTCGATTCGAATCGAATGCGACGATTTGGCCTCAGAGTGTCTAAAACTCTTTGCCAAATGGTTTTCAGCTTATTTGTTAATATCGTCGTTTCTTCAAGCACATCAAATTGAAGCACAAAAAATGTTGTTTCTATGGCTGATTTGGTGGCCAGGATGTCTGTCCTTTGTTTAAAGTTTTTGCACGTCGCAGCTCCTTCTGAACTAAAAAAAAAGTCTTACAGGCTTTAAGATTCCTTTAAAACTAAACATAATTTGGCAGTGGATATGCTGAATTACATTTGTTGACAATCTATTACAACTTTGACTTATCGCAAATCGGCCGATACCCTCTTTAGACAACAACCAGATACTGAGTACTTTGATCTGATTTGTTCTTTTTTGAATTGCAATAACAAAAATATCATTATTGTATCTTCAAAAAATTAATTTTTGCCCAGAAAACAAAGTTAAATTACCTAATGTGCTTATGTGGGTTTGCGGAAAAATTAATAGAGCTCATGCGCATAAGACTCGTTTTACTAGATTTTTGCATTCAAGAATTTTAAATATCAATAATGTGTTATTAAGTTCTAAAAATAGGGGCTGGTCTCAATTGTTTTTTTGTTTTCTCAAGGTCAAGTGATATTAGCAAATTATTTGTATACAAAGTTCCGCGAACCATTTAAACCAAAATTAGAAAATATTAGCAACAACAGTATTTAAAATCAATTTATTAATATTTTTATTTTAAAACAAGTTAGTGCAGGAATTGACATGCTTAAAATCAAAAAAAAGAAGACGAATTTTAAAAGTTATAACATTTTTTTGCCAATCAAATAATAATTATCTAATTTGAATTCTTGTTAAATTTAATATATAAATTTAAAGAATTTTTAGGCTCTTGCCAATAAGTTAGAGAACAAAAAACAATTGTCTTTGTTCTATTAACTTGAACAAATTCCATTTTAAAGTTTATTTATTTTTTTATTTTACTTTTCTTGGTGTTAAATAATGAAATTCTCAGAATAATTTTTTTTTGTCTAACATTTACAACATTTTATTTAAAACAATCAAGTTCACGTTGTTTTGAAGTGCAACTGCATGAGACCCACCATAGAAAAATCGAAACAAAATTATATTAAGTTTCATTACAAAGCCATTTAGAAAGAAATACATAAATACAAATTGTAGACACCATGAAAGCCTTTCGCTGAAAATGCATTTTAAACTAGAAATGTTTTGCTTTTTATTTTTGTTTGTTCAGGCATTGATGAAAGTGGAGCAAAATTATTTTTTTTCACTTTTTTTATATGCAAAATAACAAAAAAAGCTTTATAGAGGACAATAAAGTAATGATATTGAAATTTAATACTGAAAAAAAAAAATTAAAAATAAAAATGTAATTAGCACGACTGCCAATGAAATGCTTGTAAAAACAGTGGATACTTAATATCGTGGTTTTATTTTATTAAATTGAAATAGTCAAACTAAACAAGAGAGTTTGATAGAAGTTTTTTTGGCCATGCAATTGTATGAATCAAACCAAAATAATGAGCAACGAGGAATCCTATTACCCTTTAACATTAGCCTTTCTATGTCTCAGGTGAATCGATAAAGCGAAGTTGTTTTTAATATTTGAATATAATTAAGTTACTTTGTGGCAGTGCTAAAGTCGACAGCTTTTATAAAGATAAACTTACTTACTTACCTACTTACTTACTTACTTACTTACCACCTTACTTTTTTACTCAGCTGGCCATTTATAACAACCTATTGGTTATTAGTCGAACTAAGATTGGATTTCCAATCACTTCGGTCCTTTGCACTTCTTTTTCAATTATTCACATTGAGCTTGAAAAGGTTTTCTGGGACTTGGTCTTTTCAACGGAGTTTTGGTGGTCCCATTTGGCGTCTTCTTTTGGTTCATGTTTAAACTCTTTTTTTTGCTGAAGCATCTTCTTTTGTTCGCCCAACATGACCGAGCCAATGCAGTATTTGGATTTTTACTCGCTTTACTATCATATCATCTGCACGAAACGGGCTATCGAAAGAGATCTTGTAATCGACGAATATTCGAGAAACCAGATGCCGAATTCTCCTGCTTACAAAAAATCTGCCCCTGAAACTATGCTTGGTTGGATGGCAACTGTAGTACATGTCACCTTTCATTGTTTTAGTGACACCATGCCCATTTCATCGCACTCTTGGATGTCATTTATATCTGACTCGTATTTATCAAGTACTTCCTCCAGTTGGATCAATGCACCTGCTCTCAAAAGCGTCGGGACATTTCAAGTGCAGACCCGTATATTATGGTTCTTAAATCGTTTGTGGTTGTCGTCAACATTAGAGGGTCATTTTTCTATTCTTTTGTTTTTTCATGGTAGTAGTTGTTTCCGTGAATGGACTACCAGTCCACTGCCCTGGTCCATATAATTAATATTTAAAAAACTGCAAATGTAATGACCAACGGAAATTAAAATCGAGAGGAATGTAAATCGTATGACTAAATGCAATCCGGCTGAAAGTTTTAATGCATACGAAACGTAATGATGTGTAAAAAATGTTCAATAAAATGTCATCTTAAGTGTGGTTCTGTTTTGGATTTACTTTAGTTTTGCTTACCTCTTCGTATGTCAATTTTCAAATTAAAATTTCAACCCAAACATTAAAGAGCTTACTGTTGACCAAGTTCACTATAATTTTTATGGTTTTCATGAGTTTTTTACATGTCTCTAGGTCTTTGAACTTTTACTTAATAAACTAATTTCAACTTACATATGCACATACATACCTACATACTATATAAATCTACATACATATGTATGTATACATACGAATATATAAGTTAATTACTTTTCAATCCGCAACGCAATTATGAATAATATTTTAAGTTTCGATACAATTTTTAGTTGTGTAGTAAAAGCAAAAAAAAAACAAAAATAATTTTGTTAATTTAACATTTTTACAATAACATAGTTTAGCCCTGACATTAAAAAAGTCTATTTGTTTGTTGTTGTGTTAATATAAGACAACAAAATAGCAAAAAAAATAAATAAATGACTTTTTGTTTAGTTCAAATGAATTGTAACAAAGGAATTTTAAAAGTTTTTTAGCGAAACGACACAAGAAAATTCTTATAATTCAATTACATTAATTAATTAAATGCATATGGGTTTTCGTAGACGGTCTCATGTATACATACATACTTACATACATACTTACTTACATACATCTGTGTTTGTATTGATCAGTTAACTGTTTCCCATCAAATTTTTTTAAAGCCTGTTATTTTTTAATTCAACAATGTCCATTGTAAAAGAAAATCTGGCAGAAAGAATATTTTTGGTCCAGGGATATGACCACTTAAAAGTGGCGATGGTTTGGTCCATTATTTAAATTCTTGGTCCACTTCTCATTACTTCTTTTTGAGTCATATAACCCAAAATTGCATTGAACAGAAAAACTGTTTGGGCCTTCCAAGTTTTAGAATACCTCTAGCTCTGACCTCATTTTGGCCGCCCCAGAGGATTCCCGCCAATCTCCCAACTGTCTCGTTGTTCCATATTTTAACTCCGCCTTCGTCTCTGCAAAGGGCTTTGGTCTAAGCAGGTCAAACTCACGCTGTCCTCTAGTCCTGTTTACCAAATAATTTGCCCGTTCATTTCCGACCACCCCCTAATGACCAGGCACCCATATTATGCGAACCTGTCCACATTGCGAAAAGTCATCTATTATCCTCTTGAACTGCAAAACCATCCTAGATTTATAAACGCTTGACTATTTGTACAGATGTTTGCATCCGTTGAATCTGTGTGTTCCCTGAGCTAAAAGAGACATTTCGTGATTGCCCGGACCTTCGCTTGTAGGACAGTATTGTGGTTTAGGGAGGCGAAAGTAAAAACTGTCTTCAACTTTTCCCCATTCCCACATTTCCAACAGTGGTCATTAGAAGGGAGTCTGAGTCTATTTGCATGCTGCCTTTATTAACTTCTTAATGGGCTGGTCCTGGATGTAGGCGGTGTACGAAAACCTCCTAATGACTGCAGTGTCTTGCTGGTTGAAATTCTGGCAGCCAAATTAGCCGTTAATCTTGTCCCAAACTGATAAATCTTATCTAAACGTTTTTATTGTCAGTCATTTGCTCTTTAATTGCTCAAGCGTCCAGGCAAGCCATAATAAAAAGATTGCTGGGCTCGGATGTATTGAGGAGAGTGAGTTGGCCGACGAGTTGTCGAAGCAAGGGATCCTATTGCCTAATAAAAGACAATTAACGTTCGTGATTTTTATCAGTTTTATAATGGAGGTTTAGACTCTGTTGTGCGGGTTAGAGCCACGAAGGTCTGGGTAAATACTATTTCATGTAGTGTCTCTAGGGTTATGTGAGACCTTATGACGTGGAGGTGACAAGGTTTCTTTTAAATTTGCGAAGAATTGATTATAGACTCCTAGTGGGAGTGAAAACAGGTCACTATTGGACAGCATTTCATATTAAAAGAACAAGACAACTGGGCTGCGGGGATTAAATTATAAGGGTGTGCCATCGGATCATTATGCAGCACTTCTGCGTTCTAAAGCAAAGAGACTAGATTTTCATCTCTTCCTTCCATAACCTAGAAGAAGTATCTGGGATTGTTAGAAAGTGTAGAGCGCCGTTGAGTTTATTATATCGCACTAGTTTCATTCGAATCACCGAATCACCGGCCTTTCTCTCTTGTAAAACTAAGGACCTAATCGGTCTATACAATGGCGACTAGTGGACCAGATCAGCCTAGAGATCCTGCACGTATTCAGATCACGTCACTTATTCCTTAAAAATATCTGAAGATCGTGATCTTAAAAGTCCCAAACAAAACTGTAACAAATCATTCATTAGAGGTATGTGGAGGAAATCTCGTCAGCTAATTCTCAAAGTGGAGCCTATGCGCCAGGACCCAAAACTTGGCTTAAAGATAGCCGACATAACCTAGACAATCCTTTTCAACATTGGCTGACTATTTAAGTTGTAGTGGAAGAAGTATCCTTGGGTGCAGAAAAATTCCCAATATTTCCACGATTATTTTTGTCATAGATAGCATTTTAGGCAGCATGTTAGGCAGGCGATATAAAGAACTTATTGAAAGATTCTTTGAGTAGGCCCTGCATCTAACGCACTTTTTCAACTTAAAACGTTTGTGCAAATTTTGGGATCATTACGTTTCACGAAATTACCCCCACACCACTTCCTTCTGGAGGGGATTAGATCCTTAAACTCTTTTAAAAGTCCGTATGGGGTGTGACATTACTAAAAGGTTGGTCCTATATCTAGGGCAGTGTGCTCAAGAGGTCTAAAGGAGGCCGCACCGATAATAAATTCTCCATATTTTCATTAATATAGATTCTCTTGCATTATATTTAAAGACAAATTAGGAACTATTCTGAGGACTTTGTTAAAGACAATATTATTGGCCATAACAAGTTTAACAAAAACTTTTACACATTTACATATCCTTCGTTATTCGTTAACAACAATAAAACACGTTTCTTTTTAACTTGAGTAAATGTTTTTCCTCTTAACAGTTCGTTTAATTTTAAGAAATTGAATCAGAAAGAACAACAAAGTCATTTGCAAATTTAATTTTCATCGGACAATGTACTAAAATCTTAAACTTTGTATAAAAGTTTTTTTTTTTTAATTCCATTGTTGTTGCTGACGCTTTTGCTACCGCTTTTGTTGTTGCTATTGGCATATTATTACTCGCGCATAAATTATCAAACGACCTTCAAAGTCTTATTATTTGTGTGTTTATAAATATCAGTAGTAGTTTGATTTGAATCTGATTTTTTTTTCTCATTTTAATATTTATTAGAAGTTCTATATGCAAACATACATACATACATACATAACATATGTACATAACACATACTAAATCAAAAACAGGCACAACTCAAAATCAAATATTTTCACAATAGTATTTTGCTCTGATTTTGAATACTATTTTGAAATTCTATCACTAACTTTGTTAAAATAATAAAAATCTGTCTAATTATATTGCGACAGCTGCGGAAAATTAAGTGAACTGAGTTGGAACTGACTTGGTTTCGCAATTCCGATCCCTTTGTGATACCTGTGGAGGAGAAAGAGAAGAGATTATAGATTTAAAAGAAGAGTTGAAAGGAAGTTTCGCTTATCTGGTAATTTTTTAAGAGGCAACCGCTGTCCATGATAAAAGACAGGCCTGTGGTAGCCACGCCTGACAACTTCTCCAGCCTGTAAGTTTCAAAAGGCCTGACATGAACATTGCCGCATGCGTGCCGGGCAGTAGCAGAGGAGGCGCTAAAATGTCTTCTTTCCCCCTGCAGAAATCGTTGAAAGGCAGTCTCACTTTCCTGGCGTGGTTTTCAAATCGCTAATGATCAGTAATTGTGGTCTTCGTCTGGCTAGATTGACAAGAAACTTGGAACGTCTTAGTTCCAGATTGGGTCATGTTATTACTGTAGTTTCGCACAAAGGTTATAGAAGGAAAAGTTAACTTAGCGATATCCGTCTGTCCGGTAATCTGTTTATATCAAGTTTCTAAAGCCCTTTGATATTTCCCGGACCTGTTTGTGACATCAAATCATCAGGTAGAATTTTGTTATTGAAATTCAGCAAAATCGCCCGATAACTGACGGAGATATAAGCCAGCAGCCATGACTAACTCTATTTTTTTTTAAAAAGTTCACAAAAAAGCTCTACAACTGCTACGGAGTTGCCCCTACACCGGTGCATTGTAAGACCGATTCCCATTAATTTTTCCCACAAATATTTTCGCAAGCCATACTTCTCCCTGTATCCAGCCCCTTACAGGGTTGCCATATAAAATTTAATTTTAACAAAATATTTTTTTAAATCACTTTCACAGCTTGAATGTGCTCCTACAAAGGCCAAATGTAGGACCGACCCCAATTAATTTTTCCTACCAAACATTTTTGTGGAACAACTTACCCCCTACCTCTAGGACCCTAAGCCATGCAACTTCTCCTGAGTCGTCCTTAGAGGAATAAATTGTATAACAGATCCCAATTAATTTTTCCTCCCAAACATATTCCTAAAACATACTTGTCTCCTATCTCCAACACCTAGAGGGGTTGCCAAACAAAATTTACAAAAATTATGTAAAAACGCCCATAACATCTCCAGAGCCGGCTAAGAGAAATAAATTCCCCATTAAATCCCCCTCCCAAAAATCTTTCTTAAACATTACCCCCTACCTCCATCCCCTGAGGGTGTTGCCAAACGAAATTTAAAAACAAAAAAGGGTAAAAACCCCTACACGTTTGGAAGGGTATAAAAGATTCGGTACAGCCGAATATAGCGCTCTTACTTGTTTTATTTATAGTTGATCTATTTATTTTAAGACAATTTTGTTATTATTGCTTTAGGCTTAAGTTTAATCCCTGCTAAATTCTAAGTTTTTGCAAATGAAAAAAATAAGGTTTTTTCTTTTTCACTTTATTAGCGTTAGTTTTAGAAAAAAGTTTATATAGAAACGAAAAAAAGAAAAAAGCTTTGGCTTTGTTAGTTTAAAATTGAGAAAACTTTATAAGTATGACATCTTAAACACCAGTTCTCTTCTTAGACCCGTCCGCATACACCATCAGGTCTTTAAGTTTCGTGAAGGTGATTCCATCTGATTCCCCTCTGAGATATCTAGGGAAGTTCTTACGCAAACAAAAGGTTCCGGTGTACATTAGTAGGTCAGATTGGGGAGAAGATCCACAATCCAAATAATACATTTGTCTCCATATGTCCACAGTATGTAGCCTTATCGCTGTATTTAGCGTCAGTTTCCTTGTCTTGAGGTTTGCTGGGAGCCACTTTAAGGTTCATTTATACGTTACTCAACCATACCACAGTAAACAGCTGTTCAAACCAAACTTATGGGCCACACTGTATTTGATTATAGGAGATTTAATATTACGCCGTAATCATAACCTTAGAAACCAATTGCTTTTGCAGATTATGGCAACGGTTATGGTTATGGCGTTATGGCAAGTCACATATAATTGAATTTTTAGTAAGGTTAAAAAAGTCCGAGTTGAAGTCGACTTCACTGCAATTGCAATAGGGATCGCCATATTGCGCATAGTCTTCTCAATATTTGATCGATTCACAGCGGAGTTCTTAGCCTTCAGCCAGACTATATCTCCGTAGAAAGAAGTCGGTTCTAATTCTAATTTTTACTTAAAAGCAAACGAATTTGTAATTATCCTTAAAGATTTTATGTGAAAAAGGTTGCTGAAAAAATAACAAATTTCAAGAATTTTGAGTTGTGACTGTTAATGATTTAGTGTGTGATATGTAGTACACAAGTATGCATGTCTGTATGCTTTTTCTGCTGGAAGTCAGTCTATGGGTATTTTAAACATTTTTTTCTAGCTTAAATAAACAATTGAATTTATTTTATTTAAAATTATACAGATTTTTATTTTTTTTTCTCCTGTTTTATAAATCGACATTAACTACACGTGTCATAGAGAGGAGTAAATGTTTTCGTAAATAAATACATATGTACAGTAATGTGCGATTTAAAAGCATAGATAAATTTCAAATTTTAAATATGGTTGCCTAGTAATTACAAATATTTTTAAAAGTTTTTACAAAAATAAATCAAAATATTAGCATAATTTTTATTAAATAATCTTTTAAGTTGTCATTTTTTTCACTAACCCTGTTTCCAAAAAAAAAATACATTGAAATATTTACATATAAATTTAAGAAATAATTACTAAAAAACTTGATTAATGTATTAAACTAAAAAAATGCTAAAAGCTTTAAGATTTTTTAAACTTTAAAATGTTGGGCTATTTAATTGCTCATTACTGTTGATGTGATATGACAGGTTATATCAGGAAAACAAAAACACAAATAATAATACTAATTTTATTTACTAAATACTAATAATAATAATACGTGTTAATTTTTTATTAAATATTATAAAATGCATATCTTTAAAGCGATTAGAACGTAAAATTGGTTATTCAAATACGTTATAAAAATAGTTATAATCCCATTAAGTATAAAAAATTAGTTGAATTTGAATTATTATATTGAATAATTAAGTAAATATGTTAATATATAATAGTTTTATAATGATAAATAATTTAATTCCCTTTTTAACAAACTAATACTTTTTGATTGGAACCAAATAGCAGCCCTTTTATTGTGAAATGCCGTACTGAGTAGATCTTCTTCTACTGCAGCTGGAATCTTATTCTAAATGAAATAAATGTTATAATTTAATGTCTGAGATATTTTCAATTGTAAGAGTTATATCATGAGAATTTATGAGGAACATTTTCAGGGAAGGTCTTAACCCTCTGGCTTATTTTTTCATGGGTCAATTTGAACCCTTTTTCAAGAAAATAAAAAGCATTCCTTCATTTAAGGTTTAAAATATTTTATAAAAATTTTTGCTGGAACATTTCTGTTCAGGTCTTTAAAGACACTATAGTTGTGAATAAAGTTGTCTGATTATGTCAACCTTTTCGATCAAGAGCTTGTGCTTAAACAATTTTCTACATTTTTTTAAATATTTACGGTTATTAGAGGCTTAATTGACAATTTTGGCATAGAAGTTTGGCAAAGAAGTTTTAGAGTCTTTAGAATATCAATTGCATTCAATTTTACAAAATCTGTTTACAAGCTGATGTTTATTTTTTTTTATTTGTTTTCTATTTAATTTTGAATAAAATCAATTGACAAGTCCAAAATGACATTTTTCATTGTGTACTCGTATATATGCATTAAATAAATTTTTTTGCAACTCATAACCCCCTATCGCCTTTGCTGTAAAATAAATGTCCTTGACTCAAGTCAATCATATTTGTGAGGTTTTTGCTGTTTTCATATAAAAAAAATCCAAAACAAAGTCATAATACGAACAATAACAGCACAAAGTCAGGTTACTAAACTTTATCGGGATATTTATAATTTTTTTTTATAAAAATAAAAAGCGCATCATCAACAAGCAAACAGAAAAAAAACCATGACAAAAAATATTTCTTTATTTATATTAAAATAAATTTATAACTTATTTATAAATTATTATTATGATTAAAAAATATCAACAAAAAAATGATATAATGACAGTTTAGCTGGCTGCTGTCTGTCAGGCTGACAGCAACAGTGCCATCAGCAAAAAAAGAAAACAATATTCCAACTTATTCAAACAATGCACTTACTGAAGCATTTTAATCGAATGATTAATATTATAAAATATGTAAAGGGATGACAATAAAGTTCAAACTGTTTATTTTTTTTTTTATTTGATACTTAAGTGCATTTCTTTTATTATTAAGTACATTGTAGATAAGACATTTTTTTTTTAATTATAGGGACAGTTCCACAAGGCCCACTGAAATGGGAATAAGTAATTTTTTTTTAAACAAGCATCGTTAAAATTATGTCTACAAGGGAATTCAAACTATTATTAAAAAAAAAAAAAGTTTTTAATTATAACGTTAATGTAAAACTTTGTTTCTTGGAAATTTATTTGCAATAGACGGACAGACGGACAGACCGACAGACGGACAGACGGACATAACTTAATCGACTTCCCTGTCGTTTTGGGATCTTAAGTTTATAAACTTTTTTCGAATCGCAAATGAGTTGGGGTCAGTTCTGCATTTGACCTTTCCATGGGCACCTTGGAAGCTGTAGGGGGGGGGGGGGGGGGGATTAATTACAATTTCCCAAACTTGGCATGGGAGTCCCTTTTAGGCGAAGGAAATAGGAGGTAAGTGTGTTTTAAGAATATGTTTGGGAGAAGAAACTAATGGGGGTAGGTCGTACACTTTATTTCTCTAAGGCCAACTCTGGGGACGTTATTAGCGTTTTAACATCATTATTGTAAATTTTCTATGGCAACCTCCTTAGGTGATGAAGATAGGTGGAAGTATGTTCTTGATATATGTTGGAGAGGGAAAACTAATGTAGGTCTGTGATACATTATATTCCACTTAGGGTTACTTAGGGGCAGTTGTATGTTTGTTAACCCTAATTTTTTCAAATTTTGTATAACAACCTGTTAGGGGCTCGAGATAGGGCGTAAGTAGGTTCCACAAAAATGTTTGGGAAGAAAAATTAATTAGGGTCGGTCTTACATTTGACCTTTGTAAGAGCATTATGGAAGCTGTGGGTTATAAAAAAAAAATTAAAAAAATAAGACTTTGCATGGCAACCCTGTAAGAGGGCGAAGAAATGTTTGTGAGGAAAAATTAATTTGGAGTCGGTCTAACATTGCACCCGTGTAGGGAAAACTCCGGGGCAGTTGTAGTGGTTTTAATATAAAAATTTTAGAGAAATAAAGAGAAGTAGTCGAGGTTGCTCGCTTATATCTCTGTCAGTTATTGGGCGATTTTACTGAATTTCAATTGCAAAATTCTGTCAAGGATACCTGATATTTTAATTTCACAAACAAGTCCGAGAATATACAGGGGAAATTTGATTTTAACAGATTAGCGAACAGGCAGACATCGCTTAATCAATTTTCCTACCTACTTATAAAAATAAGCAAAATATATATATTTTGGGGTCGCAAATGAATATTCAAGAAATTACAAACGGAAGGAAAAACTTATATGTATAAACCCTTATCACTAATGTGAAAGGTATAATAAGCAAGAGTGAATCCACAACCGAATCCATAATACGCTTCACGTTGGTATTTTTTTAGCCAAGTTGTTTTTGAATCGCAAATATTAGAAAAAAATTTACTTGTGGGGGTGAAATCGATAGTTATAATGGTTTTCTAAATACTTATCAGTATGTGAAGGATATATCATATCTAATGTAGAGGGTACGTACGTAGGACTCCGCCCAGCCAAATTTTTTTTTTGAACTATTATTTCAAAATTATTTAATTATAAGCAAACATTTTAATCTCGTCACAATGGAATTACCCACACTTATAAAGATTGATATTTTATATCGTAAACAAGGTCCGCAAAGTTTATTTTGTCAACAATTTCTAGTGATATCGGAAGGTTCAACAAATACAATAAAATATTCTAAATTCGCAATTTTTAAACAACCTTCAACTTATGAAGGATTTATAAGACGAAATTTGCTTTATCAGCCTTAAGTTAATTTTTATTTTTTTTTTTTATTTCAATTACGAGTTAAAAATTTTATATCTTTATAACCTAAGGTACGATATTATTAAGGTAAAAAATATTTCAGTTAAAAAAACGAAACAACAATTTAACTGTTTCTTATTAAATTTAGTAATCTGTGTTTAATATTTTATAAAAAAAATTTGTTACAATTAATATTTAAATTAAAAGAGACGTAAATTAATATTTTTGATAAATAATAATAATACTCATACCGTAAACAAAGTCTACATTCTTGTTTTTCCATTTTGTTTATTAAATAATTCATTTGTCAACAATTTTTACAAATATCGTATATGAACATATGTATGAATGTTTGTTTGTATAAATATTTATTTTAAAACTGTATTACCAATATAAAAATAATGGAAAGTTTTTTTTAAATAAGTTTTTGGTATAAAAAAGCTGCCTTCAAATTATAGCCCAATGAAAGGTATAACATAAAGTTTGACATTTTGAACTATAAAAAAGTAGAAAATAAAATTAACAGCTGATTGAAGGATTGCATTAGACAAAATGTAAACAAACCCATATGGCATCACTAACAATTGGAAAACCCAATTTGTTATTGCGTAAGAAAATAAAGTTTATTCACTGTTGACTGAAAAGTAACTGTCATTTTAACAAATTCCTTTGGCGTTTCTCATTTTAAATAAATAAGAGCTGTTGTTTTAATCAAATAAGTTTGATACGAACATTTCTATGATGATATTGTTTGTTTAGTAAATATGTTTTTTAAATTTTTTCCATTGTTTTTTCCCAATTTTTTTTGCGTATTTTTTCCAGTATATATTTTTTTAAATAAGTATTTGTTTGAAATTATTGACAGATTTAATGCTCTAATTACGGTATGATGTTTAAGGGTGAATTATAGACACTCGATAAGTGGAATGCATTTTTGAAACCACTTTGTCTATTGGGTTGCATGAAATAATCAGGGTTGTCGTGGAATCTAATAGTTGTCGGAACCGAATTTGAAAATGACTAATAAATATTTCAGTGCCATAAATTTTGGTATTCTGTTGTTATTTCTTAATTGAAATACAGATTCCAATTTGAGCTCCAAACTCATAATTCGAAAATTCGTTAAACGGAAGTATTTATTGGTCGCTTTTAAATCCCATTCCGACAACTATCGGTTTCCTTGACATCCCCGAATATATCCTTTTTAAACTACAAACGTTTTTGAAATTGGATTCGTGGATTTTATGTGAAAATATATTTCAAAACCTAGACTGAATAAAAAAAACAGTTGGTTCCTTAAAAAAATCTTTGTTCCTTGAAAAGTCCTGGGAACCTTAAAATTCTCTTTCTGCGATTCCAAAAATTTTATAAAATCTTAAGTCACAAATAGGTATAACTTTAATTTACATAAGTAGAACAAACATCAAAATTATAAAATAAAAACTTGTCAATGATTTAAATAAATTTACATTTTGTACAGTTATAAACTTATGTTTTCTATTTTTAGATTAAAACCAATTCTCCTTCATTGTCCATTAACAGAGGTAAGTCAAACAACTTTTATTATTATTTTTCATAAATTATAAATCTATGTTTTAAACTTAACTCATCTTAACTTTTTTTAAGTTAAAGAATATTAATCTTTGTACAATTTAATCTCTTGTTAAGGTTTTTGTTAAATGATCTTGATACCTGTGCTATTAAATCACCTAAATTTATACAAATATTTAACTTAATAATTTGTCATTTTATTTAAATGTTCTGTCATTTAAGGCTAAAATACAGTAAGTGTCAAAAATTAATTTGTTGCTTCTTAAAAAAATATGCTAAACAAGACATTTAACTAATTTACCCTCATTTACCCTCTTCTCTTGGCAACAACAAGTCAAATCCATATATTTTTTTAAAAATAAATAACAATAAATCAATTATAACAGTGTTGCCGTGATAAAATTATATTGATTACTTTGGAGAAAAATTATTATTATTAAGTTGGCACACTTAGCTTACGTTTTTTTTTTGAATTATAAACTGTTATGTATGAGTATTTCCAGCGAGGGGTCTATCGAAATCGGAATTTTAAAGGTTTACAAAGAAATGATTTTTTTTAAATATTATAATAAAAAAGTATTTTTATTTGAATAAAAATGATTGATTTAAAACTTATTGAAGGAGTTATTACAAGAAAAATGAGTTTTAAACACATACATACATACTTATTTTTGATATTTTTGTTACTTTCATATAAATTGCACTTTTGAAAAAATATTTGTAAAGTAATTTTAATTCCTATGGGATGAAAAATTTTGTCGCGTTACAACTGTCGCGTGCTCTATCATACTTAAACTAATAAAAAACAAAATGATTTGCGTTATTAAAATTTAATGGCTTTTTTTAGGAAGCGGAATGAGTCCTTCTTTAAATTGAAAAAAAATCTTTAAAATATTGCATTGCCAGTCGCAGACTTTAGATGCAGTCGAAAGTAACATCCATTTTGTGTCACGTGCACGTCCTCCTTTTAAATGCTCGTATATTAAACATACAAAACTGTGTAATTAATCTATTTTGCACTTTATATATTCCTGCTAAAATGCTTTAAAATGAAAACAAATTTTTCGCATTTCTTTATATACTTTTTTCGCTTCAAAGGAGTACGAATATCGCGATTCTCATCCTGGAAATGGCCGTCTATTTTTAATAAGAACAAGTAACAGCGGCTGGTCTTAATTACCCTTTCCGTGTTAAATAAAATAACAAACTTTATTAACCAATTTCTTGGCACCAGGTTTTAAAGTCGATTGCTATGATAGTTCTATAACATTGCAAAAATTGCACAAAATTTATATTCTGATATCGGGGGCACCATGCCCAATAACCCGACCCAAAAAGGATACTTTCAAAATTTTATAAAACTGTTATTATATACATAATAGTTAATAAATTCTCTTGAAATTTTATTAGCAGAAAGTTTTTCAAAAAGTCTTTAAGTATAAAAAAAGATTCTGGCAACACTTAACCCCAAAAATGTACTTGAACTCAATTGTTTTTTGTTTTGATTTTTCTTTTTGTTTACAACCGAATTGCGAACAACCGAAAATCACCCGCTATTTGTCTTAACATTCGTTAATCGCCGTTTTATTCGCCTTCATAATATCACAATTACATACATTACAATAAAATTGCTTTAATTGTTGTTGTTGCTGCTGATGCTCCAAAATTATTTGACAAAATTTTATTGTTAAAAAGTTTACACAAATATTGTTGCATTTTTTTTCATTTTAAATTTTTGCTGGTGACGACGTCTTTCAGTTTTACAAATTGCTGGTTGTTGTTTATACTTACATTTTTCTTTGTAGTTGTTGTTGATTTGGTTTGCTGTTGCCGGCGCTGTTTACCTTGATCTTGACAACATGATAACCCTAACCTTGAAAAATATTTTGTTTTTGTTTTCAATGTTATTGTTTAAGGTGATTTCATTGTTGTTGTGATGAGACCTATACACCGGTCTAATAAATTTTTGTGAAGGTTGTTGTTCTTACGTTAATATCTTGTTGTTTGCGGGGTTCTTGAATTATATTTATATTTTTGTTAAAAACATTTTGTCATAATAAATTGTTGTATTTTGGAATTTTGCTGGCGTTGTTCTTACTTAATTGCTGAGGTGTGAAGAAGGGTTGTTTCTATTTGCAAAAACATGTTTATTATCAGTTTGTCATTCGGTTTTTAATTTCTACAATTTATATTCATTTGCGACCCCGTAAAGTAAACATATTATGGATCCCTACAAATAGGGAAGTAGATTAAGCCTTGTCCGTTTGTCCTTCTGTTGAAATTAAGCTTCCGGATCCATCGCAAATCTCACTAAGTCTGTTTTGGCATCAAACTATTAAAAATAGCCCTTAGTAGGTCGCTATTTAAAACTAGCAAGATCGAGAAACTACACAGAAAAAAAACACATTCTAAAATCAAAATTATTATTTTTGAATTTATTCAAAGTCGTACATTAATTTTTTTAATTACGATTCGTACTAAGGTTTTCTTAAATCAAGTCATTTGTATGGGGGCTATTTTAAAATATAGACCTAGCATCATCAAAAACAATAGGCTTCAGGCCATCGCCAAAAATTTTATACCTTCATAAATGTACCAAATGTCATCGAAATATCTTCAAAATTAAAAAAATACATTGAAATTGTGGGGTCCCAGGTTCAAATCCTAGTACAAAGAAATTTCAAATTATAAACATTAAATATATATGAAGTAAAAACAAAATATAAAAAATTGGTTTTCATTTTTGGTTTTGAACTAAAATCAATCCTTTTTTCGTTTAAATGTGGCTAAACGTAAGAAATTCGTACTAAATAAATCGTACTTGGTTTAAGAAAATCCCTACTTGGTTTAATTAAATCCGTACTCACCGTACTTTTTACTTTAAAAACTGGTTAGGTGGGAACGCGGGGAATATTAGTCCCCATACAAACGAAACAATTTTAAAGAATTTTAAAAAAAAATTATTTGCGGAAATTTTTGTTTATTTCTGCCAAGTTTGCATTTACACATGCAAGAACTTTTATAAAATCTTTCCATTCGTGTATTCATTTATTTTTTTTTTAAATTTGAGCATGTTGGTGAAAAAATAAGAGAAAATGTAAGTGTATTGGATTTTTCTGCACTTTTACTTGCATGTGTAAACCCCAAATTAAATGTTTACTCAAAACTTTCAAATGTAAATGAAACTAAATAATTCACAAGGTGGAAATATAAAAAAATCTCCCGGGTTGGATTCAATTACAAAAGCCCTTCTAAACTCTTGGTTTTTTCTATAATACAAATTCCACTGTAATTTTATCCGTAACTATGCCTTTTGAGTTATGACTATATTGCACTAAAGGAACGATATGTTTATTGATGTCTACTTCATATCTGTATTTGAATACTTTAAGTTCTTTGTTGCTTTTTTATTTGACTTTATCTCTAAAAAAAGTATTTGAAAGAAAAAAAAACATTTATTCCATATTTATATAAAATGCGTCTGGAAATATAATTTAAAATTCTATAAACCAATTATTTGTTTAAAATAACAGCGGCAACAACAACAAGAACAGGCCATATGAATTATAAGTAGCATTTCAGTACAAAACTTCACTCTTAATTAAAAGGGAATGAATGTCTATTGTGCCGTCTGTCTGTCCTTCTTCTCAACTTAAAGTTAATAATAAATGATAAATTTAAATTTAGAGTTTATGGTCAAGGCTATGACTCATTATTACTTAACATAAAACCGATGAAAAACAACAACTTGTCTTTGAACAAGAACATGTATTTGTTTACTCTAGATTTGTTAAGTTCAAATTTAACTAAACTTTTGTGTAGGCATTTAAAAGTATATTAACCGAATGCTTAACCTTCAAAATCTATTTTAACTGAATTTTTAAGTTTTGGTTACATTAACCTTTGTTTAAGCCATAAGGTGCGAAAGAGTGAGATATAAACAAGTATTAGGAGAGAGCCAGAAATAGATACAGAAGGTTTGTGACGTTAAAAAGTCAAGCCCACTAAGTCATTGTTTTGTTCCTACACAGTAGTTTAACCTTAAGTTATATTTAATTTTTTATATATCTAAGAGTTTATTTTTGTATTGGAGTGTGTGTGTATGCCTTTGTTATATTTGTTATTCTTGTGGTTATTAATCTTTAAAATTAGCACTTGTTTAAGTTTTAAAAAATGTTTAAAATGCTTTGATTTGATGTCTTTGGAAGTAAAATAAGGAAACAAGAACAAGGTTCTTAAAACCCACAAAAAAAAAACAATAACTTTAGAGCAAAATGTAAAAGTCACGTATTTATGAAGAGGTTTAATAATAATTTAACATAAGCCTTTGTATAGGAAATCATTAAAAAAATAGTTCTTTTGCCATATATGAACAGATAAAAAGTTTATTCTTCCTGAAAATAAACTAAAAGCAAAATTCTAGATGCTGGACCCTCTGAGAAATAAGATAAGGCAAACTATAACTAATTTTTATTAACGATAATGCAAAAATGTTTACAGGCTTTTTATTAGCTTTTGAAGCTAGTTTTGCCTTTTTCTTATGCCAAATGCTAATTAAAAAAAGGCTTAAACAAAACATTAAAAAAAGCATTCGGGAATAATACCTAAAACAAACATTAACTCTGTAAAATCACCACCTAAGAAGGAAAACGCTTTTTTTACAAATTTTAAAAGTTCTTATTAGGGACCGTAAATAATATTGATTTTCGACTTTTATGTTATATAAGTGCAATACACCATCTTGATGGTATTAAACTAGAGTTTTTGAAGATCAAGTGCTTTTTAAATTTTATATTTTTTTCTAGACCTAGAAAATTTTATTATAACATGGCTCCTAGATAAGACTCGGTCAAATTTAACTTGGCAAGATAAGGGGATTTCTTTAAAATGGGGCTTCATTTTCTTTGAGAAATACAGGCTGAGCAAAGGGAAAATAAGAGAGGTTATGGTACAAAGGCCAACATGGCAAGTTATCACCCATGAGTACCAATTCGAAGACATACATTTGGGTATGCCTTCCCCCTTGGTGAGGAGCGGAGCCTATCTAAAACTCCCACCGATCTATGGGTCACGGCACCCGGTTGCAATGCCCCTCCACATCGCAGAAGCTCTCCCCGCGATTTAGGTATAAATCACAACCAACACGTTGCTCGCAACAAGGGCCTTAATCATTGTCAGGCTAAAACCGAGGTTCTAGGGGCTCCTGACACCCGTAGTACCAGATTTAAATTGACAAGCTTCTGCTCAGGCCTCGTGGCCAAAGTCAAGCCAAGGCTACTTCTAGTTGAACTCCAAATAGTTCAGGGACTGGTAACCCCTCGTGGCCGAAACCACTTCCAGTTTCGACTCAAAAGTCCGGGACTAGCCACCCCAGCATCAACATACAAAAACACATTCCAGACAAACCACACAACAATGAACAGCCGCCCTCACGAGCGACACTTTGGTCACATGTGACACCAGCAAAGACAGCTTTTAATTATAGCAAAAATATTGGTTTAAATATTTTTAAAACATATTTAATTTCGATTAAATAATTTGACCGTTTATGCTTTATTCTAATAATAAAACAGAAGCCGCCCAAAATAAACTTTAAATTGCAAATTGATTTCAAAATAAACTCTATATTTTTCTTATTTTAAAGCTGAAATCGATATGAATTAAAATGTCAAAAACATCACACACACAGAGAGAGAAAGGCACTTGCGTGTAAACCAAGGCCCATTCATTACAGGTGGGAGCGGTTAATCAGCTGAGTAACGGTATTTCGGATGTTTAAGTGTCAAAATTTGTTTATGTTTATGTTTTTTTTTCTTTTTTACTAACAACAACTGTGGAATCTAGGAAAAGCTCAAAAGAGAAGAAGAAAGAATTTGTGAATTTTTGTTATCTGTTTCTGACATTCGTACATCCATTTTAGTTGTTTTTGCAGAATCGCTTCCACCTGTAATGAATGCGCCTTAGTGTAAACTAAATGCATTTAAAAAAAGCCAGACAGAACTTCGAGGGATACGAACTTATTTAATTTCATTGTAATTTCGTTTTAATTTTAAAACAATATAAATTAAAAAAATTTAAATAAAGCAGCATTTAGGGCATGCATAATTGTTTTTTTTTGTTAAATGCAAAAAAATGGAATAAAAATAAAGAAAAAATCAACGTTAAACATTGAGTTTTAAGTTAATACAACTAAACTGATATAAATTCTTATAATTAATTGTTAACACTCTTAATTTGACAAGATAAGAACAAGCTTCCTTAACCGAAAACAGAAAACGGAAATAATTAGAAGTAGCCTAGAAAACCAAAGACGACGTTTTGTTTGACATTCATATCAAATAACAGTCATCATCTCAATTACTTCTTTTGCTAACTTCCTCAAAATTAATTTAAAAAAAATGTTAAATCAATACCGCCAACAACATAAATCATTTAAGTTTTCATCATCTTTAAGAAAAAAAAAGATAAAGTTTGAATTGTTTAAAGAAAAATCTTATCATTTTGACAAAAACCACCAAAGTTTGATTAATTTGTAACATTTTGTTTGTTTTAGCACAACAAAGTGATAAAGTCAAACAAAAAAAAAATACAAAACGAGTGATAAATCATTGATATTCATTTAATCAAAAGAAAAAATGAATAAAACAAAATGCTAATAATTGCAAATGTTTGTTGTTTTTTCTTAAAATAGATTAATATTTAATCATTACAATATATAAGAAACGTGTTTTAAGTCAGGTTTTCTTTAGAAGTAACGGTAACTGTTGTAAGTTTCCTTGATAAATCTTATACTTACTTGGCTTTGAAGACATGAAAAAAGTGTTAAAACACTTTTAGTTAAATAATAATAATAAATATTTTAAATTATTTAATGTAGATTAAAAAAAATTAAAAACATATTACACTGCAAAAAATAGTTTTCGGTTGATTTTTAATCAATAAATAATGTTATATGCCTCAAAGCGCTATCATTTTGAATTAAGTGGCAACCTTATTAACTTATTTTGAAGGCAAAAGTATAAGGGGCTAAGCTATAGTTTTAAAACAAGGAAGAATAAGAAAGTTCTCGAAAGCTTTTAAAGAAAGCTTTAAAGGGTTTGAAAGGGATTAGAAGAGATACATTACCTGTAACAGGTGTAAATAGGGCCAATCAAATATGATTAAATCAAAGATTATGCCAAGAAAAGCAAAAATTCGTATCTCTGGTTATGCTGTATCGGTGACGTCACACAAAATGCTTTCTTATTGACTAATAGTTCTTAGCCTACGCGTACTGCTTTCCTTACTTACTTAGATCGCTATTACAAAATGTTTGTTCCATTAGCCGAACTTAGAATTGATTCCCAGGCGCTTCGATCTTTTGCGCTTCTTCTCCAATTTCTGACACCAAGTTTCGAGATGTCTCCTCCACTTGATTCTTCCATCGGGATTTCGGTCTTCCTCTTCTGCGTGATCCATCACCAGGCTTGCATGCAAATGACTTCCTAGTATATCCATTTTATTTCAATATATTCAAGGTATTCTCCATCAACGCAGATTGGTCCATAGATTTTTCCGAAGAAATATCCTCTCAAATCTCCAAGCACTGCCTGATCTGTTTCAGAACCATAAATAGGCATGGGTAATATCAGTGTCTTGTTGAGAGTGATTTTTGTTTGTCGGGAGGTGGTTTTACTTTTAAACTGCTTACTTAGTCAAAAGTAGCATCTATTGGCCAATATCGTTTTTCTTTTTATCTCAAAACTGATGTCGTTTGTTTTGTTAATGGCGGTGCCGAGGTAGATAACAAACATCGTTGACTATTTTAAAGTTGTAGTTGTCAGTTTTCACTGTCTGCCCAAGTCTACTGGACGTCTTGTGCGTTGATACCATCAAATGAGTTTTTTTCTGCATTTACTGCCAGACCTACTCTGGCTAATTCTTTTTGACTTTCTTAAAGGTGAAAGTTACGACTCGTAATGTTCTCGCCATGATGTCGATATCATCAGCATAAGCGAGTAACATGCGCTGCTTTGTGAATAATGTTCCAGTTCTATTCACATTTGCGTCTCGTATAACCTTTTCTCCTTGTCTGAACCCTCGTTTAGTACTTAAGGGCTCAGAAATATTCCTGCCTATCGTTAAGGTCATCCTGCAGAGTCGTGCTAGTTTCGCATGGATACCAAGCTTAGACGTAGCTTGAAACAAGACATTTAAACGTATGGGGCTTTCGAAAGCGTCCTTACAGTCAACAAATAAATGGTAATTGTCGATCTGTCTTTTCTGGGCTTTGGCCTTGATTTTGTTATCTGGTGAACCATATGACTAAAAAAACTAAGTACAGAATAAACTTACCTGTTTCCCCACAGCTAAGCTGAATACGGCAGGGACTCGATCGTGCTGCAGATGAAAACTTGATTCTCCTCTCCAGCAAGACCAGTGTGACACGAAGACGCTGGATATGCCAAAGGAGAGATGTTTAAATATGTATGTTAGCCTTCCTGATTTACTGCAAGTTGTCTAGGTGGCACTTTGTGAAGGTATAAATTGCTCTTGTCCCTGATGCAAGGAAGATATATCAATCAAAAGCTTATTAACCGTAGTATACCGACAGATGTGTTTAATGTTCAATTGGCATGTGTACCTGCCAGGTTGACCTTTTTCAATGCAATGTCCCCATGAATCGTAATTTATCAATTTTAAGTTGTAAATTTGGGTATGACTTTCCTCCTTCTTGAGGAGCGGAGCTTTACTTAACAGTTCTTCCGATCTGTGGGCCATGGCACCCGGTTGCAGTACAACTCTACGCCGAGCAGCAGCACTCTCACAACCACAACTACTACGTTGCTCCACAGAGGAGCTTTTCAACACAGTAATATGGGGCTTCTGACTGCAGTGTTACCAGATTTAAAAAATCCAATATAATGTGGCCTGAAACATGCATTCTTTGGGATTTTTCTGATTAAAAAAAAATCACAAAATTTTATTTTCCCTGCGATCAAAGCTGCTAATTTCGGAAACGACAACACTATTACTTAGATGCGATATTTTTTAGTAGAACATTACTAAATCAGATTTTTATTTTACATAATCGTAGGATGGTGAATCCTGGGGGCAAATTACGGCATTCGATTCGAGATTTTTAAATTCCAGTTAGAATTCCTATATTAAAAGCATTGACAATTCGATCGATAGAGGAGAATTTCGATCCGAATCAAATGATTAGAATGATTTACCTTAAAATTTAACTAATTTGTTTCTATTCTAATTAAATGAAATTAAATTGTTACTTCGGTTTTGCTTCCAGCTAAAACACCTTTTTAACGCTTTCAACAGGTTTACATTTATTACTTTGTTGTTGTTGTACTTGTGAACTGATTTATTACTTATCGAATGCTTCACAACAAAATAACTGATAAGATTGTTGTTGTTGTTGTATTTGGAGCAAACCTCCAACAAAGGTCAGTTTAGTTTCAATACAAAGATTTTTATTGTTTTTTTTTTTCTTTTAAGATTTGTTTAACTTATTTATTTTAAGCTACAAATGAACCGCAATAAGTCACACGTCGTCTGTCCGTCCACCCGTCTAGGCTATTGATGCCTTAACTGACGAAGTAGTAAAATGAATTTTTCAAAACACATCGATTTTCAATGAAACAGCATTGCGAGAACAAACTTAAACATAAAAAAAAATTATTGAAAAAAAGTTTAATTTTTTTTTCAACTTTACTGGTGGGCGAAACCTTCGAAATGTGTAAAATATTTATTTATTATACTGATTCGTTTACGGTCATGATATTTGAATTGATTTTTTGTTCTCTTTTATATTTTGTACCTTGAATTTTATACAAATATCAGGGATGTTTAAAAACATATATAATTTCAAATGCTCTATTTTTAATCGCTAAAAAAAAATTCTCCTAAATAAGTTTGGAAATGTTTGAGCAAAAAAAAAACAGAAAATCGTTTAAACAACTTGAACAATGTGTTCCATTTAGTCTGTTCAAATCTGCTGCATGCATTTTGTTTTTATTTATTTTATATTTAAACGAATTTTTTTATTTCATTTGTATACTTGACCTAGTTTTTTGAAAGTATTTTTAGGAGGAAGGAAATATAAAAATTTTTTGTACTTAAAAAAAAAATTACTTGCTACAGTCTGTGTTTAAAATATTAAGGTTTTTTTTTGTTGTATTTATTTTTCTTGAATGTTAAAACTTTGGTGACCTTTTTTTTTGTTAGATGTTGTTGTACGTATGGCTTTTGATATTGCTTAAGAGTTTGGAGACGCGATTCTTATACGTCAGAAGGCAGGCAAATAAAAGGACGGACGGACGGACACATAAGATAAAGTTTATGTCTTTGTTACTCGACAAAGATGTTTGTGACTCTGTTGTGATCGTTTTTACATTGAAGTTAAGATCAAAATAAAATATTTTTATTTGCGAAAGGGAACAGTGGTCTAAAAAGGACACAAAATAATGAAAAAAGTCAAACAAGACATTTTGAAAGGTTAGGTAAGGTAGAACCGTAAAAGGACAGAATGCAGATGACTAAGATTCACTTATTTCGTTACTTAATACGACATGCATAAAAAGGTACAAGGTGGGCCAAAAGAAGTCATCCGATGTTGTTTGGCTCTCATTTTTTCTAAATGAAAAACTTTGATTATAATTTTTGATTATTCATTTAAACTTTTAGAATTTTGTTGGTCAAGTAGAAAAGATGATATTGGCCAAATGGGCGGCGTTACAATTGATTAATATACGGGCTCGTATTATGGCATTTTTCATCACTTTGGCAAGAACTTCGGGCGACAGATTCTCGCACTCGTGTCGAATGTTGTCCTTAAGGTCTTTTACGTAATCACGGGACTTTAGAAAAACCCCACAAAAAAAGTCACGAACGATTAAATCTGGCGATTTTGCGGGCCAATGTTAACCGCCAAAACGAGAGATAAGGCGACCCGGGAACGCCGCCTTCAGAATAACGGTTGTGGCTCGCGCAGTGTGTGCAGTTGCTCCGTCCTGTTAGAAGCACATGCCCTCCAGTCCTATCTCGTTCAATTGCGGCAGAAAAAACTCGGCTAAATTGGGGCTATAGCGCGTACCGTGCACTGTTGTCGTTTGACCAGTGGCGTCCTCGAAAAAAATTGCCCGATGAATCCTCCAGCGTGAACAGCGCACCATGCAGTCAACCACTGTGATCAGGTGTAATGGCTCCACCTGCATAATTCGTAGATTTTCGGTGCCCCAGAAGCAATAGTTTTGCTTGTTCACGTATTGGCTGAGGTGGAAATGAGCGTCATCGCTCATTATGATTTTGGTAGAAAATCGTTCACTTCGGACTCGGGATTGAGGATGGCTTGGGCGTAGTTTGCACACATTTGATGGTCGACAGGCAGCATCAGATGCACGGACTGGACTTTGTACGGAAACATGCACAGGTCGTCGACCAAAATTCGCGCAAGGGATGACCGGCTGATGGCTAATTGCGAGGCACGGCGTCTGGTCGATGTTTCTGGTGACAGCTCGACATCCTCGCCAACAGCGGCGATATTATCGGCAGAACGGGCGCTCCGGGACCGGCCACTCTTGGCAGCGTCTCTTGTGGTCATACTATTCAGGGTTGGTGGCCAAATGGCGGAGTGCTTGCAGAGTCGGTCCCGGACGACCGGGGAATCGGTGACGGAATACGTGCTGCGCCACAACACCACAGGCAAATTGCAACGCAAAAAAATAGACACGATTATTCCGCGTTTTTGAGGACTGTTTCACTCCATGGCTTGTTCATTTGTATTATACATTCGTCTAGTTTACAAATGTCAAAACAGATTTGACATTGGCCGCCATTTGCAAAAATAATAGCATGTTCCAATAGGGTGATTTCTTTTGGCCCACCTTGTGTATAACTTCAAAAATACTGGGCGACATTTCTTATATTCGGCAGTCTTTGCCAGAACGGCTGGCTGCGGATTTTTTTTTTATTATAATAAACGGTCTGCTTTATAAATGTATTGAATACTTACCCGGGTTGTGGGCTTAAATGACAGCTCCATTATTATTAGGCTAAAATCACTTGCTTATGTAAAATACATTGAATACCGAAACCTTAAGGATCCTTTGGCCAGTTCTATTGATTTAAAGGTTTGACATTGTTCGGCGGTCCAATTACAAGTATCGATTTTAAAAATATTTCTATGCTTTTGCCTATTTTAACTGAATATTTTAAGAACTTTTAAAACCCCTTTAAACCACTGTTTAGGTTCTTCTTAGTCTTATCTCTTATTTATTTACATGACTTCTTTCGTAGATCTGAAGCAGACAATTTATCAAGCACATTCAGGGAAACTTAAACATTCATACATAAATAATTCACCAGAAACAAACATAATTTGATTATTTATGATCACTTTAGTCTAGTGAATGAGCGAGCGACTGTTCCCTTATTTAATGCCATGTCCGTCTGTCTGCTTGTCTGTGTGGCTTAATATTTTCCATTGTCTAAATCCTTAAGCTCATAAGGTTTCGTTTTCTTTCTTATTGTTGTTGTTTGCGGATGTGAAGGTTAAAGACACAGTTTTTCAACGATTATGATGATGAGTTTTTGTGGTTTCTAAAGGAAAGACAACATAAATCAAAACGAATTGCATGAATCACTTGACATAAATGTGAGAATATTTCAACACTTTGGTGCAAATTTATGCAAGAAATTATATTATTATTAAGTCCTTGAAATCCTTGATTATGGTTTTCTAGTTAAACCAATTTTTTTTTGTTCTTTAATAAATTCTTTTTGTTTATTAATTTATTTTATAAAGAAAACTCAAGTACTCAATGATTGAATTAATGAATTTGATCTTGTTGTTAGCGAGGCAGGCAATCAAACCAACCAGTCACACAGTCTGCCGGTATCTTTTAAAAGTATTATTTTTTTCTTAAATCTTTTCTTTATTGTGGCATTTTTATAACTGCATCAGAGATTTAATTATTGCCAAAGAAACGGGAAATCTTGAACTTTACTTTAAAGGCCATTACTCCTCCTTAATGCAGCAGCAGCAGTAGCCCTTAATTTAAGCCCAGGGTCTTTGGCTTTTATTCTTATTCAAAGTGCCTGGTTTATATTTAACAAAGATGAAGAACAAACAATAATCAAAAAGGCACAAAACTTTTTGTTCTTCTTTTCTTAATGCTTTAGTTTTCACTTTTTGCAGCAGAACTCATACGTTTATTTTTAAATTTCTTAAAGTCACAGGAAATGCTTAAGAAGCCCACTGAGTTCTTTTTAATTTTATTTTTTTTTAAATTCCAAAAATTATAGAAAAGCAAAAATATAAAAAAAATCGCTTAAATATCCAGACATTATTTAACCTTGAGTATATAACTTGACTCTTATGTATATTTGCTGATGATTCTGACGTTTTAAATGCCTGCTGCTGGCTCTGGCTGATGATAATTCTAAAGTTGCATACTGATTGACTTTGTTCTATGGAAGAACAACTGAATAAAGTTGTAGCAAGTTGAAACCCGAGCATGATCAAAGTTTATTGGCGTAATTAATGTGAATGTCAAAAGTGTAGCATGAAGACTTTAACGATAATACCTACACATCGTTACTTTAATATAGAAAGGCCCTAACTAGTATTTTTTTTTAACCCACATTTTTGTTTTCTTTTCCATAAATATCACAAGTAGTCAAAAAAATCTCGTCTTAAAAAATACTAGTTGGTGCCTTTCTATATTAAGGTAACGATATGTATGTACCCACATAAGTACTAAATTTACTGACGCAGTTTGAATTATGTTTCTACCTTTATTGGTTTAGAAGTTACAAATAGTACCTAAAAAGTACCAATATGTCATAAGTACCCTTTTTATGTCCCCTAGGGTTTAAAGTTTTAAAAGTATCAAAAATATATTCATATTTTGTCTAGACCCCTCGAATGCAGTTTTAATTATGTTGTTGGTTTAGAAGTTACAAAAAGTACCTAAAAAGTACCAATGTGTAATTAGTACCTTTTTTCTGTTCCATAGAATCTATAGCTTTTTTTAAGTTTAAAAACGTATTTAGTATATTTTGTCTAGACCATTCGAACGCAATTTTAATTATGTTGATACCTTTATTGGCCTAGAAGCTACAAAAAGTACCTGAAAAGTACCAATATGTAATTAGTACCATATTTATGTCCTTCAGGATCCAAAGATTTTTAAAATATCAGAAACTTATTATTTTGTCTAGACCATTTGAACGCAATTTAAATTATGTTGATACCTTTATTGGTAGCTTAGAAGTTACAAAAAGTACCTAAAAAGTACCAATATGTAATAAGTACCTTTTTTTCATTCTCTAAAGGTCTAAAATATTTAAAAAGTACCTAAATAATGCTCATAATTTTTCGATACCTTTCAAATCCAGTTCAAATTATTTTTCTATCTGTATTGGTTTAGAAGTTACAAAAAGTACCTAAAACTTACAATATGGAAATTTTACCCTTTGTTTTGAACCCTTCTCTTACTCCTTAGCCAGATTCTTTGCAAGTTCATTCCTAAATAAAAAGTACCTCTTCAGTACTCATACCATGACTTCAGACATAATAAGTTGTTACATTATTGGAAGCAAGAAATAATTTGTTTAAGGGCGTTTTACCCAAAATTAACCATAAATGAAAATATTAATGATTTTTTAAAACGAGACTGTTTATAAATATTTATGATAATAAGATCCGTAAGACATCCGAGAGCTTCATGAAACCTATGGAATTTAAAACTCTTTTTGGAAGTAAAGGCTGTCAAAGCGACGTTCATATACACATGAGATAAGAAGTCGAATTTAAGGCGATGAGTTTGCTTCTCTGCTTAAGGTACCTTCATACTATTCTATTTATTAGTCATAAGATTTTCATTTGATTTTGTAAAAGAAAAATTAAACGTTTTCGGATATGATTGCCAATGAATCCAATGAAAAATTTTAGCGTTACGTTATCACACGTTAACACATTTAAAATAAAATCTAAAATCTGTGTAGTATCTAAACAGCTGTTTATGCTGCTGTTATTGTAGAGCTATAACGATTTCAAAAAGTATTTTTGGAGAAAAATTTTTAAGCTTTATAAACTTTTAGTCAAATATTTTATTATTAGTACTCTTAGGTTGTCATTACCTAAAAGATCTTTAGAACGAAACAAAATTTTCAACTTTCCATGCCTGAATTTTTTTTAAGGTTCAAAATAAATATGCAACTCTGATAAGACAAAAAAATCTTATGGTTTAAAAAAATATCCAAAAATGATGAGAGTCATACGACTGCAAATTTCTTTACGTATTTTTTGACATTTCATAACATATTGTCGTACCACTATGAAAGGGTTTTTTTATTTAAGTTTTAGACATTTCGTAATACTCGGTATATTAGTCTCAAGGTAAAATCACTCAACAGGTCGAGAGAGGGAATATAGATTTGGCCCCTCTTATTTGTTAACTTTACGACGTAAAGAGTTATTTGACCATTATAAGTCTTAAGTCATCTTTAGCAGGTGATTTTAAATAAAATAGGCCTAATCCAAGCTATCTCTTAGTATTTAATTTTTCGACATTATAATAAAAGCACCACCGTCATGCAAACATTAATCAACGACAACATATAAATACACGCAGAAAGGCAAATTATTTTTAGAAATTTCTAAAAGCAATGTACTGTATAAAGAGTGTAAAGTACATCGCAATAATATTGCATTCATTGACTTCTTTTTTATATAAAAAAAAAAAGTAATTTTTATCGCCATGAACGAACGCACTTGAACTGTCGTTGACTGCAAAAGAATAAGCCACCACCGGCACCAATAACCAGACCACAAACAGATCAACAATAATAACAAAAACTAAAGTAAAAAGTGCAATGGCAGTAAGCAAAGGACAGAAACAGTGTTGCGTTCAAGATTTGATTAAAAATTTATTATTCAGCAAAATTTAAATATTCTTAGAAAAGTGTTTGGCATTTTGAATTTCAAGAATTTTATCATTAGACTTAATGGGATTTTGTATAAAAAGTGCACTTTTGTTTGTTGTTTTTGGTTTATAACACTAGGCAACAGCCATTTTGTTATTTGTTTCTAGCATACTTTTTCTCATGGATTTGGACCTACTGAACACGAAAATGAATTTTAAAAATTTTTCTGTCGATTGGTTTGCGAGATACAAATTTTTTAATTTTTTTTTTTTAATTTTTGGAGGTACACTTACTATTTTGAGCATATCTTTAGTCTTCTTTGACCTATTTTATCCTACTACTACTCAAATTAAAGACAATTGAGCCGTCTACAACTTATTCTCAGAAAATTTTCAAATCGGGTTAGTAGTTTTGATGTTGGCGGCTTAAAAAGGTTAAAAAACTGGGTTTTTTTAGTAAAAATGTGGCTGAAAAATTCATATAAAAATTCATATAAAATATAAAACGCGATGTTAACAGCGATTTTAATTTTTTTACGTATAGCTGACACTTTTCCAAAGAAAATAAGCCCTTACTTAACAAAATCTGATGACAAATGGCCGACTTATTATTTTTTTGGTAAACGACCGAAATTCCGCTATTTTACGATTTTTTGATTTTCATTATTTGCACAGCTTACCTACCCAACGCAAACGAATAAATACATTTGAACTTAATTTAAAATAAACAAATTAGTCTTCGTATATTATTTTTTAATTTATTTACAGCACTACATGCTCATACATATTTAAACATAAGGAGACACGGTTATCAATTGCATTTCAAAACTGTCTGTGAAAGTGTAAAGAAGTTAATATTTAGAAAACGCAAGGAAGACAATGAGTAAAAGACTACGTGTGTTCGAGTGTTTGAACGATCCAGACAATTTCTGCAATGTTTGTGGCCAGTTTATAAAAAAAAATCACGCACACAAGTTTACTCCAGCAGTACAATTGCACTATTTGAATTATTTTGGTATTTCACCAAATATCACAGAACCATGGACACCTAAGTCGCTGTGTGATCTTTGCTATATAATCTTAACCAACTGGGCAGCTGGCGGAAGGTAAGAATTTTTATTTAAACACATTATACATAGCGAATATAGTAATTTATTTTAATTTTAGCCGCCATATGAAATTCGATACACCAATGATGTGGAAAAAGCCGCTATGCCATTCCACAGACTGTTATTTTTGCCTCACCACAAACAGTGGGGTAGGAAGATTTTTTAAATGGAACTACGCTCAAGTGGGATCGTTTGCGCTTCCAGTACCACATTCGCATGATGTGCCATATCCAGTGTGCCCTGGTGCATCTCTTCAAAAAGCAGAATCGTCAGAAGAAGAGTCCGAGTCAAATGCAAGCGAATTTGAGCCGGGTGCAAAGCGAAAATTACTGTCACAGGCCGAACTAAACGATTGGGTGCGCGATTTTGGTCTCACTAAGGAGAAAGCCGAACTTTTTGCGTCTCGGATGATACAGTGTGGATTTGTGGCTTCAGAAGTGAAAGTAACAGCGTACAGAAACCGTCACAAGGAGTATGCAAAATTTTATACAAAGAAAGACCAAATATGTTTTTGCAGCGACATTTCAGGCTTGTTCCAAGAGCTTCACCAAATTCACAACCCCAACGAATGGAGGTTGTTTATTGACAGCAACAAAGAGAGCTTGAAGGCAGTTCTCTTACATAATGGGAATGAAAAGCCATCTGTTCCTATTGCTCATGCGGTTCATTCAAAGGAGAACTATGAAACTATGGACATTTTGCTGAAATGCATAGAGTATAGGAAATACAATTGGAAAATATGCGCCGACCTTAAAGTTGTGGCCATTCTGTGTGGACTCCAAGGAGGCTATACGCGACATTGCTGTTTTCTGTGCCTTTGGAATAGCCGCGCTGATGATCAGCATTATATAAAAAAAAAATGGCCGGTACGAACGAAACCTGTAGTTGGAGAAGCGAATGTTCAGCGCAAACCACTAATAGAGAACCGTGAAAATATAATACTTCCGCCGCTGCACATAAAATTGGGTTTGATTAAAAATTTTGCCAAAAAATTAGACAAAGAAGGTGAAGCTTTTGCCTATTTACGGTCAATTTTCCCTTACCTTTCGCTGGCAAAAATTAAAGAAGGAGTCTTCGCAGGACCCGAGATAAAAAAAATTTTGAAAGATGAAAAATTCCCAAAGCTGTTATCACCCATCGAAGCCGCATCATGGAATTCCTTCAGGCTTGTTGTGGAAAACTTTTTAGGAAACAACAAAAGCCCGAATTATAAGGACATAGTTGAGGATCTGGTAAAGAACTATGAAGCCATGGGAGTGCACATGTCACTTAAAATACACTTTCTGCATTCTCATTTGGATTTTTTCCCTGAGAATTTAGGAGACGTGAGCGACGAACACGGCGAGCGCTTTCATCAGGAATTGAAGGCTATGGAACGACGCTATCAGGGCATCTATGACACGGCTATGATGGGTGACTATATTTGGACCCTAATACGTGAGACCGATTGCAGCGAATACAAAAAACAAAGAAGAAGTCAGCAGTTTTTCCACATGGCATAAAATGTACACTTATATCTTTGTTTTTACTCAAATAAATTAAAAAATAATATACGAAGACTAATTTGTTTATTTTAAATTAAGTTCAAATGTATTTATTCGTTTGCGTTGGGTAGGTAAGCTGTGCAAATAATGAAAATCAAAAAATCGTAAAATAGCGGAATTTCGGTCGTTTACCAAAAAAATAATAAGTCGGCCATTTGTCATCAGATTTTGTTAAGTAAGGGCTTATTTTCTTTGGAAAAGTGTCAGCTATACGTAAAAAAATTAAAATCGCTGTTAACATCGCGTTTTATATTTTATATGAATTTTTATATGAATTTTTCAGCCACATTTTTACTAAAAAAACCCAGTTTTTTAACCTTTTTAAGCCGCCAACATCAAAACTACTAACCCGATTTGAAAATTTTCTGAGAATAAGTTGTAGACGGCTCAATTGTCTTTAATTTGAGTAGTAGTAGGATAAAATAGGTCAAAGAAGACTAAAGATATGCTCAAAATAGTAAGTGTACCTCCAAAAATTAAAAAAAAAAAATTAAAAAATTTGTATCTCGCAAACCAATCGACAGAAAAATTTTTAAAATTCATTTTCGTGTTCAGTAGGTCCAAATCCATGAGAAAAAGTATGCTAGAAACAAATAACAGACAAAAGTTTGTTATTTGTGACCTAGTGTAATCGATTCTCAGTTTACAAAGAAAATATGTACAAAATATATACACACACACACACACACATACATGCACAGATACTTTTGTATTAATTCTGCAATATTTGTAGGCTTTGACGTCAATGTCAGGGCCATATTATCAATAGAACTTGCATTAGTAGAAGAATAACACCACAAGCAATTTTGTGAAAAACTTTAAATATTTTTAAAATTACCGATAGTTGTTGTTCTTGCATGTTTTGTTAAAAGAAACCAACAACAAAACCGGCCGGCAATTGTCATGGAAAACACTTTTCGCATAACTAAAGAGATAAAAGCACCCAGACATCAAAAGAGCATTTTAAAAGAAAGAGAAATTTCTTAAAGCTTTATTCAAAAGAGATAAAAGGATTTTCTTTTAGAAAATAAAATAAAATGAAAATATATAAAATTTTAAGAATTTTAATAATTGTGTTAACCGAGTCTGAGTGTGCTTCTTAATTTCAAACTGAGTTAATAAACAACTTTACTCGATTTAAAGTAGACGAGGCCTTACATGATTTGCTGGTAAAAGTCTTCTTTAAAATCGACTCTGTTTAAATTGAATTTTTTAGAGCTCTGGTTCTATTACGAGGGATTTGTAATCCATAAAAGCATTTTTGAAGGGTCTTTTGGCCCCCGAGAATTCAAATTCAATGCTTCTTTTATACTTAGCTTAGGTTAAACTAGTTAAAAAGGAGAAAACTTTAAAGAAAGCTCTCTAGTCCCGCAGGGCATATGCTTAAACCTGCGGTTGGTATATTGTGCGTTCCCAGCAATAGAAAAAGAATTTTGGGGTGATAAAAAGGTTACCAAAATTCGATAATGTCAACGAATTCCCTTTAATGTTTCATCTGACATAAAAACAGGCAATCTACTAACTTTTTCATTGTTCCACAGCGCTCTGAGAGAAGTTTTCTTTCACTCCTTCAACTCGGCCTTTGATGCAACCAATGGCTTTGGGTTACTTCGGTCTGCTGCTTTTATCCCAAAACGCCGATCATTCGTCCCACGATATCCAGGCATTCATATAAAGCGTTTAAGGGCATATTATGGGTTATCATGAATTATCTCCTTGCATTGCAATACTGCCCTAGATTAAGTGCTCCTGGATAATTTTGGACTTGCGTAAATCTTAAGCCTGGACAAAGACTTAGTGTTTGCTCAGAATTCCGCTTGCAGGACAGTGCAGTGGTTTTGGAGGCGGAAGTAAAACTCGGTCTTCGAATATTACAACAAAGGTGACCTGTTTCGTTCTCCCTTTGTCTTATGGCATTTCGAATAATGATGCAATTCCTCGAGCATCTGCCCCAGAGCCTCGTCCATCCAAGACTTTCGGTCTGGCATCAGCGCAGTGCAGTTGGCATTAAACTGTACTTTAGGAATGGGATCAGGCTATTTTATGCCCCGTTTGACCTAACAATGCCTAAGAAATACGGTGATGGATAGATTTATAACCCCCATAAATCTGTTCCCCAATAGGCTGGATATCCAAAATCATTTTTAAAGCCTTTGTCGGAGTAGTGCTGATTGGCCCGCTTATTTCAAGGTAATACATTCGTTGGTCATTTTGTAAATTTCTTATGTTGCATTCCTTTTCCGTTTATTTTTAACATACCATCGAAGTCTAGGTTAGCATTGGTCTAATTACGCTTCTATATGGACATTGTGCCATCTTTGGACTATGACAACAATTTTGCTAAAGCGATCAACATTGGTTCCTCTGCTCTTTCCTCGAAGTAATACTTCCAATTCATTTCCAGAATTTCTGTCAATTGTTTGATCCTCTCGGATAACATAATGGGCTTACCCAAGAAGTGTGGCTCGCCATAGTGCGCGATTTTTGTTTTACTGGTAAAAAAAGAAATTTTTAGTTTTGCGCGGATTCACACCTGAGTCCCCTAGGCTAAGCTCGGGAATGTATAGAACGTCTTTCGCCCTTCCATAAAGTAATTTTGGGTAATTTATCCTTTAGGAGGTGGTTATACATCGTCTGCGTAACAAAGTAGTTCAATTCCTCATTAAGTTAAGGTCCAAGTAGGCTGTGTATGAAGGGTTACCTTAATTTATATTGGTGAGAAATGTTGTGGGGGATTTAAACTTTTTTTAACTAAAAAACAATTTTTAGAACTACTTACACACAAAAAATGGTATAAAAAAAATTTGAAATTTTGGATTTTTCAAAACTTAAAAAAAAAAAATTTCAAATTTTCTAAAAAAAATTCTAAAAAATTCATTTCTTTTTTATTTTCTAATTTTTAAAATCTCTTAGTTGTAGTTTAAAATCAACTTAAAACTCTTCTTGCAGTAATTTTTACTCTTATTTTTAAAGTGTTAATTTTCTCTTTATCCCTTGGTAGTCCTTCTCTTTGTCCTTTTTTACTCTTCTTATAGCTTTGCTTTTATTTAAATTTTTCTCTTTTTATAAAAAAACTTTCAAATAACCTTCAGTTTTTATATGTAAAAAAAATTAAAGCTTTTAACATTGAAGGTCACAAGCCTTATCAACAGCCCACCTCCTCCTTCGCATCCTGCCAAGAATTCTCTTTTATATTTGCCGCCTTCTTCACATAGTTGTAGTTTTTTTGTTGTCTTCCATTCACACAGTTCATGGAAATAGCATTGACGTATGAACGTAGTAACCAGAGACCTTTGATTGCCTAAGACCATACCACAAACCGGTGTTTTTTTTATGGAAACGATGAAAATAGAAAGAAAGCTTAAGCAAAGAAAATATAATACAATTGTAGTGTTCTCAAGTTCTTGGCCATTAAAACACACGCATTTAGTATAAATGTACATTGAAAATCAAACAGGTTCATGTTCAGGGTTTATCATTCACCTCCCCGGCTTTTTTTGTTTTGTTGTGTGTTTTAAATGCTTTTATAAAGGCATACATACATACGTACGCACATGAACATATACAAACGTTTATGTACATGTGCCGGCTGTTATGACCTTGTCATTCAACATTTATTTCGTTTTAGTTAATTTTTATATTTATAAGTAAAATGTATTTGTTTGAAAATTATTTTCCATCATTTATATTAAAATGGGATGATGTGACGCTTTAGCCTTCTTGTTTTTGTTTTTGCTGCCAATTGTTGTTTAGTATTTGTTATCCTTTCTGTCTCTTTGGCTATTTCCAAAGAATCCTTTTGGCCTTTGAAGTTAATTTGTTTGTTTTTTATTTATTGTAATTTAGTTAATTTATATATTTTGCCCCAAGGCTTTTTGTCCTTTTTTTGGAGGTGTGTTTATGTTTGTATGTGCGATTTTCGTTTGGTACAATTGAAAATTTATCTGTTTCCTATAAAGTTTTATGGCAACTTGTAGGCATAAGAAAATTAATATTTATTAAAAAGTTGGTTTATTTGTGTTAAGGCGGATTAGTAATTAAGTTTGAAATGTTTTTGAGGTTTTGGGAAATCGTTAAAATAGGTCTGTATGAGGTGTGTGCAGTTTTCACTGACATACCTAAGATGGATATGGGCACTACTGATAGGCTTTAAAGACGCATTGTGTCAAGTCTATCTAGGTTAGTAAGGGATTTCGGAAAGGTCCTTGGTGGAATAAGTTTCTTTCCTAATATCTGACTATGTTCAGTTCCGAGAGCAACTACAGACTATAAGGTATGTTTTTTTCACTGCACAAGATTACAGAACCATTGGGCTAAAGGACACACAAAAAATAAACTAATCAAGCTGTAGCGGTGCCAAAAGAACAGTGAGTACGGATTTTCTTAAACCAAGTATGGATTTTGCACCACCAAGTACGAAATTCTTACTTTTAGTCAAATTTAAGCCAGAAAAAAGATTGATTTAAGTTTGAAACCGTACTTGATGTAAGCCTAACAAGATTGATTTGAGCGTAAAAGGGGTTATTGCAATAATAAAAACTTATTGTTTGACTTACGGAGCTTTATTAAAGAAGGAGAGTTTTATATTTTATTATACCCTTCACATTAGTAGAGTATATATAAGTTTGCCACTTCTTGTGTAATTTCTTTAATATAAATTTGCGATCCTTGTAGATAGGAAAGTTGATTTGGCGATGTCCGTCTGTCCTTTTATCTATTTAAATCAAGTTTTTAAAGCCCTTGATATTTCTTGGATCTGTTTGAAGTATCAAAACATCAAGTATACTTCCGAAAAATTTGTTCTTTAATTTAACAAAATTGCCCGATAACTAACAGAGATATAAGCCAGCAACTATGACTACCTCTGTTTTTTTTCTCTAAAATGTTTACATTAAAACCTCTACAACTGCCCCGGATTCGCCCCTAGATGGGTGCAATGTAAGACCGAATCCCGTTAATTTTTTTCTCGCAAACATTTTTGTGGAACATACATATACCCTATCTCCCCCTAACAAAGTTGCCATACAAATTATGATTTGTTTAAATCGCTCCCACATCTTCTAGGGTGCCCCTACAAAGGTCAAATGTAAGACCGACCACAATTAATTTCTCCTCCCAAGTATTTTTGTGGAACATACTTACTCCCTATACCCAGTCACTAACAGGGTTGCCATACAAAATTTAAAAAATTAGGGTAAAAACTCCTACAACTTCCCCGGAGTCGCTTTTAGTGGAATAAAATTTATCACAGGCCCCCATTAGTTTACCCTCCCAAAAATATTCTTTGAACATACTTACCCCCTATCTCCATCGCCTAAGGGGACTCCCATAAAAATTTGGTGAAATTGTAAAAAATTACTTCCTACAGCTTCCAGGGAGCCCGTGTATAGGTCAAATGCAGGACTGACCCTAACTCGTATTTACTTGCAAACATTTTCTTAGGGGGTTGACATACAAAATTTAAAAAATTAAGGTTACAACTTCCCCAGAGTCGTTCTTAGAGAAATAAAATTTATCACAGATCACCATTGGTTGGTTGGTTGGTTACCGTGGTAGTTCGCTGCACGCAAACTGTCAAGTAGAGTTTAAATGATCCCGTTGTGACAGCACCACACCACTCTATAGGTGATAGGTCCCCTTAAACAATGGTCCAAGGGAAAATGAAGTACTAGACACACCCTGACGCGTTGATGTATTTCGATAGGTCGTTCAACCCAATCGCAGATACATCCCCTAGGTTATCCAGTACATTATTTCTCAGGCAATTGTGCTTCTTCACAGCCAGAACAGGGCATTCGCAGAGAAGATGGAAAACTGATAGAAAACAGAACCCCATTAGTTTTCCATCCCAAACATTTTTCTTAAACATGATCATAAACTCACCCACTATCTCCAACCCCTAAGAGGACTGCGATACAAAGTTTGAAAAAAATAGGGTAAAAACCTCTTCATGTTGTGAAGGGTCTATTACATTCGGCACAGCCGAATATAGCGTTCTGACTTGTTTTTATTTTCTACTTATTTATTATTTGTAGCCTAAAAATGATTTGTACTTACCGCAGCTGGGATTCGACCAGGGACTTTTCGAACTGCAAAACCAGCAGGCTGCCTCTAGGCTACCGAGACACTTGTTTTTTAAGTGTTAAAATGTATTCACAAACAAAAAAGTTTTTGACTTGGTTTTGTAACGAACCTTTTTCTCAGCTGGGGTACAACTCACCGTTGTCCAGCGTTCCGTCACAAAAATTTATTTTCTCGTGACCGCTTAGAAGGAAAAAGCAGGATATTTGGCAAGTTCACAAATTTTATTCTCTTATTTAACTTACTAAAGCTACTTTATACGGTACGATACATTAACGATGGCGGCTGAACGTTGGCGTGATTATGGCTTGGGCAGGTATAACGACCGTAGACAGACCATCTTTACACGATTACTGGCCTCAACCGTATTCAACCTACTTACACTGCGATCCTGTGCGTTGACGAATCTGCGGGATAACCACGGAGACGTCAACCACATTACACGCACGGTCACACTAGTGTATTTGCTAGGTAGGCGAGTCTGCGGGATAACCACGGAAACGGCTACTTCACAACAACGCTAGCGTTTTTACTGCCTAACTTCTATTACGGCACTGTGCGTAGACGAATCTGCGGGATAACCACGGAAACGTCAACCACATTACACGCACGGTCACACTAGTGTATTTGCTAGGTAGGCGAGTCTGCGGGATAACCACGGAAACGTCTACTTCACAACGACGCTAGCGTTTTTACTGCCTAACTTCTATTACGGCACTGTGCGTAGACGAATCTGCGGGATAACCACGGAGACGTCAACCACATTACACGCACGGTCACACTAGTGTATTTGCTAGGTAGGCGAGTCTGCGGGATAACCACGGAAACGTCTACTTCACAACGACGCTAGCGTTTTTACTGCCTAACTTTTATTACGGCACTGTGCGTAGACGAATCTGCGGGATAACCACGGAGACGTCAACCACACTACACGCAAATACAATAGTTTCTTTATTAGGCAAGAGACTCTGTAGTATAACCCCGGAGGCTCTTACTTCACAAAGCAACTAGTTAACTACTACTACTGTTCTACTATATGATCTTACCTGCTCAACCGCCAGCCAACAATTAATTTATTTCTACTGCGAGGCCGCCTTTTTATACTCTTCATATCGGTTGCACATACACACAAACCCACATCAACAAACACAGCATACACGCTTACAAACAGCGTGTTGCTGTATCTGTCACCGCATTGGCCGAGAGGTGCTGTGCTTGTCAAAGTGTAAATCGAGCTGTGTTTAATTGGATGTGCAAACCGACACGGCCACGCACTGTTTTATCTATTAATACTATTTACATGATAACGCCGTGCTTTATATTAAATACATAAACTTGTAAATATAATGTTTTTTATACAATTCAAATTAATAATTCAATACTTATGTAGTGTGTAGTGTTTTGGGGTCGTCTTAATTTTTGTGTACCCTATAGCCCAATATAATTTTATACAGCTGTAGGGGATCAGCTTGATGGTTAGGCGTTCTCTCGAACTGCCAAATTAGGGATTAGACATAAAACAAGGCAACGATGTGCCACTTTATTGTTTCAAATATAAAATCCTTGTTTATTTGTGGGCTACTACCCTTTTTATACTAATTTCTACATTATTGCTTACTTATTCTAACTTACAGTGTTAGTTTCTTAAATATATTCTGCTTTGTCAGTGCCATGCAATCATCAATGCATATTACTCTAGCCAATCAGAATGTGAGAGTGAGGAATGCACTCATTAACATTTGACACTCTTAAGTTTGGTCATTCACATTCTGATTGACCTACATACTTTACTATAGTAGACTCATATTTAAACATATTGAGTCACTGGATAAGTGTCGTTATTTGATCTTTTATTAGTGGCATTTACCCTACCATTATTGGGGTGGTATGTATGAGTTTTAGAGTGGTTATTTGGTATGCAGTGGACACTAGTAAGGTACACTACACCCTCACCGTTAAGAGAAAAATTAGGGGAGTAATTTTTCTTGATGCATCCATAGCACTGTAAAAATTATGATTGTCTTAAAGATTTTTACAATTTATTTACATCTATTATTATTATTATACTTCTATATCTTTGCCTTTACATATTTTGTTTTATTTATTGGTTCTTAATCCTAGGTATGGTTTTAATTGGTTATTGTGAATTTCTTTTTCTATCCCGTTATAATCTATAGTGGTATTTACACCATTACTCTTAATTATTCTATATGGGCCTTTGTACGGGCTTTGGTATTTCTTTCTATTTTCTATTTTTATTAAGACTAAATCTCCTATATTTAAATTTAATCTATTATTATATCTATTGTCCAGTATTCTCTTTTCTTTCGTTTTATTTGTTAGTTCTTTTGCCCTTTCCAAAGAAAACTTTAATTTCTGTTTTAACTCTTTTGTATAGTCATCGTAATTATAGATTTTTATTTCCTTATTGTCACAGATTTCTGATGGTAAGCATGGTAATTTACCATAAACTAGTTCGAATGGCGTGTAGCCAGTATCTATGTGTGGTGCCGTGTTATAGGCGAAAGTAAAATAATTTATCCACTTATCCCATTCGTAATCATTTGCCGTTGTTAGCAAGAATTCATTGAGAACTCTATGATTTCTCTCCACCGAACCTATTGTCTCATGGTGGTAAGGGGTTGAAAATGTCTGCTTGATATCAAGTAACGAGCATATGTTACGCATCAGTTCGTTTTTAAATTCAGTTCCGTTGTCTGACTTGAGAACTTTAAATTTACCATGTTTTAAAATTAATTGTTCTACTAGTGTTTTAGCAATTGTAGGTGCATCTTTTGTTGACATTGGGTGAGCAATAACGAATTTTGTTAGTTCACATTGCATTGTCAATATATATCGGTATCCGTTTGAAATACGAAGCGGACCTACAGTATCCACTGACATTGTCTCAAAACTGTTGTTTGGGGTGTTTGTTAGCGTAAGTGGTTCTTTAATGTTCTTCGTTTGTTTGTTTGTGTTACACTTGTCACAATATTTTACAAATTGTTTAACCATCTTATTCATATTTTTCCAAATGTATCGCTGTTTCAATTTAATTATTGTTTTTCTAATTCCTAAGTGGCCTGCGTGTGTGGCATTGTGGAATTCTTCGATGAGTTTATATTTCAATATGTCATCTGTTATTCTTTTTGGGTCATTATATATTAGAATTTTAAGTTGAGGACTTTTATTGTTTATTTTTATCTTTGTATATGCTTCTTTCAATTTTTCCATTGTATATACTTTAAATATTCTATCACTTTTTGCTAGCGCTAATTCTCTTATCTTTTCTTCATTCATTTTAGATACCAGTTTCCTCAGAATCGAATCTAGATTCGCTGAGTTATCGCTGAATCTTGCATGCATATTATCGTTTTGTACGTTCCTGGTATGTAACTTCTTCATAGTCGAATCTTGTTTCGATGAATTATCGTTACATCCTTTGTTCATATAATTATTATTTTGAGTACGTGATTTCTTCATGATCGAATCTTGTTTCGATGAATTGTCCTCACGTCCCACGTGCACAATATTATCTTTAATTCTTATTTCGACGTCTTCTATATTCTCAAACTTATTAAATTGCAATTTCTTTATGTTCTTGATATCATTTATGGATGTGCATTCCCATATTAGAAGTTGATCAGACTCCTGAGAGATGCTTTTATCCGATACTTTTGTATTTACATTATCATTCCTCTTTGTATTACCTGCCTCATTATCTTTATTTATTTTATGGTTTGTCTCATTATTTATATTATTTCTGTTAAGTTTTTCTTGCATGGCCCTTGTAGTTATTAGTATCTTATTTTCCGTTTCATCATTTTCTAATGGTATCATTTGTTTAAGTATTTCCGAGTTTATTTCAATTCTTGATAATGCGTCCGCATTAGTGTTAATTTTCCCTTTCTTATACATTATTGTAAAATCATAGTCGCTTAAATCTAGCCTGATTCTTGTCATTTTTGATGACGGATTCCTGTGTGAAAATAGGGAGATTAGTGGTCTGTGGTCTGTTACTACTATGAATTTTCGACCGTATAAATATGGTCTGAAAAAATTTATTCCCCAATGGATTGCGAGCAATTCCTTTTCAATTATCGGTTTGTTCAAGTCGTGTTTCTGTAGAGATTTACTTGCATAGGAAATTGGTAGATCCTGGCCAATTTCGCCTTGAGATAAGACAGCTCCCAGTGCGTAGTTTGAGGCGTCGGTTGTCAAAATGAATGGTTTTTCGAAATTTGGGTATTGTAGAATTGGGGGTTTCATTAGTTTTTCTTTTAAGGTGTCAAAAGCATTTTGACATTCATTTGTCCATAGGAATTTCGCTGATTTTCTTAGTAACATATTCAAGTGTTTCGCAATGTCTGCAAAATTTGGTATAAATTTCCTATAATAATTGCAAAATGCAACAAATCGTCGTACTTCGTCCGTGTTTCTTGGTATTGGGTAGTTCTTTATCACCTTATATTTTGATGGGTCTGTTTTCACACCGTCTTTTGTTATTAAATGTCCCAAGTAAACAACTTCAGATCTTAGGAAACAACATTTCCTTGGATTCAGTTTTAAATGGTATTTTTGCAGTCTGTCGAGAACCTTTATCAGGTTTTGATTGTGATGATTTAAGCTGCAACCGTATACGATTATATCATCCACGTAGAGAAATGCTTCGGATTCTAGTCCGGATAATGCTATTGTAAGCATTCTTTGAAAGCTGTTAGATGAAATTTTTAGTCCGAATGGAAGTCTTTTAAACTGAAAATGCCCTTGTGGTGTTGAAAATGCAGTTAGTGGTCTGGAGTTTTTATTCAACTCAATTTGATAAAAAGAATTAGTCATATCGAGTGTAGAAAACCATTTTGCTCTACCTAATTTGTCCAAAATATCCTCCAGTCTAGTTAGAGGAAATTTGTCATTAACAATTCTATCATTAAGTTTTCTAAAGTCTACAACAAGTCTCCATTTCTTTTTATCTTCCATATTTTTCTTTGGTACTAAGAGGAGTGGAGCATTGTATGGACTAACGGATGGTTCTATTGTTTCGTCATCAAGCATTTTCTTTACCTGTTCATTTATTATGTCTGTATGTGAATGTGGTAATCTATAGTTCTTTATGTACACAGAAGTGTTGTCTGAGGTTATGATTTCTTGTTTGTAAAAGTTGTTGACACTCAACTTTTCGTTTTCTAAATGAAAAACGTTTTGATATGTTTTAAGTATTTCTGTTAATTTTGTTTTTGCGTACTCATCGTCATGGTCTAATTGCAATTCATTTAAAATTTTGTTAAAACGTTCGTCGCTGTTTATATTGTTGTAACTTAATATGTCGTAGTTTTTTAATGGGTCAGTGTGTAGTTTAATGCCCTGTAAAGTTGTTGTTTCGTTTGTTGTGTTTAAAATTTTGACGTGTGTCATACCGTTTTTAGGTGCTATTGAATTACTTAAAAAAATTCCGTCTTTCAGTTCGGTATTAAATATGACGCAATCTTCTGTAAGGTTCAATCTCAATGGTTGTATAATTTCTGTTCGTGGGGGTACGGTTATTTTTAGGGTATCGAATGATTTTGTTTGCATTGGCAGAGTTATTGTTTCATTGTTGATGAACAAAGAAATTGTAAATGTCTCGTAATCTATTTTGCATAGGTACTCTCTTAAGAAATCTCTTCCTATTATTCCGTCTGTTTCTATTGGAAAATTGTCGTCTACTAGATGAAAGTTGTGTTTACATGTTTGGTTAGCCATTGTTAGTTCAAGTTCACTTGTCCCTAATGAATGTATTTCCTCCTTAGTGATGCCTGTTAATTTGCATCTATTCTCCACATTTAATGGTTCATCATCAAAAATTTCCTTGGTGCGACATAATGATACATCGGCTCCTGTGTCGACAAGAAATGTTAAATTTTTGTTTTCGTATTTAGCAGTTATGAAATTTGTATTATTATTTGAAACTTTGTATGTCTTTAATTTTGGCTGTCCGGAATATCCCTGTATTCCGAGCCTTCTTCGTTTCCCTCGTTTTGAACTGTACGTATATACCTTCTGTTGTGGCTGCTTCTGTTGTCATTGTCTCTGTTAGAATTATTGTTATTACCTCTACTGTCATTGTTGTTACCTCTGTTGTTTTGGTAGTTGTTATTTACTCCATTAGAATTGTTATTTCTAGAGAAGTTTGTATTTCTTCGTGAATTGTTATTATCATAGTTATTGTTTCTAGTGTTGTTATTGTTGTTGAAGCTGTGATTACTGTTGTAACCATTGCCTCTGTTGAAATTTGCATTGTTGCCATTATTCCTGTTATTAATATTGTTTTTGTGAAGGTTTCGGTTATCATGATGCCTGTTCTTGGTGTAGTTAGAAAATCTGTTGTTATTTCCGTTGTGGTTTTGTGGTTGATACTGTGGTTCTTCTTTTCTGATATGTAGGATATCGTGCTGCGTTGCCTTTTTCTCATTTTCAATTTCGACTGCAAGGTCGGATGCTTCCTGTAGTGTAGTTGGTCGGGCAGCGTATATGGTTGGTTTAAAGTACTCATTTAGACCTTTCTTGAATGTATCTAAGGCAAGCTTATTATTTAATCGGACTATAACGTTTTTCTCAGCCTCTGTTACTTGATCTCCTAACTCTTCTATGCCTAGTTTGTTTAGGTTGTCAATTATACTCATTATCTTCTCCCTATATGAATTAATAGACATCTTCCCTTGGGATAATGTAGTGAGTTTGGATTGTAATTCTGGGATTGTTTTATTGTTCTTGTATCTTTTCTCTAAGAGTCTCTTAAGCGTTTCGAAATTTTCAGGTTTCGAATAGCTTCCAATTGATGTTCTGACATTCGAGGATAATTTAGCATGATAAACATACTGAAGAAAATCTATTTTTGCTGCTTCCGATAGGGTCTTATTTAATAACTCCGCTGTTATTATAAAACTGTCCAATTCAATATAATTACCTGTAAACAAAGGTAATGCCTTTGCAACCGTTTCTAAATTAAACGATGTCATGTCTAAGTCTTTTGTCCTTAATGGTTTCTTTATATTACTACCTAAGTATTCTTCTACTAGTCTGTAAAGATTATTAAATTCTAGTTTTAACGCTAACTGTTCCTTATCGTCTCCTTTTACTTCTATTAGTTGAAATTCAAATTTTAAATTTCTGATATATTCCAATTTATTCAATACCGTTGATTCGGTGTAGGTTCTCCCTGGACTCTTCTTTAAGTTCTTCCAGAGTTCTTTCAAATTATTTAATTTCTCTTCCATATATTTTTCTTAGGCTTATCTATAAGCAAAATTTAGTTTCGTTTTTATTATTTAGTTTTTCCTTACAACTTATACATTAGTTATACTATTTTTATTTCTATTGGTATTTATAAGTTTATGTATTATATATAATATAGACAAGATTATGACAATTATTAATAATGTTGACATATTTTTCGAGAACATTGTGTTAAGTTATCTATTGTCTTCTACTTATAATCGTACATACTAGTCTAATAATGTAGGCAATTGCTAATATTGCTAGGATCACTATCATAATTACTTCAGAGATGTTTAAGTTTTCCGTGTCATTTTTATTCTGTATATTCCCTGTGTGGACTCTCATGTGTTCTATTAATTGATTGTGTTCGTTTTCAGAATCTTTTTCCCTACTTCATATCCCGCAAATAATAAAGGGATAGCTTTTAATATATTTTTCCACCAAGTCATTCTAATTTTAATATTATAATTTTGATACGAAAACATATAAAATACAACAACATATTTTGGTAAAATTTTGATTCAAATGTTCATACATCAAATCTTATTTTGTCTGTAGTTTTAGTTGTTTTATGGTCCTTTTGATGTTGGCACATTCTTCTTTGGTGGTTGTTAGGGTGAGCCTTTGATACAGTATGGCTAGTTGTTTTCTCGCCTGGAATCTCTTTCCCGCACGTTTCTTCTTCTTCTGGATGTCCTTGGATGGTTGGGGTTGCTTTTTGGTCATCGCAGTCCTCTTACGGTATTCTTCAATGCTTATAGCCTTCGGGCCTGCATTCAGTGGAGATGGAGTATAAGTTGGTGCTGTTGTTGCTGGTGGTCCTGGGTTATACTGTTCTGTCAAGTATTTTTCCCATCGCTCGAAAATTTCACTTATTTCTTCCTCCATAAATATGTTATTTTTCTTCAGTTAGCTATTGGTCCGAGCTGGCAGGATCGCCATGTAGTGTGTAGTGTTTTGGGGTCGTCTTAATTTTTGTGTACCCTATAGCCCAATATAATTTTATACAGCTGTAGGGGATCAGCTTGATGGTTAGGCGTTCTCTCGAACTGCCAAATTAGGGATTAGACATAAAACAAGGCAACGATGTGCCACTTTATTGTTTCAAATATAAAATCCTTGTTTATTTGTGGGCTACTACCCTTTTTATACTAATTTCTACATTATTGCTTACTTATTCTAACTTACAGTGTTAGTTTCTTAAATATATTCTGCTTTGTCAGTGCCATGCAATCATCAATGCATATTACTCTAGCCAATCAGAATGTGAGAGTGAGGAATGCACTCATTAACATTTGACACTCTTAAGTTTGGTCATTCACATTCTGATTGACCTACATACTTTACTATAGTAGACTCATATTTAAACATATTGAGTCACTGGATAAGTGTCGTTATTTGATCTTTTATTAGTGGCATTTACCCTACCATTATTGGGGTGGTATGTATGAGTTTTAGAGTGGTTATTTGGTATGCAGTGGACACTAGTAAGGTACACTACACTTATAATATCCATCATTTATATAAGAATATAATTAATTCGATTACATAATATATTGTAAATGTCTAGGATATACACTATAAATGTGTCTGAGAAATATATACATACAAGAATATTTTACAAATGTGTTATTGTTATGGTGTGCCATAAAAATGAGGCACGATTTTTATGTCGTCACACGCCTTCCCTACTTCGCCGAGGTTAGCGTAGCTCGTACCTTTTGGGTGGTGGCCTGAACGTTAGCTTTTGCTGTTTGCTTGCCGAAGCGGAATCAACTATATCCGCTTATGCTATCGAGACTACCTCTGGTTTGGAAGTCTATACAGGTGGCGGTAGTTGTTGTTGCGGAAAACTAGGGATGTGCTGACTGAGTTATAGCTGTATGGCTTACTGATGAGGATGGGAGGCTGGAGCTGCCACTGTCGGATCTGGGCTCTCGTCTTTTTGAATGTTGTTGGCCCATGTCACTCTTTGTTGTTCTTTTTATTTCTTATCTGGGAATGAATAAAATGAAAAATATTAATTACCTAATTGTGAATGGTAGGAATTAATGTCACTAATGTGAGCAATTTTCTTTTTATTGAAAATGTGTTCTAAATCTACAATAACAGGTGATTTAAACGATTTCACAGTGTCGGGGCCTCGAAATTTTGGAGCCAATTTAGCGGCGAACTTGTCGACCGCTTTTGATAGGGGGTGCTGCTGCAGCCATACGGTATCTTCTACTCGCGGCTTCCAGGGACGTCGTCGTAGGTTATAGTGGCGCTTCTGATCTGCAGAGGCCTTAACTAGATTTCTCCTGACGATGTTGAAGATTTCCTGCCTTTCTGCAAGGCGATCTTCTGGTCGTCCTGTTGCTGCTCCTGTGTCTGCCGTCACCTCGTCGTACAAGGTTTTTGGTAAACGGGGTTCCCTACCCTGCGCGAGGAAGGCAGGTGAATGCCCAGTGGATTCTGGCACACTCGAGTTTATGGCTAGCATTATTTCGGGGAGGTACTCGTCCCACGTATTGTGCCGTTGATCTGACAGTTGGGCGATGATGGTTTTCACAGTATGGTTGGTGCGCTCGGTGGGGTATTCCTGCGGCATATATGGTGCAGTTAGCTGCTGCTGAATCCCCGTGTCCTGCAAGTACCGTGTGACCAGCCGGGAGGTGAACTGAGTGCCATTATCGGTGATCAGGACCTTGGGCACCCCATACCTAGCCAATATGCGTTCTCGTAACGCCTTGATGACTCCCTCTGCGGTGGCTTTGCGCATCGGCACCAATTCTGTACACTTTGAGAATCGGTCGACAAAAACAAGTAGCATTGTGTTACCATGCTTGGACCGCGGCAACGGTCCCACGAAGTTGGCACACACGGTGGCCCATGGCTCCTCTGGGACTCTGCTTAGCATTTCTTCAGCTGGCTTCAATTGGCTTACTTTAACTTTCTGGCAGGACTGACACTTTCGCACATAACCTCTTATGTCTCGAAACATCCCTGGCCAGTAGTATCGACTAGCGACCCGCTGTATCGTTTTTCGGACGCCTAAGTGTCCTGAGGCGGATCGATCATGGTTCTCTTCCATGACACGTTTTCGATCTGCGGTTGCCACACAAATTTTCCACGGCGTATTTTCTTCATTGTTGACTTTCCGGGGAAAACGTCGATACAATTGGCTGTCGATAACAGCATAATCGGCGTATTTCTGTGGCTGATCGTGCACCTCTTTGATTTTTTTCTGCAGCCACCCGTTTGGCGCTGCTTTGCATAAAGCTAGGTTTGCGGCTTGCTCTGATATCTCCGGTGAATCACTACTTATTTTTTTATCCCCGACTGTTAAAGGCTTCCTGGTAACTGCAGGGGGCGTCTGCCTGGGTGGAGGAATCTGCTGGGAAGGAAAACTGGATGTGGACGACTCGTCGACTGCCCATCTACGGGCTTCGACTCTGGAGCAGTCCAATGTCAATCCAGCGATTTGTATGGTGGTGTTGAATTGCCGTAAAAAATCGAGGCCTATAATGATGTCTTCAGTATTTGGCTTTGGTAAAATAAGGAATCGAGACTTTTTCGTAAGACTTCCAAACTGGATCTGCAGTTCCACGGCTTGCGAAACCTTACAGGTAGAGCCGTTGGCTAAGATGACGTCTAGTTGCTCGGATATTAACCGCGGTGGCGGCCGCAATTTGCGGACGAAAGCATGATGAATAAAATTGTGAGTGGCCCCGGTGTCGATGATGGCCGTTACGAGTGTATTTGCAATTCGCATTGATGCGGTTAATCGGGTCTCTTCGCTTCGTAGATGTGTAGGGCGTGATGAGGATTTACGTTTTCTCTGGGGAGGCCCGACCATCCTCAATTCGGTCGGCCCCCGTTGGCGTTTTCCCCCCCGGCGGTTGTCGCTTTGAGGGCAACGAGCGGCATGATGCCCCTGGTTTCCGCAGCGATGGCAACGATTTTGGTTATTGGATGGTACATTTGGCGTCGGGCGACCGGCACCGGGCTGCGCAGGGAGTCCGAACCCTGGAATGCTCTCCAGATCTTCTGCCATTTGAATGAGTTCTGTAAGGGAGACAAAATCTTTTTGGCGGATGTACCACTGGTACTCCGCGCGCGAGTTACGGAAGATACGTTGTAACTTTTGGCCCTCGGTCATCTCTGAATGCCTCATCAAGTTCTGGAGGGCGAGTGTGTAGTCCTTAAAACATTCGCCAGGGAGCTGCAACCTAGCACGGATGTCATCTTCCAGTTTCTCAAAGTATCTACTAGGGAGAAAGAAAGCGAGAAAATCAGCTTTAAATACTTGCCATGACTCCCAGTGGGCGTTATTGTTGCGGTACCAAACCAGAGCTCGCTCGGATAAGAATTCGGGCATCACTCGGGGCAGGTGGTCAAGTGTGACCTCGTAGATTAGCGCCAATTCTTCAAGGCGTTCAATAAACGCCAGCGGCTCACTGCCGCCAATGTACGTGAGACCCCACTTTCGAACTTGGTCGAGGAGTTTGATTCGTGCTTCTACCCCTGAGCCAATAGGAGCTGTAACGCCTCCCGATGGGCGTCGTACCCTTTGCTGATGTTCACTTCTCAACGGGGAGGTATTGGTAGTACTACCTCCGGGCACTTCTAGTGTACTTACGGTTTCAAATTTCTGTTGCAATTCCTGGAGCCGGGTGGTCACCTTGAAGTCGTGTTCGCTACCGATGAATTGCGCAAATTTACGGCGTAGTTCCTCAACCGTACCGGTGGTGTCCAGAGCGAACTCGCTCATATAGGCCAGCAACTCATCTCGTTTTAGCGGGTATATCCAGCCTGTTCGTAACATCTTATTGTTGATTTCTAAATCTTTACGAGTCTCCGTCATACTGCTCAAGAATTTCTAAATAGATTTATTATTATTGTTAAAAAAATTTTCTTTTTTTTTTAAGTAATATATTTCTTCGTTTGCCAATATAATAATTATAAACGAGAGAAATAACAATTAAAATGATAAAAATTTTACAATAAATAGTTTTTTTTTCACCAGTTTATATCATAATCAAACGATTATTTAACGTGTTTTTTTTTCTTTGATTTACTATTTACCGACGGCAACCGCGCGATTATTCTGCCGATTAACGAAATCGTCTATTAGCGATAAATTGTTTTTCACTACACGCGGTAGTTTTATTATCACTGCAGGCACAGTTTTTTTTTTTTTAACTTGTCCCGAATTTTTCCGACGGCACAGATTCGTTTATTAAAATAAAAAAAAAATTGTTTTTCCTCTTTTTTTTTTTTGTTTTTGGTTTCTTTTATATATATTTTTCTGTATATATAATTTCCACTAGTTTTCTTCTCTTTCCATTCAGTTCCTTTTTTATAGTTTTCAATTATTTATTCAAATTTTGTTTCACAGTTTTTGTTTCTTTTCTCTTTTTTCTTTTACAACTTATTTTTAGTTCTGTTCAGCGTTTTAATTTCTGATATTGGTTTTTCTTTTCTTTATGTGTTTTTATTTTAACTAAAATTTCTCTTTTTTTTTTTTACCTTTTTTTCCGAACTTTTCCGACGGCACGGGCACGTTTATTTAAAAAATTTGTTTTTTTTTTTTTTATTTTATTAGGCTTTATTTTTATTCCGACGGTATATTTAATTATTTTTTTTCACTCACTAATCACTGCTTTTCTAAGCGGTCCCTGCTCGGGCGCCATTGTAACGAACCTTTTTTCTCAGCTGGGGTACAACTCACCGTTGTCCAGCGTTCTGTCACAAAAATTTATTTTCTCGTGACCGCTTAGAAGGAAAAAGCAGGATATTTGGCAAGTTCACAATGTTTTTATTCTCTTATTTAACTTACTAAAGCTACTTTATACGGTACGATACATTAACGATGGCGGCTGAACGTTGGCGTGATTATGGCTTGGGCAGGTATAACGACCGTAGACAGACCATCTGTACACGATTACTGGCCTCAACCCTATTCAAACTACTTACGCTGCGATCCTGTGCGTTGACGAATCTGCGGGATAACCACGGAGACGTCAACCACATTACACGCACGATCACACTATTGTATTTGCGTGTAATGTGGTTGACGTCTCCGTGGTTATCCTGCAGATTCGTCTACGCACAGTGCCGTAATAGGAGTTAGGCAGTCAAAACGCTAGCGTCGTTGTGAAGTAGGCGTTTCCGTGGTTATCCCGCAGACTCGCCTACCTAGCAAATACACTAGTGTGACCGTGCGTGTAATGTGGTTGACGTCTCCGTGGTTATCCCGCAGATTCGTCCTCGCACAGTGCCGTATCATAGTTAGGTAGTAGAGACGCTAGCCTCTTTGTGAAGTAGACGTTTCCGTGGTTATCCCGCAGACTCGCCTACCTAGCAAATACACTAGTGTGATCGTGCGTGTAATGTGGTTGACGTCTCCGTGGTTATCCCGCAGATTCGTCAACGCACAGGATCGCAGCGTAAGTAGTTTGAATAGGGTTGAGGCCAGTAATCGTGTACAGATGGTCTGTCTACGGTCGTTATACCTGCCCAAGCCATAATCACGCCAACGTTCAGCCGCCATCGTTAATGTATCGTACCGTATAAAGTAGCTTTAGTAAGTTAAATAAGAGAATAAAAACATTGTGAACTTGCCAAATATCCTGCTTTTTCCTTCTAAGCGGTCACGAGAAAATAAATTTTTGTGACAGAACGCTGGACAACGGTGAGTTGTACCCCAGCTGAGAAAAAAGGTTCGTTACAGTTTAAAAAACTCTAAAAACTTAAAAATATCAAGTAAATAAGCTCAAGAATAAAGTTCTTAATTTAAGAATGTGTTCTTTTTTTCTGTCTAGTTGAATAAAAGATTCCACGAAAAACTAAACACATTTTGGAGCCAATAACCGGCAAAAATCATTGGACTCATCATGGGAATCAGATGCCAATAGAATGGGCTTGAAATTATTTCTCCTCCAGTCTTAGACTTTCTTTTCCTGTGTTTTAGTATGACTAACTGATTCTTTTCTCCTTTATGCCTTATTTTTTTCCTTTAAGGTACGCACAATGGTCCTAGTAAGTCTTTGAGTGTTAATAAATGTGAAAGCTTGCCTCTATTCATTACGCTTTCCAAACTAACCTAACTTAGACTTATTTAAACCTCTATAGTCATAATAGTTTAAAAACAATACAGTCAATGCGTTATTCGAAAAAATTAGGAATTAAATCTCGAAGTTGCTTGCATGCCGGTAATTATCTTATGTTTGTTAGCAAACCAATGCGCCATGTATTGGAATATTTTAATCTTTCCTAAAACACACCTCCCATTTCTAGGAAAATATTCTCTGTATTACGTTCTTTTAAAAAACTTGTTAAGCTTTTTCTTTTTTAAACTATAATTAATGGTAAAAAGTGTAACAAAAAAACTTACGAATTTAAATGTTGGCATCTAAGTTGTTTCTTAGAATCTTTTTGCTCAATAAAGACACGCGCCTCCAAGTAATTCTCTAATGAACTTTGGATTACAACAAAGAAAAGGTTACCAAATCATGACTACCTACACATCATCCTAAATCTTTTAAAACAAAAAATTAACCCACGAAACGCAAGCAAACATCGGTGTCCTTTTGTTGACCTTTGACTTTAATAAAACAAAAAGTATAACAACTCTAATGACAATATGAAAACAGCTTCAAGTGCTTAAGAAGGTTTTTCTATTATGTATCTAAATGATAAAATGAAATAAAAGTGAATAAAAATTTCAATCAAATAAAACATGCGTTGGCGGTTTTTTGTTTTTCTACATAACCGACATACAAGATTGTTTGGTTGGCAGGATAAAGCATCCTTTTTGTGAAGGAAGAAAATTCCTTTTGCGTAAGAAAAACTAAACCGTTAGGTAAGGCTAGGTAGGCCTTATACACAATTCCAAGTGTGTTTTTATAAATACACCACCTAATCTTAAAGTTGTGAAAGGTGAGAAAGGCCCCTTGACAAAACTCCTTGCAGAATACCACCAGAAAAAAAGGAAAGAAAACACTTGGTTCGCCTTGCCGCCCACCATTTTTAGGAAAACTACTACAGCAATAACAACATGTGTCAAAAACAACATTAACAATATAACAGCAGCCTTCAGTCACAGTAACCTTGAACTTCAACTTAAATTAAAAAAAAAAAAGCTTAAAAGCATAAAAGGTTCACGGCGCAAATTTGTTACAAACACAAATGCACAGCTGTTGCTATATATGTGTGTTAGGAGCAAGGAGGGAGGGAGAAAGCAGTAAATTCAATTTAAGAGAATTTAGTAGGTGTGGGAGAGTTATAGTAAGAGAGAAGTAGTTTTTTTAAAATTTAGAAAAGCGGCAAAATAATTTACTATCCACGCGTTCAAGGCATATTCATATAAGGTGGTCGCATTAAAAAAATTAAGAGAGTCGTTCTCTTACTCTTAATTTTTTTTACATGGAGTTTGACACTAAACTCGAAAAAATTTTTCAATTTTGGTGTCAAACTTTATATAAAAAAAAATAAAGAGTAAGAGAACGACTCTCTTAATTTTTTAATGCGACCACCTTATATAAATATGCCTTGCACGCGTTTTTGTTATTCTTACTCAACGTTGTTTATTTGTATGAAAACAGTGGAAAGAGCCTTTGTTCTAAAGGTTCTTGAATACTATATGATGAAAAGGAAAGTTTGTATCTACTTTACTCTTAAATGATAAAACAGAACTCAGGCGTGACGTTTTTTTTTTCCATACAATTTGACATAAAATTACGCTGATGAATGCGGTTACAAAATAGAATCCAAAGCATATCGATATAAGGTGGCCGATATAGCGGACGGACTTTTTGACGCTCTTAATTTTTTCCTTTTTTTATATAAAGTTTGACGCATCATGGAAAAAGAATTTAAACTTTAGTGTCAAACTTCATATAAAAAACCAGAGAGTAAAAGAATGACTCTTAATTTTTTTCCTGCAATCACCTTGTATTGATACTCCTTAATAGAATCTGTTTTATTCTGACAGCGATTTTTCTTATGCTCTCACTTTGAACAAGAAACTATCTTAATAATGTTGCCACCCTTTTTTAAATTTCATGCATTTTGTAAACAAAACCACATGTTATGGAGAGGAAAACTAAGAATAAAAAAACCCAAAAAACACTTAAAAATTAAATTTAATTTAAAATTTTAAAAGTTTATGGATGAAATTATTAATTTTGTTGAAAAATTTGTTAAGAAAGTACAAGAGCATGACAATTTGCAGTCGCCAATATATAAAAACTTTTATTTTATTTTAGAAAGAAAAATTGAAAAAGTTAAATGCAGTCCACGTTTATTATGGCCCTGTTTTCTCTAAGAGTCAATTTTGCTTGAAGTTGCAGACGTGTTCTGTTTCACCACTTATATTTATATTTAAAAATGTTTGCCGAAAGGTCAAACTGAGAGAGCTTTCGGTGATAGGGGGAAAATTATCAGCTGTGGTAGATAAATTTTTCAACAAAACTCCGCTTTAATTTAATTATATTTTAATTACAACTCAAACTTATTCTTAGTTGTAAATAAGTATTTGCGGTTTGAAATTATTTGCTGAATTATTTTGTTTGTTTTTCGTAAAAAGGTTTATTATTCTATTGGGTGTTAATTTATTAAAGAAAACAAAATCAAGTTTAATTCAACAAGTAGAGAATTTATGGTTGGTAGAACCCGAATAGTTTACACCTAAAAGCACAATACGTTTTATAAAGTAAAACATTAAAGGGAAGAAAGAAACAAAAAATAATAGAAAGGAGGTTTTTATATTTATTTAATTAAAAAGAACCTCAAGGTCTTCACTATATTAACAGATTGTAAAACATTTAAATTAGATAAATAGTTGCAAGTTAAACCAATTTTTTACATTTTATAAATAGTTTAAAGTGTGATGGGCGATACATGCTTTTTTAAAATAACATTACACTAAATTTTATTTAAGCTTAACTTTTTGGAAACCTGGTTTAAAGTCCAATTCAGCTTTAAAAACTGCATGTCAGCATGAGTAATGTGCAATTCAGCTATGAAATTTGCGAAGAAATATTATTACTTTATTTTACTCTTGTTAAGACTATGCAATAAAATATAATTCAGCTAAGTTTCTATCTATTCAGCTGTGACATTTTTACATAAAGTTGTAAATAATATTTTTATACTTCGCATGTGACAAAATAGCTAAACGAAATGTCTATTAAGCTGGAGTTTTTTTTTAATTTAGCTGGACAAATTGAAAGTTTTTTTATTAGGAATAATTAGGTTTAATATTGTTCTTAAAAATTAGGAGAGGCAAATTTGCTAAAGAACTTTATTTCTTTATCTAACAATTTATTTAGCTAAAGCTTAAATTCAGCCTTCTAATTTTGCAGAAAACCCCACACAATTTTATTCAACTATGAACAATTTATTTCAGCTGCCATTATTTACAATTCAGCAGGCACTAAGCACTATTCAGCTAATTAAATTTAGACATTATTATTATTTAAAATTATTTCATATATGGACTTCTACCTCTTTTGCATAGCCATTAAAGCATTTTTAACCCTTTTTCTAATTATAGGGTGCCCCAAGATATAATTTCTTTTTAGTATAAAGTAAGAAAAGAAAGTTTTTATTTTAAAAAAAGCAACATCTGCTTAGGGATTTGTTGGTATACATATTTTGCAAAAGCAATTGTTGCTCCAAAAATAATTTCAAATCTTGGGACAGCCTTTTAAAAGAGCTTTTTGATTAAGACATTTAAGCTTTTTTCTCTTGCTTTGTAGTTTAGAGAGAGAAAAAAGGCTTTCCTTTGTTTGCATTTGATTGTGTTTTTGTTGTTTTAATTTCATCCTTTAATCGGATATTGACTGTTGCTTTTCTGTAAGGTCGCATTCATTAAACTCTTTCCACCGGCTAATGCATAAGTCAAGGATACATTTATTTTTGTTCAATTTAATTTCAAATAATATATTATTTTTATAATTTTTTTGTCTATATTTCTAGGAATATTTTTTTTAAATATTCTTTATAAAAATAAATAATTTTCTATTACCCTCTCCTGCATACCTATTTTAATACAATTAAAATGATTGCATTTATTTAAAAAAAATATTAGAGTAAGCAGGTTGTTTTTTGATTTTTAAAATTACTTCTCCCTGATGAATTCCTTTTTATTTCAAGAAAAAAAATTACGCCTTTTATTAGGAAAATTTACATATTCTTTGCCGAAAGTGTGTGTGTAGTAAATTGTTTATTTAAAAGTTTTTTTATGTGTTTAACAGTCAAAAGGACTGAAAATACGCAATGATTTTGATTAAAGAGGGAAAAGTAAATTTCAAGCCCCCACAAAAAGGGACTGGAACCATGTGTTCTTGCTTAACTGTTTATGAGTATGTATTTAAGCTAATAATGGTGTCGGTATCCATAAAAAAATTGTATTTCAACAGTTTGTTTAATGTGTATGTGAACAGAAGTTAATCTGTGTGTGTGCTTGGGTCTTAAAAAAAATACCAACTACTTAACAAACACATTTTGGCGCTTAAAAGTATGCTACACATACTTACATATGCATATTTAAGGTTATAAAATTTATTATAAAAAAAAACTTTGCCACGTGTTAACCCACATGAGTAAAAGAAAGATAGAGAGGACAAATGGCATGAAATTGTGTTTTAACTTTAACTATAACATATTGTTATCTAAAACAAATAACTGTAACAAAACAAACTTGTCAAAATAAGGCAGAAATTTAAGGTATTTCATTTTACATTCCTTTCAAATAATAACTTGGGCCTACATTTAGAGCAAAACAGTTTCAATTGCGAAGGAAGCAATAAATACGTCAATATGTTATAGACAATCTTTGAGAAATGGAAATTTTTTTCTACGTAATAAAATGATTAAATAATTGATGTTGTTTTACAGGCGCAATAAAAATAAAATTTATAAAAATGCTTAAGTATACTTTCAGGATAATTAGGGATAATGAAGATAATAAGGCATATCATTAGGCAAGGAAATGAAAACCTTTTTTTTTTGTTTAATTCAAGTAAATATTAAAAAAAAATTGAATTAATTTTTATAAAATTAAAGAAAAAAAATTTTAAACAAAATGTTAAAAAGTAAAATCTGAAAAAAGTTTCAGCTGAATTGAGACACCTTTCTTTTCTAAGGCAGTTATTAATGCAGAATAGCAACTTAAGCAAAATTTTTAGCTGAATAGCAAATTTAGCTGGCTGAATAGCAAATTTAGAGGGCTGAATAACAAACTCAGCTGGCTGAATAGAAAACTCAGCGGCTGAATAACAAATTCAGCTGGCTTAATAATGTTTCCTGAAATGCTTTTTACTAAAATAACAGCCTTTTTGTTTTTGTCGTTGTTTTCAATTGGTTGCTGAATTAAAAAATAATCAGTTGAATACTAACTTTTTTCCATATTTAATGTTAGCTACATATTAAAGCCCTTATTAATGGTGCTGAATTGTAAAAAATTAAAATTAATTCTTAAAATTAGTAAAAAAAACTACAACATATGTAACATGTAAATTCTTTAAAACTAATTAGTCCTTTTTGGGTGTTACTAAAAGTATTTAGTAATAATAATTAATTAATAATTTATAAAAAATCTACTTTCCCACCATAAATTTTGTTGTTGTTATATTACTTTGTGCATTGACGTATGAATGTTGTTGTAGTTTATTTTTGTAACAAATTTTTTTTCACTTAAATCTACAGGTTGGGGTTTCATTGTTGTAGTGGTAAGTGCGGTATTTATAAAAATATTTAGTGGCTTTGGTATTCTAATCACGCAATTGTTTTTGGTTTTTTTTTCGTCATTTAACCTTGACCAAACTTAACCTTGAGTAAAGTATTCGCTTCTATTTAAGTTACATTTTAAGAACGCTATTTTATATTTATAATTTTTATTACCACTTAAACTTGTTGAAGGGATAATGAGCAAAAGGAATTTGTATTTTAGGACATTTTGATGAAAAAAAAAAATAATGATTTTAAAACTGTTAAGATATACATGCCCAACAGCTGTTAAAATTGATTGTAAGTTTTCCAACCCTAAATAGCTTAAGATTGTCTGAATATTTAAAACAAAAAAAAATAATATTTTACTACAAAATTTTTTATTTAAGAAATACCTTCTTAAGTCCTACTTAAGGAAATTGATATTAATTTAAAACTGTTCGTGGCAATTTTCTTTAGCAAACAAATTACATAAAATTGCTTTCTACTTATCTTTGCTACTAATGAAATCATCAATCTCTCTCAAACTCCTCCAACATAATGAGCTCATCTTCTGTAATTTGTTTTTAAAATAAAAAAAAAATAATAAGAGAATATGTAGTAACGTTAATGTAACGTATAAAAGGACAATGACCTTCAACATTCACGGATACGTATACATTTATACATACACATACGTACATAAGTATTTTAATACATCCCAGCATACCATATGCGCTCTAAATGAGCTCATAAAGACTCTTTTGTCGGAACGCTGACGCTCATAAAGAGTTCATAAAATAATCATGAACAGTCATAAAACGATCATATTTGAGTGGCTTTTTCCACTAAACTGGTCACTCATAAAAGAGCTCTAAATTTATTGCATAAAAGAGTATTTTATGACTCTTTTTTTAAAACGAATTTTGAGCTCTTATTCCAGTGCACTGTCACTATTTTCTTCAACAACACTATTATTTTTAATATTACATGCTGGATTTTCTTTTCTTAATTTGTTTGAACAAAGTTCACTTATTATTAATTTGCTTTCTTTTAAGCTTGCTCTTTTCATTATTTTAATTATGTATTATTTTTGTATTTATTATAAGATAACTCACAATTTTGTCTTTACGCTTCCAAAAATATTCACAAATGAATCAATTTGTGTAACTTCTTTCTTCTGCTTAGCTGGAATTTACCGTTATCTGTCAGCGTGCAGAAATTACTCATAAAAAGCACATAAAATCTATCGTTTATAAGCTCAGAAATATGCACGCAGGAAACACTCACAAAAGCTCATAAAATCGCTCATATATGAGCTCATATATAAGAGCGCTCCGATAATGGTATGCTGGGATATGTTTGTGTATGCTTGTGTGTGCATAAATTTAAGCGTGTTTAGAGAATTTTGAATTTATTTATTTTTTACAACAAAAAAGAAATAAAACGACAAAATGATTAATAGGATTAAATTTTCTTCCTAGTCTTCTTCTGGATAAATGGTATATTGAAGGTTGAAAAAGTGATAGGTTAAGGTCATTAAATAGAAATACGTAAAACAATGACTGAAGGTAGACACTGTCAAGCAATTTGTCATTTTATATATTTTAGATCGGCTGAATTGGTTTAAAGTGAAACTTAAGAACTTTTTTTAACCCTTTAATCAATAAAATTTGTCTATCAATTTCTTTAATTAGCTGAATACTAATTTTTTCACAGCTGAATAAGGACTTTTTCAAATATTAAATATTAAGCTGAATTTAAATTTTTTTTTAAATTTAAGCAAAATATTTAGCTGAATAAAAAATACCGGCTCAATTTCCTACTTTTAAGGTGATTTTGCTGTACATAAGCTGAATGAAAAAGTATGCCTCAGTTCCCTATTGCTTTGCTAAGTCAACAATAAATGTAACACCATTAAGATTTTTTAAGCTGAATTTTGAAATTGTTTAGTTCCGTTGATTATTCTGTTGGTTTTAAGCTTTAAATCATATTTTTGATTGATTTGAAATTTTAATTTAGCTGAATAAAAGAAAACTTCATCTGAGTTTACATTTGTTTTGCTGAATTCCTAATGGCTGTATTAAGTTTGAGTTTAAAAAATAAAAATTTGTTATTTTAATAAATTTATTTATTTCAAAGCAGGTTTTTAGCTGAAATGTATGTAATGTTTATTAAAAAGCTGAAAAATAAAACAGTATAAATAAAGGGGATTTCAACAGGGATGTAACAAAAGAATGGCGACAGGCACAGCACACGACGCCATATTTCTTGCTGCTCTTTTGACATTTCTCTTCAGTAAGGTTTGCCATTTCATGATGGAAAGATATATGAGCCAACAACGAGTCGAATTTATTAAAATTTACCACCTAAATTCGGAGTCAGTGGCCTCAACGTTAAGAGCGCTACGTCAAATTTATGGTCGTCATAATCGCCCTAGCAGATCAACAATTGAGCGTCTAGTGGAAAAATTTGAATCCATACGCACAGTACAAAATGTTTTCGTGCCAGTGAGACAAAGAAGTGCCCGTAGTGTCGAAAATATGGCTGCCGCTGAGGCTTCAGTTGAATAAAGCCCAAAGTTGCCTCTCACACGTCGTTCTCAAGCGTTGGGCATCTCTGTGACGTCATTGTGGCGAAGTTTATTCCCCTGAAACTAAATACTCAATTTAAGAGCTGAATGTAAAAAAGAATGCAATATGACTAATTTTTTTAAGCTGAATAGCTTAATTTTTTATTTGTTCAAAATGTAAGCTTAAAGTATTTGATATATTTAAATAAAATATTAAGCTGAATACAGAAAACTATTAGCGAAAGCAAACAATGGTATGAAATAAAAAGTTTGCATAAATCTTAAAGTTTTTACACTGAACTGTAATTTTTTTTGAATTATTCAAAAATAAATTTAAAGCTCAGTTGCCATAATTTTAAGTTTTTCTCAAGAAAAAGATCCTTGCTGAATAAAACAAAAATAGGCTGAATTAATAGTCCAAACTATCAGGAGAAAAAAGCACGTTCTTTTCTAAAAAAAACATATAGTTTCGATAATTTTTTTACTTGGCTTACAAAAAAGTTTGGCAATCACTGCTTTAAACCATACTAATTAAATAATAAACACTTCATCTTAGTCAAAATACCATCTTGTTAAATGTTTTCCTAAGTGTGTAGCAAAAAGCAAATTATAACAAGTAGTAAAATTACAATTAAAAATTAAACAAAAAGGGCCGAATAGGAGCCTAAAGAGCTTTTAGCCAAAAGTGTGGGATTAAATTTTTAATGCTATTGTGTGTGGATTTGAAAAAAAAATAATAATGTGTTTATTTTGTAAATTATAGTCAACAATAATAAATCATGGAATAAAAAATTTAACGTCTTTTTGTTTTTGTAACATTTCCTTAAATTTTACATTGTAAATTACAATGTCATCTGCGCTCAGTCTTTTCCTCTTCCTCTCATGTTTATCTTAGCATCTCTCTGCTCCTATGGCCTAAAGTTTTTCCAATTCCCTGTGTGTATGTGTGTGTATGTAGGTGTGTGTGTGTGTGCTTTTGTTTTATTTTCTCATCTACATTATGAAAAGTATATTACTTCCGCATATAAATGTTAATGTCCACGCAACGCCAACGTAGTCGTCAGTGGCTTCAACAAAAGCTTCTGTTTTTCAAAAACACATAATATTTTACTACTCGTTTATAGTAAAAATCTTAATTTTGTATTTTCGTTGGTGTTTTGTTTAGAAAATATTTGGGATGTATGTGTGTGTGTGTGTTTGTTTGCTTGTTTTACTGTCAATTGGTTTAACAATATAAACAACATTATGGCATTAGGAAAATTTTTTGTTAACCTTGAAATTCTAAGGACCTTTAGTTGTTATTACTTTTATTGTAGTAATAATTCATAAGAATAAAATGTGTATTGAAAATTTTTAGCTGCCAAGTGAATATGTTAAGCACACTTCTTTTTGTAAAAAGATATTGTTAAAGTAAAGAGTTTTTAAAGCAAAATGTCGTTTAATTTTGAAGGAAGGTAATTTACAAAGGTGACAAACAAAACACTTAAGCCTTATTGATATTTTTTTAATCGAATATTAAATATATATAACAAATATGTATTAGCTGAATCATAATGAATCGCTTCGTCATAAATCTTACTTGCTTCATGGATATTACGTTTCAGCCCTAAACGAAAAATTATAAAAATCATTTTTAATTAAAAAATTTGTTGATTTGATTAAAAATATGTTCAGATTACAACCTATCAAGAATTTCGCATATTCAATTAACAACTTTAATTAAAAATTTAAAATATTTTTAATGTAATAAATATTGCATTAATTAATCGATTTAACCAAAATACAAAGAAATCTAAAATTCAATACAAATAAACTAAAGTACTAGTTGCTATTTTTATATATAAAAAAATAATATTTTTTTTTTGTTTTTTTTTATTTGTTTATAGTTTTTCTATTTATTTATGTTTATTTTATTTAATTAAACATTATGTTTCATTTACATTTATTTAATTTTGCATTACAAGTCTCAACAACGGCTCGAACCATGGGCCATTTGATTGCAAGGCATACGCTCTATTCACTCAGCCAACAAGGGGCTCTATTTTTTAAAATGTTAAGCTTAGTTTTATTTTCTCAACTTTACATTCAAAAAATCTACTCCAGCAACTAAGCTTGAGATGAGCTTTGCATAAGCGTTTTGGCTTCGCTTTAAGTAAAATTAAAGCTTTTTAAAAAAAAACTGTTAACAAACATCGTTGTTGACATTTACTTTTTAAAAACAATTAAATTTTTAATTGAAGCAATTAAATTTTTGTTTAAAAATACAAAATATTTTTTAATAAGTTAATTGAAAAAAATGTGGGAATAAGTTTTTCCTTGCAATAATAATTTAATAACAGCAACTTGTACATACATAGATGTACGGTCCAAATGTGGCTTTTAGAAAATAATTTTTGTTCTATTCTTCAGAACTATACTTAAAGTCACAAACACCTCTTTTTGTCCGCTATAACTTTTTAAATGCACTTCCTTTTATAAAATTTATTACACAAAGTGGAAAATAAATTAATCATAATAGGAATGGGTGAAAAATACCATATTGAGGTTATCAACCCACTAAACGACTATGAATGGCGAATAAAGAAGAAGTAAAAGTAAAAATAGAATGAAAAAAGTAAATTGTAATAAAGTAATATGAATATAAAAAGAAAAAATCAACAAATAAAAGTAAAAAAAATTAACGTAAAACACAGCATAAGACAAACGTTTTTTTTCAAATATTTTGTTTTTCGTCGAATTCCAAACTCCTGGAATGGTTGGCACGTGTTGGAAATGAATTGCGATTTTGTTGTTTTGTAAGCAGATGAAGAGGAAGCAGTAAAAGGACACACAAAAAGTTAAATTTTTGCGCTTAAAATCCATCTTAAATGACAGCAAGGATAATTGGTGGGTGGATGAATGGTTAAAATGAAATTTACTGCGTAGTAATACATACACATGCACACACACACATATAACATAAATGAAGATATTTATATATGTATGTAGGTGCGTGTATGCGTAAAATTCTATTTGAGTAAAGGCATATGTATTTCCACTGGGATGTTTTAGATAACAACATGTTGTTGAATTGTATAACATTGTGTGGCTGTAACATTAACAATTTCGTTAACGAATATTTTGTTTGTTTCTGAGACTTTAAGAGCCATTTAGGCTTTTAGTAAATGTACATAAGTTGGGGTAGGTTTACAAAATACTTGAGATTTGAAACTCTAGAAAATTGGAGCAAGGTCAGGTTAGTAGTTAATTAGGTTATATTGATTTTTTTCTGGCAATTTTAACAAAAAAACAAAAAAAAAACTTTAATGCAGTTAAAGTCCTTCGAAAAAAAAATATATTTTTTGTTCGTCTCCCTTAATAATAAATTTATTTAGATGGATGACCTAAATTTAAATTGTCTTAACATTCTTTGTATTTTTTATATTTTATTTATATTTGTCCTTACAAGCATTTAAGATTTGACCTCAATTTGTTTCCTGGTTTAAAGATTTAAAGATTGTCCAATAATGATATTTGTCCTTCTTAAAGGTATCATTATCGTACATCAATTAAGTTTATGGTGGAAGGTGCAACTTATATTTAAAAGGTGATTCCCAAATATTTTTTTTCGTAAAAATATAAAAGATTTCATCTTAAGCCGAAACTGCAGTTTTGCAGAAATTTTTTTTACAAAAAAAGTTTTTTCGCAATTTAACTTAAAATTAAAAATTCGTATTCAGCAAAAGGTTAATGCAATACAGATGGAAAAATTCAACTTAATCCCGTTTCAAGTTTTTAAAGATTCTAGCTTAAGTGTGTCGTTAAGCTACAATTTTGTAATTCAGCTTAATTATTTGCACATACCCAACGTAACAATGCTTTGAACAGTGTATTCAGCTAACATAATTTGTAATTCAGCTACATGAATCATACATAAAACAACTTTTTTAAATAAGTATGCTTCGAAAGGTGAATTCAGCGAAAATTGGCTGCTATTCAGCTAATATTTTCTGTGAATGTAAGGTAAAGGCTACACACATTATCGATTTACGTTTTCTTTAATATATATTTTGGTATTTTAATTTTTTGGAAATCGAAAAATAAACCATTTAGCCTCATTCCATTGACATGAAAAAAGCGGATGGTAAGGTATTTAATTCAGCATAGTATATTGTTATTCAGCTTAATAAATAGCGTTAACTTTTAAGTTAACGGTAGTAATTTAGTAAAGTTTTTTTGCAATCCAATTAGAAATTAAAAAAATCTTATATAGCAAAAGGTAAATGCAATGCAGATAGAAAAATTCAACTCAATCCCTTTTCAAATAATTAAAGATTCTGTCTTAAGTGGTTTAACCAATCTCATTAAGCTACAATTTTTGAATTCAGCTTAATTGTTTCTACATACCCGATGCAACAATGGTTTAAATGCTTTGAATGGTGTATTCAGCTAACGTATTTTGTAATTCAGCTGCATGAATTATACATAAAACATTTTTGCAAAAAAAGTATGCTTCGAATGATGAATTCAGCTAAAATTGGCTGCCATTCAGCTAATATTTTCTGTAAATGAAATATAAAGGATACTCACTGTCGTTCTACGTTTTTTTTATATACAAAAGACATTCAGTTAACGTATTTGCTTTATTTAGCAATTTAAATTGCTAGGAAATCGCAAAATAAACCATTTAGCAGTCCATTTCATTAACCCGAAAAAATCGGATGGTAGGGTATTCAATTCAGCATAATATATTTTTCTTCAGCTTGATACATAACGTTAATTTCTAATGAAAATAAAATTCAGATTTATTTTTTTGCTTTTCAGCAAGAAGATTTAGCCATGTAGCTTACTTTTGCAATACAATAAAGAGATTCTATGATAATTTGTAAATATTTTAACAAAAAATTACTGCTAAATAAAATATCAACAAAATTAAGTAACTTATAGTAATATCTTATGGCAACATAAACGATTTCTCATATTTCTTTGCAACATTGAGAATCCCTGCAATAAATCCTTTGTCTTTTGGTTTCGAAATTTATTTATTTATTTGTTTTCCGTTGTTAAAGTTCACCTTATATACATATGTTGCACCTTTTTTTTGCACCAGCTCACACACAATCTAAACTTTCACTTGTAACCCATAAACCTTAAAACAATTTTTTGCGACAACTGCAGCAACAACTTAATAAGACAGTGGTTGTCAATACACTTACAGCAACAACTAGAAACTAAATATATTACCAACTCAGAAACACAAACAATAACAACAATATCAACAACTTAAAAAGTAACCAAAGTGTAATAACCAACAACTGTTTATGAGGTCAAGAAGTGAAGACGTAAAAGAATGATTTCTAAAAACAAACAAAATAAATATTTTTTTAATTAATTAAGTTTTTAAGCCTTTTCTTAAATTTTTAATTAAGGAGTTAAAAAGAATATCGCTTTAAATAAAAAATGCGTATTAAATGTTTTATTTTAAAACATTAGTATAGTTTTGGGTTATGTTCGAAAATTCTAACATAAGCTTAAAACCTTAATAAAATATTACATTAAATTCATTAATATTGTTGCTTTAATAACTATTTACTGAGTTAAAAAAAATTTAGGCCAAATTACACATTTTCGAACTTGAGTTCGAAAAGTTATTAAATTTTAGAATATAAAAAAATTGGAATTAAACATTTTGAAAGTCCTTAAAATTTTTTAATTTATTCAATATGTGGCTAAATTTTTTAATGTTTTAGCCGAATCGCGCTATTTTGAAATTAAGTTTGAAAAGCTTTAAAAGTTGTTTTAACCTTGTTTGAATTTCGAAAATATTAAGGTTTACTTATTATATTTTTTTTTCAAAAATGTTGAATCTTAATTGTCGCTTCCTCTTATTTAGCAAAATTAAACTTTTTTTTACAAAAACAAACTCGACAATTATTTTAATGATTTTATTCCTTGCATCCACTGGCTTTTGAAAACAACTTTATTACCACTTACTTTTATACTAAACACATCCTGTCCGTGTGTGCAGTATTATTTTCATTTCTCTCTCTTTTTGTTTGCGTTAAAACGACAATAATTTCGCGTTTCAAGTTACAGTCCTGCCAAGTTAATAACCTTCGGCTCTTCCTTTTGCTTGTGGTCACCGCTTTTTGCTTGGAAGTTTGATAATATAATTAAAATGTCATTATCTCTTCCTCTTTTAACTTAATTATGATTTTAAAACTGTGACACATAAAAAAATTGCAGCTGTTTTTAGTGTATAAAAACCAAAAGCTGTCTTTTTTTAGAGAAAATAAACATTTTTATTTTTAAACATGTGTGGTCAAGGTAAAACAGGGTTAACTTTAAGAAACTAGCTGCAAAGAGTGCATTTAAAGGAAGTTCACCAACTTTTGTAAAATTTGTTTTGCAAAGCCAAATATGCATACATAAATGCGAACTCACACACATGCATATATACATACAGACATACATACTACATATTACAGGGCAACCATTTGATGCACCATTTCTTCGTTTACTTTCTTTTTATTTTCGAAAGTAAAACTTTAAAGTTCAATAAACCCCTTGTTGAAATCAATGGCAAAGTTTATTCACATGAAAAAAAGTTCCCTTTTATTTTTCTTTTTTTAACAAATCGGTCATCAAACCATGTGTTGAGTTTTATTTAAAACAAACAAAAATATTCCCCCTTCGTAAATTTTTAAAGTTTTCACAAACTGTTTTTTATTATTATGAACTATTAAGTGGTTTGATATTGCATTAGGGTAAAAATATTGTTTGTTGAAAATGCTACTTTCTTTACAAAATGCTTGTTTCCATTGCTTAATTTCTTTTCTTATCTTTAAATCTGATTTTTGTTGGGTAAAACTTATATTTTCATTGCACTTTGTGTCTTAATTTCACTTTCTTTTAGGTTTTTTATCGCATGTTTCGAAAACGAAAGAAATTAATTATCTTAAGCTATAGCTTTAGTGTCTATAGTTTGTTTTTTTTTTTGCCAAAATTTTTTAGTATTAACAATAATTGAAGTTCTTACGAAATTAAGTATAATTGAAAAAAAAAACATATTAAAGTTTGATTATGTACTAAAATTTTATATTTTTTCCGCTTTCTAAATATGTCATGCATATTTTTTTTAAAATCGCATACTTCAAGTACATTATTTTAAAGTTCGAATTTTGAAATTTTTGTTAAAAATCAAAAAAATGCTTTAAATATTATTTAGCCCTATAGTATATTTAATTTGAAGTACTTTTAGCTAATGTTCGAAAATTCGAATTTAAGTTCGAAAAAAGTTTAAGTGCCCAAAAATTTTTTCTCTGTTGACTTTAAGTGCAAAACCACAAAATGCACCTCTTTGTGCATGTTTCTTAAGCTTAAAAAATCCTTATTTCGCCTTTGCACACATAAATCATTATTTTATTAGTTGAAATTCCATCTATAAAAGATATAATAGATATAATAGTCTTCAAACTCCAGAATTCCTTATTAAAAAAAGAAAATTCCACTAAATTTTGCACAACTGTTTTCTAAAGGCTACAGCTTTTTCAGTGGTTTCCAAACTAAAAAATAGTTTAAATTTTATTTATATTAAGAAGCCTTTGTTTATATTTATTTCTTTGTTTTTATAAAAAATTTGATGAGTTTGTAAAATATTTCCTTTGCTTTTGCGTGTGTTTATTTTATAAAGTTCTTTTTAATCAAATAAATGCTGTCTTTATTTTTTTATTATGACAAAACTTTTTTAAAGTTTAAAATTACATTGAATTTGATTATGTATTAAGTATGACGTGCAAGTGATTTTCATGTCATTATAGCGTGTTTAAAATAAAAAAAAGAATATTAAATAATAAAATATTTAAACAAATATGAAACTTTGTTGTATATCACTAGTTTCAATAATGCAAACCGTTTAAACTTAATTGTTAATATGTTACTTGTAACGACTTTTTTTTAAATTTTTCTAAGGTTAAATTCTGTATTAAGTGAATAAGTAAACACACATTCTGGGTTATCTTATATTTAAATGGATTTTTTAAATCTAAAGCTGTTACATACATAGTACGTTCTGGCTTTTTTTTCTCTTTATCATTCTACTTACATTTCATCTTTTGTTTTTCTTAATGCTCTTTTCAACTCTTTAAAGGAATTCACAATGGGCCTACAGGGGCAACTTACGGCATTCGATTTGAATCTAAATTCTACTTAATCAATTTTTTTGACTTGTGACTGTTTATGATTAAGTGTGCGATATGTATTTACATACATTTATATGCTTACATACATATCTACTTATATCTGAACATTATTTTTGTTTATTTTCCCCCTACATGTGTATGTTTGATTTTGTATATTTTTTCCCTTAAATTTTTAACTTTTTTCCCATTCTAGTCGTTTTGGAAATGTTGTTGTTGTCCAAACACGTGTAAAGTATTTATTAACAAAAATATGAAAAAAAAGTTTTCAATTTCAATGTCAAGCTCAAATAATGATAAAAACTAACACTACTACAATAACAAAAGCAAAAGAACATTTGCGTATGAAATAAAACAAAAATAATTACGCTAAACCGAATTAGAATTACGTACACAAATTTATACAAACATGTGTATGTACATATGTTACTTTGCATGTACACATGTACATATGTTAACTTTACTGTTGTTACTAGGCCGAAGACCATTTAGATTATAATTGTTGTCTAAAAAAAATTATAACGCACTAAACCCATTGTACTAAAATAGATGTATGAACCTGTAAAGAAATATATATATACATAACTATGTATGTGTGTACACACATACTTATTAAGTGTTAATTAAAATGTACGCAAGAACTCAACTAAATCAAAAATACATTTGTATGCCCTAGAATACCACCGTCGATAGAATTTTCACATGCGAGTATGTAAAAGTATTGTAACTTCCCAAAAAATTCTTTCAGTGTCGTCTGTAGTGTTGTAAGAGCTTGGCTATACATACATACATGCATACATACATAGACTCGTTTAGGTTCCACGACTTTAACTGCCGGTGGCGTTTCAGGTAAGACGACGGCCATAAGACCACATTATGACCTACGCAATGTGTGACCGCTGCACCGCCATTTTCTTCGTTTATACTTAATCTCAAAACGAGTAAAGGGTGCTATTTCTGAGGGGTTGTGGTTGCGTATGATATTTAGCCAGAAGATCTTAAAGGAGGTGGCACATAGAATCCGTCATCCGTCATACTTCGCCTTTTTTAACTGACATTAACGTAACAACGTAAGAGGTTAGCACATAGAATCCTTTATAAACGGATGTTAAATCAGCAGGTGGTGGTGATTCTACAACAAAATTTGGTGATTATAATTATTATTTTTGTTGTAGTTTTCGTTGGGTCAGTTGTCAAAAAAAAAGATATGTAAAAGTAAACAACTTTGACCAACCAGCCTCGATTTATGCATGAAAAAAGTAGATCAGTTGTGTTCGTAACACCACCTGGTACACATAATTTAAGGTTATGAACCAGCTGGTAGTTGTCAAAGTACTTGACGTACGTTGAAAGTTAAAAGTTGCCCAACTTTAGTACGTTGCGTTGAAGGAGACGTACTGAATGTGACATTGTTCATAATAAAACATGTCTTTCAACTTAGCTGTCAGTTAAAAAAGGCGACGTATGACGTATGACGGATTTTATGTGCCACCGCCTTAAGTGTGCGACGAATGGGACGTATCAACGGCTTACCAATACTTTTAAGGTATTCGTTTCTTGATTTACCGTTCCCAGGCTTCGCAGGCCTAGCATTTTGTGCAAATGAAACTAAAAGAGAGATATTCTTTTTCCTGGTATGCTCTTGCATATGAGTGTGTTGCATCACTTCTTCAATTTTATTTAATCAAACAAATCATTATTATCCATCTGCGACCCCATAAAGTATTTTCTTGGCTTTTATAGATAAAGAAGTCGATTTAGCGCTATCCGTTTCCTGTCTGTCCGTGTTATGGTTTAAATCATGTTTTTGAAGCCCCCCGATGTCGCATTGACTCGTAAGTGATTTCAAACTATCTGCGAGAAAATCGCTTTTTGAAATCCAGCAAAATCTCAAGATAACTGACCAAGATATAGGCCAGCAACCACGACTATCTCTGTTTATTTCTCTAAAATGTGTGCATAAAAACCTCAACAACTGCCGCGGAGTGTCCTAAACACAAGTGCAACATAAGATCGACTCCCAGCAATTTTTCCTTACGAACATTTTTGTGCAACATACCTACACTCTATATCCGCCCCCTAACAGGATTGCCATGGGTAGATTATATTTTTAAAATTTTTTTTAAACCGCTCCTACAAAGGACAAATGTAAAACCGACCCCAACTAAGTTTTTCTCCCAAAAATTTTTGTGGAACCAACAGGGCTGTCATACAAAATTTAAAAAAAAAATTAGGTAAAACCCCCTACACTTTGTGAAGGGTATATAAGATTCGGCACAGCCGAACTTAACGCTTTTACTTGTTTTTAAATTACAGGGTTGCTCTGTTATAATTTGTAGGCTGTTAATAAGGTCAATGCAAGATTTGAAGAGCCGGAGACCAGATCGATCGTTACGAATCTCTCATTGAACTAAATCTGATAATAGTTAATTCAAGATACTGGTTATGACTTTATTTTCAATGGGAAGAATGCTCGTCTCCTTCAGTCTCCGCATTCAATTAAGGCACCTTTTTTTAAGAATTTTAATGATCAACTCGACATCCAAGGTGTTGGTAAGCCAGAATCCTTTAAATATCTTAGCAATAATGTGGGGCTTTTCGTGATTTTAATGAAGATGGCGCTTTTTTGGCCCCACCAACATTTGTCGTTACAAACACTGAATTTTACGGCTCTGTACTCAATTTTTTAAAGTCTTCATCCTTTTTCTTTTTATAAGGGGTTTTGTCTTAGTTTAGACATGTCTTATGTTTTCTTCTTATCATGGTTATACCACAGGTTTTCCAGCTGTCCTTTCTATAGCTTTGAATCATTTAAAGTTTCGATTAGCCTATGTGGTGATGCTTTTGAAACACATTTTAAAAGATGAGGCTTGAGCGCTCTTATAAAGGCTGTTCCAAAAAAAGGTTTCGGCTTCATATAACTGTTAAAATATTATTATCATAATAAAATTTATTACTCTAAAGACATTACGTCAATCAAAAACTCCCCACATTTTTTAAGGCCACATCATAATTTCTTTTGAAATTTAAAAATGATTAAAATTTTTTCGGATTCCGGACAAGTTTAATACTTCCATATAATTTTTGTTAGCCACGAAAACAGTTTTTTTGTTTGTCTTTAAAGCTACAAATGCAAACTATTATGGGTTCTACATATACCTATATATAGATTGAACGTGTTTCATTAATTGACATATTTTACTTGCGTATTTACAATAAGATTCAAGTTTGAACAAATGTTCTGGCAACGCTCTGTAAACAAAACGAAACGTTAACCTAATTTTCAAAACGTTTTGCTTATCTGATCGAAAATTGTAGCCAGTAAAGCCCAACCGTGTTATACCCTACATTAAAATTTTTTCACGAAAGTGAACGGCCATAGAAAAATCTGGACCCCTGCCAACGTATTGAAGATTTTTATGAGCTGAACAATATTAATAGAAATTTTATTCAAATATCCTAAACAATGCGACCTAATCCGCAATTTACGTTACATTACAAGGTTAACATTAACACCAAGGGAGATAAACAGCCAGTTTGGCAACGTTAAATCTATAAAGGAAGTGGAAAGTGGCAAAAAAGCCCCTTCAGTTTAGTTGTGTAGGTGCTAGAAGCTCTTTTATCATGTCTTTATTTTATCGCATATCAGATTTTGAAATTCAAACTGTTAATTTTAATTTTTTGAAAACTTAAATTGTTTTCGAGTCAACTTGCTTTCATTAAGAAACAAGTAAGAGCGCTATATTCGGCTGTGCCGAATCCTATATACCATTCATATTGGCCTTTTAAAACCCCAAACTTTTTTTTTAATTTTAAATACTTTTTTGTTAATGAAATATTTTTTTAAATTTTTAAATAGGGGCCGGTGTTATATTTAACCCTCCTAGGGTGACTACGGGGAAGTTTTCGGGGTTTTTACGCTAATTTTGCCAAATTTTGTATGGCAACCCCCTTAGGGGGTGGAGATAGTGGATAAGTATGTTTAAAGAAAGTGTTTGGAAGGAAAACTAATGGGGGTCTGTGATGCATTTTATTCCCCTAAGGGTGACCCCGGCGAAGTTGTAAGGGTTTTTACCCTAATTTTTTCAAATTTTGTATTGCAACCACTCTAAAGGGAGGTGATAAGGGGCAAGAAAAATGTTTCGAAGAAAAATGAGTTGGGGTCAGTCCTACATTTGACCTATCCACGGGCACCCTGGAAGCTGTAGGGTGGGATTTATTACAATTTCCCAAACTTTGTATGGGAGCCCCCTAAGGCGATGCTGATGGAGGGTTAGTATGTTCTAGGGATATGTTTGGGAGGGGAAACTAGTTTGGGGTCGGTTGTACACTTTATTTCTTTAAAGCTTATTTTGGGGAATTTATGTGCGTTTTTACATCATTTTTGCCAATTTTATATGGCAACCCCCTTATATAATGGGGATACGGGACAAATATGTTCTAAGAATATGTTTGGGAGGCAAAACTAATTGGGATCTGTGGGCGACTTCGGGGAAGTTGTACGGGTTAGGGGCTAAAGGTAGGGGGTAATAAATAGGGTACAAAGGCAACTTTTCATATTGGCGGGAATTGGTCAAGCCAGGAAACTTTAGCCTTTAAATTAAAGATAGGCTTTAAGACATCCTAGTGAACGTCTAGCAACTGTACGCACCGTACGCAGGGCTGCAGTTCAATGCTTCCCGGGCTTTAACACTTTTCAAACTATTTTGTATACCAAGATAAATAGAAATTTTTTTTAAATTAGACAAATTTACAATTGTTTGCATTGTTGTTTTATATCCAATAATTTTATTTATTTTTATTGTTTAACAATCTTTTATTATTTCTGTTTCAACATTTTTGTTTGTTAACTCAAGTCATTGAACTGTTTTTATTTAAATTTCACTTTAATTTCGAAATGCTCTTACTTAGTTGGGCTTGATTTACATCATGAGACATTGTTGTAACCAAACAGCATTAAACATTAAAAGCAAAGAAAAGTGAAATTTCTTTTTTTTTTGTTGCTGTTGCTACAACAAACCCAAAGGTTTTTGACTTTTTCTTTAATTTTATGCAGCAACAAGTTTTCAGCGAAAGTGATTTGAAAAAGTAGGTTAAACAAAGGGGCAAGAGGGGGGCAAGCTTAAACAGCATAAGACATAATGTGTGATAAATAATAACAACAACAACAAAAAAACAAAAACCCTCGTTGTACTCTAATTCACGCATGCGTTCACAACTGCTGCTATTTGCCAGTGCATGAGTAAGCCAGAGAGTGCGCTTTGCTTTGTTAGTTTTTTAGAGCGGAACCAAACATAGAAAAAAAAAAAGAAATTTTAATAAAAAAATCTGTTATTTTTTTATTTTTTTTAAATTTAGTTTTACTTTCTTTTAATGAATGCATTTTATACATATTTTAACTTATCAGTATCATTTGGTTTTGTGTTGAAATACATAAATATTTTATGTCAGGGAAATTTTATTCAATGATCGATTGTTAAATATCAGTCAGGCAGCGTGCAAACTGCGTTTAACGAAAGCAAATGTCAATGAACTTTTTTAAAAGCTTTTAGCAAGCATATGTACAGTGTGTCAAATAATTGTTTTGACAATAAAGAAAAATGTTGTTTAGTTTTTAGTTTTCTTTTAAAAAATACTGAAATTATATTTAAATTCTATGTTGTTTAGACCAAAATAAGTCCACATACAACCCTATTGACTCTTATTCTCATTTTATTTGCATTTATCACTAGTTACTTCTATTATTTACTTTTATTATACCCCTAACATTAATAATAAGGGTTTATATAAGTTTGTAATTCCGTTTGTAATATTCTTAATACCCACTTGCGACCGTTAATCCTTTAAATTGAAATAAACTAAATCCCCTTGACGTGCAATGTAAGACCGACTCACATTAAATTTTCCTCACAAACATTTTTGTGAAATATTCTTACCCCCTATTCCCAGCCACCAACAAGATTGCCATACAAAATTTAAAAAAAAATATGATAAAAACTCCTACAACTTTCCTTTTAGAGGAATAGTTTTCCCTTTCAAACATATTCTTAAAACAAATTCACCCCCTATCACCATCACCTAAAGGGGTTGCCATACAAAATTTACAAAAATGATGTAAAAACGTCCATAACTTCCTCAGAGTCGGCTTTGGGAAATAAAATGTACTAAGGGGGCTCCTATACAAAGTTTTGGAAATTTTAATAAACCCCCCCCCCACGCCCCTCTTCAGCTACCAAGGTGCCGGTGGATAGCTCAAAGGTAGGACCGACCCCAACTCATTTTTCCATGCAAACATTTTCCTCGAATATCCTCCCGTAAAGGGGGCTGCAATAAAGTTTTCAACTTTATTGTGATTTTCATTACTTGTAAAAACATTTTTTTGACAAACTGTATGCTTTGGCTATCGTTCATAGTTTAAATGAAAGTGATTTGTGAATGACCCACTTATAATTACTGGTAGTTTAAAGTTGAAAGCTGTTTAAAATAAACTTTTTTTTAAAAACACATATTTAAAAATATTTTAAAAAGATACCCTACGGGGAAGTAGGCTGGTCCAAGACTATTGAAAGGAAAAATTTTGTCCGAAAAAAACTACCTTACCACTTTTTAATGCGTATTACCATATCTTAGAAGGAGGCAGAATAGGTGTTGTTTTCAAGCCTTTTTTGTCCTCGAATAACCTACCAATACCTAAGTTTTCATTATGATATTTGCTGATCCTTTCTCTTCCACGTAAAAGTTCTAAAAATGGAGCTTAAGTACACCAAAGAGGAGAATCTTATATGCCCCTTCCTTTCAGCTTGAGCTGGAAGCCTGAAAGTCTTTCAAGCAGCTTTGCTAACCCAATCCTGAAAATACCATTAATCAAAATTATCGATAGTTGTCTGCCCTAATTTCCTATAATGTTCAAACGTTTTTGTGGAAGTTCCCAGGCAGTTTTATTACAGAAATCTTGCAATGGCACATACTCTGACATTTTAATTCGCTATAAGCTACTCAGGATAACTAGATACCAAGGACGATAGATCCAATCTGGAAGGTATTGCAGAAAAACACCTAGAAATAAACAAAATCTACACACAAAAAATTAATCAAGTAGGCTTTTCTTAATTTAAGCCGTAGCGGTGTTAAAAGTGCGCAAGTACGGACTTTCTTAAACCAAGTACAGATTTGCTTGAATCAAGTACGGCTTATTTAGTTAAAGCTTAGTAACCCTGGCTGCTTCTTAAGCTTAGCATTTTTGCGCATGCGTGTTGCACTTTTTAAAAATATTACACCCCTGGCTTTATGTAAACTCTGACTAGTTTAAAAGTGTGCCATATAAAACAAAATAATTTTCCCTCTGTACAAGTTACGTTTTCACTTTTAATTGTTGTACTAGATAAGTAAAAGTAAAAAGATTTTTAAAAATAGAAAATAAAAATAAAGTCCAAATAAAAGAAATCTAAAAGAAAACAAAAGTGTTTAGCGTTTGCTAAAGAAAAACTCAAACACGTTTTTTTAAAAAACGTGCAAACAAAAAGAAAGAAAAATATGTAAATTGTCATTTAATATTGAAAGTGAAATTAAGTTTCTTTTAGCAAACGATAAAGAGAGTTTATAACTAAAAACATTAATAAAATTCATCGATTAAATCTAAATAGATAATTTCAGAGAAAACCTACATATTGGTTTAAACAGTTAACACTAAAATAAATAAATAAATAAATTAAAATAAATTATTTTTATTTAAAAAGTTTGACGCATCACAAATTATGTCAAAGAAAGTGTTAGAAAGAAACACCTTTAAACAAAGATTTTTTATTAAAACTAATTTAGTTTGAATAAGTTGAGAGAGATTAGCTTGAACATAAAAAAGAAAAGTGAGAGTGATAAATTGTCCATCTCTAGCCCATTGTGTACAGTGAGGTTAAACAACAATTACCTTCTGCCTTAGAGACATGAATTAATGAAAATTCCTATATATATAAAGGTGAAGAAAAATAGGCTTTATTGAATCAAAAAATAAAAATTTTTATTTATTATTTTCTAATTGTTTGCTTTACTCTTTTTAAAGGGGTCGTTATAAAATTAAACTATTTTGAATAAAAAAAACTACGCTACTTTTTAAATTACAATTGCTTAATGTTAATAGTTTATTGAACTTTTTGTTGAAAAAAAATTTAATTATAATGATTTAAAACAATACCAAAAATACGAGGGTAGGAGCAAAAGTAATTTCGTAAATTAATTACTTAGAAAAAGTTCGCTATTGCTAACCACCAATCAGTATTCAGCCAGGCTAAAATTCAAGTTCTTAAAATAAATTTAATTAATTTCAACTTCATCTAAACATCCCTTCTTTCCAGACAAGTATGTCCACTATGTTGCAAGATGGGATTTGAATGTGTTTCCAGCTTAGTGGCAATTAAAATTCAAAGATTTTTTGTTAGGTTTATTTAAATTAAATATAAAAAATTCAAAAAATACTTTAAAAACGGGTTATACAAAAATACAGTGAACTCGCGGAAACGTGAATATCCAGAATCGTGAACATCCAGAAACGTGAACACTTTTTATTTAACATTAACTACTCTAAAACGTGAACAAACATTAAAAGCTTTAAAACGTGAACAGTTTTGTCTGAGGTTTTTTTTGTTTACATTAATTTTATTAGTTTTGGGAGTCCCCGAATTATGCAATAAAAGGATCTATAAGCGATATACATACTTTTATTTGCAAAAGGATGATTTTTGTGGTTAGATTAATAACCCAATTATGTATTACCCAAAAAACTTAGGTTTTAAAATTTTTAAATTGGACTTTTCGGGTTAAAGCGTTGTTAAGTTTTGACTAGATTTGGATGTTTTTGAACTAGTAACAATAAATTGATAAAAAAAAATTAAATTCGTTAGAAAATAATTAAAACATATCCAATCAGAAACGTGAACAAAATCGAAAACATGAACACCCTTGGTAAAAATTAGTTCACGTTTCCGCGAGTTCACTGTATATGCTTTTGAAAGAAAAACATGCCAAAATATGATTTAATATGCAAAAATATGCCCTAAGAAATCGATATGAAAATTTTGCGAAAGTTTTGAAACGGAGGATAATAATAATATGGTTCGATTCGAAGTAAACAATTAAATAGAAAAAAAACTTACAAATAGGGACAATGAGAACTCGAAAATTATTTTCTTTTGTTTCAGGCTTAAAAAAATTCAAAAAATGCTTAAAAAACGGGTTTAAAATAAAAATATGCCAAATTATTCTGTTATATGAAAAAAATATGCAAAAATATGTCCTAACAAAACGATGCCAGAACTTTGCATAAGTTCTGACACTGCAAACTAACACCTTTATGGATTAACGCGACCCACAAAAAAAAATATTATTTTGCATATTTTTGGTTGCCCTGCCTATTAATTTCGCAAAAATGCCAAATGCAGACATGGCTTAATATACCTTTGCGTGAATCGGACTGTCAAAAGCGACTTTAAAATCGACGAATATGTGATACATGCTTATATGTGTTTTTCATGGATTTTCTTTAGGATCAGCCGAAGTGTGAACATCTGATTAACGGTTGATTTTTCAGGCCTAAAACCGCATTGGTATGGGCCAATGATTTTGTTGGCATTTAGTTTTAGTCGTTCACAAAATATTATATATCAGAGTTTAGGGTTACAGATAAAACCGTTGAAAAAATATATGTTCCAAAAAAGGTTTTAGCTTTATGGAAAGTGCCACGCCCACTTTTTTTAATAACTTTATTTAACATACTGTTCATGTTCTCTTTGGTCTTTACTCTATATTTATTTAAGCTAATTAAAATAATAGTTTATCTTTAGCCAACTTTTATATAAAAAAACAACCAAACAGTAAATTGAAAAAGTGGTACAACAAAGAAAGGTTATAGTTCCAAATTCACAGTTATCAATTCTGCCAAAATTCATTTGTTAACTTTTAGCTAGTCAGTTGAAGTTTTTAGAACTATTATTTGAATTTTTTTAGTTTATTAATGGTCCTTTAATTTTTAGCTTAAAAGTTTAATTTAAACCAAATTGTACTTAAGCTTAAATATGTTTAAGAAGAGAAAAAACTGTTTCTCAACACCAATATTTTAAGTTAAGTTTTAACTGGCCTCTTGTTTTATCCGCTCAGCTGCTTTCTTTATCTGGCTGGTTTATGTTTATTGTTTGACAGTGAGAAAGTGAATTTTTTTATTTGTTGCATTTTAGTTTCACATATTCAAAAGCAATAAACTAGGTCATAACAGCTGATCCGTTTTTAAACTTATGTTTAACGTTGTTGTGTGTGTTTGTGTTGTTTTTTGTGTCTGTGCGAATGTTAACACAAAAAAGTGTTTGTTAAACCCGAAATACGACTGACAAAGAAATGTACAATAAGGTTTGTTAACACCAAAAATATATTTATTTTGTATTAAACCGTTTCTAATGTTACGGTAGGTTTTGTTAACCTCCTTTTCTGTCCCCCGCTTTCATTTCAACAACATCTAACCAAGAAAAGAAATGTTTTTTTCTTGTTTTATTTAATTGTAACAGACAAGTAAAAGTGAAATTTATATAAATATTTTGGTAATTATTTTGCTTTAAACTGGAGTGACAGACAGTTAGGCTAAGTTGAACCACTTCTTGTTTGTGGGTTATTTTTATCACACAGGCGAACAAAATAGAAAGCTTTTTAACAAATAATCTTTTATCAAATGATTTTCATTTTGAAGTTAAATTAATCTGTATTGTTGTTAGAGATGTAGGAGTTTTAATTATTTTATTTTTTATATTCGTTAGAAAATTTCAAAAATTTTAATAAGTAATAGCAAAAAAAAAAATACTTTTATTACTTCTATTTATTGAATTTTGTCAATTTGGTAATCATGGCATTCTTTTAAGTAGCCAAAAAAGAACAAAAAATGTTGGGCGCGTAATATATGAAGGAAGTCAGCTTTAGTGAAATTTTTTGTAAGTAATTTCAAACACGCTGCATAAATAAACGATAATAAAAAACGTTAAATTACAAAAAGTCTTTGAAATTTTTAGCTAATGCGTTAATTTTAAAAAATATGCGGATAATTTTTTCTGTTTACTTCTCCGCCAGTTTAAACATTCTGTGAGGTTTTTTTTGTGCAGCTTAGTTATTACTCTTTTACTTAGCTAAGAAGGAAGAGAATAATATGTTTAAAACTTTTCTTAAAGTGGTCTAATTGTCTAAACTGAGGCTTAGATTAGCCTTCGGAATTTTAGGATTGAGGTTGTCTACGCCTGGTGTATTTTCATCCTTTAACGTACGTATAGCAATAACTTTCTTAGTTTCGTCTGAGATATATATTAAAATATATTATTGGACTTTGTCCATAAAAAATAGCTCATCTTATTTTGCTTTAAAACTCGGAAAAAAGCAATTCAGCTGGTTTTAGCGATAAGCTCAGAAATATTTTTGACCACTTTAAACCCAAGCAAGGTCCGTGAGATTTTACTTGCCCCTTTTTTTTATAACGAAATGTAGATATAATAATAGCAAGTAACAGCACTACATTCGGCTGTACCAAATCTAAAATACCCTTCACAATCCTTTCCTAACCCTGAAATTTTTTTATCCATATTTTTTATTAAGTGAAATAATTCTAATTTTTAAATAGACGTAAGTGTCATATTTAACCCTCTTAGGCTGACTAAGGAAGTTGTAGGGCTTTTTACCTTATTTTTTTCAAATTTTGTATGACAGCCCCCTTTGGGGGTGGAGATAGGGTGTAGATTAATTTTAAAAATATGAATGAGAGGGGAGACTAATGGGGGTCAGTCGTGGACTTTATTTCTCTAAGACCGACTCTGGGGGAGATATGGGCGTTTTTACATCATTTTGTAAATTGTGTATGACAACCCCCTTAGCTGAAGGATATAGGGGGAAGTATGATCTAAAAATATGTTTAGAAGGAAGACATTTTATTTCCCTAAGAGCGACTCCGGGGAATTTGTAGGGGTTTTTACCCTATTTTTTTCAAAATTTGTATGGCAACCCTGTTTGGAGCCAGAGGAAGGGGGTAAGTATTTTCCAAAAAAACCGTTTGAGAAAAAAAATTAATTGAGGCCGGTCTTATATTTTACATTTGTGGGAAGCTGTCTGTGGGAGCGATAGGGTGTAAGTATATTCCATAGAAATGTTTGTGAAAAAAAATTAATGGGATTCGATCTTGCATTGCACCCATGTAGTCGCAACTCTGTGGCAATTGGAGAGGTCTTTATGTAAAAATTTTAGAGAAATAATAAGAGGTAGTCCTGGTTGCTGGCTTATATCTTGGTCAGTTATCAGGCGATTTTGTTGGATTTCAATAGGGACTTTCTCCCAGATATTTCTGATAGTTTGATATCACCTACAGGTCTATGCGACATCGGGGACCTTCAAAAAGTTGATTTCAATCACAACAGGACTGGCCGTCTGTCCGGACATCGCTGAATCGACTTCCCTATCTATAAGGAGCAAGAAAATATTTTTGGGGTCGCACCCTTATCACTTTTGTGAAGGGTACAAATAATAATATAAATTACAAACAAAATTACCAACTTGATGTATTTTTCTACCACTATTTTATGGATAAAGAAGTGGAAATCTCAATCTGAAGAAAATCAATGTTTTAAGTTTTATTTATTTTATTAAATTATGAAGATAGCCATAGAACCATAATAAGGGCCATAACTCTCTGGCTTTAAATTCTATTTTATTTATTGTTCAACTTATTTGCATTGGTATGTTTTAATCTGTGTATGTGTATTGGTTTCAAGGTCGAATTGCTAAAAAATCCCCTTATGTTTTTTTCCTTCTTAATGGTTTTTATTTTCGTTTGTATATTTTGTGCGCCTACATGTAAATTAAATTTATTTTTTTCTCCAAATACATGTTAAAGCTGTCAACATAATGGAAAACATATATTCTTGTTAAATGCTTCTTCTTGTTTTATAGGTAAAGCAACTGTTTTTTTTAGTTGGTAAAGCTTAGACATTAAAACTCATTGATATAAAACACATTGATAGCAATGGTCGTCAGAGCGACAAGGGAAAGTTAAATCAACTATAGATCGAGAATATTTTTTATTAGGAAAAGTTTTGAAAATTAAACATTTTTTTTTAATTTTTAATTTTAAAACTTAAAGTGTGTCTTAAATTTAAATGCTATAAATTACTGACATATTATTTTAGTAACCTTTGACCTTAAAATAAATTATATATTTTTTATCCATATTTAAAGTTTAAATTATGTTTTCTTACATGGAACAAAACTAATTGCCTTTAAATTTGATGTTTCCTTTGCTGTATGAAATATTAACACACACATATGTACTTATATAACAAGGTCATGTCGCTTGTCGCTTAAATTGTGCTTCAGTATGTATTTCAATTTCTAACAATGTATTTGACTTAAATCTCAGTGGGAAAACTATATCTTTCATTTCAACGCATTTAGTTTTCTATCCCTTCTCATGATGTTTTTTTTTCTTTTAAATTTTATTTATTGTTAATAAAACATTTAAACCTCAAGGTTTGTATTGTTGATTAAATTAACAGAAGGAATAAGTAAAACAGGGGGAAGAAAGTGGGTGGTAAGGTTGTGTGCATGGGGAAAACTCTTTCCCTGCATTCCTAAAAAGGTTAAGTAAAATTTTGTAACTTAATAATAATGCTCTAAAGCTATTTAAAAATTCAAGGCCAATAGTTTTATTTAAATTTTGTTCAATCTAAGTATGAGCCTTTAACTAAGTTGTAAAAAAATGGGTTTGTTTTGCATAAATAAGTAATTTAAGAGTTTTTGCGTTTTTGTTTAGGGTATTTAAAGAAATTAATCCTAAAAAAAAATAGCATTTTTATCCAACTAAACAAATTAAACCAGAACCCGGTTTTTTATTATACTTTTTTATTTTAATAAGGGTTTTCAAAATGAAACTGACTCCAATTTTTTGACTATATTTTATAATAAAATTATTTTCACTTTTTTACATAAACAATTTGAAAAAATTGCTTTAAACAGATATTTTTTTTTAATTGTTTCTTCATTTTATAGTTATTTATTTAAATTTTTCTATTTTTTATAATAATTTCTATTTATTTGGCGTTAAGTTCAATATTAAAATTGTTATACCTGAGATACTAGCTGAGTGTAATGCATTTTCGAAATCAACTACGATTTTTCATATTTTCTTTCTATTCTATATAAATTTGTTTTATTTGGACAAACTTTAACTAGAATTTGAATACTGGAATTATATTGATATTCTATTGTATATTGCTTAGTCCGAACTAAATAAATACAACCCGATATTCTCTTATTCCTATTCTTTTTGCATTATTTACTAGTTATTTAAATTATTTACTTTTATTTTAATTTTGCTTTTGGCCATCAATCGGATATTACTAAATTTATTTAATTTTAGATTAATTTAAAATTTATATTAAAAATTCTATATTAAAAATTTAACCGGTTTTTTTAACTTAAATAAAATTGTTGCAAAAAAAATTATTAAAATTATATTCCCTCACAAGGGTTAAATAATTAATCTGGTTCTTATTTAACTAATTAATTAAATATATTTTTTTTTTTCAAAATTAAACCCGGGTTTATTTCTATTAAACACATTTTTTTTCAATCAAATAAAAAAGTGATTTGTAATGGCTAGTTATACCATAACTAGGGTGACCATCCGCACTGATTTCATCAGTACATGTACTGATTTTTCATTTGGAGTACTGATGAAAAATTTGTGTACTGAAATGTACTGATTTTTCCGAAAATGTACTGATTGTACTGATTTTTCAAGATAAATTGAAATTTTAATTTTTTTCCTCAAAAAACTTGTTAAACTATAGTAAAACTAAATATGTAGTGAGATACTTTTATAGCAGCCAAAAAAAAAATTTTTTTTGAGAATTTATTTTCTGAATCAAATATTTTCTTTACAAGAATACATAGACAGGCAGACGGACAAAAAGACTTTAACTGAATCAGAAAGTGGTTTTAATTGAATTGCTCAAATTAAAGGTGGTTCTTAGACTCAAGTAAGAGCGCTATATTCGACTATGCCGAAACTTATATACGCTTCGCAACGTGTGGTTATGCAATAAGGTATGTATTTATGAAGCCCAAAAAATTGCTTCGAGGGAATACTAATGGGGGTCTGCGATACATATTATTCCTCTAAGGGCGACTCCTGGGAAGTTGAAGGGGTTTTTATCCTATTTTATTAATTTTTCATAAAAATGTTAGGTAAAAAAATAACTGGGGTTGGTCTTTGTAGGAGCACCCTGGAAGCTGTGAAAGCGATTAAAAAAAATAAAAAAAAAATAAGATTAAACTTCGTATGGCAACCCTGTTATGGTCTGGTTAAGGGCAATTCCAGGGCAGTTGTTAAGGTTCATATGTAAAAATTTTAGAGAAATAAACAGAGGTAGTCTTGGTGTTTTGGTACCCCAGACAGGTCTGAGAAATATTAAGGGGCTTTAAAAGCTTGATTTCAACAGATTAACGGGCAGAAGGGCATCGCTAAACCAACTTTTCCATCTATAAGGATCAAGAAAATATATACTTTATGGGGTTCGAAAATGGATATTAAAGAAATTACAAACGAAATGACAAACTTATACACATATGCCCTTCACTATTATGAATGGTATAAAAGCGTACTGATTTCGAAGCCGAAAAAATAATTGTCACCCTAACCATAAAAGTGTTTCAATAAAGAAATTTTTTTAATATAGAAAAGCCAAAATGCTTTTAAAATCTTCTTAATATTTTATGGTTTTTATTATATTTGGCCAAATAATTTATAAATAATTATTATTGACTTTCAATTAAATAAATTAAAATACAGAATGTTTAAAATTGCAAAAATAGGAACAATGCTTTTGCTTTTATTTTTTTTATGGGACACCCTAAAACAGATTTATGCATGCACTTCTGTTTTAGCAAAAACTTTGGCTTTTATTCTTTAGGGCTTTTAAGTTCTGATTCCTTATCTTTTTTCAAATAAACAAATTGTTTAAGAATACTTTTGTTAATATTCACATATTATCATTAATTTTTCATTTTAAAATAATAATTTTCCAAGAATAATTTTTTAAAAATTCCCACAAATAAAAACAATAATTTTTTTACTCCTCTTACTACACGTGTTTTAAAAATTATTGCTGAAATAAGCCAAAAATTATTTAATTTTAACACTTTTGCTCTCTCAGTAGCCGTTACTGCTTTTCAAGTAGCCTGGGAATTTCAACAATATTTTCTTGCTGAAATGGCGAGTTTTATGAAGTTTTTTTGCTGTAAGAAGATCTAGAATATAAATTATGTTTTAATTTATTTTTTTAATTTTGGTAAATGAGAAGTAGACAAGACAAGCAGACAAAAAAAGTAACTCTAAATTAAAATTTGTGTTTATTTTAATTGTGGCTGCTGAAAGAGGAGCTTCTTCAACAAGATGCTGATACCAATCGTTTCAGTTTTAAGTCGTCTGATGATTTTTTTGCAAAATGACACTCTAATGCTTCAAGCGATGCTGCTGATGATGATAATGAAAATCACAATAAAAATCCAACTAGACTTAAAAAGGCTTTATTAAGAATTTATGGGAAAATTTATTTTAAGAAAAAATAAATTCATTTAACATAGCTCAAGAAGCCTTAATTAAATCACCATTTTGGTCTAAGTGTGAAAATAAAATTTTAACAAAAAAAGTTGAAAAATTTTTAAAACTTTTGATATCCTTGAAAATCATTCCTTTTCATTCGCCTGTTTGCTTGTAAACCAGCTGTTGCCAAACAAAGTATTTTTTTCACTTCCAAAAAATGTTAGAATTTTTTTATTACACTTAAACAACAACACTTTGTTGTCATACAACATGTGTTAGTGCGTGTTTCGCTATATTTTAAGAGAATATTGGCAAAAAAGTAAAATTTTTTTTATATAAAGTAAGAGCTAGAGAGTGCCGCCTAGTAAAAAGGCAGAGTTGATGACAAATTATTGGGTGTAAATAATTTTCTGGTAATCGACAATTAACAAAAAATTTAAAACGAAATTTTTTCCAATTAAATACATTTAACACTCAACTAAGTTGAGTTTAATTTCTATGAAATCTTCACAAATTCTGATTTTTCACTAAAGAAGAGAAAATTCTGCGTTAAATAGATTTAATTAACTGAACCTGTTAATAAAATTAAAAAAAACTTTAAATCCAGTTTTTAAAGAAAATACAATTTTTTTAAATAGGATAATAATAATCCTTAACCTCACTTTTTTGCCTTCTGTTGAGCCTTTAGTGTAATAAAAGTTTCAAATCAAATTAAAATATCGGTTTATATAAACAAATTTGAATCTCTAAGAAACCAGTTCGTTTTAAAAACAAAGTAATGATGAAAAGGAAATTAGTATAAAAACGAAGATGGGGTTTTAATCGAATAAAACGTTTGAGCTTGTTTTATTCGAATATAACATTTAAATTTTTTTTAGGTTCATACTTAAACATTTTTATTTTTCATCTTAAAAAATCTTACCCTTAATCGATTTCTACAAGGTGGACCAAAAGAAGTCATCCGAAGTCATCTCATTTTATTTTCTAAATAAAAAACTTCGATTCTGTTTTTTTTGATTATGTTTATTTTAACCCTTAAAATTTTATTGGTCAAGTCGAGAAGATTATGTCGGCCAAATGGGCGCCGCCACAATCGTTTGCTATACGGGCTCGTTTTATAGCATTATTCATCACTCCGGGCGACAGATTTCGCGCTGGTGTGGAATGTTGTCCTTGAGGGCTTCCAGGGTCTCGGGCTTGTTCACGTATACACGGAACTTTTAGAAACCTCGCAAGAAAATCTGGAACGGTTAAATCGGGCAGGCCAATGTAAATTTCCAAGAAGCGAGATGAGGCAACCTTTAGAATATCGGATGTGGCTTGCGCAGTGTGTGCCGTTGCTTCGTCCTGTTGCAACCCCATGTCCTCCAGCCCTAATTCGTTTAATTGCGGCAGAAAAAACTCGGCTCTATAGCGCGCACCGTCCACTCTTGTCGTTTGACCACCGGCAACTTAAAAAAAAATGGCCCGATGACCCCTCCAGCGTGAACAGCACACCATGCAGTAACTTTGAGCGAGTGTAATGGCTCCTTGTACATCACTCGTAGATTGTAGGTGCCCCAGAAGCGATATTTTTGCTTGTTCACGTACCTGCTGGGGTGGAAATGAGCCTCATCGCTCATTTTGTTTTTGGTCGAAAAATCGTCCGCTTCGGCCTCGAGATTTGGGATGACTTGGGCGTAGGGTACACGCGTTTGGTGGTCGACAAGCAGCAGCTGATGTTCGGACTGGACTTTGTACGGGAAAATGCGCAGGTCTTTGACCGCATTTCGCCTTAGGGACGACCGACTGATGGTTTATTGCGAGGCACGGCTTCTGGTCGATGTTTCTGATCCGGACGACCGAGGAATCGGCGACTGAATTCGCGCTTCGCCAACACCATAGACGCATTTTTACACAAAAAAATAGACACGATTATTCCGCCTTCTTGGGAAGTGTATCGCTCAATGGCTTGTTCACTTGTATTCTACATCTGTCTAGTTAACAAATGTCAAAAAAAATTTGACATTGGCCGCCATTTGCAAAAATAAGAAATTCAAAAAAATTTCGAAACATTTTTTAAATAAACGTAAGTCACCTATAAAGAATTTAAATTAATTTTAATCAAAAACACAACCAAAAAATTTTTGTATATTTCTATAATTTAAAAATCATATGTTATATTCGATTAAATAAAAAAAACCGAATAATTTTGGATATAATTACAATGCAAAAATATAACAAAAAAACAACAGAAACTTTTTCAATCCATTTTAATTTTTATTTAAAATATTTAAGTAAATTGAACCCTTCAATACATAATTTAAGCCGGGTAAAAGAAAATGTAACCGTTTAAACGTTTAAATTGGATAAAATTTGGTTATTTTCGATACTATGCAAAGTCCATTTCTTGACCTATTTGGAAACAAAAAAAGGCGTAAAAAAAGCCGTTAAAACAAGCCGAAGTCAAGCAAAAGGTTATATACCTTGTTTTAAGCAAAATAATCGATTAAAATTTAAATCGAATAAAAAAAATTTTTTTTAATAAAAAAATAAGTTCTTAATAAATATTTTGATATATTCTTTGTAAAAAAAAAAATAATAAATTAAAGGGTTTTCATAATTACAAAAAAATAACCGGTTTTTTTCAATAAAAAATTCGGCTCTAAAAAACAAATCAGACGAGAAATTTGAAAAACCCCATTTTCTATAATTATCAAAAAAAAATTTAGTTAAATCAAATAGGAAAACAGTTTTTTGTTTTATTTTGATCGAATAAGAAAGTTACATTTTCATTTTTAATTAATTCTAATTAAACTAAAAATTTTATTCCAAAATTTTAATCGCCTTTTTAAATACTTAAGTATTCAAATAGAAGTTTTTTTTTTTTAAATTTATTGTAAGACCGCACAAGTTTTATCTGTGCTTTATATAACCTTTGACAGTAATTGCAGTTTATTAAATTTAATTAACATTTAAATATTAGAATACTTATTCTAAGTTGCGGTCACGCGTAAATACAGTAAAAGCTCCTGCAGGCAGATGACTCGATTTCTTTTACTCGAAAAAGGTGGGCACCTTAAAGTGTAGCAAAAGTTAAAAAAACTCTGTTTTTCAAACAACTGTTTTGCTTATAGTTCCATCTACTAAAAGTCCTTTCACTGTAAATACATTTTAAATTTTTCTTTTTTTTTCCTTTTTTTCTATTAAATATTTAAAAATAACTTTATTACACCAAGTTAATTAAAATATATATTTACTAAGAGTAAAGGCAAAAAGCAATTACAGATATGTAAGTGTTAACGCAAAAACGCAGGCAGAAAAGGGATTCGCAAAGCTCAGTGAGCATTTTACATGTAAAACAAAACATTCAGTCTCCTTCGTCAAGGTTAACAAGGATACAGCAATACTAACTTACACATAAGCAAACACCCCACTAAGAAAATGTTCCCATCCACGCACATACACGTGTATTTATATAAAAACCACCCATAAAAGTTAAAAGCTGAGGGTACCCTGCAGGCATTTTATGTAGGACATTTCAAGTCGATAGCTGTTGAAGTTTTCAAAATTAGGTGTATCAAAAATTGCATAGAAATATTACATTTTGTATAGGCTACCGCTTTCCCAGCTCCTATCAAACCAATTTTTCTATATATTGCACGTACAGGGTGTCTGGTGGCAGATTTATATTTTTAAATTTAAATAAAAAACGTAATAATTGACACAAAGTTTTTTTAAGAGCATTTAACGATAGAATGATAACGCGGACTTTATTTTTGGAGGAGTATGTCATTTAGTTGTCTTTCGTCGAGTTGAATACACTGTTCAAAACGAAAGCTTGTGTTTTGCCAAACACGCTGCAGCAAACTTGGTTCAATTGACCTGATTTCTGGACAAATATTTTCCTTTAAAGCCACAACCGATTGGGGATTATCTGTATAAAACCACTCTCTGATGTTTCCCCATAAAAAATCCATTGGAGTTATATCGGGCAACCTCGGTGGCCATGGGATATCCCCAAAGCGATTTATATATTTTTTGGGGAAATTTTCCCGAAGTCAATTTATTGAAGCTCTGGCTGTGTGTGCAATCGCCCCATCCTGTTGAAACCACGTTAGTAAAACGGCAAAACGAATTCCCTAATCATGCGTCGGTTATTTTCCCCGCTGACGTTCGTCGCCTGGCCTCGAGAGCTTTCGAAAAAAATTTGTCCAATTATGCGTAGATAAGGCACACCAAACAGTTACCCTGGGGCCTTGCAATGGTTTTTGATGTTTTAATCGAGGGTTTCAGGTTCTTGGAGACAAGTAACGGCAGTTTTTCCCGTTGACGTGACTGTTTAAGTGAAAATGAGCCTCGTCGCTCCAAAAAAGGGACTTACAGTTGCCATATTGTTTTTAATATTTATTTTTTTAAGATCTGAAGGTAATTAAAGAAAAATTATTAAACCAAATTTCTGACTAAATCAATTCCATTGCCCAGAAAAAAATACAAAATTCAGATTCTAGAACTGTGGGGATGGTAAAACTGTTAGCTTTTGTGTTTCTTTAACTCTATTTTGGAGTGTTTCAGGTAAGTTAGAGGGATCCCCTAAAAACTTAGAATAAAACCAGTGCTGTTTGCAAAACACCTTTTTAAGAATTTTTTTAATAAATACTAAAAACTTCTTATACGTATCTCTTAACTTGGTCTTGACATTAGTTTTAACTTGGGTTAAGGAATTCAAAGATCCAATGCTTGCAGGGTATTTGAAAATATATTCATACTTACATACTTACTTAGGCATGTTTTTACATAAATTTAACGTGTAAATCGAGTTATGAAATATTAATAATAAAAAGTAATAAAACGACAAATAATTGCAAAAGCAGCCTTGACAATTGAAATGGTCGCAAATTGTGCAATATGGCCAATAGGCAAATCTATAATACAAATTCTCCTTCAACTCATTTCTAGCTGCATAACAATGAAATCATTGGAAAGTTTTAGAATTTATTTAACTCCCACCAGGATTTTTCTAAACTAAGCACTTGAGATTTATTTGATAATGATTTTGCTTCTTATATTTGTATGTTGTATGTGTGTCTGTTTGTGTTTACATGTTGTTTGATAAGCATAAACATGGCAAATCATCAACATGCCTGATTGCCTATATCCACGTGCCACCGAACAACATTCGGGATGAGTAGTGTGGTTGCTAATAACTACCAGCTGCTTGGCAGCCTGTCTGCCTGCCTGCTTGCCAAATTAACAAGTGCAATTTGTTATCTTAAATTCAATATTTGGCATTCAAGGTTATTGGAAAAAAGGGATAAAATTTTATTTAAAAGAAATATTGAAAAAACAAAGTCTTTATATATTGATGAAAGAAACTTAAGTTTTAAATCCTAAGAGGAAACAAAATGAGACTGACAAGCCTTATTTTAAATTCCAAGCCTAAGGTCTAAATTTGAAACACAATTCAATTGGGTTTCTTCAGAAAGGGAAGGGGTACTCGTATAACTAGAAACAAAATGAACCTTTACAAAGTTAAAAAAATTTAATATGAAAGGTCTTGACTGAAGAAGCCTTTTTAGAATGCCTCTTGCTTTAGTTCTGTTACTGTCGGAAGGATATTTGCCACAAAGGCATTCTAAGCACATTCTTAACTCAACATACATTAGAGGTAAATGCACTTAGACCTAGATAATACTAAATAAGCTATTCTTTTTCACATTCCTTTTTTTAAGGTTAAGCTTAGGGAGGTGAAATAAAGGGTATATAGGACGTTTGTGTATTTTACTTTAAAGTTTCAGGCAGCAATTTGGTTTTTTTAGAATTAAAATATGAACTATTTTAATGATCGTCAAACAAGTTTCAGAATCACGAAATTTTTCATAAAGGGGGAAAGCTTCCCGAGTTCTTTGATTGGTTTGCTTACATGCTTATGATGCGAAACTGTTAAGTGAGGGCTAAAATGACCCCGATTTTAAATGGTCATACCATGTGGCAGATGTATGGTCTTTTTGAACCCAAGCTTGAACTAAAACTAAAAAGACTTCTCTTGCCCAGACTAGTCTAGTCTAGCCTAGTCTAGTCTAGCCTAGCCTAGTCTAGTCTAGTCTAGTCTAGTCTAGTCTAGTCTAGTCTAGTCTAGTCTAGTCTAGTCTAGTCTAGTCTAGTCTAGTCTAGTCTAGTCTAGTCTAGTCTAGTCTAGTCTAGTCTAGTCTAGTCTAGTCCAGTCTAGTCTAGTCTAGTCTAGTCTAGTCTAGTCTAGTCTAGTCTAGTCTAGTCTAGTCTAGTCTAGTCTAGTCTAGTCTAGTCTAGTCTAGTCTAGTCTAGTCTAGTCTAGTCTAGTCTAGTCTAGTCTAGTCTAGTCTAGTCTAGTCTAGTCTAGTCTAGTCTAGTCTAGTCTAGTCTAGTCTAGTCTAGTCTAGTCTAGTCTAGTCTAGTCTAGTCTAGTCTAGTCTAGTCTAGTCTAGTCTAGTCTAGTCTAGTCTAGTCTAGTCTAGTCTAGTCTAGTCTAGTCTAGTCTAGTCTAGTCTAGTCTAGTCTAGTCTAGTCTAGTCTAGTCTAGTCTAGTCTAGTCTAGTCTAGTCTAGTCTAGTCTAGTCTTACCTAACCTAACCTAACCTAACCTAACCTAACCTAACCTAACCTAACCTAACCTAACCTAACCTAATCTAACCTAACCTAACCTAACCAGACTTAACCACCTAACCTAACCTAAAATGGTAACTTTTATCTTAAAATTTAAACTTTTCAAGGTTTTGTATTGCTCATCATCATTACTTTGTTTAGCTTTTATCCTGCGTTGCCTTCTTCTTTATATATTATAATAAAACCATTTGCTTTTAAAATTAATAAAAAAAATCTAATTTACCTAAAAACACTTATATTTATTATCACTTTTACTCCCTTTCCTTTCCCTTTTTTATTTACTCTCTATTTGCAAACAATATAGATAAACATTATTTCTAAGTAATACACAAATTGTCTAAAGAAGCCTCCTTATAATCCTTTTTAAACGTTTATCCTTGAATGCTTTGTAAATAAAAGGCAAGGGCTAGAAGGATGTTTTGTTTTCGTGGGGAGGCCTGTTTTACGCCTGACATAAAATTAATGTCATTTGTGTAAATAACTGTAATATGTTTGACATTTATTGTTCTTTCCCCTTAACTCGCTAACACAGTCAACTCCTTTCGCTGCTGCTGCCTTTTTAATGTAGTAAAAAATAAATTTTGATAAAAGCTAAATGGTTCTACTTTTAAGAAAATTGACATTTTAGAGAGAATATTTATGACCACATTTTAAACAGATTTAAGTGCAGTGAGAGAAATTTCTAAGTCCATTGTGCTTAAAATTCTTTTACAAATGAGTTTGTTTTTATTTTTTGAATTTTAAAAATAAAATTAATTTAGGGGTGTTTGACTTTTTTTAAATATATATTTTAAATTTTTACAGTGTATGAGTTTCATTTCTGTAACTGTAAATGGCACGTAACAGTATTTGCGCGTGTTAGCAATCATAATATAATTTTCAAATTATTAACAATATAAACTGAAACAAAAAAAAATTAAATCATTCAATATTTGTGGTGTGACGCATGAAAAAAGACAATTGATAGCAGAACAAGGACACTAACATCTATTTTTGTCAAAAAAAAATTAATTTTATTGAAATGAGTCAACTTTAAAATCAAATGTGTTTTAATATTTAAAATTATGAGTGTTATTCCCGGAGCCTTTATTGCTTGATTTGACGAGATGTTTTACGAATTGCCAAGTTGTAAATTTGAGACCCTTTCAATGCAAATGCAGAGCTTAGCACGTTGAAACCGTGTTCAACAATAATTTTTTTCTTCTGTGTACTTTAGGTGGCTATACAAACTGCTGATTAACGAATGCTTTCCAAGCACTTTATGGTTGTGCGTCCTCTTTTGAGCTCGTTAAACAAAGTCTTTTCATATCTCTTCTCTATTTCGCCCTTCTATCGGAGTCTGTCTTCCCTGTTTGTGCCTTTCGTGGTAACTGATTGTCATCCAATGCCTTTTTGGCTAAAGCACTTGACATGGCCTAGCGACCGCAATTATGTTTATGCTGGGTTATAGCTTATACTTAAAGCTCTTGGCTCATTTAACGCTTATTCTTCCCGTTAACACAGATGGAATCATGGATTTTGTAAAAAATTTTTTAATCTTTATCAGCTTTTGCAGTTATCCATATTTCAGCGTCCGAAAGAAGCACGGGTAGTGTAAGCATATTCAATAATGGTCTTTTATTTCCTTGAGACAGGGGTCGGTCTTCTTAGCTTAAAAGATCATCTATTTGCCAGAACGATCCTTCGTCTTACTTGGATGCTGACATCATTATTTCTATTGATGGCGGAGCTAAGGTAAATAGACTTTCTTTCTACCTCAATGGTGCGTTTTTGGCCTTCACAATGCCACCTTTCCGTCATTGCGAGGTGTGCTAGCAGTCTCAAAACATCAAACGTTTACCATCAGACACATCTTCTTCGATTTCTTCTTAATTCTGGAAAATCTTCCAATTAACTTTTGCTTTTTATTTCCGACGATGCCAATGTTTTCCACATGTGTAAGGAGGATGTGGGTCTTGATGTTGACTGTGCCTGTTTTATAAACCTCTGCTTTTTCCAATATTTTCTCCATCAGTATGTGAAGAAGTCTCTGTGTTGAATGCTTTTTGTAGCGGTTAATGGTTCGGATAAGCCGCTTACCAATTTACTTAGGATAAAATGGCTTTTAGAGTCGTTATTACGCACCGGCATAGTTTTAAACAGTTTTTCCCCCAATTTGGCATAGTCTTATGTACAATATGCCAAATAGAACTTTAAATCTATGGATTGGGGATATATACTCTTAAAGTTGCCGAAAACGGTTTTATCTCCCTTTAACAGATCGGACACAGTGCGCCAATATCATAAACACCGGACATGCTTTAATGCTCTCAAATACTGACTGTTGCACGCGCCTTTTTAACCCTTCTCTACCGTTCTGACATAGCTTTGTTGGTATTCTGTCCAAACCTGCAAACTTGCTGTTCTTAATCCGGCCATATGCTGCTTTTACCTCTTTTGGGTAAGGGGCTATACCTTTAGCTCCATTATAAATGATTGCTTCCGGATTGTCCTCTTCATGGGCTTCTTCGGCAAGTCTTAATTGCTGTTTTACCCATTAGCGAAAATTTTTGCCATCGTTTCTGTTTCAACATAGCTTAATTTTTTTTCGCAATTTTCGCCTTTCCGTTATCCTTTTCTGCCTTTGGAATATACGAGCTTCCTTCCTCTTTAGCCCTCAGCATCGCTTCACCACAGCTCACTTTGCTTTAGGCGCAAGTGTCGCCAAACTTTTAGCTTTTGTAATGTCTTTACACTCCCAATTATACAATTGGCCAACTAATTTCTTCAATCAACAATATCCGATGGCTTATTAAACGCACCCCGTTATCTATATCTCACTTCTAGCAGATTTTACAGCTTCCTATTCGACAGTTTTTGAAACACATTATAACTAAAGTATTCTTCTTAAATCGGATCTTTATGATAGTGAAGTCAGTCTGTCATTTTCAGTGGACTTTTAATATGTAGAACAAAATTTTTCCCATTTCTTGCGAGTTATGGCATTAGTAAAATCATGTTTCGTACCAGCTGAGGTTTTTTCCTTATGAAAACCAGAAATATTTCCTTAACCAATTAATATTATAGGTCTTATAACGAAATCCTAAATCTTTGGTTAAGCTGGCTAAGAATTGTGAATTAAAAATCTCACTGTTTTAAATAAAATATTTCTTTACATATGGCAACACTTCACACAAACATTTTCCACCACATATTTTGTAGAAAATATCCCTGTCCATTTCAATTATATTTATCATTAATTTTCGCTTAACTTGCAAAAATATTCAATTAGAAGTTTATGGAAATTTAGAATTGTTAATATGTACTAAACTTAAAACATTAACGTTTATTAAAAGAAAAAAATTAAGCTCACACAAACACACACACACACTAACACATAGTGCGTACTTAAACCTACACAAAATTACATTTAAACGATAATAACAATCCACAACAACAAGAGCAAAAATAAACAGAATTTCTTGTAGCTTAAAAAAAGAAGAAGCACAAAATCAAGGTCAAAACTGATTAGGCAAACTAACAATATAACACAACAACAACAACAATTTAGCAAAATAATTTAAACACGCACATTTGCACGCATTTATCAACAATTAAATTATTTGGCAGAACGTTGTTAGTGTGGTGGCAACAATAACAACAACAATTCTAGCACCTTAAAACCGCGAGGAAGGAGGTAAGAACACGCGCCAACATTTTTGAAAAAAAAAATTATAAACAAATTGAAGAAGCATCATAATTAGAAGAGGAATATGCGTACAGATAGGGTTTCCCAAAAATTAGGCGAAAGCAGTAATTTTAAGGGGGGTATTTAGTAGAATTTGAAAAAAAATTGTTTCTCTTTTTGTAAGTTTTATATACGATCGCTTAAAGTATAAAAATTTTAATTCCGTAAAAAATTCAAATCAATTTAATAAGTCTCGTGATATATTTTTGAGTATTTTGGTATTGAAAATCAGCAACATCGCCTGCAGTACGACTGAGTCTTACACAGAAAGAAGAACACATTCTAAGATAAAGAATTTTATTCCTCAATTTAATTAAAACCGTACTTGAAATTTTAAGGTTAATCAAGTCTATTCGGGATTCCTTAAAAAATCAATCAGAAAAATGTGGTTGTTTTTTAATATATTTTAAAATTTAAAAAAATTGTCTGGGTATTATAGATGGTAGCGCGCTGTTGTTCAGTTTGGACAGTCCCAGGTTCAAATCCCAGCTTAGAAATTAAATCAATACTTTTCGGCATAAATGTGGCTAAAAAGAAGAAATTCCTGCTACATAAATCATACTTGGCTTTAGAAAATCCCTACTTGATTTAAGAAATCTGTATTCACCGTTCTTTTGACACCGCTACGGCTTGATTCAAGTAAAGATTGCTTAGTTGTATAGGGAAAAATTACGGACAGTTTCGGTTCTATAAAATTTAAATTTAGCTTTGGGGGGTTTAGCTCAGAATTGTGCCAACTCTTTAACCAGCCGTGAAACCGCTCTAAAAAAAAATTAGAAAACGAACAAGCAACAAAAACACAACGAAAAGAGGCTTTACCATATTAAGATTTTTAGCGGCTTATGTCCATACCACCCTCATAACCTTGTCTTGGAAAGCTTCCGTCATATATGTTTGTTTATATGACCCACTTTTGACTTAATACAATCATCTCCACTCACATCGTTATCATTCCTGCACCTCATAGCAACAAACAAAAAAATAAGTTCATCATGCATAACGGTACATTAGCAAGAAATTCTGTTTGAAAATAAATAAGTTCAATAAAACATAGTTTCAGACAGGGTTACAATAAAAATGTTATGCTGACATACCAAACCAAGTGAATTACTGAGCTTATTGAACTAATGAACTAAAAGAGCGACCTAGATAGTTCAGTAAGGTAAGCTTAACCATTAAGAACGGTCAGTTAAAAGAGTTATTTAATCTAAATCTAGAACAAGGTGCCCACACTTGTTTAATTTCATAGAAAATTTTTTTAATTATACACAACTGTCACATAATTGTTTCTCTTGGTTAAAATTTTAACACCCTAAAAGCCGGCAAAATAAATTACATTTTAAGACTTGGGACACCCGCAGAAATTAATTTCCGTTGTCAAACATTTTAACACTTATCACAACCGCGCTAGAGTTACCACTTTTCAATGTATAATAGTGCTTTATAGAGTAACTATTTTTTTTTTTTTGGCAAAAAATTATTTTGGCACTAAATCTGGTTCATTTATATTAAATAAAAAATTAAAAAACTTTTAGAAGAACAAAAATAAATAAAAATAAATTTTGAGTTATTTATTATATAATTTTAAATACAAAAAAAAATATTATTATTAAGTAAATTTCTAACGAAAAAAATTTCATTGTGCTGCCAGCTGTTTTTGGGGAATTTCATGACTGCTTTTGATATCAAGCGCTTGATAAATTTCTATTTTACCCCTATTTCACCTAAGATTGTTTAATTTCTATAAAATCTTTTATTAAAATGCCTACGATGTGTGTAGACAGAAATCTATTGGTGGCAACACTAAAACACACACACCCATATACCATGTATACAAGCAGTTCTGGTCGTTAACCTCTTATAAAACTACACATGAGTTAAGTATGTAATGGGGGAGAGAATAATTGAGAAATACCGTAATAAAACAAAAGCAATAATTAGAATTAATATAAGTAAATACACACACGTTCAAACACTTTTCAACACTCTTACGAATACTCATACGTTTACGGTATGTATGTATGTATATAAAACACATGTCTAATTTTCGAATAAATTTTGTATTAGAAAATAGAAAAAAAAAACTATTTGTTAAATTCGTTATTATTAATTTCTTTTTGCGTTTAGAAAATCAACCAAAAGTTTTTATTATGGGGAGTGTGTCCTTGAAATTTTTTAAGTTCATTCTTCTTTCCACCACCATGAGCCTAAACTTTTATTTGTTTTTTCAAATTCCATTTTTTTTCTTTAAATTTTTAATCGCTTCGCAAAATTGTGAACAGGTTTTTTTATTAGTTATTGTTGTTTTATTTTTTCTATTTTTTAATGTTTTCACTTTTTTTTTTCTTTTTTTACCTGTTTAAACAACAGATTTAGGTAGGGGGAAAAAGAAACCAAAAATGTACAATTATATCTTTTAATAAAGTAATTTGGATTTTATAAGGAAAAAAAGGGCAAATTATCTAAATGACAGTAAAGTAAAGGAAGTTTTTTTTGACTTAAAAAAAGGCATAACTCAAATTTTTTTACCTTTACGAGGAAAAACAACCTTCATACACACAAAAAAATTATCTTTACTTAAATAAAACCGTAACGATGTCAAAAATGCAGTGTGTACGGATTTTTTTAAACCAAGTGCAAAATTTCTTTAATCAAGAACGTTTTATCTAGTACGAATTTCTTACTCTTAGCTGCACTAAAAAGGATTCATTTTAGTTCGAAGCCGTACTTGATGCAAGCTTCACAAGATTGGTTAAAGCCTAAATGGGATTAATCCAAAAATTTAAGTTCATTTATTTGACGTACGAAGTTTAATTAAAGAAATGTAGTTTAATATTTTATATTTATTTGATACATAATTAGTAATAATTTTAAAAATTTTTTTTAATACTTTCCGTAGCTGGGATTTGAACCTGGGACTGTTCGAGCTGCAACGCCAGCGCGTTATCAGACACCGTGACACATTGTTTTTTTTTCAATAAATTCAAGAAAATTAACCAAAATTTTCTGTAATTTTCTCACATAAATATGTATCTTATATTTTAAATATTTTATAATTTAAAGTTTAAATGTTAAGCACATATTGCGCACATACATTCAATTTTTAAATATCAGCAAATTACCAAAAAATTTTTAAATAATATTAAATGGTCTTTGAAAATTAAAAAAGTGAAATACTTAGTTAAACAAAAAATGCAACGAAATTTTATATACCTAACAAGAGAATTTTTTTCTAAAAAAAATTTTTGTATTGTAAATGTATAAATGTGTAAAAACTGTTGTTGTTCTTGAATTGAAATTGATACGAAACAATTTGTGTTTTTTCTTGCATTTAAATTTTTAAATCGTAAAAATTCCAATAAAAATAAAAACAAAATAATCCTTGAACCTAAGTGCATTCTTTATTTATACGTACATTAGCATTTGTACAAAAACGAAATTAAATAAAATTATAATCAAGGTACAAGAGGTTTCTGCGAACTTATCACCCCATGGATATTTTTTTTGGGCAGAAATGTACAAAACCCCCCAGAATGGCTTTCCTACCTAAAGTTTTCTTTTATTTACCACTCCAGGAATATCAAAAGGAATTTTTCGTTGCAAAATAATTCTATTAACATATATTTTCACCCAAATCAGCCTAAATAAATTCCTCAAAAATACAATTTAAAAAGAGAACGTGACAAACGTTTGCAAGAAAAAATATACTTTTTGTTGCCATTTTTAAAATAATTTTTGTTTAAGGTAAATATATACAAAATATTTTTTGTTTTATTTATTATATTCAGCCATCTGATTACAACGATCGTAGCCTACTTAGGAAAAATGGTATTTTATAGAGAGGAACGCGACATAAAAAAAGAAAAAAAATTACCGCTATTCGACCTTTTTTGGGTAGTTTTTCTTGTTGTTTCTTGGTCAAAGAAGCAATTTTTAAAATAAATTTGATCATAAAAATCTACTGAATAGAAAATACAATTAAAAGTTACGAAGATAAAAATATTTTTGTTTAGCTTTTAAGTCATTTTCTCGTAACAGCTTTTAGCTTTAAACTCATCATTATTAATTTTATTTTATTCGTTAAAAAAATTATTTCTTTTTAAGCTCGGTAGATCTTCCGCTGAAAATACCCAAAATTTAAAGTTTAAAAATTTTTAAGTATTTTTAAATTTAGGTTTTTATTACAAGCTGCACAAAAGCTTCCTTGAATTAATTACCTTTAACAACCCTTAAAAGAACGTTTAAGTTAGTTTTTAAAAATTAAAGTACTTTGCACCCAACAATTGTTAGCGAAATACCTACGTAAAAGATTTGATTTGCTTACATCAAAAAAATGCAGTCAAATGCAAACGCACACATACATACACACACGTTCAACCTTACAATAACAAAAGTTTCATAGAAATACAACAACAACAATAACAACGACAACAAAAATAAATTCCATACAACGCAAAAGCAAAAATTATTCCATTTTTAGTCTCCCACTCACCCCCTTTTTCAAATTTAAACGTATCGAATGGAAATTGAATTAAATTCAATGCACTTGACATTGAACTTGAACTGCAGTGTAAATATATGTATAAGTTTACATATTATATACGTGTGTGTGTGTAATATTGTATCATAATAATTGTTTTCTTTGTTTTGCTTGTGTAAAGTGTATTCATTGTACGAGAGCAAGTGCATTTATATATACGTTTGTACTTAAATACGAGTGTAGAATGGCTGGATAAATTTTTAAAAGCAATTGTGTAATTGTCATGAATATTTTTGTTCTATTATTGCTTAAAGATAAATGATACCAATACAATTGTATAAAATGTTTTTTTGTTACTGGGGATATTAAAAACAAAACTTTTAACATTAATTTTTAATATTAAAATTAAAGCTAATTAAAATCGCTGATGAGACCTTTTTTCTTACCTTATGCAAGGGTATCCCCAAAAGGGAACTAAATTTTAATGAAACAGGTAAAATCCATTTAATGGATTACACTGTTTTCTTTATTAAACCATGTCGTTACAAAAAGTTATGGCTTTGTTGGTACGTACATGTTAACGTTCTTTTTGGGTGGAACCTTTCTAAGACTATTAAGCATGATTTAAGATGTATGTATCCAAACGCATCAAAGGAAAATGGAGTTAAAGCTAAAACCATTTTTATTTTATTAATGAAATTTTTATAAGCTTGCAGTTTTCTTTTTAAATGTGTTTATGGCAACACTGTTCTGCATGATATAGGCTTAAAAGCTAAATTTTTTTGTCGACACCAACCAAGTAGAATGCATTTTCGAAACCAGCGACAGATTTTCATCATAAGTACTTTTCAAACGTTTGTAGTGTTTTTCGTTCTAAAACATCATCTAATTAACTCACATGTTATCCAGAATGGCAAACGGGATTTTTTATGTAAGTTAGATCAAAGTTTATTAAACTAATTGTCCACAAACAAAACAACGAAATGTACAAAACATCTAACTAATTTTGTTATGACCTTCACATAAGTGATAAGGGTATAAAGTTTGTCATTCCGTTTGTAATTTCTTTAATATCCATATTCGACCCCATAAAGTATATATTTTCTTGGCCCTTATAGATAGAAAAGCCGATTAAGCGAGGTCCGTCTGTCCGTGACATGTTCCAAATCAACTTTTTTGAAGCCCGTCGCTGTCGTATAGATTCGTGAGTAGTATCAAACTATGAAAAATATCTGTGAGCAAATCGCTTTCGAAATCCAGGAAAAGCGCCCGGTAACTGACCGATATATAAGAGAAACCCCAAAACTACCTCTGTATGTTTCTCTAAAATTTGTACAAAAAAACCTCTACAACTGCAATATAAGACCGGCTCCTATCAATTTTTCCTCACAAGCATTTTTGTGAAACATCATAGACCCTATCCTGCCCCTAACAGGGTTGCCATACAAAGTCGAATTTTTTCAATTGCTTCCAGAGCCCCCCAGGGTGCTCCTTCCAAGGTCAAATGTCGGACCGACTCTAAACATTTTGGTGGAACATTCCAGCCTCTAACAGGGTTGCCATACAAAATTTAAGAAAATTAGGGCAGAAGCCCCTGCAAATTCCCGGAGTCGCTCTTAGAAGAATAAAATGTATTAAAGATCCCCCTTAGTTTTTCCTTCCGAACATATTCTTAGAACATTGCCCCTTATACCCATCATCTAAGAGGGTTACCATACCAAATTTACAAAAATTATGTTATAACTTCCGTAACTTCCCCGAAGTAGGCCTTATAGAAATAAAGTGTCGGACCAACCCCCATTAGTTTCGCTTCCCAAACATATTTCCAAAAAAAACTTACCTCCTATTTTAATCGCCTAAGGGTGCCCCCATACAAAGTTTGGAAAATTGTAATAAATCCCCCCCCCTACAGCTTCCTGTGTACCTGCGGATAGGTCAAGTGTAGGACTGACCTCAACTCATTTTTCCTTGCAAAAATTTTCCTAGAACATACTTTCTCGCTATAACCACCCCCTAAGGGGGTTGCCATACAAAATTTATAAAAAGGAGGGTAAAAACCCCTTAACGTTGTGAAGTGTATATAAGATTCGACACGACAATTGACGTCAAATTTGTCAAAGTTGGCATTTGCATTCGGGGGGATTTGATTTGACTTAATTAAAGTTTCGAGTTTTTTATTTCAGTGCATAATTCCAAATTATTTTTAATTACAAAAACAATTTATAAATTTTGTACTTGCTCTTGTAATTAATTTTTTTTGCTAGAAATTCTAAAATTATTTTTTAAAACCTTTTTGTTTAATAAAAAAAATTGTTTTATTTTTCAGATATTTTCCAAGGTCAACTACAAGTAAGTCAATTTAAAATTGTTTGGTTGCATTTTATTATTTATTCTCTTTCCTTTTTTTATTCCATAATTTACTTCTATTTCCCTTTAAAATTGTTTAAATCCAGGTACCTATGGTTTCATGTTATCACTGCTTTAGTTATTGCCATTAATTTTAATAATTAAATGCAGTTTACTGTTTGCAATTTGAAATCACGTAAAACAATTATTTTTTTATTATTATTAACACGCGCAATAACTTGTTAATATTTTTTATTTTATTGTTTTTTTTTTACACCGTGTTATTTATTTTTTAATACAAAATATATATATTTTGTCAAATTGCTATTTTGTATTTTTATTATATTTATTTTCTCCAATTACGCGCCAATTTTTTCTAGTAAATTTTTTTTTATAATTTCACAGTTATAAGTTTTGTTTGCGTTTTAAATTATTTCTGTATTATTTCTATTAAGTTTTTGTTTTCCCCTTTACACCTTTTTATTTAAATTTTATCTCTTTTAAGAACAAAGTATTTAAGCTTGAAAAATACTTCGTCAAACTTAAAATAAACAATAAAATTTTTTAAATTTTTTTCAAATAACTAACAGGAAATGAATATTTGGAGTTACATACATTTTCATTTAACAGATTTTAGATCTTACACATTGCAGGTTTATTGTGAAGAGTGTCCCAGGACTAAGAACTTTCAGTTCGAGGTCTGAAAATTCGTTAATTTTTATAATCTCAAATACCCTATGGCAAAATTAAGAGTAATACCGGCAACACAGTTTTTTTTTAATTTTTAAATTGTTTCAATTAACGGAAACCCTACATTTTTTACCATGACTTTGACATTGACATTGACAATAAGAAAAATATAGTAACTAAAAAATTTTTATTATAAATAACAACAATTTAACTCTATTATCACAAAAAAAAAACTAATCTGCCTTCCCTCCCCAGAAAAAAAGCCCACAACTAAAATGCTTTTTTTTATTAAGAAAAACACATGTTAGAACACACTCACTTACACATAAACACTTTTAAGCGCCAAAAAACATATTTCTCGTCTAAAATTCTAATTGTTGGACATTACTCATTTGTTTATTAATTCTCCAAAAAAAAAAATAAAATTCTCGTTTAACAACATCAAAAACTAGAAGATAAGCAAACGTAACACGTGCCGCCTTAAAATAACAACAATAAAATACAAAAAATTTTGGGCAGAGTTTCTCAGGTCGGTCTGCAAGTCGAAGTAAGTACATAATAATCTAAAGTTTTTAATAGATTAGAAAAAAAATAAACAGTCGTATACAGAGTGAAATACATATGTATATAGTTTTTTTTTGTAATAGAATAGAAACGATTTTAAAACTTTTGAACTACGTACAAACCATTTAGAAATTACCAAGATGGTTTTACTAAAGAAACTGCTCGTCAGCTTATACCCTTATGTCAGAATTTAATACATTCTCTCTCTTTTAATTGAATTTCCATATGTTGAATTTTTATAAAATAAATTTCACCACAAAATTTTCTTTGAAATGCAATCGCCTTTGACAATTCCAATAAGTTTAAAAAAATCTTTTAGTTGGTCTTTTATCACTTATTTTAACTTTAATAAAATAGAATAATCTTAATAATAATTTTTTTCATTTTAAACAATTTTTTTCTTATGAAAAAAGTCTCATTCAGTTTGTCTTATATTTATACACCTCACAAAGTGATAAATGTATTATCACCTTGTCATTCCGTTTGAAATTTCTGCAATACATATTTATTTGCCACTTCATAAGGTACATACATTCTAGGTCCTTATAAAAAAATAGGAAAGTGGATTCGGTCTTGTCCGTCTGTCCGTCCGGAACAGGTTTTATTGCTAAATTATCTGAAATGTACTTGAAACAATCGTTATTTGAATTCAGAATGGTAATACATTTTTTAGGTCGCACTCACTAGGACCATTGTTACCACAAAACAATGGTATTTTAAAAAATATGGAGTTTTTAATGTCGTTGTGAAAGTATATAAGATTAAACCCAGCCGCTTTTGCTTTTTTAATACAAATGTGTTTTATAGAAATTTTGAAGATCGGTTCATTATTTACCAGAGCTTTAGCTTTAGAGCTTTTAAGGACTAACACTATGCATGGCTTCTATAAAAACCCAGTTTAACCAGAATTTGGCTCGAAAAGTGTTAAAAAAAAAAAGGATAAATATTTATAAATAAGCACCTATTTGTATCTTTATTAAACAGTGTAATACATACTAAATAAAAATCTTAAATTTTATAATATTCCCCTTTAATTTTCATGTCTTTCTTTTGATTAAGTATTTTTTCTTTCGAATTAATTAAAAAAATTGGATAAAATATTTTTTTTTTCTTTGAGCTTATGTATTTGCATTTACAAATAAATTGGGAATTTTTTTAAAGTCCTAATTTCTATTGTTGTTGTTGTTTAGAACCCGACACTCAATCTTTTTCTATTAATTGTGGCTCTTATTTGTGATTCTTCATTTATTGTATTTGCTTTTATTGTTGTTGGTTTTTTTTCGATACTCGTGTCGGTGTTGTTTTAATTTTTTTCTTTTTTTTGCATTTGATTATTATTCTTATTGCTATAGATGTTGTTGTATTTTAATTTTTTGCGTCTGCTATCTCAAGGTCACGGTTAAAATATAAATTCGACATTGAGAAGCCTTAGGTAAAAATTAATACAAAAAAGCACATACATGTATTAAAAGCAACAACAACATTGCAATAAAATAAAAACAACGCCATATGATGATAACTCACTCATACCAATATGTTTTATTTACATGTTTTTTTTTTTTGTTTAAGCAGGAGAAAGCAAATAACCGAAAGCGAGTAATGGCTGAAGATGTTTTTGTGAAAGAGAAAGGGAGAGAGAAACAGGAATGAGTTTTGTAGGTGTACTGATATATTAATAATGTTGTTATTGTTGATAATATTTACCGGTTGGTTTTTATAATTCTATATACATAAACATTTATTATGTTTATAAATTAATTGAAATAATAGAAAAGGGATTTATTCAGACTTATGTATATATATGATGAGTATATACATACATAAGTACATAATTATATATTTGTACATACATTTTTAATCGTTTAAGGGTTATTAATTGTATTATTAGATGGATATGAGTTAAAGGTGTTTAGGAAAATTTGCCAAAACAAACATATGTACATACATAAGTACGTTAGATAATATTGCACACTGAATCCTAAAAAGAAAAAACTTAAACATCATCAAAATATTGTTTTTTCATAAATGAATTTTCAACCAAATCTTTATTAAAAATTAAAATTTCATTTATATTTAAGTAAAAAAAATTATTATGAATATTAATGATTTTAAGTTGTGACTGACCCATGATAAATTAACGTCATAACATCCTTTTTATATTGTACGGTAAAAGGCAGTGAGCAAATGATATCCCAGCTAAAGCAAAAGACACAGCGGAAAGTAGTCGTAGAAAGGATTTGTACAAACCAGCAAAACAACAACCAAACTATTATTAAGCCTTTCAAGAAGCCAAGGTGGCACGACTTCATTCAAAGAAAAACAGCTGCAAGCATGTATGGACGAATTTCTATGCCGATATGGTGTCAGCCCTAACAACAAAATTCATTTTTATATACCTGTAGAAACTATTTTCAAAAAACAGATATCTCCATCCCATCCCCAAAATCTCATAAAATGGCACACGGTTAAGTCGAAATAGCCCCGGAGTTGCCTAAAATATCGCTAAATTTTAGCGCACAAATACTTCTTCCACTTATGTTTGCATTCTGGGTCGATAGTGCATTAACAACAGACATCGAAGTATCATTTATTAACTACAGAAAAGATAATGTAATTAAGTGTGGTATATGAAATCATTGCTAGATCTATAAGCGCCAGACTTAGTGCATCGATTTATGGCCAACTAAGATCTAAACAGGCACGTTTTCATTTTGCAAGAGCTTGCGTTGACCACGCAATAGTCTTAGAATGATAGTGGAGCTGGGGTTTTTCTAAAGACATAGCATATCTTATAAAAAGGAATTAACAAATACTTTGATGCAGAGCGCTTCATGCAAATTCGGTTAGGGATACCGTGGGTGTTAACGAGGGTGTCATTCATGGTTGCATAACATCGCCGCTTCTATTAACCGTTGTCTTTGACAACATTTATGGCAAAGTAATTAAGACAAGTAGAGGTGTTCGTTGGGACTTTAAAAAACGTCTGCACTACTCATCTGCCTAAAGTTCTAGCTCACGCTGCGCACCGTTCAGCTGATGACCGCTCAGGTGGTTTAAGAACATCCTCCCTTATGATAAAAACAAAGCGGATTAACATAGAAAATATCAAATCACTTATGCTGTCTGATGGCTGCCTTGAATGTACATACATACATATTATGTTTTGTGTGTCCAGTCTTAGTTATTTCAAAGTTAGAAGGCTCTTTCTAAGACTTAAAAAACATACTTGGGAAGATAAATCGTGCGTATAACAAACTTAAGGCGTTATGGAGCTTTTTAAAGCCCTCAATTGCCACTACCATTAGAATCTTTAACATCAATGTTAAGTATGTTAAGTCCGTAGCAAATTATACTGATTAAATTTTGCCCTTTGTAACTCTTAACAAATACTATGAGCACCAAATCCCTTTGACGGCCGAAATCCGCACTCATCAGTGGCATTGCTCAGGGAATACTCTCTAAGAACCCTCCGCAAGTAGAAGCAGCTTTAGATGAAAATCAGGTCATTTTGAATTATATTTTTTTAATTTATACTTTTTATTTAATCAATTAAAAAGTGAATTAATAACTTTGTTAAATTTTAATTAAATTTAATAATTAAATCTAAAATAGAAGCCATGTAAGCTTAGAAACTTATTATTTATAATTTATTTTTTGAAACTATTAATGTGTTTGCAGGCTGATTTTCAATACAAATTTAATTGGGATTACAAATTTCTTAATTGAAATCAACTTTGTATGAAGCTGCTTATGGTAAAAAAAAATTTGTTTGTTTAGTTTTGTTTTTTTAATAACAACATGAGTTCTTAATTTCCATGATATTTATTTGCCTTTTTTTCTTCAAAAATTTAAAATAAAGACCCAATTTTTCCAAATATTTTTATGTACATATTTTTAGAAATCAAAATTCTATTATCCTTTCCTGAAGACACCTATACGTATACTCTACATATTGTTTGATTTGCCCTGACAAATATTACTCATACTCACCGTGGCTCGTAAGAAAACAATTTTCCTTCTTTACATTAAAATAATAAAACACTTTTTTTTGTTTTTTTTAATATTTAAATACTTTGCCGTTTTTTTTATTTTTATTAAATTTTTTCTGTTTTTTTTTCATTATTATTCATATTTTCTGTTGCTGTTTCTTTGTTAAACAAAAAAAGTCTAAACTTATTCAAATGTTTGTCATTTTAGATTTTGTTTGTTTTGGTTTTTGACTATATTTTACACACATGCACTCATTTAAAATTTAAGATCTGCTTTAAGGATCTTAAAGTCTTAAAAGTTGAAAGTTTGAAAACAAATATTTTTAAGGTTCATTTTTAAAGATTTTTAAAATAGATTTTTGCTGTTTTAAAATATTCATAACTTTCATTGTTTTTTAGGGGGGAAAAATTCCTAATCAAACCAATAATTAAGAGTTTTCCCAATTTTAATAGTTCGTTTCTTTGTTTTTGTTTTTAACAACTTTTAACATTTAATTCATTTCATTTTGTTTTTGGTTTAATAATAAGATGTTTTCAATTTGTTGGGCAACTACTACATTTTTTAATTTTCTTTTTTAACAAAATATGATTTAATATTTGTTTGTTTGTTGGTTTTTATTTTCATTTTGATCAAATGTTTTGTGTTTTTTTAGATTAACTTTTTAATGTTAAAATTGTCATCATTTTCATTGTTTCAGTTTTATTTAATTTTTGTTTTGTTTTTAACTCTATTAATTTGTTGTTGTTGTTTTTTAATGTACAAGGTTTTTTTATGGATTTTAAGTTTTAAATTTAATCAAGTTTTTACATTTAACGGACAAATTACACTCATACACTTAAATTTTTTTCTTTTAATAAATAAAACTTGATATTTTGTTTGCATTTGTAGATTTTTTATGCTTTATTTTGGTTTATAATTTTAAGAAAATATTTATTTTTCATATATATTTTATAAATATGTATGTTTCTTTAATCTCTCAGCTCATTTACTTATTTTTTTTGTTGTTTTAAAAACTGTAATTTTTTTATTTTTTTTATAATAAAATTTTTTATTTTGGGTTTTTCCTTATTTTTATATAAATTTGCTTATTTACATAATTTTTTTTTTGTGCTTTAATTTACATTTATTTTTTTTTTGTATTTCTTGACAAATTTACATGTTTTTTTTTAATTTTTTAATATGAAGTTTTTTATTTTACAAAAAATGGTTTCTTTCTTTTTAAGAATACACAAATACTTTACAAAATTTAGTCTTAAATATTTTTTACTAAAAAAAGTTTTTAAAACTCTTTTTGTAATTTGACAAACAAAATAAATTTTAATTTTTTTAATATACAAAATATTTTTTTAATAAAGCATTTTCAGCACAAAAATTGTCAGACATAACTTTTAAGTCAATAAAAAGAAATTTAAAAGTAGATAATTTTGTATTAAAAAATTTCTTATAAAAAAATTTACGAAAAAAAAATAAAATATTAAAACTTCTGTCTCTATTGGAAACTTCTATTGCACTCTTAGTAAGAAGTATTTTTTAACCAACTTTACTAGAAAACACGGAATTTGTGTTAAAAAGGGGCATTAATTGCATGACGTTATAAAAATTAAGCAAATAGGGAAATATTCGACCGAACAATATGGAACAGTATGTGACTATGTTTTCTAATCCGATTCAAATTTGATTCTTTGCCTGGTGTAATGCCAATCAACATGTCAAAAGCTTTAATAATTATAAATTTTCTCTTATATTGTTAAAAGTTTCTTTTTATCTCTTCCCTTCCCTTTTCAATCCCAATTTTGACTGCGTTACTATTTTTTATTATTTTTTAAATACCAACTCCAGCAATGAAATTTAGTATTTAATTAAAAATTCTAAAAATTTTTAAAAATTTTAAATTATTGTCATCGTATGGAAAAAGGGGGGAATATCCTCTTCTCCGCTTCCCTGAAACTGTGCTTAAATCATAGCACTCGATCAAAAATTAAAGTGTGTATGAGACCTTAAAAAAGTCTTAAAGTCCCGCAGATCATTTACTTTAGCTGGTGATCGGCTTGTGCCCTTAGGGATAGAAAACAAACCTGAAATAAGAAATTCTCACAAGTTCCGTTATGGAAACGAATTTTCTTAATTAATCTTTTTTTTACACCTCTCCAGTAGGCCACATCTGCCATAAAAGCAGACATAAAACATCGGCTTGAAAAAAGTTAAACAGGAAATATTTTATCGATTTGATGTTCTCCCTTCTTGTGTTCATTTTAATGCTGTTCTCCGCAACCCCTATACAATGGTGGTATGTTTATAGGTTTAATGACCCGTCAGCGCACTCATCATCTTTATAAGCTTAGGTTTTCCCAGTTTTTGGGTTTACTGGTCTTAGCCCAGTAAGCTTTCTGTCACTGTGCCGATTGTCTTATCGTTCTATAGTGCTCTGTTGCCAGTTTTGCTCACCAAATATTTCGAGTTTCTCAGGTCAGCTGGACATAACTGGCAGAATATTTTCCAGTTCATTTCCCAAACACCAATATCTAAACACCCATATAATGCATTGTAATACTGTTTGTTGAACCTGCGTCAGCCCTAAACCAGAAGAAAATTCCTGGGTTGCTGTACCTTCATTTGTAGAAAAGTTTTGTGGTCTGGAAGGAGAAAGTATTTCCTAGGCTTCGAGTTTTCAATAAGCATGCGTAGTTCCGACCCTTCTTTCGCCCTAGAGGCATCTTTTTAACAACATGTGTCTTTTGGAAACTGACTGACCAGGGTCGTTGATCTGTTTTTTTAATAATATTTGATTTTTTTTACAAAAAATAAGAATAGAAACCAAAACTATTGGTAAAAAAAACAAATAAACATTGAAAGTTTTGTTTTAAATACTGATAAGAATAAAACAAAATATTAATGCATAATTTTAATTGCTTGCAATTTTGATATTTTGGATAAATTTCCTAGATTATTTCATGGTGGAACAACATAGGTGGTCCCTTTAGTGAAACTGCTCTTTAGTGGAAACTCCCCTTATGTCAGAAACTCATAATTTCTCTCTCTCTCTCTCTTTCTCTTTTAATTTAATTTACATTTGTGAAAGTTTATATAAAATGAATGTGAAACAATTTCGCAGCATTAAACACGTTTTAATTGGACAATTAAAAGGAACAAAGGTTTTCAAAGCTCGAAAGCAAAAAAATTTCAACAAACTTTTCTGAAAAAAAAACAAGTTTTGTAACCTAAAGCCAGTAAAACAAGTTGCAAAAGAAAACATCAGAAAAAAAATTCACTCCATTCAGAAACTTTTTAAAATACTTTCTAGAGCTTTAAGCCCCCTAAAAAGCCTTTTGGCAGCCTTTAAAAGTTCTTTGAATTAGTTTTGTTAAAATAATTACCGTTTCCTTTTTTTGTATCTCAACTAACTTAAAAAAAAAATAAAATCAACAAAAAAGAAATAAAAAAATGTACAGTTTGTTTAGGATTTTTAAAAAAATGTTTTTTTATTTTATTTAAGAAAATAAAATTGGAAAATATTTTTTATGATTTTTTTTTAAGTTTTCTTTTCCATAGTAATTAATAAAATTGTTTCTATACAAACTTAAATGTGATCATAATAATGGTAAACTTAATATAGTAGAACTTAAAATTAAATAATAATTTTAATAAAAATATGAAAAACAAAAATTAAAAAATAAAATAAAATTTTAAAGATCAAAATGCAAAACACAAAAACATAAAATTATAGTAGTTAAAAATAATAGTTAAAAATAAAATTTATTGATTTTATTTTTTGCCTTTTTTGTTGTAAAATTTATTCAAACTCGCAGAGTTTCTTTTAAAAAAAATCTTTTTTAATTCAACAACAAAAAATTCTAATAAAAAACGATTTTTAAAGGTTTTATAAACCGATTTTAGATTTTTGCTTTTTTTAATTTTATAAATAAACTTAAGAAACTAATTAAATTTTAAACAAAAAAGCAAAAAAAAACATTAAATTTAAGTAGTGGGGGTCAAATTGTTGTTGTATTTCAACATTAAAAAAAGGCTTTTCTTAATACAGTTTTTTGTCATAATTTGTGTTTTTTTTTATTACTTAATACAAGCTTATAATTTAAAAATATTTTTTTCTTGTTTTTTTATAACATTTAAATTATTTAATATTAAAAAGGACAATTAAATTTTTTTTTCTGTAAATTATTTTAATTGCATGCATATTTTTTTATAAATATTTTTTGTTTTATTTTTTTTATTTTTAATATTAAATTTTTGTACAATAAATATTTAATTATAATTATAGTTGGTTTAACAGCAAAAAATTGTCATTGAAAAAAAATTATTTGATAACTTTTTTCTTTTGTCTGGTTTGCCCGCCCCTGTAAATTATATAAAGGTTTTAGAAATAATGAATAAATAATTAAACCTTTCTTCTTCTACTTCAGATCTATAGATTATTGTGTTTAATAAGTTGGTTTTATGTTATGCATCAGTCTCGATCATTTTCAATATATTTTTTATTTCAACTATGAAAAGCCCCAGAAGTAGGGGAAGGAAAAAAGCTCAAAAATAAAAAGTAAAAACAAAACAAAAATATTGTCAAGTTTTTTTTACCATCTCTTTACCGTCTTAAGTTCCCTTTCCCACACTTTTCTACTTATGAAGCCTTTTTTGTTGTTTAAACTTAACACTTACGCCTCTAACATGACTTTTTGTTGTTGCTGCAATTGGCTGGTACTGCTAGCGGGCGCTGTGCTACTACCCGCTGAAGAGGTGGTGGGTGTTACCGTTACATCGGCCGAGACTGTGGGATAACGCTGGGCCTGTGTTGCGGCTGCAACTAAAGCTTGCAATTTTGAGGGTGGTGGTGTGGGAGATTTTTTTGACAAATTAAGAGGCTGTTGAGAATCTGCTATATCCACCTGCAATTCCAAAAGACGAGGCGTTGTATTGATTTGTGAGGGTGAGGCGCGAGGTGGTGAGACCGAGGCTGAGGTTGAGTGGGGTGACTGGAAATACTGACAACCTGCTGATGAGGATGTTGAAGCAGAAGACGAGGTTGATGATGCCGAAGACGAGGAGGATGAAGATGAGGAGCCATTACTGCTGGGCGATACCGATTGTTGGCGTTGATTAATAGAGGTTGTAGTTATGACGGAATGTCCAGGCCAGCGTTGTGCAGCTGGGCTTGAGCTGGGCGGTGAGACCAAGGCCGGGTTTAAACCAGTTGTTGATGTGGTAATTGAGGGAGAATTTGGAGAAGTGCTCGAATTGGGTAAATGGCTGCCATTATTATATAAATTGTGCATTTGCATTTGATGCTGAAAAGAAGCCGGACTACGGCTTCCCGGTCCATGTGGCGAACATGCCATCAAGGAATTGCCACTGCTGCTGGTCGCCTGCTGAGAGTCTCTCATTATATAATTTTGTATAATATCTGAGCGTTTCATTTGTTCCGGTGTCATGCGTGGCTCAGCCATAAGGGACTTGGCCAAAACTGAATGGGTGCTGGATAAAGAAGAAGTTTGCTGGGGTGTCATGGATCCCCCATTTGAATTGGTGGGTGTTGGCCTTGTCAAATGCATGTGTAACTGACTTTGGTGTTGAGCAATGGCTGGTGGTGAGGCGGCAGACAATGCAGCTGACGGGGAATGCGTTGCCTGTGGTACCAATATAACCGGCTGCTGACTGCTGGCTCCCACTGTTGAGGTGGTGGTGGTGGAATTGGCCACAATTGCAGGAGGTGGGCTTTGGGCATTTATATTTGAGTTTGAGACCTGATGGGTCGGACTGCTAGCAGACGCATTTGGATGTGGGGTGTTTGTTGAACTGCTGGCATCAGCCTCCGTGCACTCATACTCCCTGTGCCTTAGGGCCCGGAATTTCTTATGCGGCTTATAGGCCTCATCCATCAGAGAGTTGGTATCATAGAGAGGCGGAGCCTGTAAAACTCTTTTTAACACCGGCATATCATCAACTATTTGTCTTTTTAAGGTGGCCGTTGATGTGTTTGAGGAAGAGAAGGAGGATGAAGATGAGGAGTGTGTGGAATTTGTAAGGTTGGATGTAGAACTGGCCTGTTGAGCTAAAGGTTGTGGCGACCTCACCGGCGAAACGGATACCGTTACCTGGGCCTGTGCACTATTTTGTGCATGCTCGCTGCAATCCAAAGTATCGTCTACACTGGAACGGGGACTGGAACAGCTGGAAGAGCCGCCTGAACTAACATTTTTACTGCACTCTGTCTTTTCGTTGCCCGATTCGATGCCCGAGTCGGTGGGTGAGTCAAGTTTGCGATAACGATTTGGTGCCGCTGTTGCTGCCGTTAAATGATGATGCAGCTGTTGGTGGGAATGAGCTCTGACAATGGGGGTTATGGTTAGCCCGTTTTGTGTTAAATGGGAATGACTGCCCACAACCATGTCCAATTCATTATTCGAATCACCCGACGAGCCGGAATTGGCTCGATTGCGCAGCGGGCAAGTACCAGACAAAGTGGCTGCCAACAAGGGAGCGGAAGAGGCCAACGAGGACGTTTGCTGTGCCATATGATGTGTAGAGTGTAGACTCGATGATGCTGCATTTGCTGTGGTAGTCGAGGCTGCTTGATATTCCAAATCGTTTGATTCCGTGCTTGATACCGAACCCAAAGGACTTTTGGCCTCTACATCCATGCGATGATCTTCCCAGGAATTCGGACTTTTCGACAACGTTGGCTGGTCATCCTCCATAGACCACATTTGCTGACGCAACAACTCCTTATGTTCCGTGCGAAAAACCACCAACTTTTCTGTGTGCAAAGTACTGAGAGTACGCAAATCCGGCATAGTTTCCAGTAGTTTATTCATAAAGTCCGGCTGATCGGGACGATTTTGATTGATTATGGTCTGTAGGCAACCCTTTAAGCGACTGTACATCTTTTCGATCAGCTCTATATTGCGCAAACCCGGCCTATCCGGCGTGATCAAGACAATAGCACAGAAAAGGCCAATTTCGGCATCTGTTAGATTCATGGAATTCATGCGTTCGGCAAAGTTAAACGTTGAATCTACCAGGAAACGGGCATTGGCACCATTCTGTATAGCATCGCGACGCATCACTTGGCCATTTAAACAAATTATGCTGTTAATGGAATTATCAAACATACAGATGAGACGCACGAAGAGGGCATCGAAGAGACCTGCTTTTAGCAATGTGAATTTGTCGTCTTGAGAGAGTAACTGGAAGCCGGGTATCATGCCAGCAAAATCAATAACGCCACGTATAACGTGAGCGAAGCGCTGAGAGAATTCCTGCTCGGACTGCAATTCGGGGGCGGGATTAAGGGGACAGGCCTAAAATTAAAAAAAAAAAAACAAAAGTTTAGAATAAAGTTTTGTTTATTAAAAAAATTATTTAAAAAAGATCTCTAATTTTGTTACAATAATAAAATTAACATTTTCAAAAAAAATTTTTATCTCTAGTCCCTTTATTTCCCGGCCTTTCATCTTTAGACAGACATTTACTTTTCCAAAAGCGGAAAAACCTTCCATGTTTTAAGGAAATTAATAAAAAAAAGTATTAATGTGCGCATTTTTAAATGTATGTTTATAAGTATGTCTGACTATAACATTTAAACACCCGTTATTAAATATGTAAGTTCACGCGAAGGTCAACAGGAAAAACAATATAAACTATTCTCTGTAAAAATTTTAATAAAATGTATAAACAGATCAAAAGCAAAAATAAAATAAATATGGAAGTAATTGCACTATTGAAGCATATCAGCTGACAAAGCTTTTTAAAAAAATTTATTTAGCGTTTTGAAAGAATCATGTTACAAGTGGCAAAATAATGGGGGTCGTTCGGAAAAGTCAAGGTTAATAAACTAAAAGAGTTCAAGGGAAAGCAATTGAAATGATATTTTTTTTACTTCTAAAAATTTTATTTTCCGGTTTTTTCTTAATTTTAATTTAATTAAAACTATATGGTGTGTGTGATTTTTTTTTTTGACGTCACACTACGTACACTCATACTTGATTTTAATTTTAATTAAGAAGAGATTAAACAAAAAAAAAGAAAAACAAGTAGCAACAATAAACTATAAAAAATAATTATTAACCTTGAAGTTTTCTACAGAAATTCTAAAAAGTAAATTGAAATTGCACACCACAACATGTGCAGCGAACAAGAAAATGTGTAACAACAAATAAAAGTTGCTACAACAAACATTGTTAGTGGTTGTGAGTAAAAAAGAGGGAGAAATAGTGAGAGTGTGTGTGTTTTTTTAGCCTTGGTCAAGTGCATCTTGCCGGTATTCTAATACGAAGTAAAATATCACAACGTTAACACAAGAAAGTTGAGCAGTTGAAAAGACCTATAAAACAAACAACAATTTGTGAAAGAAACGATAGAATTTTAATCGGAAATAAAATTGTCTACAATGGCGGTTTATAAAAATTAACTTGTATTTGTTTTAGTTTAAAAAAAATGTTAAAAATTTTAACTTTTATTTGGAAAAGTTTTCTAAAGTTTAAAAAAATTTCCCAGTATTTTTATTTTATTTCTTAAAATAAAGTTGATTCTTAAATTATTTCTCTTTTTAAAAATGCTCTAAAGTTTCTTTGGTTTTTTGCGAAAAAAATTTCCCAGTATTTTTATAAAAATTTCCATAATTTTTTTTGTTTATTTTAAGCTTATTCTACCAATGGGGGCCCTAAAAAATGACAATTAAATAAAAGTTTTAGCTTATGACCGAAAACCTCCAGTTTTTTTTATTAATTTATAAAATAAAAAAAACCAAAATTTAATTTTTTATTTTTAGCCTATAAAAAAATCCCCCTCTTTAAAGCTGGAAAGGTGTAGAAAATGTTTTAATTGTTTTGTAAAATTTAAAAACTAAAAAAATATTTAATTTAACTAAAACTTGCCGTAATTTTCAAGTGTTTTTTTTAAATATAAATTATCTGATATTGATACTCATTTTACAAATTTCCGAGTATTTTAAATGAATTTTAAAAAATTATTTAACTCATTAAAAAGCATAAATTCAAAACTGATTAAAATTTAAAAACCTTATAAGAACTAACTAAAATTACCATTTTGAAATTCCCAGTATTTTTTTATACCAAACTATATAAAAAACCTAAGTTTAGCTTTATAAATTAAAAAAATGTCTAGACTTAAAAAAATCCCCAGTATTTTACCGCTCTAAGTGTTCTTAAGAATTTTTATTTAAAGCAAATTCCCATGCGTTAAAAAAATCGTTACTATTTTAAATTAAAAAATTTATTTTATTACAAAAATTTCCCACTTTAAAACAGTTTTTATGTTTTTACAAGCTGGTAAAGGTTTATTTAACAAAAAATTGTTTAAATTCCCTTTAAAAATTATTCAATAGTTTTAGGAAACATTGAAATCTTTAATTTTTAATATTTTATTAAATTTTTCTTCATAAATAAATGTTAAAATTCCCAGTATTTTTATTGCAGGCCTTAATTTAAAATCCAAACAAACTTAAACGGAAAAAAATTCCTAATTAGAAGAAAAATCGCTGCATTAACTAAGTCCCAGTATTTTTAAAAGATTCTTATTTTAAGCTAAGTTTAAAAAATTTTGGCATTTCGAGAATACAGCTTTTCTGTAATAAAAATACCCCCTGCATTTAACCTAAAAAAATATTAAAACAATTTTAAATAACTAATTGACCAGAAAACCCTTGTTCTGCTTGGATTCAAATACAAAAATTTTTTTAATTTACTCAAATAATTTCCCAGTATTTTTTTAAACTGTTAAGTGTTAAGTTATCTTTTTCTTAGTTTTTTTTATTAATATTTTAAATTCTTTTTTATTTATAAATAAATAAGTTGTTTTTCCTCTTTATACATATGATATTGAAGGTCAGATAGCATACCTTTTTTGTTGTTGTTAATGTTTAAACAAAACTTCAGTCATCGTTTTTAATAATTTAAATACGGTGTTTTAAAAAAAACGTAGCACTTTATTTCAGCAAAATATTTTTCAGACAATTAAAAAAACATTTTTTTCCTTTCAATGTCAAGTTTAAGGTTTATTGCAGGGAATTTCTATTTTTGCTTTTCTTTCCTTTTCTTTTCTAAATTTCTAAAATAATTAATTTGTTTTAATATTAATATCTTTTTCGTTGTTGCTTTAGCTTATATTAATAGATTATTGTATTTTGCTTTGCTTTAGAACATTATCAATCGTATTTCTTGTTTAAACTTTTATTTGTACTCAAATTTGCACATGTCAGATTTTGTTTTTTAATTTGTTTTATTAAATATTTTTTTTTTGTGTTAGGAACGCAGCACAGACGACCTTGACACGTGTTATTTTTTTAACCTTGAATAATTTTTTTTGTTAACAAAAAATAAAACATAAAAAATCGTATCTGTATAAAACAAACAATAAAAAAATAAAACACAATAACAATATTCTCTAAATAACAAACAAGAAAAATTAGAACTTTGATACTCAAGGAAAAAGAAGAAAAAAATTCTGAATAAAATTAAAAAAAAATATCAGACACATAGTAACAGTGGGCTTTGTTTAAAAAGGGGGGGTTTTAAAAAGCAATAACGAAAGATTAAAATTTATAAAAATTATTTAAAACTAATTATTTTCAATCGCCATAATAAAACGACCTTGGGAAAAGTGCATTTTATAACCATAAATAAGGAAATATTTTTGAAAAAAATAAAAAGTATTTACATGACATTTACAATTGGTTACATACATACATATATTAAGGCAAATAGTGAGACAATGAGAGACAGCAAGAGAGCAGATTGTATTTGCTACTGTTCACTACAAAAGTTCCGTTGTTCTATCATCTTATTTTAATTAGTTTTGTAAAAATATTAGAAACACTCATTCACCTACAATTTTTATTTTTTTTACCTCTGAGTCATTACTAAAATGCAAAAAAAAACATCAAACAATAATTTTTATTTGTTGTAGGAAAAACCTTGTATTTTAACTAAAATAATTTATATTTAATATGTTTTAAGCTTATTACTAATTATCTTATTTCATTTAAATGCTTGAGATTTAATAGTAAAAAAACAATTTAAACTTTCATTGAATGGGAAAAATTTTGCTTAAAATAGTTTCCTGGTTTAGAGACCTTAACACCTACCAAAAAGCTTTAATTTACACGCATTTAAATACGACAAACAATATTTTTTGATTAGCACCATTTTGGAAACATTGAAAATCTTAAGGTTTTTTTTTTTTGTTAATTTTTTTTTTTAACATTTATGTTAATTAGTCTACAAATACTAGCGGTTAACCTTGTTTTTTTTTTTGTTAAAGGTAATTTAAAAATGAAATAAAAGTTAAACCAGAACTTATAAACTAAAATATTAAGTAAATTAAGAACATTTTTTACCAAAGGCACACACCCTTCACTTTAACAAAAAAAGTGAATATTGTTATATAGTTAAATTTGTACCAAGAAGTTACTAACAGTTTTTTGCGCTCTTTAGAATTGCTTTAATCTTTTTGCATTTCACAATTTTAAAGAACGTGTTGAATAAACCTTATCTTCATCACCTAAGGGGGTTGACATACAAAATTTACCAAAATGATGTAAAAACGCCCATAACTTCTCCAGAATCGGCCTTAGAGAAATAAAGTGTACGACCGACTTCAATTAGTTTCCCCTCCCAAACACATTTCCGGAATATACTTACCCTCTATCTCAATCACCTAAGGAGGCCCCCATACAAAGTTTTTGAAATTGAAATAAATCCCCGCCTACAGCTTTCAGGGTGCCCGTGGATAGGTCAAATATAGGAATGACCCCAACTCATTTTTCCTGGCAAACATTTTTCTACAACATACTTTCCCCTATCTCAACCCCCTAAGGGAGTTGCCATACAAAATTTGAAAAAGTTAGGTTTAAAACGCCTACAAGTTGTGAAGAGTATATAAGATTCGGCACAGCCGAATATAGCGCTTTTGGTTTACTACTAAAATTTTAAGTAAATTTTTTTATCAGTTTGCCACTTAAGGGTAATATTTTAAGCGCACTTTCTTTTTAAATTGCAAGTATTTTTTAAGTAAATCAAATTAGTTTCGATTTTTAAAGTCCAAGAGCCATTTCTTAGTGTTACTTTAAAAAATACTGGGAAATTAATAAAGTGAAAAAATTAGATTATAATCGATTTATTTAAAGTTAAGATTTAAACGCATTGTTTTATTTTATTAAATGATTTAATTCAGTGTTTTTAGAAATCAATATTTTTAAATATTTATAAAAAAATACTGGGAAAAATGTTTACACGTTTTTTATCAATTCTAGAAATCTAGCTATTGATTAGGGAAAATAAGAAAGAAAATTTACAAGGAACCCGCAAGGTTTTGAAAAATACTGGGAAGAAGTTAACGTACATATTTTTAAAGTTAGATAATAAGGGGAGGTCTTAATAAACAATGTTTCTTTGAAATAACATGTCCTCCTTTAGATGTTTTTGATATTTTCAAAATTTGTACTAAAAATGCAAAACCCTTCTTTTAAAAATACTGGTTTTATCTTTAAAACGATTTTTAAAAATTGTAAATGTTAGAATAAATCTTGTATAAATCGTTAATACCTGTTTTTTGTTTTTTATTGTAGAAAAATTTCATGATAAACATTGGGAAATTTTTAAAAAATAGTGGGACATTTCTAAAACACTGGGAAGGTGACAAAGTATACCTTGAAATATTTCAAATCAGCATTTTATGCAAATTTTTTATACTTAGCTTGAGCATATTTCATGTTTTTAACCAAGAAATTTCTTTTTTTTTAACAAAAATACTGGGAAATTATTTTGATGAATTTTAAATTTTCCTTAAAACTTAATTGTTAAATTAAATTTTTAAAATAAGTATTTTTATTCCTTTTGTGGATTTTTAACTTACCAATAATGTGGGCATTGAATAGGAGGGGCACTCACGCGCTCTCTGGCGCATTGCTGCCACCTTTTCTTTTGTAAATTCACAGGTTTCCAAATGTGCTCTTAATACGGCTGACAATAGACGCGGTTGATCATCCAATTCACCGGATAAGGCTCGCTGTTGGCCACGATTCTGTGTTGACTGTTGCATCGCAGCCAAAATTCGAGCCTTTTCACGTTTCGGCACACGACCAAATCGTACCGCTAAAAAGACAAAGAGGAAAAAAAAACAGCTTAATTAGTACTTTTATTGCAACAGGTGGGTTTATTTTCATTAAATAAAAAAAGACTTAAAATTAAGTTTAGTCAAATTAACAGCTGTAAAAAGTAAAGGACCTTGTTTACTTAAAGGAAGAGTGTAATAAAAGCGAACATTAAAAGTGCCTTTAAAATTAGGTTTTTATGGTCTTTTTATTAAGCTAAAGTAGGTCATTGCCTTTTGTAAATACATATTTATAGTTTTTTTAAGTGTGTGTATGTTTGGGTTTGTATTTGTATGCCTTGCAAAAGCATATCCTACAGCTGTCATTATTAACATAATTTTTTGTTTGTAATATTTTGTTCTCTTTTTTTATTTTGTTACACTTTCTCTTAATGTTAAACCGAAACTATTTTTGTGTTTAATTTTCAATTCAAAAAATATTTATTCACCCACATTTAAAAGAAAAAAAATTTTAAAAAGTCACGTTTTTTGTTGTTGTGGTTGTTGTTGTTCTTTTGTTTAGTTTAGAAACTCTAAATAAGAGGTCATAACCTAGAAAATCTTTTTAAATTTTATTTTGTAAATTTTTATTGATGTTTCTGTGTTACTTTCATTGTTTCTAGTTGTTGTTGTTGCTGCTGCTTAGTGTGTGTAAGAGAGTGTAAAATGTGTTTTGGTAACAAGAAAGAAAGTTTTTTTTTTATTCTGTAGCTTTTTAACAAGATCTTACTAGCGCAGCTTCTTGCCTGTTAAATGTTGCTGTTGTTTTTATTGTTGTTGCAATATGTACTTTAGTTTATTTACATTTCAGCAAGTATTTATGTATGTATTTGTTTAATGGGTTAATTTTGTTTTTTTTTTTTGGCGCTTAGTTAAAATTTAGGTTGAAAAGAAAGTAAATATAAGCGGTTTTGTTTCTTATCATGCATTTTAGAGAGTTAAAAAAAATTTTTAAGTAACAAGATGATGATTAAACGCAAAAAAATAAATTAATATAAAAAAATTGGAACAGAGATTAAGGTCTTTCGGAGGCAAAATTAAAAAAAAATAAGAGTTAAATTTGAAGACTTTTAACCAACAAAATGTTTTTTTGTTTACAAGAGAGCAAATTTAAAGTTTTTAAAACTAAGAATAATTTTTTACATATACAAAAATTGTTTTCAAGTTGAGACCTTTAAAAAAATAAATCAAAGATATTTTATATTAATTTTTTTTAGCATCAAAAAGATTCATTAGATTAAATGAAATAAAAGATTTTTGGTTTTACTTAATAATTTCTCCCTATTTAAAAAAATATCACTTAACAATTATAAATTAATAAGAAAAAAAGAAACACTTATTTTCTATTTTCTTAAAGCAATTGATTTGTAAAAATATGCATAAAAAATGCCAACATAAAGTAAGAGGAAATCTCTCTTTTTATTAACCTTAAAATAGAAATAATTAAATGAAACCAAACCAAACCAAATCAAAAACTAGCTTTCAAATAACTATTCAATTAAGTACTACTGACATACTTTTCTTTTCTTTATTTCTTTTTTCTTTTTTTTTCTCAAATAAAAAGCCGGCTTTTACTTACTACGATGAGTCTTTTACTACAGCCACGAAGCAGGTCAAATGAAAATGAAAACTTGGTTAATATTATTGAATGTTTTTTTTTTACAAATATCTATGGCTTAAGAAAAAAACAAACTGGAGCGCCTTAAAAAAACAATTTAGCCAAACATGCTGTAAACTAAACACGCACTCATTCGTTCACTCTCACACAAACAAGACAAGTAAACAACTTTCATGCGGCTGTTTGGCTGCTAAATATGTCTTAACAGAAATAAATACAGTGAACTCGCGAAAACGTGAATATCCAGAAACGTGAACATCCAGAAACGTGAACACTTTTTATTTAACATTAACTACTCTAAAACGTGAACAAACATTGAAAGCCCTCAAACGTGAACAGTTTTTTCTGAGGTTTTTGTTTGTTTACATTAATTTTATTAGTTTTGGGAGTCCCCGAATTATGCAATAAAAGGATCTATAAGCGATATACGTAGTTTTATTTGCAAAAGGTTGATTTTTGTGGTCAGATTAATAAGACAATTATGTATTACCCAAAAGCTTAGGTTTTAAAATTTTTAAATTGGACTTTTCGGGTTAAAGCGTTGTTAAGTTTTGACTAGATTTGGATGTTTTTGAACTAATAACAATAAATTGATAAAAAAAAATTAAATTCGTTAGAAAATAATTAAAACATATCCAATCAGAAACGTGAACAAAATCGAAAACATGAACACCCTTGGTAAAAATTAGTTCACGTTTTCGCGAGTTCACTGTACACCAATGCAGACAGACAGACACACATTTACAAATAATGCAAAAAAAGTTGGTCAAAAATCATAATAAATACATTAAGAGAAATTTGTTTTTAAAGTTGGTTTTTGGTTATAACATGAAAGCAAGCATGAGAAGAATTAAGGTGAAAAAATTCACTTTTTAATAATTTTTAAAATTTTTAAAGGTTTTTTTAAAATAGTTTTAACATAAAATTATATTTTTAAAAATTTTCCTTACGTCTTAATTTTTTTTATTATTATTTTTATTTTAAAGAAAAAAATTTTTATTGAAAAAAAAATTTTTTTGACACAAACTTTTTTACTTTTTTTATTTTATAACTTAAGAAATTTTTAAAATATTAAAACAATTTTTGCTGTTTGGAAAGCACAAAGACTTGACAAATAAAAACTAGAGATTTAATTTCAAAATATGAATTTTTCAAAAAGTTGTAAGACTTTGGAAGTATCAACCCTTTCTTAAATGAATTATTTTACTTATAACTTTCTTCTAAGTCTTACATCTTAAGTAGTCAAGTTTTAAGTTAAAATCATAAGATTTTTAAAAATAATCAGGATTTTTTTATTTAAAATGTTTTAAAGCTTAAAATCATAAATGAACCGATTTAATTAATTTTAATGCCTTTTTTTAATCAAATTATTAATTTGGCAATATTTGATATTTTTTTATTATTTTTTTTCAGACAAATTTAGAAAATATATTTCAAAAAAATTTAATTTTTAACAAAAAAATTATTTCAATAATTAGTTTTTATTAAGTTTCTTTTTTTAATTTTTTTAAAAGCTTTTTGAAAAATTTTAAACAGTTTTTAAAAAATTTTTAGCAAAATTCAAAGGTTTTATATGATTTTTTTTAACTTACGCGCATTGTGATAGTTGACATTTCCCTTTAATATACTTTTTAATATGGGTAATTCTTCAGCCATTTTTGTGTATTTTTGTTACAATTTTTGTTAAATATTTTTTAAAAATTAAAAGTGATATAAAAAACTTGAATAAAACATGTGTTTAGTTTTGTTTTTTTTTACAGTTTGTATAAGGAATTCAAAAACAATTGGCAATATTTCGCTTTAGCTTATATATATTTCTTTGAAAGATTTTGTTTCAACAGGTACTTTTTATTATTAGATAGTACGTTTTTAACAACACAAATTTTTTTTTTTTTTTTTGTTAAAAAGATGTTTCTTTTGGAAAATTAAATTTTCCTAAAAAGTTGTAAATAATTTTTTTTTGTTAAAAAAACAGGAACTTTAAATTTCTCTTTTTTTATTTTTGGATTTTTCTTTTCAAATATTTTTTTAGCGCGTAATCCTTTGGGTATTTGCGGTAAATCCAAAAACTTTTAATATAATTCAATGGTTTTAGCAAAAAAACTTTGGTTTGTTATATTTGTTTTATTTTAAAATATTTTGTAAAAAAAATTTTCAAAAACTTTTTCTTTTATAAATTTTAAAATATTTCCTTTTTTCATTTATTTAAAATATTTTTTATCTTTTCCATAAAATTTTTGTCTTGTGTCACTCTTTGTAGGGTTTATTTATAACTAATGGTGTTTTCTTTTCTGAGCATAAATGTTGCCATTTTATTTTGTAACACTTTTTTAAAACTACCTAAACCTTTGAAAAGTGGTACATTTTCAGTGACTACAACAGAACAAACAATCACTATATTTTTAGATGAGACCTCGTTTTTTAATTCCATTTTATGATTTCTTTACAGAAATAAAATTTTTTTATTCAACGTCAAAAAACTGATAGCAAAAAAATAGATCTTCTTCTTTTTAAAAAGGCAGTGAGTAACCCTTTGATTATTTTAGGGGCAAAAATGTAGCATTTTTTCATTTTTTTAGGGCAACATTACCAGAAAAGAACTTACAACTCTGTAGCAATGCTGCCTTGCTTTTCAGAAAAGAACAGAAATGAGTGCATAGGGCAGAATAAAGGCAGCATTTCTGCCAGAAAAGAAAACGCCATAAGATTTTTGTTTTAATAATAAATAATAACTTTTTTCTTGGTTTTTAACTTGTGATTATGTCAATGTTTTTTTGTTACTATTTTAGTAAAATTGTATAAAATATATATTTTTAGCAAATTAAAATTTTTTTTTCTTAATAAAACATGACAAAACTCGACAAGGTCTTGATTGCGACTAACTGTAAAAATCTTAAGCATGTTACGAATATACCAAAAAGGTATCAATAAAACCTATACACTTGCAAAATAAAACAAAACAAATCGACACACAGATACACTTTAATTGAAAGCACATTTTTATGTGTTTGTGGGTGTGTGCATTGCCCCACTGTTTTAAGGGTAATTTAATACACAACAATGGTAAGAGAGATTCTTGTGTTGCTCTTATAAGAAAAATTTAAACAAAGAGAGGAGAAAAGCTTTAACAAAAATGTTGAAAAAAGCTTAAAAGTACCTCAAAAAAGTAAACAATGTTTGGGTTTTCATCAGGAATGGCAAAGTTGTTATGTGAAAATGTTTATATGTGTAGGTATTTCTATGAAATGATTCGCAAATAAGCCCTTAATAAACCTGCAACACTCATTATAAATACATAGGTTAGTCTTTAGGAATTTACCCCATAAAAAATTTCAATTTTTGTTCTTAATTGAAACTTTTTAAAGCACATATGACACAATAAAAATAACTATTTTTTTGTTTCTTAATGTCAGTGCCTCTTGGCTGTTAAAAAAAAAAAAACTAAAAATTTTTCGGATCTACATTTTAGTTATAGCTTTAAAGCTGTTAAGTTAACTAAATGTTTTCAGGCCGGATTTTAAATTTTATTTAAAATATGTTTAAACAAAAAATATTTAAAAAAATATTTAATAAAAGAAAAAACATTTCGATTTTTTTAATATTCTAATCAGTGCATGGGTAAAAAATTACTTTTAAAATGTTGAAAAAAATGTATGATACAGGTGTGTCAATTTTTCTCTTTAGTGATTTGTTATTAAAAAAACGGACAATGATTCCATAGTATGGTTGACTTATTTTTTTTAATTGGTAGACACTGAAAGAAAATGATTTTTGTTAAAAATATCAATAGAGATTGTGAGAAGAATGTGACGATATAACCTTAAGCTTTATAAAATTTTAACTTTGAGATTATACAAAATTATTTTGATTCAATTGATTGCTGAAAGTATTTTTATTTCAATTAATAGTATTTTCTATATATATTTTTTTTAATTTAACGAATGTGGCTTTTTTTTAATTGACAAAAAAGGAGCATAAATCAAAAGAAATTAAATATTCATAAAACATGTTTTTAAGTGTACACAATTCTAAACGTTAATCTATGATTTTTTTTAAGTAAAAAAGGTTTTCCTTCGTTTTGAGTCGGTTTACGGCAATGTTCCTATTAATATTTTTTGTATAAAGTTTGACTAAAGGGCTGCTAAGAATTGAAATAATTTGATAAATTCTATCTCTCAGCGTTCTAAAACTAACCGTATGCATATACGCTATAACCGTAAATTTTTTTAAAATATTTTTAAAACACTTCTGTCTGCCGAAAGTTATTGGAAAATATAAAAAAAATTCAGCAAAAAAAAAAATTGCATTCACAGAGCATCTTATTTCCCTTAGGCTGTTAAGAACCACAGTATATACTATTAATTGCTGAAAAAACGAACTTCCATACCTGTTAGAAAGTAATTGTTGCATCAAAAAGCCGGCTTTTAATTAAAAATTTAATCACAAAAGAGAATTTCAAGAGTTTTGTTAAATCTCTTTCAAATTTCTTTTAATTCTCTTCCTCACATTTTGGCAGTATATCTCTTACCATCTCTCTTAGAACAAAAGCTTTTCTGTACTGAGTTGAAAAGTTTTAAAATTAAATTAAAGCTTTTCACCTTATCAGTTGTTTAACTAAGTGTGTATAACAGTTTTCTGTCTTTAACAGAAAGCTAATCAATAAGCTTATTATAACTTAACAGAGTGTTGAATTTTAACTGCAAAGCTTAAGTGCAGAAATTTAACACTAATGTTTTTTTGTGATTGATTTAAATTTTTTTTGTTTTAAGGGAGACGATGAAACATAATTTTTTTAATCAAACTATTTTTAAGTAAAAAAGTAAAAAACAAACTTGAACTTCAATTAGCATAAGTTAAAAAAAATGTGTTTTAATTTATGTATTTTCAAATGTCATTTCACCTACATGCATAGTTAGTTATTTGTGCTATTTATTATTTTACTTTATTTTTATTTTTATTTAATTATATTTTTCCTTTTGTTTTATTGTTGTTATTGTTTCTGTTTTTGAGAGGTAAATGTTTGTTTTATTAGTTTTTTTATTCATTTTGCAAATGTAGAACGAGGGTAAAGTTTATTGCTATTTTTTGCATGTGCGTTTGTGTGTTTTTGCGTTTATAGAATTGCCTTGGGTTCAATGACTTAATTTGCTTGATTTGCGACTGACTACAGAGACAACAAAAAAGTATCAACATATTGTAAATTTTTTAAATAAACAAATTGTTAAAAGTAAATAATTGCTTGCTTTTTATAAAACATTGAACAAATATTTGTGCATGTATGTAGGTTTGCATTCTGTGTGTAAAATATAAGGTTAAAAGACAAACCTACATACATATGTGGTGTAGATATGTGATCATCAGTAATATCAACAAAAATTTTTTTAAGGTTAATTATATGATAATATGATATTAATAAAGAGCTTAAGGACAAAAATTGTAAAAAATAATATCTATACAAATTCAGTGCAATTAAAAAAATTAGTTTTTGTAATTTTCTATGTAAAAAAGTGTTTTAAAGATATTTTTTTATATAAATTCTGGTTAAGAATCTGAGCAAACTTTCTTTGAAAATATAAAAACTAAAGGCAATTAAAAAAAGACTTTAAATTAGAAACAAAAAAAATTAACGAAAATTTGCTTACAAAATTATTATTTAAAGTCTACTTTAAATTAAAAAGTGTATTTGGAATTATTTATGAATATGGCCAACTATATTTTGGTTTTATTTTTTTTTACAAATTTTTAAATATTTTTTAACTTTTATTTTGTTTTTAAGATATTGTGCATTTATGTCTTAAAAATAATTTCATAAAAAATTATTCCACTTATTTGTGTGTGTGTTAGCAATTGCTCTTCTTTTATTTGATTTTTATCAAAATAATTAATTTTATTTTTTTCTTTTTTTTTCTCGTATCTTTTATCATGACTTGTATGGCAAAGAAAGCTGACTCAATCGCTGTTTTTCAAACCCGAACATCCACGTAAATTAATCAAAGTAATTGTACGTTTTTATTTTTTTTTTTGTAAAAAAAACCAGGTTAACAACTACAACATTCAGTTGTAGCTCTAGCTCTAACTTAACATAAAAAAAGCAAATAAAGAGCCAGTGAAAGTGAAATTAACTATTTTTTCCAAGTGAAATGGAAATTTTTTTTTTAACAAAGTCAATGACTTTTAGTAATAAAAAGTAATGATAAAATAAGTAATAATTACTAGAGTAAAGCAAGAAAAAAAGTCAAAAACCTTTAACACGCAAAACACGTTTCAAAATATCTAAAAACAAACTTTCACTTTCACTTTCGCATCATTAAACTAAAATTTTGAAAAAATTTATTGTCTGTTTCATTGCTTTTTTTTATAACATTATTTCTTTCATCATTTTTTTATTTTTTTACAAAATTTAACAGCATTTTTTTAACTATAATTATTTATAAATAACTAATGTATTTGGTTTCTCAAACAAAAAAAAAATGTTTCTTAATGTTTTGTTAATTTTATTATTTGGCCCCATTACTACTAAGGGGTTCAATGACCATTTGAAACTCTCTTTTGTTTTCGTATTTATTTTTATAACAAAATGTAGCAATTTTTGTTGTTTAACGGTGTTTTTATTTATTGAAATTTATTTTTAAGTTATTCAATATATATTTGAAATGTTTTTGCGTAAGAAAAAATTAAAAAAAAAAACTTAAATCCAAATGTAAGAAGACCAATGAGTTTGTTTTGATGGATTGGATTTTGTTTAAAATAAGTAAAATAACTTTTTTACATAAAAAAATCCAATACTTTGTTGTATTAAGGATGGACTAAAAGTAGTTCTTAAACTTGTTTAAAAATAAAATTTTAATTTTAAAAAATGTACAACTTTTTTCATCATAATTTTTCAATAATTTTTTTGAGTAAAAATTTACGTCTTTAAGAGTTCAAATGATCACATACTAAGTAATCGGTTTTTTTTGTTTTCATCTTAAAGAAAATGTCAACCCCGTCACATTTTCTAAAAGGGATTGCCTTAAGGATAAACTGTTTTTTTCTTTTGTAGAAATAATGTATCAAACTTGATTAAAAAACCGTCAAAATCAAACAAATTAAGCCACACCCGTCACAGTCTTCAAGAAGTCATTGTGAGTAGACAGTATGCTTTTTACAGTGACCTAAGCGGTCTTGTTAATGGCTTTAAAACATACCATCTTTAGAAAGCAAAGCTTTTTTTCAAATTAAAATTTTGAATTGTTCGAATTAAAAGCAAAATTGTGAGCAAAATAGTAGCCTCATCTGTCACAATGGAACTGCCGATATGTAAGCATAAATATAAAAAAAGCTTTACAAACAAAACTTTTAAACTGTTATACGAATACTAAAGAGGAGATTTTGATTAAGAGACATATATATATACTTGTCATAAGTTGAATCTTTATTATTGCGGACCAAGAAGATTAAACTGTTATAATTTTTACCTTAAAAAAATCCGCTAATTGGGTCAACGTTTAAATACATTTTCTTTCTAAGCATACGTTTAGGCAATGACAAGAAACTTTTTCGTCTTAAATTTGTTTGGTTCTAAAACTGTTATACTTTTTTGTAAAGTGCTAAACAAAGTTTTTGAATGATCTAGTTTGCTTACAATAATTCTCAATCAGTTTATTGAGGTTATTAAACAAAGGCAAAAAATATTCAAGAGGTTTATTAAGAATTCAATTGAAGTCCGCTGATAAGTCGGTGTAGGAACCAATGAAATACATAAAGGAAAACTTAAAATTATAAAATTTTTATATATTTAAGTCAAATTGGGTTAAGAAAATATTTTTTAGTTGATATACTGCTTATAAGAAAAATTATATTTTATTGTTTTTTAAGCAATTAAGCTTTAGCAATTGTTTGTAAACTGGAATACAATTTAAAAACGGTTCCTCCTTTTTCGTTGCTCTGTGTAGTAGTTTTAAATTTTTTTGTTTTTTTATTTATACCCTAAACAATAAGATTTTTACGGCAGAAAAATTTTTTATTATCAAAATGTAGTTTTAAAACTGTTATACTGTTTAATAAAGGGCTTAACAAAGTTAAAAATTTAATGTAGTAGTTAAAATCCTTCAGCCATATGTGATTTTTATTAAAAGCTTTAAATTTTTTAAATCCTTTTTGTCGTAAATAGGACATTTAGCCTTCTAAAGTCTTAATACTTAACACTGTTATATAGGCTTTTTATAAAAAACTATGAACTATTATAATATTTGTTTCAGTTTTTGCTATTTAGCAACACTTAATCCTAGTGGGATGGTTATAAAACTGTTATACAGCTTAAATAACTTCTAACAAATTGCATAATTTAGTTTCTAAAACAAACAGTTTGTTTTTCGTTAAAAGAAATATTTTAGCTTCTTTCAGTACAATAAAGTGTTTTCTTAGCTCTTAGATATCGTATTATTAATTAAATCAAGGTAAGCTTTAAAACAAAATCCAAGCCCCAACATCAAATGCTTTCTAAATAAAAAACAAAAACATGCAAACAAGTTTGTTTACAGGTAAGACATATAAAAGACATGTATAAAACACACACAAACTTGAACCCCAATCGAAAAGCAAACTAACAAAAAAGTTTAGTCATGCTTGGTAGTAAGACCAACAGACTAACCATTAAACTAAGAAACTAAGTAAGATCAAGCAATATGTCTGGCAGGCCATTCATCTGTTTGACTAACAGTCAAACAAAACGTCTTATGATGATGATGATGATGACGGTGATTTCAAAAAAGTTGAATGACCGTGCCTGACCCACTTAAAAGTCTTTGCACTTTTTTACAGACAAACGTTAACAGCGACAGATCAACAACAACGACAACAACAACAATCTCTATGCAAATTAAAATTATATATAGAGGCTGGCTGCAGTTTTTGCATTTGTCACTAACTTGTAAACTGCATTCGTTTCGTTTTATTTGGTTTTCTTTCCCTTTAGCCCCTTTGCCAATACTTCCATCTTTTAAAAAAGAAACGAGTCTAAATATTAACATCGTTTAAACAAACACGAAGTTTAGCGAATGGTTGTTAAGAAAAAAAAAGAGCAATGAACGGCATACAGCACAATGATGTTTTTTTTCCTTCTCATTGTCGTTGTTTTAGTTGCTGCATGAAATGCACAATTATTTATTAAAAACAAAAACAATGAGCATGTGTACGTCATTGCAAGCTATTTGCTACTTTAAGTTGCCTCTGTTAAAGTTAAAAAATTTTTTGGGTTGCCAATTAATAATAATTTTGAAAATATATTTTTATATATATTTTTTGTTAAAAAAAAAAATTTCCTAAAAAAAGCTAAAAAAATTTAAAAATTAATTTAAAAACTAATAATTAAACAAAATTTTAAAAAAAATTAATTTTTTTTTTTAATAATTTTTTCAATACATTTTGCTGTTATATAACAAGTTTAAGAGTACATATTCCTTTATGTGTGCGAAAAATGCTATGGCAACACTGCTATTGCAACACAAGAAAAAGAGCGCCAAATTATTTGAAATATGAATTTGTTCAATCTTGTGTTGCATTTAGCAAAGCACTTGAAACCTTCGAGAAAAAATTTCAAAAAGTCGTTGAACTCGCCTTAAAATGATATATATACACACACACGTACACACACATACCCACACGCATATTTACATGAATTTAGTGCATTTATTGCAAAGTCAATTTTAGAGCAATGAATGCAACGTGATAAGTTTAAATATTCATACACAACTACAAATGCATTTATGCTTGTATTTTGTCAATACAAAAAGATTCTCTGCTGGGAATGAGTAAAGAGATTAACTGTGTAAAGTTAATAGTATTGGTAGTGGGGTAGGTAATGGGCTCTTTGTTGTTTTGTATGGTTATGTTAGCTGAACAAATGTAACTAAAGCTGCTTGTATAACTTTGTATGCATGTGTGTGTTAGGTGGAGCAAATATAACAACTGGTTTGAGAGGCATTGAAAAATGAAAGTGTTTTTAAAATTTGAGTGATTTTAGTGGTAAGTAAAAGAGCTCTAACTTATATGAGCGTAAAAGTTCCCCCCATTTATATTGAGTGTATTTAAATAAGAGCGTTAAACAAGTTTATTATATCGTGCCGTTTTTTTCTTTTGGGGTAAATGAACTTTTTGAAGGTTCACTTAACATAGTAAGGCACAAAATCATAAAAAAATATATTTTTATTTAAAAAGAAGAAAAAAGTTGTATAATTTTGTTTATTGTAAAAAACCACAAAATAAACTTGTTTTTACGTTAATACAAGAGGAGGTTGTTTATTTATTTTAGCCGTTTTTTTTCTTCTTTCTTTATTGTATGTATGTCTGTAGAGGCATAAAAATTTTAAAATTTCACCAGGCTTTTACGAAAATAAAGTAGACAGTACATACAACTTACTACTGGCATATTATTTATGTAATCAATATATAAAATAAAATTAAAAAGGAAAATAAAAAATACGTAATGAGGAAGTTGTCGATTACTCAATTGCGTGATAATGTTTCTCAGTTGGTCACAAAAAGAAAGTTAAGTAAACACAATTAATTGAAAAATTATTAACAATCAAAACTAAAGCGAATACAAGGAAATTGAATGTAAGATTTTGTAATATTTTTAAAATTTGGTCTTATAAACTATCTTAAGACAATATATTAACTCCAAAATAGTACTAGTATATTACGGTCAATATTAATTAAGAAAATAATAAACTGTTTAATATTGTTAAAAGGTGCTGAAATATAAATGTAGTTCAGCTGCTCAATATTTTGCATATTTTTATATGTGATTAACTGCTTATTCATAACTGATATACAAATAGACCAATCATAATTAAAATATGTTCCATATCTTTTTAAAGATTTTTAAAAACTGTTATACTAATTGAGTAAGTGTTTCAATCGCTAATGATAACTAAACTATTTGGAGTTTTAAGATTTAGTTTACTTTTTATTAACGTTTCTAATACATATATTGGTTTGATTTGCAAAAAACTCAGGCAATTATTTTTAACTGTTATATTACTAAAAAAGTGAAAACTATGTGTTGTTTTTCAAATTTTTAAAAACATTGCCGTAAATTGCAATATAACGATGAGATATAGTATAACTTTTAAATATTTTTGGAACTGTTATACTGGTAACAAAACTTTTTTTTAAACTTTAATTTTTTTAACTATAATACTGCTTTTAACTGCTGCAATACGGCATTCAAAACATCTAAAATAATTTGAAAATGTTATACTTTTAATACTGTTATACTTATGAATGTTTTTTGTTTTGAGAATATGTTAATTTTTGGAAAGGTAACCTATTGTCAACTGTTATATTACTAAAAATAAATTATGGTGTCAAATTTTAATATGATGATTTAAGACAAAATTCTTGCATAATGTTTAAACTGTTATATTTTAAAGACATACATAGAAACTAAATTTTTATTTTTTCGGTCTAAAAATGAATACAGTTTTTCAACTGTTATAAGCCCAAATCTATTTTAAAAAAAGTATGTTTTAATTTTTTTCTTAAACATTGTCAAAAACTTTTACAAAGAAAACTGTTATACTGCTTTAGATGATATGCCCTTACCAACGAAAAAAATTCGTAAAAATTATAAGGCAAGAAAATAATTACAAATTTAATTACATAATATTTTTTTGATAAAAATATAAAATTAGTTTTTTTTCTGGAAATTTCTACTTTTGATTAAATTTCTTTTTTTTTCGAAATTTTATGATTTTTTTTTGATGCCTGAACATTATTTTTTTAATATTTGTTTTTACTATTAAGTAGTTGGTTGTTGTTGCTGTTTTGTTTTTTTTGTGTCACTTTGCTCTCATTTTAATATAGCATTAAGTATATGAAAGTGGACGTCTGTCTGTAAATAATTGTTGTTGTTATTTTGTTTAAAGTAGAGGACGTTACGAATGATTTTTATTTTTGTTATTGTAATGCGTAACCTCCATATATAAATGCATTAAAAACGTATTCGATTGTGTTATATTCGTACATTTGTGTATGTTTATATGTATATACATATATATGATTTTGTATGTTTGTTATACAATCATCATTGATATTACTATGTGTTGCTACAGCAGCAGCAAGCTAGATAGATTCATAGCACCACTATACGTCCACAAATATACATAAGTAAGTGGCTACCTAAAAAGCTATAAGCAACAACAAAAACAATACAAAATGTATTTAAATGTAGTCGAGAGCACAGCAGCAGAAGGCTGGCAGCAAATGTACGTAATATATTTGTAATTGACCTGAATAAAGTTCAAATAACTTTTATGCTTTACAGTACAAAAACTAAAACCTTCTCGCCTCCTCTCCACATATGTATGTATGCTCAGTATGACTGTTTTGTGTTGTTATAAGTGTTCGTATGAAAGTGTATGATGACTGAATAAAATAATTTTTTTTTCATGAAAATATGTATATGATTGAGCAACAAAATCGGCAAAAAAAATGAAAGGCATTAATCATTACAAGGATAAACACAATGTTGTTTTACAAAAAAAAAAAAATTAAAATTAAATCAAAATTGTTAAAAAACGCTCAATTATTTAATATTATTTAGGAAGATTTTTAAACAGCTTTACACAATTAAAAATTAAGTCAAAAATTAAAGGGTTTTGCAAAACTCTCGAAAAAAATGTGTAAAAAGTAGTGTTTACTGTTATTGTAAGTCTAAAATCATTTTTGAAATTAAGCTGTTATAAAAGCAATTAAAGGGAAAACCTTTATCTGTTATATAGATTTACGTTAGCTTAATACTTTCAAAAGTTTTTTAAATAACTGCTACTTACAAATATCTTTTAGGGTTTAAAAAACTCCCAATTATGACTAACAAAAAAAGTAGTGGCTTGATATAGAGTTTTTGAACTTAAAAATTTTTATAAACTGCAAATTTAAATTTTTTTACAACAAATTTTGCTTTTTAGGTTTAAAATCAATTTGCTATCTACATACGTGATTTCGTTTAAGTTTTTAAAAAAACCGTTATAAATCCCTATATCTACCTTTTAAAATTTTTACAAAAACCCTGTTTTTTTTTCAATTTTGACAATTTTGTAGCGTTTTTGTTTTTCTAAAAACGTATTTGTCAAACTGTTATAAACTGTAATAACTTTTTAATTGGAAAAATTAACAAATAAAATAATTTTTTACTTCTATTGTTTTTATAAAAGTATATTTCTATAATTAACAAACAAATTTTTTGGATACAAAACCATTTTTTATAACAAACAAATGTTTCTAAAACTGTTATATGTCTGTGTCTACCTTATTTTTATGGAAAAAATATAATTGCTTAAGTAGGCAAATTTAATATTTTTACTTAAAGCTAAAATAAAGTTATTGTTTATTAATTTAAAACATCTTTTATCTACTAAAAGTAATCATAAATCTGTCTATACTGTTATATGCACTTGTATATAAACGAACTTGATAATTAAATAAAATTTCATATTTTTTTGTTCTACATATTTTAATTACTTTAGTTTGATTTTTTTTTGTATTTATACAAATTTGTTAAGTCGAAAAAAAAATTACCTCTTTGTACTTGATTTTTTAATGTCGAAATTATTTATATTCTATTTCGTGATAGTCTTTGTTCAGAATAATGTAGCAACAAAAACAAAAAAAAAACAATTTAAATTGTTTGTATGTATGTAGATTTATTTTCAATTCATATGACCTCGTACTAATTTAAGTTCATTTTAATTAAAATAACACACAACTAAATAGAAAAGAACCAAAATTATAGAATTTTTTTAGATAAAAAACCTTAACAGCTCATACATATACTTTTATTTAAATATAAATGAAGTAATATAAAAATTATTTTTAATACATATTTTGTTATCAATTTAAACATTCACTCATTGTGCATATTGTTTACTGGGTGGTGATAGTATTGCTAAAGAGTGAATAGAGGGGTAAGAGTAAAAGAGAAAAACAAACAAAAAAAAAAGTAAAATAAAAAATGGCTGGTTGATTGTGACCTAGTTTTACTTGAAACAACGTCAGACGAACGGTCAATGAACTTCATATTTTTTTCTGTTTGTGTCAGTAGTCGCTGTGTTGTTGTTATATTTGTTACACTTAAAAACACAAACACACTTACTATATTATAAACAAAAAGCAGCTATATGTAGGTTTGTATATGTACCTATATGGGTTTTATGCACTAAATTATTGAAAAAGCTCTTGTTTGAGAAATAAAAAAAGTTCGAATTACTACTATCACTAGTTTTTTTTCGTTTAAAGGTGGTTGTTTGTTTGATGGGAGAGTGTGAGTTTATGGAGCAGAGAGAAGTTTGAGGGGTGTTGAAAGAAATTTTGGTTTCATTTTCATTTGTGTGTTAAATTTACGAAATTTCTTTTTAAATAACTAGGTATGTAGTTAACAAAACAATTTTGTCGTTGTTTTTTTTTTCTGTGAAAATATGTTTTGAAAATGAAAAAGAAAGTGGTAAAATTTGTTGCTCAAGAAAAAAGAAAAGAAAGTGAAAGTTTATGTGATGGATTGATTGCATAAAATACAAAAAAAAAACTTAAGATCTCGGTTTAGCTTTCTTTAACGTTTTTATAAAAATAAATTAAAGACATACATATGTACATATGTATGTATGTATGTATGTTCATACATCCATATGCATTAGATAATGTATGCGGAGCTAAACAATTTTAAATATTTTTCTAGGAACGCTTGTACGAATCTTTATACAGGATTTAAAGTTTTAAATTTTTATACTTTGGCAACTTAAGTTAAAAAAAAATTTAATTAATTGATTTAGAACTACCTTTTTGTTGAAAAATGTTTAACCTACAAAATTATATGTATTATCAAATACATAATTTTTATTCTTGATGCAATAATTTTTTTTAACAATAAGCTTTAAAAGAAACACTAAACTTTTCAAAAATGTTAAAAGTTCTAAAAATATTTTTGTTTTGCAATAGATTTGAGGTCAAAAACTGTTTTAAGTTTTTACTGTTCGTTCGGCAACATGCATTTAAATAAATACATTGAAACAATTATTACTGTAAAATCAACTGGAAATCTATCTAAAATAAACGAATATTTATTTAAAAACCGTCCAAAAAGATTTTCAATAAAATTAACAAAATATTTCATTTAAATTCAGACATCAAAAAATTAACTGACATTTTCGTCCAAAATTAACTAGATTTTCTGTCATTTGCAGCAAAACACAAAGTATCAGAAAAAAAATAACAAAATTAAATATTAATAAAAAATAACTGTCAAAATTAACTTCAACTGAAAATCAGTATTTTTGTTTTTTTGAGGCTTTGAATAACCCTTCAAATCAGTTTAAAAAAATATTGTATTCAAATTTAACTGTTTTTTCATTTAAAAACAACTTTACGGATTACTTCCTAAATAACTGACAGTTAATAACTGTAATAATTTTTTGAGTGTACTTTTCTAGCTTAATATAAATTTGTTTTTAAAATTTTCTTTATGTCTAAAATATGTACAGGGATTTTTTTGTAGTCGATTTGACATAATTATTTTTATATATAAATTTAACTTGAACAACTTTTTTTATAAGAAAAAAAACCTTGCGTTTATCAAAATAAAAAAAAAAGTATTTATTTCGTAAGTTTCCTTGAGAGATTATAAAAGAAATAAGCACATGGTCATATCATTGTTATTATTGTATATATTTTTTTTTCTTTCTCAATAAATAAATGAATTTTTTGTTCATAAGCTAGTTTATAGCATACAAAAAAAAACTATTTAACATTCTATAAATGAAAGAAGCAATAAAGCATACATACAACTACATAAAGCAAATTTATGTACTTTCAATTTCTATTATACACTTTTGATACCAGCAGTCAATGAACTGCCAGCAAGCAACAACAACAAAAAAAAGTACTCTCAGATAGAGTGAAAAGTTTACGTTATTTTTACATGTTTTTTTTTTTGAAATTTCTGTTTGGCTTTAAACATTTGTGTAAACATTTCCTGTTTAATTTTATTTATTTTTTATATTTTTTTTAAATTAAGTAATATTTTTAATAAATTACAAACATGTGTATGTGTACTTGCCTAAAAAACACATTTTAAACTTAATTAAGACCTACTAAAATGAGACTAATATACGCCATTATTATTTTGAAGGCCTCTCCACATGCACACTCACACACATACACAAAGATTTACTGTATCTTACTTTTTCTCCCTCTTTGAATTTAAGCTCATTTTTATCATTTCGTAATGAATTATTATTGTTTGTTTGTTTGTCTGCTTGTACTATTTTTATTAAAAAAAAAGCTCATGCATATTATTTTGAAAATTTTACATGTATGTATGTATAGATGTATGTATGTGCATATGTTTACAAGTGTGCTTGTATGTATATGAATAAAGAAAGATAACAAAAAAAAATTGTAGCCTGCAAAAATTTAGGTTAAGTTCGTGCATTCAACTTTTAACACCATTTCGTAATAACACACTCTTACCCAAAACTACACAAGCGTACAAACAAACACTAACACCTAGAGAGTGTACTCTTGTTAACAGCAGCCGTATAACATATGTTTGGGTGTATGTATGGCAATCACACAATACACCCGCATATACCTACATATGAATTTAAACATGCACTAAATGTAGATAGATAGTATTTCATAAAAATAAAATTTCAAAAAAAAAATTATTTTTAAACAAAAAAAAAAGAATTTTATTTTTGTTACAGCAACAACATCAGGCAAATTAGTTTAAAATTGTTCTTTTAAAAATATTCATTTAACTTTTTCTAAGAAAACTTCAGAAAGACAAAACCTGCTTTAAATCTGTTTGTTCTTTTTCATATGATCAGACTCTTAAGAAATAAAAGGGTTAATGAACTTGAGTGTATGGCTGTGTGTACTAAGAACCTCAATACAACACACTTGTTTAAATGTTGTTGTTGGAATTAAACAAATATTTTTGACCTATTTTTGTCGTGTATTTGCTTTAATAATTATGTTATTTAAATTTAAACATTGTTCATATAAAAGAAAAACGTATAAGAAAAATATTAACAAAAAACTTACCATCACGGCTCATGCCGACGGCAATACATTTTTTCAGGCGACAATACTGGCAACGATTGCGATTGATACGCAAAATGCTGCATTGCTGATTTTTTGTACAGGGACGATATTGGATTTTTTGCTGTATGGAACGGCGAAAGAAACCCTGAAAAAAGAAATGAGATAATTTATAATTAAAAAAAGTGTTTTCCTTAATAAAAATTATGAAAATAAGAAAAAAAAACAAAATTTTCAAACGCAAACCCCCTTAAACATTTTTTTTCGAAAAATATTTTATTATTGATTATTTTTATTTCTTATTTATTTTTAAGCAATAATTTCTATGCTTTAGTTAAGTTTACTTCTTAAGAAAATATTTATTAATTTTTAAAGAAATAAATAAAAAATAAATGAAACTGGAATAAAAATGTTGTCTCAAAGTAATATTATTTATTGTGCGCATAGTGTCTTCGTCCAATGAAACTTTAAAAATTTTTGAATTTTCAGATTAAAAAACTATTTAGGGAATCATGGACTTAAAAAAAATATATTTGGTTTTCTGTTAAGCCTTTAAGACATTCTTAAAGTATATTTAAAAAAATCGAAACCCCCTTCAACTATTTGCCTTAATAAAGACTTCTTTCTTCTGAAAATGTTTTAATAAAATTTAAATTATTTTAAAATTAATTATAAAATTTTTAAGTTAATATTATTTCCTTTACGCCTAAAAACCTACATTATCCTTTTGGCGTTTTCCCTGCTGCTGCTGCTGCAAAGTCGTTGCTTCAGCAAATTCTTTGCCTTCTTGTCTTTCTGTACCTTCTCCTTTTACTATGGCCACTTTATCTAAGTCGGTGGTATTATTATTAATATTACAATTAATTTGTTTGCCCGTCTCCAAATTTTCATCAAATTTCTGACACAAATAATTCAAAGTAGATTGTTCTTCCTCTTTTTGCTCATCATCACAACCTGAATCATCCATATTTTCCAGCTGACAATCTGGACACTGACACGGCAGTATTTGAACGCTCTCAGCATCTTCCTGTACAAGACTAGAACGCCGGTAGTCGTCTAGATAGAGAATATCATCATCACTGGAGGCCCTTTGGGATTGTAGCTGCTGGGGAGTGCAAGTACAACCGCTGCTAAGGGAATGTGTGCTAGAGCTATTGCTAATGAGGGAAGAATTACTATCGGTGCTATCTCGGCGGTGTTGTTGCTGTTGTTGGTAGTTTTGATGTTGCTTTTGTAGCAAAATGGCAATTTCTTTGTGGGTTTGTTCGGCGAGGTTTAATTCATAATTTGTTTTAGAGTTAGAAGAAAAGGAGGTTTGTTGGCTTTTGCTGGTGGTGTTGTTATTGAAAGTTGTTGTGGTTGTTGTTTCATTATCCCGTTTATTTGTGATATCTTCTTCCTGATATTCTTGTTGTTTTTGCATTTGCTCTTTTTGTTTTAATTCTCGTGCAAATCTTATTTTCTTCCACGGACACTGTTGTGGCTCATAGGCCAACTCTGTAATTGTCTTATCCTTTCCATTTATTGGATTCTCTTTTCTTTCCTCTTTAATACCCGCTTTGTTATTTGTCTTAAGAGGCTGTTTCGGTTGTTGTTCTTGAGGTTCTTGATATTCCTGATTTCTGGCTAAAACTCGTGTGGTTGTTGTTGTACTATTTGTATTGTGATTAGAGGTGTTTAATAATGTCTTTATAATGTTGCAATTATCACTTGTCGATGGTGGTGGTAAAACTACTACCTGTTGTTGTTGTTGTTGCTGTTTTAGAGGGCTGGCAGTATTTGTTAATAATGAAACTGTTTTCGTTGCTGATGCTGTTGAGTTTGTTTTCAGTCTTTTTGGTTGTGCCAATTGTTGAGCTAATTGTGGCTGCTGTTGCGTTAATGTTAACGGCTGCGGCGTTGCTTGCTGTTGTTGCACAAAAATTATTTGCTGCTGTTGTTGTAATTGAGGTGTTACAGTTTGTTGCTGTAATTGAGGACTAGTACTTTCGGTTTTATTTATTTTCAAAGATTTCTTTGTTATGGGCGCCGATTCTAAAAGTCTAACCAAAGAAGCATGTTGTTTCTTCAATTGTTGACTTTTATGATTGTTACTAAAATGTTGTTGTTGCTGTTGTTGCAAGTGCTGTTGCTGTTGTTGAGGTGGATGTTGTACATTTATAACAGTTTGTTGGTGTTGTCCTGTCGTCGTATTGCTGGGAGTTGTTAAGACCACTATTGTGGTCAATTGTGGGGCAGCCTGATTGTGTTGATTGTTGAATTGAGTGGGTAAAGTTCGTACAATTTCAACCTGTTGTGGTAATTGCTGCTGCTGCATAGCGTGCAACTGTGAAGCAACAGGATGGTGATTATGATGCAAATGGTGGTGATGATGTTGTTGAGAATCTGTTATAGCCACTGGCGTGGTATTTAATTCTTGCATCGCACACACCATTTTTAGCAAATTTTTTTTATTGCAAAATTTTAATTTTTTTTTTTTGGTTTTAATGACACTGTTAAAAATTTTTTAAAAATTTCCTTCCCTTTTTTTAATTTTTAAAATTTGCTAATAAGGAACATTTTTAATATTTGTTTAACATTTTTTTAAATGTTTGAAAAATTTCTTGAGAACTCCTTAACTCGCGCCAAAACTAATTTTTTAACAATTTTACTAAAAATTAAAATATTTTGTTGATTAAGAATAATCGCCCCCTTTTTAAGGGTTTCCTTTTTCTTTTTTTTTAACAAATATATTTCTTTTTATTACAATCCAAAAAATGATTTTATTTTGTACAACGACGACACGTCTTTTAAGATTTCTTCAGTTTTTAAAATGTTCTTTCTGATGCTTAATTTTTATTTATTACTTTAATGACATTTAAAACTTTTCTTGCAAAAACACGTCCGCTACGTTTGACACACAATATGCGAATGATTGTTTAATATAACGTTCTCTAGATTATTTAGTCAAAAGCGCTCAAAACTTACAAAAACTACTCAAAAATCTAGTTACAATTCAAGAGAGCCCATTATCATAAAGCAGACAACTACTATGTGAGTGTAAATAAGTGATAAAAAACACGTGAACACTGTTATTTATAACTTAAAAAAGGGGGGGCTGCGAGAGGTAAAATTAACTCACGAGTACGTGCATGTTTGTATAGATGTATGTATATATGAGAGTGTAGTAGTGAAGGCTCTATTTCTATTTTAGTGCAGTATTTTTGCATATGCACTTTTTTCGAACAAATGCATGAATGATTGTTTGTACACATTTATGTAAGTGTAGGTATTTGATGTGTATTGTATGTTAAGCAGTGTTGGTGTAGTTTGTGTAAAAGGTGGACTTGTATGTTGTGTGTGCATTTAAGACTGCCAGCTGAATTGAGCTGAACAGTCGTCAACCTCGCGCTACATTTTTTTTTATTTTATTTATTTATTTTTTGATTATTTTTGTGGGCTAACAGAGGACATTCACATTTTGCAACTATAAGGCAGCAACAATGCAAATATTCGTTCTATGACAAAAACAAAATGTGTAACAAATAAAACGAAATAAAATTTAAAAAATATTTTAAAATTTAGTTGGAATTTGTTCCCTAACAGAAATATTTGAAATTATTTTTTTTTTGTTTAAAATTTTTAAAATTTTATTATTTATTATTATTTTATATTTATTTTTAGGTGAAGAAAAACTATTAATTAAAAAAAAAATTTTTTTAACCATCGAATCTTGTGCTATATTGTATATACTTATGACCATGCAATCCCACATAGTTAATATCAATAAGTAAGCAGTCATGTAAGCAGAAAACCCTAACCTCAACTTGTAAAAAAATGTCCAATTGAGACCTGCGTAAAGGTTTATTTTCTTAAAGTTAACGTTTAAAAATATTAAATTTTTTTTTAAATTTACAGAAAAAAAATTTATAAGAAAGTTCTTTAAAAAACTTTTGACATTTATCTGCTGAAATGTTTTTTTTTTTATTTAACCTTAATCACAAAAAATTGATTTTGTTTTGAAATTTTTCAAATACTTATTAATTTTTTTCATGCTAAAATACTAATCACATTAAACACCTCCACTCTATTTAATAATTTCCCATAAAACTCTAAAACTCTCTACAACATAAAAAAACTGTCTTTCATTTGTTTGCTTTTCTCGAACTCTTAACATCATTAATAATTATTTCAACCACAAACAACAAAAACAACAAAGCAAAAGGAAAGAAAAGCATATGCAAAACTTATAGGCAGTTTAGACATATTCAAAAATACCCTACAATCACAATTATCATAATGCGACCCTATCCTGTCCAGAGAAAAAAACTTGCGGTTGTAAAAGCTTTCCTGGAAAATCCAAAAATTTAGTGGGATTGTATAGTATCTACTTTTGAAACCCATAAATTTAAAACTTTTAAAAACATAATTTTAAAGTTAAAAAAAAAATAAAGAAAAATAAAAATCGGAGCCGAGGCAGTAGTTACCTTTATGCAGCTCAGATTGGAAGATAGAATAATTATCATTACCAGTTGTATGGGCAGTAAAGGTTCAATTATACGTGACATAACCATAACCACAGAAAACAGCTGTTCGAACCAAACGACACTGTATTTGATAACAGGTAACTTACCATTACGCCATAACCATAGAAACGAATTGAATTTTGGTTTTTCTGGCAACGGTTATGGTTATGGCATTATGTTATGGCGCGTATAATTCAAGCTTAAGCCAAAGTGTAGTCATAATTCATAGTAAAATGCTAATTTAGGTCTTACTACACTATTAAAGATTTTTAAGTGTTACTGTACTGCAAAAACGTTGGGAATAATTGCCACGGAGAAGCCAAAAAAAATATAATTTTCGTAACTGGAGGTGTGATATTATTATGAGAAATGTTTGTCATTTTTGAACTAAAAACACTAAAATATTGGCAACGGCCGGGTTTTAAAAAGCTTTACTTCTTAAAAATCTAATTTCAAACTGAATAGGGGCAGAAAGAAGAATAGGTTCGGTCGATAAGTAAAATGTAAAAATTAGTTAATGTAGAACAGTTTCTGGCTTAACAAACGTAAACCTAAAATCATAAAACCTACTTTAACCATTCAAAATATTGTAGCTCATAAACATATCTCTAAGAAACAACAACAACACACAAAAATGTAATACAATGACGATTTTATTCAACAAACAAACATACATATAGAATACAAACATTAAAACGACACCAGTAAACACGCAAACACACACATAGAAACACAGTAAAATGAAAACAACAACACCGAAAAGTTAAATAAAATAAAAACAAATTTGTATGAACCTACATATAAGTGTATAAGTATGTATGGATGTGTATGATGATTATACGACGACTGATTGTATCGCTTTGCTTTGCTTGGTTTAGTTCATCGAACTCGCCATTGTCGTGACCCACTTTTCGGTCAAAAACCTCGAAATATGGAGCTGCTTGTTTTTTTTTTTGTTTCTTTTTTTTTCTGCCAAATGCTTTGTATTTGTATTTGATTTTTTGTTGTTGTTTGTTTTGAATACTTCGTAACTAACGAACATCATCAGTTCTTACAATAGCGAGAGTGGCAACGCGAATAAAACGTATTGAGAGCGTATAAGTAATATAAAAGAGAGCTTCTGTAATAATAATATTCATTCAAAGAATGTTGGCTGTTTGTTTTTTGTTCAATTAATAAATGCATTTATACGTAACAAATTTTTTTTTATTTAAAGTTTCGTTTACAGAGAATATAGCATGATTTTAAATGAGTTGGCTTTTAGTAGTTTATTAAGTTAATTCACTCAACTAATTTGGGTTTTTTTTGTTATGTTTATAGTTAGATAAAATGCATTTGCACATTAGAAGCTACAAAAAAATGTATTTAAAAAAAACAAAAGACAAAATGTAGAGTTTATTTCAGCTAACAATAGTTCAATGACCTACAATCTATAAATAAATGATATAAAAGTAAAGAATTTTATTTAAAAAAAACACTTTTTTGGAAAGTATTTTTTAAAAATAGAAATAAAAAAATGTTTTGTTAGTTTTAGGAGTTTAAAATCTTAATGTCATATAACAAATCGCCAAACCACACAAAAAGGGACTTGAATATAATTGTCATTTTTAAAAACTAAATTGTCAATAGGATTATTTGATTGTTGAAATGTCACTGAAATCTAAAGTTGTAAATACAATAAATATTTTGGTACCATTACCTCATTTCTATTTCTTGCGATAATTTTTCGCATCGAGATATATTTAAAGATTAAAATAGTGTCCCAGTCGTTAAAAGTAAGAATCCTATTATTTGAAAATAATGCCAGTTAACAGCAAATCCATATAATATTATTTCTTTGAATAAAACTTCTCCCAGGCAATACGAAAACGAGGCACAGAAATTTGTAAATTAATTTTTAAAAAATATAAAAAACATTATTTTTTAAAAAACCATCGCTGTATAAAAATAAATTGCTAGAAATTTTACTTGAAATCTAATGCTAGTTTTTCTGTTTATAATATTTCTTCAGCATTTGATTATAAATCTTGTTTTTGATATTAAACTTCTTAGCGCCTTAAGGCATGCTTTACTTTTTCCCCTGTTATAGTTATTGAAGCTTTTCTGGTATGGTTTTGAAAAAATGGATTTCTAATGGTAAAACGTATTTTTTTTTTAAATTTAAAGTGTCAGCAACCAAGATCAACGTCCTACATAAGTTATGACTTATCTTTTAAAGCGACATCACTGTCTTCTATAAATAAAATATTATTTTTTCTTAATTGATTATTACCTATAGCTTTGTAAGACATCAGAGGCTACTGAATGACTCAATGCATAAAAATAGATTGCTAGAAATTTTACTTGAAATCTAATGCTAGTTTTTCTGTTCATAAGATTTCTTTAGCATTTGATTATAAATCTTGTTTTTGATATTAAACTTCTTAGCGCCTTAAGGCATGCTTTACTTTTTCCCCTGTTATAACTATTAAGCCTTTCTGGTATGGTTTAAAAAAAAATTGAATTCTAAAAGTAAAACGTATTTTATTTTTAATTTTGAAGTGTCAGCAACCAAGATCAACGTCCTGTATAAGTTGAGACGTATCCTCGCTCCTTTAAAGCGACATCACTGTCTTCTTTAAAAAAAATATTATTTTTTCTTAATTGATTATTATTTATAGCTTTGTAAGACATTAGATGCTACTGAATAACTCGATTTTTATAAAGTCATAATAATTAGTTTTTTTTTAGTTTCTAAAACATTAAAAATTAAAAGTTTTAAACTTTTTAATTTTTGTTTTTACTAAAAAAATAAAAAATATTTTTTATAACACCCTGAACATCCCCTACCCTGTTAAAATTTCTGTCCTTAATCACGTTCCAATTTCTAAATTCCCTCTAGATCCTACTTCCTATTTGGCAACAACCCTTTAACTAATACCTGTTTCATTTAGAATTTAGCGCCATATTTTTTGGTTTCAAGCGCCGACCCTTTTTTTTGCTAAAATTTTCCTCTAGTTTGTTTTTCTTTTCCTTCATAGAATTCTTTTCTGATTCTAATTTTGCTTTTATTGTTTTTTGAACTAAAGCAAAAGTGAATGAACTCAGCTAAAGTTGTTAGAGTTTTTTTTTTGTTTCTTCATCATAATGATATTTCTAACGACGATTATGAGTTCAATAGCTTTTTAACTGAAAACAACAAAAAAAACCCCAACACACATAACAAACAAAACTGGCAAAAGCAAATGCGACCGAGATTCTCTTATGAATACAACAAAAACCCAGCTTTCTTTAAGCAGGCAATGCCCTCCTACCTCTTGCCCTACTCTTTTATATTATATGCCTGTTCGTTTAAAAAAAATCATGTTTCCATAGAAAGTGAGAGGAAAATTTTTACAGCACAACATAAGCCATCCATTTACATTTAAACAAACATATTCGTTACATTACAAAAAAAAAAGGAAAAAAACGAACAAACGACAATTTCGTTACAGCATCATCAACAACAGCATTATTATCATCTGCTTTGTAAACGACATCCCAACTAAACTTCGTTAAATTTTTTTGCTTTTGTTGTTGCCTTTCTTTTTTAAAATGTTTTTTTGTTTGTTTATCAGTTGTTGTTTCTATTTGTTTTTATTTTTAATGACCACAGACGTGTTTCATAATTTGTTTATGTTACGTTTAATTTTTGACATTTGTTTTCTAGTTTTCTTTTTCGATTTGAATTTTATGTTTCTTTTTTATTTGAAAACCAAAACGTCATTGCCAAAGTCCCTTCATAAAGAAATATATTTAATTTCAGCGCCATTAAAAATTTTTTGTGGAATTTTTGTAACAATTTCAAATTTAGGTCGAAATCATTCACTAAAAATCATAAACAATATATTAGCACAAGTATTGGAATTTTTTGAAACATTTGTATATTTTTTTTATAGAGATTAAAAATCTCTATCAAAACACGTTTTAGTTCGTTTGTGCTAAATTACCCAAAACTCATAAAATATAAATAGACGAGCAGGAAAGTTTGCGCCATAATTTTTTTTTTGGTTTTTTTAAACACAATTTTCTATTTTTTTTTTTGTAATTTCTTGGTTTTTTTTTGGCGAAATTTTTTTTAGAAATTAAAAAAAAAATCAAATATTTCTTATTCAAGAAATTTTGTTGCTTTTGTTGTCTGGAGGCGTATGAATATTAATTAATTAATTAATTAATCTTTCACATACGCTCTCTTTCCTTTTGCTTGAATCGCCCCTTAAATCTAATTTCTTAGCTCCTGCTCTGTTTAATTGGGTCCCTTTTTTCTAGTACAATTTTTTTTCTACAACAATTTCCCTCCAACACTATTCGAACAGAAATAACTTTACGCAACAAACATTCATATGTATGTGTTAGTATACGCAACATAAAATGTGCACTCAAAAAGTGACTCTCTTTCTCTTTGTAAAGAATTTATTAATCTCTCGAACTCAACAGCTAAATATTCGACTCAGAACTTTTTTAATGGTATAAAAAAAACAAAATGTGGCTCGTAGAGAAATGGCCATGGCAAGCGGCAGCAGCAATAAATAACAACATTATGGTGCACAACATGGTGCACCAACCGTGGAATGTCATTATGATGATGATGGCGATGATGAGCTTGTTTGTAACCACAAAAAGGTAAATGAACTCGAGGTTATTGTCTACTTGTTCTCGTAACTACATACTTATACACAATGACGTCAATTGTACATACAAACATATTGGCAGCATAAAAGAGAAATATCAAAAGCTTAGAGACGAAGAGAAAAAGGTCCAAAAAAACCTCCACAGGAAACTGATGTACATAAAAGTGGGGGTGATAAGCTAATATGAATTGCTTACAAGTCCAGAACCAGGCTAAAACATAAAACTAATAATTGATCAAATTAAGGGTAAATAACCTACATACACTCATTACACTGTCTAGAACTTTCTAAACACTTTCTGAACACATAAAAAGCAATCACTGGCAAAAGGTTAAAAAACTCTGCCGAGTTTCTTACAAAAAAAGCATTCATGCCTTTTGTTAATAAATATTTCGAGTTTATGTTACCAAACATATTCCTTTTCATTTAACTTAACAATTATTGTCCCAATTTGTGTGTTAATGTGTTTGTATTTCCTTATTAAGCTCCCTTTCTATTAGTCTCTAATACATATTAAAATCAGTTATTTATTTGTATGTATATGTAATTTTAAGCCTTAAATGGGTTGTTTTATAGCGCAAGTAATCCACCCTTAGCACCCACCCTCGCTTGAAACACCAACTTTTCCTTAGTGGCCAAAGTTCATTGAACTCGAAACAGGTTGAAAGCAAAACAAACAAGCACTAAGTTCATTCGTCCCTAAATAAATGTTTAAGGATTATTTCGTGGTAAAAGAGGCAAATTAACCCTCTTAGGGAGGGGAAAAAATATTATTTTAATTAAAATAAATTTGGTTACGGAAAATTGAACTCGTCTTTCACATTTTGGCACTTTTTCCGCATTTCTCGGGATTTTGAATTTACAAATACCACATTGACTTTTTTAAATTTTTGATACTTTTTTTCGAGATTATGAAACTAAAGGTATAAAATTAAGCTCTATTGACCCTGATTATGTCCAAAAGTCAACTAAGTAGACAAAAAAAAATTTCACATTTTTAGTTGGTTTTTGAATTTTTCGAAAAGCTATTGTTTTGAGATTTAAAATAGTAAAAATTACTTTTTTGTGCTTCTTTGCATATTTTAAAAATTTAAAAAAAAGAAATATTGAATTAGGATTGAATAAAAACTAAGTTTTTTCTAAATTGAAAACTCGATTCTGTTTTTTGATTATGTTTATTTAAACTTTAAGAATTTCATTGGTTAAGTCAGCCAAATGGGCGCTGTCACAATTGATTGCTATAAAGGCTTATTTTAGGGCATTTTTCATAACTTCAGCGAAAACTTCGGCCGACAGAATCTCGCACCCCTTGAGGGCTTTCAAGGTCTCGGGCTTGTGCACGTATGTAAGCACGGGACTTCGAAAAACCCCTCAAAAAATTCTAGAACGGCTAAATCGGGCGATCTTGCGGTCCAATGTAAATCGCCAAAACGATAGATAAGACGTCCCGAGAACGCCGCCTTCATAATATTGGTTGTGGCTCTTTCAGTGTGTATAGTTGCTTCGTCCGGTTGTCTTCAGTCCTAATTCGTTTAATTACGGCAGAAAAAATTCGTTTAACTTGAACCTATAGTACGTACCGTCCATTGTTATCGTTTGACCAGCGGTGTCCTCGCAAGATGCAGTCATTTTAAGCGAGTGTAATGGCTTCTCGTGTTTCACTTGTGGATTTTTGGTGTCCCAAAAGCGATTGTTTTGCTTGTTCACGTACCCGTTGAGGTAGAAATGAGCTTCATCACTCATTATGATTTTGGTCGGAAAATTGTCCACTTCGGCCTCGAAATTGAGGATGTCTGGGGCGTTGTTCCCACGCGTTTGGCGGTCGACAAGCAGCAGCTGATGCACGGAGACTTTGTACGGGAACATGCGCAGGTCTCTGACCAAAATTCGCCTTAGGGACGATTGGCTGATGGCTAATTGCGTGGCACGGCATTTGGTCGATGTTTTTGGCGACAGTTCGACATCTTCGGCAACAGCGGCAATATTCTCGGCAGAACGGGCGCTCGTCGGCCAGCCACTCTTGGCAGCGTCTCGTGTGGTCCCATACTTTTTAAGGTTGGTGGCCAAACGGCGCAGTGTTTGCGCAGTCGATGCGGGCGACCGGGGAATTGGCGACGGAATTTGCGCGACGGCGACGTAATATCGCTCCACGGCTTACTCACTTGTGTTCTACATCTGTCTAGATCACAAATGTCAAAACAGATTTGACATTGGCCACCATTTGCAAAAATTAGAGCATCTTCCAATAGGGTGATTTCTTTTGGCCCACCTTGTATTTTGGAATCTATTAAAGCTATTGCAATTCTAGTCTGATGTGTACATTTTGGAAAAAAAGTTTGTTTAATGCGGGGCAAGCCCTTACAGAAACACCAATTTTCTGACACTTTTGATACAATATATATTAGAAACTTTGGTAGCTATGGACAATAAACCTGCTCAGCACCATTTTATTTTGATATTTATATTTGAAAAGAACTTATTGATATCGGTTCAAGGTACATACCAAAATAACAATGTGAAGAGTACAAAAGATTCGGAACAGCTAAACATAGTAATTATACTCTTTTTCACTTTTAAAGGACTGAATATCATTTTATTGAAAACATTTTTTTTAATTTTATTTTAATATTAAACAGGGAGTGCTTATTGAAGCTTTTAATTGAAATGTCAACATCTTGCTTGATTTGCTACCACATTTTGCTTGTTCTTTGAGGTACACTGTCGTTAAAAAAATTCAGTTGACTCTAAAATGGGTTGGTCAATTTTGAAATGAAAACCCAACAACAAATGTTATTGGCCTTTTATAGAATAAAAAATATTTCTTTGCTTCAAACAAAATATCAAAAGTTAATAAATTTTATATTTAATTTAATATTTATTTGTGTTTCGTAGTTAAAAGTCATTAGAGCAAAGTTGAAATATTCATGCTAGCTAATGTATGTTTGTATGTATGTATGTATATGTGCACTTATGTGTGTATGTATAGTTTTGTAGAGTATGTAAGTTTTTTATAACCCAGTTTTTATTTTTTTTTTTATATAAAAACATTAATTAATGCCTTCTAACAGAGTTTGTTAAAAACAAGTCGATTTTATGACAAAAAAATATACAAAAAAATATAAAAAATAAATAAAAAAAAAATTATTGACAAATCGTTATTAAACCTAGAAAGAAAAAAATTGGGTGAAAACATAAGTGCGTGTAAAAAACGGAAATGTTTTTGTGTTGAAGTGTTGGAAACTTACGTTCACCATTTACACGCGTTGTGTTTATACAAATAGAATGTTTTGTAATATTATTTTGATAATTCTGAGCAGCTGCATGTTGTATTGCACACACACCATTTGTCTGTCTGTCTGTCCTTCTGTCTCCCTTTTACTGCTGCTATTCTTTTTCGTTTAATTTATTTAATTTATTATAAAATATTAAAATTTTTCTACTCAAATTATTTTATTGTCTATTACTGTCAGTCGAGCAGTCGATATGGCAACCTGCCAGTCAATTCCGCCTACTTGCCACCCAATTGTTGTGCTCTAACAAATTGAGGACATTGAACTGAAGTAACCTTTTGTTTCAGTTTGTTTCGCTACACACACATACCGTAAGAGGGTAGAAAAATCTTGAATATAAAACACAGCACCACACAACAGTGATCAAATGTTAAGACAAATATACTAACAGTTGGCTGTTAAAAAAAATTTCGTTACATGGAGTTGTTTAAAACAAACGAAAAATTATTGGTTTTATTTTATTTTAAGCTTTTGGAAAAAAAATCTGCTTTAATTTTTTAGACAAAAAAGCTTTATTTAGTTGTTTTAAAAAAAGTGGAAAACAATTTTCTTTAATTTTTATTTAAAACTAAAACTGAATTTAATTACTTTAAATTAAACTTTAAATTGTCAATATAAAAATCTCGCAAATTAGCTTTTACTAAAGCTTAACCAAAAATTTTTATTTATTTATCAAACTGTGTTTTGCAAAAAGATTTTAAATTTTTTGCCTAAAAGTTTTTATTTAAATTTCCTTTAGAAATATTATGCTATAAAAGCTCAATTCAAAAGCTTTTACTAAATCTTTTCTAAAAACAAGTTTTTTGAACCTAAATTTTAAAATTAAGTTTTTTTTATAATTTATTACATATTTCTATAACAAAAAATTTTCTGTGAAATAAAATATTTGTCATTTAAAAATTGCTTTAAGCTCCTAAGCGCTTTAAATAACATAGAAATGTATAGATACATAAGTGCTAGAACTTTTGTCTTAAATCTTTATAAAAACTATTGTTTAACTTCTTTTTATATTGAATTGACTTATTTTTGACATTTCTTAAACTTTCTTAAATTAAAATCTTTTATTTTTACGAGCTTTCCTTAAAATGAAATAAAACTCTCTAAAGCTTTAAGCCTTTTCAATTCATTTAAAGCTTTTGTTTCAAGAAGATAATTTTTTTAAATAAGCTTTTAAGACTTTGTTTGAATTCGTGTTTGTTAATTTTTGAAACATTAAAAAAAATATTTTTTGATTTCCTTCGCATTAAGGTAATAGTCTCTACTCATGCAAACAAGTTTTAGGTAGGGGATTCAAATTTTTTTAATATTTCATTCTTATTACCTCTAAAAAAATGTTCAGTTTCTACCTTTGAAACCCTTAAAGAACGCAAATTATATTTCTCTACACCCCCAAAAATGTGTTTCTTTTAAAATCCTTGTAAGCGTTTGTATGTATGTGGCCTGGTATGCCTTATAAAGAGCCCTTCATGGTTGTTGTTTATGTTGTTTTCCTTCATACCTTTGATGCCATTAAAGTTCATTGTGCTAAATTTCATTTTAATAGAGTTCAGTTCAGTTTAGATTTGGTTGTTGTTATTTTCCTTTCAATTTTTTTCTTTTTATTTTGCAGCCAGGGGTTGTTGTTTGCTTTGACCCACTTTAAGTTCAATGACCATTTGTCAGTGCTTTAATCAAATACAGCGCTGACAACAATATGCAGCAGCTTTAGCTGCAGCCTTCAAGACGCTGGCAGAATAATTTTTCATTTGCTGATTTGCTGCAGCCGTTTGCCATTTTATACGATTTGCCAACGATTGTCCTATGTAAAGGTTCGTTATAAGTCGTTAAGCACTCGTTGCTGTTAAAGATAATTAGTGGTTTTTATTCGTTGTTCGTTACCTTGGTTCGGCTCTGCTCTGCTACATACAAGTTAAAGTGATGGTAGATCTGCTGCATTGCCTGCCTGACTTGCCGGGATGTTCAGGAGTGTAGTTTGTTTTGTATGGCAGTTGCCAAGAGCTTTTAATAGTAGTGAGTGATTTTTTTTTTGGTTATTTTTCAAAAAAGGGCTTTACAGATAAAGAAGTAATGTTTACAACATGACTATGTAACCTTTAAAATTTATTTCATGTTTTTGCTCACAAACATGTTATTAATGTTGTTCGTTTTTCTTAGGGATTTTAAAATAGAAAAGGAAAAACTAAAATAGTTTTAAGCATAACAGCAAATTAAGAGGTTAACAGTAGCAGAAGCAGCACAAACGATATAAATTACATTATAAACCATGTAATGAAATGTTATTATAAAAGTTCAATGAACTCAGCTGGTCACTACTGTGGTTAGTAGGGGTTTCTCACTTTTTCTTTGCAAGAAAAAACTGAAGAAAAAAAAACTTATTAAAAGTTTTGTTTCTAAAGGGAATAACAAAATAAGGGAATACAATTTTAGGAGTTAAAATGGTTTTGGGTTTTATATTAAAAAATTTTTAAAAATTAAAAAGGTTTGAAAATATTAGAAATTTTTTGTTTTTGTTGCATTTTTTTTTGTTTTCCCCAAAAATTTTTTTATTTATTTCTTAATTGCTTTAAAGATTTTAAAGTATTTTTTAAGTGTAATTTTTGTACAAATCCGACTAATATAAAAGTCGTAAAGCGTCCGTCAGTCTGTTCTAGGCTTAAAAAAATGCAGTTTAAATGTCAAATAAATTATAAGGTTAACTATTGTTTTATTTTCTATATTTTTATTACATTTATTGCACTATAGATTTGGACACCTATTTTGTTTAACACTTATTAAAATTCTTTACACATATTTTTTAAATCAAATAATATTTTTTTATTAGAAAATAGAGAGTTAAAAATTTTTTTAAATAACTTTTGGTAATAAAATCAGAATTATTTATTTTTTTTAATTTATTAGTTTTTATTTTTTTTATGTTAAAAAAACTTTAATGCTTTTTTAAAAATACTGCCCACACAAAAATCATATTTTTTAATTCCTTTTATTAACGGTCATTGGCATTTAATGCTAAATATGTTATTATCTTATTAAAACCTATTGCCTACATACAATAAAGTTATTATTTTTAACAAGAAAACAGAAACAAATGGTTTTACCTTAAAACATATTTAACTGACTGACATATGTTGATGGATTAAAAAATAAAATAAAAAAAAATCAGCAGCAAAATAAATTATACTAAACCCCATTAATAATTTAATAAACAAGAAACAATATGAGTCACATTTTATTATTTGTAAGACATTCTGAATTGGTTTATAATCTTATGCAATAAAAATGCCCTAAATAATCAGAAAATTGAAAAACAAGCATAAAAACCAGGTGCTTTAAAGTCTCCACACAATATTAATGGGTGTAGTGAAGTGTAAGTGTTTGTTTAAGTGTTAAATTTGTTTTAAGTCAGACTTTATTTGGTTCAAAGGAGTTTCAGATAAAAACAACTCAAGTCATTTATTTTTCTTGATCACTTTTTGCATGACTCATTTAAAATTTATATATTTTTTTTGGTTTTTTATTTATAACGCATTTTTGTGATTTAATTTAATTTAACATACGCACACCACCAAGCGAAGCAAGAAACTTCAAACAAGTTTTCAATAGAATTTACGTGCAGCAACGAAAAATTGGCATTTAAGTTGAGCTTAAACAAATAAAGTTTTTTAAAAATTCATATATATGTATGTATGCATGTTTGTCTGTCTGTTAGTAACTCTAGGGTATCTCTGAAAAACTTAAAAGTTCATTAAACTCTAAGGCAGTTGACTTTGTTACAGTTTTGTTTTTGTTTGTTATGGCTTAAGACAAAAACTTTAAAACCCAAAGAAACTTGATTTACAAATTAGAAAATACTAATAAAAATGTTTAAAAAATTTTATATTGTTACATTATATTTTTAAAACTAGATTTTTGTTTTTTAATATTTTTAAAGCCGATCCTAAGACCTTTTTAAAATAACATTTAAACCATTAAAGTTTCTTTATAAGATTTAAATTTTTTAAAAAGTTTGAGAAATGTTTGGTTTAATTTTTTTCAAATAATTATTAAGATATGTATCAGCAAAAACATCTTTAAGGTTATTTTATTTTTCGATTCTTTAAGCTAGTGCTTAATTTGACAGATTTTTTTATTAATTTAATTTAAAAAAAAATTTTTTAACAACTTTAGTAATTTTTTTGTAATAAGCCTTGTATAGTTAACGAACTTCAATTTAATACTTAATTTTAAAACAACATTTTTAATAAAAATTTAGAACTAAAAATTTACCTAAAATTAAAAGACTGAAGTTTTAATATTAACATTACGATTAACGGTTTTAGTTTAACGGTTTAAGTTCTTCCCAAAAAAATATAAAAAATAATAATAATAATAAATTAAAAAAAAATAATGTTTGTACTAAAACAATTAATTGGGGTACTTCTAATTGTGTTCTAAAGTAAAATAATTTATTTTTATATTTCTTTGCGTTGTTGGGATTTTTTTAATAATTTTAAAACAATTTAATGTGCTATTTACATAAAAAAAAAATTGTGTACTAAAATGCTAATTCAAAGCAAATAAAATTAGTTTGTACTAAAACTTAAATTATAAATTTAATTTTAAATTATGGGTCCATTAGTTCGCTTTTTAAAATTTTATTGAGAGCTACCAACCCCCCCCCCCCCCCTTTTTTTAAAAATGGCACCTACGCTTTGAAGTTTTTTCAAGATTTTTGGATAAAATTTGGAAAAAATGTTGCTGCAGCAAAAATGGTGAAACCAATTTTTTCCCTTGTTTTTGTTAAAAAATATTAAATAGCAATTTTAATATTTGTTAAATATGTTCACACTAGATTTAAATTTTTTCTAAACTTTAAAAAGAGTTCTAACAATTTCCTTCCTCTTTATCAAAAATAAACATTTTTTTCTACAAATAAAAAAAATCGCGCTCTTTCTTTTTAGAACTCTATCTATACAAAATTGTAAATAATTCAAATTCAGTCTATTTTTGTATCGCTTTACATACAATTATTTTCATTCTATTGCCAGCCATTTAGTCAGCCAAAACACTCGCATATTTAGAAAGACTTCAACGGCACACAAAAAAAAACGAACTAACGAATGAGCCAGTCAGCCAAAGTTTAGGTCGCTGGCGTTCAATAACCCCAAAATACATACATACATACTTGCAATCAAAAATATCAACAGCAAAACAACAACAACAAAAAACAAATTGTGTGCAGTACAAAAATAGTACAATCAAATTGTACAAAAACAATACCAACAGTTAAAAACTCCACCAACAACAAAAACAATAGCAAACAGCAAGGCAAACAAGAAAATGCATTTTGAGTGAATTTAGTTTTGTGGCAACAAATTTAGTTTTGAGTTTAAAACGTAAAACACATGCGCATAGAAATACTTTACGCTTAATGGTGTTCTTTTTGCTAAACTATTAGAAATTTTATAGAAAGGAAATGATGTCCAAAAAAAGAAAACAAATTCTAGGAAATTGCAAAGAGCTGTGATATATTTTTAGTACAAAGATTTAATATCAAGTTCTAGAAATCAAGTTGAAACAAAAATTTTAGTACCTTTTAAAAAAAATAGTGAAAAGTAAAACTTTAACAAAAAACTTTAAATTATATTAAAAAGATTTTTTGTACTAAATTTCTTTTATTAGGCTTAGTTTTTTTAAAAGTACGTGCACACTTAATTTTAAGCCCTTCAGATTTTTTTGGTCCATATTTTAATTATATGCCTTAACCACAACAATTTTTTTCTTTTAGTACAAAATCTTAAAATTAAATTTACGCAATTAAATTGAACTAACGTTTTAATTAACACATCAGTTAATTGCATTTTTTATTAAAAAATAATTTTTTAAAATTTTTTTTAGTAAAAAAATTTTTTACAAAAATTTCTTTGTTGTATGTACTAACTTTTTTCTACAAGCGTTTTAGTACTAAATGTAAAGTTATTTCAAATTTAGTACTTAAGCGAATATAAACACTTTTCGCCTTTAGTACTAAGTTTCAAATGCCGCATTGAGGTAAATAACAAGCATACATATGTAGCTTTGAGGTCAAGAATTTCAAAAAAACGATCACTGCTACATATCGATAGCTTAATATAGAAAGGGCGTAACTCGATTTTTGTGTTTCTTAGCAGGAAATACAAATGTTAAAATGCAATTTTTATAAAAAGAGACAAACATTATTTTTGATTAAAAAACACACAAAAATTTATAATGAACTTGACATATATTCGCCTAAATAATAAAAACGCGTTTTTAAGAAAAATCGAGATACGCCCTTTCTATATAAAACCAACTATATATATTTATTTTAGATATTAAAATTAAAAAATAAATTCTTGTAATAAAACTATGTAATCTTAAGAAGTTTTTAAGTCTTAGATTATAAATAAAACTTTTAAGTTTTCAAAATTTCGGCTTGGATTCTTCTTAACAAGACTTTAGATATACATACATACATATGTATATACATAGTTACTTAAAATATTTTCATTCAATTTTACTACTTATTTTTACTAAATCTTTTAAAATTATGTCTCAAAAATATTTTTTTATTATTTCTGACTGTAAATATGTTTTAATTTGCTCTAAATTTTTTATTACAAAAATTAATATTTTTAATTTTTATACCTTTAGAACATTCTGGATCTTTTTCTTTTTGCAGTTCTTTGTATTCACAATAATTTTTGCCCAATTAAAACGATTGCTTTTGTGAGTGTGTGTGTATGTTTGTAATTACCATTTATTGTTGTTGCTATTATTTTGTTTGCATATTACAAATTATGTTGTTTTTGCTTTTTTATTATTCTAGCATGAGGTTTTTGGCTGTTTTGTTTTTAATGTTGTCAGTGTTTATTATTAATTACATTTTCTTTTATTTTATAATTTTTTTTTTGTTTTTCATTGTAAGCTTATCAGTCCTCTTATTTAACCCAATTACCCATTATAGTGGTCAATAACCTTTATTAAAGTATCATTTGGATGTATGAACATACAAACATACATACACTTACGCATTCCCAGCCAGCCATTGTAAATTTACGAAAACAACAACAAAGAAAATTACCCATTGTTATTAAAGCTGTCGTCATACTTGCAATACAAATAATTCAGTCACAAAAAAGTACAAGCTTACATACATATGTACATTCATACACATTCTAAATAGAATATTTGCACACAAACTGAAAGAAAACGCCAACAACAAAAATTAAAAAAAATCCCTACAAAAACCAGGGAGTAGAAGAGAAAATGCAAGCTTTTTTCTCTACAAAGAAATGCATAAATTTAAAACTAACTAGAGATTTACACAGGACAGTGACAGTACAAAACTCTCCAATACACTTAAATTTTCTCTCATTTTTCCACTAACCCAATTAAACTTTTAAAATACATGATAATAAGTAAACAAAAATTTTATGAAAGTGCTTGCATTTGTAAATGCATTTCTACACTCACACACAGTTACTCTAAAGAGGAGACACACATTAAGCCAAACTTCGTTCTCGTAATCGTCATCGTTATTATCTTCGTCTCTTTTGTTTTGATTGTCTTTTGTTAAAAAAACCAAAGAGATGTCTACTCATAAATAGAGGCAATATTAAGTATGTGTGAGTGTGATTTGATATACGTAAGTGCGTATGATGAATATTTTTTTATTTTCGTTTATTATTTTGCATTTGAATGTGAAAAATGCATAATTTTTTTTATGTGCGTGTGTACGACACACTACATCCACCATATTTTCTTGATTAGCCCAAGAATGTTTTGACTTTATATTAACTATAAATACTAGGTTTTCCTTAGCAAAATCTATGGAAGTAGAATACAAATGCATAAAACATACAGTGCCTATCATCTAAACTATTTTTATGAATTTAAAATTCTCAACATAGTTTAGCAATAAAATAAACTGCAAAGGCGTTTATTAGATAGGCACAATAAAACTCGCTATAAAAATCTTTATAAAACACTAAAAGAAAATATGTAATAAAAATTTTAAACATAATTTTATTGTTTTTTTTACACTTTATTAAAAAATTTTAATAAACCTTTTTATAATTTGTAACAAAATTTTATATTTTTATAAAATTTTTAACTAAAAATTTGACATTTTGCTTAAGAGATAATTTTTTTAAAATTTTTAGCTCCCATTAAAATCTTAGCGCCGATTTCAATAATTTTTAGTGTACTAAAGTTTTAGTACTTATGTAATAAAAAGCGGTTTTTTGTATTTCTTTTCTAACAGTGTTCCTTTTTAAAGTTCTCTGACTTTATAACAGTTTTTTTTATTTTTTGCATTTCTTTTGATTTACTTTTAAGTATAAATAAAAAAAAAGCTGAATATAGAAACTTAATTATATGTTGCTGTTACTGCTGCAGAAGTTACGTAGTTAGTTCTTTTTCGGTTTAAAGTTAATATACTGAACATGAAGTAAATAAATATTAAAACTTTTTTTACGTTTAATAAAATACAAAAAAATAAAATTGTAAATCAACGACCGCTTATGACCTACAACAACACACATACTTATAAAATCAGAAATATATGTTAAAAGAAGCTTAAGTAGTCATGTAAATTTGTTAAGTGTTCTAGTGTAAGTAAGTGATAAGACCCACTCTAGTAGTAGACCTAAAACAAAAAGCCATGTATATAAGAAATCAGAATGTCTTCTTATTATTTTCTTTACTTAGTAGTCAGTCTATTAGTCATTATGCTAGTAAGGCCTACTTCAAAATAAACAAAAAAATTATGCAAAATGCATTATTGCTTACCACGAAAAGCAATATGGAATGTTAGTAACAAATTAATATTTTTGTTTAACAAACTAAAGCAAAATGAAGAGAAGATAAAAGAAAAAAAACAACAGAAGTTTCATTTCCTTTTTTTAATGAAATTCGTGACGTTCTTTCCTTTTTAATGTGGTCTTCATTTTTTTTCTTATTCTTGCTGTTGTTGTCATTAAAATATTTTGTTCAGTGAGGTAGGTTGTTGTTAATTTGGATTTTTTACTTACAAATATGTAAGTATATATGTGTGTCTTTCCGTGTTTAGGACGTACGTGAAAACAAACACATTCAGCCACTGTGCAAAAACTGTGCCTGCCTGCCTGATACTGCTGCTGCATTTAATTTAAAATTACAAATTATTTTAATTTGTTGTTGTCTTGTCTTAAACAAAATGCAATAAAATTATATAAATAAATTTTGTATAAAAAAAATATGGCCACAACGACAACAACAAAAATTTCCACTGGCCTACAATCATTAGTTTTGAGTTAAATCAAACGTAAATAACCCAGCAAATTGTTAGAGAAACAACAAAAAAAGTAATGTTAAAATAAACGACTTTTTAGTACTGAAATGTTGTAATCACTCCTTGTTCTAAAGCATAAGAACAAAAAAAAAAAAATAAACAAAAAAATTTAATTAAAACAACTTTTTAAAAATAACCACTTAGTACTTATCCAAATTTTGACAGTTTTATACTAAGTTATTAACACATTTTTATATATCTTTTTTAGTTGTTTTATGTGTCTTAAGGCCCTTTTTAGAACCAAAATATAATACCTCAACTAAAAATTTACTTAAATAAAAATGAAATATTAACTAATTAAATGTTATTGAAATTTATAAACTAAATATTATGAGAGTATTTTAATTAAGTACTAAAATTTCTTGTCAAAATGTACTTAAATAAGAATGAAATATTCACTGGTTAAAAGTTATCGAAATTTTTAAACTAAATATTATGAGAGAATTTTTAAATTAGTACTAAAATTTCTTGTCAAGGCTTATTAAAATAAGCACAGTTTGATATTTATTTTGAACAGTTGTTTTCTAATCTGAAATATAAAAAATAAGTACAAATAGAGCAACTTAAATTGCTTTTTTTTTTAAATTAACAAATTTAAGTTATTTTTAATTAATAGCAAATTTCTTGATTAGTTACAGTTTTTAATAAAAATTTAAGAAAATTGTATGTACTTTATAATTAAAACCTTTTCAACTCTTAAACAAAATTTTAAGGTTCTAAGTTCAGCACAAATTTTTTAATTAATATCTAAATTTATTGCCTTCATTATATACAAAAATAAACCTAATAATTAGTACAAAAATGTGTTAAAAATATTTAGTACTAAATTTTTTCTCTCTCAAATCTAAGATTTTTATCTCAACAAAAGAGAGAAAATAATTTAAAATAATTAATATTTAATTATTGAAACAAAGTTTATTAAAAAAAGGGAGGTCTATAAACTTAGTACAAAATGTGTTTGCTGGGTTATCTTGCCTTATTAAAAAACTAATTTACTCAAAAAAATTTTGTTTTTTTTTAATTTTTCTGTTCAGCACCTTATTAAAAACGGTTCATTTATTTTTCGTCCGAGTTTTTCTCTTAATATTATTTTCAAATATGCGGTAATTAAAAGTTATTTTTTGCTTTCCCAAAACTAGGAACGTCAAGACTTGTCGTTATAAATTTTTGTAGTTGTTGGCAATTTTGGCAAACGTCTCCACAGCGGCAGCTCCTTTAGAGAGATAAAAGCCAATTTGACAAACAATTCTGTACAATTTTTACAACGAAGTAAAAGTGTTCTAATTTGAATTATGTAGTTTTATGAGGAACATAAAGAAAAGAATCTTGTTAAAAAATTATTATGCATTTTTTAGGCACCTTAAGAAAATGGGTTAAACAAATTTAGAATTTCGCGGAAAATTTTTGCCAAAATTTCTTAAATAAAAGTAAAAAAAATATATAAAAAGACACTAATAGAATAAATATTTTTGTTATGTTTTTTTTTGTTGTTACTAAGGAGTCAATTGCAATAATTGGCCACACGTTTGAGCAATGTTTTCCGGTTAAAATGACTCACCACTTCATTGGCCACTAGAAAAAATTCTTAAGTATTAGTGTAGCCTTTGAAAAAGTTGTTTGAGTAGAGGGAGGACGTAGAAGGGTATGCAAAGTCATTTTTCCATAAAAAATTGTGACGGAAATGATTTAGTGGCAAATTGTTTACGCACTTGCATAGACACATACAGACGACACAGAGTATTTATTGCAATTGCATTTTAAGAAATAAAAAAGAAAACAAAGAAAAAGAAACAAATTTAAAACAAAACTAACAACATATAATTAAAAGCATATTTTTTAAAGAAAATAAAAAAAAGCTCAAAAAGACGCCTGTGGAATTATTCTATATTTACGTTGATTGCGTAATTATTATGCAGTATAGAGCGTTGTTAAATATTTTAATGGCGGCGACATTCTACAACGCTTTCGTTGTGGTCTACACTACCCACCCACCTTATCCTTTCCTTACTAACGCTCCCTCAAAATATGCGTAACAACAAACAACGGTCATTTGCCTAGATTTAATTTTCTAGTAAATACTGGTATCTACCTCTTAAATGCCTGAATTTATTCTTTTGCAAGTAAGAACATTTTACTTTGTCCCACGTCCAACTTAATAAGCCCTGGCTACAAAATATTTGCTACATAGCAGCACGTTTGTAGTATAACAGTTTTGAAAATTCTTAAAAATTACAAGAGAAATATTGAACTTTGATTGAAAGATGTTTGGTATTGTTTTCTTTTTATGAAATCAAAGATTCTTTCAATTTATTGCCAATTAAAGCTTGAAAATGTAGTTCTTAAATTTTAGTAATTTAGTACTTAAAAATGAGCTATTTTTTAGCTTTAGTACATAATTCTTATATGCTAAGGAGTGCACAAAAATTATTTTGAAAAATTTTTTTTTATAAAAGTACTTATATTTATTAATTTAAAATCAAACAATTACTAGATAATAAAGTACTAAAATTTGAAAAAAAAATTTTTGGAAAATTTTTTGTACACCAAAGTATGATTTTAATAGGTCCAATTTTTTTTCAATTTTTATCAAAATTTTTCTTATAAAAGTGCTTCTTTTTATTTTAAAATCAAACAGTTGCTAGATTAAAGAGTACTAAAATTTAAAAAACACATATATTTAGAAAATTTTTAGTACCAAAGCGTAACTTTAAAATGTACAAATATTTTTTAAGCATATTTATCCAAATTTATCAGCCCAAAACTTATAACAAATTAAGCAGAAGATATGAAAATTTTGCCTTTTTAGAAAATTCAGATCTTATGAAAAATACTGCTGTAGAGAAGTTCTAAGCCGTAAAGCAAAATTATTTAGTTCTTACTTTTTATGTTAGTCTCATATGTATTAGTTTCATATTTAATAAACTATTTTTTTAGGTTTGTCTTTCTTTTTTTAAAAACTTGTAAAAACTATAAAAACATTTAAAATTTAGTTAAAAACTTAGCACAAGTTAACTAGTGTAAGTTCTAAATGTTGTAGTTTATATAAAATTGGCCTTTTAACTTTATACCAAATTTTAGTACTCAATTGTCAGTAGTAAAACAAATTTAAACACTTTTAAATCTAAAATTTACTACAGATTTCTTAAATCTATTTTTAGTACTAATTTTTTAGTTTAATTTTTTGTTAAAACACAGCTTAATTATAGTACTAAAGTTGTTGTAGTACACATAATTGATTGTATGTATGTATGTAGTACATATGAATATCAATAATGCATTTAAACTTAGTATTTAATACTTTTGATGTTCTAAGCTATAAAGCGCTATTTTTTGTTCTTGATTTATATGTAAGTCTTTTTCTTTTAAAATAAAAAAACTTATTTTTTTTAAAATTTAGTTGAAAATTAATCACAAGTTGTCTAGTGTAAGTGCTAAATCTTATAGTTTATATTAAATTGGCTTTTTTAAACGTTATGCCAAATTTTATTACTTTATTGTCACAATTGAAATTTAAAATTTGCTAATAATTTTTTATGTCTAAAATTTAGTACTAATTTTTAAGCTTAAAATTTTAACTTTAGTTTTTTTTGTTAGGCTTAGCTTTAAATTTATAACTTGTTTTCTAGTGTAAATTCGAAGTCTGAAGCATTTTTTTATATGTACTAAAAACTAAAAATTTCTTCTAAAACATTTTTTTCTCTCAGTGTAATTTGAAAATATTCTTCTAACGGTTAAAATGTACTTTTGTTGGCCGGTCATACATGTATGAATGTATGTTGCAGCATTTATCTTGTTTTCCTAAATGCGGCCAAACAAAATAGTCCCTCCCTGTCAAATTTAAAACTTTTTAAAACCATATAGAGCTTAGAGAAAGGCTTTTCCTATTGTTTTTGTAATATTAACTGTTGCAGATTTTAGTAGATTGTTTTAACGGTTTTTATTTTAATGTTGTTATTTGTAAGACAATATAAAAGCCAGTGTTAATGTGTGTGCTCGCTCAACTATTGCTGTTTGCTGTTTGTTCATTTGTGGCCATTTGTTTTATAACGCGGCTTAAGTTTAGAGCTTTTTTTTGTAAATGGTTTGTCATTTTTGTTTTTGTTGCCTTCTGTAGCTTAACTCTTTTTATAGTGCGTTAGGTTAGGGTTTCGTCGTTGTTGTTGCTGTTGTTTACTTGTTTTGATTTGGCCTGGCTTACACTGTAAGCCGTAAAAGGTTAATGAACTCGGTGTTTGGTTAGTGTATGTTTGTGTGTGTGTGTGTGTGAGAGAGTTTGTGTGCGACTTTTAAACCAAAACTTTGACTATGATTGTTGGGCTTATTTGTTGTTTGTTAACTGTGGCTGTGATTTTGATTTGTTGTGTTGTTTGTTTGAAAAAATATTTATTTATAAAAATTATCTATAAAGTTTTTGTTGTTGTGTGTGCATTTATCAAATGAAAAAAAAAGAAAACGTGATAATTTTTTTAACGCGGTCATTAAAAGGGTTTGATTAGTTACTTTGAATTCTATTTTATAACTTATTCTATGCATTTGTCTGTGCTTAGAATTTTTAGTAGTTAAAAAATAAGTCAATACAGCAGGTGAAAAACCTTAAACTTAAACACGGCGGTTAGAGTGATTTTTAAAATTAGTAAAATAATATTTTTTTTAGTTTGAAAACAGTTTGTTTATATGTGTGTATGTACATGCATATGCATGCATTTTTTAAATTTTTTATTGCTTTGACATAGTTATAAGGGTATATCATTCCGTCCTTAATTTCTAGAAAATGTATAATATATTCTGGATATTTTCCCTCATATTTTCCATATATTTTTTTTTATCGGAAACAATCTTTATTTTAAATAGGAATGATCGGATGGTAAGTACCTGCGATGAAAGCAATAATCTGCGATTGTAAAACACATATGTGCATACATAGATACATCTAATGCCGTATTTTGGAAACTATCTGGCCATGTTCTGCATTCCACTTCGAATTTAAAATCACTTCAGTTTAAAAATTAAACTTTTTATTTTTGATTTTTCGCAAAAGAAGCGATTTTTTACTTATCTGTGTACATAGATGTTCGAACCAAAACGAAAATTTAATGTAAAAAATAGATTTTAGGATACCAAAAATTCAATTTGAAGTGATTTCAAATTCAAAGTGTAATGCAGAACATACCTTTGTATATTAGCTGTCGACCTTAAACCTGGCTCGAACCAATTTTAAAAAATTAGTCACAATGAGATATTTTTGTTTTCATTTAAATTATAATTTAAAATTGTTAATTTATTATTTATAGATTTTTTTCAAATTTGTGAGTTTAATTAAGTGTAATTGTTGATTTTGTTGCTGTTGTTATTCAGCCTACAAGTTGATGAACTTTTTTGAGGTGAATGATTTCTGCGGTAGTTGACTTTTGAAATCAACGTACATACACATGTTCTCTTTAAATGCATTCAAATTAAAATTCTACTCAGTGTAAATTTAAAATAATTTTATTTCGGAAAAGTTTAAGTTTGTATATAAATAGCACAAATACATACAAAAATATTTCATAGTTTTAATCAGGGACCAAAAAAAAAATTTTCAAATAAAAAAATTCTAAATCATCAAAGTTGGAAAAGAAAATTTTTCTATTTTTTTTTTTTTTTTTCTGGAAAAATATTATTATTTTATTTATTAAAATTAATATTAATAATTTTTTTTTATTGTTGGAAATATTAAAAATATAATTTAAATTTAGAAAATAATTAGTATATTTGCAAAAAAAAAAAATTTAGACTTTTTAATCCATGAATCTAGTTAAATATCATCAATATGATATGATTTTCTTTAAATTCTGATGCTTCTTTGTGGCCGGTTACTTTAACTTAAAAAATAACTAAAGTTTCTGATCCCTGATCTAAGCGCAACTTTGTATAAGTATTTTTTTAAGGTAAATTAAATCTTTTCTAATGCTTGCATTGGTGCCGTCAAAAATGCAAATTTGTTGCAATTTTTTTTAACTTAAAATTCAATTGAATTTGTTAAAAAAACAAAACGTCTTATTAAAAACAAAAAAAAGATTAGATTAAAGTTTTTGTGTTAAAAACAATCATTGATATTTTTTCTTAGGTTTTAAACAATTTTTTTAACTTCAGACGCACCCATTCTGTTGAAGCAGTCACGTTTTAATTTTCGCAAACAAAATCGTAAAAATCTTAAGATTTATTTATTTGTTGTTTTTGTTTTAGGTTTTTCATAGTCAAAACGTCAATTTGCAACTCGAAAAAGTAAAAAATTTTTTTTTTTGAAAATTGTTTAGTTTTATATTTTGGTAGTTCTAGTTAAAAGTGTTTATCTTAACGTTTGTCTATGCGTTCGTCCGTCTGTCAGTCCTTCTGTTTATTTATTTGTCTATGTATAATCAAGTGAGTCTGCAACCATTGGAGGTTATTGATTGTTTAAAGTAGTTTAGGTGATTGTACTGCTTAACAAGACGTTTGTATATAATTTTTGAAGGCTATTTATTAACGTTATTTCATTTCAACTTCTTAACTTTAATTTTTACATATTAAAGTCTACATACATAGTTATATTTAATCTCATTTTTTTTTATTTTTTTTTTATTTTTTTGTATGACTTGCCTAATCTTTAAGAACAATTTATTGGTCTCTAACTGCAAAATTATTTTATTTCTTTTATTTTTTAGAATTGTTTTATGTTTAGCAGACATAAATACACTAAAAACAACAAAAAATATTTACAAATTTAGGTTAAAATTGTTTCACATGACTTAAACATTGAATGACATTCTATTTTAATTTGCTTAAAAACGAATAAAATTGATTATGACAGGCGTTAAAAAGAGGTGTTTTAAAGGTTTTTTTTTTAAACTAAAATTTTTTTTGTTAAAGTTGCAACAAGAAAAGAATAAAAGTTATAAAAATTTAGGTTGACATTTTGTTAAAAAAAATTATTTTTGTAATTTTTAAAACTTAAGGCCAATTTATGTTTTTGTTTTTTTGGTAAGCAAATTCGCTTGGCTGGATTTCCAAGGAAAAATTTTTTAAAGAAATTTAAAAAAAAATTACTCAGTGAAGTAACAGAAAATTTTTTAGGGTGTCCCATAATAAGATTCAAATATGTTTTAAGGCCTTAATTCAATGAATTTTGCGTGATTTAACACCTCTGGATTTATTTTTACTTAAAAGCAAATATATTTATCCACAAAATCATAACCATCTATGCCTTGATAGAAGGAATTTCAATAAGTCCTAACAAAATTAAGCCGAAATTTTTTATTCATTCACGGTAACGAAAAATGTCACGTAAAGATGCAATTGAGACCATAAGATCCTCATTCTGCGTACTAATTGATTTAATGGCAAAAAAACGTCTTTCAAAAATACATATAATATTATGTTTTTTGTTTGTTTATAAAAAAATCGCTAATTTTTGGGACACCCTATAGCTTATTATTTTTTTATAGGTCAAATATAAGTTCAACTCCCGAAATACAAATTTCGCCACATACAAACGAGTTCATAAAAAAATAAAAATGACAGAACCTCCCACAGTAGGCGCTTACTCGAAAATCATGCCCACGCCATTCACCAAACGCCCCTAAGCCTGCGTATCTTTTGTGCAAGCGGTTGTATTTTAAGTTAAAACAAATATGGTGTAATATACTCGGGATTGACAGACTACAGCTTTCTTTCTGATTTTTATGATGTTAATAATCATAATTCGAAAGTTCTCTATTATTCCAATCTATGGCAGGAATGCAATTTCCTAGACTTGCTTGCTCAATTATATTTTTCCCACATAACCCAGTTAACATTTTTTTTACAAAAGAGTCTTTTACCAATCTCATGCAGAGCGCCGCTCATTTTTATCGCGGACTATTCCGAAACTGTTACATTCCACGATGCATCTGCGAAAAATAACAGATTTGTTATTGCTAATCGCCAAATAATCATGCGGGGGATTTGCTTCAGAGTTTAAATCAAACAGCATCGTCCATTGAACAGCTATTGGCTAGCTGGGTAAGTATATACATATCGTTACCTTAATATAGAAAGGCCCTAAGTCGTATTTTTTAGGTCGAGGTTTTTTTTTGCTAATTGTGATATGGGCTTTTCTAGGATCAGGAACGCGACATTCGTACTCCTCTGAAGTAAAAACAAGTATATAAAGAAATCCGAAAATTTTGTTTTCCTTATATTCATTTTAAAGCATTTTATTAGCACTTTAAAAGGTGCAAAACAAATGCATTGTAAAGTTGTTTGTGTTTCTACTACGAGCATTTAATACGAGGACGAGAACGCGAGAAGAAGTGGAAGTTACTTTGGACTGCATCTACAAACTGAAATAATCTGCTAATTGCAATGCGATATTTTGAATATCTCTTTTAGGTAAAAATAGACTAAATCTGCTTTATAAGAAGGGGCATCAAGTTTTAATAAAACATTTTGTTTTTTATATATTATTTGCTTTGGCATTAAAGTGCATGCGACATTTGTAACGCGACAAAATTTTTTTATTCAAAAGTGCATTTAATATGTATTTTCTAATTTTTTATATTTTTAATTATATATTTATGAGCATTTTAGATATCTAGTATAGTAAAAAGCAAAGTTAGTAATGTTAACAGGTAATAAAACTAAGCTATTTTAGGCACTTTTAATATCAAATGTTAATCAAAATAGAGATAATGCATTTTTTTTATGCCTAAAACATTTGACTCCCTTTTTATTTCCATTTATGTATGTGGCATCTTTTATACTACATCGACACAAGTTAAAGTTTGCTAAGTACTTGCCGCTGTACCCATTTGAGCAAAGCAAATCCATGACCTTAAAATTTTTTTTCCCTGTTATACCTTAAGTTTTCTTTTATTAACCACTACAACAGCATCGGAACCACTTTCTTTACTTAAAGTGTCAAAATAATTTTAAATTGTTTTGTAACCGAACTCAAACTAGACATCGCATCAAATATACAATTTAAATGAAGAACGCGACACACTTTTACCAAGAAAAATATTACATTTAATGTAGTAATTTTACGTAAAAATTGTTGTTTTGGCTAAATTCATAAAGCTTTGTGTTAAGATTAATATTTTCAGCCATCTAATTACAACGATCGCGGCGTATTGGTAGAAAACGTTGTTTTATGGAAAAGAACGCGACATTCAAACGCGAAAAAAATCTAAAAAATTTTTCTTTAATTGTTACTTGTTCAGTTATTTTTTTTATCTAATTATCTTAACTTGTTGTTAGATGGATTCCATTAAATAAATTCAAACATAATGTAAATATTCAATAAATAATTTATAAAAATAAAATATTATTAAAACTAACGAAAATATAAAAAATATGTAGCTCTCTTAACAACTTCTACAATTAATGTTAAATACATTATTTTAACAAAATGAAGATACTTTTTTATTATACTGTTTGAGAAAAATCATTTCGTTGCAAAACTAAAAAATTTCAACCTCGGCAGACCTTCCGCTGGAAATACCCATATATGTATGAGCAGACTATTTATCGAAAAAAACGATAAATTGGGCTTAAAATGAGAGTTAAGGCCTTTCTATATTAAGGTAGCGATATTTATATATATTTTTTTCTTCCTATAACTTAGTGACCCTATTTTATTAGGTTTTATATGTGTAAGTAGGCATATAAAGTTTTTTTAACGCCTCCTCCTTTCATTCAACTGTTCTTTTGGAAACTATAGCCCCCTTTTGCTTTATACTAGAATTAATATACATACATACACATACATGCATATAACATGTGTGTGCATATGAATGTTTCTAGAATTGTGTGCAACAAAAAAGAAAAACTATCATCATTATTTAAGTTGTTATATGATGTCAACGACCTAAACGAGGCAGCAATGAAAGTACCGTAGCAAGCTGTTTTGTATGTAGCTGCCTCAACAAAGTGCAATGACTTTCATTATGCCTATAGTTAAAATGCATACATACATACATACATACATATATAGGCTTACATACTTATATAAGCTACTATAAACTACTATAACAAGTAGATATAGCAGTAGTAGTAAAACTAAATAAGCATACATACATACAAGCAAACATAAGTACATACACACTAAAAATTAAATTTACTCAAATTAAGCCGTAGCGGTGTTAAAAGTACGGATTTTCTTAAACCGAGTGCGAATTATTTAGCAGGAATTTCTTACTTTAAGCCAAGTTTAAGCCATAAAAGGATTGATTTTTATTTCATGTTTAATATATATAATTTAAAAATTAGTTTTTCGATACTTGCTGTTGTTGGGATTCGAACCTGGGACTCTCCGAATTGCAACACTGCAGCGCGCTAAAATTTGACTACAAAGCACTTTGTTTTTTAAATGTAAAAATGTATTCAAAAGCAACACCTTTTTTTTTTTGCCTGATTTTTTAAATCGATTCAGAATAGACTTGATTCAATAAAACCTCTTAGTACGGATCGTACTTTTTAGTTTCAAGAAAGAATTTGTTGTATAAGTGCAAAAATAAAATTCTTGATTATAAAATTTGTTATTTCTTTCTGTGTACAAATACATATGTTTGAACCTATAACTGAACTCATTAAAATAAAAATTTTGCAAAAAATAGCAAGAACTTGAAAATATGAGAACAAAATTTGCAATAGAGAAAGAGTTGATTCTCTCAAATAGAATATAGTTTCCTTATGCGAGCCAAAAAACCTATTTTAAAACAGGAAGATAAGGTGCTAGTAAACATCATTATCTTCAAATTAAACATCATGATTATTTTTAATAATGTATTCGCACGCATACTTTTACTTTGTGGGGCCCTCCAAAGCCCCTCACAAAACCAAAAACAAAGCAAAGCACTCTAGTGTTTGTTAGGGTTGCCAAACCAAATGAACTCTAAGCGTTTGCAAAATCGTTGCCACTTAACAAGTTTTTTCTTTGAAAATTTTTAAAATTTTTTCTAAAAACTTTAAAAAAAATAATTTTTTTTATTAAAAATTTTCATATGATAATATTAAAAATTTCTTGTATTAAAAAATGTTCCTTTTATTGATTTTAAGTTCATTAAAAAAAATAAAATGGTTTTTATTTCTTTCTCAACATTATAAAAATGTAAATAAAATTCTAGGGGAAAAGCATAAACAATTTTTTAATTTTGTTTAAAAATTTTTTTTTAAACCCAATTTTAAATTTAAAAATTGTAGGCCTTATTTAGAAAAAAAATTTTTTAAGGGCGTATTTGACAATTATTCAATAGAAATTTGTTAAAAACGCCCTTAAAAACATAGTAGTTTTAATGAATAAGGAGGCCGTGCTTATAAATATGCCCTTTAATATTCAAATATAACAAATCTATAAATAAAGGTACCTTTACATGGTAATACATATATTATGACTTGTCAAAATATGTTGTAGAATAATACAAAATCTCATGATGTAAAAGCACAATGTATTGAGTGGGAGCAAATACGGATACAAAATTAGACAAGTGTTCGGTAAATGTTTATTTTCTAAACCATTTTAGAAACTTGTGTATTCTCATCACATCAGAGGTGTGAAAGATTGGCAGCTCTTACAGCATCTAATGAAGGTAGCTACACTTAATTAAACAATACACAAACAATCAAAATCAAAGCAGATTTTTTTCATGTTGTTTTTGTTAAAATTGTAGAACCTTAACCATATGGCGTTACCCCAAAAGGAAACTGGCAAGAAACAACCGATTTTGATTTTATCAACCTCATCCGTGTAAACATGAAAAATAGTTAGAACAGATTTTTATTCTCTTTTTTTAAACACGGAGAGAATTTCATAATATTTTGATTCTACAAAATCTAATTACTTTGTATTACCGTGTAAAGGTACCTTAAGTCAATTTCTGTATTACCGAATAGAAAGGGTGCTGACGATAAAATTATAGCTTGTTTTGAATATACATATATTTTACTCGAATAATATTAGAAAAACCTTATTCTATAATAAGATATCCATACTAAGCTTTAAAATAATTAAGAAATATTCTTAAAAGCAAAATTTCAAATCAAAATCAAATACAATTTTAAAAAATTTTGTTAAGCGATTTTAAGACATTAAGAAATATTTTTAATAAATTTGGAGTTTCCAAAACACATCTGGTAGGTCTTAGCAAAAAAGCCGTTGCAAGTGTTTCCTTCATTAATTAATTTGGTTTTATTTGAAACAAAAGTTAAAAACTGATTTTTCCCCATGATTTTAAAATTTTTATTATATGTCTGCATATTAAATTATTTTTAATTATTTTATTTATTTAATTAAGTTATTAAAAAAAAAAATAGGTATTGAAAAAATTTTAACAAAACTTTCATTTTTAAGCGATTTTGTACACAAGTTTATCCAAATTGTTTTAGTAACATCTGGCTACCCAGTCTTGTATACAACAAACGGTCAATGACTTTTGTGGCATAAACAACAACTACAACTCTAATAATAATCATCTTCTTTTTGGTTCTATGCCAGGCATGGGAAACGTAACAATTTGTAACAAATTTTGTTAGCTGTTTTAGTTTGAAAATTGGGTTGAGTTGGGTTGAGTCCTACATTTGACCTATCCACGGGCACCCTGGAAGCTGTAGGGAGGGATTTATTACAATTTCCCAAACTTTGTATGGGAGCCCCCTTAGGCGATAAAGATAGGGTGTAAGTATACTCAAGGAATATGTCTGGGAGGAAAATATAATGGGGGTCGGTCGTACACTTTATTTTTCTAAGGCCAACTCTGGGGAAGTTATGGGCGTTTTTACATCATTTTTGTAAATTTTGTTTGGCAATTCCCTTAGGTGATGGTGAAAAGGGGTATGTTCTAAGAATATGTTTGGGATGGAAAACTAATTTGCGTCTGTGATACATTGTATTCCTCTTAGGGCGACTGTGAAGAAGTTCTAGTGGTTTTCCCCCTAATTTTTAAAAATTTAGTTTCGCAACCCTGTTAAAGGCTGTAAATAGGGGGTAAGTATGTTCCACAAAAATGTTTGAAAGGAAAAGTAATTTGGGTCTGTCTTACATTGAACCCATGAAGGGGCAACTCCGGGGCCGTTGTGCAGGTTTTTATGTACAAATTCTTAGAGAAATAAACAGAGGTAGTCGTGGTTACTGGCTTATATCTCTGTCAGTTATCGGGCGATTTTGCTGTATTTCAACAGCGAAATTCTCGCAGGTATACCGGATGTTTTGATACCACAAACAGGTCCGAGAAATATCAATGATTTAAGAAACTTTATTTCAACACATTAACGGACAGACGGACATCGCTAAATCAATTTTGCTTTCTATGAGAATCTTAAAATATATACTTTTTGGGGTCGCAAATTGATATCGAAGAAATTACAAGCGGGATGACTAATGTGAAGGGTATAAAAATTAATATTTTTGTTGTTGCATGCCTTAATATGAACAAATAAAAACCGGACACAAAACATGTTAAGTTCAATAAGCAAGTTTTGACTGAATCAAAGCGGATATATAAATAAAAAATATTAATAAAAGTGTTTTATTAAAATTTCTCCTTGGGTGTTAAAATTATTATCACGAAAACCCTAAGGTCTTAATGTATCTCCAGTTTGCACGAGTGCACTTCTTGCTATTGTCAATCGGTAGAATATGTCAATAAAAAATGTTTAAGGACTCTATTTGGGTTTTCATTTTAATTTCAGTATTTTTACTTTAGTACTTTTGAAATATTTTACAAAAAATCTCAATTATCCATGCCTGTTACATGCTACAAATGCATTTTTACTTTTGCCTGGCGTTGGGGATTTTTTCTATTTTTCATATTTTGTTTGCAAATAAAAAACTTATTCTTTAAACTTCTCATTTTTTCCATGATGCATGCGCTTCTTTGTTTGTATTTGTAAATACTCATACACGTACATACATACAGTCCCGCACAAAACTATTGGCACAGCAAGTTTTTTTTTAAATTATCTTCACTTTACTGTCATTAAAAAGATAAATTAGTAAAAAAAAATTTAACTAAGTTAGCTTTAACAATGTAGTAACTATTAAGAGTAAATTCTGATCAATTTTAGTTTTTTGAATTCATTTATTAAAGGTTTAACATAAAAAGTAACAATTTTAACGCACAAAAGTATTGGCACATTTAATTGAAGGCCTATTAAAGTAGTGATTTTTTCTAAAATACGCCGCACTCAATATTTTGTGGGCAAGCCCTTTTGCTTAATTACTGCCTTTAAACGATTTGGCATAGAATGGACTAGTTTTTTAGTCGTTTGTTCTCCAATTTTTAGCCACTCTTCCTTTAACGCCTGTTGCAATTCACATTTACTTGAAATTGGCCGTTTTTTAATCCGTCTGTCAAGTTCCTCCCACAAATGCTCAATAGGATTGAGATCTGGGGACTGTGGAGGGTGTGGTAGGACATGCGCCACGTTAAACAATAACCACATACGTACGTCATGAGCTGAATGCTTGGGGTCATTGTCTTGTTGAAATGTAAATGAAGTTGGCAATTTTAACTTTTCGGCACTTTCTTTGACGGTTTCCTTTAAGATATTTAAATAGACGGTCTTGTCCATAATGCCTTCTATAAAAATCAACTTACCAACACCCGCAGACGACATGCAGCCCCACACCATAACACTACCACCTCCGTGTTTTACTGTGGGAGCAAGGTTTTGTTTTTCATATGCCGCATTGGGCTTTCTCCACACTTTGGTGCGACCGTCATTGCAAAAAATATTAAACTTACTTTCGTCCGAGAATAGTACTTCATCCCAAAAACTAATTGGTTTGCTCACAAATTCTTTTGCATAGTTTAATCGCTTTGTTTGATTAACTGAAGAAATCAGAGGTTTACGTCTTGCAACTCGAGCAGTATAATTAGCTTCGTGTAGTACTCTTCGAACGGTCATGGGATTAACACTCTTACCAAACTCTTCTTGAACTTCAGCGGCAATTTCAGTAGACGACTTTTTTGGGTTTTTCTTTATTTTCCGCACTATTTGCATGCTTTCACGATCAGTTAAGGATCTAGGACGGCCTGTTCGACTAGCACTTTGTAAATTTGTTTCTCCTTTGAAGCGATTAATAACACTGCGAATTGTGTAACGACTTCTTTCCATTATTTCACCAATCTCTGCATACGACTTGCCTAGATTATGCAGGTGAAGTATAATTTTTCGCTGAGATTCAGTGGTTTCTTTTTGTTTTGAGCTCATTTTAGTGTTTTCAAACAATTTTTGAAATTTATTCTAAGGCAAAATGTCACTAATGAAAATAACGGACAGTTTTTGAGATATAGAAAAAAAATGTCGCTTTAACTGCATTGCCAGATCTCTTAAAATATGGTCATATACCGGATTGTTTTTTGTGTGCCAAAACTTTTGTGCGAGGAAATTATGTGTTTTCCTGTTAGATGTTTTAATAAAAATATGTTCAGTGGACCCTTAATTAAAAAAACCAATGGAATTAGTTAATTAACGTAGGATCTATTTAATACCTAAAATTTTTTTTCTAATTTATGTTTAGAACAGATTTAAATTGGCGATAAAACCCAAGTTTCTTGCTGTGCCAATAGTTTTGTGCGGGACTGTATGAATGTATGCATGTTTTTATAAGGTTATTGGCTTTTATAACTTGATTACATGTTCCAACTACTTACACGTAATTTCTTTAAGAGTACAAAGCACTTTTTCCTTTGATATTCACCAAACAATTTTAGAATTCTAAAAACTTGTTTATTTTGCCATGTTTTTCTTAACAAATAAACGTCATCATCTATAATTATATAACGTCATATGTTGCATAATTGCGGTTTTAACACATGTTAGATTGATCTTGCCACAAAAATCAGATGTTGTAGCAAAGAAGAAAGAACACGTTGTATAGAGAAAAACAAATTTCAAATAAAATTTAAAAATTAAAGTTTAACAATATAATTTTAATTATAAATTTTAAAAAACTGGGCTAAATTTACCCAGAAAATAAAATTTGATCGAATCTCAAAAGTATGGGCTTTTTGCACTAAATTTAATTTAAAAATTCGTTTTGTTCAAAAACCTTTTTAAAACCAAAATTAAATAAGTGAGTTTTCCACAATGTTAAAAAATTACGTTAGAAAACGTCATAAAAACATTATATTTTTCGGATAAGCTTTTCATTTAAATATGACAATAACGTTAAAAAGCGTTAAAAAAATTAATTAAAATTTATGTTTTGGAAAACAAATTTTAATATTTTTATTTTAACAGATTTTTAATAGAAAAAAAAACGTCACATTTTGCTTAAAAAAGCTCAAAGCTGTTATATCAAAATTCTAATAGAATTAAAGTTATAAAAACGTTATAAGAACATTACATAAAGATAGAAGTTTCTACCTAAATATGCTATTATCGTTATGAGCGTTATAGCGTTATAAGGATTTTTTAAAAAAACACATTTAAATATAATTTTCTCTGGAATAATAAAAAAAAGGGCTCAAAAAATTTAATAACGTTTAAAGTTGTTAAAAGGAAAATTTAAAAGCTTTCAGAATACTTGCGTATAGATATTTTTTATTAAAATATTTTTGCTGTTATAAAAACAAATAACGCGAAAAATGCGCTATTGAAGCAAACTAAGTTATTGAAAATTTTGTGAAGTAAACATTTAAATAAAAAGAAATAACAACTTGTTTACTTCTAAAAAAACCCAAAATTATATAAAGGCTTATGTATTATGCCTTTAAAGCTCTAATAACGTTACTTTTCGTTATAAAAAATAATGTTGTTTAAGCAAAAAATTAAAATAAATCCTTGTTAAATATTTTGTATGTGTTAAAATACTATTTGGTATATAAAAAAATCAATAACGTTAAAAGTCGTTAAATGTAAAAATTGAGATATGTATTTAAAGTTTTGTTGGGAAATTTTTTGTTAAAAAAAATTTATTATTTTAAATTAAGATTAAATTTCTTTATAAATACTGTAGTTAGTAATTTAATTTATTTTTTTTTTATAAAAAAAAATAGTTTTTTTTATTCCAGTAAATTTAAAAAAAATATTTTCTCTAGCGATAGATGTTTATAGTATTTTGATGTTTTAATATAAAGGTCTTTTGGATTATAAATAAAACATTAAATTTGCTTTAGAAATTTGTATAAAGATTTTTAAATAAATAAAGAAAATTATGTTTACATTTTTAGACATTTTGAAATTTGTTGTTGTTATGACCCTCACCCCAAAAGAAAAATACCAAAATATTTCTATATATTTTATATTAAACAAAATACTTTTCTATTTCAACAAATCTCAACAAAAAGAACAACTGTTTGGAAAAACAAACAAATAGAAATCAGAGCAGCAAGAAAGCTACCCTCTCCCCCTACTTTTGCTTTCTTAAACGCCCACGTTTGCTATATGCTTAAGGCTGTTTATTTACCCATTCTCCCTTTTTTCCCATCTTCTTTATGTTTGTGACACTGTAGTTGCTAAAAAAACCTCCCTGTTTTTAAGAAAAGTAGCAATAGAGTTGAATGACCTGTATGTGGGTCATGTCAGTCTCTTACAAGGGTTGTTGCTATTGCACGAGTATCTTGTATTGTATCAGTTATAAATTCTTTGAAGCAAATTAAAATTTTTCCAAGGCAAAATTATTTTAATTTAATTTTTTTTTTTTTTTTTTTGTATAAAATTATGTTAAATTACCAAGACGTTTGTGTTTTGTTTTTTTTTTCAAATTTTGTTTAATAAAGTTTGGTTTAGATTTTAAATTGTTCTCGAGTTGAGGCAGAAAGCTTAAGCTTAAAATATCAGGCAGGCAGCTGTATGGTAGTGGTACAATTTTAAACAATATTACATTCGCCTTAACGTAAGTGAATGGCTGACTAAATGACTTGAGTAACTGACTGACTGACTGACTGACTAACTGAATAATAGTGTGTGTAAATATATATATTATTTTGTTGTTGCTGCTTTTGTTCTATGTAGAGATATATTTGTATTCAGCTAAAGCAGTAGGTTAGTTCATTGCACTATGCCCTCGCCCCAGATTTAGATCAACAACATTAAAACTAGTGGCAGCAGTCAGTAGCAGTATCAGCAGTACTAGCAACAGCTCACTTCAAAAAAAAAAAAGACATGTAGCAAACACTCACAATACAAATACACCCATTAAAACAACACATCCACACAAGTTTATAAACTCAAGTTATATTAATATTTGGAGAATTATAATAGATTTGTTTTTGTAATCTTTTTTTTTTTCTTCTGCTTCTATAAGGTGATTGTTACACATATATTATTTAAAAAAAAAAAAACTAAATACCCTTACACACACAAACATTAAAATAAATTTTTCGAAATTATTTTACTAAGGAGTGTTATATGCCCTCATATGTTTTTTCATATTCTTGTTTATACAAGTGTCTGTCTATGATTGTTTAATTTAAAAAAAAAAAATTAACTTGATTTGAATACCTTGAAACACATAATCAACATAATAAACAAACAAAAAAACTGCAACAGAAATCTAATAAAAAGTAAACAAAATCTTGTTGCATAATCTAGACAAATTAATAATAATTGAAATTCAAATTTAAAATAATTTATATTCACAACAAATTTTCTTATGCCAAAGCAATTAAATTAACACCAAATAAGGAAAAAAATTAAGAAGAAAAAAACTTTGAAAAATAAAAATCTTAAAATTAAACAAAAAAAGAACTTAATGATGAGGATTTTTAAACTTAATAACGTTATTTAACGTTATTTGAAATCCCTTGATATTTAATCAAAAAACTAGAACATACAATTCATGTATAAAAGAGAACAATGAAACGTTTACTTGGCCTGTATAGCTAATAACGTTAAAAATCGTTATTGATAAATACATATATTAGTTTTGTAAGAGTTTAATGAAAACTCTTGAAAATTATATATAAAGCCAAAGAAAGCAAATTTTATGAAAAAAAAATCTAATAACACAAAAAGGTGTTATAATCAAAACTGTTAAAAATTTGCAAAGCATTAAACATATTTTAATATTATTTAAAAATAAAGAAAATTAAAGCCATTTTGATAAAAAAAAAACAATAACGTTGAACAACATTATTAAAAAATATTATTAAAATCTCTTGGAGTCAACACAAATTTATAATAACGCCATATAACGCTATATGAATACTAAGCTCTAGAGCTTTGTTAAAACTATCAAAGCTTTTAAAATATTTCATACTTAAAGCTTGAGGATTTTGCAATTTTCGAATAAAAAAAATAATTAATAATACTAGAAATTATGAAGCCATTAAGAATATAAAAATCGAATCGTAATATAAAAAATTATTGCTTTAAACAAAAACTCAGTAGTAGAAATTTAGCTTAATTTTTTATTTTATTTTTTTTTTTAATAAAAAAACTTTAAAATTAGTTTTAAACAAAAATGTTGTATTTGTTAATGTTTTTTTTTTCAAATAAACTTATTTAATATTAAACAATATGTTACATATTTTATACATAAATTTTTCTTTAAATCGTTAACATAACAAAAATCAACGGCGACCACAATTATATTGAAAAATTTTAAAAAAAAATTACTAACAATTTTACCTCAACCTACATAAAATACGATCAACTTCGTACTTGTCAATTACTTTTTTTCAGCTTTTTATTGCTATAATATTTTGTTCAATTAAAATAAAAGTAAATGTTTTTAAAAACAACAGAAAGAAAAACAACAAAAAGCTTATACAAAAGCTTTTACTAAATTGACGTCAACAAGAAAGCTAAGTCAACCTCATATTCGCTTTTGGGTTTGTAAATACAAAAAGTATACATGATCAAATATAATATATAAAATATAAAGCCTACTTTAGGGAGCTTAGTAAAAATAAAACAAGTATAAATAGGCTGTACAAATTAAAAAACACTAACAAACTAAATTTATCTTAAAATATTACAAAGATAAAAGAGCAGTTATCTTTATGAGGTTTTGTTTCCCCTGACACTTTTTCTGCCTTTTTTTTCTCTTTTCTTTGGACTTAAAATGTTAAATTAGTGCTGCCGGCTTTACTGTTTTTTGTTTAAATTGGGATTTTTTTAAATTATTTGGTGTTAAAAGTTATTTAGCTGCCTATTCTTGCAAAAACTAAAGAAATTTACGTTTGAAAAGTTACATACATACATATATTTAATTAAAACACAAATTTTCTTTTTTTGTTTTATATTTTAGTTTTCCAAATATTAATAAAATTTTTGTTTATTGCAATTACGTATAGTTTTTTTGCTGCGGTAAACAATCGTTTTAGTGTTTACATATTTTATTTCTCTGTTGTAAATAAATTTTGGGGGGAAAAAATTAAAAATATAGAAAGTAAAACCGAGCTTAAATTAATAACAATTTAAGAATGTTTATGTAAAAATTTTGATATTTAAAGTTAAGACTCCTTTTTATGGTTTTAAACTTAACTGTAAGTTTTAATGTAAAAATGCTATCGTTATAACAACCAAACCAAACAACTGATAACGGCAAGTTGTAATTTTTTAAATAGTTTTGTCGACCAAGCTTACACAAGGTTAAGAAAAGATAATACTTTTTTAGCAGGATTATGATTACAACTCAAATGAGTTGAGTTGTAAATGTAATGGAAAGATGACATTGCATTTTGTTGTGTTAAAAACTAATAATGTGGATTAACTTAAAACATTATTATAAATCATCTTTTTGCTGGGTCTCACTGCTTGGGAGCGATTAATTCAACTTTATGTATAGAATTATATTAGCACTAATTTCAGGTTTTTATTTTATGTTGGGGATTCTTTATGCTATTTATCTGGCAGCTTTCTTGCCAATATATTTGTTATTGCTCTCAGTATAACACTTTGTTGTTGTGTTGGGTTTTATTGAGTTTACGATTGTAATGCTAACCAGGGATGGAAAATTTAATTCCTTTTAATTCTATTTTTTCGATTCTTTATTCGAACAATTTCAAAAAATTTTACCCTAAACTATAAAATTAATTTCTTATTCATAAAACGTCACTGACTTAAATTAATGAATGGGAACTAAGATGTTACCCACGGCCCCAAATTTTTTGTCCATGTTAGTAGGGGTTTCTAGATAGCTTTCATCAACATTAGTATTACAAAAATAATAGGTATACATGCACGGATATTTTTTCAAATTAAATAACAAAGGTATACACATAACGCCCATTTAACAGAGCGACGTCAAAAACGTTTAAAAAGGCATTTCGAGAAAAATGCGTTTGAAGCTTCGGATTTGCTTACATTTACTAGAAAAGACAAGGGTAATTTTTTCTTCAACGCAATAATTTAAAAAAGAAATTAAATTATTTATTCTGCATCGTTAACTCCAAAAATGTTTGTTTTGGTTACGACGCTGTTTTGGCAAATAAACGATATGTACTTATCACATATCTTTACTTTTCCATTCCTGGTATGAGTATTTTTTTAATAATTTTTTTATATAATTTTGTACGTAGCCAATCGTACTATTCATCCCTGCCTGGTCTTAACCTAAATAATGCGCACACTGACACAGGCACACACACTTGCACTTCTGCAATTATTATGGTTGTTTAAGGTTGTTGACCTAAATTGCACAGTGCATTGAACCTTGTTATGTTAAAGATAAAAAAAAATTACACAAATATACATACATTAAAGAATAAAAATAAAATAAAAAAATAATGTTTGAAGGCATTTTCTTTGCGTGCATGTGCCAGAGTGTTTTCTTAAATGGGGTTTATTTAGTGCTAAGAAATTTTTACTGTTGCAGAATAAATTTTACTTTTTTGGGGTATAATTTGCTGCAGCAATCAACCCCTAATATTTAGCAAAGTTTATTGGAAGCGCTAGAAATATATATGGAATTTCAAGTGTACTACCGGTCGTTCACCTTAAGATGCTGCAAATACAATTGACATAATTTTTTAGGTTTTTTGTAGCAGAGCAACATTTTCCTAAGAAAAAGGAAACGAACGACTTATTGAGTATGTGTTAAAAATCAACCAGAATATTTTAAAATTTAACTTTGTATTTTTAATAAAACTAACAAAAATTTATATTTTTGTCATGCAATTTTCAATCCATAACTAAAAATTTCTAAAAAAAATTTTGGAACCATTGAAAATTTCTAAAAAAATTGTGGCCATTTTTTTTCATACAATAATTTTTTTAAAGTTCTATGAAGATGTAGGTCAAATGTCTTAAATGTTTTAGCAATGACGAAACACAAAAGGTTTTTAAAATTTTGGGAAATGTTCACCAAGTTGAAAGCTGGCGTAATTTTAATTAAAACAAATTATAAATTTTCAAATAAAAAATTTTCAAACTTGATTTGATAACAAAATAGTATTTTTGGCAAAACTTATTAACATTTTTACAGTTCTTAATAACATATTATGCTTACAGAATAATTTGAAAATTGTTTTTTCTTGTAGCATACAATATGTTCATCCCCTTAGTTCCATTTAAATGACTATGTTAGATATTTCTTCTTCCAATACATACTACATATGTTTGTATGCATTTGTATTACAAGTTATATCTCTATAGATATGTGTTACCAGAAGTTTCAAGTGCATTATCGGTCATTCAACTTACTTTAATGGTGCGGAAAACTACGTTGACACACATTCTAGCTCGACATGTATTAAACTATGTACCTATGTACCTATAGCAAAACAGGGATAGAAAACAAGAGCAGATTTTGGGCTAAAAACAACCACCTTTTTTTTTGGGAAAAATGTGCTTAGAAACATTGAAAACATGGTTTAAATTCTGGTGCAAAATAAGGTAGAAAAATAATTTTTTTGAAATTTTTAGACAAATTCCATTATTATAGATATTTTAAAAACATTAAGATAATATGTTAAGTGAGTTTGGTAAATAAAATTATTTATAAAAAAAATATAAAGGATTTTTCTAATTTCTCGGTTTTTACGCTTATTCACTGTTTTCCATTAATTTTCCTTTTTTTCTCTTGAGTTTCTCTCATTTTTCTAACTTGTTTATTTTAATTTTATTTATTTTTAGTCTCCCTCTATAAGTTTTATTGTTTAAAAACCTAAAATTCAGTGTTAAGTAAATATACAAATTCAAATATTATTTTTTTTAACTTAAACACCAGAAATGTTCTAAAAAAATCCACAAAATTCTTTAAAAAAACAACTAAATGATACAAATAGTTGAATGTATGTACATTGAGAATGAGAAGGAAGTTAAGTAAACAAAATATATAAAAAAAATATAAATTAACTCATCCTATAAAATAGAAAAAGAAAAAAGACATAAAAATATTTATTTGTTTTAAAATCCAACAGAAATAATTTAAATGGTTTTTCCCTAAAAAAATATACAAATACTTTAGTTGAAGTATAAGTCATACGCACAAACACTGTGCAGCAGTGTTGCCGAGAAGCAAGGCCATAATGTATATCATAAATCAATAATAACTTAATATAAAAAAATACAAAAGGTTCCATGCAATTTAATCCAGGCCCCTAATTAAAAAGAACATGATTGGTGTAGGAAAATATTAAATATTAAAAATCAAGGTTTGTTTTAAAAAGTTTAAGTTAAAAAGTCCATAATTAATTTACAAACGAAAATTGTTTTAACTTAGTTTTTATAACTATAAATCGTAGGCATTTTACTAATAACAAATATTTTTGGCAAGTTTTTTAATTTTAAGCAAAAAGGGGAATCAAATCGTCACACCTATCGCAATGGAATCACTCATCAAGAATTAAGTCCTAAGGCGGTGATAAATTTAATATTTTCGTCAATGTGGGAAGTCATTAGAACCCCCATAAACCAAATGTTTATAATCTTCAACTAATCCTGAACAGTTTTTAATGCCCAAAAAGACTATTAATTTAAAAACTCATGGCAACACTATTGCAAAGAAATGAAAATGTGTACTTTTATTAAAGGCTGACAAAGTGGGAGCAAGTAAACTAGAGAGAGTTTTGTGTTCATAAAAATTAAAACAACAAAACTCTACTACCACTACAGCGCGTTGACATTGAACGAGTTCATTCACATCATGAAACTCTGGTCAATTACCGAATAGTGTTTCTTTTTCTATGTATGAGTTTGTTTTTACACTTTGCTCGTGTTTGTATTTATAATCTCAGGCATGGTAAGTTGATAAAAATCTACCTTTAAACACATTAAATGAAGAGTATGTACCCTGTCGGACATTCAGTTAACTTAAAATTAACTTGAAGCTAACTATTTCTCAAGAAGTGGTGGTAGACACTTGCATTACTTTTATATGGAATTAACTAACTATTTTAACATTGCGATGTCCTAGGAAGTAGTCAATTGTCCGATTCTGCATTACTTTTAATTAACTTAAAGTTAACTTTTTGTAGCTAGCTATAAACTTACTACTTTAAGTTAGCTTTAAGTTGGTTTTTTTAATTAACTATAAGTTACGAATTTCTTACTTTTAGCCACAATTAAGCCAAAAAAGGATTGATTTAAGTTCGGAACCGTACTTGATTTAAGCCAAAAAAGATTGATTTAGAAGCCGTAAACGGGATTATTTCTAAAACTATAAATGTCATTTTTTTTGACATATGGGGAGCTTTATTGAAGAAGAAGAACTTTATATTTTATTTATATTTTATTAATAATTAATATTTACAATTGAAAAATTTCATTTTTTGTATTTACCGACGCTGAGATTCGAACCAGGGATTTCTGCACTGCAGCACAAGCGCGTTACCTCTAGGCCACCGAGACACTTTGTTTTTACATGTAAAATAATATATTAAAACAACAAGTTTTCTTTTGCTTGATTTGTTAAAGCAATCTAATCTTATTTAAAAAAAATACTGCGCAGTGTTTGTATACATTTTGGTTAATGCAAATTTTGCATTGCGTAGTAGTTGGCTTTAAGTTAGTCTTTAGAAGCTAACTTAAAGCTAGTTTTTTTGTAGTTAGCTACTCATTTGACGGCAGGGTTAATAAAAATGTACCTTAAAAAACATTAAATGAAGAGTATTTTGATCTTCTAGGCGCATTTAAGCAAATATACTTAAGGCCACAATTGAAATTAAAGTAACATATGCACAAATGAAACTTATTTGCTTCGGCTTCATAAAACCGCACTTAAATAACAACCAATGATATTTTAAGCCAAACGGCTGCTGGCTGAAGCTTTATAAAAAGAATCCCAAAAATTTTCTTGTTTGGGCATTTATTAAGCCATTAAAAAAATTAATTCCCCATATAAAAAACCTCAGCTTTTTAAAATGGGCCGTGTAAAAAAATAAGAGCAAATATGGGGCCAAACGGACCTAGCCCTGCTCCCTTCATCAGTCTTATTCAAAATAAAAAGATATTAGTGCAAATGGTATTACTACTTAATTTAAAAAGGAGGTTTTAAACAAGTTTAATGGATATTTAAAATTTCCCGCTGTATTTGACATGTTAAACTTTACATTTTGTTTTAATATTAAAGAGTTACTTGCATGTTTGAATTATGAAAAAAAAAACAAAAGTAACAACAACTAATGTACCTATATGTATTTTGCTTAAACTCAGTCATACACATATGTATGTAAGGGGAGATTTTATGTTTAAAACCAAAATGCTTGCAAATATTATCTGATAAATCTGAAAAATACACAAGTTTTTAAATTTCTTAGCAAAATTGAAAAAAAAAATAATATGTAACAAATAATATTAACTTTCCAACCCTGATATTGTTGCTAGTTTAGTATGGTTTAAACATTGTTTCTGGATATTGTGTTAAACTGAATCATAGTAATAATGGTGATAATAACAACATAATACAAGTAATAAAAACAACAGCAACAAACACAAAAAGCAAAACAAAATTACTATGCCAATCAGAACAAATATTTTTGAAATACAAAAACATTACCATATATCGATACAAACACACACACAGTAATTCACACATAGAATTGTTTTTTTATTTTTGAATTTTGTTAAAGGGGGACAACTGTGGAGTGATAGCTTGTATGTGTGTATGCATATGTTTGTGTTTGGGTGAGGAGAATGACAAAGTAGAACACTTATTTATGTGTGTGTGTGTGTTTATCAAACAAATTAAAAAATATATAATAATAATACCTATAATATGTATGTAGGTACATAGGTACCTATAGATTTAGGTAATATTGATCTGATAAAAGGAAAAAGGCAAGGAAAAGGAAACAAATAACAATTATTGTGTTAAGCAGACAGTGTTAAATGCCTGAAAATAATTAATTTATTAAAAAAATAAAATAGTTTTTGTCATTCCTTTTAATAACCAAATGTATTATTACTTCTGTTTACAAATTTTCAAATCAAAATGGCTTTTTTAAATTATTTATTAAACTATTTCACGTAAAACGGCCCGAATTAAGGAAATCACTTTGTTCTTTATTCAAAAAATCGATGAATTTACGTTTTAAGGAAAACGGAAATAAGGGAAATACCTATAAACATATTTTATTTATATCACAATAGCCTTAAATGTTTATATGCTAATTTTTTAGCACTTTTAGTACGTCCTTAAGAAAATTTTACATCCGTCACATTTTTTAAAAGGTTTGTTTCTTTAGCAAAAATTGTTTTTTTTTTTCAAATATTGAATCAAATACGAGGACAAGCACTTCAAACTTCTGTAAAAATAAAAAAAAAATTAAACCCATTCTTAAGAATATTTTACACAACTAGATTTTAAAGTCAAAAAAAGTCACACCCGTCACAGTCTTCAAGTGATCATTTTGAACAGAAATTTTGTTCTTGCAGTATCTATTTACTATAAATCGACTAAAAACATACCATCCTTGAAAACCATAGCCTTTCTTTCAAACAAAAATTTTGAGTTGTTTAAGTTATAAACAAAAATTTGAGCAAAATGGTCACACCCGTCACAATGGAATTGCTTAAAAAGGTACATAGCAAATTAGGACAGTCGGTAAGAACTATGTACCCATATCTAGGTACCTTTGTATCTAGAAATATTTTGTACAGACTTTTTAAACTTAGACCAATAATACATATTATAATCAACACCATAATTTCAATCATTCTACGTCAGTACCAACCAGTGATGCCAATTTTCGGTAAATTGCCAATAGAATATGATAAGTCTAACTTTTCCTTTGCCTTGTATTAAAGCTAATCACTCACTATTTTACACAATCGTCTGTCATACAAAAACCTGGTACCTATAGTTCTGTCCAACTCGAACAAATATCACAACTAATTGTGTTGTCGATGCCACACTATCACACAGAAAATCGATGTTGGCCATTGACTTTCCGAATGATAATAGCTAATGGAAGAAAGAAAATTTTTTTTATTTCTATCATCAATATTTAAATTAATTATCCGGTTTTGCAAAATAGGTATTTGCACATCTATTTTTTTTTTTTTTGATTCTTTTAAATGTGTTAGCAATGTCCACTGTGTATGTACAAAAAGTAAAATCGGGGAAACCCCTTGTTTGGTAATAATTAAAAATTTATTATCAATTACTTATTATAATTATTAACCAATTTTAAGTACATAATTACCAAAAAAAAAAGTAATTTTATAATAATAATATGTATTTACATTTTGAGAGCAACTTAGCTGGGACGAAACGAGTGATAAAAAATACCAATCTGAAGGGTATATAAGATTTTAAATATTTTATTTGTCAAACAAATTCTAAAATTTTTTTCCAGATACAAATTTATAGAATCTTACAACCAACTTTTCATATAAAACAGCTTTTAAATTTCATTTATTTTATGATTAATTCATTTCCTTATAAAAAAATCTTTTTATATCAATAAACCCTCATTTTCTTAGTGACCAAGAGTTTTTTGATCGTTGTGATACATATGTATGTACTTAAGTTTACTTTGACATATTTTAGTTAGCCCCCATTTTCGTTACAAAAAAAAATAACCAGCAGTATTTCATATCTGGTTTAATTAGTTATTTTCTTCTTGGAAATCTATTATGGCATAAGCATATGAATAAGTAAAATTAAAACTAAGACTACAAAAACAAAAATGATTATTTTTTTTTATAAAAATGACCTTTAGAATTTCAGCAAAATTGTTTTTATTTTTAAAATGTTTCTATCTATTCTTTAATTTTAAATTATTTAAGAATAATTAAATGTGAACCAGTTTTTTAGTTTTTTTGATGCCTTAGTCTACCAAATTAATGAGAAAAAAAAAACGAAAAAGCTGCAAAAAAAATCTAAAATAATTTTTAGGGTCAATATACAAAACGAAGGCCATTTGAACATACAGAGCATAGCAAAAGCTGGCAAAAATTAAGAAACTTAAATTTTTAAAACACAAATACAACTTCCTGATTAACAAAAAAAAACACACACACACACACGCATATTTGAAACTTACGCACTTTGTTGGCCGTTGTTGTTGTGGCCATACACAGCCACAACGTATTCGTATAATGAATTCTTGTTCTGGGGGAATAGAGTTTTGGTGGTAGTGGTAAAATTGATTTAGTGGTGGAGTATTCCAAATAAAAACGTTTTAAAACATGCTTTATTTGGGACCTATTAAAAGTAAAAAATAACAACTGCCACCAAATAGTAATGTCAACATAATGAAATTAGTTTGACAATGCTCAATGCTTAAAAAGAAAAGGAATTTTATAAAATAAAAACCCATTGAAAACCAGCAACATTAGTCTTGGACTAAGGTATCACCCAGAAACTAGGGCTGGCTCTTTACCTACTAAAGAACAGCCAAAGGCAACCCACAGTACGACGACGATCGAGTAAAGCGAGACGGTTAGTTACTTCAATGTAACCAAAGAGTACCTTAGACCTCTTCTGTAGGCGTTCAAGTAGCCCTTAAATAAACTTTTGGGACCAGTCCATACATAAGAATGTCATTTAATTTTGGTCGGATGTAGTTCCAACGCCGCTTCGAAAAAGCAAGGCACTTTGATGCTTTTTAAGTCACAAGAAAAACGTGCAAGAAAATCGCCTGTATTTTAATGCCCAAAACATCAACAGTTCCTGGTCACCCCAAACTGTATCCTATCCATTAGGTCTTACAGGACGTAATCTCCAAAGACCAAGGAGTGTAGTCAAATGAATGTTAATAGAAAATGCTGCTGTTGCCTGCAAAGGAACAGGTAGAATTTTAAGTTTGACATAGAACGGCGTTTAGAAAAAAAGTTATAAAGTAGGACAAGGGACGAAGCCCTGCTTAACTCATTAAATACAGGGTTCCTGGTGACAAATTAATATTTTAAAATGCGATTATTTTAAAAAGTAATAAATGGTGCGGAAGAAAGGTGCCGCCGTTGGAATTACCGACTGTGAGGATTTGTCAGTCACGATGTCGCAGTGGACGAGTGAGAATCGTGAGTTCGCTGTGGCGTGATTTCTTAAGAGCAATGATTCTTACGTTAATGTTCGCCGACAATTTTGTTCAAAGTTAGGTATTCGTCGAATACGTGATGGACCGAGTGCAAATTTCATTCCTTCGTGGGTGAACGAAGTTTTATCCTTTTAAAATTTAAATCGTTGAAGGACTGAAAAAAATGATTTTGATTTATGCAAAAGTTTTTGTAAAACGATGTTGGAGCATTTTCGCACTGTAAATCTAATTTTTTGGAGCGACGAGGCTTATTTTCACTTAAACGGCTATGTCAACAAGCAAATTTGCCGTTACTGGTCTCCAAAAACCGGCAACCCTCGATTGAAACATAAAAAACCATTGCATTGCCCCAGGATAACTGTTTGGAGTGCCTTGTCCACACATGAGATAATTGGACTATTTTTCTTCGGAAATTTTTGAGGTCAGGCGACGAATTTTAATGGCAAAATTGATCGACGCATGATTACGGAATTCTTTTTGCCAAACCTAAAAGCTCATCCATCGTACTCTTTACACACGTGGTTTTAAAAAAACGGGGCGAGAGCTTCGATAAAATTTTTCCCAAAATTGATAAGTCGCTATGGGGATAACAAATGACCACCGAGGTCACCCGATCTAACTTCCATGGATTTTATTTATGGGGCTACCTCAATGAGAGGATTTATAATGACAATCCCCAATGTCTTGTGGCTTTAAAGGCAAATATTCGCCGAGAAATCAGCTTAATTAAACTAAGTTTACTGCAGCGTATGGCGCAGAAAACAAGGTTCCCCTCATAAAATCCGCATTTAAATTCTATAGTCCAAGGCTTTTAATAAAACTTTAGGTCAATTGTTACGTTTTTTTTATTTAAGTTTGAAAATATAAATCTGCCATCAGACACCCTGTATATACTATCTGTACCAACTCGACTTGTGCGATCTGCGAGAAAACTCGATATAAATTGAAAAAATGCTAGAGTTAGCATCACTTCTTCTCCATTGAACAATATATACATCATTTAGACGAAGACATTGTTGATCGTCTCAAAAAATTTACAAGTAATAAATACCGATTAAAATTGGTTGGATAAAAGAGAAGAAGAACAAAAAAAAATGAGTTCAAGCAGAAAATTTATATAACCTTGAACTTCAAAATATTTATTGTTTTGTCGTTTTTTTCCTGTTCGCAAAGAATACAGATCGTGGTGAGTAGACACAAAGGGATACACATCCACATACATGTTAAGAATACAAAAGGTTTTCAATTACTACTTTATTTTGATTTAAAAAACAGGGTGGGTTTTTATTTCAGAAAAAAAAGGGAACTTTTATTTTATATTTTTTTTGTTTAAACACTTGTAATAATCACTTTAATCTGTATACCATTATATGAATTGTACTTTAGGACTGATTAATGAGAAGGGTTTTCTTTTAATGTAGTGAAAACAATGTTTGAATTAAAGGGGGGTTCACAAACTTTTTTTAAAACACATAGAAATATTGGCGATTACGCTTTTTTCAACTGAGAGGAATTTTATATGCCCTTAAAGATGGTTTTACATGGGATGTAGATTACATATGACTTGTCACTTCTTGCAATCTACGTGAAATTGCTATGTCTGTCAAAATTGTCATTTTACAGATGGTTTCTTATTTTCGCTTTTACACTTACATATGTAAATACGTCTGACATAACCATTAAACCAAAATAAACAACTAAGTTTTCCTTGTTGTTGTTCTTAAAACAGCTGATTACAGATTTGAGACTCATTTTAGCAATCGGATATGTCTGAAACCAATGTACTTCTTAGGTTTAGATATAAATATTGTAAAGTTTGTATTATTTCATTAATATCATTAATATAAAGAGTACAAAAGCGTAGATTTTTTTTAATTTAAAATCTTTATTTGGGAAACCCTTTGTATGTACATGATCCTGCATGTATGTATGTACCTAAAATGATTTTAACCTTAATCAAGGACGTCATTGAGACGTTCAATATACCTTGAGTCTGGATGTGTTTTAAAATAACTAAAACAATGCAAAAACTATAAATAAATATTAAAATACATTTATTTACGTATGCATATGTATGTGTATATGTATATATGTATGTGTCTCGTATTTCTTTTTTTTTAAAGGGAATAGGGCAAACTACGTTTTCAAGGTTGTGCACGCGCGCATTTTCCTTTGTTTTTGTTCTTCTTTACTCAATGTAAAATAATTCAAAGGAAACAATAATATTTAAAGGGAGCATAAGGGAACAAGGGCATAAGGAAATATTTTGCAATAAAACCAAAGGAAAATCGAAGCTCTAATAACGAATTATGTATTTATAATACAAAATTCAGCCGGCCTTACTTAAATAAATCAATAAAACTAAAAAATACAATTTTTACTTTAAAAATCAATCTAAAACAACAAACAATCCTTACCAGCCATTTGCTTAATATAGGGTGTCCTTTTTCAACAAAATATAAAAATGGAATTAGATACCTACCAAAGAAGGGCTGCAGTTTTTTTTTTCTCCCTCATGAAAACGTTTTTTCTGTTATAAAAAAATTTGAAACTGCAAATTATTTTTGTATAGAAAAAAAAACCAGACAACAGACTGCGATTTAATTCCAAAGCCAGACAGACATGCAGACAGTCTTTCATTCAAATCCCTTTTTTTGTTTGATTAGGGTTAAATGAACTTTTAACTTTCAAGGTTGAATGTCAATACATTTTTTTTTTGCAGAAACATAAAAAAGGATTTTTGGGTTTTTGCGTTTTATTTAATTTTTTGAAGGTTATTTGTTTGCTTTAATTTGAAATATAGGTATATTAAGCAGACGAAGAAAGAAAAACAAAAAACTTACCTTGCAACCTTCACAAGAATGGACGCCATAATGGAAACCAGAAGCTTTGTCACCGCAAACACGACACAAAACGGTGGTACCATCGAATTCTAAAAAAAAAAGAAAATAAATATAAAACTTAATAAACAAAATTACAGAAAAAAACTAATAATAAAGATTTAAAAGTTAAAGTCAATTTACAAAATTAACGAAACTCCTTTTTAGAGTTCCTAGATCTCACATATGTACAGGGTGTTTGGTGGCAGATTTATGTTTTCAAACTTAAATAGAAAACGTAATAATTGACACAAAGTTTTATTTAGAGCATTAAACAATAGAAAGGAAACATGGATTTTATTTTTTACAGAGCATGTCGTCCAGATGTCTTCCGTCTAGTTATATACGCTGCTCGAAACGAAACCTTGTGTTTTGCGCCACACGCTGCAGTAAACGGATATTTTCCTTTAAAGCCAAAAAGAGATTGCGGATTATCATTATAAATCCTCTCTTTAAGGTAGCGCCATAAAAAAAAAATCCACGGGAGTTAGATCTGGCGACCTCGGTGGCCATGGGATGTCTCCCAAGCGACTGATCAGTTTTTGAGGAAAATTTTCTCGAAGAAAATTAATCGAAGCTCTGGCCGTGTGTAAAGTCGCTCCAGCCTGTTGAAATCATGTGTGTAAGGAGTACGGTGGATGAGCTCGCAGGTTTGACAAAAAGAATTCTGTAATCATGCATCGATAATTTTTACCGTTGACATTTGCCGCCTGGCTTCGAGAATTTTCAAAAAAAATAGTCGAATTACCTCGTACGTGGATAATACACACCAAACAGTTACCCTGGGGCAATGCAATGGCTTTTGGTGTTTCAATCGAGGGTTGCGGGTTCTTGTAGACCAGTAGCGGCAATTTCGCTTGTTGATGTGGCCGTTTAAGTAAAAGTGAGCCTCGTAGCTCCAAAAAATGGGATTTACAGCGCGATTCCCAACATCATTTTACAAAAAATTTTTGCGTAAGTCACTTTCTTTTAGTTCTTGAACAATTTGAATTTTAAAAGGATAGAACTTTAGGTACTTTTTTAAAAAATTATGAATAATCGCTTTTGAAAGTCCCAGTAAGTCTTCTTTTTCCGTATTGAAAGTCGCGGATTGTCACGTGAACCGCTTTCAACCTGTTCAATGTTTTTGGAAGTTCTTGAAGATTGGGCCCTGGCGGTGAGGTATTCATAGCCGAAGCAGTTGCGCAGAATCTCTGCACCCACGAACAAATTAAATTTAACACTCGGTCCATCACGTATTCGCCGAATACCGAACTTTGAACAAAATTGTCGACGAGCAATTACGTAAGAATCTTTACTCTTAAAAAAAAAACTCCACAGCAAACGCGCGATGCTTACTCGACCACTGCAACATGGTGACTGACAAATCAGCACAATCGATAATTCCAACGGCGCCAACATCTTCCCGCACCGCTTATAACTTTTTGAAATAATCGTATTAAAAAATATAAATTTGCCACCAGACACCCTGTATCTTTTTGAAGCAGACATAGCCTCAATTACATATTCTGTTATTTTACAACTTTTTTTCAGAAAATTTTCATTATTATTTTATGATTAAGTATTGCTTAGCTCCTTAATACTTTATGCTATCAATCTTTCTTTTATCATTTACTTTTACTCTTATTAAGATTGCTTCTTCTTATCTCTCTATGTCAACATAAATAACTTTCTTTTTTTAAATTTAACACATACAACCACCCGCTTTATACTACTGGCTTTCTTACATAATAATCCAACGAAGAAAGTCCATAACATAATCACCAAGAATTTAAGCTCTTTACACGTGTACAAGTTTGTGAGGCATTTACATGTGTATGTATGTGTGTGTGTTTGTAAGCTTGATATCTTGAGTATTACTATTACATAACTTTCTCAACGAAAGCAAACATTTTTTGCATTTATATTAAATAATAAACATAAGGTTCTCTACTTTAGAAAAAATCAAGTTTTATTAACACGAAGAAAGTAACAAAAGAGAAAGAAAAATTTTTAGTCAACTTTTATTAAAGAAGCAGAGCGAAAGAACTGGTTGTTCATTATTTTTTCACGATTTAAAAACGCGAACAACAGTCGTATTTATTTTGGTGTTTGTGTTACAAGATAAAGAAGAAAGCAAACTACCAGAGATAGGCCTAGAATCTTATTGTTGTTGCTTTTTAAGTACTTTTGCTCTTATTAGGTTTTGGTTAACAAAAGAAAGTCTTTCTCTTGATGTTTCTGTTTTGTTTTGTTTTTAAACGTGAAGATAAGATCAGTCGTGTATGGCAGGCGATGTAAGTAGCCGTAGTTGTGTGTAGTAGGATGGGTATTACATTATCTGTGGTAGAGATGAGTGATATTTCCGTACCTGTGATTTTATACCTGTTACTTGCAAATCACTGGTAACGACAGTGACATAAACTGTGAAGTAACTGCTACTGCTACTTTTAAGTTATTGTGTTATTTAAATAACATTTTGACATGTAACGACAGTGACATAAACCGTGAAGTAACTGTTTCTACTATAGTGTTACTTTTAATTTATTATGTTACTAAAAGTAACATTTTGAAATATTGTGCAGTAATTTTACCTGCGATGTTACTCTTATTATGTTAAACTTTGCAAAATGTAAAGTAACATTTTTGTGCTTCATGTTTACATTTGGTCATAACTAACAAATCATGTTGCTGCTTTTGTTCTTTAAAAGAAATAAAGGGCTTATGTGTTTGTATGTGTGTTTGTCAAAGTGCTGTTAAAAACTTTACAACCGGGGTGCCGTCAGAGACCAGCGCCGAGCATTGTTTGTCCGCGACGGCGGATTAAATTCAGATATGAGCCGGCTTAAGAATTAATATTCAAAAACAGATTTAAACACACATTTATTTTAAACACATATCGTAACCTAAAATGAAAAAAAGCACAGCTAACAAAAATAGAACTTTACATGATAAGCGAAAATCTTTGTAAAGGTACAACAAAAATATTTCGAAAAAAATGCGTAGAAAGTTTTTAGTTTGCTCGCATTATGTATGTATATAGAAACGAATAATAACATTTTTTTACACGTTAAAGTAGAAACATTTTTAATATGAAACTTATATACGACATTAAACATAGCATAACAAACAATTCTGAATCGTTAACGCCAAAAATGCATTTCTAGAATTAAGACATTTGAGTAAATAAGCGATATATATAAATCGTTAGCTGAAATGAAATTTTAGTTAATATGTTCAGGGTTTTTGGACTTAACTTTCAATTATCAAGAAATAAAAATATTTTTGATTGGTGAAGTAAAAAAGAATAAAAATATCAAAATCTTTCTCAAATAGCTCAAGAAAATTTTTGTGCATTAGGATCGCCAGTCCATGCGAAAGAATATTTTCAAAAGCTGGACAAGTCCTAAATGACCGACGAACGCGTTTAAATGAGAAAAAGCACAAATGTTATATTATATTTAGTTGTGTTATGTACATATACAGCTTAATTTGTGTTATTTGTTTTTTTTTAGGTTTTTGTTTTTGTTACAATGGATTTTAACTACATATTTTTATATATTTTTATGTTTGGAATCTATTTAACAAGAATTTTAAGCTGCTTTTCTAAATTAAAGCTTTATCTCAATGCTCCATTGGAGCTTAAAAACTTATCTCAAAAGGTATAAATTTAAATTTTTTATAAAAATTTTGTTTAAAGTAAATTAAAAATATTAATATAAATATGGAATATTGTTTGTAACTATGTACATACATACCTATTGAAAATTGATATTTCTTATTCATAAATATTTTTAATTCTTATTTATCATTTGTATTATTTTTCCAATGCGTTGTTTAGGAGTTCGTTAAAAAGAACTAAAATCGCATAATCACTGCTTAAAATAACATTATGTATAATAATTTAACAGAGATTAAAATAACTCTTTTAAAAGAAGTGAAAAATGCTAAACAGTGATCACTGTCACTGTTTAAATAACCGGTGATTTTAAAATCGCATTCACTATTAACGATATTCCCTAAAAATCACGGGATCGCTCACCTCTAATCTGTGGTAATGGTTTTAATACTGGAAAAGAAAGTATTTACATGTGTATGGGTGTAGCAAGTAGTATTTCATCATGTTTTTATTTTATGCTTCTTTTTTTTGTTTTAGTATGGTTGAACTTGAACTTTTCTTTGTACATTATTTAATATGTATGTATGTATGTATTTGTTTGCATACATGTGTGTTATTTAATGCAGTTGTAATGAAGTAAATGTTTATTTTTCTGAGTCTTATTAGTTTTTGAAACCGACCTTTGTTCTTTCTTTTTAACATAAATAGCACTTCAGTTATTTGTTATCTACGTTTATTATTAGAAAATTTAGAAAAATTCCATAACTTTATAAAATAATGACTAGTTTTTTCTTTGATTTAAAATGTATTTACATATCGCTTATTTGCTTAAATAACGTCATAACTCAAAAAAAAGCATTTCGAGAAAAATGTTGTTGAAGTTTTTAACTTGCTTACATTTACTAGAAAAGACAAGCGGCATTTTCTTTTTAAACGTTAAAGGTTAAAAATTGAAGATAAAATTTATGTACATTATAAAGCAGCGATAGGCAAAACCCCACACGCGTGTGGGGGCTCTCTGAGCATTGAAAAGAGTAAGAATAACAAAAATAGGTTTTATAGTTTAATGTGACCAGTTAGGATTTTCAAAAATTTTAATGGAAAAATTTTTAAATTAAATGCTTGGTTTAATTCATATCTACGAGCGTTAATTTTTATAAAACATAAAAATGTATGCCTGTGCCGATCACTGAGATAGAGCATAATATAGTCAACAGTTCTGCATTGTAAACTTAAAAAATTTATTTTTTAATTTATAACTTTAAGCAAATCAGCGATGTTTGGTAATTAAACATTATAGGCTTTGATTTAATAATAATTTCTTATAGAATAATTATGCTGGCGTAGGCTATAAAATTAAATTTTAAAAAAATTAATTAGGCGCCGCTTCAAATTAGACTCCACTTGTAAGAGTCTTCTACACTTAAGTTGACAAAGCATGCGTAATTGTTTTAAAAAACGAACCAAAATCAAAAACTATTGAAATAAATGATCTGTTTGTTAACAATTATCGCTTTTTTCTAAGCAAAACAAAATCTTTATTACTCATCAAGTAAACGATAAAATTTTGACATTGAACTTCCAAAAAAAAAAAATCAAAAATATTTTTTGTATTTATCTAAAAGCGTTTTTACCAGTTGTTTTTTTATCCACGAAAAACACACACATGAAAACTTATAAAATCAACAAAATTTCAATGTTTTTTTTTCTTCGTTTTCATTTATTAAACAAATGCGGAAATATTTATTTTAACATGTTTTTTAAACAGGTATATTAAAAACATAACAATAACAAAAACAACATGCTTTTCAAAGTGTAAAAAATTTATTATCAATACGAAAAAATTCAGCAAAATTTACATTTGAGTTCAAAAACCTATGATAAGGTCGTTTTGCCTGATTTTTTGTTGTTTTTATTTTTAATTTTATTTTAATAAAACTTATTAAGTTATGTTTAAAAATTACGTTGCCTTTAAATAAAAAAGAAGTATTTAGTTGTTGTTAATTTTAACATTGACAATACAAAAAGGTAAATAAACTTTAATTTTTGATAAAAATGTTTTATGATTTTTTTGAAATCAAAGGGGGCTTGTGAAAAACCAGATAAATGATATACAAAAAAGGTGAATGATTTTTTTATTGATAAAATTTCAAAAGTTTATTAAAAATATGTTATATAACATAACAACGGTCACTGGACTTGTTGTCGAGGCAGTTAACAAAAAAAAAGTAAATGAACTTTTGGGGTTAAAAAAACTCTTTTGGATAAAGAGGAGATAAAATATTAAATTAATAAATTATTATATACAAATTCCTTAAATACTACTAGAAGGTTTTGTTGAAAATTATATTATTTTTTAGGTATTTCTGTATAAGCCAAATAAGTCAGATCTAAATAATTTTCATAATTAAAATCTTTGAAACCTGGAACCGTAAAGTTAATGCAAAAAAAAAAAATAAGTCCCAAAAAATAATAATTATTTTTTTTTCGTTTTCAAAATCTTTTTAAAAGTTATTATTAATTTTTGATTTTTTTTTTGTCTAAAAATAATTCTTTTTTTATATTTTTTAGCAGAAATAATAGTTATTTTTCAATTTTTATAAAAATCAATTGTGAAAATAATTATCGTTAAATTTTTGTTTTTTTATATTATTAATAAATATAAAAAAAAATTATAATATCTTGACAATTTTGTTCAAAGTTCGGTATTCGGTGAATACGTGATGGACCGAGTGTAAATTTAGACCGTTCGTGGGTGCAAAGATTCCCCGCAACTGCTTCGGCTGTGAATGTCCCACGCCAGAGCCCAGTCGATCTTCAAGGACTTCCGAAAACATTGAACTGGTTGAAAGCAGTTTACGTGAAAATCCGCGACTTACAATACACGAAAAGAGCAGCCTCACTAAGACTTCAAAGAGCGATTATTTACAAAATTTTAAAAAAAAGATCTGAAGTTCGATTCTTTTAAAATTCAAATCGTTCAAGAACTTAAAGAAAATTACTTTGATTTACACAAAAAATTTGTGTAAAACGATGTTGAAGCATTTTGGCACTGTAAATTTGGACAGCGAGGTTAACTTTCACCTAAACGGTCACGTCAACAAGCAAAACTATCGTTACTGGTCTCCAAGAACCCGCAACTCTCGATTACAACATCAAAAACCATTGCATTGCCCCAGGGTAACTGCTTGGTGTGCCTTTTCTACGCATTAGATAATTAGACCATTTTTTTTTTAATTCTCGAGGTCGGGCGACGAATATCAACGATGAAAATTATCGAAAATAATCTTCACACACGTGGTTTCAACAGAATGGGGCGACTGCATACACAGCCAGAGCTTCGATGAATTTTCTTTGGAAAAATTCCTCCAAAAAACTAATCAGGTACTTTGGAGACATGCAATGGCCACCAAGGTCGCCCGAACTAACTCCCATGGAGGTTTTTAATGGGGCTTACTTGAAGGGAGGGTTTATAATAACAATCCTTTATCTCTTGCGACTTTAAAGGAAAATATTCTTCGAGAAATCAGCTCAATTGAACCAAGTTCACTGTAGCGTGTGCCGCAGAACACAAGGCTCCGTTTTTAAGAGTGTGTTCAACTTGACGGAAGACATGTGGTAGACATACTCTTTAAAAAATAAAATTCTTATTTTCATTCTATCGTTTAATGCTCTTAATAAAACTTCTTGTCAAGTATTTCGTTTTTTATTTAAGTTTGAAAATATAAATCTGCCACCAGACACCCTGTATTTTCATTTTAAAAAGAACTTGACTAAAGCGGATAACTGGAGGTCCAAAATTACTAATGTGAAGGGTATATTAGATTCGGCATAGCTTATCTTTTATTAAATGTTTTAAAAAATAAATTTTCACTTCAAGAAATATGTTTGTTCTTTGGTGTGAAAATTTTCATTACTTTCTTATCGGGTTTATTTTTGTGTTCTTCCTGTGCATGAGATAATATTTGTTTATTTGTTATTGTTGTTGTTTTCCATCACTATTCCAAAATAAATATTATCGAAAAAGTGTTATCTCTTAGTAGTTTAGTTTTTCTTCATATTTTTACTGCTTGCATTTATTGAGGGTTTTAATTGTTTAAGCAAAGTAATGGTTAAAGATAAGACCTCAAAAACAATAACAACAACAACAAAACGAGATAAATATTTCTCATAAATTTGAAAACTATTTCTAATACATACATACATGCATACATCATATTCGGAGAGTGGGCGAAGAAAAAAAATAAAAGCAATTATTAGGAATGGCGTGATATTGATCAGAGATAAAAGAAAAATGATTTGAAAATTTTTATTTGGATGTCCGTCATTAAACAAATTTTTGTTTAAAAAATGTTCTTTTATAGTTTTAGTTAAAAAAATAAATTTTTAAAAAAATTGCTTTAAATAATCATTACAACAACAATGTTTGCACAAACTGTTGGTGTTAACGAACTTTAAATTAAAATAAGTTCAGTTTTTTTTTGTGCATTGACTTAATGACGTTAATATATTTATTTTTAAAAACAAGTTTGTTTTACTTAATATAAAAAGTTTTTTGAACTTTTCAAAAAAAAACTTAATGCATAAACAGCTTTGAACTTAAAATTAAATTAAAAAAATTGCACAAAAAATTTTTGTTTTTTGTGACTGAATTAAATAAAAATGCGGAATTAAAATTCTCAAAACGTTTAATTAATAACAAAAAATGACTTAGAACCAAAATGTTTTGATTTTTTTTGGTAAAGTAATTATGGTTTCAAGTTTGTTCTATATTTTTTGTTTCGGCTAAAATTAAGCATCTGTTACCTCGTCGCTTAAACAAAAATTTGTTCTAATTTAATTTCCGTAATCTGCTACTGAATACAAAACTGGTTGTTATTGAGTTTTAGCAGCGGGTGTATGGACTTTAAACGTTCTTAAACAAGATTTTATTAAAAAACGTGTTAAAATTGTACTTAATGAACTTTTTGTTAAATTGTTTTTTATATTAAAAGTAGATTTTTGATAATTGTAAATTATGTTAAGAAAGGTAATAATAAAATTTTTTTTCAAATGATTTAAATCGAAGTCATAATAAAATGTTTATATTATAAATTTTCTTGAACTGGGTTCAAACGGTAGTTTAAAATTTTTTTAGTTTTAAATATAATGTTTTTAAATCTTACAATTACAATATGTAAATCTTTTGAAATACCAGCTTAATGAAATAAATTGTTTTGTACAACTGTTACCCTAAAATTAAGAAACTTTAAAATAAAATTTCAATAATATACCTTTGACGGTTTAAAAGTTATGAACGAAACGAATTTTTGAGGTTAAGAAACATTGAGTTTTTTTGTGATTTTAATTTAACAAAAGTTATAAGATTTTAAGTCAATGGTCTCTAACTCTTAAGTAAAAAAATAAAAACAGATTTTTTTTCTTAAATTTTTTATATGTAAAAAATTAAAAATTTTCATTTATTTATATCTTAATATAAAGTTAAAATAAAACATTGTATTTTAAAAACTTTTTAAGAATTAAATAAATTTTTTTTTTTAATTTATGTTTTAAATGATTCAAAATTAAAAAAAGTAAAATTGCCAGGAAAGCTATGTTTTATAAAAAAAATTTATTAAAATAACAAATTAGACTTTTTTGTGAGGTTAAGGTTTTTTAAGTTTTTGCAAATTGTTGAAGTTTATTTTTTTAATAAGAATTTAAAAAAATATTTTTTTAAAAACTGATTACTTTATTTAATATTTTAAATTGAATCTTAAGTAATAATTAACTTAAGTACTTGTCTTAAGCAAAAAGTATAATTTGTCATATCAAATTATTCTGGAATAATCTGTATTTTCCAACCCTGGTTTTTATTTCTAAATTGTTGTGAAAAGTCTTTTTTGCTTCAATTTAAAATTGTTTTTTTTTTTTTTTCAAATAGAGAGCAATGGCAAATTCATTTCTCAAGCACGTTACCCAAAAACCAAATTTTCTAAATAGCTAACGAGTAAAAAAAAAAATAAAATTATGTTTAAGGTTAGGGAGAAGAATTATTTTCTAAATGAACCTACAAATATACATTTTAAAAAAGTTCCAGAAGAATTTTTGTATTAATTTCTTAAAGATATGCAAGTTGAAGGGAAATAATTTCTTTTTGTATATTTTGCTATATTTTTAATTAATGTTATTAACATTTTAAAAATGAATAAAAAAATTTTAGTAAAAAAAATACTTAAAAAAATTTATGAAATTTTAAAAAATTTTTTTTTAAAATTGTATCAAATTTCATCAAAACTATTAAAATTTTAGGAAATTTTTTAGGTTCCATTTTTTATTTAACAGTCTTCCATTTTACATAAAACTATTGACTTTTTCACTCTCTTACCAATATTTAGCTCTGGTTCGCCTTTGATTGAACTGGCCACCGTTGTATCCATAACGGGATACGATTTAATATATTCCGGTGTCTGGGGTCTAGAATCAGCAGCCACTACTAAAACACCTTCAGGGTGTTGATGCTGCAATGGCCCTTGATTTGAAGTGATGCCATTTTGATGATGTTGTTGTTGTAAATTGTGATGTTGCTGGTAGATAGAATTATTGACATTCTGATTAGAATGATGATAATTCAGAAAATTATCATAGGAATTGTTAGGATTTTCTGATGTACTAACAATGTTATTGCTATTGTTGTTGTGGGATTGATGATAAATATTGTTGGCATTAAGGCTGCAGGGATGTTGCAGAGCTTGTGAAAGTATTAAGGAATTTTGGGAACACTTGGAAGCATATAAAAGGGAAGAAGGGGAAGTAGAGGAATTAGGGGAATGATGGGTGGAGGAATTAGGTATTTGGGAATTAATTTTGAGGGGAGCTAGAGCTAATGCTGATGAGGATGTTGAAGCACCTGTGGGCACAGTATCCATGTCTGTGACAGGTGTGGCTGCTGCTGTAGTTGATGACGCTATTGGTGGAGCCTTTAGGGGAGCTCTGATAAAGTTTATATTATTTCTGTTGCGATACTCTTGTGAAGCATTCAAAGAGTTTTGATAGTTTGTTATATAAGAGTTTTCCATTTCTGGGTTTTCTATTTTTAAATTATAACTTTGTTTTGAGGTTTGCTCTAAAAGTTTGGTATTTTGATAATATGTGGAAACACTGGTATTTAAAGGTAATTTTAAAGCATTTTCTAGATGGGAACGGCCCATTATAATATGTGGACTTGGCGAAGTGGTAGATGAGGCTGCGGAGGCCTCCACGACACTTGTATATTGTTGTTGTGAACTAATTTCTAGTTGTTGTTGTGTTTGATTTGTTATATGACATATAACCGAAATTTTTGCACTTTGAGTTGGAGCTTCGGTTTTCACCACAACACTACTGCTAGAAGGATGACAATCCGAACTGTCAGCAGACATAACCATTTTCATTTTTTTTTTAAACAATTTTTTTTAATAATATATATATTTTTAACTAATCCTTTTTATATAAAATTATCTTCATTTTTTTTAAAGGATTTTGTTTGTAAAACACATTTTTTTATATAAAATTTTTTTCAAAAATTTCCATCAATTTTATTTTCATATGATTTTTGTTTAGAAAAATTCATTTGTTTTTTTCACATAAATTTTTTTTTGTTTAATTTTATATTTTAAATTTGTTTAAAAGAAAAAACTTCACATAAATTCCGTAAACCGTAAATAATGATCCGTACATTACGAAGCGCCGCTTGACAATGAAAGGAAAATCAACATTTACGTTGGATCTTGTTCGTTTTCAATTCAAATACTACACTCAAAACAGTGTGGTTGAACTTGTGTGTATCTTACGAATACCACATCACACACTCAGCAAAACTACCGAGACACCCCATAATGTGTGTTCCTCCAAAAAAAAAAAAAAGTACAAAGAGTCTAAGACCCTGTGTTTGTGATTATTTTGCTCTCTCTCAAGATCAGAGATGGAAAACACAATGTTCTTAAAAATTATTTAGAGAAATATATTTTAGAATAATTTCCAAGTAATTAAATGAAAATATACAATATTTTTCAATAAATTTGCATAAATTTTGCACATTGCTTTTGTTTTTTAGAATTTCCTTATTTTGTTTTAAATATCTTGATTTTTTTGTTAATTTTAAAGGCAAATATATTTTAGGTATTTGTTGGGTTTTAAGATGTATTTTATTTTAATTATCGTAAAACCCTAGTATAGGCAAAACTTTTTTGAAATAAATGAGTTAAAATTTTTTATTTATCATTCTACCAATACAATGTATAAAGCTTTAAACTTTTTAAACCATAAGGTTTTATTGACAGTTAATCGTTTCAAACGTATCTTGATTTAAATCGGATATTAAAAAAATTACATTAAATTACTGTCTCAGAGTAATTTTTTTAAAATCTTGTAACCATATATATAAGAATAAAAATCTAACTAAAGTTTATTAAAAAATGATGAATAACAGCAATTGTATCGAGAATATTGGCGATTAAGACGGACAGCTGGACATTGGTCCAATAAGAAACTTCCGTATAAATCATTTGAAAGGGTCAACAATAAGAGCAGTTTCTGTTATTTTAGTTTATTGCATTAGCAATAAATTTATAATATTTCTTTCAAACATGGGGAAACAACAAACTGATTCGCTGTTTTTTTTGAAATGAAAAGAGCTATAACGTAACGTTAAAGATTTCCTTTATGACTCTTAATTTTTTTCAACAGTCGTTGTGGGATTTCAAACACTATTTTGCAATAGAAAGATTTTAGGAGATACGATAGGATAATTTCGGCACGACGAATCGCAAAATGCACGCTGTTGTGACAAGAACCAATTATACCGATCCAACTAGAATCATTTCATAAGTAGATTTTATGATATTAATCCTTCTGTCTGGCTTACTGGATGGAAAGTGCAGATCATGGTTTTAAGAAATAAAGACCATTTTACAGAGATAATTTTTGACATATTTACAAATATCCCGATTTAAATGGTTTTACATGTGATCTTGAATTATTTTAACGTTTTTAAATTGCTCATATATTAGTTTGTCCGTATGAAATGCTGCATACGCTTAAGACTTTAAGCCATAAACTACTGTTTTCAATTTTATCGCTATCGGCCTATGACTTTTTATAGCTGCCATATAAACCCCGTTACCAAAAATCATATTTAAACCTAAAATCTAAGACCCAGTATATAGATGTAATTACGTATCTATAAATCTGGTTTAAAACAAAAATTGTGCTGCCAAATTAGGCAGGTTGGTATTCAAAAGAAATCTACATACCTTGAAAAAATTACATATTTGGTCCTAGGGAACCCATATAAGTTCCCTTCCATTAGTCTTTTTAATGCACTAAATACGATATTTACACTTCAGTTAAGTTTTCTTTTACTTAAAAAATTAAACTAAAAAACTGAAAAATATTTCATTTGTTTATTTATTTGGTTTGTTTACATAAGACAACCATTCCCTTCGCTTCAATCTAATTAATTTTTTTCGGAAATTTGGTCAAGGTTAAATCGACTTCCCTATAAAGGATGTATATAATCCTTTCACTCCGCTAAGAACCGAAGGGCCTTTAACTGGGTTTCACTAGTAAGTTCAATTTAAGACGAATGACTTATGATGCCCAATAAATGATACTTGATATATTTTTATTAAATCAGGAATAAATATGTTGTACAACATAACAAACGGAATGATATATACTTTTATCACTATGAAAAGAATAGTAGTTGTGTTATTTGAAAACTCTTTTGAACTTTTAATTTGCAGCATTTTCCATCCCTGTTTTTTAACCAAACTGGTAAACTCACGTGCTCTTGAAAATATACAAAAATACAACAAACACATGCTTATGAGTGATGTATTACTACCACTACTATTTCCTCCCGTTTATGGTATGAAAATGTTTGCTTAGTCATTGTCAATGTGTGTATTTGTCTGTATCTATGTCTATACATTGATCGGAAAATAGAGAAACAAAGAGTGAAATATTTTTTTCCACTTGTGAGATATTGTATCTTTTAAACATTATTTAATACAAATTTTTGTGGATGTGTGGGGCTGTTTTTATGTTTTGTGAGTATTCAGGGCTAATTTTTTTTTTATTATAAACAAAAGAGAGAGATAAAAAACTAAAGAGCTAAAAAATTTAGTCAACACGTGTGAGAAAATTTAAATAAATTTTTATAAATTTTTTTCCTCCCCCCTAAAATATATTTTTCCTTTAATTGGTGGTGGGTGTTTGTGCAAATGTGGGTTTCTACCATAATTTAATGCAGCCTGTAACTTTCTCTATGTTGTCCTAGGTTTGAAGATAAAAAAATCCCAACATCGAAGTAATACAATATGAAAACAAAAATAATCTCCCCCTTAAAAAAACTGCATTCGAGCATTAATGTTTTTAAGTGTTTGTGTGTAAGTGTTTGCGCGTGTATGTGTGTTTTCAAAATAATGGTTTTGTAGTAGTTTTATTTTTAGGTCAATAAACTTTTTCTTGCCCTTCAAATCTTTTGCTTCTGTGCTGTTGTTTTTGTCTTGTATGATCTATAAGTATTCCTTGTTGTATTTCTTAGTTTATTTTAATTATTATTGAGTATTTTGTCTTTAGTAGTTTTGTATGAAGAGTACATTTGTTCATGAGTTCATTGATCGTTTATTTTAATAGTATCGTAAGTGTTTCATAAATAAATTTAATTAACTCATGAATTTTTCTCGAATTTTTTGTTTTTTTTTTCGTTTAATACGATTTAAAGTTTTATTTAAATTTTTACCTCGATAAAGGAGTCGTTGACATGTTTTACTTGCTGCTACTGGCTTGTGGAATAAAAACATGAACATTTGCATCGTTTTAAGAGTTGAAGGTGCTTATTTTTAAGAACAAAAATACTTCCTTAAAGACAGTATGCATATTGTTAACTGTTGAAAAGTTCTGAAATTTTTTTATTTATTTTGTAACCAGCTTTAAATTATAAAATTGTCTTAAGTTAAATAAAGGAACAAAAATATCATAAATAAAGGATTATTTAGCCAAGTCGGTCTGTTGAAATATGGTTTGTTAAGCCTTCTGATGTCCTGTATGTTCTGTCCTAGAGGTTTAAAGAAGCATTAATCTCTTTAAAATTTAATTCACCACTTTGTTATTAAAGCGGAAAATATTACTTAAACAAAAATTTTACTATTTTTAATTTCATTGTGACGTGTGTGCCGATTTAACTCACATTTTTTTTATAAATAATACAAACATTTCAAACTTTAAGCCTTAAATAGTAATATGTAACGAAACAAAGTATGCTTTACAACGTTAGAGACTAAAGAAACATAATTTATACTTCTAATAGTTACTGGTAAAACGGCTCGAATCCATTTCTTCTTTATGAATTTACGTCTAAAAACGAAAATAATCGAAATAAAAATAAACTGGTTCATTTTTTAATTTTATTTATTTCGCAAAAGCTTAAAACTATCACTTACTGAATATTCGGCTCTCCTTTTTTTACGTCTTGGTAAAAATTTCACCCCCCACACATTTCATAAAAAGTTTTTCCTTAAGAAAAAATAATTTTTTTAAAATATATATAATCAAATACGATTAAAAACACTTCTAAATAATATTTTACACAACTCGAGCTGAAAGTCAAAATTTTCCTAAATTAAAATTTCTAAGGTCACACCCATCACAGTCTTTGAATGATCAGTGTGACTAAAATGAGTGCTCTTGCAGTGTCTGCTCACTATAAGTTACTTAAAACATATAATTTTTGAAAATGAAAGCCTTTTTTAAAACCAAAATTTTAAAATGTGCAAAATGGTCACACCCGTCACAGTGGAATTGCCCTACTATAAAGTGTGACGGGTGTGTCCTTTAAATTTTTAGTTTTAAAAACTTTTGATTTAAAGATCGCATTGTGTAAATTTATAAAAAAACGCTAAAAATGAGTTTGATTTAGTTTATTATTTAAAGTACTTTTAATGGTTATGAGAACTTAAAGAGAACCTTTCTGAAGTGTGAAAATGTGAAAAGTGTAAAATTTGCACAAAAACGAATGGTAAAAAGCATATTTTTACTATCTGCTCGTTTCAAACTCTTTGCCAGCTAATAAGAATAATGAATGAATAAGTTTTTTTTAATAATCTGATCATATTCGTTATTTTCAGACATAAATTTTTGAATTTTTTAAACAAGAAAACGATTATTTTGTACTTAGGACCGTTTTAGGTGGAATTGCCTTTTTGAGTTAAAACAAAATTTAATAAAAAAAATTGTACTTTTTCTTCTTAAAAAAACCTCGAAACAATTATCTGAATAAAAAAATCCAAAGCACAAGAAACCTCCTTAAATTATTCACCTTCCTTGGGCAAAATATCTTATAAAAAAATTTTGACAAATTATTATTAAATTTAATAATAAAAAAGTAAATAACTGAAATAATAATGAAATAAAAACATAAAATTAAAAGAAAATAAATTGTTCCCCCCAATAAACTCTGTCAATAGTGAGAAGGAAGGACGAAAGACTAATGGTCTTTGTAATACCACAACTACAACAACCACACTGAAATACCAAACGTAACTGAAAAAACAATAGAAAAACTTAAATTTAACAATAAAACTTAAATTTTACAAATATTTTTAGACTTAAGATATTAATGAATGAGTAAATGAATGAATATCTATTTACGTTGCCAAAAGATGTGTGTAAAAAACTTAATTTTAATCGTTTTAATGACATTTTCCATAAGCAGCCAACAAACTTATTACAAAAATTAACAGCTCTATACAACAGCATTATATGTGGACGTTGCAAATTACACTTTTAATCAAAATAAACTAAATAATGGTTGCAGCAACTTGAATAAAAACATCAACAACATAACAACATCATGCCCAATGCCTGGCAAACAGCAAGCCAACAACATATTGTTTAAAATGGCATTGATCTCAAGTGAGAGTGTTGTGTTGCAATGCATTGATTCATGAACAAGTCTTAAACCCTGACATTGCGCCAACGTACATAATACCAACAATGGCTTGAAAATGCATTCAATAAAACATTGAAAATTTATAAAAAAAAACAGCAGCAACAAATTGTTACAGTCTTGCTCATGTTAAAATGTCATTGAACGTTTAAAAGGTTGCCTTTTTTGTTAGAGTTTTTAGATATTTAAGTACCCTACACCTAAAATTTTAGGCCGCCAATAATTTTTGTAGAGCTTTTATGAAGCTAAGCCAAGCTTTTAGAAAGCTTTAGGTATTTTATGAGCTAAAGGTGCTTTGATATGTAGAAATAAGAAGGGGTGGTTGAAGATTTATCCGTAAAAGTGGGTTTAAAAATTTAGTATTGCAACAAAAATTTGCTTTTCTTATTTGTTTATAAATTTTATCTTCTCTTGCAGCTAACTTCACTCTTTAACTCTTTGTCAAAGTTGGATTATCGAAAAACCGCCGGTTTGCTTAATAAAAATTGTATGTGGTTTAGGGGTTTCTAATAAGCCAAAACCGCTCTTCGCTCTTATTTTGGGTAAGTAGTTCCAACTTTTAAATTATAAATTTAATTGGCCCAAATAAATATTGAATTAAATAAAATTTGTAATTTTGAAATTAAAGGTCGAAATAAAGTTTATTTAAAAATTAAAAAAAAAAACAATAGTTTTGTGAAGATACAAAACTTAAACATAAAAAAATTAAAATTTTTCATAAAGATTTAGGTGCAAATTCCTAATGTAATTAAATTTTTAATTGCAAATATTAAATTTTTAATTAAACCGAATATTTTTTAAACTTATAGCAAACTGTTACTCGTATTAACAAATTCGTTGATTAGTGTAAAATCAATAAAAATTTTCATTAGTTTTATACATTTTAAATTGATTATTAAAAAGGAACTCTAAAAATATTTAAATAAATTTTAAACTATGATGTTACAAATATTTTTTTTTTAAATATATATAAAGCTTTATATGCAGCTAAAAAAAATAATAATTTCATGATTATTTATTTAAGGCTTCTTTCGAAATTTTAAAATCCAGTAACGCTCTTCCTGTTTTTTAACAAGTCGACCTTAGCTGCCCAACTATTAAATAAAAAATTTTCAAAATTGGCAGGGTACCACTAGTAGATTTTTTTCTCTTATCTTGTTTAACCCTCTCAATCTATTAGATTTAATGGCCTGAAATTGAATTGGTAATTGAACGAAACAAATTTAATTAAACCACACAAGCCGGCTTTAAATACAAGTGATTTGTTGTAGTTTTTTATAAAATTTTCGAAGGGGGAGTTTTATATTTCTTTTACTTTACTCAGAAATTATTGTTTTTTTTTAAATTATTCGTAAAGGTTTTTGAACTTTTATGGGCTAAAGTGAAACTGTTTATACATATTTGGTTGCCTTTAATATTGCAAAAGTTAATTCATCTTAATTTACAAAATAAAATAAATATATTTTTTTCAGAAATTTTATAAACATTTTGCAATCGTTTAGATTAAATTATAAAAAAAATTATTACTCATATTGCAAATCGCAAAATAAGAAAAAAAAACCAAACAATTATTTTTTTAAGGAAATGCCGAGACTTCGTATTTGTTTAACTTAAATTTTTCTGTGTAAATAAATATTAAACCGGCAAGTTTGTCCGTTTATATTTCGCTTAATTATAAAACAAAAAAACAGAAAAGTATGTAAAGAAATACTCTAGTAAACTTGGCATTATTGACCTTTTGTTGCAAAATGGTAATAACATTATTTTTGTTTTGCTGTACAATTAAATAAAAAATAATTTTTTGCGACTACATTCTGGCGATTATATTCGCCATAAACTCTTTATCAAGTGGTTGATTGTAAATTGCACCAAATATTGTTTAAAAGAAATTCGAGGTTCTTATTTTGTTTGTTTTTGGTTTTTTAAGCTCCAGCAATAAGGAAGTTTTGTAAGAAAAAACAAAAGAGCTTATTTAAGGGGAATGAATGGAATTGTTAAGGAAAATAAAAATTAAAAAAGGGATTTAAAATTTAAAAGAAAAAAAACTATTATTAGCTTTTTCCACTTTTTAATTTTATTATTGAGTTTTTTTGTTTTATTTATTTTTCAATTTCATATAAAGTTTTATATAACGATTTACTTAATCAAATAATTGTTTGCGAAACTTAACATCTGGCAATACTCCAGTGCTAAAGAACAAGGCCGTGAGAGAAAAGCTTTAGATTATGATTTAACATAGAAACAAAATGCATTTGTGTTATAGAGCATTTGTTATTGTAGACTTTTTATGAAGTGCAATTTGGTGTTTATATAGAACAAAAGTTAGAAATTTGATAACCAACTTTCAAGGTTACCATACTGCATTTATTTTTTGTTATTTGCATTGAGAATACAATTATTCAAACAAAAAATAATAATTTTTTGAGAAAAAAAAAACACAATTTTAATTTTTAAGGTATTGTTAAGAAACCGTTAGAAAAATTGTTTTAATTTATAAAAAAATTTATTTTTAAATTTTTCTACATTTTTTTTTTATTGAAAAAAAATTTAAAACGTTGCATAAATATATAACAAATTAAGATTTTTTGTAATTTGTTTTTTAAACGAAAACTGCCTTAACGCAGATTTTTGAAAAGGAAATTCTGGCAACGCTGCGTAAACTCACATACATTCATGTGCCATTTAAATTGACTATTAAAAACTTGCATATATAAACATACATTTAAGAGTTTGTTTTATTCTTTTTTGCAAAAATTTAAAACAAGGTCATTTTATTTAAAAAATTTTCAAGCAAAAAAATTAGATTTTTTTCTATTATTTAATAATTTATAACCAAAGAAATTTTTTCTGTTTTTTTTTTGTTTAGTTGATTTTTTTTTCATATCAACCATTTAACATATTGTTAAATCAATAACAATTTAAGGTAAATTTTTTTTCTCCGTTTTAAAGCCTACACACTTTGTTTTATCAGTTAGCACATGTGCTAACTCAAGTAATAGTTAAAAAAATTTTGTGTAAATATATCTGTCCGCATGTCTGGGCATTTGATATGAGTAACAATTGAAGGTTAACAATTGAAAGTGCGTAAAAATTTGGTGCTAGAATAAAATAAGTTCAATAATCGAAATAGTTGAAATTAACATAATAGCTTTTCATATTAAATTAAGTTCAAGTCAAGTAAATAAGATAAAATTTTGATATGAAACTGATATAACAGGCAAATGAACTTTTAGAATGGGGGTTTCAATATTCAAGGATTAAAGTTTGATAATGTTCAAGGTTTTGTTTTTTTTTTGAGAGCAAAAATGTTTTATAAAATAAACATACGTGACAAACACCCTTCCTCCGTCAGAGAAAAAAAAAATAGATTTTTTTATATAGAATTTCAAATCTTTTAAAAAATTGTTTAAAAAAACTAACTTGCATTAGTTTAAAAAACAAATTTTATTTCTAATTTTAACAAAAATTTATTTCCCTTGTAAAAAAAAATGTAAAAGAAAATTTTTAGCAATAAAAAATCGGTTTTAATTTAAAAAAATTACCACAACTCTTTAATCTTAAAGTTTTTATGTTTAATAATACTTTGGTTGTTGTAAGATTTTTAAAAATTGTTAAAGAAAATTTTTTTCCTAAATTCCCAATTTCAACTCTAAAATCCCCAAAATTCCCAAATTGCTTATTTCGTTGAATATAAAGGCTTTTTAATTCCGGTTTCTTTTGTATATTTTTTTACAAAAATATATGGTTATTGTTATTCCCTTTACGACATTTTAAATACCCTAAAATGCCACTTTAACAAAAATAACTTAAAAAAATATTTAAAAAAAATTACTTAAAATATTTGAAAAACTTTTTTGCCCAAATGAAAAGCAATGCTTGTAAAAACGTATGTGCTTAATTTTAAGAATCGTTAATTTTCATTATACATAATTCCACTTTCTAAAAAATCTGCATTTCCCCAGGCTGGCAACTGCACATAAACCAACTATGTTGATTCTAATCAAAGAAAATCAAATGACGAAAATAATTTGTTTTTTTTTCTTTTATTTTTTATTTTTTGTTTAGTGATAAGAAAATAATCTTGTGTGTATGTGTATACAGTAAACACATTAATTAATTTGTAGAAATTTGCGCGGATGACCTTCATTTTTTTAAATATTTGTTGCTAAAAAAAAGATAAGACGCTACAGGTAATAATTTAGATGAATAAAAAAAAGTTTAGCAAACAATTATGGAAGATAAAACTGTTCCTTAAAACTTTTAAAAAAAGCTAACAAAACAAAATTAGTTAGAAAAGGGGACCAACATTTGAAAGTTTTCACAAAATATTAGGGGAAATCACTTGAAGAGGTCAAACATTTTTTTTCGAATTTGGCAATGTTTTGTGGTCGTTTGGAAAAATTTATTTATTTTTATTTTTAATATACAATTCAAGCTATTAACTTTAGTTTAGTTTATTTGTTTGATTACATACGTAGTTTTTGATTAGATTCTATCTAAATTACGCACAATAATTGTTAATTTGTGTGTGTTTTTTTCTGTCTGCACATTTATTATCTCAAACGTAAGTTTTTATAGTTGAATGAAATACCATGAACTCACTCGGTCGGTCATTGTAAAGGTTGTTAGAAAAACAAGTTTAAAACATTTTATAAAATAATAAGTTAAGCCGGCATTTTTAGTTGCTTCTGCTTGTTGTGTTGAAAAAACGTTTTTATTATTTACAAAAATTTTTTTTTATCTACAAATGTCACTGTTCTAATTCAAGGAAAAATGGAGGGCTAACCTGCTCTGTTAAAAAGTTTTCATTTTATAAAAGTATGAGGTGTTAATAGGTCTGTATTAATGAATAGTATAAATGTTGGGGAGACAGACACTCTTGATGTTCAGGGCATAACGACCCAGTACCATGTCTGCTAGAAGGAACAAGTTTTCTTGTGTCGAAAGAAGCAACAAAATGTTGTAGAAACTACTTCTTACGATCTCATCTTCTTAATATTTATACCACTTATGTACATATATTAGACCGTAAATGGAAGAAAACTCCTTTGTAAGGACAGGTCCTCCAAAGTCCCGGCCGCGAACAGGAAGGTACTCTTAAGTGATGTTAAGGTATCTAACTGTATCGATTATCTCAATCATTAAAGTGAAATGTAATTGAATATATTTCCATGTTCTATCGATACTACAATAGAATATGCTCTCTAGGCACACGGGAACTTGTTTCTGAAACCCAGGACTTAGTATACGATACTCGTCTTCCAAGAATTGCACACCCATTTGGGGTTAACTAACTAATGACTCCTACCACGCGGTACTTGGAAAATCCGTTTTTATATTCTAATGCTCCTAAAGATACCTTTCCCAGCACCTTTAATGACAAAAATAAAATTTTGATGTTCACAAACACTACTGCCTCTATCCTTCTTATCGAAACTTATTTTCCTGATACCAGCGTTATGCACTGCATAGATAGCGGTCATCCCCTGAGTAATGTTTATTATAAAAAAATAAATAAAAGGTAAAAAGAATAAACTGAAAAACACTGCTACCGCCTGAAATGTAAGTTAAAGCTAATAAAAAGGTAGTTACCCCGGTTCGACTGTCCTGGCTTAAGGAACGTGTTACTATCCGGAAAACTCTAAGAAAGAGTAAAAATGGGACTGGGATTTTTTAAAAATAGGACATAACAGCAGAGTCGATTACCCGGGTCCCGGTTACATTCTAAGTTATGGAACTGCCTTATGTAAAACAAAATGGCAGAAAAAAAGGCAAAAATTATTTAGAATGAAGCAAGCGAAGCTGCAGCCCTATATAAAACTCTATATAAGAGTTATGTCTCTCGTAGTACTGACTGTATCTATCTGTCCGTGAATATCTTTTGAAGGAAATAATGGCTTAAAAAAACTTGAACTTGACCCGCCCCTATTTCTCAGTAAGGAGTTAAAAAGTTCTCCAGGGAGTGGAGCTTTTTAATTCCTTTAAAATTTTGGTGATTTTTATTAATTAGTTAAAAAAAATTTTTAATATCTCCAAGAGGCAAAAAGTTATAAGATTTACTTTAAACCTTAACTTTATGTAGTTACATTTAATAAGCAGTTCTTGAGAAAACAATTTTTTTTTAAATTACAAAAAATTTAGAGTAAAAAACCTAAAAATATAATTTTTTTTTGATATAAAATGGCAAATTCGGAAAGTTCGAACCTTGTCCTAGCTTACAGAAAAGTAATTTCGTTTGCCTTTCTAGATAACATATAAGTTAAATAGGTAAGGCTTACGGCGAAAAAACACTTCTACTGCTCAAAGAATATTCTTGACTAAAATTCGTAGCAGGTTTCGAAAATGCATTCTACTCGGCTAGAATCGTTAGAAAAACTACCCTGCGGGAAATGTGTGTCAATTGGTCGGCGTACTGGTCCTGTTACAGGTACAAAACATGAATTCGACAAAATTTATTGGTCGTTATCGGTTAAAAAGCACACATCAAGTAACTGGTTAAAAGGCGTTAAAAAGGTTAGGGGAAAAAATAGAAATACTGGTCCCTACACATAAACATACATCTGTTTTTATATACACACACATTCGCGTTAATACAAACAAAGTAGATCGGACAGGATCTTAAACAATTATTGTAAAATTTGCCTATAACCTGTAACCCGTTCTGAGGTGTTAGTTTTGAACCAATTGCCCCCTCCAATGACAACGCAATGTAAAATTGACAGGTTCTCTTCATATAAAGTGCAAGAACTAGAACCAGTCGCTATCCTAAGGAACCGTTCACGTCAATAGTCTTGGACCAGTCCACTTCCCCGTAGGGTACCTATTTTTAAATAAAGTTTTTTTCAATAATAATATAAAAAAAACTTCTTCTAACTAAAAAAAAGCCAAAATAAAAAGCAAAAATGGTTGATGTAGAAAGTGTTTGAAAAATTTCCATTGGAATTGTGTATTTAAGTAGCGTTGAAACTAAATTTTCTTTCTTTCGTACCCGCCACCTGTTCTTTTTTCTTGTTGTTTTAAAATCTAACCAACAAACCTTAATAATTGTTACCTTTAAAAAGCACATGATGATTTCCTTTGATAACCCAACCCATAAAGGCTTACAGAAAGAATAAAATGAAAAAAAAAATAATGAAGTCACTAGTAAAAGACCTAATAACTTATAATACTTAAATATAAATTTAAAACAAAATTTAAAAAAATAAAATCCCAAAAAAGTTAAAGCAAGTCTTGACTTGAAACAAATATATATTTAATGTACAATATGTACGCATGTACATATGTATGTTCATATGTATGTTCATATGTGTATAAAATTAAAACCTTTTGTGTGCCACTTAAAAATAAATTTTAAGAAAAAAATTCAAAGTCCGCCTTGAAGACAGTCTTTGCAAAAAAAAAAAGAAAACAAAAAAAATTTAGCAAATGGCAAAAAAAAAATTAAAACAGAAAACATTACAATTCGTGCGAAAGTGAATGACCTCCATTAACCGCCATTAAAGCATACAAAACAAACACATACAAACATACATATGTTAATACACAGATACAGATACACTGCCACTTATAAACATATACTTCTTCAAAATTTTAAAACTTTATTATCCAGCAGATCGTTTAAAAGCGACACACTTCTTTATGCAAGCACACGCATACACACATGTACATTTATATAAAAATACACGCACACTTTGCCAGGCAGACGAAGAATCAGACAGACAGACAGACAGACAGACAGACAGACATTTAGAACTTTTTCTTCACAATTGGTATTATTTAACATTTTGTTTTTTATGGTTATTTCTTCACAAAACAAAACCCCCAAAAAAAAACTTAATAAACACAGATTGAAAAGAAAACAGAGAATTAACTTAATTCCCTGCTTAAAAAAAATTTGCAAAAGTTTTATTGTTTTTTTACATAATTTAATTTGAATTCTTTTTGTTGTTTGAACTTGGTTTCTTTCGTTGGCAAATTTGCGATATTTTCTAGAAAAATATGATCTAATAACGAAACTTAGAAACCTAATGAGAAGTTTATCTAGTGGAGAACATTTAAAAAAAGTTGGAAGCAAATTAATATTCCCCTCGTTTTTTTAATTACAATCTGTAAAATGTGGAATAAAAATATTTATAACTTTCTAAGAGACTTTTTTTTACATAAAATATTATTTTATTTAAAGGATAAGATTTTTGCCAAAAAAACAAAAAGCTTATTTTGAATTAAACCAAAAACCTAAACTCACCACTTTAAGCCCTTGTTGTCTAAACCAAATGAGAATTTTACCGACATATTATTATGACTAACAAGCTGTTCATTATTTCTATATTTAAATATCAAACTTTGTGTGGTTGTTGTTAATTTTAAATCTTGTTTTGTTGTTTATTATTACAAAACTATTTAAGTGGGCCCAGTAAGACGTTGTTTTACCACAGACACCATTTTTATATAAAACTTTTCAAAGAGGTGTGCGACACCTCTTCTGCCAGATCTATTCATTTTAGCGTTAGTATTGTTTAAATGATTCAACAGAAGGTTGCAGGCCTCTGAGATAAAGTCCTTATAAATAGCACCAGCCGTGCTTCCACTATGAGAACCATTTCCAAGTCATTCAGAGTTGTCGTAGAATCCAATAGCTGTCGGAATTGGATTTGAAAATGGCTAATGGGTAGTTCAGTGCCAAAAATGTCGATGTTATGTGTTTGTTTCTTGGTTGCAATACTGATTTCAAATCGAGTTCTAAATTTATAATTCAAAAATTCGTTATACAGAAGTAGTTGTTGGTCGCTTTAAATCCGATTCCGACAGCTATGGTTTTCTATGACAACCCCAAGTGATTTGAACATGACCAGCACCTTAGTAAAGAGCAAAGAAGGCTTTAGTGCAACTCCACATCGAGCTTCAAATTTGAGATCAAACCACAACAAAGGTTTGACGTGTTACACTCCAGCTGCGTTGGAGCCCCAACTACAGGGATCTTATCTATTATCACTCTAGCTCTAAATCCATGATCAGACTTCTAAAGCGAGTCTAGCACCAGTGAAACTTTAAACAAGACTTGGACAGTTATCCGGTAGCAAAATTTCTACCAGATAGATGGAGGGTGCAGACATAGTCGACTACGATTGGAGACCCCACATAGAACCTCTGGGTGCTTAGTGTAGCAAATTAAAAAAAATCGATTTAAAAGCAGCGTGATCCACACCCTCTGTCCAAATACCAGCAGTCTCATCTTACCAACGAAGAGCGTACGAGCGTTGGAACAGTCTTTCTCTCCTCCGGTCCACCAAATTACCGGCAATCTCCACTGGCTAGTTGTTCTGTTTTGTTTGGCTGTTTAACAGTTACCTGCTTTTATCCCTACTTGGAGCCTACAATCGCTCATTCGCAAAGATAAAATAAACCTCGTTGCCCTCGGGTCGTAAAATCCCCAAGTATTTTTGAACGAAGTGTTTTTATCCAGACTTTTGTAGCTTTGACTCTCACAGCAGAGTCTATACTTTTATAGAACTAAAGTGGGGCGCGAACGTCCTTTCTTCCTTCCAAAAGCGGATGGACTCTTTGCTTTCCCAGCTCGTCTACCATCTCTTTCCCCTAATACCTGTGTGTTTCGGGAGTCAGTAGATGTGAACTACCAATGGACTCCCTACACGTCTAAGGAATTGAGGAAGCAGAAGAGGTTTAAGAAGATTGCATTGCTCGCCGCCTGACTATGCTGACCTTAACATTCTCAGTTTAGGAGTAAGTCAAAATCAGTGGCCAATTTGGCTGCTAGAATCTCTATTTTTCTGGTGGAAGTTATCTCTTTTGTGGGGTTGTCGAACCACAGAAAAATTTCAATCTGGCCGACATAGTGCTGGCACCTACAAATCATATGCTCTGAGGTTTCAACATCCATTCCACAGAACCTGAATTGCCTAGCGTGAGCGTTTCTTATCATTAATTGGTGGCCTAAGGCCATAGTATCTGGCAAGCCAGCCCTGTAGCAATCTAAGATCATTCATTCTTTGAAAGATAACAGGTCACAGGCTTTGTTACAGGACAGTTTAAGAAGCGCTTTGGCTGTCTTATGTCTTATGTTACATTTCAGTTGTGGAAAATTCTGTCTTAAGACAAGAACTAAGCCTCTCCCTTCTGAAGCCCCCCTAAACACAAAAGAAATGAAGGCTACTCTTCTCTGCTGGCTTAACAATTAGCCTGTTTGTTACTTATATCTCCCTTAGCTTATTTTGGACCCAGAGTTAATTAAAGGATGCGAAACAGTCCAACCCCGCACCGAATTTTACCACAAATAAATGTGGAGCTTGTGCTTTGGGTTTGGCCATACGATCTTCACACTGGTAACCCTTTTTCTTAAAAACTCTCTGGTGCACATAAAGACAACGTTAACCTTCGCCTAAAGCAAGCTTGAACCGATGATTTATTCTCAAAACGTTTGATCTAAATTGCTTGCTTTACTTTGCAATTTACATTGAAATGGAAAATATAGTAAAACTTTACTTATACTCGCCATTATGTTCATACTGTTGAACACGTTCAACATCATTATGATGAACTTGTATTTTCTTCTTCTTCTTCATCATCATTTATAAGATCAATGGCTCTTGTTGAATCTTGTGGGACCCTCTGCCGATCTGATCGTTTATTACAACCAAGAAAATATGTTTGAATGTAAGTTTGTATTTAGGCGAGGAGTGCAATGACGTTGTTTTCTGATATCATTTTTGTTGTTGTTTCTACTATTGCTGTGGTACAATAAATCTGTGGGTATTTGTAAATTACCGATGTGTGTCGGTTTGTCCGTCTGTCCATCCGTCTGTCCGCTTGTTAATAGCTGTTGTATCTGTTTGTAGTTTCAATGTCGAGATCATTTTAAAAGATCACTTTTTATTTCGATTTGAAAATGCTTGCTTGCAACCACAAAGTATTTTTCTTGTGTTGCTGCATGAGTGTGCGTGCGTGTGGCTGATAAGTGTAAAGAGGAGTTAATGTTAGTGCACAAGTATCTGTGTGTAAAGTTGAAATGAAAAAGATATTTTTTTTTCTTATTGAAAATCTTGTTTTCACAAGATCATTGAACGTTTTGAAGTGAATCGTAATCATTGTTTTGTTTTGTTTCGTTTTTGTTTTTTCTTCTTCTCTCTTTCTCTCTTTTGAAATCGAGGCAATTTACTGCATGCAGCCCAACAGAGTACAATGATCCATTATTGTAAAGGCAAAACAAAAAAAAACCATAAAATTAAAATAAATATATTTTTCCAATCTGTTTATATACAACAAGACCCTCCATGTAAAATTGAAGATTAAACTCAAAAGTATTTTCTTTTTTGTTTTATTAGTTTTTATTTGTTTATTTTATCAACTTACAAAAAGCCAACAACCTACTACGGGATTTTAATTGAACAACATTTTCCAGTTTTTCCTTTTCTTTTGCTTTCTGTTGAATTTCTTTAAGAAATTCTAGTTTCATTTAGTTGTTTCTCTACTTTATTTATTTCAACCTAAACTTCCTTGTATTTGTCTCTAAGAATTATTGCTTGATTTTCTTTTTTTATAATTTTTTATTTTAAAGGAAAATTCTAGCATTATTTTCCGGTTTTATGTTGTTTTTGTTCACATTCTTTTTCATGATCATTTCAATGGTTATGCATTATTTATAAGTTCGCTTTGGTTATCCATGATATTGAGTTCAAGTGCAATGATGGTGCAATTGCACAAAAATTAAAAAGAGAAAAAGAAAAATTCTTATAAGAAAAATGAATTTCAATGGCACAAGTCTTGTGTCTAATAAAGGAAATAATACAGCAGCAACTTTTTTTTGTCTAACTGAAAGATTGAAACGAAGAAATAAAAAAAAAATCTGGTTTGTTTGGTTAGTAGTTTAAAATGTTAGTAATTAAATAACTTTATAAATAATAATATGAATAAAACTTTAAAGAAAATTTACTGTAATAGAAGATCTTAGAAAGATCGTGTTTGAAAAGCAGGTTATTTAGTTCTAAGATTACTAAAGGAAATTCTTTAACTCCATCACAAGATAGAGTTGCCAACTTAATTTGTTTGCAACAAAAAATTTTAAAAATTGCTTAAAATGTTTGAAACTCTTTATTCAAGCAAAGTTTTTTAAACTCCGTTTTTTAATTACAAACGATCCTCAGTTATTTCTTGAGTACAGTATGTTAACCTTACTTTTTTCAAAACTCATGCCAGATAATGAATTAATTCGCAGAGAATATTTTAAATATTTTTTTATAGCAATTTTTAAATATTCAGAACTTCATCCCCATTTTCTTAGGAGCTGTTGTAGGTTAAGCTTGTCTATATAAAAATCCAATCATCTAATAGCGAAAAATGGTATATTGGGTTTTTGAAAAACTTTTAAATGTTCTGTTTATAGAAATTCTCAATTAGTTTATTAAAGTTATTATATAAAGGCAGAAAATTTTCATGAGGTTTTTCAAGTGTTTGGTTAAAGTCTACTTATAATTTAGTGTAAGAACCAATAAAATGCATATAAAACAGCACATCCCAAAAATATTTTTCTTATATAAAAATAATTGAACTAAATTTCGATACCGACAAGAAGACAAGGTTTTTAAGGTTAAAAAGTGGTCCATAAAACTAGGATAACATGGCCCTATAGCGCACACAGTCCACGGTTGTCGTTTGACCAGCGGCGGTCTCGAAAAAAATGGCCCATTGACTCCTCCTGCGTGAACTGCGAACCATGCAGTCACTTTGAGTGGGTTAAATGGTTTTTCGTGCATCACTCGTGGATTTTCAGTGCCCCAGAAGCGATAGTTTTGCTTGTTTACGTACCCACTGAGGTAGAAAATGAGCCTCATTACTCATTATGATTTTGGTCGAAAAATCGTTCACTTCGGGCTAGGCCCGAGTATTTCGAGTTTTAGGGAAGAGTTTCGCTCCATGGATTGTTCACTTGTATTTTTCATTTGTCTAGTTCTAGTTTTCTAGTTGGCCGCCATTTTTAAAAATAAGAGCATCTTCCAATAGGGTGATTTCTTTTGGCCCACCTTGTACATAAAGCAAATTTTTTAAAATGCATTAGAACCACTAGGTTTTTCCCTTATTTTAAACAAATTCTAGCTTTTTCTAAAAAACATTAAAAAAAATTGTATTTTATTTTAATCAATTAATTTTCCTTTATTAAAATATAAAAGCAATTGCATCCCACTTGACCATGATGTGGGGCGCTTTAGAAACAAGTTTAGCAACATGAGCAAACATGAAGATGATAATGAAATTGTTTGTTAGCAACAATTTCATTATCAGTTTTGCAATACATTTTTTAAGTATTAAATATATATTTAATTATTTAAAATATTTGAACAACTGACCATCAGTCATGCTAACTTTTTGAAGCAAAAAGCGCTTCATTTACAAAAAATGTCACTTTAAGGGATTTTATTATTATTTAAACGAAAAAAATCTGAAAGAATCAGTATAGTCCTGAAAAGTACTGAAAAAAGTACCAAAAGCACTGAATTGCCATAGCTGCTAACCATTCTTAACAACAAGCTTGATAGATTCAAACTTGTGGGGTATTAAACGAAAGCAATAATATTCATATTAAACTTAAATTATAGTGCATTAAAAGCAGATTTTGTTTTTGTCATAAATTTTTTATTATTATTTTTTATTATAACAACAACAAATTCGTTTGTGTGTTTGTATATCAAAAATTATATCAAAATCATTTGCAATTGTAATAAAAGCAACAATAAAAATATTTTATCTCCAACAACCATTTAGAAACACGTTTGAATTTTTCTCTAGTGCAACGGCTTGACTGCCAAACTGTGTTTAGGCGTTTAAATTTTCTACTTTTTCTTCTTCTTTTACTCTTCATCATTTTGCATTTGCAATTAGGGTCTTTAACCCTTTGCCAACATGCACAATGCGTTCAATGCACTTTGTCTTATGCCAACAATAACAACAACTAAAATAAATAAAAACGTCATCGTTGTTTATTTAATGCTCCATTACCAGGTTTTGTTCTCTTTATAAATTTTTTTTTTAAATCATAAACAAGTATGTGAGATCAATTGCTGCTACTACTAATCTAGAAGGGTATTCACGGTAAAGAAGTAAAAAATAAAATTACTCAGCAAAATAGGCAAAATATTTTAAAAAAGTTTCAAATATTTAAAAAAAAATATTTGTTTTAAGTTTAGTTTAATAAAAGTTTTGAAGATATGTTTTATTGAAAATTTTTTTAACACCAAAAAAAAATAGTATTTCTAAACTGTCGTGTTTAAATAAGACTCAGTTTTTATGTCCATTTGATTCTAATGCGTTTTTGCAATGTCCGTCTGTCTGTCCGTTCATTTCTTGTCAGCTGAAAACACAATAGAAGCTAAACCAAAGGATTTAGAGAGATTAAATTTGACTGTTTTCTATGTTTAAAAATCTGATATTTATTAGCATTTAGAATTAGCAAAAAACTTATGCATCATATGCCATAATAGGTTGTGCCACATACATATATATTAGTTTCAATAGAATGTATACAAACATAGCGTACCGATCCGGGGGAGGAACTTAGAAACCAAAGAAGCAAAGAGCTGTAATTTATTAAAATTAATATATTTTTTTTACTTTTACTTCTTCAGAAATTGTATTACGATGGCGTAGGGTGAAGCATAGTCATGTCAACCTACTGTTTTCTTGTATGTAAAAGTTTACCTATTATATATGTTAATGTCCATCCATACATAAATAAGTGTAATAATGTTCCCGTTTTATTTTTCATCGTTTTATAGAAAAACGTAACTAATAACCGCGCTCTAAACGTATGTGTTGCGCATGTGCATTTTACTTGTGGTGGTTCTATCGTAGTTGTTGTTATTGCTTTGGCATAAGGAGGTGCCAATGATAGATAGCTATGGGCGCTTTAGACATGATTTGTTAATACAAGTGTTTTTTGCACGTGATCATTGAAATCATTTCTAGTTTAACACACTGTAAGGGTTTTAGGAGAGGTTTTAATGATGTTGTAGAAAAAATTGAAGGTGGGAATAAACTTTGGGTTGTAGCTAAAATTCTAATAAAAAATTGCATTAAACATAATTAAAATAATAAAAATAAAATTAAACAAGAATTTTATATACCCTTCACATTGGTCTATTTGTTTATCCAGTCACCTGATCTAGGCAAGCTGTTTTTGAACCGTAAATATTATAATTATTTGTGATGGGCTTTAAGTACATGGGTATCATAGTTCCGAAACAGAAAACTCGCAAAATTTTAACAAATGTATCGACTTTCCCATTTTTCGGGGTCTAGAATATACACTCAAAAAAGTATTTATGTAAAATCTACTGGAAATGGTATTTAAAATAACTGGATATTCATTTAAAAACCGTCCAACAAGATATTCATTAAAATCAACAAAATATTTTATTTAATTTCAGACATCAAAAAAATAACTTACATATTCGTCTAAAATTAACTAGATTTTCTGTTATTTACAGCTAAACACAAATCATCGGAAAAAAATTAACAAAATTAAATATTTCCTTTATAATTTATCAGGCTAATTGGTTCAAGTTTATTGTGATAAGTTTTCATTGAAGAAATATTCAGAAAAAGTTTAGTTTCCCGACACTAGCCGAGTGGAATGCATGACGACTGATCGTCAGCAAAGTTAAAAATTTAAAAGTATAACAAAAGCGAGACAAAACTAATGCATGCAAAAGCATGCTGCCTTCATACTCATCTAAATAGAGATGAATAAGGCAAAATTAAAGTGGTGAGATGAAGAATAAATAAAAGAAAAGGTGTTGCCATGATATAAAAAATGGCAGGCCGTAAATTTCGTTCTAACCCAAGAATTAACAATTGCTAATGAGAGTATGTGTAAAATACAAATTAGTATTTCCGTATTCAAATTTTAATTAAAACTTGGGTTAAATAGAAGATATTTACTACCAATGCTCAGTACCGAACAAAGAGTGCTGATGAGGAGTTGTAGCGGGCTCTGAAAATGCATTCCACTCGGCTAGTGTCGGGAAACTAAACTTTTTCTGAATATTTCTTCAATGAAAATCTTATCACAATAAACTTGAACCAATTAGCCTGATAAATTATAAAGGAAATTTTAGAAATAAAAATTGTTCAAAAATACGCTAAAAATAAATATAAATTAAATATTACTGAAAAATAACTGACAAAATTAACTGCAACGGAAAATCAGTATTTTTGTTTATTTGAGGCTTTGAATAACCCTTCAAAAACCAGTTAAAAAAAATATTGTATTAAAATTTAACTGTTTTTCATTTAAAAACAACTTTACGGAATACTTCCTAAACAACTTACAGTCAGTTACTGTAATAATTTTTTGAGTGTATATACTTTGTGGGGTCGCAAAAGGATATCAAAAAATAGTACAAACGAAATTACAAACTGAAATATACACTTACCACTATGTAACGGGTATAACAACAATCACACAAACACACACACACTATGGCTTTTAAAAAACAGAAAACAAATTAAGCAAAAGAATATACACGTATTGCTAGGTACAAATTTTGCCATATGTTCCTGCAACACGTTTATCATTGATGTAATATGCCAACCATAAACAACAACGAAACCATAAAACTAACTACAAACTATGCAACCAACAATTAAACATGCCTGGTTGCATAAACATGTTGCAAAGTTTGTACCTAGCATATGATACGATGTACATCTATTGTCCTTACAAGAGTTTTAACAGCGAGAGTAAGCTATAACCGTCAAACTCCTTTCATAAAAACAGTCTTCACTTTTTTCGCGTTTCAATTATCAAACGTGTGCCAAATCAGCAATCAGTATACTTACCCCCTACCTACAGCCCCTAACAGGATTGCCATACAAAATTTAAATAATATAGAGTAAAACCCCCTACAACTTCCTCGGAGTCGCTCCTAGAGGAAAAAAATGTATCAAAGACTTCCATTAGTTTTCCCTCACAAATACATTCCTAGAAAATACTTACCCTCTATCTCCACTTTCTAAGGGGGCTGCTATACAAAGTTTTTAAAAAAAAGGGTAAAACCCCCTTCGACTTTATCATAGTCACCCGAAGAGGGTTCAAATATGACACCGACCCCTATTTAAAAATTAAAAATATTTTATAAAAAAAAAATTATAAAAAAAATGTTCGGAGCTTCGAGAGACCAATGTGAAGGGTATCAACGATTCGGCACTGCCGAATATAACGCTCTTACTTGTTATTAAAATAAACTTTGGGTGGCCTAACACAATTATGTTACTTTGTTATTTAAAGAATAAAATGTTTGCTGTTAAGGTAGGATCAAATCTCTAAAAAGCGTGACAACTATAAATTATAGTTTTTAGCTCCAGAGCAAAAAATTTTTTGCTTGAAACAGTGGCAACGCTTTTTTTGGGCAAATATACTTATGTATAACAGGTTTTACCGTACCCTTACATTTTGAATTTTTACGATTTAAAAAGAAATGTTTTCAATTATTTTTTCTATTTAACCTGAATAACATTCATATTTACTTTGTTTAAATGAACTAATTTTTTTTAATTTAAGTCATAACACAGAAATTACGCAATTCTCTAAGCATATTCCTTAGCAACAAAAAAAGCATTTGAAATTACATAAGGTTTTTTTTATTTCAACAAAACAACATGTTAATAAATTTAAATTAATTTTTTGGCCATTTCTAAAGCTTGGTTAAATTTGTTAAGAGTGTGTCTTATAAAATCCGTTTTAATAAATTAAAATTTATTTTTAAATTCTTTTATAAATCTTCTATTCTTTTGTTAATTGGTTAATAACGAAATTTATGTGACGTCAGAATAATGTTTAAATTATTTAAATAACAGAAACCGAAAAAAAAACTTAAAAAGTTGTAAACAAATATGAGGTGAAAAGAACAGCAGAAAATAACAAATATTAGATGTGTAAAACTAAATAAATTTAAAACAAAAAATTAAGAAATTCCAAAAAACTTAAGTCGTTTACTAAAATTGTGAGAAAGTTAACTTGGAGATTTAAATTTTAACAAAAACCTACTTTTTATAAATATAAGTTAAAACAGACCTACAGGCAGAACGAGGAAAAGCCAACACAGACAGAAACAAATAATTGTATAAGACAAACACTGTTATGTAAACAATACAAGGTTACTGGGGTTTTTCTTAGTTCTAAACTTAAGATATTACAATTCGACGGAAAACCCTATAAAAAGGCAAACTTACAAAAAAAGATCAACAAAATCATAGAGCAATAACCCAGATGACCATACTATAGCAAGCGACCAGTAACTGACAACGTTTAAATGTCAGAGGTGTATACATGATTTTCCACATTCTTAAAATCAATTGTTCTACTTTGGAAAACTATATGGAATGTCTTTGTTATAATATTCATACTTACCCCTTACCCTGGTACCCCTTAATTCAAGCAGGAAAAATATTTTATTAAGTCTCGCCATGCTTCATCAAAAGACTAACAACTCTCGACTTTAAACTTGGTACCAAGGCCCATGCATACAAGTGGGAGCAGTTCTGCAAAAACAACTAAAATGGATGTACGAATGTCAAAAACAGATAACAAAACTCACAAATTCTTTCTTCTTCTCTTTAAGCTTTTCTTAGATTCTACAGTTTGTGTTAGTAAAAAAAGAAAAAAAAAAACATTAACAAATTTTGACAACTACACATCCGGAATACCGTTACTCAGCTGGCTAACCGAGGCCATCTGTTATGAATGCGCCTTGCCTGGTACAAAAGGATTTTGAAAAAATGTTCGTACAGGGTGTCTGGTGACAAATTTATATTCTTAAATACGTTTATTTTAAAAAGCAATAAACGGTGCGAAGGGAGGGTGGTGCCGTTTGAATTATCGATTGTGCGGATTTGTCATTCACAATGTCTCAGTGGTCGAGTTAGTATTGCGCGTTTGCTGTAGACACATTTTTTGAGAGTTATGATTCTTACGTAATTGCTCGTCGACAATTTTGTGCAAAGTTCGGTATTCGGCGAAAACGTGATGGACCGAGTGTAAATTTAATTCGTTCGTGCAGAGATTCTGCGCCACTGCTTCGACTATTAATGTCCCACAGCCAGGGCCCAGTTGATCTTCAAGGACTCCCGAAAACATTAAACTGGTTAAAAGCAGTTTAATTGAAAGCCCGCGATTTTCAATACAGAAAAGAGCAGCCTTACTTTGCTTCCAAGATCGATTACTCATCAAATTTTTGGGAAAAGATTCAAAGTTCCATCCTTTTAAAATTCAAATCGTTTAAGAACTGAAAGAAAGAGACTTTGATTTACGGAAAAATTTTTTGTAAAATGTTGTTGGAGCGTTTTCGTACTGTAAATCCCATATTTTGGAGCGACGAGGCTCATTTTCACTCAAACAGCCACTTCAGCAAGCAACACTGCCGTTACTGGTCTCCAAGAATCCGCAACCCTCGATTGAAGCATCAAAAATAATTGCATTGCCCCAGAATAACTGTTTGGAGTGCCTCATTCACGCATGAGATAATTGGAAAATCTTTTTTTTCGAAAATTCTCGAGGCCAGACGGCGAATGTCAGGGGTGAAAATTATCGACGCAGAATTACGGAATTCTATTTGTCAAACCTGCGAACTCATTCATCGTACTTTTCACACAAGTGGTTTCAACAGAATGGGGCGACTAAACACACAGCTAGAGATTCAATTAATTGGTTTCGGAAAAAATTCCCCCAAAAACTGATCAGTCGCTTTGGGCACATCCCATGGCCAACGAGGTCCCCCGATCTACCTCATAGAGAGAGTTTATAAAAATAATACCCAATCTCTTGTGGCCTTAAAGGACAATATTCATCTAGAAATCAGCTCAATTGAACCAAGCTATGGTTCAGAACACAATCATTATTTCTGGTTTTAATAAGTGTTCCGCCTTGAATATTTCTGATATGGATGGACTTTATTTCGCTCCTGAAATTTGATTTCAACAGACGGACATATTTTTATCCACTTTCCTTTCCATAAGAATCCAAAATTTATATATTTTAATGGGTCGCAAATCGATATAAAACAAACTACCGCTATTTAAAGGTAATAAAAACACAAATAATTTTTAAGTTTTTCAAATAAATTAAATATTTTTAAAGACTGTTTAATTTTTTTTAATTAAATAATTGCTACGTTTAATTTGCTCTGATTTTCTTGAACTTTCTTATTAAACTCAAATTTAATTTTTTTTCTAATATTAAATTTCTCTTTTTCTTTTGCCATAAAAAATTGCTAAAATTTCATTTTTGTTTCATTCGAAATGTTGTAATATTATATGATTTTAATGAAAGAGAAAAACCAAAACTTTCACATTTGCAACTAGAGTTCAATATATCGATCATAAGTTACGCATTGTAATTTTCAAAATTTTTGCTGCTTTTAGCAAGTCAAATAACATTGAATTTTATTAACAAAAATAATGTGCATGAGTATTCGTGTGTGTGTGTGTGTGTTGGCAAGTGAAGGTGCTGTTATTTGTTTTTAAAAAAAGGTGACTAAACTCTTCATAAACCATGCACCAGGGTGTGTGACAAAGCCATTCACCCATAAGTTACAACAGCAATGGCAGCAACAAATGCAGCTGCAGATAATACAAACCCACATAATACATTGCAGGCAGGCAAACACTCTTAAACAAACATTTACCAAAGCCATAAGGAGAGATTGTGCCAATGCCAACTTTTGTTTTTATTTTTTATTTTTTTGTCTTTGCAACGACAAAAGAGCCAAAATGCAGTCAAACCACAACAAAAGACCTCTTAAACTATAGAAAAATGCATAAAAACAACAGCAACAACATTTGAAATAAACTTTAAAAAAAAAACTAAAATACTGAATTCCCAACTCAAAACTCCTTGTAAAACTAAAAAATAAAAGGCTTTTACTATGACATTACTTTACTACTCATAGGCAAAATACTACGTACATATGTACTTACTATCTATCGACTGTTGCCTCTGTTATTTGCTGGCTGTTGCTGCCACTTTTTAAAGGCTATTTAGTGGTAAAAGAAAAAAATATACAAAAACAAAGTCACTGATCGATCGTTTAAACGAAAGTTGACTGACTTATGGAGAAAAAAAAAACAAATGGCAAAGGCATAAATTTTACAGGCATTCGTTTGTACGTACATTTATGTGACGTGAGTAAATTATAACTATTTTCAAATATTTTTGTTTTGCATTTGACTTTTGAACAATACAAAAAAAGCGAAGAAAAAGAAGAAGAGGAAAGGTTAATACTCTGCACAAAATGCAATGTATATTAGAGGATTTTGACCTCTTCAAACTAAAGTGAAAATATCCAACTGGCATTGAAAACAGACATAGAAACGGATTTGGCAATAAAGTAAGCGAAAACAATTTAACCCTTGAAAAACACAAAATTTAAGAAAATTTTGAATTTTTTTAGGGCAAAAATTGAAAAAGAGGTTCAAAGGAAATTTACAAATAACACTAAGTCAATAAATAATTAAAGGCGAGAGATGCTAAGTTTCCCCTATGGAAGGTGTGAAAAACAATAGCGAAATCCTTAAAAAGCTTGACGATCCGAATCGAAATAGTGGGCGTGGCATATGAGCCGTTTATTTTTAAAGTGTCATAAGTCACTTTTTTTTAAAGTCGAGATATTTAAAGATATGAAAAAATACCGTTCAATAGTATTTAGCGTTGCCATTAACTCGATTTTTTTTTTAAAAGTGACTTATGCCACTTTCATAATAAACGGCTCATATCTTTATTTTAAGTTATTTCTTTGCAAAAATTTTCCCAAGTATCTTCCAAAATATAATTTGTACCTATAACACAAGGTTAACGGCAGCCAGACAGACGGATGGAGGAAAATACAAAAATCGTAAAGTCGTTCAGAGGGGATAACGCTACGAGTTCCTTGGAGCTGCTAACGTTCGTTGCACCTGCTGTGTCATGAGCCAAAAATTCCGTGATGTCTGGGATCTCTGATTGTAGGATTGTGTAGTGACGTGAAAGTCGGAAATATATATGTGTCTCTGGCTTTTCAACAAAGAAGTCCAACCCCATTCTCCCATTGCTCTAAAGCCATCCATTTTACAACACATGCTTTAATGCATCCCAGACCTTTCATCCGGATCTGTAAACCTGTTGTAGTTGACTTTCAATACCACTGGTTCCGTATAGCCCCCACGAGCTTCCAAAATATTCTGATCGTCAGGTGTTTAATGACCATCAATATATTTCCCCGTTGCTTGTAGGTTTAATGCCTCAATTTCTTACTATGAAACAACATCTGTCATACCACCAAAGCTTTGATTAGTGGTGATCTAATGTACCTTCTTTAGATTAGGGCCCCATTAAGATTTCCTACATTGTATCGAACATCGTGCCTTGAGTCTTCTTAACTGCCCATTTTCCCAAGTGGTCCCTAAAATTCAATTTAAAATCCAGGATTTCTGACTAAGTTTCTTCACATACAAAACTTGTACTTGGCCCCCCCTAATGGCTTAAAACCGTTTGTTGGCCTTTTATTTCATACAATTTACCCACCAACCAAATAAAACCAATGGGATTAGGTTTCATTGCTCTCTTTTTTTGGTAAAAGTCACTTAAAAAAGTCGTGTTTATTTTTTTTGTCTTTTTGTTGATCTATTAACTTTTCATTTACTTTTACCTCGAGCAATTTGTGTGCAGTTTAATGTTTTGGCTTCCAATTTAAAAATTTGTTGCATTACGTTAGACTGCAATAAGCACACCATTGTTGCACCCTACACTATCATACCATAAGGGTATTATGGGTTTGTGTAAATGCTGTAACTTTAATATGCTTTAAGTAGAATAGAAAGATTTCTTTTCGATCTTCTGTCTAAAGAATAGAATTTTGTTTCCAAAGTACTTATCAAGCTATTTAAAAAAAATAAAAAAAAAAAATAAAAATATTTTTTCTTGCAAGAGGACAAATTCTTTTTTTCGGTTCTTGAAATTATCAAGCTCTTAAATAACCGTATTCTTTCTTGGACCTCATTATATCCAGAAAAAGACTTCATTGACCTATCATTAAGTAATTTTAAACTTTATAATATTATATGAAATTTAGAATCTGAGAGTAACATACATATGATCATCACTAACATGTATATGATAACTGTAATCAAAATAAATAAATAATATCTTGCACGAGCTAATACTTCAAAGACAATGTAGTTGTGGTAATCTTAAAACGTTTTCGACAAAAACTATATCATCATTTTCTAAACCACTTCTTTCATTGGTGAAATTTAAAAAAGTCGAAAAAGATGTAGGGCATATCAAATTCATTTTTCTTGTTTTTTTTTGTAATGTTTGTATTAACTTGATAATTTAAAAGTCACAATTACTTTAAACTATTGTTGTCTAATGTTTCAGGCAGGCAAACACAAAGACACAGCGTGAAAGTTTTGGCAAATTAAAATACCAAAGTTTATTCACATTTAGTTAAAAATTTGCAAAACAAAAAAAAAAAACAAAATGAAAGTTTTTTTAGATCCTGTTTTAAGGAAAATTCCTCTGTAGCAGAAAATACTTATTTATTTAGAAATTGTATATATAGAGTGATTACTCCTAATGATTACAAATTTAAAAAAAAATTAATTTTTAATGCAAATGCTCCAAAATGTTTAATTCTTAAGTTTGAAAAATATTTTTTTTAAGAAAAAAATTTTAAATTGTCAAAATTAAGCTATTTTTTAGCCTAATTAACATGTAGGTATTTAGTTTTATTTATTTGTTTTTTTTTTTTAATTTTGTAACATATGCTCCAATATTCCTTTAGCTTTTAATCTCTTTTTAGCACTTCCCTATATTTAAAGCTTTTTTTTAATGTTAAAAAAATACATTTCATTGCCTTCTGATTACCAAAGATCATTGCACTTTTGCAATGAAAACAATGCAGAGCTGCCAGCAGCAATGTATAAAAAAAACAGCGGTGCCACCAGCTTTTAAAATGTAAAAGCTCTCGTCAAAACAGTGAAAAAGAGCTAAAAGGAGGGTGCCTGTTTTTAAACTTAAATCAAAAGCGTAATAATTTACACAAGGCTTTATAAAGGGCATTAAGCGATAGAATGGAAATGCCGATTCAATTTTAAAAAGATTATGTCGATGTCTTGCGTCGAGTTGAACACAAGGTTCAAAACGGAGCTTTGTATTCGCGGCCACACGCTGCAGTAAGCTTGGTTCAGTTGAGCTGATTTCTCGACGAATATTTTCCTTTAAAGCCACAAGCGATTGATTAGTTTTTGGGGGAAATTTTCTAAGAGCAAGCTCATCGAATCTTTGGCTGTGTGTGCAGTCGCCCAAACCACATGTGTGAAGAGTACGATTGATGAGCTCGCAGGTTTGGCAAAAAGAATTCCGTAATCATGCATCGATAATTTTCACCGTTGTATTCGCCACCTGGCTTTGAGGATTTTCAAAAAAATGGTCCAATTATCTCATGCGTGGATAAGGCAACCAAACAGTTACCCTGGGGCATTGCAATGGTTTTTGATGATTGAATCGATGGTTGCGGATTCTTGGAGACCAGTAATGGCGGCTTAGCTTTTTGGCCAGTAATGGCAGTTTTGTTTGTTTGCGTAAATCAAATTTTCTTTCGTAGTTCTTGAACGATTTGATATTTAAAAGGATGGAACTTCAGATCCTTTTTAAAAACTTCATGAATAATCGCTCTTGGAAGTCCCGGTGAGGCTGCTCGTTTCCGTATTGAAAGTCGCGGATTTTCACGTAAACTGCTTTCAACCAGTTCAATGTTTTCGGGAGTCCTTGGCCCTAGCCGTGAGACATTCGTTGCCACTAGACACCCTGCATAAAATTTTTGATATTAAAGCGTAATTTTTCTTTCTGTGCTCATGGGACCTATAAATAATCGGTAAAAAAATAGCTAAAGGCAAACAGTACGTGTCAGAAGAAATAAAAGGAAGCTTAATATAACGCTAAAAGAGCTAATATGGCAATGCCATGAAAAAACGGTGATCGCAAAAGAATTCGCATACAACTTTGCAACAACATACAGCAACGAGACTAAAACAGATAATGTGCAACAACAAAAGCAAGAAATTAAACGCAAAACTTAACAGGAGAGGAAAAACGCTGAAAAAAATCATGACGATTTGCTGCAACAACAATAACAAATTCTACTTGCAAACAAATTGTATGACTTGTTCGAAGAGAATAATAACAAACATGACGATGATAATAACAATCATGATGGTGTTGATGATGATGACGATGCAATGCAAGTCATACTTGTTGTTTGTATTAATTTAACTGGTCATTGGTGCTCTGGTTCATTGCCATCAAGCATGGGGTAACTAACCCAACAACAGAGGGCTATTAAAGCAGTTAGCTTACAACGTGTATATATGTATGTAGAACTAGATAAATTTTACAACAAAAAAACGTCATGAAGAAAGTCTTTTATTATATTTTTTTTTTTGTTTGTTTGTTAAGTTATTTCTTGTTTACAACAACATAGAAACAGTGAACGTTTGACTAGCAGCGACAACAAGGACAGTTTCTTTTTCGTGGTGTTGTGTGGGTTGTTAAAAAACTACAGGCACAATTCCAGGTTTTTATACCCTTCACATAGTGATAGGGTATATATCACTTTGTCATTCCGTTTGTAATTTCTTTATTATTCATTTGCGACCCCATAAAGTATATATATTCTGGATCCTTATAGATAGGGAAGTTGAAATAGCCATGTCCGTCTGTCCGTCTGTCTGTCTGTCTGTCTGTCTGTCTGTCTGTCTGTCTGTCCGTCTGTCCGTCTGTTGAAATCAAGTTTCCGGAGTCAGATAAAAAGATACAGATCAGTAAATGGTGTCAAACGATTACAAATATCCCGCTAACAATCGCTATTTAAAATCAGCAAAATCGGTTCACTATTGACCGAGATATTAGCGAAAACCCAGAGTAACCTATTTTTTTTAGGACAAAATCCGTGCATATGTATATCCCTATATATCTCAGTAAGTATAATCATTCTTGCCACAAAACTTGGCACGGATACTCCTAAAGAAGGGACCTAAATAATGGAAAAAGTTTTTTCCGATAGGACCAGGGGAAGGGGTATTTTTCCTACAATTGCACAAATTTGGTGAAATATTTTATGCGCTATATCTCGTAAACTATAACAGCTATCGACTTAAAATGTTTTACAAAAATTAATTGTACCCTAAGGGCTACACTTTAAAAAAAAAATTTTTGGAGTGGGGGCAAAAAAAGGGGTAGCTCCCATACAAATTAATGATTTGTATGAAATTTCCGATACGCTTTATCTCGGAAACTATAACAGATATCGAAATGAAATGTTCTACAAAAATTAATTGTACCCTAAGGGCTACACTTTAAAGAAAAAATTTTTTGAGTGGGGGCAAAAAAAGGGGTAGCTCCCATACAAATTAATGATTTGTATGAAATTTTCGATACGCTATATCTCGGAAACTATAACAGATATCGAAATGAAATGTTCTACATAAAGTAATAGGGCAATAAGGGCTACGCCTTAAAGAAAAAAATTTTTGGGTGGGGGCAAAAAAGGGGTAGCTCCCATCTAAATTAATGATTTGTATGAAATTTTCGATACGCTATATCTCGGAAGCTATAACAGATATCGAAATGAAATGTTCTACATAAAGTAATTGGACAATAAGGGCTACGCCTTAAAGAAAAAATTTTTTGAGTGGGGGCAAAAAAAGGGGTATCTCCCATACAAATCGACAATTATTATAAAATATTCGATACGCTATATCTCGGAAACTATAACAGATATCGAAATAAAATGTTCTACAAAAATTAATTGTACCCTAAGGGCTACACTTTAAAGAAAAAATTTTTTTGAGTGGGGGCAAAAAAAGGGGTAGCTCCCATACAAATTAACGATTTGTTTGAAATTTTCGATACGCTATAACTCGGAAACTATAACAGATATCGAAATCAAATGTTCTACAAAAAGTGATTGGACATCAAGGGCTACGCTCTGAAAAAAAAAATTTTTTGATGGTGGGTGAAGAAGGGGTGGCTCCCATACAAATCGACAATTGTTATAAAATATTCGATACGCTACTTCTGGAAAACTATTACAGCTATCGACTTCGAATATTCTACAAAAAGTAATAATCAAATAATTCATACATTTTGGAGAAAAAGTTGGAGAGGAGCAGGGGGACTAGAACATCCCATAACATTTAACAAGTTTTATTAACCTTTTATACATATGAATAATGTCGAAAACTTTTAAAACTCTCGACCTCAAACCTTCTTCATCTATTTCTATTATTCATACGAACGTTAAAATTTTGTTATTTTTTCTATGGGCCTTAAAACTCGCACAAGGTTTTTTATTATATTATTTGCAGTACAAAATTACTCGGCTGGGTATATTTAAAGACCAATGTGAAGGGTATATAAGATTCGGCACAGCCGAATATAGCGCTCTTACTTGTTTTTTGCTTACTTTGCCAACAAATTACGCAAAGCATAGCTGTGACTAGGCGCTTGGGCATACGTTATTGAACTTTTATTTCATGGCTTAAGTTATAGTTTTTGTTTTAGTTTAGTTGGGGGTACTCTGGGTTATTCAAAATAAAATATTGATTTGTATTTAAAAACAGTAATTTTTCATTACTACATGCATGCATTTAAAATATATAGGAATGGTGCTTTTATAGAATCCAAAAAGATTTTTGGAAGTTTTTTTTTTAATAACCAGCACTCAGGGGATGGGCCCTACACATTCATTGCATTGTGTTGGTATCAGGAAAATAGGTTATGGGAAGGAGGAATAAGGGAGAAGTGTTTGTGGACATTTGATTTAAATTTCTCGATACTTACTGTGGCAGGAAAGACATCACTGCGAAGTTTATTCCACATGAGAACTGTGCGACCGAAGAAGGAATTCTCCCTGTAATGAGTGGTGCGATTCACTGGCCAGTCGACTACGTATGGGTGTGCTCTTCTAGAAAAACGTGTATGACGCAAAAAGTTAACAAGTTCCGTGATTTCCTCAGAGCACATTCCATTGTAGTATCGATAGAACAGCGAAACACACCCCACATCACGGCAGTGTTCGAGTGAATCCACACGGTAAGATACCACAACGTCGCCGATGAGTATCTTCGCTCGTTCCTGTACGCGGTCAAGTAGCCCCAAAACAGACTTTGAGGCACCAGCCCATACATGAGAGTTGTATTCCATTTTCGGTCGGATATAGGTGGTATAAATATTGAGAAGATCAGATGGTGTAAAGTAATTCCTACCCCGTTAAAGAAAACCAAGACACTTCGATGCTTCTTTCGACACCAGAAAGATGTGTTCCGTCCAGCGGACATCGCACTGGATTCTCATGCCCAGAACATCAAGGGTCTCTGTCTTTTCAATACTTACATCATCCATTAATACAGACGAGGCAGCATCGTCCATTGTGCGTGTATGTGTCAAAAGACAACATTGGGTTTTACGGGCATTAAAATCGACCCTACTCGCACGGCCCCATTTGGAGATTACCATCAGATCGCGGTTAATCGAAACATTCATACTCTGTCCCATAGCTCCAATCTCCGAAGAGCTAGGTATATGGTCAAACGAGTATGAATGGCATATGCTGCTGTCGTCTGCTAAGGAATAAATAGGATTCGAAGTTTGACATAGAAGGTCATTCAGAAAGATAAGAAATAAGGTAGGAGAGAGGACGGAGCCTTGCGGTACCCCTGAATTGATTTTGAACTCGTTGGAAGAGATCCCAACTATAACAACACGAATAGTGCGATCTCTGAGAAAACTTGATATAAATCGAGAAAATTTTTCACCGACACCAAAAGCAATTAGTTTAGATAGAAGCGCACAGTGCCAGACCCTATCAAACGCCTTAGATATGTCCAGAGCCACCACTTTACTTTCGCCAAAATGATGAATTGAGGTACACCAGCTTTTGCAAAATTTGTTTTTATAATTTTTTTACAAAATTTCTTTCAGTGTAAAGTTTGAATTTTTATGTTGCCCAGTGTAACTGTTAGTTTTTCATATTAACAGTTTAAAATCTTTTAATTTTTTTAACAAAAAAATTTCTTTATTATATGCATTTCCAAAACTGTGCTATAAATTTTGGCAAAAAAGTAAAATTTTGAAGGTGAAATATTCCCCGAAGCTAAAGAAAGTAAAACATTAAAAAAAAATCAAAAATAAATTCCCTTACAAGAAAATGTGATTAACAATTTAAAGTTCAAATAAAACGGCTGTTCACCACCACAAATGAATCAACAACAACTTCCTTAAGAGCGGGTATATGTGTTTTTGTTGTTGGAAAACGAAATATCATCAAAGTTTTACAGCAAAAAAAAAATGTGTTAAAGAGAATACACAAATGTAGACAACAGATGTTGTTGGTGTGTACGTAAAACATGCATAAAATGCACACAAAATCAATTGAGCAGGAATGCAAAAGTTAATAACCTTTTCGTTTTGTCTGCAGTCTATATAGAATTTAAAAATAAATAAACACACTTATTTACAACAAAGACAACAAATATTGTTGTGAGATGTGTAACATATAAAAATACACATTCACCAAGTTATCTTCCTGCTGTTTCAGCCATCTCCTTGGGATGGCAGTGATTTGCCACTTAAGTATATGCAAAATACGAAATGAAAAAAACAACGAATGCAAGTTCAAGTTGTCGTTTGTTTTGTTTTCCCCCTAAGAATTTCAAGTTTAATGTTTTAGTGCTTACTGGCTGCTATTGTTATTGTTGGCTTGCTAAAGTGAACCTCACTTCCCCCTGGGTGGGGTAATAAGGCAGCATTTTTCATTTGCTTTTAAAATTGTCCTTCAGTTTTCGATTAAAATTTTTTGTATTCCCTTTCAATTTTATAAAAAAAAGGCATACACATTTATTTATGGCATTAAAAAAGGTTAATTTTTTAGCGTAACCACCATTTTTTATTTTTATAAAAACTTAACGAAACTACATTTTTTAAAATTGTTCGTGTAAAATCTTGCTCGCTACCACCTTGTTCTAAATAGGTCTTTCTAAACATCCAAAATCCATTTAGCTATTTGATCATCAAAAAAAAACTTAACGAAACTCTAACTTGGAACTCTTAACTAAAAAAAAAAGTTAAAAAAAATATTATTGCATAATTCCTTTATATATGTATGTGTACATCTATATTTAGAAGGTTTTTATAATTTATATAAATGTTGTAATTTTTGATGTTTTCTTAACTTAACGAAACCTACTTTTTACCTGGAATAACTTAAATTCAGATTTTGTATGCATATTTATTAGGTAGAGATTAACAAACAGCAAACTTTGTTTTTTTGTCTGTAAAAAACTTAACGAAACTTTATTATTCAACTAAGAGAGAGAGCTTGCATTAAAAGGTTAATTTATGTATTGCATGCCAAACTTTTATATAAAAAATATTAATTATTATAAAAAGAAACTTCTTTTTTCAATTAAAACTTAACGAAGCTTTAGTGAAAGTAATATCGGAACCAAACTATCGATTACTATTTAAAAGCTATTAATGAAGATATCAAAAATTTCGTTTATAAACCTTTACAAAAAACTTAACGAAACTAATTTTTTAAACCGGCATCTTAGTACAAGATGTTATGATATAAATATTTTAAATACATCAAGTTATATTGAGTTCTTAACAAATTTTAGATTTTGGCCTTTATTGAAACTTAACGAAACTTTATATTCATTTGAAGGAGTTAATATCATGTGCTTGTATATGTTGTACATGCATTTGAAGATACAGATATGGTAAAAAAATGATTTTTTATAGGAAAGAGTATAAACTCGGAAAACTAAGATCACAAACACCTTTTAAACCGTAGTTATTTTAATTTTTTTTTTTAATTTTTTAGAATTGCTGGATATTAATGAAAAAACTTCTCACCACTAAAATTATTATTTTTACTTAATGCTCTTCTCCAAATATTATCTCTAAATGTTAACTTTAACTCAAATTACAAATATTCTCCATAATAACAATAATGACGTTTTTGTTTAAAAGCAGTCAATTGACTTTTGTATTTGCATTCTTTGAAACGAATGCAATTGACTTGCTTTGTTACGTATGTAAGCATGTATGAGTGTGTTCGTTAAAATAAGCTGCCGACTGAATGCTTTTTTGTTGCTGTTGTGTTTTTATTTATATGCAAGTGTGTTGTTGCTGTTTTGCAAGCTTTTACGAATTGGGGTGAATGTCATCAGGACGTATTCGTTTTTTTTACCACTTTTTCTACAAACATTTTGTTATTAATTGTTGTTGCCGATGTAAGGAGTAAGAGAATGAGTGAGGGAGTTAGGGAGTGTTTGTTTGCTACAAATTATTCAAATAAAACGGTCGATTGCCTCTGTTTTTATGATTTTTGTTTGAATGTTCTGATTATTTTTTACAATTTATAATTATGATTCATTTAAAAAACAGCAAAAGGGTTAAGTAATAAAATATGTGCAAACATATGTATTTGCTTGAAAAAAGAAAGAAAAATTAATTACGTTAATTATTGCGATTAATATGACTTTTTATCTAAATAAAATTTAGAAATTTGAAAATTATTTTGTTTAATAAAAAAAAATATTTGTTGCGATTGTTGATATAATTTTTTTTTAGTTTTCGTTTTTATTTATTTTGTATTTTTTTTTTATAAATATTTTTTAATTTAAAAACAAATTAAGTTAACCTTAGATTTAAAAAAGAAACGTAGCAAAAAAATAATAATTTTTATAAAATTAACATTGCTTCCATGTTTTAGAAGAAAACTTAAGTCAACTTTTCTGCACAAAATTAAGCTAACAATGTTTTCGCTAAAAATGCAGGAATGGAATTCAAAAGAGTTTTAACTGAATTTACCTAAGATAACATACCTATTTTTAGCGCTATGAAATGCAAAATGAGTTATGAAATATATTCGGTGTACCATTAAATATTTTTGTATAAACCAGGCTTATATAAAATTCGAACAATATTTAGACATTTCTTTATTTATAAACTATGTAGTGGTTTATTTATTTGCATTTATTTGCTTAAGCGCCAATTTGCAATACAAAACAAAAACTGCGTCTATATTTATGCCAAATGGATCGTATTACACCTTAAAGGAAGCATTAAATTTAAAAAAGCGCTGAATTTAAAATTCTTTTTAAATAGTCCACAATTTAATAACAATAAAAACAAAATAATATGTATAAAAAAAAATACATGCATAATTACTTACAAGCCTGAACCAGAATTCCTTAATCATCAAAAAATTTACATGAAACCGAAAACTTTCCTTCCCTTCCCAAACATAAACTGCGGGTTAATTTATTTATGTTTACGCTTTCGATGAGTATTTTGACGAAAAAATCTAGGTTACTTCGTCGTAAATAAATAATTTTTTTTTTTTCAACAAAACAACAGACGTAATAAAAAAAATTAACAATTCTTACAACACACTACAAATAATTGTTTACTTTTATTTATGGTTTTTAACTGGAGAATATTTGTTGCTAAATTTATTTGTTGTTGCTTAATTTTAATAGCAGTGTCCCCCAAAAGCTCGCACGCGGGCGAAAGTTCTCTAAGCATTGAAGAGACTAAGAAGAGGGTTGTCAATTTTTTTTCAAGCTCCTCAGCAAAAGTTTTATTAAAAATCTCAAAAAAGTTACAATTAAATTTTTTTAAGTTTTTGAGGAAAAAACCTGTAAAATTTTTTGCTTTGTTAAATTATTCGGTCTATTCGGTAGCCCTTAGATGTACAATCAGTGTAAACCAGTGTTGGTTAAGAATAAAAAATCAAAACAGAAAATAAAGACAAATTGTTTGTTAAATTTCGAAAATATTTTTGAATGTTTTTTGTCAATTTTGAAAAGTTTCACTATTACGAATATGAATATTCAAGGCCTTATTTATAAAAAACTATTTTACATTTGACAATTTTTCATGGACTAATTGTCAAATCAGCCGGTAGTAAACTTAAACTTGTTTTCATTAATAAGGACGTAATCATTTAATTTAGTTTAAGCCCAAGAACCAATTAAACCAACAACAACCCCTAATTATTTAGCTGCAGAGCTTTCAAAACTTTAAATTGGGAGCAGCAAAGTACATTGAACAAGGTAGAAGCAACTGAATCAGCTGACTTTTATTTCCGCCATATATTTTCTAGCTTAGCTTGACTAATTTATTTTGTTATATAATGGTTGTGTATACTGTGTGTATGTGTGAAAGCAAAATTTTTGACAACTAAGCTAGAATTGGGCAACAATAAAATACATGCAAAATTTTTACAGAAAGGTTTGTTGTATGGACGAGGTCCACCATTGGGAGCAGCTTCTAAATAAACAACTAAATTGCTTAGAAAAGTATTTTTTAAAATTTGATGGTAAAAATAACTTAATTATTTTCAATAAAATTGTCATATATAATATTTATAGCGAAAAATAAATTCAGAATAGCTTATAACGAAAAATTAGTTTCATCCAAATAAACTGAAAAAAATTATATGTATTACAAATTCATGAGTTTAAACACTAAAAACTTACCAATTTGTTAAAAAAAATCGACAAAAATTTTTTAAAAATTTCTTCAATGCAATGCTTTCATATTTTAAACTTTAAAATATGGTCATCCCAGTGTCATAAGTTAAAAATAATTCCACTTAAAAATAAATAACCAGCACAATCATTAAATAAGAATAAATGCGTGTGGGGATCACTGTTTTAAAGGTTCTTTTAAGATTCTATTTTTCGTCTTTTCTTCCACCATTTTTTTAATAGTTTTAGCATTTGTTTTTGGGGCAGTTAACATTTCTGTAGTCGGAATAGAGTAAAACCACTTTCAAGCAATAAGAGACTGTTAACCCTTTAAGTGAAAAAACGGATTAAATTCGCACTTCTAGGAACTTTTTTTAAATAAATAAAAAAAAATATATAAATTATATTGCCTATTAAAATCGCGCAAATTTATTTGACTAAGTTTAGCACTTGCATTAAAAATTAGCTGAATTTATCTTTATGTTGGCTAAATAGTTAAAAATAAGTTTTTTTTAAATTTTGATGACTGTCCTATGCCGAAGTAATCTTAAAATTAAAAATATTTATGTATAAAACTCTTGTAAATGTAACCATTTCAAATATCAGCGGAATATGTACCAACTCTTAACTACATATGCACAGATATATTTAACTTTTAGTGGGTTAAATGTATTTGCAAGATATGCCACTTACTCTCTTGAATCTTGATATTTTTTATATAAGGTTGTCATACAGTTCTGAAAACTGCTCTATAACTAGTTCAGATCAATACCATAAATTTCAAAGAAAGGAAATTTAACCCGGCCTTATTATAAATAGCTTGAGTCACTTTTAAACATTTTGCAATTTTGCAAATAAACATGAAAAAAATTAAGAAACAACGTTCTACAGCAAATATTTTTGACTGATTTGAACTGCCGGGTTGCATACGCACTCACACAAACACTTGAAAGTTTTTGCTTGTAATGTCCAAGTACGGCGTACAATTTTGTATACATTCTCTTTACACGTGTTTCAAGTTCATTGCCAAATTTTCGTTTTTAGCTTTTTGTATCTTACTTTTCTGGTCAAAAGCTATTGTTGTTTGTTTAAAATTTTTAGCGTTAATTTACAGTCTTTTTATGTTTTCATTAGAAAAAAAATTTCACTATTTTTTTGATTTTGTTGTTAAAAATCGTGTTCTTTTTTGACATAATAAGTAACAATTTAATATAATGAGGCGAAACAAAATGAAAAAGAAAGGTGTAAAAAGAAGAATGGGATGTTAGGAAAAAGAAGTGCTACCCAGCTGTTAATGGAGCGAAGAGTACAGATAATAATCCATGACTTCAGTACGACATTGTAGGCAAGAAATGTAGATAAGTATTTAGAATACCAACATGAGTGTTTATCTTATACCTAAAGTTAGTTATACCTATGTAGGTATACTGAACGAATCCTTTAAGTCATGGTCAAGGAAAACTGCATTGAGCTGATATTAGATTTACAGTGAATAGGAATTTGGAGCAGATTCTTAAAGGAGCGATCGTATTGTTACATGGACTGCTTTTTGGCGAAGGCAAGAAGTGGTTTAAAAACCTGGAGTCCGACAACTACTTCCGCTTCTTAGACCACACCACTGTCCTTTAAGCAGAGATTCAAGCAATAACGGAGTTTATACGAACGTGAGCATAACTACGAATAGCCAAGGGTCACTAAGGCCAACCATGTCCGATAACTTCGAGCTCAAAATAGTCTCGCAATGCAAGATAATGATAAATGCGCTTTGTGCGCATTATATGGGTGGCTAGACATTGCAGGGAAATCGGAAATTAACAGAAGAATAATCTGGCGATTAAAGTTGAAAAACTGCAGGCAGTTAACCTAGGAAACGCAGCCATTCGTTGCCACAAAATCCGAGGTGAATACGATAGCGGAAATTGCCCACAAGGAACTGTGGAACAATAAAACACTTAAAAGAAAGGCGAGAATCATCTGGGTCGCTCCATTGAATAAAGAGAAGACTAGATAAATCCTTAAACTAGAGAATCCCGATTATCAAGATGATGAGTTTACTACGGGCCACTCTAAACAAGCACACTTCCATCGGTTGGGATTGCAGGATCTGCATAAATTATTTGAAATCAATAAAGCATTTTCTGTGTTACTACTTAGCTGTTGCATAGGCTAGAACCTGATGTTTTATGTCTAATAATACACTATATGTGACTCTTTTAAGAGTTGTAAAATAGGAAGCGTTAAGGGAGTACGTCCCTATTACCGAATTTATAAGAACTAACATTCATTCTTTGAGTCTGCAAAGACCGCATAATATGACAATCACTGCGGGACATCTGCAAGATTAAATAAATTTCTTAATACTGGTCACGCTAGAACATAATGGGAAATTGTTTCTTAGATTTTAGTATGGACCGGGGACTATATATAATATAATGTTACAGAGCGATTGTTAGTTGAGATCCGGTAGTGTGTATAGGGGTATGTTCAAAGGGATAGTGAGGTCAGTAAGTATGTCGACAGCTAGGCAGTCATTACGGCCTGAAAGGTGCTTTGTCTCAGGTCTTGATTTATAAGGGATTTAGTGATGACTTTTGGGAGAATTATGTACTTCTCCAACGTCGGATTATGTTGGGTTCGGGGCGCTGCGATATAGATGGAAATAAAATTTCTAAAGAACTTGAAATAAACAAAGACTTACGGAAAATTTGGCCTAAGGACCAACACGATTCATAGGTTTTGGAAAGGATTGCGGGGAGAGGATAGTGTTGTTTGTCACTTGTCCAGATTACAGAGCCATAGGCTTAAGTGGTTGGGTCAAATATTCTTAGAGGAACTAAGCGATGTTTCAAAGTGCAAACTGAAAGACTACATTGGGTTCGTCATGAGAATCAGGTAGCCATGGGAATGGAAATAGAGAGGGAAGGGGGGTTTTACAGGTTGAATTTTCTTTCCTGGTCTTAGGCTATGTATTTTCTTCTTAAGTCTTAAAACTTCTTTTCTCATTGATTTCTTTTTTTAGAGGCACATACATACATAAGACCCAGGAGGTCTACAACTGCTGATGTGTGAGAGGGTGCGCCTCTGTCTGGTCATTCCCCTTTGTAACCTAATTTAAACTTAGGCATACACATGTTAACTTTAAATAAAAAAAAAAACAAGCAAATAAATCTCTTCCGATTACTACGAAGTATTGCTTAAATCGGGCATAACGCAATAGGGTGCTTTTACCGCTGGGTATATTTTGATAAAGAATATAAAAAATAAAAAAATAAATGCTTTAACAACGCTTAATATTTGTGGTTAAATTTTTGAATGGTAAATGAGGCTACACCTGCCATAGCAATAAACAATAAAACTTATTCAAAATCGTTTAATCCGTTTAGAAATTGCTGATTTATTTTATTGGGTTTTCTTTATTGTCTTTTTATTATTATTAATTTATATTCCTTAAGAGTTCTATTTTCATTTTTTAACAAATTTAAACATTTACTTACATTTATGTCTTCAAATGTCTTTAAATAACTTTCTTTGTTAATGCTCTTCACTTACCTAAAAAGAAAAAGATAATTTAAAAAATTAATTAAAAAAATATTTTCTTAAATTTTTTTTGTCTGTTTAAAGAAAATTGATATTTAATCTTGTTTACATGTGTTTTAATCAAAATTGTTTGTTTACATTACATTTAATTAAAAATTCCATAAACATTTACAATATCTATTTATGAATGTAGGAAAGAAAAATAATACCCTCTACAATCTTCATATCTACCAGACAATTTCCGTGTTAAATATTTTTGTTTATGTTTTCCAAAAAATTTTTACACCCCTGAAATCGTTCATTCACATTTGCGATCACACTCATGGTGGTAGAACAACAACAACAACAACATCGACAAAATATGTATGACTTTGAACTTGAAAAAGTAAAATTTAAACGATGTAATAAAAAAACAACAACAACAAAAAAATGAAACAAACAAATAGAAAAAAAACACATGTTAAATAAAAACAATCTAATCGGTAAACAAAATGACGTAATACGTAATACATATATAGAGAATCGTACAATTTGATATTTTTTAAATAAATGTTTTTTTATGATTTAATGTAAAATGAGTAAAAAAAAGTTAGTAGTTAGAATTCAAATGTAGAGTTAAAAATAATTAAAAACACATTTGATTTGGAATACATTTGTGTGTAGACATATAAATGTATATAAATAGTACTAATATTACAACATTAAAGAACCCCCTAATTTTTTTCCGTGTATTTTTCCTAACAAACCTTAGTTGTAATGCAGAGAGTAGGATTAATTTAAATTTAGCGTTTTTGAAGACCTTTTTATACCCTTTACATAAGTGATAAAGTATATACTTCCTTGGTCTTTGTAAATATGGAAGTCGTTCTAGCGATGTCCGTCTGTCCGTGTAATGATTAAAATTTGCGTTTTGAAACCCCCCAATGTCGCAAAGACCCGTAGGTGGTATTAAATTTTCAGAAATATCTGCAAGCAAATTGCTATTGAAATCCAGAAAAATCGCCTGATAACTAACCGAGATATAAGCGAAAAACCAAGACTACCTCTGTTTATTTTTCAAAATTTTTTTCTGGAAACCTCTACAACTGCTCCGGAGTGGCCCGAACACGGGTGCAATATAAAACCGACTCTCATTAGTTTTGTTTTACAAACATTCTTGTGAACCATACTTACACTCTATTTCCGCCCCTTACAGGGTTGCCATACAAAGCTTAATTTTTAATTTAAATCGCCCTCAAAGCTCCCAGGCTGCTCCTGCAAAGGTTAAAAACAAGACCGACCCCAATTATTTTTTCCTCTAAAACATTTTTTTGGAACATACTTACCCCCAATCTCTAGCCCCTAACAGGGTTGCCATACAAAATTAAAAAAAATTTGAGTTGAAACTCCTACAGCTTCCTGGAGGAATAAAATGTATCGCAGATCCTCTTAGTTTTTCCTTCCAAACATATTCCTAGAACATACTTACCTCCTATCACCAGCACCTAAGAGGGTTGCCATATAAAATTTACAAAAATTATGTAAAAACGCCCATACTTTTCTAAAGTAGACCTTAGAGAAGAAAGTGTAGGATCAACCCCCATTATTTTTCCTTACAAACAATTTTCTACAACATACTTAACCCCCTTTCTGCCCCCTAAGGGGGTTGCCATACAAAATTAAAAAAAAATTAGTATAAAGATCCCTATAACTTTCCCGTTGTCACCCTAGGAGTGTCAAAATATGACACCGACCCCTCTTAAAAAATTAGAAATATGTTATAAATACAAAATAATGGCTACAAATTTAAAAAAAGTTTTTGGAGTTTCGCAAGGCCATATGAAGGGTATATAAGGGTCGGCATAGCCCTCTTACTTGTTTATATTTATATTTTTTATTAAAAAATTTCGAATGTTAAAGAGATGCCAGCTAGCTAGTGAACGCCTGCTTAAATTTCATATTTTTAAATCTGTTTTTATTTAATTTGTTATACAAAATTCTTTTTTCTCCTTTTGGTTTGAGTAAAATTTGTTAAAATCTTTTTTGCCAAATTTTACCAACTTGGCATTAAATTATCTTAACTTGTCATCAAGGTCATAACTGACAAACAATCAATCAGACAATGAAGCGTTTAATTAAGTTCGTAAACTTGATTACAAATTAAACGCATTTAAATTATGTATTATTTAACAAAATATTGATAAACAATCAAATCAATAGTTTGGAATCATATGTTTTTTTAATAAACAAAACAAACAAAGAATAATAATAATAAAAACAAACAAATTAAATACAATTTAAAATATTAAATACAGACATACAAACGTACATACATATATACTTGTTTAATTTAATACAAAAAAAACAAAACCTTCAAATAGTTTTTAAGAAAAATTTGCTAAATTATGCCAACAAATAAATAAAAAAAAATAAATCATTTAAAAATTCAATTAAAACATTAAAGGCAAAAAAGAATCAAAGATTTTTAAGAATTTTTTTTTACTTAAAACAGAAGCCTTGTCTTTTTTAATTTTTAATTTTTAATATTAATCTTACCCTAGAAGTTCAAACGCCCCGGTACCAAAAACACAAGTTGGCAACATTGGCACCGAATAAATCAAGTTTGCAAATATTAAATCATTTCAATTTTTTAGTTCTTTGTAGTAACTAAAAACAAATTTAGGCGAAAACTATTTAAATTTCTATTATCTTTTGCGAATTCAAAAATCTGACGTCAATAACATTAATAAAATTTGCGTTTTTATTATTAATTTTTTGCGTTCCTTCTTCTATGACTTGTTTAATTACAGCAAACAAGAAAAGTAAAAATAATAAATTTAGTAAATTTTAACGAACTTATAAAAAAACAAAATCGTGTTAACTAAAAATTTAATTGCTCCAAAAAATACAAAGGTTTTTAAAAAAAATTTAACCATAACAGTGATGCTAACTTACAAATTTAAGAGAAAAACAGAAACTTTGCATAGAAATTTTGAAATTTAACGGTTTTTTACCCTTGTTTTTGCAAGTATGCAGCAAACTTTAAGTTGAGGTTCCAAAAAAAAAAAAAAAATTAAACATCAACGCTAATTTTAAATAAAATGCAATGTCTTTGTAGTCCAGTGTTAAGAGTCTCAGCCTGTCGTTTAGAAGGTGTCAGGTTCAATGCCTGATTGGGTCAATAATTTTTTTTATTTTTCTTTTTTTCTTCTTTTTTATATTGAGTTTAGATCAGTCGTGTTGATTAAAGTTTTTGATGTTTTGACGAGATTCACACACATCAGGTATACTTAATCCGTAACTGTTCAATTCTCCTTTGACCTTGCATTTACGTTTATACAGTTTTCATCAAGTTAAGTCAAAATACCAACAAGCAGCCAACTTCGCGTTGCAAAAAGAAATTAAAAAAAAAACAAACTTAAAGAGTACTGTCAAGTATGTTACCACTTGTATTATCTTTTCCCGTCCCTTTTAAAATATCAAGACTTGACGACTCGAACTTGATGTGCGTGAACCTCGTCTAATATTATCACTTTAGAAAGCAGAATGCTTCCTTGGTTGAGTGAATAGAGCGAAGAGTTGCAAAACAATCGGTTTTCGTACCATTCGATAGTTTGAAGTCAAACTTTTTTCAGTATCGATACTATTGAACTTTAAGAATACATTTAAAGGTCTACCGTTTACTAAATAATATATGTTTGATTTATACAAGATTCGTTAATAAAGTTGATAATTTCGCATCAAGTTTTCCAAAAATCACATTAAATGTTTCATAATAATATTAATTGTATAATTTATGTTTATTGTTATATGTATTTCATTACAATAATTAAACTAAAACTTTTAATTAAATTAATTAAAAAGTTAATTAATAAGTTTGTTTCATAATAAATAAATTTCTTATTTAAAACTTAAACTTACAAATTCATTACGTGAAGCTTAATGTTGTTTTTGTTTGGTTACAAAGCAAAAATTCCCTAAAAATCTAAAGATAAGCGAAAACATAAATTAAAAAAAAAACAAATTCAAATTTTTGTTAATTTTTTTTCGGGTTCCAAAAAAACAAAAAATTATTCCCTAAAAGTCTAATAAACTAGATTCTATTCTTACATAAAAAACAGTTGAGCAAACGACGCCATTTAAAAAAAAAACAACAACAATAACTACAACAAAATGCTTTGCAAACATTAAAAATACAAAATAGCAAAATCCATACTTTCTAAACTAGAAATTAATTATTATTTAAATTAGCCGCCTTTCTGACACACTTACTAACACTTTTACATTTTGCAAAAAAAAAACAAAAAATATATTAAAAATATTTGTTTTTAAACACAAATTAAATTCACGTTAAAAATTTTTTGTGGTGAAGTTCAAGGTCAGTAAACTTGCACGATTACCCTAAAACTACGCCATACAACAACTATTTTTACCACACAGATACTCTTTGGTTGTTTACACACACACACCATCAAAACGTGCCGTATCTTGTGGATATATTTCAACTTACATGCATGCGTGTAGTGTTTCTAAAATGTATAGAGAAATTCATGAATTATACGATGCTTTCTCTTCCTCCTCGTTTTCTTCTTCTTTTGTTTATTTCTCTTTTATACCCTTCACAAAGCAATAAGGGTAGATATCGGCTTGTCATTCTCTTTGTAGGTAATTTCTACAATATTAAGCCAAGTTAAATCCTACAGACCAAGTTTTGGTGTCAAACTATCAGAAATATCCCAAGATGTGCGACTTACAGACAGGTTACCTCAATACCCAATATAACCACTTTTTTGGAAACAAATCCAGCATATACAAGGTGGGCCAAAAAGAAGTCATCCCATGTTCTCATTTTATTTATAAATCAAAAAACTTTGATTCTGTTTTTTGATTATGTTTATTTGAACCTTTAGAACGTTATTGGTCAAGTCGAGAAGATGATATCGGCCAAATGGGAGCCGTCACAATTTATTGCTATACGGGCCTGTTTTATGGAATTTTTCATCACTTCAGCAAGAACTACGGGCGACAGATGCTCGCACTCGTGTCGAATGTTGTCATTGAGGGCTTTCAGGGCCTGAGGCTTATTCACGTATGTAAACACGGGACTTCAAAAAACCCCGCAAAGAAGTTTGAAACGGTTAAATCGGGCGATCTTGTGGGTTAATGTAAATCGCCAAAACGAGAGATGAGGCGACCCGGGAACGCCGCCTTTAGAATATCGGTTGTGGCTCGCGCAGTGTATGCGGTTGCTCCGTCCTGTTAGAACCACATGTCCTACAGTCCTAGTTCGTTCAGTTGCGGCAGAAAAAACTCTGCTAACATAGCCCTATAGCGCCCATCGTCCATTGTTGTCGTTTGACCAGCGGCGTCTTAAAAAAAAATGGCACGATGACTCCTTCAGCGTCAACAGCGCACCATGCAGTCATTTTAAACGGGTGTAATGGCTCCTCGTGCATCACTTGTTGACTTTCGGTGCCCCAGAAGTGATGGTTTTTCTTGTTCACGTACCCGCCGAGGTGGAAATGAGCCTTATTTCTCATTATGATTTTGGTCGAAAAATCGTCAACTTCGGCCTCGAGATTGAGGATGGCTTGGGCGTGGGTTACACGCGTTTGGCGCTCGCAGGCAGCAGCTGATGCATGTACTGGACTTTGTACGGGAAGCGCAGGTCTTTGACCAAAATTCGCCTTAGGGACGACAGGCTGCAGACTAATTGCGAGGCACGGCATCTGGTCGATGTTTCTGGCGACAGCCGCGATATTCTCGGCAGAAAGGGCGCTTCGGGGCCGGCCACTTTTGGCAGCGTCCCATGTGGTCCCATACTCTTTAAGGTTGGTGGCCAAACGGCGCAATGTTTGCGCAGTCAGTGCCAGACGGCCGGGAAATCGGCGACGGAATTCGCGCTGCGCCACCATTACAGACGAATTGTTACGCAAAAATAATAGACACGATTATTCCGCGTTCTTGGGGAGTGTATCGCTCCCCATGGCTTGCTCACTTGTATTTTAAATCTGTCTAGTTCACAAATGTCAAAACATATTTGACATTGGCCGCCATTTGAAAAAATAAGAGCAATTTTCAATAGGGTGATTTCTTTTTCCCCTCTTGTATTTCAGTTACTGTAGCCACTGTTTTCACAAAATTTGCCATGAACACTATGAAGCCAGCAAGCTAATTTTGGAAAATTTTTTTGATAGGAGCAAGGTATCCCCCTTACAAATGCATAATTTTTATAAAATTGTTGAATCGCTATATCTCGAAACCCGCAATTGCTATTGACTTCAAATCTAGCACAAAATAATTTTATTAAAATTTTTAAATTTTGAAAAAAATCTTAGTTAATCTGATAACTGAGAAATCAAAAAACCACCGTGAAGAGTATATAAGAGTCGGCACAGCTTTATAAAACGCTCTAACTTGTTTCGATTTTTGTTGTTGCTTTTCGTATATTTCAAAAAACTGTCAGTTGGATTTTTAGTGATAAATGTTTGGTTTTTTTCTCTTTTTTTGTAAATAAAAAATTAACAAAAAAAATATATTGAATAAGAGGAATAACTACACAAAAATTTTTTTATTTATACAATTTAACACATGGCGCAGCGAAGATGGCGATATTTATACAAGTACGTACGTATGTATGTATATGTAGAACACAAACACGCTAAGTTTGTAAAATACATAACCTCACTTTCCATCAAAAATTAAAAAAAAAAACAAATAGTTTTGAAATTAATAAAAAATTTTTTTTGATTAAGGCGAAAGTTAAACGTTGAAGCAAGTGTATCACGTAAACACACCATATACGTTGCAATTGCTTGTGCAACAAAATTAAAGTTTTCGTCGTGACCTTTGTTAAATACTTTACTTTTTTAATATATTATGGTTCTGTTGTCTATCCAAATGATTTTTTCATACCCTTTATTTCAAATAATCTTAAAAACCAATTACTGAATTATGTTCTAAAAGAAAGTTAAGGAAAATGAATAATGACTGTCAAAACATTATCATTCTTTAAACATATAATTTAAAAGTGCAAACACCACCTCAATCTGCTTAACGATAACAATGCCTTAAAGAAAAGATCTTTCGAATGGAAAATTCCAATTCAAAATATATGTATTAAATACATATACAGATATTAAGTACATACAAGTATGTAAACCTTAAATTTAAAATTCGTATAGCGAACTTGAACTTCAAAAAATTTAATGGAGAAACGAAAAAAAAACACTTTTCGAAAACATAATAAAGGAACACGCACTCATACACATAAGGAAGTGTTTTATCTTCATATTGAAAACACTCTGGTGAATATTAAAGTTTTTTTTGTTCTCTTTTTATCGACATGATCGAACAATTTTCAAAGTCAAGGTGTTTTACAAAAATTTGTTTGTTTCGTCCCAAAAAAAAAGCCCTTTCCAAACATGCATTCATACATACATATATGTATATATATTTTATTAACAAACAAAAGAAAATAAAAAAAAAATATTTTTTATATGATTTAAACGTGGTAAAAATGCTTGATTAAAACTCTAATAAAAAAAAAAATTTAGGAAAAAAATTTTGTCAAAAAATTTTATTTTTTTATTTTTTGTCTTGATAAAAAAGAAATATTCAACCAATTAATATTAAACGTGTTTATTATTTATTTTAACTTTTGGCTAAAACTTGGGTTAGTTTTAAGTCCTAAGACATTTCATTTAAATGCTAAATCTAAGGAAATTAAGCTGACCAGAGTTAAAGACATAAATAAAGAAAAAAAAAATTATTTCACAAAAATTTACTTTAAAAAAGTAAAATTTACGGAAAATCAAGTAATATTTAATTGTTTATTTTCTTTTATTTTATTAATTTTTGGCCAAAAATTATTTTTTTTTAAATTTTAGTTATTAAATTCTAGTTTTTTTTAGAACAAATTTTAAAATTATTTTTGTATTATTTAATTATACTTTAGAATCTTTTATTGAAATTTTAGATAAATAAGAATTTTGTGAAAAATTTACAAAATGTTACTACAACAAACGTCATATTAAACATTACAACAATAATCTGTTGCCTTAAGCTTGTACACACAAACAGAAAAATTAACACGTGTTAGAACGGAGCCTGTGTGCCTGCTTTGTAATTAAACTTTAATTTAAAAATGTTTTTCAAATATTAAAATAAATATAACTTTTAAACTAATACTTCGATTAAATTAAAACTTAACATTTATGTAGGCAAAGAGTTAAGCTTTTAGAATATTATTTTTTCGTAATAAAAGTACTTAATTATAATGAAGCTTTACACTAATATCATGTTCTTCTTTTCTGGCAGAAATGTTGCTTTTAATTTGTCTTATGCTGTCTTCTTTCTTTTCTTAACAGCAAGCATAATTTTTTTTTATCTTTTAGTTTCTTTCTAATAATTCCATAATTCAGACTCCATGTACATATTATGTTTGTCCATTAAAAGAATAAAAGGGTTACTTAACTACTGCCTCGTTGATAAGAATATTTTTTTAGTAATTAACTTCTTTGACGATAAGCAAATATTTTGTTTTGGAGGAAAAAATAAAAAATAAAAGGAAAGCAAGAAACGAGGTTTCATGCAAAAATATTGCAATTAGCTATTTTTTAGGATCCCCCTCTTTGTTAGAGTAAGACAAAATGTATGCAGGGCAGCCTAAAATGTTTTTCTATTGTTGTAGTCACTAAGAAAGTATCACTTTGCAAATAGTGCTAAAAAATAAAATAAGAAATAAGAATCCAAAAAAAAAAAAAGAAATGGCGATTGCCCTTGTTAAATTTTTATTACCTTTTTATACCTTTTACATAAGCGATAAGGGTATGTACATATTACTTTGTCATTCCGTTTGTAATTTCTTTAATATCCATCTGGAACCCCATAAAGTATATATTTTCTTGGTCTTTATAAGGAAGAAAGTCGATTTAGCGAGGTCCGTCTGCCCGTCTGTCCGTGTTATGGTTGAAGCCCCCAATGTTGCATAGACCCGTAAATAGTATCAAACTATCAGAAACATTTGCGAGAAAATTGGTATTGAAATTTAGCAAAATCACCCGATAACTAACAGAGATATAAGCCAAAAACCAAGGCTACCTTTGTTTATTTCTCTATAATTTGTACAAAAAACCTTAAGAACTGCATCGGAGTTGCCACTACGCGGGTGATCCTACAAAGGTCAAATGTAAGGCCGGCTCCAATAATTTCTCCTCCTAAATATTTTTGTGGAGCATATAAGCCCCCTATTTTCCAGCCCCTAACAGGGTTGCCATACAAAGTGTAAAAAAATTAGGGTACAAACCCCTACAACTTGCCGAAGTCGCCCGTAGGGGAATAAAATGTATGACAGACCCCCATTAGTTTTGCCTCCTAAACATATTCCTAGAACATACTTACTCCCTATCTCCATCATCTAAGGGGGCTGCCATACAAAATAAACAAAAATGATCTAAAAATGCCCTAATTCCCCCAGAGTCGGCCTTAAAAAAATAAAGTGTACGACCGACCCTATTAGTTTCTTCTCACAAACATATACCTCGAAGATACTTACCCCCTATCACCATCGCCTAAGGGGACTCCCATACAAAGTTTTGGAAACTGTAATAAATCCCCACTCACAGCTTCCAGATTGCCCATGGATGGGTTTAATGTAGGGCTGACCGCAACTCATTTTTCCTTGCAAACATTTCCCTAGAACATACCCCCTATCTTCACTCCCTAAGAGGGTTGCCATACAAAATTTGCCAAAAATTATTGTAAAAAAACCCCTACAAGTTGTAAAGGGTATTTAAGAGGCGGCACTCTTACTTGTTTAATCTAAGCAAAAATCCGTGTAGCAGTCAGTATAAGGGATTAAGGTGTAGGTTATAGCTTTAGTTTGAGTGGGGTTTTCTTTTCTTAAAGCAATTTTCTAAAGTAATTTTTTAATAAAAAAACTTTTCTAATTAAGATTCTTTTGTATATTTTTTTCAATACACCTGGTTACCATGTTTTTTTCTCCATTTTATTTTGAAGCCCATTACGCATGTTTTATATTTTCGTTTTGGTTTTTTTACTTCTAAATTGGGCAAAAACTACAACAAAAAAATTTCTTTTGTTTTTAGCTTTGAACTCAGGCTTTAAGAAAGAAGAGTTAAGAGCAATAACGAAGAAAAAAAACACATTTTACGTTTTGGACTTAAAGAAATAGTGTCAATGTCCGAATAACCTTGAAAGAACTTTACAAAGTCAGGGTTTAGGTATTAAATGAAGAAAACAAAAATTAAGATTTTTATTTGAAAATGCCAAAAAAAATGTTTTAATGAAAGCAAAAGAATAACGAGTTTAAAACAAAAACAAATACCTTGGCGCAGAAAGGAATAAATAAAAGTTTGGTAAAAACTAATAAAAAAAAACTCTTCTTTAATAATTGCAGGAAACTTTTTATCGTTTCGTATGCGCATTCAAAATGAGGGTAGAATAATAAAAGATTAAAAAACATTTTTAAACAATAAATTGGCAAAAGTAATTGGGGAATAAATAAAAAAAATTTTAAATATAAAAAAAAAACATAAAATAAATAAATATAATAAACTGAATGGAATTAAAAGTGTTGAGTTTATTAAAATGTGTTTAAAAAACTTTCCATTGCATTTTGCATAATTTTTATTTTTTTAAAATATTTTTTTTTGAATTTTTATATTTCTTTCTTTTTTTGTTAGTCTTACTACTTCCTTTCTACTTTACGTAATGAATTATATTTTTATTTTATTTTTTCTTTAAGGTACGCGCAATGGATCTAGGAGGTATCCGAGTGCTGATATGTGAAAAGGCTGTGCCCCCTTGGGATTCTTAGCGAACCATAATAATACTAAAAATATAAAAATTTAGTTTAGGCAGCGTTGCCATATTCTTATATTTTTAAATTGTTAAGTTTTTTTTAATATTCATTCCTATTAAAATATTTTAAAAAATGTTTTTATTTTAAAATTAGTCTTAACCCTAATTATGGCAGTTTTTCTAATGGTGTACAGTTTACTGTTTGTCATTCTTTGTGCAATATGTTTCAGGATGTTTTTTTGCCTTTAACTCAATAAACTATATTTTATCGTCTTTTTTTTGACAACTTTCTGAGTCGCTTAACCAAGGTCCGCTTGTTTGTTAGTCTATCGGAAACATTTTTTAAGCAAACCTTTTTGAACCTACAAATCATGGAGAAGCCTTTAAAGTTCTAACCAAAATCTAAAAAAATTCCCCTAAAACAAGTTTAATTTTGCTCATTACAACACTTAGCTGTTGCTAATGGGTAAACAACTACAATCATTTGTATACCTGTAAACACGGAACGTGCGTGCCACCGCGTGCTATTAGGCATTAGTATGTAAGGGATTAAATTCTGATTATTGAAATATTAAAATAAATATAACTTTTAAAGTATTATTTTAATTGATTTGAAACTTTGTCTTAATAAAGAAGAAGAGTTAAGCTCTTAGACTAACATTTTTTAGAAAAAAACTTTTTAGAAACTTTGCTGCAGTAATTATAAATTAAAGTTAACAACCTTTTTCAGTTTTTTTTTCATAAACTGAAATTTTCGTTTGAATTTTTGAATAATATACTTATATTCGTTTAATTTTGATTAAGTTTCAAAATTGACTTGATTAAACCAAAAAATTTTGTCAAGTTAAAATAATTAACTTCGAGTTCAAATCTTTTAAAAAGTTTATTATTTATAATAATTCTCAATTAGTTTATTAAAATTATTTTATAAAGGCAGAAAATATTTATAAGGTTTTTCAAGTATTTGGTTGAAGTCTACTGATGACTTGGTGTAAGAACCAACGAAATGCATAGAGACAAACTTAACCTACAACAAACCCTATAAATGAATTAAGTAAAATAAGGATTAAATCCTTAAAATACTTTAAGTTCTTTTCTTTTCAAGTTGTAAATTATCTTTATTAGTGAATTTTGATTTGCAATTGTCTTTTTAAAAAATAATTAAAAATTGAATTTGAAAAAAGACTACTGTAGATCCAGAGTTTAAGAATTACTCTGTAAATCGAGTCTAAAAAAATTTGTTATTACTTAAATACTTTAAACATGGGAATTTAAAAATTGCAAAAACATTTAAAAAACTTTTCTAGATGTTTTCGAACAATTTACACCAAGAGTTTAGTCTCAGCTAGAAATAAAGTTTTAAAACTCACGATCGATTTGTTAAAAAAAAACCTAAAATTAATTTTTTTTCTAAAATTCTTTATGCTGCTTTTAAGTTTTTACCTTTTTTTGTTATTAAATTTATGCTTGACTTAAGAATGTTGTTTAATTTTTTTTTATTATTTATTCTTCCGGTCTTTCTTTTGGATTTTGTGTGTTACCGTGTATGTGTGTGAGTGTGTGTGTGTGTATATGTTAATTTGTTACTTTCTTCATTGGTTACTCACACTTGACCACAAATTCTTGTTTAATATTTTGTTGCGTGGCCGTTGAGTTTTTTTCGACACTAAAAGTTACATAATTGTTACATACTTTCTTCTCTTTCGTTTTTCTTTAAAATTCTTGTTTTTGTTGTTCGTTTTATTATTTACTTTCTTTTACGTTTATTTGGTTTATAAAAAAAAAAACAAAATTAATGTGTTAAATATTTTGGTATTTAAGAACTGCCTAGTGATCTTGAAAACTGAAAGTAGGTAATACAGGTGAGAATTAAAAAATACAACGACAACAAGTGATACTTTAAAAAAAAAAGAAAAAAAAACAAAGAAAAATGAAGAAGGAAAAATAAGAAAAATTAAAAAGGGTAAAGAGAATTTTTTCAATACATTGAAAAACTTTAAATAAGATATTTCATGAATAAATTTAAATAAAAATCAAACAAATCTAAAGATACAAATACAGGGTGTCTGGTTGCAAACTTATATTTTTAAATACGATTATTTCAAAAACTAAAAAACGGTGGGGAGGGAAGGTGGCCCCGTTGGAATTATGGATTGTGCGGATTTGTCAGTCACGATATCGCACTGGTCAAGTGAGCTTCGCGCGTTCGCTGTGGCGACTTTTTTTAAAGACTAATGATTCTTACGTAATTGTTTGTCGAGAATTTTGTTTAAAGTTTGGCATACGGCAAGTACGTAATGGACCGGTTGTAAATTTAATTCGTCGATTTTCAAGGACTCCCGAAAACATAAAACTGGTTGAAAGCAGTTTACGTGAAAATCCACGACTTTCATTACGGAAAAGAGCAGCCTCACTGGGACTTCCAAAAGCGATTATTCATGAAATTTTTAAAAAAAAGATCTAAATATTTCTTTGTTTTATAATTCAAATCGTTCAAGAACTGAAAAAAGTGACTTTACGCAGAAATGTTCTGAAAAACGATGTTGAAAATCGCGCTGTAAATCCCAATTGTTGGAGCTACGAGACTCATTTTCACTTAAACGGCCACATCAACAAGCAAATTTGCCGACCCGCAACCGTCGATTCAAACATCAACAACCATTGCATTGCTCCAGGACAATTGTTTGCTGTCCTTATTCACGCATGAGATAATTGGATCATTTTTTTCCAAAATTCTCGGGGCTAGGCGACGAATGTCAACGGTGAAAATTATCGACGAATGATTACGAAACTCCTTTTACCAAACTAGCGTGCTCATCCATTCTACTCTTCACACACGTGGTTTCAATAGGATAAGGCGGCTGCACAGAGCTTGTATGAATTTGCTTCAAGAATATATCCCCCAAAAATTGATCAGTCGCTTTGGGGACATCCCATTGCATGACAATCGCCAATCTCTTGTGGCTTTAAAGAAAAAAAAGTCGTCAAGAAATTGGCTCCATTGAACCAAGTTTACTGCAGCATGTGGCTCAGAAAGCAAGGCTCCGTTTTGAACAGTGTGTTCAGTTTAAAAAATATAAATCTGCCACCTTGTACTTAAAAACACGTCGCACCGTATGGTAAAGGTGGCCAAAATTGAAAAAAAAAATGTTAGAACTTTTAAACTTATTCGATGCAGCTTTATTCTGTAGACTGTATTCTTAAATTTTTCTCTGTCTTTTATTTAAAGGATATAAAAGGAGGAAATAAATCCTTGGAGATTAAATAAAACAATTTTAATTTTCGTTATAATTTATCAATTAAACTATTCGTGATTTTTTTGAAAAATAAATATTTTTTAAATTTTTTTCTCTTGTTTTACCTTTTTGAAAAAGGACAATTTCGAGATAGGCATATCCTTTCTGGGAATCAAAAGACATTTCAATAGATCACAAAGCATGTTACGTTTAGTGGAAGTATAAAGTTTCAATAATCTATTGTTTTTTTTTCTCTGCTTTATGACAACTTTAGTTTAAAGGATATATGGAAAGGACACGAATCCTTAGAGCTTAAGTGATACAAATTTAGTTCTAATCATTATTTTTTAATTCAAATATATGTGTGTGTGCAGTTTAATTTCTTTGTGATAATTCCTTCTATTTTTGGCCACTCGTTATATGCAATAACTACACTGTGCGTCGTCTTCTGTAAATTTGAACAAATTTTAAATTGAACAAGCAATAAAATTACACTCTGTACTGCATAAATAGTAAACGAGTGCAACTTACCGCCTGTCTTGCGACAATCAGTTGTAGTCACAGGTGAAGTAGAAAAAACACGTAAGAGTATACATACATACACACATACATATGTATTTGACATAAATTGTTAGTAATTTTTATGTTCCCTAGATATGTTGGGGACAGCCTGTATTTTTTTTGTTTAAGTTTCCCTTAAAAAACGTATTAATTATATTTTTAAAATTGTTTTTTATTTCTTTTTAATTATGTTTCCTTAAATTTAAAGTTCAATGACGCCTAAATTAGAACTTGATACTGATTTTAAAAGTGCGTAAAATAAACAAAAGCGTCAATTGATTTAAATGATGTTTAATTTGTGTAAACATCGATTTAGTTCTTTGTTTAATTTATGCTAAATATACTTAGTTTTTTATTTTTTTTCTATTTTTTTTCAAGTAAAATAATTTGCGTACATTCTAAGGTATTACATTTTAATAATTTTAATTGTTTTTTTTTCATTTTTTAAATACAAAAATGTTCATACATACTATACAAATTTTTAATCAAATATATTTTATAGAACATTGATGTAAGACACGTAGTTTTAATGTAAATTTTATGTTTTTATTTTTATTCTAAACTAAATGTTAGTTATTAGAATCTTATAGCTATTAAATTGTCAAATATAAAGTGTAACATAATAAAAAACATAAAAAAATCATTAAGATCGCCATTAAAAGAAGGCCATGATATGAATTAAGGGGGAAGTGTTATAAAGTTCCTGAATTTCAAATTCTCAATAGTAAAACACACTATTGGAAAAGGAAGTTCATAAAAGTTAAAACAAACAATAAGGGGCTGTTAATAATAACTTCTACATGCGTATTAACACCTCGAATCAGCGTTGCAAGTTTAAAAATATTTCTAAAAATAAGCGATATTTTTGCATGGGGGGGATAGTAATTTCAAAAAAAAAAGGTGAAAAAAATTAAATTCCTTGATAATAATTTTCAATACTGCTGTTAACAATTAAATTTAAACATTTATTAATTGTTCTCCTGAAATACAAAAGTAATAATTTTAAAAACCTTAAAAAAGCTTTTAAAATTATGAAATTTTCTAAACAAAACCGTTTACAAAAGCTCTTTATTTTTTATGTACACAACAGTTGTATTTAAATTCCACTGTTAATAACAGCAAAACTAAAGCAGCGCCATTATGTTAACGGTGGCAAAACTTTAAAATTTGAAGTCAAAAGCTGTAATGAGTGAGAACAACAGCAAAAGTCACATCGCTGAGCTACCGGCTACTAGATGGCAGGCTGTTATTAAAAAACGTTAAGCTTAAATAAAGGAAATGAAACCTTGTATGTACTTTGCATCAATTTATTTTATTTTATTTAAAATTTTTTGTAATTTTAAACAAGATTTTTTGATATTTTGGAAGATATTGATTTAAAAAAAATGTTGTAAACACATGTATTATAAAAAAAAAGTTTTGGAGTAAGTTTTTTAAAAGTAATTGAACATAAGTAGTTATGTAAAAAATCAACATGAGTAGTTATGTAAAAAATTTTATATATTTTTGTTTATAAAAGTTGCTGAAATTTTTTAAATAATTTTTCTAAAATGTTGGATAATTTTTTTTTGGAAAAATTTTATTTCATTTTAGCTTTAGTTTACTTATTATTTTCTTTTTATCTATTTTGGCTCAAGCTGGTTTACTATATTAAATTAATTTTAAAAATCTTAGTTTTTAGTATGTAAGATCACAATTAACGATGTTCATGTGTAACATAATCGCCAAAGTATGCGTTTGTAAGTTTCAAAGATCATAAAATACTTAAGATGAAATTTCGTTCCTAGTAAGGCACTAAAGTTTAAAAATTTGCTTCCTTAAAAATAAAAATCTTTTAATTATCACTAATTAAATATTAAATTCCTTATTAAAAGAAGAATTTTAAAAATTTTGCATGTTTACTACACCAAAATCACAAAAAAAAAAAGCAAAAACATTTTACAATAAAAACATGATATAAAAAAAGCTTAATTTTCTTCATAAAGAGCTTTTTTTTAATATGAAATAATAATTAAAAATATAAAAAAATAACAAATTATAAAAAATTTCAATTTAATTATAGTTTTGACCAGCATATACTGAATAATTCACCCAAACGTTACATCTTTTTTTTAACTGACTTTTGTTGAAATTTTATTTTCAAATTAATTCAATTATATGTACAAACATTTAAAAAAAAATTATTCAAATGATATGACTGTGTGTCTGGAGTATTTAAAAAAATATGGTCTCAAAGTCAAAATTCTTTTAAGCTCAAATTTATAGTCACACACGTTACAGTCTACTTGGATCTATTCTGAGCTGACAATATATGTATCCTTTCAGTGTCTGCCTTCCTTTATTTATGACGAGTATTAATTTTTCTTCCTAAAACAGTCATATACATACCTATATTACACAATCTATCTTAATACGTATTATACAAAATTTAAATTATTTTTTCATGCAAAGGAATCTTTTAATTGATTTTTAGTTTTTCGAAATATAAAACTTTTTGTAACTAAAACCGTAAAAAATAATTATTTTTTTTTTTTTTCGGTAGAAATGATTAGTATTTTCCAAATTTTATCGTTAATTTTGATTAAAACTCTTACTTTTTTATTTTAATTAAAAATCTCTTCTCAATTTTAAATAATTTTAACCATTTTTACATATAAAATATTCATTACTTCTATTTATGTGCTCTCAATTTATTATTCATAATTGACGTCACATAGTGCATTGAATTTTGCGATTAAACTTAAAAGCTGAAAATGAAAAAAAAATATTTCAACGAAAATTGAGTTCATGAACGTTTGTCGACTTCAATTGGCATGTCGACGACTAAAACGATGACAACAATCACAATAGAAATAGTATGAAAATAACAATAAAACGAAACTAACAACTGCAACCTTAAACAAAAATTATATAAAAAGCTTTTTGCTCCACTCCTACACAAACATATAAATATTGCAATATGAAAGCTTATATTTATTTTAACGAAGGCAAACGATTCTATTAAACAATTTGCTTGAGTAATTGTTTACAAGGGAGTAAGAGAGTAAGATATAAACAATATGGAGTATGTTATGCACGTGCAGTTATAGCAAAAATAAAACTGACTGTAAATATATAAAAATATAAACAAAATACACACATTCATACAAAAATCTCTATGATGCATTAAGAAACAGGCATGGCAGTGCAACAAACAGGCATGGCAGTGCAACAAACAGGCCTGCCAGATGAAATAAAAATGAAAAATTAATTTAACGCGCTCTATAAACGGAAATTATTTTATTTAATTTTTAAAATATGTAAAAACATTTGATATGCAAATATGTCGATACGTTTGATATTAAGTAAATATTTTTTAAACATAGTTTTTGTTAAACTTTTATAATTAAAAGAAATCTATGAGCATGAATGAATATGTGTATATTTTGAATCCATATATTTGATAAAACTTAAAAATTTATCAATTCAGTTACTCTATTTGTAAAATTTATTTTTTCAATATTTTTCTAGTTTCACTCATTTGTATTATTTTTTTTCAGTTTGTCAATGCATTTAAAATAAATATAATTTTTATAAAAAAATTTTTTGTTTTTGTTGTTTTAGTTTAATGTCGTTACGCTTAACAAGGTTATATTTATTTTTGCATTTAATGTAGAAATAAAATTGCAAATACTATATATAAATACATTTTAATTTCATTTTGTAAAGCGAGCAACATAGCAGGGTTGCTTGTACGGTGTTTATTTTATTTTTTTTTTTTTTGTCAAAGCTTGCTGCTGATATGCACGAAGGCGAATAAACTAAATTGACCTGCTTTAAATTGACCTTTAAAAGCAATTGTATGCATTTGATAGATAGATAAATGTTTTATTAAAATACAATGAACGAAGAAAAAAAGCAATAAATAATTGCAAGCAATTCAGTAGATGTTTGAGAATTGAAAATGTTTAATGGGTTTTATAAACTTAAAAAAACAAGATTTTAAATTTTAAAAATAAAAAATTTTAGCAAAATTGCAGAAGTTTTTTAAGTGAAAAATTAGAAAAGAGTGTTTTAAAGCTAAAAATAAATATTTTAATTAAGATTTTATTTAAAAATTAAAAAAAATAGCAAAAAATATTTTAATTAATAATTTAGTAATAATTAATATTGTAATAATATTTTAAAATATTATTTAAAAATCTACGCATAAAAAATTTAAAAAAAATTCTGTAGCTTTTTTATAATTTCTTTTAAAATTATGTCAATTGTTTGCATTGAATTTTGTATTTTATTGTAGTTATTTGAAACATTATTTTAGGAAAAATATTTTTATGTTGCCAAGTGCCTTTAGTTTGTGATAAAAAATATTTTTATTCTAATTTTACTTTTATTTTTCATATGAAAAACGAGTTCAATGTCGTTCATTATATATTTTTCTTGAACTAAATGTTGTTGTTTTAACTTTGCTTATTTTATTATTGTTGCATTCACTTTACGTTTTGGCAAACAATGTTGTTAACTGATTACGGAATTATGTATGTGCATACATACACACATGATGATTTTAAGGCCAAAAAGGAAGAAAAGGGTAACTGTAAATTTATAGCACTCTTATGGCCAAATGCATTTATAGGTCACAATGGTACACAGAAAGAAACAAACACATTCCAAAAAAAGGGTTTTGATCCTGAATTAATTCAAAACCGTACCTAAAATTTTTAAGTAAGATCCGTACTTAGATTTTCTCAGAGCAAGCCTATTAGGATTACTTAAAACAATCAAGCAGAAAAAAACATGTTTTTCTATGTATTTTAGCATTTAAAAACAAAGTGTCTCGGTGGTCCAGATAGTAGCGCACTAGTGTTGCAGCTCGGTCCCAGGTTCATATGCCAGCTACGACAAGTACAGAAAAAAATGTTTCAAATAATAAAATATGTATGAAAAATTTGAATTTTAAGAAAATCGACTTAGTATATAATAAGCCAACAATTATATGAAATTTTTCAGCACGGAGAACGCGACATCCATATGTATATCTCTTCAATTAAAAAAATTTTATACAGAAATCCGAAAAATTTGTCGTCTTAAAATTAATTTTAAAGCATTTTAAAAGCAATTTATAAAGTGCAAAAAATGTATTTTGTAAATTTTTTTGTTATACATAAACGACCAAATCATATGCGGACGAGCACGCGACAAAAAAATGAAACTTACTTTAGTTTGCCGGTTAGAAATACATGCTAGATCGTGAAGATGTAGTCGAAGACAAATTTTTATATAAATATAGAAATTAGTAGCCCATTTTTGATGTCAGTTAAATCATTTTATTACTTTCTTTTAAAATTTTTTAAAGTTATTCCAACTTTTAAAAATTGTAAATTTTATATGACTGATGAATTAGTAAAACATATTTGTGTGCAATTTTGAGATATTTTTCCTATTTGAATTTAAATAGCTCATTTTAACAAACATTAGAAAGAAAAAAATATTAACAAAACTTCTTTAAGTTATTTAACTAAAATGAAGTGTTGCAAGCCGTCGTGACGCATCGTAGGAATATTGCCGGCGGCTAAGACGCAACTTACAGACAACCATCTTTGCTTTTTCGAAAAATTATAGTAGAAATAAGGAATAGAAATTATAGAACTAATAATATTTAAGGTGGCTTCAGACTATAACACTGGGTAAAAACACTTGTCAAAAAACTCAAATAAAATGAGAAAATATAATAGTGTGAAGACATTATGTTATGAAATGTCAAAAAATACCTAAAGAAATTTGACAGTAGTATGGCTCTCTTCATTTTTAGAAATTTTTCTAAACCATTAGATTTTGCATGTATCAGAGTTGCATATTTACAGCAGCCATAAAGAAAATCAGGCATGGAAAGTTTATATAAAGTTTGGTATTGTAAAATAATTCTTAATACTACTTTTATGAAATTTATAGTTTTTTATTAGGAAATAAAATATTTTTAATTGAAATTAAATTAAAAAGTTGTAAAAGTAATTTTTTTTTCATTAAAAGTGTTGTAAAATTATTACTTTTGATATATATACATATTTTTATATTTTTTAAAAAATCGATAGGTGTCAAAAAATGGAGTCTTTTAGCAAAATAAACTCACTTTGTATAAAAAAAACAAATTTTTTCGATTGAATTTATTATATACAAGCGTTTTATTAATTAACCCGCAAAAGCAAATCAAGAAAATTTTTTATTTGTTTTAATCAGTTATAAAGTCTTAACAAATATTAAGCTTGTTCCAAAAGATCTCGATTTTGTTCCGACATATGAGAGTAAAGAAATTACTCCCCAAGCTTATCAAAGTTGCTCAAAATAGCTGGAACGCAAAAAACTATAATTGAAAATTTTTAAATGCTCACATGCTGCTTAGTTAAAAAGTAAAATTTTATTTAGACGATTACACCCCATAGAATTTTTAAAACATAGCATATACATCATATATAAAATGTATCTAAATGTTCTAAATCGCATTTTATATTAAAGAAATCTACAGATTTTTATAAAAAAATATACCTACAAGAAAAATTTTGTTGAAACCCTTGTACAGGAAAGGAAATTTATCTCAAACGTTCTCTTTGCTGTGGAAAATTTGTTACCTGAAACGCTTTTGGGTAGGTTTGGATTAATTTGTGTGAGTTTGGGCTATTTTGTTATGTACCTGAAACACAACTTTTAATAAATTAAAATGCCTTTTTTCAATTTTTAATAAATTCTAACCTTATGGTAATTTTTGATATATGAAAACTATGCGAAAATACTTATGGTAGGTTTATTAACAAAAATGTATGTAATGGCTGACAAATATGGTTTTATAGCTCGCTTTTAAAAACCAGTAATATTATAAAAATATCACATAAAAACTTAAAGGCATATACACACATATGTACAAATATATATATAAAATAAGTTTTAGAACAGATTTTGTATAAAAGCGACACTCGAAAACTTTTTTACATCTGAAAATTTATAATTATTGCGGGCCTAAGTTTCAACCTCCTTATTTAAAATAAATTATAAAACTGTAAGTACAAATACAAAAAAAATATACAAAACGTCGAAGAATTATTGGTTTGCTTCATATCCAATGCATGCGGCAAACCAATAATCACCCGAAGAATGTGCAAAAGTTTAATATATTACTAAAAGTTCCATCCCTGATGAACAGCTGTTTAATGAATTAGCGCCAGCAAAAATTTTCACAAATAGTAAATATTAAAAGTGAAATTAAGAATTTATTGCAGAAATTAGTTAAAAAAACATGTCTGATGAACTAACTGCAAGTCTGAACGTCACTTTTTATTGCCGAACAGTATTTTTTCACCCTTTTGTTAAATTCAAATAAAAAAAATACTTGCTTTAAAAGTTAAAGTCTTTTTTAAACTCAAAAACATATGTTTAAGTACTACACAGATTTTAATTTTATTTCAAATGTGATAGTGTAAAGACAAAATGTAATGCGCATTACTTCTTATTTTATTTTTTGACAGTCAAACCAAAAATCATTTTATTTGGCTCTCTCAAAATCCAATGAAAATCTAAACACTTGTAGAATAGTGTGAAGGTAGCTTTAATAACATTTAATGTGATTTTTGGAAAACTTGATGCCAAATCAGCCATGTGTTAAAGGAAACTTGTATGAATCAAACTAATATATGTTTGATTGGTAAATGATAGACCTGAAACAGTATTCTTAAAGTTCGATGTTATCGATAGTTTAACCTCAAACTTACGAAACTATCGAAAGGGCTGAATATCGACAGTTATGGAGCTCTTTGAGAACCTTTATTGCTTATTTCTTAAAAGTTTTTAAATGCAGGCTTAACATGTAAATGTCCTGTTTGCAACCAGTTGCAATTGCTGCTAATGATAATGGACAAGGAAAAAAGCTGAACTTACAAAGCTTTTCTTCTCTATCAAAATCAAAAATATTTGTCATTAATTTAAACAGAGCAAGTTCAATTTGCAAAAATAATATAAATAAGAAATAAGAAAAGCTTTTACGCACATATACAAGCACAAAGCACTTGTAGTAAATACATACATTCAAACATATACAATATCGCTTGCATTCTTGTTGGAACGTCAACTCTCATTTTATATTAAATGTAAACATTGAGGTATAAGTTTTTTATGCAACTGTTGGATGCACATGCATGTGTGCATTTTAGTTTTTAGTTGGGTTAGGGCAGGTTTGTATATGTATGTATTCGTATTTAGTTCGAGGTTATTGAGCTGCATTGGATGCAAAAAGTCCATTCAACTTTTTCAAAATGTTTTTTTTTTCTAGAATTAATAGTTTTGCTATTTGTAAATTTTTTTTAGTTATTTATACATTGTTTACGTGCATAGTGTAGACCATCCTTTTAAAGTTTCGTTAAGTGGTATATTTCTTGTATGTATCTACTTAAAAGCTCTTTTTATTGTGTAATCGTTATTGTTATTACTTTCGAAAACCCCGAATTGTAAGGTACGTACAACCCCCGTTGTGACCCAAATAAAATAAAATAAATTTGTTAATACTAGAAAAACTAATACCCGTTTTTCATTTATATTTTCCTAAAATATTTCGAGGAAAACATTTGGTCCTTCGAACCGGATTTAAACCCCCCAGGATCCTAGAAATATTTTAAGAAAATATTTTTATTTTCAGATTTCCCAGTTTTTTATTTGTTGGAAAAACCCCGCCATTTTTATTAACATCATTTCTTTTAAATAAATACCCTTTTTGGAAAAAGGTATGTTTTTAAATTTTTTTGTTTGTGAAAAAAAAAGTGAAAATAAAAAGTGTGTGGTTATTAAAAATAAAAGTAAAATACAACCAAATTAATAACCAACAAGTGCTCAAAAAGACAAAAGGAAAAAAAAACTCTGTAAACAACCCCAATATTGAAATTGTAATTTGCCGTCGGCAAAACAAAAGACAATTTTTTTTTGTTTGTTGCACTATTGATCAGTGCAGTTTTTTAATCCGTTTTTTTCATTTGCGTGGTTTTTTTTTTGAAAGAAAGAAAAGAAGGTTTTAAAATTATAAAGAATTAATGATTTGTGTATTTTTTTTGGTGTTTAATATAAAATTTAAAATTTCTTTTAAGCATTGTTTTTTTTCGTTTATTTTATTGTCTTACCTTTCGTTGTAGCAAAAGCTTTTTTATATATTGTTACAACAAAAAGAGATAAATTGGTTTTACTCGTTAGTTTTAACAACAATTTAGCAAAACCCGAAAAAAACACACAAAGTAAAATAATTGTTTTTTGTGCAAAATTAAAGAGGGAATAATTATTATTATAATTATTATTATTATAATAAAAACCCTCTGACAGAAAAAAATAAGTGATAATGTGAGAAAATTTTTGTTTATATAAACAATTCCCGTTTATATACTCGCTGCATTTGTTGGTTGTTGTTGTAATTGTTAATAAACACACACTAGCGCTGCAACTTTTCGATTGTGCGAATAAAAACCGGTTACTAACAAATTGGTTATTATTATCGATTTTTTTACCCGTTTTATATCGTTAAAACTCTAAACTGCTTATTTTTTTTTAGCTATTTCTTAATTATTTTTGGAATTAAGAATAATAAATACGAATTAAGTACCCGGAAATATTTTGCAGCAGTGCTAGTGTATGTAATTTTTTTTTTTTACCTTTTTTTAGACAACGAAGTGATTTTACACTGCGATATATGGTTGTTTAATTTATTTTCCCCTTAAAATTTAATTTTACCCCGTTTTTTATAAACCAAAGTGTAAGATTGCTTCATATTTATTTTATAAAATTTTGTTGAACTTATTTGTTTTTATTTAATTTTTAATAAAGTTATAAATTTTGACTCATATTTTTTTTTACGAACGAGTCGTCCCCTTTTTTTTTTTCTTTTTTTTACTCATTCCGATCCATCAACTAAAAGAGTTGATGAATAAATTGAAATTTTAGTTTTTTTTGAATTAATCAAGGGTTTACTGTTCTGGGAATTATACGTGGTTTCGATTTTCTTTATTTTCGATTTTTCTTTATTCTGCTTACCATTTTGTCTTAGGACAATTCTGTGTTTTTGATTATCAGTTTAGTTTTTCTTGATTTTTTTTTTCGAAAATTTCCCCCTATTGCTTAAGATCGAAAATGGATACTTCTCCATTGATTCGTAATGCCGATCGGTTGGCGGAATTTGAGGCCTTCATATCACTTATTCCTGTTGTAGATCATCAAATTGGTTCATTATTGAGCCACGAAAAGGAAATAAATCGTTTATGGGAAGCTGTTCGGTCAACATATGACTCTTTGTTGATAGAATCCGAGAAAGTGAAAGGCCCAATTATTGTGGAAATAAAGTCAAGGTATATGGCTTCGTACACCACATACACTCGAGGGGTTTCCATGATAACGGCTCAATTAGACCGGTTAAAGCAGGCTGCTCAGGCTGAAAGGTCCATGGAATTTGGGAATTATGCCACCCCTCTCATAAACGTACCCCCGTGTGATACTCCGATTTTCTATGGTGACTATAAAAGTTGGCCATCGTTCCGCGATATGTTCTCAGCGTTGTATGGTAATAACCCGCGTTTAACCCCGGTACAAAAATTGTATTATTTATTGCAGAAAACTGCAAAAGATGCTCATGATGCCATACAAACTATTCCATTGACCAATGATGGCTATGCAATTGCATGGAAAAAGTTGGTTGACACGTATGAGAACAAAGGGGCGCTTGTCAACGAACAGCTGCGAACCCTTTTGAATATTAAGCCCATTACTCAGGAATCAGGCGCAAATATTAAGAGTCTGCAAAGAACCATTAACGATTGCATAACGAATCTTTCATTGTTAGAGGTTACGCCTGAAATATTTTATCATGTTATGTTAGTATACATTTGTGCTACCAAGTTACCCGAGAATACTCTGAGCCTCTGGGAACAGTCGAAAAAACTGTGTCAACAGTCTCCCAAGTGGGAGGATATGGACGCATTTTTGACGGCTCAATTTAGAACTCTTGAATCGATTGCTGATATCAGACAATCGCATTCAACTCCCGTTGACAACCAGATTAAAACACAGGGGAATAGTGGCTCGCAGAAGAACGCAAATTTTAATTACCCCAAAAAATCTTCTTGTGGCCCGAGGAACGTTCAGAGTTTTTCGACAAAGACCACTACTTCTCCATCAGTCTGTCGGTGCTTCCTTTGTCAAGGATCACACCCCCTAAGACTTTGTCCTAAATTCTTGAGTCAGAGTGCGGAAGAGAGATATTCGACAGTGAAACGGCTAAAATGCTGCTCAAACTGTTTGGCAACGTCTCACGAAAGTAAGAATTGTAAGAGCATACATGTATGCACTCTTTGCAAACAGAAGCATCATTCTCTGCTTCATAGGAATGTTAGGTCACAGGTACACAACTCCAGTGTAGCCTCACCTCAGCTTCCCATAGCTTCTGGTACAGTGGTACCACCGAATCAAACCCCGCCTAATATGGTCCCAACGTCAGGTAGCAATCAGGGTCAGCCCCCTCTTAATTTTAACCCGTCAACTTCCACAGCGCGCCAGAATTTACATACTTTTTCTACACATCTTGAGTTGAGCCCTAAAGCCACGGTCCTTTTAGGTTCTACTATTTGCTTAGTACACCTAAATGACATAAGATGTGCAGCCCGAGCGCTAGTGGACCCTGGTTCGCAAGGCACTTTTATTTCCAGAAGGTTACAAAAGAAGCTTGCTATCCCAACCTTTTCAGTGCCATCGACAAATGTCACTGGCTTGATGGATTGCTTTGCTGGCAAATCCTCCACAATGTGTGTACTGACGATCGGATCGCCGATCGATCCAAGTTTTGAGATTGAAGTTTTTGCATATGTGGTAGAGAAAATTACCGGTCGGTTGCCCTCGTGTACTATTTCAGATATGGTGGCCTCGAGCTTCCCTGATATTACCATGACCGACGTCATGTGTACCCGTATGGATATGCTTTTTGGAGGAAATGTGTATCCAAGAATTTTAACAACGGATGTAAAAATACATCCTAATGGCAACCTGATCGCCCAAAGAACCGTTTTTGGTTGGATCGTTACAGGTGAAATTTTTCAATCCGAACCCCTGCATTCTGTTTCCTCTTTTTGCACCCATCTTGACTTAAATAATCAACTCACTCGTTTTTGGGAACTTGAAGAAGTCCCACAAGCGACCCAATTATCTCACGATGATCAATATTGTGAAAGGCTTTACCAGACTACAACCTATCGAAATTATGAGGGTCGATATGTAGTGTCCCTCCCATTTCGTCGCGAATTTCCAACTAAGCTATCCTTAGGAGATTCTCGAAACGGGGCTATATCCCAATTCAAGCGAAATGAGTTTCGACTTTTGAAAAACCCGGACTTAAAGTCCCAGTATGACCAGGTTGTTCGGGAATATTTTGATATGGGTCATATCAAGGCCGTGGAAAATTCTACACCGGTTTCGACCAGTTTTTATTTACCTCATCACGCAGTAATTAAACCCGATAGCGCTACCACCAAACTCAGGGTGGTATTTAACGCTTCAAACCCGTCCTCCAGTGGCGTAAGCCTCAATAATGTTTTATACCCCGGTCCTGTTCTACAGGCAGACCTCACGGTTCTAGTTTTACGCTGGAGATTTTTCCGCTATGTTTTTAATGCAGATATTGAAAAAATGTATCGCCAGATATTAGTCCATCCCGATCAAACCCCCTATCAACGTATATTGTTTCGTGACAATCCCGAAGCTGAAGTTCAGGACTATGAACTTACTACGGTCACGTTCGGAGTGAACTGTGCGCCGTATTTAGCGATTCGTACTATTTTACAATTGGCAAACGATTGTGAACCCCAGAGTCCTGCGGTATCTGAAATTTTGAGATCCCAAATGTATGTCGACGACGTACTAGCGGGATCTCATGAGCTTGAAGACGCTTGCAAGAGGCGCAATGAGCTTATCCACGTTCTCGGGTCGGCTGGTTTCGTGCTGAGAAAGTGGACGGCTAATGATTTACGTCTCCTGGATGATATACCCCGGGGGAGTCTGCTTGATGCAGACTTCCTAAAGCTTTCAGATGCTAGTACTACTAAAACCCTAGGCTTGCGATGGAATGCTAATAAAGATAGCTTCTACTTTAAACTAGTATCGCAGCCACGCCGGGATCTCGTCACGAAACGTGCTGTCTTATCTGAAATAGCTAAGTTATTTGACCCCGCCGGTTGGTTATCTCCAAAAATTATTGTTGCGAAGATTATCATGCAACAGATATGGAAAGATAAGACAGAATGGGACGAAATTTTGAAACCTTTAACCCTTGTTCACTGGCGCACGTTTTTGGATGACTACCCTAATATTGAGAAAATTAACATTCCAAGATGGGTTAATTTTCTACCCGAGAATGAAGTTGAACTTCATGCGTTTTGTGATGCTTCTGAGAAAGCGTATGGTACTGCTCTCTATATCCGAAGCTTGTCTGCAGAGGGTATCACCGTGCATTTGCTTGCTTCAAAAACAAAGGTAGCTCCCGTAAAATCTGAGACATTACCCCGTTTAGAACTTTGCGGAGCGGTTTTAATGGCGAACATGGTAGAATCGTTATGCAGTCAATTAAATCTGGCCAAGAATAAGATTTATCTCTGGACTGATTCTACTATTGTTTTATCTTGGCTCAAAAAACCCCCTTGCCATTGGCCAACCTTTGTTAAGAACAGAATTGCACTCATTCTGGAAAAAGTTGGTAATGAGAATTGGTCTCATGTGGATTCCAAGGACAACCCCGCCGATTTGGCAAGTCGTGGAATTCTAGCGCGAGACTTAGTTGACAATTCTCTTTGGTGGCACGGACCTTCGTGGTTAAGTCAATCGCGAAAGTTCTGGCCACATTCTACCCCCAATGATCACCAACATTTGGAAGTTCAAGCTTTTGCTGTTCAGACCAAAACCCCGCCGTATGATATACTGGAACGTTTTTCGGATTTACCCCGTGCAATGCGAATTATTTCGTATTGGTTCAGGTGTTTGCGATATTTAAGAACCCGAAAATGCTTGTATGACACCTTAGATATAACTCATTCAGAGATGAAGTTTACAAGAGATCGTTTGATTTTAGTATGTCAGAAGGGTTTTATCCCCGAATACATTCAGTTATCAAGGTCTATACCCATTCCATCGAATAGCAATTTGCTCACGTTGAATCCCTTTATCGACTCAAATGGATTTGTCAGAATCAACGGTCGACTAGCTCGGTCACCCGGTTTGACTTATGATGAACGTTACCCTAAAATTTTGCCCTATTCTGCTCGTTTTACCCGCCTTTACGTAGAGTATGTTCACAAATGTTCTGCTCATGGCGGACATTCCTTGATGCTTCGATTGATAAGGAGTGAGTTCTGGGTTCCCAGGTTAAAGAACTTAATTCGTACAGTTATTCATAATTGTAAACGTTGTACTATCTATCGAAAAAAAACCGGTGAGCAAATTATGGCTGCTTTACCCCCTGAACGGACAGTTCTTTCGAAACCGTTTACCCATACTGGTTTAGATTTTGCAGGTCCTTTCGACATTAAGTCCTATATTGGTAGAGGCTGCCGAATCACTAAGGGCTATGTTCTTGTTTTTGTTTGCTTTGCTACAAAAGCCATTCATTTGGAAGCCACGGGTGATATGTCAACCGAAACGTTTCTAGCGGCTTTTGCTCGGTTTTTCTCTCGCCGTGGATGTCCATCCAACTTGTACTCCGATAATGGAACTGCATTCGTAGGTGCGACCAACGTTCTTGAAACTGACCGAAAGAAGTTTCTATCCGAGATGAGGCAGAAAGTGCTTGTACGGAACAGTTTTCAGCCTATTGAGTGGCATTTTATACCCCCTGGGGCTCCTCATATGGGCGGCTTGTGGGAGGCCGGCGTAAAGAGTGTTAAAACTCATTTACGAAAAATTTCTGGAGTCCAAAAATTTACATTTGAGGAATTTACAACGATGCTAGCCCGCATTGAAGCGTGTCTTAATTCGAGGCCCTTAACTCCAATGAGCGACGACCCGTTGGACTTGGTTCCACTAACCCCTGGTCATTTTTTGATTGGAGCGCCATTGTTAGCACCCCCTGAACCCAGTCATTCTGACTTATCATTAAGTGTTGCCAATAGGTGGCAAAAACTGAAGGTGCTTCATCATCAGTTTGCTCTTAGATGGAAGGAAGAGTACCTGAAGGAGCTCCATCGTAGAATTAAGTGGAAATACCCACAGAAAGACTTTGAAGTAGGTGATTTAGTTGTTATCCGTCAGGATAATTTACCCCCCAATGAGTGGCGTTTAGGTCGAATAGAGAAAACATATGTAGGGCAGGATTCAAAGGTCCGTACAGCGGAAGTACGAACGGCTTCAGGAATTTTTACCCGGCCTATAGTGAAGCTTGTTCTTTTACCGCGTGCAGAAACCCACTAATTTAAATTTTTCCACCCTTCTTTTTTCTTTTTTTTCTTTTCTCCCGTGTAGCAATATGTCAAGTTCTTCGCGTCGGTTAGAAGTCCACCGTAAGCCGGTTGAAGGTCCGAAATCGGCCGTTGCCCCAAAAACAGCCCGTGACGAGAGTTTGCGTGATTGCCGCTTGTGCAAGAGTGAACACGCGCTGCGAAAATGCCTCAAATTTCGAAAAATGTCGGTGGGGGAGCGGTGGGAAACCGTCACGCGGTTTAAGTATTGTTTTAACTGCCTGGCCCACTCGCACATGAGGGACAAGTGTACCAGCCGCGAGAGGTGCATGGAGTGTCTTGCAGAGCATCACACCCTCCTCCACCGCTACAAACGACCGACGAGGAACCGAGAGTGGGCGTCAACGGCTTCAACCCGAGCATATACTTCGCAAGGTTCTACTCGCCCTAGACGTAAAGGCAAAAAACGGGGCACTAACAACAAGGGAAAGTGCTCGCATCAATGTGGCCAACAATGCCAGCAGCAGCCCCAGCATCATCAACAACCATGCCGTAATCAGCAGCAGCAGCAGCGTGGCTCAACCACGACCCCGGCGACCATCGTCATTAATGTGATGTCGGGTCAAATTGTTTAAAATATTTGTACATATATGCAATTATTATACTTTTATACTTTTTATACTTTTTTATTTTTTTTTGAATTATGATAATTATGAATTTTGTATTGCGAATAATATTTTTTTTTCTCTTATTTTTTTTTGTTGCACTACTGCAAGGGGGGCGGGATGTTTACGTGCATAGTGTAGACCATCCTTTTAAAGTTTCGTTAAGTGGTATATTTCTTGTATGTATCTACTTAAAAGCTCTTTTTATTGTGTAATCGTTATTGTTATTACTTTCGAAAACCCCGAATTGTAAGGTACGTACAACCCCCGTTGTGACCCAAATAAAATAAAATAAATTTGTTAATACTAGAAAAACTAATACCCGTTTTTCATTTATATTTTCCTAAAATATTTCGAGGAAAACATACATTGTCTGTGTTATAAAAACAGTTTTTTGTTTGTAGTTGTAATAAAGGTTAAAATCAAAAGGAGAGAAACATTGTTTTGCCTAAATTGTACGTGTTAACGAGTGTGACAACAATGTAAAGGATTTAATTTGTTAAAAATATGTGTAACCATTAGAAAAACTTTTTAACCAAGATTTTTGGTTGAAACTTTTTCACTACTTTGGATTGAATTTTGCATTTTTTTTAAATTTTTTAAAACTTACACGTTCTCACGTAACAATTAGCTGCAGCTTGTAATATATTTTTACCACCGATTTTAAAAAGTTTTAGGATGTTTTTTGATAAGAAAAAATATAATTAAAAACGTGTCTGTTCAAAAATTTGCATTTATGCATTTTGAACAGTTTAATTCGAATTGACAAATGCATTTTCATATATGATAGTAGTATTATTAAGCCCAGATTTTTCGAAATAAAAACTGTTTTGCAAACACTAAATGGAATACGTGATCATGAGGTAGAAGGATAATATGAGTGGCAAGTTGCATTAACACGTACAAATTGTTGAAAATATGGCAAATATTAACTGAAATTTTAATTTAAAATTTTTTTATTTTAATCCCTTAACTAAGTTTACTTCATCTACATTTATTTGTTTTACCTTTAGATTACGAATATTTTTTTTGATGGACCACTTTAAGCCTTGGAGAGGCGCTATACAGGATCATTTAAGACACATCAAAAAAAAATTAATCAAAAACAGGGTTTTAAATGAAATTTTCATACAAAATCAGTATATAAAATTTACTTAAAATTTATTATTTCTTTGATATGTCCCATGGGTTATAATTTGAGTGATAGATAGGATTTTTTAACCAAAACATTATTTTAAAGGTAGATTTTAAAGAAAAGACTTTTGCTTGCATTCGGTTTTATCCAAAATTATCCGCTTTATCCGAATTTACAAACATTTATAAACATTGACTGAACTAGTTTGGTCATCAAAATTAATTGTAAAAATAGTTCTTAAATAGCTCTTAATTTTGCTAATGGAAGCCAATGTCAAATATGTTTTGACATTTTTAAACGGAACAGATGTAGAATACAAGTGAACAAGTCATAAAACGATAAATTCCCCAAGAACGCTAAACAATCGTGTCTATTTTTTTGCGTAACAATTCGTCTGTGGTGTTGGCGCAGCGCGAACTCCGTCGCTGATTCCCCGGTCGTTCGGCACCGACTGCACAAACACTGCGGTGTTTGGCTATCAACCCTGAAAAGCATGGAACCCCACGAGACGCTGCCAAGGGTGACCAGCCCCGGAGTGCCCGTTCAGCCGCGAATATCATATCTGTTGGCGAGGATGTCGATCTGTCGCCAGAAACATAGACCGGACGTCGTGCCTCGCAAAAAACCATCAGCCGGTAGTCCCTAAGGCTAATTTTGGTCATAGACCTGCGCATGTTGTACAAAGTCCAGTCCGTGCATCAGCTGCTGCCTGTCGACCGTCAAACACGTGTAACCTACACTCAAGCCATGCTCAATCTCAAGGCCGAAGTGGACGATTTTTTGACCAAAATCATAAAGAGCAATAAGGCTAATTTCTACCTCAGCGGGTAAGTGAACAAGCAAAACTATCACTTCTGGGGCACCGAAAATCCTCGAATGATTCACGAGGAGCCATTACAGCTGCTCAAAGTGACTGAATGGTGCGCTGTTGAAGCTGGAGAAGCCACCGGGACATTTTTTTTTTGAAGCCGCTGTTCAAACGACAACAGTGGACGGTGAGCGCTATAGGACCACGTTAGCCGAGTTTCTTCTACCGGAATTGAACGAAATAGGACTGTAGGACATGTTGTTCTAACAGGACGGAGCCACGGTACACACTGCACGAGCCACAACCGATATTCTGAAGGCGGCGTTCCCAGGTCGCCTCACCTCTCGTTTTGGCGTTTTACATTGGCCCGCAAGATCGCCCGATTTAACTGTTCCGGATTTTTTTGTGGGGTTTTACATGGTGTTTACGTGCCCGAGACCCTGGAAGCCCTCAAGGACAACATTCGACCCGAGTGCGAAAATCTGTCGCCCGAAGTTATCGCCAAAGTGATGAAAAATGCCATAAAACAAGCCCATAAAGCAATTAATTGTGACGGCTTGACCACAAAAATTCTAAAAGTTTAAGTAAACATAATCAAAAAACAGTATCAAAGTTTTTTATTTAGAAAAAAATGAGAGCCAAACAACATCGGATGACTTATTTTGGTCCACCTTGTAAGAATGTTCCCCTTTTTATTTAAAGGATAATAAAAACAGGTAAATTTTAAATTATTTTGCATTTCAAAAAAAACGCTGTTTAAAATTTTGTCAAGCAATTGGCGAAAAAAAATATTAGAAATGCAACTCGATAGAAGTTTTAAAATGCCAATAATACAAGTTTTTTTTTATACCCGAATTAATAACACAGTTAAAAAGCAAAAACACAGCTGCCAGCACTAACACATACCCACACACAACCTCTGCAATGTAAAGATATTAAACTTTGATGCATATTTCAAGGTTAAAAATAATTGAACTCACGCACCCAATCACTTTAATCTCCTTTTACTTTACGAGCATTGAGATTCAATCTTCATATGCAAATCCTTTGTAAAATGATTTGTATACTTTACGCAAAAATTACAAAATTAAAAAAATTCAGGATATAAAGGACTTAAAATTAAAACGAAGTCATAGATTTATGTTAATTGCAATTCAGCCATTGAAATTCTTTAGATAAAAACTGCATTAGTTCCAAATGTGTAAATGCAATAGTTAAACTAAAAGTGTATGTGTAAGAGATTAATTTAGTAAACAAACTAAATTATTCGTATGAAATCGTGTATCATCGTAATTGAGCACATTAAAAGTAGAAAATTATTGTTATTATTAACTCTGTGTTTGCTGCATTTTTTGTTATTGCTATACATAATTATATTTTAAAGGAGAAATATTTATATCAATAAAATAGAGTAAAGAGTAACAAGAATGTATAGTAGACTTAAAAACCCCCATTTAGATAATTTATAAAGTGTGTGTGTGTGTTAGTATTTATTAATATAATACATATTTGCTTTGTACAATATGTTAAATATTGAAAGCTTCTCTTTTACTGCATTTAGTTTTATTGAATTATTTTTTGCTCATAAGCCCATAGTATCAGTGGAAGGTCGTACAATGGCCTGTAGTTTAAGGGGGAAAATATGCAAGTGATTACAAACGAAAGGCAATTGTTTTATTGTTATAAAGTTTGAGTGTTTTTTTTTTAATTTTATAGTTTTATAGTTTTTAAAATGAAAAGTAAATGCAAAAATTAGTTTTAGTCAAAAATTATATTTTTAATAATAAATTGATAAAAAGGTTTCTAGAAACAGAATTCAAAAATAGATTTTTTTAATAATTTTAAAAATTAACTGATAGAGTAACATTTTTTTAAAAATATAAGTTTGTTAAGTAAGTGGGGTTTTTTTTTAATTTTCTAAAAATGCAAGTACGATCATACAGGTTGTCCGCCGGCAAAGTATATTACTTGACAGTTCATATTTGGCAGTCTTGAAGTAGAAACGTGGCAAATTTATTATGGAAAAATATTCGGTACCCCAACGTATTTTAATCGTTAAAACATGTCAACCCATGACAACCCCGACTTTCATGACAAAATCATAACAAGTGACGAGGCACATTTTGTTTTGAATTGATATGTGAATAAACAGAACAGTCGGTTCTGGGCAATTGAAACCCCTTATATTATTCATCAATCACCTTTGCATCTATTAAAAGGGACAGTCTGGTGTGCAATTTGGTCAGAAGGAATCATTGGACCTTACTTAAACGGCGTAACAGTAACAGTCAATGAGAAGCGATATCGGGATATTATTTAAAACTTTTAAATGCCAGAACTGCATGCTTTGGGCTTGTTTAACATGTGATATCAACAAGACGGTGCCACATCGCATACAACCAGGACTACAATGGAATTACTGAGAGACTTCTTTCACAACAAGCTTTTTCAATAAATAGTGATGTTCATTGGCCTCCACGGTCGCCTGATTTGACGGCTTCGGACTTCTTTTTCTGCGGATATTTAAAAAGCAAGGTTTATGCAAACAAACCAGCAATGCTGGAGCAACTCAAACAAAATATTCGTGATGAAATTAATGAAATACCGCGTGAAATGTGTGAGAATTAATGAAAAATGTGCTCAAAGGGGCTCGCGGACATTTATCTGATATTGTATTTAATACATACTGCCGGTATTAAATAACACATTTATCAATATACGATCAATTTTCTTTCATTTAATCCAAAATTATAAACAAAGTTGTTTGTATACTTTTGCTTCTGTAAATTTTTAAAAAAAATTAGTTACGTGGTTTTGCATTTAAGCGAACGATATGTAAAAAAAATTTTATTGTCATTTTTTTATTGAAAAAAAGTTCGTCAAATTAAAAAATACATTTATGTTAAACTTTTTTGTAGATATTAAATTTTTTTTAGCAAATAATTATTTGTAAGTGTTAAAGAAAACATATTCCTGTTACAAAAAATTTTAATTTTTGTTTAATGTAACTTTTTTTATTTTTTTTTTTCTCTTCAAAACTTTTATTCCCAACATTTGGGAAATTCTGCTTCAGTTATTTGCTCCCTATCCCCTTTTGGTAGTTAACTAGCAAATGCTGCTTGGCATTTCTTATTGGGTCACATTTACGTTAATATTCAAAACATAGAAACGCACAAAAAACCTTTACCACTGTTGCCAGATGTTACCATTTTTAAATTGTATTATCTTTAAAAGGTTGAAAGCACCATAATTTAAAATTCGAGTATGAAGTTCTTAGACTTTAAGGTGTTTTACTTGATTAGTTAAACTTTACATGGAGCCTAATTAACTTAAAATTTAAATAAATTTCACACACTTCAATGATTTCAAAATAATTATTATTTCGTCAATTTTTAATTGTTGACAATTTTTAATTTTATTTCAATTATCTGGCAACTGTAATTAACAAGTACATTAATCTAAACAATATTTTGATTACAATTTTGTTACTGTTTGTTGTTGTTGCTGCATCAACTTTAAATGACATTCAATGCTGTTCAAACACAAGTTTGTGGGATTGTTTGGACTTGTTCTAGTTGGGGTAGACATTTTTATTAATAAAAGCACACACATACTATGGTGTTTAAGATAACATGGCGTATGTATGTGTATTTATATAACTGTGTCACAGAGTAAAGGTATGACACTGCTTAGTTCAGTGATTCTCTACTTTATTTTTGTTGCGGCACACTTTAGGCGATTCAAAAATTTTCATTAAAAAAAATGTTCTACAAAACTAACAGACCGTTTATTTAAAAACTACATATTTACAAGTTATTATTAACGAAACTAAAAATGTGAAATTTGAGCTTGTTGTGTTTTTGACAATTTGATTTAAATTTGGTGGTAAAAATGACACTGCTACTCACACATTATCTTCCATATTTGGGCAATTCCATTATGATGGGTGTAACCATTTCGCATTTTTGCCTTTAACTCAAACATTTCAAAATTTTAATATAAAAAATGCTTTCATTTTAAGGATGACGTGTTTAAGCGAATAATGGCAAGAAAACATGATTTCTGCTTACAAATTTAAGTTTAAGAGAATTTTGACTTTAGGATCGATTTGTGTAAAATATTATTGACAACGGGCTTAACTCTTTTAATTTTCATAATAGTTTAAGGTGTTTTGAATACAAAAAACCTTTTTTGGTTAAAGGAAACCCTTTTAGAAAATGTGACTTTAGTAAAATTTTCATCAAAGTGTATAAGAATGTCAATTATTCAGTATGTAATCATTTTATACTATTGCGAATTAAATAAAAATAAAATATTAACCAAATTATATAGATTTTAATAATTTTCCTTCTCTCTAAGACGTTAAGTCAGTCTTTTCTTTTTTTTTTTTAAATAAAGAAAAATCTTTCCCCATTTTGGGCTTCTTTTACTATCATTTGACAATCGCATCTAATGTTAATTCAAACTGAATTAATTTATTCCTCTAAATGTTTTAAAACTTTATTTCAAAAATTGTACACCAAAATGAGTTCTTCCTCTTAATTTAAAGTTAAGTCATATACAGAAGTATTTGTTAAAAGAAATGATAATAAAATTTCTTTATATATAATTTTGGAAAATTAGGAATGATTCTCTTCTCTAATTTTGTCAAATGGTCAATCACATAAATTAAATAAAAAAATCTATAGACAATTATTTTAATATTTAAACGTATTTTAAAATATTATTTTAGTAAACTTATAGTTAAAAACCAATGACATTTACATCCTTAATTTTGAGGCACATTTTTAGAGTTTCGAGGCGCATAAAATTGCCATGGCACAGCGCTTGAGAATCACTGGCTTAGCTGATTGGGTCAATGAACGTTGTTGGCTGTTTAAAACATTTCCAAGGCCAAAGCCATTGTAGTTTATTTGTTGTGAATGTATGTGTTTGAATGTACGTTTATTCTTAGCAGGATTTATGGTGTGATAAAAGAGAAATAGTGAAAACAACAAAATGAACGGAGCAATATTATAATTATAAGTGGGTCGTCCAGGGTGTTTTTTTATCAAACATTTTATTAAAAAAAGTGTATTTTTTTTTTTAAAATAGGTGTAAATATAAGATTAGATAACCTTACTTTAGATTTTTGCTATTAATATCGTTAAAAGTTAGAAAAAATTTCAATATGTATTTTCTTAGTTCAATAAATGATAGAAACTAAAAGCTCAAAAACAAACTATTTGAAATATGTATAAAAGAAAAAATAATAATAATATTTTTTCAAAATAGACAGCCTATTATAAAATTACTAAAAGTGAAAATTACTCTTGTAGTTTTTAATAATACATATTTATTTGCGACCCTTTAGGCTGTATTGATTCGTCTTATTTTGTGTATCTGTAAAAACGAGCTTTATAAAGATCGTAGAAATATTAGAAACATTTTTTTGACGATTGCTAATTAAAATCGGCCATATTGGTTTGTAGAAAACTGAGCCATAAGCCTTAACAAAATTTAAAAAAGTTTCTGTGTTCATTCGCCATACACCAGCTCAGATTAACTTTTGACAAATCTACAGAATATTTTATTAGTTTCTTTTCTCCTAAAATTCTTGCATTTAAAAAAGTGTAGAAAGTAATTCATTAAAATTTAAAATTTCCTTAATATAAAACATACCTTTTAAGAAGGGTTTCAAAAAAGGCAATTAAAGGATATGTTTTCCTACCAGCAAAATCGTCTTTCGATTATAACAATTATAAAAATTTCATTACCTCTCTCTTTAAGGCAACAAAAATAAAAAACACCTCTTGGTTTTTTAAAAAACTACAATAACATTCTGTTTAAAAAAACGAAACCCAACACACAACCGTAAGATTTTTATAAATTACTTGCTGTCAGCAGGGTTGCCTGATGGTTTTGGTGAAAAATAGGAATAATTTAATAAAAATATTCAAACAAACTGTTTTCTCAAAATTATAGTTTTTTTAGACAATATTTTATTAGATCCTAGTAAAATTGTTATATTAATATCAAACAAAATAAACAAAAAATCGAAAAAGTTTTTGTTCAAAAGCACTAATTTTTTATTGAAAATAGTAGAAATTTTTTTTTTAATAAATTTTTTTAAATCTAATAAATTTTTTTTCTGATTTTATAATTTTGTTTATAGGACTTATTTGATTCAGTTAAATGTTTTACTGGTTTCGGTCCTAATAACAAAATTGTAAAATAAGATTTTATTAGATTTAAAAAAAAAATATTTGAAAAAAATATTGAATTTAATTCCAAATAAACATTTTTCTCTTAAATAGAAACGCTGAATTATTAACAATTATTTCTTTTTAATGTAAAAAAATGTTTCGAAATTGTAAATTACTTCAAAATTATAATAAAACCGTGTTTAAAGTGTTAAAAAAATCGACAAATCGGCCCTTTGGTAATCTTGAGGCAAAAAATCGGCAAATATGGCAGGCCTGACTGTTAGTTTTTTGATTTCTTCCCTACTCTCACTCTTTGCACTTAATCTACTTTGTTGCAAAATGAATGCTTAAGTGTGGGTGTGTTAGTTTAGTTCTCTTAAGGTGGAGACAAAAATTAATAAGACAAATTATGATTCGCGTAAAGAAGAAGTAGGGGAAAATATACATAAACCATGTACTTTTTCATTAAAGTAGTTGTTGCTTCCAAATAAAAATAAAAAAATTCATGTTTATATTGTCTACAAACTAGGCCACGGATGTATGCGGTCATTGAACTTTCTCTATGTATGTATGTACATAAAAGAGTACAAAAATTTGAGTTTTGTTGCTATTTTACGAGTCAAAAATTGAAGGCTGATGACAAACAAGCCTCAAATTCGTTTGCAATTTCTGTGGTCAGCTTTTAAAAATAATTGTGATATATTTGTTGGCGTTAAAAAACTGTTTTTTTTTTTGTAATTTCGTTTACAACAAAACGAAAGTAAGAGTGCGTACCTATGTATGTGTAATATTTTTTTTCGATTAAAATATTAATTTCGTTTTCATTCGGCTTAGATAGTCATGTTGTAATGCTGATGTGTGTTTATTTTACACAACTACAGGGTGTCTGGTGACAGATTTATATTTTCAAACATAAATAAAAAACGTAAAAATTGACACAAAGTTTTATTGAGAGCATTAAACGATAGAATAGGAACGCGGATTTTATTTTTTAAAGAGTATGTTATGCAGATGTCTTGCGTCGAGTTAAGCACACTGTTCAAAACGTAGCCTTGTGTTCTACGCCATACGCTACAGTAATCTTGGTTCAATTGAGCTGATTTCTGGACGAATATTGTCCTTTAAGGCCACAAGAAATTGCTCTTTTCCGTATTGAAAGTCGTGGATTTTTACGTAATCTGCTTTCAACCATTTCAATGCTTTCGGGAGACCTTGAAGATCGACTGGTCCCTGGCCGTGGGATATTCATAGCCGAAGCATTTGCGCGAAATATTTGAGCCCACGAACGAATTAAATTCACATTCGGTCCATCACGTAGTCGCCGAATACCAAACTTTGAACAAGATTTTCGATGAGCTATTATATAAGAATCATTACTCTTAAAAAATGTCTCCACAGCGATTGCGCGTGCTCATTCGACATCGTGACTGACAAACCCGCACAATCGGTAGTTCCAACGGCGTTACCCTTCACTTGTAACGTTTATTACTTTTTGAGATAATCGTATTTAAAAGTATAAATTTGCCACCAGACACCCTGTACATGATGCTGGGAAGCTTTTGATATGTACTAGCTAGATCTTCAAAAAAGCTTTGAAGAAAGCCTAGAGTTTCTTTTGTTTTTGTAATTAAGCATTAAATATTGTAAAAAGTTTTTAGTTTTTTTACACATTTTTCGGTTTAATTTTAATCTTAATTGAAGCTTTTTAGCTTAAATAATGACTATGAAGCCTTTAGGCTAGGTTTTATGAAAGAAACTCAATATTTAAAATTTTGGAAGAATGTGGTACACCGCTAGCAAATAAATAACTATAAATACAAGGTAACTAAAGAATTACTTGTTTGTTTAGTAAACAGATATAAGTATTCTCTTAAATAAAATTAAAATAACTCTGAATGTATTGACGTACATAATTAAAAATATAATTTTATTATTTAAATACAAACAATATTTTAAGTTTTAATTAAAGACGAAACAAATATTTACTTAATTTAGAAAAATAAATTTAAAAAACTGTTGAGAGTGTATTGAAAAATACAGGTGTAGTTACGCATACATCTATGTATATAAACAAAATTATTATTAGCAATAGCAAGTACTAAGGCTCCCAAACGTAATAAATAATATACAGTCAACGCCCGGTATAGCGAATGATATAATGTCAGACCCATTCGTTATAGTGAAAAATTCGTTATAAAGCAAAGTTTTTTATTTAATTTATTTATGTATTTTATATACATACACTTATATGTATTATATGTATTTCAAGAGCTTTTGCTTTGAGTCCCATTCCATTTACCAGAATAAATTTTTTTCGCTGTTTTAGGAACCAATCGTAAAGTTTTTGCTCCATATCAGGATACTCTCCCTTTCGAAGTGATCGCCTGTTTTTCGAACCATTGTTAGTGCTTTCCAAATTTGATACAATTTTGTTTTCCATTTTCCTTAATGTACATATTAAAGATTTTGATATTCCATATTTATTAGATATCACTGACAATGAAAGTCCACTCTTGCACTCTTGCAAAGTCTTAATTTTTTTATTTAAAGAAATTATTTTTCTATTTCCCATATTACTTTTTACAACACTAACACTGAACTAAAAACAAGCTTCAACTTTTTCACAAATTACTGAGAAAGAAGAAAAAAAACTAACGGTACTACATATTCTTCTTTTTGTCTTTGATTTTCTATTAGAACACAAAGCAATACATATTTTCTGTGTGTTTTTTTTATTCATTCGTTATACTGAGCGTAAAAATTTAAAAATATTCGCTATATAAGGTGTTTAGTACTTGCAGAAAACTAATTCGTTATATCGCGAATTCGTTATAATGAGTGTTTGTTATACCGGGCGTTGACTGTAGTTTTAATAATAAAAATTGCACAATAAATAAAAGTGTGGTTAAAGCAAAATATAGCAACGAAATAAAATTATGTTAATGTGAATTACCTATAACGCGATTAGAATTTTGTTTAAGCTTGATCGAGTACTTTTAGATTTGTTAGGGTTTAGGTTTGGTTATTTTAACTGCATGTGTAAAAAGTTTTTTGATACATTTTTAAACGATTTTACCTCTTGGTTCTACAACTTGTTTTTAAGCTTTAAGCAAAGCTTTTCATTTTTCTATATTTCTTAAGAAAAGCTTTTAAAACTTACCCGCCAAAACACGACCTATTAAACGATCCGTATCATCGATGGGCTTTGCATTAGCAAAGAGATCTTCACGTGAACCGACTGTCATTTTAAGCAGTCGTTGATGGTTGTGTAAGCTTTTTGAGGGAATTTTTAGGCAGCTGAGTAAAAGGGTCAGTTAGAAAAGCCCTAATCAAACACTTTTTTAACTGAAGTAATTAAGTCTAAGGTTTTGAAATTTGGCGGTGTGAACTTTGTAAGCTTTTTCTAACTTCAACGGCACTTTTCGTTTTTTTTTATTTTAGGTTTATTAGATTTGGATAATTTTTAATATGGCACCTTGTTTAAATACACTGAGAAAAATATTCTGGCTTAAACGAAATTTGTTTATTAAATTGGTTTATATATTAAATTAACAAATAGTTTTATTTGCTATAATTTCGAATACTCTTTAACTTTTTATCACAAAATATTAAATCTCAATTTCGCTAAAAGAGGTTTTTTACGAGTTTTATTTTTGTTTAAATCTTTATGCATTTTCATGAGCTGCACGATATTTGAGAAACAATCATTGTTCAAATTTTTTAATAAATTTTTAACAGCTCCAAAATGAAAATTTAATTTTTTTTAAAGAAAGAAGGGTAACTTATTTAAGTTTTTTTTTAAGTTTTTAAATTGTGCTTACAAAATACGTTTTGTGCTTTTAAAATTTCACTATTTTGCAAATAAGGTGTGTGGAAAAGAACTTTTTCTAACCCTTTTTTATTTAAAAAGGGTTTTCATTTTTGCAAAAAAAGTATATTTTCAATTTTAGTCCTTTATGTTCGATTTTAGATAAAATATTTTTTATTTAAATTTTAATTAAAAAGTTTTTATTTATTTATTTTTTGTGCTTTATTTATTTATTCTGTATGGTTTTTCTTTTTTGAATATTGAAAAATTCTTTTTTTAAATAATTTTTAATTTTTTTAATAGTTTTTAAGCAGTTATTTTTTAAAAGGTCCTTTTTGTACTTGTTTTATGACAGAAAGATTGTTTGCATTATTTTTTCTGTTTTTTTCTAAAAGCTTTTAAAATTATTTTCTTTTCTTATGTGCTTGCAAATTGTAAATATAAAATTTTTACAGAAATTGTTTTTAAAATATCTAAAAGCGTCTTCAATTCTTGCCACTTGAAATGGTTTTTTTAAATATTTCTTTTTTGACAAAAAATTTTCAAAAAGGACGTTTTGCTTTCTTGTTGGAGCAGGGCTCTCTTTGTATTTAACACTCTTCGCTAATGAGCTTTTAAAATTTACAAGTTTGTTAATAGCTTTAAAGCTTATCTCTTTAAAACTAAGTTATGAATTTCGATGATTTGTTTTAATTTTTTTTTTTTAATTTAATTTGATTTTGTAATTAGGGTTCTGTTTTTAATCTGCTTCCTTTATTTTTCTTAAAGTACTTTTATTTAATATTTAATGACTTAAGAGTTTTGTTCTTATTATATCAAGACAATTTTATTTATATTTAGTTTAACTTTTTTTAATTTTAATTTGGTTGCTTTCTAAAATTTTTCTGATAATTGAATTTTTGCACCTTGAAGATTCCTAGTTTGCACGTTTTTACTTTTTTGTACCTTTTTCATTGAACCGTTTATTGTTGAAAAAAAAAATAAAATTCTCACCCTGAGTTTTTTTTTTTTTTTTGTTTAATTTGTATTTTTCAAATTTTGATTTTAAGATTTTTAAACACGTATTACTTAGTGCAGCCTAGACATTTTTCTAAATTCTATATACTTCTACACAAAAAAAAACTTTCTTCCGTTTAGTACCTTTTTAATTTTATTGTTTTTCTTATCAGTTTATTCTTACCCACAATACCTTTCTGCTTTTTGGTACGTTTTTTTATTTTATTTTAAATTTATTTCACCTTTGAAACAATTTTTAGTTTTTAAAATTAAAAAAAAAGGTCTAAACGTTCTTTTCAACTCTTTATAGCTGTTTAATAGTCTTTTTTTATTATACTTGTTTATTTAAATTTTATTTATTTTTTAATTTTTTGCAAAAACTCAAATATCGTTTAATTTTTAATTGTCTTTAATTGGGAAACACATTTTGCTTGAGGTGCAATTTTAACATCTTGAAGTTTATTTATGGCAGTTAAGTTAATGTTTTTTTGTTCTCTTAATGTTAACACTTTTTAAAATTTTTTTTTTAATTTAAGGTCCTGTAGCAGTATGACACTTGTTTATTTTATTTATATTCAAATTTGGCGCTTTACAAATATTCTTAAGGAAAATTTGCTTGTTTCGTTCTGAACCGCTTGTTGTATCACTGGCGCATGGCGAATGTGGAATAAAAAATAAATTTCATTTAACTGTGACTGTTTGTTGTGTGTGGCATGTGCTTACAACATGTTAGAAACATTATTAGATGAGAACAACAACAACAGCAACCACATAATTTAACTAGTTGCTTGTTTAAATCGTAAGAAAATAAACCATCAACTCTTTTACAAAAATCTTAAAAGCTTCTTTTGGTTTCACTTTAGAAATAAAGCTTATTTTGTTATTAAATGACGTGCTTTTACTACCAACAAGTTGAAGCGCGTGTGATTTTTAGTATGATGATAGTTTGATACTAAACCTTTAAGGCTTTTTTAATATGTTTGATGTCCTTTATTTACCAGAACAAATATAATTTTAATAAAAAACTAATTCTTAATACCTACTTTTTTGTTAACAAACTATAAGAAAGTTATTCATTAAAAGGAAATAATTTTGAGTTAATTTGGTAATTTTTTTGAGAATTATGATTAAAGTTAAACTTTTAATTTTTATTGTGAACTAAAGGTATTTTTAAAATTTAAAAATTTCTTTTTATCTTAATTTGAAGGGTTTTCGATAAGTTTGTCCTTAATTCTTATACTCCTTACACTGCGATAAGGGTATAGTTTGGTCTTTAGCTTTAAGCTTAGGAAGCAGATTGCTATTTAAAATGACCCAAAATTGGTTTTAAAGGGATTAGAATTCTAGCAAAACTCTAATACACATAAACTTTTTTAGGACAAAATCCATGCAGTTATCCTAAAATGCTAAGTTTTTCGATTGTTACCACAACACTTGGCATGGAGTCTTTAAAGAGGGCAAGCTTGCTTTAAGAAAGCTTTATTGGGTAGGAGCTGTTCTTCGGAAACTATAAAAGCTATCGACCTTAAACTAACTACACAGTGTTTGTACTACATATAATAATTATATTAAAAATTAGTTAGGTGGCAGCACGGGTTGTGGTAGCCCCCACACAAACGGGTCAACTTTATGAAATTTTGTATACGTTATATCTGGCAGACCATAACAGATATCGACTTCAAACTTGTCACAAAGTAATTTACGTCTTATGTAGTTTTGCTTTCGGTCAAAAATGTTACTTTAATGACAACATTGTTGTCAAGTCATAAATTATTTTTTGATAATGTTTCCCCTTTAAATAATTAAAATAATTCAGACTTTTTTAAAAGTAAAAAAAAATTAAATTTTTCTAATCAGATTTTTTGACTTTTAAAAAAATATTTCATTTTTGTAAAAACTATTTTTATTTTTCAAAATATTATTTAGGATTTAATCCCAATTTTCTTGTTTATTTATAGGGTTTGTTGTTGGTTAAAAAAAGAAAATCAAAACAAGCGAATAGCGAATATTGGTTTGTTGGATTCTTAAAAAAACTTGAACGTTTTGGTTGCTTATAGTAATTCTCATTTTGTTTAATGAGGTTATTATATAAAGACACAAAATATTCATGAGTTTTTTAAGAATTTGGGTTGAAGTCTACTGATGAGTTGGTGTAAGAACCAACGAAATGCATATAGACAAACTTAACCAACAACAAACCCTATAAATAATTATTTTTATTTTTAGGGGGGAAATTTAAAAAATGGAAGCAAAGCACGTGCTTTCATTCAAAGTTAAGTATTTCACAATTTGTTGGTTATTGCAACTTTAACAAGTAAGAGCACTATATTCGGCTGTGCAGAATCTTAGATACACTTCACATTGACCTTTCGAAACGCCGAAATTTTTTTTTTATTTTCATCCATTTTTTAAAATAATATTTCAAATTTTTAAACAGGAGTCGGTGTCATATTTGAACCCTCTTAGGGTAATTAGGGGAGCTGTATGGGCTTTTTCACAAATTTTTCTAAATATTATATGGCAAACCCCTTAGGCGGTGGAGATAGGTGGTGAGTATGTAAATTTTGTATGGCAACCCCCTTAAGTGATGAAGAGAAAGGGGGTAAGTATATGCTAGGAATATGTTTGGGAGGAAAGAATAATGAGGGTCTGTGATACATTTTATTCCTCTAGGGGCGACTCCGGGGAAGTTGTAGAGGTTTTTACCCTCTTTTTTTAAAATTTTGTATGGCATCCCCCTTAGGGCGTGGAAATAGGGGGTAAGTATGTTCTAGGAATATGTTTTCGGGGAGAAACTAATGCATGCGATCGCTGGGGATGCAAAAAGACCATTGCGAGGGCATAGTTGCTAAAATTAACGACTTATTGTCTTTTTGGCGATTTTAAGTGTCAAAAATTGGCTTTTAATCATTGGGCGATTTTTGCGATTTTTGACGATTTTTTTTCAAATTCAAGAATTGCGAGTTATTTAATTTAAAACAACTTAATAAATGAGGAACATTTATTATACATACATACGATTTCGAATATATTTTTCATTCATGACATTAGAAAGTTGGACATAACAATGTAATGACTGATTAGCGAGCTGTCAAAGTCGTAATATTTATATATATTAGGAACAAACCTAATATAGCATTAGTATTGTAGTAATCTCATAAGAATACTTCTAACTAAATTTAAAGTTAAATTAAAATTGCTTTCTTATTAAAAAGTTGGACTAACGCACTTTTTTTTTAGTTCCACAAAATTAATATCCGTTTTATTATTAATTTTAACAAACAAAACGCGAGCATTGCAAACGCAGAATGTTTTTATTAAAATTTGTTATAAAAACCTCGTTTTTAAAATTTGAAGATTCTATGACGTACAAAGTTGGAAAACTGTTTTGGCGACTTTGAGACTTTTTTCTAAAAATTTGACCTTTTTGCACCAAGTTAATCTGGCAACTATGTGTAAAGGATATATAGGATTCGACACGGCCAAATATAGCCTTTTACTTGTTTTTAAATAGCATTTAAATAGTTAACCATTTATATATAACGTTTAAATATGTTTTATTGAGTCATATATAAATTTTTAATTACTTTAGTTCAATAGCCGGAAGGTTTTTAAACAAAAAGTGCACAAAAAGGACAACACAAATAAGCCATATATTAACTTCCACCAATCAAATTTTTCCCATAATTACTGCCTAACATTTATGAATTTTTCATAACAAATCCTCATATCCTCATATTTCACACTCAAACCTTTTGTGTGTTTCTTTTTTACTTTGACATTTCATTTCCTTCAATGATATGAAGTTAAATGAACTATAAAGATGTCAATGACACGAGCTCGATTACAAAAATACCACAACCAAGTGTCCAAAAACTTTTCAAGGATAATACAACCGTTTTTCGTTTGGCTTAAAGCAAAATAAAACAAAAAAAAAGTGGAAAAACAAAAAAAAGCAGAGGTAAGAGCAGAAGTGCCTATGTGTTATGCTAACACAATATTAAGGAAAAATCTTACGAAATAATTAGATTTGTATTGATGTATGTATATGTATATGTTTTAAGGTGTGTGAGTGTTTTTAGTCCTTAAAAAAATACGCATTAAAATTAAAAAAAAAATTTTGCAGTTGCTTGTTTGTGTTGGGAAAGGATGCCCTTCTATGTCACAATTATTTTTGTAACACACACACACACGCTGCTAATGAAAGTACGCCTGAATAAATGTAATGCCAATGAACGGAGCCATCTGAATAATGTTTTACCTTGTTCTAAATTTTGTTTTTATTTTATTTTCATGATTTGGAAAATTCCGTTTTTTAATTTTAAAGGAAAAAAACCTTGTATTAAACTTTTGTTGTTGTTTTTGAAAGGAGCCTAAAATAGCAACTAACTGCTTATACTGCAAAATTAAATGATTTGAAGATTTTGGAAGGGTTATACATATATATTTTTTTAAAGAATTGTGTGGCTAATTGTTATAAATAAAACAAGCAAGAGCGCTATATTCCGCTGTGCCGAATCTTAGATACCCTTTACATTGGTCTTTCGAAGCCCCGAACTTTTTTTATTTGAAAAAAATTTCTAATTTCGGTGTCGGTGTCATATTTTATCCCTCTTAGGGTGACCAGGGAAGTTGAAGGGGGTTTCACCCTATTTTTTTTTAAATTTTATATGGCAACCTCCTCAGTGTATGGAGATAGTGGGTCAGTATGTTCTAGGAAAATGTTTACAAGAAAAAATGAGTCCTATATTTGACTTATCGACGGGCATCCTGGAAGCTGTAGAGGCTAATTTATTACAATTTTACCAAACTTTTGTATGGGTCCTTCCTTAGGCGGTGGGGATAGGGGGTAAACATATTCTAGTAATATATTTGGGAGGGAAAACTAATGGGGGTCGGTCTTACAATATATTTCTCTAAGGCCGGCTTTGGGGAAGTTATGGCCGTTTTTACACTTTATTTTTGTAAATTTTGTATGGCAACCCCCTTAGGTGAGGAAGATAGGAGGTAAGTATACTCAAATAATATTTTTGGGAGGAAAAACTAATGGTGGTCTGTGATACATTTTATTCCTCTATGGACGAGTCCAGAGAAGTTGTAGACTAAAAACCCTCTTTTTTTATAAAAAAAATTTTAAAAATCAAACTTTGTATGGAAACCCTGTTAGGGGGTGGAGAAAGGGTGTGGGTATGTCCCAAAAAATGTTCGTAGGGAAAAAAAGTGGGAATCGGTCTTACATTGCACATTGTGCGGTGCAACTCCGGGGCAGTTGTAAGGGTTTTAATGTACAAATTTTAAAAAAAATAATCAGAGGTAGTCTTGGTTTTGCTTATATTTTCGTCAATTATAAGGCGTTTTTGCTGGACTGAACAGAGATCTGCTCGCAGATATTTCTGAAAGTTTAATACCCCTTACGGGCTTACGCGACATCGGGGGATTAAAAAGTTTCAACCATAACATGAACAGAGGGGCATCGACTTCTTTATCTATAAGGACTTTTTGGGGTCGCAGATGGATATTAAAGAAATTTCAAATGGAATGACAAACTTTGTACACCCTTATCATTTATGGGAAAATCCGAAAAGCTTTGTATTCAGCTGTAGCACTACCCAGCCAGCTAACTTGATCGACATCTGTCAAATGTCTAACAGAAATGTCAAAAAAATTAAAATATTTCTTTACGAATTCTTTGAGACTCCTTACCTCAGAATATATGAAGTAGTTGACACGAATTCTGACAGACAAAATGTGAAGCGACGCATTTAAAAGAAATCTGACAGATTTTTTAAAGAAAATTGCCAGACTTCTAATAAAAAATCTAACTAAAAAAATTCCCCTTAATAAATACTTTTGATTTTATTAATACAATTAAGTAGATTTTCAAAAAAAGCTAAATTTAAATAACAAAAAGAAAAAAAACTTCATTCTAAATAACAATTTTGCAATGTCACAGCCTAATTAATAATTGGTTTTAATGGCATTTGTTTGAATAATGTATAAATTGCTGTCAACATTTGAGTGTTAATTTAAAATATTATAGTTTTTGTTGTTGTATGTCATTGTACTAGAAAATAGTTCAACGACATAATCAATGACTTTTTTTTTTGCAAAAACTTAAACAATTTGATTTACAAACACTCGTTGACACTATATGTAGAACGAGTATAAACATACAAATTTTATTTGTTTTTTATTAGAAGGAGGTTAGAGCAGGGAGCAGCATTTTTTGTTTAAATGACGTTTGTTTTATTTTTAATAAAATTTATATTTGCTACTCTATGCATACCACCAAAGACATACATACACAGAAAGAAAAAAATACGTTCTAAAATCAAAATTTTTATTATTGAATTTATTTAAAATCGTACTTAGGTTTTCCTTAATCAAGTCTATTCGGGATTACTTCAAAAAAAATCAAGCAGAAAAAACTTATTTCTTTTAGTTATATTTTTACATTTCAAAAACAAAGTGTCTCGGCGCTGGTGTGTCAGTTCGTATGGTCCCAGATTCAAATCCTAAGTTCTTGGATTAATTCTTTTTACGCTTAAATAAATCCTTTTAAATTTACATCAATAACGGGTTCGAACTTAAATAAATTCTTTTTTGGCTTAATGTGACCAAAAAAAAAAGAAATTCGTACAAGATTAATCGCACTTGGTTTAAGAAAATATTACTTGGTTTATTTTTTATGTGTAAAAATGTGGGTGCTGCTTATAAACAATGTACTATAGTTGGGATGTAGTCAAGTTTTCATCCCAATAAACAAATATCAAATGAAATCCATGTAAATTTAATAAACTTTGAAAGTTCATTTTAAAGGTTTGATTTTGCTATAAACAAAGCTTATGCATGTAAGTATGAGTTTCAGAGGTTCCTAAAAAATGTTTAATATAAAACACAACGTTAACGAAAAAAGCAACATTTGTCATTGTATTAAATTTGTCTTTATTTACAATATTAATTTACTTAATAAAAAAAGGTATAAGAAAATGTGACCGCATTAGAGATACAACTACAACAATGCAATGTAAAAACGTTCATGCTGTCACAATACAGAGGTTAAAATTGTACTTGTGTGACATAATGAACGAACAGACAGCAACAAGCAAAAAATATTTAGCTGTGCTAGCGAGGCTACCTTGTTTATTATTTTACCATGGCTGGGCCTATTTGCGCATGTTCCGGATTTGAGTTTAAAATATATTTTTTGTTTCTTTTTGGCAAAAATGTGAATGAACTTAACAAGGTCTTTCCTATGGATGCCAAACTGAAAATAATATATTCTGCACCTTTTTAAAATCTAAAAATGCTGAATTCAGTCACAGCCTTGGTAGGACACAATGTTAAGTTTTTTATTTTACTAAGATAAGAAGCAAAAATTTATACTGTCCGTGTTATCGTTGAAATCAACCGTAAATAATATCAAACCATCAGAAATATCTGCGAGATCGCTATTGAAAGCAAAATCGCATGATAACTGACCGAGATATTACCCAAAAACAAAGACTACCTCTGTTAACTTCTCTAAATTTTTTACATAAAAACCTCTTAAACTGCCCCGGAGTTGCAATAAAAATTTTGAAAATAAATAGGGTAAATAAAATAAATATATCACACACCCCCATCAGTTTTCCCTCCCAAACATATTCCTAAAACATAATTTACCACCTTTTTTATCACCCAAGGTGGCTGCCATACAAAATTTACAAAAATTATGTAAAAACGCCCATAACTTCCCCAGAGTCGGCCTTAGAGAAATAAAGTGACTGACCCCAAATAATTTTTTTTGCAAACATTTTCCTAAAACGTACTTAACCCCTATCTCTACCTTCTAAGGCGGTTGCCATACAAAATTTGAAAAAATTAGGGTAAGAACCCGCTACACCTTCCGCAGTCACCCTAAAAGGGTTAAACTATGACGCTAATCCTTATTTAAAAATTATAAATATTTCATAAATAAAAAAAAGGATAAAAATAAAAAAAATTCGGGGCTTCGAAAGGCCAATGTGAAGGGTGTCTAAGATTCGGCACAGCTTAATATAGCGCTCTGACTTGTTCTTAATTATAATTAAAAAATAATTAATTTTAAGGCATTTAGAATCGCTAAAACATATTCCAAAAGAATATTTGCATGTGGCTTTGTCCCGTTTTACATAGTTTATAGGGCACCCAGTCAGATGGATAGACGAGCAACGTTAAATGGACTCTGAACTATGAAAAAATTAAATTTTTTAATATAAAAACTGTAAAAGCAAAGCAAACCAAATAAAAAAAGCTTTTCGTTTAATATTTTCAAGTAAACGTTTAAGCAAGCATTATCAGGCACAGTGGGGAAAAAAGATTTTAAGTATAAAATAAATGCAGTTTTAAACGCAAAAAAATGTTATACCCAAAAAATTTATTTCTAAGGAACAACAAGGAACTAAACACTCTGCTTTCCTTTTTTTGATTAAAAAAAATTTTTGTATTTTACAGAATATCCTTAATCTTTAAGTCAAAATTCTTTTTACCTGAAATTTTTAAGACCACATCCGCCTTATAATGGATTAAGTACTCGCAGAAAACATTTACTGAGTCGAAGAGGATACTAAACCAGACTTTTTATAAATCATTTTTATAGCAATGGAAACCGGCCACTAAGGACGGAATCTAACGTCACCTTCATCCCTAATACCACAAACTACTGGCCAAACTGCCATTAGTATTTCCTGTTCAAAACCCTGGAAAGGCCAATCAATGTCCTATACTAAGGAAGACGACTCTCTACTAGTTGGTTGGTTATATCAAGAGATCTCTGAAGCTTGGGAACTATATTTTAGTGTCCTTTCTGACTATAAAAGGGGACCCTTAAAACGTTAACCTCTCATCCATCATAACGGTCCTACATGATATAGTGGTTGACGATTTTTCAGCTAAACTTATTTCCAACCTGCTGGAGCGTAGCATAATCCAATTCATAATGTTACGAGCTTGTGTCACAAAATCAACGAACAGAGGAATTTTTCAGGGAGAAATTTAATGCGGAATATGACAGTCAACGCTGTGTGAATTTGATTTGACACTGAGAACGCCTAGCGAGAGAATCAAACGAAACGGACAGTCTGGCAACCCTTCTAAAATGAAGCTTGGGCTTTTTAAAAAATAGCCTTAATGGGTCGACATTAACATCAATCCTTGAAACTTCATTTAGCCTTATAAGACGGTAATTGAAACGATTCTCTTCAATTGAGTTATAGTCTGTCTGATGGAATGCTATGAACTCATGCAAATTATTTAGTATATTAAGAGAACAATTTTGACAAGAGGAGCAATGGATTTAACTCCAACTAGGCCGTTTTTGACGCTACTCCATTGGTTCTTAGTAGATTCCCTGGGGAGCAAGCTGGCGCTAAATACCGCAAATTGGCAACATGCTGTGGTCATGTTAAGGAACAGTAAATGCGGTTATGCAAGCATTATCGGGACTGTGGATCTTGCTCCAAATTTATTTGACTACTGCGAACCGGAACCTTTTCTCCGCAGGAAATTCTCCATTGATACTGTGGGGAAAGGGCGAACAAAACCACATCCTTGGGACCTGATAATTCAGAGATATGTCCGACCGAGTCTGAAGGAAAGACTAGTGTTGGTAATGACATATTCATTGTCCAAACTGGAGTCCAGATTTTGTTCATACTTTCCGATTAATAAAGTGCAATTCAGGCTAAACTGTTTAGCAAAGCGGCTATCTGAATATGGTTCCACTACCGAAATCTTAACTAAAGGCCAAGCCGATATTAGGTCCATTAATGATGTATACTTTACATCTAACAACGAGCATTTTAACATCACTCTCGTATGGATGCAGAGACATGGGTCCAGTGCAAGCAACTGCATTGCTGGTCAACTGGCGAAAAATGACAGGGCGATTGACCACTTCTGTTTAAGTCCACTCTCTTTCTGCAATCTCCTTAAGGATGCATACGTTGTTAGAGTCGCAAGAACAAGACGATCAAAAGAACGTAGATGCTGAAACGGTGGGCTAACCTGGCCAAAGCTAGATACGAGTAGTTTCAGATATCTTCTTGATCTGCACAAATGGAGGCTGAAGGACACCTGGGCCGCTATTACCAGTCACTGTTGATTTAGCATCCATGTCTGTAGGATGAAACTGCCTGTCAATGACTTCTGCAGGGAAGGTGTTTTTTGTGCCTCTGTCCGATACTGGATGGTTCCCAAATTGTTCCCTACAACTCTAATACCGAAATTTAAACGTTGTTAGAATCACAAGGACAATATGATAAAATAATCTAGATGCGGAAACAGTCAGCTAACCTGGCCAAAGCTAGATGTGAGAAGTCCGGATATTTTTATGATCTGAATGATGACGGAGGCTGAAGGATACCTGGGTTGCTATTACCAGTCACTGTCATCCATGCCTGTAGAATGAAACTGCCTTTCAATGACTTCTGCAGAGGTGGGGGCTCTTGTGCCTTTGTCTGGCATTGGACGGTGTCCGAAATATGCACTTTGGGACAGGCAGACTTAATAGTCTGTCGAATGGAATTGAAATTAGCATATTTGGTATATCAACTTTCACCAGGGGTAGTGGTTGATTCGCAAATAGAAACCACGGGTCAAATTACGGCATTCGATTCAAATTATCAAGCATTGACAATTCCATCGATCGAGTAGAATTTCGATTTGAATCGAATGCCGAAATTTTCCAGCAGGACTTTTACCCTATTTTCGATATAAATTAGCCTCTAACTTTCGCTATCGGAATCTTCTGTCAATTCTTACTTTCTATCTCCCCCTTTTTATCTGCTTCAGGCATTAAAAAGTGACTTAAGTAATATACCTGAATGAATTCTCTTTCGACCATTATTTCTACAGACGACCTACCCTAAGCACTGAGAATTAAACCCTTCCATACAAAAAAAGTTTAAAAAATACACTAAGTGCCCATATCTTGGTAATTGTAACACCAGTCGACTTTCTGTCCCGAAAAAGTTTTATATTAAATTCCTAGCTCCAGGAAAAAATTATTTGTATCGAATTCAAACAAACAAAAAAACATTAATAAAACCCGCAATTTAACTCTAAAAAATCCCACTGTTACTGTCTTTACGCCTAAATTATTTTTGCATTAAATGCACTTACATATCAAAAGGAGGTTAAATTGAATGTGTTTTTTTTAGAAACGAAACAACCAAATCAACTCGTACGTATTGACCCTGAACTCGTGCAACGACACATAGTCATAGCCTCAACTTAGCTTTAGATGTAAGAGTGCAACATGAGAGTAACTAAAAGCCCAGAAAATTAAACAAACAACCAGTCAAACCAATAAGACAGACGATAAGGCGGGCAGCATCTAAACTAGGTGGAACACAGCTGCTGTTACATATGACCCTCAACATGCAACTTTAGTACATAGAAGCGATAAAACACAACAATTGCAAAAAAAAAGGTTAAGTGGGTGTTATAAGGTGGTGGTGGGGGGGCAAGTGAAAGGTAAGCTGGTGTTTGGTTACTAATTTTTTCTAAACTGGATCAATAAACACCTTCTCGTTTAAAATTGCCACTAGTTGCTGTTGTTTTAGCTGCTGTGTGGTTAATTGTTGTTTTAACTTGGTCAATGTTTAATTTGCTCAACGTTATTTAACTTCTGCCTCACCATCGCCCTACCAATCATTAAATTAAATATATTTTAACGATTTATTTTTCATAAATTTAAATGATTTTTATTGTTCTCTATATTATTCTACATTTTATAATTACTTTATGACCAGTTATTATGTTTCTTCTAATAAAAACAAGTATCGTTTTGTAGGTGGCTTTGTCACTTGGCATTAAAATGCCTTTAAACTTAATTTAAAATAGCGTGAATGATTGTAAGAGTTGTTCAAGTTAAAGTTTATTATAATTTTAAAGGTGTTTGCATGACGATTGCCTTGTAAAAATTGAAACATACAGCAACAATAATAAGAAATATTGCATTTTGCTTAGTGCATACCAAGAAAAAAGTTCAAAAGCGTACAATGACTTCGAATGCAAGTCTCAGTCAGAAGATGTGTAAACGAAAAAGAAAAGAAGAAAAGACAAGAACAAAAAAACATAGAATTTAGTTTCATTGCAAATGCATGGTGATGACGTAAAAACGTTGAATTAAGAAGATGGAATATTTCAAGGATATTTTTGATTTCTGCAAATAATTGCGAATTCTCAAAAAACCCAAAACTAAGTTTCGCATATAGAGGGCATTTTGTGAATCACAGTTTTTTTTAAGAAACTTGGTAGATATTTTTTTAAAGTTCCAACAAGATTTTTTATAAAGCAATTATAACGATTTACTACTTTGAAAATTGTAATAGATTTCGTAGAAATGAAAAACGGTTGTGCCAAATCCGATATACCCTTCCCCTTCGTCCGATCCAGCTAAGTTGTTTCCAAAACGTAAATATTAAAATAAAAAGACTGCCGCCACTCCCCGTGCTACTATCCAAAAACTTCTATACCTTCACATGGTGGAAAGGGTATTATCAGCTTGTCATTCCGTCTTCAATTTCTACAGGTGGGCCAAAAGAAAATCACCCTATTGGTAGATGATCTTATTTTTTAAAAGGGCGGTCAATGTTAAATCTGTTTAGAAATTTGTGAACTAGAGCTAAAATATAAGTGAACAAGCAACAGAGCGATATGCTCCCCGTAATAACTCGTCTGTGGTGTTGGCGCAGCGCAAATTCCGTCATCGATTCCCCGGTCGTATGGCACCGACTGCGCAAACACTGCGCCCTTTGGCAACCAACCTTGAAGAATATGGTACCAAACGAGACACTGCCAAAAGTGGCTGGCCCCGGAGCGCCCGTTTTGCCAAAAATATCGCCGCTGTTGGCGAAAAAGTCGAGCTGTCGCCAAAACTATCGACCAGACGCCGTGCCTTGCAATTAGTCGTCCCTAAGGCGAATTTTGGTCAACGACCTGCGCATTTTCCTGTACAAAGTCCAATCCATGAACCAGCTGCTGCTTGTCGACCGACAGACGCGTGTAACCTACGCCCAAGCCATTCTCAATCTCGAGGCGATGAGGCTCATTTCTACCTCAGCGGGTACGTCATCAAGCAAAACTATCGCTTCTGGGGCCCCGAAAATCCACAAGTGATGTACGAGGAGCCATTACACCCGCTCAAAGTGACTACTTGGTGCGCCGTTTACGCTGGAGGAGTCATCGGGCCCTTTTTTTCGAGGACGCCATTGGTTGAACGACAACAGTGGACGCCATAGAGCCATGTTAGTCAAGTTTTTTCTGCCGAAATTGAACGAATTAGAACTGAAAGACATGTGGATTCAATACGACGGAACAACGGCACACACTGCGCGAGCCACAACCGATATTCGAAAGCGGTGTTCCCGGGTCGCCTCATCTCTTATTTTGGCGATTTACATTGGCCCGCAAAATCGCCCGAATTAACTGTTCCAGACTTTTTTGTAGGGGTTTTTTAAGTCCAGTGCTTACGTAAGTAAGCCCGAGATCCTGGAAGCCCTCAAGGACAACATTTGAAACGAGTGCGAGAATCTGTCGCCCGTAGTTCTCGCCGAATGGATAAAAAGTGCCATAAATCGAGCCCGTATAACAATCAATTATGACGGTGCCTATTTGGCCAATATCATTTTCTCGACTTGGCCACTAAAATTCCAAAGGTTTAAATAAACATAAGCAAAAAACAGAGTCGAAGTATTTCATTTAGAAAAAAATGAGAGCCAAACAACACCGGATGACTTCTTTTGTCCCACCTTAAATTCAGGTATTTTTCGAACAAAAAATATATATTCCAATTTGATTTAATAATGAAAGGCCAATGTAAGCGGTATGCGACAGTGGGCGGCAATCAGCTGATCTATATGCCGCATGAGTTTATTTTTAGTAGACAAATGAACGCGGCTAGTTACCATTAACATTGGAGCACTTATTTCAGTCTAAGCTTTTGCTATTTTAAATTTATTTCTATAACCGAACGAGCCCTTTTCATATAAATTTTTGTATTTTTTAATTTTGAAAATTAATGTCTCATCATCCATTTTTTCCATTTTTGTTTCTTTTTTGTTGATAAATTAAGGAGACAAACAAGAGTTTAACACTGCCGTTCGTCTGGTTTTAACGGCATTGGCAAGTTAAATTTAATGTGAGAAAATGTTTTTAAAAATATTTTTGTGAACAAACTCATTTTTGTAAGTTGGCAATATTGTTGCCACATGCCGCTTACATTGGCCTTTCACTATAAGTTTTTAGCGCAATGGCAGCTCTCCTTAACAGATATTTATATTTGTCCAAATTGAACCAAAAACATCGCACATGGTACTGCCAGCTACAAGAGCTTAAAAACATTTTGTCACAAACCGAAAGAGATATTAAGGAAAATTCGCAGAGAAAGAGAGAGGGCTAGCAAGTTAACATAGAAAAAAATTTATAAAATAAAGAACCAAAAAAAAAACATCAACACACGCGCTCTAGCATTAAACCAACAGCAACAACCATAATAACAATATTCCACTTGGCCCAGATTGTATTTTGAAGGTCGAGTCTTATCTTCGGTCGTTCACCTATTCAATATTGTGTTGTGTTCACATACACACACAAATGTACATATTTACTTGAAGATAGATACACACACATACACACATCTAAACAAACAAAAATACACACGTTTAGATTATAAAGAAAAGCTTATACATTAACACAAACATACATATGAACATGTATTTGTAGGTGTGTTTTTATGTGTGTGAGTTAAGAATTCTATAAAAAGTTTATTCAATTGTGTACGTGTAGATTTAAGTTCTTTATACCTACATTTGGGAAATATTGTGCGAACCAAAAAAATGTTGGGCCTTCTAAAAAATTTGTTATGTCGTAAAAAACTGTTAGTATCAACTGAATGATAATGACTTTAGGGTGGGTGGGTGGGTGGGTGGATGGTAGAGGGCTGCAAAGGGCATACAATTATATATGGACATACATACCTATAAACAATGATATTTAATCTTTAGTTGTTACACGTGTAGAGTTTGTCACAAAATGGAATAGTATAATAAATTTATTGCGATTCAGCCGTGTTTTTTTAATACCGCACATATGAACATACATATGTGTGTATGTATGTGTGCTAACATATGTATGTCAAAATATAAACAAAAAACATGTTATTGTTTAATATTTAGGTAACAATGTTTTAAAGTAGCAGGCTTTCAAAAAAATGTTAATTAATTTTAAAAGAATGGATTTAAGTATGCGGCTGGCTAATTGTGTCTAGAGCTTCAAATAAATGAATTTTGGCTTTAATAGGCAATAAAACTATTTCATAATATTTATTTGAAAATTTAATGTAACATAATATGCGGAAAGTGTTCCTAGTTTTAAAAAGTTTCTACATAATTTAACCAATTGCTAAAATAATTTTTTAATTAATTTTATCTATTATTTATACACTTAACATAAGTGATAAAGCTATATATACATAAGTTTGTCATTGCGTTTGTAATTTCTTTAATATCCATCTGCGACCCCATAAAGTATAACTTTTCTTGGTCCTTAAAGATAGGGGATTCGAATTAGCGATGTCCGTCTGTCCGTGCTATGGGTAAAATCAACTTTTTTAAGCCCGCCGATGCCACATAGACTCGTAAGTGGTATCAAACTATCAAAAAAATATCTACGAGGAAGTCGCTATTGAAATCCAGCGAAATTCCCAGATAACCGACCGAGATATAAGTCAAAAACCAAGACAAACTTTGTTTATTTCTCTAAAATTTGTACATAAAAACCCCAACAAGGCCGTACAGGGGTGCAGACGTTAAGGGTTTTACGTGAAACCTACCCTGCGGGTAATATTTCACGGTGCTCCTAATACTTAGTGGAAACAAAGCGTCCACCAGCGCCACCGGAATGGCTCACCCGACCACCCAGGTTGCAATTCTCTGCCATGACTCTGTGCATGTCATAACAGACCTCTTGCTGAGGAGTTGGGCTATCTAAACCCAAATTGCGTCTCTAGTTGTGATCTCGTCTTTTCCAATCGGCGCGGATCTGGCCGACAAGACGCATCTTCACACGCTTGTGAAACAGCACCCAACCTTAAGCAAGAAAGACTATGATTATCATGTCGCACCCAACAAATGCGATACCCAGTTCTGTTTGAGGGATCTTTTCATATTTAGACAAATAAATTTCCCCACTTTCATCAATGCTTCATAGTCTTCTCACCGCCAGTCAGGACCGAATCACGCACATGCTTCAACATGCCAATGCAGGTCATTTCATTATTTGCTACTACTCCGACAGGATCTTGTTTTAGATCCTAGGGCCCCCAGCCGTAGCCAGTTTTCACATTCATCTACTTTCAAACACACTTACACCTTTTCAGCTATTAGCCTACGTAATCAGTTGCTCATGTGCCTGGGTAGACCCGCCAAAATTAGAGACTCTATCTTGTGAACCTTAAGTTCATGTAAGACCGCTTACCCGATCACCCTGGGGCCCGCACAAGACGGACCTCAGCATATCAACTTTCGTTCTCAGTTGCCCCACTTGGGGATAACCACAGCCACCACGTGAAGTCCCAAAGGAGACCTCACCATTAATCAGTTCATGCACTGGTAAGCACATGGGGCCAACTGATTCCCGTGGTACCAGATAGGACTCTTATCAACCTCCGAAATCTACTTCCGTACAATTCCTGCCAATTTCTATTCAGCACAGATAAGGTATTGGTACCCTTAAGACCTTGTATTTCTGTGCCACTTATTGGTGATGTACATGCCACAGCGACAACAAGGACAACCTGCCTCAAGCCAGACCAGTAAGTTAACAACCACTGATCCCTTTTAGCCCAAGACAGATTGTTTTCAATTTAGCTATGTCTTTTAGCCTTTCAGTAAACTGAACGTTACCCGTTTGATACCACGAGGAGGTGGACTTAGGCACTTCTGCTGATGGAAGGCTGCCCGGGGGCCCTCCTCTTCCATCATATAACTTATCAACCCGTACAGGGGTGCAGTACAAAACCGACTTCCATTAGTTTTTTTGTACAAACACTTTTGTGAAACATGTTAACACTCTACCTGTGTCCCTTAACAAGGTTGCCATACAAAGTTTAATTTTTGTAAATCCCTCCCACCGCTTCCAGGGTGCTTCTACAAAGGTAAAATGTAAGACCGACCTCTATTAATTTTTCCACCCAAAAACTTTTGTGGAACATATGTACTTACCCCATATCTCCAGTCCCTGACAGGGTTTCCATACAAAATTTTAAAAAATTGGGGTAAAAACTCCTACAACTTTCCCGGACTCGCCCTTAGAGGAATAAAATGTATCACGGACCCCCATTAGTTTTCCCTAAGCAATGTGTTGAGAAGGTCCAATGTATACCCTTCACATTAGACCTTCGGCACAGCGCTCTTACTTGTTTGACTTTTACATACTCCTTGTAAAAGAGTTTTAAAGTCTAAAACGCCAAAGTCCAAACAATTGCTATTTTAAGATTGGGACTAGTCAAACTGTTTCTTTGTGTTTCAATCAAAGTAAGTTTTAGAAACCTTTTTGCTTTTATAATCTGTTTCCCTATTTTGCAAGAACTGTTCATATGTTTTTTCAAAAACTGTTTCCAGCTTAAATATGTTTTTTTTGAAAAGAATTTGTAAACAAATATCATTGTTGCAACTTGCTTTTTAAAAACGATTAAAATTTTAATTGAGACAATTAAATTTTTAATTAAATATACAAAAATTTTTGGTTCATGAGTTAATTAAAAAAAATTATGAGCATAGCAGTGTAATTTTTTAACGCAAAGATCCATAAATAAGTAGAGGCATGTAAATTGACCTAACGAATCATAATCAATCAAAAATTTGATTCTTTTTTTTTTGATAATACGTCCTTTGGATTTTTGATGACAAAATGTATGTGAATTAAAAACACTTATTTGAATAACCCCCTTTTTTGCAGCCAAATCAGAGGCAAATACCCCGAATTATGTATGACTCAACCAACTAAAAGCGATTTATCAAATATCTTATGGCCACTAGAGCATTCATTAAAAATAAAAGTTAAATGCCTAATAAAAGTCAAAAAACATTAGAACAATTGCTTTCACCAGCTTGTTAAATATTTCTTTTTCAAACAGTCGATTTAACATAAGAATTGTCAACCTTTATCATTTAATGACATTTTGTAAGTGTCAAAAAAAACGAACAAAAGATATTAATGGAAACTTAAAAATTTGTAAAATAAAAATATTTGCAGCGTAAAAGGAAGCGTTGGCAAAACATTTTAATTTTCTTAAAACAATAAAAAACATTGCGTTTCCCTTTTTTCAAATTAGACGCAATTTTTAAGAAAAATTCCAAATTCTTTCATGTCTGAATCCTATTCTACACGTGTCTATTAAAGACTCCCTACCCCACACCAAAAACTGGTTGGGTAAGAACCAATTAATATTTTGTGATGTAAACGCACACATATAAATATATAATAAAGAATTTTTTATTTGAGCACTCACTCAAACTTTTTCCTCTGTAACACAAATACACTTTCAACCCCTCGGCTTTTCGTTTTGTTTTCAAGCCGGCATAAAAGTTATAAGCAAGCAAATCAACCACCAAAAATTCTTTTGTTGTTTATGGTGATTGCTCCATAACATTCAACTTCCTGCCGCTTTTATCTTTGAAAAGAACATACACTTATACTTACATTCATATGTTTATACATTTAATATTTAGACCTAACCATACCCAACAAATATTGGCCAAAAATACAAATAAAAGCAGACAATAAGGGAGTCAGTCCCCTCTTCTCTTACTCTTTCTTTTTAACTCTTACAACAAAAATTCTTGTTAGTCACCCACATACATAAGTAAGTAAAACGCAATTTTGTTAAACAATTTAAGTGGAAATGTTAAAGGTTTTGCGTGTGTTTGTGTGTGTTTCTTTTTGGCATAAAAATAACTAGGCCTTAAGGGAGGTTTATGTTTAAGATTTGATTTCTGTTTGTTGTTAACAGCAGAGGGGAGTTGTTTTTTTTAGCCTTAACAAATGTATTGACCATGAATTTTAAGGGGTAGTTGGCAATTAAAATGTTGTTTAAAAAGTAGATTTAAAATTGAATTTTGCTTTTTAATTTGAATTCTCGTATTTAAAGCTATTTTTAAATTTATTTAAGGTTAAAAATAGAAAAAATTTTTTTATTTTTTTTTTCATTGATTTTTCATCTAAAATTGCTTTTTTAAAAGTCAATTAAAAAAAGCAAAAATTTTCTAATTGTTTTAACATTTTTATAACAAAAATGCAACGCATTTCCATTTATTACTTTGTTTTCTTTACATTTCGCCATCTAGCGTTGTCTAGCTTAACTATTGCATACAAACGAATGCATTTCCTGTTACTGTTTTAAATGCATTTGCAAAAGCTTTAATTCTATCTCTTACTCTCTAAAACTGTAAAGTGCATGGAAAAACTAATGTTAAATGCAAGCATGCATTAGATTTTCACCGTAAAGCTTTTCCAATGTTAATATTTTAAAAAAGTTTAAAATGCAGCATAAGTGCATTTGTTAAACAATAGTTGGTGTCGGTGAGTGGATTTCAAGCTTTTTCTAGAAAAAGCTGCCATATTGTAAGGAACTTAAAAAAAAATCCAAAGCACGTTAAAAGTAAAGTTTTTTTGAAACGAATTTAACTTAAGAAAATTAAGAAAGAGTTTATTTTTAGTAAATTTTTTCATCTCATTTTAATTTTCATTTTTGCAGTGACTGCTGGTGAACGGTATCTGGAGCATAGAAACCTGCTTTTAGATAAAGAAGAGGTAGTTAAGCTTATAGCGAGCACCACTAAAAAAATTACAATCAAAAATACAATTAATGGGAACAAACTGATTCCCTGTTAACGACCACCGCAAACTTTTAAATGACAATGAATGTAAAAAAACTTAACTGGCGAATGTCCTCGGAGAATACATTATTGACATCACATTTATGCAGAAAATAAAATAGAAAGGACACGGCCTTAATAAAATGAAAGACGAAGTCCACTATTACGGTTGCCTTGAAAGTAAGCACCAGTTCGAATGCGGACTTGTTTTTAACGAGCGAATACAAGAGAAGGTCGCTGGTTTTACATTGGCACACAAACAGCTGCCACAATCAGCATTAAGACCAAGTTATTCTTTAACAGCATGATCTGGTACGATGGTAGAGATACACGGAGATACCAGAGACAAGCTTTTAAAGCACCTTAAGCAATCTTACGACCACAGTACCGGCCGTGATATTAAAGTTGTTCTTGGAGGGTTTTAAGGCAAAATAGGCAAAAAGAATATCTCAAATATGACCGTTGGTAAGTTTAGCCTTTACCACAATACTTCTGATAATAGAATGAGGCTGAGCGATTTTGCTACTGCCAGGAATATGGTTATAAACAGCACCAGGTTTAAATATCGCGAACACAAGAAAGGCAATATGGCTGTCAACTGACCCAAAAGGAACTACGAAATGCTATTGCGAGGAGTGCAAAGCCATCAGAGAGGGCAAAAAATGTGGCAAACAGAACTGTGTTGAAGTTATATCGAGAGTTAAGAAGGAAGGAAAATCGCCTATTCCGAAGGAAAAAAAACCCGGAGAGGAGATTGAAGTATATGAAAGCAAGCACGACGTGTTAAGGCTAAGAGGAAACATTTTTTCCAGCTTGTAAGTGGTTGAATATTTATGGAAAAAATACAGCACGCAACCGATAACTAATGATTAAATTAAATATCTTCCACCTAACCCAGATGAGGTTCAGCCAGCAATAAGCTGTCTTAATACCTGCAGAGCTTTATATATCTCGTGAAAAAAGCTTTTAAAGTGCACGCATCAGCATGTCTGATGATTTAAATCCCAGCGTACAATGACCGTTTCATGATAAGGGTAACAAAATAGTTTGCGCCAACTATTGCGGAATAAGTCTCCAAGCAATCGCTTATAAGATCCTATATGACAGCTGGTTAAAAAAATACATTCTTTCGAGAGAACAAAATTTTTTTTATATAAACTTTCGTTCAGTATTAAGGGAAAATTTTTAATATTATTCAGGATTTGATACGAAATTTTTTTAGTTTCTTTATAGTTTTTCTTGTACGTCAAGTTTTTCTAAATGCATTTCATTGCTTTTTACATAAAATCATCAGTAGACATCAACCAAGTTCTTAAAAATCCTCATGAATATGTTCTGCCTTTATGTAATAACTTCAATAAACTAATTGAGAATTATTATAAACAAAGCAAAACATTTTGGAGTTCTTTTATAACCCCAACAAGCCATTTTTCCTGTTTCGTTCTTCTTTTTCCCCTTTATACATCTGGATATGGAAACGTTTTGTTTTCGTTAGCCCTTTGACACATTTAGTAGTATCCAATGGTTATCCAGATGTATAAAGAGAAAAAGGAAACCAAAAAAGTTGATTAACGAAAAATTATTTTAAAAAATTTGTTTCTAAAGATTTTGCCTGCAAGATATACTTAATTTAACTTTCTTTTAAGTAAACAAGTCATTAGAAAGCCTGTTGCCAAAATAACATCTTTTTAATATTTCTCTTAATATTAACAGTAACTGTGCTCTTTTACTCTCTTTTAAGAATAAAAATAATTTCTGTTATTTGTAAGTCCTTTTGAAAATCCTTGCCTGCTCTTTACACAATAGGACAACATAGTTTTTGTTGTGTGTGTTTTTGTTTTTGTTTAAAATAACAAAAACACAATCTAACAAGTTGTTGGAGGGGTGTGTTTCAATATGAAAGATTTACGAGAAAACTTAAGCTGCCGGTTGTGGCAAACTGTTGCCGATTAAAAGGGTTGGAATTCAAACAAGAGAAAAAATTTAAAAAATTGGAGGTGCTCAGAGTTTTGCAACAGAAGAGAAGTTAAAAAGTAAAATTGAGGAAAATATATTAAGTTTTAAGGTTGAAATAATGCCAGTAACAATAATGTTATAAGCATTTCTGCATGTTTAAAAGCCATGAAGGTTATGATAATGGAAAATCTCAATGTTAAGGTTGTACAGCTGGTGGTTTAGAGGTTACTTTTTTTAAAACTATTGCAATACACAGATGTACTACTATAAGTATAAACTACGAAGTTAAATAACCTTTCGTGCAAGGTTTTAAATGTTTTCCTTTGAAGGCATTGTCCATTAGTGATAGAGACATTGCCATATGGCTCTTTAAATGTTTTGTTTAATTCCTTATTATTTTTGTTGTGGTTAATTTGCAAAATAAACAATAAACTAAAGTCTCCTACATATCAAGGGACCTTGTAATTTGTTAAGGAAAAAATTTATAAATTGTTAATGGTTAAATAATTTGATTTGCAAAACATGTATATTTTATTGCGTATTTAAAATATTCTTATATATAAACTTACTGAAGTTTCAGAATTATATGTACATACCTGTAAGAAAAAGAAAGAGAAAAGAAATTTTAGAATTGTTTGATTAAAAAAAAAAAAATTAAACAAAAACTACGAATTGTATTAATTAGGGTTTATGGTGACCTGAAAAATTACAAAGAACTTAATTAAATAAAATTAATTTAATAAAAAAAATTTTATTATAACAAACATTTAATTATTGAGTTTCTAAAATGAAATATTTAAATAATCAAATAATTCTTTTAAAGCTAAAATTATAAGATCTTATAAGCCAAAGCAATTTTGATTACTTATAAAGGTCTGCAGCGGATAAGTTTTCACATAACCATGGCGCAATAATTTATCAGGTGGTGTTGATTTTACAACAACGAAATTTGGTGAATATAATTTTCGTTTTTGTTGTAGTTTTCGTTGGCTCTGTTGTCAAAAAAAGATATGTAAAAGTAAACAACTTTGACTACCCAGCCTCGATTTATGCATGAAAAAAGTAGATCAGCTGTGCTTGTAACACCACCTGGTACGATTATTTCACCATGCACATAACTTTTAAAATTTGACTCAAAAGAGAGTATACACGTGTACTCGCTCGCACTGTGAGAGTAGTTTGTCAAATACCAACATTTATGGGCTCCGTACAAAATCAATACCTTAGAAAGTGAGCGTAAATAATAAAAAATAATTATGTATATGACGTTTTGTGTATGTTTTTTTATTGTAACAAAAACAACTACCATTTGTAATTTGTGTTTACATACACATATGTACATACATACATATCAGAAATAAAAAAAAAGCCAACAGAATTAAACCAACTGTCAAATTTAAATTTTGTTTATTTCTAATCAACTACTTTTGCGGGAACAAATATAGCCGTAGGTGATACATATTTCCATCTTCAATTTGAACTTTTTTAGCAGAGAGGAATAGAGAACAAGAGGTTTCAAATCAGTAACAGCGAATACATAGTTGACAACTATCACGCTCATACAAAAAAGTACTTATTATTTAGAGGCACTACAAAAAAGAGTTCTAGCTTAAAAGTATACATCAAGTTCAAGTATATTCGAGCAGCTCTCTTATTACTTATTAAATACGTCTACTAATTCGGCTGATTGTTATAACCTGCACATAGTAATAACACATTATATTAACTTGTCGTTTCATTTGTTATTTCAACAATTTTATTTGCAACCTCATTTAGTTAAAAATATATCTTGTGTATCCTTATAGATAGGGAAATCTATTGGACCATGTCTGTCTGTCGATAAAGGTCAAGTTTCTGGAGCCAAATCGATAAACTTTGGATCCGATTGCATACGGGGAATGGTAGCCGCCCATGTAAAGGGTTCTTCTTTGTGAAAAATTTTTAAACGCTTTATTTCAAAAACGGGACAGTTAAAGAAAATTTTAAACGTTTGGAAAGATTTTAGTTTTATCAACTTTAAACCTGCTAAACTCAGAAAATTATAGCAGTATTTCATTGTAAGTTATTTAGGAAATATTTCGTTAAGTTATTTTAAAACTAAGAAACGGTTAAATATAAATTATATAAATTTTATTTCAGTTATTTTGTGCACAAAAAAATAATCAGCATTGTTATTAATTCAATGAGTAAAAAAATAACATTTTGAATCAAAAAATTACTTGTTCCAATTAACGACTTAATTGTATTTAAAAATTAAATGCCAACAATTATGCTTATTATATATACTCCTCATATAGTGGTTAGGGTATGTATCAGTTTGTCATTCCGTTTGTAATTTCTTAAATATCTATTTGCGACCTCATAAAGTATATATAGTCTGGATTCTAAAGATAGGGAAGTTGATTTAGCCATGTCAGTCTGTCCGTCTGTGTGTCTGTTGCGATCAAGTTTCCGGAATCAATTTAAGCACTACAAACCAGGTATTTGTGTCAAACTGTCAGAAATATTCCTGAGATGATTGCTATTCAAAATGAACAAGATCGATTCACCACGGATATTGATATAGGTAAAATACTGCGATTGCCCCAGTTTTCCAAGTTTTTTTAGAACAAAATCAATACAAAAAATTTAACAAATGTAACCAACTGGCAACGCTGTTAAGCAAACATATGGATGTGAATAAATACGCATTGTTAGATATGTATGAACATATGTTGTTGTTTTTGGCACACGATTGACGACTCAAACGCAAAAAAAAGTGAAGACTGTTTTTATGAAAGGAATTTGACAGTTATAGCTTTAAAGCTTACTATCGCTGCAAAGACAATAGATCTGCATCGTATCATACTTGTATATTGTTTTTGCCTTATTTGTTTTCCGATTTTTAAGATCCATAGTGTATGTGTGTGTTTGTGTGATCGTTGATGTATATATTCTGGATCCTTAAAGATAGGGAAGTCGATATAAATGTTTAAATGTTGTGAGATTTCTGTTTCGAAAACTTTGGTAGCTCTGTACTGTAAGCCTACCACATATAATTATAGTATTTACGGTTCAAAAACCGTTTGCCTAGATCAGCTGACTGGGTAAACAAAAATCGCTATTACTTCTTTAACCATTAGATTTTTTAAATTAAAAATTCACACTGCGGTCATGAAAAGTTTTCGTAAAAGAAAGTGTGTGTGTGTGTGCGTGACAGCTAACCTGTGGAGGTCACTTGCCTGACCTCCTATGCATAACTTTATAGTGTCTTAAAAAATAAACGCGCAAATACACTTGTTGTCTATTTACATAAAATATGTATCGCAAATGTGGCGTTAAGTTTGTATAAAAAAAACAGTGTAATTTGTTTCTAAACGACTTAAGAAAGCTGTTGAAATAGTCTGAAACGCTTAGTTTTATGTAAGTACAAATAATTATTTTATAAATATACATTCGTCCTTTTAATATGTTTACACTTCCTTCTTTTGGCACTATTTAACATTCACACTTACATATGTATGTACATAAGCACATATTTCACCAATTTCTAATAAAATTATTTGACAACATTGTGCGTCACTCATCACAAATATACATAAATATGTACGTCCATATATATGACAGCATTTAACACACATTTTACAGGCTGATAAATGTGATATAATTAACAATACTATTAACACACAAAAAAAGTTATTATAAACAATAAAAATAACAAATTGTTGTATATTTATATGTTTATAAACACATACATATGTATGTAACTACAAACTTATATGAAATTCAATAAAAGAATATTTGATAAATATAACGACACACAATGCTAATCGAAATTCCCCAAAATCTATTTGTCTGTAAGAATGTGTTTGAAATACATTTGTATCTACTTTATCCATACAAAGTATTCACTTAAGGAAAACAAATACTTTTGTAGATACAATTTTGTACAAAACTAACTACATAAATAACATTAAGAAGAATAACAACAACAAAATGAACGACCACAAAATTCAAAGCAAACAAAACGAAATACAATTAGTGAAAGCAGCGTCCAAAAGAAGAAGAGCAAGAGATAAGTCAGTGTTGCCAAGTGATATTAAAAAAACACAAAAATTTTTGAAATGCCATTTAAAAAAAACTTGTTTAACAAACCTTTTTTCTTTAATTTTTTACATTAATAAATTGTTAATAAAAAACAAAGTTTTTGATTATTGTTTTATGTGGGTCATCCTGTTGCGAAGCATGAGAACATTTTACTGGCATTTTTAATTTTAACTAAGTAGATTTTAATTTCTATTTAAAACGTATAAAAGTCAAGACCGAAGATATTATGCCCTACAACACAATGTTTGTATATTAGGCCCCACCGTATACACAAAATGCACGTGCGTGATATAATAGACGGACCAATATTATAAAAAAGACTTATGGGAATGTGTTTATGCTGAAATAATAAATTTATGAGGTTAGTTTTAATTTCCGAGAGATGGGCTTACATGGAACCCATGATAACATTTGGCAGCGTAAGTTAGTAAATATATGCAAAATTTTGTAGAGATAATATTCGAGGCAGTTATAGCCCAGTGTGGTTATTCTGAGAGAACATGTATATAGAGGCTTTGCACAAAAATATCTTAGTTTTTATGTATAAAAATTTATCCGTGCCCAATTTTTTAAACAAATCTTAAAAAAGACTAAATAGAAATCTAGCCAGACTACCGAACAGACAGGCATTCTTTAATGGACTGAGGAAGGGATTCTAAATCTATCGGAATAATCTAAGGTGGGTCATAGACTATTATTTTTAGGCATGGCAAGCATTTTAGCAAACACACAATAAATTTCTATACCATGTAAATATGTATGTGGTTTGAGGTTGCTTCTCGCCCTAGTCTTACGTCCTTTAAAGATTTTTTTTCAGAGATAAAGCGTATTAAAAATTTCATAAAATATACCTCTGCGCCCAACCAATTTTTTTAAGATACAGACACAACACAAATACTTTTAAGAAGGTTTGAAATCCATAGATTTGAAACCTTTTAATATTTTAAAAAAGTTAGTTGTTCTGTTTGGGAGCAAACACATATACTGTATAAGCATTTCATTGTATTATATTCAAAGCCGATAGCTGCATTTTTTTAAAATGTAACGTATCTAAATCTTTTTTATATTCATTCATTTCAATCAATCCTCTTAAACTTATTCAGAAAAAAAATGTTTTGTGGCAGCTATGGCCATATTTATTGAGATACATATAATGATGCATATGATGCCTTGATTTTGTCGTAAAAGTGGGTTATCTCATGTATGTATATCCACATATCGCTGTCACTAATAAGCCGATCTCGCTAAATTGAATGGCAATTGTCTCAAGAATATTTCTAATAGATTTGTCACTATTTCGACAGACTTAGCAGGCAAAAAAAAATATTTCAAAAACTACAAACGGAATGACAAACTGCTGAATACCCTTAATACTTTGAGAAGCGTATAAAAATGCTTGAAACTGTTTAAAACCAATGGGAGTCCTGAATATTATTTACTATTTTTTATATAACAAATATTAATAGAAAATAAAAATAAATAATTATTTTTAACTTAAAGATACTCATTTAAACTTATGTTGCTACAGTTTTTGAAACAAGGGAAAAAATGCAAAACTATATTAAAAATTTATTTGATATATTTAACTGAATAAATCAATTTTTAAGTCCGGCAACACTTTTTAAAAATTCATATAGTTTACAAGCCCATACAAAATACTTTTGTTGTTGTTGATTTTCACTTACTCAATAAAAAAAACATGTGTATGTGAGACACACACTTTAACAAATATTAATGGGTGTGCATAAATTTATTTATTGGGCAGCAAATAAGCAACGTTAACGTCTCAGTCGACCTTGACCATCACAATTTTTTGTTTTTATTTGTGGTTTTGTATTTTGTTATTTATTTTTTGTGTTTGTTGTTATTGCCTGGTTGTTGTTTTTTTTTTTTGCTCAGTGTGTTTTATATTATAATTTTTTTTGTTATTTTGATTATTTTAATAATATTGGAGTAGTGGCAGAAATTATGGTAGAAAAAAATCAAATTTGGCAAAAATTTTTTTTGGAGAAAAAAATACAAAAAGGCTAAGAAATACACGTGTGTATATTAATGTATGGGTGAAGCAATGTATTCTGAAACCAAATTCAAGGTAAAATTGGACTATATTGCGTATTAATTAGAATAAAAATAATAAACATTTAAATAAAAAATTAATTAAAATGTTTATTAGGTGAATACATAAGTACTTAGGTGGGTATTACAAAAACAATTTGGATTTAAATTGTATAACACTTTTGCGACGGATTTGACAATTTTAGTTAAATTTTTTTTATAACTCAAACAATTCAAAATTTTAGTTTAAAAAATGCCTTGATTTTCTAGAATGGCGTATTTTTTAAAATTTAATAGTAAGTAGACACTGAACGAACCTGGTTTCTGCTTACAATGACCACTTACTTGAAAACATGACTTAAGGTGTGTGACCTTACAAGTCTTAATTTTGACTTTTACATCGTGCTATGAAAATGATTTAAGAGAAAGGGCTTAATTTTTGCTAATTTATATGGTAATTTAAAGCACATATTTATAATGGCATAATTGACCATATGTATGTGCGTGTATAATCATTAGGAAATTTCTTTGTAAACAACAAAACTCATAGAATATTGTTAGCTATCGTTAGCTCAAATGCAAAAATGCGTAACTAACAGACATGGTTAGCTGAAATGCAAAAATGCGTAACTTAAAAACAATCCAAAATCGATTTTGATAAAGTATCCAGCAAGTTGCCCATTTATGATAAAAAATGTAAACAACAAAACAACACCAGTTAAAAGTGTAAACTTACATCATTTAAAATAACAAAAGCAAATTCCTAGGCAATTAATCACCGAGAGTGAAAACCGCTTATATAATTTTACCTGCTATTGATTTGCACGGTACTGTATTTGTGCATAATATATATATTTGCAATATTTGTATTTGTAAAATTTTCTTAAGGTCAATGTTATTGACGTATTTTTTTTTTTACAATATATACAAACATCCATATTTTTCCTATTCTGTTTGTTTGTTGTAAATGCAGTGCAACACAGTCAGCAAAATGCTAAGTTCAAAAATAAAAATAAAATAATCAAACCACATACAAATGCAATAAAATGCATACAATAACGGGTAGTTGCCTTTTAGAGGAAATAACCTTACAATGATGTTTTGTTTTTTACAAAGTTTATGATTAATTAAATAAATTACAATGTCTTAAAAAGCAAATAAAAAATACACCTGCAGAAAAATCGAAAATATGTATATAAGCTTTATCTGCGGCAGGGAATATTTTAAATATTTATTTATTAAAAAAAATTTTTCCACTTGGAAACAATAAAATATAATTTTTAAAGCTTTGAAAAAAAAACATTGTTGAAGCAACATGTTGCAAACCTGTACAAAGACCACAAATCAATTTGGTTTAAAAACCTAAAACGTTTTGATGAAATTGCACTTTGTATTTAAACAAACAGAATGACATGCAAAAAACAAAACTACTTTTGTATCTGAGCAATTAACTTTTAATGTTCAACCAACAAATAAGGAAATGCTTATACGACCTTGAAAGTAAATTAAAAATGTAAACTAGAAAAAAAGATAAAAAAAAAATAGTGATATTTGCATTTGAAATTGTATTTGTTAGTAAAAGAGCAACAAATTGGTGAAAGTGAAAAGCATTGAATGTAAAAATAAATTAATTTTCTTTTTTTTTTACTTTTTAGTTAATTTTAAAAACAAAGTTTTTAATTAGGTTAGTGGTAATAAAAAACTAAAATAAATTAAATTTTTTTAAAAAATAAATCGATAATCTTAATGCCAGTATTTTGTAGTAAAAATAGTGATGCCAAAACGGCAAATAGGAAAAAGTGATTTTCTATTTTCCCCATCCAAAATCATTTAGAAATGTTTTTGCTCTTTTGTAATTTTTTTTTATAAATTTTCAAAATTGATTTAAATAGACGTATGATTAATTTAAGCTATTTTCTATACAAAAATATTATTTATACGCCTATGTTACTGAAAATTTTTAAATGAAATCTATGGTTTTCTAAAAAAACCGCGTAAGTACATTTTGATAAATTTAATAGTTATTGATGTATGTATGTAAGGGTGCATATATACAATCATTTGGGTCCCCAAAAAGTATATATATTTCGAAATCTTACAGAAGGAGAAGTCGATTATATTCCAGTTTTTGAAATCACCCTTTTTTGAAATCTCCGATGTGATATATTTCTAAAATATAACAGTCCACAATAGGACTGATTTTTGAGTAATGATTAGAAAGGTTAGATTGAACTGAAAGACTACACACAGACAGTTTCAGCCCTGAGTGTAACCAGATAAAAGGAAACTGGAATTCTAGTTAAACTAATTCGACGCAAGAAAATACAGGGCTCTTCGCACTCTCATTCAATCCCAGATATTTCCTTCAGGTTATCAAAAAATCAGATTCTAGACACTTTATTCTGGTCTGTTGGACTGTGACATAGAATATGTTCAACAGTCTCCTTATTCCTTGGCTACACAGGCTCTGGAATCATTATTGGCCAGACGTTTTTCTTTTTTGGCGTGAATCGCTGTCCAGCAGTGACATGTTACCACCCCCACTAGGACTCTACAATGGTTTCTTAGCGAAGATTAAAGAAATTTTGTTGCCCCTGAGCCTCAAACCTCTACATAGTTCCGAAGACTTTACACAAAGCTGTGTTTTTCCAGATCTATGTGGCTCCAAATCTTACAGCAGAGTCTTTACCCCTATTATAGAGCTAAAGTGAAGCGCGAATGTTCACTGCTCTTTCTGTTAGCACTTGTATTTAATAAAATCACAATTAACCTTTTAATGTATAGGGTGTTTGGTGGAAAATTAATAATTTTAAATACGATTATTTCAAAAAGTAATCAACAGCACAGAGGGAGGATGGTACCGTTGGAATGATCGATTATGCGAATTTGTCAGTCACGATGTCGGACTGGTCGCGTGAGCATCGAGCGTTTGCTGTGGAGACATTGCTGGTCGATAATTTCGTCTAAAGTTCACTATTCGGCGAATACGTGATGGACCGAGTGTAAATTTAATCCCGTTTGTAGGTGCAGAGATTCTGCAGAATTGCTTCGGCTATGAATGTTCCACGGCCAGGGCCAGTCGGTCTTTAGGGACTCCCGAAAACGTTGAATTGGTAGAAAGAAAATTACGTGAAAATCCGCGACCTTCGATACGAAAAAGAACAGCTTCACTGGGACTTCCAAGAGCGACTATTCATGAAATTTTTGAAAAGGGATCTGAAGTTTCATCCCTTTAAAATTCAAATCGTACAAGAACTGAAAGAAAGTGACTTCGATTTGGGCAAAGCTTTTTTGTGAAACGATGTTGGAGCGTTTTTGCACTGGAAATCGTATTTTTTGGAGCGACGAGGCTTATTTTCACTTAAACGGCCACATCAACAAACAAAATTGCCGTTACTGGTGTGCAAGAACCCGCAGCCCTCGATTGAAACATCAACAACTATTGCATTGCCCCAGGATAACTGTTTGGTGTGCCTTATCCATGCATGAGATAATTAAACCATTTTTCTTCGAAAATTCTCGAGGCCAGGCGAAGAGTTTTTACGGTGAAAATTTTTGACGCATGATTACAGAGTTCTTTTTGCCAAACCTGCAAGCTCCTTTATCGTAATCTTTACACACGTGGTTTCAACAGGATGGGGTGACTACGCACACAGCCAGAGATTCGATGATATTGCTTCAGGAAAAATTTCCCCAAACACTGATTAGTCACTTTGGGGACATACCATGGCCATCCATCGCCCAATCTAATGCCCATGGGTTACCTCAAAGAAAGGGTTTATAATGACAATCGCTAAAGAAGATCCGCATTTTCATTCTATCTTTAAATTCTCTGAATAAAAACTTGTGTCTAGTATTACGTTTTTTATTTAAATTTAAAAAATAAAAACCTGCCAACAGACACCCTGTATGTGTTAGTATTAATTTCTGTAATAAGTTTAAAGCTTGAATTGCTCTATTGCCTTAATAAATGCATGAACTTTCATTCTAATATCCGAAATCCCTTTCGCTTAATTATTTAAATAGTTCTTACTACAAATGACCTAAATATTGCTTTAAAATCTTTTGCTCGTTCACTTTGGGTTTAAAATAAATGTCAAGTTCTATGGCCATGACCTGAAGCAACCTTCGCCTTCATTATGTTAAACATTATTGCAAAAAAGAGAGAGTACAAGAACCATGAGGTGCAATTGCAGCTGCAACAGAAACAGTAGTAAATTATTATATTTATAGCAAAGACTAATTTCTAGAGTTAAGATAAATCCACGTTTTTGAGATTTACTTAAAATAAAAAATGCTAAAAAATATTTTCAAAAAAAGAAGAAACGTGACATTAATGAAGAAATAAAACCATAACATGCAACCAAAAACTGACAACTTTAGCGCTTTCAGTTTAATATTTTTTTTTTCAAAAAAACGATAAAATACGTTTTAAAAACAAGAAATTAAAATCAACATTCAATGTCATTGAAATAAAAGCAAACAATTTTCATGTTCAATGTCAGTCAGTCAACGCTAAAGAAAATGACAAAATTTTCATTTTATGTTCTCTTAATTAGTTAAAAGCAATAAAGAGTCAAAACAAATTTTAAACTTTTTTAGAATTCTCTTTTAAAAGAGGCCTGACAGAATTTTCTAACTGTCATCATGGTAACTTACACTTGTGGCACATGCAGTATGAAAGTCATTTTGGCTAGAAAAGAGAGAAATTTTTAATTTCATCATCTCATCCTCAATTTCTATTAGTGCAGTTGTTATGTTTATTGTTGTTGCTTTTTTTTTGTTGATGGCCAAATCCGGTGTTATGAGATTTTTCTTACATTTGCTTTCTACCGCCTTTTAGTCAGCTGATGCATTGCACCTCATCATTTCGCATTTTTCAGACGGTCACATTTAACAGGCGGCTATAATAAACATACAAGGCCAAGGACTTAATCGTTCAAGTTCATTTTAAAGGCACTATTTGTTAGTAGTTTGCCTTCTGTTACATATGTATATACTTACAAATAAAAATCATTCTACATGTCCTTGTTGCATGTCCTTATACATATATGTATGTAAGTATGAGTAGTATTACTCAACGAGGTATTGATTAGATTTCATGGGCTCCTAGCTGTTGGTAGTTCTACCTCAGTATTTATCTATTTCTTAAAAGAATATTTTTTATATTTCTTCAATAATATAGATAACTGCAGGCTTTCAAAAATGTTGCAGCAACTTGTTGCTAAGGAAATTTAATAATTTGTCAAAGAAAATTTTTGGTAACCACATGCGTTTGAAAACCTTAAATCAACTTCGGAAATATGTTTAACTTTAAGCTTAAACAAATAATTTTGTTTAACAAGCAAATATTTTAGAGTGAAAAATTTCAAATTTGTTTTTTTTTCTGAAATTTTTTTTTTTTGAAAAAGTTTACGTTTGGATTAAGGGCTGCTGTCTTCTTCTCTGAAACAGGAAATCAGAGAGTCTTGCAAGTTTTCCGATGACACCAGTATTTTTAAGGCGGGTATTCTAGCAGTTAAATTTGCCTTGATCTTGTTTGTCCTTCCAATTTAAGAATTATGAAGAACCAAAAGTTATCGTGCGGCAATCAAGGGAAAGGTGTGCCGTGAGATAAGTTCGCATTTACTGGTTTGTAGGGTATTGAGAAAGGCAGACAAACTATCAAAGGAAGATCTGGATTTACCTTTAGAAAGGCAAAGGACGTTTGTGCTTCATTCCGGTCATATAATAATATGAGAAACTTATGACCCGTAAGAGGCGAGGTTTTTTCTATCCATACGAAGTGATAATGAAGATAATCTCAGGTCATCCTTGGCCAGCGGCTTATGCAAAAAAAAGGACGAATAGTAAGCGATGATTGCAGGTTCTATTGTGTAAGTATATTCTTTGTAACTGTCTAGCGCTCGTGCGCCCTAGAGTAACCAGTCCGAAATTATTTTTTTTAGAACCTGAAGAAAACATCTGGAATTGCTAAGCAAGACTACTAGAATTTGCAAAGAAAGATTGGACTTCGGACATTATATGAATTTAGTTAAACTGAAATCCCCAGGTTACCGTTTCTTCTTGCCTGAGTCCTTAGCCTAAGGATTTTTGTGAGAATGAATTTCAGAGCCATCCAGTTCAACCTTACCTAACCCTATCTTCGCATTTAGTTTTTATTTGTTATCTTTAATAAAAAGGATATTGCAGAAAAATTTTGAAGCTAACAGATTTACCTTATAATTACAATTTCAAAAGATTTTAAGTATAAAAAAAAACTAAAAAATATTTAGCATGTTGCCATGATAATTACAAAAAACAAAAAAAATTAGGTTTAGAACTAAAAAAAAAATAAAACTATTGCAGTGAACATATATTTTTCAAATTAAATATTACTTTCTCAAAACTTGTAAGCAAATTCGGAAATTGAAATTGAGGTATGCAGCAGCATGTTGGCTGTTAATATAAAAAGATAGTTAGCAACATGTTTGGCAATATATTGGTTTTTATAATAAAAACTAAACAAAATGAAATATGTATAAGAAAGTAACGCATATTAAGACTAATGCTAAAGAAGAGTAGAATTTACAAAAATTAATTTAAGGTTTAAATGTAGCTGAAACATGTTGATAATAATTTTTTTTATTTCTAATATTCCTTCTTTTGTTTGGAAAACAATGTAACAAATAAACGAGCACGATGTTGATTTATTCATAAAAGCGCTATTCGGTAAATGTTTTACTGGATGAACAAATCAATATTTTGCTGTACTTAACGAAACTATTTTGGGAACTTCTGCACACAGCCCTTTACAAACAGACTCCAACAGATTGCCACAAACCACATTTTTATATTTTTAATAAAAAATTAAAAAACAATTGTATAGCAAAAGAATTAAGAGGAATATATAAAAAGAAAAGGAAAGAAAAGAAATATAATTAAATAATTTTTTTGAAATCTTAAACTTAATTTCTATTTACTAAAAAAAAAGGGAAAACTTAAATTGAAATGGAAAACATATAGCTTACTGAATTAAATTAAAAAAAATTACTCTTAGGCCGCAAGCACAAATGGGAAAACGTTCAATTGTAAAAAAAAATATTTAAATAAATTAAAGTTTCAAAAAGTTAAGAAGAGGTAAGTGCACTTGTGTAATGAATATTTCTAAAAATTTTCTAAATTTTTAAAACTTTGTTAGTAGAATGTTGCAGCAACAAGAAATTAATTTATTATTTATCAGCTACATTGTTGCATGAGAAATTTTTTTAAACTTTTTAAAGTTTTTTAGAACAAACTTTGATATTAAATATTTTTTCTTTTTTTTTTAATTAACAATAACAAAAATGTTTATTGAATCATCAGAAATTACTTGATTATCAACATTTCATCTTTTGCGTTCAGACAATAAAAAAAAAACAACACAAATATGTTTACGTACAAGTACAGGCGGCAAAATCAGACTAAAGCACATAAGGGACAACAGCAACAACGATAAGCAACAAATATTACATACATACTATGTATCAGAAGAAGAACATGTGAAAAAAAATTCCAAACAAAAACCTTGAACTTTACAAAATCACTTTTTGTTAAACACATTTATGGAACAAATAAGAAAAAGGAAATAAAAAACTAAAGCAAATATTGAAAAATAAATAAAACGAAAGTTACAAAACCTAAAGAAGGTAAACAGAGTTCATTATAAGCTATGCAACTTTTGGGAATAGAAATAATCAAGGCAGTACGATTTACATAAAATGCCTATTTAGCAACATGTTTCTGAAACATATGTATGTTAAAAAAGAGCTAATTTTAAAACACTTTTAGAAACACATAAGCTGATGGAATGTATATATGTTAATAAATATCTATTTACTATTTTTTAAAAATTTCACCATCAGAAATAAAAATATTTAATATTTCTGGCAACATGTTGCCTGGAGAAAATTTTTTCTAAAATTGCATTTATATGCAAAAAAGTAGTAGAAATATTTTTTTAATTATATATATTTTAGGAATTTTTAATTCCTTTTTAATAAGTATTACTAGCAACATGTTGCTATGTATAAACATTTTTTAAACGACGTTTTAAGCCAAAAATGTTTCCCAATTTGTGTGTATGTTTTGATTTATAAGGCAATAACGTCATACGTATAAGGAATAAATTTGAAAAAAATCAAAAAAATTAAACTTAGAAGTCTTAATAGCATAAACTGCCAGCAACATGTTGCTTTAATTAAATATTTCAAACTTCTCTAAAAGCCAAAAATGTTTATCAATTCATTGTAGGGTACAATTTAATAAGCAACAGCAATAAAATGGAATATTTCAATCACAAAAAAAACTAAAAAAAAAGAGGCACAGACAATAAATGGCAGAACTGGGGCAGAAGTTAATTTAAGGGATTTAATATTTATCGTTTTCTTTATTTTATTTTTTATTTAAATATCTGCAAGTCTTTTCTTCAGTTTTGGAATATTTAGCATTTTAGAGTAGTGGAAATGCAGAAGATAAAACGAACGCAATAACTTAATTGTCTTTAACAAACTTCGAATCGTTTCGTATTTTTATATGTAAGCATATCGGTACCTCAATGTAGAAAGGTCCTGGCTTGCAGAATTTTGTTTATTTCCATGATGGTCTGCTTTTATATCACAATTAGCTTAAATATCTCGAATTAAAATATACAAGTTAAAGCCTTTTTGTATTATTTATTAGAAAGCGATATGTATTTATATGTAATGTTGCTGCAACATTATGCTAATGAACTCTAAACATGAATGATCTCACACCGTACTAAACAGACTTGTCTTATTGTAAATGTGTGGTTTAAAGTTGCATGCTTGATTTTTTAATAAATGTTTAAAAATATGTTTATGCAACAAAAGTAATAAAAGGAATGATTTTAAAAAAGAAAATCTCTAAAAAAAAAGTTCTAAAGACAAGAGAATTACGACAAAAGACCTTGATATTGTCAACGACTTGCTTAATAGTCTGTCGTGATGCAAGACTGAAACGGAGGCAGCAGCAACAACACCACCAACCAGTTGTAGTCATTTATCATGGAGATTTAAACAAAAGTAAAACTTGAAAACATATCGTCATGGTTTGCTGATTTTTTTATAATAAAAATAAACACACAAACACACATTTAAAAAAGCTTTTTATAATCACAAAATTTTAAAGCATTTAGCCTGGTGTTGTATTTATTGGTTTCGTATAAATCAAGTCCAGCGAAAAGAAAAAAAAAGAAAGACATAAAATATTTAAAAAAAGAACTTTGTAAGATGTGCGTTTTTGTAGCTGAAAGTTTTAAGTGTTTTATTTTAAGCCATTAACTCGTAATATTCTTTTGAGCTGCAAAACTGGCTTAAAAGAGGCTTGTTGTATGTCTGCCTTTGTCCCTATGAAAAACAAGTTTTTTATATAGATTTATAGTACAAGTGCAGTGCCCTTGACTTAGGTCAATAACATGGTTTTATTTTAAAAGTAAAATAAAACAAAGCTTTAAAACAAGAAAAAGTTAAAAAGCTGATACTTAAAGTATGTAAAAAATGTTGTTTTAAACATCCTTTGGTATGGCAACATGTTGCATTAAAATGCATAAACTTAAGAAGTATATATAAATAAGCCTTTGGGATCACAGTCAAAAGTAATTTTAATTTAAGTTTAAGAAAAGGAAGAGCTTGTGTAATATTCAAATAAATAAATAAATAATATGTGTCTTAGCATAATGCACCGTAGGTTTGGGAGGCGATTTATGTCAGGGACTCGGACTACTTTGATTTATTCTTTTCTTTAATTCTTATCTTTTCTTTATTTTTAAATTTACTCCTATTTCTACGTACCTTTTTTACAGGTAACACAAAACACAATTAAACAGTTACCTTTTCTTTAACGGCTGCCTTTTCTACTCGCCTCCCTACATATATGTATATATGGCTCGGCAACATGTTGCATAAAATCAAGTTCTAAAAACCCTATGCTGCGATAAACATTACTTTTATAAATCAATTTTAACAACAAAAATTTAACTGTTTTGATTATAAATAATTTTGTGTAATTTTTTTAAAAATTGTTGCTGAAACAAATTTTTTGAGGCAACAAATTTCTATTTATGGTAACACTTAACGCAGTTAATATTATTTTTCAAGTATTTACCAAGCATTATGCTAGACGACGCTTCAAAAAAACAGGCCAGAGAAATTGTTTGGATAATTAAAGAAAATTTTTACGTCACAAAATGTTTGTATGTAACATGTTGCTAAAGTTTTCACAGAAAAAATATAAAACATCTCGTATGTAAGTACATACTAAAAAATATTCCAATTGCGAATTTTAAGAAAGAAGAAGCTACTATTTTGTTTATTTAATTTCACAAAATGTTATCACCTTATTGTCATGGCATGTGAATAAATTGTTTGCTTTAATTTTATACCAGTGCCGACTTGTGTTTGTTTTAAGTTTATACTACATACAAGGTATGTACATAAGTATATGTTCTTAACATTGACATTGACATTGAATTTTTAAACAATTTTTTTTTTGTAAAAATAAAAAACAAAACAAAAAACACGGTAAAAACATTGTAGTCAGCACACATTCTTATGAATTTATTTTAAATAATTTGTTTCGAAATTATTATTTCAAATACATATTGGCAAAGAATAAATTAATAAAGAAGAGCTATATATATTGTTTAAAAATACATTACAAAAAATTTAAAATTAGTTTTGGCAAATTCTTTTACGTGAGAAAATAACCTGTTAAGCAACATATTGACGAACAAATTAATGAAATATTAGGATCTTAAAAAGGCGAACAGAGTGGCCGCTTGTTGCCGTGCCTAACTGACTGGCGTTTAAGACACAAAAATGATATTAAAGTTAGGTAAAGTTTACTTATGTTATTACTTCCATATTATAATTCTCCAGCAACATGTTGCTAAACATTATGGAAGAGAAAATTATGTATTGTAAAAATAATTTAAAATAAAACAAAATTATCTATAATTGTCAAATAAGACCTTAATAAGCCTACTTTTGTTATCATGAATATGCGCTTAAGTTTTTCTAGTTTCATTTCATAATGGTTTTCATACGTTTATTGTAGGGAAAAATATTTTTAGATTTAAAGTTTGTTTTCCATTTATGTATTTCAGCTTTTACTTTTTAATATTTTTTTCTGTATATTCTTAAAATCTTTCTTAAAATTAATTTTTAAGTAAAATATATTCAAATTTCTGTAACTAGTTTGTTGCTTTAAATCTTTGAGTACATGTTTATGGTTTGTTGATTGATAAGCAATATGTTGCAGCAGCATTTTGCCTTAAAATCTATGTTATTTTGTAAAAATCATACTTGTTTTTATCTTTAACTTTGGGGCTTTACTTTTAAGTGAAAAATAGTGTTTGTTAGGTCGGCAACACTTTATAATGTACTTTTGCGTGTTCGCAACATTGTTGCAAAATATTTAATTCATTTAATCATTTAATTAATTACATTTTATTTGTTGTACACTTTGTATACAAAATGAAACTAACTTGTTGCTAACAGCTTTTTGAACTTTGGTTTTTTTATTACAATAAAAAAAATAAATAAAATTTAAATTGCAAATTAACTGTAGTAATAGTTTTTGTAATTTTATTTATGTTGTTGTTGTTGGATTAATAAAGAAAAGAAACATTTTTTATTTGTTATATCTTTGTAAATCTAGGGATTGGTAAAGATTTTTTTTACAAAAAGCATGATTGACTTTACAAAAGTTATTACATATTAAAAAAATTTTAGAAAAATTAAAAACAAATTTTTTTCTTAAACTGAATAAAAAATTCTAAATTTTTTTTTATTTAACAGAATGTGGCAGCAGCTGCTTTAGTAAAAGTATATAAAAGCTATTTTAAACATTTTCATGCTAATTAGAGCCTAATTTAAAAGCATGATACTTATGAAACATTTTACAAAATGTTGCTGAAAAATGAAACAACAAACATTAAGCATTTCAGTTCCAAATATATTAACAGCCTCTGTTGTATATTGTAAAAATATTTAAAAAAATATGTTTAAAAATAAAAACATCTAAGAATATACATTGGAATAAAAATATATTACAAATCCTAAATCGGCCAAAGGAAACACACTTTAGCAACATGTTGCTAAAAAATTTTAAACAATCCTCTTAGGTTTTGCTTTTAAACCCCTAATTTTTTTTTTATTTGGTTATAAATTTTGTTGATAACATTAACCTTTGGAATACCTTTCTTGCAACATGTTGCTTAAACATAATTTATAACAAAAAATTATAAAAAATTTATTTTAACCCACTGTCTTTGCTTTACTTATGTGTTAAATTAGATTAAAACTTAATTAATTTATAGCAGTCAATTATTTTTTACATTTTATCTTTTAATTAATTTTAACGTAAAAAAACACACTTAAACCAGAAGTTTTAATTTGAAACCTGTTTTTTAACAGGCATAAAAAGTAAACAAAAAAAAATCTAAGCTGCCTTTTGCTTACACTCTTTCCTTCAAAATTATCAATGTCTGGCGGTCTTGCCGGTGTGTTAGTAAATTTGTAAAACAATGTGGGCAACCTTGACTTTTTTCAGCAAAAAAAAAAATAATATAAAAACATATAAATAAGCAAAGTCTGCATCAATATGTGTCACACTGAACGTATAGAATTTAAATTAAGCAAAAATCCATTCAGGAAAATAAAAAACAATCAAAACGCCAATTGAGAACCGTACACTCTACTTTATTAAGGACTCGAAGACTATTTCTCCTGTGTCACTAGCTGTTTAAGACACATAAACTGCGGTTTTTGTTTTTAAGGTGATATTTCAAAATGATTTCTTAGAAAAAAAGAAGTTGTAGAAGCCTTAAATAAAAAAACTCTTCCGCCAGTTTAATTTTTTTTCTATCAATTCTCAAAAAATACACAAAAATTATTAGACGTTTTTTCGAGGGTTATTTTTTGCAACATTTTATTTGTTTTTTATTTTTTTTCGTTCATAACTATAAGCAGGATATTTCTAAGAATAAACAAAAATAACCAGTTTTAATTAAGTGTTTTAAATCACTTTAAAAAAACATGACAGAAAACGGCAGAAACACAAAGTGAATTAAATTATTTAAAGACAAGCGTTATTATACTAATAAACATTTAATTATATTGTATTTATGTATCGTATGGAAAACAAAAAAATTTTTTATTTTATTTATCAATGTAAATAATCAAAAAAAAAGTGATTTAAGTTTTTACTAAGCAGTAATGAGACAGCAGTAATAAAATTTAAAGAAAATCTATAAGCTTAGGTCTTTGTTTATATATGTAATGTTGCTCAGCAACATATTATAAGCAACATTGCATCTCAACATTTTTTTGTTTGTCTTGTATGCTTGCTGAAAAAAAATTTTAAAGGTGTTCCTATCATAGTTTTTAACTCGGCAGCTTTGGTGACTGTTACACACAAAATTTTTCGAAGGGACTTTGAGGACGGTTAACTTATTTGGTGAGAAAATATCTTTACATAGAAGCCAAAGAAAGTGGTAGCCCCCTTATAAATGCAAAATTTCATTAAATTTGCCCTACGCGATAAACGTAATAATTTTATGCAATTTGTAATACATCATAGCTCAGAAAATAGGACAGCTTTCGACATCAAATCCGGCAAAAAAGAATTTTAAAATAATGTTCATAATTAAAAAAATTCATAACCAGAATTATATTTTATATATTAATTGTCAATTTTTGAAGTAATTTTAATGTTAAAAAAACTTTAAAATCAATTAAGCAAGAACTTGTATGTAAATAACAATCTGTTATAAACATGTTCCTAAACATGTATATCCACTACAAAATTATTAACTAATTAATTTTTGGTTTAATAAATGTAGTAAAGACAAGACCTTTTTTTAATCAATTTTTTTTAATTTTTTAAAATATTTATAAATTTAAAATAGGTGGCAGTGTCATATTACCCTCTTAGGGTTACTATGGGAAACAATATTTTTTTTCGAATTTTGTATGGCAAGCCCCTTAGGGAGTGATAATAGGGGGTAATTATGTTCTAAGAAAAGGTTTGGGAGGTAAAATTGACGGGCTCGGTTATCCACTTTATTTCGCTAAGACCGGCTCTGGGGAAGATATGGGCGTTTTTACATAATTTGTGTTAATTTTGTATGGCAACTCCCTTAGATGATGGGGAAAGGGGGTAAGTTTGAACTGGGAATATGTTTGGGAGGGCAATTTATTGGGGCCCGATCATACGCTTAATTTCTCTAACTCCGACTCTGGGGAAGTTATGGGCGTTTTTACATAATTTGTGTAAATTTTGTATGGCAACACCCTTAGATGATGTAGATTAAGTTTATTTCAGGAATATGTGTGGGAGGGAAAACAAATGGAGGTCAGTGATACATTTTATTCCTCTAAGGGCGACTCCGGGAAAGTTTTAGAGGTTTCTACCCAATTTTTTTTTAAATTTTGTATGGCAGCCCTGTTAGGGGTTGGTGATAGGGGGTAAGTACCTTCCACAAAAATGTTTTTGGGGGGAAAACTAATTGTGTTTGGTATTATATTTGACCTTTATACTAGCACCCTGGAAACTGTGGGAGTGATTTAAAAAAATTAAAAAAAAAAATTAAACCCTGTTAAAAGGCGGAAATAGGGTGTAAGTTCGTTTGTAAAAACTAATGAGAGTCGGTATTACATTGCAGCCGTGTAGGCGCAACTTCAGGGCAGTTGTAGAGGTCATTATGTACAAATTTTAGAGAAATAAACAGAGGAAGCCTTGGGTTTTGGCTTATATCTCGGTCAGTTATCTGGCGCTTTTGCTGGATTTTCAAAGCGATTTGCTCGCAGATATTTCTGATAGCTTAAAAGCACTTATAAGTCTATGCGCAATTGAGAGCCTTAAAAAATTTTCAACCATAACATGGACAGGCGGACATCTATTAAGCGACTTCCCTATGTATAAGGATCCAAAATATATATATTTTATGGGGTCGCAAATGGATAATAAAGAAATTACAAATAAAAAGACAAACTGATATACATACACATGCCCTTAACACTATGTGAGGGGTATACAAAATAAAAGCCTTGTTCATACAATTTTGTTTTCATTTTGCTAGTAAAACAATAATTTAAAATTAAATTTTAATTTATTTAAAAATTTTTTCGCAACATGTTGCAAGCCACTTTTTACCTTTAAAAAGCTTAATAAAAATTGTAACTAATTCTATTATAAGAAACATTTTTTTCTTTTTACGATCTTTTTTAGCACAAGGAAAGCACAATTAATTTAGAAGGTCATTTAAGATCTAAAATTTCAAAAATATTTTCGATGTCATAATAACACATAAAGGAGAAACAAAAACAAAACAGAACATCAAGTTCATTTAACAAAGAGCAAATGAAAAACAAAACAAAATATGACTCAAACTTTTGCAAAAATGTTTTTTCAAACTTTTGTTTAATGTTTTTAAACAAAGTTATATAAAACCTTAGAAAAGCATGACTTTAAAAAAAATTAAAAGGAACTTTAAGTAATTCAAAATATAAAACCCAATTTGTTTCCATTCCAGACTGTTTATTTTTGAAAACGACGAAATACTTCCTGATTGGTTTTTTAAAACAAAATCTTATAATAATTGCAAAATGAAATGTTTTTATTATATTTTTTGTCATATTTGCTAAAACAAAAAAAAAGCAAAGCTTAATTGAATGATTAATAAAAAAAGTGTTGTTTTTGTTGTTGCTAAATTTAAAAAAACATACAGAAGTCATCTTTGTATGAAGATGCATATGAATACTATAATAAAATAAACAAAACTGCAACAACAAAAGAAAAAAATTAATAAAAATAAATAAAACTGAGAATAGATTCAAAACTAGAAACACACGGTTTATATCTAAATAAAAATTATATTTGAAATAAGAATATAAAAGACTAAAAGAATATAAGATCTAAAGACGTTTGAAAAAAGTTGAGAATGATTTTGATTTTATTTTTTATACAAATTGCACGCGAGAAAAATTACAAATTTAATTATATGAATAATTTTAAGTTAAGTACTCAAGAATTTCTTGGTTTTTTTTGGTATAAAAAACTCCAGGGTACTAAATTGGAATGAAATGGTCATGTTGAAAAAAAGTTTCAGATAAAAAAATAAAACAAAAATCATAGAACTGAAAAAACTTTTAATTAAATTTAATCTTTTCGAAATATTATGTGATTAAAAAAAATATATTTATATACTTTAAATGGTTAGAATAAAAATGTTTTATAACATTAGATAACAGTTATAATTTGGTTTTTGCCCTGTTCAGTATAAAAAAATTTGTGGCACGTGGCAACGCCAAAAATAGTCCGTAAGTGTTGCCTATTTCCAATGAAAAATAAAAACGCAAATCCTCTAAATTAATTATTAATATGCTGTTTTACAAATGTGTTTATAACGATTTTTTTTAGTAACCAGCACTCAGGAGATGGCCCCTATACATGCATTGAATTGTTTTGGTATGAGGAAAATAGGTTAAGGGAAGTAGGATAACGGCCAAAGTGTTTATGGACATTTGATTTAAATTTCCCGATATTAACTGTGACAGGAAAGACATCCTTAATAAATTTATTCCACATACGAACCGTGCGACTAAAGAACAAATTTTCTCTGCAATGCGTAGAGCCAGTCGACGAAAAAAATCCCGTGTTTCAGGAACAAGTTCCCTGACTTTTTCAGAGCCATTGCATTGTAGTATCGATAGAATGATAAAACACAACTCACATTGCGACGATGTTCAAATGAATCGAGGCGGTTCGATATCCTGACTTCACCAATTGATACGCTCGTTTCTGTACGCGGTCAGGTAGCTCCAAAATAGATTGCGGAGCACCTGCCCATACATGAGAATTACTATATTCCATTTCCGGCCAGATATAGGTGGTATAAATGGTAAGAAAAGCAGATGGCGTAAAATTTTTACTACACCGTTTCAAAAAACCAAGACACTTGGATGCTTCTTTCGATACAAGAAAAACCCGTTCCATCCAACGGACATCGCACTGAATTCTTATGTCAAGAACATCAAGGGTTTCTGTCTTCCCAACATTTATACCGTCCATTTATACAGACTATGCAGCATGATCTACTGTGCGTTTCTGTGTCAGAAGTCAACATTAGACAAAATTGACTCTATTCACACGACCCCAATCGGAGTTTAGATTCAAATCATGTTTAAGTGTTTCCTACCTACTCTGCCTCATAGCTTCAATCTCCAAAGAGCAAGGCCTGTATTCAAATGAGTATGAATGGCATAGATAGGATTTCAAGTCTGTCATAGAAGGTCATTAAGAAAGACGTCAAATCTGGCAGCTATGCAGAGAGAATTTTTAACTTGCTTACATTTTTCTTATTTTTAACAACACGCTGTTAAAATAATTTGAATCGTCGGAAAGTCAGTATAAAAATAACCAAAAAATTTTTTTGGGAATTTTAGGATGTTTTGTTATTAAAAAAATCCTAAAACAAGAAATAGTTAGAGAAAATGTTTTAAATGTTATTTGATATTAATTATTAAAAATTAAAAATCATTTATGATCAATCATAAAAATGTCAAACTCATTTAGTTCAATCGCACAAATGGCCCACACACTGTCAATAATACTGGTCAACCACATGATTGTGTACTAAAGCTTGCTTTGTGTGTGAGCTCTTTAAGAAAGTAATTTTTGATACAAATTATTTTTTGCAATAAAAAGTGTATCAATCATTATATAACAAAGTGTAAGAGATCGTAAGCCTGGAAAATCAGCTGTTTACTTAGCGGGACCAAAAGAGTCCTATCTGTTATGAGCTGCTAAAATCTGACTAAACCATCAAAAGAAACCTGTACTGCATGATTGATTTGTATTTAGTCAAGTCCAAAAAAATCTTTTGATTCGATAACTCAAACGATTATTAATCTATTAGTTGATTTAATTATCAGCTGTAACCGCAAATTTATGCTTTTTAATTCTCCAACCCCCAGATTTCATAGCCTTTAGCAGTGTAGCGGTGTACTATTCTTTTGGCGTAACCGATTCTTTCATTTTTATTTATTTTAAACAAAATATTTTTTTTTTATATTTTTTGCAAATTTGAAACTGTTTTATAAATTTTCAAATGTTTTCGTATTCAATTACGAGGTTAAGTAACGGCTAAGTTTGTAAATACGTGCCATATTCTGACTCACTGTTGTGTGAATAAAAAGTGTAAAATAAAACCTAGAAAAATGTTTATAAACATTTAAGTTTGTTATTTAAACAAAACTATGAACGATCGCATTCTCAATACCAAACAATATAAACATCCTTTGTTAAGAGAATTTAATACAAAAAATAACAGCATTTTGCTACTGACCTTAGTACTGGGACAAAATCATAGTAATTTTAGTTGAAATTGTTGATTATTGATTTATAATTGTTGTTAGTATTATTACTAGAATCTTTGTTGTTGTTGTTGTTTTTATATAACTGTTTTTCAAATTGTTTCCTTGTTCGTTCTAGTGTCAAGTTAACAACATTGCATTTCGTTACTTTTTTGTTAAACATTCTGTGTCGCTACATGCACGTGTGTTTGTATATCATTTACTGTTTCCACGGTCAACAAGTTTTTAGTTGTTTAGAGTTTTTTTTTCTGTATGTGGGGATAAAGTATGTGTTTGTGTTTTATGAAATGCAATTTACATATTATTTGCCTTACATTGGTTGCTAATTTTTATTGGCATTTAAGGACTGGTTTTATTAAAACAAATCTACACGAACTACCGTTAAAATTAAATAATAAATTAAATGAAATTGAAACATTAGATGTAATACACAAGGAAAAAAATTGTTGCTTTTCATTAAGTTTGTAATTTCTACAATATTTTTTACGTGGGTTTTTAGTGGGGTTGGGGCTGGCAGAAGGTTGGGGTGGTATTTGCACCAAAACCCGGCAAGGGAGCCCCCATCGAAGGCTTTTCGACCCATTAGCCCAATTTCCTTCCTGCTGAAAAAATGATACAGGATATCATATGACAGGCTGGGTCTTAAGAAAAATTCCTATATAAAGAGAAGATTTGTGGAAAGAGTTCTACACAAAGTGGCACTTTATTGGAGAATCTTTGAATGAAAAATTGTAAACAATTGCAGTGCATTGATATTTAGGGAAATTTTAAAGACATACGACCCGATACGCTTATCCAATCCGCTCACCAGTTTTAAGTTTCCTTCTAGGAAACAAAAGGATAACATGCGGATTGTATGGTGTTACAATTGCAACCACCCAGGCGACATTCCTTCGCTCCTTCTGTGCGTTACTACAACACACATTCTACCAGGGATAGTACTGGTAAAGGTTTTGACCCAACTTTCCATGCTGACAGTGTGTATATATTTCTGAGAGGGATCCTAATCAGCTCTGTAAAGGAGCATAGGATGCCCTAAACATTGCTTATACCTAAGCCAAGTCCAGAGGGTTGAGTGTAAACCCGGACAACTCAGATTTGTCTTTTAGCCAGGAAAACGAAAATTGCTTACTATGGCGTGCCTCATTTTTTGGTCAGGGCGATCATGATATCCGAAAGGGTCAAGTAACTTGTGGTAACCCTGTATCAGAAATTTAATTCCAAAAAACACTGGAAGGAAAGGGCAGCGAAAGCCTACTGATGTTGGGCGCTATGTAGAAGCTATATCGGCTCAAAATGGGGCCTCAGTCCAAAGATGACACATTGGATATACGGGGGCGTAATTAGACCAATACTAGCCTACGCTTCGGTGGTTTGGTGGACATCAATGAACAGAAAGTTTAAGATTGGGATTCTAAAAAGGTCCAATGCACGTATTGCCTCGATTTAAGCGGGGCAATTTGAACTACTCCGACGAAGGCTTTGGGGGTGATTTAGAGTATTCAGCCTATTAAAACCCGCTTACGCTACCAGGCATTCTATGGACACCGTGGAGTTCCCGGCCACCCCCCCCCCTCTCTGACCACAATACTGTCCTACAAGTGGAGGTCTGGGTTATCACGGAATGTCCGTCCTGACTCAGAGCACACGCAGATCCAACGGATGTAAAAATCTGTAGCTATAGCCAAGCGTCTATAAGGGAAATTATATCTGTGATAACCGGATCTAGGATGGTGAAGCAGTTCAAGAGCATCAAAGATGACTATTTGCAATATGGACGGGTTCGCATAATATAGGCATGTGGTCATCAGGAAGTGGTCGGAAATAAACGGGCGAATGATCTGGCGATAAGGGCGGAAAGTTGATCTGGTGAGCCGAAGGGCCCTTGTTGCGACGAAGGCTAAGTTGAAAGAGTAAACAGAATTGCTCACAGGGCGCAATGGAATTAGATCAGAACTAGGGGCATTCTAAAACTTGGGAAGCCTGATCCAAGCATGCTGATAAGTGCGCTGACGGGTCACTCAAACTTACGACCAACCCTAATTAGGATGGGAGTTGGGAAGAACAGCGAGTGCAGGGAACGCAGAAAGGACACCAAAGCAACAAAGCATTTCCTTTCAATCCTTTGCCATTGCCCTGTTTTTGCGCCAGACAGATTTCGATGTATTTGGTCTGATGTTTTGCCAGATGCTCACTTGGGAGGCGTAGAATGGTTTGTTCCTTGCTTCGAGCGTACAACAAGTCGATGACTAGTTTAGGTGTATATCCTGCGGGACTTAAAGTATTTAAGTCTTCTCCCTTCAACCAATCTGACCTAAAGGTAGAAAAGCCACACTTAGGATGTCTGGTAAATTTATCGGAGGCAAATATTGAGTTTTTTAAAAGTCCAGATTAGCCCTCAGTGAAATTCAACGTTGAACTTTGTTGGGTTCAGAGGCCTTAAAACACCTTTGGAAGTGTCTCAAACATATTGGAGTGACCCATGGTACAAGAAACAAGGTAAACTCATTACTGCAACAACAATTTTCAAAAAAAAACAACATGCGATTTGTTTGTGTAAAATATTTTCAGTTGTCAAAAAACCCGCGCATTTCAGGGAAGGGAGTTGCATGTTTTTTTGTTGTGTAAATATTTTAAAACGTTGCCTTTTCTCAATTAGGTCATGTACTAACTTACATATACAAATAATTTTAAACTTTAACAAGGGCGCTATATTCGGCTGTGCATAATCTTAAATTACCTCTACATTGGTCTTTTTATTTACCCAGCCATCTGATCCAGCCGAGTTATTTCGTTCTGTAGAACATTTGAAGTAGCGTAACGAAAATTAATAAAAATTGTTAATCTGCATGGAGGTTACCCCTTCTCCTACTCCTATCCAAAATGTTTTTCTCTATATGTAGGTCTTATTGTCCAATTACTTTTTTTTAGAACTTTTGAAGTCGATAGCTATTATAGCTTTCGAGATATAGCACATAAAATATTTATTAAATTTGTGAACCAACTTCGCTGTTTTTAAATAGCGATTGACTCTGAGATATTTTTGATTGTTTGATATCAAAACGTTTAATGTGTGACTTTATTTGAGTCCAGAAACTTGATTTCAACAGACGCACAGACGACTTCCCTATCTATAAGGGTCCAGAATATAAGGTATTAAGTGAATATTGTAGAAATTACAAACGGAATGACAAACTGATATATACCCTAATCACTGTGTGAATGGTGGAATTATTATATTAATATCTAATATTATCGGCTTGTATACTTACGTTCTGATAAAAGTCAAATTTTTAACAAACGCGATTTTACAAATATGTACATATTGACCTTTTAAATACTTTTATTAATTTAGTTATGTTTTCCTTTAAACCTTTTTTATTATATGTACTCTTTTGACTTACATAAATGCAATCCATCGCAAAATTTTTAACAATCGACTTTTTACAATACATATATTTAAATGGTTATTTCATTATATACATATATACATAGTTTACTATGCAGTATCAATACCAAGTTGAAACAAGGAGAAAATTTAATAATATCCACATTTCCATCCATGGCGTGTACATGTGTACATAAATTGTGTGGCATTAAATTGCAATGCATTTTGCAAGGAATTACTACATTTTTTTAAAAGTTTTAGACCTATTTTACAATTATTTATTCTTATATTTATAGTTTAAATACAAATTATGGTTTGCAAGCCCTTAAAATGGTAATAAATTGAATTTCTTCAAAAATATATCGCTTTTGCAGTACGCTTCATTTGTAAATAAATAACAACAATTTTGACAAATGAACATAAAACAGCTGATAATCAGCTGCGTGAACAAGTATACCTTATTCTTTGTACCATGGAGTGACCCTTGAGGTAATAAATTAGAAGGATTCGTGCGGATAAACAGAAGTAAATACAGGCCCAATAAGCAATAAAGTACTTCTGAACCTGAATATGTTTTGCCTTAAAGCATCACTTGGGATAATTCCTGGACATTATCCAGTTAAGAATAGAATGAGTAAGTAGAAACGTTGCACTCCAGATTACTTTTGAATGTGTTAAGATAGGTGGGATTATCGATTTAGCATCCGTCCTAGCAGTACAGTGCAGTATTTCAGAAACTTTTATAGAAATTTTCAAGATGCAGAGGAAGATGAAACCAACCTGCAACCGACCTGCTTTTGTCCGGTACTGGCCAGTGTCCGGCTTAGGCATTTTAGAATCAAAAGACTAGATCGTTTGGCGGACGTGGCCTGTTAAATATATCATCCTTTACCATGAATAGCGGTTGGTTTTTGAATTGTAATAAGACGGGGCGACTATTTCTAGCAAAATAACTAAAGTTTTACTCTTCTTTTCAACTATTCCTTATTAATTTATTCTCTCTCTCTCTTTTTCTCTCTCTCTCTCCCCCTTTTTAAAGATTTTAAAAAGGGTCCAGGGTAGCAAATTTAAGTCAACTGTACTTTATTTTACTCTTTCGCAGTTGCCTCTCTAAGGTAAAGAGGAATTAATAACGATACAGCATATTTCCTGTTAATGTCCGGAACTACAAAACCATTAAGTCGTAAAGCTTTTATGAAGTATTGTTTTTAGTTTTAAGCTGGAAAATTTTACAGGATTATAATTTGGTTCAGATAAGAGGGGAGTTTTACACGGGTACTTTAGGAAAATATTTTCTTTTGCAGTCTTATGCTTTTCGTTAGCTATTTTCCTTTCTTTCTTCTTTTTCTTTTTCCCTATCTTTTTCAAAAGGACGCCTTTATATAAAAAATATTATAAAATTTATAAAAGAAAGATTTGCTTAAAACTTACCTAAGTCTGGTATCGAACTGGAAGGCTCTTCACAGCTGCTATTTAAGCTTCCCAAAGATGAGGAAGATGACGATTGTGAACATTGTGTTGTAGATGATGGAGCTATCATGGAACAACTACCACCGCCACCATTGCCAACTACCACTCCGTGGTTGCTGAGACCCATCGATGAATGTTTGATTTTAGGTGGAGGAGGTGGTGGCGGCGGACGCATGGCAGTGTTGCAGTTATTATTTTGATTTAAACTGGAGGCTGAAGTAGAGGAGGAAGAATGATGGCCACCGCTACTGCTGGACACTATGGAAGGAGTACGAAATATATGAGTTGAAGTTGTAGCAGAAACAGAATTTAAAGCTGATGATGGGGAGGAGGATGAAGAAGATGATGAGGGTGAATTATGATGTGTATTTAAATGATGTTGATGATGACTGTTGCTGTGATAAATGTTGTTTGTATTGGCCATAGAAGAGGCAGAGGAAGAAGAATTATGACTCATATGTTGTTGAGAATGATGGTGATGAGATGTAGGCGTTGTAGGTATTATAATATGTTGCTGTTGCTGATGATGATGACTGTGATGATGAGAACTAGATGAGGAAGATGAAGACGAGTTGTTTGAATGTTGTATTGCATTATAGTGGTGAGTTGACTGTGAGGATGTTGGTGAGTTGGAAATCAAATTCACCACATATTTACGTGTTGTATTGCTTGTATTTGTTATAACATATTTCTGACCTGTATTGGAGCCGGCCGTTTGTAAACAAATGCCAGCGGCTGAAGATGATGATGGAGCATTGTTAAGGGGGGGAGGTGGAGGTGGTGGTAAAGGCGGCGATTGCGGTGTATAACGTCTAACGAGACCGACAGCCCCGTTTGCTGTTGTAACCGATACGGCGCGCGCATAGTGCTGTAAAGGCGGCGGCGATACCGAGTGCCTACGCGAGGGCACATTTGCGTTTAAAGAAGCCTCCTCATACAAACGGCCATCTCTTATTACCCGTACATGCTGAGAACCTGAGTTAGATGATGTTTGCTGTTGCTGTTGATGATGTAAAGGCGGTGGTGATGAAGGCGCAGAATGACTATTATTGTTGTTGCTGTTGTGTGTCATGTTAAGAGACACACGATGATATTGTGATGGACTGGCCGAATGTCGGCGTGGTATGTGATGCGTATGATGGTGATGTGATGTCTGGGGCGTATTGGCCGTAGAAGAGACTGTTTGTGAGGGCATCGTTCGCGTAATAATAATTTGTGGCGAGTTGTTGTTGTGGGTGCCACCTCCACCTCCATTGCTTAATGATCGTTCCGAACTGCTAATAGGTATTTGCACATACTCGACTCTGGGTGTTAGTAACACCTTTTGTGTTGCCCCCGAATTGGTTATACCCTGTCTGGGTGGCACTGTTTGCACTTGAACATGTGTATATCTTTGCGGCGGTGATGCAGTTGTGGAGGAGTTTTGTGTTGATGTGAGTGTAGAGGTAGTTTCCTTATCTCTTGTCAAGTTTCTCTCCCTGAGATCCTTCTCTTCCAAATGCAACATTTCAAAATCCAATGGCTCGGTTTTAATGATCTTAACACTGGTTTGAGTATTTTGTGCCAAGTTGCTGTTGTTGTGTAAATTACTTAAGGTTGAGGCTGCAGCTTCACGCGCCAAACTATTGGCCGCCTCTAAACATTTTAATTTCTTTAACATTTTCTTAATGGTTTTACCAAATAAATTAAATTTTTCAAAAAATATATGGATTCAATCCAAATCACTTATGTCTGTCCAAAATCTTAGAGATATTTTTTAATAATTTCTTTGTTGCTCTTGTTTTTAAAGTTATCTTTGTTGGATTTTAATTATTAAAGTTTTTGTCAATCATTTGCTTCTTTTTTTTTGTTAATTTATTGTATTTTTTTAACAAAAATCAGTCTCTTCCCTGTATGTTTTAATTTCTGCTTGATTAGATCCTTCGTTTTTTTTTTTTGTTTCTTTTTTAAAGAAGTTTTAATGTTTTTCTCTTGATCAGCCTTCAAAGTTTCTTTTATCTTAATCTTTGTAAAAAAAATAACCAAATTTTTTTTTTATAAAAATATATTTCAATTCGAATAAAGGGTTGCCATTTTCCTTTTTTTTGTTTAAATATTTTTTTTTTTAATTTTACGTTGTCCTTTAACCTGCGACTGTTGCTTAAAACTTATGTTGCTAATGAGTATGTTGTATGTAAGTAGTAAATATTATGTTGTATGCTGCTATGTTATATGATAAAGATCCTGTTTAAAGCGGGGGCGTTTTGCGAAGAGAGCGAACGAGTGTGAAGTTAAGTTGTTTTTATATGTTGCTAATAATACTTGTGATGGTAGATGTTGATGTTTTAAAAAATTACTTTTTTGTTGAATTAAAATCGTTAATTATAATAAAAAATTATTTGTTAAAAGTTTATGTAGTTGTTGAACTGTAAAGAAAAATAAGATAAAAAGGGTTTTAGTTGAGTTATTTATTTAGGTTGTTGTCTAGGCTAAGAAACGTTTGACTACCCTTACGCGATGAGGTTCCTTTAACAAAAAAAAAAACTTTATCGTGTAAGTGCAGTAATAAGGGAAACGAAAGTAGTATTTGAAAAAAAATTTTTAAAAGCACTGTTTTAAATAATAATGTTCACAGCCAAAAAAAAAACGTTTTGACAGGTGGCAACTTAGTAATATTCGTAGCAAAAAAATTTTTCAAAACCTTTGGATTTCGTCAGCTTATTGTTCGCCTAGATTTTGAACAACTAAAGCTAAATAAAACAATTTTTTTTAACCTTTTGTTCCTTCCTAAATTGCTGCTGGTGACTATAACGCTAAACATACTATAGGGTGTCTGGTGGCAGATCTTAATTTTAAAACTTAAATAAAAAACGTAATAATTTACACTGAGTTTTATTAAGAGCATTGAACGATAGAATGAAAAAACCGGATTTTATTTTAAAAAGAGTATATCATCCAGATATCTTCGGTCGAGTTGAACATACTGTTCAAAACGGTGCCTTTTATTCTGCGCCACACGCTGTAGTAAACTCTGTTCAATTGAGCTAATCGCTCGGAAAATATTTTCCTCTAAGGCCACAAGAGATTCGGGATTGTCGTTATATACCCTCTTTTTAAGGGAGTCCCATAAAAAAAAACAATGGGAGTTAGATCGGGCAACCTCGGTGGCCATGGGATGACTTCAAAGCGACCAATCAATTTTTTGGGAAAATTTTCATGAACCAAATTTATCAAAGCTTTGGCTGTGTGTTCAGTCGTCCCATCCTGTTGAAACCACGTTTGTGCAGAATACGAGGGATAAGCTCGCAGGTTTGGCAAAAAGAATTTTGTATTCATTCCTCAAAAATTTTCACCTGGCTTCGATTATTTCGAAAAAAAATGGTTCAACTATTTTAGGCGTGGATAGGGCACACCAAACAGTTACCCTTGGGCAATGCAATGGCTTTCGATGTCTGCATCGATGGTTCGAGTTCCCGGAGACCAGTAGCAGCAGTTTTGCCCTTTGACGTAGCTGTTTAAGTAAAAATGAGCCTCGTCGCTCCAAAAGTAGGATTAACAGTGCGAAACCACTCCAAAATTGTTTTACAAAAGTTGTTGCATAAATTAACGTAACTTTCTTTCAGTTCTTGAACGATTTAAATTTTAAAAGGATGGAACTTTTTTAAAATTTCATGAATAATCGCTTTTGGAGGTCCCAGTGAGGCTGATCTTTCCCGCATTGAAAGTCGCGGATTTTCACGTAAAGTGCTTTCAACTAGTTCAATGTTTTCGGGAGTCCTTGTAGATCGAATGGGCCCTGGCCGTGGGTCATTCATGGCTGCAGCTGGTGCGAACGAATTAAATTTATACTTTGTCCATCACGTATTCACCGAATATTGAACTTCGAACAAAATTGTCGACGAGCAATTACGTGGGAATCATTACTCTTTAAACATGTCTCCACAGCGAACGCTTAATGCTCACTCGACCACTATGACATCGTGACAAAAATCAATTAGGTCAACGGCGCCACTCTCCCTTAGCATCGTTTAATAATTTTTGAAATAATAGTATTTAAAAATAAAAAACTGTTATGGCTTTTAGACTAGTCGCATTTTAGATTTTCTTACTAAATCTACTAAAGCCACTTCCCGTGCTTCTATCCCAAAAAAGCCCCTAAAATAGGTGCCGCTTTTATGCTCTTAACACAATTGGGACGAACGACGAATTTTGCACTACACGCCGACTTTGTTGCGTAAATTCGTTAACTGAAACATATTCAGAGCATATAAAACAGCTGTGATAGAGTGACCATATTTCTTAAAAAGAAGCACCAATTCGAAAAAAAAAATTAATTTAAAAAAACTATTTAAAAACATAAAAATAATATTAAAAAAAACATTAAATAAAAAGTGAAAATAATTCTTAATGTATAAAGTAACATTATTTAATAATAAAAAAAAAATTAAAAGAAAAATGGTCACTCTGTGCCAAATTATTTGTCGGCATAAGAAATAGAAATAAACCTACCGCAGTTCGTTACGCAGGACAAATAAAAAATAGCGCACTGTTTTTGTACATTCTCATTTACGCAAATGTTTTTGGTTTTCCAAGACGAATATACGCAATGAGAAAATTCGTCGTTCGTTCCAGTTGTGTTTAGAGCATTAAATTATATGTGCGAAGTTTTGTGGACACTGTGGCTATATTTTCTGAATTATATAGAAAGAAATGGTTATTTAAGGTTTTCGCTTGTATCTTCCAATTTTGCTGATTTTAAATAGTGTTCCGCCTAGGAATGTTTCTCATAGTTTGAACCAAAAACGCTTTCCGTCTGACTCTATTTCTCTCCGGAAACTTGAGGTCAACAGACGGACAGACGGATATGGCTTAAGTGGCTCTTCTATTTTAATTAATTCAGAATGTATATGCGTTATAGAGTCGCAAATGGACATTAAGGAAATTACAAATGGAATGATTATGTGAAGAGTACAAATATACACCTTCAAACGATTTTGGACACCCTTGAAAAAGATGGGAACACCCTTAAGCAAAGAAATTTCTTTTGTTTAGTAAAAAAAACGAAAGTAATAAAATTATTTTTCCACAGACTATGAGTCTATAAAGATATCTGTCGAAAAAAACTATTTTTGTTTTTTTTATAAAAATTTTTATTTTAAAAGTGCGTAGAAAAAAATCAACATGATAAGAAGGTTATTTATTCTTACCTTAATAATTATTGTTGTTTTAATATAATATTTTACTGCTACTGATTAAAGAATATATTCCAAATGAAGATTATGGTTTTATAATTTTAGAAATATAATTTTATAAAATAATTTTAAAGAAATTATTTAATTATAAAATAATTATTAATTAAGTTGTATTTGTTTAATTATTTTTTATGTTTAAAATTAAAAATATTTTTTAATTTAATAAGAAATGTTTAACAATCTTTATTTTTTTATTTTTTATATTTGAACAAATTTTTAAATTAAATTTTTTATAGACAATTTGAAGTTTTTGTCATATTGTGAAATCTGGAAAATAAAGTTTTTAATAATTTTTTTTTTTAATTTTTAAAGCACTTAGTTTGAATGTAAATTAAATTATGATTATTTGACAAACGTTAGCATATAATTTTTTTGTGGTTCTTTTTATTTATTTTTTTATATTTTTAAACGCAGTTTCCCTTTTAATAATATTTTTTTTATACTTCATACTTTATTTTTGTTGTTTTAAACACTTTTTATTTTAATTCCACTTATATTATTTTTTTCAGTGTATTTTTAGTTTTATTTGTGTTCACATTTTTTTTAATTATTTTTTTTTTTGTGTTTTGTATTTAGCTTAAGGTGTATTATACATTATATTTAAGTAAGATAACCTTGAAATATTTTGCTGCCGCAAATTTATAAATTATATATTTTTTTAATAACATTTCACATTTATATTAGGACAAAAACAAACAAAGACTAGATTTTTCTTCGTTTTTTTTTTTAATGCTGTTTGTTTTATCATTATTTGTTTAATAATGTTAAAATTATTGTTTTAAGTTTAAATTATTTTGCCAAATTTTTTAATATAAAAATAACTTTTTTTAACAAAACAATTTAAATATGAAGAGGAGCAGAAAAAAACTTTAAGCTTTAAAAAAATTATTTTGTGTCTTATTATACCTAAGATCATTACTCTTATGTATGTATGTAAGTCTCCTAATATATTATAATCGTTTGCAAAAATAATATTTTTATTATACAAGCCTTTCCATACAAACTTTATAATATGAATTTTGTAAGGAATAAGTTTAGTAGACAACACAAACTATCTTTGATATGTATATGTATGTCAAAGTCGGCCACCAATCAATTTAAGCAACAATTTATTAAAGTTTGTGTATCAGAGGTTTGCAACGAATACTCATGAAGTAAGTAGATTCGGATCATGGGGCATTATTTCGTTGATCTTTTTACGCATTCTTACTTATTGAAAAGACTTCATTACTTATACCCACTTTTAAGTTTAAAGTGGTCATACTACTCATTTTCAGCACCAGGCACGTTTCGGTTGATTGCTATCGTCGTTCAAGCAAGATAAAAACCCGTTAAATACCGAGCAAGGCTCGCATACTAAACGCTTGCAAAGATATATCTGTTTACACCAGTTTGTGTATTTTTCAGCTTTTAGTGCGTATTGATAAGTAGCTTCGTGTTTTTGTTATAAGTTGGTATTGGTGTGTTCTCTAATTAAATATGGTGTGGTTTGGTAAAATGAGAGCAAGAGAAACAAATTTGTATTTCTATGTTTCGTTGAAACAGATACATATAAATAATGATGTTTAACTATAAGTACTTTCGTTGTTTTTCTTATTCTGGCTACATGAGCCAGTTTTTCTATTTTTAAAATTTTATTTATATAAATAAAAATAAAAATTTAGCTAAAAAAATATTAAAACTGCATTGTTACAATATATTTCAAAGTCAAATTTTAAATAAAAATTTAAATTATTAAAGAATACAAAATAAATATATATTATTTTATCTTAATGTTTGAGCTTGAGATTTTATTCATGATTGATTTTATTGTTATTTAGCACAAAAAAAAAACAAATACATGAAGCACTCAATGCAAAACCATAAACAACAATATTTGTTTATAAGAGTAAAGTGAGTGCGCAAAAGCAAAACCATACAATATCAGTTACACTTATTTACACACTTATACCAACAACAACTAGTATGTACAAGGTATATCTGCTTTTGCAATACTTATTTGTTCTATTTGTGCACGTGTATATTGCATACTCACTATGAACTCGGCTTGCCAGACTACAATTTTACATTCACCAAAAGCTTACAAAATAACGCAAAAACATCAACAAGAAACAAAGTGCTTAATATGCTGTCTGTTTAAGAGAACACAAACAGAGATGATATAGATTTAGCTCTTACGAACTTACTATCTTACTTACTATCAAAGTTTTAAATGAGCCCCTAGAAAACGCAGTTTTTTAATTTGATGCAAAAATAGTAAACAAGCAATGTTAACGGCGATTTTATTCATTTTAACATTCGTGAAACAAATTTGCATTTATTTATAAGTTAAATAGAAATACTTTCAAAAATTGTTTTAAACTTATTGTGAAATTGTACATTTTTTCGCGGCTTTAAAATATATTGCACTTTATGATCTGGCAGCATTGTTAATTCTTCATACAAATGAGAGCTGTTTAGGTTTTTGTTGTTAAATCAACTTGCATTACTCTAAGAATATGAGCATTTTCTTAAAAATATGAATAAACGTGGGTACTTTTGCGAATCAAGCATATTAGCCGTTTATTTTGAAAGTAGCATAAATCACTTTTTCAAAGAAATCGAGTTAATGGCAACACTAAATAAAATTGAACGGTATCTCCTCATATCTTTAAATATCTCGACTTAAAAAAAGAGAGTTATGCCACTTTTGAAATAAATGACCCATATGTACATATATGGGACGGTATAAGTATGAGTACGACGTAGTACTTTTGTTCTTTTTGAGCTGCAGTTAAATTTCAATGACTTATACGCACTTATACTCGTACTCAAAATTTATGTAACAATGAATAGCGAAAAAAAACGACTCAAATCTGATCTCTGTTGTGTAAAGAAAAAATTAAAAAAAAAAATTTTGAATCAAACAAAAATACTTTAGTTTCAATAAAAGCATATAAATATGTATGTAAATTTAAAGTTTTGAACAAAAAACTAATTTTGAAAAAATTTTTATGGTTTTTTATGTAACGAAAAATTATTAAAAATTGAATAACAAGATATTGGGAACAATCAAATAAATAGAAATGCACATACATATGTATACAAATTACAAAATTATTCTCTCTTAATAAATGCAAGTTCCCTAAAACAAACAGCTGTTAAAGTATTTTAATTTTACATTGAACTTGTTGTGAATTCGACGCACTTCCGGCAAAACTTAACGGCTTATTTAAAACAAATTAATAAAAATACGGCTAAAAAAAGCTTCAAATAAAACACAGCTATTAATAACTGTTATAATTTCGTTAATACGTTGTAAATGAAAACAGCTCTCAAGTGTTTCTACTTTAATTGAAAATCCAAAATACAATAAAAATCTAAAGCAAGCACATGCACACATACACAAACGTATCTAAGCAACACAAGCAAATAGCCGACTTTGACATTGGCAGTGACAGTGAATAACGACAATGAGGAAAATCACTAAATAAAACACCTTAACTTACACAGCCGCACGCACGCACACACACTTTCGCCCATGTAACATTGATTCTATATTTTTTTTGCACAAAAAAAAAACAACGACACGAAACAATTTTTTACTCGTGTGTAAATAGAATGAGGTGACGACAAGTTTATAACAGTTAAAGAGTGCAATTCAAATAACGTTATATTTTTTTTGTTTTTTTAATGGCTAAATAAGAGTGTAATTTTTTATGGCATTTGGTTTGCTGTTAATGTTTGAATTTTCTTTTTGTTTGGGTTTGATTTTTCTTCTGTTAATTTAAGTTTTTTAAAAATTTTTGCAAAATGAAATTTTCTAATGTTGTGATGGCGCCAATGAAGGGTATGTGTTCGGTCAAGGATATGGAAATTTTATGTGAGGTTTTACTAATTATTTTGTGTGGCTGTAGCTTTCTTATATAAATTTCTACTTGTATTTGTTAGTTCGATTTTAATTACATATAGCCTTGATTTTCATTGAATTTTAAACCTTTAAAAAAATTTGAAAATTTTTATTATTTAGAAATAAATTTTGATTGAGCAAGACAGAAGCTCAGTAAATAAACACATTATTTTTAAAAAAGGAAAAACAATTAGCGTGGAGACAATATAACGTAGCCTTTAGGGTGTTGTTGCAGCTAACAATATTTGAATTGGGTAAGAACCTCGTGTCTAATTAATGTTTCCAGGTTGTAAAAGTTCTCTTTACATTGTTCTTTTCTGGGTGTAGTGAACAGAAGAGACGTCTGTGTATGTTTATTGGGTTTAAACTTCCTTGGGTGCTTAATATAAAGGATCAGGAAGAAATACATTGCAATATTCGATTATTGGAGAAAGGAGTCCAGTTGGTGCCGAGGATCAACTGGATATTACCAAAACGTGAATTTAGTTTGTCAATTGAGGTGACCAGTTTAAATTGTAACGTGACCTGTAAAGGACATCGCAAGTTGGGGTTACAGAAACGTGTTCATTTTTTTTCTTGTGGTTGAGTAAGATAAATCGACACCCGGTATAGTAAATTGTTCTTTGTAAATACTTGCACTAACCCCTTGTTTGGGCTGGCGTTTTAAGAGCCGACAAAAATTCTGGTTCTAAATTAGTGTATGTTGACCTTTTAGCTAAACGATAATTCATAATTTTTTAATCTAAAGTAAGAACTGTATCTTTGAGTTTTTTCCTAAATTTTAAATTCCACAACTCATTTATTTCGGGCTGCTTTTGGCATAATTTAAATTTATCCTTCATATTTTTGTTTTTATTCTAAATTTGCAACGATTTAAAATCTTGTTTTTTTTCCATTCTTGAATTGCAAATAAGAGTGTAAATTTGTTATGGTCACTTTATTTAATTTTTATTAATGATAGAAAATTTGATGTTTAAATAATTATTTCTTGCTAACACATCCATGCCCCAGTAACCACATCCATTCGAATACACACTCACATCTACGAACATAAACTTGTAAAGAATATCATTACTTTACTAACTTAAACCTACAAACCAAAATTTAGCTTCGCAACCTTCAAGAGTCATCCGGCGCCTGTTGACATCGTGGGACTGTGTTTTTCAAAGTAAGTTGTAATTTTGGTTATTTAACACTACATTTGCTCAATTTTTTTTTTTTTATAAACATCCATATATCAACAATAAAATATTTTGCAATATGAATATTTAAATACCAGCTTCTAAATTGCATCACTGTCACGAATGTGGTCCTAGTAATATATGTATTCCTCGATTTTTTTTTTTTTTTTTTCCTAATTAATATATATATGTAGTAAGTATTCATATTGCAAAATCCATGTCAAGAAATATTCTCTGATTCTCTGTTTTAAACTTTAAATTTAAAAATAAAACTAAATAAGTAATTATTGATTTTAATCTTAAATAAGAAATCTACTTGAGGTGACTAATTTTTGTTAATTCTTTGCGAATTTATTTACTGTTTTTGTTGTTCGCGTTTATTGATATTGTATTTTAGTTATATTTATCTAGAAAAATAAATAAGTTCACTATATACTATATATTGATTTTAAACATGCAATAAATTACTCTTTTGTGAAGTGATCTGTCTAAGACATGAAGTGTTGAAACTTGCATCATTTACGAAAGGTGAAGATTTTAGAATGGGGTATGAAAGGGTGAAGTTGTAGTTTAATTTTTTTTTTTTTTTGGGTTTTTGCATAGGGGCTGACAAGCAAACACACAATATTTGTCAGCATGGAGGGAGGGCAACGGAAAGATGTAGCGAATTTCATCTTAAGCTACATCTCCATTCAATCATCGACCGGTTCTTTTACTTAGTTTTTCTATGTAGGTCATTCATTTTCCTTTTGTTTAAGCTAGCTACCTAAAGTACTTATACTTTGTAACCGGTTCTAATCTTCACATTTTTTAATTGGGAACTCGACACACCCCCAACGACGAGCACAGCCGGTATATTAGGTAGCACCGTTCCCAAACCTAACCATCAAATTGAAGAATCGTTACAATGTTTTGTTTGTTTTACAAAAACAGCGTATAAATTTTATTGAAGTTCAAATGTGTTTAAAAAATATAAATTTATGTTAGTTTTAATAATTTTTTTTCTTAATGGGAACTTTTTGTTACAAAGGAAGGTTTTTCTATTAACAAGTTGTTGTAATTAAAGCCTTGTTATAACATTAAGCATTGGACAAGGACAAGGACAGTATATACACTGGTATTTGTTTTTTTTTTCTTGCACACATTTATAATTAGCAAAATGGTTAATAACAATTTTTTCTACTTAATTTTTGACTAAGCAAAAGCTGGTTTTATTTTAAAATTAATACCTTAAATATTTAAACACCAAAACAGGGCTTTGAAAACTATATTTTTTATTATTTAAAACGAATTAACTTTTGTGTTTTTTTTTTCTTCTTAAAAACACTTTGAAATTTTTTTTTTAATTTTCAAAGAATTTGCCCAAAAATTAAATTTTCACTAAAACAAATCACTTTCGGTTTTCAATTTTACACAATTTGTTTGAAATAAAACTATTTAATTTATTAAAACAATTTTTTTTTTGTTTGTATACACCGGGTTTCTTAACCGTTTCATTTAACGTACTTTCTCTGACTAAAATTTGCTGCTATTTAGAATTGTTGGTGCACTGCCTAAAACAAAAGGCCCCACTGTAAACATTAAAAGAGCTTGCCACTAAGAATTAAGTAAAATATACTCTTACTCTCATTAGGACAAAACAAAAAGTTCTTTAACAGAGTCCCCATAAGCAACAACAAAACATCGAAAACCATCCAAGCCCCCCAACCATTTAATTGTTAAAAGTGTTGATTATTAAAATGCAGTGCTGCCAGGGAATTTTTTAATAGGGGAAACTTAAACTAGTGATCATATTATATACTGTTTTACGACAAAAAAAACGTTAACAGTTTAAATATTCATGTATTCTCAGGGGGACCTGTTAAAATGACCTTCAATTAAAGCGATCGAATTAAAATAAATGCCGGAGTCGATTAAGATGTCTGTCCGCCCGCCTGGGTGACTTTGTCTTCTTGTAGTTAAAGAAGAGGTCACAAGTCGATATATGGTTCAGAAAATAAATTTTCAAAAAAAGGTATAATAATTTTTGGAAAGCTGTTAGTCGACTCCAAACTATATTTGAGAGCTTAAAATAGTTTTTAAACAACTTTTTGTTGCAAAAAAAACTTAAATATCTAGTTTTTAAATATTTGCGTTTTGCAAAACAAATTTTTAAAATATCAAATTATATTGACGTATCAGTACAATCAGTACTTCTTTTTAAAAATCACTACATTTCAGTACACAAATTTTTTTATCAGTACACCAAACGAAAAATGTACTAATGAAATCAGTAAGAATGGTTACACTATGTATTCTAATAATTAAAAGCGCTCGAAACCAAACGCATTCATTAGTTGCAAGACAGAATGTTACTAAGTGCCTACTAACACTGATTAATTTTATAAGCCCAAAAAGTAACTACATGGCCTGTCATATAAGTTTTTTCATTTCTGTTTAGAAAATATGCGACAATTTTGCATTATAAAAAAAATATTTTTAAAATTTATAATATTTATACATAAATAAACATGGTGGAAAAAATGTTTCCCCGTAACATATAGTAAGTCGTAAATTTTTAAAAATATTAATTTAAAACTTTGGCAGCACTGTTTTGTTTATAATCAATTATTTCTGTTCTCAAAAAATTATATATGAACCGCTCTTTTTTGCTGTTAGTTTATCTTACTTTCTGTTTCCTTAAAAATGTCAGTGTCATGAGCGCAACACACGTATACAAATACCCACACAGTAAAAATACAGAAATGTTTTTTTTTTTACAAATAGGAAGTGGGGTAGTAGTTTATCATGTAAAAAACCAGCCTCCCTCATACGCTCTGTTTACAAATGTAATACGACTCTCTCGTTTGTCGGCACAAATAGTTCGTGGAGATTCGTATCCATATAACCGCTATGGCGGTATATGGATATAAGTAAGTTTGTATGTGTGTGTTTTGGTTTGGTTTGTAAAATAAAATTGGGTTGGGGTAGGTTGTTGTTTCATGCCTACATACATATACACATGATTTTATGTAAAGAAGAAGAATTTTATGGTGTTACTGTAAGCCTGTGCTTTTGTTTTTTTTATATATATTTTTTTTAAATGTGCGTTTCTTGTTGTTCCCAATTTTTTGTTGAGATAGGTTGTAAAGTTGCCTGTACATATGGTCCCATATTTTTTTTAACGTTGAATGTGCTTAATTTTTATTTGACTGTTTTAAAGTTTTTAATAAAACAATTCGCGATACAAAAAGTTTTTTAAAAAGCAAATTAGGTTCCGCAATTATTTAAGCACGACGTAAAATATGATAAAGCTTTAAAAAGTCGATAAGGGGTTTTGCATTTAAGCTGTCCATAAGTCCACCTGAGTTTCTGTGTATTCTTGTGATTGAAGTACAGATAGGGTAGGGACCAAGCATAATGAAAGTACTGACCTACAAATCACCTCCTGGAAAACCCCATTTAGGCGATAATTTATGGCGCTAGTTGTTAAACTGATTCACCAAGGGCCGCATACATATGTATCAGTCATATCTTCCGAAATCATATTTAACCGCATATATTACAAACAAGTAATGCTGTCGGGGTATATTAATACATGTACAATAGAAAATCCCCTTTCAAACTTTATAAAATTTAAATCAAAGAATTTTCAGAAACTAAGTTGTTGATCTGTTTTAAAAATAGGAACAAAAAAATTTAAAATTTGTATATGCTTTAATTTCACTGTTCTACAAAAAAGTGCTCGGCTTTAAAAAACTATGTAGAGTATAGAAATTTTTACCAGTCAAATCAAATCCACTTTCAGTTTTTTTTTCCATCGGGCTCAGAATTTTTTTTGTGATTCCTACAATTTTTTTTTCCTTTCTGAAAATTAATAAAAATGTAAAGTTGTTGCCTAAATAATTTTTTTGAAGAAGTTTTAAAAACAAAAGAGAGTTCTAAATTTGCAAGAAAAAAATTTTTCCCACTAGTTTTTAAATAATTCCTAAACACTTCAAAGTACAAAACAAAATTTCAATCATTTGGTGATATTTTAATAAAAATCGGACAAATCACTGACATCTATTTAGTCCACATATTTTTATTTAAAGGCGATTTTTGCTACAGACCAATGTTTTCACCTGCATAAAAAACCCCTTGACGTATTCTGTCTATAATTGATAAATATTGCTCATACGCTTACAGAGAAAGTATCATGTAAAACATGTAATAGTAACCAGTTGAAGAAATACATACATATGTACATATTGGCTACATACATACATATGTATGTAGTTGCTAAAATTCAAAAAATTACAATTTTTTATTTAAACAATTATTAAAAAATTTTAAAAATTTCAAAAATATCCTCTTCACAACATATTATCTATTTATAGTTGCAACTAACTGTTTTCGAAGCATTCCCAACTGAAATATTAAAAAATGTTTAATAAAATATATACACACAAACATGTTCATATATAAAATGACCTTAACACTGAATATTATAAGAAACTTTTGTTGTTATTGTCGGTGTTCATATTATTTCTCTTTTTCACACATATAATGAAAGCCCTTCTCGCGCAATAACAACTACTCTTTTTAACGACAATAATTATTATAACAGTTTTACTAACACATAAACATTAAAAACCGAAAAAACAAAACAACAATAACTTATAATAATTTGTGAGTTAAACTTAAAAGGAAACTTGAACTTAACAGTTTTTTTGATAATTTTTGATTGGTTTTGCGTGTGTGTGCGTGCATGTTAATGATGTTTGCGAGACAACAATACTCTCAATTTCGGTTAAATGTGGATGAATTTTGCTTTTAGTTGTTGTTTAAATTTTCTACAGGAAAAACCTTTAAATTCAAGTTCAACTTAACATACAAGGTGCTGTTAACAGTAACTGTGATATTTTTTTATATGTTTTAAATCTCTTTAACAGAAGCAGGGAGTCACAATAATATAAAGTGATTTAATGAACTCAATAGAGATAAAGAAATTTCATCAATAAGTTTCTTTTCAACGTTTTTTTTTCTTAAAACAGGACACAGGACATTTTGCGTTTTTTTTATAAAACTTAAGGCTTTAAGAAAGTTTTTTTTTTAATTAAAATATTACAACCAATTTTAAGAGATTTTTTAAGTAATTTTTCTTAACATAAAACAAAATCTGCAAATGTACAAAAATTTTCTGTTTTTAAAGGATTAACGAAAGAGAAAACTTCTGCTTACAATTCTCAAACTAGCTTAGCCTTGATAAAATCGTTAAAGTTGCATCTAAACTTGCTGCACATAACTGTTATTGCTAACACATATGTTTTATTGTCCTTTGGCCATCAAAAAAATAAAAAACAAAATGTTAGTGACATTGAATTTATTGCACTCATGGTAAGGTTAAATTTTAAAGCCAAGAAAGTCATTAGTATCAGCAACATTTTCATTGAAGAATCAATTTTATGCTTTTCGCTGGGGGTAGCGACCTTAGTTTCAACTAATGTCTAAATTTATTAGTGTGTAGTAAAGTTTAAGGTCAATAACAAGATAAAAAGCAACACGTTACTTTAGAAAGGTTAAATTATTTAAATATTATTATAAAAAAAAAAATAAAATTTGTACACTACAAGGGGGGCTTATAGAAAAAAAGAAAACGCGTAAATTTTACAATATTTAACACACAATTTTTGTGTAAATAAAAATAAAACTGGTTGTAAAACGTAAGTAATTGGGTAGTACACACTGATCCCACCGGAGAAGATCGGAGTGGAGAGGTCTACTTCAGAGCGTCATATATACTTCCACATGAATTCAACGTTTTGCAGGCGGAGGGTCTCGTGGCGGCGAAATTTATGAGGTAAAGTTGTGAGAGGGAATTATTTGTCGTCCATCCAAGGTCTAGAGGGGCATTACCATAAGTTAAGACCTGTGAAAGAATGAAACGTTAGGTTAGGTTCGGTAAGGTTAGAACGAAAAGTGGAGGCTTTAAAGGCCTTAAGTTCCGTAGCTCAACCACCTTAGCCAGTGTTTGGCTTGTTGTACGCTTCTAGCAAGGAAAAAGAGATTTAGAAGATAAGTTCACAAAACTTCGGTGATGCGGACGAATTTTCTCAATACCTCCCAACCTACACCTACCAAATCCGGCCTGTGCAAAAGCCGGGCACGGGCACAGGAAATGCATTCCTTCATGCCCTGTACTCACTGCCCTCCGCCACTCCCATCCGATGAAGATGTGCTCGAAAAACTGAGAAACCCGTCAAAGCACTCATCATATAGCCAAGTTTAGGCTTCCTAAGATTTAGAATGCCCCTGGTTTTGACCTCCCATGGATCACCCCAGAGGATTCGCGTCATTTTTGTAAATGTCTCGCTGCTTTATTGCACCCTGTGAGTATATCTCCCCCATTGTTTCAACTCGTTGTTCGTCGCAGCATAGGGCTTCATGTTCACCAGGTTAACCCCCGCTGTCCTCTGGCCTTTATCATTATCGCCTTTTATTTCCTTTTCATTTTCGACCACCCATTAATGATCAGGCACCTACATAATGCGAATTTGTGCATTTTGCGAGCAGTCATCTATCATCCTATTGCACTTCGGTGTTCACAGATTTGGCTATCTGTACAGATGTTGACATCTGTTGGATATGTGTGTGCACTGAGCCTGGACAGACACTTCGTGAATATCTGAACCTCTACTTGTAGGACAGTACTATGGTTAGGGAGGCGGAAGTAAACCTCGGTTTTCCGGTTTCAAAAAGGATACCCAGTTCCGTTTACCCATTCGACCTAGAGCTATCTGTAAAAAAACACGTTCCTACGGGTATTTGCCATAGAGTTGCGTCCAAACAGGACTGCCAATCTGGTATCAGCGTAGAACAGTTAACCTTTGTCTTAAACAGAGGTATCCACCTGATAACGCCACTATGTCCGTAAAGCCTTCGAGCGGGCATTTTATGGGTCTTAAAGGTCATGGGTGGGCTAAATAATGTGCAGCTTTCCACAGGTTTGGCGCTTACACATGATTAATACTTAATTTTTCTCTTGTTACTGTGGAAAAAGAAAAAAAGTAATCGAGCGAACCTATTTAAGATCAACTTCACTTTTTTACATCAAAAAAAAACCAAAAAATTTCATGACAACTATTTCCAAAGTAAATCATGATTTAGGCTATAATATGGTTGGGTTCTTCTTCATGCTCATATTTAGTTGTTGTTGTAAAAATATAAAATTTTTTTCAGTATTAAATAACAAATATTTTGTTTTTAAATAAAATTTAAATTTGTTTGAAATATTTTCAATTTCTTTTGCACATTAATTCAAAGTGTTCCACTGCAAACTCCTTACGACTTACGCTATAAAAAATTATTCATTAAAATTGTTTTAAATAAAATAAAATGTTTAAAAAATTACTCTTTACATAATTTTTCTACCTCTTTTTTAATTTAATTTCCTGTTGTAAAAAAGAATTCTTCCAAATCACGTTTTTAGTTTCAATTTTAAAATATTTAAAAATTTTTCAATTGTTGTAAGAGTTATTCTTTTTGTTTAAAAACAGGTGAAATGTTAGAATTTCCAAAGTTTTTTGACATGTTTTGTAAACTAATTTAAACTTTAAGTGTTTTGGGGATTTTTAATTTTTTTTTATAATTTTATTTTCGGATTTTTATAATTTTAGTCTTAAATTTTTATTATTATCTTTTTTGCAAAAATAATTATTATTTTTAATTTTTTATAGAAATCAATTATGATAACAATAATCGTTAGTTTTACATTTTTTAATATATAAAAATATAACAATTATTTCTGTCGAAAAAATAAATAAAAAAAAATTATTATGTCTTGACAAGTCAAAAAATAATTACATGTTAGATTTGAAAAAAAAATTACAATCAAAAATTTCAAAAGCACTTGGTTTAAAAAAAATACTGGTTTAATACCATCAACATGGTGTACTTCACTTGATTTTCCAATGTTTCCTCGTCCACATTTTTTTAAATTGAAAATTCGAAAATAATTATTATTTACAGTCCTTGATTTTTTTTATACTTAGAACCTTTTTGGATTAACTCAAACCTTAGCAATTTTTTTATAATTTTATTTTAAAACTTGTCTTTATTATTTTTAAAAATTTTTTTCTTCAAGAAAAACGCCATAAAAACATAAAAAAAATAAATTGTAAAAGCCGTCGGAAATTGTGATGTTTTTGTTTAACACAAATAATTATTTATTTCATTTAGTTATGCAAAAAAAATTTTTTTTTATAATTTTTTTATTTAAAACTTTTTTTTTTATTTTTTTTATTTGTTTTAATAACATTTATATATCCTTTAATATATTTTTTTAACATATTTTAAGTTTCTTTTTTACACTACTGAGACAGTTTTATTTTTTTTTTTTAATAATTAAATATCTACTGAATCGCTATTAATTTTTGTTTTCTTTTTATTCCCTATTTACATACATATATCCAAACTTGTTGTTGTTTTTTATTACTTGCACTATCTTTGTCATACCTTCTGTTTATTTGTTTCTTTTTCATTGTTAATTTTTAAACCTTCTATTAACATATGTTTCTCTTAATTATTTAATTAAAAATCACCTTAAAAATAGTTAAAATTTGGTTTTTTAAGTTTAATTATAAAATATATGCAATTTTTTCACTTGTTTGTGTTGAATGCATGTGTGAGTTTGATGGATTTATTTTAATTTTATACAATAAAATTATTAAGAGCTTTACTTTCCATTTATTAAAAGCGCGACAAACGTACGACATGACGTCGTTAACGAGACTGAAATTGAGAACTATTGGGGAAAAAAGTGAAAAACATTTCGTTTGGCCAACAACACACATACACATGATGATAACAACAAAACACTCTCATTGCATGTGCATAATATTTCTGTTTTTCTTTTAACTTAACTTTATACTTATGAATGTGTGTGTATGTAAAATGCCCATTGAACAGAACTCAAAGAGCTGCACAAAATAATTGTATTCTAGCAACAAAAAGCTAAAGCAGTTTGGGGTATGGGATAGGTCGTGATATAAGTATGTAAGAAACGTTAAAAATTGCAAGTGCACATTACATACAAACAAACGAACAGACAAAAACAACACGCCAGACATTGCAGACAACATACTTAATCACAGAGGCGAGGCAGCGAACTTAAATAATAAACATTAACAGGCATGCATAGAATCGCACATACATACATTCAAACAAACAAGACCGAGTTCTTTATGCAAAACAGACAGAAAAAAACAACAAAACACGAAATGAAACGAAAATTGAAAAAATCAAGAGTGAGGAAAATAAACTACACAAAGATGTGTGTGTGTGTGAAAGTGTATGTGAATGCATAGTAAAACTGCAAAAAATATTTAACAAATAAAATAACAACAAAAATACTTTTGGGGGATAAAAGAATAAAATAAAATGTAGAAAAGTCAATGTATTTTAGGAAATAGTATGGATTTTTATGTACATTTATAAGTACATATGTATGTATGTATGTATAAAAGGCAAAAATAGTGGCGAAAATAATTAAAGGTAATAATTAGTCAATATGACAGTGAACGGCACGATACACATACACAAATGTAAGGACATGTTTACTTGTAACATGCAATGAAACAGTTTGTCAAATCGACAGTCTGTCATAATGGCACTAAACGTGAAGAAGAGAACAAAATAGGAAATAGATAAGAATTTTGTATGTCTTCAAGCGGCAGAGGTGGCCAAACTTTTTTTGAATTTGTTACAAAAATTTTTTAAAAAAAGTTTTTTTATAATTAAAAAAAAACACGGTATGCGACCTACGACAGAAAAAAAATTAAAATATAATGAGAGGCTATTTGGCCACTAAGCATAGATTGTCCCTAAAATGTTTTTGTGTAAGGAGCATGTGTTGGAGATCGATTATTCGGGATGTTTAAGACCGAAATAGCATGTTCACACAATAAAAAGAACCACTAGGTTGTGTCCAAGGCGCATGTATATCAGGTGACATTAGTTCTACAAAAATAACTAAATCGTCATACGAATGTCAAAGACAGATAACATTAACTTCTTTTAGAATACTACAGGTGTTGTTAATAAAAAGGAAAGAAATTCATAAACATAAACAAAATTTGACATTTAAACAATGAAATACCGTTACTCAGCTGTTTATCTGAGGCTACCTGATAATTGTACCCTGCCATATGGCTTAGATTTATCAACCAAATCAGTGAGTATACACATAGTCGTTTTCCTTTACACTTTTAAAAACTAATGGTGTTTTCCTTTCTGGCAAAAATGTTACATTAATGTTACCATTCGAGCGGGTTTATGTTCCATTCTAAAAATACATGCAAGAGTGAAAACAGTTTTCGTTTTCCTTTCTAAACATGTTTCACAAATAACTGGCAAAAGTGTAACATATCTTACCCCCAATTATGTTGCAGTGTAAGAAAGTACCACTTTTTACAGCTGTGTTTTGTAAGTAAATACTTTTTTATGCAGACGAGTTTTTAACACAGAGTGCAGTTTTTATTAAAATCAAGACATTTTTCTGTTCCATTGAAACAAAAAAAATGGACAACTTTATAAGTGTGGGTTGGGTGTAAACTGATAAAAATTTTACACATACTTCTTGTAACATTTTTTTTTAGAATGGAAAACACCATAACAAAAGGCCTTTTCTACATCCAGGCACTTTAACATGCGAAGCGAATTTATGTCAGATTAAGAACGTCTGTCTCAGTTCTTACAACTATCTAGGGTTTGGCTTTCGATTAGACCAAGATTTTTTAAACTTTTTCAGAACATGCACTTCTTTATGTTATTCCCTGTTTTACTATTTTTGCTTTTCTTTCCTTGCTCCCCATATTTGAAATGCCTGCTGGATTCCTGTTGGCAAGAGCTGAAAGAATTTTTTTATTTTGTGTGGATTTCATTCTATCGTGCTATTGTTGTTGTTGTTGTGTTTGAATTTCAAGTTTGGGGTATGAGGTCAGTGTCGCAGTTTCAAGTTTTTCTTGTTGTCTAAATGGAAAACTGCAAAAAAAAGCAACAAAACAAAAAACACTTAAAATTGCAAAATTTATTTTAAATAGAAACAAGGGTTGTTTGTGGATTTATTTTGTTTGCTTTGTTATATATATTTTTTGGTAATATAACCTATTTATTTGGAGTCAGGGTAGGGTGCAGTCGCACACTTTACTTCTAAATATAGAAAGTTTTATTTAAAGGCTGCTACTGGAAGTAAGGCAGGAAGACTTTTTGCAATTACTGTGTATTTGTTTATGTTGTGCTTTACAATTCTAAGCCATTTGTTAAAAATGTGTTTTAATCTGGTTAAAGGGACACAAAAAAGCTTTTGCCGTAAGCAAACCACCCTTTTATTTACGGTTTATAAGCGATTTTTTTGTTTGTTAGCAATAGTTTACCAACGGTCTTTTTAAGGTACTTGGCCACGGTTGTTATATTGAGAATAATAGAGTAAGTTTTAATGATAAAACAAAGCTAAATACATATATATTTGAAAAATTAGCTAATTGCTAGTTTTAACCCTTAAAAATAATGTTCGAAAGTTAAAGTAAGATTTTTACCCTTCAAAAAAATAAACCAAAATTAAAAGAGGATTCTTACTTTACTTTAATTACGGATTCTAAATACAGGCTTACAAAAACAGGGTGTTTCTTTATCTGCATGAGACCTGTCAATTTCGATGCCCATGAGAATGAGAAACTGTGTTGACATTTAACACCAGAGCAAAACTTTCAAAACAATTGTGGAAATTTACTTTGAAAAAAATTTTTCCGCGATTTTCACAGAGCCCTTCATTCATTTTATCGATATTGACGCCTTTGGCTTGACAGCTAAGAATGCGAAACTATGTTGGCATTTCTTATGATCAATCACGGGTTGTATTACATCAGAAGAACGCTTCCAAAATTACATAAAAAATTTCCGCGAAATTCACAAAACACTGCTTATTTTACGGTCAGTATAATTGGCTTAGTTAGTAAGCAATTTGCGCAGTTATAGATGATCCAAAACAATGACAATAACACTGTTGCACTCTAGCAGCATAATCGGTCCTTTTTTTCGAAATGAAAAAGGAGTTGCCGCAACATGGAGTTGCCGTCTAAACATTGCTTCTATTTACTGGCAATTTCCTTCTCTACAGCGACAGACAGTGGTGAATTTGGTAGGTTAAGTTGAAACAGGTGGCTGCAAAAATGATAAAAGAATAAGGTGCAGCCAACTTAAGTACGTTTCTTTGGTCGCTTTGTGGTACCCGGGGAACAGAAAGATAGAAAGAAAAAATAAAATTAGGGGCATTAGATTACCTCAGATTAGCAAATTTAAATAAAAGTAGAGATTAATGCAAATGGTAGGCAAGAGTTACCCCGTAATAGTCCCTATCCTTTAACTAGCGGCTATCGACGATAAACTATGAGAGACTTAGTAAGCCAATGTTGCCCATATCAGGCTATCCAATCTATCGGTACTTAAAAGTGCGTGAACTGAACATCATCCAGTTTCGGACAAAAGCACAAGAGGTGATGTTTATTTTCAATCTCATTTGTGTCCTAACAGCTTCTACAGAAGTTATCGAAAAGTAGTCCCAATCTACTGCTATGAGTTTCAAATCGACAGTGGCTGGTAATTGCGTTTTTGACTACCTCATCATCCAATTTCGCACCACACCTAGCAAATGTATCGGCACAATTGCCCGCATCGGTCTCTTATCCTCTCATTCATACCAGAGATATGTTAGAATTCATCGCCATTTAGCTTAAGGATGTCCGGCATTCGCAGACTAATTGTGATGTAGAGTATACATTAGTCTTGGAACTAATGGCAGCACGGCTGTTAGTGAAGATTCAGCTATGCATACCTCTTGTACTAAAGCCGGTTAGCCGTTTTGCCATTTAAGCCTGCAGTACACTGAATTTATAATAAGGTCTGATCGAGATCCCGACTTCTGTTTGTGCAACGAATATGCCTCCTCCAGTTTTACCCTTAGACCCAAGAAGATGGAGAGGTCCTAAAGAGACGATTTTATCCAACCCTCTCCCTGGGAGAATGAAAAAGTATTTCTAGTGTGCAGTAGTCAATTAGGTCAGGAACAAATTCGACTTTCCTGGTAAAATTTGCGCGGCCGCATGTCCTGTGTTTTTATCCACCCAAAGCATAAGGTCTCGTACCGGTATTTAGCACCAGTTTCTTCGCTAGGAGGTCTTCTAGGAGCCAGTTGAGTAGGGTCGAAAGTGATCTCGTTGGAAATATTTCCATTTTGCCTGTTTTCAGGATCGATATGTGGCGCATTGTCCTCCTAATACGAAGAAGACTTGTGGTAGAGTCCACAGCCTTCCAACAGACCATAGCTCCGAAGCAGAAGATTGGTTTTATCCCCGTCTTATAGAGCCAACAGATTTTCCGAGGACCGAGGTACCAGTTCTCTCAATGGCACGTTGGCACAGGACTATCGCAGTCTATGCCTTCGCCACTTTCGCCTCCACGTTTGACTTTCAAGACAGCTTACTGTCCAAAATGACACCCAGATATTTTGCGCTATCTGATAGAGTCAGTAGCACTCCGCTTAGTGCCGGTAGCTTAAAAGAAGGAATCTTGTATCTTCTTGTGAGCAGCACAAGCTCTGTTTTAGAAGGGTTGAGAGATAGCGCGCTCTCTTCGCTCCACTTTCTAAATGCCTTCAAAGCTAAAAACAACCTGTCAGAGATGTTATCCAGATGGACACCGGATATTGCAGCTGGGAGTGGGTATCAGACAGAAAAAATCTTGCATGGACAAACAGGAGTGACTGCACAGTATTTTAAACATTTTGGCCTAAGCACGTACCTTGGTAGTCTTGGATCTAAGCAGGTAAACTCCGAAACTCATTATTGTCCGATAAAGGATTGTCATATATTCATAATAATTAATATAGATTCATTTAGGGCTTATTTAACAATTATTCCCTAGAATCTTGTCAAAACAGCTTTTAATAAACCTACAATAATTTATCTGAAATGAGCCAAGAAATAACAAATCAATCCCTCGTAGCATTCCAGATAGGTCACTAGGAAAAATTAAAAAAAACTCCCTTAAACGAATAACCTTTTATAAACTTTTTCCAATTTACATTCAATTTTGTATATTAAAATGCTGGCCTTTTCCATGTTAAAACATTAAATATTCCCAGTAAAATGAAATGTCTGCGAAAGGACAACAATTGCACAACAAACAATTTCAAAGTCAAAACCTTGATGACATTGCATGAGACAAATTGTTGCGGTGGACACGCGTGTGTTAAAGAAAACTTGAAGCCAAGGCTGTGCATCCTGCAGACAGAATACATATCAATAATATGGGAATGTATGTATGTATGTATGTTTGTATGTATATGTGTGTGTATTTCTTTTTATATACAAATACAATACAGAAATACAAGGGCAAGGACACTTGAGCATGCGCATGTTACAAGGTAAATGACATTAAAGCAGATATTTTTTAAATTCTCTTTTCTCTCGCATCTTTTAATGTTTTTAAATTTGAATTGAGCAGTTCGGATACAAAATTCCGGCCGGTCGTTTAGGAATATAAAAATAAATAAATGTTGCTTTTAAGCCAAATGTTGCTTAACTTAACCTTGTCATATGTTATAGTAAAATGCCAAGGACCTTTGTGACTCCCTAATGACATCGGATTTAGAGGTCTTATAGCATTAAGTTTAAGTGCTCGATTAAATATAAATTTAAAAGAAGGACATTAAAGGCGGGAAAATTCTTGCGAAAATTTTTAAATAGTTATAAAATTTCTTTTTTAAATAAAATTTAAATTAAAGTCCACTTTTATTAAAAGAAAAGGAATTTTTTTTTCGAAACGAAATTCTTTTTTTGGGAAAAGTCTTAAAAATGTTGGCAAATTTTTTTCCATCAAAATTCTTTGAGCCAAGTTTTGTATTGATGTTGTCGTGTACTAGGTATTTCTAGGGTTAAACATGATTTTCGGATAAGCCCTACCTTAAAGGTGGGACCCTACTTTAAAACTGGGACAATTGTTTAAAAAATTACTTTAAACGGTTTCGGTTATAAAAAAATAAGAAACAAGATTAAGTAAGAAAGCCCTGGCTTGCATATCGACTTTGCCCACGGCATAAAAAGGCTCGTCCATTTTTTATCGGATATGTGCGCCGAGCTGCAGGAAGTGCCAAAGGTCAAGAGAAATCCTGGTCTAAGTATTAACATCGGAAAGAACAGATTCCTATGCCTAAGCACCACTAACAGCTCGAATCAAGATATATAAAAAAAACTTTAACATTCCTCAGAAAAATGTCAAAAACCTTCCACCTTTTTGAGCAACTAGCCACTGACTAATCTACCAAAACCAAACAGTGAAATATTCATAGACATAGCTGAACAAAGAAAAAACATCCTGTTATAATAATGTCAAATAAAAAAGTTCAAATACCATGGTTTAGAAATCGCTGTGCACATCAATAATTTCTTTGGTGTTAAAACAGGTTAAGCTACCCCTAAACATGCTCATACATGCTTTGTTTTGCTTAGGGAATGTTGACCTTTTCAATATTTTGACACTTATTTTAGAAAAGAAGAGATACATACGCATACACAAAGAAACAATATCACATTTCTTGGTGTCAGAATACAAATTAAAGTTTGTTTATTTATGACTCATCAAAACAGGACAAATTTTGTCTACACAAACAAATATTGTATTTGAGTGATTCATTCAATTGAAAACTCTATGCAAGCAAATGATTCACCTGTAACAGGACATTAATTGATAAACAAGATATCAAGTGTTTTATTATATAAAGTAAAATTTCATTTAAAAGTTATTAGATAAAATTAAAAAAAAATTTACAGCAAATCCATAAAATATCAGAATAATTTTTAGTGGCTTTTCTTTTTAAAAAGATTCAAATCCTTTTTATTAAAGTCGCATATTAATACATTAAAAATTTAATGTTTAGAGAATAAAAAAATTGTTGGGGTAAACATTTTTTTATCCGAATAATGGTTTGTTGTAAGACGAGGTTTATGCGAATAGTAAGTACCTCCCATAAAAAACGGATATTTTTAAAATTTTTTAAGAATATTGTTGGTAAACAATTTATCCGGTTAATGTTTTTGTGAAAAAAAAAAATATTTTCATCTAATTTAATAAAGAAAAATCTAATATAAAATAATAAGACTTACATTATTTATAATTTGTTTCTAAAAAATTTTATCCGAACTAAATTTTCATAGAAAATATTTTATCCGGTAAATATTCCTGTGAAAATTTTAACGCTTATAACAAAATAATAATTAAAATTATTAAAAATAAGATTTTTTTAATATTAATAAAATAAGAATTTATCCGTTTCACATTCGGATAAAAAAACTTTAGTTGCAATGCAATCCGGATAATTTTTTTTTTTTGTAAATAATACAATCAAGTTAACACTTTTTTTCAATGAACTTTATTTTGACTTTTTTTCTTTTTTTAAAAGCTTTATCCGGATAAAACTTTTATTCCAAAATCAAAACTTTTGGCTTTTGCAAGGCATATCCATACAAGGTAGCCGCAATAAAAAAATTAAGAGAGTCATTCTTTTACTCTTAATTTTTTTTACATGGAGTTTGACACTAAGCTCGAAAAATTTTTCAATTTTGGTGTCAAACTTCATATAAAAAAATAAAGAGTAAGAGAACGACTCTCTTAATTTTTTTAATGCGACCACCTTATATGGATATACCTTGGGCTTTTGTGAAAATTTTTTTATAAAGTATTTATTAAAATTCCACTTTAAGGCTAAGAAGAGAAGAACAAAATTTTAAGAAACAACATTTTATCCGGACAATATTAACTTGAATGGATAACAAATATATTTAAAAATTATTCTTTGCATACTTCCTCCAAATCTTTGGCTATCAGGCTCATAATGCCAATTCTTAGGGGAAATTTACGATTTCTGGGAATCTGTCTTAGCGAAGGTAAAAGGCTCATAACAAAATAATAATCGTCATCTTTGACAGTAAGATCCGTTTCAGCTTTTATCTGTGAACGCATGGGGGCTGAAGTGGGTGCATCCGCTATTTCTTCTATGGAAGCACGGGATCTCTTGCGGCTAGATGTAGAAACACAAGGCTCTTGAAACTCTCTAATATTCTCTCTATTCTCGCAAGTTTTTGTGGGAGCACATTCCTGCACAGGATCACTTGCACACTCTATTTCTAACACTGGCTCTTGTTTGGTGACATTTTCATAATTTGCCTGGGCTATATTAGACATTTGACAGTCTTTAGAAGAATCACAAGTTGGGGCAAAATTAAAAGAATTTAAATCGGCTGTGGGGTTTACACTAGCAAACATTGCTGAGGGTGGTAAGCTGCAAACTTGTGCAGAGTCCTCTGCGGGTGGTTGCCATTGTTTGCTAAGCATTATGGGCTGAAATGGTAAAATGTTTGTCGGACAAGTGACATTTGTTGGAACTGAAGAACTGCAAGCTGGGGTTGTTATGGTTAAAGTACTAGTTAACCCATTTGTAGTGCTTATGGGATTACATTGAATTTGATTTTGTTGATTATCGGTAACATCCAGATCTGAATCTGTATCACTAAACTCGTTTTCCTTTAGTTCATGCTCCTTACAAGAAACCATATCACGTATAAAGTCCATATCGGAGAAAAAACGCCATTTTGACTTGAAGCCATAGCGCATCTCACGCTTTAAATCACGTCTATATTGATCACGTAAATTTTCCCAAGTGCGGCGAAGTTTATCGACTGTAAATAATAAGAAAATTTTATGCTTTATTTTGCAATGCTTACAATTAATTAATTTTCTCTATTTTGCATTTATTGGTTTTGTTTTATACTAGTTTTCTTTTACTTACCCGATATGTCTAGCTGCTCACAAATTTGACGCCAAGCAATTATTTTTTGTGGCCGATTTCTATTATAATTTTCTTGCGTTTTATTCCACAAAATTGGATGCTGTTTTACCAACATTATTAATTTACGTCTATAATTATTACGCTCTAAAGTGAATGTATTCATTTTATTTAATTTTGCTTTAAGAAAAATAAATCTTTTTAGAAAAAAATCATTTGAAACTGTACACTATGCGTCACTTTTTAATTTTTTTTCAATTTTAATTTAATACACAACACGATGATGTCTGGCGACTAACTGTGAATGTATGAGCATACGCATAGAATAAATGAGCCAACAACTGAGAAGTTTAGTTTCCTTCACACAAGTACTACAGCTATTTCGTTCCTTCATACACTTAACCGGTGGATAAATTATTATTTGTCGTGTCTGTCTCTGTTTACAATAGATTTGTATGTTTATATTTTCCGCTTTGTTTTAGCTTCATACATCTCTTTTTGTTATTCTTTTGTTTTTGTCGTTGTATATTTTTGTTGGTTTTGTATTTTGTATGTATGTACACACGAAGTTAAACAATTCACATACACACAAATAAACAGAGAGAGTTCTGCCGACGACTAGAGAAGTATATAGTGTTGCCGTTTCGAATTTTTGCAACCAATAGTGTTTAATTTTTTTTTTTTAAATATGTGGAGATGTGAATATTTTTTATTTTTTACCAAAGTTTTTTTTTTTTAATTTAAAAAATAAAACAACAATAACACAAATTTGTACTTATCGACTGACTTTATGCCATTTTGATTTCAAAAAGGGTATACTTATTAATTAAATCAACTTGTTTATATATTTTAGCACGAAATCGGGCACTATAGAGTAGTTATGCCAAAAATAAATAAATCTTAAAAAATAATAATTATTATTATTTAAATTAAAAAATAATAATTATTATTTTTTGATTCTTAGCATATTTGTCACAAAATAATATTTTAATATTTTTTAATTATTATTATTTTGGCAGAAATAATTATTATATTTAAAATTTTATAATAATCAATTAGGATAACAGTAATCTTTATTATTTTAATTTTGAATTAAATAAAAAATTTAAAGTCAAAAAATTTATAAGCCCTTCCTTGGTTCTTAAAAAAATTGTTTTAATACCATCAAGATGCTGGCTGTACTTTACTTGACTTTCCGATATATCCTTGTACCTGTTTTTTCATTGAAAACTCATTTTCCTAATTTTTTTATTTTTCCGCAAAAAAGAAACAAAAAAAAATTTCCCTCCCATTTCTTTACTTTCAAACTTTAAATATTTTTTATGTTTAGAACTTTACAGGTTACTAAATTTTTTTCATGGCAACACTGAAAACATACAAGAATTTGTTGTTGTGTGGTGTCTGCCTGTTTTGTTGTTTTTGTATGTTATTTTTGTATTTATTTATCTCTACATTTATTTGTATGAATTTTTACTTTTGTTGCCAGGCAGGCAATCAGACTAACTTACCGGCTGTTTGTCTGTCATACTGCAGTTCAAGGAAAATTCGGTTTTTTTTTTATTTGCCTAAGCATAGTTTTTTAATTAAAATAAAAGTAAATAGGTATCAATTATTTTTATGTGTAAAAAACATTATAGTGAAATAACATTAACCCAAAAAGGAAGATTAGGCTTTTTTACCTACACTTTTCAAAATTTGGAGAAATCATTTCCGTTCAGAAAGCATTTGTAGTTGTGTATGATATCTTGATGCCATTGTTTATTTGCAGTGCATGCGGATATACATATGTATGTGTGGGAAGGGAGAATTGTTAAAAAATTTAATATAAAAATTATGTGATTTTCAATGTTATAAATTGTTAACCACATAAATTTAAAAAAAAACAGTTTAACCATTGTATTAGTAACAAAAAACTATTTTAAAACAGCCTTAAAAGTGGTATTTTAAATGTATATACATATGTTTTAAAAAAATAAATTTTTCATTAAAACATTTCGCCCCCATACTCATATGTATTCTTTTATTTATCCTTGTTGATACTACTCACAACCAACCATACCCTTTATAAAGGTTCATTAACCTTTCCCTATTCCTGTGGGCAAATTATATCTAACTTACGTCACACTTCATACAAATAAAAAATATTTGCATATGTATGCATGTGTGTACATACGTATGTTTAACCAACAATGCGTAAAAAAGTTACAGAATTGAAAACAAAATTGTTCTACAGCCAAACGACAGGATAGAAATGAATGACTAAATGAATGAAAGAATGATGTGCAATCATTATTAAAAAAAATTAGTTTCATCGAAAGCAGCATGTTGTCTTTGGGTATTATAATCAATGAGTATGTATGTTCGTTTATGCAACAAAATGTTGCTCTCAATTTTTTTAACATATATTTTTCCATGGGCCCATAGTAGGTACTAAATATTGTGGGCTTGGGCTTAGGAGCATTTATGATTGTTTTACGTTTCATTCGTTTTTTTTTCAATTGTACAAATATGTATGTATGTATGTATGTGCAAGCTTTTGTGTGATATTAATAATATGTATGTTTTGTTTATAAAGAATTCTAAAGCAGATAAATGTAGTTTTATTCGTTGTTATGTTTGGTTTTCTTTTGTCCTATAAAGGTAGGGCAATTGTTTTCTATATGGGAAATTTCATGTAAAACGGCCAAAAATGGAGAAATCGTATTTTTCTTAAAAAAAACTTAACCTACGTCTTAAAAAGAATAAAAACACTCGATTTAGAAAAAAATGGAGTATCGTTACCTTAATATAGAAAAGCCCCAACTCGTCGAGATTTTTATACCCTTCACATATGTAAGTAATATTTCCATCACCTAAAGAGGTTGCCATAAAAAAATTTAAAAAATTATGTAAAAACGCTCATAAATTTCCCAGAGTCGGCCTTAATGAAATAAAGTGTACGACCGACCACCATTAGATTCCTCTCTATACCATATTCCTAGAACTTACCGCCTATTCAATCACCTAAAGGGGTTCTTCCCATTCAAAGTTTGGGAAATTATAATAAATCTCTCCATCCAACAGCTTCCAGGGTGCCCGTAGATAGAACAAATGTAGAACTGACTCCAACTCAATTTTCTTGCAAGCACTTACCTAAAACATACTTACCTCCTCCTTATCTCCACCCCCTTAGGGCGTTACCAAACACATTTTGAAAAAACTGGGGTAAAATCCCTTACATGTTGTGAAGGGTATATAAGACTGCACAGCGCTCTTACTTGTTTTGGCTCATATGACCATTTATCGAAATAAACGATAATCTGGGCTTTAGAAAAAATACGAGTTAGGGCCTTTTCAGTTCAATTCTCAAGAATATTTTATGCAACACCATGTTAAAGTTAAAATTCTTCTAAATTCAAATTTGTCAAGTCACACCCATCACAATATTCTAGTGAACATTATAACCTGAAATCATGTTCTGCGAGTGTCTACTTATTACTGAATGCTTAAAGCCAAACCATCCTTTGAAATCATAACTTTTTTTAATTAAAATTTTAAAATATTTGAGTTATAATCAAAGATGTAAGTAAAATGGTTAAACCCGCTAAAATGGAACTACCCATATTGATTTTATAACATTAAATAAATGTAAAATATTAAAAAAATATAAACACACTTTAAGCTACAAATGCACACTTGTATACTTATGTATATGTGTTTATAAAGCAAAATCAAATACAAATGCAAAACAATTGAGGAGGATGTTTTTACTCAAGCTGCTTAGTTACCCAGCCAACCAAATTTTTCGATGAAAACCCTGGAAAAAATCTGGCTTTGAAGAACAAAATTTATTGGTGGTCTGAATCCTGCAGTACACAAATGCAGCTCTAACATAATTGCAACATCATTATAAAACCACTAAGACTCATTTCGGAAACACGACCAACATAGTGAATACTATCGTGACTTCGGTGCTTTTTGAATTTCGTATACTACAGGCTTAAGAAGCAGAGTATTAGTCTGACACATTTGACTGGTACTAAGATTGACATGTTAAAACTTTATACATACACACAAGAATTTTATTTTTGAATTTATCCAAAATCTTTCTTGAAATTTTCAAGTACGATCCGTACTTACATTTTCTTAAATCAAGCCTATTAGGATTGCTTCAACAAATCAAGCAGAAAAAAAGCTTATTGTTTTAATATATAATTTTACATATGAAAACAAAGTGTCTCGGTGGCCTAGAGGTAACGCGCTTGTGCTGCAGTGCAGAAAGTCCCTGGTTCGAATCTTAAAAAATTAAATTTTTAAATTGTAAATTTAGTGTCTATAAAATAAAAATAAAATAGAAATAAAATAAAAAATATAAAATTCTTCTCTTCTTTTTTAATAAAGCTCCATAAGTAAAAAAATGGCATTTCATTTTCGAATTAATCCCGTTTACGGCTTAAATCAATCAATTGTGGCTAAAAGTAAGAAATTTGTACTTAAAAAATTTTCACTTGGAGTAAGAAATTTCGTACCTGATTTAAAAAAAAAACCGTACTCACCTTACTTTTGACACCGCTATGGCTTGATTTAAATTAAGTTTACTTAATTTATTCTTTGTGTGTACATACATAACTGATTTAGAAAAATTTCTAAAAAAGCCTATAAAACTTTTGTTAATTTGTGTTTTTATCAGAAATGTCTGCTCCAAAATTTTGGACGAAATAATTGTCAGAATTCGATATAACCGCATAAAATGTTTTTCTTATAGAAGTCTGATCAGATATCCGACAGATGTTCGCCAATTTTGTTGACTGGGTGATTTTGTTTTTGCATGCATTTGCATCAAAATGCATACAATTTCTGCATGAAAACGACGCTGCTAACAATTACAGTCATGCAATTTATGGAAGAAATAAAAGGGCTCTTTTATTGTAAACAAGAAAGTATTTTTTGTAAAGAGGAAAGGGAGCACAAAAACAGAGCGAAGAGATGCATTTTGTATGTACTTATGTATGTATGTATGTGGATCAAGGGATTTGTAAACCAACTGCATATGTATGTATGTATGTATTTCAATTAAATGTTTGCAATATGTAAATATAAAATTGTGTAATTCGGAATGTGTACATGAGTTGTAAAGAATATAAAGTACATTAACCTTGACATGGCTACAGTTACATATAGGCTTTTTTATACATATATGTGTGTATATATGTTCATGTCCATACAAAACCATGTAAATAATGAAAAGGAAGTATGCAAGCCAACAAACAGTCATATAAATCAAAGTCTATCCAAAGTTGCCAGAGTATTGTTGTATTAAACAAAGGCCAATAACTTGCACGCAGTTTAAACCCCATACTTTTTCTTGTTTTTTTTTTTTTGGTTAACAAAAACATATTAAGGGACAACACCCATATTTAAATATCTGGTAGGTGGTTTTAATTTTTTTGTGTACTTTTTAAAGTTTCTTTGTTAATGATTTTAGCAAGTAATTGTCGTTGTTTTCTGGTGGTTGACTGGATTTTGTTTGTTGAAAACAAAATTTTTGCAACCAAAAATTAACATCATTTGCTTTATTTTTAAAACGGAAATGAAAGTTCAAGTGTAATATTTATACCCTACATTTAAATTGTTGGCCGTTATACATTTACGATCACTTTGCAATTTTTGCAAAATTATTTTAAAGATTGAATAACAATTTTTATAATATGGAAGCTTTGTCCAGAAAGGTATTCCTCATGGGTTGCTTATGATAGGTAATTGCATTTCGGAGAAGATATTTTGTACAATTTTTTTATATGAAGTTCTAAATTAAAAAAAGAAAAGAGAAAGATGTTTTTAAAGATATATTTTCTGCCATTAAAATGGAATGTTACACTTGAGCGCTCATAATATTTGACATCGCAATGACTTTTTCATTAAAATACACCGTCTGCTTAAGGTTTTTGTATTGCAATGAATCACTAAACTTTTGTTAATTCAATTAAAGTTATGAATTGGTAAAATTTGTAAGGATTTAGATTATAGTTTGTGGCTTTAATATAGTTAAACATAATACGAATATTTAGGTAAGGTTGCGAAGGGTGATGAAAAACTGGCAGCTCTTTTATACATCAACACTCGAAGACCTCCTAGGACCATTGCGCATTCCTTCAAAAAAAAGTAAGAAAAAGGAAAAATAAGACATAAAGTAAAGAGATGCTAGAAACTAAAAGAAGAAGAAATCAATTAAAGTCCTCGTGTGAAAACTTCATCTCCATTGCTTATCTCCTGGCCAAATGACTTCCATAATGAACGCAATGGATCTTTTATCCAACTACCAGACGCTATGGCTGTGCAATTTCGGGCAGTGGAGTACCGCGATTCCATCTGCTCGTCCCAGCTCTAACCAGATTGTGCCCAGTTATGACTCCAGTTATAGTCCTCTCTCCCCGAATCCATAGGGAACCTAGTGCCTGACGAGCTCAGCTATGATCACATAGCCCTACCTACTATGCAGTCACTGCTGTTCCCCCATTGGAAAGTTTTTAATGTAAAGCACCCATGTTCTAGTTTTCTCATAATACCGACCCATTGGTGGTCTCACAGTCTCCTCCTTATATACCACCTCCAGTGTCGAGCAACTGCGAGCGAGCTATTCGGTCATATCGCAGTTATGCGAAACCCAAAAATGTCTGACGCTAAAGGTGTCAATAAATTAACCAAGAGCCTTTCTTAAGTCGATTAAGGTGTTCTTCTCATGGCACCAGTTATGCCAAGTTAAGCACATTTTGGACCTTTTTAAGAAGCTTTCCATAGCAACCCTTTTTTAGCCACTTGAACCATCCAGTGCAACCACACGTCAGAATAGATCTTACAAACATTGTGTTAATCCAGTTTACCACCTTTGGCTGGAAGACCCTCTCTTTACTATGGAATCTGTGCACTCGTGGCATGCGTTACAGCTCCTTTTGGCTTTTTTTGCGTATTCTTTTTCCATGAGAGTTTACTGCCAAGAATTACCCAAAGATACTTAGCCTTACATGCCAGTTTTACCTGCATCCATGTGTGTTTTAGGCTTCAAAAAGCCCCGGCTTTATACTTCGTGGTGAGTATAACAAGCTCAGGCTTGCCTGGTGTTCATGCCCAACCCATACCCTGACGCCCATGGAGAAAGTGCACACAACGCCGATTGGAGTAGCTTCCCGACCGTTGGAAAACTCGTTTTCCTGACCAGATTGTCTGCGTTTGCAATATCCTTCTACCTAAATATACCCTTGACCGCAAAGAGCCAAAATAGGGTGAAAGAACTCCACCTTGTGGGGCCCCCTTGGTCATATTTAGGTCCGCTAGGAGACCAGAATTTGCAACCCTGCTTTTAAAAATCAAAGTTATGTATCCGAATAAAGGTAAATATTTAAATATTGAAATATTATATTAAAAAGTGGACCCAAAACTTTTTAATAACATTACGTTATTCAAAGTATTTTATTTAATTTCCAATATTTTAAGGTTTTTTGCCGTAATTGTGTTCTTAAACTAAAGTCCATTTTCCATCTATTGAAAACCCTTTTTTATAAAACATTTTAATCTAAGTCTCTGTAATAAGTACAATATGAATCTTCAAAGAGTTTGGCATCATCTTTAAGTTGTTTTTCAATTCTTTGGTTTAAGGCTCTAATGTTTTTGCATTTCCATATAAACTTTGTAATTCCTCTTCATTTGTCTCTCTATAATCTAAAGCAAACATTTAATTCCCAAGTTAGCTGAGTACTAAAGTCTTCCACCCATAAGGCTAATAAACTATTAAAAATGTCAAGGCTAAGGTCTTTGCCATTCATGTTTGCTTATGTTGTTCTTCGAAGATGCAAAAACTGCACGCGTTCGTACATCAAAGTTGACTGACTGCATTAGAACATAAAAACTCATGACATTTCGGAAAGGAAAACACAAGGAAGAGAAGAAAAGTAATGAAAATTCTAAAAGTATGCTTTTCTAATGTTATCAAGAAATGTGCATGAGCAATGCTTTTGCATAATTCATGCCTGGGAAAGTTACTTTTGTATGACAATGACTAGATTAGTATGCGCGAACATACATACATACATGGAGGTATGTGTATGTCTTATGCAGGGTGTCTGGTGGCAAATTTATGTTTTTAAATACGATTATTTCAAAAAGTAAAAACGGTGCGGAGGGAAGGTGGCGCCTTTGGAGTTATCTATTGTGCGAAAATTATCAGCCACGATATCCTTTAAAATTGAAATCGTTTAAGAACTCAGAGAAAGTGACTTTGATTTCCGCAAAAATTTTTTTGAAACAATTTTGAAGCGTTTTCGCACTGTAAGTCCCATCTTTTCGGAGTAACGAGGCTCATTTTCTTTTAAATGGCCACGTCAACTAGCAATACTGCCATAATTGGTTTCCAATAACCCGCAACCCTCGATTGAAACATCAAAAACCATTGCATTGCCCCAGGGCCACTGTTTGGTGTGCCTTGTCCGCGCATGAGATAATTGAATGATTTTTTTTCGAAAATTCTCCAGACCAGGCGACAAATGTCAACGCTGAAAATTATCGGCGCATGATTATGATTTGCCAAGCCTGGGAGCTCATCCATCGTACTCTTTACACACGTGGTTTAAACAGGACGGGGGGACTGTGGACACAGCTAGAGCTTCGATGAATTTGCTTCGGGAAAATTTTCCCCAAAAACTGATCAGTCGCTTTGGGGACATCTCATGGCCACCAAGGTCGACATACTCTTAAAAAGATAAAATCCGAATTTTAATTCTATTGTTCAGTGCTCTTAGAAAAACGTTTTGTCATCAATTACTTTTTTTATTTAAGTTTGCAAACATAAATCTGCCCCCAGACACCCTGTTAAAATGAACAAAGTACATCTATGCGTATTTGTAAGATAAGTTACAAAATAGCAAAGTTGTGGAAAACGAGCTAGAAACTTTATATGTGGCATTAGTTATAGTAGAACAAGTTTTTGTTAAAATTGTTCATGTGGCAAAAGTGTAATGATGACGCTACCAATGAAAAGTGAATGGGTTGTGCTGTGATAAGTGAAATTTGAAAGAACACACACTTTTGGTAGATATGGCGAATGGTGTTACAACAAGTAAAACAAAGCAGTTGAATGAGATATTTTTTAAATTATTTATTTATATCTATGTATGACAACACAAAGATGTATTTTTCTAATTTTCTTTAATGGGTTATTCTTCTTTCTAAAAAATTCTTTTTCTTTTGAAATAAAAACAAGTAAAAGCGCTGTATTCGGCTCTGCTAAACATACCTAAATTTTTTTAAATTTTGTATGGCAACTCTCTTATGGGAGCCCCCTCCCCATAGGCATTGGAGATAGGAGGTAAGTATGCTATAGGAATATGTTTTGGAAGGAAAGACTAGTGGGAGTTTGTAAAACATTTTATTTCTCTAAATGTGACTCTGGGAATTTGTAGGGGTTTCCACCCTTATATTTTTAAAATTTGTATGGTAACCCGGTTAGGAGCTAGAGATAGGGGGTAAGCATGTGTAACCAAAATGTTTTGAACGAAAAATTTATTGGGTTCGGTCTTGCATTTAACCTTGTAGGAGCACCCTAGGACCTGTGGGAGCGATTTAAAAAAAAATTAAAAAATTTAACTTTGTATGGCAACCCTGCTAGGAGACGGATATAGAGTATGAGAATGTTCAGCAAAAATGTTTGTAAAAAAAACTAATGGTAGTAAGTCTTATATCGCACCCGTATACGACCAATTTCGGAGCAGTTGTAGAGGTTTTTATGCTAAAATGTAGGAGAAATAAACAGAACGTAGACTACCTACGTTCTTGGCTTTTATCTCGGTCAGTTTTGGAGCGTCTTAATCATAATGGGGCCTGTTTATTCAAAAAGCTTAACTAAAATTGATTTTTTTAATCAGAGTTTCCCAGATTCATTTTAAATACGTCGGCTCCGAATTTCCCACGATGTGTCAAGTTTTGTGGCAGTTCGTGTCAGGCTCTCCATGTGTTTTGCGAAAGAAAATCTGGCAGAATTCATCGTGTAAGTTTAGTGTATGTTTGTAAAAAGTTCTAAATATGTAAATAAAAATATTAAAAATCTAAAACGCAATTACTTTTTTAAGTTAAATCGATTTTTACAACCCCAAAATTAAATTCAAATATATTTTTGGTTTTATTTTTCTTTTTTTTGTTTTCAGTAAAATTCTTTCTAGTTTAACGTTAAGAAACAGCAACCTGTAATACTTAATTCAAAAATAAGTATAAAATATATTTTAAGGGTAGTACTGACAAAATTATATACTTTGTTAAAAAGAAATCAGTTGGCAAAATCTAAAAAGACTCCTTTGTTATCGTTGTTGTTATAGACAGTATAACAAATAAAAGTTGACTCAAACCCAAAGCCAAAAAGGAAAGCTTAGTTCTGCCAGACATGCTCATACACTTTTGTCAGGATTTTTTTTTTGAACGAGATAGACGGGCAGACAGACATGCATTTTTTGCACAACCCTTAACTAAGTAAATGTGTTCTTTCGAAATTAGTCTGTCTGTTTCAATGTTCTATATTTTTTTTTTCGTTTGCCAGGATTTATGTTGCCTGCACGAGTAACTTTGAAAATTGTGTGGTGGCTTTTGCTGGCCATTACACAGTACTTAGCCAGGGTTGCAGTACCCTTTTTGTTATATCTAAGAGAACAGAAACACGTGTTTCTGTTACCAAAAATTACTCATTGACACATTGTGTAAAAATGCGTCTTTCTACTTAATTTTTGTGAAACCCCAAAATATTTGGAAAATTTATTTCAAATTGTAATATTTTATTTGCTTTATCAGCCGGCTATAAATTATTTTTAATGTTAATTTTTTTATAAAATAATCTTGATTAAAACATACATATTTTTAATTTCCAAAGTTGATTTTGAAGTACAAGTGTAGTATTGAGTGGCATGGATAGGTCAACCGCCAGACATTGAACTTTTGCATTAAGTATAAATACACCAAACTCTCCTTGTACACGGTTGCTTAAAACAGGATATTTACGCCAGAGAAAAATTATTTAATATCGAAGGGTTTTTTTTTTGTATATATGGGTCTACAATATGCAAATAGGGGAATACCTTAACACCTTAATGTTGAGGAGTGGTCAAAGAGTCACGCTAAATTTAAAAATGTTTCCAAGGACCTTGAGCTGATTTAGAAAATAGTTGAATAACACATTATGAGGTCGGAAAAATAAATTATAATTTTAGTTTTGCCACTTCTTGTAGCAACCTTTAAAATTTCGATAGCAGGCATAATTAGGCTAAGTCATCCACGTTAAATAGAAAAAAATAATTTTCTTATTTTATTAAAGGTCAATCAATTAGAGGCTTGAAAAGACTTGCTAACGGATTTACTTTTTAATTAATATTTAGAAGATGAATTGTTCGAACATATACCCCAAGAGAAGGTGGCTCTAGGGCAGAGGGCATCCTTGTTAAAAACCCGAAAGCCGAGATCTCTTTTCTCCGCCCAGGGAAGTCGGCACCGAAAAAAATTTTGCATTGAAATTTATTGGAAGTTTTCTTATGATTTAACTCCATATGATCCGAATCCATTTTTGGCTTTAGTGTTGGAATTAAAAAATCTTAAAGAAGTTTACTACTAAAAAAATGAACACATGTCGCGTGTTTACTCAAACAACGTCATAATGAGAAATGTTATTAGAAAATTTCGATAGTGATCAACTGCGATCCAAGTAGTTCCGAAATCTTTGTTCCGATTCGATCAGACGAGCTGGTGAAGCAAAAGGTACCTGTGGAAAGAGCAATTGGCGTTCGTATTCCACTTCAGGAGGGACAGATTCACGTAGAACTGGATAAATACTACTTTGTACAGAGTTTACAGGATTATGTGGCAACACTATGGCCCGAGGTCTTTGAGGTTTGTCCTGTCTTTACGAAGAAGTGAATGTAAGCTCTTGGAGGGGATGATAACAGATTGTTGTTGCACAGCAGTTCATGTTAAAAGATTGGAACCTCTGGTAAGCGATAACTGCAGGTTCTATGGAGTCAGGGGCAAGGGAAGACGGTTAAACTTATTATGTGTCACTGTTCAGCGGTTGTGCGCTCTAAAAAGCTGTCTAGCGCCTAATTTTTTCCAAGACCTGAAGGAAATATCTGGGGTTGGTAAGTCGAGACTGCTGGCACTAGCTAAGAGAGCGTTGAGTACCTTCGTTGCAAATACATTTAATTAGTCAGACTGGCTGTCTTTCCTCCTCGGGTGGTAACACAAGGGATCTAAAGAAACTATTAAAAGTATTCAGTGCTAGCCAGTTCAACCTCACGTAACTTACTCTACCTTGGTTTAGGTTTCTTGAAGACCCAATGGACGAGATTATCTATACAGATGGTCAAAGGTTGACGAGAGTCTGGTAGCACTAAAAATAGTAGATTAAAGGAAAACAGGAGAATGATTAGTTTAAGAATTAGAATATGGTAAGGTATTCTTATTAGGTAATCGGAAACGAAGGAACTTATAACCAGGCAATTGGGCCTAGAAAGCAGCAGGTGGTTGGCCTAAGAAACGTTAGGCATTTTGTTACAGTGAAGATCGAATATAAGGAAAGGGTGGAATATTCCCGCAGAGCACTATGAAACTTTGAGAAAGTTGGCAGAACAATAGGAACCATTTAGGATACCAACTAAAACTAAAAAATCCTTAATTTAGCAAGATAATGAGTGTGATGAAAGTTTTTTTAGCCTATAACCACAGCTCCATCGGATGGAAATTGCGAAAAATATAAAATGCGCAGCTTTCAGGAAGGCATCGAACTAACGGGGCATAGCCTGTCACTGCCCCGCTTTTGCACAGGCCAGAGTCTAATGCCTTATGCCTGATGTTGTATCAAATATGGCTCACTTAAGAGATGGGAAATGTGGAGAGAGCTTATTTCTATTACCGAATTTCTGTAAACTTCTACGCGAATACGGGGTATGCCTTTCGGAACTTAAGGCCTTTTTTAAGGTTTCCTCATTTCCACCTTACCTAAAGATGTAGTACCAGCAGGGACAGCTTGATCTGATTGTGTTTCTCCCACTAAGTAACATACCTGCCATGTAAAACTAGGGTTAGGTGTAGTATGCTTTTGTATGACTCTGACTCACTTCAAAAGTGTATGTATTTGTTTCTTATTTAATTTGTAGACATACCCATACTATTATTTTTACATTCACTTACATATTTACATTTACTATGCAAATTTTGGTTATTTTTCCAATTTATAAAATTTAAAAGAAACAATTTGACTGGAACAGGCACTTTCTCTTAAAATTTTTTTAGAGGCCTAAACTACTCAGACGATTTATGCCTTGAATCACATAATTGTACGTCTTGACGAGACAAATTCATGCCTAGACAAACGTCAAACTTGTTTGTCAAGTGACGATAATAAATATCAATATTAACTGCAATCGAAAACTTACAAGTCGCAGTTATGAAGTTGTGTCATTCAGCTACTTGGGTAGCTTAATAACATTAAATGGAGAATCCAACCAAAAAAATGTCACCAGGGTTACCAATACAGGCAGACAATCATTTTAACAGCTTAACAGCATTTGAAGATCCCGGCACATGACGAAGCTAACAAGACTCAGCATGTATAATTCATGTGTTACATCAGATCTCCTTTATGGGTACGAATTCCACAGCTTCCCATGATCTTAACGTCCTACAAATTTTCACCCGCCGCTGTTTACGAAGAGTAATGGGGATTTTTATAGCCAGCAGCTATTAGCAACTTAAAACAACCTCCAATCGTTTTTGAAATTAAAAGACGTAAATGTCGGTAAGTTTTCACAGACTCAGAATGATATAACCATGCTTTCTCTTAACTGGAACCCGTAAATAAGTCGTCTCTCTCATAGAGGGTGAGTACTTAAAGCAGTAAATAAAAGTTTAATCCAGCTTAAGAGCCTGGAATCAAATAAATCGGGGTGAAATAGGCTCGTTAGACCACTTAAATTTTTATAGAAACAGCAGGCACCCACAATCATTTAATAATTGTTATGAATAAAGCCGTTATACAAGAGTAAGATTCAATGGTAGTCCTACGCATAGGGGAAATTTTCTACAATTGACATTAGTACTTTTTTATTATTTTTTTTTGTGTTGTTGGGGTGCAGCAATTTTAAAACTTTAGCTCTCTTTTTTTTCCTGCAAACTCTCATTTAATTTCCTCTTGCTCACATATCGTTTTTGTTATCTTTTCTTCTTTAAATGTTTATGTAAGATGTAATGCATTCATTACATTTGCAAAAAGCGCACAGTCATGCATACCAACTCACTTAAAAATATGTATGGGTGTTTGTATGTACATATGTACATATATGCATGTACATGAGTTTCCTGATGATATTTCATTTTGTGCATTAGTGTTTGTTTTAGTAGAGTAGGGCAAAGGGAGTTACAATTTTTGGTAGCAATGACCTTCACCGCGTTGTTGAGCTTGAAAATTATTATTTTTTATACAAAAGTTTTTCTTCTCTTTGTGTTTTGTATATTCCTTGTTGTTGTTAATTTTTTCGTTTTCTTGCTGCATTTATTCTTTACTGGCAATTTCTAAATGTATAAAAGCAATATAATGAAGTTCGTGTTGATGATGGTACTTGATAATAATGATTTTGTTTCATAGACAGAAACATAGTTATTGAAGGAAAAATGTTGTGATGTTGTTTTTTTTAAATCTTTTTTATAAAATTTAAAAATATGTACATATGTATGTATGTGGGTACATATTTTTAAAATTTATAACTTATAAAATTGCTAAAATAATGCTTTTTTTTATTAGATGATTCTTAGAATGGCTTAACAACCAAAAAAAAACGGAATAAAACTATAGTCAGTCACATATGATTCATTTGGCTTTTCGGTGGCAGGACTTTATGAGCCTCCTGATAAAAATTTGTTTAAACCAATTGTGTGATTGAATTGTGTGCAATTTTCTTTTATTTTAAAATTATTGCAGCCAGTTTCGTTTTGGTGTATGGTTATTCCGATTGAAGCCTTACTATGAAAATGGTTGGTTTACGTGGTCGCTTTTCAAGGGAGGGCTGCCGAATTGACGAAGCAAGGGGTACATCTGTCGATGGAAAGATCAATGGTCGTTTGAGTCCCACTTCAGTTCTATAATATCGCTATGGACTCTACTATAGGCGTCGGAGATCTGGGTAAAAAACACTGCGCGTAAGTCTCCAGATTTACGTGGTGATCTTGAAAGCCAGGGGAGACGAAATATTTATCCTGAAAGGCCAGCGATGATTACAAGTTCTGTGTTGTACTAGAGGATATAAAGACTGTTGTGTTATTTTTCAGAGGTCGTTTGCTCCAGGGCAAACTGTATAAGGCTTTATTTGTTTGAAGAACCTAAAAGGATTATCTGAGATTTGTAAGACGAGACTGCTGAAAGAGTTACCTTGCCCTATTCCCACATATAAGACAGTGGAAATCTAAGTCTACTTGCATAGTTTCCGACGATCTAGTGATCAATTACCCTTAAAATCAAAAGAGAGCTGTATCACCTATCATCTATCCTTATTATTCCACCCTCTTTTATCCACTGCAATAAATTGCCTGAAGATCCAACTCTTGATAGTATTTAGTCGTGGACCAAAGGGCGTTGTTGGAGCAACTTTTACAAAACTTGTTAGAAGGATGAAAAAGTTTTTTGGATTTGTAATTAGATTCAGATATCAACATCTTTTTGCAGTAAATTTTTCAGGAAATGGACATTTGAATGCATGTATTATTTAGGCTTTTGTAGCCATTAAATCACGTTCGAATTGGCCATTTTTTTGTGAACAATGAAATGCTATAGACTGGTGATAAAAATTCTTAGGAGGTACTATCACTTTGCCAAAAACGATACATTTTTTTGACAAAAAACCATGAAAGGTGTAATCTGCTCTTATATAGACCGCCAGCCAGCCATCTTATCTACCATTCGCGTAGCTAAAAAAATTTTTTAAATGTGTGGGAGGGGGGCGATGGAGGGCTGACAATTGAAAACAAAAAAATCAAAGATTTTCTTTAATTAAATTTTATTTTTCACTAAATTGTTCTTCATCTTCAATAAAAAAAGAAAGCCCCCTAAAGATTACTTATAATTTGAATTTGTTTAACGCTTAACTCCAACAACTACATAAAAGGAAAAAAAATTAAACAAAAACAATCTAATTGGAAATGCTAAAAACAAAAGTCATTTCATATAGAGAAAACTGGTTGTGGAAAGTAGAAATAACAGAAAAAAAATTACACAAACAACAAATTTTGCAAATGATGCAACTTGAAACTCCAACCAGTCATAGTCAACATCATCCGTATCAGTAGAACACAGGAAAAACTCAACCTCACTTTTCATTTTTCTCGTTACACAAAAACATAGAGAACTTGAAACAAGAAGCCAGAGTAACCTATAGAACAAAGGAAATACCAATGGGAAAATTAAATGTACCATAGAACAATGATGATGATGATATTAATGACAATTAGCAAATATGCCAGCAAAAAATAAAAGAATTTCTATGAAAAATATTTGCGAGTTTACAATTCGTGTGGATCTTTCTAGTTGGTCTAGGCTAAGCAGACATTTTTAATGCATGTGTGTGCTTGTGTGCTGCAAACAAAAACCCAGAACAGGTCATTGAAACTGTGGCGTTGCCTTTATTAACTCAAACCATTAATGTCTGCGTTCTCCCACCACCAGTCATTGTAGGTTGAAGAGCCCTTTGTATAACTGCAGAGTGAAGCAAATTTTCCTAATACTTTTTATTCCACTCTAATGCAAACATATTGTAAGCAGCTCCCTTCATCTTACTCTTGCATAATCAAAATACATAACCAACGTGTTGTTTTCCTCTGACTTTCCTTCTTAGATTCTCGTATGTTAGAGTTGTATGTGATTTTTTTTATTTTAATTTTTTTCTAGTGCGAGTGTCAAGTTTATGTGGTCGTGAACTTAATTTTCAATGGCGCAACAATAACAATGAAAATGCACAGAAACAAATAAATGAAAACAAAAACAACACGAGAATCTATTGAGTAAATAAGAGTTGGCAGAGTTGCCATAAAAGCTGTTTAACTCTAGATTTTGCACTTTAGTTCTAAATTTTTTCTTAAATTTTTTTTTAAAATGATGTTTGTAACTCTCATTTTAACTTGTGGTAGCCCGGCTGGGCAAAATCCAAAGTCCAATATGTATGGAAATACGGGCGTACTGCCTTTTAGGCCCTTAGGGGCATTAAACAACACTTGGTTTCACTTGCTGTTTATATAAAAAGGCTATAACTGCTAGTACCGCAGTGGGGCACAGGACATCTGGCTGTTGGAGTTAAAGAACGTACGGCTTGTGAGAATCTTAAGAGTATTACTCCCGCACCAGGGCCAACCCTCGTTATGTTATATCCTGTACAGATTTGTTTAAGAGATTATGACGCCAGATGGTTCTAAGTTGGAATGTGACGTAAGATCCAGCATCTATTAGAGGGATGTTACGATGCGTTGCTTTTATTTTAAATTCGGATAAATGCAGCGTATTTAGGCAGAACATTTTTTATCAAAGGATGAGGCATCTATTTAACTATACAACAGGGAAAATTGCGCGAGTATTGGGATTTTTCTCGTCATTTATTAAGCACATTACAACTAATTTACTATGTAGTCAGTCTTTACTGGTAAGAAAGAGTTGTCGAAACAATTTTGGCACCGTAGTATTTTTTAATAAAAAAAATTAAAAAAATATATACCCTGACTCTTTGCACAGAACTAATCTCTCTCATTAGGCGGAAAAAACGAGGCAGTTGTATCAAGCGCACTTATATCAGGTGGGGTTTAGTCATACGTCATACGAATGTCAAAGGCAGATAACAAAAACTCCAAAATTTTTTCTTATTCTTATTGAGCTTTTCTTGGAATATAAAGTTGTTGTTTGTAAAAAAGAAAAAAATACGTAAACATCAAAAAAAATTTGACATTGAGGTAACGAAATCCCGTTAATCAAGCTGATCAACTAAGGCCACCTGATATATGTATATGCGCCTTGCAATTGCTTATTTCGTTGGCGTTCGTCGACCTTGCAACTCGTTTAGATTTGCTGCCATAGAAATTGTGTTGTCGATATATTTTATTATTATTCTCTTCTTTCAATTTTTCCCTACAGCCCACTCAAATAAACTAATAGCAAACATCAGGCCTACCCTGCAGAAAACAGGACTAGTCCATACATGCGTGTATGGACTAGTCCATAAAGGAGTAGGATTACTCCAAAACTAACCCAAATGCATGTAAAAAACATGGTCTTTTTAACATTATGATGTCCTAGGGCCGGACCACTTAACCCAGATTTGCATTACGTCGGAGTAGTTTCAAAACTACTCTATCCTACCTACAAACAACTTGGAAATGGACTGGTTACAACATGGTCCTTGTGTAATGCAGTCATGGACCATGTCATTGTCAAACAAGAACTTGTAGTTACTTAAGTGATATGAGTTCGTGTTTTAAAGATCGTGTTTTTTGTACGCAATCGTTAAAACACGAACGCATATCACTTAAGTAACTACAAGTTCTTGTTTGACAATGACATGGTCCATGACTGCATTACACAAGGACCATGTTGTAACTAGTCCATTTCAGCTAAAACGGACCATGTGGTCCAAGATTTTTTGCAGGGTACTTGCAGTCTTTGTTGGTGTGAGTGTATTGAGTACCCAAACTACTGCAAAATTTTTATTGCTACAACTCTACTCTGCATTTAACAAACGGTGTCAACAACTTCATAATCATCATTAGGTTTTTATTTATTTGATAGATGGAACTTCATTATTAATTCAAATTTGTTTTCATTATAAAACTATTTTTTATACCCTTCACATAGTGATAGGGTATATATCACTTTGTCATTCCGTTTGTAATTTCTTTATTATTCATTTGCGACCCCATAAAGTATATATATTCTGGATCCTTATAGATAGGGAAGCCGATTTAGCGTTGTCCGTCTGTCCGTCTGTTGAAATCAAGTTTCCGGAGTCAAATAAAAAGATGCAGACCAGTTAATGGTGTCAAACGATCACAAATATCCCGCTAACAATCGCTATTTAAAATCAGCAAAATCGGTTCACTATTGACCGAGATATAAGCGAAAACCCAGAGTAACCCATTTTTTTTAGGACAAAATCCGTGCATATATCCCTATAAATCTCAGTAAGTATAGTCACTCTTGCCACAAAACTTGGCACGGATACTCCTAAAGAAGGGACCTAAATAACGGAAAAATTTTTTTCAGATAGGACCAGGGGAAGGGGTATTTTTCCTACAATTGCACATATGTGGTAAAATATTTTATGCGCTATATCTCGTAAACTATAAGAGCTATCGACTTAAAATGTTCTACAAAAAGTAATTGTACGCAAAGATCTACACTTTACAGGAAAAATTTTTTGAGTGGGGGCAAAAAAAGGGGTAGCTCCCATACAAATCGACAATTGTTATAAAATATTTGATACGCTATATCTCGGAAACTATAACAGATATCGAAATGAAATGTCCTACAAAAAGTAATTGTACGCAAAGATCTACAATTTAAAGAAAAAATTTTTTGAGTGGGGGCAAAAAAAGGGGTAGCTCCCATACAAATCGACAATTGTTATAAAATATTCGATACGCTATATCTCGGAAACTATAACAGATATCGACTTAAAATGTTGTACAAAAAGTGATTGTACGCAAACATCTACACTTTAAAGAAAAAATTTTTTGAGTGGGGGCAAAAAAAGGGGAGCTCCCATACAAATCGACAATTATTACAAAATATTCGATACGCTATATCTCGGAAACTATAAAAGATATCGAAATGAAATGTTCTACAAAAAGAAATTGGGCAAGAATGCCTACGCTTTAAAGAAAAAATTTTTTGAGTGGGGGCAAAAAAAGGGGTAGCTCCCATACAATTTAACAATTTTTATGAAATATTCGATACGCTATATCTCGTAAACTATAAGAGCTATCGACTTAAAATGTTCTACAAAAAGTAATTGTACGCAAAGATCTACACTTTAAAGAAAAAATTTTTTGAGTGGGGGCAAAAAAAGGGGTAGCTCCCATACAAATCGACAATTGTTATAAAATATTCGATACGCTATATCTCGGAAACTATAACAGATATCGACTTAAAATGTTCTACAAAAAGTAATTGGAACACAAGGCCTACGCTTTAAAGAAAAAATTTTTCGGATGGGGGGTGAAGAAGGGGTAGCTCCCATACAAATTAACAATTTTTATAAAATTTTTGATACGCTACTTCTGGAAAACTATTACAGCTATCGACTTCGAATATTCTACAAAAAGTTATAATCAAATAATTCATACATTTTGGAGAAAAAGTTGGAGAAGAGCAGGGGGACTAGAACATTTAACAAGTTTTATTAACCTTTAAATATGAATAATGTCGAAAACTTTTAAAACTCTCGACCTCAAATCTTCCTAATATATTTCTATTATTCATACGAACGTTAAAATTTTGTTATTTTTTCTATGAACTTTAAAACTCGCACAAGGTTTTTTATTATATTATTTGCAGTACAAAATTACTCGGCTGGGTATATTTAAAGACCAATGTGAAGGGTATATAAGATTCGGCACAGCCGAATATAGCGCTCTTACTTGTTTTACTTTCATTTTACTGTGATTGAAAGTTACGAACTGTCAAAGTCAGGACGGCATAATAAAATTAATTAAAATATGCGCTTGAAATGATTGAACAGGAATTATGAGTTTGATTGTTGGCTTGCAATCAATATGCGGAAAATCAAAGTTGACAGTATGTTAAATGTTTGGCGACACTTCAATGGAGCCATGGACACGAATACACACTATGCACCCAGCAATGAAACATTCCTGGTTCCAGAAACACGTTGCAAAGTGTGTACCCAGCCAGAGACTTAAAAACAATGTTCTTTATGGTAAGTACATATGTACTTTTAGGGCCATTATTACAACTTCGCGTTAGCTTAAAGTGAGATTTTATCGCTTGAATAAAAACATTTTCATTATTACAACTTTCTTTTAACTTAAAAATGAGCGATAAATTAAAGGCAAGTTCGTCTTGGCGGTAAGTTTTACAAGGAGGATTTATGTTTAAGTTACCATATTTTTTTATTTTAATATGGTAGCACTATCCGTTACACAATTTTTGCTTTTCAAAATGTAAACAAAAGTGCGTCGTTGCCACTACAATCTTATTACTCCTTCAAAAGTAGTCGGTAATTGCTAACGGTATTGCCACACAATAAGAAATATGTATTTAACTTTACCGGCAAGTTGTAATAATGGAAATTTGCTAACGGCCACTTTATCGCCATGTTCTGTTAACGCTACCATTTACTACCGCCAACTTTGTCGCCAACTTGTAATAATGGCCCTTAAACGTGTTTGTGCTACACGTTTATCAATAAAGTTTCAAGCCAAGCATAAACAACTATTCACACTATACAGTTAACAACAATGCAACCAGAATTTAAAAACATTTTTAATATTTTTGAAACCTCGAATGAAACACTAAATGAAACCGTAAATACGAATGCATACTATGCAGCCTAGTTGCATAAAAATATTGCAAAGTGTGTACCTACCATTAGTGTTGAACTGGTTGGAGTTTGCCAGAATATAAAAATGTGTCGTGTAGAATGGTGGCCAAGAAATAAAACAAAAAAGTTAAAGAATTTCTCAATAAAGTTGAATATGAAAATTATATCAAATAAAATTGTAGCAAATTTAATTAAATTTGACTTTATTTAAATCAAATAATATTTTTCAAAATACTATTATTTTATTAAATATTTTTTGATCATCAACTCTCTATCAAGCACCAACAATCTTTTATTATAAATGTAACAAGAATTAACGCAAAAAATCAGTAAATAAAAAAACAGTCAATAGTCATAAGTTGTTTATTATTTATATTTATTTTACTTTACCGTATGCTGCTGCAGATGTGGTAGGAAAAACGTTTGCATTTATGCTTCAACAATTCAGAATAGTACGAGCTAAGAGCTAAAACCAGAAAAAAAATAAACCAACAATAGTTTAAAACACTAAAAGATACAAAGAAAAAAGTATAAAAAACTGAAAAGGGGGAAAACTGTGATATGCATTATCAACGTTGTTTAACTCCAGGGACAAAAAAAAAATAGAAAATTTAAGTAAAGTATGAGGAAACCAATAAGCCAACTGACGAAGTACACTACACATTTGCTATAAAAAGGTTTAAAATCTGGCTAATCCGAACGAACTAACATTACTAAAAATATATTGGGTCTTAAATTTCCAATCGAGCTGCTTAAGGTCAGAATTCACTAGCACAGTCCTTCAATGTGTCAATAGATTTATGTGCCTTAAAAAAAAGATAGGGGTGCTTAAAGGTAGAGCGTATGTATGTTTAACAGATTTCCGACACATCTGTCTGATTTGCAAATGATTCAAAAAATTCCGAAAAAATAATATTTTTTATGATATCGGAGTGGCATTTCCAATGTATTTTTTTGTGTATTTGTGTAAAAATTATTATATAATTAGTTGGGATTTTCGGGAGTGCGAAAGACCTCAATCACATTTTTATTTTAAGTAATCCTTCGGTTATGTAGTATACTGAATCCGGGTCCTTAGCTAGACGGTGCAGACTACTAATTAGTAAGTCAGGAAATAAGAGCTTCCTTTCCTTAAAATTTAATTTAATACAATAATTCCTATTTTATTAAATTTGGCTTATTTTGTAAATAAGCCTTTTACACCAAGAAATAAAAATTACTTTAAGTTAATCTAATTGCCAGAAATTTGAACACAGAGGCAAAGGCACAGACGACGATATATGTATGCAAGCATTCCATTGATTAAACCTTAGGGCATTATTCTCTGAAACGTCCTTTGGCCTTATAAGACAGCGATGAAATCAATTTTCTTTTACAGAATTGTAGTTTGGTGGAGGGCTATGAACTCTGCAGCGAATTGTTTTCATATTGGTATTGACCAGACTAAGGCACTTTTAACCCAACTAAATTTGCTTCTGGTAAACATCATGACAATGAAGCTAGTACTTAATACAGCGATAAGAAACACGCTGTGGATAAATGCTGAAACAGAACATGTGGTCACACAAGTATAAGATTACGACTGCCGATTGTGTTCTCAATTTTCTCCGCAGAAAATTTTAGTTTAATTTTTAAAACAAAGAGGCAAATGAAATTAACTCTTTGGAACCTGTTTCCCTGGATGTGTATAAGAACGGGCGTAAGAGAGAATATGGTGTGGAGAAGGCAAGTTTATACTGCACAAACAGTAGTTCAGATTTTATGCCGACTATATGACAAATGCAGTGAACTATAGGCTAAGCCAACAGCAATTGGCAAAACAGGTTTTTAGACGCTACAGCAAAGTCGCAATTATGCTTCTTACTCATCAGAGCTTGTCCGCAAAGGCCGGACATCCGTGAACTTGATGGCTGTGCGGTGCTGGGACACGGCACCAATGCAAGCAGCTGCGTTTTTGGCGTTGGCAAAGAATTTTACGAAACTCGACGAAGGGACAGTTAGCCTGTACGGTTACATTTCCTTCACCTCCTGCAAGCTCCACATGACCAGTTGGACTTACGAACCTGTTGCGGACAACCTAGCTAAGTCCAGATCCGAGACGCTCTTAGTATCTTATTTATTTCGATAAACGAGGACTGACAGATATTGTGGTCGTTATTTTTTTAGGAACAGCTAGATACATAGATTTCTGACAGAAATGTCTGCCAAATCAACAGAACTCTGATCACGAAATATATGAAGTTGTTGACACAAAATCTAACAAACATTTCATTTGAAATTCGTATCCGATATACATATCTAACAAAAATCTGATAGAATTTTTTGTTTGCAGTGGGAAAAAGTACTCAAACACCAAATGAACAGAAACAAAAAATCCTGTTCCATATTTTACACCGAAGATATAAAGCAAAATTAAAACCAAACCCAAATACAATAAAGTAAAGCCTCACAGATATATCTGTAAGAAATCTAACAGACATTTGAACATTATATTAACCAGACCGAACTCTGTAAGACATTAGTAAGCATCAAGTCAGATTTATGTAGTTCAGAGTTGTCTAATACAGACACTGTCAGCTATTTTTGTGTGAGTGTGTTTCCCGGTTATGTTTTCTTTATTTTAAAAACATATTTGCATCCTACATATATGTTTTATTTATTAATTTCGTTTATATTATTGCAAACAGTTTTTCATAACAAATTTAAATCTTAACATTTAAGTAACGTGTGTTGGCAGAAAAAAGCTCCAAATGGTAATGGCCCTGAAAACACTGCTTCAATAGCTCTCCATTGATGCATATGCATGATGGTATTTACATACATATGTACATATGTATGTATATGTATGTAAGTATATGTATAAACATAGAACTATATCGCAATTAACAAAAACCATTCAACACATGCGAAACCAAACAACAAAATAATAAAGAGTAAAAAAAGGCAAAACTTCAATCAACAAAATAAGTAAATAAATTCATTTTCATTTATTCGTCTCCAAACACAATATCATGCATGCAGAACCTACCACTTACGAAATATGAATGCAATAGAGCAGAGACAACATTGAAAAAGCATGATTTTCCAACAAGCATATAAAGATATGTAAAGTACACAAAACACACACACACACACATACATGCATACTTATAACAATACCCTTCCAATGCCATTGTCAATGCCAGGAGGTTGTTTGGTTGGTTCTTTAGAATTGCAAAGATTTTTTTGTGCAGACATTACCATCAACACCAACACCACTTCCACCAACAACATCATACTCATCACAACAAGGTAGGTATGAGTTTTTCCATTAGTCTGAGTACAATGCCTTTAACCAACCTTCTTCATTCGTACATACAAACATAATAGTTCTATGGCATTAGTTCTGCATTTTCTCTTTCTCACTCCCTAGTTCTTTTCAATTTTTTTGCTTGTTTGTGCCAGTGTTCCTATTATTGTTGCTTTTGTGTTAAAATATGCTCTTGAGGCCAATAGCCTCGTATGCATTCGTATGTATAGTCTCTATGAAATGCAATTTCAATGTCTCCTCTACTACTGCAAATCTTTGAGTTTTTGTCGGCTCCATTTTTGGAGCATGCGCTTTTCATCTCTACTGCAATTCAAAGTGAATGTTAAGGCCAACTGTTTTATTATGTTTGTTTTAATGTTTGTTTTTATGTTTTTGCTTTATTATGTTTACGAACCACCTCTTAGGATGTTAGTGGTGGTAGGGGCCCGACAAGCAATGACCGCGATGATATTTTCGATTAGGGGGTACTACAGTTTTGATTACTTAACAAATAGTTTTTTTTTAATTTTTTGACATATTTTAGCGAAAATATTTTCCATTTTTTGGAGGATTTATCTTAATAGAAATAAAATATTATTTTTTGTAAAACTAACAGACGATGACCTTATTTTTTTTAACATGAAGTCTTTAAATTATTTTAATGCATACACTGTGTACTTATTTAAACATGCTTGTAACTAAAGCATATGCTTATATTAAGGAAAAGGTAATTTACATACATATATCATAGAAATTAAAATAGACTTAATTTTTTAAAATTGTATGAGAAGTTATAAAATCACATACGTAAGTATTTAGCTCTAATAAATTTAACTTACGAATAACTTGGGAGAATGAAGGTAAGTAGAATCGAAAGAAGACCTAAAAAAGGTCTCAAGGCTTGCAGAATACACAGAACAGAAAAGAACTGAAGAGAAATAACAAAACTTCAGTGTTGCAGACTGAATCCTTAACGTTTTCAAATTTACCCCTTTCAAATCCACCGAAGTCTGGCTAATGCCAAAGTTAGACAAGAGCATAGGAAGGAAATCTCCATCTAGTTGATGCCCTCTTTACATGTCGTGCCATGTTTCTATAGCCCCTATCAATGGTGGTGTGTTTGTAGATGCTTTAGCATGGTCACTGTGATTTTATGAATGACAGCAACGGGGCTTACGGGCCTTTAAATTTACCCTATTCACACACAGCCCAATCGGAGACTACCATTAAATTGCGGTGTCATTTATATTTTGCCTTGTAGCTCTAAACACAACGCACACAAACAGTGCGTTGACTAAAATTCGTCATGCGTAACGAACTCAGCGATAGGTTTATTTCTATTTCTTACCCCGACAAACGACGAATAATATGGCACAGAGTGAACATTTTTCTTTTTTTTTTATTTTCAGTTGATGAATTTACGCCACGAACAAACTAATTCGTCGTGTAGTGCGAAGTTCGTCGTTCGTCCCAGTTGTGTTAAGAGCATTAACTTTGAAAAGCTAGGTCCGTGATTAGCTGAATATGGTTAGGTTAGGTTGAACTGGCTGGTCCTTAAGACCCCACATAGGCCTCTTGAGTCCTTAGTGTTACTAGATAAAAAGAAATGATAATCAGTCCTATTAATTCGATGTAATGAAATCCAGAGTGCTCCCCACTCTCTTGGCAAATGTCAACCCCGGATGTCTCCTCTACATACAAATATAATTTGCAAATGCTGCTGTTACAATGTTAATTTACCTAAGTTTTGGGTAAAGTTGCTCCGGTACGCCAGATAGTAAGTGGTCAACTTTACCAGTTTGTGGGTGGCGGACTAGATTTCGGAATGAAATTAAAGGCTGCCTGTAAGGAATATTTGCTAAGAGCGTTCTGCATCGATCTGAGACAAGTGGCCAATTTTTAATGTTACGTACCCTTATGCCTGACGATGCCGACAGACAACTCGGAATGCTATCTCAGAGCGGTTCTCAATGCTGTGTCAGGCGGTAGAACACTCTTTGAGCAAACAAAATAAAATATAAGAAAATGACTCACAACATTAGGAGATGGTTATTAGTTATTATCGTTCCTGATCCGGAAATAATGTCACCATTCAAACAGGGTAAAAAACCTTCTAGAAAAAATAGCCTCCTGTAAGTTAAAAGTACTCTTACTGTCCCTCAGAATATTAAGGGCGATATGTTTTGCCTGCTAGGAAAAAATTGCTTGTAGCCCAAATGTTCTTTGTCCTTCTTCAGGTTTTTCTTTTTTTTTTTGTGGTAATTTCTCATTCTTGCTCTTAACAGAATAAGTATAAATATATTCAGTTTTAAAATTTTTTTGTGCCATTTTTCTGCAACAACCCTTCAACTGTTGTCGCCTGTAAAAATGCTTTTTATTTTGTTACGTATGTATTTGTGTGGTCGTCGCTGTTGGCGATATCGTCTGTTTTTCAAGTCTAGCAAGTAAGTATGTATGTATGTACGTGCTTTAGAAAGCATGAACAGCAGATCAATGACCTGCATTTTGTAAATTCTGAGACAATTTTCAATCGATAAATTTGCAACGAGTGTGAGTTACGTTTTTCGTGGCTCTAACTATTTAACAACCCTGCCACCGCCCTAGGCGTGGTATAGGAAATTCTTTGTTCACATTCTCAAACACTTAGCCCTAACTGCTGCTGTCGTTGAAACAGTTGCAGCAATTTTTTTTATTTGGTGTATGTTGCTGACAGTGCAAATAATTGTAATGTCAGACAAAATATACGTAAAAACTTTTGATTATATAAATGTATTTGTATGTATGTATGTGTTTGTTACTTAGTACATTCAAGTGAATATTTTCAGTTTAACAATTTCTTTTGCGGGGTTTACCATAACTAAGTACAAACAGTTTTTTTGTTTGTTTACGATTAAACGGAAATGAAAATCACCAAAGAAACGGAAAGGTAGTCATCGGTTGCATGATTTTCTTATTTTTCACTTGAAACTGTGTAAAACAGCGAAATTATAGAAATGAGAATTGTTTGCAAATGACAATAAAAGTGAAGAAAATTTAAATGAAAGTTAATTTGATTATAAAACCAGTCTTTTTAAGTTACTTCATGGAATGGAAATTAAAAATAAAAGAGAACTTTTCTAAGAAAATCTTATTTGCTGTTTTGCAAAAGACTTATTTTCATTTTTTGTAAGACATAAATTTATTGGAGAATCCTTTTAGATGTCGGACGGATATAAATGGGGAGTTGATGTTAAAGGAATTCCTTTATTGCACAGGCAAGGGTCCGGACTTAATACAGACTATTTTATGAACACAGGGTATTACATACTGAACTATCAGCTGTTGGTAAAGTTGCCAACTGGCAACGGCACTATAGAATATTTGCAAAAAATAACGTGATGTTCACCGCTATTAGGTTCTTCTCTGATGTATGCTGAGCATTGTAACTTTTTTACGAATTTCCAACATCTCGTATAGGTTTGGTACATCGGGCCAATGCAAGCAAATCCGTTGGTAATGGTAGGAAACTTGACGACTGGGTGATTAATCACTTCTGCAGCAAAGGCGTCTTCTTCTGAATCCTCCCCGCGTATGCATGCACTAGCAAACTCGTTAGAACAAGATGGCTTAACTTACATAGAGAAGGAACCATTTAGATTACCTGACCAAGGCTAGGTCCAAGACGTTCCTAATGATCTGCACAGACGGAGACTGAAAGTCATTGTGACTGCTGTCTGTGACTGTAAAGGACTGCTCAGCTGATTGTCTGTCTTGGCATTCATGCTAGTAGAATGAAACTGCCTTTTTGTGAGTATTTTAGAAGCTGTCAAGATACAAAAAGCAAGGAGAATATCCCACATCTCAAGTGCTTTTTCCGGAACTCAAAAAAGTTTGAAGCACGCACTTTGGAGTAAACAGACTTGATGGTCTGTCGGATATTGCTGGCATTAGCCTTTCGAGTCAACCATTCTTTATTAGGGACAGCGGTAGGCTCGCGATCAAGGCCATAAAACTAACCATAAAAACTAGCCTCTATCTTTGACTGTTGAACCTTCCTAATCTAAATGTTTCTTTCTCTATCTCGCTCTCTCTTTCTCTCTCTCTCTCGATACATATACACAAAGGACTGACGCAACGAGCTTAAAGGCGATGGCACACAGAATACGTTGTACGTCATACTTCGCCTTTTTTAACTGACAGCTAAGTTGAAAAACATGTTTTATTATGAACAATGTCACATTCAGTATGTTTCCTTCAACGCAATGTACTAAAGTTGGGCAACTACCAGCTGGTTCATAACCTTAATTTTGATTAGTTGTTTTTACACTCGGCCATATAAAATATGAAAAATCAGCTGATTTAACATCCATTTATAAAGGATTATATGTGCTAACCTCTTGCGTTGTTACGTTAATGTCAGTTAAAAAAGGCGAAGTATGACGTACGACGGATTCTATGTGCCACCGCCTTAAGAGGGCTGCATACTTTCGTAGGCGTCCTAGCCTGGGAGATGCCTAATTATGTCAGACGAAGGCTTTAAGATCTTTAATTGGTAATACAAGCTTGAAACTCTCAGAAAAATAAAAATAAATGAAATGGTATGCCAGTTCAGGTAACTTCAAGAGGTGGGTCTAATATGCGCCCAGAATAATTTATAAACCTGATGGGGGAAAATTTTTTTCAATTAATTTAAATTAAATAAAAATTAATGGAACCAAATTTGATTCTGATACCGGCATGCACAAGGTCTGTATGGGGGGTTAACATGATTTGATGTACAATGCTCCTTGCAGAAATGGAAAATCGCCAAAATAAGAAATTTCAAAAAGAAAATTCTATTTAAAATTCAAATTAAAGAAAAAAAGTTAAAATACTTTTGCCAAATTTCTATTAAATTTCCTTTGTCTAGCTCTGTCACAGCATTGACATTAAAACTTGCATGTCATTGTTGTTGTTTTTGTTATCCATACTATTTTCATTGCTTTTGTTATTGTTGTCACTACATACTTATTTTTAAGCCAACTAAACAAAATCATGTTGATTTTTATTTGTTATAAGTATGTGTGTTAAATGTCGCCTTCATTATGTTGTTATGTGCTGTGTGACACTGACTTTCATCGTTTTTGCAACACTTTGGGGTAGTGGAGCAAATACTTTTATTGCACACAAACAAGCAAACATACACACGAATTCTCTAACACAATTGCAATTAATGTAAAAGCAGTATAAATGAAAAAAATTGTTAAACTGTACCAGAGTAAAAATTCTATAGAGAGTGTTAAAGTATGAGTAATATTGTTTGTCGCTCGTGTTGTTTTTCGATGTTTCTGTTGTTACATATATTTTGTAACCCACCAACTCTGGCATACAACAACAACAAACCACAAACTTTATATGTATGTATTTAGAATCTGCAATTAACTTATCCATTTACAAAAGCATGTTTTGCATGATTTCCCTGCAGAAAATTTCAAAAGTGAATCTGAAGTGAATCACTGCTGACGGTGTCACAGTACTACTAACTGAATATGCCCCATGAAATGCCCTCTGCTATAGATATTTGACATGTGCTTGTCATTGAAAATTTACTACGAACTCAAGTTCAATCAACTAGATAGTTCTTTTGAAGGCATTGGAACAAATGATTTACTATGCAGTACGTTTTAGAAGTTCTTGTCTACAATTTTTCCACATACTTGGAATAATGAAACCCCGTATTTTTTTATATATTTTTTTTAACAAAAAAAAAAGCAAAAGAAAGGCTAATAGACAGTAATTTGAAACATTAATTTTTGTCTAAAGACAAAAAACAATTGTAGAAACTTTGTTGACAAAGTCGAGACAAGTAAGAGCGTTTTATTCGGCTGCTGCAAATCTCGAAGTCCCGAATTTTTTTATTTTTATCCTTTTTTTATTTATGAAATATTTAAAATTTTTAAAGAAGGAGGGGTCGATGTCATATATTACCTTTTAAGGATGACTACGGGGGCGTTTTAGGGGTTTTTACCCTAATTTTTTCCAACTTTGTATGGCAGCCCGCTTTAGGAATGATGATAGAGCGTAAGTATGTTCTAGGAAAATGTTTGCAAGGAAAAATGGGTTGGGGCTAGTTCTACATTTGGCCCATCCAGGGGCATCCAGAAGGTGGTGGAGAGGGGACTTATTAGAAATTCCCAAACTTTGTTTGGGAGCTCCTTAGACGATGGTGATAGGGGGTAAGTATGTTCTAGGAATGTGTTTGGGAGGGAAAACTAAGGGCGGTCGGGCGTACATTCTATTTCTCTTAGGCCGCCTCTGGTAAAGTTATGGGCGTTTTTACATCATTTTTGTAAATTTTGTATGGCAGCCCCCTTAGGTGGCGAAAATATGGGGCAAATGCGTCTTAGGAATATATTTGGGAGGGAAAACTAATGGGGGTATGTGACCAACTTTATTCCTCTAAGGGCGACTCCGGGGCAGGTGTAAGGGTGTTTACCTTAATTTTTTATACTTTGTATGAGAACCTCCTTAGAAGCTGGTGATAGGGAGTAAGTATGTTCCCTAAAAATGTTTGAAAGAAAAAATTTATTGGGGTCGTTCTTACTTTTGACCTCTGTTGGAGCTCCCTTGGAAGCTGTGGGACTGATTAATTTAAATTTTAAAAAATTAAACTCTGTATGACAACCCTGTTAGAGGGCGAAGATATGGTATAAGTATGTTCCACAAAAATGTTCGTGAAGAAAAATTAGTGGGTCTTATATTGCACCTGTGTAGGGCAGTTGTAGAGGCTTTTATGTAAAAATTTTAGAGAAACAAATAGTGGTACTCGTGTTTGCTGGCTTATAGCTCGGTCAGCTATCGGGTAATTTGACTGGATTTCAAAAGCGATTTGCTTGCAGATATTTCTGATAGTTTGATACCACTAACGAGTCTATGCGACATCGGGTGGCTTCAAAACGTTGATTTCAAACATAAAACGGACAGACGGACATTACTAAATCAGCTTCCCTTTCTATAAGGATCCAGAATATATAAACTTTATGGTTTCACAAATGGACAATAAAGAAATAACAAACGGTATGACAAACCTTTATCACTATAAGAAGGGTATAAAAAGTGGTGACTTGAAAACACTTGTCCCCAGTTTTCCTTCAGGGTTGTTATGCATACATTGACTTACAACGTCTGTCTGTCCATTCGTCCGTTTGTATGTCGTTTAAAATGCTTTGTTAACAAAATGTACTTATATTTTGTCATACTAATAAAACAAAGTTAAACGCAACACATAGTAAGACATACTTTCAATCAAGCTCTAGTCACAAATACATACATGTGATAAATAGCAAGCACGTAAATGTATTTGTGCAGTTTCACACATACGGTAACATATTTATATGTTATCTCCAACCAGGCCAGCAGTGTTACAAAGTAAAAGCTAAAATTGCAAAACAACATCAACAAAAATTTCTATGAGCAGCATGCTTATGCAACATTAAGTGAGTGTGTACATAATGCAGTGTTGCCATAATAGCAGTTAAGCGGATTCTTTTTACCAAGTTAAATTAGGGCATTTGGAAAAAATCGTTAATGAAATTTGTGTCAAAGAAATATCTCTAAGAAGATCGCTAACTCGAATTAGCAAAACCTATGCATATACCCCAAAATATTTAAGTAACCTTGACCATTATTGCTACGAAACTTAACATGAGACTTTAAAGACCTTAAGCTGAATTAAGCAAAAATTTTTTGCAAAAGGAGTGGTAGCCTACTTAGCTTAGGTAGAACAGGCAGCCGTTGAAGGAAAGGATACAGCTCACTTGGGTCCGCTTAGTTCGGTCCCTTTGTGTTACCTGGAGAGGCAGATAGATTAGGTTGAGATGGAAGGGAAGAAGAAATTTAGAGAAGGAAAAGATAGAAAGAAAGAACAGAAAAATGAGCAGACTTACCAGGGTCTATGGTGGGAATCGAACCCACAACCCCCAGACTGGTAGACTCGTGCACTTACCACTGATCTACCGGGTCATCCTGGGTAAAAGCAAGGCGAAGCTATAGCAGCTATCGACTTCAAATATGAGGACAAATTTTATAAAGCTTTTTGTTTCAAGCTTTTGAATTTTAACTCACAGCAAAGTAATTGTAAAGGGTATGTAAGATTCGTTACAGCCGAATAAAGAGTCCTTCTTGTATATATATTGGAAAGTGAGCCCGAGAATAGAATTTAAAGTTAGATATAAAATTAATTCTTATTTTTACTTATGCATGTACCTCAAAGGATTTGCAACACAAGTATATATTGTAGCTTTTGACTTGAAATCTGCCGCAAAATAAATTTTTCATGGTATTAACCCTTTGAAAACAACTAAGCTGGATTATATCACTGAGTATAGAAAATGGGCCAGTGTAAAGCGTGTATAAGACTAGGAACAGTCAAACATTATGCTCTTATTTTTCTGTTTTAAATTCTCCAAGTTACACTTACAAATTAAATTCTTTCTTCAAATGTTTTTGTTCAACGGCCTTGGCAACACTGGCCGACTGAAATGCTCTTGATCCAGACATTGGTAGAAAGGGAAATCAATAGAATAGAAAAGAAAATCATCATTATTATTTACCAAAGCAACATTATAACGAAGATAAAATAAAATAATAAAATAGTTATATAAGAGTTAGAATTTTCTGGAAATAAAATAAAATGATTGAAAAATATTAAAAAATGCAAAGTATGAAAATGGGGAAAAAGTAAATACTTGAAATTGTGATAAAAATTATTTGAGCTCTCGAGCATGAAGAAGTAATTATTAGAATTAACAACGAAACACAATAAATTCGTTAAAAAAGTTTAAATGAAAAATTCTTGAGAAATGATTTAAAAAAAATTTTAGTGTAAAACATTCTCTAATCGAAGTTAACAATATCGAATATTGTGGTATTAAGAAAAAACTTAAACCAAAAAATGTGGGCAGTGGTGGCAGCAAGGTCTAAGGAGAGAAGAACGTCAAAACAGACCCCACCAACTGCCCTTATTGCTTTACTACAGAGAAGACCAACACCCATTTCTATTTCCAAAAAAAAAGCTCCAAAACAAATCGAAAGAGTTCTTTGAAATGTGCCCCAAGATTTTCCAACTTTTAGAAAAGTTTCTTAATAGCAGGGGGTTTAAAAAAAGAAAAAATTTAATAAAATAGAAACTGGGCATGAAAGGGGGCTCAGTGGCAGCATATGGTATATGGGCGTCAGCGAACATCGTCCAAATTAGCCAAAAAGAGAGGCTCTATCTTAGTGTAAATAAATTGGAACAGTTTTTCCTTAATGAAATGATGACTATTGCAAAAGTCTTAAAGTGAGCAAGAAGGTCGTCGAATAACTGTCGATTGTAAAAAATAAATCGCTTTAATCTATATTAGGGGTTGTGGAAACCTGGATGCACCAGACATTTTCAGAAAATTATTCGGAAACAAGAGGAAGCGGTACTTTTAAGTGTAAAGGGGCGTTTTATTTTGCTTTTTTTATATTAAAATTTAATTTTAAAAAAGGATGTGGAACATACATATCATCGAAATTTTTATTTGTCTGAAGGGTCCATCAAAGTCATTAGTTATGGAATGACAATTTTTGAAATAAAATGCAAAACATTAATACAGGGTGTCAGGGGGGAAAATATATATTTTAAATAATAGTATTTTAAAAAGTAATAAACGGTGCGGAGGGAGGGTGGCGCCGTTGAAATCACTGATTGTGCGGATTTGTCTGTCATGATGTCACTAGCCGAGTGAGAATCGCACGTTTGCTGTGGAAACATTTTTGTGTTGTCATTTTTTAAGAGTAATGATCCTTACGTCATTGCTCGTTAACAATTTTGTTCAAAGTTCGGTATTCGGCGAATATGTGATGGACCGAGTGTATATTTAATTCGTTCATGGGTGCGGAGATTCCGTGCAACTTCTTCGGCTAATAATGACCCACGGCCAGGGCCCAGTCGATCTTTAAGGACTACCGAAAACATTTAACTGATTGAAAGCAGTTTACTTGAAAATCCGTGACTTTCAATACGGAAAAGGGCAGCCTGACTGGTACCTCCAAGAGCGACAATTCATAAAAAAAGGATCTGACGTTCCATCCTTTAAAAATTTAAATCGTTTAAGGACTAAAATAAAGTGACTTGATTTACGAAAAAAAATTGTAAAACGACGTTGGAGTGTTTTCGCAATGTAAATCCCATTTTTTGGATCAACGAGGCTTATTTTTACTTGAACAGTCACGTCAACAAACAAAATTGCCGTTACTGGTCTCCAAGAACCTGCAACACTAGATTGAAACATAAAAAACCATTGCTTTGCCCCAGAGAAACTGTTTGGTGTGCCTTATTTACGCATCAGATAATTGGACCATATTTTTTATGAAAATTCTTGAGGCCAGGCGACGAATGTCAACGGTAAGAATTATCGTTGCATGATTACAGAATTCTTTTTGCTAAACCTGGAAGTCTATCTATTGTACTCTTCATGTACGTGGTTTCAACAGGATGGGGTGACTGCACACACAGCCAGGGCTTCAATGAATTTGCTTTTGGAAACTTCTACCCAAAAACTGATCTATCGTTTTGGGGGAATCCCATGGCCACTGAGGTTGCCCGATCTAACTCCCAAAGATTTTTTATGTGGCTACCTCAAAGAGGGGGCTTATAATGACAATCCCCAATCTCTTGTAGCTTAAAAGGAAAATATTCGTCGAGAAATCAGCTTAATTGAACCAAGTTTACTACAGCATGTGGCGCAGAACACAAGGCTCCGTTTCAAACAGTGTGTTCGATTCGACGGAAGATATCTGGATGACATGCTTTTTAAAACATAAAATTCGCATTTTAGTTCTAGCATTCAAGTCTCTTTATAAAACTTTGTGTTTTTTTTATTTAAGTTTGAAAATATAAATCTGCCACCAGACACCCTGTACATACTTATGTATGTAAAATCCGCTCTTTAATTCCGCGTTTAAAGCTTTTTGTAATTATCCTTTAATCCTGTTTATTTCTATTAAAAGCATATAAAGTTTCCTTAATCCGTTAAGAAGCCAAAAATATTTCTAGTTCTGGACAAAATATTTTTTAAAAAATATTTTAACATCAGGAAAAATAGAAAAATAGTCCTCACAAGAGCATTAGTAAGAAAGAGAGGAAGAAACATATAAAAGGAATCATGTAGAAAAGCTGTCTAACTTTTATTATCCTTTAAGCATATTCCAACAACAAGGATACGTGTTTGCAAATGAGTTTGTGTAAGTTTCATTACTCCATGTCTGCATTTCCTTGTTGTCTCCCCTTCGCTTTTCTTTGTATTGCAGTGGCTGAACTGCTTCTTTTTATTTGTACTTGCTTGTGCATGCAAAAGTTTATCGCAAACAAGCATATGTATGTATGTATGAGTGTTAAGTTATGTATGAATATAAATGTTGTGTTTGGTCAGTAATCGAGTGTGGGTTTCCCAGACAACACCTTAAGTAGAGTGTTTTGCCCTTAAACACATTAAGATTTTTGCTTTTTTTTTGTTTTATATTCTTCATTTTTGGAGAGTTTGCTTGCTATAGCAAACATTCACTTGTTTGTGTGTGTGTATGTGTGTGTGTCTGTTTGTATATATCATTTCCAGACAAATGAAGCTATTAATAGTTTAAATATGGCGCTTTACTGTCTGAAACGTACTTATGTTACGTTTGGAGACAGTAAAAATATTTGGGATATTGCTTAAGTTGCAGCAAATTAAGGAATATTTATTGCTGCAAGGATAACAAGAAAACAAATTAAATGTCTTTTGCCAGTGTTTTTTTTTTTGCTTTTAAAAACTCTTAAGGTTAATGTTCTACAATATTTCAAAGTAAATTTTTTTATTTGAAATAAAAATGTTTAAACAAGATCCGTTCTAATAGGAAAAATTTAAAAAAACACTTGAAGGCGTAAATAAAGTATAAAGACGAGTTAGAAAATTTTAGTCCATCAAAGTCGGCTATAATATATTCTACACCAAACGTTTATCGTCAGCATCAACCTCAGTAAAACATTTATACAGGCTAGGGTGGCTTCCAGCGATGGAGCTTATTTAAGAGCTTTCTGCAGGAACTTTAATATTTTTATTCTTACATTTGAAAAACGATTAATGGTTAACTATGCGTCCTTGAATCGTTGTAAATGCTATAACAGCGCTGTTTTAACACTCAATATTTTAACACTAAACAACGGCTTTAATATCAAAATACATAAGCATTAGCGGTCTACATTTAGGTTAGGTTAGGTAGAACATACAGCCGTTAAAGGAAACGATACATCTCCCTTGGATCCAATTAATTAGACTCCTTTGTGTAGAGGAAAGAAAGGAAAGAAGAAATTTAGGGAAGGTTAAAAAAAGAAAAAAAAAGTTGGATGAAGCAGACTTGCCAGGGCCTCTGGTAGGGAGCGAGCCCACAAACCCCAGACTGATTCAGGCACTAACTACTGACCTACCGGGGCACCCGGTCTAAATTTAAATGACATATGATGTTAAAGTTAATGTTATCGATTGCATATTTAATGGAGACCGTAGGTAACAAAAAACTAAACAGTTTTCCACAAGATCATAGGGGAATTACACCAGTGACTCTGGTTGGTTTACATGAGGTTTGCTCTGCTTGCAAGCTGTTCAATAAGGTCTAGAATAACATCGACATGGCATGACCATACAACCCAACTGATGTAATGTTTCTAAGAATCCATGGATAGACAAAGATTGGGATTACTTTTACCAACATGTGGCTGAGAGGTATTTTTAAAGGTAATTAACCTGCACCTTGATTTCTCAGCACAAAAATCTTTATATTATGGCAGCTAAGCCACGGCAATCGCATTCTCGGGCAAACCCCTATTTTTTAATATACTTGTTTACAACTGCGATGGTAACCGGCTAGGAGTGACAGCAATCGCCATACATTCTTTTTATTTTGTTTTATTAGTTTAATACGCCTTGCGACAAAAGAGGGCCACATCAGCGTGTGTGGTACCCTTCACGTGACCAGAGTCTGCTACGTCTTTGAAACTCTGCTTTTTTTATTAGATGGATGCTGGCTTTGCCAGCTCCTCTGACCCTTCATTTTTGAAATATACACTATGCACCAAATTAAGGGACCCACAATAAGGTGAAATTGAACAATGACTAAAGAAAAACTTGAAATCTTGGCGCTTGGGAACATCAACGCGCCATAATTTGCAACGAGATTGTCCCCACACCAATCACACATGAAGGGAATAATATCTTTAAAACTCTTTACTAAAGTCCTTGAAGAATGTTTCATAGTCAGAGAGAGGGTGGGTCCTAGATTAAGAGATCTTTCCTCAAGATTATAGACAAGGTGGCTTGACTTGAGCCGCTGATGTATTTTAAAACTGAGAATTTTATACAATCTCTCTTTCTGTCTACTTTTTTTTAATTGAAAATTGTTACACTTCATATACATACATATACTTATGTATAATAAAACCTCTATAGACACCTATAACTGCACGCCCAGGCAAGATAAATTTATATCTTGACAAATGTCAAACTCTAAATTAAAAAATACGGCTTTTCAATATCTTTTTGCTTTTCACATAGTGATAAGGGTATAGTATATCAGTTTTTCATTCAATTTATAATTTCTTTATTATCCATTTTTAACCCCATAAAGTATATATATTTTGGATCCTTATAGATAGGGAAGTCGATATAGCCATGTCCGTCTGCCCGTATGTTGAAATCAGGTTTCCGGAGTCAAATAAAGTAATACGGACCAGTTATTGGTGTCAAACTTTTAGAAATATCCTGGAGACAATGGCTGTTTAAAATCAGCAAGATCGCTTAACTACCGACCGAGATATAGGCAAAACAGTGCGATTGCCTCAGTTTTTTTTAGAAGAAAATCACAAACTTCATACAAAATATGCAACAAATTAAATCTGGCAACGCTGTTTGTATGTATTTATATGGACGGGCATATAAAAATATTCAAAAAATTTCTTCTATGCTTGGACGTAGGTATGTATTGGCATATGGATGTATGTAGGTGCATATGTATGTATGTATTTCGTTGGAGATGATGTTAGTGTTAAACTATGACACTTTTTTTTTATTAAATTAATCTTTAAATCACTTCAAATAAATTAAATTTATATTTTATTTTAGCCAAAGTTCCAGAACTATTTTCTTATTATGAAAGTTAAATTTGTATGTGTGTGAGTGTATGTTTGTCACAAATATCGCCATAATGCTACCAATACTATAAAAGCAGCATTTTCATACATTCATACATATACATATGTACGTGTGTATGTGCATTAATAATCCATTTAAAATATATGTGAAATACGCCAACTGTTACACAGACATACTTTTCTGTAAAAATTCTCTACAAACACAACTTCATTTTCGGGGAGTTTGTAACACAAAACATAAGAAAACTCAAAAAAAAAGAAGAATAAAATCATGCAGACAAATGCAAAAGTGGTTGTTTCGATATATAGAAACCAAAGCGAAAGTCTGAAATATTTTAGCATAAAAATAGTGCAAAACGACATAAATACACACATACATGCATACGAACGTACATACTTTATGTCTACAAAGAAAAAAAATTGAAACTTGGTTCAGATAAACATATTCATTCGACTCATATAAACGGTTTTCAGATTATACAAATACACAAACATCATTTTCAGATTAAAATATTAACATGGTTTTGTCACTTGACAAAAATTATTTTAAATAAAATTTTGAAAATGTGGGCAGTACCACACCCACTCACACTAAATTTGGCATACAAATAGTTTCAGCTTGTTTAACCATAAACAATTTCTCTCTGTGTCTTTTTAAAATAACAATTTTAAAATATTTTGCCCTTAAACTTCAATTCTGCAGGAGTGGGTTAAATTTCTAACTACTGTCTGGCTCATTTGCGCAAATGCAACAAAATATTTGTTTTAATTTTTCAAATAAAGGAAGGAAATAGGATTTTAATGCAGTTTGAATGTTTTATATGACCACAGAGGCACATATATACTACATAAGCACACACATACATATGAATACATTTAAAAGCACATATGTATGTACATATTGAAATCACTAGATCAGTTTAAACAGGGATTTTACTTAATGCAGGACAACGGCAATTAAATCTGTAAATACTTTCAATGTGTGTTTGGGTAAAGATGTGCAGACAAACATACATACATACATATGTATGTACATAAGTACACATGCATAACTATACATATACTTATGTATATATGTATTAAACAAAACATTGTCACTTTTTAAACCAACTAAAAGACATTCCATGCATTTAGTTGATGTAATTTTGTTGTTTTTTTTCTATTTATTTTACAAAAAAGGGTGTGAATAGGTCAGTCAGTGGCCAGAATTTTTTGTTATTTTTTTTTTTTTTGTGAGTTTAAAAATTTATATGCAAATAGCCTTAATATTAAAAATATAAGAAGATATTTATTACCAACGCTTAATACAAGCGGACTTCGAAAATTCATTCCACTCGGATAGCCCTTACATTGGCCTTTCGAAACCCCGAACTTTTTTTATTTTTATCTACTTTTTTGTTTAAGAAATATTTACTTGTAAGACAATTTTTAATTTTAAAACAATTTTTAATTTTAATTTTTAGGCTCAAGTTCAATATTTACTTGTTTTAAATTGCGGTCGGTTTCATATTTTACACTCTTAGGCTGACAACAGGGATGTTGTAGGGGTGTTTACCCTAATTTTTCCAAATTTTGTATGGCAACCCCTTTAAAGGGTGGTGATAGGGGGTAAGCTGTAGGAAAATGTTTCAGGTGAAATGAGTTGGGATCGGTCCTACATTTGACCTAGCTACGGGCGCCCTGGATGCTGTAGGGGGACTTATAAAAATTTACCAAACTTTGTATGGGAGCCCCCTTAGGCATTAGAAATAGGAAGTAAGTACATATGTTCTAGGAATATGTCTGGGAGGGAAATCTAAGGGGAATCGTTCTTACACTTTTTTTCTCTAAGGCCTACTCTGGGGAGTTAGGGGCGTTTTTACATAACTTTTGTAAATTACGTAAGGCAACCCCCATAGGTGGTAGTGACAGGTGGTAAAGATATCTTAGGAGTATGTTTGGGAGGAAAAACAAATGGGGGTCTGTAATACATTTTATTCCTCTAAAGCCGACTTCGGGGAAGTTGATGGGGTTTTAAACGTAATGTTTTCAAATTTTGTATGGCAAATTGGTAAATTGGTTTGGTAAATTGGTTCTGGAAATATGTTTTGGAGGGAAAACTATTGGTGGTCTGTAATACATTTTATTTCTCCAAGAGTGACTCCGGGGAAGCTGTAGGGATTTTTTACCCTAATTTTTTCAAGTTTTGTATGGCAACCAATGTTTTACAAAAATGTTTGAAAAAAATAGTTGGGGTCGGTCTTACATTTAACCTTTGTAGGTAGGAACACCCTTAAAGCTGTGGGAGCGATTAAAAAAATTTAAAAAAAAATTTAACTTTGTATGGCAACCCTATTAGGGGGTGGAGATAGGGTGTAAGTATGCTTCACAAAAATGTTTGTGAAAGAAAATAAATGGGAGTCGGTCTAACATTACATTCTTGTAGGGGCAACTCCGGGGCAGCTACTACTTATGGGTCTATGCGACATGGGGAGGGGGGCTTCAAAAAGTTGTTTTCTGCCATAACATGGACATACGAGCAGACAGACAGATGGACCGGTGGGCAATGCTAAATCGATTTCCAAATCTATAAGGACTAGGAAAATATATAATTTATGGGTCGCAGGTGGATATTAAATTAACAAAACTTTTAAATTAAGCCTCAATCAAACAATTATGTATTTTCTAAATTTGTTTTTGCTGTTTGTTTATGATTTATTTTAATAAATAAAAACCAGGCATAAAACCCTTTGATTTGGTTTTCGTAACAAGTCAGTTTTTACAACAGCCCAAAATCACTATTAGTTGCGTTAACAGGGGTTACACTGTATTTATTTTTAATAAAAACCAAAAATTAAAACGGTTTTCCGTGTATTTTATTAAATGACAAAAGGAAAAAATTTTACATTAGCGCCATCTATGTTTTAGTAGTTGTCGCAGTTATTAGGTGAGTGTGACTTTACTTAACACAATTTTCTTGTAGCAAGAGTAACAACCAACATAGAAATAATATGTAAGAGGCCCATACGCGCAACAGTACCATTAATTAATACTAAAACACAGTCATATGAAACTTGTAGCAGGGTTTTCAGTTTAAAAAATTTTTTTTTAATTACTTGTAAGGTGCTTTTATTTGTACCTTTTAAACGAATGATACGGGTATATGCCATTCCGTCTTATTTTTGTGTTTTTTTTAAATGTTTATGTTTTAAACATAATATCTTTCATATCAAGAGTGAAAAAATGTTTGAAAATTAATTTTTTTTACAAACTTTTATTTGCCCTCATTCAAATTTCCTTAGAAGGTGTCCAGCAAAAAATAATAGACATGATTATTTTAAAACCACATTTTAATCACATTCAAAATTGCTGTATTGTGTTTCTTAAATTTTAAGTAGTTACTCGAAAACCAAGTTATTATATGAAGTTAAAATTCGGCAAAAACCAATAGCATCCCTCCAATGGCGGCCTTGGTTTCTCACTAAAATTTAAGCCGATTAAAGTTAGCCACTTCTGTTTTTTTTACTTCTTTTGCTTTACTAGTGGGACGTAAAACATTAGGGAAGGACAAAATGCGAAGAAAATATAATATTCGTACTTGCGTTTTTGTAAAAAACATTTTTAAAACATTTTTTAATATTTAATAAAATGATTTAATAACTTTTCTTTATTATTTCGTATTTCCAACTTATTGCTAAAATATTATTTTTTAACAAGAACATTATAATAAGAATTTTTTTTAAAAACTAAAAAATTTTTTATTATTAAAAAACGTATGAATATATAAAAGTTTAAAAATAATTTTAAAACTATAAGAACATTTTTTGGATTTTTATTTTTTTGAATAATTTAATTAAACTTTGTTTTATATTTAAAAAAAATATTACACATTTTAGGGTTTTCTTAATATGTAGTTAACTAATCAATATATCTAACAGTTATTAAATAAAATTTTAAAATTATCAAATAATTTCTAAATAAAATAATAAATAAGATCTGTTTTGTGCGGACTTAATTTAAAAAACAAAAATGTAAATAATTATGCAGTTAAAAAGATCTAATTTTATAAAATATTCCAAATTTAACAAATTATGTTTTTGAAATTTATATATTTTTTTAATATATTTTAGAAACAAAATTTTACGAATTTGCCTAAGTTTTATATATTTAAAAATCTTTTTGCATTTAAAGAAATAAACCTTTCAATACAGGTTAATAAATTTTTTTATTTTAAATATTATTTTATTTATTTAAAAGCAAAAAAAATTAAACTTTGTTTTAGATTGATTGGTTAGCTTGGATTTATGATAAAGTTAAATACATTTTGCCATTTATTATAGTTTTATATATGTAAATTCTATTGTAGATCTTAGGACGGATTGAAATACATTTAAATGTAATTTGTTTGCTCTTAAGCTTTTAAACAAATTTGTGATGCTTTAACTATTTTTTTTATTCATTAAAAAAATTAACTGGAAGACTTAAAATAAAAAAAAAATTAAAGAAAATATTTTAAAACAAGTTTCCTACAAAATGATTTTATAAAAACTTTTTTGTTAATTTTTATCACGCCTCATTACTCCTTTACCTTCTAAACAACAAATAAATTTTCGTCTAAACACAGTCTTTGATTTTGAAATTCCTAGGCCTTTGGCCCGACTACTCCCTTAAACTTCTGTACTATGCGTTTGTATGCGCACTTTCTTTACACTGCCATTACGACGCATGGGCGGGGAGTTGCCAGATCCTGAATAGCCAGGATTTTGTATGCCCAAAGCATTTTCCGGTCTAGGTCGGGGTTTCTTTAAACTGGATCTTAAAGGAGAACGTGTTACTGACTCCACGGTAGAACCATTTGAGACACTGGTAACCATGGTACTCATAGAGGCCACACTGCCCGAGCCATTACGTATGCCAGCATAGGGTTTACCCGAGGCATCGGTCACCGAAATTCCTGTTTAAAAAATATAGAAAATTATAATTTTAAATTAATAATTAAAATATATTTTCTTACCGTTTTTAGTTCTGGGTTCTTTAAAGCCTGGATTATTTATCGTTGTGGCCGATGAGGGCAAGGCAGCATCAATCATCATGGTGGGATCTCTGTTTGGCTTTTTGGAATATAAAACATCGTATAAAGCCAAAACAAAGAGAGGTATACTTAAGATAATAACAACAATCTGAAATTCAAGGGAAACATTACAAACAACATTAGTAAATTTTTAATGCAAATGGATTTAGGCGACAAAAAAAACGAGGTTTTTATCTAAATAATTACAATTCAAGTATTTAAGCAAAATCTCCCACCAATTAAGTTAGTCTCGTAAGAAAAAAATTTTACACCCATTATAAAGTGAGGTCCTACGAGCCGGGTTTGAAGAGCAAAGAAACGGTTAAAAATATCGTTTATGCAAAAATCCATGATTGCTTCATTTTCAAAACAGAATTAATGCATATCTTTTTGCAAGGTACAAGGTGGACCAAGACAGATGTAGACTACAAGTGAACTCCCCAAGAACGCTGAATATTCGTGTCTATTTTTTTGCGTGACAATTCGTCTGTGGTGTTGGCGCAACGTGAATTCCGTCACCGATTCCCCGGTCGTCCGGCACCGACTGCGCAAACACTGCGCGTTTGGCCACCAACATTGAAGAGTATGGAACCACACGAGACGATGCCAAGAGCAGCCGGCCCCGGAGCGCCCATTCTGCTGAGAATATCGCCACTGGCAAGGATGTCTAGCCCTCGCCAGAAACATTAACAACACGCCGAGCCTCCCAATTAGTCATTAGCCGGTCGTCCCTAAGGCGAATTTTGGGCAAAGACCTGCGCATGTTCCCGTAAAAAGTTCAGTCCGAGCATCAACTGCTGCCAAGCGCATCACAAACAACATTGCATGACTTCTTATGGCCCACCTTGAATAACAATGCCGTAATTTTGGGGAAAAAATTGTTGCACAGGAGCAGGGGGAGAGGTAACCTCCATGCAAATCAAAAATTTTTATGAAGTTTTTTGATACGATGTATCTCGGAAAATGTAACAGCTATCGACTTTAAATTTCTGAATAGAATAAATTAATGAATAGGACCAAGGGAGCGGAAGCCATCATAAAATTAAATATTTTTATTAAACTTTTGATTAAGTCGAAAACTGTTAAAACTTTTGGCCTCATGCTCTAAACACAACTGGGGAGAACGACGAATTTCGCACTACACGACGAACTCGTCTGTTGAAATTCGTTTCATATATTCGTCAACAGTTGCTCTCTTAATCTCGTAGTGTACGGACGTGTCTACGCGAGTGTATATTTGTAATAGGTGATATTTGTAATAAGTTACAAAAAAAAAATATTTGTTAATATACATACCTACAAGACATAAGTGAGAATCGAAAATAAAAACAAACTAAACAAAACAAAAAAACCAAACGGTTAATGAGTAACAATAATCGTTGTGACAGTGGGCCTAATAGCCGAAATGCTTACATTGTGTTAAGCTCAGCAAGCGTTAGCAATGAAAACATTAGAGACCCTGAATATAATAGAAACTATTTAAGTGCAAAACCGAAAACAAATACAAATAATTTAAGTGCAAGTGTGCCTAATTTGAATAAATGTACTGAACAAGGGACAAATTTAGCCCAATCTCTGTTTAAAAATTATAAAAAAAATACCGAGGTGCCATCTTCATCGCGGTCTTCTTTATCAAGTTCTGGTGTCGCACCAACAGCTGCTAAAGGCGCTACGGGCCCAATTTCTGCGTGTGCTCCTAAGATCCAGGTAGGGATGGACAGGTACGTAACAGTTCTTAAAAGGGGAAGGAGCCCTAAATCGGCAGAAGCATCTCAACCTGCAAAAATTTTAAAAGACGATGAAAGGCCAACCTCATCGCAAAATCGTTTTGCAATTTTGCAAGAGGATAATGAGGCCCATGTTAGTGAAAAAAAGTCCTTTAAGCCACCTCCCATTTATTTGAGGGAAAAAAACTCAAATGATCTCGTCAAGTTTTTAGTCGGTTTGATTGGGGAAAATAACTTTTATGTTTCAAACGTTAAACGCGGTAACATATTTGAGACAAAAATTCAAGTGAACCATGAAAACGCCTACCGCGCCACGGTTTCGGAGCTCGAAAAACTCAGAAAAAACTTCTATACCTACCAACTCAAGACCGCAAAAGGCCTTCAGGTAGTTATTAAAGGCATTGATTCTAACGTTGACCCAGAAGAGATCAAGACCAGTTTGTTAAACAAAGGGTTTATGGTTAGGACGGTATCGAATATGAGAAATAGGGAAAAACACCCCCAACCATTATTCCGAGTGGAGCTTGAGCCTGGTGATATCAAATTGAAAAAAAGTGAAACTCACCCCATCTACGATTTAAAATATATTATGCACCGACGAGTCACTGTGGAAGTGCCACATAAGCGATCTGGGCCCGTACAGTGCTTAAACTGCCAGGAATATGGCCACACTAAAACTTATTGTAAGTTGCCTACTGTTTGTGTTGTGTGTGGGGATCTGCACGATACGACCAAGTGCGACAAGCCAAAAGATGATCCTAGGATAAAGAAATGCAGCAACTGCGGGGGAAACCACACTGCCAACTATAGAGGTTGTCCTGTTTTTAATTTAGTTAAGCGATCAACTAAGCCGAACATAGTTCCTGCCCCTCCCCAGCCTTTAAATATACCAACTACAAATATGCCTCCATTGGCACAACCAGCTACAAATCAAGTTTCTTACGCCGCCGCATTAAAGTCTAACCAGCCAAATTCACGTAAGTCTACCCAGCCTACAACACAACAAGAAGTGCCAACTAGCGAACCAACCGGGCCTAATTTTAGCCGCCTGGAAGCCGTAATTGACAATATGGTCACACAATTTACGCAGATTATGGCGCAAATGGCCAACATGATGCAAGAAATGCAAAAAATGCAGTCTGCTTTTCTGCAGGCTATGCTTAAAAGACCATGAACTGCCTCAGGGTTTGTTTCTGGAACGCAAACGGCATCCGCCAACACAAAAACGAGCTCGAATATTTCTTGATGAACCAAAAAATCGATGTTATGTGTATTTCTGAGACTCATATGACATCTAGAAGCACTTTTAAAATTAGTGGTTATTCTTTTTACGATTCAAAGGATCCTAGGGATAGATCATGTGGTGGCTCGGCTATTCTAATCAAATCAAGAATTAAACACCAATGGTTGGGTGGCCTCTCGGAATGTTATATCCAAGCTACGAACGTCTGCATTGATGAATTTTTCCATAACCTTGTTATTTCATCAGTTTACTGTCCACCCAGATTCTCCATAACGAAGGATCAGTACAACAGTTTCTACAAATCATTAGGTCCCCGCTTCATAGCTGCTGGAGACTATAACGCTAAGCACACATACTGGGGCTCCCGCCTAATTAGTCCCAGAGGTCGTGTCTTGTATGACTCAGTGTCGGAAATAGGACTTTTCGTTATTTCAACTGGACAACCAACCTATTGGCCAACGGACAATAATAAAATTCCAGACGTAATAGATTTTGGCGTGGCAAAAGGTATATCACCGGACCTTATTGAGGCTGAAGCCTCCTTCGATTTATCTTCTGACCACTCACCCACAATTATCACTATTTGCAGTCCTCACCAAATAGCAACTAGTGATTTTTTCTTATCAAAAAGAGTAAATTGGTTAAAATATAAAAAATATATCAGCTCTCACTGCTCGGAACACATACCACTAAAAACTCCCCAAGAAATCGATGATTGCCTAAATATCCTAAATGAAAACATTAAAAAAGCCGTTGAACATGCTTCTTCAACATACCGTCAGGTCAAATACAACAAAATTTTTTCTGTCGATGTTGAGGAGCTTTTATCTGAAAAAAGGAGAGCGCGAAGAGAATGGCAACAGCATAGATCGCCCCAACTTAAAACGAAGCTAAAAGAGTGTACAAATCGCTTAAAAAACTTGCTGGAGGTACACAGAATGGCATCAATTAAGAAGTATTTGGAAGGTCTAGACGCAACCCCTCAAACAAATTATTCTCTATGGCGATCAGCCAGTCGTCTCAAAAGACCCGTAATCGCAAAACCACCACTGCGCAATCTAAGAGGATCCTGGGCTAGAAATGATGAAGAAAAATGCGATCTGCTCGCAAGCCATTTAAGAAACGTGTTCACTCCTAATACATGCACTGACGTGAGGGAATTACCGCCTGTTGTTTCTAGACGTCCTATAGAAATACGTTTCCGATATTCAGATGTGGTAGAAGCTATTTCTAACCTTAATGATAAAAAAGCTCCTGGCGTTGATAAAATAAGCAACAAAATGCTCATTGAGCTACCTTTTACAGCAAAAAGAATAATTCTTTTTATTTTTAATGCCATAATACGGCTTGAACATTTTCCACCAATATGGAAAGTTGCCTTAGTTAAGATGATTCCTAAGCCTGGTAAAGATCCTTCTAAGGTGGAGTCTTATAGGCCTATAAGTTTGTTACCAACTTTGTCAAAACTGTTTGAAAAGCTGCTTAAAAACAAGCTTACTCCGATCCTGAATGAAAACAACTGCATTCCAGATCACCAATTTGGCTTTAGAAGTCAACATAGCACAATAGAACAAACTCACAGACTGGTGCAGGTTATAAGAAAAACTTTCGAGGAAAAAAAGTACTGCTCCGCGCTTTTTATAGATGTCTCTCAAGCTTTCGATAAAGTATGGCACGAAGGCCTGTTAAACAAACTAAAGCTAAACCTTCCAGCTAATATTTTCAACCTACTAGAAAAGTACATAACCGGTCGACAGTTTAAAATCAAAGAGGGAAACCAAATAAGTTCTTCTCAAACAATAGGGGCTGGTGTACCTCAAGGGAGTATACTAGGTCCAGTTCTGTACTTGCTTTACACAGCAGATATGCCAACCAATAGTTTTACACACACGTCGACATTTGCTGATGATACTGCTTTTCTTAGTATTCATAAAGACCCTAAAGAGGCTTCAAACCAATTGCAGCAACACGTAACCCAAGTTGAAAAATGGGCAAAGTTATGGGGAATAAAAATAAATGAACAAAAATGTACCCACGTAACTTTTACTTTACGCAAAGAAACGTGCTCTCCAATTCTTATTAACAACCATATGGTGCCTCAACGAACCGAGACAAAATATCTTGGTATTCACCTAGACCGCCGCCTCACATGGAAGCCTCATATAGATGCGAAGTTGACGCAAATGAAACTTAAAGCTACACAAATTCATTGGCTAATCGGCAGAAACTCTGTGCTTCGTCTTGATTGTAAACTTCTACTCTACAAATCGATTTTGAAACCAATTTGGTGCTACGGTATACAATTATGGGGCACTGCTTCCGCATCCAACATAGAAAAAATTCAACGCAGGCAAAACAAAATCCTAAGAATGATAACTGGTGCTCCTTGGTATGTTAAAAACAGCAACATCCACAAGGATCTACTAGTTCCACTAGTTAAATGCGAAATCCTGAACTATGTGGACAAGTATTTAAATAAGCTGGAAGCTCACCCAAATCCGCTCGCCCGAAACATCCTGCAACATAGTGGGCACACCCGCCTGAAAAGGAGGGATACTATTGCGCTTATATGAAGCTTGATAATTAATATGAGAACTTAAATTTTAGTCTGGCACTGGCTGGACTTATATTAACTACCTAGTTTTAAGATTTGAACACTTATTGTTAGTTCGCCACAGGCGAAGATTCAATAATAAATATATGAAACAAAAAAAAAAAAAAAAAAAAAAATATATTCGTCAACTGAAACACATGTAAAACGAATAAAACAGCTGTGATAGAGTGACCATATTTCTTCAAAAAGAAGCACTAATTAAACAAAATATTAATTAAAGAAACTATTTAAAAATACAACAAAAAAATTCTTAAAGTATAAAGTAACATAATTTAATAACAAAATCAATAAATGTTAAAAGAAAAATGGTCACTCTTTGCCAAATTATTCGTCGTTTGTCGGCGTAAGAAATATAAATAAATCTATCGCAGAGTTCGTTACGCATAAAGCAATGTTTGTGTGCATTTTTATATACACAAATGTGTTTTATTTTCTTAGACGAATATTCGCAATTAAAAATTCGTCGTTCGTTCCAGTTGTGTTTAGACCATTAATCCTATTATATGGTATTTGTGTTATGATTTTTTTATTTGAAATTAAAAATTTTTTGATAGAAGCCAGGAAGAAGCATTGACATACAAACTCTAAAATTTGGATCAGATGGCTCGGTCTACGAAAATACCAGAGCCAGAGCGAAAAAAATGTGTTTTTTTCTATTTTTTTTCATGTTTTTTTCTAAGACAAAATTCTATCAATTTATTTTTAAAGTAACTTTCTTTTATTGCTAAATAGTTTTTAGAGTACAACTAATTACAAAATTATTTTAAATAGAAAAAGAATTCACCTGTAAATAAAATGATATTCCTCGTGATACACGAAAACCATAAGTCTCGGATTCATCAATTTGTACAGCAAACATAACGGTGGCCACCAAGGCCAGTATGCCTAAAAATTAATTTTAAAATGTTTAATTAAAAAAAAAATTTGGATGTAAATCACAAAAAACACAAACCTCCTATTAAAGATAAAATCATTTTTGTCATTAGCAGAGATGTATAAGACATGACCACTTTCTCGCGTGATGATATCATGGCTATTTGTATGATGGATAAAATGCAAAATATTCCAAAGGCAGCTGAGCTTAAAATGGCAAAAATGCCACTAATAAAAATGGCAGCTAAAAAGAGAGACATATATTATATTAAAAAATTGCATTTAGAAAAGAATTTAAAAAATTTAATTTAAATTGTTTTTATTTTCATTTAGATTAATACTTACATGACAATCGAAATTTCGATACATCGGTGCCACATTTCTCTCTATGATAGGCCAATTGTTTACACACTTTAAAAGGACCAAAATAGCCATGATCGAAATCATAGCCACCCGAAGGTGAGTCATAATAACCCCATATGGGTATACCGATGGCAGCCGAAGCTAAGGCGAAACATATAAAACCCAAACAAGTCACACCAGCAGCATAAAGAGCAATTTTCGATTTGGCCATTTTTTGTTGCTCAGCATAGTAGTAAGGAAGGTCTTAAATATTATTATTTTTAAATATTTATTTTAAAATATCCTTTTCCGGGGTTTTGACGCAACAACAGCAATAGATGTTTTTAAAAATTGTATGAAAATTTTCAAAAATATGAGAGATCAGTAACTGAAAGTAGAAAGGGGGAAAAATATTAAAATTATCGCAATATTTAATTTTAAAAAATCAGGATTTAAAGATATAGTCGGTCAAGTCAAATTCTATACCCTACACCCAAACAAGTTATTTTTTCCCTTTTATATTAAAATAACGATTTCACAGTTTCCAGGTTAAGACATACACTCCACTTCACATGAATACGTGCAGTGTTTTACCAATTTAAGCTTGCTGCTCTCAAGAGAGTTCATAGAATGGCTTATGATCAGGGCAACCAAAAACATGCTCTTAAAAAAGGGTTTTGTGTACATAAATTATGCGGTAAAAAAATTAAAAATACAAGGTGGACCAAAAGAAACCATCCGATGTTGTTTGGATCTCATTTTTTTAAATGAAAAACTTCGATTATGTTTACTTGAACCTTTAGAATTTTACTGGTAAAATCGAGAAGATGATATCGGCCAAATGGACGCCGTCACAATTGATTGCTCTACGGCCTCGTTTAATGGCATTTTTCATTACTTTGGCGAGAACTTCGGGCGACAGATTCTCGCACTCTTGTCGAATGTTGTCCTTGTAGGCTTCCAGGGTCTCGGGCTTCTTCAGGTAAGCACGGGACTTCAAAACCCCCTACAAAAAGTCTAGAATAGTTAAATCGGGCGATCTTGCCGGGAAACACATGTCCTCCAGTCCTATCTCGTTTAATTGCGGCAGAAAAAACACGGCTAACAAGGCCCTATAGCGCGCACCGTCCACTGTGGTCGTTTGACCAGCGGCGTCTTCGAAAAAAATGGCCCGATGACCCCTCAGCGTAAACAGCGCACCATGCAGCCACTTTGAGCGGGTGTATGGGCTCCTCGTTCATCACTCGTGGACCTTTGGTGCCCCAGAAGCGATAAGTTTGCTTGTCCACGTACCCGCTGAGGTGGAAATCAGCCTCATCGCTCATTATGATATTGATCAAAACATCGTCCACTTCGCCCTCGAGATTGAAGATGGCGTGGGCGTAGGCTACACGCGTTTGACGGCCGACAGGCAGCAGCTGATGCACGGACTGGACTTTGTACGGGAACATTCTCAGGTCTTTGACCAAAATTAACCTTAGGGACGACCGGTTGATGGCTTATTGCGAAGCACGGCCTCTAATCGATGTTTCTGGCGACTGCTCGACATCTTAGCCAACAGCGGCAATATTCCTGGCAGAACAGGTGGCCCGGGCCCCGCCACTCTTAATGGCGTCTCATGTGGTTGCATGCTCTATGAGGTTAGTGGTCAAACGCCGCAGTATTTGCGCGGACGGTGCCGGATGACCGGGAAATCGGCGACGGAATTCGCGCTGCGTCAACACCACAGACAAATAGTTACACAAAAAAATAGACACGATTATTCCGCGTTCTTGGAAAGTGGCCGCCATTTGCAAAAATAGGAGCATCTTTCAATAGGGTGTTTTCTTCTGATAGACAATGCCAAAAGTTTGTGAAAGTACTGAAACGGATTTTAACAATAACGGCTTTCGCTTCAAAATAAAAAACGAAAACTTAGAAAAGGTAACAATGAACACACGAAAGATTTTTGATTGGGGCTTACAAAATTGAATAAATAAATTAAAAAATTCTTTAAAAACCACTTTTACAAAAGAAATATGATCCTATAGGAAGCATATGCCAAAATATGCTTTTTTATGCAAAATATGCAAAAATATGCTCAAAAAATGTCAAAAGTTTTTCAAACGTTCTGAAACAGATGAATAGCAGCATTAAAGGCTTATGCGACGCATATTTTTGGTTGCCCTGCTTATGATGCCTTATATTGCCTTAAGCTAAAGTTTAAAAAACCCAGTGATAAAAATTCACATAAAATAATCACTAATAAAACCCACATTTTGTAAGCATCAGTGCTGATTATAAAACAATTTTTTGCTTAGAATACTGGCAACGCTTTTCTCAGCAAATATTTGACAGATCTGACCGTAGTAGCCTCAGTTCAAGATTGCTGTGAGACAATTTCTCATTTTTTTGGGTCACTATAAATATCTTTTAATTTTCCATAGTTTTCTCTCACTTAACGGCTAATTAATTTAAACTACTTCAACTTCCAACATTTTCAAATTGAATGTCAATGTCAGGTTCAAGCTTATTAATAACAAATGACACTTTACTTGTGAGACGACTCAGCAGCAGCCATAAATATTCGTATGATTAAAAGTGTTTTTGTTGGATTATTTCATTTGTTGTTGTTTCTTAATTATTTAATTAATTTGTTTCTAGTGTCATATTAAGCCTATTAAATATGAAAAATAGCGGAGAAAAAAATTAAAATTAGAAATTTTGCTGTCTTTAAAATTAGGTCAAATTAAACAAATGTAATTATGATTATTAAAACGCTTGACATATGTTCAAGGCTTAAGATTATTTTAAGAGAACTTTTTTTATATTATTAGGTGCATTCATACATCTAATGTGTATGTACATTCATACATCATATGTAAATACATATCTTTAAGAGGAACGCTACTGACTGACAGATTCATTGTCGTACAACTTATAATCACATTTAAACTGAAAAAGTTTTGGGTAAAAAAAGAAGTATTCGAAGCAGTAATGCCCCAAAATGCTTATTTCGGATGAAAATATGTAAGAAGGCTGTGTAAAAATAGTGGCAGATTATGAAAAATATTATAAAAACTCAACCTCAATAATACATTGATGGCCTTCAATTAAAAGGGTGATTTTCGATTTTTCGGACCCGATTTTTAGTTACTTAACAGGGGCAGAAAAATAGGTCGTAAAGTTTGTAAAATTTTGCAAATAAAAAAGTGTTAATGCAATTGTTTATAAAAAAGGCAAGAAGTTTTATTTTTAATCAAAAATAATTGATTGTGAACTTGATATTTGTTTGACAGAATAAGTAAAAAACGATTGTTTGAAGTAAACCGAGTTATTGCTCTCTTTCTATTTTAATCCATTGACACTCAGCGGAACAGACAAACATGTTTTTTTTCGAGTCTCAGTAAGTGATTTTAAATTGATTGGAATAATTCAAGCAGGTTGTTAGGTCTAGGCGCTACAATCTCCTAATATCCTTATTAAGTTTGTTGGGTGAGTTGGAAAAAAATTGGCAAAAAAGGAAAAAAAAATATGGTTATTTTTTGCACTAAATTAATTTAAATGAATAAAATAATTATTTGCAACTTTTGGCGATCGTTAATCTTGGGATTGTTGCTTAGCGCTGTAATTCTGCTAAAACATCAATAATTTAACCCATATTGCAAATTGTTTTCTTCTGATCATCATTTAATGTACATATTGATTGAGATCTTTATCAAATTGAAATTTCTTTTTGTGTTATTTCCAAACTAAAACCATGTTTTCATTGTCACGACTTTTATAAGCAAAATTTATTAAAAACGAGTGGAGAAAGAGGAAAGAAGAAGTCAGAAATTCTCAATGTTTTTTTGGAAGTTTAAAAAAAAATTTTCCAAAACTGGTATTAGATAAGATATTCGATTCAAAAAGGGTTGTGCTAAAAGACTTTGAATATTCATACTTAAGCTGCCCTTACGGTATAGAGTTTGTGGTGGTATTATGCGTTCATGAAGAGGTTTGTAACGCACAAAAGGAAAGGGCCACATCTGGCAAAAGAAAACCTCTTGCAGATAGTCTTGTATGGTGGCTAAAGAGCCATTCGGCAGAAAAGCAACAAAGGCACTTGAACATGGTCCCGCATTAGTGACCGAACGCGTTAACTTTAAATACCATTTGACCAAGATGATTAAAATGAAGGAAGATTATCATTACAGACTGTGCTTAAACCAGGCTTTGACGACTGCAGATATATTTGCTTTGGCCAGTATTAGACTAAAGATCAAAGAAAGGCATACAAATGCTGACAATTACAAAGGACTCTGCGATTGGAAAGGAGGTCAACTGGTCCCCGTAACTGAGTTATAGACTGACAAGCGTCCGCATCAATCTGATGTAAAAAAAAAGGGAGAATAGAAGGGAGTCGAGAAGGAACCCAAGGAAAAAGTGTTTTACTTCGATATCACCTCCTACAGTTATTATATGGGCGGAGCATAGTAAATGTGACAAGACGCATTCACTATTACCCTTTCTAAACGTTGCCTTTAGTTAATTTCATTTTTCTGTGTTTAACAATGTTTATTAGGCCAACTATCTTGCTGGGAGAACGAGGCCTATTGAAGATCAAAAGCCCTCCCGGCATATAATTTAAAAGGATAAATAAATCAGGAATTCCTAAATAATGCTAAATTTTTTTATAAGCTTTTTATTATTTTTTGTTTGAGAAACTCTGCTTGAGCCAGCAAACATCAAGCAACCTAAATAAATGTAGGTTTCGTTGCTGTTTAAGTAAACAACTACATTCAAAAAAAGTGTTATGTGGGAGCTAAAACTTTAGAATCAAACTGTCTCAAATGATTTGGAAAAGAAAAAAAAGAATTTTTTACAGTCTTAATAAAATCCCAAAAATATTTTTTAGGCAAAAACTAAAAAAAACGTGAGCTATAGGTGGCATAAATGTTAGATTATTAACATTAATAAAGTTTGTTAGAAAAAAAATTCAAAAGAGAAGGAAGCGGCGACAAGTTATAAAGATTTTGGCAAACTAAGTTGCCATTAAATCTAACACTTAAAACTATTTGCTAAAAAAATCAAATGAATTATTAAAATAAAAAGATCCAAAACTAATTGTTGAAAAATTCAAATGAATTATTTACATACATAAATAAATAAAGCTTTGAGGCTTAAAGGAAGAAGAAAGAACGTTAAACTTTTTTGAGTTTAAAAGACACTAAATAAAACCTTAAGGCGGACTAAACATAAAAGAATAGTTTTACACCACGATCTAAAAATATTTATAAAATATTGACATTAAAATAATAAAAAAAGAACAATTGTCGTGTGTAAGTTATACAGGGTGTCTGGTACAAAATTTATATTTTTAAATACAATTATTTTAAAAAGTCAATCTTCAATGACTTCCAAAAACATTGAACTGGCTGAAAGCAGTTTACGTGAAAATCCGCGACTTTCAGTACGAAAAAGAGCAGCCTCACTGGGACTTCCAAGAGCGATTATTCATAAAATTCCAAAAAGGGATCTGAAGTTGCATCCTTGTAAATTTCAAACCGTTCAAGAACTGAAAGAATGTGACTTTGATTTACGCAAAAATTTTTGTAAAACGATGTTGGAGCGTTTTCGCACTGTTAATCCCATTTTTTGGAGCGACAAGGTTCATTTTCACTTAAACGGCCACGTAAATAAGCAAAACTGCCGTTACTGGCAACAGTCGATTGAAACATCAAAAACCATTGCTTTGCCCCAGGGTAACTGTTTGGTGTGCCTTATCCACGCATGAGATAATTGGACCATTTTTTCTCAAAAATTCTCGAGGTCAGGCGACGAATGTCAACGGTGAATATTATTGACGCATGATTACTAATTCTTTTTGCCAAACCTGCGAGCTCATTCATCCTACTCTTCACACATGTGGTTTCAACAGGATGGGGCGACTGCACACACAGCCAGAACTTCGATGAATTTGCTTTGGGAAAATTTCCCCAAAAAACTGATCAGTCGCTTTGGGGGCATCCGAGATCGCCCGATCTAACCCCCATGGATTTTTTATGGGGTTACTTTAAAGAGAGGGTTTATAAAGACAATCCTCAAACTCTTGTGGCCTTAAAGGAAAATATTCGTCGAGCAATCAGCTCAGGTTAACCAAGTATACTGCAGCGTGTGTCGCAGAACACAAGGCTCCGTTTTAAATAGTGTGTTCAACTCGACAGAAGACATATGGATGGCATCGTTCAATGTTCTTAATAAAATTCTGTATCAATTATTACGATTTTTATTTAAGTTTGAAAATATAAATCTGCCACCAGACACCCTTTAGAATCCAAAATAATAAATTTTTAATGCATTTCCCCACAGCTTTACTCCCACGCGACAACATAGTTTTTAAAAATACATGTATTGAACCTAAAATTCTTATAATTTATTGTCTTTCTCTTACAGCCATCCCATTTTAATTCTAAAACAACTCGTTGTCAACTCTATTAAAAAAAATTAATCTTAATAAAATGTTCTGCTGGTTCAGGTGTTGTTGTATGTGCGTGATAGTTTAGTAACCTTTTATTGTACCAGTAACCTTTTTTCTTTCTTTCTATGCCTTCGCTCTTTTAATCTTCTTACATATGTATCTCTTTCCACACTATATACTGGCATTAGAAATGGCATACTTAATAACAATAACAAATTAAGAGGATTAAATTAAAAATATTTAGTTTCTACGTGCTACAAGCAAAAATAAATGTTTTTAAAATAAATACATAAAAACAGTTACAAACGTTACGCCCAACTGATTACAACATCCAACAATTGTTTTAACACCCTCTACGATAGGCAACATAAATAATTTGGTATTTTAAGTTTCGTGGTAAATAGAAAGCTTTAATTTAGTATATAAACTTGTTTATAATGAGGCTTATTTATAGTATGGACAAAGTCTAGTCTAAAGTCTAGACCTTAACATAATAAAAATTTTGTAGTGCAGTAACTGTAACTTTTAATGTTCCCACAAACTTTTATTTGTTGTTTTAAATTTACCATTATAGAGAACTTTGTTTCAAACAAGTAGAATCACGCTATATTCGGTTGTATTCGGCGCAGGAATTCCCGCAGTATATATTGCTATTTTCTTTTTCGACATTGTAAGGAACAGTTTATATTTAATAAATGGCACTTAAAGTTTTTGCCACAATGTTTGAAATAAAAAATACAAGTCTCAACAACGACTCGAACCATTAGGCACTTGACTGCAAGGCATACGCTCTATCCACTCAGCCAACAAGGCATTCTATTTTTTAAAGTGTTAAACTGACTTTTATTTTCTTACCTACACATTCAAAAATTTAATTCCAGCAACTGAATTTGAAGTGAGCTTTGCATAAGCAGAGGCAAAAGAAAAGCTTTAAGTAAAATTACAGGAATTTGTAAACAAACATCATTGTTGGCATTTACTTTTCAAAAACGATTAAAATTTTAATTGAAGCAATTCAATTTTTAATTAAAAATATTAAATTTTTTTTAATAATGAGTTAATTGAAAATAATTAGGGAATAATTTTTTCTGTGTACTTTTACAGAAACATCAGGTAGAGCTTCAAAGTAAAAATTTAAGTTTCTGATTTTCCTTTTTTTATTTATAATTGCAGATTTGTTCAATTTTTTAGTTATTTAACGCTTTTTAATGATACTTTTACCAATTAAAAGTAAGTTTATTTAAATTAATTTCTATTGACCGGGATTTCGGGGAGAACGGGTAATAATCGTGACAGTTACAGTACATTTGTATGGGGGCTATGCAAAATATTGTCATTAGTTTCCATAGGCTAAGTCACTAAATCAAAGCACTAGTCTTTGCTAAATTTAAACCAAATTTCCCATAATTTCTAGGAGGATTATAAGGTCATGATCAAAGTACAGGCTATAGGACGACCTGTACTTTAGGAATACGACCTGTACTTATAGGAATACATGTACACCCAGCGAGACAGACAGACGGACTGATTTGCTTTTATCGACTGAGGAAGTTATTCTGAATATATCAATATATTTTAAGGTGTGTCTTAGACCATTATTTTTGGCGTTATAAACATTTGCACAAACGCATTATACACCTGCCACGCACATATGTATGTGATGTTAGTATAACAAGGAGTGAGTTTCTAATGTAAAGGGTATATAAGATTTGACACGGTTTGTTTTTTTACCGAACTATTGAGGCGTAGATTATAATAAGGCTGTACTTGACCACTACAACTTTTAAAATTGTTTTTAAAGTAACCGCCAGTTTCTGTTTACATCTAAATTGTTGGTAAACTGATTTAAAAAAATAGATGTCGTAAAAATGTTTGTGGTCTTTAGCCTTTGGAAAATTGATTTCACTGGCGGTTATGATTAAATCGTCTTCCCTGCCAATAAGGAGACAGAATAATGCTTTGACAATTTAAAGGAATTTTATCTTAGTTTTTTTTTAATATCTTTTCAACACACTTCTTTCCACTCGCTTATAAATCATTATTTAATTTCTAAAAATACATTTTAAACTCTTATCCGCAACGCCACTTAAAACGCTTATTAAAGTGATATTTAATAAAAGTTATAAAGAGAATGCCAAAATCTTCCACCAAAGTAAATGTGCAGAAAGATCTTTTTATTGTTTTAAACATAATTCTTTATACTTTTTAACTTTCCTTCATTAAATCATAAAGCTTAAACAACTTTTCTTACAACTTTTCTATTTGATTATAATTTAATTTTGCAACGAAAATCAGCATAAGCATTAGGGTGGCCCATATTTTCAAGCAAAATTTTCAAAATTACTTTGGACATCTTGGCACCCCGTTTTTTTTACTAATAATACAACTACATGGTATCTGGTAGCAAATTTGTATTATTAAACACGATTATTTAAAAAAATGAACGGTGATGGTTGGAATTATCGATTGTGCGGATTTGTCAGTCACGATGTCGTAATGGTCGAGTGAGCATCGCGCGTTTGCTGTGGAAACATTTTTTTAAGGGTAATGGTTCTTACTTAATTGCTCGTCGGCAATTTTGTTCAAAGTTTGGTACTCGCTGAATACGATATGGACCGAATGTAAATTTAATTCGTTCGAATGTAAAGAGATTCCGCGCAACTGCTTCAGTTATGAATGTCCAACGGCCAGGGTCAAGTCGATCTTGTCAATGGTTGAAAGCAGTTTAAGTGAAAATCCGCGACTATCACCACGGAAAAGACCAGCCTCACTGGGACCTTCAAGAGCGATTATTCATTAAATTTTAAAAAAGGATTCGAAGTTTCATCCTTTTAAATTTCAAATCGTTTAAAAACCGAAGGTGGAATGATGTTGGAGCCTTTTCACACTGTTAATTCCCTTTTTTTGAGGCGACAAACAAAACTGCATTTACTGGTCTTCAAGAGCCCGCAACCCCCGATTGAGAAATCAAAAATTGTTGCATTGCCCCAGGGTAACTGTTTGGTGTGCCTTATCCACGCATGAGATAATTGGACAATTTTTTCTCGAAAATTCTTGGGGCCAGGCGACGAATGTCTACGCTGAAAATTATCGACGCATGATTACGAAATTCTTTTTGCCAAACCTGCGAACTCGTCCATTGTTCTCTTTACACATAAGGTTTCAACAGGATGGGTCGACTGGACACACAGCCAGAACTTCAATGCATTGGCTTCGGGAAAATTTTCCCCAAAAACTAATCAGTCGCTTTGGGGACATCCCATGGCCACCGAGGTCTTCTGATCTAGCTCCCATGGATTTTTTTATAGGGCTTCCTCAAAGATAGAGTTAATAATGACAATAACCAGTCCCCAGAAATGAGCTCAATTAAACCAAGTTCACTGCAGCGTGTGGCGCAGAACACAAGGCTCCGGTTTAAACAGCGTATTCAACTCGATGGAAGACATATGGATGACATAAGCTTTAAAAAATAAAATCCGCTTTTCCATTCTATCTTTCAATGCTCTTAATAAAACTTTGTGCCAATTATTGCGTTTTTTATTAAAGTTTGAAAACATAAATCTGCTACCAGACACCCTTTAGTATGTTAAAAAGTTTGAAGATAAAATTCTAATACGAAGGTAGTGCTCAAACCTATATAACATCTATAGCAAAATTAAGAAAATGACGATATTTTAAAAAGGTTTAAAAAGCTTAATAGTAGAAAAAAATGTTTATTTTATATTAATATTAAATTAGGTTTTTAAAATTACGTCTTCCAACTTTCAATTACGGCTTGTTTTATCGTTTTGGTAGTAATATATAAGCGCTTAGCACTGCCTTCTGCCCCACATGGGGCACTTTATTTGAATACTACACTACTATTAACTATTTAAAAAGACTATAGTGCCCAAGTGTAAAAAATTAACTTGAAATTTTGGGGCCACCCTAATGAGCATGTTAAAATATCATTAATAAGTGGCGTTTAAAAATAAATTCTAGAAACATTTTTTTTGTTTGTAGTTAAAAATAAACCGTTACTATTTAAGTTAGCAACGGTTGGAGTCTTTGTCGTTAGTTTTTTTTCCTTTTTTTGCTAGAAATCACGCAATTCTTGTAAGTTTTTTATAAAAAAAATATTAACAAAAAAACCTTATACGAAAACCTAAAGGTTATTTACTTATATCTGAAGCTTACTTTTTTTAAATATAACTAAAAGAAATGTAGCAATGACTTTTATTTAAGGCTAAATATAGGTCAAATTTCAAATACAAAATATTTTTACATTCTCTACGAAGTTGAACTAAAAAGTTCGTTGAAATCTGCTTTAAAAAGTGGTCACTTACTTTCTGACTGATAGTAAAAAAAAAATTGGGAAGTGTTAACAACAACTTTATATTTTAGAGGCAATTGCACAGTAGTTCTCAACTGTTAGAAAAATACGAAAAAATAAAAGCAAAAAACAAAATTTTTGAGCTTGAGTTGTTAAAAAAATAAACTTGTAAACTAAGTGCAAACAATTATGTATTTTATTTTAAAAAGTTAGTTAAAATAAAAGGTTTTTCTCATTTTGTCCTAGGAAATTGTTAAAGAAATTTTAGAACCTCTGTTGTAGCAGTATTTTTTGTATTTCAATTTTTTAGTTAGTAAAATAAGACTAAATGCTTAAAGGCAACAATAATCGACGACAACCTTAATTGGTTATATCGATTTTCTTGATTGCAACTTTTTGTTACTAAATGGAATGCCTTAGTTTACTTAACTTCATAAGGAAATGTAAAACGAGGGATGGTTAGAAAAGTTAGTTAAAAGCTTACACCAAAAGCTAACCCCAAATTTTCAGTTATTAAGTTCTATTTCTTTTTGAATTGCCGCATTTATTATTGTCGAAGGAAAGAAAAACGACATCGGTATTTTTTACTAAATATTTGTAACATAATGCCAAACCATTAAAATCGACTATGGCAGCACCTACCACAACAGAACTAAGCATTTTTTTTAATTATATAAAAAATACTTTAAATAAATTCTTTATTAAAACATTGTTTAAGTTTTAATATTATTATTTGGATGAAGTTTTTACTTTTTTTAACTTAAACACAGAGAACGGGCAAAAATATATCCAGAGTTTAAATTAGCCTGTTTAGGCTGTCTTCCTATTTATTGGCAGTAGTGGTTAATGCACTTGTTACCATAGTAATACTAACAGGCAAACATACATTCAAACACTTGTTCTTACAAAAATACTAATCGGCCTGCATGAAGTATGTGTTACACTTACACTTAATCATAAATAACAACCCCTTTATACGTCATTTCCTCCATATACATACATATGGGAGATTCCACATAAAGCGGCCATAAACGCGAAAAATTAATTTTCTTTTATTAATAAAAATTGTGTAAAAGGGAATAACAATTTTACAAGTAAAACAAATATTTCATATTTAAGCAACCTCATGTATTATCTTTTTTTGTAATATCTTTCACCATTTCATATTTAAAAAAGTATTAAGAGGTCGTTACGAATATCATTATTTTTAACCGCACAAATAATGACCTTTTGGTAAAGTGCTTAGTAATAACATTTATAAATAAAAATGTTAAAATAAAATAAGAAATGAAATAAGAAATGAAAAATAAGAAAGAAAAATGTAAAAATAGAATAAGGCTTGATAAACATTTTTGCTTTAAAACCTTATATTTTTAATATTTTTAGATAACTAGTTAATTAGTTAGTTTTTGTAAGCACATTTGTAAGCAAGAGCTCTGAATTTTTAGATGAATTTAACGAAAACCAGTTTGTTTATCTCGAATATTCGTTGCATGTTTTTGCATGCCTGATAGAAATGCAACAACCACTACATTTTCTTACAAAATTTTAAATAATATTTTTTGTAGAAATAAATTGTTGAACACGATTAAAAACACTTCAAATCACCTAAAAAAATCAAAATAATTGTGCAGGTTCTTTTAAATAATTGCCCAAACATGATATTTAAGCCAAAATACTTTGAAACTAAATTTTTGAACATACCATTCCTGAGAATCATAGTCACGTTTTCAAAAAGTCAAAATTATAGAATGTATGCCCCTAAACATTTTAAAATTTTAATAACCAAATTTTAAATCTAAAATTGTTTTTATTTTAACAAAATTATAAAACCAAATCAGTATTTCAAATTTATTTAAATTTAAAAAATTAAATACAGTTAAATATGTGAGTAAATTGTCACACCTGTCACAATAGAAACACCCATACATTTTATACATATGTTGTGTTTTATTATTCCACTGCCTCCCATTGATCCAAATGTTTTTGTTAGAAAAACAAAACAGAGCAAAACTCCAAGTCGAAATAATTAGCGGCGTTGGCTCACTGGAAAAGTTGCTAAATCCAGGGACTGTAAGTAATAATTATTTTCGAATGTTCCATAAAAAAAGGCATGTCAAGTCAAGTGAAGTACACCATCTTAATGGTAATAAACTAGATCTTTTGAAAATTAAGTATTTTTTACATTTTTGATTTTTATATTTTTTTACATACAGTTATTTTTAGTTTTTATTTTTTTTGTCAAGAAAAAGATATTTATTTTTTTACTTTTATTTTTTGCAAAAATCAATATTATATTTTTAATTAATACAAAAAATCAAAAATAACTATTATTAGTATGTATTGTAATTGGTTTTTAAAAAATTAAAAATAAAAATTATTTTTGTCAAATAAATGCAAATCAAAAAATAATAATTTTTTTTACCAACATTATAAAAATCAGAAAATATTTTTTTGACAAAAAATTATAATAATCAAAATATAAAATTTATTTTTTGAATATAATTTTTTTTAATTTTTTTCTATTTTTTTATTATTTTTTTTTTTTTTTTTTTGCACAATTGTTACGGTCCCTACTAAAATAAATTACAAAGAAAAAGATTATTCAAAAAGTATTTATTTAACAATTTTTAAGATATAAATAACTTTCAAACCACTTTTTGTTCTAGAGGGTTACTAATTTCCAGAGTATTGTAAAATTTATGGACGGCTAGTTAAGTCTACTTTAAACCTTCGGCACAGGTCTATAAGCACAAGTGGGTGTTTTGGTTTTTTGTATTAAAGTTTATTTAACTTTTACCTAGATTTTTTTAATGCTATTTTTTGCCTAATTCACACTGCAGTAGTTTAAAACAATTATCTAGTAAATAACTTACAAACTTAAATTACTTTTGTTATCTTTTACTTTAATTTTTTTTTACAGTTTTGTGTTTTGCAGTTTTGCAATTTTTAGGGGAACATTACCTTGTGTTGTTGCTAATTTGTATTGAAATTTTTTAGAAGTCATTGCTCCAAAGACAATTAAAAAAGATAAAGTTTTAAATGAACTCAAATTGCTAATGTTTATAACACCCAAAAGTAAAAGGCCAACAACTACCGTCATTTATTTCGATCAAAGTAACCTTCTGATTCTATTCAACAATGTCTGGCCATTTTCTAGCAGGTCTGGTGTCCAAAACACATTATATATAAATTCGTGATAGTCAGTCCATGACTAATTGTATGATTTATTTAATGAAAACCCTCTTTTTTTAACCAAAACTTATACTCATATCCCGCCAATTTCCAAAGAACTAAGTCTAAAGTTGAGTGAGTAAAAATTGCATAACAAGCTTAAGATTAATGCGAACAATGCAAGATTGAGTCGAACAGCTTAGAAAAATCGAAATTTCTCGACAATCGGTCCACAGTGGGTGCGATACATACACGTACCACTTCCAAAAGTTATCTTACATTACAATACATGAGTTGTGATGTAGAGTATACCAAGATCGAATTTAACAGTTTCCAATTTTTATAATTCCAATGTTACATAACTTTCCTCGAAAAGCAGAAAAACAATGATTTCACACATCTTTCGTAAAAATATAACTCATTAACTATGTACATATTAATATGTTCAAATAGAAAGAAAAAACAAATAACGTCATTGACCCTTTAACCCTTATTGCCCAACAAAAACTAAACTTATTTCCAACCTTGCCCAATATAAACTTTTAGAAAAACAAAAAAATTATCAAGAACTTTGTCAATTTCTTTTTCAAATTTAAATACGATTCTTTAGGCATTAATCATAAAATATTTTTTTGTGTTTGCTTTTTCACTAATTGAATTTGTGAACAAAAAATATTTTTGAGCACAAAAGCCAAAATGTGCCTACGAATTGATTTGAACTTTTTTTTGATAAAATTATTTCAGTGCTAATTTGTATTCATACAATTTACTTGTATCACATTAAAAGTCAACACGGGATCCAAAAAAAAACAAAATTTACCCAAAAATCTAATTTAATTTAAATTTTAAAAACTTTTTTTTTCAATTATTATTTAACCTTAAAAGGCCTTAAGGGGAACATTAGGTCTTTATTGAAGCAATGTTAAATCAATAAATGAAATGATTAAAATCAATGTTAGATTTTTTTTCTAATTTTCTTTATTTGTTATTGTTGTCATGATTTTTCATTTGATCTTTGTAAACAAGCAATAGATTTTTATTGTTTTTTAATTAAACAAACACGTTGTGTTGACGTTGTGTGTTTTAGTTTGATTGAATCTATTAACGAGCCCTTTAAACAAATGTGTGTCAAACCGCAATTAAAGGGTTAATTATTGACATAGAAATGTTGAAAGTGTATTTAATTTAATTTTGTGTGTCAGTATGTCAGTCACATAACAGTGTGACCTTAACTATGGCATCTTTATATAAAAATTAAAAACAAAGCAAAGTGTTGCATGGTTTATAATTGCTGACTTAGAGATTCAATCTCTTTAGAAAATCTGTAATAAATCTTTTTTAAATCACAAACCTCTTTTTAAGGAAATTCTTAACAGAAGTCGTTTCTTTTTCTATTATTTTTCAATGAAAATATTTAAAAAAAGAGGTGAAAAGTATGGTTAATCTTCCAATCTTAATATGCTAAGTTTATCTGTAGGTAGGTATGTAATGTTTTTATAATCCTTTTTCTTACCAAAATTAAAATTTAGTTTTGTTTCCCAAATTTGATTATGTTTTACAAATATTTCTATTTAAAGGAAAGTTGAAAACATATTTTTTTCTTTTGTTAAAAACATACATAGGTGCTTAATTTAGAGGATATTTTGTGCCGGTTAGTTTTAGCAGGTAATAGTCAAATACCTTTTAGTTGACAACACTGTGGGTGGTGCCTGAAGAATGCAACAGTGCACCAGAAGTAAAGGTAGAGTTGCATTTTATTGGCTGAAAATGAAGAATACGGCAGGTAAAAAGAAAAAAAGCTTACTTTGCAAATGGCGGGGAGGGGAGGTTCCTTTTTCCGGTTGATCGTACGACAGTAAGGGCAGGAGAGCAATCAATTAACTTAAAAGAAAAAGTTTGAAAAAAAAGAAAAAAAATACAAAAGAAGAAAAAAACAAAATAACAAAAAAAAAAAGGGAAAAAGTACACCGCAAATAAGATTTAACCGGCGCCCTTAAGAACAGAAGTTTTCGGTAGTTCATACGGTTTGGCTAAGGAGCCATCTGTCAAGCTAGACGCCGGCGAATTATACAACGAGGTGCAAAAACCTGATGGTATCGCCAGCATCCTATGATATAGCCGGAATACGAGCCCGAAGAAGCACCTGGAGCCGGGAGCCCAGTGGCATCACGTTGGTGTATCAGTGTCTCCCCTGCAAACGAAGGCGAAAACATAAGACAGCGTTTTGTTAGTCTAAGCCATCCTCGTGTTGCTGGCGACAAAATACCAGCGGCCGACAGAAATACACCCCGCTCCCAGAAACCACTGACACCTAGACGCCCGCTAACCGAGTTTCGGAGGAACGAGCGAACGAAATAAAGCATCAGCAGCTAAAACCACCTTAACCTCAATCAGCTCACGGCAACAGACATCGTCCCCTGGCTCGGGAACCACGCCACCTAGGCAGCGTTAATCAGTCACCATTGCTACAGGCACCGTCTTCCCAACCAACAAATCACCCAGGAAATGTTGGGCCTGTGCATAGAAACCAGCACGTGGCCAGTATCATCCGTCACCAACGTAATATCCGTAAATCCACCTCAATTTACAGTCAGCAGGTCAGCACGTCTTCTTGGTCCTCCCACGACCACTAACGCACAACAGTAGAGACATCGGTAGCGGCGACAAGTTTATCAACAAAAGGGCCACCGATCAGATAAGTACTGTTTTTTTTTATTTTCTTTGAGTATTTAAGCTAAAGGCACTCCTCAAGTGTTGTTTTACAAGAAAAGTCCTAAGGGAACGAAAACCAACCAATTTAAAACTTGAAAATTAATCAAAAGAAAACGAAAACAATCGTAATTAGAAAAATAATTAAAAGAAAACGAAAACAATCGTAATTAGAAAAATAATTAAAAGAAAACGAAAACAATCGTAATTAGAAAAATAATTAAAAGAAAACGAAAACAATAGTAATTAGAAAAATAATTAAATAAAAGAAAAATAAAACAAAAGAACCAAACTATAGAAATATAAAAAAGAAAAACGAAACTCTAGTAATTACCAAATTTTTATACATACATAAGGTCCATTCGTTTACCTTTCTAGTAACGTCCAGTAATAGTGTTTAGATTTAAAAGTTTACTCTAAGTAGATGGCTGTAATTCCCGGCCTTATGAAAACCACCAGTTATGTTTTAAAAAGGTGCGAATTTAGTAGGCCTTTTACAAAAATTTAATCTGTTAAAAGCTTTCATTTGAAGTAAATCGTTTTATACAAATTTTAAAAAGGAAAATTCTAAGTAAACGAATGAACTTATGTTTGGCGAAGAGAAGTTGTAGGAACGAAATATTATTCACAACCTCTTGTATCTTCTAGTTTTAAGCAGCTATGTAAGCCATTCCGATATTTTAGAATAGAATAGGTAAAGCCAAGGCTAAAGGGGGTCCTAAACTAGCGCTAATTTAGGGGTAACCTTTTTTTTTGGTCCTTATGGATTTAAATATTTAAGTGTCGGCTATACAATAATCGTGTTTGGTAAATGCTAAAATATCGGCCAGTTATGTATTTGTAATAGTAACCCTATAATAACATAAACTTGAATTTTGATGCTTTTACATTGGCGAATTGATAAGTTCACAAAGAAATATTGTTAAGATAAGAATTTAAACTGAGAAAATATACAAATGAATACAGTAAATAAAAATTATACAGAAGGCGTTACTGTGTTGAAGATGTCGGAATAGAAGACGAAGGGGTAGGTATTTGAAGGTAGCAATATTGAGTAACAATAGGGGCCGCTCCAATGATTTGGCATGAGAGCCGCCATGGAAAAGTGCCTATTGAGGACACTGAGGGAGGGATGCCACGGGAATAAGGCCATCTGTTCCCATTAAAGCAAAAGAAAGCCAGTCGATGGTAAGATGTAAACTTTCGTTTTGTTTCAGTTTGCCCCAATTTTATATTTTTGGCTTGGTTCAGGACACTGGTACAGAAAGTGACTGATTTCATACTGCTGACTGTAACGAACACCCGCCCAAGCCCGACGAGCTCTAGCCGCGCACAATACGAGTTAGTTACCAGTGTGACAGTGAGTAAGTATGGACACCACCACTTGGCCATTGCCTCCTTTAGGGCGCGTGGACAGGTGAAACGTGACAGTTATTTTATGGCGCCCAACGTGGGGCCCGACGAGGCACATCGAAATATACGGACTCTAGATTTTTTTTATATACCAACTTTTTGTCTGAATAGTATTGGCTATCGGCCGAATTCCGACTGACTGTAGTATGTCATGACCGTCGATGCGACGGGCATTCGCGACTGTAATTTAGTTGGACCAATTTCGCTTGAGCGTTGTTAGCCGCAGCCTCTTATTCACTATAAGACAACTGCTTGCAACATGCTTCTGGCGAATGGCCATTGTAGTGGAGCAGCGTAAGTCCCGGCGAGGCGTATGCGCAAAGCCGCGTAGCGACGTTGCTTGTACGACAGATAGCATGAAAGTAGGACAGACGAGCCACTTACATCTTACCTAGCGAATTAATTCTTTTGCTTTAATTTTGTTCCCAATATTGCTCACCGTTCAAATACCATCCATAGTTTATTTTACTAATACTCAACTCACTATAAAGCTGCTAAAAAAAAAAAAAAAAAAAAAAAAAAAAAAAAAAAAAAAATTTTTAAGATTCGAAAACGAGAATCTTGGGAATTTACAGTTTTCTTTGATTCAATAAATTGAACATTTTGAGTTTGCACATCCTAGCGTTATTTTAAGTTGCGCAAGAGAAGTAGCACAACATTTAAATATATCCACTACATAGGTATAATCACTATATTATGATTTAGTTTAACTTCTTTTCACTATTTTTTATATAAAAAAAAAAAAAAAAAAGAGAAAAAAAAAAGAGTTTTTTTTGATAAATTTCTTTTACGATTTTTACGGATTTTCTGTCTTTTAGATCTGATTGCGGTTTAGTTTAATGTTGTTTGAATAATTGTTACATATGCTAGTGCAGACATTCGTACATATGTACATATTAATACAAGCAAAGGTAAACACGGTTTTGTTTTGGAACACTTTTATAGACTTTTTCGTTTTGCACGTAATACAAACTGGTTTTGCAGGAAATTAAACAAAATTGCGGGTTTACTTTTGAATGGTTGGTTTCAGTTTTTACAAATATATTTTATTTATTTTGAGTAAAAGTTTCGGCGTTACTTGGATTGAAAATTTTTCTCTGTCATACGAATTTTGTTTTTTTGAAAAGGGTTTCTCAATCTTAGCTAATATTCGCCAGAAATACGAATGTTTTGAGATAAGAACCTAGCTAAGTAGATTTTTACTTAAGTCTGTGGGCAGACTGTGGGATTATCATATTTAAGGGATCAAGTACCAAAGTCTTTTTTTTTAGGTAGAGCGAGATAGGGTTTGTGTGTGAATTAACTTCCTAGACTCTACATAGAAGAAGGCACGACACCTAGCGAGTAAATTTTTGTTGTTTTGGGGAATCAAGCGGGGGATGGTTAAAACCAGAAGTGGTTTGAACACAGGACGAATAATGGACCCCGTTGAGACAGAACTTGGTGCAACCGCCACCACTACAGCTTCCACTAGTAATATGACGACATCGATGTTACACACAAATACCCGTTCATTGGGTTTAGGACTGCCGTCAAGGAGAGAGACCTCAGCTAGATTCGACGAAGAGGGCGCTTGTGCACTGATAACAGAACGACAAAATGAGCCTAACGAATCCATAGGGACAATAATTCACGCATCGTCCGAACAGTCAATAACATCTCCAGAATATAGTAGTATTACAGCAAGGGAAGTTAGGGACGAGTTTAGAAAACCCGGCGCATCGAATTTAGTTAGGGAAGAGCAAAGAGCAGCACGACAAGCAGCAGTGGAAGGATTAAGACAAGTGGAAATTCGACGATCTGTGGACGCCCGTATAGAAGAATTGATACCGGGCATAGTTCAAGCAACCATAAGTGTATTGTCACGTCAGAGCCGAAGCGAAAGGGACGAAAACAATCACCCGAACAGCCAGGAGCAAAGACCACAACAACAACAACAACCCGTAGTTTCAAATAATGTACAAGGAAATAGGCCACAACAGCGAAGTAGACCCAGCAGCAATATCCACCCATTTCCCCTTCCCCAAATAAATCGAGCGAATTTTTCGGTGGCCGACAATCGTCATTCAGATAACCAAGCACCTCATCGTTTTAGTGTGCCACCACCCTCAGTATACCATCCACCACATCCCCCGAATAATAATCAGCCACTACACCGGAGTCCACCACCGAATGGGCGAGGATATAGCCGAAACCAGATGATAGACTCTTATCAAAGAATCGACAAGTGGGGCCTTAAATTCGATGGGACCACAAAAACATTAAGTGTAGAAGATTTCGTATTTAGGGTTGAGACGCTTCAGTCTGATTATTCGTGTCCATGGTTAGAAGTTATCCGAAATTTTCATCATTTTCTTAGCGGACCTGCTCTAGATTGGCTTTGGGATTACAGGAGGATGCATAATGACTTAAGCGATTGGCCCACCCTCAAGAACGCCCTAGTTAGATACTTTCATAGGTTCGAAAGTGATTTTGACATTCAGCGCAAAATTTTGGATAGGCGCCAACAACATCAGGAGTCATTCGATGATTTCTGTAACGCAGTGATTCACTTGAGAAATCAGCAAACAAATCCAATACTGGAGCAAGATCTAGTAAACATTATGAAAAACAACCTGCGACCGGCGATGTCTCAGCTCCTCTTTGCCATAAGACCATTTGGATTAAGCCACTTTAGAACCGAGGGGAGAAGAGCAGAAAACATGCTTAATTCTCAGCGTTCAGCTAACCCCGGTTATTCAAAAAGGCAAGTCAATGAGCTAGATATGGAGTCAGACGCAACTCAAAACGAGCTAGTAGTTAATGCCCTACGAAGAGAAGACCGTAAATTAGTGTGCTGGAATTGTAAGGAAGAGGGACACACTTTTATGGACTGTCCGGCCGAGAGGCGCAGATTGTTTTGCTTCAAATGTGGATATGATGACACCGTAACACCCAGGTGCCCAAATTGTCAGGGAAACAAGGTTGCGAACAGCCCGCGAGTTGGGTTGGAGGCTCGTTCGAAAAATACGGTAACCCAACACCACCAACCACCACAACAATAGAACCAATCATAAACCGCAACACCACAACGCATGTCTATGACGTAAAGGAGCCAGACAAGATTGCGACACCTACATCGGATTTGGAGGAAAGCCACCCACAACAAAAATTCAAAATATTACCCAGCAACAACGTACCCCGTAACGAAAGTGACTTAAGCTACGAGATCCCTGTCAGAAAACCATATCACGTAAGGGTGCAGGAATATCAGGAGGCACGCAACCGAATTTTCGGGACAACACCGCAGAAAATAGTAAAAACAAGACAGCGCTATAAAAAGAGGAAGCAACAGCGCCAGGAAATAGCATCAGCTAGGCTAGTTGATAGTAGTGACAGTCGAATTTATGTAACAATCGCTATAAATGGAGCGGATGTGCAAGGCCTAGTAGACAGCGGTGCAACAGTCTCGTGTTTGGGAGAGGGATGCCTGGACTTAGTCGAAAGTGCGAATTTAGTGATTCATCCTTACAGGTCTAAAATCTTTACGGCGGATGGTAGGGCGAATCCAATAATAGGTCGAGTTCGAGCGTTAATAGGATTTAATAGTATTGAAAAGGTTGTTGATTTTTACTTGGTACCTACGTTGAAACACAAATTATTCCTAGGGGTTGATTTTATTAGGCAGTTTAAGTTATTTCGGTTTGAGATTAGTAGCCTTACCACAAAAGGGATTGAGTTGGGAGAAGAAAAGGCGTCCGCATTTCCGAGGAAACACGTTTTAACTCCTGATGCACAACATTCCGTGAATAACGCGGTGAATAAGTTTCCATCGTTTACTAGCAAGGGACTAGGCAAAACCCATTTGGAGGTGCACGTGATAGAGACCGGAGTAGCCCCGCCAGTCAAGGAACGACACTACCCCGTATCTCCGGCGGTTCAGCAACTCATGTATGCGGAGCTGGACAGGATGATATCACTAGGCGTTATTGAGCCGAGTGAGAGCCCCTGGAATAACAGGGTCACCTTTGTCCAAAAGGGAGAGAAAGTGCGCATCTGCCTTGATGCCCGCCGGCTAAATGACGTCACCGTGAAAGATGCCTATCCACTTCCGCATATAGAGGGATTGTTAAGCCGTCTGGGAGATACCCATTTTATCTCGAGTATAGACCTCAAGGATGCTTTTTGGCAAATACCTCTGGCAGTCTCCAGTAGAGAAAAAACAGCGTTCACGGTACCTGGAAGGCCTTTGTACCAGTTCACGGTCATGCCGTTTGGGTTGTGTAACGCAGCCCAACGGTTATGCCGTTTAATGGACCAAGTCATTCCAGCGCGCCTTCGCGACCGTGTTTTCGTCTACCTGGATGACTTGCTAGTGGTATCGCCAGATTTTGCGGAGCACGTTCAGGTCTTAGAGGAAGTGGCCGATTGCTTGGGAAAAGCGGGTTTAACGATAAACGTCGAGAAGTCAAAATTCTGTTGTAAAGAGCTTAAGTACCTTGGCTATATAGTGGGTGGAGGAACTCTTAAGCCGGATCCTGAGAAAATTGCCGCCATACAAAAGTTTAGCTATCCAACTACACCGAAGCAGGTTCGGAGCTTTATGGGCACCACTGGATGGTACCGAAGATTCATTAATGACTACGCAACGATAACAGCTCCCATATGCGAAACGTTAAAGAAAGGAAAAAAATTCGAATTCACCCAGGAGGCGAAATTAGCGTTTGATAAGTTGATAGATTGCTTAAGTACAACACCGGTGCTGACACACCCTGATTTTACGAAGACCTTTTTTGTACAATGCGACGCTTCTGATGTAGGGATAGGCGCAGTACTTTTCCAAGAAGATTGTGAGGGAGGAGAACATCCCATCGCGTACTACTCCCGAAAGCTAACGGCCGCTCAGAAGAACTACTCAGTGACGGAGCGAGAATGTCTAGCAGTGGTGTCCGCTATAAAAAGATTCCGTCCATACATCGAGTTGATGCAATTTGTAGTCATTACGGACCACTCCAGCCTTAAGTGGCTGATGTCACAAAAGGACCTAAACGGAAGATTAGCCCGCTGGAGCCTGCAATTGCAGCCATATACGTTTGCAATAAAACATCGTAAGGGATCCCAAAATGTAGTGCCGGACGCATTGTCTAGATATACAGTCGATGAGTTAGTTGAGAACAACGTACCGCTTCTTGATTTAAATTCCCCAGAATTCAGTTCAGAAGACTATTTGGAATTGGTTCGTATTGTGCAAAACGAGAAATCTAGTTTACCGGATTTGAAAGTAATCGACAATTTTGTGTACAAAAGAACGAATGTATACAATGGCGACGTAGCTTTGGAAGATCATACATGGAAGCTTTGGGTACCGTCCGCACTAACGCAAAAAGTTATTGAGAACGCACATAATCCCCCAAACGCAGCACATGGGGGCATCGCAAAAACGATTAAAAGAATTCGCGCATACTTTTATTGGCCACATCTCAATATTCAAGTCAGAGAGTTTATCAATCAGTGCTCTACATGTAAAGAGAGTAAACCGTCAAACTCGGTGCTCAAACCTCCAATGGGAAAGGAAGCCGATGCAACCAGACCATTCCAGCGCATTTTTATTGATTTTTTAGGACCGTATGTCAGATCGAAACGAGGCAACTGCTACATTTTGATCGTGTTAGACTATGTGACCAAATTCGTTTTGTTAAAGGCCATGTCTAAAGCTAATACGAAGAATGTGGTAGATTTTTTGGTTAGAGAAGTATTTTATAAGTTCGGGTGTCCAGAAACGATTGTGTCGGACAACGGTTCACAGTTTGTTAGCAAGGAATTTATAGATTTGATGAAAACCTTTGAGATCAACCACTGTAAGACGGGAGTTTACGCCCCACAAGCGAACGCGTCAGAGCGCGTTAACCAGTCGATCCTAGCGGCCATTCGATCATATCTGGGAAACAATCACACTGAGTGGGACCTGCATTTATGTGAAATCGAGTGCGCACTTCGATCCGCGGTACACTCGGCAATAGGCATGACACCCTACTTCGCATTATTTGGCACCAACATGATAACCCACGCCTCAGCCTACAAATTAGCAAGGCAACTGAGCGCCGTAGAGGAGCCCGAGATGCGGTTCGAAAATAGACATGAATTCCTGGAAGTAGTGAGGGATAAGTTAAAGGAAAGCCTGCACCGAAGGCATGAGACCTACGCCAAAAGGTATAATCAACGTGTAAGGACAAAAAAATTTAGAGTTGGTCAGGAGGTTTTTCGTAGGAACTTTCAATTATCCGACTTTTCAAAACAAGTGTCAGCGAAATTATGTAGAAAATTCCTCAAGTGCCGAATTGCAAAGGTAGTTGGAAACAGTTTATATGAAATTGAGACGCTACAGGGAAAGAGCTTAGGTGTCTTCCACGCCAAGGATCTTAAAGCGTAGACTTTGGGTCTTCAGTCTTTCTCTTTTATCATATTCGCAATTGCTGTTGCGAATATGATAAAAGCACAAACTCCCCCAAGAATGGTGTGGTGTGCCGGTTAGTTTTAGCAGGTAATAGTCAAATACCTTTTAGTTGACAACACTGTGGGTGGTGCCTGAAGAATGCAACAGTGCACCAGAAGTAAAGGTAGAGTTGCATTTTATTGGCTGAAAATGAAGAATACGGCAGGTAAAAAGAAAAAAAGCTTACTTTGCAAATGGCGGGGAGGGGAGGTTCCTTTTTCCGGTTGATCGTACGACAGTAAGGGCAGGAGAGCAATCAATTAACTTAAAAGAAAAAGTTTGAAAAAAAAGAAAAAAAATACAAAAGAAGAAAAAAACAAAATAACAAAAAAAAAAAGGGAAAAAGTACACCGCAAATAAGATTTAACCGGCGCCCTTAAGAACAGAAGTTTTCGGTAGTTCATACGGTTTGGCTAAGGAGCCATCTGTCAAGCTAGACGCCGGCGAATTATACAACGAGGTGCAAAAACCTGATGGTATCGCCAGCATCCTATGATATAGCCGGAATACGAGCCCGAAGAAGCACCTGGAGCCGGGAGCCCAGTGGCATCACGTTGGTGTATCAGTGTCTCCCCTGCAAACGAAGGCGAAAACATAAGACAGCGTTTTGTTAGTCTAAGCCATCCTCGTGTTGCTGGCGACAAAATACCAGCGGCCGACAGAAATACACCCCGCTCCCAGAAACCACTGACACCTAGACGCCCGCTAACCGAGTTTCGGAGGAACGAGCGAACGAAATAAAGCATCAGCAGCTAAAACCACCTTAACCTCAATCAGCTCACGGCAACAGACATCGTCCCCTGGCTCGGGAACCACGCCACCTAGGCAGCGTTAATCAGTCACCATTGCTACAGGCACCGTCTTCCCAACCAACAAATCACCCAGGAAATGTTGGGCCTGTGCATAGAAACCAGCACGTGGCCAGTATCATCCGTCACCAACGTAATATCCGTAAATCCACCTCAATTTACAGTCAGCAGGTCAGCACGTCTTCTTGGTCCTCCCACGACCACTAACGCACAACAGTAGAGACATCGGTAGCGGCGACAAGTTTATCAACAAAAGGGCCACCGATCAGATAAGTACTGTTTTTTTTTATTTTCTTTGAGTATTTAAGCTAAAGGCACTCCTCAAGTGTTGTTTTACAAGAAAAGTCCTAAGGGAACGAAAACCAACCAATTTAAAACTTGAAAATTAATCAAAAGAAAACGAAAACAATCGTAATTAGAAAAATAATTAAAAGAAAACGAAAACAATCGTAATTAGAAAAATAATTAAAAGAAAACGAAAACAATCGTAATTAGAAAAATAATTAAAAGAAAACGAAAACAATAGTAATTAGAAAAATAATTAAATAAAAGAAAAATAAAACAAAAGAACCAAACTATAGAAATATAAAAAAGAAAAACGAAACTCTAGTAATTACCAAATTTTTATACATACATAAGGTCCATTCGTTTACCTTTCTAGTAACGTCCAGTAATAGTGTTTAGATTTAAAAGTTTACTCTAAGTAGATGGCTGTAATTCCCGGCCTTATGAAAACCACCAGTTATGTTTTAAAAAGGTGCGAATTTAGTAGGCCTTTTACAAAAATTTAATCTGTTAAAAGCTTTCATTTGAAGTAAATCGTTTTATACAAATTTTAAAAAGGAAAATTCTAAGTAAACGAATGAACTTATGTTTGGCGAAGAGAAGTTGTAGGAACGAAATATTATTCACAACCTCTTGTATCTTCTAGTTTTAAGCAGCTATGTAAGCCATTCCGATATTTTAGAATAGAATAGGTAAAGCCAAGGCTAAAGGGGGTCCTAAACTAGCGCTAATTTAGGGGTAACCTTTTTTTTTGGTCCTTATGGATTTAAATATTTAAGTGTCGGCTATACAATAATCGTGTTTGGTAAATGCTAAAATATCGGCCAGTTATGTATTTGTAATAGTAACCCTATAATAACATAAACTTGAATTTTGATGCTTTTACATTGGCGAATTGATAAGTTCACAAAGAAATATTGTTAAGATAAGAATTTAAACTGAGAAAATATACAAATGAATACAGTAAATAAAAATTATACAGAAGGCGTTACTGTGTTGAAGATGTCGGAATAGAAGACGAAGGGGTAGGTATTTGAAGGTAGCAATATTGAGTAACAATAGGGGCCGCTCCAATGATTTGGCATGAGAGCCGCCATGGAAAAGTGCCTATTGAGGACACTGAGGGAGGGATGCCACGGGAATAAGGCCATCTGTTCCCATTAAAGCAAAAGAAAGCCAGTCGATGGTAAGATGTAAACTTTCGTTTTGTTTCAGTTTGCCCCAATTTTATATTTTTGGCTTGGTTCAGGACACTGGTACAGAAAGTGACTGATTTCATACTGCTGACTGTAACGAACACCCGCCCAAGCCCGACGAGCTCTAGCCGCGCACAATACGAGTTAGTTACCAGTGTGACAGTGAGTAAGTATGGACACCACCACTTGGCCATTGCCTCCTTTAGGGCGCGTGGACAGGTGAAACGTGACAATTTTGAAATTAAAATTTTTTTATAAAATTTTAAAATTATTTAAAAGAGAGAGAATGAATCAATTTCTGACATTCGTAGGAATGACAGCTGAAGAACAACTCCCACATAGAGCACAAATGGGCATTCTATCTAAGACGGCCCAAAATGAAGAAAAATAGTTTTCTTTAATTTAGGTTTAGAAGAAAGAAATGATCGAAATAAAAAAATTAGTTAAATTAAATTAATTAAATTAATTAAAATTAATTTAAATTAATTTCTATTTATTCTTGCAAAATAAGTAAAATTTAGAAATAAAAATTGTTCAAAAATACGCTAAGGGCACTGCTACACATTCAATAAATATCGTGATATTGGATCGCAATATTGATGGATCGCGATCCATATCGCAGATCGCGTGATATATATTGAACGTTTACCAGTGCCCTAAAAATAAATTTGTATTAAATGAAATTTTTTTAATTATTTTATTTTACCTGGCTTTAAGGTCATTATTGAAATTGTGATAACAAAGAATGGCAATTTTTATTAAAAATTAGGTTATTCCGATAAAGGCCGAGTGTAATGTATTTTCAAAATCAGATACGATTTCTCGTAGCACTCTTTCTATTCGATACTGACGAGCAATTATCGGCTAATATCGGGATTTCTTAATTTTTAATTAAAATGTCTATTCTAAGCTATCAAAATTGCAATAATGGACCTTAAATCCAAAAAAAAAAAAAAATTAATATATAATAGATATAGAAAATTCAAATAAATAATTATAAAAAAAATTTCTTTATTTATTTTGCAGGAATAAATAGAAATTAATAAAACAAAAAAATACAATAAGAACCTAAACTATAGTTAAGAGCATAAATGTGAGTAAAATGGTCACACCCGTCACAATAAAATTATCTAAATGTAACTCCCTCCTAGTTTAAAATACCCAGCAAATGTTTTTGCTATACAAATGATTATTGAAAAGAAACATTAACTTAATTTAAAATTTAAATTAATTAATATAAAACATTTTGAAAGTCACTGTTTTAGCCATTTAGTTTTTTTAATTTTATTCGATTGTTGTGTGTATATTTTTAACTCTGTTTTTAAACGATTATTTATTGCAATTGGTGTTTTATTTCACATTTAAAACAGACACACAATGTTGCATACCTCTAAAAGAGTTAAATGCTTCAATGTTTACTTGTTGATTACATATTTGTAAAATTTGCACGAGCTTCAAAGGGACAATGTAAGAAAGTTTAAAATTAACTCATTAAATTCATTTATTTTACTGTTCCCACATCGCTGCGCATATTGTATTTGTAGAGATTGATATTATTTGCAGGTTGAGGCCTTTTTTAAAAGCTTTGATCGATACAAATTTTTTGTAAAATATATGATAAGTAAAACTCCTCGATTATCGCAACTCCCAAACTCTTAACATTGGTGACTCTGTTTAAGCAATTTTTCAAAAAAGAAGCCCTTAAAATAATGCATCCCTGCAAAGGTTATTTTATCTTTTTTGTTTCGTTTTTACTTAAGCTGCCGGTGCCCAACCAACACAGAAAAAAAGATGCTTCAAAAAATACAACTCTGATCGCATGGAAATATTTTTTTAATTTTAATTGGACAGACCTTTCAAAACCCCTTTACTCACATTCCCTTTCCAGCTATATTATCATACGTTGGGGACGCTCATCCAAAAATACATACATTTTTTGATAAATCTAAAGATTTTGTAGACAAATAAATCCTGTGCTTTAATATTAAATACAATTTATATTGTAGAATCTAGAAAATTATTTAATGGGACAATTGATGCCGTTAAAATTTCATAAAAAATTTTCATATTGTTTTTTGCTTTATTACTTTAGAAATGTTAACTGAATTAGGAAATTGGCCCTTAAGGTATAAAATTTTCCTCCTTCCATACCATTTTGTTTTAGAACCTTTAAAAGTTTAAGGAAAGTAAATAATAAGTTTAATATAAATTTATGTTACAGAAAATTTTTATGATTTTAAATTTCTGTTTTAATTTTTTCCAAAAACACACATTTGCCTGACGCAGCCATCGACAGACAATCCATTTTCTCATTTTGTATGTAATTTAGCTTTATTGCAAATGACTCACTTGAGTGCAATTCATAACAAATATGTAGTAAGTAAATCACAGTTTGATTATGCTACTTACTCACTTATTTATCCAATCACTTAGGCAAGTAGTTAGTGCTGGCTGGCACCGCTACCAATTCCAGCTGCTTAAATGTAATCATTATTGGCTGACAACCAAAATTGCTAACCAATATTGGCATTTATTTTCTTTTTATTAAAGTGCTTATTTGCTTAAATGTTTTATTATTAAAGCATCATAAAATCTTAAACCATGAAATGCATACAAATTCGATTTTGTTGCACACTCTTGGAATATTTATTTTCCATTTTTAAAGATAAAAAATTAACTTGAATAACTATTGTTTGGAATTTCATTCCTTCATTTAAAAACAGATGCAATAAAAATCAAAGAATTATTTCAGGCTTATGAACATTTTTTGAAAATAAAATCTTCTGGTTTTCAACATTATTTAAAATTATTTTTTAAAAAGCCTTGCAATTTTTTTACAATAATTCAACAATTAAACACCCATAAAATTTTTTTATTCAACTATTTTAAATTTACATAGTGTTACACAATTTTATCTGTATTGTAAGCTAGAAAACTGCACAGAGAGAAAATTTCACAAAATTAAAATTTATTTTTACAAAAATTTAATAATTAAGATTTTTTATATAACATTGCACCACCCAGCTGTTAGGGCTTAATGCAAACGTGCAACGTTTCTAGGGCCCAAAAGTAACGCTCAAACCCAACCTCAAATTTAACGAAACAGGATAATTCTGATTCGGTTCCTCAGTGTCTTTGATACTTGTGATCAAAGTTCTGGTGAACGTAAATATGTATTATCACACGGATCGGGTTTTTTTTATTAAATGATTATTAATAAGCCTTTTGCAATAGATTTCACAACAAACACACAATACACACAACAGCTTAAAGTTTTATATAAAAGGCTTGTTATAAGCTTTTTCTATATACTTTTGATTTGTTGGAAAATTTGACTATTTTTTTTTTTTTGTGAAGTTCGAGCAAGTATTGAAGAATCAGTTGGTTGTCGCTCATATTTAATTTGAAATTTAAACGAATATTTTACATATTATGGAATTCCATAATATTAATTAAAATGAAATTAAACTAAGTAGTATGTATGTATGTATATGCTTATTAGCTTAACTTCTTGTGCATATGTTTAATTAAGTTTTTAATATAAAAATTTTATCTCAGCGTAGTTTTTCGGTGTGTGTTCCATGTTTAAAAAAGTGATGCTTAACATATGATACAAAAAAATATCATTATCGTTGAATATAATTTTTTTTTGCCTATAATTGTAGTACCATTATAGTCTGTTTGCACTACATACATACATACATATGTATGTGCATATGTACATACATCATTTCAAGGTTAATACACTCAATGAAAGCCTATTGTTTTCCTATTAGTTCATTTAATTTAAAATAGTTGCTGTTATATTTCTATTTTAAAAACTAAACTTAAACATCATGAAAAGCAATCAAACTAAATGTACTACAGATAAGATATGTGTGTATGTATGTGCACATCCATATAAGAATTTTAACTAAATTTAAAAGTTTAATGCAATTGTTTATTGCTTTATGCAAAACAATAACCTGTTTTAAAGCAAAAGCAGCACCCAAAGTGTTACAACACCTACTCGTATGATTGACCGAGTTTTCGGTTAGAATAAAATCGGGCTTAAGAGAAGTTTTATGATGTATCCCAACAATTATCTACAAATATATGTACATATGTATGTATGGATGTATGTACATATGCATGTATGTGCAGTGGAACGGTAACTTTTTTAAAATGAAAAATCAACTTGTTGACAGAATTTTGTTTGTTTTGCGAAAATTTTGCAAAACTATTAATTTGGAGTCTTCATAATATGTTTGTCTATATGTAAGTATGTATGTATATTGTACAACATAAGTACAATACATGCTTATTTGTTGATTGTTTATGGTCATGCAATCGTGGTCATACATTCAAACTTTTTCATTTGTTTATAAAATTGTGTGTTTGTATGTGTGTGCCTGATTATGTAGTATAAAGATAAGTGTACTTGCAACATGAATGTTTTCTCAACCGGCAAATATTTAAAAGATATAATAGAATAACCAAAAGTACAGAAATAACGTGTTGTTTTAATAAAAAATGTTGACGGTTCTGGTAACAGTTTTAACTTCTTGTTATATAGCAAACAGATAAGCCAAAAAAAGTAGCAAATATTAAAACAGTTATAGGCAAAACTCTGTTTTGGTAGGCGCAAAACTTGCATATTAATTATGCAAACAGGAATGATAAACTGGTGGTTTTATTGTGTGCAGTATGGTTTCATTTCATGTTGCATTCGAGGTTTCAAAAATATCAAAATTTTTTTAAATTTGAATCGTTGTTTATGGTTGGAATGAAACATAAATGATAAACGTGTTGCACAAACACGTTGCAAAGTTTGTACCCACTATAAGATTACCCATTAAGGTTTGATGATTTATCGTTGCATTTTTTTGTAACCAAAGGCAAAAGTAATTTATTAAATAACAGGCACTGTAAAGCAGTTCTGAGAAACATTTCTTTTAATAAAATCCTAATTTTGTTTATATAACTAATATTTTGCTTTTCACTGTACCTTCCTGAATGTGCTTATGTGCAGTAGTTTCGCATGTTTATTGTAGATTGTTAAGCCGGCTTTAAGTCAGTAACTTGTTTTTCTTAAGGTTTGAGTACATATAACTGTCTATTTTAAAGTATCTTGTTAGAAAGAAACTTAAAACCGTTGGAATATCACCTAAATTATTTGCATGACAGACAATCACTTTTTTATTTAAAATCGCGAATACTAAAAAATAGTTGTTTTTTGCAAAACAAGTTTAAACAAAGAAGCATTAAAAGTAATAACCAGGTTTAAAAGTAATCTTTTTTAAGAATAATGTTATAGGGTGTCCAAAATTAAAGACAATTTAGGGTTACAAAACAGCTTAGATTAGTTTTGAACTGAAGCAAAAACATAACTCGAAAAAAATATTAAAAAAACATTAAATTTTAAAATTGATTAATGACAGTCAATTAATCGGTTTTCATCAATCTTAATTCAAGTTTCTGTACTTCTCAATTTTGTCCCGTTTTTGTAAACTTTGACATAGGAAAAAACAGGATACACTTATACAGGTAGTATCCAGGCGGACTAGAAAAATTCGCCCTCTGCATTTCAAACAAAATTAACAAATATGTATGGCATTGACCTTAACAAAATTTCAAGACGAATTCATAATCAGCTGTTTTCTTAACACCACCTGTACAGGGTACTCTGGGATGGAAAAAAAAGACTATAGTTTTAATTGAATTCTAATTTAAACAACTTTTCATTCGCAAATTAATTATATTTATTTATGTAAATTCATATTTAAAGATATATTTTTTTTTATTTAAAACAACCATAAAATTTTTTAAATTATTTTCCCTGTTTTTTCCCCAACTTGCTTTGGACATATTTAACACCCTGATCTATGCTCTCCTTTAGTTCAGGTATGGCTATGTTTAATAAACACTTCTCATATGCGTTCATTTTTGGTAATGACTGAAATTTTTTAACACCCTCTTTGTCTAACTCAAAATTTGAAGAGAAAAATTGTAATTCTGGCATTACTTTAGACTCAACATATGCAACATCTACAACACCCGATTTGCCATCCAAAGCTTTCAAAAGAGAATCACAGAAAGTTGCGGTTGCATAGGCTATAGAAAGTTGGGCTGACTGTTTGCCGCCTTTGGCCTTAATGACAGCAGTCCCAGCATTTCTGACGCGTTCACTTATTTTCTCCAAATCCTCGTCCTCGCCTTGGAAAGCAGGATTGGCAGTGGACAGCAATGGCACCATAGTAGTTGCCGAATGGCCGCCTATAACATCAACACATACTTTTGTAGGATCTCTAACACAATGTTCACCTATAAAAGTGCGAGCCCTCATTGTATCTAATTTGGTAACACCAAAAAGTTTCTTTGCATCATAAGCATTAGCCTGCTTTAAAGCCTCCGCCGCCAGAGGCACCAAAGCATTAATGGGATTAGTTATAATAATCATAAAAGCATCTGGACAGACTTTGCCTTTTAAAGTTGCTATATTATACATAAGCTCCTTGTTAGCATCAAATAAACCTGCTCGTGTCGCATTGTCTCCACGAGGCACACCAGCCGCTACTACTACCAGATTAGAACATTCCAAAGCCTTTTGTAAACTTTCAGCACCCGTAAACGATTTAACACCCGAAAAGGTATCAATGTGTGAAAGATCTTCTGCTATACCAGCTGTGCTCTTGATACCCATTAAATTTAAATCGGTTACTAGTGGATTGGCCTTTATAAGCAGGGACAATGGCTGACCTATGCCACCGCCTGCCCCAATAACCGTAACACGATGTTGAAGGTAAGAAGCAATGGAAAAGCCACGTTTGCTTTGGACTTGATAGATTGATTTAAGCAATTGTCTCAGCATAATTAAATAATTGTTTTTTTTTATTTTTTAAATTAATTTCTATCTTTTTAAAAGTTTAAAAATATTTTTCTTCAATTTAAAATGTTTATCAAATGTCAAAGGCACAAACGAGGTAGTGGCATAAAAATACTGGGGCCAAATCGTCGCATTAGAATCAAAATTGTACTCGATTGATCGAGTTTTCAATGCCTTAAATACAGAAATTCTAATTAGAATTTTTAAATTTCGATTCAAATCGAATGCGACGATTTGGCCCCTGTACTTAATACAAACTTCAAGGCTCTAACACAGATTTGAGAGAGAGCTGGGTAATTCGTTCCGTTTTGAAAAATGGTCATGCATACATGGGCATTGCATTACGAGTTGACATTTTGTTAAGTATTTTGCCTACTCTGGGGCCAAATCGTCTCATTCGATACGAATCGAAAATTCACTCGATTGATCGAGTTGTCAATGCTTTTAGTAAAGAAATTCTTATAAGAATTTTTAAATTTCGATTTGAATCGAATGTGACGATTTGACCCCAGATCTAATTCTATTAAATATTTTTCCTAACTCCCAAGTATTTAATTACTAAAATTCAATGCCAATAACTTACTTTAGATCATAGGTTGTCAAAAATTCATTTTTAGTGCACAATTGTGCTACAAAAACAATAAAAACAAACTCACACCGACGCTTGTTCTCTTTTATTTCAGTTTGATTTCAGTCGTTAATTGAGTGTTAACGAGTGCACATGGGCGGATGCTTACTGTTTTTTTTTCAGCTTTGTTGTTTTTTCAGCTTTGATTTAATTTCAAAATAAACCAGCAAACAAAATAGTATAATGGAAGATAAAAATTTTTGTTTTGTCATTAAAAATGCTTTTGGTAACATGCAATACATTTTATGTTACCAAACATTTAAAACAAAGAAAACAAGAAAAACTTAATTTATAATACCTAAATACACTTAATTTTTTAAGTTTTAACTGTAAATTAAACTCGCCCAATGGAATATGTGTGAAAAAAAAATTGTCTTATTCTGTAATAACTGAGGCATATTTTGTATTTAATTTTAATAACTTTTTTTAAGTTCATTTCCATTTTGCTTTAAAAAGTAAAATTCATCACATTGGCAATGCTTAGTTTTTTGTTTGCTGGGCAATTTTCTCTTATCCAATACAGACGCATTTCATTAAATGAGAATTTTGACAATCCCTGCTTTAGATCATAGGTTGTCAAAAATTCATTTTTAGTGCACAATTGTGCTACAAAAACAATAAAAAAAACTCACACCGACGCTTGTTCTCTTTTATTTCAGTTTGATTTCAGTCGTTAATTGAGTGTTAACGAGTGCACATGGGCGGATGCTTATTGTTTTTTTTTTAGCTTTATTGTTTTTTCAGCTTTGATTTAATTTCAAAATGAACCAGCAAACAAAATAGTATAATGAAAGATAAAAATTTTTGTTTTGTCATTAAAAATGCTTTTGGTAACATGCAATGCATTTTATGTTACCAAACATTGAAAACGAGAAAAACTTAATTTATAATACCTAAATACACTTAATTTTTTAAGTTTTAACTGTAAATTAAACTCGCCCAATGGAATATGTGTGAAAAAAAAATTGTCTAATTCTGTAATAACTGAGGCATATTTTGTATTTAATTTTAATAACTTTTTTTATGTTCATTTCCATTTTGCTTTAAAAAGTAAAATTCATCACATTTGCAATGCTTAGTTTTTTGTTTGCTGGGCAATTTTCTTTTATCCAATACATACGCATTTCATTAAATGAGAGTTTTGACAACCTATGCTTTAGATGCTATGAAAAGAGTGTAATTAAGATACGATAACTCGCAAACGAATGTAAATTCTTTCTTTTTTCAAAAAAGGTCACAATTAACATAAAACCCAAGATCAATATTCGTTTACTTCACAGACTAAATAACTATTGTACAATTAGTTTTTTTTTTTTTACTTTTTGTTTATAATGTGGTTTAATTATGTTGATTTGAAATAAAAAACCAGAAAACAACAAAGGAAAGAGAAAAAAGTAAGAAAATATTCTTTAGCTTAAGTTCAATGAATTTTTAATTAAAACAATTGTGTAGAAACGGTACTTAATGTACGTAATTATGTTCACTAAAAAATGGTTTATTTGAAATTATAAAAAAATTATAATAAAAAAAAAACTTTGAATATACATAAGTAACTGCAGACAGAAAAAATAAAATGAATTTCGTTTTAGCAAAGTTATTTTGCAAATTTTTATTAAACAACCGCTAAAGAAAAATAAAAGAAAATATTTTGCGAAATTCAAAAATGTATAAAAGTTCCATCTAAAAATTCATATTTTTAAATACAGTTATTTCAAAAAGTAATAAACGCTGCGTTGGGATGGTGGCACCGTTAGAATTATCGATTGTGCGGATTTTTTTCAGTAATGATGTCGCAGTGGTCAAGTGAGCATTGCGGGTTCGCTGTGGAGACATTTTTTAAGAGTAATGATTCTTACGTAATAGCTCGTCTGCAGTTTTATTCAAAGTTCGGTATTCGAAAAATACGTAATGGACCGAGTGTAAATTTAATTCGTTCCTGAGTGCAGAGACTCCGTGCACCTGCTTTAGCTTTCAATGTCCCACGGCCAAGGCCCAGTCGATCTTCAAGGACTCCCGAACTGGTTGAAAGCAGTTTGCGTGATAGTCTCCGACTTTCAATACGGATTAAAGCGCGCCTCACCGATTCAAGCGCGATTATTTATGTAATTTGAAAAAAGGATCTGAAGTTCCATCCTTTTAAAATTGAAATCGTTCAAGAACTCAAAGAAAGTGACTTTGATTTATCAAAAATTTTTGTGAAAAGAGGTTGGAGTGTTTTCGCACTGTAAATCCCATTTTTTGGAGGGATGAGGCCACGTCAATAAACAAAACTGCCGTTACTGGTCTCCAACAACCCGCAGTCTTAGATTAAAACATCAAAAACTATTGAATTGCTCCAAGGTAACTGTTTGGTGTGCCTTATCCACGCATGAAATAATTGGACGATTTTTTTTTTTTTTTGAAAATTCTCGAGGCCAGTCGACGATGGTCAACGGTGAAAATTATCGACGCATGATTGCAAAATTCTTTTTGTCAAACCTGCGAGCTCATCCCTCATACTTTTTACAAGCCTGGTTTTAACAGGATGGAGCGACTGCACACACAGCCAGAATGAATTTGCTTAGGGAAAACTTTCCCCAAAAACTGATTAGGTGATTTGGGGAAACCCATGGCCACCGATGTCACCCGATCTAACTCCCATGGATTTATTTTATAAGGGCTTCCTCAAAGAGAGGGTTCATAATGATAATCCCCGATCTCTTGTGGATTTAAAGAACAGTGTATTCAACTCTACTGAAGACATCTGGGTGACATACCCCTTAAAAAATAAAATCCGCATTTCCATTTTATCGTTCAATGCTCTTAATACAACTCTGTGTCAATTATTACGTTTTTCAATTAAGTTTAAAAATATAAATCTGCCACCAGACACCCTGTACTATGGTTAACCAAAACCACCCCACAAAGTATATTACCATTCCTTTAATATTTCAATATTTATTTCTTAAAATTTTAGAAAAACCGCTTGTGTTTTTTAAAAACTGGATATCTGTGTTTTAATTTTTCGAGTTGCCAGATCAAAAAAACCATTTATTTATTTCTAAATACTTCTTCATTGTTATTCCAATCAAATGCCGGAAAAGTACAATATTTAAATCCCACATTCAGCCATATAGCTTATTTTTGTTATTTTGACACTATGAAAAACTTTCACCTTATTGTATTAGATTTTTTTAAGGTTTTCTTATTTTCTTTCTTAGAAATCCCAAAGCTAATTAGTTTAGCATACAACAGCAAACCACCACCACTACTATTTGGTATCTTCAAATGAAAGTTGTAAATATCAAATGATTTGTATTTCCTTTTTCTTTCAATGGCTTTTGTTGCATCTTCTATTTGCTCTATCTTTTAGTTGGATTTATCTACTAAATGAAATTGATAAACGTTAAAGTTGTAACATGCATATGAAGCCATTGTCATAGTTAGATTTTTCCCCCAACTTTTTATTTATTCTTTGCTTTTTTTTAACATCATTTATTTATTTTGTTTTCTTTGCTTCTATTGTTGCTTTAACTCTTCTAAATGACTAAACCAATAAGACAGTTCATAATGCCAGTCAGTTAGTTGATTTGCTTATTCGTCTGTCAGTCTGCATTTAACCAACTAGCCATGCACTGCAACTAAATGTGCATGTGGACTGACCTACATTTACTTCTTCTTTTTCTTTTATGCATTCAAAAGTCATGGCATTAACGCAATACAAAAGAAGAAATATGGTGAATAGTTAAGCATTATTAGAAAAAAAAAACTCACGTAAAAATATTCATGTAAATTGTAGTCAAAGTTGTGTCATTAGACTAAGCACAAATTGTTAAATAAACATAAAAACATATGTGTGTATGTATGTACATATGCCCATAGAAATATAATTGTACTCTTAGAAATGTCATTTGTCGCACTTAAATATAAGGTTTTATTGTCATCTTTTAATTGTATGTTATTTGCTGTAATGGAATTTATGTAAGTACAAATAGTACAGGCATTTGTCTTATAAAGGTGATTTTGTACAAGATGTATTTTACATATGACCTGTCAAATTTTTCAATGCAAAATTGATACATGTCGTGTGAACGCATGGAAAAATTGCTTGTGTAAAACACATATATAAAAGTCATATGACAAATTTTCAATTAGAGCGCGTTCTTTTTTCATCTGATAAAGCATTTGTCATCAGCTGTTTTTGAACAACAACAAGGAAAAGTAAGTTATTTATTTTGGTTTGGAGGTTATGTCAGATGTAATTACATACTTCTTGTGAAAGCAAACACCTATAAACCATCTGTAAAATGACAATTTTTACAGACATACGCAATTACATGTGGATTGCAAAAGTGACAAGTCATGTGTAAAATACATCTCGTATAAAACCACCTAAACATTTTTAGAGTGTTTAGAAAACAGTTAATACGTTACGTTACGAATGTCAAAGCGTTTTTTATGTATTACAGTGGCATAAAGACGTCTAATTGCAAAAGTATTAAATTCATTATGTTCTATAATATTTTCAAAAATATGAACATATTAAAGAACAATGGCTTGCGGCCATACCTAAGCAAAATCGTTAAACGTTTTTGTTTCTAAAAATCCTTACATCCATACAACTTGTATAAAACAAACCAAAATAACGTGACGGAACACTGCGGTAATTGGATAATCCAATTTTCACAAGTAGCTTTAAAGTAAATTTAGCTGCTGGAGAGGCTGACAGGATAATATGTTTTGACAACCCAAACAAATATATTTGTTTTTATTTAACTCATGGTCAAATAACTCATCAGGTCGTAGCAGCTGAGAAAATATAGTTTCAGCCTCAAGGACCAATATTGTAAGAAGCCTACACGGGGCATAAAAAAGTTAACAGCCGCTTCTGTTAAAAACCTACTATGGAAGGAAGGGTCAATAATGGTCGACAATAATCGCGAAAAGTTTTGGAAGGGCGATTTATGTTAACAAAAGACACCTTTTTTACTTACTATTAAGAAATTAAATATTATTTTACTATTTATTTTATTATTTCTCTAACTGCAATCCCCTTACAAAAAAATCCATGTATGATGTCATAACTGTACGTCTTGACGAGACAAATTAATGCTAAGACCAACGTCAAACTCAGTATATAAAAAGCCCAGTATAAAAGTACCAAATTTTTTTCGTTTGGATTTTGACATTTGTCTAGGCATGAATTTGTTTCGTCAAGACGAACATAACAAACGCACATTTTTTACATTTACATATCGTTACCTTAATATAGAAAGGCCCTAACTCGTACTTTTTAAGTCGAGATATTTTGGCTAATTGTGATATATAAGCTTTTTGAAATAAATTAAAATCTGTGCTTATTAAAATATACGAGTTAGGGCCTTTCTATATTAAGGTAATGATACGCACAATGAAATTTTACGTGTTTTTTCACAGTTTTTATATAAAAATCACATTTCAAAATAATGAGATGTGGGCAAAGGATTACATACATAAGTATGTACATATGTATAAACATACACATGTATTTTTTGTATAAACAAATTTCATTTTCGCTTTGTAAAATTGTTTTATATTTATTTTATTAGTTAATTTGCCATAATTTACAGCAATTTTTAACAATCAGAGAGTTAATTTTAAAATTTTAATAACGTTTTACAAGCAAATGTTATGCCATTATTAACCTGCAAAGTGGGTAAAATAGTTTTTATAATTTTTGGAGCACTTTCACTACCCTAAAATTGTATTGCATACCTGTATTTAGTTTATATAAAAGGGCTGTGTAATTGTACGTCTTGACGAGACAAATTCATGCCTAGACAAACGTCAAACTCAGTATATAAAAAAACCCAATATAAAAATACCGGTCTTTTTTAATTTGGATTTTGACATTTGTCTAGGCATGAATTTGTTTCGTCAAGACGAACATAACAAACGCACATTTTTTACATTTACATATCGTTACCTTAATATAGAAAGGCCCTAACTCGTACTTTTTAAGTCGAGATATTTTGGCTAATTGTGATATATAAGCTTTTTGAAATAAATTAAAATCTGTGCTTATTAAAATATACGAGTTAGGGCCTTTCTATATTAAGGTAATGATACGCACAATGAAATTTTACGTGTTTTTTCACAGTTTTTATATAAAAATCACATTTCAAAATAATGAGATGTGGGCAAAGGATTACATACATAAGTATGTACATATGTATAAACATACACATGTATTTTTTGTATAAACAAATTTCATTTTCGCTTTGTAAAATTGTTTTATATTTATTTTATTAGTTAATTTGCCATAATTTACAGCAATTTTTAACAATCAGAGAGTTAATTTTAAAATTTTAATAACGTTTTACAAGCAAATGTTATGCCATTATTAACCTGCAAAGTGGGTAAAATAGTTTTTATAATTTTTGGAGCACTTTCACTACCCTAAAATTGTATTGCATACCTGTATTTAGTTTATATAAAAGGGCTGTGTAATTGTACGTCTTGACGAGACAAATTCATGCCTAGACAAACGTCAAACTCAGTATATAAAAAAACCCAATATAAAAATACCGGTCTTTTTTAATTTGGATTTTGACATTTGTCTAGGCATGAATTTGTTTCGTCAAGACGAACATAACAAACGCACATTTTTTACATTTACATATCGTTACCTTAATATAGAAAGGCCCTAACTCGTACTTTTTAAGTCGAGATATTTTGGCTAATTGTGATATATAAGCTTTTTGAAATAAATTAAAATCTGTGCTTATTAAAATATACGAGTTAGGGCCTTTCTATATTAAGGTAATGATACGCACAATGAAATTTTACGTGTTTTTTCACAGTTTTTATATAAAAATCACATTTCAAAATAATGAGATGTGGGCAAAGGATTACATACATAAGTATGTACATATGTATAAACATACACATGTATTTTTTGTATAAACAAATTTCATTTTCGCCTTGTAAAATTGTTTTATATTTATTTTAGTTAATTTGCCATAATTTACAGCAATTTTAAACAATCAGAGAGTTAACTTTAAAATTTTAATAACGTTTTACAAGCAAATGTTATGCCATTATTAACCTGCAAGCAAAGTGGGTAAAATAGTTGAAAAATTTTAAGAGCACTTTCACCACCCTTAAATTGTATTTTTTTAACCAAATTTCGATACATACATACATATGTATACCTGTATTTAGTTTATATAAAAGGGCTGTGTAATTTTACGTCTTGACGAGACAAATTCATGCCTAGACAAACGTAGAACTCAGTATATAAAAAACCCAGTACAAAAATCCCGGGGGCTAAATCGTCACATTCGATTCGAATCGAAAATTCACTCGATTGATCGAGTTGTCAATACTTTTAGTATAGAAATTCTATTAAAAATTTATTTATTTCGATTCGAATCGAATGTGACGATTTGGCCCCGGATTTTTTTATTTGGATCTTGCCATTTTTCTAGGCATGAATTTGGCTCGTTAAGATGTACAGTAAGGGGCCAAAACACTACCTTAAAAACAATAAATACATGTACATATGTATATAGGTACATACTTATGTATTACATATCGCTCAATTGCCAGAACAACATCAAACCTCAAAAAATTAATTTTTTTAGTTAATAATACAGAATAATTGTTTATGTCATGTTCTATACTGTGAATAAATTTCATCTTTTAACTGTTTCTAATTTTTGCGTGTGAAGAGAAAATGCCGCTTGTCTTTTTTAATAAATGTAAGCGAATCAAAAACTTCAAACGCGTTTTTCTCGAAATGACTTTTTTGGGCTATAATATTGTTTCGGCAAATGAGCAACAATAATATAAAATTGTTTTTATATAGGAAAAATAAAACAGGTCATTGACTGTCACATAATATAAAAAAAATAACAAGAAATACAAACGAAAGGGCAAACTGATATAGACTCTTATCACTTATGTGAAGTGTATGAACATATACCTATCAACACCGCACAAGAGTGTTATACCTGATTGCGCCGAATGTTGTAAACCCCTCACAAAATCTCAATTTTATGTTAAATTAGTCAATTACGGTTAAAATTATGGTTTTGCAAAACTATATTCAAATTCTAGTTTCTAATTCTAAAAAAACAAGTTGGCAACACCAACGCCCAAGTTATTGTGTTAAATAGCATGTTTACACTACAGCCCAAATAAGTGATTCAACTAGCCAACGTCATTTCTAATTTTATTTAAAATTTCACCTGCATAGCTGCCAAAAGTAGAGTAAAGTAAAAAGATACATATAAACATTTATTTGAAGAGACAAAATAAATAATTACAATGACAAAAAGCCGAAAACCCATTTGAAGAAAATTTTGACGTTAAGAATAGCTAAAGTAAGTAATAAAATCATTATTGTGTGCCTCAATATTAAAAAAAACCCCCAAAAACAAACAACTATAGAATCCAATTAAGGATTACAAACATGGTACAAAGTTAGATTGAATATTAAGTACACAATTGATGACCGTTCTTTTTGAACGGAACCAAATTCCATAAAATTTTTAGTTTTGTAGGCTTTGAGGTTCGATTATACGTGACTTACCATAACCGTTGCCATAAAAACCAAAACTAAATTCTATACACCTATGTAAAATTTAAATATAGTGTTGCCTATCTACAGGTACGTTAACATATTTCAACGGATGAAAAGGTCTATTTCTAAAAGGATCCAAAATATGTATATCTACTTTATTGGCCGCAAAATAGTACTATAAAATTTAATTTGGAAACGCAAATTTTAAACGAATATGAAGGGTATAAAAACTGTCTTATAATACCATTGTGCAATAAAATGCATACATGCAGGCGTATAAGCGTTCATACGTATGGATGTGCGAAAATACATACATACATATTCTAATATACATACGTGAACTCGCGGAAACGTGAACTAATTTTTACCAAGGGTGTTCATGTTTTCGATTTTGTTCACGTTTCTGATTGGATTTTTTTTAATTATTTTCTAACGAATTTAATGTTTTTTTATCAATTTATTGTTACTAGTTCAAAAACATCCAAATCTAGTCAAAACTTAGCAACGCTTTAACCCGAAAAGTCTAATTTAAAAATTTTAAAATTTAGTTTTTTGGGTAATACATAATTGTCTCATTAATCCGACCACAAAAATCAACCTTTTGCAAATAAAACTATGTATATCGCTTGAAGATCCTGTTATTGCATAATTCGGGAACTGGCAAAACTAATAAAATTAATTTAAACAAAAAAAAACTCAAAAAAAACTGTTCACGTTTTAAAGCTTTCAATGTTTGTTCACGCTTTAGAGTAGTTAATGTTAAATAAAAAGTGTTCACGTTTCTGGATGTTCACGATTCTGGATATTCACGTTTCCGCGAGTTCACTGTATTTTAAATTTATATAGAAATAAAAACAACAAATAAAATTAATATTAACCAAACAAACTTGTTTTACGTTTTGTCAAACTGATCCGGCAACAATATTTTTTTTGTTTTTAATAAATGATACCCGCTCACACAAACACGAACGCACTTAACGTCGTTTGAGTGACAAGAATGCATTTCTATAAAAGCGAGTTTTTTTTTAATTTTTTATTAAACTTTTTTTATTTATTTGTTATATTGAGTTTTGATTTCGTTAAATAACTTTTAATTGACAACGGGTTGTTTTAAATTTAATTAAAAAAAAAAAAAAACGTATGTAACAAGTTTGCTGTAATAAACAATAACAAAAAACAGATTGGTTGGTATGGCATAGCATATCTAATGTGGGCTTGGTTTTGATCAGCGGTGCCCAACAAAAGAAGATGATTTATGAGAGTGTATTAGCGCTGTGTGCATTTAATCAACAACAGTTCAATATTAACATGTGTTGTTGTTGTGTTTTTTTTTTGTTTCGCTTTTTTTTTATTATTCTTTTGTTGGTACTTGTGTTGTGTACATGTATGTAAGACCTGGGGCCAAATCGTCGCATTCGATTCGAATCGAAATTTCATTCGATCTATCGAGTTGTCAATGCTTTGAGTATAGGAATTCTAATAAGAATTTTTAAATTTCGATTCGAATTGAATGCGACGATTTGGCCCCTGGCGGCAAATTACGGCATTCGGCTCAAATCAAAATTTAAAAATTCTTATTAGAATTCCTATATTAAAAGCATTGACAATTCGATCGAGTAGAATTTCGATTCGAATGAAATGCCGTACTTTGTCCCCTGATTAGTATTCGGTCCCCAGAGACACTTTTGGCTGACATTGGTTTTGATACATACTCCTGTATGTAGTTACCCTGCAAAAAATCTTGGACCACATGGTCCGTTTTAGCTTAAATGGACTAGTTACAACATGGTCCTTGTGTAATGCAGTCCTGGACCATGTCATTGTCAAAGAAAAATAAATAATAAGATTTTGATATTATTTTTTAGCGAATAAACAACAAACAAAATTAAATTGAAACTTTTTAAAAATTATTGTTCGCTAAACAAATTTTTATGGTTATTAAAGAAAAAAGACAGAAAATCATTAAACTTTAAAGTTATTCAATGTCATCATGTCTCGTTTTTTTTAAACTTTTATTGTTCACCTTTTTCATTGCTCTCAGCAACCAACCACCACAATTTATTTATGTACGTATGTATTTAATATGCATTGTGAACACGTTTTATATTGAAATAATGCAATTCTCGTTTTCATTTTATTTTATGTATTTGCTAGTTATGACATGTGAAATTCAACCTGCTATTTTAAATTTTATCATTGATTTATTTAATTAGTTTTTGTATCTAAAAAAACGTGCATTTGTCATGACAAATTTAAAATAACGCACAACCACACTTTCATTAACACATTTGTGCAGAGTGAAATTTTTTTAGTTTTTTTTTTTTGCAAGTTTTATTACTTAAAATTTGTCTATAAGTCTATTTTAATGTTAAAAGTCATTTTTGTTCAAAAAAATATTTTTATTTTATTATAAAAATTTCTAAAGACGAGACTTACCACTAATAGTAAAATACAGTTAACAAAAATAGTGGGAACACATACTTACACATGTAGTCGTAGGGGAAAACAGTTTGTAAAACCTTTTAATTGTGTGAAAAGGAAAACGATTGTTAAGTTTTAAATGTTTTCGGTTGGGGTGTTTGAACTACATTTTTTATATTTAACATTCTAATAATTAAAAGTTTAATAACTTCTTTTAAAATTTTTATTACTTTAAAGGAGGTTTTGTTTAATCAATTGGCAACTTTTGTTTGAAGAGAAACTTGCATAAAGTGCTTATTTAATATTTATAAAAAAGAATATTTATTTTATAAACTTATAAAACTGTTAGGTCCATATTTAGAAATCCAATATCTACTTAAAAAAATGTGTTTATATATCTTCCCTTAAAAATATTTTCATATTCTTTTCAATTTTTGCTAAAGTAGTTTTTCCACCAAAATTATAAACGCATGATTGTCGTAGATTTTGTATGATAATAAAATAGCTTTTTATTACGACATGCCAACATTTACCTTAAGATAAACGAACAAAAATCTGTATAAAACAAATGTAAAATTATTATTTAACAGTTATAAAAAAAACTATTATGTCTTAATAAAAATAGGACAATTGACCAGTTCATAAGAATAAAGTGATTGACCCATTTTTGCATAAACTAAAAATTTTTTGACAGATAACAACACAAAAAGTTTTGAATAAGAATTTAGAAAAGCTGACTGTAAACGGTCTCCCAAAATTAACGCAAGATTTAAATTTGTAGTCATCTAAAAAAAAGCAAAAACAAAAATATTTAAGCTCTTACAAAAATTAAAAAAAAATGTTTGGTGGGTTATTGTAGTTTCTACTGTAAAATCCTGTAAAGGTACCTTTACACGGTAATACAAAGTAATTAGATTTTGTAGAATCAAAATATTATGAAATTCTCTCCGTGTTTAAAAAAAGAGAATAAAAATCTGTTCTAACTATTTTTCATGTTTACACGGATGAGGTTGGTAAAATCAAAATCGGTTGTTTCTTGCCACTTTCCTTTTGGGGTAACGCCATATGGTTAAGGTTCAACAATATTAACAAAAACAACATGAAAAATATCTGCTGTTATATTGATTGTTTGTGTATTGTTTCATTAAGTGTAGCCACCTTCATTAGATGTTGTAAGTGCTGCCAATCTTTCACACCTTTGATGTGATGAGAATACACAAGTTTCTAAAATGGTTTAGAAATTAAACATTTACCGAACACTTGTCAAATTTTGCATCCGTATTCTCTCCTACCCAATACATTATGCTTTTACATGATGAGATTTTGTATTATCCCACAACATTTTTTGACATATCGTAATATATGTATTACCGTGTAAAGGTACCTTAATTAACACCCATTTTCATTGTTTTATATAATTTTTTTAATTATACATATGTATATGACGTCATTATAATATGTATGTGTAGGTATACCCGGTCAAAAAAAAGCGATATGAAACAAAAACACGTTTATCTCTATACATTACATAGAAGATATATACATATGTATGTTTGTATGTACGTAAAGTTCTACCGTTATAATATTCAAACACACACATGTACATACATACAGAGGTATATACCGCTACGTAACAATAAATATTTAAATGCATATAATACTATGTTTTTGGCAGTTTTTCATTTCAAATACTAATGACAACAAATACAACAAGAGCTCTATATTCGGCTAAGCCGAATCTTATATACCCTCAACCTTAAAAACGAATTAAAAACTTAAAACTTCTTTTATACATATGTGCGAAGCTTGTTGAAATTTTCCACTTAATAAAAAATATTACAGCATTTCTATACTACAGTTTCGATGTTTAATTTTTTTTTTAAATTGGTCCTTTGTATCGGGGGTTCTATTCTTCATGAACGGCTCCAACTAAGTAGTAGTAATAAAAAACCCTCTACCGAGTATTAGGTTGGCAGCTACTTACGCTAATATTCATTATAACTAAAGTTGGTTAAGGACTTATTGGGCAATTATTTCATAGATGACTGTTAAATAAAGGCTTCGTTAGTCTTAACTTTCTGTTGCCGTTCTTTAACGTGCCATTCAGTTGTTTTATTTTAGTAGTTACTTTTTCTGTTAAAACGTATCAAAATTTGTATGGTTTTAATGGCGGAAAAAGCAGCTGATTCTTGCCGTCACTTAACAACGTTGCAAAAATTTTGTTTTTAACAGGTTGATCCGCAACGAAACGCAACGAAACGAAAAAACTAACTACTTACACACATTTTTTATTAACAAAAAACAATCAGCTGATTCATCACGGAACAGAAAGTAAAGACTAACGAAGCCTTAAGCCTTTAATAAACTTACTGTAATTCTTATAATTATTGCCATAAAATAAGAGATATGGCTTATCAAAAAATTTTTATAAAATTGGTCCGTTTGTATGGATGATAAACCCCCGTAAACGGCTTGAAGACGAAAGCTATTACAGTTTCCGAGATAAAGCGTACCATTGTCTGTACTCCTTTCCAAACAATTTGTTTCCAAATTTAAATATTATCGAGGGATTGATATCCTTGTAGAAGTTAAAACAGCTTTCACGTGCAAATCATCATAAAACTTATGCATTTTTAAGGGAGCCTCCATTTGTTTGCTCCTCTCCACAAAAACCCTAAATTAGCTTACCGTCTTTAAAGTCTCCCTGCAAAGTTTTGTGGTAACTATGCCCTGAAAAATCTGGGTTACCTCATGTTTTTGCTTAAATCTCGGTTCTTAGCTAGCCGAACTTGGTGATTGTTCAAAGGGATTGTCAAGGGGATATTTCTGATAATTTGACACCAAGGCGCAATCCGTAAGATTTATCCCAAACAAATGTTAACCGAACGGACAGACTGATATTGTTTAGTCGACTTTTCCTTTTTTCTCATAAATAGCAACTTAATATTAGAGAAATTTCAAACCGATTTTACCCATATGACTTTGTGAAGGGTAAAAGAAAGGTAAAATTTAGTTTAGACCAAATCCTGGAGACACTTAACCTCTTCTTTACATTAAAGGAAATATTTTTAAGTTGGAATTTCTAAAAGGTACATAATTTTTCTCTGCTGGTACAAAGTTTAATCTAAATCTTACGACCTGTATAATAGTGTGAAAATACCTTTACTTATACCTTCGGTAAAATCTTTATAAAATGTTCGATTAAATCTGTCATTGTCTTTGTCATCACATAAATGCCGCCGTCACACATGTGTGCTCAATAAAAGCCACACTTGAACACATATTCGATTTTGAATTCCAATCCAAATTTCAAAATAACTTTCAGGGTTAAAATGTAAGTATGTACATACTTATTGACAATATCTTTACATAGATTTGTGTGTAAATATGTATAAAAATTAAATCAAGAATGAGTTTTTAAAAAACCAGGTCTTTTGTTTCGCTTACATGGGACAGTTAAAAAAGACAGTGTATTATTAAAAAAACCGGAAGCAAAACAATTGTTATAGAAAATGCCAGTTCGTACCAAAGTGCATGAGTATTATTATGTCTCGTGTAGCTTTACGTGTTTAGAGTAAAACAATTATTATTCTTCTGTTGTATTAAAAATAAACTTCATGGGTATTTTTTTTTATTTATAACATAACGTACTTATGAATTGTAACAAATGTAAAAATCTCAAGATTTATTGAATTTTAACACAAAAAAGGGTGGGTAAAAAATTTAAAAAAAAATTAAATTGTTATTATGTTGGCTTTTAAATGTTCTTTATATGAAAATTAAATTAGTTTTTGTCACGTTATTTTTAAATTGTTTTGCAGTCTTTAAAAAGGTAAAAATAACTAGAGCTGGGAAAGTATTAAATAGTGACTATCGAAGATGAAGAACTTGCTTCTTTTTTTTTAAATTACCGCAAAGTTTAAAGAGAATATTTGCTAGAAACTACTCTTGTTAATGTAGAAATTGTTATTTTTGTTTGTAAAACCCAAATTGGGAAAGAGTTAAGGAGTGAAGTTAGCTGCAAAAGAGAAGCATAACACAATTTGTAAACAGCTGGCATCTCTGTTTGGTTTAACTAGGTCTAAAATTGGAGTTTTCCGTGAATTTCTGCAAAAATTATTTTTTTGTTTAATTTTTTGTTACAAAACAAATAAACATTTAATTTACGTATTTATATTTATTTAAGGTTAATAATAATATTTTGGTGATTTTGTACTAAGAAGGTAATTGTATTTTTAATATGTTTATAACATTTGCTTCCGCTCTGGTTTAGGCATAAAGTTTAGCGTTGGAGTTTTCCGGAGAGAAACGAAAGGTTTTTTTCTTCTTTAGGTTTTTTTGCTTTGCACTACTTCGATATACATACTAACTTATGTATCCACTTTCATTTACATATTAAATAAGGCAAATGTTAGATTAGGTGCTGTTATGTGGAAAGGAGGAACGTTTCCAGAAGGCCCCCAATTTTTGCAGGACGTACAATCAAGCCAAGGATGGACTTAATGTCTGCTCTTATCAAGAGAAAAATTATTTGGGAGAAGAAGTTCATAAAAAGCTAGGCAGTGACACAAAAAGTGTTTTATCGATTAGTTGTCCTCCCTGCATGTCCTGCAACCACTGCCCTCTGCAACTCCTATCTGATGTAGGATTGCCTGTTTGAGCAACCCTTCAGCGTACCTAATAACTTGCTCAATGCATTTTTCTTAAGTTTCAGTACTCTTCTTGTCCTATCCTTATTCCGGTAATAATGATTCATTGTTCCACAGTGCTCTGTGAGCAGTTTCTACCACCTTCTTTAACTCGGTCGGAAAGCTTTAAATTTCTCAGGTCAACTGTCTCCTTTTTTCTAGTTTTACTCTCCTAGATTTAAGCGCTTACGGAACATAATTGCTCTTATGGACCCTTTTTTATTTGAAAGATGACCCGATTGAGCGCAAACATTCTGTGGTTGTTTGGACATTCGCATGTAGGACAATGGTTTGAAATGTAGATTTTATTTCTCTCTCCGCCTTAGAACCAACCGTATTAAAATACTTTCTTTCGGGCATCTGCCTCAGGACTGTCGATGTGGTATCAGCGCAGTGCAGTTAATATTAACCGTTACTTAGGGTATACGATCCAAAAATTCCACCGTCTTTGTATAACCCTCCAGTGCCTCCAAAATGCGTTAATGGTTAGATTTATAATCTCCTTCAATCCATTTCCCTGTTGCCTGTAGGCGTTTTGCCTAATGTGCCGTCATGTAGCGTATAAGGGTTTCCGTAGGCGAGATTTCTAGAATCCTCTCCAACGCCCTCGTTTAAGTTTCTAAAACAACATGTAACTTGTGCCTTTTGCCCATTGATGTTTTAATTTACTTCTGTGAAGCCAGTAAGTTACCTTTAAACTAAGGCTCCATTTGGAGCTTATAGCTCTTTTACATAGCGCCCAAAATCGCTTATGCTTTACTTATCTTTCTGCATCAAATTTTTTTTCGACCAAGGATTATTTTAAGTAATTAACTTTAAGATATCACAATTGATTTACCAAAAAAAAAAAAAAAACAATGCTCGTCATATTGCGTTATTATTTTTTTTTTTTTTGTGAAAAAATCTGTTTTATTTGGGTTCACACTTATGTATGCCCAGTTATGTGCGTTCTGCCCTTTTACAAGGCTTATTTGAGTTCTTTCTTTCCCTCCTTCTTTTTGTTTTTTTTTTGTTTTTTGTAGAAACGCACAGAAAAGGCGAAAGAATGCCACCTTGTGGGGTTTATTATTTCACATTATGTTATTTGTAATGTATCTTCTTATTTCGCAGTATGTGACCAATCCATTCTCCAATACTGGATCAACAGGAAACTGGTTAAGGAATAGGATAAGCATGTCGGTTCGTACGTTACTAAATGCTCCCTTGAGGTCAATGCATACAACAAACATACACAATTCATTCTGGACTGTCAATATTTTTATTTGTTTTAATTTAAACCAAAAAAATTTACTAAGGCCTTTTACTGTTTCTTATTTTTAGTAACACATTTTTTTAAATTTTTAAAAAAATTAGTTCAAAGTTGTTGAAGCCTTCCAACAAATACAAAAACATTTTAAACTTTTATAGAGTTATTTATTTAATCATTTTTATTTATTTCTATTTGTTTTACTGTTATTTATTCAACTGTAACTTTATATATGCCCAGCACCACTTGTTTCCTTGGCCTTTAGAATTTTTATTTTAAATGTTCTTTTATTGCAGTCTTCCCTCCAAATTCATGTTTACGGCTTAAACGCCCCTTTTTCGTATTAAAATTCCAAAAACAATTGAAAAGCACAAATTTACTAAGATCCAACTGAATTATTGTGGTTGGGTTAAATGTAATTAAGAAAAGCAGTAACTAAATCATTAAAACAATTTATAAATATATTTTACTCTAATCTAGCAGCTTTAAAGGTATTTGGTATATAATTTCAAATTAAAGCTTAATATTCTCTTTAATCTTTTTAAAACAATTTTATTTTTTGAAAATGTTTTAAAGTTAAAAATTACTTGGATTTAGTAAATCTATTTAAATTAAAAATTGTTTATTTCACCATTTTTTTTTCAGCAGGAACTGAATTAAACGCCCAAACAATGGTTTTCCTTGTAAATGTTTTACTTACGAAAAACCTTATAAAACAAATATATGAAGGTAATGTTTACTAGGGTGATCGACATAATTTTTAACAGGTCGAACCCCCTTGTTGTTCGTCGGTCTTTTTGGAATGTTGATTTTTCAAACGTCCAAAAACCGGCTATTTGTCATAGAAACCGGAATGCGTTTAACTTCAAAACAGATAAGAAGTTCTTTTGTTGCGGATTCCATACATGGTTAATACCTTGAATAAATTTCTGTTGTACAAATGTTTGAAAATTAAATCTAAAAATTTTAATAAATTAAGCATTCTTAAGCTATAAACAAACCTTATAAAAATAAAAAATTGTAGGAGTTTCTTGAATAATGTGGGTTGTTCGAGTTCTTCGAGTTAATCGAGTTTATAAAAAACTTTAATCAATATTTTTTTATCTTTTAACTATTCGAATAGTTAAAATCGGTTTCTAAGAAAAGTTGAATGATTGAACTCCCTAATATTTACCAAACATAAAATTGGTAAAATCTAAGCCATTCGAAATTATAAAATTCTTTTTAGAATTCCGATAACAAAAGCATTAAAAACTCGATTAATTAAGTAAACTATGATATAGGCTGAATTCCAAAACGCAGTTTGCCTTGCATCACAAAATTTCAAGTTTTTCCTGAAGGCAAAGATAAGGTTTTTGATAATATCTTCTACTTCCAACTGAATGTTTACAGCTATATTAATATCCTGGAAACAAAAAACGTTGTCAAAATCGTAAAGAGTGTGTCAGGGAAAAATTTTAAAATTTGTAATGCAAAGCAAACTGCGTTTTGGATTCAGTCATACTATTGAATGTCATCATTTGCAACCTGTTCAATAAAACTAAACCACTCTGCAGTACAAAAAAAACTAAAAGGACTCTTATTTAGTTTTATGAGCTTCAAAAAAAAACAATAAAACTTGATGGTTGTTTAAGGGTATTTTGAACACAGTTAATTCTAACCTAATTTTTCTAACGTGTTCTCATACATTTGTATAAAAATATTTTAAATTCCTAAACAAAAACTTAAAAATTTAAGCATGTACGTATGTATGTATGTGTAACTTATGTACACACATTTGTTCCCTCTTAACAATTGGAAGTTCTTTTTTGGATGAGAGTATCTAATAAGTCACTACTTTTGCTTGCTGGTTGATAGTTCACATTCTACGAAAACAATCTACATTATTTTCAATATTTTTTTTAAGTTAAGTTAGTATATTAAAAATATAAAAATACGATATATTTTTCGATACAAAAGTAGATAAATTCTGGTTACATAGTAGATACATATTTTGAAAACACCAATTCAATTTTTTTCGAATTACTACCCTTAAGGAAGTGACTAGTCTCATATAGAAAGTATAATAATAGTAGAACGTTTTATCTCGAACGGGGAGGGACACTTTTAAAAATAAGAAAATGAGTTTAAACTTCTTTTTGTATAAAATAGGTGTCATTTTGAATATAAATTGTTTGAAGGGTTATGAAAGTTTTTTTTTAACTTTATAAAAAATATTTAAATAAATTCATATCGACTGGTTGACTTTGCTTGTTTTTGTATTTTTAACCAACAAAATTTTTTTTTATTTATTGCTAGAATTGTCTAGTTTAACGTGTTTTGCATTTTGAAGATAATTAAAATATTTTCACATACACAAACACATTATATGCTTGTGTATGTATGTAAGAAAAAATTAACTGTTTACACAGAAAAAACAAGTGGTTTTTTAGTTAGACAATACCTGTTTGTTTGTTTATTTATTTACGTACTGAGTAATAAATATTACTCAGTGTCAAAATATGACATTTACATACCCCCAAAAAATCGAATAAACTACATTAAAAAAACTCTTTTCTTTTTGGAATAAAACAAGTTCGAATCTGGGGCATTTGGTTGTCCAATTTAGTGGTTAAAGTACAAATAAACGATTTGCGTGAAAATTTAATGTGTCGCTTAATTTTATTAGAAAAACATTTGAAAAAGCTCTCCTTCTCCCTTAATTACCCAAAAACATTCTTTCTTCAAAGAGACGGTTTCGTACACTGTTGCCAAGTTGAGGGGTTTTTACTCCAAATTAGGGGCAAAATAGCCGCATTCGATTAGAATTTATTATACTTTTTGTTTAATAAAAAATATAAATTAAAGCTGAAAAAAATTAATTTACATCAAACCTTAAGAGTTATACTAAAAGTGGGATTTATTTCGCTTTGCAAAAAAAAAACAAACTATTTTATTAAAACTCAATTAATATTCATTTTTATTAAAAGTTTTCACAATTTTTTTTATATAATTTTTTCTTGAAATTCCTAAAAATATTAGACAAACAAATTTTGCTATGTAAATTTGAACTAGTTTAAGATTCACTACCAAAGAGACCGTATTCTATGATCATCAATGCCCAACGAGAGAAAATGTTTTAAAAACGGGTTTTACAAAAAAATATGCTCTTAAAAAACATATGCAAAAATATGCCCTAACAAATCAATGCCAATGTTTAAAAAATTATGAATAACAACACTTTTAATTAATGCAACGCACACAAAAAAAATATGATTTTGCATATTATGGGTTGCCCTGCTAATGGGTAACTAGTGCCGCTACTTTTTTGCATTTTTTCTGATTACAAAGAAATGTAAGTTTTGCCGGAAATATATATCTTTGCCGTTGTTTGTCACAAAATTCAAGTTTATCAATATAAATTAATTTTCTACCGACATTATGGAACAAAACATCAAGATACATACATATATTAAAATTATTTGGGAATCGCATGAAACTATGACCTCATTCTATGATTATATGTAAGAATGTAGTTTTTTTATCTTTGTCAATATATATTTTTTACCGTTCCGTTATTCATACACAAGAAAAAAGTCTATATTGAAATAGAATTTCTTTAAATTTGGAGCGTCTACTACTTACATACATACATACATAAATACATATGTATATACATATGTATATGTATAATGTCTGAATTAGGTAATTTTTGCGTTTTCCCTTAAAAGGTAAATGCGCCATTTTCCGTTTACATAAAAAACCATGTAAAAATAAAAAAAACTTTCCCCTTTATGTTGTTTGACTCCAAACATTACCTATTTTTATGTTTAATAACCTTGACCAAACCTATATTTTTGATGGTATGTAAGTTAAGACCACACCATCTATTTTTCGCAATACAAAAAAAAACACGCAATGGAATAAATGGCTAATACTCACATACATACATAACCTAAATATATTGAAAATAGGCCACTAATAATGTGTAAAATACCATAGACAATAAATTTAGGTTGGAAAACTTTTATATCACTTTTAATGTCACAAGTTATAGAATGAGTTTTAATTTAGGTTAAAAACTAGCAAAAAGGAAATGAATTTAATTTTGAAAAAAAAGGAAATTCTATAGATTGAGGTTAGATTTTCGATATCGTGTTAAACTTTTTAATTAACGAATGACTCTTTGAATTTTATATGTCTATTTTTATACTCTTCAAATAAGTGATAAGGGTATATAAGTTTGCCATTCCGTTTGTAATTTCTTTAATATATATCTGCGATCCCATAATGTGTATATTTTCTTGATAGGAAAGTCGATTTAGCTATGTCCCTCTATCCGTGTTATGGTTGAAATGAAGCCCCCCGATGTCAAAAAGATCCGTAATTGGCATCAATTTATCAGAAATATCTGCGAAAAAATCGCTATTGAAATCCAGCAAAATCGGACGATAACTGTCAGAGATATAAGCTAAAAACCAAGACTACCTCTGTCCATTTCTCTAAAATTTGTAGATAAAAACCTCTACAACTGCCCTAGAGTTGCCCCTACACGAGTGCAATGTAAGACCGACTCCCATTAATTTATTCCCATAAATATTTTTGTGGAACATATTTACCCCCTATGTTTAGCCCCCAACAGAGCTAACTACATTTTGTCATACAAAACTTATTTTTTTCATTTTTTAAAATCGCTCCCACAGCTTCCAGGGTGCTCCTACAAAGGTCAAATGCAAGACCGAACCCAATTAATTTTTCCTCCCAAACATTTTCGTCGAATATACATACTTACCCCCTATCTCCAGCCCCTAACAGGGCTGCCAGACAAAATTTGAAAAAAAATTGGGTAAACACCCCTACAACTTCTCCGGAGTTGCCTTAAGAGGAGCAAAATGTATCACAGACCGCCATTAGCTTTCCTTTTTAAACATATTCCTAAAACATGCTTACCCCCTAACTCCATCACCTAAGGGCGTTTCCATACAAAATTTACAAAAATTAAAAAAACGCTCATAACTTCATTCATTATACTTAAAGTAAGTTTGAAGGGCTTATTCAAAATTATGCTATAGATAACTGTCAAATAAGCTTTTAATAAACCTACTATACGTATTATGAATATGGGCACTACTCTGGAAAACATAAATACAATATTTAAGCCTTTATTTAGTTAAAAAATTAATTTATGTATTTAAATATTTCAATACAATTATTTTTGTTTTACTTTATATAATAAAATTTATTAAAAAAACCTTAGCGAACACTAGGAAACCATTTGCTGATGTATTTTATATGTAAGTTGTCAAATATTTAACTGCAATATTAATACATGCCGTGTAAACCCGTTTAAGTGACAAATTTTTAATTTTTAGGGCACCTATTTTAGCCTGACAAGGCATCTAACATCAGCTTTAGGAAAAATAGCAAGAAAAAGTAAGTTTAAAATAGAAACCATCTGTAAAATGACTCTTTTAAAAGACATATGCAATTACATATGGTTTGCAAAAGGGACAAGTCATATGTAAAACGCATCCTATGTACAAGCACCTTACCCAATATTCTATAAGAAATTTTGTTAGATCTTACATGAAAGTAGATCAAACGCCCTTAAAATTTTCAACTTGTGATGTACTATTTTTCATATAAGAAACTATTTACCACTTTCACAATCTGTTGAATGGTATACAAACTACAGCTGTGGCAGTTGTCAACTTTATGTTGCAGGTTTATTGTGTCATGCTTTTATAATTTACAATCTTTGATATACAATGTACATACATATAGTAAACATTTGTTTTAGGAAACCATTTATTTAAACAAATATTTTTATTTTACAATGAGCACCTAAATAACAAAGGTAATGAATTGGCTAAGGGAAAAACATTGTAGGTGCGTGTTGTAAAACTTTTTCTATACAAAAGACTCACATTTGAACATGTAGAATCCGGCGACTTATGTATGTCCCAAATAATAGCTTGTAAATTTCATAGTTAATGTATTATATAATCGTTTAGAGATTTTATACATTTTAAGCTTAATTTATTATTATTAATTATTTACCGGCTAAATAATAAATAAACTTAAGAAAAAAAAAATCAATTTGTCTTAAAACAACAACAAAATAATTTTAAATAAGAACAAACATATAAAAAAATATTTTATTTTAATTCAAATTATTTTTTTTTATAACAAAATATTTACATTTAGGTTTAAAAAAATAACTTACCTGAAACTTTGCATCCAAAATCCAACGATTAACATCCAGTATGAGAAAATGAAATACATTGAACTGTATTTTTTGCGTTTGTGTGCGTATATCTGTGTAAGAATTTCTTGGTTTAGTGTTAGTGAAAAAGTTAAAATTTTAAACGAATATTTGTTTCATTGCCACTTGTTGCTTCCCCAAACAAGCCGCTACGTGTTTCATATTCTCAGTCGTTAACATACATTAAGCTTTTTTCTCACAGAATTTACAATTTTTTTAAACTCTACGCTCTCTTGGTTTTTAAACGTAAAAAAAATTGTTTATGTTAAATTTAAGCCGGGCTTTGATAGTTTTAACCTAAGTTCGTTTGATAGTATTGAAAAATTAAGGTGTGTGGAATTTTAAATGAATATATAGGTATTTAATGAGTTATTAACGCAGAACTTAAGTTAAATTCTATTTTAAACTCAGCTGCGTGGCTGAGAAGAAGATTCTGCTAATTCTGATGTTGTTGCGTCTTCTTTTTCCACTTTATTTTTATTTAAGAGCCAAGTTATTTTTTTATGTACATACATATGTAGGTACAAAATTTTTGTATACCTAGCTATACTTTTTTATTTATATTTAAATGCGTTTCAATGTATGGGTAAGTTCTAAAGTCGCGTTGAATATATTATACGAGCGTGTGTGTATGTACATAAATTTTTTTAATATTTTTCTTAAAAGAAGAAAAGATCGAAAATCATACAAGGGGATCGCATATCATTGTTTTACTTTGTACAATATATAAAACTTGGTAATTTATGCACTTTTTTATTTTACTTTCAGAAGAAGCCACTTTTTAGTTACCTTTAATTGTTGTTGTTTAATCACTCAACCAATATTTTTTTTTTTTTTCTTTAAACAGAAATCATGCAAGTATTAAAATATTCACTCAATTGTAACAAATTGCTAAATACCTATCCATATTTTTTCTTTACATTTTATTTTCTTACAACCAGAACTTTCTAATTATTTTAACTTTATGAAATTTGCTATTTAGATTGCAATTTCTTAAGCTTTTAAATTGTTTTATAACATTTTAAAATTTTTTAAAGCTTGAATTTTAAGTGATTAATTCATTAATTAATTTCACACACTTTTTGCACATACATACATACATACATACATACCTTTACATGAGTATGTATGATTGTAGTAGATATTGTTTGTTTTTTCTTCTAAAATGCAAACTTCACTAACACATTTTACACTGTTGTTAAGAAAACACTAACAACAACAAAAACAAGGCCTACGTAAGTTTAGTCAGGTTTTTTACACAAGCGCCAAACTACCAAACATGTTTAAAACGAAAAATCCAACCTAACACGTCTGTCTTTAAATCGCAACTAACTGACTTAACTCAGTTGCCACTCATTTACAGTCAACAAAAACGTTATTTTATTGTGTTCTGGGAATGTAATGGAAACGAAGCTTTGTCTTAACGGCAGCTTTTATAAAAGCTAACATAAGTTATAATACGTTATGTAAAAATAAACTTTATTATAACGTTATTTGAGCTTCAAAAAAAATGTGTTCATTAAACCAGTGTTTCCTAAAATTTTTATTATAGGCTACTAGTTGTTTTATATATTAAATTTTTTTTTATTTTGATTAAGGGCTATTTTAATAATTAATCCATGGGCAAAAGCTGCCTTTAATATTACTCTATCTTAGTGAAACAGGCCCCTTATGTCGTTTTTAATGTGATGGGCATATAAGAAGCGATCTAGCCTAATATACCCCTCTTAATTGTTCAAAAATGTTTTATTGAAACACAAAATATTTTTTGTTGGTTTTTAGCAGCTTTTTTTTATTTATTTTATGGTGACGGTTTTTAATTATTTTTTTGATTTTTATTAATGTTTTTTTATCAACTAAAATACAAAAATAGTAAGGTTGGTTGTTCGTTATTTTTTTTATAAGTTTCGAGTACATAAAACTATTAAAAGATTTTGTTTTTTATGTTATATATTTATTTTTATTATTAAAGTTAAAGTTTTTATAATAATAATGGTCTCAATAATTTTTTTTAGGAAAAGCTATGCAAATAAAAGCACTAAGAGACCCAAAAGTCAAAAGCGGTTGGAAAATTTTTAATGATTTAAAATATGTAAGCTTATTTCAGCTAGGTCAAATATTTGATGTAATGTACGTACTACTATTCTGAAAAAAAATTTTTATATTTTCAAAATATGTACATAATAGATGTAAAAAATTATCGTTTGTTTACTTATGTACTGTAAAGTATAACATTTGTATCAACATCTATTTCGCCTTATATTTACGTAGTGCGAAGAATATTTCACATCGAAAGCAAATCAAATTTCTTTACGTTTTAAACCTAATAATTATCGTGCGTCTGCGTAAGAAAAACACAGAAATTTATTCCAAAGTTTGTTACGCATGACGAAATTTGAATTTGCACTGATAGTGTTCGTTTTCATACTTTTTAAAAAACGCATGATACAATTACCTTACAAGGTATAGTCGCTACGGCAACAACTACAACAAACACGATACCAAATTTATGAAGTTGTTGTAAAAATAACGTCGTTAATGTAAGGGAAACATACCGTTTTGACAGTTTTAACACGTGAGCAAACTCGAGCAAAAAAAAGTCAAGATATTTGTTCCATAAACAAACGTACATATTTCATTTTTGATGACAAATATTCGGGCATACGAAAAAAATACTTATTGTGCCAGTTAAGCAAGCATTAGGTAACCAGTAAGCCTTTGGTAAACTGTTAAATTTGAAACAAAATTCTAAATACGAATACATACGTATCTATCAGGCATGTTTTAAAAATTACGTGGTTTTAAATCACTTATGATTTTAAAATTGCAAGTGTGATTTAAAGTTATTCATTAAATAAAATTATTGCAAAATTCAAAATAAAGTTATTGAAAATATAACAAAGCGATTTTAAACCGATAGGCATTTAGCTGGTCGGTCTAAAATCACTAAAATTTTAAAAGTTTTGTATTTTTTTGTGATTTCAAATCACTTTCTTAAAAATAATTCTAAAAACATGCCTGTATGTATGCGTCACTTTCTTGAAGATATAAGATTAATTTTTCAAAAAAATTCTTGACTTTCTTAAACTTTTTAGAGATTTTTTTTGCAAATTGAATTTGTTTTTACAGTGCCTCTTAACAAAAATGTAACCGTTGTCTTCTAAAACTTTTGCAGTAAATAGTACGTACATAAAAATCAATGAAGAACTGTGTGTTTTGAAAAATGCAGGCCTGTTTCAATTAATTACTTTTAACTTCGAACTTCTAAATCATGTTAGATTTTTGTGCAAGATTTTTTTTTAATTGACCAAAAATAAGTATTTTTTATTGAAAATTTATTAAAAAAATTTTTTTGACTTCATTTTATAAAATTTTTTATTAAAAAAGACATGTATTTTAAATGTTTATAAAGAAGCAAAATGTGAGAGAGCTACACTTTTATCAAAATTTAAAGGTCTACAATTCATTTTCTTAAATTTAAAAAAAACTTTAAACTTTTTGCATTTGACTTTTGGGTTTTTTATTTATTATGACTTACGTCTGATTTATATTTTTAATTTAAACTTACTTACTACACATCAATATTTTTGAAAAATGTTAATTCTTTTTTCTTATATATTTTTTTCTTAAAAAATGTTTTTCCCATAATTTTAGTTTTAAGTTTTTTTTTAATAGTTGTGTATTTAAGAAGTTAAGAATTTCATGTTTTTAATTTGGCTTATTTCTTTTTTTTAATATTAATTTACTTTAAATAATATATTTTAGGATCACATATTTTTATTTTTCAAAAAAAAAAAAAATACACATACATATAAATATTTTTAAAATTACGTGTTTGTTATATGCTTTTGTCTTGTTTATATCACTAATCTTTTACATTTTATTAATATTACGGCGTTTTTATTTTAAATTTTTATAATTAAAGTATGTTATACAAACACAAGGAAAAAAACCGAAAGTGAAATAATTAATTTTAAATTGTTAGCCACGCAAACTTACTTTGGGCCAAATTGTTTTAAGAGTAAACAGCACTACAAAATTTTTAAAAAGTCAAGAATTCAAATATTTAAAATTTTTTTTATTTTAAAAGTTGCATTTAACATTAAAACAAATATTTTCTTCGGCTTTTTGTTTTTTTTTTGTACATTGCTCTAGGAAATTTTTTCTATTGTAAAAAAAAGAATATTTTAAAATTTTAAGTCAAATAAAGATATATTTTTAATTAAACAGAAAAAATTATAATAAAAGTTCATACATATACACACATTTACATATACATATATGTGTAACTGTATACAGTAACAGTTTTGCAGAGGAAGCTATTTATTTCAAATATACTTAATTGTTTATTTATTTATTTCTTTATTTATTTATTGTATTAAAAACTTAGGCTTTGTTAACTCATTGTCTGATTTAAGTTTATATGTTGTAATAAGCTTTTGAGATTTTAAAATACTAGGTTAAATAGTAATGAGGATATTTAATAGCAATTTGATCTTAGTTGTGTTGCCATTTTAATATAACTTTTCATGTAAAATGAATATCCCTATTGGGGTGAAAAACTGTTATTAAAACTTGGTTGTCGTTAACAAATTCGCATTACTATTCTTAACTCAGCTGACTTTACCAAGCTTAACGGAATAAACATTTATAAAAGCCTTAAAAAGGCAAACAAAACATACTTTACAATTTTTTTGTTTAGTTTATTTTCTAAAATTTTCATTTACTTTTTTATATATTAAGTGATATGCTTCTAATATTTAAAGTTTTTAGTTACAATAACTTTAACTAAAATCATTTGTAAAGACGGTTTTAGCATGTTCACACAGTAATATGAACCACTACACTGAAAAAAATCCCATGCAACAATATACGCAAAATAACTTTCGTTATTTTTTTCGTAGAATATACGAAATTTTCGTACAATTTACAAAAAAAGTTAGGCTATAAACTTTATAGTTTAACGAAAGTAATGAAAACCTTTTGTAATTTTATATTCTTAATATACAGGCATGTTCTAAATATCGCGTGCAAGATTCAAAATAAAGTTATTGAAAATATAAACAAGTAATTTTAAAACGGCAGGCATTTCGCTAGCCGCTTTAAAATAACAAAAATTTTAAAAGTTTTGTGTGTTTCTTGTGATTTCAATTCACTTTTACAAAGCTTTTTCTAGAATATGCTTGGTATACGAAGCTTTCGATGTAATTATGAAAAACTTTAGTTATAAAATTTTATGATTTAACGAAAACTTTTCGTACATTGTTTTATTCGTAAATTATATGAATGTTTTGGTTAAAATTTCAAAGACCAGAAATTAGATCAGAAATTCGTAATTCCTTAAAATAAACGATAATCTTTCGCAATATTGTAAATTTTTCGTAAAATTTGCGAAACTTCCTTTTAATTGCAAAAAAAATGCATAGTTTTATATTTTACAAAATATTTGAAAATTTTTCGTACTTTTTTTACATTTTTGAAATTACTTTGTAAAATATTAAAGTTTGGTTTGTGAAATATAAAAAAGATTTTCGTACATTTCGGATATTGTACGCAAGAATGTCATGGTGCAAAATAACGAAAGATTTCGTACAATGTACGAACGAATTCGTTCATATGTTGCATGGATTTTTCTGAGTGTGCGCTGGCTCTCTAAATCGAGATCGCGAACCTTTTACCATTGATTTTTACTATTTCTTTTCTTCTATTATTATTAAAATATTTGTTTGTAAATTTACAATTTTTAATTGTTAAAAATTTTTTAAGTTTGATTTAACATTAATTTTTTTATGTTTTCTTTGTTTAAATTTTTTTTCTTTTTTTTAACGGTTCCGACAAGATTTAAAATTAAACAAAAAAAGTTGCTTTAAAAATTTTGTATGACTTATAATAAAGTTTAACCACGGTTAGGATGCGAACCGTAATTGTATGAGCGAACCTCGATTTTTGGTCCCCATGTGAATTATGCTTATATACCGAGTTGAGTTCAAAACGACAATAGGGAAAAGTGTAGGTTGGCAACGCAACTAAAATTTAATTCCTTTACCATTGATTGACCCATATTTTTTTTTTGTTTTTTTTAAGCATACATATATGCATATTTTCACTATTTATCAATAAAATAATTTAAAAGGCTCTTTTTTGGTTGTTTGTATTTTTTAATTGCTTTTTTTACGATATATAAAAAGTTTATAGTTTTTTATTACAGTGTTTTGAAATTAAAAAAGAAGTCTTGTTTTTTGGGTATTCAATTTATTTTAATAATTATGAATAAAAAGTTTTAATTATTTTTAATAGTTTTTTTTCTTCTATTTATATAATTGTTGCTTTATTTTGTTTTTTTTTTAATTTTTATATTTTTGCTTATTCTGAAAACCCATATTGAAGTGTATGTCTAAAAATCAGTATTTAAAAGTAGTCAAAAGTATTCAAAATTATAATATTTAAAAAAAATTTAAGTCTATTAAAAAAACGGTTTATATTTGTGCAACTTAAAAATAATACAAAAAGACATACACGGTTATTTCCAAAAGCGGCGGAACTTGGGTGGTAGTATTTTTTTTACTATAAAACATAGATGTTCAGAATGAAAAAAAATTTTTTGATTTTTTTTAAGTAGATTTTTTTAATATTTCTTTTGCTATATTTTGCTAATACATATAAGATTAAAAAAATACGATTTTTTTTTCAAAATTTTATGTCAATAGAAAAAATAACCAATTTCCATTTATAAAAAAAAACAGTACCAAATATTATTTAGTATTAATAATAAAAAACAAAAAAAAAATATCATTAGGCAAAGGTCCTTGTAAACAAAAAAGAATATTAAAACAAAATTTTCAACAAAATCTCTTTAAGAAACCTTTTATAATTTAAGAAAAATTGCGAATGGAGTTTCAATAAAAATGTTATGATGAACTACCAAACACACTGAACTACAGAACTTATTAAACTACTGACCTAAAATAGCGCCCTAGTTTCCTTAGATAAGCTGCCTGTTAAAAAAGCTGTTTTACTCAACTCTAATGGGCACAAGGATTATTGAAAACCCAAAAATCCTTACTGGTTAGCCTCGGATTGGCTGTTACACAAAATTTTCATAAAAATTTTAGAAAATTTTCTTTGAATATTATATTTTTAAATTCAATTCATTTAAAAATTTTGGGCAAAGTAAAAATTGCTAGTTTTGCCAACTTATAATTCGAAATCCAAAAAGTACTACTTTTATTAAATTGTTTTTGATTTTTTAATTCTATATTTCTTAGTTATTATAGTATGATTTTTTGAATGTTGAAACAAATCAACTTTGATTATTAGAGTACAATTATTTTTTGATTTTCTTTTTGCTTTTGTATTAATATTACAAAAATTCAACTTTTTAGGTTTAAGGTACAATATTATTAAAACAAGAAAATTGGAAAAAATGGCACCTTAGTTTAAACAAAAAAAAAACTTGAAACTAAAAAAATTATATTTTTACTTATTAGTTGTAGTATACATATAAGGGACTAATTTAAAAAGAAAAAGAAGTATTCCTTAGTTTTATCTCATATTTTGTAATTAATCTGCTTAATTTACTTTCAATTTTGTTTTTTATTTTTTTTTTTTATTATTTAAGTCTACTAGCAGATATATGTATATTCACCTGGTAAGAATTCTATTTTTTTCCTTAATTTTTATTAAGAGTATCAAATAAACTTTGTTCATTAAACAAATAACCCATGAAACCATAAAATATTAATAAAAACCTATACCTGAAATTGAAGATTTCAAAAACTATTAACGGCTACATACATATGTACCTATAAATATCTCGGGATTTTGTACAATTAATTAATTGATCTTTATATTTGTTTAAGACATTACTATTTTCGAAATAATGAAAATTGTAATTAAAAAAAGTTTCCTATACTTCGTGCCGACTCACCACGCCACAATAGGCCAGTGGGTTAGACGGCTAATGTTTACAACCAAATATAATAACTAACAACCTTACAAAGAGTACTGATAATAAAAATCGTAGATGTTTTCCAAAAATGCATTCTACTCGGCTGGTTTCCTATATTTTAAATTTTTACGCTCGTATTTATAAATATTAAAGTAGGCTTATTAAGGGCGTATTTGACAATTATGCCATAGACATCTGTCAAATAAGCGCTTCACAACCCAACTTTAATTTTTATGAATACGGGGGTTAATTTATAATTCTTAAAAAACTGTGTCGAAACCTAAGACCCTTAATAAGAAAGTTGTCAAACTTAAAAAAAGGTTCTGAAAAGCTTTTTTAATTTTTAAACCGGTTGATCAAAATAATATTTGGAAATAATAGAACGAAGATTACGACACGTGCATGATGTCCCGTTTGATGACGCATACGATCCACTTAAATGGTTGTCAAATCTGTTTTATATAAGAAAACTTTAACTTCTATCAAAAAATTAATGCTTTTTTTGACAGCAAGCTATCTACAACCAAAATTCCCCTGTAGCCCCACAGGGGAGGTTAGAAAATAGGAAATTAGATATTTTAATAATATCAATAACACAAAGCTTCGTTAAATGTTGCGGTATATCTATATAATACGCTTAAATTATGATATATACTTATTGTTCATATATAATGTCGTAAAGCTAAGCCAAAAACACAAATTAGGCAATATGATTTCTTTTTTTTTTTAATGTTTTAAGTTAACAATTTGTTTTAATATTGTATATATGTATATTTAAAAATTACAAATAAAGAAAATTAAACAAAAAAAAATATAAGTAGTATTTTAAGTATTTATATGTATAAGTAGATTTTGTTTAGTTTAGTTTTTATAATAAAATAAAGTAAATTTAACAAATTTGTATTTTTAGTACACATTTAGGTTCATTTATTTTGTTTTACTTGGAGGTATTTTGAAATGTTAGCATTTAGTTTGTTGATTGGTATGATTCGTTTTGCTTAAATTATTTATAATTTTTTATATATATTTATAACATTAAAATAAGTTTATATGCTAAATATTTTTAGGTTAGATTACTGGTGATACATACTTTGTCGGCAACAAGTAGAAATTAAAGTAAACAAAATTTTTTAAGAAGCAAATCATTTAACTAGCATTTACCGTGCAAGTTTAATATTACAACAATAGTTTAATTACATTTTTACATTGATGTAACAAAAGAAAGCAGTGGCATCATTTAAAAGCTTTAATTTGTTAATAGCTTTTAAAAAACTCTGTTTAGTTTAATTTCACTTTTTTTGGAATTGCCAAACATATTTGGGTATGTGCACACCTATAAATTTTTTGTTTACATTTATTTTTTATCTAATAAAAAGAAAATAAAAAGAGAATAGAAAAACCAGAAAGGAAAAACAATTTTGTTAACAATAAAGAATAATAGGAAAAATTAATACAAGAAACCTTAATAAAAACAAAAGACATAAGGTGGGTTGTGACGTATTTGCTAAAAGAAGTTTAAGAAATTAACATTAAACAAAATAATAAATTTCAGTTTTTCCGTTTTAGTTTTTGAAGAAAATATTTTCAATAATTTTTTTTCTTCTTTTCATTGGAAGAGCTTGAGTGGAATTAGTTAAAACTATTTAACGAATTTAATGACTCGAATTTACCTTAAAAAATTTTTTAAATCGCTAGTATTTTTTTTTTTTTTACTTCCGCTTTAAGAAAATACAAAAAACTTTAAAATTCTTAAATTTACTTTTAAATATTTGGCTATAACTTAAGATATTTAATTTAAAACAAGGAATCAAATTATAACAAAATTAAAACAAAACGCTAAATACATAAAGTGGAAATATTAATTTTTGTTTAAAAGATGGTCTATAAAAATTTTTTTTCAACCGTCTTAAAGTGGCATAAATTCATATATGTACATATAAGACAATTTAGTGAAAGCATCAAAATGCGAAAAAATTAATTTGAAACAAAAAACCAAATAATATGTCAAAAAGCTTTCGGAAATAGTACTATGTAATGCAATTTGTACATTTTGCGATTCAAATCAATTATAAATAGCCCACCTTGAAAGGTTAATTTTTTTTTTAGAAAAACAAGCATTAAGTTACAATAACAACTCTTTGCAAAATGTGTAAATTTTTTTTATTTCAAACCATTACATTAATAACTTCTAAACTGTTTTTATTTTCTTGCCAAATAACGACTTTTTTAATTTAAGTCTTCAAAAAATTTAAGAAAACCCGATTTCAAGCGTTTTGTTTTTTTTTTTAATTTCATTTTACTTGAACCACAAAAATAAATTAAAAAATAAAGAAATACCAATTTTTTTTAACTATTTTAAATAAGATAGAAGAAACACTTAACAAAATATATGTAATAAATATTATATGTTTAATGAATAGCTGCCTTAAATAAAACACACTTAACCTCTTTTATTAAAACAAAAGGAATTTAAATACCAATAGAAATCAGTTTTGTAAATTTATAGGAAAACATAAGTCAAACAATAATTATTAATTTATATATATTTTGAAATTTCGTTGCATTAGGTGGATATTTGTTTGAAAGGGATAAAGTGAATAAGTAAAGAAAGTGGAGTTTTAGGTTTAAACGAATTTTCAATTACTTTTTATTTAATTTTTTTTTTTACTAAAAATAGTTTTTGAATATTTTTTTCTTGAAAGCAAAGAAGTGAATTTTTTTCCCTTTTATTACAAACATATGTATGTATTTTTTAAGAGTATATTTTTGTTTACTATTTTTTTTTTACTTTAAATATTTTTTTTAGAATATATTACTTTTTCATTTTTGTTTGTTTTTGTATTTTTTTTATTTTAATATAATTTTATATAAGTGTGTGTGTGTTTCTGTGTGTTTTCATAATTTTAAGGTTGTGTTTGCTTGTTTGTATGTGTTTTGCATAAAAACCTTTTGCTTCTTTTTTTATAAATTGAGATTTAAACATCATCATCATCATCTTCATCATCACTTTCATCACTAGTTGTTGTAATATAATCAAAGAAATTGAGTTCACGTTGATCAAGAAATTCATACAGATAGATCTACAATGAGAAAAGGAAGTAACAATAGAATAAAAGAGCGAGTAAAACTAAATAAAATATACACATATGTATACAAAAAAAATATATATCGAAATTAATTAAAAAAAAAAGAAACATAAAACTATAAACAAACAAAACAAAATTTAAAAGATTTAAGAATTTCTTTTTGTTTCTTCATTTTTTAAAGCGAAGTTTTTTTATTATGAAATTAGAATTTTTTTAAATAAAATTGTTTATTTATTATTATTATTTTTTATTTTTATTTTATTATTTATTATTCACTACAAGTTAAATAAAATCAGGTTTTAACTTACAGTTTGTCTAATAAATTTATTGACAAAAAAATAAATTTCCCGTAAAAAATGAGTGTATTCTTGCAGCACTTTTTTTATATTTTTGTTATAATATTTATTTGACATACAATACATATATCAGCTGTTTTTGTTTATGTGAAAAACTAAACGAAATGTGTGGACTTTGATAAGTACATATACTTAAAGGTAGTTTTATCCGGGATGTATTTTACATATGACTTGCCAAATTTCCCATTGCAAAATTGATACATATCGTGGGAACGCGTTGAAAGATTGCTTATGTAGAATACATATGTAAAAGTCAGATGACAAAATTTTAGATTAGAGGACGCTCTATACAATTGTTTGCGTTATTATGAGTTACGTTTTACGTAATTAGGCCCTTAATTTTCAACTATTCTTTATTGAGCGCTGTTTATTATTATCAGCTGTTTTTAATCTTTTTAACTTGGTAGCGCTAAATTAAGTACATATGTACACTAAAAACAAGGTTGGTTTTCACAATTTTTTTTTTGTATATTAAAACTAGGTTTTATAGATTGGTTAAGACCAAAATGTGTGTAAAAACCTTCAGTGTGAAAACACTTTTATGAAGTTAATTTAATTTAACAAAAATATTTACATATGGCTAAGAGTTTTTGGTACAATTTTTTACATTTTATCACACATGTGTCATTAACATATTTTTTACTTATTTAGCTACTATTTAGGTTTCCTTTTATTTACATTTAAAAAAGATGTAAAATGGTTTCCTTTCGAAAAAAAGTTCATTTTAGACATTTGCCTCCAATATACATCAAAGATTTTTTTATACGTAAACCATTTAACCTTAAACTTATATCTTTCACTGTATTTAAAAAAACCATATTCATAAAAATATATGTATGTATATAAATTATTTTATATTAAACGTATACTTACATCAAGTAAATTAAAAATATCATTATTACTGCGATGCATTTTGCGAGCCTTTTTGGGACAACCAACATCAACCAAATCACCGTTGGGTAAGGCATGTTTGTAGAAACATTTATTACCAAAAGGGCATTTGCCTTCGCCCTAAAAGAAAAACAAGAGAGGAATAAAAAAATTAATTTTTAAATAACATCAAAAGAGAATAATGTTTTAAATATAACGAAAATTATTTAATATCGAAATTTGAAAGAACATATTAGCGGCATACGCGCTTTGAGGCATATTTAAATCCTTTAAATATATATTATGTAGTTGGCAATTAATACCATTTAAAATTGAATAATATTAGTATCGAAATTATTTTTCTCTCAAAATACCGTTATTCGAATACTGTTACCTTTAACGCCGGTATTGCAATTATATATTTTAGTATTTAAAATTCTAGAAACAGTATGCGTAGAAGTAGTTATGATACGTTTGTACAGATGTTTGTAATGGCCAAACACTATTCTTCCATTATACCGATCAACTGAGAATCTATTTCTGAATCGATTAAAACAAGTCCGTCATGTACTCTTATAACCCAAGTTAAACAATGTGCACAGATAAGTTTCCAACTAATGGTTCGGTAAGGTTACGTTAGGTTAGGTTAAGAGAGGAAGTGACGAATACAACTCGCCGCCTCTACCCAGAGGCTTTTAGGCCCATTGCAAATCCCTTCAGGAAAGATGAAAAGAGAAATCAAAAAAGACAAAGAAAATTGGTAAAAGATAGAACGTAAAAGCATAAGAAAGAAAGCAAGAACGCAGTCAGCAAAATGTAACAAGTCAGTTTTCGCACTCACGCGCAAGCGCTGCAACTCCCTGCTCTCCTTTAGCAGCAGATCAGGGTCCAGCATGGACCACAGAAGCCTGATTGACCCGTAATTAGCCATGACTTTCCAGGTTTGGCCCACTTTGTCCATTACCCAAGTCCCTTTCAATTTATAATAGAAACCCATTTGTGGCCTAACTGGCTCACAACCCAGCCTAATATCCCTGACCGATCTGCGCTTCGTCAATTCATCAGCAGTCTTATTACCGACAACGTCATAATGGCCTGCGCCCAAAAGAGCATATCCTTCCCTTTGTAAAGATCGCACTGAAAGCACGTTTACAATCGTCCACAAGTCAAGACCTGTCATAATGCCCCTCTATAGCCTTGAGCGCTTACTGACTATCGACGAAGATAATCACGCCCCCTGTTTCCTTTGCGTCCTACCCTATCAATTTCGCGTCCCTATGCATTGACAGCTCCACTCCCTTATCCGTTACACAAATACAAGTCCCGGTGCCCTTCTCCGTCTTCAAACCAACAGTGAAGACTGCACGCCTCTCGGATCCCTTACATGCCATCCTACACTGCCTGAGGTAAAATCCCAAAGTAAAGTTTCGCGACCATATTGTCAGTCAAACCCGACTGCCGTACGAGTTGTTTATCCTCAAACCTTCTAAAAATACCGGCGTCCAACTGACCCTTCCCTAAGCATAACTGACTTACTAAGCCTCAACAAGATCCTTGCCATCATTCCAGTCACTAATGTGAAGAAGCTGCAGAATGATATACAGCGCTGACTGTGATGCATATCTCTATACCACTCTAAAACCCTCCATCAAACGAGACTACCGTACGTAAGAATTGGTCTTACAATGTATGTATAAATCCAGTTCACTATAACCGGTTGCAACCCCCAGTTGGAGTTTATACAGGAATTTGCCCCGAAAGATAGCTAGCCATTCAAGACGATATCCAGATACCTGGCCCTATCCACCAGTTACAGTCAAGCACTGGCAGCTCAAAGTCTGCTACCTTATACTTTCTAGTCAAGAGAACTAGCTCCGTCATATCGAAAAAATGCACTCTTCATTAGCTCGCTCGTGGTAAAAAAAAATTCCCGTCACCAAAGCCACGATGTCGTCCGAATGAGCCACTCACTACCTTTGTCCCCTTCGAGTCAACCCGCTTAAGTATCTCGTTGACCATCCAGGTTCACAGTAGTTGCGGAAAGATTCCCCTCCTTATAGCGTCTCTCTGACGGAACTCCCCCTCAGGTGTTCATTTCCTAACCAGAGTTGATTATCCTGTTGCCAAGCGTAGAATATATCAGTTAGGATACCTTGAACCCCTACTTCCCTCATCAAAGGATGATCGGGTAGTTATTTGAAATAGACCCCATACCAAACGACCTCCTGTAGCAAAACATTTGGCCTATACCTCTTTGGATTATAAAAAATAAGTACCTTCCCGGTATACCACCATTGACATAATCAAATTCCAATGCAAAAATAGGTTTTTTAAAACCGATACAGACATAATCAAAATACCTATACCCAAATAATAAATATTTAAACAATATACCAACACCCATGGTACAATTACCTTACAAGGTATTATCGCTACGGCAACAACTACAACAAACTCGATACCAAATTGATGAAGTTGTTGTAAAAGCATCCCCGTTTATGTCAAAAAACGTACTGTGTGACAGATACAACGAGTGGAACTACTCGAGTGAAAAATAGTCAGCTGTTTAATCGATACTACCTTGTAAGGTAATTGTACCATGCCAACACCGATCTGTTATTCGCTACCGTTGCCAACCTTGATAAAGCTGGCAGTGCTATCATATCCCTAAACCATTTGTAAACCTTTTTAGCCAAGCCGCATTTACACTTGCAACTTCAATAAGTCGGTAATCGATATTAAAACAAAAAATCGATCATTTGCTATCGGCTATACCTTGCCAACCATTTTGCAATGAAAACGGGGTTATGTAATTCGTTTCGAATAAAAAATTTTTCGAAAGCCTTTTTGATTCAAATCAAATAACATTGTAACCTCGAAACTATAAATTTGTTTAATTAGCGTTCTTTGTGGTTAGCTGTAAGTTGCAGAAATCTTTTTAACTCGCAAATATTTAAGAAACGCAAACAGAAAATTCTACTATTTGATGAGAAAGTTTTTTTCGTAACTCATATACCTACATATTTAATGAAGGGTTCACAATGGGCCTAAGGGCCTCCGAGTGGAGGTGGCGGGTTTTGGACACGCCACTACCATTCGTATCCTAACCTAACCTAATGAAAAATATAATCACAGGTTTTCGTAACATTTTTAAATTTTAAATTATATAAATGTAAGTTTCATATACAAAGACATTCTTAAAACATATACAGATTTTTTTTTGTAAAATTTTGCATTTGTCTTATTTTAATTATCTTAAGCTGTCCAACTACATATAAAACAATAAACTTTAGCTATCCAATATACCAAAATTCAGCACGTATTGATGGGGCGATCGACAACTGCTTTGGCAGCCTATTGGGTGCGATAATAAAAAAATTCTTTTCCTTGACCTGGATATGCTGCCTGTTTCTAAAAAGTTCTATTTTGTTTAGGTTCAAATAAAGTTTTTGATTTAGATTTTCTAAAACTGTTGTTTCCTGTTTGTGTTTAACAAATAAATAGAATATTCGAACGTGTAAACCTTTTTTAAATCAATTAAACAATTTATTCCGTTTGCTTTCAGGTTCAACTGAACAATAGAGATTCGGGTTTTGGTTGGGTTCGGTTTTAAATATGCACGAGCGGTAGAGTTTAACTAACAAATCTGCAATAACAGTGACAGTCATTTGATCGGTCATATGACCGTCACAGATGACCTGTATTATTTTCTATAATTTTCTTAAGGGCGATGTGAAAAAAATGACCGAAACTTTCTGTACGTGTGATTTTGCATCTTCCTCGCACCGTAAGAAATTATAAAAATAAAGGTCACAAATGACCGAAATATATGTTTTTGTGTTAGTTTCGGTCGCAAATTTTTTGTAGGGAAGTTTAAGGAAGGCGGCCTTCACTGTAAATTATGGCAGAAATGTAAATATTAAAACAGCCAAAGCAGTAAACTCTGCCTTCTTTAACATAAATGATTTTAAACTTGCTATTACGTAATCAAATATTGCAATTTTTGTATTTAAAGCTGAACATCCTCAAACTGGGTGGAATTTTGCGTTTAAACCAATAATTGACGTTGATATTTTTAAGTTTAATAAAACGATTTGTTTTTTTTATGTATTTTTAATAGCTTACCTTATTAAAGTACTTGCAGTCTTTAACACCAAGAGCCTTGCGATAGTCACCTAAAAGTTTGTCCTTTTCCTCTTTTGTTTCGACCCAAAAGGCGCTAGGACATACAAAATCAGAGGCTACACGACATTCTGGACATGATCTGAAATAAACAGCATACAACTTACGCTTTTTTTTCTTTAATTAGAGTTTACAAACCTCGAAATTTTATGTTCAAATTGTTTGGCTTGACGCCATTTACGAATGCATTCCAAACAAAAGATATGATTACAATTAGGCAATATGCCAAAACGTTTTTCCCGTCCGGTCTTTTCCATAATAGTGTCGAAACAAATGCCACACGTTTTATCCTTTGACCTTGCTATGGCAAACGACAACTCCATGGCTTGCTCGTGTTGTTGCAGACATTCTTTTTTATGTTTTTTAAGTTGTGTTTCGTCTGAGGGATGGAGACAAAATTGATCACACATTTCGCAAAGTTCTAAATGTATAGCATAAACACAGTACATGCCATAAGGGCATTCGCCATCAAAGGGGCATATATCATTTATTGATCCAGGTTCATTGCCAATTCCTCCACCTAAACCTTTTATGCCTATGCGGTATGCATTGGAACCAACAACTTCTGCCCAAGAACGATCCATATCTGTTTTTAAAATCGTGCCGCAAGTAAGATGAGATTTAGGTATAAATACAGGAGCGTTGGCCCAGTTGTGATGGCTGGTGCTAGGACCTTCATAAGATGTAGACGAAACAGTTGTTGGTGCTGTGGGACTGCTTATAATTTCACCACCGGTTAAATCATGAGAAAATCGGCACATTGACCCAAAACGACAAATGCCACGTTGAAAGTAGCGACAAATGGCGGGATTTAAAGGCAGGTGCGAAGTAGAAAATGAAGCAGACGCATTGATATTTAAATCTTTATCACTTGAATTTTTTATATCTTGAGGGGTGGTGCTAGTGGTAGTGACTGTTGAAGCAACAGCATCACTTGAACTTGACGGTTCTAGAGACAAAGATACCGTAGTTGTTGGTAAAGCAGCAGTACTCATTGTAGCGTTTTGCGGTGGTTGTTTCCGTTTGTTATTGTTTTTTGTTCTTCTTCTATTTCAAAGAAACAAAGATGTCCTTGGCTGGCTTTGTTCAACCTACTCATACACGCACAAAAAGACTTTTTAAAGCTTTTGCAACAGCTCCACGCGCACAAAAATATTTGATCATACAAAGGAAACAGATAGTGCCTTATGTTGGTCCTTTTTTTTTTGCTTTGCATAGAACTCGTTAAATTCCTATGGCCTTGCTTCTTTTCTTGGCTCTTATGATGCGCGAATGCACCCACAATGGGAAACTAATCACAAAAAGTAACAATAAATACAATTTTCTTTAATACTAACTTTTACACTTATATATAAATATATTTTTTTTCAATTGCCTTTCCTATTTCTTTATTAACAGTATAAGATTGTTTGTTTGGTTTTAAGATGATGTTCTTGCTTACTATTTAAATGTTTTCATACCTTTATTAACCGAGATGTTGAAACTAGTTAAATTATTTTATAAAATTTTATTTTCTTCGTAAATTACGTTTTCATGAAAAACTGCGTTTGATGAAAATTAAGTTTAAACAATGGTGCCAAGTTTTCAATAAGATCTAATCACATTTCAGTGGTGTATTAAAAATAACACGGTTTCACCCATGGTGCAATTATGTGTATCAGGTGGTGGGGATTTTATAACAAAATTTGGTGAATAAAATTTTCGTTTTTGTTGTAGCTTTCGTTGCTTCAGGTGTCAAAAAAATATACATATGTAAAAGTAAACAGCTTTGATAACGCAGCTTCGATTTATACATGAAAAAGTAAATCAGCTGTGTTCGTAACACCACCTGGTCAACATAATTTCACCATGATTATTGCAAAGTTAAGGTTCAATTATATGTTAAAAACCAAAACCACCGACTACACCAAAACTCAATTGGTTTCAAAGGTTATGGTTATGGCGTAATGGTAAGTCACGTCTGTACGTCTTAATGTCAAAATTCAAAAAAAAATCCGGTATTTTTATACTGGGTTTTTTATACACTGAGTTTGACGTTTGTCTATGCATTAATTTTTCCCGTCAAGACGTACAATTAATCAAATACAGTTTTGCTCATAAGTATGGTTCGAACAGCTGTTTACTGTGGTATTGTTAAGTCACGTATAAATTAACCTTTTGCTGGCCGACTTAGGAAATACCTACATACTCGATCCCAATGCGCATGCATACAGGTGGGAGCGGTTCTGCAAAAACAACAAACATGGATGTACGAATGTCAGGAACAGATAACGAACTCACAAATATTTTCGTACTCTCTTTGAGCTTTTCTTAGATACTACAGTTGTTTGTTAGTAAAAAGAAACAAAAACATAAACAATTTGACAATAACACATCCGAAATACCGTTACTCAGCTGATTAACTAAGGTCACCTGTATACGTGCGACCTATCGAGCCTAAACCGTCAGCTGTTGAACTAACACTACCTTGTGATCAGGGTACACGTATATCAGGTAGCCTTAGATAACCAGCTGAGTAACGGTATTTCGTTAATGTCAAATTTTGTTTATGTTTATGTATTTTCTTCCTTTTTTACAAACAACAACTGTAGAATTGTAAGAAAAGCTCAAAAAGAAGAAGAAAGAATTTGTGAGTGTTTGTTTTTTTTTTTTTTTTTTTTTGAACTATAAAATTTAATGGCAGAGGTACATAACCAAAAAGCCAGGGTATTTACGTTGATCCAGACAAACGAAAGCAGTCGACCTATGCCTTCGAATAGGAAGCTGTTACGTGCTGGATACTTAGTTTTTCTTTGAGTTTAATGGTTCTCCTCCATATTCAAAATGTTTTTTTGCATGCAGTCAAATAATGCAGCCTCTGATAACTGTATCGCGGCACAGTTATGCGACGCCACACACTTCACCACATGCGAGAGTGAGACGCAAAATTCTCGAAGTGCGATAAAAAGGGACGGCCTGGTTGTCTTTAAAAAATAATGACCAACGACGCGCGAGCTCTTTACCTCACCAGAGCTATTTTACGACTGGTGAGTGTTTGTTATATGGTTTAGTTGATTTTATAGAATCGTTCCCACCTGATATGAGTGCGCCATGCTTGTGAACTGTTGTGACCATCGATTGTACTATCGGGAGGCGAACGTAATATCGGTTGTTTTGCAGCTCTAAGAAGTTGTTGTTTTTTAGTAATAAAAGCGTACTAATTAGACATTTTAGCAGTCTAAAGAATCCGTGTAAAAATGTTCTCGAAATCTGCTGTCCAGTTTTTGGCTCCTGCCATCCGTAATGCCGTTCAACGCCGTTGTCAATCAGTAATATCTTCACCACCCACCCAAAAAGTTTCATCCGCGGTAAGTATTTGAAAAATGCAAAAAAAAATTGCTCTAAAAAAGGTTACGTAAACTTTGTTAAATTTTAGGAAAAATTAATTCTTGGTGGTGGCATGTGCTGTGCAACTTTATTTATTCCTACATGGGTTTTGCTTCACATTAGAGAATACCGTGGCTTAAAATAGATCAGAACTTAGTCAAAATTTTTTAATGTAAGATTGTAAAGTGTGAAAAACTGTCAAAAATAAAGTGCTTAATGTAAACACACTAATTAAGTTGTGGTTTGTTTTATTTTTCACATTTTTTATACTTTTTGGAAAATAAATTATTTCTTCGAAATGGAAAAAAGAGATGATTTTTCTCAATATAAACAGGATGGACGCACATAACTTTGAGTAGCCAACATTGCAAGTCCAATCTACGATTTTTGAATTTGCTTCATAAGTATGTACCTATATTCATATTTATTATCAGTCATAATGAACTATGTGATAGTTATTTGGCCTTAAAGCTTTTTATGCAAATATTAATTTCGTTCAAGTTACCACCTGCATTATATCATTAAATCACAAAGAAACTGCAACACAATCCTTCACAGCACTCTTTCCGCAGCCGCCTGTTCTGCCTAAATCGTTGTAGTGCAGGTATCGTTAAAAATACAATTTTTTTGTAAAAGTAATTGTTTTAAAAGAAAACAAATGTAATTTAATTGGATATGATTTTTTTGTAAAATATGTGGCGTAGTCGGTTTTAGTTTTTTCGTACCGTCTAACAAACGCGCCCATGTCAAATAATAAGCACGCTAGTCAGGTTGTGTCGAATTCGGCAACATGCGACACAACAACGCCAAACGCAGTTAGGCTGATTGGAAGTTTTTAAAGACCGAGTCGCAACGTATAGATGGAAAACAATTTTTTAGTTGTTTTAAAGCAAATATTTTATTATAAGCTGTGACAAATATTAATTTGACCAAACTTAGAGTTCCTGTTGCCTCCAGATTTACATATGTATGTCAAACGTCACAGTCTTAATTAATATGGTTATGAATACAAAAATCAAATTAAAAATATATTTTATCATATTAAAGATTTAAATTTAAAATAATGTGGAAAAAATTTGTAGTTAGGTTTATTGTTTATCTGATTTCTCGCTGTCGCCCTTTTTATCCTTATCTTTAGCCAAAGAACCGACAGCATCGCGTACGGCTTCAGATTGTGGATCTACGCCTGGTAGATTTTCTAAAACACTCTGGAGAAATGCCGGATCCCCAATTACTTCAGAATAATCTTCATCAACATCCATAGGAGCGTTTTCTTCCGTCTTGGGTCGTTTTGCTTGTTGAGTTACGCTTTCATCTTAATAAATAATATATAACATAATTTTCACTAAAAAAATAACAAAATTTAACAAATAAAATACCAGCATCTTGCATAGACATTTGCATGGCAAATGCAATCTGTTCCTCTTCGGTCATGTTGGCAAAATCCGGCAAGTTATCATCGCTCTTAAAGAAACAAAGTTTTAAATTTAAGTAAGGAAACCGTATTTAATGTATCGTACCTGCTCCGTAGACATGGCTAATGCACGTTGTAGCATCGCCTCTTCAGAATTTGGTTCATCGACTGATGCTGTTGGAGCTGATAAGGCTGCCGTAGATGATTTTTCAGTATTGCCGGCGTCAGACTCAGCACCTCCAGCTGCACGGCGCTGTTCTTCCTCTTGGCGTTGTCTCTGTTCTTCCATAGAGACACGCAAAGCCAAAGCTAGTTCCGGATCCTCATTAGGATCAACACCAAATTCAAATCCGGCTCCACCCAAACCTGCACCGCCCATACCATCTTCGCCTTGTATTATGGGTGAGGACAGCAATGCATCGGATAAGCCAGAACCACGTGGAACACATACTAAATGGGATCCTGCACCATCCTTGCCATTCAAGGTATTAATAAATGTTTGTAAAATCTCATTGTTGGACTCGTGATCTCCAAAACTAACAATATCAACATTAACTTTCTCTTTCTTTAAACGTTTGGCCAGCTTTACTAAATCACCCTCCTCACTCTTGATTGGCGACCCAACAAACACTACAATGCGCATTTTATGATTTTTACCCTGACGATGTTTCAGAACTAACTACACCAAAAGATTAATAAAAATATCATTAACATAAAATGATAAAACACGATTTAAAAACAACAAACTTACATGGGCTATGCGTACACCAGTTAACAGATTAATTTCACCTTTAGGTTGAACTAAATGCATTTTTGAAAAGATACGTCCCACATCACTAGTTAATGTGGCCAAAACCTCAACCGTGCTAAAACAATTAAAGTTTTCAAATCAAGGATGTGCCTTCATACCTACTTGTTAAAAGCATTTTAATGACTTACTTTGAAATTGTCATTAGGCCTACGTTGTTTTCAGGGTTCGAGCGAACTTTGGTTAAGCACACTAAGTTTATACCATCCTTTTGAACATTTAGGCGAGTAGGAAAGTAATCACCATTACGTTGGTAATCACTGTTATCAAAGCTGAAGGATAAGAAATTTTAGAAAATAAAGTTGTTAGAACTTAAGAGGACAAATTGAAATTACATGTACAAATATGCGTCAATAGCATCTTCGTACATAACGATATACTTTTGAGGAGATTAATTTTTTGTTAGTTGCTAATTCATTTAGAATTTTCATAAAAACTTACCAAATCATAGTACTTTCCAAAACCATTTTTAATTTTAATCACTTTCTTCACTTTGTCACTAAACGTATTTGCTAATTCATACTAAATGACAATTTATATGCCCTGTGTGGTGTACATCTTATATGAAAACTGATTTTGTTATTAAATGATTTTTATTTTTCAAATGTCAAACTATAGAAGATGGTGAAACAATATACAAGGTGACCTTGCTAGCACAGCTGGTTATATTTGCTCATTTTTTGTTCTTATTAGAGATAACTCTATATGTCTTCCGCTTGGAAAAAATTAACTTAAATATAAGAACAAAAACTTAGCGAATTCATTTATATTCAGTAAAGTAGCTGGCGGTATAGTATCAAAAACATATGTATACGAGTTCTAGGAATATAAATGAGGCAGTCATGGGCTAAAATGGATATTCGGGCTATACATTTGTATAACGGCTATCCGAAAATATTAAACGAACATACTTTTATTAAGTACAATTTTTATTGGCATACATGTGTACCTATAAAGCAAATTTTGTGTTTAAAGGGTAATATTTGTGTAAGATATGGCCAAAATAGTTATACCGGGATTTTTGTATAAGGGATTTTCGAATATATAAACGGGATGAATGAATTCGTTTTTTTGCCTATTCAAATATTCAATGCTATTGCGTTGTTTTTTTTTCAACAATTACTAGTGCTATTGCAGGGCAACTTTTCATATATTTTGATAATTGGCTTTTATACACTCGCTTTAAAAAATGCCAATACATGTTAAGCAACGAGCTATAAAGATGACACATTGAATATATAAAAACCATTCACTGATTCGTAAAACATTCGCTGCCATCGTTAAAAGCTCGTTGCATTACACAAAAAATGATATGTAAAAAAAATTTAAAAGAAATTGAAATGTTAATTTTTATTTAATTTTATAAAAAAAATTTACATATGGCTTTACTTAATCATTATTAATAAAATAAAAAAAATAATATGATATATTTGAAATGTTTACTTATCCGCAACGAAACTATTCACATATTCATTGCTTTTGCTTTATACTCGCTGCATTAGCTGGATATTTATTGCCTTTTGACTTATAAGCAAAAGGCATGAAATATCACTGCATCGTTTTCATTGCTTTTACATTTTGTGATTGTGCCGTGTCTTGCTTTTTTGAAACTATGTGAATTGACAAAAACGCACTCATTTTTTGTGAATGTATTCATTAGCCTAAAATATGGCATTCAAACCAGGGTACACTTATCTCAGGTAGCCTCAGATAAACAGCTGAGTAACGGTATTTCGTTATATTAATGTCAAATTTTGTTTATGTTTATGTAGTTTTTTTCTTGTTTACAAACAACAATTTTACTATTCTAAGAAAAGCTAAAAAAAGTGTTTAAGCAATTCTTGAATTTTTTCTATTTTAAAGTTAAAAAAGGTAAAATATAGTGTTTTATTATAAAAATATATAATAAACAATACTTTTACACCAATTTTTAACAATATTATTTCACTTTTTAATATAAACAATAATTTACAATTTTCTTGTAACTTAACCTACAAGAAATTTTAATCGCAACTGATTCTGCTTCCTACTACTTTCGTAAACAAAAATTAACTGATTTTGACATTAGTATGACGATTTTCTACCAACAAAACTCATGGTGTAACTGTAATTTTGTTGTTTTTGCAGAACCGCTCCCACCTTCTTAAATACACCTTGATTCAAACCATTCTCTGTACCTGGTTTCTATCGAGAAATATTTAAGTTATAAACAGTGTGTCTCATAGAATTTTAATATAATGCAAGTGAACAAAATATTTATTTTCTTGATTCATTTTGTCTCTGACAGGGCGATTATAAATTTCTCGACTAAAGAACTTTTCACATACAATACAGAAACGAGACACTGAATCCTATGCCAAAAAATTATATATTCTGAGTAAAACCAAATATCTGTCTAGTGTAGACTATAAGTAAACATGTTCAAAACTTTTGTCTCGTGTAGACTGTATTCAAAGCGCACGTATATCAGGTGGGACCAGTTCAACAAAAATATCTGAATCGTCTTATGATAATAGATAACAAACACTCACAAATTGTTTATTTCGTTGTCGTTTTGGGCTTTTCTTAGAATACAATTACTGATGTATGTAAAATACAAATAAATGCTTAAACGAAAACAAAATTTGGCAAAGTAATAACGAAAAATCGTTACCCAGGTGATTAGCTAAGGCCAACTGATATAAATGCGCTTTGACTGTTTCTTTTCATTTTTTATAAATAATTTGCTAAATTAAAAACCGCTCGAACGATACACTGTTAAGAAGTTGTCATATGTGCCGTCCATGGTAATTGTACCATGGTGCCGTCATGTGACATCCTAAAAAAGTCATCAGTTTTTTTGTGATCTGTTGTTTTTTCTTTTCTCCATTATTAATTTATTTTTATTTTGTTTAATAAATCAAAAATTCTTGCAAAATGGTTGAAGCTTATGTGGCGCCTCTAATCATTACCTGTATTTGGGGTTTTATTGGTATTATTTGCCCCTTTTTTGCTAGGGGACCTAACAAAGGGCAAGTATTTATATTTAAAGCTGTCTTAAAATAAACGTAATGTTTTTTTTACGAATAGAATCACCCAATGTTGTTTAATGTTAACAGCGGCTACCTGCTGGCTCTTGTAAGTTAAATTCTTATAAGCTTTGTACTTTCAGTTAAAAGTTTATGAGGTATGTATATTTTTACTTTAGTTTTTTAATCTTTTTAGTTGGCTCTGCTGTTACATGACCCAAATGAATCCTCTGATTGGCCCCAAATTATCCATGAATGAAATCATGATTATTGCTCGTGAGTGGGGCAATGAAATTAAGGATACCATCGATATTACCTACCACTAACCTTCCGATCCGAAGGGCATAAAATTTTTTTAAAGTTTATTCAAAATTGTTTATTAATTACGTTTGTTTACACCTATTCTGCATTTCAATTAGAATCGAAATTTTCTCCGACGGCTTTCTTTACTGTGGAATAGTTTGGCCACATATAACTTTTACTTAGTGTATTTTAGATTTTCGTCTTAATACAGTGGACGTCTAATAGTGCGTATTTTTGATTCAACGAATTTCCAAAAAGCTTGTTAAATTAAACTGTCTGAATGTCAATTTTTATAAAATGAGAAGTATGATCCAATAATAAGAATTTTTCAACATTACGAAAATACCTATTATATAATTAGTACTATTGGACGTCCACTGTATGTTTGCATGTGGAATCGTAATTGAAGTGTAGACTAGGCGATTGCAATTTGCTTAATTTGGTACATATTAGTTTTAAAAGAATATTGAAAGTTTATCATGTGCCTTGATTTTGCAACTAAAAGTGACCTTAAATATCAAAAGCACAAATTTATCTATTTTTTTTCCTTATTAAATAAAGGTGTAAATGTATAAATTTTTATGGAAATTAACTAAACACAAACTGTTTTATTTTAAAACCCTTAAAATGACCGGTTATTTAAAACCAAAGGACGAACCCACCGCTCATTCAATGTAAATGTGCCAATTATGTACAGCTAGCAAATTTTAGTTGCGTTGCCCAAAGGCAAAAAAAAACTCGGTTGCCACAATTAATTAAAATTGACAACTTTTGCCCAATAATTCAATTTGCAATATAATTTCGACAACTGACAATCAAATTGAAGTTGATTTGCTGTACGCAATCGACACATATTGAGAAGTCCACCTTAAATCTCAAACTAACACTGCAATAAATAAACTGTACATTATCTGGGATTACGAGATTTATTATTGAAGTGATTTTAAGGTTAAACAAATGCAACAACTTGCCATTGGGTTTGTCAAACCGCGACAATAATTTGTTACACTTATTGACCCGTTTAGGCGGCAAATTGATCAATATTTTCTAAAACACTAACATTAAAGAAAATGGTGTAATCCCAACAAAAATACCAAACAGATTTGGTAGTTAATTGTTGAAAGCAATTAATCGAAAAGACCAAAGCCCATGTCGTCATCTTCCTCTTCTTCAGATTCCTCCTTTTTAGCTTCTTCCTTCTTTTCGGCAGCGTTGGCACCAGCAGCAGGAACAGAGGCGGCGGCAGCAGCAGCAAATTTGCTAGGATCCTTGATGTACTCCTTGATGGTTGTGGCTTCTTTGAACTCCACTTCTGTAGTGGCGGCGATAGCCAATAAGTTTTTGAAACCATTTGCAATGCTATGAGGAACCGAGGCAATGGTGGGGTAACCGATTTCCAAACAGACTGAAGCCAAATTGGCAACACCCGCTTGAAACTTGGCGCGTAAATCTTCGGGCTTAATATCCAGGATTTCAGGTGAGAAAATTGAACCAGAGTCATAGACTTGATTGATGATCAATCCATATGAAAATGGCGAGATGTTCAACATGTTAAGCAAGGTGGCTTCAGAAGCACCGACCTTGTCACCCGGTTTCAAGATAGGTACATCGTTAATGATTTCAATTGTACCCTTGGAAATCTTAGTTGGAATTGACAAAGCCTGGAAGAAAGATGTTTTTTCAGGACCCAAACCGGTGTTCTGGGCAGGGATTATAACAGGTAAGGGAGCGATTGCACCAGCACGAGCTGGGGCGCGAACTTTAGACTCCAACAACTTGTCGCGGATTTCAGCCAAGTCGCCTTTGGTAAAGACAAAGCCAACATTGCCCTTTATATGGGGCAACAGTTTTTCTAATTGGGCATTTTGTTCCAAATGACCGCGAATGGCCTTGCGCATCATAGTGTTTTTACCCATAAGAACAACGCCTATTCCGCGCAGACTGGTACGAATTGTTTGCATTTGGCGAGAACCAACATTATCAGCACCGACGATGAAGCATTTAGGATACTCGTTGAAGAGGTCCTACAACATAAAAAAAAAACGTTTAAAAAATTACAATCTGACCCAAATACATAAGGAGTAAAGTAAATCTTCAATTATTCAGACCGCTTTAGAAGCATTTTTCAACATCTTGTCTACCAGAATACCTGGGTTCAGCTTTTTCAAGCGGGGCATTCAATAATAGATATTTAGACGTTTAGATTCTTCATCACTTTTAAAACGAATCGTATTTAATATATATATCACACTTACGACTACTTTGATGAAATATTGAGCTTTCCAGGCAGCTTTGTTCTCCCTAACCATCTTTATAAAAAATGTGAAATTAGGGACTCGTGGAAATGAATTTAAGAACTGCAAAATAGAAAAAATATTACAATTAATTAAAATGTTTAGCAAAAAATAACAAATTTGTAAAGAAAAATTGACATTTTTTAAACGGATGCTTTAAAATTTTATTGATTATAAATTAAATTTATCCTACCAAAACTAAACACGATGTTATAGGATGACGTCTCCGACGAAAATGAACGATTTTTTCATGACAGATGTTTGTGGTTCGAGAAATTCATGGTACAATTACAGTACCTTGTAAGGTAATTGTACCGTGGAGAAATTTAAAAAGATGGCATCAAACATCTGTGATTTGTTCATGACAGATATTTTTGCAAGGTCTAATTACCTTACTAGGTATTACCGCTACAACACCTACAACAAACTCGATATCAAATTTAAGAAGTTGTTGTAGAAACATTCTCGTTTGTGTCGAAAAACGTACTGTTTTAGCAAATAATAGTTATTTGTCTAAGGAGACAACCCAATGATATGTGTCTTTGGCATGTTTTTGGTTAAATCGTTTGTAGTGGCAGCACAGAAAAGAAAATGTCAAAGCAAAAAACACAAACTACAGCCAGCTTCGGCTTATTTATATTTTACACTGAACGTACGTCATTAAGATTTTATGTATTTTTCTGGAAGCCGGCTTTTTTCAGTAAATTGTTCAGAAATATTAAATTATTTTTTGCCTATTAAATATTAAATTTGTTTAAAATGACTGCATTTGAAGGTATGTATATAAAATGTATATGGTTCTTAGAAATTGATTTAAATATTTAATTTGTTTTAGAATTTGGCGTTTTACCAGAAATTGGGAAAGCAATTGATGAAATGGAATGGACGTAAGTTTTTTCATATGGATGTAGGTACACATCGTTAGCTGGAATGAAAGTTCACGTACCTACAAAAAAAACTTTATTAGGAATTTTATTTATTAGAAACAATCAACCAAAAGTTTTTGTTTTAAATTAAAAAAAGGTTTATAAGTGGGAAACAATTTAAATGTATTGATTTTGTTATTTAGATGACATGTATGTTTGCTACGGAAATTTTTTAAATGCATGCCTACATAGAAGCACGAGGGTCGAACAACTTAAATTGAAATCTAAAAAAAAAATTTAAGGTACTTTAAAGTTTTTTAATTTTTTGGATTTGTAGGCTGCCTACCGATGTTCAAGCTGAGGCTATACCATTAATTCTAGGAGGCGGGGACGTGCTAATGGCCGCCGAAACGGGCTCTGGTAAAACCGGTGCTTTTTGTTTGCCTATTTTACAGATTGTATGGGAGACGTTAAGAGATTTAGAAGAGGGCAAGATAGCGAAAGGCAGCAGCACAGCTGGCAGTGTAGCTGCGTGGACCATGTCCTTTTTTGATAGAGGGTCGGCCTTGGCTGTAACTCCCGATGGCCTGCGTTGTCAGTCAAGAGAGTTTAAGGAATGGCATGGCTGCCGCTGCACAACCGGTGTAAAGGGCAAAGGAAAATTCTATTACGAAGCTACCGTAACCGACGAAGGCTTGTGTCGAGTTGGTTGGTCTACTCAACACGCCAATCTTGATTTGGGTACTTGCCGAAATGGTTACGGTTTTGGTGGCACAGGCAAAAAATCGAATAACCGACAGTTTGATGATTATGGGGAGGCTTTTGGTAAAAATGACGTTATTGGCTGCTTTTTAGACTTGGAAAAGATGGAGGTGTCTTTTAGCAAAAATGGCCAACATTTAGGTGTAGCATTTCGTGTTGCAGAAAATTTGCGCAACGAAACTTTTTATCCATCCGTTGTTTTAAAAAATGCTGAAATGGCTTTTAATTTTGGCCGTAGTGAATTAAAGTATACTCCTAAAAATGGATTTATTGCTGTTTCACAGGCTGGGTCTCAGTTTTTTAAAGCTAATCCTTTAGCTAGCCCATCTACTAATGCTGCGGCTCACAAACCGGCTCCTAATGCCCCACAGGCCATAGTTATCGAACCTAGCCGAGAATTGGCCGAGCAAACATACAATCAAATTGAAAAATTTAAAGTACACTTGTCAAACCCAAACGTACAAACTCTGTTGCTAATTGGAGGGGTTAAGTTGGAACAACAAAAAAGCGTGTTGCAACAAGGTGTTCATATTGTTGTAGGCACTCCAGGTCGTTTGGAGGAAATGATAAGCAGTGGTTTTGTTCAGTTAACCCATTGCCGGTACTATTCTTTTTAAATTATTGTTATAACTAAACACAAAAGTCAGTTTCTTTTAGTTTCTTTGTTTTGGATGAAGCAGATGCTCTGCTTAAACAGGGCTATACGGATCTAATAGATCGTTTACACAAACAAATACCCAAAATGACTTCAGATGGCCGGCGCCTACAGATGGTTGTTTGTTCAGCTACTCTGCATGCTTTTGAGGTAAAAAAAATGGCCGATCGTCTTATGCATTTTCCCACTTGGATAGATCTTAAAGGTGAAGATGCTGTACCCGAAACTGTTCACCATGTGGTGTGTATGGTGGATCCACAAAAAGACACCGCTTGGCATAATCTACGCCAGCATATACGTACAGACAGTGTGCATGCTCGCGATAATGTCCATCCCAAAAATTTAACGCCTGAAACCTATTCGGAAGCTGTCAAACTGCTAAAGGGCGAATATTGTATTAAAGCTATTGATGAGCACAAAATGGATCGTTGCATTATATTTTGTCGCACTAAGCTAGATTGCGACAATTTGGAGCAATACTTAAGGACAAGGGGCGGTCAACGTTACTCATGTGTATGCCTGCATGGTGATCGCAAGCCCCAAGAACGTAAACAAAATCTTGAGCGCTTTAAGCGCGGTGAAGTAAAGTTTTTAATATGTACTGATGTCGCTGCAAGGGGCTTAGATATTACAGGATTACCCTACGGTAGATTTTTGCATTAATTTTATATTGTTATTACTCATTAATTGTTTTAATTATTTTGAAATAAGTGCTTAATATTACGCTCCCAGATGAAAAATCTAATTATGTACATCGCATTGGCCGTGTGGGACGAGCTGAACGCATGGGCCTAGCGATTAGTTTGGTGGCCACAGTTCCCGAAAAGGTAGTAAAACAATAAACGATTAATTTTTTAATTTTATTGTTTTCTTTTTAAGGTATGGTACCACGGTGAATGGTGTAAAACCCGCGGTCGTAACTGCAACAATACAAATTTGACTGATATTAAAGGTTGCTGTATTTGGTATAATGAAAAAAATGTAAGTACCTATTCCTTTCTATAAATTACAAGGGTATTTAGATATATATGAACATATGTACTCACATGCATTAAATTAACCTTTTTTTACCTTTACAAAGAGCGGATCATTTAAACAATGAACGTCAGTCAGTCCGGATTCTAAATTTTAAAAGTCGTTTTATTGGTTACACTAATATTTTTCCTTCCTATTTTATTATTATTGTTCACTTGATTTTAAAATCTATTTTTTTGCCTATTGTGATGTACTTTTGTTACATAAGCTGATGTTAAATATAATGAAAAACAAGCTTCTTATTTTAGCTTCTAGCCGAAATTGAGGATCATTTAAATATTACCATTCAACAAGTCGACAAATCTTTGGCTGTCCCCCTCAATGACTTCGATGGAAGAGTCGTTTACGGAGAAAAGAATCTTAATACGGGGACAGGTTATAAGGACCACGTTGAACAGTTGGTACCGGTTGTAAGGAAATTAACTGATTTGGAACTTCAATCACAATCTTTATTTTTAAAACGCTTAAAGGTCTAAAGACTTGTTGAAATTATTTTAGCAAGCTACGGATTTGAAAGTTTTATGCACTAATCATTATTTTTTGTTTTTGCATTAAAGTATTTATACATAATTAAGGAAGATTTATACAGGCAGTGTGAAGGCCACAGCTGATTGTGAGTTCATCTTAAGAAAATTATCCCCATTTTTTTCTTAAACGCAACGTTTAAAAACAAAAATTTACTGAAAAATTTTTTAAATAAATTTTTTTCAAAGTTTTTTATTTTACTGCGTTATATTAACATCAACTTTCTCTTATGCAAAAACAAAATTAATCAACCAACCTAGTACATAATTAAACTAATAAAAATTTTACAAAATAATTACATACATTCTTATTTATACCTTAAATTTAAACAGAATATCAATAAACTCGCCAAACTTATTGCAGTACAATAGTATACTGACTTGATGGAGGCTATTCTGCATTTCGATTACGATTCCGCGTGTATCGAAAAAGAGTAATAAAAAATTTAATTTTAATATTGAAGCAAAGGATTTTATTAGGAAGACGAAAAATCCAAATGTACTTAGAAAAAGTTATTTGTGGCCAATCTATTACAGTAAAGAAGGCCGACGGAGAAAATTTTGATTCGAATCGAAATGCAGAATAGGGGCGTTTGCTTATAAAATTTGTTTTAAAAGTTCTCGTTTGTTATAATAGTGATAAGTATAAGTATGTGTTTATTTTTTTAAACCTGGGGCCAAATCGTCGCGTTCGATTCGAAATTTTAAAATTCTTATAAAAAATTTCTATACTAAAAGCATTGACAATTTGATCGATCGAGTGAAATTTCGAATCGAATACGACGATTTGGCCCCTGAACAAATTTTAATAGCCGGGGGTCATCTTAACACCTACAGCTAGGAGTTCTTGCAATAGTATTAAAACTCAAGGTAAAAATTCTACCGTTTATAAAAAAAATCGCTTGAATTACTTTTTAAGTCCTGGTTATCACAATGTTAAACAAAAGTTTTAATGTTTTAAGTTTCCTCTTCTTCCTCGAAACCCTCCTCATCTTCCTCTTTAAATTCGGTTCTCATTTGTTGTAAATGCAAAAGTTGTTTACACAATTGATTACCAAATGATTCTACATAACGTGGACTTATTTTGTCTAGTAAGGCATATGGAGTTTCGAAAACTTCCTCCTCTTCGCCAACTTCCCCAGTGCTCGGGTCTATGGTATCGTAAATCGTAGAAACAATTTTAAATCCTAAACTGGAGACGTGAACACAATAGGCAGTTCCCTCAAATGTCCGTATGTTAAGATATATGTGGGACTCATTGCTGGGCAACGTTTTTGATATATCGATTTCAGCTACATGTGTCCGTACATCCTTTATAATTGCTGTGGCTTCCTCTACCCAATTTATAATTTTCTCACCATTGTCGCAGTCATCATCTAGTGAGGAAGACGGCAGAGAGTTTGTAGTATATTTTTCTGTTTCTACAGATATTTGGGAGGTGGTTGTTTTAGCACTCATAGCTTCCTTTATAACTTAAGAAATATTGAGTCCTTTTTTTTACTAAGATTTAAAAGGATACTTTATACAGATGTTACAATTAGAAAAAATATTTTTGCTGCTGCTTAAATCTGTTAACTGTTGTGTGTGTACATGCCAGTGTATTACCATCCCAGCTGGCCAAAGCGTATTCGATGTTTTCTTTAACCCCCAGCCACACGTACAGTTTGTTTTATATAAAGCCTACATCAAGGCGAATTCATGAGAAGGTGGTCTTGACAGATCAGCTGACTATTTTTTGCTCGTGCTATTTTCCTCGTAATGTGTCAAAAGTTTGTATAATTTGTGTTTTTTTTTAATGATGCCATATACAAATAATTTGTGTTTTTTTTAATGATGCCATATTTGTGTTTGACATTTTAGGTACGAATTTTTCGCCTGCGTCCACCTTGTGTGAATTCGCCTTGGCCTACATTTACACAAGCGGGTACGGCTTAACAAGATAAGTAAAAGTGATGGGTAAACCGATTTCGATAATATAAGAAATTTTTTTTTACTGAAAAATTGAATTTATACCAAAATCGAGTTTTTAGCCCAAAAAATCGGATTAAACTTAATTTTTGAAAATAATTTATTTCAAGCTATGTTCATTAAAACCTCGTGCGTTCAGATGAAGCATTGGTGTATTGTTTAAAAATTTGTGATATATTGGGGCAAAAAATTTTTGAGTTGTGACGTAGGCTGCATGTGATTTTAAAGCAATTTACTTTCAAGAAGCCATCAAGAAACAAAATTTGTTCATTACCTTTACAATCAACTGATTTCTTGACTGAATATTGATACACAAACCTGAAAAGAAATTTTAAAGCCAACGCGTATTAATATAATGATAATAAGTATGAATGGATTAGTGAAAACATGTGGATGTATTAAAATTGAAATAAAATTGAAGCAAAGCTGGATCGTGTGACAACCCTGTGAAACTAAAACATTAAAGAACAAGGGACAAGTTCAGTACTAAATATTAAAAAAAAAATGTACTGCCATGGTGAAATAATCGTACCAGTTGGTGTTACAAGCACAGCTGATCTACTTTTTTCATACATAAATCGAGGCTGGGTAGTCAAAGTTGTTTACATTTACATACATTTTTTTGACAACAGAGCCAACGAAAACTACAACAAAAACTAAAATTTTATTCACCAAATTTTGTTGTTGTAAAATCAACACCACCTGATAAATTATTGCACCATGTGTACTGCTTTGTAGAGCTGTGCCAAATCGTTCATTTCAGTGATCGCTCAGTTTCGTTCAATTTACATAAATTAACCCGTTCGTTCAATCGTTCACTTCTGAACGACAGTACGGCAACATGTTTTTTTAAAGATTTGTTTTGACATAGCTTGTGGTTTTGACATTCAAAATAGAAAAAACTTTTTGTGAAATAAAATTTAAATAATCCATATATAAAAATTGTGTAAAAAGTGTATAGTAACCCATAAAAACACAAACACTATAATAAATCAAACTTCTTAGAAAAAGACTGTTAAACCAAATTTAAAAAAATTATGGCAGTGCCACAGCGATGCTCAAAAGAAATATGTACGCACATTCGCAAACTTTTTAAAGCAACTGTTATCAATACACAAACAATCAACTGAAACAAAAGAACATAACATAAAAAACACATCTGAACGAACGAAATTGTGACAAAAAAGACCTGAAGAAACAAACATTGAACGGAACACAATTGAACGAAAAGCGCTCAGTAAAATAACCGGATCACTTCGTTCAATTCGGTGATCCATTCATTTTGACCCGTTCGTTCATGAGCTACACAGCTCTACTGCTTTGTAGAAGCAACTTATAGGGACTAGGAATTTTATATTGTGCGCAGTGTGGCCAGATTTTCAAGTAAAGTTAAAGCTAAATCACGTTTAAAAAACAGCTAAAAACAAAAAGTAAAAGCCAAAAAATTAAGCTAAATTTTTTAATTCGTTTTTTAAAAAATTTCTTCGTTATTTAGATATTTCTCATAATATGAACGAAACGTTTGTATGCTAAAAATATTTAAAAAGAAAATTTGTTTTAAAAATTTTGATTTTAATTACATAAACTTGGTAGACGCATACCTTAAGTAAGAAGAAAAATAATGTGTTCATATATATACATATGCATATACAAGAGCTTTTTAAAAAAGTTTTTAGAAGCAGGTGTTATTTTGCTGTCTGTTTTGGTAAAAAAAACTAATTTGTAAGATATATGTATATTAAAAAAAAAAAGAAAATTTGTTTTTGTTTTAAATATAAATACTCACACACAATTCTTCATTTTTTTTTACAAAAACACGTAAAATTTAGTAATTTATTAACAAACTTTTTTCATAAACACAAACACATGAAAACAATAAAAAATCGAAACTATAAGATTACATTTACACGATGCAATTTTTTTAATATTCCTTCAATGAAATTTTTGTTTGTTGACAAAACGAGTATAGAGACTACTTTTCTACACAGTTCGTTAAAAATCGAAAATTTTCATTCAAGTTACATATGTAAGTACATATGTATATACATCATGAAAAATGCCTTCATGTAAATTTTGTTCAAGAAAAGAAAAAAGATTATATTTAATGTAAAAATTAACATTGTAAGCGAGCATTTTTAAAAGTATTTTTATTTGTACATGTGTGCCTCAATAAGTATTTAAAACCAATGACTGTAAAAATTAAAAATTAAAATCAAAAATAAAAAATAATATTATTTTTTTAAACATACTATAAAAATAATAATTATTGTTATTAACCGTTTTTATTTAAATTAAAAAAATGACCGTCCTGCTAAAAAAAAAAACAAAACTTACAGAGAACATGAATTTTAACATATATTGTTTAATACTTTCAAAATGGTGAGCTTTCCTTGACCCTGCGATTTTCATTGTGCCTGCTTTTTTCTTGAAAAATTATTTCGGTCCTGTTTGATTTGATTTTTTGACAAAAATACACTTTAAAATTCTTAATAAATAAAAATATTAATATAATAATTTGTTTCAACGAAAGACATAAGTGTTTTTACATTTTTAAGCAATATATTAAAAGATTTTATAATTTAACCAAAAAACGGAAAAATGTTTGTGGCGCATTTGCATTTTTTTCTTTAAAATTGCCACATTTAAAAGTATTTGTTTTGGAAAATAAATTGTTACGTCTTTTTTTTTTTGTAATACCATACCTTCCTTATATCTTTGTTTTGTTGAAGTTTTGTGATGTTTCACGGTTTTTAAATGTCGCTAGAAGTAAATTATTAAGCAAAACAATGGTTCGGAAACTGTAATGTTTTAAATTCGAAGAAAATTTGGAGCTTGATACCTTTCAGTATAATTGAGCTATATACCAAGAAATATAATACGACAAATTTTTAACCTTTTATCTAGCTCAAAAAACTACTAAAAAAGCTAAATTCAATTTCGAAAAAAGCTAAAAAAAAGCTAAAGGCTAAATGTAAATATTTCGGGCTAAATTAAGAAAAATAAAGCTAAATTTAGCTTCAAAAAGGCTAATATGGCCACACTGCTTGTGCGCCATCTAAATATGTATATGTATGTAAAAGCAGATCGTCTAAAAGCAGCTTAAACTAGTAATAATATTATTATAATTAATTAGCCTGTTATTAAAATTTTGAAGCAATATAGTAAATGGAAAATAAAATCAATTCTGCACTAGATTTGTTACTAAACGAGGCTAATGATTTGTGCATAGGAACACAGGTAGCAGAACTTCATGCTGTTCCGGATTCAATTGATTTCGCTCGAGAATTTTATGCCAAGCAACAGCCATTGGTTATTAGGAATGCAGTGGCAGCTTGGCCGGCTACACAAAAGTGGAGCTCAAAATATTTTAAAGAGAAATTTGCCAATAAAATTGTAGATGTGGCAGTGACACCTAATGGATATGCTGACGGTCTAGCTTTAAGATACGAAGACAAAAAAGAATATTTTGTATTGCCTCTCGAAGAGCAGTGTAGTATGGAAAAGTTCTTGCAAAATCTAGATAATCCAATGGGCGCTGTGTACTATATACAAAAACAGAATTCTAACTTTTCTTTCGGTTTTCCCGAACTAAAAGACGATATTGATCGTTCAGTCCTATCATTTGCAGAAAAATGCTTCAACAAACCTCCTGATGCTGTTAATTTTTGGATGGGTGATAAAAGGGCTATAACTTCTATGCATAAGGATCCCTATGATAATCTGTATTGTGTTATATCTGGTTTCAAGGATTTTATACTGCTACCACCGCATTGTTTGCCCTGGGTGCCTACGCAGTTATATCCCACTGGTGTGTATATACGTGATTTAAAAACTAATCAATATCACATTGAACCTGTTATAAGCTTTCAAAAAGCTAATGCTAATGGGTGCGACAATTTAAGTAACTATGAACCCGTGCTAACGGAATGGGTTAGTATAGATCCTTTAGCGCCAGATCTATTTAAATACCCACAATATGCGAAAATAAAGCCTTTAAGAGTAAGAGTTAAAGCTGGTGACATGCTTTATTTACCCAACTATTGGTATCATCATGTGACACGAAGCCACAAATGTATTGCTTTGAACTTTTGGTATGATATGGAATACGACAGCCGCTATTGTTATTACAGAATGCTGGAAGAGTTAGCAAAAATAAACTAATATTATATAAGAAACTTTTGGGCTATAATTTGACAAAATCAATTTTTGTTCTCAATAAGTGTGAAAGGTAAGTATAAATATATAATTTATTAAAAAAATGGGTCAACAGATAAAAAAAAAATTTCTCTTTCGACTATTAAACGTTATGTTTAATGATCAGCTGTGTTTTTAACTATACCTTATTCGTTGTACCATGGTATATTACAAAAAGCATTTCCTGGCCTATACAAATCAGCCTTAAAACTATTTTGACGCTTCCAATAATATTAAGTGTAAAGTAAACAAGCATGTTTGTAGAATATAAATAATTATTTATTTTTCATAAAACAAAAAAGTATTTTTTATAATATACTACACCTATGTAGGTGTTAAAATTTTTATAAAACTTCTTTTATAGAATTTTTGCTTGTAAAAATAAGCACAAGACACCTCTCGCCTAGACACAAAAAATTTCATAGAAGTAATTTCATGGAAAATATCGAGTACATGCAGTATGAGTTAGTTGTAATAAAATAAAAACCCTGAAAAATAAACATTTTAGGAATGTTATGTATAAAAATTGCAACAAATATTGAAAAGCCAATCACTTAATTTTTTTTTTAATTTCTAATAATAAATAGCATATCAATGTATATGTAAAACCTTTAAACTATGGAATATAAATTATAATTTATTCTTTTTCCATGTATTCGGGATTTTCACAATTTAGATGCACTTTTTCTGCATTTTCATGGTCTTTTGAATTTAAAACTGACTGCATAGAAATTTCAAAGTTAATTTCAACATTAGTTGGTTCTGTAGCGTTTGTTGAATTTGAGTTTTCACGATTATTTTCAATATTGGGAGAAGACGATGCGTCGTGGTTTTCATAATTTTCGTGTTCAATACCATTATCAGAGGGTTCACTTTTACCAAGTAGCTGCAAAGATTGTGTTGTGTTATTATCAACAAATTTCTGTTGATACGTTGAGCTGACACCATTACTTAATAACGTGTTTCCACTACCTCCTACACCGCTACAACCGCTGCTGTTTAAGGAACAATTTTGATCGGCTTCAGCTAGATCACCATCGTCATTTGTAGTTGGTTGCTGCAAATCATTTTGCTGCTCCTGTTGTTTTTTTGTGGGCTTTGTCGTACACTTGGCTTTGTCCAAAGAATTTTGCTGTCTTGGTTGTTGATGTTGCTGATTACCAAACAGAGTGTTTTCCAAATACTTTTGATACCACTTCAAAAATTCATCTCTTTCCTTGGGCAATGTAAGCTTTTTTATTTTTGCATAGATTTTTTTAGGCGAAATATTACTATTATTTCCCATATTAATATTATGCGCTAACGGTTGGGCATTTTGGGAAACTGTAGCTGTAAGTTTAGCAACATCTACAAGTAAAGCATCATTGATCAAAGTATTAGAATGAGTTTGGTTGCGTATACGATTGATAATGTATTTAACAAGATCACTCTCATTGGAGTGATGCTGATGCTGTGAAATTGCCAAACAACTAGGCATAGTAGAAGAATTTGGTGAATTTGTTGTTGATGAAACTTTCGTTTCGGTTTTGTTCTCACTTGACTAAAAATAGAATTTTTAAGTTATTTCAAATCAAAAAAATGTGTTTTTTTTTCTTTTCCAATCTTACCTTTTCCTTAATCTGTTGATTTTGCTTTTCATGCTGCTGGGCAGCCAAACTACAGGCACCTCTCAGGTTATCAGTAACCTCTTCTTCCTTAGTCTCGGTAGCATTTGAATTTTGGGCATTGGCTACATTAATAGATTGTTTGCGTAAATTTTTACGTTTCTTAGTGATGTTTTTTGTTACTGACGTTGGTGTGTTATTGGTACGTGTTGTTGGTTTAAAAGTACTGTTTTTATTGTTACTATTGTTATGATTATTGATGACACTTTGACGCCAATTTGTATCTTCTTCTGGTTTTTCATTTTCATTGTCATTGTCATTGTCGTTATCATTGTTCGAGGAGGAGAGTGGAAACTCAGTTTTATTATTCATTACATTAATCGGAATGTTTGTTTCTTCACCAAGATTTACTGATGTCGAATTAAGCTGTTGTTGTTGATGTTGTTGCTGCTGTAAAAGTTGATCGCGTTGTTCGTTCAGATTTAATTTGCGCAGTGGGGGTACATTGGAAATATTATTGAATAGCTGATTTTGCTGTCCTTCATTATTTATGTTATCCTTGTCCAATAACATGCTTTCCAAACGTCGGAAAACGTCTTCTTTAATTGATTCATAGAATTTTGTTGTAAATTTATCGTTTTTCAAAGCATTAACTAAAAGGTTACGTTTTATCTCTTCGGATGTGGTATCATCATCATCTTCTTCATCTTCATTATTTTCGTGGCCATTCAAAAGCATGTTGTCCCTGTTGTGCTGTTGAGGATTAGAAAAATCTAAAGGCAGTTGTTGTTGCTGTTGTGTGTTAAGAAAGTTATAACTAATTTCGCCTACGTCGATGTCGACAGCCGGTCTTAGTAAAAAATCTTGATTTCTTGATTGAGTTTGTGCCACTGTTGGGTGGCGATGTTGTGGCTGATTTGCAAAATGCTGTATCATCTGATGTGGTTGCTGTTGTTGCTGAAAATTCAATGTATTTTGATATATCTGCGAATGTGTCTGGCGAGAATCATATTCCTCATTCAAGTTACGAAAACTCCAATTAGGTTTTGGGCCGACTTTATTATTTTGTTGTATGTTATAATTGTGGTACATCAAATCAGCTGCATTAGTATCAGTGTTATTTCTGGCCACTGTATTATTAGTGGAGGTATTTTCGTGATGTTCTAACCAGTTTAATTGTTGCAAAAAGTCCCTTTGTTGCTGGTAGACATTTTGTTGACATTGCTGCTGTTGTTGTTGTTGTTGATTGATGCGTGATCTCTGAATAATTCGCAAATATTTGTTATGAGCTACTGAATCATTATTGCCAGCATAGTTTAAATTATTGCTGGATTCTTCTAAGCCTTGACTTTGTTGAGAGAAATTATATGTAGGAGGCTGAGGTTGTTGATGGGGCATGGATGCAAGTCTTTCATAAGGGGTGTCTTGCTGTTGTTGTTGCATTTGTTGCTCCTCATTACTTTTAGATGAGTTAGTGGAAAGCAAATTTTGTCGCGAATAGCTTTAGCATAATATTTGCAGATGTTAGAGAAAAAAAAGCACAAAAAAAAAACAAAGCACAAAATTGGTTAGTCAGATATTAGGTATTAACAAAACGACGTGCATAGCCACAATTCTCTCAGTGTCTTGTTATTTTTTATTTCAAATTGTATATCGCTACCATATTTTGAAAAAAGAGTATGTTTAATTAAAAAATATAAGCACAAGGAACCAAGATACGTAAATAAAATATATTTGAAAGGCTATTTATTACATTTTGCAACCATAAGAAATAGATATTGAGGTTTCTTCTACTTATTTTTTCGTTCTGAACCATAAACATATCCAACTATTAGATATTTTTTTTTGTACATTTTTGTATTTTCTTGGCTTACAATTTTTAAATTTTAGATAATGGTTTTTGTAATTAAAAGTGCTGATATAAACCTTATTAACGTAACGATATCTTAACCATAACCAGTCATTGGGAAAATGGGCTTTCAAGTTTATAATGCGCTATTAAACGAATATCTTAAAGTAATATTAGAAATTATTAATTAGTAAAATCGAAAAGAAAACAATTTAATAAAACTATAAACAACAAATAATAAATTTGTTTATGAACATATCGTCATCTGAAATGAAAAAAACCAATCATCCAAAACTCACAACAGCAAAAACAACAGACATAAATTTTAAAGATTAGTCAAAACAACTTGTTTAAATTTGCCAAATATGTTGTTTGACTCATTTAAACTTTGTTTATTAAGTTGTCAGTTTTAAATATCCTTAAAAGGTATTTCAATGTGCTGTATTATTATTCAGTTTTTATTTAATTTTTGTGGATAGGTTTTTTGCATTTGGGGTGACGATATGTACATACATGTATTACTTACTTGCATTAAAAATAAAATATAATTATTTATTACGGATTTGCTCCTAAAATTTTTAAACTTATTAGGTTTGTGATTGGTTGAAACTTGCACTGTGTGCAATAGACTTTAAAAACAATTTCTTAAATTTAAAAAAAAAAAAAAATATTTAATTTTTTTTTTAAAAATTAAAAAAAAACCCTTATAGCATTTTTTTCTTTTTGCTGTTTTTTATTGCTTCCTTTTGGCGCATTTTGCAAACCGAACAGCAGTTCTTAGTATTTATAGTTTTTTTAAATATTATTTCTTTTACTTACTGTTAAATTAAATAATTAAGGAAGATTTTACAATTAACTAATATTAAGCTAAAACATATCTCGTAAAACGCAACACAAAATAATAATTATTTTCGAATTTTAATTTTTCCATCTACATGGTATTAAGCCAGATTTTTTTAATAAAGTGCTTTTAAAATTTTTGATTTTAAAATTTTCTCAAAAAACAGTAATTATTTTTTGAGTTTAATTTTCTTTATTTTGAAATAAATAAATAAAGCTTCCGAGTTAACTATAGAACAAATAACAAGAAGAAAACGAAGGCACTGAGAGCGTTCGAAAAAAATAAATCTAAACGGCCTCATTTATAAAAACTATGCTATGCTTATTAAGGGCTTATTTGAAAAACTTATTAAGAATAATTGTCAAATTAACCGTTAAGAAACACAAAATAATTTTTAATCGATAAGACAGTAAGTGTTAAGAAAAACTAGTGGTTTTCTTTTAACTTACCGCAATAAAAAAATACAGGAAAGAAACAACCACATAATTTAACCAATACTAACTACCGCTCAAAAAGAGCTGATAATTGTTTCGAATATAAATCCTCTATGCTAGTGTCAGTAAAATCTGCTTTTCCAAAAAAAAAAAATCATCCAATTATAACTTATACTACTACCACTTATACTACTTACACGCTAAAATTTTTCATGATTTTATTTCCATAAAATTTTTGTTTGTATAAAAAAAAGGTTGAAGCCTACTTTTCTATACCTCTCGTCTAAAAAACATAAAATTTCATGGAAGTAATTTCATAAAAAATTTAATCGTGTAAGTCTAGTATAGTATAATGCACAGAGTAATAATAGTTATAGTAGATTTACTAAAAGCTTTTTTGATAATTATGCAATCGATATCTGTCAAATAAGCCTTTAATTAATCTATTATAAGTATTATGAATATGGGCATAAATATAGTTCAAATCATGAATGATTTTTTTTTTTAAATAAATGAAATTTAATAAATAATCTTTAGCCCAAAAAAATAAAAGAAAATTTTTTCCAAGAAAAATGAAAAAAAGTTATCCTGAAATATTTTTTTTTTGAACCACTTAAGACACAGTTTTTACTTTTTCGAGGCAAAAATCATTAAAGTCGTGCCCAACTACTAGACCTGGCTTCATCTAAATAAATAATAAAAACAAATAAAAACTAGTCCACTATTTGAAAACAACTTTATTTAATAAATATACGTATAAAAAAGCGCTCAAAGAACTATAAGAGTTAACATTATTAGAAACCTTTTAAGACCTTCAATAATAATAACAACAATTTAACTGATTTAAATTTTTATGTAAAAGAAAAAAAATTTACTTGTAAGACAGATTTGTATTTACCTTCTAAAATTATCCCAATAATTATTGGCCCGATTACCAGGAGGCACCTGATTGTTCAATGTATGTGAGAGATTACTATGATGATGCTGTTGTTGTTGATTTTGTGTACGCAAATTAGCGTTATTTTGATGTATAGCATTATTATGATGATGCATGAAAATAGGTGCAGGACCTGAGCCGACAACTGGCGACTGCGATGTAGGTATTTCATTGTTGAAATGTGTTGAGGGGGCCTGGGTTGGCTGGGATACAGCATTGTTTAGAGTGGCATACATGCTAGAAGTGGCTGCAGCTGAAGTGTTCTGTTGATGGGCTTCGGTAGTAAAATTAAAGCCGACTTGAGGCTGAGCTACACGTTGAGCATGGCGATAAAAATGCTGATGCTGCTGTTGGTAATTACTAAAAGCACTATTTCGACTTTGTCCGGGTATATATGGTATCGGTTGTTCCGATTGCGATCTATTCATGCCAACATATAGGTTGTTGGGTAAAGCTTGATTGGTGGGTATACCACCCAAGTTAGGTGGGGGCACTGATTCAGAGCGTAAGCCAAAGCTAACATCATTAATGTTGTTAGATGTGTTTCCTGTGGTTAAAGCCAGTAATCTTTCCTGAAGCATATGTATAGTTTGATTGAGACTATCGATTTCTCTTTGTTGATGCCACAACATTTGGTTGCATTGACATACAGAGCTTATTAGCATTTGCTGCGTTTGTATAAATTGCTGCAACATTGGATCATTGGTAGTGAAGGGTGCATTTGTAGTAGCACTTGTGGCTGTTGATGAAGAAGTTGCGGCTCCCAAATTATTACTGTTACAAATGCATTCAGTAGTGCTCAAAGACGCAACATTACCGGAAGTCTGATTTATGCCAAATGTGGTTTGCGGGGGAGGAGGTGGTGGTGGCACACCAGTAGCATAATAGTATTGATGAGGATTCCAAGCAGTTGGTAATGGTGGTGGTATTGGGCCAGCTTAAAAAAAATATAATAAAAATGATGCTTTTTGTTTCTAACGAGCATACGAAAATATATCGTAAACAATAACAAAAGCTACAATTATTTCATATGCAAATAAATATGGGCAATTCTACGTAAAGCGTTAAACAAAATATGTATTGTTTTTTTTTCTTAATAAATAAAAGAAAGCAATTGTTTGTGTTAGTTACAAAACTTATAATCTAAACAACTGGACCGATTATAATAAATTTCGAAAAACACATACGTACTCGGTATCTCGGAAAAGGTTATAGGCATTTTTCAATAACTATATATTTGGCACAGGTAGAATTATTTCTGATGTGCTAAATTGAGCTGAGTATGGGCGTAAAGGGAAAAATGGGCGCGGCACCCCCCCAATTACATGAAAATTTTTTTTCGTATATATCTCAATAACTGTAACAGTTGAAGTATCCAAATTTTGTACGGATGTTTGGAATGTTTATATGTATAAGCGATTTGTGTATGGGCGGTAATAAATTAACGGGCGTGGCACTTTGCATTAAGTTAATTAAAAATCTAAGCTAAAAGTTTACAACTTACGAAAATTTATGCCCATTGCAGACATTGGTGGTGGTATTGAAAAAGATCTGGAACTTCCTGACTGAATGCTAGCTCCTTCCAGAGAGGCTCCATCGTGGGTACTGCTTGGCGCCTGTGCGATGTGGGTAGCAGCATTCGAAGAGGCCCCCGTTGAATTTAATGAGTCCTTAGCAGTTACATCTGCTTGTTCATTAGCTCGCGTAACAGATGGAGTCGAGGCTGGCACAAACTTTGTACTGGCTGCATAATCAGAATCGTTGTTATCTTCTTCGGCCTCATCGTCAGCCTCTGAAACAATGTCTTGTCTACGGGTAGGTGTTGGCTGCTGATCTTCCTGTTCAAGACGTTTACACAGTACTTCAAACTCTTTTTTTTTTAATTCATACTCTTCTTTAAGCTGATCTCTTTCTTTTTGGGTTTTTATATGCTCTTCCCAACGACTGCCATCATTGCGCAAAACTGGAGTTGGTGTTAAGCTATTTCTTTTCAAAGCTTCTTCACCCATTTGTGCGGCAGTAGCTGCCTGACGTTTACGTCTCTCAATTTCATTTTTCAATGATTGAATGCGATCCTTTTCCGATTGTAAAAATTGGGCTTGGGCTCTTAAATCAGAGGTGACCTCATTTAACATGCGCACTTTACGTGTTATGAATTCATCATTGCTATTGTCATCCTGGTAGTGGCTAGGTGCAACTACAGGGGTACGCTCACGATCATATGTTATGGCTACTTCTCTTGGCAATGTCCGTCCGATTTGTTTGGGATCGTTTGCCGTATGAGCCTCTATCATATTAACTGTCTCCATCATTTCTTTTAAACGACCTAACTGAGCCTTCATTGCATTAATATCTGCAACTTTTTGTTGGATTAGAGCAGCTGCTAGTTTTTGTTGTTCTTTATTCCCTTCTTCTTGTGAATCACCTTCAGCCTCTGATTCCGACTGAAATTGGCCATTGATAGTACTGGGTTGCTGTTTTTGTGCCTGTTGCAATAGTTCAATAGGAACATTACGACTATATTCTACTGGAACTTCTCTTATTCGCTCAACATTTGAAGTTTTCTGGCTGAGGGATGGCTCCTTTGCAGAACTTTTTTGCTCATTTTCTTCTATATCCTTTTCTTGTTCATACTGCCTCTGTCTTGCCTCTTTGGCTGTCTCCTCAGCTGAAAGATTGACGTTTTGCAGTTCGTTAACTAAGTTGCGCATTTCGTCACGTTGCGTCCTTAAAGCTTCCAATTTTCTTTGTAGTAGCTCCTGCTCAGCTAAAATTTCCGGACCATCGTCTCCCATTAGAGAGGACAGTTCATTTTGATTCTGTATAAAAGTGGTAAGATTTTTCATGCGTCCAACCAAAGAAGCCATATCTGAATGAACTTGATCAATGGACTGATATTCGGGAGCACCATCTCCACCATCGGCAGCCCGTTGTGTACCAGAGGGGAAACTTAATGTTGTTGCTTGCTGGCGCAATTTTTCCATGTCACTCAGATGCTGTTTAGCAGCATTTTGTAATTTAAGCAACTGCTGCTGTTGTTCTTGCATATTCTGAATGTTACGATTTGAAGCTTCTAGACGCTGCTGCAGTTCTTCGTAGGAAGGTGAAGCATCAGGTGTTGGTGTTTCTAAATTACTGTGTAACGACTGTATAGACTGCGCACGATCGCTGTTCTATAGTTAAATAATTTTTTAAAGATAATTTTTGCATTCTTCAAAACTAACAAACATACTTCACTTCTAGCTACATCTTCCAAACTGGTGGAGTTTACCACTACCTCTCGATTATTGGAATTAGGTAGAATTTCGTGTACCATGATGGAAGATTTTTTGGCCTAGAAAAAAATTTACACTATTTTTTAAACAAAGAAATATGTACATATGTATGTACATATGTGATATATTTTTGTAGGAAATTTCGTTAAGCATTTTAAAAATAAACAAAAAAAAAATATAATTTTTTTGTGGCAATATCCTGTTTTTACCTTTTGTTGTGCCTGAAGGGAACTGTCCAAATTAGTTTTATGATTATTAGTATTATTGTTACTAGCGTTTAAAGTTTGCTGAAAACGTTTGGCTAACTGATTAAATTCGTTAGAATTGTGATTGAGCACAGCGCTAGCCAAATGAGACGAAGACGAAGCTTGTATATTTGGCAAAATATTATTAGTTAAATTTAAAAATGATTGAGCTTGCGTATTATCGAAGAGTTGTTTCAAACGTTGCACTAGTAACAATTCTAAATGATGTTCAAATTGTGGCCCTAATAGTGCAAAATTGCTATCGTTGAGAAGAGTTGTTGTGGTATTTGCGGCTACCGGTTGCACTGTATTCGATAATACAGGTTGCGCAGTTGCCGAAGTGTTGTTATTGGACAACCCGGGTGTTGTAGGTATGACTACTCCAATAGCAGTATTAAGATTTGCATTTGTATTTTGAGTCGAAGTTTGTTGATTGCCGTGTTGCGATTGTGGCTGATGCTGTGTTTGTTGATGATTGCGGCGTGGTATAGGGCGTACAGGAAAACAGAAACGTTGCTGATTTTCTTGAGAGTTTTCTAAAAAAACATAAATTGTCAAATATACAATATAACCGTCTAGCAATTAAATGAATATTTAGTTTTTAAGGAAAACTCAAAAAATCTTACTAAATTACATACTACATATTTGCTAAATGCAAAACAACTTTTCAACAAAGTTTTGGAGTATTTTTTTATAAAAGTGTAACAGTAAAATTTCGAAACAACTTTTAGGAACTGCATATTATAATATGAAACATATGTATATGTAATGGCTTCTCCTGTTAAATTTAAAAAAATTTTTTACGAGGTTTTGAATTTAGGCCTACGGCATGTTTTCTTGTTTTTTTTAGCAAACATAAGGCAAAATCAAAAGTAGTTTTCTTTGCATGACTAAGAAATTTTGATTTTTAAATGTATGTACATACATACATACATATGTATGATGTGGCATGCAATGAAATGAAACAAAATTTCTAAATTTAGATAAAATATTTATTTTAAATACTAAAGGTACAAAACAACGTAGACGCATACATAAATATTTTAAATTCATGTATACCTACATATCGTAACCTTAATATAGAAAGGCCCTACCTCGTATTTTTTAAGACCTGATTTTCGTTTATTTCATTAAATGATCTGCTCAGATATCATTATTAGCTAAAATAATTTCGACTATAAATAAACGAGTTAGAGTCTTTCTATGTTAAGGTAACCATATGTATATAGCCGCATTTGAATGTATTTGTTTTATATACGTTTAGCGGTCTACTAAATAAAATTTTCATTAAACTAAATTTTTTAATGAAACTTTTATTTTATATATATAAAATAAAGATTTTGGCAAATATATTTTTGAATGGGTTTTACTTACCAATATCACTATTTTGTTGCTGCGTTTGTGGAACTGCTGTTGTTTGTAACTGATTCAGTTGCTGCTGTTGTTGATTATTTAGGTTATTTAAATTTTTATTATTATTATTAATATTAGTTGTTGTAGCTGTCACCACCGTAGTTAATAAATAATCCTTAAAATAGCAAAATAATTCAAAAATAATCGTAAAAATAACTACAAGCCCATATGTATCGAAAATCTCTTTGTTCGTTATTAATGAAGAGACATCGAAAAATGATTTTCCGTTTGTTCTGTATTTGCCGATGTAAGAAATAAAACTGTGACAACAAATAAGTAAAAGGCCAATTTTTTCTTAAGTTTTTTTTACCAAATTTTTCACAGATTTTTTTTTGTAAATACTTAAGAGAGTTTTGTGCCTATTAAGAGAAATTTAGAAACTTTTTAGTGAAATTTAAAAAATTGTCTAAAAAACAAAAATAAGTTCATACGTATCTAAAGTGAAACTGTAAAAAATCTGTGACTGTACAATAAATATTTCTGAAATTAATTCAATATACAAAGCGTTAATTTCAAAAATTGGATAGGAGAAGGGAGAGCGGTAGCTCCCATACAAACGAATAATTTTTATAAAATTTTTAATAAGCTATACCTATCTCGGAAACTATGCAGCTATCTACTTTAAACTTCCTTCAAAGTTATTGTACTACAAAACCTAAGTTTTAGGGAAAAATAGTTGGATAAAAGCAAGGGGAGCTGTAGCCCCATACAAACGAACCATTTTTTATTTTAATTTCTATATCTCAGAAACTTGTAGAGCTATCGACTTTAATAAATACCTCTACAGCGTATTACTGTTATGATTTCTTTACTTTAAAAGAAAAATTTATTGGTAAGGCGAATGGGGGTGGTATTACCTACATATATGCATCCTAAAATTTGGCTTAAGTCTAGTTTAAAAACTACTGGCACTTAAAAAGATCTTTTAACTTTTTTAAAAATTTATAAAAATTTATTAAAAAACTTTTTTAAACCAGTATTGATCCTTCAGATATATACATATGTAGTTGAAAATCCCTTATAAGTACAGTTTAACCCCGATTAACGCAACCAATAGAAATTTTTGGCTGTTGCAAAAACCGAGTTAAAAATTCCTATAAAATAAAAACGAAAGAGCATTTTGAATTTTTATGTAAATTTGCACTGATGGTTGTTATCAAGTTGAATATAATTGTTTTCAATGTAAAAAATGTGAAATTCTTGAACTGCAGTTTTTCGATGGTTTTGCAACACTGTTATATTACATTTGTTATTACAGGAATTTCTTTTATTCAAATAAAACCACAATTCTCATATGTTTGCATAGTACTATAGTTGCTTTAATTAAGGCCTTGTTTTAAAAATAAGGTGTTGCGATTATTAAAGATTTGGGTTTACCGGGTGTTGCGTTAACCGAGGTTGCACTGTATAGGTATACCCACTCAAAAAGTATGCGTTTCCGATACTTTTTCCATTTTAACTTTTCTCATTTTTTGATTTTCTATCATCGAAGGTGTGTTGGTTAACTCTACTTGTTCTGTGCCTTAACTTGTTTAATTAAAAACGAACTCAACTTACATTTAAATCTTTGAGTTCCCTTCGAATAGGTGCAACAATTTCCGTATTTTTATGCTGCTGTTGTGTACGTGCAATATGTTGTTGCTGTTGAATTGACGCCACAATATTCAAAGGACTACAACGATTAGCCATTTGAGTCACACTTGAAGGCTGCAACAAGGGTTTTTGGGTACCTGACGTTGTATTCGTAGATGATTTTGATGAGGATTTGGGAACCGTACCAGTTTGTTTACGATGAGTATTCGACGTTGAATGGGGCGAGCAAGCAGAATTATATGCAGTTGTGTCTGAACCAGAAGAGGGTACACTGTAATGGGAGTTTCCAACGCTTGAAGAGCTTTTATTTGCGGTATTTGGATTTTTAACGGGAGCCATTATATTTTTTGTCGTAAATTATGAATATTTTTATGAGTACTTTTAATTTCATTGATTTTTGCACGCCCTTATTACACTGGGCCAATATATTTTTACATTGATTTTTGTGATTAAATACATATTACTTTGATTATTAATAATGTAACAGTTCTCAGTTTAAATAAATGCCGTAAATTCTATTTAAAACACAGGTTACCATTTAAGTTTCAAAATTAAATATTAAAAATTAACCAAATACTTTTTCTATTTGCAACAAAAAATTAATCAATTGCACTCGACTTAGTGTTGATAACTCAGCGATTTTCAAAATGTAAAAAAGCAAAAGATAGAGTTACGTCTACACGGGCAATAATCATTCCTTTGTTTTGTGAAAATCGATAGTAAATGCAGATTAATCGTTAACATCGATTGCTATCGGGAACCATTTTACTCCAACAAAAATATTTCAACACATATTACTACAATATGTTTTATTTTGTATATAACTTGTAAGCATGTTCCAAAAATCGGTCGATATATGATTAAAAAATAAGTTTTTTAAAAAATTCATAATAATTTTTGGAGAGCTGTCAATCAACTTAAACTAGATTTGAGTAATTGCAATAATTTTAAGCTAAAAAAAATTGCCATCTCGTTTTGCTATCATTTTACAAATTTTTTAAGGAAAATTATTTAAAATATTAAATCGCCTTGAAAAATCAGTACAATCAGTACTTTTTGCCAAAAATCAGTACAATTCAGTACACAAATTTTTAACTAGTACGTCAAATGAAACATCAGTACATGTACAAATGAAATCAGTACAAATTGTCACCCTACTTATATGACACTTTTCTTCTTTTTCTTATTTGATTTGTAATGGCTTATTAATAGCACGTTATGATTTTAAAAATTATCAGATTTTCTTAAAACAAGTCTATTCTGATTACCTTAACAAATTAAGCAGAAAAAAAATCTTGTTTTAATATATTATTTGACATTTGAAAACAAAGTGTCCCGGCGGCCTAGAGGTAGCGCGCTGGTGCTTGAGTGCGGAAAGTCCCTGGTTCGAATCTCGAATTTGTAAACGAATTTTTAAAAATTGCGTTAATGTTGAGATCATCGTTAACCAAATCAAAAGAAAAGTTTTTCAAAATAATTTTATTCTTATTTTCTTTTGAAAATATTGTTAACATTTAAAAAACTATATATAAAAGCTTTATTAAGTTAACAAAGGAAGAACTTCATTCATTTACCAGAATTACACGATGAAATTGTTCTTTAAATTATTTCGATCAAATTTTTGTTTTTAGACAAAAAGGGTAAGAAAGAGCCCACTTTTTTGCACTCCTTGTCTAGAAACATTTAATTTCAGGGAAGTAATTTCATGAAAATTTGTATCATGTATGTTAGTCCGGTAATTGTATCCTCATTTAGGTGGTTCCTTTCTGGCACGTATAATACTCTCTTTCAGTTCTTTTATGCGTTCCCTTTCGGCTCTTAAATTATCGGCTTGTGATTTTAAATCAGACGAGAAATCCTGAAACATATTCAACATGGTCAATATAAGTTGCTCTTTCTCATCTGATGTTGTGGCAGCATTTAAATCAGCCATGCTAGGCATATTTGGTATATTTAACTGGTCAGTAGGGGTAGGTACTATAGAAACTGATGTAGAAGCAGAAGCTGGTAAAGTACTATCTAATGTTAATAGTTTTGTTGTAACTTCAGGCACTTTTTCTGCAACTGCTGTAGTTGGCTCTTCGGGTGATTTTTTTTGGGTCGTTTCTTGTTTGCTTATATGATTTTCTATAAGTTCAGTCGTGCTGATCATGTGTTGCACTCTCTTAAACTGAGCCTTTAACCGAGCTATTTCTTCCAGTTTTTCTTTGATATAATCTGCTTCTTCTGGGTCGCATTCATCGTTATTGTCTGCTTTGGATACATTTTCCATTTTTACTGTAGTTTCAGCTTGTTCGTTAGATTGAAAAACCTCTGTTGCTGGAGTAATACTTTGCTGATATTGGCACCTTCTTTCTTCCTCTTCACGTTCTTGTCGTTCTCTTAAGCGTTGTAGGTCTTCAGCTCTTTTACGTAAGCTTTCCATTTCCTCCAATAGTTGACGATGTTCGGCTTGCATATTTTCCAAAGCCTGATTGGATGCTGCCAAACGTTGTCCTAACTGCGCATTTTCAAGGGCCTCTTGAGGTTTGTTAGTTTCATTAACCATTCCTAAAATTAAGAAAAATAATAATTTTCTTAGAAAGTACTGGATTTTCTACGTGTTTAAAATTATTTAGTTTCGTTCATTTAGTTTCGACTCGTTTAGAGAAGGGTAGGGTACCATTCTTTACCGGCAAAAAAATAATTTTCGACTTAAAACGAGAGCAGAAGCGAACCTTTTTTTATTTAGACAAAGAAGTCGAAAAAGACTAGGATATATTGGGGAAAGATATGACAAAAGATGTTAGCAGATAGATGGATCGACAAGAATATGTACAAATGTATGTATGTATGTATATGTAATTTAGTATATGTATATCTCTGGCTTAATATGGAAAGGACGTAACTCGATTTTTTTACTTAACAGAGAAATTTGTGAAACTTTGCATTAAAAAAACAAAAACTTTGATAAGCGTTAAGTTTTGTTAGCCAGAATAAGCAAAAAACGTTTTTTTAAAAAAATCGTCTACGCCTTTTTTATATTAAGCAATCGATATGCATTTTTCAGATATTTTTTCATTTTCTTAATACACGTTTTAAGAGATTTTTATAATTATTTTCTCTTACAAAATATAAAAATAGAAAGTTTTTTTCTAAAAATAGCAATTTCACTTGAAATACATACTTATTACTTTGATTTTGTACACTTTTTATTTCAAACAAGAAAAACCGTTATGCATTTAAAAATATCTTTTCAACTGAGTATTTCTTTAACTTTATTAAAATAAAAATTTATTTGAAATTTACTTGCGAAATGCTAAAAGAACTTTTAAAAACTAAATAAAATTAAATGCGTACTTTCCGTCATCGCACACATAGTGTTAGTGTTGCTAAAGTAGTGTTTTCGGAGGACTGACTATATATGTACATTTATTTATATAAAATATCTGATGGTTGTTTTTTAGTTTTTACTTTGGGCTTATATAATCTTATTTGATTTTTTTGTTAATTCTTTTGGATGTTATTAAATTTTGAGGGAGCTATATTATTTTGTATTCTTTTGTATATTTCACTTATGCACCCATACACATTTAATTTTGTCAATTAAGTCTTTTAACTCCACTTGATTCTTGCCCACACACTTCATAAACTGAGTTTAAGGACTTTTTTTAATTTAATACACGCATTGACTTGGACAACAGTCGACTCAGTTTCCAAATGAATTAAAAAGTGTATGGGGTGCATAAGCGGCTATTTTGTAGTGCGCTGGCAATACTAGCTGTTTCAGCTGCAATACATACATATTTATGTACATATGTATGAATGAATTGGATTTTCTTTATATTTTCGGCCTAATCACATTTTGTTTTCTTTAAATTTAATAATAGAAACAAAAAACACTAAGAAGTTTTCTATGCTTTCAAACGACATTCAACTTTTACAACCTTTTAATTTGTTTTTATTTTGGATTGTTGCTAAAATGTTAAAAGATTTTAGGTAAAAAAATTAATTTTTTAAAAGAAATTCAATAAATAATTTTTTTTTTATGAAGTAAATGTTTTATTTAAAAAAAGCTTTTTGATGCATTTCTAAAACATTGCCGGGAAATTTTTATGCAATTGGATTAAGTGATAAATTTTAAAAATCTAGTAAGTTTTTTTTATTTTATATATTTTATACTTGTTTTATTTTATATTTGTTTTATTTTATATATGTAAAAAAATTAACTAACCTTATAATTTAAGGAAAAGTTGTTAGTATTGTTGTCATAGTGTTGGATAGAGGGTACAAATAACATATTTTGTTTTTCTTTATACTAAAAAGGGCTTATCTTTAAGAGTGCCACTTTGAAAACTGTTGGGGGTTTGTTTAAAGTATTTAAGAATTAAAATGAACAGACAACATTTATCATAGCGTTGAATCGCATTTAGTCCTTAAATACAAAGTAATTGGTACAAGTCAGGGATCATTAAATAATAAAAATAAAAACAATAAAAAAATAATAATAATCAATAGTTTTAATTTTTTTTGCAAATGTATAACTTTTTTAAGTGTTTTTTTTTTGCAAAAATATTTGTTTTTTTATATTTTTATATAAACCAGAAATTATACTGGTAAATGTTTTGGTTTTTATATCAATTATAAATATAACAATAATTTTTTGCCAAAAAATCAAAATTCTAAAAAAATGTTGCCGAAAATGTATAAAATATATTTTTTCATAATTTTAAGGGTCTAACTAAATGTGAGTCCACGATATGTAAAGGACGTCTGGTGGTTATTTGAAACAACGTACTATCGGACGTCCACTGTATGTTTAATTTCTTAACAGTTAGCATCCTTTGATAAATATACAATAGTGCGGCAACTTTGTTGACATTTCAGTTGACAGTTAACAAAACGCATGCGCTTTGAGCGAAACTGTCTGCTTTTACTCCGTTCTTGTTTAATATTTGCTCTTGTTAAAGTGTTTCAAAAGGACCTTAACAAAGGAGAATTTATTAGGTTTCGTTATATATCGAATAACACATACCGAAACAAAAACAATCATTTTTAGTTGAGTTTTTTCCTTCAGCATAATGTAAACTACAGTTTTAAAGTAATAAAGAAACGCTAATAAAATTTGCTTAAAACATTGCAAATTTTTCTTTTTTTTACAAAAAGATTTTAACTTAAACGATTAATTAAAATTTAAAAAAATCGAAATCAAAAAATTTATTCACAATATTTTTGTGCGTTTTAAACCTTTATTAATCAGAGAATAACAAGTATTTAACCATATACATACATATGAATGTAGGTATGTATGGCCTTGGCACCTACATACATTTTAAATACCAGAAAACATGCGATGCAAATTTTAAACCTATGAAAGGGCTAAATATTTTTAATATTGAAACGAAAACAAACTAAATTTAAAATTTTGTTTTATTCAATTAATATTACAAAGTGAAAGTGAAGTAAAAACTGCCATTTTTAAAATAATGTTAAAATATAAAACTAAAATTTGCAATATTGTGTTAAGAGCAAATTACAAAACCGTACAAAGTCATTGTAGTAGAAATATAAATGAAGGAACTTTCTGCGAAAAAAATAAAATAACCAAAAGCATTAAAAAATAACAACAATATGTTGTATAAAATTTATTAAACATTTTTTTAAACCCAATAACTACAAAATATAGGCCTTTTTGCAACCACAAGAAATTAAAGTAAGTTATTTCTACTTAGTTTTTTTTATCCTAGCAGTAACACTTTCCATCTTTCTCTAATTATTAACGTATATACATATGTATGTATGTGTATTGTTTTATAAAAGGTCTAAATGTACATACATATTAATCAACAATATGTGTGTATCTTTATAATTCACTTGCACCTGCATGGTCTTTCAAGTAAACCCACATATGGGCATTTTCATGAAAATGTCAACCACGACTGAAAACATTAAAACCCTCGAAACTTTTTTATAAAATATGCCAAAGTGGAGAGCAAAATAAATAGTTAAAACTGATAAATCTTTTTAATTAGTTATAAGAAGTTGAAATTACTTACTTACTCTCTTAACTAGCAGGTATTAGTAACATTGCAATTATACTTAAAAGTTAATGTTACAACAACAGTGAACAATATCCATAGGTGGATATTTTTTTTTGGTTGGTTTTGATAATATTCTAATGTCGCGTACGTGGCGCAAAAAAAATTAGACGATAATTATAAATATCTTATTAAGATAAGTAAAAGTAGCTATTAGACTAGAAAAAAAAATGAAAAAATGAAGAAGAACCTGAAAAAAGTCGACTGAAAGACAGAGAGTTAATTAAAGAAAGATCCTTAAAAAAAATAGAACAGACGATCTCATCCGAGAGCAAAAGCGAAGAGTAATATAATAAAAAGATATTGACAATTTATTTTTCTAATCACAATAAAAAAATGGCAAAATGTCCAGCCCATTCCGAAAGAAAACTTGATTTGTTTTTATAAAATAGTCAAAATTAAAATCTTTATCAAACTGCGTATTCCTGAAGATAAAAAATTTAAATTTAACGGCAGTGCTTAAGTTCGTACATAAGTAGTATGCTGTAAGAAATAAATTAAACTTATTATTGTTTATATTGCTATTATCATCAAAGAAAAATTTCTAAGTTTGGTTTTATTTTATTAATGGATATTTTTAGTGTTATTACTTAAGAATACTATGAAAGAAAACTCTGTTACGTGCGGTATGTCCGAACGATATTACATTTTTTTATTACAAAATCATCAAAAACTTTTTCTATATAAAATTTTTGGATTATTAAGAAACAATATTTGGCTTTGTGTAAGAATGTTTAGAAAAGAAAAAACATTAAAAAAAAACGCACTCGACATCACATCCGTTTTATGTCACGTAAGATATGCACTTATTTCGCCCGATATTTTAAGCGACAAGGTTTCCAAAGGGAATGATTATATTGTTACATATTAAATGAAGCATACTGGCGAAATTATTTTTCCGTTACCACTTTTTTGCGAACTCTACACCACTTTGTAGGTGTACGTACGATGAAATGGAAATGCCCATATGTATGTATACATGTTGTTCTTTATTAACATTAGTTTGTATGAATGTATATAAATGTGTGTATTTGTATATGTTCGTTTAAATTTTTATATTATTTCTGCATAAAAATTTATTATTCTTATAATTTTTTCCATAAGGTGTAAGTAATGAAATAGGTTCATATTATTTTAAACTCTCCAACTCCATTAAAAATATTAGCGGTTTTTACTCTTGGTGATAAGTGCCTAAATATTTGCGTATTTATGGTAAATGATGCAAACAAAAGTTGAACGCTCTTCTGTAATTTTAAAATACTATCTGGATCATCCTGTATTATTTATTAAAAAGTCCATAAATTTATTCAAAATCATTAAAAACTCGTACATAAATTAACTTCTACTAGAGTTACTGTTTAGCCGGACTTTGAGCAGACATTAAAATGTTATTTGTCTGCTTTATGTTTAATGCCGCTAAAGCGTGTTTTTTTCACAATACTTTTCCTGAATACTATGTCACAAAATTCGAGTAAAAATTATATCGTGGAAAATTTTATGCTAGGAAATAAACTGTTTGTACGCCTTTCATTTTCAAACTCATTGCATTGTGCCAGGGATGATAAATGAAAAACTAATTTCGTACTAACAAACTTCTAAAATGGTACTTTTTTCCATTCAATAACAGGATTTTGTTTATTGTTAATAAACATATGTATTAGGTTTAACTAAAAATAGCATATACACCAGTTTGAATTTCCACCTGTTATTTCTGTTAAAACGATTGTACCAGCTTTATCATACACGAAAGAAAACAAGAAAAACAAAAACAGTTATAATCGTTTTTCTCTTTGTTAACGCTTGTGTGTGTATGCATGTATATGTATGTATATACAAAGTTTTTAACTATGCAACAACCTGAAAAGCTTCTTTTATACGACTTTATATGTAATTGTTGAAATTTCCTTTGTATGCAGTTATTTTTTTGTACGAGTTTTCCGACAATCAGATGAATTCCATAAATATTTTTGTTTGAAAACGAGTACCATATTTATGTTACGTTGCGAACACCCTAAAATGAAATATGTTCGTACTACGGGTTGTATGAGTTATATTTAAAAGTAACTAGTTTATTATTAAACATACTCACTCAGCTTTATGCCGCAGCCAAAGTTCATCCAAAATTCAAAATTTCTGCAAGCTAAAGCCATATTTTTTAAATTGAAGGTACAAACTTTTTTTGATCTGGTAAAGGTAGATCCCAAAATCCTTCAGTTTTCTTAACTAAAGTTAAGACAAAATTTTTTGGTGCAAAAGAAAATTAATAAAAATTAGTCTTTAATTAAAGCAAAAAACTTTCCATCTCTGATTCCTCTTGTCAAATGTGATGCCTATCATCGCATTTAATATTTTTTACAAGAGAACATAAGAAAATGGCGGACCGAATTAAACATACATACATACATATAAACATGCATTTTTATAAATCCCAATAAGCATTTTGGCTGAAATTCAAGTGGAATTACATTTGAAATCAAGTCACAATTTCCGATTTCCAGTGTTGAATTACAGTTGAAACACAGTTGAATTCAATAGCGAATCCAGCAAAATTAACCATTGAATTACAGTCGAACAAAACAGTACCTTTATAGTGTAATTCCAGCCTTGAATAACGGTGAAATTCAAGTTGAACCGAACTTGAATCTGAAAATTTAATTATAAAATCATCACCTTCACCGCCGCCAATGATTTTCCATCAACTCTGTGCCATAAATAACGTATGCTTTAAACAAATTTGTTGTTGTTTTTTAACAAACTTCAAACAGACTGGAAAGAGGATGGATTTTAAATGTAATTCAAGCTTGGATTCACACCGGAATTCCAACATTGGAATTCACAAAAAATTTGTGCTTATTGCCCAATCCAGTCTGTTTGAAGTTTGTTAAAAAACAACAACAAATTTGTTTGAAGCATGCGTTATTTATGGCACAGAGTTGATGGAAAATCATTGGCGGCGGTGAAGATGATGATTTTATAATTAAATTTTCAGATTCAAGTTCGGTTCAACTTGAATCACACCGTTATTCAAGGCTGGAATTACACTATAAAGGTACTGTTTTGTTCGACTGTAATTCAATGGTTAATTTTGCTGGATTCGCTATTGAATTCAACTGTGTTTCAACTGTAATTCAACACTGGAAATTGGAAATTGTGACTTGATTTCAAATGTAATTCCACTTGAATTTCAGCCAAAATGCTTATTGGGTGGGATGTATTACATTAGTGTACTTGTCCTTTTATTAAGTATGCATGTTTAATTGCTAATTTATACGCACTTAAATGTAGCAACAGACATGCATATCGTTAACTGAAACGCGAAGGCCTATTTTTACGCAATACTAATTGAACAAACATATTTCCAATAAAGCTACAAATATACCCATAAAAAAAATGCGTGAGTAGTTTCTAAAAATTCATAAAAAAATTAATTTATATGATATTGCACATCAGCATACGATATTTATGCAGGTATGTATGTATGTACTCACATACATATTTGTGTACATACCTATTATTCATTAAACTATTTTTTTGTAAGAAAATAAAACTAATTATTGGTTTAGTGGGACATAAAGGAAGTCGTGAATAGCTTTTACTTTTTTAAAGTCTTATTATAAACATTTCTTTCTCTGTTGTCCTCAACATTTCTAATGACTTTAGACTATACGTTATGACCTTTGAACCGTTTAATTGAACCGTAAGATAACAAAGGCATCCAAATAACAAATAAGATGAAAAAACCTTACACACACGTATACTTACATGCATACATATCTTTGTAGCTGCAATACCCAAATATGAGAATAATATCCCAAAACATATATCTACATATAAGGCGAACTCAAAAAAATTTTTTTTAATAAACAAACTCTACATATTGAACATAGACTTGTTGCATAAACTGCAAATATTTCTGTTTGTGTACGAGTATAGGTAAACATTAGAGACAACATTAGGAATTACTAAGCAAAATAAAATATCAAATAAAATCTTTTTGTGGCAAACAGTAGTTAGGATGCTTGGGAATCAAGATTTGCTAAGTTATCAAATACATACACACATATGTTTGTTTTAGCTTGAGTTTTGTTAGCAACTCTATGACATATCGCTTGCACTATATTACAAGGTGCAGAAACGTTAAGAAAATCAAATCTTAGATTTTTTTATCTTTTTTTCTTCTATTTTAAAACAATATTTGGGGACAAAGTTTCGCTAAACTCTTAGTTAGCCAAATTTATTTTTATTTCGATAAAACCCAGTCTCATGTTTTTTAACTTACTCATTTGATACTGAGAGCTTCGACTGAAAACAGTTTTTAATGCTACATAGAACTTTAATCAAAAAAATTTAAAGCTTTTATTTTTATGAAAATAAAGGCTAAATATAAAATTGCAACAGTAACAAAAACCAGCAGGTAAGGTTTTTTTTCAAAATTCAGCCTACGTATGTATGCTCATTCAGCATAAAAATTTTGTATTTAATTTAGGAATATTTATAGTTTTAGACAGCACTACCTATAATATAACCGATAGATTTAAGCACAAAAGTCCTTAACTTGTTTTTTAATTTGTTCCTTACTTGAATTACAAAGCTTACATCGACAGAAAAACTGACAGACATTGTTTTGCCGACTCATAAGGTGGTTCTCGTTTGATCGGTATTATTTAGGTGGATTTTGGACTATTTGTTGCAAATATAACCACAAACCCATTATAACCCCGCCACCAAAGAAACGTGATATAATACGCTCTAAGATTCTGTGGTTCATACAACCTTGATGCTCATACGCTTCGTGACATAAAATTATGAAACACTTTTGTCCTGCGGATCAACCCATTTTCACATACAACACTGGTATGTTAACTTAAAATTTAAAAGAAAAAATACATAAAATCTTGTAGTATTGAGCAAGCGATATGTATTTACTTTGAAAATATTTTAATTTAATATATTTTGGGTAAGTTATTATTTTTAGTACAAAAATAATATCTCAGCTTTATTTTTTTAATTAAATTGAAAAAAAATGTATTTTAATCAGATATTTTAATAATTTTTTTTTCTTGAAGCGATATGTACGTAAATAATAAACTCTTAAGAACCAAGTTTTTGCAGTAATTTTCATCTTATTTAATTCCTTTACATACTATGTTTTAGTTGTTTAGTTTTTATGTAAAATTTCATTAATGGTTGGCTAGTTAGTGCCCATTAACCTTGATAGAATTAAAAAACAACAACAAAATATTAACTAAATAAACATTTTAATTTACTTTAACCGTTATGTTTCTTTTTCAATTTCTCTTTCCCACAGTTGTGAGCCGTAACATAATGGTTTGTTGGTGTATTTTTAGAAGTGTGTGTGTATGCATATTTTTTAATTTTTGGATTTAGTGCTTGATATGTATGTATTTGTACAAAGTTAAAATTTTATTTTATAATAAGCCTCTTATTCATTAAAATAAAAGACAGATGTCTATGGCATTATTGTCAAATAAGCCTTTAATAAACTTACTTTAATTACTATGAATATGATCCTAAGTCTTTAAACATTTTTATAAACAACGCCGTTAAAATTTTAAATTTTAAGAAAATTTTGTCTCTAAACTTTAAACATTTTATTTTTTTCTATATTTTTGAGGCGATAAAAACTGCTTTTAAATTTTGGATGTGCGTAAGGTTATGTAAAAGCAGTATTTATATACATATGTATGTATATGTATGAAATTGTTGTCTTTCTTAAATCCTTATATAATCAATAAAAATAAATCTTCTTTTTTTAATTTTGAAACACTGTCGATTTGTGTTTTAAAATCAGAGTACTATGCATTTTTGGATTGACAAGCGATCACCACAATGTGGTTTTGGTAGATCTCGTGTTGCAGCTTCCTTGCATACAGGCGGTTCGGGCTTAAGTTTTGGTCATCCACCAAGACGTAGCGGGGGGCACAAGTCCTCCTCTTCGTTTTCAGCCGGCAGTAATTCTGGCATACAAGTCCACCGCCAACACCAACAGCAGCAGCAAACGGCAGCAGCGCACCATCATACGCACACTACTTCTACAAGCAATAGTGGGCAATATAGTGGCACAAACTGTGCCAGCGGAAGCGGTAGCAACAGTGCGGCGAGCACAACAAGCAATAACAATAATAACAGCAGTAATACTGCTGCCAATCATACAATCAATCGTAACTTGAGTAGATCAAATGTTATGTCAGCGCAACAATTTTACAATAACAATCGTCAGCACGCAACCGCTGGCCAACAACATCACCAGTCACAATACACCTCTAGTAGTCTTCCCAATTCTAGTAATAATAATTTAACTTCACCTTCCGGTAGCAGTATGAATACTTCCCTAAATAATGCAACATCTGCAACAACAATGACAACGGGAACACATCATCACCACCACCACCACCCACAATATGCTCAACGTTATCGTCATCCACAATTTGGTAATATGTCGGTAAGAAGTTATCAACCCACAGTGCAACAACAGCAACAAGCAACACCACCAACTACTACAACAACAACTTTAGCTCAGACACAACCACAGCAGTCATCAACTAACAGTATTTCTACCCCATTCAGTTCTTGCGCCACCAACAATACTATAAATTGCAATTCAATGACAACTAATCCTGAAGTTGTTGCTGTAACTGCAAATCAATTACCACAATCTTTAGATACATCTTTTAATACATTGAACGAAAATGGAGTACTTCAAAGGTATGTATGTACATTTTAGAAAAAAGAATAGTATGATCAATTTCAAAAAGCTCTTTTAAAGTTTATTTAATTTTTTTGTTTTGGTTATTGAAAGACTCCAATATTTTCTTTGTTGTTGTTTTTTTTGTTTGCTTTAAAGTACTAAGATGTTTTCTATACTTAAAGAAAGATTTTTTATAATGTTGTAGCCAACAGAGTTTTAGTGTAGGGGATTTACACTTAATCGAAATTAAGATTTTTTTATGACTGAGAAACGGATTCGCTAAAAAAATTTTAATTTAAAAAAAAAATTTTTACCAAAAATTTTTATATAAAGAAAATTTCGTTCGTTTTGTACCTTTTTTTTAGCACCGATCAAACTGCCAATCTCTCCGCTGAGCTCTATCATCAAACGTCATCACCCAGAATTGTTGGCACATTTTACAGACCCATAACGGCTGTCACGATGTCGACAGGCATTTGTGATTACAGCACTGCCCCTACGAATCCACGCACAACTTGTTCTAATTCTACACTTACGTCAACCAACACAACGACTAATCCAGTCCATTATCAACAACAACGGCATAATCGCCAACGTCGCACCACACGTTCTATGGAGAGTTCGGATTTGCAATTTCTTCCCCTTCACCTTAAGTGTGGTATATTTGCTTCCCTAGTCTTAGCTATTGCCTTTATTGTAGGCATTAAAGTTTATTTCGATAATCATGGAACCAAATTTGAAGTTGGACTATTTTGGTTATTGACAGCCACTTTTGTGTTTGCATTTTGTTTCGTATCTATTTGCAAAGTACCTAAAGTATTATTTGCTTCCACAACCTCGTCGCGTTCAAATTCTCGAGATCAGACTAGAGACCGATGTAGTATGGATGATGCTGTGGCCCGTGGTTCCATGGTAAATTCAATAGATGATGTAGTAATAACAGGTTTGCATGAACTACAGCCAGAACAACTACAAAGTATAAATATTAATGCCCAAGCTGGACCGCCACCATATCACATAGCTATATTGCTGCCAGAGGCGAAAACCAAAGAAGACGTAGCCACAGTAGAAGAGTCACCACCGCCGTCCTACGATAAAATATTAATTTAAGCCAAAAAACATAAAAAATTACTCATACGCAATAGTTCATTCATTTTAAGGCCTGCAGTAAACGAAATGTAAAAAGCTACATGCACTCGTTTTACATGATGACTTCAAAATAACGTCAGAGCTGCATACGCATGTTGGTTTTTACATTCAATGTACTGCAGACGTAAGAAATATTTAAAAGGTTATTTATTATAAGCACATTATTAAATATAGGAGTAATGTATATTTCAAAAGATAAGCTTTAAAAAACTATTAAACGTCATATAATTTGAGCCAAATTTTAAAGAGTAAAAAGCATATTTGAGTGATGCTGTAAAAAGTCTGAAAACATTTCTGATAAGAAAAGAATACAAAAAAATTAAACACAAAGTTTTAAAACTATTTCCTGAATTTTTGAATTAAAAAAAATTTAAATGTATTTTTTCAAAAAAATTAAAAAAACTTCACTATGCTGTTTTACAGTTCTGCCAGCATTGCGGTTTTCCTGCAAGTGTGTTTGAAAATTTATTAGAGGTTAAGTTCTGACATATGTTTGCTTAATCGGAGTTAAAAAAGTGAACGTAGTTTTCACTCGATCTACTGTTTTTGAAAGCACAGCTGAATGCCATTCTTTGCGCTTGCCGGTTTTATTGTAATTATTATAAACTACACAAATGTAAGTGCATTTCTGAATTAAAACAATCCAAGATTGTAAAGCTCAAATTAGTTATAATTATTAGTCCTTAATATATAAAAATTAATAAAAAATAAATATATAAATCTATGATTAAAAAAAATATATATATGTACATATATGGGCATTTCCATGAATATGTCAACCACGGCTGGAAAAATAAAAGTCATCGCAACTTTTTTTTAAATATACCAAAGAGCAATAAAACACTTAAATTTTATTATGTAAAAGTATTTATAGCTAATTATAATTTTAAAAGAGCAAAAATAGCAGATTAAACTGGTAATCTCTTTGATCAATTTCCAGAAATTGAAATTAACTCTTTTCTCTTAACTAGTGGCTAAATTTAGGTAATTGTAATATTCCAATTATACTTTAAAAATAATGTTACAACGTCAGTGGCCAAGTTCCATTATGAAATTAAAAATTTAGAGTTCGAATAGCGGTATTTTTTATAGTTTGCTTTGAATGATATTCTAATGTCACGTACGTAATGCAAAAACGTTATTTGTCGTCATCATTTGAATTCGACCGGTCGCAAGTATTTAAAAATAAAAGTTCAAAGCAAGATAAATCTCGCAAACAAATATTGATCGATTTTTTTTTCAAATTTGATGCAATAAAAATTTTATAGTCTTTCAAAGTTTGTAGCATACGATATTGTAAGTAACACAATTCAATTTAATACTTTAAATTCCTTTATAATTATAAATATTTTATTAAGATGGGTAAAAGTAACTATGAGACTACAAAGAAATGGAGGGAGGACTTGAAGAAAAACGAAGAACAAATAAAGAAGTACCGGAAAAAGGAGGCTGAATGACAGCATATCTATCGAAAAAAGTTCGCAGATGCAGCCAAAAAAGACAGAAAAATTAATTAACGACAAATTAAAACACAATTAGGGGATTCACAAGGTGTTCTATTTGTCCTATTGTCATATTGTCATAAAATTTTGACAATGGTTTAACAACCTTTGCCAACTATTGGACACTCGGCGCAGGTGTAAGTGGAGTTGTTTGTTGTGATAATTTAATAAGTATATTAAACGATGTGATACTTTTAAAGAACTATTTTTGTATGAGAGACAACAAAACCATTGTGAAATTTTATAACAATATGACAATAGGACATAATAAAACACCTTGTGAATCCCCTAAATAAGTTTGATGTTTACTATTTTATTACAAAAACTATGCTTGAAATAAGCGAACAATATGAAGATATATCGTCTATATACATATTTTCTGATTGGAGTAGCGCTCAATTTAAAAACAAATTCATTTTAAAAAGTATTCCCTCTTTTGTAAACAAATTTAGCTGCCAACATTTAAAATGGAACTTCTTTGCCACATCACATGGTAAAGGTGCAGTTGATGGAGTAGGTGGTACTGTTAAAATAAAGGTCTGGCAAATTGTAAAAGCAAATAAATTAATCTTGCCAGATGCTTTCTCATTTTATGAATGTGCTCATAAATATGTGGAAGGAGTTAATTTGTTTTTTGTTGCTACCGAAGAGATTGAAGGGTTTTCTGCTCATCTCCATGAAAAATGGCAAAATGTCCAGCCCATCCCAAAAATAAGAAAACTTCATTCGTTTACTTATCATGATAGTCAGTATATTAATGTGCCTCGAACTGCGTATTTAGTAAGAGAAAAAATTAAAATTTAATAATTAAGTGGCAGCGCCCAAGTACATAGTGTAAAGTAAGAAATTAAATTTACCTTTTATTGTTTTTATTGCTATTATCACCGAATAAACATTTTTTAATTCTTTTTAAATTTGTTATGTAAACATATATTAAAAAAACCTATTTTTTTTCAGACAAATACTATAAGAGAAAAATCTGTCACATACGGTATGTCACGAACGATATTAAGATTTGTTCGTAACAAAACCATCTAAAAATATTTTTTTATTTAAAAATTATGGATTATCAAGGAAAAATATTTGGCTTGGTGTAAGAACTTAAAGAAAGGAAAAAAACTTTTACAATTCGCAGATTTTCGTATATGTGTACATGCACCTCGACATCACTTCCGTTTTTTGTCACGTACGATATGCACCTTTTTCGCCCGATATTTTGGCCGGCAAGGTTTTCAAAGTCATGATTTTTTTTTAGATTATAGTACCCTCTAAATGTAACATATTGACGAAACAATTTTTTAGTTACCACTCTTTTTGCAAAATCTACGTCACTTTGTAGGCGTACAAATGTCACGTACGATGACATGGAAATGCCCATATGTATTATTGTCATAATCAAATAATGCACACAAAAATGTTTTCCTAACTTTAGTAAGCATATCTCTATATGTACATATAATGCTCTATTTTTTTAAATAGTAAAAACCGAGAAATAAATTTTTACAACTTGCCTAATTTTATAAGAACCTCAAAAAAAAAAAAAAAATGCCAAAAATATAAGGAAACACAAATTTGTTTTATTTAATCTACACAAATATAACAATATCTTCGGTTAAGCTTGGAAAAATTATCATTTGTGTTTCGTTATACATCATATAAATAAAAAATTTTTTAAATCAATTTTTAAAATTTTTAAGAGTACACGATTTTTTTAAAAGCAAATAACAAATATATGGTTATAACAGTTAAAAAAATAATAACATACATATATATAAAGAAATGTAAGATTAAAAAAGGATTGTTTTAAAATAAAATATCATTAAGATACATACCAAGATACAAATATATAAATAAACATGTATTTGTTTAAAATAAAAACAAAATGGGGTGATATTTAAAGAATGTTTTCATATGCAACAAAATATAAAGAAGGCAAATTTTTTTGCTTATGAAAGAAACCACAAATACTATAGGAAACTACTGCTTAGACGGTGGTTTTGTTGAACTTATTTCGATTTTAAACGTACCAAACTTTCCAGGCACTGTATTACCTAGAGTATAAACCGCTAATAAAACAAGATTGATCTAACCAAAATATATGCCGAAATCAGCTGACCCTTATGCCAAATTTTAACAACTTATGCATTCACTCTCTTAAGATATATATTGGGGTTTTCAAAATTAATGTAAACAAATTTTCTGTGCTATAGTGCAAATACCACATGCAGTATATATTTTAAAAATATTCCTATTATTAATATCTTATCTAACAGTTAATAGTAGTGAGCTATTATCACCAGAAAACCTACAGCTAGTGAAACCCTACATCTTATAGCTACTTGGCAGCACTTTTTATTATTATTAAAGTTTTTTATATACACGTTACAGCTGACCAATTAGAGAAAATTGTTGAAAATACATAAACATTTAATAAATTTAAATAAATAATTGTGCAAAAAAGACAAAAAATGACTCGTCATGCTAGAAATTGTACAGCTGGTGCGGTTTACACCTATAATGAGAAGAAAAGAGATGCCGCAGAATCTGGTTATGGAACAAATGCTCAACGTTTAGGCAAAGACTCAGTCAAGTCTTTTGATTGCTGTTCTCTTACCTTACAACCTTGCCGTAATCCAGTAGTCACCAAAGATGGCTATTTATTTGACAAAGAATCCATACTTCAGTATATTATAACAAAGAAAAATGAATATAGTCGTAAGTTAAAAGAATATGAACGTTTGAAAAAAATGGAAGAACATGATGCTAGTCAAGAACTCAGTCGTCAGCAACAGGAATGTGTAGAACAGTTCGTCAAGTCAGGTAAACCAGTTAATGGTACTGTTGAAAAGCCCTCTACCTCAAGGGAGGCTAAAGAAGAAAGTTCCATCTCAAATATGGCCAATGGTCATGAAAAAAAGCTACCTAGCTTTTGGTTACCCTCGGAATGCCCTAATGCCGGCTTGGCTAAAGCACAAAAGCCAGATCCAACTATTTACTGTCCGGTGTCACAAAAGGTTCTTAAGGCTAAAGATTTAATAGATGTAAAGTTTACTTTGATAAAAGATGGCGACACAAAAAAGTCATTAATAGCCAAGGAGGCGCGCTATATGTGTCCCGTGACACATGATATTTTAAGTAATGCAGTGCCCTGTGCTGTTTTAAGGCCAACGTAAGAAAACAGAATAACAATAATAACAATTTTGTTAGTCTGTGATAATTATGTATAGGTTTGACTGAAAGTTTTATTAAGTGTAATGCAATAAAATATAAATTGATACCACAAATTACCGCTTATTGCGAAAAAGCCCAAGACATGATTTTCTTTAAATTACACAACATAACCTAAACAAAGCTTTGAAACAAGGATATTTTTAGTACAAGATCTAAAAAGAAAAAAATATTATTAATTTATCACTACAATAAATATAAAATAATTAACGTAGATATATTTGTATTTCTTACAGTGGCGATGTTGTAACTATGGAGTGTGTTGAAAAATTAATCAAAAAAGACATGCTACATCCTTTAACCAATCAAAAACTTAAGGAAAAGGATATAATTATATTACAAAGGGTAATTTTTTTAAAAACCTATTGCCTTTATTTTATACAATTATTAACTTTTATCTTTTTAATATATATCTTTTAGGGTGGCACTGGTTATGCTTCGACCAATGAAAATTTGGAAGGCAAAGAAAAGCGGCCAATGTTGCAGGCTTAAGTACCTGTGTTTTAACAATGTACATTCATAAAATTAAAAATTTTATATTTAAATATGTTAAAATAAGTTCTCAAATAGATAATAAACCTGATTTAGCTTCTTAAGGTTTTTGATTTTTTATTGGACTTGTATGAGTTAAGGCTTACGCTAGCTAGAGACTTAAGGCTTTATAATATAAAATATAATATGCAGTGTTAAAAAACAAAAAGCAGTGGTTTATAAAGTATGCCGATTTTAAAAATATTTCAATAAATTATATAAAACTACAAAAAAACTTGATCCCTTTTTTTAATTTTAATATAAAAGGATATTTAAAGACGAATTCAAATATTTTAGCTTGAAGCAAATGCATTTTTATGTGGAGAGAGGTAGCCCTCTGAGGGGTGTCTTAGTTCTAATTTGGTTCTTTATGTAGTAAATATGTATGTTATGTACACACTAATGTACTTTCTGGGTTTTATAAATGCGTTTCTTTTTTTTTTTTGCATTTTGCCTTTAAGTATTTCCAATTACATACATACATACATCCTAAATATTTATTTTAATTTTTGGTTTATGTTTTTTTTGTCTTCGTGTTGTTTTTCATGAATTTTGTAATCGCATGTAAAAATTTAATTGAATGTTTTTATGGTTGTTGGTGGTGTTGAATTTTTTTCCTTCATACATTCTGATTTTATTTATTGTACTTTTGGGTCTGTGGAAAGTTTGAACAATTTATTGTCATTTGGTTTTTAGTATTTAAGTTTTTTTTTACTCTTTCTCAATCGCAAATGTAGATTTAATTTAATTTTGTGGATTATTTTGGGTAAAAATATCAAATTATTTTGTTTTTACAATGTACGGACGGCCAAAACCGTTTTGAAGGTATTTCTTGTCATTAGTCATAATTATGCACATGCTTTAGTCTGGCCAACAAATTAAAAACATAAAAACAGTAAAAATCTAAATTAAGAATTTTTTAACAAAAAAAACTTTTTCTTTTTTTGAAATTTTTGTATCTTAATCTTTAGCAAAAGGCCGACTACAAAAAAATCAATTTTCGATTATAAACGAAGTCGATTTACCAGTCCCTAGCGGATAAGATCTTAATAGCAATAAATTCGGGAGTAGGACTTATTTAGGATTATGAACCATAACGATACATCATTCCTATACCACAAAAAAATTTACCTGTACCAACCTTAAATTTTAACACCAGGTTTCAGCAAAATTAACAAAATGACAGACATCTTTAAATTAACTCAGGAGGCGATGCTGGTTCGATCGGTATAAGCAGTTTAAAACGGGTGTTGCATTTTTAATTTTGGTCAATAAAAACATTAACTCAAATGCATGTCGACTTGTTGGTGTGGTTTATGTATTACTAAGATAAATAATATAAAAAAAATTAGAACGTATATAAATAGTATCAAAAAATTAAATTTTTTCTTAAATTTGTTATTTACTCAGTATAAAATATTTTTCTTTTTCTATATGGATTTAGAGTAAAAGGTCTTCTACAAATTGCAAAGCCCTAAGTGGCCCTTTAAAACATTAACCAAACTTTAATTACTGTAATATGAAAATTGTTTTCATAATAAGTATAAAGAACAAATGCATCGAATTCTTCTGCGGACTGTTAGCACAGTCATATGTTAAGAAAAAAATCCAGCGACCGCTATTTCGTTTAAAAAGTTTTTTAATTTTACTTTGCTATTCCATAAATATGCTTGCTAAACAAAAAGTCTACAATTCAAAAATGTCTATTATTCTTTTGTTTTAAATAAATTTGCTTAATTTTAAATCGTTTTGCATTGGATTGTAAAAACAAGAGATAAGTATAAGTGAATGTCTTACATTCTCTTTAAAATAAAGCACTAGTAAAATACGTCTCTACATTACAGCAACAACATAAAACAAACAAATAAATGATCAAATTTTAATGATGTTAAATGTTGTTGTAGCCTTTTATTTTCTTTTTTTTGTTATTTATTTTTGTCAGACATTAAAAAGGGGCACGAATGTATTGGACATTTGGGAAAAAAAGAAATCTCCAACCTCAGACAAATTAGAATTTTGGCAAATTAGAAGTGAGCAAACACAATTGAAAGGTGGTGGACACGCAGAAAATTCGAATTAAGCAAAATATTATTCAAAAAAAATATATTAAATGAGTTTTATAAAAAATAAAGTTAAATTAAAAAAATAAGCTTTAAAAACGTTTATATTTAAAAAACCAAATAAAAAAAAAAAAATTTAACTAAAGAATCAAATAAATAAATATAAATTTGAAAAAAGTAGTAAAAAATGTATTACAATGTATAAAAAATATATTTTTAAATTATTTATGTATTAATTTGAGAGTTGAATTTACAATTGCATTAATCAAGTAAACTAGTATGTAAAAACAAATTATTTAAAGAAGATAAAAACTATTTAAGACATTAACTTTAAACATAGATAAAATATTGAAAAAATTAAAATAAAAGCTAAACTAAATAAAATTTTTACTACTAAGATTAAAAAAATACTTATGCGCATAAGTGTTAAAACTTATTCAAAATTTAATAAAAAAAAATTAAAAAAAAAATTAAACAAATAAAAAACAACGTTCTGCTAAAAAACTAATAAATTAATAAGAATTTTTATATTTAAAAAAAAAGTATGGAGCCCAATATATAATAATTTAAGAATCGAAAAAATAAATTATTTAATAAATAAATAATAGCAAAAAATTGACAATCCATATTAGAATGACTGAAATAAATGTGTGTGTTTTTTTGTTTGTAAAATAATCACGTTCAAAACTATTTAAATTTTTAACGTACATAGATGATTTGCTGCACTCAACTCAAAAGAACATTTAAGTTGTTGAAGACACAAACACTTTTACAAGGACATGCATGTGTACATATATGGAAAAGTTTATCATCCGATTTCTATAACAATCATTATATATCCCATAATAATATTTTTAAAGCCTTTAAACACCTTTCAGATCCGCATAAAATATCTGTAAATCAAACACACAGGCCATAACTTTAAAGGATCGTAAGTTTTTTAAGGTTTGATAGCAGGTAGACATTGAAAGAATATGACCAAAACTCATAATGACCACTAGAAGACTGTTACTAGTGTGACCTTACAAAATTGAATTTCAAAAATTTTTGATTAAGATCGTTCTTTGAAAAATATTCTTAAGAAAATGCTTATTTTTTTAATAAACTTTTATACTAAATATGCTTAGGCTTTGCGTAGAGTTGACAGCTAATGGAGCAATATTTTTATTTAGCATAGCCAGTAAATAAGTCTTAACGCCCTGCCGAAGTATTAAGCAGAGCCATCGAGTCCATCAGAGCTTAAATTCACTGCGACTGGCCGAAGGCCGCCTGTCTACAAGACCTTTTTGTAGAGAAATGTAAGCACAACGTTGATTCATTTAAAACATTTTCAAAGTAGGTTTCGCGAACTTAAGTTTTTTAATTTACGTTTGGATGCCTTATTTTATTGGGGGCATTTTACATTAAATCATTTTAAATAATAGTACTGAAAATTTTAAAATGAAAAATGCCCCCAAACATAATACTTTGTGGTGATTCTAAAAACGAGAAATTATCACAATTTAAGAAATGAAATTTGGCTTTAAAAACAGAAAAAAACGTCTCAAAATTTTGTAGTTTTTTATTTTCACATTTGGGGCAATTTTTCCTTTCCTTTAAAAATCATAAATTTTTTGGTGAATTTTTCCTGTTTTTGGGCTCATTTTTTTTCCTAAAATAAAATGATTTTTCGTTCTTAAAATTGGGGCCATTGGAAAAATATATTTCTAATTTCTTTATTTATTTCAAATTATTTTATAAATTCCCCAATGTGCAGCTCAACATTGAGTCACATAAAATGCAATGAAATATTTAACTGATTTGATTTATTAACAATCCGAGCTTTTACAAAAGCCATACATCCTAAGACAGTTTTAAACAAAGTTGAAATAAAATTATTAAAAAAAAAAAACGTGGAATAAATTTTTTTGCTTAGAAAGTTGCCCAAAGGTAAATTTTATATTTTAAGAAAATGAATAGTTTTGTTCCGGAATAAGCAAAAATTAAAACAAATTTGTCAAAAACTTTCTCAAGAAAGCTGGAAAACTGTCGTTGTAAAACACCATTAAAACAAATTTATTTTTAATGCATTTTGTTTGAAACACATATTACAACTAATTCTTTAAAAACATTCTCTATTACCAGTAAAAAATTAACAAAATCTGGAGAAAAAATAAAATTTTTTTACAATTTGACAACAAATGAACCTTATTTCGTAAAACGCAACGCATAAAAAAAGTATAAGAACAACAACAATTTAATCAATTTTTCAAATATTTTGTTTTTGATTTTAGGCGTTGCGTTTTAGAAAATAAGGGGGTTAAACTTTTAAGGTGCCTGGAAAAACATTTTGGTTTAATAGTGAAAATTTTATAAAAGAAGTTAATATGTGGGTACTTTTTTCTTATCTTGCTACCTTTGATGGGGAACTTATCTAGTTTTTTTTTATTTTTTTTCAGTTTATGCTTGTCAATGTGATTTTGGCTAAAGTATTTATGTATATTTACGAAATAGCACAATTTTTTAAAAATAAATTAAATTTACAACTACAAAACAATACTAAATAGAAAAAAATAAATAATTAAAAAAACCTAGCCAAGCAAACCAGCTAAAAATCATCCATCTAATGTCACCCATTCAGCCAGCCAGCCAGCCAAATAAACAACAATTCAAATAGTAACAACAACAAAAGATGCAATAAGTTTAGTATTTGTACCTTTTAGCTGAATCTTTAGTAGTTTGCAAATAAAATATATTGGAATGAAAAAAATTCCTTTATTCATTAGATAGTTGCTAATACATACAAACAAATTGTAGATCAAATACATATACATACACACATACATACATATGTTTGTACATTTGTTAGACATGCTACTTACATTTAATACTTGATCAGAGGCGTGACAGTTTAGGGCTAAGAGTGACAAAGTGCAAGAAAAATTATAGTTTTTAAACAGTCTGCACGTAAGTTTACATACATACATATATTGTCCTCTATAAAGCTCATAGACTCCCAAAGATCGCGATAAGGTTCTACATTTCCCACGCTAAACCATTAATAGTCAGAGCTCTAAATTCCTAATTTGTATGAGATGCTATTTCTCTGTTTTAAAAAAATATGGTGGCGATTTAATAACCAAAGAATTGAGTTTGTTTAGAAGCGAACAAAAAAAAAATCTTTTTTTCGCTAAAGATTAAGGCCCATATTCATAATAAAAATTAAGGTATAGTTATTAAGGGCTTATTTGAAAGATGTCTTTGGCATTAGAGACAAAACAAAATCTTGCAGAAACAGTTAAAACAACATAGTATGTAATGTTAAAATAAAAAAAAAGAAATTTATTTTAAATAAAAACTTTTTTGCCCTTGCTCCCCTTTGCCAACGCCTTTGTTGTTTTAGTTTCAAAAAATATTGAGGTGTCTCCAAGTATTTTACGACTTATTGTGTAGCCATTAGAAAAAGATTTTATTTTTGAAGGAAAAACAAAAATGCATTTGCTAAACTAAAATTGGCTAAAACATACAGTTTTGTTGTTGTTGTTGCTTGAACCGGTAAAAATAGAAGCCCTCGGATAAAAATTGACAAAAAAACGTACAATTAGCAATAAACAATTTATATAAACAGATCAGAGAACAGATTAGTTGGACAAAGGAATTAATAGGGAAACGAAAACTATTAAAAATATATAAATGATAAAATTTTGCTAAAATAAGTCCTTAAACAAAATGGTAATATATTGTATATGCAAATAGTAAACAATATTTTTTTCTAACCCCATCACATTAACTTAATAACACTTCCTAAATATCATTTATTACTTATTCTAAAACTCTTCTTAAAAACAAATTATCATAGATGAACGAACATCTTTCTCCATCTTTTTAGACAAATAAAAGAAAACAAAACAAAATCTCATCAGCATGTTGTTTATGTTTGAAAAAGAAAAGAAATAAAAAAACAATAAACAGTTAATATTAAAGAGCTGACAAACCTGAAAATGTTTTTGCTCTCCGATTGTTTATTTTCTTTTTACTCACACTCATTTAACAAACAGATAATAACAAAACAAATAGTCCGGTGTTTAATTGATGTCATTAATGATTTATCTCAAAAAAGTGTCATTGTAGTTGTATTGTGTTTATTTTGTGCGTTTTTATGGTTTTCGCGCCAATTTTTAAGCTACAGCTAAAATATATTTTCCTGTATGTACTTATGCCCATATGTATGTGTTTTAAAGTAGATTTTATATGATTTAGAAATAATACATATATTTAAAATTTTTGTGTTTGAAAAATAATTATGGAGCATAATAACAATGCACCGACTTCAGTAACAAATTTACGCCAACAACAAACGCAGCCGGGACGTGAACAACATATTTTTCAAAAATTACAGGACCAACAACAGCAGCAACAATCATTAAATACTAATAGTGAAAACCAACAGCAATTTTGTTTAAGATGGCATAATCATCAGGTAATTTACAACAAATAATATTTAAGTATAAGTTTTTGGATTAATTTTAACTAGTTTAAAGATTTTAGAGAGTAATGTTTTTTTAAAGGAAAGTTTGAACGCATTTTTGAAGTTTTTTGTGACTTTTTTTTCTGGAACAGGAACTGTTTCCTGTTACTCGACGGACGACTTTAACAATTTTCCTAGAGCACTTAATCAAGCCCCGCTGTTTTATAAATTGATATCAAACCGAACTCACAAGGCTTGGTATATTTTAAATAGAGTTAACAATCTGTTTGAATGCAGAAAAAAAATTATTTTAGATAACACCATTCTATTTAAAATCGATTCGGTTTATGTAAAGGGTGGTTAAAAGGTCACAGCTCAAACGGGCTTTCAAAAGGTTTTATTTCATATTTTTAAACGAACTTAAAATAATACAAGACCTTAGAAAAAAAGTTTACTTAAATGATGCGAAGTTTTTGTTTTCCGTTACGGGTTTGCTCTGGGAGTTGGTTTATAACGGAATAAATGTTTTTGATAACTTAAAAAATTTTTTAAACCTTGGTGTGCGATAATAAGATGACCTTACCCAATCAGCTGATAATATGCTGATACCTTCCAAATATTAACAACCTATTCATTCTCTCATTTCCAATGCATAATTTCAAATTGTCAAGCTTTAAAGGAGATCTGCCCCCTCTTATAGGAGATCCGTAACACTAGAAAGGATATCAATAGAATATTTAACAGAGCACCTTAGAAGGAACTTGCAGTATACTGGGACGTTTATCATAAAAGGCTGAGAAATGTTAACGGAGGCAATCAGAACATTTCTTCTGCTTAAGACAGCAGAACCGGATAACTTTCAGAATGAGGTTGCCTTGGCATCGTCTCATTTAAAAGGGATTTTTAATGCTTGCCTAACTTTCGCATCTACCCGTTGCGACTGGTGGAAAGCTAGGGTGTTACCTATACCAACCAAACCCCGGCAAGAAAAGCTATGCCATGCCTGTCTGCTAAAATTAAATTTTTAAAGTCAAATTAAGTCCTATGGAAAAGTATTTCGAAGGTAACTAAAATCAAAAATCAACAAAATCAATTAATAAACGACTGAAAAATCTAGCGAACATTTTCGCTAGATCGCTATTATCAACCAGCTTAGAGTGTAAACTTTACAGACGATTTTATGACATTAACGTAATGTCATATTACTAATATATATACATATTAAAAAAAGTTGTATGAAAAACAAAAAACATTTTTCTTTATTAAAAAACCTTTTTTATTAAAATAAAAAAAGAAAACTAAAAATATTTTATTAAAAATCTTAATTTAAAATTTTAATTACAAATTGTGGTTATAAAACCACAATATGTCTCTTAATTAAGACATAGTACATAAGTAAAATTTAAATGTATTTATGTTTGTATGTATGTATATGTAGGTAAGTACCTAATTTATATATTTAAAACAAGAAAAGTTGTCAAATGCCTGGACATTTTGCGCTTACTAAAAATATTCAAAATGTCATTTGCTATAAAAAAGAGAAGTAAATAAATAAATATCCAAAAATACTACTTTTACACATATACAAAATAATTTAATTTTATTTTGGTTTAAGTATGTAGCTACATGCATACATACATACATATGTACATACATACAAATAAATATATATGTTATAATAGTGTCCATAAGCAATGGATTTTTCCTAGGAAATTTGTTCTTATGGGACAAAATTTTATTTTTAAAACAAAAAACTATCGAATTAGATGAGCTTCAATGTACCGAATTAAGTGTAATGCAAAAAGGGTGTTTTAAAATTTTAAACAAAAAAACAGAAATATTTTATTTTTATTTTTTATTCAATAAAAAACTTAAGCAAAGCGTTTGGAAATTTTTCGTAGAATTTGCAACATAAATAAATAAATACGAAAGACTGTTTATTACCTATCCACCCCACATACAACCAGACCACTATCCAAAGTCATCCCAATTTCTTTTCACACAACTTGCAAAAGTCTGGAGTATTTCTATTTTATTTACTGGTAATATGTAAATCTTACATCGCGTGCTTCTCTAAAGTTTCAATGTGTCCCTTACATTCCTTCCAATCTCCCTGTCCACATTACGGAAGTATGGAGATCTCGCAATCAGCCCTGCCTACTTTAGCGTGTCCTACCTTATCCAAGACATATGGCTCTATTAAACCGAAATAAAACCCAAGAGTGACTTCACCAGCCCACACTCTTACTAAATGATTCCCACACATAAAAAAAATAAACGTTCTCAAATCAAGAAATTTCGGCTACATGTCTTTTTGTTCTTGTAATCAAAGAACCGGTCGCAGGTCGATATTTATTTCAAAAAATAAAATTTTAGCTAAAAAGACTACTACCGCTTAAAGAGTACTAAACAAGGCGCATCGATAACTATTGAAAATCAACTGAAATCCAATTGAACCCAATCGGAATTAAATCGGAAACCAATTGCATTTTTAATTGTTATAGCTGTGGCATTACGGTTTACTGATTTTTATCAATCGGTATAATTATAAAGGTAGGGTTTGGACTTTAAGGCTTGTTTAAACAGTGTTCTTATGTAATCATTTGCATATTTTATTTGGCATATTTCTGTTTTGGTTTTGGCAACGCAGCTGACCATTACTCTAGTAACATAACATATTTTGTAAAACCCTTTATATTATTCATAGATATGTAAGATCGACAATCCAAAATTTTTGTGTAAGAATAAAATTAAGAAAACTGTTGAAGCATAAAAGAGGGGAAAAATACAAATAAAAATTTTGTGCAAGAAGCAATTTGCCAAAAATTTTAACAAAAAAAAAAACTATCCAAAAATCACAAAAATATTATTTTTAATGATAAAAGTTGCAATATTTTGAAATGCGTATAAGAAAATATTTGGACAGTTTTATTGAAATGAGATTTATTAATGTTTGGAAATACACACACAAGACAGGCACCGCACAAATATCAGACAGTTTTTTGGTTTTAATTACATTACAGCAGTTTTTTTTTAATTTTGTAATAATTGACAGCAAAAAATAACCAGACAAAATTTTGTTTTAATTTTATTTTTTTCAGTTGTTGTATTAAATATAAAAATGTATGATTTTTAATTTTAGTAAATTCTAAATTTAAAGGGTGTTAAAAGATATTTTGTTTTTTTTTTCAATTTCAACATTTTTAATTAGATAAATATTGCAATAACATTTTAAAATTGTGTTTATTTTACAGACTAGTCTTCTAAGTACACTGCCCATATTGCTTGATCAAAGCCATTTAACAGATGTTACCATATCAGCTGAAGGTCGTACTTTAAGGGCCCATCGTGTGGTTTTAAGTGCCTGCAGTACGTTCTTTTTAGAAATTTTTCGTACTTTAGAGACTACACATCATCCGGTTATAATAATACCAGGAGCCACATTTAGTGCCATTGTTGCCTTGCTGACATTTATGTATTCGGGCGAGGTCAATGTCTTTGAGGAACAAATACCCATTCTTTTAAGTTTAGCTGAAACTTTAGGAATTAAGGGATTGGCAGATGTGCATAATAATGTAAGTTTAAATATCACTTAAATTATGTGATTTTAAAGATTTTATATAAAAAAAACCTTTTTTAAATACTTATGTATCGATGCCTCTTTTTAGTTACAGAAACCACCAAAAACGCCAAATGAAAAAGAATTAGCGTTAAGCAACAAAGGGGAACCAGACAAATCTCCCACATCATATTCACCGCAATCCACACCATCAGCTTGTGGAAATTTTTCTTTACCCCAGATACCTGTCTCTACAAATCTCAACACAGGCTCTTCTTCATTTAATTCTCTTTTGAGTACGGGATTTAACTCAAAGTTTCCTTCCCCCTTGGAAAATTTTTTCCTAAAATCTTTACAATTCTATCCTAATCTAATGCATCATCAGCCTTTGAATTTTTCCCAAACTGCCTTAAATAAGACTTCAGAACTTTTAGCCAAATATCAGCAACAATGTAATATGTATCAGGCAAATTTGGGCATGAATCCCAAAGAATTTATGTCTTCGTCAATAAGCTCAGAAGAAGAGGCACAGTTGGCTAAAAAATTTTGTGCGGGCTTAGATAAGAAACCTATACTAAGCCCACAACAAGTACAGCAACAGCAAATGACTTTACAACAACAAGAAAAAGACATTAGGCGAATAGATAAGATTGTAGAAAATCTAAAAGGATCAGAAAATAGCAATGTTCCTGCAACCGCTAGTAAACATGATAAAATTAAAGAAAATTCAGGAAGTTCACCTCTCGGCTCACATTTACAGAATCAGCTGACGCCATTAAGCATTAAAACTTCTCCGGATAGTTATAGCTCAAGTCCTTTGCCATTGCTAGCAACAAAGACCTCAATATTTTCCTCAACTCCAATCACTGAAACTTTAGGACAACTAAATGCTCAATTACCTTACAATATATCACCCGAAGATCAGCTAAAATTGCAGCAACATTTGGATAAATATGCACAATCCTGTGCCCGCACTATGGAAGCGGCCAATGAAAATTTCAAAAATGAGGCTGCCAGAATGATTGCTAATGAAAAACTGAATACTACATCGAGTCCACAAGCTAAGCCGCCCTCTAATTCGAAATTGTATGCCACTTGTTTTATATGCCACAAACAGTTAAGCAATCAATATAATTTGCGAGTGCATTTGGAAACGCATCAAAATGTGAGGTTAGTTTTTGGTTTTTTAATTTTTAAAAAGATTTTTTTCAAAAATAAGACTTTCAATGAAAATTGTAAACAAAATTTTTATCTCCTTTTAGATATGCCTGCAATGTGTGCTCACATGTTTCACGCAGCAAGGATGCATTGCGTAAGCACGTATCTTATCGTCATCCGGGTGCACCTTCGCCTTGCGAAACTGAAGCTAGAAGGAAACGTGCTAATAAAGTTTTGGCCACACAATTAAGTGCTGCCAGTTTAATACATAATTCAGCTTCGTCGGGTAATGTTACGCCCACCTCACCCAGTACCTTAGGACATTTTCAGGCACCAGTTACAACAACAACAATTTCAAGCAGCTCCACCAATGATTTTACTTCTAATGACAATACAGCCTTAACAGCCGCTCAATTTAGTTCGGCGTATCAAATGTTTATGCCGGATCAGTTAAGTTTAGCTGCTGCTGCTGCAGCCGCCAATGCAGCACAGCAACAACAACAGCAGCAGTTAAATCAAACAAAGGAACAACAAAAGTCTAGTCAAATATCCAGCAAAGATCTTAGCCAAAGTATAAGTCCAGTAACAAGCTTCCATTTGAATAGTCCTTCCTATGATAATTCTAAGTCAAGTTTAAATAATAATTCCCCTATACCTACAAACAACTCCTCTTTCATGTCTTCCCTTAATGTTAACGACCTAACAAGTTCTGCCAATACCGGAAAGAATAACAGTGCAGAGTCAAGAGCAAGTGCAAGTTCAAACCCATTAAATTAGGGGGGAAAATGGGGACTTGCATTTTAAATTCTGACATAATAATCGAAAAAAATTTGATAGTTTATTCCTCTTTTTTTACCCTCGTTAGGACGTATATTGTTTAAAGTACAGAAAGAATACTTAACAGATCAAAGTAAACTTAATTTTTTTAAACATTAAATTACTTTAAGTAATTTTAAAGCTCACTTAGTTGAATACAACACTATCTAACCATCCCATTGTCTAGTCTCAACTGTGATATATTTGAAAAAAGTCATCATTTGTTAAACAAATTTTTCCAACTTTCCTTAGGACTCAAGAGACCTTTATTAAAATCCTTCTTTTTAGAGGGCTAGTTTAAGCATGTAAAATTTGAAGTGACTTAAGTTAATTTAAAACTAACTAAAGTGGTTTAAAGTTTTTATCGATTTGGACCGATCACTTTTTAGAGATTTGATTTGTATATTGTTGCAGCTTTCAACCTCTCTTTTTACCATTTATTTTCATCCAGATATTTAGTGGAAATCTGTTGCTTTGTGATTTGACGTCATTGTTTAAAAGCCCGCCAATTGAGCAAATAACTGAGAAGAATTTGCACAAAACCGATTTTACACTGTTATTCAACTGCATTATTACTAAAGCTGGAAATATGTTGTTCGCATCCCAGGTTTTAATTGGTGTATAAAATGCAACTCTGGCTTTGTGGAATTGGTCTGTTGGTCCGCGCTAAACCACTGTTCTTGGCAACCCGAAAAAGAGGCAAGTTGATGGTGCCAGTTCACATTAGTTTTTTTTATTCACATCTATTTTAAGGCCATGTTTTGTTGCATTTTATCAACCGAAAATCATATTAGTTGTATACTTAGTTTTGAATCAGAAAGCAAGTAGAAGAACCAACACTTTCAGCTCTTCCGCAAGAGAACTCAAAAACTTGGCTACCATGTTTTTAAAGAGCTTTAGAAGCAATCGTTAAAGGAAAAGATACAGCTCACTTGGCTCCTTTTAATTCGGTCCCTTTGTGCTACCTGAAAAGACAGATAGAAGGGGTGGTGATAGAAGGAAAGAAGAAATTAAGAGAAGGAAAGGAGAGTAGGATGAAGCAGACTAACCAGGGTCTCTGGTGGGAATCAAACCAACGACCTTCAAGACTGGTAGACTCGTGCACTTACCACTGATTTGCCGGGGCACCCATTAGGGGTAAACATGGTTGAAAATTTTTGAGGCGATATCAGTAAAAAGAGATTTTTTTGTGAAAATTGCTAATATGTTATGATGACATATGCCATGTAAGTAATTGAACAACAGAAAACGGTCGGTTTTAGTAGGTTTAAGGCAAAAAAAAGAAAGAAAGATGACCTGTGGTTGGCAGGTTAAAAAAGACCTCAAGCTCTGCAGAAAATACACTTAAGAATGTGATTGCTTTGTTGTGCTCTCTTTGCAGTAAAACAATTGGCGAGAAGGAATTTTTAGAGTTTGCTTAACCTTTCGCATTTTACGACTTTCAATACGGTATCATGTAACATCAGACTTTTTCTTGTACAAAAATTGGGTAGTGGCATAATAAAAAAATCCATCGATTCGATGTCCTTCCTGCAGGCTCTGAAACCATTGTTTTCCAATATGGAGGTGTGTTTGTAGAGTTTAGTAAACAGTTAGTGCACTTATCATTTAAGTTATTTTAGATTTTCCACCAAAGAATTCTCGGTCTCCGGGTTTTACAAAGGGGCCAAGTCCCGTTCTTTACTCCGACCTAGGGACATGGTGTGATTTTTACAGGGTATTGCAGTTTGAAAAGGACATTTGTTTAAATTTTTATGAATGCAGTTTAGATATTTTAATTTTGAACAATAGACAGAACCGCCACCACTATGCCTATAGCCTTTCGTGTAACAGGTCTTTCCTTCGGGCGTCCTGCTCCAGAGTCTTAATTTTCGCTTAAAGTATACAGTTGAAACATTTTACTGTCTCAAGAACTTAGTTATGGTTAGGCTTATATCCCTTTAATCCATTCAATTGCTGCCGATAGGCGTTTTGCCGCAAGTACCGCCTCACAACGTATGCAGGTTTTGACTGGATACTCCAGAACTCGTTGAAATGGTACTGATCGCCAATGTTGTTTCGAAACAATACGTATGTATGTTAGACCTTTATGGGTTTAATTTTGCACTTTTTGTCCATTTATGACCCTTTACAACCTTGCAAAATCGGTGGGTATAGTTATCCTATATAGCGCTCATCATCGGTTGGGCATTAAAACGATAATTTTTCCGCTTTCAAAGTGCTTGTACAACCGTTTTCCAGGGCTAACATTTGGCCCTCTTTTATATTAAAAATTTTAGATTTGATTTTTTAAAGCGCGATCTTATAAACTTAATAAAGAACGTAAGTAAGATCATCTTTTGTAACGTTCATTCAGGTTTAACCAATACATGCTAAACTAGCCCCAAAATGATTTATTTATTGGAGGCTTTCATTAGTTTTAAATTAATAGTTGACCGTTCAATACTTTGTTTGTATTTTTTATGTTTAGTTTGATTATTTTTGTAGTTTTAGAATTTGTTAAAGTTTATTTTATACACTACACAAATCACCACTCACATATTTTTTTTACACACTTTTAGTATAGTTTTAAATTAAGATAAAAATAAATAATTTTGTACACTACAACACACCATGCACACAAAAGACAAATTTATACTTTTTTCTTTACATACATAAATATTTAAATATTGAAATAAAGAAATAAAACTCTAAACAAATTTAAGTTATTTGAAAATATGTGAACACAACGGTGGGGTAAAATAACAAACAAACAAATTGAAATATGATCTTAAAAAAGTAAGTAAAAAACTCGATTTATACAGGGTGGCTGATAAAAGCTGCTCCCAGAACAAAAACGTAATAACTTTTTTCTGAGTAACCAACCTGTTCCATTTTTACTTTATTTTATAGTTTGATCTTTAGATTTAACGAAAGTGGAGAATTGGGACAATAAAACAAGAATTTGGATAGTACAAGGAGCTTATCTGCTAAAATGGGTGTAAGCAGACAGGCACTGCATACAATTTCGCATCAAGATTTAAACCTATTTTCATATAAGATTCAATTAACAAGCAAACTAAACACAACAGACTTCCCCACTGGCTTGGAACTTGGCGAAAATATTATTCAAATGGCGTCAGAGTATGAAAACCTCTCAAACATTTTTATGTCTGACGAGGCACATTTCAATCCAAATGGCAATGTTAACAAACAAAATGGTCGAATATGGAGTAACTCTAATTTACAGATACTCCATTAGAAGCAATTACATCCATTTCACGTGCAGTTTTATCAAGGTTTATTGTCGGGCCTTACTTTTTCAAAGAAATGTCTTGCTCTTACTGCCAATGGAGACCGTTACTTGAAGATGTTGAAAGAGTTTTTCTCTGCAACTCTGTGAGCTTTCAACAAGATTGGGTAACAAGTCACGCCTTTAATGACAGAATTGCAGCGGAAGTCCCCAATAATCTGATTGCGAGAAACTCCACATTTTGTTGGCCCCCAAGTCTCTTGACCTTATTGTACCTGATTTTTTCATAAAGTTTTTGCAAAAAGAAGGTTTTCAAAAGAAAACCAACAAATTTGGATGATTTAAAGCAATCCATTCGAACGATAATTGAGGCAATTTACGCTGCCACCTTTCAGGCAGTAATGAAAAACCTTTTTTAAAAGATGTCACACATATGTCAAAGAAGGTGGAGGCCATTTGAATTCAATTATTTTCAAAAGTTTATGAATTACTTTTATAAAAATGTATTACTTTTCATATGAATTATTATTAAAATATATTTTTACAAAAAGTTGAGTTTCTTAATGTAGCAAAATTTATCAGCCACCCTGTAGCAGGAAAAGTTTGTTTGAAAAAATAACTTAACATCAAGCATACTTTTAGGGGCTCTTAATTTTTACTTTATAGCACAACACATTTTTATCAGTGCCCAAATATTTTTAATTCAACAAACTGGAATAATTTGAATACTCGTTTTAAGCGCAATGTGTCGATTACATATGTACAGCAACCCAACCTCAGTTGCGTTGCCCCAACGGCAACCAGAACTACTCAGTTGCCACATTGCTAACTAAAATTGGCAACTGTTAGCCGCCAACCGAATTGAAGTAGAGTTGCCATACGTAATCGATCCATAAGTTTTCGACACCAAGTCCTACGGACACAAAATAAGGTTCATATTTTAATACGAATTCATAAAAAGGTAGTGCGACTTTGATGTCTTGTATAAAGAGCTCTGTATATAAATGTACATACCTGTAATTGACAGCATGTTGTTTTTAGTAAATACATTTTTTTCGGATAAACCAATTATATATATATTGAAATCTCGCAAATGCTTTAGATAATTTGTAATATTGTTAGACTTGAAACGAGTTAAAATAAATTTTAATTTGGTTTTTGAATAAGAGTTTCTTTGATTATCTGCTAGAAAGAAAAAATATAATTTAGTTGCCTTTGATTTGATTTTTCGTTATTTAAAAACAAATGCTAGTAAAAAGTTTTTGCAAAATATGTTTATTTTTTCTTCTTTATATAAAATTACGCTTTTACAAAACGTAGTTATTGTTTCATTTGTTATTAATGTAATTAAAATGTAGATAGAAATAGAAAATAACTAATTGAAGAAAGTGAAAATAAAATTTATTAAATAAAAAATATATTTAAACGTAAAAAGTGAAAAAAAGAAAATAAAATAATACAAACTTGTCTTGCCCAAAATACCTTTGTAAATTAAAAAACCAAGGCAAACGAAAATTATTGCAAAAAGGCAGGGAGTAGTAGCAAAAAATAGCAGGCGATAGTTACAATTAAAATGCATTGAATAAAAACTTCTGTTCTTTTGGTGTTCGGTTCATTGTAAAACCCATTAAAAAATCATTAAATAATTTGCGTTTAAAATTGACGATGATGAAACTAATTAAAAAAAAATTAAATAGTTTCAACATGCCAGACTTTGGTATTGCAATCTTGACCAGTAGAGATCACAGTGTTATTGTCCAACCATATTAAACGAGTAATTTGAGATTGAGGATGAGCATCTAAAATAGAAAAAACAAAAACCATTAAATTTCTTTACAATTAAACTTACTACATCAAAAACTAACTTTTGATAATTGTATGTTTGCTTGGATTGGAGACCGACCATATGATAATGGTAGTATCCAATGAACCACTGGCCACCAACAAAGAGTTGGGAGACCAGGCCACAGTATTTACACGTGCATTATGGAAGCCCCATTCTTTATTATGAGCTGGCTTATATTCTTCAACAGAATATAAAACTACTTTACGATGAGCATCACATGCCACCAAATACTTATTGTCTGGCGAGTATGAACAGTCTGTTACGGCACCCAAATGTTCCAATTCACATTTAAGCTCCAAGCTGCTGCCCTTTAAAGAGTAAACCCGCAATTTTTGATCATCACCACCTACAGCAATATCCAAAGTTTCGGCATTGGCGGAAACACTGCTGGCTTCGTATTTAATGGGCAAAGAGAAGACTTTCTTTTGATCCTGAACCAAAGTGATTTCCTTGACACAGGCCAAGACAATTATGTTTTCGTTGCGTAGTATGGCTAAACCGCGTGGCTGACAATTAAGTTTGACAACATAGTCGGTAAAAGCGTTAGATTCGATGTTGAATTGACGTAAGCTATCATCTATGCCGCAGGTATAGACAAAATCGCCCCAGGCAGCAATGCCGTTCATCTAAAATGAGTTTAAAATTTCATAAAAAATTATTACAAAACTTTATATTTATAAAAATTGTAGCAAATTTGTTTATAAAAAATTTCTGCTATTCACCTGATTTCCATGACCGGTGCCTTGGACACGATCATTGACACCACTGCCTGAATTCCAGCTGGTGACAACACCATCGTGACTACCACTATAAATAGTGCTCCGATCATCACTTAAGCCCAAAATAGTAATGGGCTTATTATGGCCCTTTACCACGCGCAGTGGCTTAGAGGGATCGTTGACATTTAAATAGCTAATGTGGCCTGATAAGGAAACAGTCAGTAAATGTTCTCCTTGCCATAAACACGACACCTGTTGATCATCTACAGTTGTGCCCATAACAAATTCCGTTACTAATTCCCTGCTTTCAACATTCCAGAGACGACAAGTTTTGTCACCGGAACAAGTTAACAATTGTGTACCATCGGGTTTCCAAGCCACAGCATAAACGCCACCCTTATGAGCCGGACTACCAAATTCACCAATTAAATCCGATGAGGTGCCATCATACAAAAAGACTTTGCCATCAAAACCAGCTGAAGCAAAAAACTTGCCATCGGGTGAATAGCGTATGGCCTGCACAAAGCGTGAGTGTTCCTGTTTGGTCATTTTAAATTTGAAGGGTGGTCCCTCAAATATACCAATGGTATTATCTTCGCTACCTTTAATTTATTTAGTTTATTTTAACTTTTTTATTTTAAGTATAAAAGGCTTATTTACCCGTTACAATACGAAAAGGTCTGGCAGGTCTAAAATCACAAGAATTAATTGGCTTAGATTGACCACTAATTTCTCCCACGGAGGTACCAGTTTCGGCCATAAAGACATGACCAAAACGTTCACGACCCTCACCTACCACAACAATACGTTGATTGTCTGGTGACCATGCAATGTCCTTAATGGGACCACCGATAGGTTGAAATTCATTTTTCAATATATGCTCCTTGTTGACAGTATCCCAAATACGAATTTTTCCAGATTGATCTGCAAAAAAAAGGCAGCCCAATTTCAGTTTGGTTGTTAGTTGCCGAAATTATATTACAGATGGCAACTGACGGCTAACAGTTGCCAACTTTAATTAACGATTTGGCAACTAAGTAGTTTATGTACAGCAACTGAAGTTGAGTTGCTGTACATAATCGACACAAAAATTTATTCCCTTTTATGAATGTATATATTTTTGCAAAAAAAACTATAATTTAAAAAACGCTTGAAGTTCATTTTAATAATATTCAACAAAAAATCTTTTATTAAATTTGTATGCTGTTAGATATTATGCTTTCATTTAAACTTAACATTTCCATTAAATTTATTTGTTTTTTAAAAACAAAACATATAGCAGCTGATTATTAATAAAAGACGCTTTCAGACGAAATGTATTTTTTATATGACATATCACCTTTGCAATCCATATCTAATTGCGTGTCCGTCAAAATTGTAATTTTACAGATGGCTTATGATTTATATATTATTTGTTATTCAAAGTTTAATATTAATATAATTGCTTTCACATGTACATTGATATGTATGAACTTTATTACGTGACATAAACCCAAATCAATATAAAAAACTTGAATTTTCTTTCAAATAACAGCTGACATCAGATGCTTTGTCAAACCAATATGGAACAGGCTCTAATTAAAATTTGCCAACCGACTTTTACATATGTTTCTGTTTTTCTTACTGCTCTTTTAAATTTTTTTAAGGATTCAAAATTGGCCTACAGTCTTCTTGGTGGAGGTGGAAAATAGCATTTATCACTACCCATCGCAACCTAACCTTACCTTCACATATCGTAGCGTAATAACGTGTTTTCCGTATAAGCATAGTAAAATGCATATGCAGCAAATAAGAAACCACCCGACAATGCGTATTCCAAATGAGCAATATTTAAACGGGGTTTGTCGTCGTATCTCAAATATTTTGAAAGATATCAAACCAAAAAACTTTTTTAAAATCGTCAATTTCACAGTTTACTGGAATTTTTTCTGCTTAATTATTCACATTTTGCGCTATACAATAAAACTTTAAATTAAACAAAAGAGAATCCGCTTGACAATCGAAGAAAGGAATATATGCACTTTATATTTAATTTATAATAAGTTGATGTTTTATTCAAAACAATTGCCTCCAACGATGTTTTTTTTTAAATCTTGGGTATAAATTAGCAAAAAAAAAAAAAATATTCTTGCACCCTTTGACAAGTCATATGTAAAGAACATTCCGTCTAAAAGCAGCTTCAGCCAACACAATTATTAATTCCAAAACAAACACATACATATATACAAATGTGTTTATGTTTTTCAACGTTTGTGTTTCTACTTTTACACATCGTTAATTTCTTGCATGTGTATGGAGTGTTGCATCCCAGCATACCATATGCGCTCTAAATGAGCTCATAAAGACTCTTTTGTCGGAACGCTGACGCTCATAAAGAGTTCATAAAATAATCATAAACAGTCATAAAACGCTCATTTTTGAGTGGCTTTTTCCACTAAACTGGTCACTCATGAAAGAGCTCTAAATTTTATGCATAAAAGAGTATTTTATGACTCTTTTTTTAAAACGCATTTTGAGCTCTTATTCCAGTTTTCGTTTACACTCTCTCTTCTAAAATACGTTCACTCTCACTATTTTCTTCAACAACACTATTATTTTTAATACTACATGCTGGATTTTCTTTTCTTAATTTGTTTAAACGAAGTTCACTTATTATTAATTATCTTTTTTTTTAGTTTGCTCTTTTCATTATTTTAATTATGTATTATTTTTGTATTTATTACAAGATAACTCACAATTTTGTCTTTACGCTTCCAAAAATATTCACTAATGAATCAATTTGAGCAACTTCTTTCTTCTGCTTAGCTGGAATTTACCGTTATCTGTCAGAGTGCAGAAATTACTCATAAAAAGCACATAAAATCGATCGTTTATGAGCTTAGAAATATGCACGCAGGAAACACTCACAGAGGCTCATAAAATCGCTCATATATGAGCTCATATATAAGAGCGCTCCGATAATGGTATGCTGGGATGATGCAGTAACATACATACACACGTTCACAAATAGTGTTAAATATTTTTTTTGGTTTAACAGTTTTTAAAATATCTGCGAATTTTTTAAACCATTGTTAAAGAGTTAGTCACACTTTTAAAGCAAAGCTTAACTTTACACTGATTTCGACAGACGAAAGCTGATGCTGAATGAGTCACATTTTTTTAATTTAGTTTTTTTTTTTAATAAAACACATAAACTTTCTTTTTTAATGAGTTTAAAAATTAATCTGAAGGGTCTTTGTGGATTTTAGTAATTTAGAAATATTTTAAAGTAGAAAAATGAAAGGCAAAATTAATAAAAATATTAGGATCTAATTATAAAAAATATTTAAATTCTTTTTTACTCTTTTTCAATGAGGAACATTAGTTTTTTTATTTCAATATCAATGAATCATATAATTTGATAACATTAGGTAAACTACAGAGATACATACATACTTAAAAAATTTTTTTTTTAAATATTTTGCTTATCAATGGAAAATTGTTTTTGTTTACTAAATGCATAATAGTACAATAATGTAGCGGAGAGACTGTCTTCACAATATAAATTTAATAATTACTAAAGGTTTAATTATATGTCACTTACCATAACGCCATAACCATAATCGTTGCCATAAAAACTAAAACTCAATTGATGTCTATGGTTATGGTTATGGCGTAATGGTAAGCCACCTATAATTAAATACAGTGTTGCCCATAAGTTTGGTTCGAACAGCTGTTTTCTTTGGCTATGGTTAAGTCACGTATAAATGAACCTTAACGTTAAGTCAACATTTAATTTAAAAGAAAACTTATAAATATATTAAATATCATTGCTTGAAAAGGAACAAACCTATTAGCTTCATTGTTTACCTTAAAACTTGTTTCATGACAAAATTTGAATATGTAAAAGAAATATTTATTTTTAAGTTATTTATTTTCTAAAATTTTACTTAGCCAAGTAATTATTTTTGTTTTAATACTACTTACCTCCGGATGCTATATAAAAACCACTTGGTGAATATTTAGCGACATTGACAGCACACGAATGTTCCGTGTAGACATCAGATATAGCAGGGTTCTAGAAAAGAGAATAAATATTTCAAGTATTTATTTAAAACATAAATTAAGGAAAATTATATTAAGAACTAAAATTCAACAGGAATTAATTTTTACTATACTTTAGCTATCTTATTACCTTATATGTATCACTTGTTGACCTCTTCTACCATAGTAAAACAAATATTAACAACGTAAGCTTTACTAACTTAAGATTTTTTTAGTTTAGTTTTTTTTCCTTAGAGTACAACTTTCTTTATTATTTTGATTTTAAAAACACATAAATCTGTGTATTATTTTTGTTGTTTGTTATTTTAAAATTTTGTTTACAAATTAATTGGTTAAATAAATTTAGGACAAAAATTTATTATAGATAAAGTAGTATGCATGTTCTTCTAAAAGACGATAAGGGGAATAAGAAACAGCAACAGAAGGCGTAGGTGTCTGCACAGTATATATTGAAAACATACATAGTTTAAATACGAAAGTAGACAGACAAACGCAAATATGTAATCATACACATAAATACACGCAAAATTAATGATTTGTGCTTAAAAAACTATTTTTGATATATAGAGCACAAATGCTATAAGAGATGTGGTGCACAACGAGGAAAACCACCGGCAGAATTTAAATGTTTGAAGAGAAAACGACAAAAATATTTTTTTATTTATAAAACATTTATTATTTTAGGATATCAAATCAACAAACATACATACATTTAAATATTTATATGTATGTATGTATATGTATACCAACGATATTAAGGTCCATTTACGTTCGAAAAACTACACTTAGTATAAAAACTAAAAAAGCTTTGATTAAAATAAATATCAAAACAATAATAATCCAGATATATTAAACAAATTTGTTTAGAAAGCAAATTTAGTAAAAATAGATAATTAAATATTTGTAAATAAAATATGTTAAAACAACTTACATCTATATTTCGTATTATAACGGAGTTGCCATTGGTATAGAGAAAATTTTTTCCTTTAGGATCAGATCCCAAGACAATAGGCTGGCCACGTTGAGTGCGAGGTAAAGTGGCATAAATAAACTCTACAAGAAAATAAGCAAAATAAAATAAAATAAGCGAATTAATTAAAATAAATAAATTAAAAGAAATTTACAGTTATATTAAAAGAAGGCCAAAAATTTATAAGTTGCATACATGTTAAAAGCCTGCAGTACACAAAAACTTACATGCACCTGTAGCTCTGACGCAATTTTGACGTCATCAAAAAACTACTTCGACTCATTCAAAGCATCATTTAGATTTTATGCACTGCAGGATTAAGTTTTTTGATTTCCATAGTACGCATTCATACAAATCTTAATATAATATAGGAAGGTCGTAGCTCAAGTTTTTTTTCCCATAATAGCGCTTTTTGCTTATCTTGGCCAAAAATGTCAAATTCGTCATAAATATTTTAAATTGAAAATGAAATTTGTTACCTCTTTTGATTACAAAATTGCATTTAAACTTTTTTTACTTCAAATTTAACAAAATTTATTAAGGATTTTTCTTCTCTGCTAATTAACAAAAAAACCAATTACGCCTTTTCTATATTAAACCAACCATATGTACATACGTACATATGTATATGCAAATACTTAAATTATTTTGTCATATATTTTTGAGTTATACTTGTTATATAGATCACAATAATTTGCGGACGACGATATGTATGCATGCACAATTTTTAAATTATTTTTACCGGGTTTTTAAGGTTTTTGCATTTGCCGAAAGTCGATATATATACATATGTATATATTAGAAGTTAAAACTAATTACAAAACAGTAATCACAACATGATTAACACCTTTGCCGCCTTTAAAATATCGCTAATACATAGTTGATTAAATTGTTCCAAAAACTAAGCTTGAATAAAATAAATAAACAATTTAAAACTCCTTTTAATTTTTTTTTAATATCAAAAAGTTATTCAAACCCCATTCCATTTCAAAACCCAGGGTGCGGTTAAATTTTTTATATGTGTAAAAGGGTTTCCAAAAAATATAGTAACTACTGAAGTTTGGTTTGTCTTTACAACGTGCTGCCCGCTGTTAACGTAGGAATAAAGCAGAAAAATGCCGGCTGGTAGCGGCAGAAAAACTAAACTGCACAACTTTCAATACGTAAAAATGTATGTGCTTAAACCGTATTGCCAAGTTACAAATTTTGATTGATGCAAACATATAATCCGCTTGGAAATTTTGAGTCTTATTGATGTATAATTTTAAGAAATTTTTTAAATTTCGAGTACCAATTTTTTAAAGATTGAATTTTTACACACAACGAATAACAACAGCTGTTTTCCTCCGATTGCAACTGAATTGCGTCTGATGATGTACAAACGAAGTAATTTTAAAAAATATTTTTTTAATAAGCGTAATAATTTGCAGGGGTTTAAAATGATTTTCCAGATGTTATACCTATGCGATAAAAATCCAATTTTTTTGGTTTTAATGAAGAATGTCAGGCGTATATATAGGCATTTAATTTATTATACCTATTTTATTTTTGATATATACACGAAAAAATCCCTTATGGCAATCCCAGTTTTATATACGATTTGTAATGCCTGACAGGCTTCAGTATCTGATATCAAATGCAGAACGGCAAAAAAAGTTACACATATACAAAAAAAATTATACCAATTTACAAAATTTCTATTTATGGCCAATTATATCTAGCCACATTATCTTTTTTAAGTTATGCTTTTTGATTGTTTGAACATAATGACTAATTTTTTTTTGTTAAAAAAACGAATTGCATTTTATCTGATATTTTTTGCAGTACTTTATAATTAAATTCTTACTATTTTCGTATGCTGGTTTTTGTTGTTGTGCCATGTCAAATTATTCCTTTTGTACGGTATCTTTTACTTTGGCTTTTTTATAAAATTGTTTTAATTTATAAGTTATATAAAAAATATATGTATTAATTATTAAAAATATTTATATATGTAAACAAATTCACAAAATATATTTTATCAAATATTTCCACTTTAACGTCTCGTCGCCGACTGAGGAACGACGTTTTCTGTTATTCTATTTCTCCCTATTTCGCGTCAAATGAATGACCATATATGGTAAAGACGACTATGCCAATTAAAAGGTGTTGACGGCGGGCTAACAAGAAACAACCTACGTTGACTTAATCAAAGTTGTAGTTTTGAACTTTCCGTGTCTGACCAATTTTTATAAATCATGTAACTTACATCATTAATTATTAATTTTCTTTTAAAATATTTTTATAATTATTTATAACTCAACATTTCAATTTTTTAAACATTTTTGATATTAAATTTATGATCTGGCTACCCCTAAATTATTTTTGCTATTCAGTTGCTCCAAACACTTCCAAACATATTTTTGTTATTTTGTTTTGTTTTGCTTACATTAATGCATTTAAGAAAAAGATTCTCAATAAATCTGGTTTAAATAAATAAATTAAAGTTGTTTAATGTTGCAACCTGCCAAGCTAAAATTTACCAATCCTTTGTATGGCCAACTCATAGTGGGACCACCTGGAAGTGGAAAAACTACTTACTGTCACAATGCTTTTAAATTCTACCAGGAGTTGGGTCGTAAGGTAAGCATTGTCAACTTAGACCCAGCTAATGAAAATATGGAATACAGCGCTAATATAGATGTCATGGAACTGATAACTGTACAAGATGTAATGGAAAGCATGCAGCTGGGGCCAAACGGTGCTCTCATGTATTGTGCAGAATTTTTGGAAGAACATTTCGATGAATGGCTGTTGCCAAATTTGCGTAAACACTCTGCCTCTTGTAATTATTTCTTTTTTGATTGTCCCGGTCAAGTTGAACTGTATACACATCATGCATCTATGGCGAAAATATTTGAGAGACTAGAAAAAGAAGGCTATCATTTGGTAACCATTAACCTTATTGATTCTCACTACTGTTCCGAACCGGCTAAATTTGTTTCCACTCTGCTGCTGGCTCTTAATATGATGTTGCGAATGGGCTTGCCTCATGTCAATGTTTTGTCAAAGGCGGATTTGCTTAAGAAACATGAAGATAAGCTACATTTTAATTTGGATTTTTATACAGATGTCTTGAATTTAAAATACCTGTTGGAGGCTTTAGATGACACGACATCTCTAAGAAAATATAAAAAGTTAAATGCTGCTATTTGTTCAATGGTGGAAGATTACTCGTTGGTATCTTTTCAATTACTGGACTCACGCAATACGCAAAGTATGCTGCGCTTACGGAATCACATAGACAAGGCAAATGGCTATATTTATAAGGCTGGTGAGGAAAAAAGTGTAAATTCTTTAATGGCTTGTGCCGTTTGTGTTGAATCGGAAGTGGATAAGCAATCAAAAGACATTGATCCTTATCTGTAGTAAATAAAAGTTTTTGTATAAATAAAATAATGGAAAAAGTGTTTTAATTTTTTTAACGTGGAAGTTGAAATAATACCGCTTACCTGCATAGAAAATAAAACTTCATTTTCAAACCACTCTAAGCAAGATTTTAGTCGACTTCTTTAACTATTATGAATATGTGCCTTAGTTTTTAAACAGCTTATATACAAAACTTATTTTATGTTCAGTTGTTTTCAGTACTTGTTTTCGGACTCTCGCTTACATTAAAAATTATTCTTTTTCAGTTATCTCTGCAAAAGTTGAGTTAGTTCAAAATTCGCCAATATGAAGTTATGTTTAAATTTCAGGCTACTGACTCCTGAAAAAATTCAGGCAGCAAAATATTCAGGCAACTTTCGTTCGCATCTTAAAAAATGTTTGCGGCACTATGCGTATGATTAATATTTATTCTTTAATTTGATAATTTTTTTCAGAGTTCGAAATTGCTCACTCACTTCTCATTCGTGAGAACGAGTGTGAGCGCTGTGTTTACTACAGCAATTTTTCATTAGTGAATGAGTTTTTAAAAAACATTTTGTGCCTTCTCACTCTCGAGTGAGAAAAAAAAAAATTTTTTTTTCACCAGTCATAAGTGAGAAGTGAAAAGAAAAATTTACTTTTTTTTTCACGAACATAAATGAAAAGCATCAAATTCGAGTACTTCTCATAAGTGAGAAATCATAAATGAATTTTTTCGCGAAGCATTCATAAATGTGTACACATAAAATTTTTTGGTCATGTTACTGGTGCTACCATATGTAAAATTTTGTCGCATAATTTTTGAAATGCTTAAAAAAGTAGGAATAATTTTTTTTTTAAACATGTTTTTAATAAATTAAAAACTGTTATACGTTGTGGTTCTTAACTACTTTTTTAATTTTCTTGCTTTCATAATAAAATATTTGCATTTATTTAACTTCATTTTATTTAAATTTTTCAATGAATCCGATTTAATGATTTTAGTAATAAAAATATGCGGTTAAGGTTTTACAAAAATGTGAAGCATTACTCCAGTGACAAACAAAAGCATCGTCACCATCACTTTCATCATTACTTTGTATATCTTGTTTGTGAAGTAGTTTGTAATGTCTTTCACTAAGTTCCTTTTTGCACGATTCTATTACGCAAATACTTTTTTTGAAGATGCATCGTACAACACATATTTTTCAAAATTAAATTGTCTTTTAGGCACTGATTGTTATTCACTTCACGCTATTTAAAATCCATATAAGGTTCTTTTACAAATATTTAATGTTTATATTGCAAAAAAAAAAAAAAAATAGAGCTGTTACACACATTCATGCAAATTTTAAAAGGATTGGAAAAAATTGCATTCCGCTTTACCACCATTAGAGATAATTGTTCATCATTTCATTTTGTTTGGGATTTTCCACTAATTTGAAAGGTATTTTATACCTGCCTGTCCGTCATCCTTTTAGGTATTAGGTATATTGCTACAAAAAATTGTGGTGGTTATTATACAATACACACGCAAATCTTTTTATGTACAACAATTTGAAACTTTATCTTTCAGGTCAATTAAATAGAACCTAAGAGTTTGAAGGAGTTCTATTTGCAAAACTAAGGTAAATTAAAAAAAGAGCAGTTACGACCTTGAACACAATACACAAGAAATACTTTTTATTTGTCAGAAAACGTCAATTAAAAATTTAGGAAAATAGTTCAAAAATATTTTTAAAGATTGCTATGAAAATTTGTGTCAGTGAAGACTATAAAATTTCTAAAAAATCACAACTTAGGGTCTTATTTATAAACGTACAATAGTGTTTATTAAAGGCTTATTTGACAATTATTCCATATATACTTGTCAAATAAGCCTTTAATAAACACTATTGTACGTTTATGAATAAGACCCATAAAATATAATGTATTATATAATTTCTTAACAAAAACAATTTTTTTATAAATATGACTTTTTCACAATAAATACTGCTAAAAGTAATCCTTTATATTAATATTTATTTATTATTTATTATATTAGCAAAATAAAAAAAAAAATTATGTAAATGCAAGAATTTTTTACTCTTATTGGGAGTACAAATTTCACACGCTTAAAAAATTATTTTCCGGCAACTCTGTTACAAAGCGTGAAAAATATTAAAGCAACACTCGCGCTCATAAAAGAACGAATCGAAAGTGAAAAGAAGAAATTTCTCATTCATTTGTGAGTGAGAAATAAAATTTGGTTTTTTTTTTTCATTTGTGATTTTTGAGCGTGAAAAAAAAACGACAAACTTCTCATAAGTGAGTGAGGGTTGGCAAAAATTTTTTCACGCTCTTTTATGAACGTGAGAAGAAAATTTTTTTTTTAGGATTTTTCGCTCTCGAGATTTTTCATGAATGGTGTTTTTTTATCGCTCACTCTTGAGAAAATTTGTACTCTGATTTTTTTCCTACTTTTTACGATTATTTTCATTTTATGATTTATTTTTAATACCATTAATCAAAGTTATAGTTATTAAAAAGAAATTGTTTTTTTATTCAAATTAATTTAGCCTTAAAAACCTAATTGTTTCTTATTATTTTTATTTTTGCAATAAACAATAAAAATAAAAAATGGAAAAATTAAAATTATTTTTTAATGGATTTTTTTAAAACTTCCCTTAATTTATAGCCGTTATAAAAAAGCAATTTCTAATTAAAATAAAAAAACTTTTTATTGCAGAATATAAAAAAGGAACGATTTCTTTTGTACTTTTCTGCGATTTTTTTTTTGATTTCTTTTTGGTTGTTATTGTTGTTCTTTTAGCAGAGGTTGGTTGCATTTGTGTGCAAGTGGTATTAAATAAATAAAAATGAAATGCTAAATTGTGTATGATGTCGCATAAATTTAATTATAATTAATGCTAATTTCTTTTTATCTATAAACATGCAACAACATTTTTGTTCTTTTATACTGTACGAACATGCTTTTGTGTACATATGAGTAAAAACATAAATATACATTTGTATGTATATATGTATATACAAACGCATGCATTAACATATGCTTAAAAAAATCAAGAGTTTCATAACAATGAATAAAGTGCAACAAAAATGGCTGGAACGCAAAAAACAGACATAACCAGCTTGTGGTAAAACCTTAAATGTTTGTCTTTACACATAAAGAGTGCTTCAAGAAAATATAACTTTGTAAACCAAGTTTCCAAAATAAAATTAAAAAAAAAATTTAAAAATCGTTTTTTCTTGCCAATTAACACTAAATAATAAAAGGGTAGACGATACTTTTGTTATTTAAAAATCTTAAAATTTTAACATTTCTTAAACGCTCGTCTTAAGACCTGTATATAAAAAATAAATTTTGAAATAAAATTAAAAAAAAATAATTATTAACAGGGCAACCAACAACATGCTCTTCGGTAAAAAGTTAAAAATATTGTTGAAGCATATTTTTAAATTTAAGAATTAAAAATATGTATATGCTTAAAAAATTAGAATGATGGGAACTAGGCTTAAAAATCCAAAAACCCAGCATTTATATTAAAGTTGCGATAACAAAGTAACAAATTAACATTGCCAATGAGAAACCAAAATTATGTTAAATAATGTTAAAATAAATGGCCATAAAAGTAGTCGGGTATCGATTTTTGTATCAAATCAAAACGAACCAAAATAAGGATGACTTCAAAATTAATATACATATATGTAGTTTAATTTAAAAACAACTCGAAAGATTTGTAAGGTTTTTTCTAATATTATAAAAAAATGAAAAAAATGCTTAAAAAGGGTTATATAAAAATATGCTTTTAAAGGAAAAATATGCCAAAATATGCAAAAATATGACCTACCAAATTGATGCCAATATTTTGCGCAAGTTTCGAAACGGATGATAATAATAAAAATACAAAAAAAAAAAATAAAAAACAAAAACTAACAGAAGGATAATGAACAGTCGATGGGTTTTTTGTTAGGTTTTTTAAAACTAAAAATAAAAAAATAAAAAATATTTTAAAAAACTTGGTTTACAAAAAAAGTTGATTTAAAATAAATGCTAAAATAAGCAAAAAAATGCCCAAACAAATTGATATCAACATTTTTTGAAATTTCTAAAACGGATTATAATAATAAGGGGGTTCGCTTCAAATTAAATAATTAAATAAAAAATAAGAAAAACTTACAAAGGATGACAAAAAACATTCGAAAGATTTTTCAAATTAAATTTCAAAAAATATTTTTTAAACTGGGGGCAAATTACGGCATTCGAATCGAAATTTGAAAATTCTTATTAGATTTCCTATATTAAAAAGGATTGGCGACTCGATCGATCGAGTAGAATTTCGATTCGAATGCCGTAATTCGCCCCTGGTTTTACAAAAAAATATGCTCTTAAAAGAAAAATATGCCAAAATATGTTGTTTTATGCAAATGAAGCAAAAATATGCCCTAACAGATCCATATCAAAATTTTACAAAATTTCTGAAACGGATGAATAACAACAATATTAACCTACAATTAATGCGATGCACAGAAAAACATATGATTTGGCATATTTTTGGTTGCAAAACAGCTTAACGGACTTTTATGTATTTTTTCTGGTGTTCAAAAAAAATTTGCCTTTTCTTTTCTTCTAATTATTTTGCGTTTTGGCTGTGATTGATTCAATAAATTTTTTTTTGTAGACAAATATGTTAAACAAAATTTAGAGTTTTTTTTAAGTTGAACAATTTGTTTTAAGACAATTTTGTTATAATTAATTCAGGCTCAAGTTCAATCCCTACCAAATCTTATTTTTTGCCAAATCTTTCTTTTATTAGCTTAAGTTTTAGAAAGATGTTTTTTTTAAAGCAAGTTTTTAGCGATAGAATGATTTTTTGAAATCACCTACGATTTTCACCATCAGCACACTTTGTTCGGTTGTTAGTTATTTGGTTGTAAACACCAGCTATTTAAAATGAAAAATTAAAAAAAGGATGAATTTATTCATTTGCAAAAAGAAACAAATTTAGTAGGGATTGAACTTGTGTCTGAAGTTATGATAACAAAAAAATTAAGAAACTTATAAAAGAAAGTTTTAAGAAGTGCTTGTTGAGTTTTTTTACAAAATAATTAATTTTATTAATTTAATAGTTTTTTTTACCAAAATTTTTAAAAATGAATTGGTAAAAATTCAGTCGGTATTTTATTAAATTTTGAAATCAGATAATTTTATATTTTAGAATTTTTTAGAATTAAATATATTTTAAAACTAAATTCTTACAGTAAAAAAATTCTATAAAAAAATTGATTTAAAATAATTTATGTTTAAAAAATTTTTAGACTGACTTTTTTAAACAAAAATAAAAAACCAACTAAAACTTAAATGCCACTTTTAAGACACCCTTTGAAATGTTATTTTTTTCATGTCAGACTTGCTTCTTTAACCCCTTGCACGTTTATGTTCAAGTGCATTCGCTGCAAGTAACTGTAACAAAACTTTATATAAATGGCAAAAACAAAAGCCAAAGCGGAAATGCACATAGTGACATTAAAAACGCAACATTTTTCTATTGTTAAATTTCCGTTAAATAAGTATCAAACGAAGTATTTAGAAGGACAAACGGCCTATTAAAGTTTTTGAAGAAGCAAAACAGAAAGGGCAAACAGTTGGAAAAAATTACTAAAGGGAGTTTACAAATTTAAAAATGAAGTAAAAGATTTAATTTTAACAAAGTAAAAAGCAAATTTTCGAAGAATAGAATGGGCAAGGTTTGAAATTACATATTTGTTTATATTAAAAAGCTTAAAAATAATTCTATTTTCTGGAAGTCATACTAAAAGTATGATATAAATTTTTGATTTAATTAAAGAATAAACCGTTTATTTTTTATGAATTTATTTAAAATATTTATTAAGTTTTAATAAAGTAACATTAAAAAGTTTGTAGGTTGGTAAGAATGCATTTTTCTTTCTTGCATGATTTATATTCTTGACGTTTTGTTAAGTTTTTATTTTCCTTTAAAAATCGTTAAAAAAAAAGGTCTAACTAATGCGTTTCTAATTTAGTACAACGTCATCATTTTCATATGCATGTTCTTGCCTGTTTTTTTTTTCAAAGTTGTCCATGCAATTGCATTTTCAAATAACACATTGTATTATGACCAACTTCCGGTTAACAGTTGTAATAGTAACTGTAGTTTTCTTTTTCATTTGTTTGTAATTTTTTCACAAAAATTACTTTCATAATAAAACGGAAATTCATAATAAACTCTAAACTGTAGGGTTGGCTATAGAAGTAATTTAAAACGTAGGCCTTAATGGCGTCATTTACGTTTTTTAAGCAAACATTTGTATAAAATATACTTTTACTCTTTGTTCTTATACTAATGTAATAAAAGTTAAGGTTATTTTTATTTTAAATTAAAATTTAATAACTCTTTAGTTTAAAATACTTTAATTTTATTGCAAAAATTTGCTATATGAAATTGTTTTAGTATATAAAATGTTGTTTCCATTGGGTAGACAGCCTAAAAGTATGCTTTAAAATAACGTCTGCCTACTGCTATTGTTCTGTTTGTTTGTTGTTTATCTATTAGTATTTTGTTGTTTTATAATTTTAAAGTGTTTTTAATGTTGATTTTTAGCAGTTTTTACAATGTCTTACTTTATCATGAGTGTTGCTCGTTTTTTATTATGAACTTTCTTTATTATAATATTAAATTCGCGTGTTTTTGAAGAAAGGCTTTTATATGAACTAATTTAACAGTTTAGCCACATACAAACATAGTTAGGCTTTTGCAAAAATCCAATTAAGTAAAATGTGTTTAAAATCAAGACTTTTTTTGTGCTGAGAAGAGTTAAATGTAGGCAAGTGGTATGACTAACATTAAGCTGGCTTATTATTAAAAGGTTGTAAGTGCATTATCACGGATATACACAGAAAAAAATTACAACAAACTAAATGCCATAGCAATGTTTGGCTATTATTTAAATAAAAAAAGTTTTGATTGCTTTTGAATTCACATAAATGCTTAATGTATTGAGTATCCAAATGAAAATAGTTCTTTAGTGTTGATAAATAAAAAAAAGCAATATTTGCTAGCAGCAATCTGTAGCCAAAATACAAATTTACGAAGCGCATGACTAATATTATTATGGGACTGTTAAGCAATTTTGCAAATATTGTTAAAAAAAATTAATTACTCAATCAGCCTTTAACAATGTGAAGATAGAGGCAATATTTGAGGCTTTTAGCGACCTACGAGCCACAGAGTTTCTTTCTAAAAGCTACTACAACCGGCATTGTGTGTACTTTCTTTGTGAGCTTTAAGAAATTTTTTGGGCGTAAGGTCTGGCAAAATCAAATAACAATCCTTTAACATAAAATAAAGGGTTGCAATTTGAGTTACCTTTGCAACCAAAGGCGGTAAACTGGAAATGTTGTAAGACTGATCCCAAAGCATGGATTAATTGTATTGTGGGAGGTGATAGAAAATATCTGTTTTAGAAAGTTTAATCAAAGGTCCAAGGATCTGCTTCACCTGAAAATACTAGTGGAAAAGCTTACCTTAAGTGGCACTAGATTTCATTATCAATACTGCAGCTTTTTAGTAATGGGTGATGATAAGGGGGCCAAGAAACTTAGGTAGTCAAAAAAGGGGAATAAAGATTAGTAAAGTATCTTAATACTGGCCACACAAGGATAATATAGAAAATAGGTTTCGAGGATTTTAGTAAAGGCAGGGGATCTAAACTAATAGCCCCTAAAAGGTAATCCGATAGTCTATATAAGGGGTGTGCAGCTTTAATTGGTCGAATTGGGGATTGGTGTCTGTAACACAAGAAAGGACATATAATTGTTCATAGACTATATGTAGAGTTAAGTGTGTTCCAGGTGGGGGCTCTAAATACTGTTTTATTACTGGAATCAGCTACACAAATGGCTGCAGCACAAGAAGCAGTAATTTTGTAGTTGGTTTATTTAAATTCCCTATTTGCAACAGTAAAGAAGGAAGAGCTGAATTCTAAAGAGCTAAACCTGGCTTAGGGATACGATTGCGTATTTTCCTACTGGCAAAAGGGGGGTTGATAAGTGTATAACACAAGTGCCTAAGTCTACCTCCTAGTGCTATCAACCTGGAAACTTTCAGTTACTGAAAGGCTAACAGACATGGCTAAGTCGAAAACAATCTGTTTTGGGCTAAATATGATCAGTGATTCAACGGTCTGGCTTAAGGCAGGTTGTCCTTGTTGTCGCTGTGTCATGTACATCGCCATTAAGTGGCACAGCAAAACAAGGTTCTAAGGGTACCACTACCTTATCTGTGTTAAATAGAAATTGGTAGGAATTATACGGAAGTAGATTTCTGAGGCTGACCAGGATCCTATCTGGTACCACGGGAATCAGTTGGCCCCATGTGTTTACCAGTGCATGAACTGATTAATGGTGAGGCCTGCTTCGGGAATTCACGTGGTGGCTGTGGTTACCCCCAAGCGCGGCAAGTGAGAACGAAAGTTAATATGCTGGGGTCCATCCTGTACAGGTCCCAGGGTGATCACGTAAGCGGTCTTATATGAACTTAAGGCTCTCAAGATAGAGTCTCTAGTTTTGGCGGGTCTACCCAGGCACATGAACAACTGTTGAAGTAGTCTTATAGCTGAAAAGGTGTAAGTGTGTTTGGAAGTAGGTGAATAGGGAAACTGGCTATGGTTGGGAACCCTAGGATCTAAAAAAAGATCCCGTCAAAGTAGTAGCAAATAATAAGAAGGCCGGCATTGGCATGTTGAAGCATGTGCGTGACTCGGTGGTGAGAAGATTATGAAGCATTGATGATGGTGGAGTAATTGATTTGTCTAGATGAGAAAAAGATCCTTCAAACAGAGCTGGGTGTCGCATTCGTTAGGTGCGACATGATAATCATAATATTTTTTGCTTAAGGTTGGGTGCTGCTTCACAAGCGTATGGAGAGGTGTCTCGTCGGCGCGGATCTGTTTTGATTATAAAGAAGCGAGATCAAAACTAGAAACGTAATTCGGGTTAAGATAGCCCAACTTCTCACCAAGGGGTCTGTTGTGGCTACATACATCCTAAAAAATCAAACTCTAAACATTCATAGGTCAAAATAGATCAAATATTCAACGAACATGAAAGATTTGTTGAAATTTAAACTTTATTTTTAAGAGTTGTTTTGTTATTGTTTATTTAAATTCAGTTATGAAACTACATCAAATTTTCAAAAACAGAAAGCGGGATTTTTTGAAAATTGATGGTTTTGAGTTATGACTTTTTGTGATTAAGTGTGAAAAATGTACTTTTAATTATCTCTATATAAGACCGCTTAAAACAATTATTTTTTAATTCTTTTGCCAACTATCTATTGAACAATTAATTAAATTATTTACCTCATTATACAATTTAAGCTTTGGTTGCTTACAAAATATAAAATTTTAACTGAAAACAACCCCAACAATGTTTTACAAAGCCTTTCTGCACATATTTCTCGTTAAACTGTTTGTGTGATAATTTTATTTATTTTATAAATAAATTTTCTATAACTTGTTATTTCTTCTTCCAAATTCATATCCTGACCTTAATATATTATTTCCTCAATTTACTGTATGTTAAATTTTTAACAAGATTTTTTATTTTATTTTGCTACATCTCCTTCCATATGCATTTCAGATTTTGTTCGTTTTTTGGATTATTTTTTGTTTGATTTTTTTTGCAACTCATGCTTAGAACTAAAGCCTAAAACTGTTTTAGTATAAAATAAGGATAAACATTTACATGTTTGTAGTAGTCAAGCCAGGGATATTATTTGAAAATATTTTTTCTTTTTCACATTTTGTTGATTGTATTGAAATAAGTAGTTTATTCATATTTAAAGAGCATGTTAAGTGCTGAATGATTTGCTTGTTAGTTGTTATTACATTGGAATCTTATATGAAACTCATATACAAAATAGTTTTGTTTTTTATTTTTTTTTTAATTTTGGCATTTTATAGAAACACACATTAAAATTATATTAAGATATTAAAATGGCTAAGGACATAAGATATACAAAGGCAAAAGGTTTTTAATCTTAAACAATTTCAATGGTATAGAATTCAAGTAAAGAGAATTTGAATATAGAATTTAGATAAATGCAATTTTGTTAAGACTTGAGTATTAAAAAATCAGGTTTGGGCTTTGTTTAGTACCAGTTCTTTCTTATGGTCTGGTTAGCATTTATAAGCTCATATTAAATTAGACCCTTTCAGTCTCACCAAATATATATCATTACCTTAGCGCCAAGGATATGTGTCTTTGGTAACGATTCAGCTGGTTGGTTGAGCTTAACATACAATCGATTATGTTTAAGGCAATCTTACACATATCCAACCTCCGCCATATATCGTGCGCAGAAAGAATCATAAGATGCTGCTCTTAATAGTCTGCAACGGAATCGCGACTGTATTCACATTGGATATAATCAGAGCAGATCCTTTCTTAGCTATCTCATCTGTCCGTTTATTACCATGGTAGCCCCTACGCGCAGGGACCCAATCCAGAATAATGTCAGACAGCTGCCTTAGCTTAGACAATTCTGTTCTACACTGACTGACCAATAGTGACGTGGTAGTGTATGATCTGAGTGACCAAAGCGTCGCCCAAATGGCGACAAAAATACCAATATTCCCCTGGATATTTCTGTCCTGTAGTAGTTTACAAGCCTTCCGAATGGCGAATATCTCGGCCTGAAATACACTCCATTCATGCGGAAGACGAAATGAAGAATTTACGTTCAGCTCTTCTAAATAGACACCGGATCCAACTCCGCAGTCCAACTTAGAGTGGTCCGTAAAGATCCTAATGTCATAAGATTCCCCAAGGTTACCCCTACACTATTCACCCCTGGAGGGAATAAAAACTTAAAAAACCGTATCAAATCGGTGTAGGGCGTAATATAAACAGAAGGTTGGCCCACGAATGGGGCAGCCTTGCATGCCCATATGGCATCGATTTCCAACATCCAGTCGATCTAAGCCTTACTGCACTGCAATCAGATATGACCCTAATGTGAAGATCGATGGGAGCAAGATGCAAAAGAGTATTCAATGCCTCAGAAGGACTAGTTCGCAGTGCGCTCATAATTCCAATGTATGCAGATTTTTTGATTTTATACAACTAGTCCACTACGTATCTACGTTTCGTAGCAGTCCGTAGTAAAGGCCTACTCGAAGGCAATCATAAAGGACATGTGCTTTCGCAGTTTTTGAAATTAAGAAGATATCTGGCAGTAGGACTTATATGGGAGATATATTAAATTACGGACCAATTCAAATTATATTTGGTGTTTTAGGTGGTGACATAGCTTGAACATGCTTTAAAGTTGTGGTTAATATTTGGGAAGTTATAATCGGAAGGACATTAGTAGGAGGGCTTCTCAAAAATATAACAAACTTAGTTATTTTTAATGGGACTAGTGCCAAAAAAAATTTATTTGTGACAAATTTTTATCAAAAAATTTGATTTGTACCTTGATGTTTAATTTTAAATTGTTAAAGATGTTAAGTAATTTGATTAATTTTTTTTAAACAGAAATTCTTATATAACATCTTTATATAGAATTGCTTAATACAAAAGATGGGCATCCTAGTACATCAGAGGTAAGTACGCCAGCTTATCAGTTGGGGATGAGGGTTTGATTTCCACCAGAGACCCTGGTAAGCCTGCTTTATTCTACTTTCAAATTTCTTCTTTCCTCTTAAGTCCATCCTCCTATCTGCCTAACATAAAAGGACCGAATTAAACAGGTCTAAGTGAGCTGTAACTTTTCTTTATCGGGATATGCCACCAAAAAATTTAAATGGAAAAGCTCGAACAGCTGGAAAATAAAGCCAAAGGTTCTGACTCCCTCTAATCATATCTGGGACTCACATCGGGAATAATGTAACCACTTTCGGTTTCAATGTCCGAAATGGCCACATCCCATTTGACGGAGCATCTATGTACACTGAAAGATTGAAAATTGGAGTTGTACACGGAGCAGGTGTCTTCAGTAAAGCACTCTGGGATACCCGAAACTGGGACTGTAGATAAGTTGAAACAAAGGGGACCTTGGGCAGATGCCAGAATGATTATTATCTTTTTACTTTATATAAAAGGGTCGAGGAAGATTTTAAGAATAGAATGAACATAAACAGGGCTTGAGTTACAGGCTGTAGGGCGGCAAAGTTCCTATTGTAGGTAACATCAGGGAACAGCACTAAGACTTGTCTTTCTTTAGGTAAAGAACACCTGAAGGTTTGGTTAGGTTACGAAGGGTACTGATGAGTGCAAACTATCCCCCTCCACCTAGAGACCCTTAGGCGCATCGTGAATCTTCACAAGAATCTCGAAAAGAAAAATGGGAAAGACAAAAATTTAATAGGCGCTAAACCACCTATCTACCCAGCCACCCAATCCCTTTGATGAATCCTATGATGCTGCTTAGCCCAAAGCCAAAGACCTCACCAAGTGCATCTAATAAGAGCCTTCCCAACCACTTCTGTCGGCGGACAAGGTGTTCTACTGCCTCTATTTCCTCCTCATCCCCGCACTGCCAGCAGAAATTTGGAAAGTTCCTGTCCCATTTGCTCGTCATATATTTCTCATCGCAGTGTCCTGTGAGAGTTCCAATAATGCACCTCCGAAACCCCTTATCTGCTTGAGTATCAGGTCAGTGTCCATCCTTTTCAGCCTGGGCCACAGAAGTCTGAAGACCCTGCAATCAGCCTTATTCCTACTGGGCTACTTACTGCTTTTCTCACTGGTCACTGCATTATCAGGTCATTCTTGGCAAATTTGTCGTCTGATACCTAAGCTTGTGCAAGGACGCACATGAGGTCGAGACAATAAAACGTCTTCTTTACTAAAGCCGTACACATGGTAGAGGGTGATATCAGATCGACCTTGGCAGCCACTTGGTCGATAATTAATCGACACTATCGGGCTGTGGCGTCTATATGCTAAAGCATTTTTCTTACGTTTTTACTTTAAGGGCTTAACAATTGACATTTTTTCCTCTAGGAGCAGAAATGCACTGTTCTAAGATGTTCTGCAGGTCCTTGAGGCAAGGATTGAGGTTTATAATTTTTTATTGAGTTTTCGCACTAAAAAAAGCTACAATTTCGAATTGTTTATATATTTAGACCGTTGTTCCTACAAGGAACATAGGCTCGTTAGGAATATTTGTACTTAGAAATGATTTGTAAATAAAAATTATAAACAAATCAAACCGCGGAATGGATCCCTCAAGAAACTCTGGTTAGCCTGCTTAGTTGTTTTTTAATCCATCCTTTTCTATACTTTAGCCCCATTTTTATTTCCACTTTTTTCCTTAAAGGTCAAAAAAAAGGCACTACAAGATTGGACCCAAGTGAACTGTATCCTCTCCTTTAATGGCTACCTTTTCTACCCAGCCCCAGCGAAAATTTTTAAGCAAAAACTATTTTAGCTGGCTTTAAAGCAACTTTATGCAATTGTTTAATTTCATTTAATTTTCTCTTAAACATAAACACAAGGTTTCTGGCCACATATGTTTTCTATATGAAAAAGTAGTTAAAGTTGCTGTGTGTTTATGAAAAAAGTTTATTTAAAGAAAAGTTTTTTGTTTAAAAACATCAAACTATAAATGTTTCTGTAACAAACTCTACCAAATTAGATTTCAATAACTTGGAAATAAATTGTTTAAAGTTCAACAGTAACAGTAACAACAATGAAAAGTCTCTTAAGGAATCTAAAGCAATTGAAAACAATATTAAAAATAAAAAAAAAATAAAAACAATATTGCAAAAATGGCATAATAAATGCACTCAATATGAGTACATACTGCAAAAGGGAGAAAAAAACAACAACAATATATATAACAAAAAATCTACCAGTTTAAATAAATGTTTGTTTTGAAATACATTTACACACACACACACAAGGAAAAGATGTAAAAAAGAGTATTCGATTTTTGTGTTTTTCTTCCACTAAATGAAATAAAATAAAAACAGAGTTTACATCTCAAAAAGTACGTGCAATCAATGTTAAAATCGTTTCAACCAATATCAAAAAACAACAGCCATAGAAGAAAAAGAATCCTTTAAAGAAAAATAATGCAACAGGATTCACATTAATACAAGACAAATGCAAAGAATATTTAATAAAATAACTTTGTATCGAATGTGTATGAAATCGAATTGAATTGAAATTGTAAGGGAAAAGAAGCAACAGCTGCATTGAAAAAACTCTATACAACTTTCTTTTCGAAAACACACACATACATACACACACACACACACGCATGTGCATGGGTGTGTGATATTTTTGTTTAAAATCCCCTTTTACATTTTACATTTATTTGTTGCTCATCGAACAGTACTTATATATATTTAGTAAAATTATTTAACAAAATGAAACATGAAAGCAAATTGAACACGCTCGAAAGGTGAAGGATATAACTGTAACAACAGCAAAAACAAAAGAAAGTCAAACAGGACTATAAATTGTAAAATACAAAAAAAAAGAAACAGAAAATTTACCCCTGGGAAGATAAAATAAAATAATGACAATTTTTGTTGTTAAAATATCAATATAATTTGGAAAAACTACAAATGTTCTTGATACTGCTTTTTCGTTTTGGTTTTTCTTAATTTTAATACCAAATGCTTAAGAAACAAGCAAAATAAGAAAATATTTTAATTTATTATGCAGGAAGAAAACGTGCTACAATAACAAAATTTAAAATAATAAAATTGATATTTTTTCTGTTACTGAAAGGGAAACCTTATGCTATTTGTCTTAAAACTTGATTTAGAATTCTCAGGCATGGCAAATGCTTTGAAAGTACAGGAAGGGGAAGGTCTAATTTACTTTTAAATTAAAAAAAAGACACCTTTTGAGCATCAGCTGCTATATGTTTGTTATCATTAAAGTGTTTAAATAGTACGAAGTCAATACAAAAAAAACCTAAGATCTGTACAAAGTTGCAAGAGAAGTATAAGTTTTGGCCAATCAAAACAGTCGATGCAAGCCCTAAAAACGCTGAAGCGCCAGGTGTTGGTAACATCATTGTGGAGATACTTAAGGCTGATCCTGTATCAGTGCAAAAATTGCAAAATATCGCTCTGATTTAAAGCTCATTGTTACAGCGTCGATCATGGTAGCAGCCTCAATTTACCGTCGAGCAGCCAGCGAAATGACGTGCATATTGCACGTGTGTGGATGTTGCCTTGGAAAATTAGCTCAATCGCAGCTATCTTATTAACACAGACATGGGGAACTTTTTCATCAATAAAGTTTTGGACTCTAGACTCAAAACTCATTGCTACTGTGTCGATCATGGTAGCTAAATCAACATCGCGTCAGAAACCAATCAAATGACGTGCATGTTACATCTAACTTGTGTGGTGGACTGCACTGGAAAAGAAGGTCAATCGTAGGTGGCTGGAGAGCGCGCAGAGATTGGCAGGACTGTGTATAACTGGTGCTAAACGAAGCACAACTACGATGGCACTGGATGTAATTTTGGGCTTAAAAATAATTAATCTGGTCATACTGGGTGTGGCAGGTAAGTCTAATTTGTGGTCACGGGGTAGCGTATTCGGATGCCATACGATCATGGCAAAGATATTAGGAGCGTAGAATGTATCAGTAACTACAGGATTCCAAAACCGAGCTTCATTGAGAAGCCGGGCTAAGGTTATGTTAGGTTACGAAGGGTATTGGCAAGTGGAACTCGTAACGTCCCCCCAGAGACCCTAGGCCCATTGTGAACCACTTCAGAAGAATCTAAAAAAAGGTAGAAATGAAAATTCAAAATAATTCAGTTATCCTAGGCGCCAACCACTAAATCCTTTTGATGGGTTCTAAGATACTCCCCAGCCCACATCCAGCTACCTCACCAAGTTCATCTAAGAAACGCCCTCCCAAACACCTCTGTCGGCAGAGGGTAGTGAGCCAGGTGTAACTGTCAAAAAATACAAGGGTCGAAGATAGAGGGGGTTGGATCTGCAGTTTTCTGCCCAAAACTAAGTACTAGAAAGTCTTTTAAACTTCACAACCATTGCAGTGTATATCAAGCAGAGATTATAGCAGCTAATTTAGTCGCCGATCTTGCTTTGTCCTCAGAGTCAGGCGTCAATTAGCGTAATCTTATTTGCTTCTTATTTACTTCTCAACTATTCAGATGTGTAAAGAATCCATTGGTAGATTGTGTGCCATAAAAAAAGTGCATGTCTACTGGGTTCGGTGATATAGGGGGTTAAGGGAAACGAGAAGACGAGCTAGCAAGGGGTATATTTTTCATGGAAATAGCAATAAACGTTCGTGCTACGTTTCAGTTCTGCAATAAAAATATAGGATCTAAAGGGAGAGTCAGAAACACGGAGACCTAGGAGAATACCACTTCGTGTAGAGTCTCCAGGATAATGTGGGAATCTTATGACCTGGAGGCAAGGAGGTTTCTTGTGCCTTCTTGAAGGAGCAATTTTAGCATCCGGGGGCGAATGATAACAGGTCATTGCTGGAGAGCAGAGCAACTTGCCAGCGATGATTGTAGATTTTTTGGTGTACCGGGGGATAGGGAGACTGCTGAGCATATTCTTTGACATTGTTCAGCGATCTTTTGTTCTAGAGAAAACAGTCTAGGTTCTTAATTGTTCCAAAACCTGGAGAAAATGTCCGGGCTGGTAAGACAATGGAATGTGGGGCACTTTGGATTTTATTACATGGAGTTAGCGAAATTGGTTATCGTTTTTTTCCTGTCTGGTAACACCTAAAACACAAAGGTTCTATGTTGAGTCTTCCATACCAGTCAGTTCAACATAATCTAAACTGTATTTCATACTTAAATTTGCAAAAAACTTCCCTGTTTTATTGTAGCGTGTTTTAAATATTTTTTTTAATTTTTTTTGGCAAAATTTTGTGTTGAAATTAAGAAAAACAAAAACGAAAAAGCACCTTAAAGAACAATTGTAGTTTTTTAAATTGGATTGAAATTTTAACAAAAAAATTTCGATCCTACTTTTTTTCTCATTTTACAATTTATAGTCCTGTTTGCCTTTCTTCACCACCAGGCATATTGACAAGGATGGGTTTTTAAAAAACCAACTAAATTTTCTGAACGTTCTTAAATAAATTTAAAAAAAATTGTACTACATTATCTAATTTGTATGAATTAAAAAAAATTATGATTCGAATTAAATTACATAATACCTCCCCAGGTCTACACTGAAATAATTGCACCATTTGTTTCAGGTTGAAAATGTTATCTCTTTTCTACTAAAGTGTAAACATCAAGACGTAGACTTTTCCCAACATACATCAAAGGATGCATAAAATACAGAATTTTTTTCTAAAAGACGTAGCACCTAAAAATAAAAAGAATTTTTATCAAACCACAACCATTCAATATATAATATTGAATACAATAATTGCATTAAAAACTTAGTACAATGATATCCATAAGCTCCATTATTTGTTGGACAAAAGTGATGAAAAAAATCAACTTTTCCTTTGTTATGCAAAACATGGCCTACGCATGCCACAAACACTTGTATGAAAAAAAAAAAAAATAAAAAAACTTAGTGGAAAGAATTGTATGCATATTCTGTAAGAGAAGAAAAAACATTGCTAACATGCCTTAAAGATAATAAAACTTGACAAAATGCATTATAAATGCACGTTTAAACTCTACACACAATTGATATACAAACAAATATATATTTGTTTGCTTATAAATAAAATTGAAGAAAGCTTAGTTTGTTTCCCACACATAAAGAAAGGAAAACAAAAAGAAATTTATAAGAAAACAAAAACAAAAGCTCTTTTATGTTTAAGTTAAGTTAAAGTTATCTAAAAAATTTTTTTCTTTTGTGTTAAATGCAAAGAAGTATAATGGCCTTTTGTTTTACTTTATATGACCAAGATTGTTTAATTGAACAATACACTTAAGAGTTAATTATAAAAATGCTGATAAAGAAAAACTGTCTTAAACAAACTTAAGAAAGATGCAACGATTTTTTTAGAAAGCAAAAAAAGAATTCTTTGGAAAAGAATTTGGGATATAAAATATATAATTTTTTTTAACATTTTTGTTGAGTTGTTTTTCATATTATTATTAAGTTAGAGCGTATGAGCAATATTAATTCAAAGTAAATTGAAATAAATATGTAAATCGAGTTTAATCATAGTTGTAAGTTGAGATTAGGATGAAAAACAGAAATATTTTTTTAAAACTCTTTTAGGTTTTTTTTATAATTTAAAATAAGTCTTACGGAAAAGTTTATTTGTTGAATAAAATATTAACGTAATTTATTAGTTAAAGTTTAATGTAAATTCTGTTTTATTAGTTTTCTTTGAACTGAAATAAATTTTAAATTTAATAACTTTTTATGCTTGCAATTAATTCTCTTATTATTTGTAAACAAAATGTTAAGATTTTAGAAATTCAAATAAAATAAATTTTTATAAAATTTCAACAAATTTTTTGAATATCAAAAAATCAAATAATATTTTTATTTAATAAAATCCTAAGAAAACTAAATAATTTAATTGAAAAAAAAAACTGAATAGAAAAGTACTTGAACAAATGCTCAATATTAATTTTATTAAACAGAATTGAAACGAATTATTTTTATTTTCCTAAAAATAAATTGAATAAAATTTTTTTAAACAGAAAACATTCGTCTATAATAAAAATTATTAATCACTTCTACCAGAGTGTTCCAATTGGGTTACATATGTACATATGTCCAACTACTTTTAATTTTCCATTCACAACATTATTTCGGAACAAGCCCATCCTCCATCTTTACTCATAACTTGAGCTCAAATACAATATTTTTTATAAAAACAGAGGGTTTATATGGATTAACTGCTACCATTTTTTTCAACTCTTAGCATTTTTTCAGAACAAACCTACCTTCGTCCCTCAAGAAACTTTCCAAAAAAAATTAAATCTTTTTAGAAATTGATATCTCTTTTAATATCTTTACAGGGTGTCCGCCGACAAGATATACTACTTTGTTTTGCTACCATTTTGATAAACATTAGACAGTTTATATTTGGTAGTCGTAAAGTAGAGACGTGTCAAATTTATTATGGAAAAACATTTGAAACATTTTACCAAAGTCAATCAGAGATTTTTATGAAAAAATCATAATGAGTGACGAGACACATTTTTATTTGAATGGATATGGGAATAAACAGAATAGTCGAATCTGGGCAATGGAAACCTCTCAAATTATTCATTAGTCACCTTTGAATCCATTAAAAGTGACAGTTTAGTGTGCAATTTGGTCAGGAGGAATCATTGGACTTTACTTTTTTTAAACTGAAAACGTGGTAACGTTTACTCGTGATATGTTGGAAAACTTTTTAATGCCACAACTGCATGCTTTGGGCTTTGTTAACATGTGGTATTAACAAGGAGGTGTTATTTTGCAAAAAGCTAGGATTACAATGGAATAACTGTGAGGCCTCTTTTCACAGAAAGGTATTTCAAGAAATGGTAATGTTGATTGCCCTCCATGGTTGCCTGATTTGACTCCTCCGGACTCCTTTTTGTGGGAATATCTGCAAGACAAGGTTTAGGCAAATAAACTAGAAATGCTAAAGCAACTCAAATATAATATTTTTGATTAAGTTAATGCAATGCCGCGTCAAATGTGTAACAATGTAATGAAAAATATGCTCAAAAGGGTTCGCATTTGTAAGGCTAACAGAGGTGGACATTTATCTAATAATGTATTTCATACATAATTGCCGAGATTAAGTAAAATATTTATCAGTGAAAGATACATTTTCTTTCATTTAATCAAAAATTATAAATAAACAAAGAAGTATACTTTGCCGGCGGACACCCTGTATAAGAATTATATTTAAAAAACCCGTGAAAGACTTAGAACTTATCATTTTTTAAAACCATTTACAATTCCTTTTTTATTTGTTTTGAAACTATAGTAAAAACTTCTCACATCGCAAAATCCATAGTCGCCTTAATTTTTTATACAAAATTAAAAATTTTATTATTAATAACAAATTTATTAGAGAAACACAATATTACCTTTTTGAACATGATCCTTTAATATTATTAATTAAACAGTCTTCAACTACTAAAGTGAATTGCTCACAACACTACGTTTTAAACCTGAAGTTTAAAACATATAAACATACCTAAACTTAATAAAGTCTACATTTAAAATAAACATAAAAAATATTTTTGTAATAATAGTAGAGAATAAGACTCGTGCTGCAAATGCTGCTTATTTTCCGGCATTAGTCTAATTATTATTAATTTATACCTTAATGGCTATGCAACTGCTGCAGCTGTAGCTTAGTAAAGCACAAATAGTAAAAGTAATACAAAGGGTCCAACGATAATTGAGGTTGGCATTTAAAATCTGTATTTTGTCTCTCTAATTTTCCACCATAATCCCCTAAATGGCTTTGTCTTTGTAAACTGTTTAAAGCAGGCAACAATTAAACGTTGCACAAAAATAATCTCATTTAGAAAAGGACACGGCTAGAAATAGCTAAAATAAAAGCAAACACTCAAACAAATATAAAAAAAATTTACATAAAATCCTGTGAAAAATTAAACCAAAGAAAAATATAGCAAATTACATTGTAATTTCAGAATTTTGCAAAACAAAAACAATGATGATGCTGTTTGCAAATGTGTCATATTAAGTTAAAATAAATGTCCTGAGTTTTTTTTTTGTAATGTTTTTATAGGCTTTAATGCCTTTTTAACAGGGCTTTTTTTTGCTGGCTGAAAACCAAAAACAAATGAAGCGTATGTGAAATACAAATGTTTTTAATGTTTTGCATGTGCATGACGAGAGAAAAAAAATTTTTACGGAATTTACAATTTGTTTTGGTTTTTTTAGAAGTTTTCGCTACTTTAAAGAAGAGGTTTGTTAATTTAATTAAAACGCAGAGAAAATTAAGAAAAAAATATGAAATAAAAGTTATAAATTATTAAAAAGATAGGTTAATGTTTAAGGGTATGCTTTTTTGACACATTCAGTAATTTTTGAAAGTTTTATTGAAAACTATTATTAAGTTCTTGCAAATTGTTGAAGCGTATGAGCTATATTAATTAAAAATAGCTTTAAGTGGATATAAACAAATTGGTTACCACCAATGTGGTTAACGGGTACTTTAAAAGAAAATTTTATCCATTAAAAATTTTTTTTAAAGTTTTGAGTCCTTTGCAGTATAAACGCTGTTTTCTATTGTTGTCCTTGTTGTTTTAAATCTCTTTTAGTGGTAAAAATAGCAAAAAAATTAAAAAGTAAAGGAAAATTTCCATTATAATTAAGTATTTATAATTGACCTAGTAGAAAAAGGGCGTGACTAGATTTTTTTTTACCACTTTATAAACTTTTTAACTACTTTATAAAAATTGTAAAATTTTTCATATAAAAAACTTTAAATTGAATTTTTAATAAAACGAAGCAATAAATTTTTTTAAATTCAAAAGCAACAACAAATTTTTAATGAACTTAAATTTTATTTGTTAGAAAAAGTAAGAAACGTTTTTTTGAAAAATGCCAAGTTTGCCTTTTATTTATGAGGTCCCCAAGACCTCACATAGACTTTTTGGGTCATAAGTGTTACCAGACAAAAAGGAACGATAATAAATTTCACAAACTCAATAAAGTGAAACCCAAAGTGGTCCACACTTTCTTGGAAAGTACTAGAAGCATTGTCTTTCCAACCCCAGACATTATCTCCAAGAACAAACAGCATCCTAGAGAGCGCATGAGCACTGAACAGTGACACAGTTGTTATCAATGATCAGTTGATATCCCCAAAAGAAATCTACAATCAGTCCTTTGCAAAGATTAAAGAAACCTCGTCGCCTTTGGGTCATAAGACCCCTGACAAAATCCTTGAAACTTAACATGAGGGGACCCTCACCACAAAGTTTATACTCTTATTGAAAAACTGAAGAGCAGCACGAATGGCCATTGCTCTTCCCATAGTCAAATAAAGCCTTTGCTTCGCCAAGTTGTCTGCCATCTTGTTTCCCTTAATACCCCTGTGTCCAAGAACCCAATAGATGTGCACTTGTCTTACGTAAGATAATCTACTAATGGATTCTTTGCACGTCTGAACAATTAAAGTAATAGAAAGCGATAAATAAATTTCCACTAATTACATTCCATAGATTAGTTCATGTAAAGGTTGACCGTGGCAATGGCATACCTTTTCTAGCATTTTAGCTGAAAACTTAGCACAACAGCTGCATTGTTCTTGTCCTTCTGGGCTGGAATTATTGCTGGCTTGGACCTTAAACTAAGTTCATGGCAGCTTTCTTTCTGGTTTTGTTGATAGGACAGGAGGGCGTGGAAAGAAAGGGAGGGTAGACTTCCTTTTTTCTTCTCTTCGTTCAAGGCACCAATCCAACCTTTTTGGCTGAGTTGTGGGTGCAGACTCAAATTCAACCTGAACTGGATTTTTTCAATCTTATAATCTTACCTGCTAACAATCATTTGGTTTGGCAGATGATCCTTGTGGGTGCTGGCCTTTAGTATTGCAGTTTTGTTTGACGTATTTAATGTCAATCACTTGCAAAGATAAGTAAAAGATAAGGCTCTAAATAATTTTTTAATAGATTTTTAATTATTTATATAAAATTTTTGGTATATTCACAATGAAACTTAAGGTATAAAGTGTCTCGAACATCACGCTTCTGATTTTGGGATCTTACGCTTTTATGATCCTTAAAATCTGTAACTAGTTAAATTATGCGAAACGATATCTTTAAATGCGTTTCATCTTAAAGTAGTGTTTTATTTTGTCGTTTTTGTTTTTAATTTTACTTTTTTTTAGTTTCTTTGTTTTGGCCCTTTGTATTGTAATGCTAGCATTCGTCTGTTACAATTGCCTTAAAGTTTGCATGTCTTTTCATGCATGTTTATTAACATTGTTTACAAGTTAATATAAACAACAATCATCTTTACAAATACATACATTTGCAGCCAGAACACGCTACCAAAAAAGCCTGGTTTCAATGCTAAAAAACATTAAACAGCAGGAGAAAATTGATATAAAATTAAGAAAACGAAAAGTGAAAAATGAAAGAACTGTGAAAATTGTTGCTTATGTCTTCGAAAACCAAAATATAAAAAAAGCAACAAAAAAACGTACATATGTATTTAAGTTTGGTTTTGGATATATGCCAGTAGCGGTCTGTAAGTATGTACAAAGTTAAGCAGAGAAACAGACTTACATATACATTCAATAAGAAACACAAAATGCATAAGAAAGCATCTCTCATACTTAGCATATAGCTGGTGGAAGTAAAACTGAAACAAAAACTATCAGCAAATATAAGCAAAAATTGTTCTACTTTGCTGTCACATTTATTTCCTTTTTGCATGTTGCTTATACACACACGAACACAAAGACATATGTATAAGCAGGGATAGTTTAAACAAGTATTGCTTGTTGTTATTGTCTCGTTTCTTATCTCATTTGGCAAGCCACATATCATGTTTGTTGCTTGATAGGCTCAGGCCAATACACACAAACACACACACACATACACAAAAACATTTGCACTCCGCCTGCGGTTATTTATGAAATTTTCAGTTCAATTTTAAGTTCACAAAAATACCAACTAAAAAAAACAAATAATTTTTTTCTTTTATATTATTGTTATGGCACTCTTATTATTGCTGCTAAAGGATACAATTACAAACACATCGCACATGTAATGAAATACATGATAAAACATGCTTACGGTACATGTATACAAATAACATAAAAGATACTAAAAGAGGGAGAGAGAGGGGGTTTCATGTATTTGTTTCATTTTTGGCAAACTTTTGTTGCCACTTTCTCCCGCTTTTATTTTGTTTTTTTTTTTTTTTTGTTTTTAACATGCAAGTGTTGTATGTATGTGTCTATGGATTTTGGTGAAAAAAATATTATCTTTTTAATAAAGAAAACTTTTTCAATTGTTCAATGTTTGTATGTGTCTGCGGTTGTTGTTTTTAATGACTTATAATAAGGCTGATTATTGAAATAATAAAATAAAATTATCAAGATAATTTTAAACACAGCTGGATGGCAGGAACTATTAAGAGTGCCATAAAACTTTTACAAGTACAAAATTTAAAATGAAAGACTTTTTTCAATAAAAGCATGAAAATTATTAAATTAAACTTAATTTTAAACTTTTATAAAATATTAAATTTTGAAAATTAAAAAAAACATCAATATAAGAACCAAATACAAACCCAAGTCTTGGTAGATAAAATGGGAATGAGGATAGAAAAGATTGTGTGAAATTTCTTTTAAACACTAACTTCCCCATCGTAATGGCATCGAAATGACGATGTTCATACCTTTCAATGGTATTATCATTATGGATGGCATGGTTAGGTTTGTATCTTTGTTTCTCCCAAGAGATTTGAGAGGTTTTAACTTTAAGACCATTCCTTAACTTAACGTAACTTCTTACGACTGGAAAAAATCTCAGCTAATTATTATTGAAAATGAAAATTTCCTAAACTTAAAGGCTTTGGAACATAGTGACTAAATATTTTGCTTTTAGCCCTGGGTGACGGGCTGGAGATCTAACAGCAATGCTACATTAAGAGATGATCAACATAAAGATAAGATTTGTTAAGATGGAGTCAAAATAGCGGACTTACTGACTTACTATTACCTGATAAAAAGGTTATTTCAGTTTAACTTATTCGATGAAATGAACTTAAAGAATTTCACAATCTCTTGAAAAATGCCACACAACTTGTCTTTTTTCCAGTTTTAGAAGAAATTAGACCCTAAATAGTTGTCTATTGAGCTTAGGAGCATAGAACAGTCAGATAGAACATGAGATCATTACTGGTTCGTCACCCTGATCATAAGATCTCGAAATATTCCTAAAATATCCACGAGAAGTGATATACAACTGTGACCCTTAAGACAGGTTCCACACGCCTATTATAGAACTAAAGCATTGCATAGGAAAGTTGCCATCCCTCAACGTCCCTGTGCCACCGAATCCAGTGTAAGTGCACCCGTCCTACAGTACATAGTTAACCAATTGATTCTATGCACGCTTACAAAATTAAAGAGCAGGTAAGGTTTGAAGATATTGTCTCAGTGGCCACTGCACCTTAAAAGATGCTTACCTGAAAGATTCAGCCCAGCTTGGAAAGACAGGGCTGGATCAGCAGCTCTTGGCTGTCCAAATTTTCTTTCTAAAAGGCAATGCAATCATTAGGAAGTTTGTAAGACTCTTTAATGTCCAGTTTTTTGACAGAAAAGCACATCTTCAACACCTTTCCATTTTGGACCTATCGATCAAAAAGTTCTAACCCTGTGATTTTACGCAAAGGCCCAGTAACCGGCCTCGTTTTACCATAATTACACGAGGCTTTCTAAGGAAACTTGTTTTGGTGCCTTTAGTTACTGCTATATTTTGTACCTCCATATGTCATCTGAGTGAATTTCTCGTTGGCCCTAATACAGCCACAGACTTCCTTGCAACACGATGAGGCAAGGTTCATTGGCTTTAAGTTTAAAATTACATCCAAAAACGCCATTTGTCGATGATTTTCTAATCTCTAAACCAATTTTAAGTAGATTCGGTATTAAGGCATGATTAATCGCAAGGGAGTTTTTGCTTTTATATTTCTTAGGATTTTTCCAATGCACAGACTATTAAGTTAAATGAGCGAAAACAAACCCGAACAAAACTTAAATTTTCTTTTAAATCAGGAAAAACCGGTAACATTCAAAAGCTTTTGCCAACCGAAGATAACCCAGGGTAGGGAACCTAGTACAAAGCATCTCTTGAAGAAAGATTTTTAATAGGGTCTTAGTAAGGAGCAAATGATGACTCCATGGAGTTGTGAGTGAACCGTTACAAGCCTTTGCTTCGATAGTATGAGTACACTAATTGGCACAATTAGGTCAATGCCAACAAGGGCATCAGAAGCTGTTTTAATTGTTTGTTTTTATAAAAACTCACTATGGGGGAGCACTTAAGTGACTGGAAAGTATTAATACAATTTTTAAGAGATCTTTAGTAAGAATTAAGGCGAATTGTATAACTCTGAATTAAATTGACTCCTGGCTAAAGGAACTTAAAGGCATATGGACGTGAGAAAGTAGTCAAACAGAGTTTACTGTAAGGTTAAGAAAATAGTGGGACAAAGCATCTTTATTATAAATCCGGAGTTGGAGATCCACTTCTGACTTTCGCACTCAAAAATTGCATACAAAAGGTCAGAGCAACCATGGAAAACTTCTTTTAAACCAAAAGAAAATTGAGGCATAAATCCGTGACAATCAAACATCTATAAGAACATTTTGCACTTCTTGAAAATGCGTCAATTAATTTTTTTTTTTATAAATGTCGAGTGAATTTCATCTAAATGTCTGACCTTTAAGGGGTATTTGAAAATGAACAGTCAAATTATTTTACTGCAGAATAATAAAAGTGTTGAAAAAATAACCAAATAAGACCATGAAGGAAACAAAACTAAGGAAGATCCTGAAATTGGAAAAGTTAGTTAAGGCGATAACAAAACTTACAGGTATTCCTCAATTGTAAAAGGGTAGTGGAGAATGATGATGATTTCAAGCATGCAGAGAAAACATTTGATGGACACACATATCCTGTACCAGGATTTCTTGTGGAGGACGAAAATTTCTTGATCTTTTTTAATTTTTTTCTTTATTGGAAGAAGCGCACAACAGCATTACTAGCATAACATGAACATGAGATCTTCATGGGATTCACTTTTCATTAGGGTGTTTCTAATCTTAATAAATGCTGCCATTTTTTTATAGATTTAGAACTGTTTACTAAAGATTTTGTTAATAAGTATTTTTGTTAAAAATATATTTTTTAATATTTAAGTTAACTTGAACAATGTATAACTCATTTAAAAATATTATTTTTATTTTTTTTTAGCAAATAAATTACATCTACTTTAGAATTGCAGCAGACTTTGCTTGTCATGCAAAAATAAAGAAAATAAAACCGACAACACAAGTTTTTAAATAAGAATCTTGTAAATATTTAATTAATTTTCGCTTATGACTATAAGAGGCTTTTTAAACACTAAAACACAGAACAAAAATATGCACAATATAAAACAAGCATAAGATCTTGATGATGATAAAGATGAAGTAAAACAAAAACTTAACAAAGAGTTGAAGAAAATGAATAAAATTTAAACAGACTCAAGAAAACTATAATACTTTACTATTAAAATACACAAAACCCAGCTGAAATCTTTGGAATAACAGAGGTAAAGGCAACCACTATGTTTGTTATAAATAAAACATTTTAAACCACTCCCTCACTTTTTCTGCTCTTGCCCTATCCTTTGAGATTTTATAAAAGTATGTGTGTATGTGTTTGTGCATTAGTATTGTATTATTAAATACAAAAAGTCTTATTTGCAAAAGCTAAAAAACCTTATTTGACTTTTAAAACTTTCAAGAAAATAAACAAAATTCACAATGAATTTACAGACGCATACATACATATATACCTTTGCATATACATACATACAAACCAAGACTTTGGCCAACAATGGCATAAGGCTTTTGAAAAATTAAGAAAAAAAAGGAATAAAATCATAAAATAAACATTTATGCAAAACAAACATTAAAACAAACAAACAGTCCTCGTTTTTATAATATTTAAAGCCCTTCCAAAAAATAATAAGGAAAAATATGGAAAATTTGTTTTCAATGACAACAGACAAAGGACATTTAAAGGTTTTTGGCCTGGCCAGCTTAAAATAAATTTTTTGCTTTAGGTTTTTTTAAATGATCTAAGTTTCGTTCAACATAAAATAATGCTATTTTTTAACAAACATTTCAAGGTCAGTAAACTTTTATGTTGTTGTTGTTTTTGTTAGAAAATATTTTTTAGTCTGGGTTATATTATCCTTAAGCATATATTTTTTTCATTTTATTTTAAAAAGTTTTGATGCTTAAAGACATAAATTTTAAAAACTAGGAAAAATATATTCCTACATAATAATAAAAAAAGCAGCTTTGCGTGTGTAAATGTGTGTGTGTTGAAACTAAATGGCCATTACAAGTGTGTTTCCAAAAACTTTAAGTTTAAAAGTAAATATGAACAAATAGGAGAAAGTTTTTGTTTGTATAAAAATAGAAAAAATATTTTTAGGACACTTTTTTTGAAAGAAAAAAAATTTAGTAAAATTTAACAAATGTTTGTAAAAAAGATAGTTTAAATTGAATAAAAAGTAAAAATTGAAAAAAAAATTATTTGAAATTTATAACCTCAAATAGGATAAAAAAATATTGTTTCCTTAATTAAAAACTTTATATTTCCGTAGTGAATTACAATAGATAAATTGAAAATTTCTTGCTGCAAATATATAACTTTAAAATAAAAATTTTATTTGTAAATAAATATACATATTTTGGCTTGTAATATATTAAGAAGAAAAATTTATGCCTCAAAATTAAAAGAAAATAAATTTCGGATGTTTTCTTTAAAAAATATGATTTACGAAGTGTGTTTTAGAAATACAAACGAAATTAACATAAGCTAGTAGAGTTCTAATTCTTCTTTAGTTTTAATTATTATATGGCAGAGAAAAAAAAATAAAAATAAATAAATAAATATGTATGTGTTTTTACAATTAAGAAGAAAAAAATAGAAAAAGTTAGCATTAATTACACATTCGTTTGAATGTACTTATGTAGTTACTTGCACAAATATACTATGTTTGATATATTACAAACGGCTGCTGCAATATGCAAGATAAATGCAATAATTTAGTAATGATTCTGTGATATACAACACAAACACATGTTTTAAGCAACTACACGTACATACACACATATACAAAATATATCCAGCCATGCATTAAAAACAATTTACAAACATACATCTGTTTTGGCAAATGTATGTAAAAAAGTTTCTCTTTATTTTTTTTTCTTAAGGAAAAAAAACAACAACAACAAAAATATTTATTTGTGTTTCTGGTACAGATCGTTAGAAGCTGCAAAAAAACTGTTATTAAATAAACATACAAAATATGGTGTAAATTGTTTTAAATTTGCCACATACTTTTACTTACATGAATAAAACAATAACTTTAGCAACAAAAACTAAATGCTCTATATTTTGCAGTTGCATACGTAATAAGAGAAAAAGAGAGAGGGGAAGAAGAAGAATTATATAATTTTATCACTTTACAACAAAAAACAAGGCTTTTTTCATACATATGTGTTTAGATATACACACAATACAAATACAATTTTACAGTGAATGCCAAAACATTTTTTATTATGTAGTTATTGAAAGAGCTATTATTTTATCATATTCTCAACTATAAGCTTTTCTTAAATCTGTTTTGAGACTTAACAAAAACTATGAATATAGTCGTTTATAAGTAAGTACACACAAGTAAGTATACCAAAAAAATTTTTTAAATTTTGGAAGGAAATAGGGGTCCATTTACGGCAGTCTAATATAATGAAAAGTACTGTTTAAAAAAGGTTTAACATTTATAATTTTTCCCGAGCGTGGGGGTTGCCATTTAAGTTTTCACAATATGCTTCTCTTTAGCATTATGCTCGAATCTTGGAGAATGATGTGCCTATGTTTTTGTCTAGAGAAGACAAATGTTTTAAAAAAAAAGTGTTTGAAAAATAAGGTAAAACAATACCAAACCAAGTTAAGTAAAACATATTTCGAAATGATTTAGTTTGGCTGCGTTTTTAAAATCTTTGAGAAAATAGCACATGTGAGCTTTATGCATTTTTTCGGTGGCCGCCGAGGCAAATTTGTGTACTAACGATTGGAGTTCTAACAAGTAAGAGTACTATAATCGACCCTGCCGAATTTTATGAACCCTTCCTACTGGCCATTTTGTATACTCAGCCATCTGAAGTCAATAGCTAATCTAGTCCTAAAACAGATTCCTATTAGATAAATATTGAAATAACTTGCAGAAGGTTTAAGAACGTTTATTCAAACAGTTTCTAAGATATTTTGTATAAAAAATTAAAAAAAAAATTGTTTATTTGCTTGAAGGCTGCCGCTTCCCCTAGTTGTATTTAGCTAATTTTTTTCCAGCATTTAGGAATTTTTGCACAATTTCTTTTCGCTGTTGTGGTTTCGGGGATAAAGCGTCTATGCAATTATTTTTTGTTCAAAATGTAGGCATTGTTGTAGAACTACTTTTTTTAAGAATTTTAAAATCAATGGTTGTTATAGTTCGTTTATTTATAGGGGGGCTGCTCTTCCCCCTGTTACTATTAAACTTATTTGTTTCCAGTATGAAAGTATTAGAGTTCAATTAATTTTGAAAGTAAATTTGGGGTCAACTGCTGTTTTTGAAATGTAGCAAAGAGTTCCAGGTTCAAGTCCCAGCTACTGCAAATACAAAAAAAAAAATTAAATAATAATTATTTTGTATGTATAAAATATAAAACAAATAAAATATTAAGCTACGTAAATAAAAAAAATAACTTATAATTTTTGAAGTAATCTCTTTTACGCTTAAATCAATCTTTGTAAGTTTACATTAATTACGGTTTTAATATTGAATTAATCCTTTTTTGGCCTAAGTGAGACTAAGAAATTTTGTAAATATAAAAAAATCCGTACTCACAATACTTTTGACACCGCTATGGCCTGTTTTGAGTAAAGATTACTTGGTTTTTTGTGTGTAACCCTAACTACTATGTAAAGGTTATAACAACATTTTTGATAAGCGTATGAGTGATATTTATTTCAGTTTAAATAATGTGTACTAATGCAACTCTTTAATTTTTTTAAACCATTTTTGTTAAAAAGCCTATTTTATATAAAAACAGTTCTTTAAAACTGTGATAAAGTGTACAACTGTTATCAATACACACACACGCACAAATCTTTGTTGTTGAATTCGTTTTTTTGTATCTCCATATGCATTAGTTGCAAGTTGTCTGCATTTATCTGGGTGTTTCTAAAAAAAATCCTTTAATGCACATTTTAAAAGTTTCATATTGTAGTTGGGATTTTTGTGCTGTTTTGTTTTTACTTTTGGTGTTATTGTTAGTGTAGGTGTAGCTGTTGTTGTTGCTATTTTATTTTAGCTGGATGCTCTTATTGTTTGTAAAAATTATTAACATTATCATGTGAAGATGAGTGTAAGTGAAATTTTTACAGACTATATGTGTTTAAGTTTCTACAGCTGTTGTTGTGTTTATTTTATAATTTGTTGTTGTTATTGTTGTGTTATAGACATGAGCCTTAAAGTACTAAAACTGTTACTGCGAATAACACAAACGGAAGCTGCCTTTTGTTTTCCTGTTTCTGTTTATATTTATTTGTTTTTGTTTTAAGTTTTGACTAATTCTACTAGTTTTGGTTTTAAAAAATATTTTTCTTGTTTTTTTGTATTTTTACAAATAAATATGCATTTAGATGCATACACAAATACATTTTTTTGATGGAAGTGTGTATGTTTAGGTTTGGTTATATGTTTTCATATGTATGCGTTTACACAACCACTTGCATGTGTAAAATGCATTATTTGTGGCTGCTTGTTGCAAATGTTGTTATTGTAGTTGTCTTGTTAAGTCGAGTTATTGTAGTTGTTAGTTTTTCACTAAATCATTAAACATGATAAAAATTGTGTTATAATTCTTTCTTTGTTTTGTTATTCATTTGCGTTTTAGAAAAATCCAAAACAAAACAAGGAAGTGATTTAAAAATAAAAAGTTTTGTACTTGAATTTATGTTGAAAATAATTTATACAAAACATTTATTTTAAAAGAATTATAAAGTTTTTAAAAGAATAATAGAAGCTGGTTAAAATTGATAAAAGTTTTCTTTAAATCGTTGAGGTTTAAGGCTGTTTTGGCAAAAATACATAAGTTTGTTCATAGAAATACTTAAATTTTTATAGGTATTTTGAGAAAACTATTAAATTATTTTTGTTAAATTTGTGTATAATAATAAAAAAAAATAATAATAACAAAGCTATTGAAAGTGCATGAATAATTGCACAAATGAGTTTAATATGTAACCATTTTCGAAAAAGCATACAAAAAATTTTTATAAAAAACTTAAGAAAATATTAATAAAGTACTTAAACCCTTAAATGTATTTAATATAAAGATACTTAAAGTAAATAAAAACAAAAGGAATATAATTTTAATATAGGATTTTTCTTTTATATCCCGGATGAGCAGGATATTTCATCTACTCTTTGGCCAGTAGCCAGATCAATTTTCAGTTTCAATTAATGCTTAAAATTAAACATTCAAACTATGCTGTGAGATTTTATACCTCTACAAAAGCAAACAAACATACATACACACAAATTTATGTATCTTGAAATTTACATTTATTTACGTCTATATATTTGAGAGTTTAAATAAAAGTATAACCTAAAGGCTTATAAGTATTTTCAATTTATTTCGTATATAAATTGCCACTCATATGTTAACGAAACAAATAAAATGTTAATCCAAACAAAAATAAAAAAAATAAAAATATCAAACATATACTTTTATAATCGTCTGTATTTCTCGTCATCGACAACGTTATAACATAAATAAATAATTTGCATGCAAGCGTTCACACATACACATTCATACGTCTGTCTGTACGTACACCAAGACAACATGATCTTATATGTAGAAATTGGTATTTTTATATCTATGTAGAGTAGCTGTTAATGTCGTTTATTTTTTTTTTTACTAAAACCATTCAAAAATTTAAATGCAACTTGTGCAATTTGAGTGGCAGGCAGTGTGCCAAGGATTTTTTACACTAACACATGCAAGCATAAATTTAAGTAATCTTATTTAAAAGAAATTTAAAGGGAAACCAAAAGTTTGTGTTATTTAAGTAAATCCAGTGAACGGTAAATTATTGTTCTGTATAATAGGAAATGATATTTAAATAGGATTTTTTTTAAATAAAACATTGCTAATTCAATTGATAGATAAAAGTTTTGCAAAAAGCGTAGTATTAATAAAAACAAATTATTTAAATACATTAACAAATTTCAGAAAATTATTTTCTGGCAAAAAATTTCAATAGTTCAAATTAAAAATTTTTTCCAAAATCAATTTTTATTTTTTTGGTTTTCATATGAATCAAAGAACGTAATGAAAATTGTTATTTTTTTTATAAAAGAAAACAAATATTAAAAATTATTTCTTTAGACAAAAATAAAAAAAATAATAATATTGAAAATTAAGACTTAAATTTTATTGTTTGCAAAAAAATGTAATAATTATATATGTTAATGAAAGATCAAAAAAGCATTTAATCTACAAAATATCTTGTTTTATACTAAGACTGCTGATGTGCGATCCATTTAAAACAAAAAACCTTTTTGCAAATTTATCAAAAGAAAGTGTTAAATCTTTGACAGATTAAAATTGCGCCTTTATATTGTAGGGAAGCATGACTTGACCTACATGTCTGGCATGTATTCGCGCTTAATTTTAAGATTTTTGCTAGAACTGTAAAACTTAAATTCAGAAAAATTGATTTGGATTATATGCCCTCTTTAGAGGCAGCGGCAGCCGGGGCCAATTTTGATGATATTTTATTTTCTTCTTAAATTAATCAATACAATACCAACCAATAACCAATAACCTATGACTCAAACATATATTTTTGCATAGAAATGTATGAAGTCATAACACAGTGCGCTGTACTATTAGAACCATTTCTCTTTCAAATAATTTGCAATGATATGATTAATAAAAAATTCGGTAGTCATTAGCCTGCAGCATTTGTTATTACCATCAGCCAAATGGGCCGGTGTGTAAACCAAACATTGATGATTTCGAGATAAAATGTAGTCAAATGAAGACTTTGCCCTCTCTCTATCCTTGAAGATGATTTAAGGATGGAAATCCGCCAAACTTCCAGTTGGCTTACAGCTGATACAATAAATATACAAGTCGGATCTTATACAGATGAATGCCAAGAGCTTACATTAAAATTTTTCAAGGAGTGCACAGTAGGTAATATAACCGATTTCTTTGAGAAAAAAATATTCCAGCAAAACGGTTATAATTTATTTTTTTCCGGAATAAACTACTAATGCTTACGATATATCACGCGTGTCAAGTTTGTAACTTTTATAACCCTTAAAACTGTTTAAGTTTTTTTTACAAAAAGAGTATTTTTTTCATATTTTATTTTAAGATTTAATATTCAAATTCCTCACCTTAAAAAAATCTTAGCTTATAGTCAATTTTAATTTAAACTATTTTTTTTGTAAGAAAATACCGTCTTTATCTTTCATTTAGATCAACAGATTATTTTTAAATACCCAGACGTTCTAAATGCATTAAAACTTTTTTGGTTATATTGTTTCTTCAAGCACACCAAATTAAAACAAAAAAAAATTTGTTTTACAGCTGCTTGCTGGCTTTGATCTAGTCTGTTTCATTTATAACATTTTTTGCACGTCTCAGCACCTTTTGGACTGAAATAACTTACGGGCTTAAAGATTTCTCTGGAGTGAATTAAGTCCTTGTGTAATGTAGCAGCAATCAATTTGCCATTACGATCCATCAATACGTTTTATAACGAATTGCTTTTAAACACTGTTATTATTCATTTGTAAAGGATGAAATTCTAAGCAGCTTTGTTTCTTTTCAGGGAAGTCATGCTATGTTTCAGGCGGCCAAAAATCCGTAAAAATTGGTGAATGCAAATTACAAAGCACTTCACTTTCCATGTTTCTGATAGTTGCAAAACGGCGTAATACGGCCAAAATCCTTAAAAGATTGCTGTAAATGAGTTCTTGATATTAAAAATAATTTTTAAGCTATACAGGGTGGCCGAAAAAAGCTGCTACCAAAAAAATTACTTTTTGATAAGATGTCGCACATGTGTCACCGAGGGTGGAGGCCATTTAAACTCAATTATTTTTCAAACTTCGTGAACTTCACGAAGTAGTACAATTAATTTTCCACAAAAAACTTTAAAAATGAAACGTATCGTCCTTTGTTAAATTCCTTCTCCACCTCTCTTTTCGACAATTATTTTGTTGATATCAAAAATTTTTTTGAAATTTATCTTAAAAATTTGTTAAAAACACATCCCAGTTAAACACAATGTTACAGTTGATATGTTGCATAAAACTTGTTTGCAACGTATTAAAACGTTGACAACTCGCTAATCGGCCGATACCTTGCTTAGACAAAAACTAAGTTATAAGGGCTGATAATAAAAAATAACAAAAATATCGACTTTTGTCAAAAAACAGGTCAAACTACCTTATGTGGTGTGTGTGAACAGAAACTAAATTGCTGAGAGGGATGTCGGAACGATATTATGTGTTAAACTGGCGTCGACAGCGGCGATAAGTTCTGCAGTACCCACTAATTAGGCTCGTTTTGGATAAATATTATCTTAAAGGGAACATGTGATCATGAATTTATGAATTGATTGCGTATTGCTTACTCATGGACGATTATACGCAAACGCATTACATACCGAAAGGACAGAGCCCACTTTTTTGAAAAAAATTTCACCGATTTCTAAAATTATTCCAGTGTAAGTCTTTAGATTGAGATTTTCCAAACTATACGAAAAAATATTAAACAAAGTGTGTTGGTATAATAGCAAGTTCCCTTTTAATTTTGATACATTTTTTGTTTTTTTTTTAAATTTCAATTAACATCTCTTTAAATGCCAACCCTTTGTGTTATGGCTATTCCATTAGGAGTATAACATATGAGCATTTATTTGCAAAACAGCCTCTCTTTTTTTCTCCAACTTTTATACATACGTAAATAAAAACGTACATGTGCCTCAGCAAGTTAGTACGTAAAAAAATTTTATATCCTTTTTAACGATATTACTTTATTTCTTGCAACGCTTAAGCCGCCTTCAAAAAAAAAAAAAGAAAGGAAAACAAAAATTGCATTTATTTGGTATTTTATCAGCCTGCCTGCCTAACTGCTAGCTTGAGCCTTAAACTAGAAAAATATTTGCATTTATTTCAATAAACATACAAACATTGTTTCTTATATTCTTCTTATATACAGTTAAAGCAGTTAGAAGTTAAGCCTGGAACTCCATAGCGACATTTTAGACAAAAATGAACTTTCGACTTTAGAAGCTGCTTGCAGTCTCCCAATGATTTTAAATTTATAATTATAGGACTAATGCGATTTAAAGCCGCCTTGCGTAGGTCTGTGAGTGCGCCTTTTTCAGTATTTTATTAATTATTCTTTCTTTAAGGTCAATTGGTATGTTTCTGGCTTCCTACATTGACCATAGGATCAAATTGCAACCTCTTTGCTGGTACTCCATCAAATGATATGAGGGATTTATCCTAAGATTCTCTGAGTAGACGTCAGATCCAACAATATAGTTTTCTTTTAAACCATTTTTGTAGCTCCCAATATCGTGGGTTTCTATGAGACTATTTCTAGAAGGGAGCAAAACTTTAAACTCTGTTTCAAAGTTCTTATATGTTGTTACACACTCAAAAGGCTGTACCTTTTCAATCTCTGACAATCCAATGCTCTGAGCTCACTGCGCTACTATCAGAGACTACTATTTTATGAAGATCTACCTATTGATTTATGTAGTGCTTAGTGCCTTTAAGGACTGTAATTTAAATGCTGAACTTTGCCTGGTACCATGTATATCCTTTTTACTTGCAAAACAAGAAAACCTTATCAGGCAGTTATTTCTAGTGGAAAGGTAAGTAGTTTGCAAGTCTGCTGTGCTATTTGTTATTCTTATTTCTTTAAAATGATTTTTCAACTTCTGTTTAATTTTTATTATCTTTATTTTCTTAGCTAATACCATCCAACCAAATTATGAAATCAAGTGAGCTGTTTCATCTTTGAAAACAATAACCAATTTTTACCTACATAACCTAACTTTTTAGAAATAAATAAAGCCAAAAGAAAATTGTTGTTTAAGCCTGTGAGATTTTTCCAAGGATGTTTATATATTTTTAAGACCTTGTAAAGATTTTGGTTTGGAAGCTTTAAATAGTTTAAGAAGGAGCAGCTAGGAGCTGTTCTGTCTTGGCATAATTAAAACAAGTAATATTTGTTTTTGCAGCCCATAATTTCAAATTTATTGAAATGTGATGCTTGTACTGAATATTCTAACTAGGAAGTTTAAGACTACATTCTGAGCCTTTTTATCATCATATTCAACTCAGTATATTTTTTTAACTTAACGTGTTGTAGGGTATAAAAGATTCTCCACCATTATAAAAATTTAGTAGCAACGTAGAATATGTACAGTATGTTTGTAGGCAAATTGTATGAGTTTTTTTTTAGTTTTTTGTATAAAATATTTGAATGTATGTCAAATATTTGGCTGTGAGCCAATAAAATTTTCTAGCATAAAATATAAAATATCCTGCGATTAGTTAGCAAGTAACCCAAGCCCAAACAAGCATCTGCCTAAAGACCTTAAAACATAAACAAACACCCATGCTTACAGTAAAAAAAGAGGAAAAATAAAAAAATAACTAATATTAAACTATACATAAGCAAACACAAAAACATACATATACATACATACTAACATGTGAAAAAAGAAAAAAAATCCAACATTTCATATACAAACGATCAAAATATATTATTTTGCAGTAAACAACTACTATTGCAACAACAACAGACGTTTTATATTTTGCAAAAAGGGAATAAATATGAAGCCTATTTTTAGGCTAGAATAAGCAGCAAACTGCTGACGCTAACCAACAATAAGAACAACAACACAATAAAAAAGGTCATATTTTTGAAGTGCATTGAAGCTGAATGTAGTCGTAAACATTAAGGTCTGGTTGAGCCTTCTTTCTATTCGATTTTGTTAAAACATTTTTTTATTTTTTGATGTGTTTTTTCGTTTTATTTATTTATTTTTTTTTCAGTAGTTGTTGTTTTTGTCATTGCATAAATACCAATAAAATTTAAGTGTTTTAACTTGTTATTGTATAAAGGATTTTTGTAGATTTGTTCTAAGAACCACTTATTTTAAAATGTCGTTTCTAGCATTTAACAAAACATTTACAAGCAAAAAACATTGTTGAAAAAAATTAACTAGAGTTGTTTTAGAGATGGAACAAATATTAAAATCCTATATTTAAACAGCAGCAGAAACTAAATTGGTTTCTGGATTCAACAGCAAATAAAATAAAGTTGTTTTAAATGTGTGGAACATGAATGAAATAAATGTTTGTTTTTACTCGAATGGGTTTGATTTAGAATGAAGGACACAAAGTCCTAAAGCAAACATATTTTTTATTTCTTAGCAAATTAATTATTATAGTTCGACAAAATAGGCTAAAAGCCTCTTACACGTCTGATGCTTTTAAAGGAAAAAATAGCTCTTACAGGCAAATTATAAAACCAAAAAGATATGTTTTGCGTCATAACTTCTTAGGAAGAGGCAAATAGGGCTGTGCCAAAAGAATACTGGAGAAAGTCGAGGAAGGAAGGTTTGAGTTCTGATCAGTTGATTTTGACTGCATTAGGTTTATGGTTATTCATATTGCAATTACAGCCTAGGTAGAGTTCCCAGAAAGGAAGGACTGGAAAGGAAACAAGGCTCTGGAGCTGGTGATTGTATTTTAAATAAGAAGACAGACTTCGGAACGAATGTGGAATTTTCTAGCTGGTGATTCTGGCAAGGGCGAGGGCCACGGACCTGAAAGAGGGGTTTGCCTGTGCGTAAGCCACGATTAAAACTCCAAGGAGACGTTGAGAAAAGTCTAAATTTGTTAAAGACTGTGCACGTACTCGAGTGATGGTGGTGACACGCAATATAAGTTTCTATTGGGCGCCAAATCTACATAAGGTTTCCGGTAATGAAAGTGCTGAAAATCAAGTAAGGAGGGGATCGGCCCAGGACATTTGGTCAGGATGTGGGCCGATCATGGGTCCTAAAAAAGTAGATTAAGGTTGAAAGAACAGAAATAATGGCCTAATCTTAAGGTTTCTGTAGCCCGAGCTAATAGGAAGGGTATTTATATGCTACTCAAGAAGATGAAGAAAAATCTAAGCAAATCTAAGAATTTATGAAGCTTATGGGGTGTTGGGTGAAAGTGCCAAATATCCTTCACCACTACTCTTCGCAACTTAACCTTACCTTGTATTGCTCGAACCTATGCTGTGTTTTGATCTGGGGGCAGAAATAGATCTTAGGGCTTAGGTCGTTGATAAAGGGAGTATAACCAATTCTTTCCTGTGCCTTAGAGTCGTCTGTTTAATAACAAATTTTTTGCGGATGCTTAAGGCAGACTCTTGGACTGTCGGCTCAAAATAAATGCAGATGAGCTATCCTTGAGCTATATGACCTAATAGTTTCTTAAAACATAATTTAACAAAGATCCTTTTAACTAAGTAAATCATTATTTAAGTTTAAAAACGAACACACCAAATTTTAAATTTGTTATCTTAAAGCCTACTTCTAAGCTATTTATCATCTGATTGCCAAAAATGTCCTTATATTTAAACGGCTCTAGGTTATGTAGTTTAAAAACAAGCCCGTCCTCTAGATGTCTTAATTGGAATTAAAATGCATTAAGGTAAAAACAGCAGCTTAAAATACTTATCACAATTTATAAAACAAGGAATCTCTGAAGTTATTGACTCGATGGTTATGGAGTTGTTGTCGAAATATAAGTTCATATACAATGTCTTCTGAAAGACAAAATCGTAACCTTAAAGCATATTTATGATTATAACATCTAGACTACTTATTTAAAGTATTGTTTAATACGCCTTGATCCTTTTATATTTATATCCCACTGGACGTTGCTTTGTATTGTATGTGGTATCCTTAAGAGGACAAAGTCATAAGCTTATTAAAATGTCAGAGCTAAGCAGGTTAGGTGAAGTTTTTAGGTCGGGTCCAAAATTATATTAGTTAAACTGCAACCAAGAACCTCTATTTTTACAAACTGATCATACACCCTTATTGTCGTATATTTATTTCCTACATAAATAGAAAAGGTAAATTTAGATGAAACAATCCATTTATAAACTGCTGCAATATTTGTTGTTGCTTTCTTTCCTTTAAAAAATTTAAAATCTATAAAGTTATTGAGAACTTATTTAGTTAAATACAATGGTAGCAGTACATTTTTGAAAATCAGTTTATAATCTGAAAATAGTTTTTTGTTTAGCTTCTGCTTAAAACATTCTGTTAAGAAGATATCTGTTTTACAAAAATAGTTTCGTAATATTCTTGGCTTATCTTAATATTTAACAATTTTATAAATTTCTGGTAAATTAAGCAATTGCTGATAATTTGATTCAATATCATTGTCATACCATAATCAATTTTTGGTTTTAAATCCTCTTTTACTAATGCACACAAACACACGAAAACACACATTTAGCTTACAATTTTAACTTACACATGCAAAAACACATAATGTGTTCTGTCTTTAACTGAATACAAAATTGCCTTTTATCCATATGTATGTATGCATATGTGTACACGTATGTATGTATGTATTTGTATGTACAAAAATAGTTGAAATAGGAAAATGGAAAATTCAATATGGATTACTTTTCATTTAAAAATGTTAAGCTGCTTGTTTGTCATTTTGTCATTTTGATTTTATTCAGAATAACACTTACACATTGATGTGGGCACAAACAGACACACTCTACTCACTCACACAGTTACAAAATACAACCAAATAAAAATTAAATTGAAATTGCTAAAACTAAATATTTCAAATGAATAAACTAAAATAATACCAGAGAATTTACAAAGAGAACACAAAAATTAAATTTTATTTTTAACAAAAATAGAAAAACATTTAAAATTAAACAAATGAATTTGTATTTATGTGAAAATAATTGAATATTTATGTTACCTTTTAAAGAACAAACATATGAAGCAGCAATATTTAAGGTGTATACCCAACTGGTGACACAGTAATAAAAAAATTATTTAAATAAAAGTTAAAGTTTTTTTTATCTATTGTATGTATAAGTAAATAAAAACATTAATTTTTTTAACTTTAAAAAGCTTAAATGAAAAAATATATTTTAACCATCATTCCCCAATTCTTTTAAGTTTGGTCATGTGGGCATTAGACAGTAGTAACAAGATCACTAGTAGTTTTAACACTTTGAGAATACCTTTGAATAACACATGCTTTTATTTGGCAACCAGACACACATATTCATGACCTAAAAATTTTGCCAAGAAAAACAAAATTTTACTTAAAATTGAATATAAATGATTCAGAAATTGTTGTAACAGTTTAATTGAAAATGTTGTAAAAATATAAAAAAAAAATTCTTAATTATTTCCTCAGAAAATAAGGGGGTGGCAAATGTTTAAAATAGTTAGTAGTTTGAACTTATTTAAAAGTCTTCCTGAGGAAGCAATAATAGAGTAAAGACTCTAACCTATCATTTCTCTATGTACAGTACCGTGCAATAAAATATCCCTATAGACACGTTCTATGTGTATTATTTAATTTGTGCAGATGTTTATAATGTTTAAATTTAACAGTTTCATTTTTATTTATTTCGATCGGCTCAGAATCACTCTGTGAGTCGATTAAGGCATATCCATACGTCCATCCGACTGAGTGAACAGGTCGCATTTTTGGAGAAATTTGGCAAATATAAGGTTTTGACATAGGAACCAAACCCATTGTTACGTGTGATTGCCTTTTATTTCATATAGCCCCCATATAAATTACCTTCCAGAATTAATAAAATTAAATAAATTAAAAAATTTTATTTACGATGATGTAATATACGGCAAGAAATGGCGATATATGTGATAAAAATATATGAGCATTTCAAGGAAGAGGTCTGTCTATCTACCGATATCCGAATTTAAAATTATTTAAAAAAAACGATTTTTTCAAGCAGTATAATAAAATAGTATTTTATTTATGATAAAATTATATATTAAAATAATTGTAGAAGTTATCACGAAAAAAATTACTTGCAATTTTTAAATTAATTATTATTTTATGGAATTATTCTAACAACAACAAGTTAAATAATAAGATAAGAAATAACTGAAAAATATCGAAAAAGGTACAAAATTTAATTTTTAATATTTACGTTCTTATGTCGCGTTCCTTTCCATTAAAAACGTTTTCTAAAAACACGCTGCGAGTTTTTTTTTATTAAGTGGCTGAAAATGTTAATCTTAACACAGAACTTTATATATTAAACCAAAACAAAAAGTAGTTTAATAGATTACCACATTAAATGTATATTGTTTTCTTTTAAAATTGTGTCACGTTCTTTTTTTTATGGTATTCTTAAAATGATTCCTTGGTTGCATTCAATTGCAAAAAGATTTAACAGAAATTCATTGCAACTTTACGTACAAAAAACGATTCTGCTGGAGTTGTAGTGATATATAAAAGAAAGTTTTAGAAAAAACAAAAAAATATTTTTTGCTGATGGACTTGATGTTGTACCCACAGCAAGTAGCTAGAATTCACAAATGTTTATTTATGTCGTTGTAATACAAAATGATGTTATATACACAAACGGAAAAACTTAAGTGGAATATAATGTTTAAGGCATCAAAGAAATGCAATTTCTTTTCTATGATTGTAATAAGAAGCAACTTAAATGGCAGAGTTAAACCTGATAACATAATTTAATTTGACTTGTGATATGATAGTTATCTAAAATATATATAAATATGTGAATGAAAATGTTTAGAATTATATAATACGTGTTTAAAAAGAATGAGTTTCAAAGTTACTTTAATTCCGAAATGTTGCAAAATTTTGTCGCGTTACAAATGTTGCGTGCTATATCACGCCAAAAGTAAAAAAACAATTAACACGAGTTGCGATATTTTAACTTAGCACACCTTTTGAGGAAGCAGAATCAATTTTTTAACTAAAAAAAATATTTTAGAAAATTCCCAAATTATTAAATTTTTCTAGATGCAGTCGAAAGTAAGTTCCATTCATTGTCACGTGCGTGACCGGCTATTAAGTGGTCCTTTATTAGGCACAAAAAAATTTACCATATATGTATATGTACCTGTTTTGGAATTTATATATTGCTACTGAAATGTTAAAAGCATTTGAGTTTAAAGAAACGAATTTTTAGAATTAAAAAAATTTTTTTTTATTTTAAAACCTACAATATCACAATCGTAATTCTGGAAGTGCTCATATTATAGCAATTTTTATTTCTTAAAGAAGCAAAATTCCAAACCAAAATGATTGACAATAAAGAGGCTATAACTTTATACTTACATTTTTATCCAACTTTTTCTTCTCTTGTTTTTTTAAATATTATTATCAAAATATTACTATTTCATTTCCAGAGCACGATTTATTTAACATTTTTCTTTAAAAAACTGCTACACTCAATTATGAATATTTTTTTATTCAAATTTAAATAAAGTTTTAACCTTTTTTAGTTCTAACATCTCTCACTTAGTTGTAGTTATGGTGGTAGTTAGTTTTAGTATTGTTTTATTTTTGTTGCTTTTTTTTCTAGATTTTGTAACACTTTGAGCGGATGTTGTTAATGTGGATGCAGCGCTAAATTAGTATTCATGCCTGCAGTGTCATTTCTTGTGCTCGCTCTTAATATGTATACAACAAAAACAACAAACAAGTAAAAGTTCTGCAGTTTCTTGTTGTTTTTTTTCGCAAATCAGTTGTTATTGCTGTTGTTGTTGCTTTAGCATGTGATTGATATGCTGCTTGTGCTGCTGCTAAAAACTACTGCTGATTTAACCACTTGTACTTCATAAACTTGTTAGATTCTTTTTTTATCGTTGTTTTTTATTTTATTATTTTTGTAGGTTTTTTTTTCATCAAAGCCACTAGTTAGAGAATATTTTTGGTCTTATGTTTGTTTGTATGTAGGAATTGTCGCTATTGCCGCTGGAAGTAGTGGCAGAAGCTGTTGTACTTATTTGGTTTACAACTCGAGATCCTCTTGTGTTGAACACAAATGAACTTTAAAAAGCTTTGACTATTAAGGCATGTTAAAAAAGTTTTCATTTGCCACTAAACTAAGGGAGGAAAAAATGAAATGAAATAAAAAGATAAATTCATTTGCAACTAGATCTTAATACCCTACAGCCAAAATTTTTTTTCTTTGCAAAACAATTTTCATAAAGTTTTAATAAACAATTTTGAAACGAACAGAAAAAAATAAATAAATAAATAAACAAAAAAAAAAGAAAGAAAGAATTAAAAAAAATCTTCAAGTTGAAAAATGTAAAATTTAAATATATTTAAATGTTAAGGATTCTTCGGGCCAATTCCACGCAAAACGACCCAAAATAGTAAAAAATCGTTATTTTTAAATATGAGTACATGGTGAATGCTTATCATAAAAGAATTTTTGTTATTAAGACTTTTAACTAAATACTTAAGGCTTTGCTGAATTCAACTTAAGAACATTTACGACAACCCTCATGTTTTTGGCCATCAGAAATTTACTCAATAGAACAGAGAGCAGAAAGTGCCACCTTTATTACCATCAGTATATGCTGATTCAACAACATCCCCTAGAAATGCCATCAACATCTACCCGAAGCTACGTTTCCGGGCTCAGCATCAGGTAGACGGACGTTTCGTCCTGGTTTCTATTCGGTTGCCGCTATCCCTTGATATTTTAGGATCAATCACATCTGACAGACTTTCCAGTCTGCACGTCTCAAAGTACTTGACCTGAAAATTAATTTGCAGCGTATAAAATCATAACAGGACCTTTCTTGTGCTAAATTTTGAGTTAGGACTACTGTGCGCACCCATATAAAAGGGATGGTTAGTTGGTTCTCGTGGCAAAAGTGATACCGTTTTGACAACACCACACCACCTATCAGACAAGAGGTTCCCTTAGATAAAAAGGTTTAATATGGGGTATTATACCCCCCCCACCCCCCCCCCCCCCCGCCCGACGCGCTGATATTTCTTGATATATCGTTTCGTTCTATTGTGGATACATCCCCTAGGTGGTAAAGTATGTGACTGCCCAAAAATCTGCGCTTCTTTGCGGCCAGGGCAGGATATTCGCGGAGAAGATGGAAAACTAAATTCCTCCTTATTTCTATCAGCAAAGCTACGACAGTGGTCATTACATGGGAGTCGGAGTCGTTCCACATGCTTTCCTACCATCCAGTGAACTTTAGTACCGCCGGCAATTTTGAAATGCTCTCGCGGTTCCGTTTGACAAGTTGCGTTGTACGCCTAATATTAGAAGAGGGATATTAGAATTCTTATCCAGTTCAAGTATGGCCTGAATTAGCAGAAAAGTTGCTATGTATAGTTCATCCATCTATAAACAGAACAGGAGGTGCTGAAGTTTTTATCTCTTCCTCTAAAATATCGAAACAAAATTTTCTGCTGAAAAAAAGCAGTCAATAAAGTTGAAAACAAGTTCCTGTGCTTAGCATCAGCTTTTTGCTTAAAGGCTTAGTTTTTAACTTCATAGATTTTTTAATTAGTCTTTATATTTGAAAGGCCGAAAGATAATTTAGGCAATTTTTTAAAATTTTATTTTCTTTGAATGAAAAGATTTATTTTAAAATATTTTTCTTAAAATAATTCCATAATTCTGCTTACTGTAGGGTATCTTTACATAAAAAAGCTTGCTCAAGCATAGGCGGAGAAAAATAATAAAGAGGAAGTATGTACTTTCAAAAAAAGCGGTTTGAGGAAAACTTCTCAGATTCTGCATCAAATTTTAAAAATATTCAAAACATGTTAAAAAAAACCGTTTAAAATCCTAAACACCCTCTAACTTATTTTACCAACACTGTCGCTGGGTCTCAACTCCTTTAAGTTGTGTGTTTGTGTTTATTTGCTAGTGATGCGTTTCAAACTGTAAATCCTTAATTATGACATTATTTTGCATATTAGTAAGACAAGTTTTACTGACACGTACTCTCTCTTTGCTCATATATATTTATATCTTAAAAGTTTGTTAAGGGGTTTTCTTTACTTTTTTTCAAATTTAATTTTTTTCCCTCGTACTTTGGCAGATATCCTTAACTGCTAAAACTTTTTAATTTCTTTTTCTTAGATGCATAATTTGGTGAAGAAAAAATTTTTTTGAAATGTATATTAAATTTTATATTGTAAATTATAGTGAAATTATATGCAGATATTACCATAAAAAATGAAAAAAAACTTTTACGCTTTTTACTAATTTAAGTCACTAGAAATGCAAAAATTTTTAATGATTTAATAATATAATAAACTGAGTTAAATTCATATCATAAATAATTTAAACTACAATATTGAGTTGTATTTATAAATCATAAAATTTGTTTTGAATTTAATATTAACTAAAGAACATTTCCAGATAATTATTTTTTTTGCAATTCAAGTTCAAGGGGGTTTTATGGAATATTATGAATGAAATAGTTTTGAATTGAAAATAAATATTGTATTTTTAATCACTTTACTTTATATTTACAATTTCCTTTATCGCTTTTAAATGTAGGTTAAATGTGACTTTGGCACATGTTTTTTTCTTGAGGAATAGAAAATGTATTACAAGAATTTATTGCAGCAAAAAAACTTTAATGTTTTATCGCTATTTTGCAATGTCAATAGAGAAACATAAAAGCAAAAAATATACAAAAATCTCTGACTGTAAGTATAAGTTTTCAATAAATATAAAAAAAATACAAATTTTTGATTTTTAGTTTGGCTTAAGTTCATATAATTCCTTTTTATAAGAAGAAATTATTATTTTCCGTTTATGTTGAAAAAAACTTTAATTTAAAAAAAAGCAGATTTTTCTACCGATACTAGCCGAAAAATGATCCTTAATAATTTCTGTCCATTTGTCGTTGACAAAAAAAGAAATTAAAATGATTTACCCCCCTTGTATATAATATACAAGAATAAAAAGCGTTTCATTCCATCTGAAAGATGCATGATGCTTAACCGTTAGTCAAGTGTTGCCGAAGAGACTTTTAATAGAAAAAATCATGGTGTATATGAAAAGTAAACTTCGTCCTAACTTACAAAGTAAAAATGAAAGAAAACAGTCATGCCGTATACCTTTCTCTGTTACGTGTAAGCTAAATAGGTGATGTTTACAACCAAATACACTACTACCGTTCAAAGAGTACTGATAATGAAATTGCGTAGCTGCTTTCGAAAATGCATTCTACTCGGCTAGTAGCGGTAGAAAAATTTGTTTTTTTTTCAAATTAAAGTTTCTTTCAACATTAACGGAAAATAATAATTTCTTCTAATAAAATGAAATTATATGAACTAAATTATATGAACAAATGCTCCTTGTAGGAGTTTAAAGGAACAGATATATATATATAAAGCCAAACTAAAAATCAAAAATTTGTATTAAAAACAATTAGTTCAACAATAAATAAAAATTAGCATATAAAAAATATTTGAGAAAACAATTATTAAAATCTTTAAATTAACTAACTGGAAATATTTTTTAATAAACAGATAAATATCAATGATGATTCATATGTATGGGGCTTAGTTTTTAATACCAAAGTGAAATCATTGAGAATTAAGGAAACATGATTTTTCGCAATTTTTCCTCTGATTTCAAAAGTGTCCTTTACCCTAAAGGAGCCATATAAAATAACAATTTCATAGGAAATACATATGTAGCCAATAAATATAAAAATTGAAATTAACAGGTCTTGAAACGTTTTTGCTTTTTTTTTAAATTTTGGACCCCAAGGAGCAAAACGAAAAGGATTAAAACTATATATTGGTACTTTTAGGGTATTTTTTGTAATTTGCAGATCCTTAAGGTTAAAAAGAGATAAAAAATAAAATTTTGGTAGCTTTTTGTAACCTATAAATTAACAAAAATACAAACATAGTTAAAGTTTTAGCCAACGTCTTTTGAAAATATTTGATATGATTTTGTTTTTTTTTTTAATCTTTAACCATGAGGCGAGAAAAAGAGAAAAACAAATTATAAATTCTTATTTTTTAGGTACGTTTTGAAAACCAAAATAGAGAAAACCATTACTGGAATGTCTTTAAAAAAAATTTTAGGACGTTTTGGGAGGTTTTCTAAGCTAAGTTCCTTCTAAAATAATTTTTTTTTTAATTATGATTATTTTGAGTAAGGCGGAAGTAAACTTAGTAGAGAAAAAGTACGTTTGTAATATATTCGGTGCTTTCCCCAATTTTTAGGTATACAGATATTCAATTAGCGACTTTTGAACCAGATTGAGAACAAAGATCAGTAAAATGGAAAAAGTATTACGAAAATTACGAAATTTGTAGTACTATTTTGCATTATTCGAGCTTGGGACTCTAAAGATCGAAAATTTAAGGTAGAACTTATGTAAGTATATCTTAAGAAAGCTTTGAACAATTTTTTTTCAAATTATGTTTCCAAATTCAAAGTAACTTATCTTAAATATTTTTTGTGTCTGAATTTTCTAATAAACAAAAAAATTTCTTTATGATTTATTTATTTAAAACTCTTAAGCGTATAATTAATATTAATTGATTGAACGAAATTTTGCAATAAGTGTTTTTTAATTAATTAAAATGCTAACAATTAACTAAATATTTTTTTCCTTTAAAAAAATATTTCAAATGATTGCACTTCCATGTTAACCATTTAAAACTAATTGATTTTTTATGTCAAAATAAAAACTGAAATAAAAAATTTAATAAATATTCATAGATACCATAGTTGAACATAAAAACTTGAAATTAATTCACGTGAAAAGAACTAAAACAGCAACTTTGTAACTGCAAACTAAATATATTTTGACATTTGGCTGTCGTTTTCATTATTTAAATATAACAATTTGAATATACTTTTTGTGTATTTAGTTACCAAAACAAAAAAAAGGAACAGGAAACCAGCAAACTACAGTATTTATTCAATGGCATGCAAGTATATTTTAAACAGTAACTTATCATAAAGCCAAGTGATTTTGAGAGAGATTTTTGTAGTCAGTTTTTTTGCTCCACCTACAATCAAAACAAGCTCATTCTACCATGGAATAGATGATGGTGACGAGCCACAAACAGTTGCTAGATTAACTGACAGTCAAACAATAGACACGCACATTTTAACAATAAAGGAAAAATGTAAAAAACGAGAAAAAAGAGGAAGAAACATTCAGGCCGATAATGTTTTTTCATTTAAAAATTTTTGTTGCTGCTGGATATTTCAACTCTCGTTCTATTTTAGTCTTTATGTACAATGAATGGCAGACAGTGTACAAATGTCAACAACATAAAAACGTTTGCAGTTAACTCAACTGACACAGTGAATAAAAATATTTTAAAACTCTAACACACACACACACATACAAATGCATTTACATTTACACTTAGAACAGTAGATTTAAATAAACTTTAAAAAGCGAGGGTCAAATGAAAAGGGTTTTAAATGCCTTTTAGGTGTAAATAAAGAGTAAAAGATTTTTTTTGAAATTTAAAAAATAACTTAAAAATAGTTTCAGCCATGAAATAACTTCGACTTAGAATTTTACATTTATTTAGAGCAATACCAGTTATAACCCCTGAACTGGAGACATTGAAGATAAATACGGGCCCAAAAGCTGGCGCCTATATCATGAAAGTGGACATCAGATCACCTTAAAGACACTCTGTTTATGGTTATTTGTAAAGGCGGAAATACTACCCATTCTTAGACAAGAACATGTTTCAAGGAATGGTTGAGTTGGATTAGGGGGCATGCGGGAAATTTTACCAGAGGATTGTAACGCTACACCCGCATACAATATTTCAATTGTATATGCCCTGCGCTGCATGCGGTGTTGAGGTCAAAGTCAGACAGCTCTTAGGTCCCTAAAGGTGCACTGCGTTAAGTCAATTTTGACAAGAGATTAGACTCATTAGTATTTACGTTAGGACTAGGGCAAGTAAATGGGATGGCGGCATTCCAAATTATGGTAAGATGAGTGAAAATAAGAAGGTTATAAAGTTGACATAATCTTTTTTGTTGCTGCCTAAGATTATAGAACAAAAATGCTACAAATAAGATTCCACAAAGGACCAAGCTATGTTTGAGAAACTAAAAAACATCATTGGTTTCATCATGAAAATCAAAAGGCTAGGGAATAGACAATGGAGTAAGGACGCTTACACAGATATTTAAAAAAAATTTCTTTCACGGCTTTTCCCTTAAAAAAATAACACAAAGGTCTCTAAAGGTCTAGAAGTGCAGATGCATTAGGGGTATTGATTTTCATCATCTTTCCACGTAACCTTAAAAAGCGATACTTTTAATAAATTATCAAACCACCCTGTATCAATGGGTATGTAATTGTGTGTGGCTGGCCTGTAATGTTGTTTCCAATGATAGTGGCATTTCATTCCACTTTTTTTGTACATAATTTCAATTGTGAATTTGATGTTTAAATTGTATGGCTGTGAGCTTTAACAATAACAACAACAACTACCAACCAAAATAAAACTAACAACAATGATTGCAAATACTTATGTATGTATGTATGTATGTATGTATGTATGTATGTATGTATGTATGTATGTATGTATATGTGCTAAAGCATTTGTTATGGAAAGATGCAAATATAAAAACACAGGCTGCATTTGAATTAAAACGGAAACGAAAATGAGTTCACACAAACAAAATTAAAAATAATAAAAGAAAACATGCCGCATACAAACACAACAAACACACACACAGAAATAGGCAGTATTTGCTTCAAAGCCTAAAGCTAAAAGAAAGGGCAAAAAGCAGCATCCAAATGTAGAGAAACATAAATTGAAATCTAGAAAATATTGTCGAGCCCAGTTAGAAAAAAAGGAATGTTTAAATGAATATGTAAAATTGGGTTATAAATATTTAGTCTGTGATTGCTACAAATTAAAGGAAATTTGAAAATCAATAAAAAGATGCAAAAAGCAGCAACAAAAAACAAATCAATAAATAAAAAATTACTCGATAAGTTAAAAGGAAATTGCAAGAAATTAGTGATAAAAATAACAAGAAAATATTTGATTAATTTAGATTTTCCAAAAATAAAAGGAAGTAAAAAACTAAATGATTTTTTTATCATTTTAAGATTGACTGAATTAAGTGAGAAAATAAAATAATTAAGAGAAAATCAGATATAAATGAAGTATTGAGTTTGGTTTAGTCTTTTTTTAATTAAAAAATGTTTCTTCTACAAAATGTAATTTGGTTAATAATTTTTTATTTTCTTCTTCATCTTACAGCAGTAGTGATTTTAAAACAGTAATACAGGGTGTCTGGGTATAAATTTATGTTTAAAAAAAGGAGGAGTGTGGCGTCATTGAAATCATAGATTTTTTTTAAAGAATAATGATTCTCAAGTAAATGCTCGACGATAATTTTGTTCAAAGTTCGGTATTCGGCGAATCATTATGCATCGCCGAGTTTAAGTTCAATTCGTTCATGGGTGAAAAAATTCCACGCAACTGATTCGGCTATGAGTTATGAATTTTTAAAAAGAGATCTGAAGTTCCATCCCTTTAAAATTCAAATATTTGAAGATTTGAAAGAAAGTAACTTTGATTTACGCAACAATTTTTGGTGAAACGATTTTGGAGTGTTTTTGCATTTTAAATCACATTTTTCGAGCGACGTGGCTCATTTTCACAGAAACGGCCACGTCAAAAGGCAAAACTGCCACTATTGGTCTCTAAAAGCTCACAACCCTCGTTTAAAATATCAAAAACCATTTCATTGCCCCAGTGTGACTGTTTGTTGAGCCTTATTCACGCAGGAGATATTTGGACCATTTTTTTTAGAAAAATCTCGAGGCCAGGGACGAATGGTAACAGTGTTAATTATAGACGCAAGATTACGGAATTCTTTTTGCCAAAACCTGTGAGCTCATCCATCGTACTTTTCGCGCACGTGGTTTCAACAGGATGAAGCGACTGCACACACAGCCAGAGCTTCGATGAATTTGCTTCGAAAAATGTTTCCCCAAAAACTGATCAATCGCACTGGTCAGGAGCATTCCATGGTCACCAGGGTTCCCCGATCTAAATCCTATGGATTTTTTATGGAGATACATTAAGGAGAGGGTTTTTGATGACAATCTCTAATCTCTTGTGGATTTAAAAAAAAATATTCGGTGAGAAATCAGCTTAATAGAACTAAGTTTATTGCAGCGTGGGGCACACAATACAAGGCTCCGTTGTGAACAGTGTGTTCAACTGGACGGAAGACACACTCCTTAAAAATAAAATTCGCATTTCCATTCTATCGTTCAATGCTCTTAATAGAAATCTGTGTCAATTATTAGGTTTTCTATTTAACTTTGTATTATTCATTTCAAATGTATAAAAAAAAAATCTTCTAAAAGTTTTTAACACACGGCGTTCAATGAACTTTTAGAGCTAAAAATATTTCTTCAAAACAAAATATTTAATTCTTATACTATTTTTAAAGTACAGATAAAGTTCAAGGCTTTTTTTCTAACGTTTGCTTGGATTTTTTTCACATAAAAGATCAAGGTTCCTACTAAAGTTTTTTTAAAACAAACTTTTTCTTTTGCACAAAATTTTAATAATTTTTTATTTCTCATATTTAAAACCAAAATTCTAAAAATAAAATTAAAACTTTTAAAAGGGAAGTTGCGATAACAGATTTTTTTTTTGGTAACTGCTTCAAGCAGAAGCAAAACAAAAAAAAATATATAAAATTGTGATAAAATTGCAAGTAAAGAAATTGCAATTAATATTAAAAATAAACAAACTCAAGTATTTGATTTGCAAAGAAATTTATTTGAAATATAGTTCAAGCCTAAAAGTTTAAAAAACTTTTAAGATAAGCTCACATATAATGGAGGCAGCTGACATTGAATTTGAAAGAGAAAATATAAAGCAAATATATTTATCAACACTTAAAGTAAATAAGAGTTACATAAAATAACCGATAAAAGCAAATTAATATTTAAACTTGTTTTTTTATTTAATTATTAAATAGTTCTAATCTAAGTTTTAAAAGCAAAAATTTTTCTATAAAAGCCGCATCACAAGCCACTTAAGGGTACAGTTCGCGCTTTAAAGTATCCGGATAAACGTTTAATTAAAAGTGATTGTAAAAAAGTGTTAAAAAAATTGTTCAAACAAAACAGGATATCCTGCTCATATAGATTATTATGGTGTCCTGTTTTATAAAAGTGCAACTAAATAATTTAAATTGGGTGAATTAAAAAAGGACATTTTAATATAAATTTTTGCTATTAATATTCAAAAAGGACACACTTTGTTAAACAAAAAACCCAAGAAAACAAAAAGTACAATAGCCATTTTCATTAATGGCTAATTTATATTTATATTTGTTAGTCCTGCTAATTGCAGACTTTGCCAACGCAGCGGAAATAGGCGATATTGTAGAGCCTGAAGAAATAGAGTGAGTTTATAAAAAAAAATATTCCTTGTATAAGGATATGAGTGTGTTTGTATGCATATTGTTGTGTGGTATCATAAATATTAATTAAACAAAAGAAATATATTTAAATAAAAAAAGGCACAGAAAATTAATTCCAATTATATTAAAAAAGCAAAAAAAAAAATAAAGAAAAATTATAATATGTGATTTTATTAAAAAAAGGAGAAACACATTTGTTAAAATTAAAAAAAGGAGAGAAACTGCAAATTAATGTTTTAAATACCAATTTAAAGATAATTAATAATAACAGTCTACATGTACAAGCTGTATACATTAAAAAAAGGACATTTTTATTTAAATGAAAATTTTTAAAATAAATGGTGAAAAATATGTTTTGTGAATAAAAAAAGGAAGAAAATAAAAATGTATAAAATTACGAAAAAAGTAGCTGGAGAATAATGTTAAAATAAAACAAATTAAAAAGGATAATTAAAATTATAAAAAATAGCCATCCTTTCTACAATCAATTTAAGTTAAGGATATTTATTTAATACGAAACTAAAAAAAAAAATAAACTAATAAAGCAAGTTGCTGAAAAATATGAAGTTAATTTTCTTTTGGATAAAAAATCAAGAAGAAGTTAAAAGGATAATAAAATATTTTTTAAAAAAATTTTAAATAAATTTTAAATTAAAGATATTTTATTTCGAATAAAGTTTTTTAAAGAACAAATTAATTAAAATAAATAAATAAAAAATCTATTTATCTTAAATAAAATGTTGAAAAAAGAAAAAAAATATTTTTGAAATTTTAACGAAAATTTATTGCGATAAATAAAGCTTTCGCTATGCATTTTAATCATGAAAATTTTTATTTAAAATAAAAAAAAGGACAAAAATATTTTTGATTGAAAAAAGAAAATATTTTTAAAATTTTGTAAAAAAGAAAACTAATTATGAATGAATAAATTATTCATAATACAAATAGTTAATAATATTGTGACGTGTTTTTATTTCAATATTTTTTGTGAATGTAAGATATTTTTTTAAACAGGCTTCTAACTCTAAGGCCAAGGTTTCTAAATAAAAATAAGTGATTGCTAATCTAGTTTAATGTTCTTCCTAAAAATAATTGTTATTTGAAAATACCAGTGAAAAGTGAAAAAAGTTTTTTTTTAAATATCTGTTCAAATTAACATCCTTAAGGGATATTTTTATTTCAAATAAAAATTAAAAAAATGGAAATACATCTATATTTTTAAATAAAAAAGTTCGGTAAAAAGGAAACTTATTAATTAAAATCAAACAATGTAAAATAAAAAAAAAACAAAATTTCAGAAAAGCGTCTTCAAACTTAAAGGATAAATAAAATAATTATTGGTTAATATATCCGCAAATATAATAAACAACATATTTATTTTAAATAAAGATTCAAAAAAATAAAATTATTGCGATTAAATTTTTTTTTTGTAAAAAAGCAAGGCAAACAATTTTAATAAGTAAAAAAAAACAAAAACAAAAAAAGAAAAATTACATTTCGCAATGGCAAAATAGATGAAAAAATTTAAAGCGACAAGCTGAAGATAAAAATAAAAAAGTGTTGTTTAAAGTGTTATGTTCAAATAAATAGAAATTAAAAAATTGAGATTGCAAGCACAAAAAAAAATTTAATTAAAAAAAAATTGAAAAATTTGTTGTTGCAATAAATAATAAATTGATATATAAAACACAAATAAAAAATTAAAAAAATTTTAGAAATAAAAGTAATCTGTTCAAATTAAAAATACAAAAATAAATTTAAATGAATTACAAATTATTTTAAAATAAAAAAGGATCCCCTGAATATCATTTAGTGCATTCATCTTAATGAAAATAAAATCAAAAGCCATTAAAAAATTGAATATAAAATAAAAGGAATTTAAAAAACATGCAAAATATATTTCTTTTTTACAAAATCCAATAAAAACCTAAAATTTATTTTAAAATAAATAAAAGGACTTTAGAAAACAACTACTTCTGGTGACTTGCAAACATTGAATAAAATCCTGCTTTTAAAACTGAATTCAGAATAAGCATAAAAAATTATAAAGAAAACCGGATTAAAATTAGGAGTTTTAAAACACCTTTTTCGAAAACCCTGCCATATTTTAAGAAAAAAAGAAAGGAAGTTATTTTAAACAAATATTTAAAAAAATTAAACAAATTGTTTTGACAAAAAAAAAAAACAAAACACCGTTAATTTTCAAAACAAAAACTGCTAGCTAATGTTTTACAAAACAGTTTATGGGTTAACTATTTTAAAAGAAATAGCTTTTGATATTTACCTAAATTTTATTTCAAATGGAAAAAATGTTCCATGCAAAATAACAAAAAACAAATATATTTTAGGAAAAAATGCTTGTAAAAAGTACAAAATGCAAATTGCAGCTTAATATTAAAAAACACAAATAAAAAATATCTAAAATTATTAAAAATAAAAGTAATCTGTTTAAATCAAATATAAAACATTTTTGAATAAATTACAAATTATTTTAAAAAATAAAAAGGGATCACCTGAATATCCTTAAGTGCATTTATCTCAACTAAAATAATATCAAAAGCTTGTAAAAAGATTAAATATAAAATAAAAAAGATTCAAGAAACATCAAATTTTTTTTTACAAGTGCATGTGCAAAAAAAATAAATAATATTTTTTTAATAAATTTTTAAGAACTTGAAATGTATTTCAACATAAATAAAAGGACCTTTATAAAAAACTTTTTCTGGTGACTTGCAAACATTAAAATAGGTCCTGCTTTTTAAAACTGAACTCAGAACCTGATTTAGCATAAAAATTAAAAAAAAATTTTAAATTATGAGTTTGAAAACCTCTTCTTCGAAGAAAAATGAAAAAATAAAAGAAAACAACAGTTTCTCTTTTACTTTCTATATTATTTTCCATTTCTTTCATTATTTTATGCTTGTAAGAAAAAAAAATTTTCTTTTTATGTCAAATTAAAAATAATTATTTGTTTAAAATTGGACAAGGTAATTTTTTTTAAGGAAAAAAACAATTTTAGGAAAAATATTTTAGTGATGATTAAGCAAAAATAAGAAAATTGATAGAAATTGGTCGTTAATTTCAGAATCTTCCACATACTTTCCCTTATAATTTTTTTTAATAGATCTAACAACTCCAGAAGTATCGTCTTTGATAACCTCTAAATATCCCTTTAAATTTTTCCCCAACTTTTGTTCAGCGTAAAACCGCGAATCTTTTAAGCACCTTGCTTTATTATTATTATTCAATTTTTGCAAATATTTTTTAAAAACGTTTCTTTTACAATAAAGAAATGTTTGAATATTTGATCAATTAAAGGACTTCAGTCTTTTGCTATTTTAAACTTTTCCAAAACCTTTAAAGTCTATAATTTTTAATTTTTTTTAAATTTTTGTATTAAATTTTACTTCGAAGAACTCAAAGGAATGCTGTCATAAGCAGTTCAAAAATTAATTTTTTTAAAAACTTTTATTAGTTTTCTTATTTGAAATTAATATTAAAAGGAGCGTTGGGGAAAAACGCTACCACAAATTTCGAAAATTTCCCATTAAAAAATGTCTAAATGCAATTAAAAAAAAGAGAAACAAATGTTATTTTGAGTTAAAAAAACATAAGATTAATTTGGCATTTATCCGTGAGAGTAAACAAACCAACGTTATTTTGAAAAAAATTGATTTAAGCTCTTTCTACAATAAGCCACCGGTATGAGCTAATGACATTTCAAAGGTACCATACCAGGAGCAGCTGTTATGCCAATGCCAGTTATTTAACCATATTATTTACGCTGTGTTGCTAATTTAAATATATTTAAAACAATTTTTTTTCTTACATTTTGTTTTGATTTAGTCCCCTAAAAGTCTTGGACGAGGCCTATGAAAAGCAAAGAGATGAACGGGGTATATTTGATTACTTTAAAAAATCACAAGCGGCTGCTGATCCTCAACCTGTGGCAGCAGCTTTGACACAAGCAAACCCGTAAGTTAACAAACTTTTTTAAATTTACAGATGTTTAAATGGCAGAGCTTTTATTTCAGCAGTTACGGTTTTAAAATGGCTGGTAAGCCTAATTATGGTTCTGGCTATGGTTCTTCTGGTGGGTATGGCTCCTATGGTGGCTATGGTCCTTTGACAGGGTATGATGGTCCTCCGAGTGGTTATGGTCATAAGACAGGGTAAGGTTTTTTTAACAAAGGACTGAATTTTTTTGACAAACACCTTTATATAAATATTCAAATTAGTTGGATTTTTAATAAAAGATTTTCTTGGGACCTTAAGTAAACTATAGAATATTAAGGTGGAACAACAGTTGTAAGACTTTCAATGCAAACTTTAATGATAATAAAGCAATAAATGGGGTATTTGTTGCTGAGAAATGTACTTAAAAAAATTTGCAGGAGATTTTCAAAAATAATTATAATAAAGGGCTTTTTCTTAGTTTTAAAAATCTAAGTTTTTCTTAACTACCTTAAAACTGACTTTGCTTAATTATCTTAAACTTTTCCAGACATACGGACAGATTCTAAGATTAAGAATATATATATAAAAGTGGGGAATTGAGTTGTATTTTTATGTATAATAAAATTTATTATAAAATCAAAATATTCTATTACTTACCTGAATATGTGATTGCATGATATCTCGTGTCCTTCTTATTAAATGCAGGGTTTCCCAAAAAAAAAAAAATGGTTAAAATAAATTTTAAGAATTTAATTAAAAAAAGACAGACTTTTAAAAAATTTGTTCTGATTTCTGAATTTAACAATAAATTGTTTCATATTTTTTAAGGCACAACCATGGACATAATCATGGCTGGGGTCATCGTGGGCAAAATGTTAATTCTCCCGATTATTTACAAAATATGATGAATCATGGGTAAATATTAGTTAATTTGATTTATTTGTGTCTACATTAATAATTTTATATTCCAAAGACAGATAATAAAATTTAACACATATGATGTAACAACTTAAACAAAATATAAAATATTTTTCGAAATTTTCAATTCCCTCTTTCAGTCAAACTACTGCCCAAAAAACAATGGATTTTCTGCTAAACGCCCGAAAACAATTGCCTATGTATGGCAAATGTCCAGCCTATCTGTTGCCTCCCAATGTCCAATATTCCTGTCAAAACAATCAATGTGAAGTAAGTTGTCCACCTATGTATACCTTCCCTGATGGCAAGACTTCCCTTAAATTGGTGTGCATAGAAAGGAATTGGATTGTTAGAGATTCAGTATATTTAGAGGTGCCATCCTGTCAAGCCATTTGCAATCCACCCTGTCAGAATAATGGCATTTGTATAGAGTCAGGCTTGTGCAAGTGTTCGGAAAAGTTCTCGGGTCCATTGTGTCAGTATAAGAAGACAATATGTGCCTCAAAGGTGCCCATACCCAAGAACTCGAAAGTAACCTGCATAAATAAGTGAGTCAGGGAAACATATTTAAAGAAAATTATTTTTAAGAATTTTCTTAATTCTAATTAAATTAGCGTTTGTAATGCAGAGTGCATGCGGGGTTTTCGTTTTCCTGATGGCAGTTCAATTACCAATATCGATTGCCAAAATGGCCAATGGATACATACTAAGTCGGGCTTATCTAAGCCACCAGATTGTGGACGTAAGTTCTTGACATTAATCTGTAGTTGAAATTTGTTTAAAATCTTCAGAAACTTTTTAGCAATTTGCGATCCTCCTTGTGAAAACGGAGGCCAGTGCATATCCTTTAATGTTTGCCAGTGCTCTATGAAATATCGCGGTGATCAGTGTCAGTATAGTGTGGCGGCTTGTAACGTTACCCGCGTCAACTTCAATGGCAACTACAAGTGCTCATATGACAGTGAATTGGCCAAATGCACCTTTTCCTGTGCGGAGGTGCCGGGCCTTAAAGTTGAAGGCCGCTTAGATATTGAATATCAGTGCAAATATAGTGAGGGCCAATTCTTTCCCTCGCCTTTGCCAAAGTGCATTTATCGTAAGTTTTCTCCAGGATGAAAAGGGGAAATAAGTTTTTAAATATTAAAATTTATTTAAGCTGATGGCTATACCATACGCGAAGGATCTAAAAGTACCCATTATAGTCAACAGCAAGGACAAGTTTCAAGGGGCAGTGGAGGCTCATTTGGCTATAGCTATATGACCGATCATGAAAGGATAATGGCTATTTTGGCCAAATTTAAGGAATATGATTTAAGAAGTGTAAGTTAAAACATATTAAAAGAAGTTTTAAAAACAATTTAAAAATATTATTTTGGGGCGGGAGGTATTTTGAACTAAAATATTTTTGCTTTTAGGAAATGTGGTCCTCGGAAGAAATAATAATTTCTCCTAGTAGCTACTCTTTGTATATGTCTGGCAATATGGATGTTATAATTGATCAAACGCCAAAACCTTCATTTTGCACCACTTGGGGTGGCATAAATGTTAAGACTTTTGATGGTTTGGTTTTCAAGTAAGATTCAAGAAAATTTAATCTTTAAGGACTTTAAATTTTTTTTAAATATTAAATTCTTTTTAGAGCTCCTTTATCCTGTTCACATACCCTTATAAATGACAAACAAGATGCCACATTTGATATAACACTTAAGGCATGTCCTTATGGTTCGGGTTATGGCTGTGCACATTCCTTAAACATTTATTGGCAGTCAATTTTATATACATTTGAAAATCAAAGTGAGTTTGGCTTTGTTATACAAAAAAAATTTTTTCGTATTAAAAACAATTTCTTCCTCCAGATGGCACTGTTCGCTTATATACCCCTACCAAAAACCTTCCCATACCTGTGCAAGTAATGGGCATGAAAGTGGTGCCTGTGGCCCAACATTTGCAAATAGATCTTGAATCCATAGGGCTACAAATTGATTGGGATCGCCATCAATATTTAGGAGTGCATGCTGGTCCTGGCTTATGGAATAGAGTTGGTGGTCTATGTGGCTCCTTAGATGGTGACTATAGGAATGATTTAATGACAAAGACTGGCATAAAGGTAGAGACTGTCAAGTCTTTTACTGATTCCTGGCGTGTAGAAGATACCTCGGACTTATGTCTAATGCAAAACAGTGCTGAATTGGAATTTGATTCGAAGGCATGTGATCCTGAAAAACGTAAAAAAGCTTTAAATGTATGCGAACGTTTGTTAGCCAATGAGAAACTGGAAGAATGCATTAAGTCTTTTAATTTCGAGGCTTTACTAAAAACCTGTGTTGATGATTATTGCAATTGTAATAATCAAGAACATCCAGAAACTTGCAACTGTGATGCTCTTTCCATGTTGGCCAAGGAATGTGCTTTTAAAGGCGTAAAACTGGAACATGGTTGGAGAAATTTGGAAATATGTCGTAAGTTCTAGTTAAATATTTAACTCAATTAAATAATTATTTTATAAAGTTTTAATTTTTCAAAAAATTTTTAATTTTTTAGCCATAAGCTGTAGCTATGGTCGTGTTTATTTACCCTGCGGCCCTGATGTAGAGCCTACATGTGAATCGGCAATTTTACCCACCAAGAATAAGTGTAATGAGGGCTGTTTCTGCCCAGAGGGCACTGTGCAATATAAAGATGCTTGTATTAATCCCGAACTGTGTCCCTGCAGCATGGGTGGTAAGGAATTCAAGCCCGAAGTAACCATTAAGAAACACTGCAATACGTGCACCTGCAAAAATGGCCAATGGAAGTGTACAGATGAAAAGTGTAGTGCCCGTTGTGGTGCCATTGGTGATCCACATTATCAAACCTTTGATGGCAAACGTTTCGATTTTATGGGCAAATGCTCTTATTATTTGCTTAAGACCCCCGAATTGTCGGTGGAAGCTGAAAATGTTGCATGTTCAGGGGAAATATCGGAAAATCTTAAATTTGCTGCCCCTGAAGATCCTTCATGCACCAAGTCGGTTACTATTAATTTTGTACAAAAGAATGGTGTTCCCACTAGCATAAAGCTAGAACAGGGCTTACTGACGCATGTTAATGGCAAAGAAATATTGAAATTCCCCAAAATTTTGGGCAAAGGTGAGGTATTAATACGTCATGCAAGTTCTTCATTTATGTCGGTGGAATTTCCGGGTGGCATTAAAGTTTGGTGGGATGGTGTTTCAAGAGTTTATATTGATGCTCCTCCAAAGTACCGCGATAACACTGCTGGTCTGTGCGGCACTTTTAATTCAAACACGCAAGATGATTTTCTAACTCCAGAAGGAGATATAGAGACAGCAGTGGAACCATTTGCTGATAAATGGCGCACTAAAGATACCTGTGATTATTTGGCTCAAACTCCTTCGACCCCACATCCATGTACCGCTCACCCTGAGCGCAAAGCAGAGGCTGAGAAATATTGTGCCTGGATAACGGAGGATATATTTCAAGACTGCCATTGGACTGTGGAACCTGAACAGTATTATGAAGATTGTCTATACGATGTTTGTGCTTGTGAGGGTGATTCATCCAAATGTTTTTGCCCCATTTTATCTGCTTATGGTGCAGAATGTATGCGCCAGGGCATTAAGACAGGATGGAGAATGGCAGTAAAGGAGTGCGGTAGATAAATTTAAAAATGTTAGAGATTTAAAATCTTAAGAAATATAATTTTTTTACAGCTATTAAATGTCCCATTGGCCAGGTATATGATGAATGTGGTGATAGCTGTGCCCATTCCTGTGAAGACTTGGCTACTAGAAAAACTTGCAAGAAAGAATGTATTGAAGGCTGCCGCTGTCCAAATGGCGAATATTTAAATGAACACAATGAATGTGTACCACAAAGCAAATGTCATTGCACTTACGATGGCATTACCTTTAAGCCTGGCTACAAAGAAGTGCGTCCTGGTACAAAATATTTAGATTTATGCACTTGTACTAATGGCATATGGGAATTTGAAGAGGCCGAGGTGGGTGATGATGTCAAGTATCCACCCTCTTCTGAGTTAAGGGCTGAATGTGCCAATCGTCCTTATGCTGAGTTCTCAAAGTGCATGGCCAAAGAACCTAAAACATGCAAAAATATGCACAACTACCATCTAAATTTGGATGAGTGTATGCCTGGCTGCCAGTGCATGGAGGAGTATGTATATGATACAGCTTTAAAGATGTGTGTGCTGCCGGAGAAATGTTCTTGTCATCATGGTGGCAAAAGCTATAATGACGGTGAGCAATTTAAAGAAGATTGCAATACCTGGTGAGTCATTGAAAAAATTATATTTCATTGGTCATTTGTAAATCTTTTAAATGGAATTTAATATAAAACGTGATTTCTCTTCCACGTTTAGTATTTGTAAAGCAGGCAATTGGAAATGTTCTACAAACGGCTGTGAATCGACTTGTTCTGTTTGGGGTGATTCACATTTTACAACATTTGATAAACATGACTTTGATTTTCAAGGGGCCTGTGATTATGTTTTGGCCAAAGGTGTGGCTGACAATGGTGATGGTTTTGCCATAACCATACAAAATGTTTTATGTGGCACTATGGGGGTAACTTGCTCAAAATCCGTAGAAATTTCTCTTACTGGAAGTATCCAAGATACTCTAACCTTAACAGGAGATTCTTCCTATCTGGAGGATATTAACAAATCAGTGATAAATAGTTAGTTTTTTTTTTTAAATTTAAAAAATAAATAAAAAGTTTTAAATTGTTTTTAAATCCATTTTAAGAACTACGTTCTCTGATTAACACTAAATCACATGGTGCCTTTCATGTCTATAAGGCTGGTGTTTTTATTGTCATCGAAGTCTTGCCTTTACACTTGCAAATCAAATGGGATGAGGGCACACGTGTCTATGTTAAGCTTGGAAATGAATGGAAAAATAAAGTTGGTGGTTTGTGTGGCAATTACAATGATAATTCTATGGACGATATGCAAACACCCGCCCAAGCCTTAGAGACCAGCCCATTGATATTCGGTCATTCATGGCGAGTGCAAAAATATTGCGAAGTGCCAAAAAAACCCATCGATGCATGCAAAGAGCATCCACAACGTGAAACGTGGGCACAATTGAAATGTGGCGTACTTAAATCGAATCTGTTTAAGGTGAGTTTATGCGTTTAACAAAAAGGGTTTAAAAAGGAATTTTAAAAGAGAAGGAAATTAAATAGTTTAAAGGACCTTTTGAGTTCAAAAATTCGCAATTTTAAACAATAAAATTTTTTTTAAAATAATGTTTAAAGTTTGAAAAGTCGACCATATAAATGCATCCTGCTCATAAATTTAAAAGATTTTTTCAAAGTTGCCAGATGAAAAAAAGTTTTTACTTTTTCAATCCAAATATAAGTGCCTTCTCAGGCATGTTTTTATTTGTTAAAATTTTAACTTTTCATATCTTTAATCGTTATAATATTTTAATTAATCTTAATTTAGTTGCCATGTTAATGACTTTATTCATTAAATCAACAATCTTTCCAACTTTTATGCTGCTAATATCGAACTTCTACTGTTATTACATCCTAACATCCTTCCTTGCTACCATCCGCTCTCTGTTTATTTATTCAAATGTTGGCCTGTATTTTGTGGCACCTTTTATTTTATTTTATTTTATATTAATTTATTTTTTTTTTTATTTTATTTTATTTTATTTTATTTTATTTTTTTTTTTGTTTTATTTTATTTTATTTTATTTAATTTTATTTTATTTTATTTTATTTTATTTTATTTTATTTTATTTTATTTTATTTTATTTTATTTTATTTTTTTTTTACTTTATTTTATTTTATTTTTTTTTTTATTTTATTTTATTTTATATTATTTTATTTTATTTTATTTTATTTTATTTTATTTTATTTTATTTTATTTTATTTTATTTTATTTTATTTTATTTTATTTTATTTTATTTTATTTTATTTTATTTTATTTTATTTTATTTTATTTTATTTTATTTTATTTTATTTTATTTTATTTTTTTTGATTTTATTTTAATTTATTTTATTTTATTTTATTTTATTTTATTTTATTTTATTTTATTTTATTTTATTTTATTTTATTTTATTTTATTTTATTTTATTTTATTTTATTTTATTTTATTTTATTTTATTTTATTTTATTTTATTATATTTTATTTTATTTTATTTTATTTTATTTTATTTTATTTTATTTTATTTTATTTTTTTTTTATTTTATTTTATTTTATTTTATTTTATTTTATTTTATTTTATTTTATTTTATTTTATTTTATTTTATTTTATTTTATTTTATTTTATTTAATTTTATTTTATTTTGTTTTATTTTATTTTATTTTATTTTATTTTATTTTATTTTATTTTATTTTATTTTATTTTGTTTTATTTTATTTTATTTTATTTTATTTTATTTTATTTTATTTTATTTTATTTTATTTTATTTTATTTTATTTTAGATTTAATATTCATAGTCTTATTAAAAACGTTTATTTCAACAATTTCCTACTTCATTTTGTTTTGTTGTTACATATTATGAATTTTTTATTGTATTCTAATGCCCAAGCTAAGGCAGTAGAAATACTTTGAGTCTATAATCATGGTACCATTTGATTGTAATGTAATTAAAATTCTACATTTTCAATTCTCTACTTATGTTTTAATTCACAACCATTTATTTTTCTAGTCTTTTGTTGTTGTTGGCCTTAAATTTTTTTCTTACATCTTAATTTAGTTGCCATGTTAATAACTTTAATCATTAAATCAACAATCTTTCCAACTTTAATGCTGCTAATATTGAACTTCTACTGTGATTACATCCTAACATCCTTCCTTGCTACCATCCGCTCTCTGTCCATTGGCTCAAATATTGGCCTGTATTTTGTAGCACCTTTTATTTAATTTTAGATTTATTATTCATGGTTTTATTGAAAACGTTTATTTCAACAATTTCCTACTTCATTTGGTTTTGTTGTTGCATATTATGAATTTTTTATTGTTTTCTAATGCTCAACCTAAAGCAGTAGAAATACTTTGAGTCTATAATAATGGTACCATTTGATTGTAATGTAATTAAAATTCTTCATTTTCAATTCTTTACTTATGTTTTAATTCTCAACCATTTATTTTTCTGTTCTTTTATTGTTGTTGGCGTTTAATTTTTTTCTTACATTTTTTGGTTTATATTCACAGGAGTGTCATGCTGAAGTGCCAGTTGAATTGTATTTGAAACGTTGTATATTCGATACCTGTGCTTGTGATCAAGGTGGTGACTGTGAATGTCTTTGTACGGCAATAGCAGCCTATTCACATGCCTGTTCGCAAAAAGGCATAAACATTAGGTGGCGCAAACCTCACTTTTGCCGTAAGTATAATTTAAAATACGAACATACATATTAAAATTTGAAGTACTCATACATATTTTGTCAAGTCCTTGTCGTTAGACTTTGGTAGTTGTTAAGAGTTTGTAGAAAACAAAGAAGAAAAAAATCATGTTGCTTTACATTCTTAATTTTCGTACATATGAAATTTTTTGAACCTGTAACATTTGAACAAGCTTACACACACACACACTCACACAAAGTTCATGTGTACGAAATATCAAATCCAGCAATATGGTCTTTAGCAGTATTAACATCATCATTATTGGGAATTACAGTGGAAAAAAATAAGAAAAAAAATGTTCGTTTAAACATTTCTTTAAAATTTTCTTTTTTTATTAGTTTCTTTAAAAATTAAAATTTTTTTGAGATTGGGTTAGCCGTTGTCAAGCCTTGTGGACCAGTTGGCGAACGCTAAAGCACAACAATAAATACGTGTTAACATCAACGTGATATTTTTGCCTTCTAGGCAGGTAATCAGGTAAATCTTATCATGTTTCTTTGAAGCTGCCTTTTTTTGAAAATTTTAACAAAAAAAAATGCCTATAAGTAAACACGCATGTTCAGCGTCAAAAGCCCTCACCACCTACACTAGCATATCCGCCGTCATATAGACAATATTCGTAGTCATATTTCGATTTTACAGTTCAGTATCTAGCTATCGTCCTGGATGGCAAAGATAACTTGCAAATGCAAATCTGAAGGAGAGGGTTGGGAAGGCTCTCAATGCTTATTATGGCTGCAAGAGCCCCATAGGTAAGAACTGGGAGTGGCAGTCGGTTATGGTGAACTGGATTTACACATCCGTCGTGAGACAAATTCTTACGTACAAAAGCCTAGTATTGTAAAGGGTCCTGGGTTAGGACGGTATAAGGAAGCTTTTGTCAAAAGTCCAGAGGTGTGCTGTATTAGGCGTTACAGAAGCCAGGAATAGTACACAAGAGGCAGCCTGGATATTATTATGCATCTTCTTCCCGTTCAGGATTTCGTTGCAGGAATGACGGCAAGGAGCTTGCTTAGGCTAAGAAAAACAGGAATTCTTAGGGGAGGGCCAGATGGATACCCTGGCATTCTGGGAAGGGTTGAAGATGGTCGACTTCTGCGGCGGTCAGGTATGGCTGAATATGTGGTTGCGAAACTTTACTTTGGGTCTTGCCGCAGGTAGTGTTTCTGGATAGGAAGGCCTGTAGGGGAGTGTGCTGTCTTCACTGATGCATTGAAGATGGAAGTGGGCTCCGAGGCTTGTGTTTATATAATGGATACGAGAGTACAGATGCCATACAGACTTCCTGACGAGTGGAGCGTTTTCCAGGCTGAGATTCTGGTGGTAACGAGGGCCACGGAATTAATAGGGGAGGAATTGGATGGACGAGGGGACGTGACAATCTACATTGACAGTCAGGGTGCGCTCAAAGCTCCAAAAGGTCATAACGTAAGGTCTAGATACGTAGACGACTGCAGACGTGCTCTCATGGCGATCAATGCGACACGCAGGGCTAGGATCTGATGGGTTCCGGCTCATTGTAACGTTGCCAGCAATAAAACTATTGATAAATTGGTGAGAAGGAGATCCGCCCGGGATACTGGATTTGATTGTGAGCCGGTGAGGCTACCATTGGGTTTCTCTTATTGGCTGATAGAGACTTGGGTAATGGACAAGGTGGGCCAAACCTGTAGAGACAGAGCTTATTGTGGAATCTCCAGACTTCTGTGGCTCAGACTGGACAGGATAGAGCAGTGCGCTCCGAGGTGCATTATTGGGGCTCTCACAGGGAACTTCGATGTGAGATATATGACGAAAAAATGGGACAGAAACTCTACGGATTTCTGCAGGTTGCGTGGGAATTGGGAAGAGATAGAGACTATGAAACACCTTGTATGCTACAGCCCTAGGATGCAGATCTGCCGACAGAGGAGGTTGAAAGTAAATTGGTGAGGTCTCCGGGTGTGGGCTGGGGAAAATTATAGGACTCATCAAATGGGTTGGGTTTCTACTGATTATTTTGTCTTCTTGCAGACGGCATTTTCAAACCACTCAGAAATACCAACGAGCTAAAAGACCAACTTGCCAGTCGTATCTGCGCTTATCCTTTGCTCAAAAATTGTTTACGAAAATTTTGATTCTTTTAATTCTTCTCTTAATTCCCGTTGAAGAAATTTTTTTTTTACAATTTTCGGAAAATATAATACAATAATTTTTAAAAGAAACATTTAAAAAAAAATTTAAATTTTAACAAAAAAACTTTTTTAAAAGAATATTGTTAATATTTTAATATTTAAAAGTGTCTTCCTTAAAATATTTTTTTAAGAGTTCACTTTAACTTTTCTGCCTTTGCACCACTGTTCATCAGCTTTATTACATTGTTGATTATAATACTGATGATGTTCATGTTTTACTATTGTTTTCAATTATTCATTATAGAAAATCGTCACATACTTGTCGTACACTTCATATGTTCATTGTTCATTGGAGTTTCCCTTTATTTGGAAACAAAATTGTTCCCTGTTTTAAAAAAGGATTGCAAAACTTGTAGCAAAAGAACACATGTGTGTTTGTATAAAGAGTATATTTTTTGCTCCTCCACAAAAAAAACTTTAAATTTTGTTCAATATGTTGCCATTGTTTGACAGTTCGAAATGTTACTTTATGGAAGAAAGGGTAAACGGAAAGTGGCAGTAGAGTGTGGGGATCTCTTGCATGTTGCATATATGACGTTTCCATCTTTCATTGTATTTACAGTTGAATATATTTTAAGTGCCTCCCTTTAACGATTTAATAGATTCTTAAAGACTTTTATACTGCAGGGTATCCATGCACATTAGTTGATTTGTTTAATCTTATAATCGTTATGTGGTTATTAGAGATTTTCTTATTTCTTTGCCCCTTTTTTGTGTAATAAAGGTAATGTTCTTGTTGCTGGGCTGTAGGAAATTTGTCATTAAGACTGCATTTATTCTGTATGCAAAGGTAATCATCGAAAGTAAAAAGGGAATTAAATTTTGGTTTTATTCTATGGAATCTTTGTGTGATTTCGTGAATATTAAGTAAATTGAATAAAATTAATTTTGATTGATGAATTGTAAAATTAATTTTTTTAGTAAAGGTTTGAAGTGAAATGAATAGAGTTTTCAGATTATTTTGTTTTATTTCACAATATTTGTTGATTAAAGGTTTAAAGGATTTTATATATTATTAACAAAAAATAATTTAAATATAAGTTTGTTCAAAGTTTTAAGTTGAAACAAAATAAGGATTAAATATCTTTTCAAGCTTAGAAAAATTACACGAATAGGCGCAAGGACCTTAGTTTCGTATCCAAACAAAAAAAAAGGAATAGTTTTTAATATCTTTTTTGAGAAATTTTAATAATTCATAATAAGCTTTAAGATTGATATTTGTCTTTTTACAAGAAAACTTCATCGCGTATCTAATTAAGCCTCTTTTTGAAAAGGATTATTTAAAAACCCGGGAGGATCAGAAAACGCGTTGGGCCTTGTTGATGATTTGAAATGTTAAGCTTTTTAAATCCCATGTAAATATAAGGTGGCACTTGCTGCAAAAAATTTTCAGAAAATATAAAAATGCATTCATGGTGGTCTAAAGTCTTGTCATTTGGGCATTTTTTGTGACACTGAAGGATCACACAGGGGCAAGGAACTTTTGCTTGTATACCTTAAGTGAAGGTGCAGGCAGTCTGCATTGGGCTGATATGAAGTAAACAGCCTTAGTTGAACAGGGTAAAAGGCAGATATCTAGGGTGGAACGTGCTGTTATACAAATGGCTCTTGAACGTAAGGAACACTGGGCATCCTTTATTGAAACCCGGGTATCGAAACATTTCAACGCCTTCCAGATAGAAAAATTGTCCAGCGGGCAGGATCTGAGTAACTATGGAAATGATTGTCCTAGCTCAGGTTATACACTGGTCCATCTGACGTGAATAGCTGTGCAAATAACTAAGGTCCGATAGGAGAAATTAAGTCCGGAAGTACTAAATAAAATAGAGTATTGCCATACGGAGGGAGTATGGCTAAGCGCGTATGCCTTGAAATCAGGCGAGATAAAGAGCGAACAGCCTGGTGATTAAGGCTAAAAAATAGTAGGTAGCTGCCCTCAAGACCTGATGCCTCTTTATAAAACGATGGTTCAACTAAGAAGTGAGCGGAAACTACGTATGGAGCTCTGTGGAAATATGAAGCAGCTGACAGATCTATAAGGAGCCCCTGGGGCGGCCCGCATGAGAACAATATTAGAAAAATGCTGAATTTAAGAAAACCTTATTGCGCAGGTTGTCAAAACTACAAACATATTTTCATTTCCGTCGCAAAGAACAGCATTTTTAGGGCATAACATCGGTTCGTTTAAGCAATTTCTTCGTCACTTTCTTGCTTTTGTTTTTGCCGAAGCCCAAAGTTTTATGTCTAATATTAAACTAAAAGTAGTTTACTTGGGGGGTCTGAAATAGAAAGACCCAAGGAAATGTGTCTGCATCATCAAATGGAAACTTCTTCCCCATTTTCCCCTATTCGGGTAACGGAATAAGCGCCGAAAAGTTCATTTATTATCTTTCTAAAAATTTGACAGAAATAATATAAGTATATGTAGGGGACATTGTAAGTATATTTAATTTGTTGTTCTGTTTAAATCTTGCAAATTTTTGATAGTGAAACTGTCTTGCAATTTAAATAATATAATACTGTTTTCTTATCAGCGTAAAGGATATACAAAAGGATATCTAAAGATAAAGCGCAAACCTTTACTCTACAGTGACAATTAGTACATTTTCATAACAGCTTCATTGATCTTTAGGGGAAAATAACTTTTTTGTTGTGAAAAACATCTTTAATTGTAATCAGTTTTAAACGCAAAAGTCCAGTTTCTCGGAACGATTTTTAAAGACAGACAGAGAGACAGACAAACAAAAAATGGATTTAAAAGTTTAAATTTATTAAACTGCCTTTAAGTTCTTTATAATTTTTTCATTTCTCTTTTTAAATAAATAACTTCCAGCTCCTTATTTTTTCCCAAAATTTCTTCCTTTTAGCCATGCAATGCGATCCTCACTGCTCTGAATACAAATCTTGTACCCCTGCCTGTGCTGTTGAAACTTGTGACAACTTTTTGGATCAAAGTCTTGGTGAACATATGTGCAAACAGGAAAACTGTATCGAAGGCTGCCACATTAAGCCCTGCAATGAAGGTATGATTTATCTCAACGATACTTACAAGGAATGCGTACCAAAATCCGAATGTAAACCAATTTGTATGATACGTGATGCCAAGACCTATTATGAGGGTGAGATCACCTATCAAGATGAGTGTGCAACTTGCAGATGTTCAAAGAAGAAAGAAGTATGCAGTGGAGTAAAATGTGAAGAGAAGCCTACCACCGAAAAAACCTTAATTGAGGGGACAACTATTGTTGCGGGTGATCAAGAACAACCCAAATGTACTAAAGGTTGGACAAGATGGTTTGATGAGGATCATGATCTTTCAGGTAAAGTGGTGCGTCTTAATGATGATGAAAATCTGCCACGCTATGATTACCATGAACGCGTTTTTGGTTCTTGTAAAAAACAATATATGAAGAAAATTGAATGTCGTGTGGTGAATACTCATGAGTCTTCCGATTTCATGGATGAAAATGTCAATTGCAATTTACAAGATGGTCTTGCCTGCATTGGGCAATGCCACGACTATGAAATTCGGGTGTTCTGTGAATGTAAAGAAGAGCTGGCTACAACGCCCAGTCCAACTGAGAAGCCAGAAGTTGGCAAAACTTGTGACTCCCTAATAAGCGAGTATAAAGAATTTCCTGGAGATTGTCATAAATTTTTGCACTGTCAACCTAAAGCTGTTGTTGGTTGGCAGTATGTGGAAAAGACCTGTGGCGACCATATGATGTTTAATCCCATTATGAATGTCTGTGATCATATTTTGACCGTACAAGAAATCAAACCCATATGCAAGGATAAAAAGGATGAGAGTGAAAAGTTAACTGAATGTCCTGAGGGTCAAGTAATGTCGGAATGTGTAAATCAGTGTGAGCATACCTGCCATTTCTATGCCCAGGTAAGTTTATATGTTACAGAAAAAAGCTTTCTCTTACATAAATATTTTCTCTCTTAAAGAGCCTGATATTACGTGGCCTATGCGAACCTGGTGAACACTGTAAATCTGGTTGTGTGAATAAGAATCGTCTTGATTGTCCCTCTTTGGGTAAATATTGGCGAGAGGAAAATATTTGTGTGGAAGTAGATCAATGTCCTTGTATGGATAAATCAGAAAAATATGTTCAACCCCACATGCCCTTCGTGGGAGAATGGGAGATATGCCAATGCATTGATAATGCCTATACTTGTGTACCAAACAAAATTGAGGAACCCACTAGAGCACCCATTACACATGTAACTGAGTCGGTACATAATGTTACTGTAATATTCCCAGTGACCGTGACGCCACCCAAATACTGTAATTCAGAATTGTAAGTCCTTTTTTGTTTTTAAAATAAGTCTTTAATTGGTTTTTGTCTCTTTAAGGATGATACCTGTTATCGAAGCTGAGGATCCTTTGCCTGATTCTGTATTCAGTGCCAGCTCTACTTTAGGCCCTAAATACTCTCCCCATTGGGGTAGATTAACAAAAAATCCTAAAGACAAGACTGGTGCTTGGTCACCCATGATTAATGACCAAATGCAATATTTGCAAATTACTTTGCCCGAACAGGAACCCTTGTATGGTGTGATTGTGGCTGGTAATACTGATTATGATAATTATGTAACTTTGTTTAAGGTAGGGACTTGAGAAGGAAAGAAAATGAATTTATTTTCATTGAAATATTTTTTTAAAGATTCTTTATAGCCACGATGGAGAAGCCTACCACTATTTGGTCGATGAAACAGATAAACCACAACTGTTTAATGGCCCCTTAGATTCACGCTTTCCTGTTAAGACTTTATTTAAAATACCAATTGAGGCAAAATCTGTGCGTTTTTATCCCCTTAAATGGCACAACTCTATTGCTATGCGTGTAGAACTTTTGGGCTGTGGCGTGGCCCAGACTATAACTACACCATCGACCATTACTCAAGCCCCTCCAAAGATAACCACACCTTCCACAGAACATCCGATTATTATGGAAGAAGAAATACAGTGCTCGGATAAAATGGGCATAGAAAATGGCCTTATGTCTCCCAATCAAGTTAAGGCCAGCAGTATTTGGCAACTCTCGAAGCCAGCAAGAAAACCTAAGCTTTTGGATTTACTTAAACTATCATCGCCTGTGGGCTGGAAGCCTGTAGTAAATACACCCAATGAATATATAGAATTTGATTTTCTAGAACCCAGAAATATTTCCGGTTTTATTACGAAAGGTGGTCCTGATGGCTGGGTTACTGGTTATCGTGTACTTTTCTCAAAAAATAAACTTATATGGAATAAGGTTTTGAACTTGGATGGCCAGCCTCGTATATTCCCCGCCAATCACGACAAGTATACGGAACAAGTTAATTACTTTAAGACCCCTGTATTAACGCAGTACATTAAAGTGTCACCTGCTAAGTGGGAGGAAAATATTAATATGCGCATAGAGCCTTTGGGTTGTTTTGAAAATTATCGTAAGTAAATCTTTAAGGACTATAGAAGGGAAAGGAAATTTAACATTATTTTTTTACAGCTGAGCAACAAGAACGTGTAGTGGAGTTAGATAAACCTGTTCCTAGTTCTTGTTTGGCCTGTGACGGTCTTACGGATATTCCAAACTCCCAGGGTAAATGCAAGTGTAAAGATGGTTTGTTCTGGGATGGTAATAGCTGTGTACAAAGCAATTTGTGTCCCTGTGTGGAGAATTACATCAAGTAGGTCCTAGCTTTAGTAGAATTTTTGTTTTTGGTTTTTCTATTTCTTATCCCTTAAAGTTATCCGATTGGCTCTAAATTTGAAAACAAAGACTGTGAAGAGTGTGTCTGTGTATTGGGTGGCCATAGTAGTTGCAAACCCAAAAAGTGTCCTGCTTGTGAGGCTAAGGACCTACGACCTGTTGTAGCAGCTGGTTGCTATTGTAAATGTGAACCTTGTCCCAAGCATCAAAAGCTCTGTCCCTCAAGTGGTGATTGTATACCTGAGGTTTTGTGGTGTAATGGCATAAGAGATTGTGCCGATGATGAGGATGATACTTGTGTAGATAAGTTTGTGGTAACACCGCAGCCCATTATTCAAAGAAATGAAAGTAAGAGATAAAGCCAAGAGTTTTTTTTAGAAAGACATACAAAATCACAACTTTATTCTTTTTAAATTAAGCCGAAGTAATTACCTGTCCTGTACCCGAATGCCCACCCAAAATGAAGATGAAGATTACCGAGAAGAAGCAAAGGAAAATGTCTAGCATGTTTACCACAACGTAAGTTTTCTATTTTTTTTCCAGAAGAAAAACTTAAAGTTCAACTTCCAATCCTTGATTTTTCCCTTTTAAGCATTAACAAGCATGTGACAGTCAGCAATGATGGCAATCAAATAGTCAAAACCAAAGTAATTTCCTCATCCACGGAATATTTGGATAAACCTCAGGGCAACCAGGACTATGTACAAGAAGATGAATGTGAAGAGTTTACTTGTGTGCCAATACGTGAAGTGGTAGTGCAAAAAAATGAATCCTTTACTTGTACTGAACCCAAATGTCCAGCCAATTATAAAATAGAATTAGACATGTCCTCGGCTAAGGCTCATGATTGTCCTAAATACGCCTGCATTTTGAAACCAAATAAGGATGATGTCTGTGAAATAAGTGGCAAAACATTTACAACATTCGATGGCACTGAATTTAAATATGACACTTGCTCCCATATATTGGCCAGAGATTTGGTGAACTCTTCGTGGGTTATATCAGTTCACTTGCAATGCACTGATGATTCACGCAAAGTCTGTCGTAAGACCATAACCATTAAGGATTTGGAAAAGCAGGCCACTCTAACCATTATGCCCAATATGCGTGTAAACTTTAATGGTTTTGAATATTCTGTACAACAGTTGATCAACTCTCCCATTTGCAAGGCTTCCTTTGTGGTCTCTCAACCGGGCAACACAGTATTGGTGGTATCACCAAAACGTGGCTTTTGGGTTCTTTATGATGATATTGGTTACATTAAGATTGGTATGTCTTCGAAATTTATTAAGACAGTAGATGGTTTGTGTGGTTATTATGATGATAATGCCAGCAATGATAAAAGGGCACCAGATGGTACAATTATCACTAATACTCTTAAGTTCGGTGACAGCTGGTTTGACAACAAAACACCCAAGGATGAATGTTATGCACAGACATGTCCATTAACTTTGCAAAAGAAGGCTTTAGCCTTATGTAATACCATTAAGTAAGTTAAAATTTGGCTCATGATTGTCTTTTGTCATGTTTCTAAATTTTAAATTTGAAAATTTTTATTCTTCTGCCATAATAATAATGCACAGACATCCAACATTCCTTAAGTGCGGCAAGTCAGTGAATTATAAACAATTCGTAAGCAAATGTATGGAAACAACTTGTGAATGCCTTAAGGCCAACGATGGTGATGCAAATACATGCAAATGTAATATTTTACAGGATTTTGTTAGAAAATGTCTAACAGTTAATCCAAATGTACAATTGTCTACTTGGAGAGCTGTACATCAATGTGGTAAATTTGTGGTTTTTGGCAAAATACAAAAGTCTTCTTTATTTAAATATATGTGTGTTTGCAATTTGCTTGCAGAAATTTCCTGTCCAGCTCCTTTAGTTCACTCGGATTGTTACAAACGTCGCTGTGAGCCTTCTTGTGATACTTTGAATAGTGATGATTGTCCTGTTATTGAAGATGCTTGCTTTTCGGGTTGCTATTGTCCTGAGGGCACTGTTCGCAAGGCTGAGATTTGTGTTCCCATTGCTGAGTGCAAGGACTGCATATGCAATACTATTGGTTCAACAAAATACTTTACTTATGATCGCAATAAATTTACTTTTAATGGCAATTGTACGTATCTGTTGTCAAGAGATATTGTTTTGCCAGGAGTGCATACGTTCCAGGTAAGTGAATTAGGAATTGTTGTAAATTTACAAACGGTAGTGCTGAAGAGTAAGAGAAAGGTTTGTGCTTAGTGTGGCTTTGGAAAATGAAGAAGATTAAATGAAGAAGGGAAAAGTAAGTTAAAGTAGGTAAAAAAGGTAGCTGAATTATAAAAAAGGGGGTAAAAGGGAAGCTTTGTTAAAGAGAAGTGTAAGAAAGAAAAAGAAAATGAAGCAGACTAACTAGAACCTTTGACGGGAGTTAGAGCCAGACTGATAGATTTGTGCAGTTTCTCACCGGCCTACCATGGCGCCTTTACTTAGAAACCGATTAAGTAAAACAGGATATGGTTGCTGGGAGCTCAAGCCAAGCCATAATATAAGGAACATTATAAAAGACATTTAAAACCCCCAAAAAAGTTAGGTTAGGTTGCAATAGGCAATAAAAAAAACTCTTGGGGTCCATTGTGGATCTTTTTAAGTGAGAAGAAGGCAAAATAACACATCAGGTAAAGAGGAAAATAAGTGGTAAGATCAACTAGAAGGAAAAATACTGAAATAGAGGAAATAATTGAAATGCCCATGCAAAATGCCCCCTCCATTGTCCAACTGATTCATCATTAATGAACCCAATAATGATGATCTTTTAACCAACCTCTTGACCTTATGGTGTTGGTGTCCTGGGGGATGAAAGACTACATGCTGTATCGTCTGTTATTCCTCCTCATTCACACATCCTACTATAATCTGAAATACCGTGATTCCACTTAGTCGTAATAGCCCTAACCAAAAAGTGCCCAGTTATGACCCCGGATGTGGTCTGTGGGCGCATTCTACCTGAGTCCATTAGCAACCAATTGCCAGGCACAAGGTCCTAGTCGCCCTTTAGTGATTTCTTCTCCCTCACGGAAGATTGGTCATGACAAGCATCCAAGTCAAGGTCTTTTCATAATAATGCCCCATTGGTGGGTTCATAGCTCCCTGCTTATATGCAATATTTAGGGCCAAGGCACTTCGAGCAAGCTCGTCGGCAATTTCATTGCTTACTATGTCGCATTGTTTTGGAATTCAATAAGATCTGACGTTAAAGGTGTTCATAATCTTACCAAATGCGTTTCTACAGTCTTTTACCAGTCAAGACGTGATGCAATGTGCTTTTGATGCCTTAAGGGCCGCTTGAATGTCAACATAAATAGTGGCCTCAATATCATTTGGGAAATGTTCCACTATGTTCCGCTTAAATGGCCAGTATCTCTGCCGTGAACACAAAACTCATCAGGAGTCGGGGTCTAAGCTCCGGTGCCTACATCCATTACATCCATTAGATTCGTGAACTAAATTTACAAACCCCTTATACAGGCTATCGGATCCCAGCCACAAAACCTTTCCAGAATTATTATTAGTTTTGTTGTATTAAAATTACCCTCTTTTACTATATAGTCCGTCTTAGGCTTCCGGTCTAAACTAAGATCATCAAGACCAATTTCCCATAATATTCCATAATAAGATGGTCAGTATTAAAAGTCTGCACAAAGAAAATTTTTATAATTTTTTTACTTCTTTTTAGGTTTATGTCAGCATGGATGATTGCCACAAAATAGGTAAAATGTCTGCTCCTCAAAATGCTAGCTGTGCCAAATCCCTGCACATACTAAATGGAGATCATCTCATACATATCCAACGCATGCCAAACAATTCCAAAGCTCTACAGATCTTTGTTGATGGCTTTGAGGTAAAGAAAATGCCATACAAGGACACCTGGATTAATCTTAAGGAAATACCCGGCAAAGAACTAATACTAAATCTACCAGAATCCCATGTTGAGCTAAAGGCTTCTTTTGAAGATTTAATATTTTCAATTGGTGTGCCCAGTGTCAAGTATGGCAGTAAAATGGAAGGTTTATGTGGTGATTGTGATGGTAACCCAAATAATGATTTGCAAAAAAATCCTGCCAATAAAAAGGGTAATAAGGAAAGCAAAGAATTTGTGGACATAATTAATTCCTGGCAAGCCGATGAACCCAAGCTGGGCTTAGATCCAAATGAGTGTTTAAGTGAAATCGATGCTGAGGAGGAATGTTTGCCACTGCCACCGGAAAAAGATCCTTGCATGGTGTTATTTAGTGATGATCTCTTTGGCAAATGTAATATGATTGTTGACCCTTTGCCTTATATTTCATCATGCCAGCAGGATATGTGCAAGCCAGGTAACACCCAGAAAGGGGCCTGTGAAACCTTATCGGCGTATGCCAAAGAATGCGTTGGCCAAGGGATATGTTTGGATTGGCGTTCGCCAGACTTATGTCCTTATGACTGTCCTAGTGATATGATATATGAATCATGTGGCTGTGCCAAATCATGTGAAACTTTGGAGAATCTTAAACAGTTCCAGGCTGTAAATATGAAAACTAATACAATTGTTAATACCGTAAGCACAGATGAGATGTGTCCTCAAGCGGAACGTTTTGAAGGTTGTTTTTGTCCTCCTGGCAAAGTAATGGAAAATGGTAAATGTATAAGTGAGCAGTTGTGTGTTAAATGTGAAGATACTGAACATATGCCAGGTGAAAGATGGCAAAAGGATAATTGTACTGAATGTTTATGTGATAAGAATGGTAAGACTCAATGTGTGGAACGTAAGTGTTTGGTAGAGGAAAATATTTGCGCAGAAGGTTTTATGCCACAAAAAAAGCTGACAGATGATTTGTGTTGCCCTCGTTATATTTGTGTGCCAGAACCCAAACTACCACCGGCCAAAATATGCCTTGAGCCCATAATGCCCATTTGCGGTCCTGGACAATTTAAGAAACAAAAAACTGGACCAAATGGTTGTCCTCAATACATATGTGGTGAGTAACATATTTTGCTAGAAAACTTTAGGAAAATCTTACATAATTTTGATTTGTTTTAAATATTTAAATAGAATGCAAGCCCAAGGAAGAATGTGAGCCTTTAGAGACACCAGAGCTAAAACCTGGTGAAAAGTTGGTCAAAATAGCAGAAGGCTGTTGTCCCACACAAAAAGTAGAATGTGACAAGATCCATTGTCCCGGCAAACCTGAATCCTGCATAGAAGAATTTTATGAAGTTCAGCAAAAGCAAGAACCTAATGACTGTTGTCCCACTTACTTTTGTGCTCCACCCAAGGATGTCTGCATTGTGGAATATGTTCCCAATGAGAAATTTACCAAAAAGTTGTCAGAAAAATGGATACATCCCACTGATCCTTGCAAACACGAACAGTGCACTTATGGTCCAAATGATACTTTGCAAATTTCTACACTGCAGGAGACTTGTGATAACAAATGTGCTGCCGGCTTTAAATATATTAACAAGGATAAAAGCAAATGTTGTGGCGAATGTGTACAGACACAGTGCGTCTTCGAGGGCAGTCTTTTCGAACCTCTACAAAAGTGGAAGTCAGATGATAATTGCACCACCTATACTTGTATAAGTAAAAATGATATTTTGTTGGTAAATTCCGTTAAGGAATCTTGTGCAGATGTTAGTAAATGTCCTGAACACTTGCTTGCACAATTAGAAGGAAGCTGCTGTAAATACTGCGAAGAGGAACCCGAAAAGCAGGATATGAGTGAGTTAATAAAATTTAAGCCTAAAACCATAAACTTAAAATTAAAAAAAATTTTTTTTTAGCCAATTGCTTACCTGTCTCTTTGGCTGAAAAGGAAACCGCATACATGGTTAAGATAATAAACCAAATGCATGGATATTGCCTGAATAAGGAACCCATACATGAATTCACTGAATGCAGTGGGGCTTGTAACTCTGGCTCCAAATATAATAAGAGTAAGTTTTGCTTCTGTATTTAGTGAAATTAATAATTTTCTCTTGCGTCTTTCTAGTCACCCTTGGCCAGGACAAAATTTGTCACTGTTGCAGCATTAAAACCTATAAGCAAATCAATGTTGATTTAATTTGTGAGGATGGTTATAAGATCTCACAAGAATTGGAAATTCCTGCCTCATGTGGCTGTCAGCCTTGCGAAGATTCACGGGACTATTTAAGTAAAACTGGTCGAAATGCTCTGCCCATGGCAGAGTTTATAAGGCGTTAGGATGAGCTCAGTTTTACTTAAAATTTAAACAAATTTTTAATTTTATTTTTACAATTTAAAGTCTTAATGTTAAAAGTCTACATTTTATAATAAAATTTGAAAAACATACATCTAGCATTTGTTTTGAAAAATTTGAAATAAATTATGTTAAAATTAAAAATTTTTTTTTTTTATTCTTTTTTCTAATTTTCCACAAGGACATTACTTTAATTTACAAGAGCAAAAGTCATCATCTCCAATCATACATAAAACATCTGTTGCTGTATTTTTTTAGTAAATAAAAAAACAAGTTGCTTCATTCAATGAATTATTTTTTGTATCTTAATGTAAACCTCATCCTATACTGAGCGCCTTCTTAGTGTCTTAGAGATAAAAGTAAAATTTTAAATTTCAAATAAGGTTTTATGTTGGCAACCAACAAACAGGACTTGTGTTGTCCTTTTTTTTTAATAAGTTCATAAATAAATTGTTACTTTTTTCAAGGGCGCTATAGTGAAAGAGGTGGTAGGTTTGATTTAAATGTTAAATAATAAATAAAATAACTTATGTAAAGAGTTTTGGAAATAAAATGTATGTGAAGGAAAATGTAATGTGAAGTTGTAGGTGTTTTTACCCTAATTTTTTCAAATTCTGTATGACAACCCTATTAATGGCTGGAGATAGAAGGTAAGTATGTTTCACAAAAATATTTGGGAGGAAAAATTTTTTGGGGTCGGTCCTATATTTGAGCTTTGAGGGAGCACGCTGGAAGCTGTGAGACCAATTAGAAAAAATTTTAAAAATTAAACTCTGTAAGGCAACCCTCTTAGAAAGCGAACATAGGGTGGAAGTATGTTCTACAAAAATGTTTGTAAGGAAAACTAGCGGGAGTTGGTTTACATTGCACCCGTGAAGGAGCAACTCCGGGCAATTGTAGAGGTTTTTATATACAAATTCTAGAGAAAAAAACATTCTTTGTTGAATTTTCTTATTCAATTGTCATGCCAAGAACTGTCTTTGATACATCAAATAGTTCTGTGGCCTCTGCTGCCATCTGCCCTTAGGCAGGCTTTGTTAGAGGTTATATTTGTCATTGTTCTTACACTTATTAAGATGCTTAAGGCTTGCTTCATATAACATTGAGCTTAATGCTTTAACTTATGCTAGAACCGTTCAACCAACATAATCTAAATTTGAGATTCATTTGGAAATAAAGATTTCACATGAACCAGTCTTACGGGCCACAGTATACACACCGATTTCTTGCACATTCAGGAAATAGAGAAGCAAGCGGTGTTTAAAGAGTTTTTCTAGGTCAGCACCTGACTTTTAATTATTATGTTCACCTAAGAATCCTTAGCTTCAGAGGATTGTGCGTTCCAAATTGTCCTGCCATGACGTTATGGTACCTAAGTTAATTGTTTTGTTGATAGGTTGATACGTTAGTGTATAACACAAGTGCCTAAGTCTACCTCCTAGCGGTATCAACCGGGAAACTTTCAGTTACTGAAAGACATGGCTGAGATGAAAACAATCTGTCTTGAGTAAATGTGTGATCAGTGATTCACTGGTCTGGCTTGAGGCAGGTTGTCCTTATTGCGGTGCGTCATGTACATCGCCATTAAGTGGCACAGCAATACAGGGTTCTAAGGGTACATATATCATATCTGTGTTAAATAGAAATCGGTAGGAATTACACGGAGGTAGATTTCCGAGGCTGAACAGAGTCCTATCATGTACCACGGGAATCAGTTGGCCCCATTTGCTTACCAGTGCATGAACTGATTAATGGTGAGGTCTCCTATGGAAGTTCACGTGGTGGATGTGTTTATCCCCAAGCGGGCCAACTGAGAACGAAAGTTGATATGCTAGGGTCCGTCCTGTACGGGCCCCAGAGTGACCGCGTAAGCAGTCTTATATGAACTTAAGGCTCTCAAGATAGAGTCTCTAGTTTTGGCGGGTCTACCCAGGCACATGAGCAACTGTTAAGGTAGGCTAATAGCTGAAAAGGTGTAAGTGTGTTTGGAAGTAGGTGAATAGGGAAACTGGCTACGGCTGGGGACCCTAGGATCTAAAACAAGATCCCGTCAAAGTAGAAGCAAATAATGAGAAGGCCGGCATTGGCTGGCGGTGAGAAGATTATGAAGCATTGATGATGGTGGAGAAATCGATTTGTCTAAATGAGAAAAAGATCCTTCTAACAGAGCTGGGTGTCGCACTCGTGTTGGGTGCGACATGATAATCATAAGCTTTCTCGCTTAAGGTTAGGTGCTGTTTTACAAGTGTGTGGAGAGGTGTCTTGTCGGCGCGGATCTGTTTTGATTATGAAGAAGCGAGATCAAAACTAGAAACGTAATTCGGGTTAAGATAGCCCAACTCCTCACCAAGGGGTCTGTTGTGGCTACACAGAGTCATGACAGAGAATTGGTACCTGAGTAGCAGGGTGAGCCATTCTGGGGGTGCTGGTGGACGAATTGTTTCCATTAAGTGTTGAGAGCACCGTGAATTATTGCCAGCATGACAGTTGTCACGTAAAACCCTTAACGTCTGTCTTGTTGATACCTACCCCATTGCAAATCTTGTTCCTATGCTTTCTACGACCAGAGCAATTGGTTTTTAGTATAAGATTGTATCCAGCAATGCCGTAGGGACTGTGATAAGTACCAGCACCTTTTGTAAGTCGATGCTCGATCACCATACAACCATGGTTAACTCGATTTATAAATAAAGTCCACTATTCAAATATTTGGTCAGGTAAGTAAGATATGTCTAGCCACTGCAGTGTAATCGACCCCAATTTAAGCTTGAAATTCATATCTAATTTTTTCACTTTTTCATCTACATTCATCCTTAATGGCAGCTCGCTCTCCACTTTCACAGCCTTAAGCCTTGAGCATCTCTAGAATATGAGAATAATATTATCCAATCTCGATGTCGTTCATGAACTACTCTAAGCTCTCCTGTAGAAGAAAGCCAGGTTTATTTTCTCGAGGCTCACAGAGCTGATTGAACTCAAATAAGTACTTCATGGTGCAGTTAACTAGCCGCAAGATAACTTCTTGCTACTGGCCATCCGTAAGGATGAAATGGGTCACTAGATTTACAATTGTTTAAATCCTGGCATGCGCTGTATCTTTCTCATATAATTAAAATGTCACAAAATCTTTTTATTGCAACGCAGCTTCAATATTCCACAAATGTGATTCTGTATGATTTAATTGTGTGTTCAAATCCAATTCCCTGCCCCGAAAGACGATCTGGCTGCTCTTACAGCAAAAGTTTTTACACCAAGAAGTTGTGCTAGATTATAAAAATATACAAAAAGCCGGCAGAAAAAGCAACGTCTCCCATGTTTTAAGCATTTGGGTAACTTGCCAATGTGGAGGGTGGTATTTATTACAGACTCACATTTAATGAACTCATAATGATTTACCAGCTCCAGCAAATTAAACAAACACACACATTTTGTCTAATATCAACAGTATTTTTTATTTAATAGTTTTCTTGGTTAATAAATTTTTAATATAAAGTGCTTTAACAGTTTGCCAATGCCAGCCCTTATCTTACAACTATAACAACAATTTATTTACTTCCTTCCATTTTTATTCATTTTCGCTTTAGATTTTTTTACATCCGTGTTCGTGTTGTGTGTTCAAACAATAATAAAATATTACTTTTCTATATTGTGAGTAGTTTTGTTAAAACATTAAAAATTCCAAATATAGTAGAAAACAAATAAACTAAAGAAGATGTAATGTACTACGATATAAGGCACGTTTAGTTCTTTGGCGGCAGTTACTATTTTATGATGCTTCGATTTCGTGGCATTATCAATGAGGCTGTATTTCACATTTACTGTTATTTGGCCATTTTACTATGAATAACGGAAGGGATAAGTGAATGCACTTGGAAAGTTACTGAAACTAGTTAAATATTTAATTTAAGGTTTTATACTTTTTGTAAACATGACGTGACATGTTTTGCTAATAGTTTTTTTTTAATTTTTTAATAAAGTTAAAACTTAAGAAAAGTTTAAAAAAAAGCAAATTATTTTGTTTGTAGAGTTTGTAAAACAAATTTCATTCTTACAATAGATCAATTCAATTGCATGGCTTCATTCATTCCATCGCTTCTTAAGCAAGTTATCTTTTTTTATAACGAAATTCTCAATTTTAACAATTTTATCTAACACCATTCATTATCTTCTTCATTCTCTTTATCTGCTAATTTGCCTCAAGGCAAAAAAATCCAAAAAATTTTTTCCAATTAGAAAAACCGCTTTAAGCTAGAAATCCTAATGAGCACTTGTTTATTTATATTCTTAACCGTTAAAGTGTTACGTTGTTGTTGTTTTTTTTTCACTTGTTTCCAAATTTTAGCTACATTTGTACTTAAAATTTGTTAGATAATGAAAAAATTAAACATTTTAGTGTGGAAAAAAGGAATTTTTTTCTAGAATATATTTTATAAATAAAAATGTATACCAGTTTGTTGTGGTATAATGAGATGTCCTTGCAATCATTTTGCTTTTAAATAAAACAAAAGTTACCAGATTTTTTAACAACAACATAAGAGGCATTAGTAATAACGCTACGGCAGTGTATAGGGGAACGCATAACAGCATATTGTCCTTGGCTGAAATTTTTTTTCTTAAACATTTGGTTCCTTTAATATTTCAAACTATTTTAAAAGAATTAAAAAAAAAATATTGATTTAGAGCAGAATTTCTAAATCTTATGATTACACAGGTCTATGCGGATGTTATTATATAGTGCTATGTATTTTCCAGTACATGTCGGCCCAGGAATTTGTGCCAGTGATCGTTGAACGGTTCATAAGTTGCGTAGTAGATCAGACATTAAAAGAGGGCCACGTTTGCCTGGCGACCCTACACGTATCCAACCTCCCCCATATATTGTCAGCAGTGCGCAGAAAGAATCATAAGGTGCTGCTCTTAATAGTCTGCAACGAAATTGCGACTGTATTCACATTGGAGATATTCAGAGCAGATCGTTTCTTAGCTAGCTCATCTGTCTGTTCACTACCGTGATAGCCCCTATGCACAGGAACCCAAACCAGAGTAATGTGAGACAGCTGCCTTAGCTTAGATAATTCTGTTCTTCACTGACTGACCAATAGTGACGCGGTAGTGTATGATCTGAATGACAGAAGCGCCACCCGGCTGTCGACAAAAATACAAATATTCCCGCGGATATTTCTATCCTGTAGTAGTTTACAAGCCACCCGAATGGCAAATATTTATGCCTGAAATACCTTACATTCATTCGGAAGACTAAAAGAAGCATTTACTTCCAGCTTCTCTGAAAAGACACCGGATCCAACTCCGCAGTCCAACTTAGAGCCGTCCCTAAAGATCCTATTGTCATAAGATTCCCCAAGGTTACCCCTACACCATTCACCCCTGGAGGGAATAAGAACTTTAAAACCCTATCAAAGTCTGTGTAGGGAATAATATAGTCAGAAGGTTGATCCACGAATGAAGGTAGTGCCCATATGGCTTCGATTTTCAACATCCAGTCGATCTAAGCCTTACTGCACTACAAGCAGATATGTCCCTAATGTGGATCGAAGGGAGCAAGACGCAAAATAGTATTCAATGCCTTAAAAGGACTAATTTGCAGTGCGCCCGTAATTTCAAGGCATGCAGATCTCTGGATTTTATACAACTGGGCCACTACGTATCTACGCTCCGTAGCAGTCCACCAAACCAGAGATCCATAAGTGAGTATTGGTCGTACTATGGCCGTGTATATCCCCCTAACAATTTAAGGACTAAGTCCCCATTCCGCTACAAACATCCTTCATATTTTCCTTGTTTTTTTTCTATTTATGCACAAATTGTTTTTTCTTGCATGGAAACTCCGAGATGTCATTTAAACATAATCATAAAACATAACATTATAAAAGGACTAAAACTGAAACTTTAGAGACTCATTAAAATTCTTAACTACTAGTTGTCGGTAGTTCTATCTTGCCTTACTCTTTCCTTTTTTAATGCTGTTTCATGGTTAATTTTGCATTTTTTATGATTTGTGGCCAGAAGTTAGTTTTTTTTCGGTGGTTTCTTTGTTATTTTGCGCTTAATTGCAAAGTGGACGTGTAAGCAAATTAAGTACCAGCACTTAGAATATCAAATGGTCAAACACAATATTTCAGTAAAATTTAACAAAAAAATTAAATTAGGAAGTTTATAAACAGTTATTAGTTATAATCAAATAAAAATATATCTATAGAACTCTTTACAACATTATAAATAATTAGCAAATTCATTTTGCTTATATATTTCTTAAGGGCTTTATTTAACAACAAGTAAGCAGCCAGTCTTAGATGAATCGCCTTTACAACTCAAAATCGAGTCTTTTATTCTGGTTCATTAAATCAAACTTAATGTTCACTTAAAATTTAAGACTCTTATGTTTAAAACTGGCGAAGTTTAAATGGACAAAATACTTTTTTTTTATTGATTTCAAATGAAGTGTAGTTATGTCCCTTTGCTTTGAAATAAGCCTTTAATAGGCGTAAAAAAGTTTTAAAAAATAAGGTCATGAGGTTAAATTTAAATAGAAAATGTAATAATTTAAGCAAAGTTTTTATTTTTTTAAGAATATGTCCCCCAGATGTCTTCCGTCGAGTTAAACACACTGTTCAAAACGTAGCAGTAAACTGGGTTCACTTCAGCTGATTTCTCGATGAATATTTTCATTTGAAGCCACAATAGATTAAGGATTGTGAATATAGTTCCTCCCTTTGAGAAAGCCCCATAAAAAAATCCATGGGAGTTAGAGCGGGTGACTTCGGTGGCCATGAGGTGTCCTTAAAGCGACTGACCAGCTTTGGAGGAAATTTTCCTGAAGAAAATTTATTAAGGCCCTGGCTGTAGTGTGCAGTCGCCCCATCCCATTGAAAGTAAGTGTGTAAGGAGTACGATAGATGAGCTCTCAGGTTTGGTAAAAAGAACACACCAATAACGCGTCGATAACTTTTATCTTTGACATTCATCGCCTGACTTCGAGAATTTTCGAAAAAAAATGGTCCAGTTATCTCATACGTGGATAAGGAACACCAAACAGTTACCATGGAGCAATGCAATAGTTTTTGATATTTCCAAGAAAGGATACGGGTTTTTAGAAACCAGTAATGTGAGTTTTGCTTGTTGACGTGGCCATTTAAGTGAAAACGAGCCTCATTGCCCCAAAAGGTGGGATCTACCGTGCAAATACGCTCTAAAATCGTTTCACATAAAATTTTACTTAAATCAAAGTCACTTTCTTCCAATTCTTAAACAATTTGAATTTTTAAAGGATGGAACTTCAGATCCTTTTTTGAAATGTCATTAATCGCTCTTGAAAGTCCCAGTGAGGCTGCTCATTTATTTCAATGCTTTTGGGAGCCTTTAAAGATCGACAGGGCCCTCACCGTGGTTTATTTAAGCCGAAGCAGTTGCGCGGAATCTCTGCACCTTCGAAAGAACTTTGAACAAAATTGTCGAGAAGCAGTGACGTAAGAATCATTAGTCTTAAAAATCTCTCCACAGCGAACGTGTGATGCTTAGTCGACCAATGTAACATCATGACTGACAAGTCCGCACAATCGAACATTTTAACGGCACCATCCTTCTTTTTTAAAATAATTATATTTGAACAAATAAATTTGCTACCACACACCCTGTATTAGCGCTGTTATAATAAAACGAATATTGGTGCCTTAGTTCCAGTTAAAAGTCAAGTTTTAAATTTTTTTTGGAAAATTTAAGTTTTTTAAAATTAAATTTACAAACCAGGAAACAAATTCTGAAAAAATTTAATTTTATAAAAATTTTAAATAATGCAAAGCAAATATTAATGAACAATTGAAAAATATTTAACTAAATTTTTTAATCCCCAAAAATTTTAAATATGTTTTCTTTTCATAATTGTTGCCACCTGCCACAAAAACTAGTTACTTGATTGATTAAATTTAATTTTTGCTTCTTTTTTTGCAATACAGGAAACACGTGATTAATTATTTTTCAGCAGTGAATCATAAAATAATTTATTAAATTACTGCTGTGTTAAGCCACAAAATAGTTAATTAAACACCTTTGTCAAAATTGCAAAGAACTTAACAGTTAGAGCAAGTGCAAAAGGAAAGTTTGAGTAACGTTTCTTTCCCCATTTTTTTCATTACTGCGGAAATATAAATTTATACATATTTCACGCAATATTAATTAATAAAACATTGAATTAACTACTTGTAGCTTTAAATATAAACAATTTTTAAACGCATTTTTACATTAGCATGTAATGCTATAAAAGGATATTTTTCGCAAATAATGAAAAAAGAAAAAATTTGCCATAGATTTTTATTAAAACTAAGTTTTGATTTTAAATTAAATGCAAAATTTACTAATTCCTCTTTAGTTTCATTCCTGGCAAACAACCTAATGCTTAATTTGATTTAAATTTTGATATATTCGAACATTTCAAAAATTCGATTTAATAAACACTCACAAGTAGTTGAAGAATATATTTAACTTATAAATGCCTTTTTAGCAAATTTGTCTTAAATCAAGTTGGGTCATATTAACAAAAAATAATATCAAACAATATTAAACATGCAAATGCATGACTTTTAAGCAGCTGTCACAACCTATGCAGACATAAAAAAAATTAAAATATCAAATATCACATTAAGAAATTTCAACATGTTAGTTGCTTTTAAATATTTTTTTTTCTTGAAATTAAATTTCCAAATAATATTTGCAAAAAAAAAAAAACATTAAACACGTGTCAAAATATGACTAAAAACTGCTTATTTTAGGCCAAAAAATGGCAAAAGTGAAATATTATTGTTTTAGCCTTTTTTACAATAAAGAGAAACAAGGGAGTAGAGGAAAAGCTTTATTACACAAAAACTAACTGCTTATTAACATTAACATTAAAACGTTTGCCATTTACTTTAACGTTTTTTTTTTGAAAGTGTTACTCAGTTGTTATTTCGATTTGACTTAAATTTATGATGTCACGAAATATATATGCATAAGCGGAAGGTATAAAAGTATTGCCAGAAATCCCTAGAACATTTTTGGGTATTGTGAAAAAGACGTTGGGGATTTGCAAAAGTACTTCTTATTTGTTCCTGAGACGTGTAACTAATTTCAAGTAGTTGTTGTAACAAATTAAGCATTTGTATGCGTAAACACAAACAAATATAAACAAACAGTTTCATATTTAAATACACACATACATGCATACACAAGTTTGTATATTATATAAAAGAAATTAAGTATGTTTTGTTCATATGCACCCTAAGATATGTATTTGTTAAAAATGAAAAAGTTGGTCGGTAAATATTAAAACAAAACCTAGTGAATGTTTATATTAAAATTAAAATTTCTCATGATGTTATTCCAAGGTTTTTGATGGCAGGAATAAAAAAAGCAGCAAGATAAAAAAAATATTAGATGGCAAACTAACGACTACGAAGACAACAATCTGCATCTTTCAAAAATACCCTCAAATCAGTTAGACGACGACCAGCGCACAGATGACCCTCCAGGTAAGGCTGGGTTGCGAAGGATAATGAAAAAGATGTAAACTCTCTCATATTTGGAGACCTTCTGGAGCTATTGTGCATCCTTTAAAAAAATTAAGAAAAATAAATAAAGTAAAGAGAATCAGAAGTAGGAGGACCAACAAGAAGCAACAGTACTGAAAAAGAGGAAGTAATTCAAACCCTGGCCACATAGCCCTAGCCATCCTGCTGTCAGTCCTATTCTTCTAATGAAGTATTCATATCCTAATTTTTCCATAATAAAGACCCACTAGAGGTCTCATAGCTTCCTTCATATATGCCACACTCAAGGCGGAGCCACTAGAAGCGAGCTTGTTAACAATTCCCTTGCCAACTGTGTCGCTGTGTCCCGGAACCCAACAAAGTCTAACGTTGAAAGTATTCATAGTCCAACCAAGTGCCTTACTACAGTCTTTGGTCTGCTTAGACCTTATGTAATGCGCATTAAAAATCCAAAAGATCGCCTGATTATCAACATTAAAGTGACCTCACTTATCCTTGAATCATGTTCCATTATTAGATCCGTCATCCAGAGATACTGCCTGGAACACACTATATTTATCAGATAGTCTGAAGGACAATCTATAGTTCTCCGCCATGAGATAGACTTTAGTATTTTTATCCATCTTAAATCTGTCAGTAAAAACTGCACACCTTTCATACAAACTATCGTACCTGATTAAACCACCACTAAGTCGAGTCTAATTTCAATTTGAAACAAAGCAAACAAACGCTCCTTTTCAGTCAAATGTACGACTGTTTTTTTAAATCGCAATTAAATTTCAATTGGGATCTCTAAAAACAAAGCATTTATCCTGCCTACTACTAATATCATCACAGTCACACACACAGCCACAGGCGCAGTCCGCAATCTCGGGCAGGCCCATCTGATGCCATATATATTAAATAAGTCATGCTCCATCAGTAAGAAGAAAACTCTCAAGCCAAAGGCAAGGCCAGGGTGCCTTTGTACAACCGTCGCCTAATGTACGTAGCCACACATTCCTTCTCACCAAGTAAGAAGCTGAACCAACTTGAATCATATAAAAAGTAGGCCTTCTTTATATCACTCCCAAGTCAAGAGTTGTTACAGCAAGATCTCAAAGGCACCAGTTAAACCTGTCCGGCATATTGGCGCATGCCATTTACCTGTTTTTGGCGGCAACATACCTCATACCTCATTGAGACAATATAAACCATAAAGGAAGTCAATTCGGCAGTCAGAGTTAAACCGATAAAATATAATTAGACTTAATATTTGATCACCATTGATCCAAGGATTTGTGTCTTTCCCATATATTGCAAACTGCCAAAACGCAGAGCTAAAGGTTGAAGTTTAGTAAAATTCTATTTGGAGATTATTTAAAATATGTTTTATAATCTCCTTTAATTTCTTTTCATTCCAAGCAAACATACGCAAACCCAAAAATGCCATTTATTTCCTAGTTAATTTTTTAGTTTATAGGGTGGCTTTCAGCCATTCAGCAGCATTGCGATCTTATCCCTCAATTTAGATCCCAAATCATTCCCGTCATGCATGATCATAGAGATCTAGTAAAAATCACAGTTATTTGAAAGCTCATGATAGATTCTTTGTTGTGATTCTTAAAAGTATAACATAATAAAAAAGTTAGTCCAGGATGCGTTTGCGTCTAAGAAGTTCAACATATTAATGCTCTAATAGTAAATATAACCATTTAATACGTATTTTAATTTTGTAATTCTGCATTAACGTGTCTATTACACATAACTTTCTTGCAGCAGGCCACATACTGGGCTCTATGCTATGTCTTTATACATATGTAGATCTAATTGGCAAGTCAGAGATAAGTTATTATTTTCTTCCCAACATCATTTGACAAAAAAAAAGTTTTCATTTACGTAGAAAATATTTTTTGAACACGGTGCCGTGTAACATTTGTACAAATGTGCATGCAAAACACCTTCATCTTTAAAAAACTTGTTTATGTTTTTACCTGGCAGCACTTCTTTTTGACAAATGTTGAATTTATAAAAAAAAACAAGTACACAACCAGAGCTTATAACTTTATCATAACAAAATACTAGAAAATAAAAAAAACAAAAACAAGAATAATAAAAAGACAACAAAATAAATAGAAATAATACAAAAATAAACACAAATATTTTCAAAACACATGTCACGTGACACAAGGTAACATATTAGCAACATTTAACAACTATAATAATAATAACAACAACAAATTTTAACAAATAACACAATCTGAAACATACAAAGATACTTTTGCTATAAAAACTCCATCAAACAATGAGCGTAATAAGACAGAGGCATTTTGCCAAAAAAAAAAAGAAGGAAAAATGAAAATGAATACGTTTATGATAAGCATGCATGTGATAACAAGTTGAACGTGTTAAGCATAAACAAAATAACAAGACTTTCGCTCTGGTCTTAAGAGAGGGCAGAGGGGGTGTTAAAAATTAAAATAATAGAGCTTTGAGAGGGAGAAATATAAGAAATTATAAAATTGCATGCATCATTTTTTTTAAACCTGATTCCAAATTTTCTTATGGCAGAATGTACGAATATTTGATTGGGTAATGGTAGGAAAAAGAACAGAGAACAAGCTGAATAATAGAAGAGACTTTAAAAAATGGACTGCATTAATTATGCCAGCAATTCAATTTGAAAACCCTTTTCAGTGGTAAATAAATATTTTTTTTTGCGAGTAAGCTCGGCGAAAAAAAGAATTTTAATAAGGAACAGGCTTTCCTAGAATCTTTAATGAGCATTCGAAATTTTAAGGTTGTTATGTACATTCAAATGCACACATGTTTGGTTGGTGAGTTTCCGGTAAAGTAGGGAGCGAATGTCCACCTCAACGGCAAATCAACCGGGCAACTTTCTGGTGCGCCAAGTAGGCTAGTTTGAAGTGGTTCTTGTTAATGCTGTATTATATGACCCTGTCATTAGTTGGCACAGTATTTTAAGAATAAAAGGTTGTCAGGGCTAGTGCTGAAATTGGTAGGAATTGACGCAAGTATCCGATCTTATGCCATGAAAGTTCAAAAGATCTCTATCTTTAGGGTCTGATTGATGATGAGGCCTCTTTTTAAAGTGCACGTGGTAGCTGAGGTTATCCCTAAGCGGGGAAACTATGAGCGAAAGATGCATAATTGGACTTGGTTTTGTACGGCCGCTAGAGTGATCACGCTGAGCGGTTTTATACGAACTTTAAGGCTCGCAAAAAATATCTCTAAGTATTGGTAAGTCAAACCTTTGCACGTAATCCCTTGCAGACTTACGCTAATAACTGAAAGAGGGTGATAAGGGTTCAGAGGTTAGTGAGTATGAAAACTGGCTTGGGCAGGGTACCCTATGATTTGATAAATATATCCGCTAAAGTACTGGCAAATAATAAAATGAAATACCGTAGTGGCACATTTGAGCCATTAAAATGGCTTGGTTTTAGCCGGGAATAAATAGGATATGAAGCGGTGAAGAAATGGGGAAATGATTTAAAATAATATGATAAAAATTATGGGTTGAGCGGGGTGTCGTTCTGAAAGCGTGCCATATGGAAGGGATATAGTCATCAGACTCAAAAGCCAGGGGCTATTTCGGAAACATACAAAAGGTGGGAGTGATTGAAAGCTAGCCCGGAAAGAAGTGCAAAAATTGCAAGCAAATTGAAGCAAATTTTCTTTTAGAGCCATTTTTGGTTACATGCCTTTTCTTTTTAGACAAAAAAAAACTAAAGAAAATACACTTACGTTTGTTTGTATAAATATTCCGGTCATTGCTTAAAATTAATTAATAATTACATAAAGACTTTATATCTTACCATATAAACGTTTCCTAAATTTTTTTAAGTAAGTCAAACATTAGACCGTCAAAGTAAATTTTTTTGTGTTTTTGTTTTCTTTTAAAACAAAGATAGAAGCGAATAACTTTTTTTTATAATTTATTTCAAATGATAAGAGCATTCAGTATAAAATTTATGAGGAGCTGTTCACATCAGTAGTATTTGTTGTTCTTTCATTTTAAAACAAAAGACTCTAGGACACCTTGTCCATTGCCTTATTATATTAAATCATTTTTTTAATTATTTTTAACGCGTGTAATAAATTTTTTCTTTCTACTTTGAAACTGCTTTTAATCTTTAATAAAATTTCAGAAAAATATTTAAAACATTCATTTGAACAAGTCCTTTAACTGTTTGTATTATTGTTTCATTTAATTAAGTTTAGTTAAATCTTTCTTTAAATAAAAGTTGCTAGCAATTTTACTTTCATTTGTTTGAAAACAAAAAAAGAAAAATATATGTTTGAATAAAATACAAGCAAACATCAAGTTTTTTCGGTTAATCTTTTTTTTACTTAAAGCTCTTGTCAAAAAAGTAAAACGAAGAAATTTTTAATGAAAAATGACGAGATAAAGAAATACCACTTTTACATTGCTTTCAAGTAAGGTTTTTTAAATCTAATTAAATGAAGGCACATGTTAATGAAGTTTATTGTTTTTTAAGGCAAACGACTTAATTACATTCGTAAATGTAAAGAAATCTACATAAGATAAAAGGGATTTTAAATTAAAAAAAATAAGATGTTATGGAAATTAGCATTAAAAAATAAAGCTAGTATTTTTGCTTTCATAATTTTTGTTATATTAAATATTCATATTCGTATTCATTTATTTGATTAAATATTAAAAGGAATAAAAATTAAAATTCAATTTTAATAAAATACATACATAAAAAAAACTAAGAAAATAATAATTTGTAAAGTGCTGATTAGGCGTATGATTAATATTTAATTTCGCATAAAAACTTAATAATTATGCGTAATCGGATTTCCAACAACAAAATCACGGTGCGTATGATTAATAATTATTTTGAATAAATGAATATAACGTATAACCTATAATTTTTTTTTTAAATTTTTGTTAAAAAAATATTTTATCATCAAAATATTTTCTATAAAAGCTAAGAATTTTCTACACATAAAATTGATCAAGTAAATCAAGCCGAGGCAGGCCGTGGCTTATGTAGTATGATATTCATACTTTTAGCCATACCGTACTTGATGCTAGTCGAAAAGGATTGATATAAGCGTAAATAAGATTAACTCAAAATAGAAACTATTTTTTTTTACTGACAGAGATTAAATAAAGAAGATAAAATTTATATTTATTGTTATTTCCTCGATATGAAATACTTATAACTTAAAAAAAAAAACTTTTTTCTGTACTTACCGCAGCTGGAACTTGAACCTGGAACTGTCTGAACTACAATATCTGCACATTACCATCCATATGTGCTGCCAACCACTTTGGTTTTTGAATGTTATATATAATAAAATATCATATAATATATTGGAAAACATATTTTTTCTGTTCGATTTTTTAATTAATCCAGATAGACTTGATTTAGAAAAACTAAGTACGGATTGTACTTAAAAGTTTTCAGTATGAGTTTTCATAAACTCAATAGGAAAGATCTTGATAATAAAATGGGGTTTTTATTTCTGCGTAACTGTATGCTGAAATTTAACCAAAAAACTTAAGCTAGTAGCATTTTGTAACTCTTAACTAGCGTTAAAACTTACGTAATGCGCCATATCATCGTGTTGCTTTTAAAAAGAAAGTTAAATGTATTTTATAATTTTGTATGGGATTTTTACTAAATGTTTGATATCATATCATATTCAACGTATGCCAAATACTTGAGGGTTAGTACTTAAAGTAATAAAAAAACAAAAGTTTTTTTATATGAAAATCCTTCATTTGTAAGCAGAAATAGAAATAGAAAAATGATGATTTTGTATTAAAATCACAATTAAAAAAATTGTTAAATAAATTTTTTGGAGTTTCAGAAGTGAACGTTATATTAATAATTGATTTAATAAAAATTTAATGTTTTACTGGTTGATTAAATTTTCTTTTCATTAAAAAAAAACCAAAATTCACAATAGGTTTGGGGTTTTTTCAATTGATGTGCACCTATGATAATTGTTTATCTTTAGTCTAGATGAAAAGACTTACCTTTTTAAATAACTTCATTGTAAAAAATTTTCGATTCCAAAAATTATGCCGAAAAAAGTCAAAATTTTTGAAATCATGTATTATTTCTTAAAAGAAATATTCGTCACATTAAAAAAAGCAAAATATCGATTTTGAAGTGCAATTTTCTTCAAAGTTCTTAATATTATACATGGTAGACCTATTAGTTCAAAGTTTTAATTTCAAAAATAAGTAAAAATTAAAGTTGTTTTTTTAAAGAATTAAACATTCAATCGGTCATAACTTCTTGATTTTACACGAAAAAGAAAAACAAATATTAAATAAAATTAAATTTTATTAATTATACTAAAACCCTATAAAAATAGATTTTCTTTATAAACAAAATCTAAAATTTTGCTAAAAGAAAAAAAAGATATTAAATAAATGTTCCTTGTACCACTTAATTATTATTTAAAAAAATTCTGAAAATTATTTCGAAATTTTGATTGTTTTCTTATATCTTTGAAGTATGACGATTAGCGAAATAAATTATTTCTAAGGATATATCAAAGAATATTTAAAGGATTTAAAAAACCAAGTGCCTTAAATATTAACTTCACGCACTACTAGCAAACTAAACACACTTTTAAATTTATAAGCCTAAAATGCAATTGTTGTTACTGTATTTGACTCATTTTTATATAAAAGTACACATAAAATAAAAAATATTTAGTTCTAATTATGTAAGTATGTATGTGATATAAGCTAACGCTTGCTAAAATTTAAAACAGAGCTTTTAACTCTACCTTCATATATGAACGCAATTTTTATATAAAAGATATAAGTATGTTATATTTGTAAGTATAGAAGTAGTTAATACACATACATTAGTATAGAGGCAAATACATAAACAGTACTTTAAAAGATTTTACATAAAGTAAGTAAATGTATGTATATTTGAAGCATTTACAATAATACGAAAAACATTGTTTTTGTATATACCGGCAATAACTAAAAAAGCACGTGCTTGCGCTTATTATTGTAATTTTATATACATTTACTTATACAGTAGTAAGGTTTTGTTGTAATTGTTTTGAAACATTATTTTCCACATGCTCTCAAAATTGTTTAATAAGAGAGAACGAAAAGGGGGTTTCTCCTATATATTTTGTGGGAGTGGGAATTTAAATGTTTCTCTTCTTTAACATTAAAATAAAAATTTAAATTGATAATTAAAAAAAATATCCTTTTAAAAAAGAAACTTTTAAAGTTTTGTACCAAAATACATTGACATATATTTTTTTTCCTTTATTTGTTTTAAACCGAAATTTTTTTTCTCTATTTAAATTAGTTTATTTCATTTTAAGAAAACTCCTCGTGTTTTTGGCTCAGTTTCAAAAAATCCTTTTTAGTTTTTGTTTTTATTTTTACATTTACTTTTTAAGCCAGTTGTGCTGCATTTGTTTTTTCTTTTCAAATTCTTTTTAGTTTAAATTTTTATTTGATTTGTCTATGTTAGCTACGTTTAGCATATAGATGAGAAATTGGTTAGTCTTGCTGTTATAGGCAGTTTGTTTATAGCGCTTGTATATATGTGGTTGTGTTAAAGGCATGGAAAATGCTTTTGGTGTAGTTGGGGGTATTAGTATAATTGTTGTTGTTTGTTTTAGTTTTCCATTCCTTTAAGTATAGTTTTAGGCCTATTTAAGATTGATGCTGCTGTTTCACGAATTGAAACGGGTGGTCTTAATAAATGCCTGCAATCCAAAGTTGGCGGCATAAAAAGGTTTTGATTTAAAAAATTTCGTTTTGTTAGTTAGGGCTGGATGATTTGAAACGTCTTAGCTCTAAGGATAAAATTTTAAGTTTTAGTTTTAATGACAATTTTTGTTAAGCTCTGTCAGTTGCAGCTTGTCGAGAAATTCATTAGGACAGCCTAGATTGTATGTAAGTAAAATGCCTACTGGCCGTTTAACTTGTAAAAAATTTAGCACCATACTGAAGTAAATTTGGTAAAAAGACCTTAAAAATTAAAATAATTTGAAGTATAGCTTGAATATAGGAATAATATGTAAAATCTTGTTTACACTTATTCGTCTTCAAGATTGTAAGTAACTACTAAGATTCACAAAAGGATTATTTAAAAAAACTAAAGTTCATTTAAAATAATTTCTTAAAGCCAAGTAAAGGAGCTGAGAACTGCGCCACTCTTTTAATGACTTTTTGTTCCACCCTCGTACATTTTTTTTCATTGTGTTTTTAGTTTGTTTATTTTGGTTTTTACTTGCTACAACACGTCACCAACTAACGCAAGCGCAAGACAGGAATAATCAGAAAAATTAGCAGCAGGCCTAACGGAAACAAAAAATTTTTTATGAACTAATATGTGTAAGTGTGTGGGTGTTTTGAAGTGTTAGTGTGTATTTTATGCCACAATTCAAAAAACTAATAGAAAACCAAGAAAATGGATAAAAAATTTCTACATGTAAACAGTATGCGGCATTTTAGCTTATTTTTGTGATTTTCCCTTTAACACAAAATCCATTTTATTGTTTTTATATCTTTTGTACATTTTCCTTTAGCATCGTCCTTCTCGTAGTTTTTACTGTTTTATTTCAATCTTCAGCCTACAACTTAGCACTTTGTTTTCTTTTTGCTGCTTGCGCCTTCAACTTTGTGGCAGTCAAAGTCTAACGATTAACTGTCGTGGTATTAAGTGTTGTTGTTTGCAAGTAGTTGTTATTTGCTGTCCTTAATGTTCATATGCCTCTTTACAAGAACAAAACACACACACATGGAAAACTTTTGCTACACAATTATGTTAAAGTGTAAGTGGTATGATAAGAAGTCAAGTAATAAACTGTTGTGGTAGGTTGATTGTGGGTATGGGACCGGTTGTTTTAAAAATCATTCGCAAGTAATGCACTGCTGAACTAAGAGAAAGAGAGATGAGCAAAAGAGAAATGTTAAGAGCGAACGATGAATGAATATGAGTTTTTTTGCTTTGAAAAAGCTTTTTCTTTAAAAGAAACCTATTATTTTGCTTGAATTTTTAAAGGACAATACCTTTCGAAAACACATAGTAGAAAAGTGTTTGATTCATTTTAAATTGAATAATTTAATTTAAATTAAAATTTTTAAAAGCAATATTAAGTTAGGTATTCAAATGGAATTTCGAAAATAATATTCTAAATGTCTCTAAGGAAATAATTAAAAAAAAGCAATTGTTTAATTAACAACCTCTTGTACACAGTTGCCGAAGTAGTTAGAACATTCTACGTTTCTTTTTTTTTAGAGACAGTTTCTACAACTCGTACAACATTTTTTCGCTGTAGCTGATTGAAATTCAAAACTTAATTTTAATTTATTTTTGGAAGTTTTGAAGTTGTTGCAGTTTTTACGACCTGAAATACGTAAGATTGGTTGTGAATTTAACAAGTAATTTTAAATATCTTTTAAAATCTTTTATTTCTAAGGTTTTTGTTTTTCTAAAAAAAATAAAAGGTCTTGATTAAATAAAACATAAAATTGTGGACCTTCTATAAAAATTTAAATTTTCTTGTACTATGGTATATGTTTGTTAAAGATTACGTAATTTTTTAGGTTTCTTTGCGAGATAAGTAACTAAAAATATTAATAATATATCGGGTAATTATAGTCCAAAAATTTTTCTTTTTATATTGCACAACAAAATACTATTAAATTTTTTAAAGGTAAAGCTTGTTTTTGGTACTTCGAGCATATTCACTAGTTTCGCCGCTTGAAAATAGTTGCAGGGCATGGTCTGCGAGTCAGATTTTTGGGCAATATATCTCGACTTTAACAGCAGATATATTTGTGACAGTGGTAGTCATTAGTACTTTACGATACCACACTTTTTAGTACATTAAAAAATAGGCAATAAAATTCTAAAAGGCTCTTTTGTTGTTTTTCTTATGATTCATTTGTTTTATTGTAAATTATTTCAATATGTTGTTTACGAGATATTAAAGTGCGAAAGAAGACGATGTTTTTTATATCGTTTCTAGAAGGAACATGACAATTAATTGCTTACCAGTTTTAACTCTGTTTCTAATGTCATCAGAAGATTTGCTTATTGTAGTCAAATTGCCGCCGAGAGAGGATTTCGTTAAAACGCTTTTAAGGATCTTGCTAGTTTATTCTAAATACTCATGTATTCGAAAAGTGTATCTTCGTTAAGCTTGTTTTTAAAATTTGGAAGTCATATTCATAAATGAACTTAAAGTTGACAAAAGCGGTTTTAAACAAAATTTCCATACAAAATCTGTTTTATTAAAATTTTGTCAAGAGGCAAACAATTTTTTTTATAAATTTACCCTTTAATTTAAGGGCAAGCTTTTTTTCAGCTTTACTTTGTATCACAATGGTCTAAATTTATATTTCAGTAAAATATGTCGTTTACATAAGTCGTCATAAATGCCAACAACTTCCAGCTTTCCATTTAAGTCCAATCTTGTTTCCCTTTACTCGAGCAAGGCTGGTTTTAAGATATTTCCTAAGACCTTTTCACAAAGTAAAGGCTATAGCGCCTGTCTTTGTCTAATTTTTAATTTTATTAGAAATTAAATATTAATATGACTTTTGTAGAAGGACAGTTTGTACTGTTGTAAAGGGCTTTTGCAACACCCATAATTTTTGATTGGGATGTCTAAGCAGACGGAAGCGTTCCATATGCCAGAATTGGATATGGTTTCGAATGCCTTTTAAAAGTCAATAAAGATAAGGTGAAGTGGTGCCCTTCGTTTCATAGCCGTTAGTCAACTTAAGCTTGCCTCAGGGCACGCTTTTTTTAACATTTTTGTTTTAGGCACATATTTTATATCTATTCAACACTTATGCACTTTTTTCACCAGAGTCAAGGAAAATGTATTGAGAAATACTTTCTCTGGGGGTAATGGTAAAACATTATATTAGTTATCTAGTTCTTAAGGTATCTAAATGCCACCAAACAGTAGGGACAGGGCAAATTTGCCTTTACTTTTTATTTATTTGAGATCGCTTAAATATTGTTTTGTAAAAAACATAATTGAGAAATATACAAAAATATAAATAATGACTTCAATTTAAACTTCATGACACCATTTTTAATTTAATTAAATTTTTTTATTTAAGCCTCCAGCTGTAAATTATTTCTATATAATTAATGTATTTCTTTTAATTAATGCCATCTTGTTCTTTAGCTAAAAAATATCAAAAATATTATATAATAAAACTAAACCATTTAATTACAAATACCCTTGTTTTTTAATGCAATTTTCTTTTAGCATTTAAAGATTATTTAAAATATTAAATAGTTTTATTAAATGTCGATGCTTTTTAACATTTAATTTGCCAAGAAAACGCACACGCTCTCTTAGAAAAAAATATTAGAGCTTTATTCATGACGTCACTGATGCATTAACCTTTTTATTTTGAGCTACAACAATAATGCACAAAAATCACCGCTACACTCTCTAAATTCAACACCCACTATGTCATAGTTTTTTTCAATACAAGAATTCAAGAGAGAAAGAGCGTAAAAATTTCTCTCAGTTATTGTTGTACTTTACGTTTTTAAAGCCTATTCGTTATTTTACTTCGTTTTGTCATCCTCTTTGCTGGCTAATGTTAAAGTTTTTATAACGTTTGTGTATGAATAAGTATTTGTTTTTATGTATGTTTGTCCTGCCATGTATGTAAGAGATTGTTAGTGATTTTACTAGTATCAAGGAAAACACAGAAAACCGAAGAAAAATATGTTGGGAAAGTTGTTAAAAAAATTTCAATACACGTTGGCGCTTATTCAGTTGTGTGGCTAAAGTCGTTGAATTCACACATATTTTTATGAAAATACAAACAAAAAGACAAAACACGTTGTTTTTTTTGTCGTAAATTTAAAGTATTAAATTAACTTGTGTGCATAAAACGCGTTATTTAAGAAATGAAAAGGATTCGTTTAAAGCGTGTGTTTAAATTAAATTGAAAACAATAAAAAGATATTTATTAAGGAATTAAGCTAGGAGTTAGACCGGAAGTTTATAAAAAACGTGAAAATAGCCTTAAAAATTAAAAAAATATTTTGAAAAATACGGCTAAAATATAAAATAATTAAAAGTTAAGTTAAAACTTGTCATGTAAAGGCTTATACAACAAAAAAAAAATCTTAAAATAAAAAAAAATATTTATATCAGAGAGTGCTTTTTATTAAAAAGTAAGAATAAATTAAAATATAAATAATTCAGGCTTTTTCACGTAGCAAAAAAATAAATAAATAATAATTATTTAATAATAGAAAATATTTATCCTAAAAAATCACTTAATATCCTTTAAAAAATTTTAGTTGTCTCTATCTGCCTAATATTGAAGCTTTACGAAGAAAGTATCAAACCTGTGTTTCCTTGTATCAGTGTTTTTTTTTTATTTAAAAAGTTAAAAAGTGTTAAAGGAAAATCCCTTTTAAACCCTAAAACTGTAATTTAATTTCCTTTTATATCTCATTGTATTGTGTTTTTTAATTTAAACGTCAAAAAAGCCAGCTGGTGCTGCTTTCTCTTTATTATCTAAATGTCTTTATATACTTTAACACCACAAAGCTGAAGCTGCAATAAAAAAGGTATTAAAATGTTACATACAAATACATATACAACCACTAAAGTCTAAAATATAAATTAAATTTAGATTTATTTTTATGAAGTCAAATGGGACCATAAATATGTACAGCCTTTTCCAAAAGTTAGATATAATTTTGGCAATAAAGTGGAGGAAAAAGCTGCTTAGAAAAGGTCATAAAATTTTATGTTGATTGTTGTCGAGTTGTGTTAGAATGTATTAATTAATAAATTTCATCTAAAAATCATTTACTTCGAAAGTGTCATAAATAAAAAAATGTGGTTTACAACAAAATTGCTTTTTAATAATTAAGAAAATGGTTGCCAAATATAAAAAAATATAGAGAAGATGTATTTGCCTTTTTATTAATTTAAAAATTTTTCAATAAAAAAACCAATTTTTTTTAAATTTGACATTTACTTAAGGATTCGTTTAGATTCAAAAATTTATGGAAGCTTGTCTTAAAAAATTTAATTTTATATTTTGATTGTGACTTATGACACTTTTGAAGTCTGTATTTAATGTGACTGAAATTGGGTATAAACTTTGAAAAATAACTGCCAAAGTGATTTATTTGATGTTAACATATATAATTAATTTGTTAAATTAAAGAGGTTTTAACCTAAAAAATACAAGAAAAAGAAAAAGGATTTTTATTTAGAAAAAGTATTGAGAAAATATTCTTATTAAAGAACTTAAAGAACTTTGTCCTTAGGAAAATAGTTTGTAAACAAAAATTGAATTAAAATAATTTAAAAATTCGTGTTTTAAAAACTTGTTAATTTCAATCTTACTCAAAAGATGAAAGAAATAAAAGTGTTTGCATTTCTGCAATATCTGAAAATTTAAAATTTAATAAATTAAAAAAAATAGCCTGAAGTCTGATTCAATTCCTTTTTATAAAAATTGTTAGAAAAAAACTAAAAACAAAATTAAGATTCTATTTTACATTATTTTTTAACATTGTAATTTTTTTACAAACTATGCGATTTGAATTTTTTTGCGATAAATAAATATAGAATAAATTTTAGAAAACCCAAAAAGACACGTTTCGGTGTCATGTCAGTTTGTTTTTTTAAAATGGTTTAAAAGAAATGCTTAAGGCGTATGTATGACAAACAAATAAATTTATAAACACATCAAACTCTATCCATTTTTCGAATAAAGTTAAACAAATATAGAAAATTAAGCCACAGGCTATCAATAATTGAAATGAAACTGTTATCCGTTTAAACAAATTTTAAAAAGATTGTGGAAAGGATATGAGAAAAACACGTTTCCAAATAAAGAGATTAAAATTTGAATCTTTAAAGATCTTATTTAAAATTTGAAAATTATTTTATAGAAAAGTACAAATGGGATTGCTAAAAAAACATGACGTCTAGAAGAATTCTTGTTGTTGTATAATTTAGACATATTTTGTTGTGGTTTTTTTCTGCATGATTTTTGTAGACTAAAATGATATTAACATTTATTAAGAAAAAACATATCAGTGGCCTCAGTAGTAGCGAGCTATGTTTGCTTTGCCTCTAGTATGAGGTTTATTCCGCAGATATAGTATTAATGTTTTAACATAAAAAATTTTATTAATCAGTTTAAATAATACTAAATATAGATAAACAAACATAAATATGTATTACACATAAAGTTACTGTTGCTCTTTAAATCTCAAAGGTTGTAAAAATATACTCGTCTCGTTTTTAATTTATTGGAATCCACTCAATCCGAAAACAGTTATTTCTAAGCTTCCGTCAAGCACCGTTTAAAATATAAGCTTGTCTTATTTTGCCTTCAATTTGGCTTAAATAAGGAAATACATTTTTTATAAATTTTTGTTTGCATAAAAGAAATTCTATTGTGTCGGGTGTGACCACTTTGCTCACATTTTTGCTTGTAGCTTAAAAGACACTCAAAACTTTAATTTGAAAAAAAAGGTATGACTTCAAAGAAAGGCATGTTTTTAAGCGATTAATAGTAATTAGACTTTAAAAGAATATTATTTTGCTAAAAATGATCACTTGAAGTCTATGACGGGTGCGACCTTAAAAACTTAAGTTTAGAAAAATTTTAATTTTAAGATTTAGTTGTGTAAAATATTCTTGAGAACGGGCTTAATTATTTTAATTTTTACGGTACTTTAAAGGGTTTTTAATGGTTTTTAATTCATTTTTTTTGCGAAAGACTATTTTTGTTTAAGGAAAAACCTTTTATAAAATGACGGGTGTGACATTTTTTTTAAAACGTAAAAATAAAAGATCCGAATATTCAGTATGTGGTCCTTTTATGATTTTTTGAATTAAATTCAAACAAAACATTAATTAAGTTTCGATCATTTTAGTTTTCTTTTAGACGTTAATTCATTGAGTACTTTAAAAAAATTAAAAATTTAAAAAAAATAATTTTTAAAATTTACGCTGTTTTGTGTGAAATCTGCCTTATAAATATTTTTGTATTTTTTCTTTTATTTCATAAACGCTAAAAATAATTTTTGCGTAGCTTACGTTAAGTACGGTCTTGACACTTATATCAATTCTATTTTGTCTGGGAGCACATTTATCGCGCTATTGCGGTGGCTTTATCTTAGTAAAAACAAAATATTAAAAAAAAATAGAACTTTGACGTATTTTAAAAATATAGTTTCAAGTTAAAAAACATAAAAAATACAGATTTTATACAAACTTGTTACAACAAAATATTTCTGCAGATTACCAAAATCGATATGGAGCTATGAATTGTTAGAAATACAACGGTGCAACTTGAGACAGGCTTACACGATGAAATTTTTCAAGAAATTACTGCCATGAAATTTTTGTTTGTAGACAAATAGGGGGAGGAAGAGCCTACTTTTCTAATTAGAAACAACTATTAGCTTAAGTCCTATTGACCATTTCTTAAATATTTCTTTACTTTAATAAAACTGTGTTTCAGGAAACAAAGATTTACAAATAAATGAAAATAGGAAAAAGAGAAAAAATGTCTTGCAAAAAATTCTTAAATATTTTGTTTCATAAAACCAACTTTTTTTATAAAGTACAGCTTTGTTGCATCAACTAAATTAATTTAAAAATTATTTCAGAGAATTTTCTCCTTTTAAAATTTTTCTTTCCTTTTGTTTATTAATTTTCAATTAAGGACTTTAGGTTGGCCAGAGTAGAAATTTTTTTTCCATATTGTTCTTTAGCTCTTTGTAATGCTTTAAACTAAAAGACAATCTGATGCTTAAAATAGCAGAATTCTCATACATTTTTTAAAATGTTGTTGTTAGAGACCCCCACGTTTTTTCTTGATTCGTTCAATTAAACCTAGACAATACTAAAAAAAATGTCCAGCAGTTTACAAAAACCCCGCGTTCGTGTTTCCCTATTTTTAGAGTGAAGCTGGGGCTACAAAGCCAATGTATGATTATTCAGTTCAAAAAACTCTACAGCAGAAACGAGTGTGATTTATACGAATATTCTTTGAACATTTATTTTCTGATTTTATAAAAGAATCCCGAAAAGCTCCGTGCTTAAACTTTCTCGATTTACTATAAAGGTTTGTCATTCATCTTCCTAACGGCCTTCTAATGGTGACCTATGACTGGGGTCTTGCGGATAGAAGTTATTTTAAGAAAGGTCCAATATTATCTACTGATACGTAGGCGCGCTGTTGGCCATAATTAACCGCTCGTTAAACTGGATAATATAAGTATTGAGGAAACAAAAAACAACTAATGTTCCAGACATGAAAACCAGATAAATACTTCCTGGGTGAAACACGATTTCCTTTAGCTTAAAGATTTGTTTATGAATCTTGGGTTTTTGAAGAGGTATAGGAACCACTTCGCTATTTTCAAACTTCGTTATAATTACACCAACTTTATCTGACCAAGTATGGAATACAACCATCACGTATGGGCTGGGGCTTCAAGGATTATGTACTAGAGAGAGTGGGCCAGGATACTCAACTGTGACGGTAAGGTATCTGACTGTCTCGGCTTACTCAGGCATCACAGTTATCATACAATAACTTTTCCAGTTTAAAAACAAAAGTAATAAGAGTAATATTTTCAAAATATTTTTTTTTCAAAAACTACTTTAAGGTTTGAAGGGTAATTAAAACAAGCACAATCTCTACCTCATCTGCATACATACATCTTTTACGCGTTACAAAGTGATAAAAAACGTTTTTCCCTGGTAAAAACGTTTAGCAAAATATTGATTTTTTTAAAATTTTATCCTAAAATTTAAAGTTGCGTTTGCTTTATATTCGTTGTTTTTTATTAAACTATTTATAACCATCTATATCTAAATGAAAAAATAAGCATTGATTTATCAAAAGCCAAACTATTTAATTTTTTTTTCAAAAATTGTAATAAATTTTTTGTGGCAAAAATATTTTGATTTTGGTTCAAATTGCTTTAACTTGGCTTAAAATAATACATTATTATTACAATAAACCAAAAGGAAAATAGAAAAAGAAACCGCAAAGAAGAAAAAATTAAAATGTCAATATATTTTGATACAAAAATTTGTTAAAAAATTTTTTGTTGTTATTGTTGTTTTCTTTGTTTTATTGCTGACTGACTATAATCCTTAAAATAAAAGGGATTTGGACCACATTTTTCGACTCGTTTCTTTTTTTTGTGACTATAAAGCTTTAACCGTGTGTAATAATAGTCGTGAAAGGAATGTTATGGAATGTATATTTGTATGTGTTAATGTAAGCCAAAGGAAAATGTTTGACAGTAACTATGTTTGTGTGGGTTTGTATTCAGTTTAAAATATTATGTGTTTGTAAAAAGCCTTTAAAAGGTCCCAGCAAATAATTTTTTGAACCACTTGATCTTAATATCTTTTATGATTTTTTTTTATATAAATAATTATTTAAATTTATATAAATGTTATGGTTTATTTAAAGTTACTTGTGACAGTTACGTAGATTTTTAAGACTTTCTACTTTACGCTTTAATAAAATTGTTTTATTTTTTAAAATTTTGCTGGGTTATTTCTTTTTATACTAAATATAAAAATTTTTCCATTTAATATCCATGTTTTGCTTAAAGGAAGGGCAGGTGGTTAAATGCCAGTATACATTTACCGGCTATTAAAAGATGATATAAATTTTAATTAAAGATTAAATTTGAAAAATTATTTTAAAACTGCCATTTGCCCAGGAATGTTATAATAACAATTAACAATAACTATTAAAAAGGATATACAAAATTTAAAAGCTTACGACGAGGATTATATACGCCAAAGAGAATAACATAAAAAATTAATAAAAATGGGGGTGCAGTACAAAGTGCTGTTAAAATATTTAAACAAGAGTTTTTATAAAAATTGTAAAAAAAACATTTACCGAAAAAATACCTTATATATGCTAAAAGTTCTACGGTGTAAGCTAAAGATGTTTTTAAAATTTAAAATTTTTAATTTTAATAAAATATTTTTTTTATTACTTGAGGCTCAAGTTTGATCCCTGTTAAATTCTTATCTTTTTACTTCATTGTTAATAAGAGATAAGGAGATAATAATTTTGTTTAAATGTTAATATGTTAGGCTTAGGTTAGGTTTAACTATTCGGTCTCAAGGGCCCCATATGTATCCTTATGGACCCTAGTACTACCAGACAAGCAGAAGTAGAATCCATATTAAGTCAATTAAGTAAACTCAAATTCTCTTTTAAAATGCCAGCAGTCTTATCCTATCACATATTTTGAAATACGACACCAAAGAAAGTTTGACATAAACTGCTCTAGCGATGGACAGTAACGCAAAATGCGCTCAGCGGACAGTTCTTAATAGGAATTGATACACAAATTGTTATTAGCCGAGTCAATCTTCTTGTATAGATCTGAAAAACAGCTGAGACGTCCATTGTCCTTCAGTTATTCATCAGCCATCTCACTTCGTTTAATCAACTTCTGTCCCCGAGTCCCCAGCAAATAAGTTTTCTTTACCCACCGTCTACTAAAATAATCATTGTATGTTTCTACGACTAAGAAACGTGTGAGGTTTTATTGAAATAATAGTGATTGTGGTCTAACCTTGTCCTTGACCTATGTATGAAAGAATATCAAAATACCAGGGCTTTTAGCTCTCAGAATTCTTGCCGAAAAGACATTTTAGTGATAAGGATGTTTTAAGAACTCATTGATGTCAAAGCCTCAGCTGCAAATCCTTTTCCCATTCAGTTCTTTGTTGTTCTTTCTGGATTCAGAACTAAGCTTAGTTTTCAACCGTATTCTATAACGCACCTGTATTAATTGTTGCGTTACCCCCAGTCGAGGCGCGTACTTTCCCGGAAAATTTATTTCAACCAGATCAATTAATTTAAAATCCAAGATAACATTATTTGGCGATATAGGGTCGCTTTATTGGGCACCAGTTATACGTAGTCCCACTAGTGCCTGCGAGTTCGCCAACTGCCTGCAGTTTGTTTGCTTTTCTAGCGCGGTCACTTCATTAAGTTAAAAAGACCTGCACACTGCAGTGTTGATATAAACCGTTAGATTTAGCTTAAGCACAGATAACAAATATAATTTTCGCTTAATTTTTAAACTGATGTCACTCGTTATATTTACAAATTCCTCTGCTACCTTAAAAGGGCCCCAAAACACTTTTTCGCTTTAGTGTGATTTGCCACGACATATTTCTAAACAGCAGGTATCACAAGCATTAGCAATTTAAGCCTGGTCGTTAAGCCCTTAACGTCTAACGGCTTAAGTTAAACTTACTTTGGTCGTAAACTTTGGTACGAATTATTATAATAGCGGCTTACAGTTGTATATAGAAAAAAGTTTCCTAGACTCCCAATACTTACTTTAATAATAATAGTTGTTTGGACCCAGAGTCAATCTATGTTCTTTTGTGCTAAACAATTAAAACGACTATTGCTGGGTATTTAAATGCTTCTATTTCTAGACTCCTAGAAAGCGTCGTTTAAACTAAACCCTTTAAATATGCTTTACTTCAATCTTTGATTTATTTTTTTCTTAAATGTTTTAACTAAATAAATACTTGGATACATAACAAATGCTTGTTTAAATATTCTTTATAAATATTGTAAATTTATTCTCTGATCCCATTATATATAACTTAACCCCTTTTAGCTATGCTTTAATATTTCAGTTGCTCTTGTATGTATGCTTTAAATATTCTGTAAATTTCCTATAACCTTAAAAAACGTGTTACAATTTTCTTTTTCATTATTTTCGATTTTGTTTTGAGCAGTCAGCCAAAAAGTATGCTATACATATTTTATTTATGACGTATTTCGAAAAAGTCTTGTTGTTGTTGTAAATTTGGGTGTCTAGAAGCTTAAACCATTTTTTTTGGAAGTTTTTATTTTGAGAAAACCAAAAAAATAAGAAAAATCATTATAATTTTATTCTTCTTTAACTAGTTCTACAATGAGCCGTTGACAAACTCTAGCCCTGCATACTGCATTTGTTGTTGTGTTTTTAAGAAACTTAAAAGAATCTGTTTTGTTGTTTTTTTTACTTTAGCAGAAGGGCATTTCTTGCTTGAATTTTTGTATGTGACATTTCGAGAATGTTGCTTAGACTTTTTACGTATAAAAGTTGCTGTAATTGTGTTGCTGCTGCTTCGCTGTGTTGATGACATTTTCTGCTGGATATTGTGGTTCCTTTTTTAGTTTCTAATATTATGGAAGTATATTGTGTATTTAATTTAACTGTTTATGTTTAAGTTTGCCTTATTTTTTTTACTTTTTGCTCTCCTTGATGCTATTTGGTTGGCTGCAAGTTAAAGATGTTGTTGGCGTTTTTTCTACTTCCACGCTGTGTTTATTTTTTGTCATTTAATTTTTTTTTTCGTTTTTTTTTTCGTCTAACTCTGGTGTTTAGTTGTTGAATTATACTTTTACTGCTTTTCAGTTTCTCTTGATGCCACTGAAGATACTAGAGTTCATTACTCCGCGCGTAATTTTTAGTGTTTGCTTCTTTTTAATATTTTTTTCTTATATATTTTATTATTTATACTTCACTTATAAAACACTTAAAAAATACGAGGCAAGGTTAGTTAGTGCATACTTAAAGGCGTGCGCGTTAAAAAGAGTAGGAAAGGGAAGGCAAGGAAAGCATAAAATAAACTTTAAATTTTGTTTCAACTCTCACTAGTGCAATTTTTCGTATTGTTTATTTATTGCAAGAATATTGAAAAAAATGATCTTTTTCTGTTTTTACTGTAGCATAAAAAATTGTCAAAATAAATAAATTCAGACTTTTGTGGCTGCTTTGACAATTGTTTTTGATATTTGGTGATTTTTTATTTTATTTGTAACTTTTTTTCTAGTGGAAGAATGTCAGGGAGATTATGTTTTTAGCAGATATTAAATACTATAAGGTATGTTGACCCTTTGAAAATGCTGGCAGTTACATAAATTTTGGACAAAAAAGTTAATTGCGACTAAGAAAAAAACCTGAAGTAGCACAAATAAAAAATAAAGTTGTTAATATATGTAAGTCTGTATTATAAAAAACTGGTAGATATAGGAAGCTAAAATAGTGCCTAAAGTTGTCCTAATATGAGAATGTTTATGGGATATTTTCTCATTTAAAAGTATTTTTTTTAATTTTTATAGAAATTTTACAGATATAAATTAATTAATATGAGAATGTTAGATCTATATTGGGTTTGTAGCTTTTTAGTGAATTAAAAAAATATTTTATGGAATTTTTAATAATTTTATGAATTGATCATTACGTTCGCCTTGCAAAATATAATGTTTATCTTATCTCTATATGGTCTTGCCTTATTTTTTGTAAATTGTGCTTACCATCTTGGTAGGTGATATTAGTTTCTTTGTTGGAGTTGTTGGTCTTCCATGGGATGCATTCCTAGATGATGCATTTGGGGCCTCTGCTATAGTTTGGGCACATTTGCTTGCTATAATTTAACAGTTATTACAAGATTTGAGCTAGCTGAGGAATATTGTGATCTTCCTTGAGTCATTACTCAACTAAGATTTATGATTCTATAAAAGATATTTTTTGGACTTTTCTCTTTTCTATCTGTTGCATGTCTACGGACTTAAACTAACCCACGTGCAAACAGTAGATGCATAGTCCCCACAAGTTGTGTTAACACCTGCCATTTAATTCGAAAATTTTAGACATAAGTGATGACAGCTACAAAATGCCTTAGACATTAGTGATCATCGGTTCGCTTGAGTCAGCCCACAATTGCTGTAAAAGAATCTAATCCTGATCAAGGCTCGTTCCCCCAGCCATCAGTCAATTTAATAAAAAAAATACCCAAAATCTCTCGATATATAATTCAGCCTTACAGTAAAGTCACTGGGAATAAAGATAAGAACTATCACCGACAATGTATGAGAGATAGAGTTATCATCCAAGAATATTGTTGGATAGTCCGTTAAATAATGATTGTGATGTTTTGGCATATTCTTAGAGAAAATCTTATTTCAGTACCATATATAAGGCTCGATGGCTTGTTCCAAGTCCACATCAAGCTAATGGCCTGTACTAACGAAAGTTTGATAAATTTTATAAAACTGATAGTCGCAGCCCTTAAAAATTGCAAGTAGGCGTAAAAGTCGTAACAATTGACAATTTTTCTTAACCCAAGATCCGTAGTAACTATTTCGGCTGAACAAATCGATCCTTTTAAAATTTTGGCTCAATTGAGATCGGCAACTTTGTGCTGCCAGTACCAGACTGAAAGAATATTGAGGTTCAAGATGTCAACGAAACAACCGGACAGTCAAATGTTGAGATATTCTAAGAAAGAAAAAAACACTTGGCGCCAACTAATTGGTTTTTTGTGGCTAAAAATAAATTTTTTTCTAGCTATTTTTCTAAAAAAAATTACCGCATTTTACCAATCTCTAAAGAAGTTTTAAAAATTTTAAAAAAGAACCACAAGTATTTCAATGTATTTGTTATTAAAACTCGATGCAAATTTTCAATAACAAAGGACAACTACTTATGTTTGTTGTAAAAAAATGTATGAAACCATGCCACTGTTCACCATTTGGGAACAGGCAAGGAAAGATAACTAAGGTTTCGAAAATATAAATTTACCCCAAAAAAGAGAAAAAAAAGTTTTAAATTTAATAAGACTTTAAATATATTTGGCATTAATTCCTTCATATATGAGGTTTTTTTCTACATTAAAATTATTAATATTATTTTAAAATGTTATGGTTTTTTTCCTTTATATTAACTGCCTCCTGTTTTGGCAGTGAAATAGACAAAAAAGCACGCAAAAAAATCATGCACATAAAGACAAGCATTTTATTATCTTTTAGACACTACAGAAAGATGCATGTGAGTTTTAAGGATGTGTGTGTTGAATACATACATACATACATAAATTGGTAACGAATGTGTATATGAGCATTAGATTATAAAGAAAACTTTTTATCTTTTATGTAAATTAAATAAAAAAAAACAACAACGCGAGGCAAAACTAAAATGAGCAAAAGAGTAGAAAAATTTAAATAAAAAAAAAATGTCACCCACATTTGCAAAACAATTGGTGTACAAAGTGACAAACATTCACATATACGCTCATATATAACGGAACACAGAGATGGAAATACAAGTAACATGTAGGTAAAGTTTCTGTTTTCTCTTTTTGGTACAAAATCATGTGAGAGTAGTATGCTGGGGGGTTCTCATGCATTTGTTGTTTTTATTGTATTTACAAATATGCATTCGTGTTAATGTGAATATTCGTATGAAATACAAGTGGGCCAACAACGTCTTTGCAATTTGTTATTATTGTTGTTTTTATATTATTGTTTGTTGTAGGCTTTCCGTTTTCAATTTGTTTTGTTTTTTTACACAAACTTATTGCATGTAGACTTATTCATCAAAACTTTCATTTATAAAACTTATAGCTAAAACGAACTTAACACAAAATTTGACAACCGAAAAATTTTTTAAAATAAATAAATTTGTGTCTGCATTTCAAATATTTTATATATGTATTTTTTTAAAAATTACAGATTTCTTATATTAAATCTTTTTTATAATTATTTTACTATTTTTTTCATATAAAGGTTTGCCTGTTGCTAGGCAACATTAATTTATGTGTGAGTTCTCAAGCATTTTATTACTGAAGCTGTAATTCAGTAATTCTGTTCCCCTTTTCAAGTTTTCTTTTTTTTGATATTCTTTAACTATATAAACGGGCTTAATTTTTTTTCTTGCTTACATCCAAAGCCTCTTGTTTGTAGTCAATGTGGCAGTAGTTAAAGAGAATTTTTTTTCCAACAAAATATATGGTTTTAAGTTGAAAAAAATTCATATTTTATGTAGCGTTAAATATTTTTATGCATATTTTATAAAATTTGTGGCAATTCGTTGCTCTTTTTTTATTCTGTAGCTGCTGTTTCTTACTTTACTTCATGCAATGATCATATATAAGCTTATTCATACATATTAAGGTTGATGTGAAGCACTGACTTACTTACATATTTTTTAAATATAATTTTCAGTTACTGCTTACTGGCAGAGTTAAGGTAGTAACATCTTCATGTGCTTGTGTGAATGTACAGTAAATATTGCTCCTGTTTGCATATATTTTTCTGACTTGATAGCGAAATTAATTGGATAAGTTTTTAATTTGCTTTTTTTTTTGCTATCATCTTCAGCAGCATTTCGTTTTTTTGTTTTTGCAAACATCTTTATTGAAAGTTGCAAATGTTTGTAAAGAAACCTTCTTTAACACATCGTCGCCTAAATTAAGAAAATGTTTATTTAATATTTAAAAAAAACAAAGGTGTTAAAAAACTTTATTTTCGGGTCTTCCAGCATACTAGAGAGACATTTGTGCATGCATGCCAATCTGGGATTCACACACAGAACGAAAAACGGCTTTCTAAAATCAAGAATTTTATTCTTGATTTTATCCAAAATCTTTCTTGAAATTTTCAAGTACGATCCTTACTTACATTTTCTTAAATCAAGCCTATTCGGATTGCTTCAACAAATCAAGCAGAAAAAAACTTTTTGTTTTAATATATTATTTTACATTTGAAAACAAAGTGTCTCGGTGGCCTAGAGGTAACGCGCTTGTACTGCAGTGTAGAAATCCCTGGTTCGAATCGCAGCTTCGGTAAATACAAAAAATTAATTTTTTAAATTATAAATTTAAAGTATCTATAAAATAAAAATAAACTATAAAATTCTTCTTCTTTAATAAAGCTCCATAAGTCAAAAAAATGACATTTCATTTTTGAATTAATCCCGTTTATGGCTTAAATCAATCTTTTTTTTGGCTTACATCAAGTACGGTTCCGAACTTAAATCAATCCTCTTTTGGCTTAATTGTGGCTAAAAGTAAGAAATTCGTACTTGAAAAATTTGACTTGGAGTAAGAAATTTCGTTCTTGATTTAAGAAAAACCGTACTCCCCGGATTGCTTCAACAAATCAAGCAGAAAAAACTTGTTGTTTAAATATATTATTTTACATTTCAAAACAAAGTGTCTCGGTGGCCTAGAGGTAACGCGCTTGTGCTGTAGTGCAGAAATCCCTGGTTCGAATCTCAGCTTCGGTAAGTACAAAACTGAAATTTTTAAATTATAAATTAATTTATAAATTAATTATAAAATAAAAATAAAATATAAAGTTCATCTTCTTTAATAAAGCTCCATAAGTCAAAAAAATGACATTTTATTTTCGAATTAATCCCGTTTATGGCTTAAATCAATCTTTTTTTGGCTTACATCAAGTACGGTTCCGAACTTAAATCAATCCTTTTTTGGCTTAATTGTGGCTAAAAGTAAGAAATTCGTACTTAAAAAATTTGACTTGGAGTAAGAAATTTCGTACTTGATTTAAGAAAAACCGTACTCACCGTACTTTTGACACCGCTATGGCTTGATTTAAGTAAAGTTTTCTTAGATAATTTTTTGTGTGCAGGTATAATTTTCGCCACAGGCTTGGTTTAGCCTGTCTTTTCGTATTTTAATTTATTGTTTCTTGGTTTGAGGCTGCACATTAATACTGACACTCTTTTTTCCTTATCTACTGGTTGGAAAATATCGTTACAACCATTCAAAAATTCTTCTCATTTTTATTTTATTTGTGAAGTACCGTTGTCAACAGTCATCACAACTGAGAATTTGTTATAATTCTCATTCGGTTTATAACTAATAAGCTTAGTTTAAAACCAACTTATGCTGCTTTGCCTGACGCTAACACTAACCGAAACTTGTTCCGTAGACAAATTTCCTTTTGTTAGTCCGTGATTTTAGATAGTATTTTAGTTAAAGCCTTTAAAATCGTATGCAATACAAGTGTGTATTTGAGTTGTAGCCAAGCAGAATTCCCCTTGTATTTCCTTTGAAATCGTTCACAATTGTATTGAGTTCTGATCACATTTTAGTCGTAGTCGAATACAAGTCTTTTACAATTTCCTTTGTAATAGCAACAAAATTAGATCTTATCGATCATCTGGCACTTTCACTCAGCAGAAGTAGAGCGTTCACCCACCTTAGATAAGGTCATGCATCAGCCACATTAAAAGCTATTGCACAGGAAGCAAATTTGTAGACCAAAGTGATTTATTCTTTTTCTTTATTTTAATATTACTAAATCCTTTATGATTTATGCTGACGATATATACTTTCGTCTTGTTGGCTGCAGTTACTCAGTTTAATATATAAATTAAGAAAAGTTTTTACCGGATGAAAGGTATTGTTGGTGGAAAGTCTTTTCTTATAAATATATTTTTTTGCACTAAAAAATGAAAGTGTAAGAAAACAAAATTTGATTATTAAAAAATGTTTTAAAAACAGTAAAACAAGTAAGTTTTCTTAAAATAATTTATTTAAGTTAAGTTGAGCTGATATTTTTTTTTGAAAGGTAGTTTTTCTTTGTAGTATGGTTTTTACTTTCAGAAGTTAATTTTAGTTTGAAAAAAATATGCTTTTTCCAAAATTTTCAAGGAAACTTTATATACCAGCAGAACCTTTTATTTGAAATTTTTAATAATTTATGGAGCTGTACTAGCTTAAACGTATGAGATGCATACAGAAATATCCAGATTATTAGTTGATGTCCACAGGACAACTCCGATCTCAATATGAACTAGATTTTAAAGGTTTTTAATTTTTCCCTAAAAATTGACGTTTTGCTTTTTAGAATTTCTGCCAGAAATGTAAGGATTTTTAATATCTGGTATAAGATATTACTTTTTTTGTTATGGTATTTAATGTAATTTACATTTGTATATGTGCGTAGTGTCACATACATAGAAATGCAAGTACTACGACACATGTTTTTGTTGCCATACATGCGTGTCATTGAATTTTATATTCATAGCAAAATCTAAAAATTTTATTTTTCTCTTTAACAAAGTTTGTGCAAAAGATTTAAAAAGTTATAAAACTCAAAGTTAATGTCGTTAATAAATTATGCTGGTTATTAAAAAAATCCAAAGAACAATATAGAAAAAGAGTTTGGTAATTGTTTTGTTATTAAATGCATAAATCTTTGATAAGAAAATAGACATATGAGAAAAAGGGAAGCAAGGAAAATTTCGATTATAAATTTTTAATGAAATTGCATAATAATTGGGATAGGAAATTGTTAAAGTTTTAAACAATTTAAAAGAAAATTAAAAATAATATTTAAGAACAATGTATTCAAATCGGTACTTTTTGAAATCATGTTTCTTAGATTGATAGACTTCAACTCTGAATGAAGGTACCGAAAAAAGTTACAGTAAAATTCATTTATGTATCGCCACCTTAATATATTTAAACACATTAAGATTATTGACCTCATTTTGAAAGCTAAACAAGGAAGTTATCATTAAAAAAAATTATACTATTTGGTTATGATTTGGGTTTTAGAAAAAATGTGGGTTTAGTTACTCAAAAATTTTTTTCAGACAAAAAAAAAATTAGGGCAAACAAATTTGACTAAGGATTATAAAAAACAAATTTAATTTACAAAATATTTTCAACTCCAATAAATTTTACTAAAAAACACTATCTTAAACTTTAAATTCTTACGAAATTCTATTAAACACAAAAAATTTCACTGAAAACCCCAAAAGTATGCTTCAAATTTCTTTAAACCAACTTAGCATCATGGAGGAAAATAACTGGAAAATTGTTGAGTTTTAGAAAAAAGTAAAGCTTAAAAGTCACAACAAAAAGTCAATGCTGGCGTAAATGACAACTAAGCTGCAATAGATATAAATGTGAATAAATACAAAAAAAAAAAAACAGAAAAAATGAAAACGAAAAGATTTGTCACAAAATATAAAAAAATGGGGAAGAAAAACCCAAACCAAAAAATATATAAAAGTATAAGTATGTATGTATGTATGTATGTATGTATGTATGTATGTATGTATGTATGTCTATACATACATAAGTAAACACAAAATGTCAATGAGATACATGCTGGTCTGATTGCGAAGTTTCGTTTTTTAATATTTTTGTATTTAAACTTGTGCAAGTTGTCTTAGTTGCAAACACGATGATAAAAGTGTTATACAAGATACATTTTAACCTTTTTAGTTTTTGCTCAACAACAAGAAAAAATACAGAGAAAATGGAAAGTATAATATTTCAAAATTAAAATTAAAGAATATTTTTTTATTTTTAGTATATAAAAAATTAAAATTAAGGAATATTTTTTTATTTTTAGTATCTAAAAATAAAAAAAAATATTTTTTTTTTGGAAACTCAAATTTCAAGGAGTTATTTTAATTTTTGTACAATAAAAAGGTAAATTTTCCGCTTGATTATCGTTAGTTTTGGCTTTTAGCACACAAATAAGTATTAGTATTTTCTATAGAGTTCTTAATTTTTGATGTTAATAAAAAATAAGTCTAAAATCAAGCGGATTCAGTATATAATGAAATACAGTGAACTCGCGGAAACGTGAACTAATTTTTACCAAGGGTGTTCATGTTTTCGATTTTGTTCACGTTTCTGATTGGATTTTTTTTAATTATTTTCTAACGAATTTAATTTTTTTTTATCAATTTATTGTTACTAGTTCAAAAACATCCAAATCTAGTCAAAACTTAACAACGCTTTAACCCGAAAAGTCCAATTTAAAAATTTTAAAACCTAAGTTTTTTGGTAATACATAATTGACTTATTAATCTGACCACAAAAATCAACCTTTTGTAAATAAAACTATGTATATCGCTTATAGATCCTTTTATTGCATAATTCGGGGTCTCCCAAAACTAATAAAATTAATTTAAACAAACAAAAAACCTCAGAAAAAACTGTTCACGTTTTCAAGCTTTCAATGTTTGTTCACGTTTTAGAGTAGTTAATGTTAAATAAAAAGTGTTCACGTTTCTGGATGTTCACGATTCTGGATATTCACGTTTTCGCGAGTTCACTGTAATTACAATCATATAAATTTAATATTTTTAACTACATAAAAATTATTTTATTTGCTTCAGCTTTAAAAAATATTCTTAAAGTTAATCTTTTAATTTTTTGATTTGCCACAACAGCCCAAAAATACATGCTAAGGCAATGATTTGTTGTTACGACTAATATTTTTCGGCTATAAGTAATTATATCGTTGGCTTAATATAAGAAAGGCATAACTCAAATTTTTGGTTACTTTACAGGGAAAAGAAAAATAAAACACTTTAAAAAAATTTTTTAGTTTTGCATACAAAAAAAGTTTAAAAACTTTTGCAAAAAGAGTAATAAATTCTTTTTTTTCGAAAAAATCTAATTTATAAAGAATTTGACAATTGTTGGCCAGAAGAAGAAAAAATTCGTTTTTTTGAAAAATATAAAAAAATTTACTTAACCGATATTAAATAATAATAATTATATAGAAATTTTTTTTCTTTTACAAGAAATAATTTATCAGACAGACAATAAAAGCAAAAATCAAAACAATTTTTTATTTTACTTAAAAAATAATTTATTTTATTTATTATATATTTTCCTTATATGTGGGATTACTAAAATACATAAAAAAATATATTATTTTTTTTCCTTTATAAAAGAAACTAATAAATAAATAAAAACACAAAAGAAAAATTTATACCAGAATTAAGTAAACAAATTGCTTTGGAAAAAATCGTGTTTACCTCTATATTACCCACATGTATTTGCAATTACAATAAAAACAAATATTAAAAAAGCTGAGTAAAAGAGATATTTTTAGATGAGATGAAATAGAGTGAGTGAGCAGCAATAAAGTAATTTTTAGGTTTGATTAATTTGCCGTAATATTTTTGTTTTGTTATAAAATAACTGTTTTTGTTTTGACACAAAACGCAGTCTGCAGGGAAAAAAACTTAAAGTGTTGTTGTGGGTTAGTGAGAATATACAAATGGCTGCTCTGAAGTTTAACCCACATGTTATTTAGTAAGAAAGTATTTATTGCACACATACTATGTATTTATTTACAAAATTAAAACTAAGGTGTTGAGGTAATCTTTTAATGTAGGGAATAGCAAAAAATGAATCTGTGGTCACAAGCAAAAATTACTTAAGTCGAAAAACATACTATTGAGATAATTCAATTTTAAAGAAATATTAAAGAAGTTTTTGGGCCAGTTATTCTTCACATATTTTTAATATTATGATATTTTGGGAAAATCTAAAGCGTAAAAGAGTTTGTACCAAATATACACGAATAAAATGTGTGGCAACTGACTCGGATTGATACGGTTTTCCATTTCATGATGTTTAAATTTTTGATATATTTTGTCACAGATTAAAATGTTCAGGCTGTGTGAGGAAAAGCAAAACATAAACAGTCATATGTATGAGTAAGAGATCATATTAACAAAAGCATATAAGACTAAGATAAATGAAGATAGTATAAGCTCCAATAAAAAACCAAAAACAACAAAAACATCAGCACTATTAAGAAAAAAAAAAAAATAAGAAAACGAAAAACAGCCGGATACCATATGCCACCAAGGAATACAAACTTACATAAAAGTGCACACATTAATACAAACTCACACTCACACAAAATTATAAACATTCGTATTCAAACATATACACATGCTTTCACTTGTTTTTCTACAGGCGGGTATTTGCCATAAATCGTAGGAGACTCATGAGAGAATAAGCGTGTGTTTGTATGTGTGTCTTAAGTTTAGTACTAAATAATTTTGTTTTATTTTTGGATAAAAAAACAAAGTCTTCCTCTTATCTGTTATCCCTTTAGAGTTTATTTTTAAGTCTTTTTATAAAAAAGCGGGTTGTATGTGTTTATTTATTTATTTATATTTTGTTTTAATTTTATTTTTACTTTTTACTCTTTTACTTATTTATTTTTATTATTCTGTAGCCTCCTGGTTGTTTATGTTGTTATTTTCCTACTCTCAACAAATTTTTTTGTGCTTAACAAGTATTTATTTGTAAGTGTGTATGTTATTTGTCATACATTTATAATATTACATACTTATATATGTATATATCACTTTGCATATAAATAAAATAAATGTAGGTGAAAATATACATAAATAATAAGCTATGCTCTTAAGTTTTCTTAACATATATATATGATTTAAATTATTTTTATTTGCTTTTATTTCCTCTTAAAAGTTTTCCTTTTTTTGGTTTGGTCGCAGAATATAAAAAAAATGAAATGGCTGCATAAAACTAGCATCAAAAAATAGGGTGGTTAAAAGTTGTTAAAGTTGCTTAAAGGATATTTAAAAGGTAAAATAATTGAAAAATAAAAATATTTCTATTATTTTTTTAGTTTGATTTCGAGGTTATGTGTGAGAATGCAAAATTTATTGTTAAAGTTTGTTTTTTAAAGTAATTTATAGTTGATTGTAAATTAAATTTAATGAAACAAAGAAAAGATATTGGTTATTATTTAAGTTAAATTTTTTTGGATCGACAAACTTTTTTTAAAAAGAACTTATAATTTATTATTTTATATTCAGTTTTAATTGCTTTCAAAAATATTTGAATAAAGTTATTTGTTAAAAAATTGCATATATAAAATTAGGTTAAAAAAAAAAATAAAAGACGCTTTATAATACTTCACCCGAATATGCGAAAATTATTTTTGTCTTTTTAGATGACTTATAGCCTCAAGCCATACATTTGAAACTACGTTATTATTTTGTTAAAAAGAATATATGGGAAGATGGGAGGCGTACACATCTTTGCTCTATTTTGGCCTAAAAATATTTTTTTTTGCCATTCCACAATAAATATTATACGGCTGTGCAAATTTTGGGTGGTTTATTTTGATGTTTTAAAAAAGAGCATGCATATCGCACACTAAATCACAAAAAGGCATAAGACATAATAAAATGTTTTCACAAGATTATTTTTTTATTTCTTTTGAAAAAATTGGGGACATTACCAAACCAAAACAAATTTATCAATAACAAACTATTACAGAAAAAGGCTTACACAAATGGAAAATAAGTTCTCGTATTTGTTAAAGGCAATACCTAAAAAGTCTTAAAAAAAGTAACGATTTTGATAAACTTTGTATTGCATCATTTATATTGGCAAAATGTATATGAAAGACACCAAAATTTTTGCGAAAGATTTTATAAACATTTCTATTTATGTGGAAGGAGGAGGGTAGATAGCTTTTCAAAATATTTCTCACTTAAATTTTTTTAACAGGCATTGCAAAATGCGGTGGATCATTTTTATAATGGAGTATTATAGTTGTATATCTGGCTGCACATTCTAAGCCCGTTTCCGTTAATATTTGCCTTAAACTAATCATCTTTTTTGGTTTTGGTTTTCTGCAATTTTAAATTTCATAATAAAAGAGACCCTATTGCTTGCAGCGATTCGGCTGGTAGGTCGGTCTTTATATGGAATTCTTTATGCTTCAATTTATATTAATTCATTCCTTCTTTTCATTCAAAATTGGTGATTCAGTGCAAATAATTTTCCTTTAAAGTATTTAAGCAGAGGGTAACAATCGCCTTTTAAGACGTTAATGCGTATGGAATTCAACTGTGCTGCGTTTTTAAATAATAGATTGGCCAAATTGCAATGTTTTTCGTAAGATCTAGTTGGATTTTGATTTCTGAATAAAGAAGTGTCTTACATTCTTCGTCTTCGAAATTTGTTGGCTGTCCCAGAAGAAATCTGGTTTTGTGCAAAATTCGCCGCTCTAACATAAAAAAATACAACGTCGTCAAAACCAAATTCTGAGAATGATAACTGGTGATCCTTGGTACATTAAAAACAGCAACATCCAGAAGGATCTAAAAGTTCCACTAGTAAAAAGCGAAATCCTAAACTACGTGGACAAGTATTTAAATAAGCTGGAAACACATCCAAATCGGCTCGCTCGAAGCATCCTGCAACATAGTGGGCACACCCGCCTAAAAAAAAAGGGATACTATTGCTCTTAGATGAAACTTTTGAAATTAGTTATTTTTATTGTGAGAATTTAAATTTTAGTCTGGTACTGATTGGACTAGTATTAATTACTTAGTTTTAAGATTTGAATACTTTTTGTTAGTTCGCTTAAGCGAAGATTCAATAATAAAATATATGAAGAAAAAAAAAAAAAATTCATCGCTCTTGAACCACATAAGTCATTCTTGGTATGTTTAATTTAATGAAACTTGGTTTAAGTCAAAGGCTTTTTCTACACCTTTCACTTAGTGTTTATTTATTTATTTATTTATTTATTTGGGAACCCACAAAAATAATATATAACCTTAATCACTATAGAGAGGGCAGACAATATAGCCATGCCTGTTTGTCTGTGGGAATTAAATCTCTGGAGCCATCAAAAATACTCCAAATCATAATCAAATCGAGATGCAAAGACTTATAATTTATTATGTAAATTTTGTTAAATAGTTGAAACGTTGAATAAAGGAAACTATAACAGCTTTTAATGGTTTCAAACATGCCATAAAACAGTTTTGAATTTGTTAACACATTTTGGAAAATAACGTAGCTGGAAAGGACCATTGCGGGTTCAAAAAGACAAATGTATAGGGTGAATAAGATTCGAAAAAGCCCAGCGAAGTGTCTTTTCTTTTTTAATAAAAGCAAAATTTTTTGCATTAGTCGCTTGAATTGTACCATATATTTTTAAAAATTTTATAAACAAACACATGTCAGTTTTAACATTCTAGTGCTCAGTAAGTAATTAAACAAGTAATTAAATATAGCAGAAAGTTGATCTTTAAAATGGCATAAAAGTTATAAAATACAAAAAATTTTAATCCTTAATTTTCAAACCGAGACCCAATAATATAAATAATACAATTTAACTTGTACCAAGAGGCAAATTGCGGCATTCGATTTTAATCGATCGATCGCGTTGTCAATGCTTTGAATATAAGAATTCTAATAGGAATTTTTAAATTTCAATTCGAATTGAATGCCGTAATTTGCCCCAGGTAAGTTTTCTACAAGTTTAATTGTATTATTTACATTATTGGGTCTCGGTTTGAAAATTAAGGATGAAACGTTTTTTTAGAAAAAATAATCTGAACTTAAGCCAAATTAAAAGTAAAAATTTTTATGAAAAAATATTCATTAAAATTTACCTACAAACCCTTAACTATTACCTGGCGATTTATTTTGTTTGTTTTGATTTCAAGGTTCTCTAAACCTGCGTGAATTTTTGTTGACCCTTTTTTAACATGACTTTACATATTTTTGAATTTTGTTTTCTTTATATTACTGCTTAGTTTTGTTTTTTTTGCTTAAAAGTATTTGTTATAAAAATAAAAATTTATTTTTAATGTAAAATTAAAGGCTGTCACTACAAAAGATTTATCAAAACAATCTTAAGGTTGGTTTTTTTAAGGAAAAAAAAACTCAACTCTTTGTTTTCTCAGCCCACCAAAATAACAAAATATTTATGAATAATTTTGGTTAAAAATAAGATGTAAAAAACTTAAATAAAATAAATAGCGTTTTAGCACGAAAGTTTTAGGGGAGAATTTAGAAAAATTAAAATAAAAGGCAAGGAATATTTATTTACTCTAAATTGTTACATTTTTTTGGCAAGTTTTTTTTGTTAAGTTAACTTGTAAAAATTGTATTAAATTTAAAATATTTTTAGTTAATTTTATTAGAAACCAAAAAAAAAACTCTCTTTGATTTAGTTGTTTAAAAATAACATTTTTTTGTTTTAAAATAAAAGTAGAATGTGCCAACTGATAACTGCTGTAATTTCAAATGTGTTTGGCCGCCAGTTTTTGTCACAGGAATTTAATCCTAAAAAATATTTGAATATTAAAAATTCTATTTGTTTAATTGCAACTGTCATAAATAAATTTATTTGTCCCTTGTTGCGGCTTTTTAATTTTTTTTTTACTCTATATACTACACAGACTGCTTTTTAATGTTAATGATTACGTATTACAATTATTAAAATTGAAAAAAATAAAATATTGAAAAAACGTGTTAATTTTATATAAAACTAATTTATTTTGTGTCGTAACAAAAAAAAGGGTTTAACATACTAAAAATTAAAAATTATTAAACAAGTGTTAAATGCGGCATAAACGAAATGACATTAACATTATTTTTAACACTTTAAATATTAAAAATACAAAAAAATAGTTGAAAAAATAATGCACAAATGGCGAGAAAAAAATTTATTTGTAACAAAAACATCCTGAAAAAAACAATTATAACCGCGTAAACAAAGTCTGGTTTTTTATTTTAAAGGGTGGCCCATTTATGAAAGTTGTTTTTTGATTAAAAAGTTCAGATTTTGTTACATTTTTCATAAATTTTGTAGAGAATTTTACGAAACATATTTGTTTTTCATATTTTTCAAATATTTTAGATTTTTCAAACAGGCCTTTTAGTTCATTTTTCTAATGAAAATTTTTTTAAAAATAATTATAAAAAAGTTTTATTCCCGACACTAGCTGAGTGGAAAACATTTTAGGAACCCGATAAAGTTTCTCGCCAGCCCTTTTTATTCGGTTTAAGGTGTTGTTTTTTCTTAGTTTTTTATTTAAATGTACAACACTCCTGTTACCAAAATTTGTGTTAAGGAGTATATTTCTTGCTTATTACACCATTTTAAATTAAATTTGCCTTTTCAAGCGTTGGCGCCGAATAAAATTTTTATATTAGTTCTGAGACACCCTACAAATCAAAAACAAGTAAGAGCCCTATAATCAGCTGTGCTAAATCTTATATACCCTTCACATTGGCCTTTCGAAATTCCAAACTTTTTTTATTTTTATACATTTCAAATTTTTAAATAGGGGTCGGTGTCATTTTTTAAAGCTCCACGGGTGACTACGTGGAAGTTTTGTAGGGGTTTTTATCCTAAGTTTTCAAAATTTTGTATGGCAACCCACTTAGGGCACGGAGATAGCCGGTAAGTATGTTCTAGGAATATGTTTGGGAGAAGAAACTAATGGGGGTCGGTCGTACACTTTATTGCCCTAAAGCCAACTTTAAAGAAGTTGTGGGCATTTTTACATCATTTTTGTAAATTTTGTATGGCAACCCCCTAAGGGCGTGAAGATAGAGGGTAAGTATGTTCTAGGAATATGTTTGGGAGAAAAAACTAATAGGGGTCTGTAATACATTTTTTTCCTCTAGGGTCGACTCCGGGGAAGTTGTAGCGGTTTTTACCTAATTTTTTTAAATTTTGTATGGCAACTTTATTAGGGGCTGGAGATGGAGGGTAAGTATGTTCCACAAAAATGTTTAGGTGGATAAACTAAATAGGGTCGGTCTTACATTTTACCTTTGTAGGAGAACCCTGGAAGCCGTAGAAGCGATTTAAAAAAATTTTTAAATTGAGCTTTGTACGGAAACCCTGTTATATGTATGAATACTAATAAAATTTTCGTTTTGGGTGTACTTTAACAATATCAACATGACTAATTCTGTTTTTTTTTGTTGCTTTTTTATTATTACATAAAAATAGGAGGTAGTCTTGATTTTTTGCTTATACATATCTCGAACATTTGTCGGGTGATTTTGTTAAATTAAAATAAAAATTTTTTTCGCAACTATATCTAAGTGCTAGATATCACTCACGGGTCTATGCGACATCGGGAGGCTTCAGAAAGATGATTTCAACCATAACACGGACAGACAGGCATCGCTCAATCGGCTTCCATACCTATAAGGATTGAGAATATAGATACTTTATGAGGTCCCAAATGGATAATAAAGAAATTACAAACGGATTGAGAAACTTATATATCGTCACAGAAAATGCAAAACGCCCTGTCTAACAAACAATTGAAAATTGGCTTTTTATAAATTATAGCCTTCAAATATGTACGTCATCTCGCAAAACTCTATTTTTATTAGCAGAAATAAATTTGTTGATCCTTTTTTAACTAACATATATGGCAATAATTTGTGTTAATTGTAAATATATTTTTCATTTACACAAGAATTCTTGCCCCTTCTAAAAAATTTTTAAATGTTAGATAGGGCGTTTTGCATTTTCTGTGACGATATACGCTTATCACTAATGTTAAGGGTATAATAAACCAGGGTGACATGTATGATATTAGAAAATAAAAACAATTAAGAAATCTTAAGTTGGCAAAGCTCAGTCATATTACACGTGACACTTAATTTGTGTGGGCTCCAGAAGGACATTTGTATGGGGCTATATCCAAAAATGGAGAGGCACTATTTGTATTCAGTGACTAATTGGTAGCATTTAAAAGGACCTTTCTTTTCTAAGGTAACGGTATGAAACATTTTGTGATTATGAAGTAATAAATGAGCCAATTGTTGCCCAAAATGCTTATTACGGGAGGATATTTCTACTACTACTATATAGTTTGTAACTAAATTGTAACCTGTAGCGCATTTTCAAAATACATTTACACCAAGCTGGCCGGGCGGATGGATGGACATGCTTAAATAGGATAAGAAAGTGATTCTGACCAGTATACTACCAGAACAATATTTTTACAAATATCTTCAGAAACGCATAAGGCTTCTGCCTCGTATGTGGTTTTGGTATAAAAAAAGAAAGAACCTTCATCTCTCGCCTTAAAATATCCTGGTGTTGTACACACAATATATCATAAGAAAATAACTCTTATTTAGTTTGCCAGCTAAAATCAATATTCTACTAAAATTTTGTATTAAACATTTAAATTTAGGCCGAATATAATCACAAATGCAACACAGTCACTTTAGTTTTGTTAATTGCTGGGACTATGGTCATATACCTTTTACGCACCAACTAGCCCTTGTTAAATGAATTCTAGTGTTAATGTCGTATCCTGGTTTCAACCACATTTCATATTTATTTTGTTATATTGCTATAAAAAGCAGCTTATAAATTATTTATACAATTAATTAACATAACAAACACATTGTTTGAAATAAAAAAAGAAAACAAAATCATTACAAACCATTAAATGCATACAAATAGCTAAGTTGCCAACCCAAAGTGTGGAACATGTATTAAGAAAATTTAATTCAAACTGCCGCATTAATACACACACTTAAATCGTTTTATATATTTATACAAACATACAGTTATGCACACATGTAATTATATAATAAAATATTTTAATAATATTTACATTAGATTTTTTTCATTGCTGGAAATATATGATGAATCATGTTAAATGGTTAACGATTCAAGCTTGTGTTGCGATAAAAAAACTGCAAACGAATGGTTGGAAAATTTCAGGAAAATTTGTCAATAGAGTTTTAAGGCTTAAGTATTTAAAAAAAATTATAAGAATTAAGTTTCTAATTTGCTTAGCATATTAAGTTATTTTCAACCCTAAAGGGATACTAGAGACATTGCCAGGACTCTTATATTCGTTCTTACAATCGAATCACAATATTGAGGCGTTATGTTAAGGTATAACATTTCTTTAAAATCTGGAACATTTTTAATAATAAAAATTAGTTAAGGCTGCCAAGAAAAAAATAATTTTACAAAAAAAATATTTTGCGAAAAACTTTGTTACTTTTAATTATTCGCTTTACTTTTATTATATTTTTTTGTTTGCCATCTACCATAGAAACTGTTTTTTCAAAATTTGATAGAACCATTTTAATATGAGAAAATTCATTCAAAATCATTATTTCTGAAACAAGATCCTATAAGAAAAAAAAAATGATGATAATGAATACTGTTATAGTTGTGACCACGTGTAAAGGTTTGTTTAAGCAGAGTAATATTTAAAAGCATTTATTGTCAATAAAGGTATTCCGGAAGGAAATTTGCGTAAGAAAGTAGTTTATTCATCACTTTCAAATTCAGCTAAATTGGATGAAATTAAAAAAAAAATTTGTTATTAAATTTTGACAAGTATTCTTTAAAAATGCAGAGATTTACTCAAGCGAATGGAAGGACGTATGGATGAACATCTTTAAAGCTACTAAGAAGGTAGAGTTTTAGCTAACCGTCATGTGTACTTTAATTTACAGCCTAATAAGATGGTTGTCACTTACATTTTCATAAAAATATTTTTGAATAATTTTAAATTATTTTTTTTATGTAAATCCTCGCAAAAACACAATACCCCTACCATCCCCATTAGCCTTCCTTGAAGTTACCGATACACCTTCGTTTATAAATAATTGTTTGAAAGTAATTGAAAATTTTTTTTATTTCCTTCTCCTATTTTTCTTTTTAAGTTTTATTTGTAGTCTTCACAGTCAGGATCTTTAGTTTAATACAAGGTGAGCCAAAAAAAGTCATCCGATGTTGTTTGGTTCTCATTTTTTTCTAAATGAAAATCTCGATTTGGTTTTCTGATTATGAAATCATAAGAAGAACGTAGAAGTTAAGAACACATGAGCCATTTACTTTGAAAGTGGCATAAGTCACTGTTTTTTTTTTGTTGAGATATTTAAAGATATGAAACGATACCGTTCAATTGTACTTAGTTTTGCTATCAAATCGATTTTTTTTGAAAAAGTAACTTGGGCCATTTTCAAAATAAACGGTTCACATAACAAAAATGGTAAAATCAGGCTTATTTTTTCAATTTTTTTACACTTTAATCTCTTTAAAACATTTTTTTTTATCTTGCAAACAATATTGTTAATTAAAATATTAAATATTTACAAAAGGTGTCACTAGGTAGACTACCAAATTAAAAAAAAATGCCAAGAATGTAGGAGACAAAAACAAAGAAACAAGCACATGTTTTAACACTTATTTATTGAAATATTTAAAATTGCTTTTTACAGTTAACAGAAAATCTATAAATACCAGCAGAAAATTGCCGTCATATAAAGGCTTACGATGGTTAAGAGAAAGTAAACAAATTCAAACTACTTTTTGCACTCACACAAATGTAAAATGTTTAAAATGATTCAAAATATTATACATTTAAAAGACAACACAAGTAAAGGATACGTCGAATACAGTTTTATGTAAAATCCTAGTAAAAATTAAAAAAATCATGCACTTAATGTCAATGCACGTATTAAATTGCTACAACAACTACAACAAATAGTAGACTTGCAGACGCTGGCATGTAAAGAACGTCTACATTAAATTTTACACGATTACTGCAAATGTATATAAATAAATATGTTGGTTTTACTTATGTTAATAACGCTAATAATTACATATGGTAAGGGTTGCCACAGCAGAATTTTAATAAGCCTTTTCTTGAGGGAATATTGATAAAATTGATGGTTTTTGAAAACATGATGTATTTAAAAAATTAACAAAGGAATTCGTAATTTTAAAGCGAGTGAGTTGGCAGCACGGTCTCCGGTAACAATTAGTTAAGGAGTTCTTGATTAATTAAACAAATATTTAGTTTTTAGACTTAAACAATAAACGTTTGAGGAATATTTGTAGTGTTAGTTTAGGTTAGGTTATTTAGGGTAGTGTTGTGTGTTATTCGCCAATTCCACATAAAGGCTGAAAGGCCCATTGTAAATCCTTTCAGAGGGGTCAAAAAAAGGAACATGAAAGACAAAGAAATTTTTTGGTAGAACTATACACAAATAGGAAGAGAGACCAAGATTGCCGTCAGCCAGAAGCCATTGTTCGTCAATCGCACCTAAGTGCTGAAGCCACCTATCTTTCCAGCCACACAGCCCTTTTGTGAATTAAATGATTGTCCAAACCGCTCCAAGTTCATCTGAGAAGCACCCTCCCAGCTATCTCTGTCGGTGGATTTGCAGCCTAGGGCAGTGGCAGACAAGGTGTTTCACAGTATTTACCTCCTTCTTATCCCCGCATATCCTATAGAAATCCGGAGAGTCCCTAACCAATTTATCTCATATTTCAGTACCCTGTGAGAGTTCCAATTTTAAATCTTAGAATCCCCCTGATCTCCGTAAGTCAGGCCAATCCCTCTCCTGATCATCCTAGGCTACAGACTACTGAAGATCCGGCATTCAGGTTGTCCCACCAGGTTTCGCCCACTTTTCCTATTACCCAAGTTCCTATCAATTCATAATATAAGCCCGATGGTGCCCTTACAGGCTAACAACACAGCCAAATATCCTGGGACAGTCCATGCCATCATCGAAAATTCATTGGCAGTCTTATTACCGGGAACGTCTCAATGATCCGGCAGTCAACAGAGACTAAACATGAATATTTTTGGTGTACTTCTTAGCTAAAATTTTCCAGGTTTTTTAAGGGTCTAAGTTTAAGTTTTATACTTAAAGGATGTTTAAACTACGATTTTAGAAAGGCACTCCCGTATGAAAAGCATTTTTAGCAAACTAATTAACAAAAGCTGAAGCTTTGTATTTTTTATTACATTTTAATTACAGACAAATCAAAAAAAATTTTAACTCGGCAACTCTGTTCTTAATGTGTAGTTGCCTTTTTTTTTGCCAAACACAGTTAATTGCCATTATAGCGAAATTTTTTTTTTGTTGAGATTGCGGAAACTCAAGAAAAATGAAAATATTTAGTGCGAGTGTCTGCAGATCTTCAACAGTTCTGTTTTTGCATTTTGCTACAGCAGCAATTGCATTATTAACAAGAAAAACAGCAACTACTTTAACTATAAAAATGCAACAACGAAAATTATAATAAGAGTAATAATAAAATATCTTGCATTTACATTGAAGTAAACATACACAATTGCAAAACAAAAAAATATTTTAAATGTGCAACTGCTTAAAGTGTGATTGTATACTTTTAAGGAAGTGCAGAAAATAGTTATTATTATTGCATATTCTTTACATTTAAAAGAAACATACTTGCACACACACAAACACATACACACAAACATATGTAAGATGAACATTAATGTGAATGGGCTTAAGTTGGTTAATTAATAAAAAATATGTTGATACTAATGAGCCATATTCAGAATAATAAATTTAATGTTATTCATATTTATTCAGTCATTTGTTCAGTTGTACATTTACTCGTCAAATGCTTCATTATTCATTCAGTCAGTCATAATAATTATGCTGATGACTACTTTTAAATAATTTTTTTAAGGTTTAAAAAATATTTTTCCTTTTCTTGGTAAAAAAATTTGTTTTAATATTCATATACGTTGGACTTTTTTTGTGAAAAAATAGAGACTTCTTAATTATATCAATTAATTAATCTGTTTGGATTATTCATAAGGGTTCAGCAACATGCACATATAACCAATGACATTTATCAACCCTAGTGGTTTACCAGGAAAATGTTCTATTATCTCTATGTATCTTTCTTTTTCTTGGATATTCCTATAAATAAAATCGGGAAATATGGGTCGATGCGATTTTATAAGAAATTCAAGTGCATTAAATGAAACCCAAATAAACCACTTTTTGTGGAAGGTTTTGCGATAAAGTGTATTTTAAATGTACGCCAGGGGGCAGTGTCCGGCCTTTAAATCATATCATTCATAATAGCATGCGTATGGCGTTGAAATAAATAAAAATTTTGTAGTTTTATATTGATTTAAAAAAAAAAAAAATGAAAACAAATTGGCAAAAGTAAAATTTAAGGAATTTTCAAAAAAAAAAATTTTTTTTAACCAAGTTCAGATCATCTACTGTTATTGCATCGTTGAATCTTATAATAACCTGGTTTCTGGTAAATATTGGAATCTACCTTGAATTTAAAAAATTTTGCTTTCTTTCAACTTTTTTGAAGACTATTTTTTGTTTTCTATCGGCTGTTAAAAACCAGTTCTTTGTTGCGTTCCAATTTTTTATCCATGACACTTTGTAATCTTAAAAGGGGGCCATAAAGAGCTCTTTATGATTACTACGTATTACTGGGCAATTAATTTTATTGGTCTTAAATTTCCTCCAAATAAGGATTTCCCTATTTGCGTAAAAAATTTTTATAAAAAATCTTCCAAAGATTTTGGTTTGTAGAACCATTCAACTTTTTAATGACGTCGTATGTCTTGTAGAGAAGTTCGCCGCTTGGTAATATCATCGGCTTGATTTTGTGTTTTGCTTTCATGAGGTATCCGTGTTCACCTCAGGCTCACTGATTGCATTTGTCCTTCATAAAAATTGCTACCCCATATTATATTAATTGTTGCTGCTCCTAGAAAATCAACATAAAAATCCTTTTTTTTAAATAATAACCAGCACTCAGGGGATGGCTCCTATACATGCATTGCATTGTGTTGGTATCAGGAAAATAGGTTATGGGAAGGAGGATTAAGGGAGTAGTGTTTGTGGACATTTGATTTAAATTTCTCGATATTTACTGTGGCAGGAAAGACACAGCTAGGAAGTTTACTCCACATACGAACTGTGCGACCGAAGAAGGAATTCTCCCTGTAATGAGTGGTGCAATTCATTGGCCAGTCGACTCCGTATGGGTAAGCTTTCTAGAAAAACGTGTATAACGCAAAAAGTTTCGGGTTTGGGGGACAAGTTCCCTGATTTTCTCAGAGCACATTTCATTATAGTATCGATAGAACAGCGAAACACACCCAACATCATGACAGTGTTCGAGTGAATCAAGGCGATTAGATACCACAACGTCGCCGATGAGTATCTTCGCTCATTCCTGTACGCGGTCAAGTAGCCCCAAAATGGACTTTGGGGCACCAGCCCATACATGTGAGTTGCATTCCAATTTCGGTCGGATATAGGTGGTATAAATATTGAGAAGATCAGATGGTGTAAAGCAATTCCTACACCGTTTAAGGAAACCAAGACACTTCGATGCTTCCTTCGACACAAGAAAAATGTTTTCCGTCCAGCGGACATTGCACTGGATTTTCATGCCCAGAACATCAAGAGTCTCTGTCTTTTCAACACTTTTACCACCCATTAATACAGACGAGGCAGCATCATCCATCCCATCAGATCACGGTTAATTGAAACATCCATACTCTGTCTCGTAGCTTCAATCTCCAAAGAGCTAGGCCTATGGTCAAACGAGTACGAATGGCATATGGTGCTGTCGTCTGAAAAGGAATAAATAGGATTCGAAGTTTGACATAGAAGGTCATTCAGAAAGATAAGATATCACCTCAAATAATACGAGAACGTTGCAATGTAAACTGCGTACAAGTTTTTAAGGAGATGAACTATAAAATTTCCAATTATATTTCAAAATTTTAAAATAATTTTTTTTGAATTTCCATTAATGTTTCAGGATTTTCTCTTTGTGCTTCAGAGTACCAGGTGAATTACCTGAGTCTGTTGTTGGGCATAGAACTACACCCACAGTGGGAACCTTGTAGCTAGAAGGGTCAGTGTCTAGAAGAGACTCCAACAGATCCCCTAAGATAGGCTCTATAGGAAATTTTAAAGATTGAGTAAGAAGTTTCTGAAATTGATTTGGAAAATTTTGAAATTGAAATAGAAAAATTTTAAATTGAAACAAAAGTCTTTAAATAAAACTTAAAATTTTTGAAATATAATTGGAGATCGTGGGACTAGGAACCGAAGTATATTCTAAATATATATATATATATATAGTTTTTTTAATTAAAATTGTTATTGTATGCAATAAAAAATCGATTCATTACAACATTTCTGATGCTTACATAATAAATAACATAGTTTTTTAAAAGCTGAAGGGAATGGTTAATAAAATTGATTTATATGTATATGTATATTTGTTTCGGCTTTGTATATTTTTTGAAATGTGAAGCTTAACTTTTCTTTTATCTAATAATCTCCAGTAAACATAAATCATTTTGATTTTATTATCCAACAAATCCTTGACTAATACAATTCACACTTATTTAATTGTATATAATAATAGCTCCTTGAACTATGCTACGTTTTTTGTTATTATTCTCATTTTATTAATTTCACTTAATGCATAAAATAATAAATTTTTTTCATACTATAAAAAACAATCTACTTAAAAGTTTATTGTTTTCTTATTACCATCATCAGCAGCCGTACCAAAGTAGTAGCAACAACAACAATTTCAATCAAAATAAAGTACTTATGTAAAGAGTTTAAAAGGGGGTGAAAAAAAAACAAAATCGGTTGGTAAATATGCATGTTGAGAGCGAGCATGTGTGTATGTTAAAAATATTGAAAAATATTGCCACTTAAAGTAAATGAGTCATTCACTAAGTAATGTTTACATCTATAAAGACAAATACATGAACAATTTAGATAGCAACAACAACAACACCATAAGTGCTTACATGAGGTTAAAGGATGTTACGCGCTGGTTGCAACAGAAATAATAAAAATTGTTATTGTATTTCAATTAACTTACTTTGTTTTACCGATAACAAAATTTTTGTTAAGAGGCATGATAATAGGTTTCCCAGCTAGCTATAATTTTGGCGATGTGGTTCTTAACCCGTGTATTTCATTGCGCGTAAACACATAACACTCTATACATGCCAATAGAGTGAAAAAAATTGTTAAATATGAAACTTCTATCTACAAATCTTAAAATGAACCATGGCTAGTTAGGGTGCCATGTAGGGTACAATGGTTCCCTCCCACTGACCAAAAAGTCAGACACCTAGACAGAAAGAATTACCCGTATTATAAAAACTGTCCCTTAATGAGACAAGATCAGTACCTACTAATATTCACATTTGACGTTGGTTATCATTCCCCGTTCTTTTAAAATTTACAAATTCATTTTTAGTGATTTAAAAAATTACAACAAAACATATTTATTTGCATTTTAAATATATGATGTAAGAAAAAAATTATAAATATAAATTTATAGGTAATTTCAAAACAAAATAAAACTACAAGAGAAAACGTTATAAAAATATCACTCTTACAATACAATTTTTGTCAATGCAAAAAAATTGAGTATATTATATACATATATAGTATTGAATAAATTTTTAATAAATGTTAATTTTACTTACAGTTTAGTTGTAGGTTTATAATTTTGTTGTTTGCATTTACTTTACGTTTCTTAACAGCTTCAATCGATGGGCCCAGCAATCACTGCATGCTAAAATCTCTGCAAATGTTAAGTTACGCTTGAAGAAAAATGTTAGTACTAAACTGTAGGTCAAATTTTAACAACTGGTTTTCAATATATTATGTGATTAAATTCTTGACAATTGTTAATATATGGCTAAATATTTATGTAAAAATTCATTTGTTTTAATTTATTTTTTTAAGTTTTTAATTAAAATTGTTAATAGCTTCCAAAATTAGGGTTTATTTCATTACTCTTTGAAACTAAGTTAAAAGAAGAAGTTACTGTACCTGTTACAATATCATTTTTTTTTTTATCTTTAATTTTTTTTTTTTATCTTTAATTTTTTTTTTCTTTTTGTAATTGGTATTATTTAGTACAGTTTAATTCTGGTCTCGTTTACACTTGCTTATGACCTTATTACAAAGTTACTTTGTTCTTCAAATTTTCCTTTTATGACACAAAAATTACATATTTCTAATTGAATTTCTAATTGAATTATCAACCAATATTAAAGATTTCGTTTTGTTACAATTTTATCATTAAAACAATAGAAGGCAATCATATACTAAAACTTTATTACCACGTGATGCAAGGTAACGCCAAATCCACGTGTACCCAAAAAGACATGCGGCTTTCTCACTTCCCCAATTGAGGTTTTAAAAGTTGACGTCGATCTTCTGGTTATCCTGCTAAACGATTGTCCCATTAATTATAAAGTAAAACTTCCAGGAATTGATAGTGAGTTTGGTGTCCTCTTATTAACAACTCGTCCCTTTTTTATTACTTAGAGATAACTTCAGTGCAGGAAAAAGAAATAAAAGAAGTTATAATTTCTTCCGCTTAAGTTAGTTGCCTTTGTCACCACTCTTCATTCATTAACTTTTATCAATGATCTGACTGAATATCGAGCCCTTTTTTTCTCTAGAAATTCTGTTGCAATTGTAACAACAACATACATTATTTAATGAACGAAACTCCATCAATGAACATTTACTAATGTGAATGAATTTTTTTTTTTTAAAGAGCAGTAAAAGACAGAGAAAACGATCTGCTTTTTAAGAAGGTCAAGAGAAGGTCGAGCTAAATATACAATTAAAAACAACAACAATTATGGTGGTTCGTTAAGTTTGGGTCACACTCAAGAGAACTGCTCAAAAAAAAAATAAACTTATTTGCAATTTTTGTAAAATTCAGCAAAACTAGAGAGTGATTGCTCCAACATATTTACATACATTTACACAAATTATTGTGTGTAAAAATGTATGTGGTTATTAATTATAACCTTGACATTGAAAAATATTATGTACTTTAGAAAATATGAGGGAATGAATCCCTAGAAACAATAAGGTTATATAGATTATATTATAGATTTGTATCTGTTTCTAATTCAACAAGCAAATTATTTTTATTTCAATATTAAAAATATCCAATAATTAAAAAAATCATTATACATATGTTTATTTTTCCTATACGAAATATTTGACATATGTAAATTAATTTTAATAAATATTCAGAAAAAATCGCAACAAGGAATATGTGTAAAACCATGTTTTTGTACTCCATTTTAGCAAAACATCAAAATGTGTGTGTTTGTGTGCTGTAAGTGTGTTTTTATGTTTTGTGGTGCATTGTTCTGTAGTTTTAGTACTTGTAGTATTATGTTTGATATCAATTTATATACCTAAAGTATGTGTCTGACATTTATAACCTAAAATTTTAACATTATTTGTTGTGGAAACAATAACAACAACAACAACAACAACAACAACTATAAGTACATCAATATCAGCAGCAATATCTAACAATAACATCTTCGAAATCATCGTTGTAATTTTCTCTAATATCGTAATTTACATCGTCATCATTCTCGACCTCATCCTTGCATTTTCTATTTAGGTCCACACACACACACACAAGCACAAACTTTCATATTTACATAAGTACCACATTTACTTACTAATGGTAACTGCAAAATCATCACGATTTTCTCTTTTGTAAAATCCACTACAGTGCGTATGTTTATGGAGGTGTATGTGTAAATAAACGCATACTTGTGTTGGTTTTTGTTCTATTCTGTTCTGTTTCACATATTTAATAACTTAAGTCAACCTTAAGCACCAATGTGTGCTTCGCTATATACACGGAAGCACAAATTGGTATTTAAGTATGTCATTTGCTAATATTTCAATATAAGAATCCATACACGTGTATGCATTGGATTATCTATTTTCCTTTTAGGGAAGATACATAACCATAGAAGGTTGATTATCAATTTGTTTTAAAACTCAGGACAAAAAGAAAAAAAAATTAAAAACAACCAAATAATAGAAAAAAAAAATTATAGAAAAATTAGATTTTGTTTATATAATAAAGTTATTGCTTACCCATTTTAAAAGCCTACAAGTCTCTTTTGTATTAATAAATTTACCCTTAAAGGACACTACAAAGAAAACTAATAAACTAAGAGATAAAGACAATCAAGTTAAGAAAAAAATACTTAAAACTAATTTATGGACTTTAACATAGACTATAATATAGACTATAATATAGATAAGTTAATAGGGCATAAATAATAGGACATATATTTTACTTTGGTTAAGGGATTAGTGAAGACTATGGAATCGACTATTTACAGGACTATGAAAAGTAATATAAAAATACAGACAAATTGATGTTCTGAAGATAAAATATTTGAAAAACAAGTCTTAAAGTGGCGAAATCATGAAATTACTTCAAAAACGTTAGAGAGATAAAAGATCTCTGCTTATAAAAATAAAGTATTTAAACGCATCTAGATTAGCTTTTGGAGGTCTTTATTTTAAATTTATTTCAACTTCTCGAAAAGGAAGTTATGTTTCTCGAGCTGTGTCTAGGCAAGGAATTAAGCTATTTGGATAGGTTTAAGTGGAAAAAGCAGCTTAGAGAATGATAAAGAAGAAGGTGCAGTTGACTTAGGGCTATTACTTTGGTTGCTTTATAAGAGAGGGGGTGATAGAGAAAGAAGAAGAGAGAAAAAAAGTTAAGATAAGAAAAATCCTTTTAACCAAGCTAAAGGCTTATTTATGTGGTTGACGAATGTTGTCCTGTCCTGTTCCCTTTTTGCGAACAAACTGCTTTTCTAAATTAATGACATTGAAATCGAGTGTCTAATGTTGGCTGAATTTAACAAACTGTGTTTAATCTTTAACACCTACTTTGTATTTTGACAGCTTTTAAGAAAATCTTTAAAAACCCTTCAATTTAATGGCAAATCTACAGTGACTGTTCCACTATTAAGGGCACAGTGTCCGTTTGTAGTAACAAGAGGCTTAGAAGGTCTTGATGTGTTTGTTAAGTTGTAGAGATGAAAAATATATATCAATAAAGAATCTAATTCCCAGAGGAAAAAATTCGTTAAAAAAATCACCGAAATCAACACCATTAATTATCAAAAGAGAGTTTTTTTCTTTTTTTAAGAAACCTCTGGTTCTTTTTTCGGCAACAACAGTTTTTTTCAACGTGTTTTTGTTTTTCATTGTTTTTTTCGGCCACAGAGTGTTCTTAAATTAAGAACAGAGCATTTTGCCAATTCTAAGCTTCTGATATTTATTAATTTTTGTTTTTTTTTGACAGCAAAGCGTTTTTGATTTGACAACGCCTGGTATTTTTTTATTATTCCCTCTTAACTTGACATCATTTAATTTTATATTTGTGAATGGTTGTTTTTTTAAAACTAAAGGAATTTTGGGTCCAATTTAACACATGATTAAAAAACCCTTTTTTCCCCTCAATATAGCAGTTGGCTAAAATTTAAATTTTTTCTAATTATCCTGTTGAATCGCACCCAATAAGCCACTTTCCTAATTATTGTCAGACAAGCTTGTTATATACTGCATTAATCCGGATAATAAGTTATGTAGTACAAGTGCCTTAGTCTTCCTCCTCGTGGTATCAACCGGTAAAACAGTCTGTCTTGGGCTAAAGTAATCATTGTTTATAAGCCACGGGAATCAGTTGGCCCCATGTGCTTACCAATGCATTAACTGATTAATAGTAAGGTCTCTTTCAGAAGTTCACATGATGGCTGTGGTTATCCCGAAGCGGGGCAACTGAGAACAAAAGTTAATTACTGGGGTTCGTCTTGTACGTGCCCCAGAGTGACCACGTAAGCGGTCTTATATAAACTTAAGCCTCTCAAGATAGAGTCTCTAGTTTTGGTGGGTCTATCCAGGCACATGAGCAACTGTTGAAGTAGGCTAATAGCTATAAAGGTGCATGTGTGTTTGAAAGTAGGGGAATAGGGAAACTGGCGACGGCTGGGGACCCTGGATCTAAAATAAGATCCTGTCAAAGTAGTAGCAAATAATGAAAAGGCCGGCATTGACATGTTGAAGCATATGCGTGACTCGGTCATGACTGGCGGTGAGAAGATTATGAAGCGTTGATAAAAGTGGAAAAATTGATTTGTCTAAATGAAAAGGGATCCTTCAAACAGAGCTTGGTGTCGCATTCGTTGGGTGCGACATGGTAATCATAATCTATCTTGCTTGAGATTGGGTGCTGTTTCACAAGCGTGTGGAGAGGTGTCTTGTCGGCGCGGATCTGTTTTGATTATGAAGAAGCGAGATCAAAACTAGAAACGCAATTCGGGCTTAGATAGCCCAACTCCTCACTAAGGGGTCTGTTATGGCCACAAATAATCATGACAGAGAATTGGTACCTGGGTGGAATGTGATCCATTCTGGGGGCGCTGGTGGACACTTTGTTTCCGTCAAGTGTTGATAGCACCTTGAATTATTGCCCGCACGGCAGGTGTCACGTTAAACCCTTAACGACGACTTCATTAATTTGGCAGTTTAAATAGAACTCCTAGAATTTTGGTTCGCAATAAATATGTTCCTTTTATAACCAGTTATTTTTTGCTAAATGCTTAAGAGTATTAGTGTAACCAGACCAAAAAACGATATCCAAATGATTACACTTTGACTAGCTTAAGGTTTTGAGCTCAAATAAGATGCCAGAATTTTGTCTTCTTACCCTTTACCTTTGGAAGAAATGAGACCCTGGAAGGGTTACCTTGAGGCGGAGGTGCGATATACAGAAGCACAAACATATCCCTAATAGATTCCTTATCCGGTTTATCTTTTAACAGGAGCCGCTGCCCACCAATGGCCTATTACTAGCACCACTAGGAGCCCAAAGTTCCTCTTCCGAAATGGTACCAAAACGTCGTACTTTTGGAAAAATAAGATACGGAAATAGTCTTGGGGTTTTTACATGAAGATGCGTACATGCGATGGTATATTTATTCGGATCCTGAAAATGGAGTATATATTTTTATAGGAAACTTAAGTGGATTATGGGCGGCAATTGCTCTTTACATTGGCAAAGCAATTTCTGAACATTTCCTTAAGCATATCCCTTCCCTCAATAATGGGACAGTCAATGAATTGATTTCATGCTTCAATACTTGACGAGCATGTAAGGTTTGCCATTTGCTGCTGATCAACAAACTCTTACCCTAAGACTGAGTATCTGAAAGGCCAGGAAAGACAAAGCGGCATTTTTTGTTGCAATGATCTTTGTCTTAAAAATACTGAAGTATATGTTTGAGCAATTAATTAAATAGAGGGTGGAAAAAATGTTTTTTAATATTTGTAATAAAAAAAATTATCATCAACATAGTTTCGCTTCTTAGCACAAAATTAATCGCTCATAAAAATATTATATTAGAAACATTCTTTTAATGCTCTTTTAGTTGTTTTTATTATTTTTTTCTTGTTAAATAAAATATTAGTTTTACCTTTAAAAAATAAAAAGCCTCTAAAATTGTAGCCCATTTTTGTATTCCATTTTACCCGCCACTAATTTATGGTTTTTGGGAAATGACCTTTTTAGTTTGTTACTTTCGTCCTTATTACATGCTATTTGCCTGCTTATCGTGTTGACCAATTTTTTTTTTCTGGTATTTATACTTATGACAATGACCTTTTATTATCAATAAAAAAACATTTCATTCTTTTTATGTTTTTTTCTGATTTAAGTTAGTGATAAATTTTATTAAGTTTTATTTGCTGTTTAATGAATGTATGTCCTTTGGGCTGTAGTAAGGTGGTGTATATTTTTGGTTGTGATTATCTAAGGGGTATAAAAATATTTTTATCAAAGTAAGGATTCATATATTGTATATGATTTGCTGGTAAGAGGTATCTAAATTTGGCACCACCCTACTTTTTTAATCTTTCGTGAGTTTATGTGTTTGGTTTTATTAAATTCTTTCCCTTTTGTATGTTCAATGTTGATTGTATTACTTATTTTCATATTATTATAAATAAAATATATCAAGCGTAAATCTAATATTTTTATATCGAATTACAAAATAGTATTTGTGTTGTTTTCCACATTTTAATTTTTAATTTTATTATGTCCTGTAGAGGGAGGAAATCGCTGATGTCGGATCTTTAACAATGTTTGACCATTTGGTTTGTGTTGTTGCTGTCACGCCGTTAATAACTTTAGAGACAATAACGATGATGATGTCTGAGTGGTTGTTATTTGTTAAAATAAATATATGTATAAAGTTCTGTGGGTTTTAGTTTTTTTGTAGTTGCATGATTTTATTGTTTTATTGTTGGTCTGTCTGTCATTGGTTTTTATATGTGTGAGCAAGTACTAGCACAACAACAATAACTATAAACAATTGCTGACAGTATTTTCTAGTGTATATTATAACCACAAAAAGTCATTTAAACATATAAAAATGGGAATTTTTACACATTTTTTTTCCCTTGTTTGGTGTGTTTCTATTTTTTTCGTTTGTTCCCTTTTTCCCCTCATGCGTTTTTTTGTACGTAAAAAGGGATAGAAGAATAACTTGTGATATAAATTAAATAGAAAAATAATTGTTATTTTGTTTGAGGTATAATTTAGTGGTTTGCTGAAATTAAAACTAAAAAAGCAAATACGTGAGTTAACAAAAAAAAAGATTTTGTCTGATTGCCTTTGGGAAATCCTTTGCTGGTCAATACATAAAATATCATTTAAAAAGGGATAGAATTAAGTTAAATTATAGTTCTCAGAACAAACAAAATAGATATATAAACTTAAAGCTGAAGATCCCTTTTAAAAACTTTAAGCTGAAAACCTTTGTTTAATAGAATATTCGGCATGAAAAAACTCAATTTTTGCTTTACTAAATGTTTAGTGTCCTTAAGACCCGAAAAAAATTGAAATTTTTTCACAGAGAGCTAATTGGCTCCCGGGAAATCCCAAAGCTGAAGATGTTGAGTTTTTTGACAGTAAAGAATCCCATGCAGCAAATCTTTCTTTGGTTCTTAAATTTAGAAAATTAACGCGATTGCTAAAGTAGGCTTATAATAAACTTGTTTTATTAGTGATTTTTTACATGGAACCGAAAAACTTTAAACCAAACTTAGTTGCTAAGGTAAAGGGGTCTACAAGATGACCTGCTGTTGAAAAAGGTATATTCGTGACGCAAACAGGAGTTTGGATTTCATTCAGACTACGCAATGAATGCACTCTACTATGGGCCGGATTCTCAGCGATTAACAAGGAGACTATTTGTCTGCTAGACTTCCACTAACAACCTCCTCATTTACGTAAAATTTTTTTTAATTCATTTGGGAATGTCGAACATCCTTTAACTGGATTGGTTTGAATTTCACAATTAATCTTGTGTGGTTGCGAAGACGGTAACAATGCAGGAAATTATTTTGTTGACACCCTGAGACAGGATGCTACAAAGCTTGACCAATGAATCCTAAGAGATAGTGTGTCCATTGTTGATATTTTTTGTTTATCTGGCACTCATGCCGGTAAAAATGGCTTTTGTAGAGGCTACCAAGTTGCGTAGGAGGACGATAATACCCAACACTACTACTTTTTCTGCCAACACTAGACAATGTCTGGGTAGCAAACTGCACAGATGTGAATGCTATTTGCTTTTGAAGTCTTTATGGGAAAAAGTGGTTGGTTCGCTAAAAAGAACTTAAGCTAGGTGCATAAATCCAAGCACGCTAGTTAGCCTCTACCTTCAAGCTTTGATTTTACATAATCTTAATTTCTCCCTCTCTCCTTATCTCTCTCTCTCTCTCTTACAAGTATCACAAGGGGCAATAGAAGTAAAAGAACCAAGTAGGCTGTACTTTACTCTATTACACTGTTGTTATAAATTTTGCCTTAGAATTCAAGCATTAAGATTATCTCTGAATTCGACAGGAGTTGGTTAAATCATTTGGACATACAGAAGCAGCAACCTACTTTTTTAAGTAGCAGGAATTATTTAAAAACAGAAAAACTTGACTTAATCTCATTTAAAGCCTAAAAATCTTCAAAGATTTTGCCCGAAATGCCATTTAAATGCTAAACATAATCCTCACTTTGGCTAAAATCATATTTTGCTATACAAATTTAATCAACTACGATAGATCAAAGCATTAAAAGTTGTATATAAACTTAATCAAGCAGCCAAATTGTTGCCAAAGCCCAATTGAAAAGAAAAGAAATTTGTACCAAATGCAGATTATTCGTCTTGTCTAAAAACGCCCAAAATGTGGTTTCCGACAAGAAACTAAAATATTCCATCACAAAAAGCTTGATCACATGTTGCAAATATTTATCTTGAGGTACTTAGAGGAAGGTTGTTGAAAAGTTTTGCTTTACCCCAACTAATGACGCTTTCTAGGATACGTCCTATTTTATTAAACAATCTTTATCCCGAAAACAATTTGTTACCAGAAATGTAATAAAATTACAAGGTATAATAAATATATTTAGGGTATTCAAACGGTATGCTATTAAGTGATATTGTCTAAAAATTTTAATATTTTACAATAGTTTAAAAAAATTGTTGTTGTGCTTAAAAGAAAAAAGTTCTATAATAATAAGACTTTTTGAACTGTGTTTATTGTTTTGTCATAAACAGTAGAAACCTGAGCCGGGCGGCCGAAACTTTTTAGTGAAGCTGTTGATATAATTAACAGGTCGCAGTCATTAATTTTAAAATATTTTTGAAATTACCCTTTTTTCTGTTTTCTCTAGCAGCTGATTCAAATTTAAAATAGCACACTTAATTATGATGCTAAGAATACCCTTATTATAATTTTCAATACTTTTAGTAAATTTCTATTGTACTGAAGTATTTCCAAATTTAATTCTTGAATTTGAAAAATACCAAATATAACGAATTTTGTAGCTTTTGCTTTTATTTCCAAAATCATTTTAAAAGTTCGGGAAAAACACTTCAACATTTCTTAAATTTATTTTATTACAAATATTTAAAAACTAATTTTAATAATTGTTTTCTTATAAAATTTTTGCATATTACTATTGCCTTCTTACCTCTATACTTTTTAAAATTATGTTTTAATTTTTAAAATCACCTTAAAACAGGTTCTCTTTTAAAGATGCCTCAAACATAACCATTAAATTACAAAATATAAACACGTTTAAGCTGGATAATTCGTTAAAAATTTCATACACAATTTACCTTGGCAAAAAGACAGTTGGAAATGATACACTTTCTAGAAAATTTCATTTCATTTTTAGCCTCTGGAGTAATAGTTTCTATTACTCTTGTCCTTTTGATATAATTTTTTTGCTATAATTTTCTTTTCTTGTTTATTTTTTTTATAATATTTTCCTTAAAGCTTTTAGGTCATTGTTCTTTAATAATTTTTCTTTCTTCACATGTCTAGCTCTTTCTTTTTTTTAAGTTACTTGTATGTCCACAGGCTTTTAGTTACTACTGCTTACTTACTACACATGACCTTTATTGTTAACAAAAACAAAAAAAAAGTTTAATATATTTATTAAGGGTTCAAATGTTTGTGCTATAATTTCTTGTTTAAATAAACAACTACGTGTATTATCGAGGGTGGTTGTATGTACCTGTGTGTGTGTGTGTGTGTTAGTGGGTGATTATATATGTCCTTTAAGATATCCTTTACACAAAACTTATTCGGTATTCTTTTAAGGTTTTACGGTTTACTCCTCTATATAAAAGCACGTGCTCTGGCTTTTTATCATGAGTTAGTATAAAAGAAAAATAAGATGAAAGTTTAAAGTTGAGTATGTGTCTTTATCTCGAATGTTTCAGTTTTTCTTTATTCTTTTTTTGTTATTATTTCCAGCCTTAGACTTCACGTAGCTTTATGCTTGCTCAAGTCTAGTCAAGTGTTCTTTTATTTATTTTCTATAATTCCAAATAACATTTCATCTTTCGACTCAGCTACTTGCTATTTTTAGCAAGAAGAGTTCTTAACCTTTTTTTGCAGTGTGTACAAATAGAAAAGATGAAAGAATTTTTTTTGTATATAATTTGTCTCACTAAAATACCAAGGGAATTGTATGAAACTTGCAAAGAAAAAGTAGGGTTTGAATATTATTTATTTGTTTCGCATCCTAGATGTACTCTGCTACTGGAGGGTTTTGTTAAAAAAGTTTCTTGAAGATCCATTATTAAGGCATGTTTGCCCCTTAAACAAACTAATGGGTGCCACATCAATATGATCATCTGCCTTAACTTTTTTTCTATGAACTAAGAGTGATTTTTCTAAATCTTATAGCTATAAACACCATATTGTTTGGCAAATTTGAATTTTAAACTGAAGTTGTTTAAAAAAGGTTGCTTATTATAAAAAAGTCTATTCTTTTGTTTGTATTAAAAAATGAAGAGTTGGTATTTCTATTTAAAATATTTAAATAGTTATATTTTTATGCGATTTATAAAAAGTATTTAAAACTCATGTTGATGCTTCTAAAAATATTTTTTTTTTGACAGGTGCATTTAAAGTGTGTCAGATCTGACAGCGCTGCTACATAACTAAATATCTAACAACAGTAAAACTTATAGTTTTTTGTTATCTATTTATCCACGAAGTTTTGTTTTTATAACTCTTTTGGTTCAGGATGTCTCCATATATCCTTTTTTGCTAAAAAAATTTTTTATAACAATTTTTTTTATTAAAAATAAATTTGAAATTTTTGAAGTCAAATTTTTTTTAGTAGCATTTAAGACTTTTAAGTTATAATAAAATTTTACAAAATTTTTTTTTAAATTTTAATTTTTTTAATTTTTAGATAATATTTTTCCTAAATTAAATTGAAATTTTGGAGTCTCTGTAAAAATTCCATATAGATTCTTTATATATTCCAAAGAATATTTTTTCCACACATACGTCATCATTGAGCAGTTTGCTATGAAATTATATTTGTTTGCACGAGTGCTTAGTATAAGCTAGTATGTATGTGTGTACATATTACAAATACATTTAAAAGTTATGTATACATCAAAGTTTATTTGTATTTGTAAAGTTAAAGTTTCGTTAAACATTTAAGTTTAACTTTTTTCCTGTTCAAAGACCAGGCTGTGAAGAGGTTAAAGTATTGAAGACTTTAAGTAAAAAAGTTTTCGAAAGAATATAGCAATATAGTAAGGCTTGGGTATAAAAGAACCTTCTTTATATGACTTTTCGTCTAAGCCTTAATTTTTTCTTATAAAAAAAAATTATGTATTATTTAAAGGATATATTAAAAAACAGTTTTTTTACATTAAATACAAGCACTTAAATCGACATCAAAAGCTAATTATTTGTTTTTTAACTAAATCAAATTATTAAACAGTAATGCAAACGAATTTCGCTTTAATTTAAAATATTTCTAAATCCTTTAAGCTTGGATTAAATTTAATTAAAATGCGAAATTAGTTTTCAATTTAAGATTTTGCAGGTTAATATTTTACATTAAAACTTTATTTTGAAATTTATTGAACAAGCCCATTTGGTTTCTCCAAGGAATTTTTGATAAATGAATTTTTTAAAACAAATAACAAAACCCTAAAAAATAAATGAGGATTAATATGAGGAAATAGTGTTTTGATTCATATCTTGTTTTAAAGTTTAGATATTTTGGTGAAATTTACCAATAAATTGTTTTAATTTTTAATAGTAGTTGCCTTTGATTTAGAGCAGTTTTATAACCTTATTTTGTCAAAATAATACTACTGAAAAAAAGGGACGTGTAAAAAATCTGTAAATAAGGCATTTGGGACAATCAAATTATACGCTTGACATAAAAGTGCTAGTGCTAGTAGGGTTACATTGGAAAATAAGGGGAAAAGGATACAATATTTGCAAATTGTATAAACAATTTATGAAAAAAAATTGTTGTTCCCAAGCCATTAGATATTTGCATATTAATTTAAGATTTGAGACTTTTACTTTCTCCCAAAAAGAATAAAAAAATCAACATTAAAGCAATATCAGCAATAAAATTTTGGTAAATTTTGAATGTAAAAATGTTCAACTTAAATTTGAATCCTTTTGAATTCCATTGGTGGGTTAGTATTTATATTTTTAATTTACATATTTCCATTACAAAAACAGCTTATTGCAGACTAAGTCAGAAGAAACATTATATTTAATCGAAATTATCTAACTTTAGTTTATTACATCAAAAAAAAATTTCTATTAGATCTATCTAATAATGATTTGCCTTAGATATTTTCCACCTTATTTAAACCTAATAATAATTCTTGGAACAGACAAACAAACACTCACATTAAGATACAATCTTTAGATGCAAACGTTTACATTTATATTGTCACACACACATACACATACTTATCATGTATAAAATTTTTCCATTAATATTTTACATTTATTTACGATTTTTTTTCTAGGTGGCTTATTTTTTCTACTCTATCACATTATTGAAAGCATCTATATCGATTTTTATATCTTCCAGCAAATATGTTAAACCTTTTTTTGTTGAATTCTCAGCTGTAATATAAAACGAAATAAAAAATAAATTCAGAAAACATAACACAAAATATATGAAATTATATAAGGTTGGTTAGTTTCGGTTCTGGTTCTATACTTTCTCTTCAAAAAAATTTTTTTGTTATTTTGCTTTAACCTAAGCAAAAGGAACGCAGAAAATTGTTAACGCTTATCTTTGTTAATCTTTGTAGGGGGGAAAAACTAAATACTTTAAGCATTTTAACGTCATTTACTAGAAAAAAGCTTATTCACACATACAAAGATAACTGAATATAAACACAGTACTTTTTATCTTAAAACACCCACTCTTAAACACTTAAAAATACTCATTGCTTCCTTGGATATTACGCTGCCTATACCTATTTAAATTTTTTTATTGTTGTAGAATTGTGAAAATATCTTTGCACGTTTATTCAATCCACAGTAATGTTACTAAACAAACACAACCACCTAAAGAATTCAAATACACATATATGCAGACACACACACACACACATATACAATACTTGAGCAAGAATATATAGTATATTTTTCTATTATGCCATTTAAGTACATATCACTTGCATATCTTTAAGATGTAATCAGCATTTAGGCGTGATAGAACAGCTCCAGTTATAAGCATGATGAAAATAAAACAGAAAAAATATATCCTTAAAAAACACTAAAAATGTAATTGTCAAACTGTAAGATATAATCGTAATATCATACTGAAAAATAATATTTAGATTAAGATTGAAATTTAGTTAATTTACCCGAAAAAAATTATCAAGAAATATTAGATGAAAAAGAGATTGATGAGAAAATAAGGCGTATGAGTTATATTTATTTGATGTTGAAGTTAATATTACGTATACGGTTAAAGTTATGTTGCCGTGTTCTGTTGCATATCTTTAGGGTGATCATTAATTTCTAGCTCGAAATCAGTACGATTTTTATTTTTTACAACCTTTAGTTAAAGCGTTAAATTTAACATTACTTCCGAAATAAAATAAAGCATGTCTGTTCGTCCATCTGTCTGTCCGCCTGGGTGTCTTTGTCTTAGAGTATCCATTTAATCGGGATGTGATTTTGTTCTAGCAAATAAATAATTGACTTTGTAATTTTGTTTTTGGTTGAATTATTACTAAGGGTTTTCCGTAAATTTATTATTTTGAATATCAAGATCAAATCACATTTTGATCGACTCCTCCAGTTTAAATTTTTTTTTATTTGTAAAGCTTAAAAATGCGTTATTAATTGAAAATTATTTAGATTTTACCTTTAAGTATTTGTCTAATTTAAACATATTTAAGATATTGAACATATATTTTTCAATATACGGATTCCGTTGTAAAACAGGTTTTAATTTTTAAAATTCAATAACGAAGAGAGCCAATTCTTGATATCCTTTTCTCAAGTGAAGCGTATTCCAGAGGCAGCTTTCTTTATCAATGAAAACAATTAATAGGATGTTGTTAAACTTTTCAGGCCAAGCAGTTACAAAATATTCTGATAATTTTGGGCATTTTTAACTTAAATTAGCTTTAAAGAAATGGATTGCGTAGTACCTTTGCGAAAGACTTGCCAGATTTTTTTTTTATCACATTTTGATGAATATTCTGTTTTTAGTTATACCAAATACAGAATGTTGTCTTAACATCATGTATATGTTATAATTTTTACACCTATTTAACAGATTATCCTTTACGTTTTCTTAAAAATATTTCTGAATATTTTAAACTTTTGCATGTATAAAAATCCATCCCGAAAACGTTACTGGGCCTTGGAGGGTTTAAAGTTACAGCAGGATATTTAAACAGGGTTAATTTCATATCGCTATCATTAAAAATTCAAAATATTTTATTAAAAAACTTTCATCGTTGCATTCTAAATAATATTCTTTGGTATTCCTCGGTTACATTTTATTCAAAAGGATACGCCATGTGAATATATTGCTTTAAATTAATTTTAAATTAAAACGTAGTTGCTTCGAAAATAAAACAAATTGTTTTTAATTCTAAATACAAGCCAAACATATATAGTTTTGTTTTTACAAAATTGGTTTGCTATTTATTACTTTAATAAACATTTTTTCAACAGAAACTCATTTGGTTTTTAATAGAATTTCTATTTAGCTTTGGAGTTTGCTATTATTTCTATTTTTATTTCTATGCTGTCAGTTTAAAGTTAATTATAGGCCCTCTTAATTTATTTAGCATGCAACAATTAATTACTTTTTTTGTTTAAGGCACAGTGCTATATGTAATCAGCCAATATACAAACATACACATACACACAGAGTTATATGCACATATGTTAATAAAAATTGCTTAACTCTTAATTATTAGTTTTCCTTTAACAAATGTTATTTTGGATTTTTCTTTTTTATTTTGTTTTAAATTTAATTTTTTTCTTGTTTGAAAAAGGACCCTCATTTCCAACTTAATATGTAATTTCATTGTTACGTGTTAACATTAAATACATCATTTAGTTACAAAATGCACATAAATAGCAACAACATACAATTCATTTGCATAAAAGTATTTCAGCGAAAATTTAACAAATATTTTCACAGAGCTCATCATATAAATATAACTGCAAATAAATTTGGGTTTTTTTTTATTAAATGGATAGGGTTACAATAATATAAAAAGTACCAAATGCATTTAAAAAATTTTAAATGTATGAAAAACTTGAAAAAAACTTGATAAGGGAGATAGAGTAAGTACAGTACTGATAAGAAAATAAAGCTATTAGCAGGACCACTGAAATTCAAGTAACAAATATTTATGTTTATTAAGCAATGATAATAGCAATATATGACTCGTTATTGACTACAGTACTTCAGTTTCATTTTTGCTAATTGCACATTTGAGTGCTTGAAAATTTCTTTGTTTGTATGGATGTCTTTTAAAAGGACCGTTTCATGCTCATTAAGGCCATTAATGCTTTAGTTTAAACATTTATTATGAAAAAAACTAATCATTGGAAGTTCGTATCAAAACGTATACGTGATATTTAATTACTTGAGCTTAGACATTACGTATACGTCTAAGGTATAAAGCAGAGGATTTGTAATGCTTGGATTTTGTATTATTAAAAGTAAAAAAAATTAATGAAACACTTCTTTATTTATTTATTTATTTTCAAATGAACATGGGAATAATAAAAACAAAAGCTCTTAATCATAGTGAAAGAACAAATGGACAACTGTTCTGATAAATATATTTGAAAGAAATTATATTAGAAAAAAGGTACATTAATATATATCGTTTGCTTTTATTTTAGCAGTGATAGCCCCTTCAATCATCATATCTAATATTCCAAAGTTAAAGAAAAACACAAAACAAAAGCTTAAAGTAATTAAAATAATAAAATTATTTGATAAATACATTTAGCCATAGATATGACTTAATATTTGTAAAGACATCACACCCACGCACGTTAAATATTTTAAAAAAAATTCTAAAGGAATATTTTGTAATAACTTTGTGTTAAAGTTTTTTCCAAACCTCCCTACAAAAGCCATAAACTGTCACTCAAATTGTTTGAACAATAGAAAAAAGTCTACAACACGTAAAAGTTAAACAAAGTTAAATTGAATTCTAACCACATCTATCAAGTATATGTCTTTATTGTTGTCGCAAGTAATTTCAAAGTATTTAAAATTTTATTAAAAATATATTAAGTGATAAGCCGTTAAGATAAAAAAGATCAAGTAAAATTTATGTAAATTGATTTAATTTATTTTAAATTGAAGGCTTTAAGATAAAAAAATTACTTACCAAATAAAATAAATAAATAAATAAATTACTTAGCAAATAAAATAAAAATTTTATGTCCTTTAAATATTATGGAGTTAAAGAGAAAATTAAATGCATCATTTACCGTTAATGCTTTTTTTACTATTTTTTCTTTAGCCATTGTACATTAATGGGCTATTTGTGACAAAAGGTCTCTATGTTTGTAAGGTATATCCTTACCTTAATTTATAAAAGTCCTTATTCGTATGTTGTTTTGTAGAGCTTCTTTTTTTGCTATTTATAACATATAATAGTAAAATGATCGCCATCAATAAATTTATGTCATATTCTTGTTTTTCCCAGTCACAGCACAAGTTTGTCGACCAATTTCGACACACTTCCGGCAAGGATATATACTGAAACTACTTTTTTAAAGAAAGTCACTATAGAGGCACTTAAAAGCGTTGGTATCATAAACAGTAACAGGAAAATCATTTGTTGAGTGTTTAAACTATACAAAAACTGTCTCGGGGGGTGGCTATGTGTTTAATATAAACGATAATTATTCTTTTAGAAATGGTATGCTTTTATGTTATTCAGAGTAAACGACGTCTTTCAGTTCCATGTGGGCTTTATTCTTTTGGTGTCTTGTGGGAAATTTTGTTTTTTTCAGTCTACTTAAATCCGCTTAACCCCTGACTTACATAAGACCTAACGGGTTATTGGATGCTGGGAAGGCATGCGGAATGACTCGGCCTCACGTTTAACGATCACTGTCGCAGCTGCAAGAATAGGGAAAAGGAGGAATCGGTTTTCCATCTTCTCTGCGAATGCCCTGCTCTGGCTTTGAAGAGGCACAAGTTCCTGGGCCATCATGTACTAGGCACCGTAGGGGATGTATCTGAGATTGGGCTGAACGACCTGTCGAGATACATCAATGCGACAGGGTGGGTCTAGTACTCCATTTTTCCCTTGGACCATGGTTTAAGGGGACCTATCACCTATCAAGTGGTGCGGTGTTGTTAAAACAAGGTCATTTAGACTTTACTTGACAGTTTGCGTGTAGCAAACTACCACGAGAACCAACTACATAAGACTAGCAAACATAAGGCTAGCAAACTGGTTAAGCTAAGACCAAATAAAGCTGCAGGTATTGATCTTTAAGGTATCAACATCAGCGCAGAAATATTTCTCACTATTTTACAAAAATTTTGGATTTCTTCTTACCAATCCGCCGACATTAATGGTGGAGTGTTTTGTTGCTTAAGAAAGGGGATCTTAAGCTTAAGTTATTCTATAAATTATTGTTATTAACGTCATTTCGACAAGTAAAAGTCGTATCAAGAGAGGCATGAGCTGGGGACATCAGGGTTATTTAAAGAGACTTCGACTTTGATATTTCGAAATTATGAAATATCGGTTTGGCATTTAGAGGTCGACGTTCATATCAGTATCACCAACTGTCAGTGAAGTACAGCAAGGATAAGTAAAACTGTGAATTCTTTTCTTTTTCGTCACCCTGATCCAATAATCTCGAAATCTTCTAAACAATACCTCGAGGTTAACATTAAAGTTCAAGCCATTTAATAGTATTTTCTTTTCCTTTATACTTTTGCAAATAATTTTTCAAAATTAAATCCAATAAACAGAAGTCAAAGATGCCGCCACTCTAAATTCCCCCAACCACTTGCTTTAAATAAAATGAAAAACAAGTGTTTTTATAATAATAAAAATCATTTGCAGTTTGAAGTGCCTGACCAAATGTATGAACAATTTAAAATATTGTCTGTGGCTCAACAGAGAGCACAGAAAAGAAAATGAAGTTAAAAAGAAGGAATAATGACTGAAATGGTGTTGTTTTTGGTGGTAATAGCAGTGGCACTAACAATAATGAAGATGATAATAATGATGATGAGTTTAACAGGCAAAGTTGAATGATACTTAAGTATAATACCAATAACAACAGCAACAATAAGAAAAAAATACTTTTTAGGTAAAAAAAACTTAAAAAATAAAGTTAAAAGCAATATCATTGTATAAAGCCTACAATGATGATGACTTTAATTTTTTTGTTCATCAAGGGCATTCAACATTTTAAGGCAAAAGCAATGGTTTGTGGTTTAAAGAGTTTTTTTTTGTGCGAATTTCATGAGTACGAATTTCAAAGCATTTAAATATTTACAATTTTTAAAGGGGTTTTTTTAACAATCTTCAGCCGGCTTTTAGACTTTTGCATAAAGTACGTTTAAAATAAAAAAATAAAGATAAAAAATTTAAGGTTTACATTTAAAATACCGAATTTATTTTACAGGATCATACCTATACGTATTGCAAAAACAAATGAAAATAAAAAACAATTTCGTTAAATGTAAACAAATATACAAATGGGAGTGATATTTGTAAAAAAAAGGAACTAGAAAAAAATTGCAAGTGACCACTACAAACAAATACCTACCAAGTGTCTTTCTCTGTGTCTGTTTGAAAAATTAAAAGAATATAAAAAATAAAATATAAAAAAAAAATAAAAAAAAACTATTTTGACAAATGAAATGGGTTTTAATACGTAAAGAATTTATTAACATTTTAGATTGATAGTCAAGTTTCAGGCCTTTTTTTAAAGACAAGAGAGCCTCAATTGTACTCATTAATGCTACCTACCATGAAGATTTCGAAACATTGCCCGCGATTTCGATCTAGCGCTTGTGTTAACCCCATCTCTTAACTTTTCCTCAACTCACCCATAGAAATCATACAGCAGGTCAAAAAAAAAAAAGAATTGGTTACCGCAATCGCATCATTCATAGGTCTTATTTATGCGAATACAAACACAGCCTTCTTTTTGGGCATAAAGAAAGTTCTAGAATGCAGCATGATATGATACCCCTGATTACTGACCTGTATTTCTTAACAGTCCACGGACTTATCAAGATGGGACTCAGTACCTTAAGAGCAGCTTGATATTACGGCAGGAGGTCTGTATGTTGGAGCGTTTTGATTGCAAATTGTGCATTTTATCTTTTTTAATTAAGCCCTAAAGCACTTTTGCTTACACGGCTCTTGACGGGAAGATCAAAAACAAGGAGGTTCAATACTGTAATTAGCTATGCTTGCGGAATATTTTTGACAGTTTCTGAAATAAAGAGTATTGTTTTTGGATACCTAATTTAATATCCTTTGGTTTCAATCTTGAAATAAGACAGCATCTAGTCAGATCAGACGCCCATAGGTTATAGGCCGGACAACCAATATGTGTATCCGCTTGAAGCAACTGGGTTAGAATTTTTTGCTCTAGCCTACAGAGTTGCTTAATTTGTAGAAAATATTAATTTTTTTCTTTGACGTCTTTTTGTCATTCTTACAAAGAAAAAGAAACTTTATTTAGATTATCTCATATAATATTGTCATTCGCTATTATTTTAAGGTCCTTCTACGACTTTTTAGATTGAGCCGGTTCCAAAGCAAACCAAGGATGCCCTGTATGAGAAGGCTGTTTGATTCTTCGGCTGCCTGGAGGGTTGAATCCAATAGCGATTATTATGTGGTTGCCTTCTCGTCTCTAAAATGTATCTATCACCATTTAAAATGCAACTCGTTCGCTATTTTTATCCCCTAAGGAGAACTAGGCATCACTCCTTACAGCCAGTTACTTATGTTGTTTTATTTCATCGAATTACAAGTACTTGTGAGACATTTGCACTCTGTGTTTTAGGCTTCCCAGTCATTATTATACTGTGTTTCAAAAGTACAGGCAGTTCTTTCTAAATAGATTTTAACTAGCAAACCTCATGTTTAGTTTGAAACATCTTCATGGGAGATACCAGATTATGTGGCTATGATATTACCCCAAAAAAGAGACTATTATTTTTAAAAATTTTTTTGACGAATAGGAAATAGTTGGAAGCTTACTTACGGTGCTCATTTTCAAGACCTTGTTTTCCAGATATTAATATTTAGTCTAAATTTAAGTTTCTGACTTACCAAATAATTTCTAAATTAATATTTCTGCATGCCTGAGAGGCTGTGTCTTAGTAGGAAGATATCATCTACATAAGCAAAGCCTGTTCAGCGAACATTCGGGATTAAGATGACAACTCAACGTTTAAGGTTTTTGGTTTTTTCAGCACATCGGTGTTTTTTACTTATAAAAAACTATAAAATTAAGAAAGTTTCCTGCATATATTATTGCTGTCAGCCCTAAAATATACTATAGTTTCTAAAGTAATAAATATTTTAATCAATTTACTTATTTTAACTTCTTCTGGAAAATTTGGCCTTCTTCTTATTTGCGTTTCAAATAAATCTTGCCAAACAACTCCCTTCGTGCTGTCTTCAATTTAAATTACAACTCAATAACAACCAAACACAGTTTTTGTGTGACAACCTTTTTTTGTAACTATGTCGTTCATGTTCTTGATTTACGTACCGCAAACATATATACACCTTTTTGATGTTTTTGTTAATGTTTGTGTATTTGTGCATACGCGTGTAAGCGTCTGTGATTAAAATTATGTGCATCTTTTAGTTTGCGCAAATTGATGCCTGCTGGCGTGTTGCGCTAAATAAAGGACTTTTTGCCTTCCACAACGCAAATCTGCTGAAGTTTCAAATAACATATGAGAAAAACTTTTTGCCAGCCCTTCATGAATTTTAAACAACTTCAATTACGAAACTAATATTTTAATGACAAGGAATTTTGTGGGAGAGTTGTAACTAGTTTGAACAGAGGTTTTGCTGATTTAGTAAATGTTCTTAAGGAAGGAAGAATAAAGATTTAATTTTTTGCTTTATTTAAGTACGTGCTTAAGGAAACATTAGCCTTTTTTCGTTAAATTAATATTTATTAATTAAAAAGATTTTAAACTTTCTTAGACTCTCGTGTATTTTTTCCTATTTTTGATTGCCAAAATGTTTGCTTGTCATTAACATAATACTTTCTAAGTGATATTATTTAAAATCTATTAATTTTTTGTTGCTGCTTTGCCATTTTAATTTACTAATTGTTTTACAAAAGTTACTTGTTTGCTGCTCACATGTTAGCGTGTATTTGTTAGTAAGTGCAATTGGCATTTGTTTGTGGGATATTCTTTCAAATAACATTAATTAATATTACTCATATGCCAAGTAGTTAAAAAAATTTAATTTATCATTTAAAGACAAATACACGCGCTCAAAAACACACACGCTTACAAACACAAACGCTTACACTGTTATATACCAGAAAAACAGAAAAAAAGAAAAATAAAACAGTTTACGAAAAAATAAAGTCATAAATCTTATTTACAATTTGGTACAGAAAATTGCTGTCTCATAACACTTAAAGCACAGCAAGACTTTTCTCTACTCAATGGTAAAGCACCAGCATTAATACAGTTGTTTGTAGATTAATACTGTTGAATTCGTTTTACACATACATATATATGTTAATAGAAATTGAAAAACACACATTCAACTTAAGGGAATTAACTGTATTCAAATATGAGTAGATTAAGTTTATCAACGCACGTTTTATAGGAAAAGTAGAAAACAATGTTTTTGGCAGTTACTCCAATGAACGGTAATATTTCCAAAACTTATTAAAATAGGATTTTTTTATTTATGTTTTTGCATTGTCTATTGGCAAACTAAGGGTAGCAGAATTATAATTTTAATTTAACTTCAAAATAATTGAGAAAATTTATCAAAAATAAAAACCTAATGAGTTTTGAAATTTTTTTTAATCAAATTTGTTATGGAGATAAAAATATTTCATGTTTGCATTGAACTTGTGTTTAAGAAATTATATTGCTCAACCATTTTATTTTAAATTTGCGTAACAATTTTGCTATATCTTGTAAAAAGAGGATCCAGATTGATTATTTTAAGAAAGCTTTATTAATTTAATTAAAAAAAAAATTAAACAAAAAAAACTTAAACCAAAAAAAAATTTTTTTAATATATTGGCAGCACTATTTAATGAATGAACAGTGAATACTATGTTAATGCTTGAAGTCTCAGTAAACTAAAAGTTAGGCTTCTATCTAAAAAGGATATCCTGCCTTTAAAAAATTTTAATTCAACCATATTTTACCTAGTTCCCGGTAACTGGATATGAATACCCATTAAGTGACTTTTTAAAATCCTACAGCCACCAAATAAATTGGTCGATAGGGGTTAAAAATCTATAAAAACATTTCTTTTGTATATTTACAAAACAAACGCAGGCAGTGAAATTTTTCGACCGCATTAACAGTCTGGGCAAGTCATTAAAGGGTCGTGCTTTCCGTTTTCCAGATAATTAAACAACCCTGAGAGAGGGTTTGGGCAGTTAGGATGTATTTGTTTTGATTAAGAATGCATGGAGTAACCGGTTGCGAATAAGAAAAACACAAGAATTTAAACTAGAACATTACAAGAAGTTTAACTATGGATACCAAGGCCTTTTGTTGTGGTAAGGTTCAAGTAAAAGGAATTGGTAAAAACTAACTAAAGGGAACAGGCGAACAATCAAATAGTTGGTGAAATGACAAGAGAGATTAGAGTAAGGAAACCAATAAAACTAGAAAAGCTGAATCAAGCCAAATGATTAATATACTAAAGTGCAAATCAAAACTGAAGCACATGTTTATGTAATTATAGGGTTTTCAGAGAGGACATCCAATAATTAGAGCTTATCATCGAATTTCTGTTAATTTTCTCTGTTCCCAAATTTTACTATTTTCCAAAGATATATCAGCAATCCTGGGAAGACTTATCCCTTTATTTTTATTGTATCCGTTTATAATCCATCTTAATAAAGTTTGTATTATTTTAAATAAATATATTTTAACGATTGGTTAAAAAGGACATAGCAATTAAAAGAGAAGTTAAGGCTCAAAAGATTACCTACAAAAACATTACTTATACCTTCTTTAAAAGGTCCTTTAGGTGTCTTGTGCAAAATAAAAAATAAAACAAATTCAATAATAGCGAACGAAAAAAATGAAAAAGCCAAATAAGAACTACATGGTCTGTTTTATGGGCTTGCAATTGTCACAACTCTTCCATTATTATCTTCTAGTTAATATTTTATCCTTTTTCATTGCATTTCGGAAACTAAACTAAATATTTTTAAAGCCCTCTTCTTGTTTTGAGTGACAGTGCTTTTTGTTCTTAGTTCATTATTGTCCTTTCACGTTATATTGGCATCTAAATTCCTTTAATGGTATTTACTAATTCAACTCCTCGTAAGGCAGTGTTCAGATCTGACTTACTCAGACCCAGATAAATCATAGGTCTTCTAAAGTTTTGTAAGATTCGAGTGCTTTGCATTTATCCTTTGTCTTTGTGAAAGATTTCGCCTATTTAAATACCAAATATATGTTCTTTTAAAGCGTATTTTCACTATTATTGTTAGTATTTCCAACGGTGTCACTCAGATCATACACTACCAGGTCACTATTGGCCAGTCTGTCTGGCATTACTCTGGTTTAGGTCCCTGGGCATAGGGGCTACCATGTTAATGAACGGACAGATGAGCTAGCTAAAAAGGATCTGCTCTAAATATCTCCAATGTGAATACAGTCGCAATTCTGTTGCAGACTATTAAGAGCAGCATCTTAAGATTCTTTCTGCGCATTGCTGATAATAGGAGGCGGGGCTTGGATACGTGTAGGGTCGCCAGACAAAGGCGGCCCTCTTTCAATGTCGGACGTACTACGCAACTTATGAACCGGAATCGCGTGTGTGTTGCTGGCGGTGCTAATGGGTCATTGGATACTGGAAAGGAATGCAGAATGACTTGTCCTCACGTTCAACGATTACTGTGGCAGCTGCAAGAATAGAGAAAAGGAGGAATCAGTTTTCTATATTTTCTGCAAATGCCCTGCTCTGGCTGTGATGAGGCATAAAGTCCTGGGCCGACATGTACTGGACAGCCTAGGGGATGTATTTGTGATTGGGCTGAATGGCCTGGCGAGATACCTAAATGCGAGAGGGTGGGTCTGGTACTCCATTTTCCCCTTGACCATGGTTTAAGGGGACCTATCACTTATCGAGTGGTGTGGTGTTGTCAAAACGGGGTCATTTAGACTCTACTTGACAGTTTGCGTATAGCTAACTACGTCGAAAACCAACCAACATTTTCAATGGTGAGCCAGTTCTAGGACGGAAATTCTGCAAGTAAATTCGTTATCAGTTTTATTAAAAACATCTTTCGTTATGCACTTAAGCCTTATACCCAAAAGGCACAAAATTAAGCTTAAAACCTCCCTACAATCTATTTCACTTGATGTTAACTAGGACATTAAAAGCTGACTGAGGATTAGCGCATCGTTTTGAGCTATCTTTTGGCTTGGTCCACCTCAGTCAGTCTGCAAAACTTTTGTTTCCTTTTTTCCATAGTTTTAGGATTTTCACTAAATATTAAGGATTAAGTTCGAAAAGCAAAAAGCGACTGTACGTAAGTCCTTTATGTCTAGCTGAGACAAATGATAAATTTTTTATTCGAACAAAAACAAAAGCCTTAAAAAGTAACAAAAACATTTTATTTTATATTTTAGAAACTTAAATTAATTTCTTGCATTTATTAGCGCGTACGATGTTATAAAAACGACATTATCCTTAAAACGCGATTAAATGAGAATATGATGTTTCGTTACTTGTACAAAACATTCAAGAAAATCGATTGATTTTAGATTAGAGTAAAAAGGATTTAAGTAATATTTTCATGTTTTGCGTTCTGGTGTGTTTGTGTGTCTCTATATATTCTGTAATGGTAATTGTATTGTTTTAATGATTTATTGTTACATCTGGTTACATTATCAATTTAATTTATTTTGTTTAACATGATTATTACATTACGATTTTGGTTATATTTTCTGGGTCCTTTTTTATATCTGTCGTACAAAAGATTTGTTAAGTATATTTATCTTGTCATAATGTTTGTAATGCAAGTAGGTTTGTTTAGGATTCCTAAAGTTTTGTTGACATCCTTGTATGATACGGTCTTAATCTTAATATTTCTATTGGTTTGTAAATATTTTAGACAAAAATATTTTTTAGAGAAAGAAGATTTATTGCTAAAGTTTTTGTTTAAAAGAACAGCTATTTGATATGAAAAAAAATATACCTAGAAAAAAAATTAATTGTTTGCCTTCCATTAAAAGAACTAATATTTATCAAATGTCCTTTAATATTTTTTGTTAAAGCGTAGAACACTTTTTGGCCATTTCCACAGAGGGTACTAAACAGTCGTAACAGCTGTTGAATTTTAACACTTTATTCTTATTTTAACTTTATTATGGTTGTTATTTTTATTGTTGTTGTTTTTTTAATAACATGGTTTTGTATAAACATGTATCAGTTTATTAGCAAACACATAAGTTGCAAATGCATTAAATTGTATTAATATGTGTTTGTGTGTGTTCTTTATATGTTTTAATATTAATAACAAATATTTATAGCATAATTTTCATTCACAAACAAATAATTTACAAATAATTCAATTTCGTACACATATTTGTTTGAGTTTATATACGTATAAACCTTGTTATTTCAATAATATGCTTAACATTTTGTTTTATTTTTTACATTTTTGTTGAGTTTTGTTGTCCTTATTGCTTTTGTAGCAGAAATTATTATCATTTTAGGACCAACAAAAAAAAAAAACGCATAAATAGCTAAAATATGTTTTGAATTTATTATTCTTGTAAAATGGCCTTAAGGTACTCATAAATAATTATTAGGATTTTTAAAATTTGTTTGATATTTATGTAAAAAAAGCCAGAAAATAATATAGTATCATTTTTATAAAGCAAATATCAAGTAATAAACCTTTTTAAAACGGAGTTTAAACTTTAAAGCAGTTTTAAACTAAGTTGGCAGAATATTTTTTATAAATTGTTTTCTTTTTTCTCGTTTTTTGCAGGTAAGTGAAAAAATGCTTTTTCCACGCAGTTTACTTACATTTACTACAATTAAGGCTTGAATTGTCCTTTAATCAGTCCGCATTAACACTTTCAACTTTAATCCTGCAACAGAATTTATACAAGTTACTTTACAATAATGGTAAATGTTGCTAGAGTTAATATGTAAGCAGATGCATATATGTATTAGCTTGACACAAATTTTTACAATAAAAATGTTTTAATTTTTTTTTAACTTTTCTAAAATATAACAAAACATAAAAATTAAAAAAAGAAATTGTTGTGACTGGCTTTATATCTTAGTGGAGATTCATAATTTATGTTTTATCGATTGAGCAAATTTCTTAAAGCTTCTAAACAGTTTGATATTTTTTAAACTTCTCGTTCAAGAGTAGGGCAGTCGGAGAGTACACTTTAAAATAGGGGTCCCAGGTAGGAAGGACTGGAAAAGGTATAAAAAAATATTTGAGGCGTGATAAATCAACACTCGTAAATCGATAATCCGAAGATGGCTAAAAGAAACGAGGCTAGTGTTTTATACTGGAATGAATCTTGAATTTTCTAAACAGACATTTTGGGCAAAGGCGTAAAAGAAGGAAAGTGAAGTAAGAGAAAAAGGTTTAAATTAAAGCTTTTTGTCAAAAGTCGGGCTGCTCTTTAAGGTCTGCAAAATACACTAATAACAGATTTGTTAAAGGCAGCCATGGTGATTTTTAATGTTAAGCTCTGTTTGTTGCTTGGTAATTGTGATATGATGAACAGAGAGGACTGATTTCCAGATCCTCAGAGTTTTGCGATCTGGACAGTATAAAGTGGCTTTAACGCTGCCTAAAGATCTAGGCGATATGATAAAAGCTTTCATTGGGACTGGCGATGTTAGATACATGAGCAGAAAATCGGATATGATACTAGACTTTAACAAATTATGCAAGAACGAGGAGGAATAAGCAAGAAAGGAACAATTTGCCTGTTGCTGACCCAGATTTCCAGCGAAGCTTGCCCCGTAAAAACACTCTAACGATTACTCCTAGGAAAAGCTTTAAGGGACCCCATGGGGTTCATCAAGCATTTGAGGTTTTTACTCTACCCCCCCTAATATTTTTTTCGTTTGAATGCACTAAATTTTTACTATTTTTTAACCTTTTTTATGAAGGGATTTACAAAAGGCCTCTAGGAGTCTAGGTGAAAAAGCAAATAATAGGTCCCCGTTAGTCTTCGCAACTTACCTAACATGGAAAAAACATAATAAAATCTACAACCCTATTACGGCAACAGCTGATCGTTTTTAAGAAATAACAGGCATTGCTCTATATCCTTAAAAAGCCTCTTTTTGCACTTATTTCTAAACATAATATAAAACAAGTAAGAGCGCTATATTCGGCTGTGCCGAATCTTATATAGCCTTCACATTGGTCTTTAAATATACCCAGCCGAGTAATTTTGTACTGCAAACAATATAATAAAAAACCTTGTGCAAGTTTTAAAGTCCATAGAAAAATATACAAAATTTTAACGTTCGTATGAATAATATAAATAGATGAGGAAAGTTTGAGGTCAAGAGTTTTAAAAGTTTTCGACATTATTCATATTTAAAGGTTAATAAAACTTATTAAATGTTCTAGTCCCCCTGCTCTTCTCCAACTTTTTCTCCAAAATGTATGAATTATTAGATTATTACTTTTTGTAGAATATTCGAAGTCGATAGCTGTAATAGTTTTCCAGAAGTAGCGTATCGAAAATTTTATAAAAATTGCTAATTTGTATGGGAGCTACCCCTTCTTCACCCCCCATCCGAAAATTTTTTTTCTTTAAAGCGTGGGCCTTGTGTTCCAATTACTTTTTGTAGAACATTTGATGTGGATATCTGTTATAGTTTCCGAGATATAGCGTATCGAATATTTCATACAAATTGTTAATTTGTATGGGAGCTACCCCTTTTTTTGCCTCTACTCAAAAAAATTTTTTCTTTAAAGCGTAGGCATTCTTGCCCAATTACTTTTTGTAGAACATTTCATTTCGATATCTTTTATAGTTTCCGAGATATAGCGTATCGAATATTTCATACATATCATTAATTTGTATGGGAGCTACCCCTTTTTTTGCCCCCCACCCAAAAAATTTCTTCTTTAAAGCGTAGGCATTCTTGCCCAATTACTTTTTGTAGAACATTTCATTTCGATATCTTTTATAGTTTCCGAGATATAGCGTATCGAATATTTCATAAAAATCGTAATTTGTATGGGAGCTACCCCTTTTTTTGCCCCCACCCAAAAAATTTTTTCTTTAAAGCGTAGGCATTCTTGCCCAATTACTTTTTGTAGAACATTTCATTTCGATATCTTTTATAGTTTCCGAGATATAGCGTATCGAATATTTCATACATATCATTAATTTGTATGGGAGCTACCCCTTTTTTTGCCCCCACCCAAAAAATTTCTTCTTTAAAGCGTAGGCATTCTTGCCCAATTACTTTTTGTAGAACATTTAATTTCGATATCTTTTATAGTTTCCGAGATATAGCGTATCGAATATTTCATAAAAATCGTAATTTGTATGGGAGCTACCCCTTTTTTTGCCCCCACCCAAAAAATTTTTTCTTTAAGGCGTAGGCATTCTTGCCCAATTACTTTTTGTAGAAAATTTCATTTCGATATCTTTTATAGTTTCCAAGATATAGCGTATCGAATATTTCATAAAAATCGTAATTTGTATGGGAGCTACCCCTTTTTTTGCCCCCACCCAAAAAATTTTTTCTTTAAAGCGTAGGCATTCTTGCCCAATTACTTTTTGTAGAAAATTTCATTTCGATATCTTTTATAGTTTCCGAGATATAGCGTATCGAATATTTCATAAAAATCGTAATTTGTATGGGAGCTACCCCTTTTTTTGCCCCCACCCAAAAAATTTTTTCTTTAAAGCGTAGGCATTCTTGCCCAATTACTTTTTGTAGAACATTTTATTTCGATATCTTTTATAGTTTCCGAGATATAGCGTATCGAATATTTTATACATATCATTAATTTGTATGGGAGCTACCCCTTTTTTTGCCCCCACTCAAAAAAAATTTTTTTTAAAGTGTAGCCCTTAGCGTACAATTAATTTTTGTAAAACATTTTAAGTCGATAGCTGTTATAGTTTACGAGATATAGCGCATAAAATATTTCACCAAATTTGTGCAATTGTAGGAAAAATACCCCTTCCCCTGGTCATATCGGAAAAAACTTTTTCCATTATTTAGGTCCCTTCTTTAGGAGTATCCGTGCCCAGTTTTGTGGCAAGAGTGATTATACTTACTGAGATATATAGGGATATATGCACGGATTTTGTCCTAAAAAAATGGGTTACTCTGGGTTTTTGCTTATATCTCGGTCAATAGTGAACCGATTTTGCTGATTTTAAATAGCGATTGTTAGCGGGATATTTGTAATCGTTTGACACCATTTACTGATCTGTATCTTGATTTCAACAGACGGACAGACGGACAGACAGACAGACAGACAGACGGACAGACGGACAGACGGACATGGCTATTTCAACTTCCCTATCTATAAGGATCCAGAATATATATACTTTATGGGGTCGCAAATGAATAATAAAGAAATTACAAACGGAATGACAAAGTGATATATACCCTATCACTATGTGAAGGGTATAAAAATTGTCTGAAATTTGGTTCACTATAGTCTGAGATACAAAACTGTTCTGCCTTTAATACAAATTGTCAGGCATATTTGGCCAGAGCTTAGTTATTGAGGGACAGCTCAAAGGTATAACTTCAAATAATGGTTAAGTTTTAGGAATTGTCGTAGCTAAATTTTTTTTTAAGATTAAATTTTTAGGAAAATTTAATTTTTTTAACAGCCCTGAGGGAAATGGGTGCAATTGGTCGGCGATCCCGTCCTGTTACAGGTACAAAATATGAATTGGACAAAAGTTTTTGGTCGTGATTTGTTAAAAAGGCACACATCAAGTAACTGGTTAAAAGGTGTTAAAGAGTTTAGGGGGAAAAATAGAAATACTGGTCCCTTCACATAAACATACATCTGTTTACATATACATGCACACGCGTTAATACAGACAAAGTAGATTGAACATTTATGCAAAATTTGCTTATATAAGATTGGCTTGTAACCCGTCCTGAGGTGTTAGTTTTGAGCCAATTGCCCCCTCCAATGGCAACGCAATGTAAAAGTGATAGTGATAATAATTGTGATTGTAGCAATTGTGTTATTGAGTTTGAAGCATGTGTTGTTGCTAATGTTGCCATTGCCACTGACTAATGTTTTCGCTGCCACTACAAATACCAATAATTTTTTTTAGCTTTTGGCTGTGGTAAAACACTCATTATTATTGCATTCAATATCATTCAACAATATTTTTTTAAAATCGCAAACAAAATGATTGCAATAATATTGAAGAAGTAAAATATAAAAACACACACACACATACATATAGATAAACAAACATCACTGTAATGTAATGTTGCATGTTTTTAATATGTTCAACATGTTTCAGTGGTGGCTTGATGATTGTTTGCCACTTCATTGGGTGGCAAACACACATAAATGTTCATGTACTTGTGGCAAAATTGAGGTTGTTGTTATTATGAGAAAATTTATTTATTTTTTTTTGTTACAATAAAACATTATTTTATTGTAACTGTAAAGAGATGTTATATATGTGTTTGTGTTTGTGTGATTTTGAATATTGAATTGTATTGTATTGCTCTTTTATTGTTAATAACTTTTTGTTTTAATGTTGTGTAGTTGTTTTATATGATTCTTGGCTTTTATACGTCCTTGTTTATTACCTCATTCCTGTATAAATAAATTTACTCGACATATGTGTAAATCCATTAATATGTGATTATGTGTTCTTGCATATTTGTATGCGTTTTATGTATCCTTATTACAACTTGTAATACCTTGGAGCTTTCTAACAACTGCTTAGGAAAAAGATTAAGACAGAAGTGCTGCAATAAATGTAAGAAATGTTTTTGATATTATTCTAGAATTATATGAAAAGTGGGTGGTCTTGGAAATGTTTAATTTCTTATTTTTTGTGTGAATGGATTGTTGCTTATTTAGTGTTCTTTTTTTAAAGTAGGCGGTTTTATCACGTTGTCTTGGGTAGTGATAAAAGTTTTAATTAAACAAAGGTTGGTGAGATAAAATGTGGCTTAAATTTTACATAGGAAGGCGTTTTTGAAATCTGGATATCAAGGAGGGTGTTTTAATTGACTTTTATCTTACTTCTCAAGCTCTTATTTTCTTTGTACTCATGTGAGCCTCTTCTTTATCATAACAGTTCTTTAAGTGCTTTTTGCACTTAATTAAAAATATATAATAGCGACTGCCACCATTTAAAAATTTTAATTTTAAATAAGAAATGTTCGATTAAGTACATTTAATCCCACGGAGACTTTCTCACCTTTTTCATTATTACGTCTTGGTAGTTTCTTCCTTGAAAGACTCTTATAATGACCAAATGAAAATTATTTCCAAGACCGCGCATCTATAAAAGATGGGGTGAATGGGATAGAGAACGATTAGGTGACACTCGCTGAGTATCTTATATGATATAAAAGTATGTGCAAGTTCCTTAAAACTTCGATGATGTTCTCGTTTACTAACATCTCGGTTGTGAATTTTTTATATGTGGCACCGCTGACTTTGTAGACTGTTAAAAATTTGCTAAAATGCTGTTTTACTTTTACGAATCAGCCACTATATTCCAATTGTTAAGACGCTCCACATCTAAGTCCTTAAAGTTGACGTTAAAAATAAACCCCCATATTCATATATATTAAAACAGGTTTATTATGCGCTTATTTGACAGATGTCTATGGCATAGTTGTCAAAAAAGCCCTAAATAACCCTACTTTAATTATTATGAATACGAGCGAAAAGCTATATTCTTGTTATAGGCTTTTAAAATTTAACACTTTTCTTGATCTTATTTTTTTTGTTCTCCTGAAAAAGAAGCATCGGTCCTTTTTTGACTTTTATGCAGCTCTTTTTGTTTTGTGTGCTTTTCTACTTGCAAAGTTTTTAAAAATCAATGTTTGCCCCTTTAAAACTTTTCTGAACTTTCCATTGTATTATCTGGAGAGATGGGATACCAGTTTTATGGTTTTTTAAGAAATATTTATCAATAAGATGGTAGCATCTTACCTTTTAACGGTTCAAACATTCCCATTTCATGTTCTCTGATCGTTTACCCTTTTGCAAGGTTTGTCGTCAAAAGATGTTGCACTTGTTGATTTACTTATTCTTGTTTTAACTCCAAGAAAACCTCAAGGAAGAGTTATTCTCTTATTAACGCTATTAACCAGCAGGTGCTATGCCCCATTTTCAGGGTGTGCCAGGAAACGTTATCTTTATCCTTAAGAATTAGTTCCCTATTTGCTTTCTTACTCAGACATTGATATTTGCTCAATATGTCGTTTTTCTGAGTTATCACAAAGAGCATAAAGGGGCATTTAGGCAACTGCTACATCATGTAGCCCAAGTAGAGAAATTGGAAAAATTTTTGGGTATTAACAAAAATGAACCCACGTTGTTTTTATTTTACGCAAGTAAATTGTACGCCGAAATTCTTATTAATTACAATAAAATGGCTCCAAGAATTGAGACAAGATAACTTGTCATGTATATGCCAAGTTGACACAAATTAAACTTAAGTAGGTTAGGTTAGGTAGAACAGGCAGCCGTTGAAGGAAAGAATACAGCTTACTGGAGTCCGCTTAATTCATTCCCTTTGTGTTACCCGGAGAAGCAGATAGAATAGGTTGAGATGGAAGAAAAGAAGAAATTTTGAGATGAATAGATAAGAAAGAAAGAAAAAACAGAAGAATGAGCAGACTTACCAGGGTCTCTGGTGGGAATCGAACCCACAACCTCCAAACTGATAGACTCGTACACTTACCACTGACCTACCGAGGCACCCCAAATGAAACTTAAAACGGCCAAAATCTTCTGGCTCTATGCTACGTCTTGATTGTAAAATTCTACTATAAAACTCAATTTTGTTACCAGTTTGATGCTACGGGATACAATAATGGTACTGGTTCCGCCTCCAACATAGAAAATATTCAACACCTTCAAAACAAAATACTAAGAATGATTACTAGTTCCACTAATTAAATATGAAATACTACGATATAAAGACACGTAGTTAAATAAGCTGGTATAATATAAAAATCTGCTCGCTTTAAACACACGACACAATCTTTTAAAAAGGAAGTACCCTTTCACTTAGATAAAGTTTATGTTGAGAACTTATATTTTAGTCTGTCACTGGCTTAGTAAATTTTGCTTTAAGATTTAAATATTAATTGTTAGTTCGCCAAAGGCGAAGATTGAATAATACAAACATTAATAAAAAAATTTATTTGTTAAAATCGTTAACAAAAATGGCCTTGACTTGGGCCCTATGCAAAATGGACCTTTGTTATAAATCTGCTCTCTGAAAACTAGTAACTAAATATTAATAAATAATATTCTCTAAGTTTTTATATATGTAGATATAAATGGATATGCAAACACGGTTATATTTTTAAACAAAAACGCTTTTACTGTTTCTTCTCATCCGGCAAAAACACAGGAATAAATAACTTAATAAGTTACAGACCTAAATAAAAAAGCAGACACCAGTTAATCCCCTAAAAAGTTTCTTTTCTGTCTTAAAAAAATGAAAAGTTATGTTTTAATTTAACCCTAAGCTGCATATATTTTTTGGAAATTCTAACTTGATTGCAACGATTTTTTCCCACTTCTAAAGTTATTTAGGGTTATAGAAGTACAATTAATCTATTCATAATAAGATTTCTTGACTTGGGTATATTTGATATATTTTAATAACAGAAAATTTAACTTGATACTAAGGAAAAACATTAAAAGATTTTTTACATCATTCTAATTAATTTTTTTTATATTAAAGAAACCCTCTAGATAATATCAATAAGCTTTTTAGTTTTCCTTGTTTTAAGATTTCCATTACAATTAGTCTAATTTGCTAAATAAATGTATTTAAGCTGTCATCAACTTTTTACAACTTAATTAAAAATCTATATTCTAAACATTTGCTTATTAACTTAAAATCATTTTCTTGTTTAATTAAGTAAAATTTTCAAATAAATTTATTTTTATTTTCATATGCCTTTATATATACAAACATAAATAAAGCCTTTAATATTAGAAAATTAAATAACAATTTATTTAAGTATTATTTTAGTTATAATAAAATAATCATAGATTGAAACTGTGACATTTAAATAAGAAAAAATTAACATCTCTAAAGCCACCACAAGCTTTGGATATTTTGTAATTAAAACCCCTACTCCTGCTAACAGTTACTAATAGTCAACAATAGTTAATTGTTACGCTTAAAGTTACTCCTCCTTTTTTGCTGGTTATAGCAAAATCCTTGTTATTTTTGTGGTTGCTGTAGGAAAACAAATACCCAATGTTCAGCCTAAACAAACACACTTAACTCAAGCATTATAGAAATGGCAAAGAATATATGCAAACATTTGTAAGTAGTAGTTGATTAAATTGTATAGTTATTGCAAAGGACATTTGGTTTGAATGTAGAATTTTGCTATAACACATGTTTAAGGGATTGTGTTTGAAAATGTATTAAATCTTTTATTAATTAATTTGTAAAAACCTCAAGCTTATGAAGTTGTATTTCTATATAACCATAGAAAAACTTTAACATCTATGTATATCGAAACACATATCTACAAACAAATGTGTAAATATATTTGTATTAAATTAACAGTGGAAAACATAACAATGACAACATTTTTATTTGATAAAGAGAAGGTAAAAAAAAATTAAATGATTAGGTTCATGTATAACTGAAAGAGAAATTTTATCTTCTTAATAAAAAATATTGAAATTGGTTATAGCCTGTGTTTGTACTACACAGAAAGAAATAACCCATTTTTAAATCAAGAATTTTATTTTAGAATTTATCCAAAATTGTGTGTGTGTGGGTGTCCCGGTGATCAGTGGTAAGTGCACAAGTCTACCAGTATGGAGGATGTGGGTTCGATTCCCACCAGAGACCCTGGTAAGTCTGCTTCATTCTTCTGTTCTTTCTTTCTTATCCTTCACTAAATTTCTTTTTTTGTCTATCGAAACCTATTCTATCTGCCCCTTCAGGTAACACAAAGGGACCGAATTAAGTGGACCCAATTGAGCTGTATCCTTTGCTTCAATGGCTGCCTGTTCTTCCTAACCTAACCGACCTATCCCAAATTGTACTTAATAATTTAAAGTACGATTCGTACTTGGGTACAATAAAAAATTTAAATATTATCAGACATATACGATCAAATTTTTCGTGAAACAACTTCCATTAAATTTTCGTTTGTGGACAAAAAAAGTGAAGAGGTGTGTGCTCTTTCACTTCTCTCGTATAGAAGTATTAAGTTTCATGGAACTTAATTCATAAAAAATTTCATCTCTTCTTCTTTAATTAAGTTCGGTTGGTCAAAAAAATTAGTTTTCATAATTGAAATAATCCTGTTTTCGCCCTTAAATATTTTTTTAACCCTACATCAATTACATAAATGAACTTAAGCGACCCCCTTTTGTGGCTTAAATCTGGCTAAAAAATATGTATATTAAAAACAGCTGAAAAAATATAAAACGAAATTATCATAAAAAAGACATCAAAATAAAACAAGACCAAAGAACGATACTATTATCAATATTTTCTTTAATTTTTTTTGTTGTTTTAGAAGACTTAAGTGTAGACAGTTTTGACATCTTGTGGCTTACAAATGTGTCCTCTTAATCACATTTGAAGACTCGAACATTTTGTTGAAATTAATTTTATCTACGACGATTTGGCTAACTGGGTAGACTTTACATACTTACACATACATACAATAACACATACTTGTAATTGTTTAGTTGTATGTTTAAATTACTTTTATTGTTATCTGTGTGCAAATCGTATTTGTATTTGTTTTGTAATGTATGTATAGTAATATCTTTCTTTTACTCTTTCTATTCGTTTCTACTGTATTTTATTATTATTGTTATTATTATTATCTTTTAATTGTAATTGTAATTGTAATTGTAAGTCAAAACGCTTTTAACTTTTACCAATCCTATACTGTAATTATAAGATTTAATGTCTTGTTGTATAGGATAGCAAATAACATAAATAAATAAATAAATAAATAAAAAAATAAATCGTTATTAAATGCTTTTGCTCACAATCGTTTTCTAGTCTAACAATTTATTATAAATAAGTTAAATATTTGGCTTTGTGGCTTTAAACGAAGTTCTTCTTAATATTATAAGTTTAATTAATATAGAAATGTTAATTGATTTTGTAATTAAACTTGCAATAAATATTATAATTACTTTGGAATAAGGAGTAAGTAAGTATAGGAGGCAAACGAAAAACAGTTGTAATGAATACATATGGGCATTTCCATGTCATCGTACGTGACATTTGTACGCCTACAAAGTGGTGTAGATTTTGCAAAAAGAGTGGTAACTGAAAAATTGTTTCGTCAGTATGTTACATTTAGAGGGTACTATAATCTTAAAAAAAAATCATGACTTTGCCGGCCAAAATATCGGGCGAAAAAGGTGCATATCGTACGTGACAAAAAACGGAAGTGATGTCGAGGTGCATGCACATATATACGAAAATCTGCGAATTGTAAAAGATTTTTTCCTTTCTTTAAGTTCTTACACCAAGCCAAATATTTTTCCTTGATAATCCATAATTTTTAAATAAAAAAAGATTTTTAGATGATTTTGTTACGAACAAATCTTAATATCGTTCGTGACATACCGTATGTGACAGATTTTTCTCTTATAGTATTTGTCTGAAAAAAAATAGGTTTTTTTAATATATGTATACATAACAAATTTAAAAAGAATTAAAAAATGTTTATTCGGTGATAATAGCAATAAAAACAATAAAAGGTTAATTTCATTTCTTACTATACACTATGTACTTGGGCGCTGCCACTTAATTATTAAATTTTAATTTTTTTCTCTTACTGAATACGCAGTTCGAGACACATTTATATACTGACTATCATGATAAGTAAACGAATGAAGTTTTCTTATTTTTGGGATGGGCTGGACATTTTGCCATTTTTCATGGAGATGAGGAGAAAACCCTTCAATCTCTTCGGTAGCAACATACAACAATTTAACTCCTTCCACATATTTATAAGCACATTCATAAAATGAGAAAGCATTTGGCAAGATTAATTTATTTGCTTTTACAATTTGCCAGACCTTTCTTTTAACAGTAGCACCTACTCCATCAACTGCACCTTTACCATGTGATGTGGCAAAGAAGTTCCATTCTAAATGTTGGCAGCTAAATTTGTTTACAAAAGAAAATATGTATATAGACGATATATCTTCATATTGTTCGCTTATTTCAAGCATAGTTTTTGTAATAAAATAGTAAACATCAAACTTATTGTGTGTTAATTCGTCGTTAATTATTTTTTTTTTGTCTTTTTTGGCTGCATCTGCGAACTTTTTTCGATAGATATGCTGTCTTTCAGCCTCCTTTTTCCGGTATTTCTTTATTTGTTCTTCGTTTTTCTTCAAGTCCTCCCTCCATTTCTTTGTAGTCTCATAGCTATTTTTACCCATCTTAATAAAATATTTATAATTATAAAGGAATTTAAAAGTATTAAATTGAATTGTGTTACTTACAATATCGTATGCTACAAACTTTGAAAGACTATAAAATTTTTATTGCATCAAATTTAAAAAAAAATCGATCAATATTTGTTTGCGAGATTTATCTTGCTTTGAACTTTAATTTTTAAATACTTGCGACCGGTCGAATTCAAATGATGACGACAAATAACGTTTTTGCATTACGTACGTGACATTAGAATATCATTAAAAGCAATCTATAAAAAATACCGCTATTCGAACTCTAAATTTTTAATTTCATAATGGATCTTGGCCACTGATGTTGTAACATTATTTTTAAAGTATAATTGGAATATTACAATTACCTAAATTTAGCCACTAGTTAAGACAAAATAGTTAATTTCAATTTGTGGAAATTGATCAAAGAGATTACCAGTTAAATCTGCTATTTTTGCTCATTTAAAATTATAATTAGCTATAAATACTTTTACATAATAAAATTTAAGTGTTTTATTGCTCTTTGGTATATTTAAAAAAAAGTTGCGATGACTTTTATTTTTCCAGCCGTGGTTGACATATTCATGGAAATGCCCATATGAAAAGTAATTACTTAAGCTCATAAATTGAAGCAAATTTATATTAAAATTCCCTGTTATTAAATAAGCTGTTTTTTAACTTTAGTTTAAAAGAAGTATGGTCTTAAGGATTTTTTCCTTTTAGAAATCTAATAACATTCAAGAAAAAATTTAAGAAAATTGCTAAGGCTTTTATTTGCATTCTTTTTTGGTTTAACATTTTATTTTAGGTCAGTTGGTTGCAAAAAACAGGAATTTGTCGCCTTAGGAGGGGAGGAGTAGTTAAAACCATGAAGACGAATTCCTTTAAACTTCACCATTTGAAACTTCTCAAGCGAGTCACGTCGGGTTGAATCATATTTAAATAATCGATATTTTGCCTTTACAAAAACGGTGGTGTCCCCTAAAATATCTTGTCGCTTATGTATCAACCCTGCACATCCTAAATATGCTGTTCCTTATAGCCTTCACAAATTGAAAAATTTTCTTTATTTATTTTCCTTAGTTTAAGTGTTGCCTGAGTCATTTTCTTACATATTTCGCCACTATAAATGTTTGTCATTTTACTAACTACCTCAGTGTTATGCAAAATTTTTGGTTTGATTTTTCTGACTTTTTCTAGCCATTGTAGAAACTTTGGATTCTTCTTTTCAATTACTATTTTTTTTTCTTGTAGATTACTTCAGGTGCTTTTCAAGCTTATTTCTAAATATCTTATAATACCCAGCCATCCATACAATTCGTGCTTGGCCATAGTTTGAGAAATAATTAGTCCTACATTTGAATAGAAACACTTCCAAAGATTTAAAAGTCTCAGATATTATTTAAATGACGGTAGAGAAGCTTAAGTCCATTAGATATGCTATGGCTGTTGAAAAAAACCGCTCACATTACATGTGAAAAAAGTTAACTCTTCAATTATGCAACATTAAACTAGACAACTTTTCAAGATAACTAGGAAAGTTCCCCAGATTTCCATAATTTTCGCTATAAAAAGACTTGAATGATTTTTTCGATAAATTTAACAGTCAAATGAACCCACATTCTCATTAAAAAGGTTTTAATTGACATGAATTAAGGCGCAATTAAGTTTCCAGCCTCCCTGTTCTGTAATGTTTAGTTTGTATATAAAAACTATTATTAAATTGTTTTAGAAATCATATTTTGAAATTTAATTTCTTTAGTAAACCTTAAAATTTTACAAATCTCAATTTAAAAATTTTTTCAAAAAATTTTACATAAAAAAAATATTACGTTTGAAATAAGGGCCCGACATAATATTTTTCAACAATTTAGAGCTTCAAAATTAAATTAAAATTTTTTTAACATTCATAGAACTTAAAATTTCTACATATATACGGCAAAGTTGAAATTTTAGAATAGTGTATTTTTAAATTTTTGTGTCTGGATGAAACAGGAGAGCATTTGAAATAGTTGCTATGAATTTAGACGACGTGTTGGGTTAATTGGAACTTATGTTACTTTTGCCATAGCCCTAAAGCTTTGTTTGCATTTATTTGTGAGTCCTTTGGACATTATTTGAAGAAGAAAAAGTTTGGCTTAAAAAAATACAGAAAAAGACAATTCTGTATATATATATATATACGTTAGGGGTTAGATGAATCGTACAAACCCGGTTTCAATACATTTTTCTTTGTTAATTTTAAATTAATAATTTGAAGTTTGTTCTCTATAATTTTATAAAACCTTTTTATATTTTCTTTGTGATTTTACTTTTATTTTTAATCCAAAATTGTTTAAATAATATTTTTTAACGAGCTTAAAATTTTCAACTGTAATCAATTCTTTTTCATACTTCTAATTTTAATATTGTTTTTTATTTTAAAATTTTTTTAATCTCTTTAACTTTGTTTCTATTTTATATTTAAGAAAAAAACAAAACAAACATTAAGTCTAATGTTTGTTCATTCATACGTTATGACACTAAAATTTCATGTCAAAGGATATAACATTTGTTTAGTTAAATGTCAAAGAAAATTGTCATTATTCTCAAATGACAGATGTTGATAATGTGCTTGTAGTTTAGCCATAAACAAATATGGATAAATGTTAAACAAACATACAAACTAATGCATCATGTAAACATACAGATTTATTTAAATGTATATTTGTTTTACAGCATAAGAAACCAATTATATAGTTGAGTCATTTTTTTTAATGAAGCATGAGAAGGGTAAGAAGTTATTTAAAGTTAAACTTTAAATTTAAAATAGCTTATTGAGGGGAATTTAACCAGAAGAAATTTTTTTTTTGCCAAAATAAGTGTCTGCAAAAATCTTGATTTAGTAAATGGAAAAATAAAGTTAAAAAATAAGAGTTTTTTCTACAAGTTTCTTATTTTCGGAAAGCTCTAGATTTTTTTTAAATTTAGCTTAATGAGCTGTAATTTAATTTTTTATTCTGTTCACTCTTGGGTTTATTGTTGACTAAAAGACTTACTTTAAAAGCAAATATTTACCCTTAAATTCCATTAACTCCTGAGACTAAAATTCATAAAAAAAATTTATTAAATTTTAATTTGTGTACTTTAAGTTTGAAATTTTTCCCAAAAGTCAAATAAAAAAGAGTTATTAAAGAAGAAAGAAAAATAAATTGAAACATTTATAATTTAGAAATGGAGTTAAAAAAAGTTAATCATAAACCTTTGTTTTTTATCATATAATTTTCAGATGGTAAAGAGGGGAAAATGTTTTTTTTGTTTCTATTTTTATGACTTTAGGCTATAAAATGTGTAACGTCTTTCATTTGCCTTATTTGGTATTTATATGATATTTTTTTTCTTTTAGTTCTATTATTTGTAAATGGCAAATAAAAATAACATACGCAAGTAACATGCATATGTAGATGAACAGTTGTGCTCACAGAGATTAGTCCAACACAAATATTAAAGGATTTATGTTCGTCTCTATTCCGATATTTTAGATTGTGTTGAAAAAAAGCTACATAATAGCTTGCGAGTTAAAATAGAATAATTTTTTAATGAATCTTAACAAAAATTATTTATTATTAGGTAAAAAAAAATTAATCCTAGTTTAATTATTTTAAGCACGACCATTTCTTCTTTAACTGAATTCGAATAAAAAGCACTGAGCTATGACTGCTATTTTAGTACCAGTCTTTTCACGAAAGATAGCCCTGCACGTTAATAAAAAGCTACTTAAACGCCTTTATTGTGAAATTTTTTTTTAAAGATATTGCGTTTTCCTTAGGAGGATCTAGAAAGATGAGAAAAACTTAAAAACGAATTATTTTAACTTTTTCTGTTGTTGCATTTAAGCTTTTGTTAAGGAGTTTTCATATTTTCTTAAAAAACTTTAAGAAAAAATTTAGTTTTTAATTAAACCTAATATACTTAAGTACCTAGAAAAAAACAACTTAGTATCCTTATTTATAGAACCACAAGTGTAGAAAAGAAAACCTTATAATTTACTGCTATACATGTGTAAACATGCTAACAGGGGCTTAGAAATATGTGCGGAAGACAATATGCATGTAAAAGTATGTGTTTGATCGTCTTTTTACAAAATATTACCCCTTTTTATAAATTAATTATGGTGTTTTTATTTCTTTATTTATTTTTTATTTGCACAACAGAATTGTTCCTTTGATAATAAAATATTTAATTTTGCTTTTCTAATATAACTTGTAAGGAGGGAACAAGAAACATACATTTTTACACAAAAATTTGGTGATTCAGATTTTTGTGACTTCTGAAAATTTCTAAACCAAATTTTTCCCCAATACTGTAGTGGGATGGGTACTAAGAGACTTTTATAGTCTTGACTACTATAGTATGGTTTAGCTTCTTGATGCTATCCTTATTAGGTATCTAGTGGAGAATGACATTAAATGTGGTGGAGGAGGACTAGTCATGGCCCCCGTACTTGGACCTTAAGAAGTAGTATCCTCTATGGACTATTCCTCTGCAAATGTTAGAATTGGTCACACAACCTTTGTGTTAACCCATTTGTCTCATTTGGCTGTAAGGTGTGTCTCTTTACTATGGGACTCTGCATATTCAGAATGCGTAAAAGTCTTTTGTGACCATATTAATATGGATAAGTATAATTGTTGTTCGAAATTTTTGACGCCGACCAAACCCGCTTTCGTAGACTATTCTTAGGCTTTCTCAAAGGTTGCAGCAACTGCTAAACGTATACGAGCTTTGGTTACAATATTGCCGACGAATACAAAAATATAAATGTGCTGGAATCCTTCCAGTTGATATTTACAGCCTTCTTGCTGCCTTAAATGTTATTCAATGATAAAAGTCCGAAGGAAGTCTTTGCTATTTTTCTTTAAGCCCGCCACAATAGCAAAAGGCCTGAAATTTCGTTAGTTCTGTGCTTTTTTTGCCCCGGAATTTCCCCTATACGGGTGCAATGTAAGACCGACTGCCATTAGTTTTTCCTCCCAAATACTTTTGTGAAACTTATTTATTTCGTTTCTCCACCCCCTAACAAAGTTTAATTTTTGTTATCCCCTCACAATTTCAAGGGAGGTCCCACAGGGTTGCCATACAAAATTTAATTTTTTTAATTTTTTTAATCGCTCTCACAGTTTTCATGGTGGTTCCACAAGGTTTTTTTCCCGCCCAAACCTTTTTGTGGAACATGCTTACCCTTTATTATCAGCCCGTAAGGGGATTCTCATACAAAATTTGAACAAACTCAGTATGAAAAACCCTATAACTTTCTTGGAGTCACCTTTTAGAGAAATAAAATGTATCACAACCCCAACTGGTTTTCCTCCCAAACATATATCTCAAAATATGGTCGAGGAAGTTTTTAAATATATCTTCTTGACAAAATAAGAAAAACATTTTGGCCTAGGAATTTTACATACTTCTTCTTACCATTAGTTTTAAGAATCTCAACAGTTGTTTGCTTTAGATGCGTTTGGGCTATAAATATTTCTTAATGGCATACAAATGCTTAAATTTATTTTAAAACAACAACAACAACGATTTATTTATATTTGTTTTTTAACATCATCATTAGCAATATTTGTTTGTTTATCGTTTATTAAACTACTTGTTTTAATAAAACTATATAACAAAGATATTTTATCACAGGATATTACATATTGTGGCAATAGTTGTTGTTGTTTTTGTTGCATGATAGATCTAGTCTTACACCTGAAACTAATAACCACCAACTTTCACAAATGCTTGTTATAGCTGTAATGGCTCTATCAACATTCTTTCATGTTGCCATTATTGTAAAATAGTCGTGAGTAGAAAATTTTACATATTCTAGAGTTAATAAGAAACGAAATTCAAGGATGTTTTGTTTTTGCTAGACATATTATTTATTTATATTTTCATTATTGACCATGGTTTTATAAACAACTACAATAGTAAGTAGAATTTGCGCATGCAAACACCGGCACTTGTCTGTTTGTGTATTGGAAAGTGTATGATGGTATTTGTAATTATATGCATAAAAACAAATAAAATGATAGTAGAAATATATATAGAAGTATATGTGTATTTAAATGCTTACAATTACCTTAAAAAGTTATATATTTTCGGACTTTTTTTTATAATAAATGAAAATGTGTGCTTAAAGATTTGAATGTTATTTAATACTTTTCATGTGTATGTGTAAGTGTATAAAAGTATTTATGTGTTTTATGCGGTTACCGGATATTGGTTAAATTAAATGCTATTTTCATTTAGTCTGTGGTTTTTCTTACGAACAACTATAATACAACAAAATTGTTGTATTTAATGTTAACTCTTACTTATTTCTTAACACAAGTTGTTGTTTTAATATTCTTGTTTGTAGTTTCGTTTTTAAGCAAATGGCTGTATTTAGTTTTTGCTCATATGTTTTTGATGGTTCCTTTTATATATTCTTTCATTCAAGGATTAGTATTTTGGACCATAAAAACAAAATGTTGTTGTAATTATTTGTTATTTTCCATTTAAAACATCTAGTGGTTTTTCTTGTAATTTTGTAATAGAAATAAACAAATCGAAATAATATACGTTTATTTTGATTAACAAAAAATATATGAAAAACATGCATTTTATGGATAATTTTGCAATTCAAAATCTTAAAGTGCAGGAAAAAGCTAAAAGTTTTTATTAAGTTTATTTGGTTTTTATATTTTTTAAAATTAAATATATTAAACTAAAATTGGGGTTAAATTTTTGGTGTTACTTGATCTGAGAGGCAATACTTAGCAATAATTAGTCCTCCTATCTATACCCTCCCTGCTACAAAACAATACAAAGCAATACACCTGCCTAGCTAGAACTTATACAACTTATTTTCACAATTTAAAATAATATTTTATTAACAAATATGTTTTACATAAAAATGTGTTAAAAAGTTAGGTAAAAAAGAAAACTTTAACTTTTTAAAACTAATTTTTTATTTATGTACGTTTCTACTCAAAGTTTGATTTCCTTTTATGACCATCGTAGCGTATGATTTATATTTATTTACAATTCATACGCCTGTAGGCCTTAAAAGTTAACATGATGAAATATCATACTTATTTTCCCACAAAAATACAAATTCTTTCCAATAACCTTAATACGACCTTAGGCTTTAATCTCTGCAAAAAATCAGGTTTAACTTAATTCCACAGAAATAATGTGTTGATGCCATTATAGATCAGATCAACAAGAGACACAAATTTATTAATTTTTTTTCCTTTTTTGGTTTCCTTTTTTTCATTTCTGCATAGTTTGCCTTCTTTTCAACATTTTATTTCCCCCTGAAGTATAGTAAAACTAGCAACAAGATGCCTTAAATTATATATAATAGAGAAAAGAAAATTAAAAAAAACTAGTATTTGAAACCCAATTTTGCCTGTTAACAAAATTACTTCTTGTCCTCGATGAACAAAATAATAATAGGAAAAACAAAATCTTTTGAAAATAGTTAGAAGTAAAGTTGGCAAAGACAAAAATATAACCAAATGAAAATTAAAGTTATTTTAATGAAAGTGTTTTTCGATAAAATCAAAGTAGAGAAAATAATGTAGAGGTGAGCAAAAAAACAAAAAGTGAAAGAAATGCTGAAAAACAAGAAATGTCATCATGAAATATACATTAAATAGAAGAAAAAAAATTAAGCCAAAGCAGAGCATGCCAAATTTTAAAGCAAATAAAATCGATTTTAAGGATAAAAAAAATTTATAATTTTATTTACTCGTATTTCTCCAGTTAATAAATTTGTAATTTTCGTAGTTTTTTTTTGAAAAACAAAATTTTTTAATAATTAATGGAGATTTTCAAAAACCAAGGCTGATAGATTTATTAATTTTTTTCAAGTTTTTTATATTTTAAAGTTTAAAACAACACTCTAGTTTATCAGTATATTGCAGGCACTAGGTGAGGACCTCTCTGTTTAGCGTTTCACGAATAAATAGTTTTGTAAACTAAAAAACTGAGACCTTCTAAATGTGTAAAACAGAGCCAAACCTAAATTAAATTCAAACAATTTGTGGGAAAATAATGTGCAAAATGAAAATGTAGAGCATTAGTTTAAGTGAACAACCACAGAAAGAGCAAGAAATTAAAAAGGCAAACATTAAAAAGAATTGGTGGCAAAGAAGTCATTTAAAAAGAGTAAAAATTAAAAAAAATTTGTAAAATATTGAAATATAAAATAAACTTTAGCTTAAAAAAATCTAAAAACTTTTTTCTTTTTGTATACGTAACCACTAAAGCAAAACTAAAACAAAAGCATTAAGTTCTTTTGGCAACCATTTGCAGCAAATAAAATTTCCTACTGTGTTGCTTATTCAAACACACACACACATAAAGCAAATGAATTTAATTAATTAGTTAAGGAACTGTTATTTGTAATAAGTATGAATAAATGAAAACTGAAATTTTCTTTTTGAAGTATTTGTAGAAAAATACATTAGTTTTGACGTTTGATCCTTTAGAAACTCAGATGCGTTTTGAAAAAAAAATTTTAAGTTTATTAAACGTAGAAACTGACCTTAATTTGAGCGAAATTTTTTGTTATTTTGAAATCAGTTGCAGCAAATATTTAAGGATTCTTTTGTAAAAAATTGGGAAAAATTTTTTTTTGGTAAAATTTTAAAACTACTTAGAGCCTACAAAATTTAATGTTTGGTTTTGTCTAATGGAAATGGTTTTGAATGATTGTTTTTAATTTTTTAATTGCTCCAACCAATTTTTTGCTTTAGTAAAAGAGTTTTTCTCTCTTCTTCTGTGGACTAGGGCCCAAGTTCACAGTGACGGTAAAGCTGCCACAAAAAAAGAGGATTTTCAAAGCTAGATTTTTTGCAATTGAAAAGGGTATAGGAACAAAAACTAGAAGTCTTTTGTATATGAAGTTCGAAGTGTTTCTTGGTAGCGATCCATCAAAAGCACTTAAACAACATCGGAGTACCTTGAGCTTGGTAAATCCATTGGTTTTGAAATAGTGTTACCTTATGTTCTATCTGATTATGATAAAAATCTGACAAGATAATGTATGAAGACAGTACCTGAACGGAGCTGAGAACTACATTCAAATTGCGTCTAGGGATCCAGCTCTGCCTAGCAGTAAACAAACTATTACAGGCAGACAAACATAGAATTTATTTCATTTAACTATGGCCTTTAATTTTACTATTTCGTAAGTATGAACAAAATTCAGTACTTTTCTTAAATCTAAAATTTTTTTTAAGCATAAAAAAGCAAATATTAGTGGTGAAGAAATGGAATAATTAGCAAGAAGGCTAAGAGTGGAAAAATTACTAAGTTTCGTTCTTATCGTCAAATGATTCAACTGTTGATCGCCTTTTTTAATATTTTCAAATTAACTTGATGATATTTGCAGCCAAATTTTAAACTCAGCATCTAAAGTGCTGAAGATAAAAAATAAAAGCTGGTTTCAAAAGTGTATTCCTTTGTGCTAGTGACGATTTAAATTTGTTAAAAAAAACTTAAACAATATTTTTGAAAATTAAGTTTTTTTAATAAAATTTAATAAATTTAAGCCGACTGACAACCCAGACAAATCAGTTCGAGCAGAAATAAAAAAGCTTAGTGAAAAGAAAAACTTAAACCAAAGTCAAATTCTGGGAATATCTGATATGTAAATTTGCGGTTAATCAAGGGTTGGCAGCCTTGCGAGTCTGCAGTAATATGTAGTTCAGAAATAGACTGACAGCTATTTAAATATTGGGGAGCAATTTAATCAGGAAAAAAAAACGGATTTTCTTTAATCATAATCCCATTTAGCAAAATATTTAACAGTTTTGATTGTATCTAGTAGTTCTGCCCCTCTTTTTTAAAACATTTTGCAAACTTCCTCAAAACTTTACATTAGAACCCACATTTAAGCTCAGATTTTTTTATATTAAAATTTGGTTGTTTATTTTATTGAAGGATTATAAAGGAAGAAACACCCTCTTAAATATCAGAATTAAGTAGTTTTCTAGGCTAATTGTGCTTCTCCAAGAACAAATAAAAATAAGAATTTAAGTAACAAAGTTGTGAGACTAACAAGAAGGAAAGGAACAGTCTTAGACCAGGCAAGAAAATCAAGACAAGTACCTATGTTAAGCCTCCTTTGGTTATGTTTATAAAGTTATCACTTTATTGTCATTATGAGCCCAATGAGTTTTTCCACCTTGTATCTTGAAACATTGCTGGGGTGTTCAACCCAGTTCTTTTATATCGCGCGGCGATAGACAGCTTGTTTTATCATTTTCAATTGCTTCTCATTTACATACATGATTGAATAAGTCGGAACACAAGGATTCTTTCTACTCAAGAACTAAGCAGTTGAAATTTATAAGCAGCCAAGTGTAAGCTTTTCTAAAGCCTTGGTCACCTGACTCTAGCTACCCTATAGTCACTCCATTGCTTTCACTTAAGAATGCACTCAAATCCTTTTACCTTAAATATACTAAAATAAGAATTGCATGAATGTAACCATTTCCATGTTTGGATGTAACCAGTTTCTCAAAATTATAATAAAATGTCGTCAGAATAGGTTAAAAGGCAGTTGCTGTTATAGTTTTTGATACATAAAATTGGAAAAATTTGAATATTTCAGTTACTTGTCTAATAGGCTACTTGCACCATGCTATATTTCTGTAATCTCTAAGAAAACCTTATTTAATTTAGCTAAGGTCAAAATTTTGGTTAAGAATCATATCTATAGGCTGGCTTTAAAAATGGATCCTACTCAGCTAACATTGTAAAAAATTGATTTTTTAATAAAATTTCTATCAAAAACTAGCGCCATTAAATTAAAAAAGATAAAAATAATATAATCTCTTTATTTGAAAAAATTTGAATTTAGTGGGATTTAAACATAAGTTTTAGAATAACAGAATTGTCTTATAAAAACCCTTTTTTAAGTCTTAAAGTCTTAAGCAATAAAAAGTGTATTCACATGAGAAATTTAGCATTAAAATTTGCTCTTTAACTTACTGCCCCAAAGAATGTTTGTAATTAAGCTACAATCAGCGTCATAGCAAACATTAATGATTCACCAAACAAAAACGTATGTTTGAAAATAAAATGTTGAAGTCGCCATTATTCTTTTAAAACTTTTCCCCCTCGACTCTCTAAGATTACAAGATTAATAGCTTTCGCTCATCTGGTTATTTAATGTAAAAAAAAATCTAAGAAATGACTTTTTAACTTTGTTGTTGTTGTTAGTTGTTGATACTTAATAACAAAACTACATAAAAATCATCTTCAATGGCTCTTTGGTATTTCTTTTTACGTTGTTTTTATTTTTCCAATTAGTTTTTCTTTATTACTCTTTGGCTGTTTTTGCTATTATGGACTTTTTTATGTTAAATAATTTCTTCTTAACAATGATTTTATGCAAAGCTGGGGTGTTTTAACAATAATGAATGAGTGGTCGGTCAAATGGTTTTGCTTAAAGCAAGTTTTTAAGAAAGAAAGGAATAAATGAAAGTTAAAGTAATATGTTGTGATTTCTTTGAATTTAAAGGAGGATAATAATATCTTAGTTCGTAAAGGAATAAAAGAAGTGTGCAATGAGAAGCATATGCAGTATTTAACCTAGATATGATATAATGACTATAGTTGCTGAATTTTTAAGGCCATTTTTTAAATTAAAGTTAAGAGCATTATAACATCCAAAAAAACTGGATGGTTAAAATTTGTAATGTGAAACTGGTCAACCGCATGTTGTCGATTTTTTTTAATACAATAACTGTTGTTATAAATGCTAGCAGGATGTGTTCCCAGGGTTACTATTTATTCTGATTTTATCAGCACATTTACTAATTTTTTATTTGGTATACTGAAATATACTGATTTCAAAAAGAGTAAATAAATATTACACTAATTTTTCAAGAAAATTTTAATTTTCAATAATATATAAAAAGAAATATCTTGTTAGGACAAAATTAATATATTAAAAAAAATACTTTTAAAATATTTTTATTTCTAAAATCGAGTTCTTTAGTCAATTGACAGCTCCCAAACTATTTTAAATATTGTTTTAATCAAATATTGTCGTTCAACCTTTCTTTATAAAAAAGAGTATGATGTCACCCAGATGAATAAACAAACACGCCTAATGAACTCGCAAGGTGGTTTTGATTCATTTGCTATAATTTAGGATGATTCATAGACTATTTAAACTAAAAAACCCCTCCCTGCTACAAAAAAAATTTTTTTTTGAAATACCAATGTTAAAAGTTAATACTATTTGGGCCATATTATGTTATGATTTTTTGAATGTCAATTTAACAGAATTAAAAAAAAATTTTGTCGCTGGGTGATGGTATAAACTTATAAAACATAGAAATGTTATTACATTCGAAGCGTTAAACTTAGATTTTACAGTAGAATTTTTTATTTAATATTTAGCTTTCTGCTTCATTTTTATCTCCTAAATAAAAATTGCATTGAGTTTGAAAAGAAACCAAAATATTTAATGCGTTTTTGTGAGTAGCTACTTTAACAGACACTTATTTAAGCTTAAAGTTGGGTGGTGAAATGCACACAAAAATACAGTCAAAAACATTGTGTGTTAACCGGCGAATTTCTTTAGTGACGAAGAACACACACACGCAAATAAATTTTAGTTACTTTTTCATCAGTAAGTGTATGTGTGTGCATGTACTGCCCACACTTTGAAACATATGGTTTGCTGCATTATGCTTTATCTTGCGGCTGCTATTTTTATATGCGTTTTATAACTCTTCAAATTCACACATGAACTCAGCGTCAGTGCATTACAGTTTTCATATTAATATCAAGTAGATTTTAAAGTATGATTAAATCAATAAACAATAATTAACAACAAAAACAACAAAAATGCAGCGGTTTAAAAAAAATTGAAAACAACTTTAAAATTTTCTTGGAACCTGTGAAATGCAACTTGAATTATATTTCAATGTTTACTTCTTTACAAAGATACAAAATTGACCTAAGCTCTATCAAAATTTAGTATTTTCCCTGTTTACCCTTTAGAGCTTAAAATCTTCAAAAAGTTCTAAATATTTTTTCTGCAAAATACTATAACTGGTTGTTGTTGTTGTATAACTAGTTAAGAAGAAAATAAAATGCTGGGTTTTTATGTTTGGCTATTTTGGGGCTCGAATTTTCCACAATCCCTTCATAGTAAGTCTGTACAATGGAGGGGCATTCACAGTCAAAACCTTGGTTCAAAACCTTAAAATGGCAATTTTTCTGTCATATATTTTAAATATTTTAACTAATCGATAATTTTCCTGCATTGTACGTAGCAGTTAAAAAAGAAGCATTTTTATCAATCTTAACTTTATCAAATTAGTCTGTAAATTATTTTCTCCCTTTATTCGGTCATAATATTGTCTCAACCATGTATTCGCCCTTTTTTATTCCCCTCCTTCATTTTATAGAACCGCTCACATATCATTAGTTATCTATTTCATGCACAAGCTTTGTTTTAAATTTCCGTTTATAAATAAATAAAGCCGCTGCCGCCAAATTTCAATGCCACTAATACCATTCTTCCTATACTCTGTGAAACACATCTTTTATTGTTTCTATTCGGGAGACTTATTGCAAATTGAAATCGCCCCTAACAAAAACTTTATAGAATGTGTTTGATAAACATCCAAACATATTTTGGGTTTTAATTTTGCATGCTTTTAGGAGTTGAAATTTAAAGAGATTTTAAACATTTGCAATGGTGCAAAATGCATTTGCAAATTTGTTTGGGTTGAAGGAAAGTTTGTGTTTAGTTATGTATAATTTGTTTGCATATTCCTAGTATTTAGCTGTTTTTGAATTTAATGTGTGTGGGTGTGCGTATTTTTTTTTGAGTGGTAGAAAAAATGCGGCCTTTTCGCACGCATGTGTGTTTGATAGTATGGGTAAGTTTAAATTGCAAACATGCATTTACCATTTTCAAATTGTTTTGGTTTATTATGAACGTTTGGCAGTTTATCATTTTTAGCTAAAATAACTACCCTCTAAAGTTTCTCCCACAAACTTTTAGTGCTAAAAAGTTGTTTCTTTAAAGCAATTTTTATGCGTGTGTTTAAATAGGTAGATGGTGTCTGGGTGTATGTGCCTGAGGTTGGCTGCTTTCTTGTTCTGCTATGATTTATTATTCCAAGGCCAATCAATAAAATTTAAAGCGAGGATGGCACTCAGTTTTGAAAATGCAGTTGCGAAAAAATAAAAATTTTTACGAATTCTCTTTAAACAAACTATTTTGGTACATGCAAGAATGTCTTAAAGTCATAATTTTGTTCATTGTAAAATAGTAATAGTTTTTAGCGCCTTTGGGGAAGTGTATTTAGTTTAAAAACATTAATATTTTTTTTATTAATAATTGAGCTATTTGTTGGACAACAATTTTGTTATTATTGTTTTAGACTCAAATTCAAAACCTAAAAAATTCTTATTTTTTTTCTTACAACTTTGTGCTTTTCATAATTTTATTTTAAGACATTTTTCGCTTATGGTCTTAAAAAAATTTCAGAATAATTCTATTAAATTTTGGGTTTGATTAAAAGTTTCTAAAAGCGAAATTTTGTTTAACAAAAACATCAGAGAATATTGATATAGATGACAAATAAATATGGTAGCTTCATGTAATGTTTTTTGTTGAAAATAAAACTTCACATAATTTAAAAAAATATTTAAAAAAAAATCCTTTATTAAAATGCCAGCAAATATTAAAGTCAGATAAAATCAAAGTAATATTTCAACAAATAATTAATTTAATTTGAATTCCTTTTTAAAATAATTTTTATTTCTTTATTATCATATTAAATTTAGGTCTTGAAAAGCAATTTTAATAAAAATTTAAGTTTAAGCAATTTTAATAAAAATTTAAGTTTAAGCTTTTTAAATTCAGGAGTTTTATAACAACTTTGGGCTTTTATTTAACTTATAGTCATGATTCAGAATTTTAAAAAAAGAGAAATATTTTCTTAAAATCCTTAATTTTTTCCAGTTTTGAAATTAATTTTTGGCGATCAACTTGTCAAGGGTTCTTCACTTACATCTACTCTAGTGCATTATTAAATTTATCTATATCATGCTAAAAGAATTTATTTAAATAATCTACATAAAAGGAAATTAAAAAAATTAAGCCCTAACTACTAAAAATTATTTAAAAAACTTTAAGAAAAAAAATATATAAACAGAAATTGACGTAAATCTTTTCATATTTGGAAAGAAAATATTTCGTTTGGAGTTTCTGTACAAATTTCGATTCAGAAAAAAATTATTTTTTTATTAAAATTCGAAGAAAAAAATTACAATTATTTTTCCATATCTTAAAAATTTCTATTTACCGCTTGAAAAAAAATTTATAAATAAAAATATTTATTTTCGCAATTTTCTTCAATAAGTTTTTCTTTGCAATTATTTGAGATTTTAGTTTTTTTCCTCTCGCCAAACACTCTTACTTTTGGGCTGAGTATTTTCAACTTTTCTTCAATTTTAATGTCATCTTGAGAGCCATTAACTTAACCTATAAAAAAAGTAAACAAATCTATCAATTATCAAGAAAAGAAAAAAATTAAATAAATAAAAAAGCAAAGAAAATGGTGGCAATGACAAAACTGTTGGCTTTTTAAAGAGTATCTAAAATAATCAATAATGTGTACCAACAATCAACTTTAAACTGCAAATAAAAAGAAACGTAATCGATTTAATTCTCTTTCGTTTTCCCATATTTGCTTTAAATGATTGAATGGAATATAAAATAAATATACCCATTAAGACTAAGCCAAGTAATCTTTACTTTTTCTTTAACCAAGTACTACAATATTTCTTAAAGCAAGTACAATTTATATAGTAAAAATTTCTTTGTTTAAGCCCTATTTAAGCAAAAAAAAAAAAAAAAAAAACTGATACAAAATCAAAACTGATACTTATGAAAATAGATTTAAGCGAAAAAGGAAAAAGTCTAAAAATAAAAAGTCATTTTTTAACTTACGGAGCTTTGCTAAAAAAGAAGAGATTAATATTTAGTTTTTCTTTTATAAATGCTTACCCTCATATTCATAAAAATTATAGTAGGGTTATTAAGCGCTTTTTTAACAGATTTATATGGCATAATTACCAAATAAGCCCTTAATAAGCCTACTTTAATTATTATGAACACGAGCGTTAGTGTTTAGTATGTATAGCAAACATTTTTTCTGTACCTGCCGTATCTGAGAACTGCAACTACAGCGCGCTTCCCTCTCGTCTGCCGCGACTCTTTGTTTTTGTGTGTAAAGATATATTCAAAATCAATCAGTTTTTTATGCTTCATTTTTAAATAATCCGACCATACTTAATTTTACTTAAAAAATTTAAATAAAAAGTATTTACATACATGTTTTTCTTTCTATATATGACTACAATGACGATGCATCGAAAATTATTTTAAAAAAATATTTTAAAAATTAACAAAAAATTGATAACTCTTTAAACCTGTTTTAGTTTTTAATGATGATAGAGTTTTATTAATTTTGTTAATTTGTTTTACTTTATTTTAATATTTATTAATATAAATGGATGTATATTACATTCTGTAAGACATATTAATAAACAATTTTCAAATTTAAAATAGATGGTTTAAAAAAAATGTATACAAAATCTTAATCTCAAATCTATTTTAAATTTATAAAATTGTTTTTATATATGTATGCTTTTTTGCATATATTAATTTGTTTTTGTTTATTTCCTCTTATGTGTATTTGGTAATTATTTTTTTTAACTAAATAATTTTAAAAGTTTTTTCTGGCATTTGACTAATGATTCGCAATGTGTAGAATGTCAAAAACATTGACAAAAAATTAAACCCATTTCAAATATTAAGCCAAAAGCGATCATAAACGCAAAATGCAGTAAACACACAGGACTAAAAAGGCTTAATGCAAAAAAAGTTTGTCCCATATGGTTCATGTTGTGAATAGGACCACTAAACACATGCAATGATTGTTTGATTTTAAATGGAAATAAATAAAAAAAATTAAATGAAGATTTAATTAAAATTTAGTTGGAGAAAAATTAAGAACACAAATTCTGCAGAAAACCCTTTTAATTAAAAAATTACCCGATAATAATAAGTCGGTTATAAAAAAGTGCTATAAAAAGTTGTCTGGCTGCTTAAGGAAATTTTGGTTTGAAATAAATGTGTATACAAAATTTACTAGGGAATTCAAAATCAATGTTGGGCTATTTGCTATATTTACTTGAGAGTCTAGTTAAGAGTTTTGCCATTTGAGTTCCATAAAATTGTCTATTGAGGCCCTATATTCCTACTCAAATCCTTTTTGTTAATAAAGGTCTTGTAGAATATCCTAAGTTCTCATACATCTAACAAAAAACCTCCTAATTTTGACACTAGTTTCTATTTATCCATAGTTATGCTAAGTATTCAATATTAAAATTTAATAATTTTTGCACATCCTTTTTTGCAAAATTGTAATTAAGGCTGGGGTATAATAACACATTAAGGGTTTTTTAATTTTAAAGGATTTCTTTTAAAATAAAAAATTATACTATTTGTTGAGTTTAGTTGTATTTTTAATGTAACTTTTTGCACTCAATATCAATTGTACGCAATCAATTGAACTCATTTATTTCTTTTTGGCACTCGATAAAAAATTTTTAATTCCCTCTAATAAATTATTATCACTTTATTACAAATTGCTGCCAAATTTAAGAAAAGCCTTAGCTTTTTTTATAATATTTAAGAAAAATAAAATTCAATATTGTAACAAAAAAATTAATAAAGATTTACTGCAGTTAAATAGCTGCATATATTTCAGAAACGCAGGCCACTGTTCTAGAATTTGCCAAACAAAATAAAAAAAAAACATTTGAAACATTTTTAGGCTACATTTTTTACTTTTTGATCAAATAAAAGAAAAATTTTAACATATTTTTAAAAATAGAAAACCATCAAATTGCAAAATTAATGTGAGATACTCTACAACATGTTGAGGCTTTATAATATCTTTCAACTGCTCTGCATGTTTTTGTTTGCAATAAAAAATCAAAACCATTTTGGATTTGTTCCAAAGCAAATGAAAAATTTGGGTGTCATATCGACATTTTTCCACTTTATTCCCTCTTTCTTAATACAACTGTTACAAATTTATTTTAGTTTGGTTTTTCTATTTGATTTCCTTATAATTTTTGTGTGCTTGCTTACTCATCATAAAATGTCCTTGTCCCATATAATAGATGTGCTTAGAAATGATGAATGTTTTACAAACACATACAAGCACACATCATTATAGTTAGAGCTTGGCTTTTAACAACAACTGACAGATATTAGCAAATAGAGAAAAGAAGAGGTGGCAATAAATAAAGAGACGATAATATTTTTGTTAATGCTTTATCATTTATAGCATCCTTTCAAAAAAAAAAAAAAAAAAAAAAACGAATAAATAATATTGGAAATTTAGTCATATTTTTGGCAAGAATTATTTTCTAAAAATATATAATTTATTTCTGTCGCTACTTTATTTCTGTCATTACTTTGATTGATTTGTGAAATTTTGTGTTTCTAAACTAAAATATAAAAGAGGAAATTTATTGCTGATAATAAAATCAGTTTTTTGTTTTTTCAAAAATGTTTTTTTCACTCTAATATAGAGTTTATAAAGTTACTTTATTTTCCTGGTTATATAAGATTTGAAAAAAATGGTTTTTACAACTGCAGAGACAAATAAAACAAATGTTCAATAGAAATTACAAAGAAATTTTCATTAAGAAAAAAAAAAAGAGTTTAATACTGAACGCAACATGACGTATTATTAATATTGATAAAATATGTTTGATATATGTATAAAAAGACATCCGTTTTACTACAAAAACTTAGCGAATTGGTGTGATGCATTAGACAAAATTTAAAAATTTTTTTAAACCAACAAAAAAAAAATCGAAACGGGAAAACCTTAAAAAATCATAATTTTTTATTAAAATAATATATTTCTTTATTATAAAAAACTCAAATAGAAAAATATTTAAACAAAATTTCACAAAATTGGAACCATCTAACGGGGAAGAGAGCTGTCCGAAACCTGTTGCCATGACTGACCTCTTAAGGCGGGGACTGGTCACTTTTATATTGCATTGTCATTAGGTGGGACAATTCGTTTAATACTAACAACTTATTACAGATTCTAAAAGAATCCTATATGAGCTCGTGAAGCTTCGTTGTAGGTCCATAGCTACGTACATGTCTATAACTAAGGACCGATATTTATATTTTTTAACGTGTGATCTTGTAACCGATGATCCATAACTCTTTATTTGATTCATGTTTTTTTATCATATATAAGACGAAACCGTTTGCCACAGATTTTTCGCAGGGAAAATATAAATGCCATACAAAAATTCTGAAAAAGAACTTGAATAAAAAAAACTTTAAACCGAAAGCCTGAGTTAAAAGTCTAAAGCTTTCCTTTCCTTTCTAATAATTTTTTACTTTAAAAAATTTTTTTGGACAAATTTTCACTTACTTTTCCTTCTCATGGGGGCTCTGATATAAATTTTTTTCTGAAATTTGTGTATATTTATAAAACCAAATTATTAATATTCGTTCTAATTATATTACCTTTAAAAACAATTATAGTGACATCAATACAATAGAATAAAAGAAAAAATACTGTACTAATCAAAAAATTCTTGTTAAATAAAAACTATTTTATCAACTGACAACTTGTTGTAGTTGTAGTAGACCGCAAAGACTAGAGTAGCTTACAGTTTATTTTGTCCAGCTTAAAAAAAGGAAAAATGAGATGTTAAAATCACAATAACGATCTACGACGTTAATAAAAGGAGAATGCACATCTATTTCTATACAAAATTCGTTTGATACTCCGATGACTAACAATGCGTGCAAAAGAATTTAAATTGAACAATTCAAAAATTTTTTGGTTGAATAAAATTAATTCTATATAAATCTTATTAATAAAAAACGTTCAATTTTTTAAAACCATTTTAATGCATTTTATTGTTTTCACATCGAAGGAAATATTTTTAAATTCATTTAAAATGTTCTGAATAATACTAAAAACACATTTAGGAATTCTTTTAATTAAATAGTAAATAAAACCAATATGAAAAAAAAATTTAACAAAAAATTTTAAGATATAAGCAGAGCGCTCATTTTAAAATAAATGCAATAGATTAAACACACACACACACACACACACACATACATACATAAATACATACAGCCACTTGTGGTGTGCTTACGCAAGTGTTTAAAAAATGAGTTTTTACTTTAAAAGAAGTAAGAGTTGGTAGCAAAAATTTTGAAATAAAAGGAAATTGAAATAAAAAATATATTAATCACAAGTAGAAAATTAATTAACGGGTATGCATAAGTATTTTTTACATTTAGTTAAAACGAAGTGGTTTTTTATATGAAACATTTGAGTTATTAAATATAAATAAGAAATTGTTAAATGTTTGGCTGGGTCGATTCTCAAGTAGCCTTCATTTTACAAATTCATAATATTAATTTTTTATAGTGTTTTTCTCCATAAAAATATTTTTTTTATGTTGTAGGGTAAAACTATAATTTTAAATCCAAAAAGTTTAAAAAACAACTGAAAAAAATTGTTTTGTTTAATTGCCAGAAGCAAACTAAATCATAATGGTGAAGGGTTTATTGATATTGTGATTTTTGTGTTTCGCAAAATAATTTTTATATTTTAAATTATTATTTTAAATTATTATTTTAAAAATAAGAAAAAAAAGGATTTTTTTTCTAAAAATTCTAAATTTTTTTTATAAATATTTAAACAAAAATTATATAAAAATAAAAAAGTTTTTATAAAAAAATAATATTAAAATATATATAATTTTTCGCAAAAAATATTAAAATTTAAATTTAATTGTGATAATTTTTTTTGGCTCTTTTTCATAATATCTACTTACAGTCCCTGGGTTTTAACTTTATCTTTCGTTACGAAAATATTTTAATTTTCTTGCATTCACATGCGCATATATTCGTTTTCGATGACATTCATGTCTGTTCTGCGGATATTATTATTTCCACCTGTCTGCAATTTTCACTTATTTGAAATCATGAAGATGCAAAGGAAATATAAAAATATTTTGAAAGAACTTTTCCATTTTTCCCCTTTTTTACATTTACTGCTTTAAACTTTTAATACTTTTTTGCGAAATAAATAAAAATAATGTCACATGCGTTAAGGTTCGTTTGAAATTTTTTGCCGCCTCCAAAAGAAGTTATTAAAATATGAAGCATAGACTTCATAATGTCAGGTATACATTATACAACTGTGATGTGTAATAACGAGTATGAAGTTGAGGTAATAAGCGCAGAAAAAAAATTATTTAAATTGAACTTTTAGGGTCTTATAATTGCGATTTAAAAAAAAATATTTAGGTTTTTTGTTATGAAATAAGTGCAAAGATTCAAAATGAATTTTCAATCCTGATTTCCATTATTAATTTTGCCAAAGAATATTTCGTTAACCTTAAGAATTATGAGATAAAAACTAATTTAGCAACATCTTTTAAAAATAGGTATTTAAAATAGAAATGATTTTCATCTATTTAAGTTTAAGCTTCCATAATATCTTCAATTCGTGTTATTTTTTTAACATGTGGACTTTTAAATGAATGCAACTCTTTTAAGCCTTATATTCTGGATATAGACTTTTTGATTGATAGGGGAGGTTTGTGGGAGGGGGAAAGTAAATAATTTTTGTCGTCGGTAATATTGCACTCAAAAAGAGGGACATGACGTTGTGTCTAGAACCAAGACTTAGAGGTTTAGGTGCTACGGTGACACATGATAAGAGGCTCTATTAGATGCGGTGTAATTGTGATATTATCGGCAAAAAATTTGTCTATTAACTCGGAGAGCAGAAGATCGCTCCAGGTTATTGGGTTGCTGTGTTAAGCAGTGAGGTTGTCATTATATTTTCATCACAGTTTATAAGAGACAACGGTCTTTGATCAAATAGGGTACATATAGAGGGACATATATGATTGCAAGATTTCCATACTTTAGTGACCCGTACTCGGTGCAAAAAGCACAAAACTTTTTTACAATAAGAAATATATAGAGTTAAGGTACATAATAAAGGCTCTTGCGGGCTATTGTGGTTCAAAATCTATGTTAAGTTAATGGGATAGTTATATTTAAGAAATTTCAGGTTGTGCGAAAAAAGGGACAAATGTGGCTGTAGGCTTTGGGGTTCAGATAGAATATATTAATATATAAAATGTATAGGCAATGGGAAACTTTTTTCATAGTTTGGTGCTTTCTAATAGTTTGACAGATACTACCCTTTTTTTAATCCTTCTTTTGTTTAGCAGTAATTTTTACCACCTATTTTCAAATTTTTCGTTGGTTTAGGTATTTTAAATCCTCTTTCTTCTTAGCACCAAGTTAAATTGAGGCTGAACTTATAAAGCCCGCTTACCTACTAATTAGGGAACCAAATCAAATTAATACTTAACAGACGAACAAACTTTTTCATGCCTCCCCCATATTGGCCGACTAATAACAACGAGATAGCGAGCGAATTGAGCGATAGAATTGCCGTTTGACCGTCGACAAACATACCAATATTCCTGCGTATATTGCCGTTTAACAGAAGCCTGAAAAGCCTCATAGACAGCAAATATTGCTACCAGAAATACACCGTATCGAAACGATGTGAGGAACAAATTCCGAAATCCTCAGAATAGGCGCCGGACCCTTTTTTTTAATAGCCAGCGTTTGGGAAATGGCCCCTATTCTTTCATTACATTGTGTTGTTATGAGGTAAATAGGTCCACTTTTAAGCCTACTGTGTAAATCCTTGAATAATAATTTCAAGCGAAATTACCCAAAGACCACTTACTCCTCAAGAGTATAAGAGAATCAACTTCGGTATGGGGTGTTACATAGTCAGACAGTTGGTTGGTTCGAGATCCCCGCCTGGCCGTATATAATTGGTTTTCAACGTCTCAAAGCCCTGAGCTTTACTGCGATACTAGTAGATATGGCCGTAATATGAAATTTAATACCAACCAGGTGTATTATAATTTGAAGTGCCTTCAAAAGACTAGTGAACAGGGCTCTTAAAATACCAATGCATGTCAATCTCTTAACATTGCTTAACTGAGCAATTCTATAGAAAAATTTGAACAAGTTATATTAATGAAAACAAAATTGAGTGTTCTAGTAGAAAATATTATTAATAGATACAACAAAAACTGAAAACATAATTTTTTTAAAAATCTTATTTTATTGCAATTTTAAAGAAAAATGGTTGGCCACAACTTTTCTTTGATATAAAGCATTCTCTTTCAGAAACAGAAAATTAAAACCATATGAAACTTTACTTTTATTTACTTAAAATTATTTTTTTGTATAATTTGCCAAATATTTTGATTTCAATTAACTTAAAATTTATAAAGCTATTTTTTCACAGCTGCTTGAGTTGCTGCTGAAAATAATTTGATAGCAACACATCATTATCAAAACAAACAAATGTTTAAGTCACTCAGCCAACCAGCCATTCATAGAATTCAACAAACATTTAAAGTCAGTCAGTTCCTTAGTTTCTATTTTCTATGAATAAAAATATTTGTGTGCATTTCTCTAACGCTTAAGTAATTTCAAACATATTCAATTGTTTTCTCTATACAAATATATGGAGTAAGAAAATTTATATTTGTTACAGTTTATTGCCAGCTTTTAGGGGGAGTATTGGAATATAGTAAATTTTAACTAACACAAACATTCATACTTTTGTCTACTGCATTTAAGCTGTAGTAAAATTTGTTCACTCTTTTTATTGCATTTTTCTTTAACAATTACCAACCACTATTGGCATATTGTCAGTTTTATTTGTCTGTCGTCTCGTAGGTTTTTATAGATTTCAGTGAAATTGTTTGCTGTTTTTTTTATTTTATCAATTCCTTTCTATTTAAAAAATGTTTGTTTATGGAAGACATTTTTATAGTTAAAGTAAATTGAATTAAGTTTTATGTAGATTTGTAATATAGTTCATTATTGCTGATCAATTTTAACTATTCAAATGGCAGATAGCTTTTAAGGATTTTAAGTTAAATAGAAAAAATATATTTATTTGACTTTTTTAAATGGATGACGTAAAAGTTCTTGCTATCACCAAACCTTTTTTTCTTTAGGTCTTTACTTTTGTAATAAAGGAGAAAAACAATTTTTATTTAAAACAAATGACAAATCTAATTAAAAAAAATTTTTACACAAAAAATAAAAATATTTATAACTTTTAAATTCAATTTTAATAGTTTTAAGCAAGTTTTTAGATTTAAAATTTGTTTTGCACCAAACTTATTTTGCACACATGTTGACCAGTCAAAAATTTTATGTCCTGTAATTTAAAGATAATTTGAAAAAAAGGAGAAATCTCCTCGCAAAACATAACCAGCACTACCACCAAAAGCAATATTTTTAGCCCCAAATGGCATTTGCATATAAATGCATTTTTTTCCTTTTTTTTTTGGGAAATTTTCATTTTAATGTTCTACTACCAGAGCCTGATTATGTGCATATAAAATTTAGTAAAAAAAAAATTTTGTTTAAAATCCTAATCTCATGCAGGAACAAAAACTTTATATGAAAAAAATAAAAAAAAATTTTAAATGTGTCAGTCATAAGTTATCAACCCTTGACCATTACTATGTTAAAAAGAGGGTCACTAGAAACTTTTTCATCTTCTACGTCAAATATGCCAGTTCTTTGGTTTTTTCACTGGCGTTAGCAAATGTGCTAAAAAATATAGGAAAAATTTTTAAAAATAAATTAAATACAAAGAGTGTTTTTATATAAACGAAAGATTAAAATTGAATAGAATTCAAGGATTTTAGATTATAACTTTTATAGGATTAAATTTCCACCTGTTGTTGCTAGACGTCCTTTAGAAATACGTTTCCGATTTACAGATGTTGTAGAGGCTATTGTTAACCTAATTGGTAAAAAAGCTCCTGGCGTTGATAATATAAGCAACAAAATGCTCCTAGAGCTACATTTTACTTTTTTATTTCTAACGCAATAATTCGGCTTTAACACTTCCCGCCTGTATGGAAAATTGCCTTAGTAAAGATGATTCCTAAGCCTGCAAAGATCCTTCAAAGGTAGAGTCTTATAGGCCTATAAGTTTGTTACCCACAATGTCAAAATTGTTCGAAAAATTGCTTAAGAACAAGCTGACTCCGATCCTGAATGAAAACAACTGCACTCCAGATCACCAATTTGGCTTTAGAAGTCAACATAGCACAATCGAACAAACTCACAGACTGGTGCAGGTTATAAGAAAAACTTTCGAAGAAAAAAAGTATTGCTCCGCGCTTTTGATAGATGTCTCTCAAGCTTTCGATAAAGTATGGCACGAAGGCCTGTTAAACAAACTAAAGCTAAACCTTCCATCTAATATTTTCAACCTATTGGAAAAATACATAACCGGTTGACAATTTATGATCAAAGAGGGAAACCAAATAAGTTCTTCTAAACCAATAGGGGCTGGTGTACCTTAAGGGAGTATACTAGGTCCAGTTCTGTACTTGCTTTACACAGTAGATATGCCAACCAATAGTTTTACACACACGTCGACATTTGCTGATGATACTGCTTTCCTTAGTATTCATAAAGACCCTAAAGAGGCTTCAAACCAATTGCAGCAACACGTAACTCAATTTGAAAAATGGGCAAAGTTATGGGGAATAAAAATGAATGAACAAAACATCTACAAGGGTCTAGAAGTTCCACTAGTAAAAAGCGAAATCCTCAACTATGTAGACAAGTATTTAAATAAGTTGGAAACACATCCAAATCCGCTCGCTCGAAGCATCCTGCAACATAGTGGGCACACCATCCTAAAAAGAAGAGGTACTATTGCTCTTAAATGAAACTTTTAAAATTAGTTATCCTTAATAAATAAGACTATTTTTTTAAGCTTTAGGTCTATTTTCGAAAAGCCAAAAGCCAATTTTAAAACCAAAATAACAACTTTAATATTTAACTGAAATAACCTCCTGATGATGCCACACAACGGAGTGGCGAAATATTGAAAAAAATTTGCAAAAAAATAAACATATAAATAGACCTAAAGCTTAAAAAAATAGTCTTATTTATTAACATTAAAAAGGTCAAAAAACTAGAAAAAATAGATTAGTTATCCTTATTGTGAGAACTTAAATTTTAGTCTGGTACTGACTGGACTAGTATTAATTACTTAGTTTTAGGATTTGAATACTTATTGTTAGTTCGCTTAAGCGAAGATTCAATAATAAAAATATGAGAAAAAAAAAAAATTCCTTTGTAAAATAACACATCACACAAGTGGGCTTCCCAACTTTGAATGCACCTCCGAATTCCTTTGCCAAACTTTTACATGACCACTAGGCGTAAATGTGGCTGAGAAAGGATAATTCAACATTGGATTCCTTAATTTAATGCACGGGGGGTTGTGAACATGTTGACATAAACATGTATAATATATGAAATCACTCGATCCAAAGAGCTATTTGCCTTCTCTAAAAACAGAAAGTTCACAACCTGGAAATATTTTGTGCAGTAACTAAATTATTTTACGGGTAAATGACATGTGTCAATGCCTTGTTCAAACCACATAAGGGACACATCGATATCATTAAATTTCGGAAAAAATAATCGTGTTATCAGTTGCAATATCGCTCACTTGAAGGAGTCACAGGTCGGCAGCTCTTTCAAAAAAAGAATAATCTTATTGTCCCTAAGCCTAGACTATACACCAAATGGTAACTAATTTTAAATGATTTTGTTTCTTTTAGCAATCACATGTGCGTTCTTAGGACCCCAAGATGGACTAATTTGGGGTCTAACCAAGCCATCAAGGTGAAAACGTGCTTTACCGCTTAAAATGATTTTTTTTTAAAACTTAGAATCCATTTAGTTGTGCTTAATAATTTTTTTAATGACCCGTTGTACTTATTGACTTGAGATGCACAGATATTTGGTAAGTGGCCGTGCAGAGAGTTTTTAAAAATGTTAAATTTTTGTCCATGAAGCCAAAAGATACCTAAATTGTCACTGACGCTCTCAAGCACTGCATCGATATTGATATTTTAACAGCTTAGTTTTGAACGACCAGTGTGTTAAGCGTTTGCAGAGAATCTTGTGTCCGTACACTTTTTGAATAATTTCTTTATAGTTTGCTCAAATTTAAACCTTTTTTTAAAATTTTTAACATCACTCAGGGAAAAAACATGTTTGTGAGAATATGTTTATGCATTACTTCATGACTGTATGTTTATGAAGATTATTACTATAACTGCCACAACCATACTATTGTTGTACTAAGTTTTGGTAAAAAATCCAATCATAATCATAACTAAAATTACCATTGAACGTTTGTATATGAATCTTATAAAAGTAAGTAATGGAATGATGGTACGAACTTTTATCCCTATGTAAAGGATAATGAATGAAAACATTAAATACATTTCATTATCCATTTTTATATTATATAAACGCTTTTATAATTTAAATTAAATTTAACAAAGATCAGTAAATAATGTCAGAAGAAATATTAAAGGAAAAATATTAGCCTTTTAAATAAAAACCAAATGGTAGAACTTGTAAACATCACATTATTTCCATTAGAAAAAAAAATTATGATAATGAGAATTTTCACATCAACATTTCCTTTTTTTTCTTGTAATAAAAAGGATATCTTTAGATGAAAAATAATAATTTTGCCTTTATAACAAAAAGTCTAAATGTCCTGGCACTATTAGCTAAATATACAGGAATGTAAACTCATAAACATACATATGTTTGTGTATGTAAGGATATTAGTGTAATATTAAAGGGTGTTAAATTTATAAAAATATTGTTCGTTTTTTCTTTGGTTCTTTGCCTTTAGGCCTTTTACCCTAATAGCTTGTCTTCATTTTGCCTTTTAAAGCACCTGCTATCTTTACACATGCCTTGCTTTGTAAAAAAAAGGATCTTGAATACTTAAACTAAACACATAGACACTCTCCGCCTCTAGTCAACTGTAAAACTGATGGCGATGAAGACATTTTTATAGAGGTTATAGCAGTTTGTAATAAAAAGCAAAATGCCTTAAACTGCTCGTTATATACCGAAGGCTTTAGGCAGCTTTATAGGCAACTAAAACTGCCTGCCTCCCATCATTTGTTTAAAAAGGAAATTATGACATTTGTATATGTACAACGTTTACAATGGATTCACTGATTTCTTTTATTTAATTTTTCTTATTTGTTTTTTTTTCTAGCGGCTGTAGTAACAGCTTGTTTTTATATATTTTTTTGCTCCTTTACATTTATAATGATAATCATTATTATCATTACTTTGGATGTGTGTTTGCTTTATAACAAACAGGCCTTGTTTGGCACAGGCTATAAATATACCATCACATTTGGATGTGTGCATATACTAACACGCGATTTGCTAGACTGGAGGCTGGAAAACGTTTATGAAAATACAAACTATCAATCATGAATTTATAAGGCAAATTCTTTGGGTAAATAAATGCTGTTAAACACGAAAATATAAAAAATGATGATGTTAGAATAAGAAGGGAAAACAAAATCTCTTTTAGATGATAGAAAATCGATTTTTGTGTGCCTAACGGTAAAATAAAAGTTTGAAGAAAATTTATTTATCCATTTATGTTAATACAAACATAACACGAAAAAGAATTTAATAAAAATATTTGAACTTAAAAGTTTTAATAGGTGGGGAGCTTAGCAAAAGATTATCTTTAGGAAACACTTTAAAACATTACTTAAGAACTTTTATCTTTTATATTGTTTAACATGTGTTTTGTTTACATACATTTTCTTTATGCATTTATATAAATCTACTTTTTGTAGTTAAATATTTCTGAACTGTGACAGAGTGACCCCTGTCATGTAATATATAACCTGCCAATTTATCGACATGTGACCAGTTCATCAATTTGTCCCGAACAGTGACAAACAGTGGATAATTTTATTTTCTCGCAATCATGTGTGGGTTTTCTTAACACATCCATTATGGGATTTTATGATTGATAACTGCTTTTTTTCGGTATTTTTAAAACAGAAATATTTTAAAAGATTTTTAACATAATATGTGTTTTAATAAGCTGAAAAAAATGTCCGAATCCACTTGTTTGAAACATTTTATAGCATTTAAGCAAAAGTGGGCAAGTAGCTTCCAAATAAGCCTCGTATGATGTAGGGCTCTAGAGAGGGGTGACATAAGGAAGGTCTTTTTAAAGTTTCAGAGATGTGCAGTACTAGACATTACGGGGGATGGGAAAGAGTACAGCACACTACACCTACTACTTCTTTCCATTAAATATTTTGTTGCTGGAATGGCAGCAAGGAGCTTGTTTAGTCTGAGTGAGTCAGGTATGCCAAGGACAGGTTCAGATGGACAAGGTGGCATTATAGAAAGGGTCAGGGATTGTCGGCTCGTGCAGCGGTCAGGTTTGAGGAATAATATATTGGAAAAACTTGACTTTGTGATTTTTCCCCAATTAGTGCTCCAGGATAGGAAAGCAAGGACCGGATCCCAGAGAATGTATGAGGGGTGAGCAATTTTTACTGACGGATCAAAGATGGAGGCGGGCACCGGAGCTCGTGCCTATATAATGAACATGGGAGTAAGGATATAGTAAAGACTACCGGATGAGTGCTGCATTTTCCAGGCTAAATGTTTGGCGGTCACGCGGGCCGAAAAATTGATAGGAGAGAACGCAAATGAAAGAGGGAAAGTGATAAGCTACTACTAGGGGGCCATTATTTTGGTTTAGACTTGTAGACGACTGTGAAGGTGCTTCTACGGCGATTTTGATGAAACGCAGTACTCGGATCTGCTGGGTTCTGGGTTGTTGTGGCATTTTCAGCAATGATACTTTCGATGAGCTGGCAAAAAAAGGGTTCGGCACGGATACTGGACTTAATTGTGAGTCGGTGAGGTCAATATTGAATTTCAATTGTGGGCTTTGGTTATAGACAAGGTAGGCCAAAATTTGAGAAACAGGGCTGATTGCGGAATCTCAAGACTTCTGTGTGACTTAAAATGGACAAGATGGGCACCTAACTGTTCTTTAAGTAGAGCACAGGGCACTGCGATGGTAGATATGTGACGAGCAAATGGGGCTGGAACTCTTCAGATTTTTGCAGGTTGTGCGGGGATAAAAAGGAAAAAGAACAGTAAAACACACTGTCTGCCATTGCCCTAGACTGCATATCAGCCGACAAAAGTGGTTAGGAGGGCGCTTCTTAAATAAACTTGCTGCGGTCTTTGGTTGTGGGCTGGGGACAATTATAAGATTTATCAAAAAAATTTGTGTGGCTGTGTAGAAAGGTGGTTGAGCGCCTACGATAACTGACTTCTTTTGATTTCCTGCAGACCGAATTCTGCTTTTTTTCTCATTTCTGGCTATGAAGGTCTTGTCTTTCCTTTTTCTCTTTTTGCATCATCTGAAGATACTTACAATAATGGGTTCAGGGGTCTCTTCGCGGAGATGGCGAGGTTTATTTGCCACTTACCTTCGTAACCTAACTTAACCTAACTTGTTTCCAAATAATCAAAAAATACAGTGGCACCTGATAATTTTAAAAGAGTCATTGCTTGATATTTTTATCTTTGAAATGCAAAAAATTTAACTATTAAGTCGATGGAAACACCATTTCTTTTTTAGCTATATTTGTATTTAATTTTAAAATTAAATTTAACCCAATTGTGGAAACTAACCTAATTCAAAAAAAAAAATCTTTCAAAATTCACATTTTATTTAATTTAATTTTTCAAAATTCCTTAAATTCATAAAATGTTTATATAAAACATTAACGCAAATATTACTCATACGTCTCAGGAACTTTCCTTAAAGAAATCGTTCAAAAAGTGGAATGTAAATTTGTATAACAAGTGAAGTAATTTGAGAGGTTTTGCATTAAGCTTTAAAGCAAATAAAAAATATTTCTCTACAAGTTTTTCTCATAAGATTTATTATTTATTTTTTTTCAATGGTATATACATAATTAATGATTTTTCACAAACTTAACCACTTAGTAAGCATGGCTCAGGAAAAATTAATAAATAAAGGTAAATTATTTAAACTGACTTTGATTAATTGAATTGACATGAGTGTAATTGAAACCTGAAAGTTTTTTGAAAAGCATCATTAATATACTTAGTTAAAGGAAGTTCAAATAGTTAAAACCTTTGTCATTTTTCTTGTTTCACTTTTACAAATTTATTAAAAAAAAATAAAAAAACTTGCATTTCTTTCAGACATTTAAATAACTTTGCCTTAATTAGGTTTTAGACCATCAATTATTTAAAAAGCATTTAGAAATGTCCAGACTAAAAAGTCAAAAAAGTAAACACACAGTTGAAAACCGGCCTTAGGATTATTGTTAAAAAATTTTTTCCTGTTTTACCAAATTTTTAAACGGATCTTACTTTATATTGTTGTTGTTATACATACTGTTTTTGTAATGGTATCTGGTTGTTGTTAACTTGCTTCGTTTTAGCTTAAAATATTTGTTTTATGTCAATGTTCGTATATGTGTTGTTTACAGATCTTTGGGGTTCTTTTTGTGTTTATTTCTGAATGTCTATAGTTAAAGGTATTACAACAACAAATACAAACTGGCTAGGCAACACAAGTTGTTTGTTCTTTTTTTGTTCAACCGTTTTTTTAGGGTTTGTTTAAGGTGAACTTCTGCAAAACTTTTGTCTATACATAGAGCCTAACATAGTTTAAGGTACAAATGCTAGTAGAGATATATATGCTAAATGAAAACAAAAATTTTCAAAAAAGCTTTAATTGTTATTTTAGCCAAGCAAGCAAACAACAAGAAAATAAACAAATCAGAATATTGGTAAACAAGAAAACTGGCCGAAAAGTACCACAAAACTTTGCAATTAGGTATTACAAGAAAAAATCAATAAACTTCAAATTGAAATTTTAGCTTAGTTGCATTTTTGCATTTTGTTTCATTTGCAACTATTAAAACAAAATGTTACATACCTCAAAAAAAGCAATTCTAAGAATTTAGGTTAAAGCATACAAACTTAATGAAACTTAAAAAATAATCTTGAGTGGTCCACAAGCCTAAGTAGGTTTCAAAACTCAATTTTTTTTAAAGCAATTCAAATTTAAAATTTTAGGTTTTATTATACCTTAAACCCTTTTAAAAAATTATTTAATTATTTAATTTAATTTTTAATTCCTTAATTTCCATAAAATTGTTTTTATGATTTTTCTGTTGTTTGTTTTATTTTATTTTTTTTATATCAAGAATATTTCGCTAATGAATTTTATGGCTCTCATTTCAAAACTTAAATTGAAATAAAATCAAATTTTCTAGTTAACCTAAAAAAGCCATTCCAATACCAAGCTCATACATTTCTAAGTGCTTGGAAAATACTATTATAAATGCATGTTGTTGTTGTTGTTGCTTGCAAACTAATGCCTTAAAAACTATATTTCGTCAGTGAGTATACGTATATATGACTGTATGTGTGACTGTTTATTTTATACACATCGTTTTTCTCTAAATGAGTTTTTGATTAAAATTTGTTATAAAATACCCAAGGGTTTCTCACAAAATGATGAAAACATAAAATTAAATTAAAATTATATTATAGAGACGAAATAAATTTAACTTAAAAATATAGTTTTTCTGAACCACTTCAAGCAAAATGAGTTTAATATAAGGGCTGTTGAATTTGTTTGCTTTCTAATGGTTTGATTTAAGTAATTAGTGAAGAAAGTGGAAAAAACAGAATTTCCAAAGCAACCATTTTGGTTTCCTATATGCTGGCATTGAAACAAATTGTGGTTTTTAATTAAGGTGAAAGCATTTGAAGTGGTTAAGTTTTGGTTAAAGAAAGTAACTTAATTATTAATTAACTGCATCTAGAATTTAAACAAACATATGATGGCCGGAAGCCCAAAGTTGTAAAAATTTGAAATTTTTCGTTCAAGTCAAAATTAGTTTTGAGAGAACGTTATTTTACCATTAAGAAAATAAGACAAATTGTGTCCCAAAAACCACGAAAGTAAAAAATTAATGTTGTTTGAGAAAAAAAAATTAAATAAAACAAAAAAAAAAAAAAAAAACTCAAAAACATTTTAGAATTGTAATGAAAAGCTTTTTTCGAATTTTGAAGGTAACACTTTAAAGTTAAAAGTTAGGCACCTATCAACAACTCAAATTAAAAAAAAACAGATTGCCAAATAAAAATTTTCTTGTACTTTTAAATTAAACTTAAAAATTTTTCATTGTTATATCTTTATCAGACACATTTAAATCAAACTTGTTGCTCATCTGCATTTTTTTTTATTTTTAAAAAAATTATTTTTATTTAAATAGAATTACAGCCCACTAAAAACATTTCAGTAAATAATTTATTATTTATTCGCCAACTTTTAGAAATTTTGCTTACTTACTTCCGGTTTAATTATTACCCTTGCTTAAGCGGAAATGTCTCGTCAAAACGAAAACTACTGGAAGTAAATTTTACGACAGGCATTAAAATAAAAAGAAAATTATTAATAATAATTTTTTTAACCTGTTATTTAGTAAAACCTATTTAGGTGTTATTTCTTAAGTATGCAAATTGTTTTTACTTTTTTCTATTTATAGGAAAAGTGTTTATTTTATGACAGTAAAGGAAGTTTTAGAAATTTAGAAAACAAAAAATATTAAAATAATAGCAAACATTTCCGGTAATTGAAGTATTTGCAATTTTCAAAACTTCTTGATACATTGGCAGAAGGCTTTTATTTAGTTTTATTTTAGTGAATAAATAAAAATAATATTATATTGATGGGAAAGTATTAAAATTTTACTAAGGAGAGTGCAAGTTAAGTGTGCGACTGTCAAAAAGTCAGCATTGGATATTATTTTTATACTGAAAGTTAATTATAAAAAAAAATAAATGTACATATTTATTTGCTTTAAGCGTAACCTGCTAGCGTATACGTAATATTTAATACATTAAAATAATTAATATTACTCATACTCTAAACTACTGTCTCATAAAACTTATGTATTTCAAACTTATTTTATTTATTTGTTTTATTTACTGTTAAACTTTTTTTATGTATGTCTTATCACCTGCTTATGGGCAACAACATTCTAAAAAACTGTCTGAACTAACTTTAATAATTTTTCAAAGAAACGCAAAAATTCAAAAAAAAAAAAAATAAAAAATATACAAACAAAAAGATAAACAAAAAATAGTTAAACAAATCGCGAAAGTAAAATCGTTATATTCTTCTAATACACTGGCTTCCAAAAATGTAAAATATCTTTAGTAAAACCTGGGCCTGAGAGTAAAAGAATAATCTAAGCATGAGGTTGTTACGAAATTTGATTTAGGAAGTCGAATTTCCTTAAATCCATCTTAATAGATTTAAGCATTGCTTAAGCATTGGAAGAAGCACCCAAAATCCATATAACAGATTTGTTAGAATTTACAAACCCTTAATATTTATAGATAACAATCTTCTTTGCTTACTTAGTTTCTTGTTACTTTTCTATTAACTTATTTGACTATAACAACCCATGTGGGTCGTTGGCCGATTTAAGAATGAATTTTTAGGCACTTCGGTGTGACTTTTCTTTAATTTCCAATATTGAGTTTTGGAAGGATATCTGGACTTTCTCTTTTAGTCATTTCTTTTTGTATTTTTTCTCGTTATCATTTTGATAAAAACCTTTCTATCTGAAGCAGTTTCCCTCACTGGACCAATATATATTATTTAGCTTATGGTTCGTGCGACGCCAGTATTCTTTGCTTACAAAGATTAGTCTGAATATTCTGCGAAGAATTTTTATTTTAAACCCTTCATGAACGCCTTCATCTGTTTGAGCAACTGCACATGCCTCCGCGCTATATAGTAGTATGGTCGGAAGAAGTGTCTTGTACAGTGAAAGTTTTGTCTACCGAGAAAAGTCATTGCTTATAAATTTAGTGTTTTGTTTGTGTTGACATTAAAACAAACCTAGACACAATATTCAAACAGCATGGCAAATTTTTAAGAAAAATAATACAAAAACATAGCAAATGTTTCTTGTTTAGAAGTTTTTTTAAATAAATTACTGTTTAAGAAGTTTCAAGCAAATCGTTTTATTCATATTCCTTAATAAATTTTTTTATATTATTTTGAAGCTAAAATTTTTTTCAACACTAATTTGTTATTTGTATTTTGTTCTTGTCTTTGCAGGTGTCAGTTGAAAGAGAAAAAAGATAATAAATTTGATGACAAATGTTACAAATAAAGTGTAAAAGTGTTAAACAATATTTATAAAAAAGAAGAAGAACAATTTTTAAGTGAATTTAAACAAAAGAAAACAATGTTGGCCTTTCATAACGAACATATAGCCAGTAAGTATAACAATTCCACAATTTAAAAAAAAAATTAAAGACTTTAGTTTAATATTTTGAATATTATTCTGTGAAAAATTTTAATATTTAATAAGAAAATAAAACAATTCTTTAAGCACTAAGTAATTTTGTTAAAAGCATTTTAAAAATGCACAAAATTATTTCTCGTTATATACACTTGGGGTCTGGCAATTACACTTAAAAGCCTTAAACTAACCAGCAAATAAAAAAAAATGCAACAACTAATATGCTTACACTAACACAGCAAACCCAGCCATTTGCGCAATCTACCAAGAGTAAGGAGAAAATTGTATCCGTTTTTTAGTTATTCAGTTTTTGTTGTTTTTATTTATAGTTTAAACCATTAACCAGCAGGGCTTCCTTTCACTAACAGCAATTTTTTTCTATGTCAAATTTAGACTTTTCCACATGTGTTTTTCTATTAAGCTGTTTTAGTTAAATTTTTTGAGGGTTTTTTTTAAAGAGAACCAAATTATTATGTAAATAAAACTAAAAAATATTATCAAAAATGAAATAAATTTGTATTAAGTTTTTATAAAGGTTTTGCAAATTGCCTGAAAAGAATGAACATTTGGCAAATTCAAAAAAAAGGTTATATTTGTAACGAGAGAAAAACCAGGACAACGATCTTGTTTCAATTTTTGCAATTGTCAAGACATAAAGGTTATCTTTTTATAGAGACAGTTTTTATTTTTACTTAATTTTATTTTAAAATAATAAAAATAATAAAAACTTTAAATTTACTTGAAGGCCCACTTAAGAAAAAAAGGAACGTGACAATCTACGTCGAGATTCAGTCAGACCTCGGGGCTCTAGACTATAGACTTGTGGACGATTATAGACGTACTATCAAGGTGATCTTGGAGACACGGTGGCTTGTCATTGTGACGTTGACGGTTACGAAACTGCCGATGATTAGGCAAAAAAGAGGTTGGGAGGGATCTTGAGCTGTGCTGTGAGCCGGAAGCTACCAATGACTTTCTCTTATAAATGGATATGGACTTGGGTAATGGAGAAAGTGTGCCAAACCTGGAGAGCCAGGCCTGATTTCGCGATCTTCAAGATGCTGCAGCCAAAGCATTATACCTCCTGATATGCTGCTAATGGTGAGCAGGGGATTTTGGCTTGTGAAATTGGGATTCTCACAGAGAACTGTTAGATATATGACGAGTAAATGGAAAAGGAACTATGCGGACTTCTGCGTGGTATGCCGGGATCAGAAGGAGATAGAGGCTGTGAAACACCTTGTTGAACCAAGGCTGTAGCTTAGCTGACAGATGAGGATGTTAATTATGAGGGCGCTTATTAGATTGACTTAGTGTGGTCTCTGGCTATGAGGTGGAAAGCATAATGGGATTTTTGGTGGCTAAGTATATAGGTGGTTTCAACACCTGCGCCTGGTCGGGAAACACTGGCCTTTTCTGACGTTGTGGTGATAGAGTGCTGCTTTATTTTTTTTTTGTTTAAAAATAATTTTTTAAGTTTTCTTTGCCTTTTTTGTACCTCTTTTTAATTCTCTTGAAAGGATTCACAATGAGACTATATTCTTCTGGGTGAAAATGGCGGATTGCATTCGGTGCTGCCGTTTGTAACCTAACCTATGGTTGTACAATCTGGCTGCAAAAATCTCATAAAGTTCCCTTTGGCTCTTAGTGCCATCAGGAAAGAAGTACCTTGATTTTTGTGTGATTTATTTTATGTAATCAATTAAAAGACGCTTCCTTGTCTCTTTAAGAATATTCCAACGGTGGCGCTTTACGTTTTGGGATTTTTATCATTAATTGTTATACCCTTCACATAGTGATAAGGGTATATATCAGTTTGTTATTCCGTTGGTAATTTCTTTATTATTCATTTGCGACCCCATAAAGTATATATATATATATTCTGGATCCTTATAGATAGGGAAGTTGATAAAGCCATGTCCGTCTGTCCGTCTGTCCGTCTGTCTGTCTGTCTGCTGTCTGTCTGTCTGTCTGTCCGTCTGTTGAAATCAAGTTTCCGGAGTCAAATAAAAAGATACAAAGCAGTTAATGGTGTCAAACGATTAGAACTATCCCGCTTACAATCGCTATTTAAAATCAGCAAAATCGGTTCACTATTGACCGAGATATAAGCGAAAATCCAAAACAACCCATTTTTTTTAGGACAAAATCCGTGCATATATCCCTATATATCTCAGTAAGTATAGTCACTATTACCACAAAACTTGGCACGGATACTCTTAAAGTAGGCACCTAAATAATGGAGAAATTTTTTTCAGATAGGATCAGGGGTAGTGGAAGTTTTCCTACAATTGCACAAATTTGGTGAAATATTTTATGCGCTATATCTCGGAAACTATAACAGCTATCGACTTAAAATATTCTACAAAAAGTAATTGTACAATAAGACCTACATTAAAAAAAAATTTTTTTTGGGTAGAGGCAGAAAATGGGGTAGCTACCATAGAACTTTACAATTTTTATTAAATTTCCGATACGCTATATCTCGGAAACTATAACAAATATCGAAATGAAATGTTTTACAAAAAGTATTTGGAAAACAAGACCTACGCTTTGAAGTAAAAATGTTTTTGGTGAGGGGTTAATATGGGGAAGCTCCCATACAAATTCACAATTTTTTCCGATACGCTATATCTCGGAAACTGTAATAGATATCAAAATCAAATGTTCTACATAAAGTAACTAGACAACAAAGTCTACGCTTTAAAGAAAACATTTTTTGAGCGGGGGTTAATATGGGGTATATCCCATACAAATTAACAGTTTTTATAAAATTTTCGATACGCTATGTCTCGGAAACTATAACTGCTATCGACATCAAATGTTCTGCAAAAAGGAATTGGACAACAAAACCTAAACCTTGGAGAAAAAAATTTTTTGGGTGGGGACAGAAAAATGGATAGCTCCCATACAAATTAACAATTTTTATGAAATTTTTGATTCGCTACATCTGGGAAACTATAACAGCTATCGACTTTGAATATAATACACAAAATAATAATCAAATAATTCATACATTTTGGAAAAAAAAGTTGGAAAGGAGCAGGGGGATTAAAACATCCCATAAAAATTAACAACTTTTATTAACCTTTTAATATAAATAATGTCGAAAACTTTTAAAACTATCCACCTCAAACCTTCTTCATCTATTTCTATTTTTCATGCGAACTTTAAAATTTTTTTAAGTTTTTATGGACTTTAAAGCTCGCACAATGTATTTTTATTATATTATTTGCAGTACAAAATAACTCGGCTGGGTATATTAAAAGACCAATGTAAAGGGTATATAAGATTCGGCACAGCCAAATATAGCACTCTTACTTGTTTTTCCTTAATTTATGAAAGATGTGGTGTTAGAAATTCCTAATTGTCGGCATTGTCATCGAAAGATTTTTAGCAATCAAGTGGTCACAGCAGCCGGTTTCAAAGATGTACACCAATACCATTTCCTTCCACGTTCACTTATTCAGTAGTTCTCTACAGCCGTGTCGAGTCCTCTACCCCCTTCCCCCATTAACTTGTTATAACTAGATAACATGAATGGCTGGTTATATAAAACGTATAAACCGGGAACTCTGAATCATTTGAGATGTCAATATTTTTTTCAACATTTGAGATTTTGCAAATGTAAGATTTGATCAAAATATGTTGCCAGTCACACTTTTTCACTCTCATACCAAAAGTACAATCATTATCAACCCTTGGACATTCTTAACAGGGTTTTAATTGAGCGACTAATCCATTTATTTGATTAGAACGAATGGTTTTCGAAGCAAAAAACTCGTTATAAAACAACAAAAAAATCAAGTGGTACGATGTGAAGAAATTATCAAAATAAATTTTATGTTGCATTGGATTTCTAAAATTCAAAAGCAATTGCATAACCACCGCCAGTTCACCAATATTATTATACTGGTCAATAGCACCATAATATTTTATTAAGGAGCACGAAATATTACAGAAGAAGATAATTAAAAATTTATCAAAATCAGATTATTACCAGAAAGATTTTTTACCTAGAGAAGAGAACAGACGCCATAATTTATATTCTTAACGAATTTGTTGCAAATATCTTTCAATTTTATTTGAAGATTATTTATGATATTTTTCTTTTGTTTAAGCTAAAATTTATTTTTATATATTTAACTTTCCTTTTTCGGGGTTCTTTTTAACTAAGCCATTATAACATATTTAAATTATTTTTTATTATTTTTGAAAATGCTTATTGGCAATATTTAAATTTACCTCTTCAGCATTGGCAAAGAATTTCAATTACCGGAAGTTTTTTCGCCAAATACCCTTCTTGTTACTTTTTTTATGCTTCAATAACCTTTCAAAACAAATTTTCTACAAATTGATATATCTCGTAAGTTATCTGTAAAAGAACTTTTTTCCCAAATTTACAACGAAAAAAGAAGAATGAAACAATATAAAAAAAAACTTCCTAAATGAAGCCTCATAATACTATTTAAGATACAAAAATATTCAATGTTTGTATGTGTTTAACCCGAAACTGCCAAATGCAATTGTTTTTAATGCCTCTTAGCCCAACACATAACTTATTGTTTTTGGCTAAATACCAAAATATATACAAAAACTTATACCAATACAAACAATACAACTACATTTGTGTATAAAGAAATATAGAAACATTTAAGGAAGAGTTAAGGAAAACCTTAATATTTCAAAATATTTTTTATTTAAAAAAATTTTCTATGGCTTAACTCAAAACAAAACAAACTTGTGCATATTGATATAATCCAGCTAAATTTATATGTAAAAAATCAGTTTATAATCTAAGGCAGCAGCAATAATAACAAAAAAAAAGAGAAGAAAACTTTTTACAAATATACAAAACAAAACCACCTGCTTTTTTTGTTGTTTTATGCCACAACAAGAGAGACAGAATTTTAAAATACAATTGAAAAAGGAAAGTTTCATACAAAAAGGCCAAAAACAAAACTAAATTACTTTTTTAAAATATTCAACAAAGGAAGTCATGTCTAAAAATGATTCTAGGAAAAAAGGGTAAAGTCATCATCACCACTAACCCTGGCAACTGGCAATTGCATGCTTGTCAAATACATTTAGAAAATTCTTTTTTAAAGGCGTTTACTTTTTTCCCATGCAGCCACCATTTGTTTACCCATATTTTAAGATTTTTTTGTTGTTTAAGGTAAGCGAGCTGAAAACAAAAAGCTGTCAAAATTTTATATTTCGTTTGAAATTTATGGCCACAAAACAGAAAAGTGGAGGTGGAATAGATTTCTAAACAGGACAAGTAAAAAAATTGTTAGGGGAGATCCCACTTATAACATCCAAATAGTATATTATGTTGAATGTATTTGAACTATTTTTAACCACCACTTTACTTTTCCAAAAATTTAAACACACAAAAAATTATCTAAGAAAACTTTACTTAAATCAAACCATAGCGGTGTCAAAAGTACGGTGAGTACGGTTTTTCTTAAATCAAGTACGAAATTTCTTACTCCAAGTAAAATTTTTCAAGTAAGAATTTTTTACTTTTAGACACAATTAAGCCAAAAAAAGATTGATTTAAGCCGTAAACGGGATTAGTTTGAAAATGAAATGTCATTTTTTTGACTTATGAAGCCTTATTAAAGAAGAAGACTTTTTTATATTTTATTTTATAGATACTTAAAATTTAAAATTTAAGAATTGAATTTATTGTACTTACCGAAGCTGAGATTCGAACCAGGGATTTCTGCACTGCAGCACAAGCGCATTACCTCTAGGCCACCGAGACACTTTGTTTTCAAATGTAAAATAATATATTAAAACAACAAGCTTTTTTCTGCTTGATTTGTTGAAGCAACCCGAATAGGCTTGATATAAAAAAATGTATTTAAGGATCGTACTTAAAAATTTCAAGAAAGACTTTGGATAAATTCAAGAATAAAATTCTTGATTTTAGAAAGCGAGTTTTCTTTCTGTGTAAGGATTTATTAAGAACATTTTTATGAAGTTGTCAATAATAAACAAAAACATTTCAATAGGCGGCAGATAAGTTTTTCTAACGAAAATTATTTAAAAAATAAGTTCAAATATGAATATGGGTAAATCCAAACAATTTAGTTGTTTTTTTTAAATAGATTGTGTACAGAAAACCTCTTGAAAATTTTTTTTATTATAGAACTTAAAAACGTATTAGAAAGGTTTTCTTTTTTTATTAAGAAAAATTTCTTTAAATATTTTGTTGTTTATCTTTTTGACTTCTTAACTTTGAAATATGTTAAACAGGTCTTCATTTATTCTAAGTATTTAGTCTAAGTAGTATGGCTACTTATGCTAATTGATCTGTATTGGTAGGTTCTTTACAAGAACATCTACAATGATAATTTTGCATATTTATTTATATTCGAATGCACTTGCAAGAAAAATAGTACTTAAAATACAATATTGTGAATCAAAAATCAGATAATTGGTCTTCGAAGTATAAAATGAATTTTGTATATTAATTTCTGACTAAATAGCTTAACTTAATGTTGTATCCTTCCAGACAGTCGTTAGAAAATGCCACTTGTGGCTGCTTATGTGTGTCTTCGTGTGTGTGTACAATTTCTCTTGGCTGTTTGCATTTAATTGAAATAAATGAATAAACTTTATAATTTACATAAATTGCTTCAAAGCAAAATAACTTTAGTGTGGACAAACATATGTCCATTCAGTTCATTTGTTAAGGCATTCTTCTGGTCACTGGATGACATTTATTAAGTAGAAAAGTTTATTATTCTAGCTCTTGTGTTGTTGTTGTTTTTGACTTTAAGCAGGGGAATCTTATATGTAATGTAAACAGCAGACATTAACTTTTCATTTTAAGCCCAACATAGGAAACATGTGTCCACGCACATATCACAAAAGGAAAATAGCTTATGTTTTGCTTCAGGTTCTTAGCAATATTAACGTAAACACATATATCTGCACTATTTTGTGCCTAAGAAAGCAAAATTTTACTTAAGACCAAACCAGGTTGTTTAGAAACTAGTTTTGCCGTCCATTTAAGGGATTTTACTTAATTTCAACTGTACGTTGGTTATAAACCTTTGCTCACTTTTATTACCCACCTTGATTTCCTTATCTTAAAGTACATAAATGTGATTCTCAAACTGCCTTCTATTTAGAAAATATTTTTTTTAATAATTAAGGAGTCTTTGTAGCCTTTAATAAAAAAGCACATTCTTAACCTTATTCTGTTAATATTTCAAGAAGCGAAAATTGTATCTTTCTTCTCTTCTTTTTCAAAAATTTTTCAAAAAAAAATTTTTGGCAGAATGACAATTTACTGTTGGGTACTACTGGCCTAAGCACTGCCAACAGTTTTGGCAAAGTAATAGTTTTAAAGTTTTTTACCATTAATGTGGTGCTAATTCCCTGCCTGATTCGTTAATGAATTTAATGTTGTTAAGTAGCTTAAAGCTATGAAAATTGTTTGCAGCTTATAAGGATTTAATTTTTTTTTAATATTTAAGCAACTTAAAAATGAAAATAAATCTAAGCTCAACCCAATATTGGAAAACCTGTACAAATTAAAAAAAAAAAATTCTAGCTAATCTTAAGGCATATAAATTCTCTTTTAAAATTCTTATTTTAATTTAAAATATTCACAGTAAGTTAGCATGTTTTAGAGCAGCCCTTAAATCATGGCTGCCATTTACTAATTACATTAATTTGTTCCGCCAGCCATAATCCTGCTGTAGAGCAAAGCTTTTAACAATTATATGCAGCAAAACGAATATGTCTCATGGAATTTCTAATGGACACTTTCTGTTATGTTTGCCACAAAATATAATTTAATTCCTAAACAAGTAAAGAAGAAATAAACGTACTTAATGAAGAAAAAATTACACACTCAGACGTTAGCAAAAGTTATACATATACGACACAGTAGCTTTTAACAAGTAATTAGACGTTGGAATTAACTAGACCATAATTGCTTTTATATAAAAATATAAAAAGAAATATTAAAAACAAGGAAGTAACAAAAATTACAAAATAAATAAGGCAAGAGGATCTGTTGGATTTCCTAAATATTAAAAAAAAAATTTTAAAAGGTTTTTAAAATTTAGCAAAGTAATATGTTTAAGTCTAATGTGTCGATTATGTACCGAAACCAAACTTTAGTTGCGTCGCCCAAGGCAAACAAAACTATTAAGTTATCATATTGTTAACAAATTATTAGCTTAAATTGTCAAATGTTAGCTGTCAGTTGCCATCTGAATGCGATTTCGAGAATTAACAACCTTTCTCAAGTTAAGTTGTTGTAGGTAATCGACACATAGGTAATCAGGCAAAAGGTATTGCTCCAGAAAACGATGTTTTTTGATTATTGAAAAGACACTGGTTTGTCCTTCTGAACCTGTTTAAAGTAGGTCCACTAAGCCTAAATTATGATTTTGCTGAAATTCCAGAAATAAAATTTTCCATTTTAAGAAGATGTAAAATGATATTAAGAAGTTTTGTTGCACTACTCCTGGAGTCTTTCGTGTCTAGTACAGCACATCCTTGGACCGTTTACAAGACTTAATTAGTATCGTTGCGTGGCATAGCTTCTAGTTTTTATCTTAAGAGTTTAACAGCGTAGTAGGAAATCCGAACCTATTTTTTGTATTCACCCATCAAGACAACTTACTTTGTAAAACAATACCACTCTCCTCTCAACAAGCACCAAGTCTGCTACCTTATACTTTCTTGTGAAGAGTTCTTATTCTGTCTCAATTGGCTCAAGAAAATACTTAAGAAAAAGCAGCCTACATCATTCCCCTTATCCTGAAAAAGATAGATCATTACTGGTATCAGGACATTACCTGCATAAGCTACTGTCCTTGCCCGTTTCGCGCCAAACGGTTTCGTGGCTTCCCTGACAACCAAAATCTAAGCAGCTTGTACCAGGGGCTATTCCTGTGGTTTTCTCTTTTTTTACCACTCCTAATGCTTTAGTTTGCTAACCTAAAGCTTAAAATCAGAATATGTCTACTCAATTAGGATTATTTTAGCTCTAAGTTTCCTTAGAGCGCTTCTTTTAGCCTTTGTGGGTAAACTACTAACAACGTCCAAAATATTTCGGAATGCAATGAGAGCGTACTTATTCTTGGTTAAATACCAAAACATAAATCACGTCACATTACAAAGTGAACTCTCAACACACTTTTAAAAAAAAAAATTGTTGAGAGTAGCAATGACTTGCTTTTAATTGTGTTTTTAGATAAAGTCTAGTGGGGCATCCCAACGTCTTCCACAAGGAAGATTATCTAAAACCTCTAGTTTTAAGTGGCTTGCCTTACCAAATGGAGATATAATAATTACTCTTACCTTTTTCCACCACAATGGTATGAACCCAAATGTATTGTTGGCCACAAAACAATTTGTAAGTAATACCTGTGGGGGTGTCCTGTTAATCTGACGAGTAAATGAGCAAGCCAGGGCTTTTAGTAATTTTGCTTCATCCCTTTTTCTTACTTAACAATTCTTCTCTTTATCTTAGACGTATCCTTTCTTATCAACGGCTGTTGTTCTACCTATTTTAACCTTAGAAGAACTTGTCCGAAGTCGCTGACATTTAGGGTTAAAAAGTCAAAAAACTGGGTCATTTTCTTATCCTGGTGTTTAAGTAACCGTTCTGAGAATTTTAAACACATATTTGATAATGAGCCCCGACAAATACTTTAAAGGTCTCAAAAGTAAACTTTGGCTGTGAATAATTTGTTCTCGAATATTTCCAGTTATACTTGGGTTTTTAAATGGTGTCTTCTGGACTTTAAAAACTTGCTTACGGATCCGATTGATTAACAGTTGTTTGAACATGAGTTTATTTTTGACTTACTTAGAAACACTTTGCCTTTCTTATAGCTTACACTCTACTTCTCCCAGTCAGTATTTTGCCATTTAAACTTTTGCCTTTTTATCTTCTTTTTGTCGATACATATACTTTGCAAGAAAGCAAACCTTAAAAATTTTCTTAACATTGAGATCAGCGAAGTAAAGTGTTTACTGTTAGTTTATAACTTTATTCCTACAAAATCGTTACTTTACTATTCTTTAAGTAAGCAATATAGATTGTGGAATAATATTTCTAAAAGATTAACTGAATGAATTCAAAGACACTAAAAAAGGTATAAAATCCTTTCTTATATATCATTTTAATACTTTTCGCTCATTTTTTGAAAAAACTGGTATAAAATTTTTCCGCCCCACCAAGATATTACCCTAATATTAAATATGATTCTGAACCGTCTAAGTTATTTAAGCGGAACTTTTTCGTCCGGATACTAATGCGTCAGCAATCCAGTGTGTTAAAAATGTGTTGTTATGATTAAAAATATAAAACACTTAGCACTTTTTATGTATAATGTGTTTCAGTACTGCAAAACTTACTGAAATATTCATTTTCTATTATGTAAATTTTTGCAAAAGGAGAACTAGAATTGCAGCAGAATATCTAGAAATCTCTTTCGTAAGCTTTCCACTTCGGTTTAGCTGTAATTCCATGCCAACGGTCTTTAATAATTTTTGAATTTTGAAAAAGCTGGTTTAATAACTTTTAAAAGTAGTTTTTCAAATTACTTTTAAAGCTGCCATCGTTAACAGACATTCCTTAAAAAAAGCATTTAAAAATGAAAAGAAAATTATAATTCAAAATAATGTCAACAACACATGTGTATGTTATAAACATTAACCCTAAACACACACCTCTACAGAATGCTAAAAAAAAGAGGAAGAAGTAAAAATATATTTTATGTTTTTCATTTATTTGTAAGAAAAGAAGTATAAAAATGTTATTAAACCATAAACAAGTTACAAAAAATGTTTTTTTATTTTATGTTTATTTTACTTTATATATTTCTACTACTTGAGAAAGATTGTGTGTGTGTGTGTACAGATTAGTTTCCATGTGTAACAGCAGGCATATTTATGTTTAAATTATTTCCTGTTCTGCTCACAATAAAAAAACCTCAAAAACAGAATATTACAAGTAGATAGACGGGGAAATCGAACACTCTGGAAAGGGGTTGAAGTTTGTTGAAGTTTAGTTAAGTTTAATCTTTTTGTTTAAAGAAAATTAAGCATAACCAGTTACGCATCCCTAGGATCAAAAAATTTTAGGTTATATGAACAACTAAGAAACAAGGATTTTTAACTGTTTCAATAATTTTTGTCAAAAGAACCTTAAACTTGTGTGTTTCGCTTTTTTTAAATTTAAGAGTTTGCTTCCCTCTCTTTATCTTTTTTCATTTCGACTCAGCATGGTCCTGCATTGCAACACACACAGTGTTTTGTTTTTGTATAAGAACATCTATTTAGGAAGTCATTAGCAGCTTTACACATGATAGCAGACATAGAAAACGAAAAAATAAGTGTGAAAATAACTTTAAAAATCCTGTTTTTGTCCCTTTTTTGTGACAATTCTTTGGCAGCAAAGTTTTTTTTTCAAACTTGTTCAAATTGTTATATTTTCAATAGAAAAGATGAATTTAAAATTTTTTATTTAGTTTTTTGCATTCTGTGTTGTTAAAAATTTACTTTTCGGGAAAGTCGTAAAAAAATGTTGGAAAAGTTTTTTGGGAAATTTTTTACTTACAGCAGAAGAGGAACAATACAAAAGGAATAGAAAATATTTAAAAATAGTACCAGACTTACACTATGAAATTTTTCAAGAAACTACTTTTATGAAATTTTATATTTCTAGACGAGGGGTGCAAAAGGTTGGCTATTCTTCACTCATTTTTTCTACAAATAAAAAAAATTGCAACTGAGGATTTTCATTAAACATCTTACTTAAATCGACTTTTTAAATTGTTTGTCATTTAAACAAAAAATTTAAATGTTTTTTATTTTTCGCTTAGCTTATTTAATTTAAGACAAAATATTGCTCTTATTTTTTATACGGCAGCAATTTTGTATATAAGATTTAAATTTTTGCAAAACTTAAAATAATCGAGGGACTAAACCCTCAATTTAAACTACAAGGTGGGCCAAAAGAAACCACCTTTTTTGAAGATGCTCTTATTTTTGCAAATGGCGGCCAATGTCAAATCTGTTTTAACATTTGTAAACTAAATGGATGTAGAATACAAGTGATCAAGCCATGAAGCGATACACTCCCCAATAACGCAAAATAATCGTGTCTATTTCTTTGCGTAACAATTCGTCTATGGTGTTGGCGCAGCGCGAATTCCGTCGCCGATTCCCTGGTCGTCCTCACCGACTGCGTAAACACTGCGCTGTTTGGCCACCAACTTTAAAGACTATAGGACCACACGAGAAGCTGCCAAGAGTGGTCGGCCCGGAGGACCTGTTCTGCTGGTAAAATCGCTGCTGTTGGCGAGGATGTCGAGTCGTCGAGAGAAACAACGCACAGACGCTATGTTTCGCAATAAGCCATCAGCCGATCATTCTTAAGGCGCATTCCAGTTCGTGCAAAAGCTGCTGGTTGTCAACTACCAAACACGTGTAACCTACGCCTAAGCCATCTTCAATCCCGAGGCCGAAGTAAACGGTTTTTCCACCAAAATTATTTGATATCTTAGTATATACGTATACAAGCTTCGGGGGCACCTAAAATCCACAAGTAATGTATAAAGAGCCATTACACCCGCTCAAAGTGACTGCATGGTGCGATTTTCATGCTAGAGGAGTCATTGGGCAATTTTTTTCGGGGGCGGCGCTTATCAAATGACAACATTGGATGTTGCACGGTATTCAGCCTTGTAAGCCGAATTTTTTTCTGCCGCAGCTGAACGAATTAAAACCTTAAAAAAAATGCGGTTCCAACAGGACAGAGAAACAGTACACGCAGCGCGGGTCGCTTAATCTCTTGGTTTGGCGAGATTGCCTGCTTATTCATTCCAGATTTTTTTTTTATGTTTAATTTTAAATTCCATATTTACGGGAACTAGCCCAAGGCCCTGGAAGGCCTCAAGGACAACATACAATACGAAGTTGCCTGAAGTTCTCGCCCAAGTAATGAAAAATGCCATAAAATGAGCTCGTGTAGCAATCAGTTGTAACGGCGTCGATTTTTGCGATATCATCTTCTTGACTTGACCAACAAAATTCTAAAGATTTAAATAAAAATAATCAAAACAAAGAATCTTGTATGTACCCAGTGATAAAAAGTATGACTCTGGGCTCTGCAGTCATGCAGAAAATTTTTCTTCTGATCTAATGTCCTTCCAACATAAATAGCAGAAACTCTTGTCATATAAGGATGTTAATCTAGCATTAGCAAACGCGTATAAGTGCTTATGTTAATATTAAGCCTCCCTCCAATAATTTTGCTTAGCGTCAGCTGGTGTGAAGAGGCTAAATGCTCAGAACCATTTTCAGTATTCTCCTTGAAGACAACATGCACTTTGACCCTTTAAAAGTAATGTTTTTTTTTCTTCCTTTATAACATCTTCTCAGATTTGTCTACATTTTAATCAAGAAAGCAATGAGCTAAACTTTTATATATTCCCATGTCGAACTCAATATTAATCCATTCAAATATTATAACATAATAACTGGGCAAGCATTCAAAGAAACATGGAATTTCTTTTATTGTTTAGTTTAATATAAACATTCTTTTGAAATGTAAATTATACAAAATTGGCCACAAAAAGTTTCGTGTTTTTTTTTGTTTGTAACTTTTTTGACACCTGCAAAGTTTCCCACAAAAATTATTTCCGTTTACTATATTGAAAAAAAAAAGGATTTTCCTACACAACCTCTTTTATTATACCCTTCACATAGTGATAGGGTATATATCACTTTGTCATTCCGTTTGTAATTTCTTTATTATTCATTTGCGGCCCCATAAAGTATATATATTCTGGATCCTTATAGATAGGGAAGTTGAAATAGCCATGTCCGTCTGTCCGTCTGTCCGTCTGTCCGTCTGTCTGTCTGTCTGTCTGTCTGTCTGTCTGTCTGTCTGTCCGTCTGTCCGTCTGTTAAAATCAAGTTTCCGGAGTCAGATAAAAAGATACAGACCAGTAAATGGTGTCAAACGATTACAAATATCCCGCTAACAATCGCTATTTAAAATCAGCAAAATCGGTTCACTATTGACCGAGATATAAGCGAAAACCCAGAGTAACCCATTTTTTTTAGGACAAAATCCGTGCATATATCCCTATATATCTCAGTAAGTATAGTCACTCTTGCCACAAAACTTGGCACGGATACTCCTAAAAAAGGGACCTAAATAATTAAAAAAGTTTTTTCCGATAGGACCAGGGGAAGGGGTATTTTTCCTACAATTGCACAAATTTGGTGAAATATTTTATGCGCTTTATCTCGTAAACTATAACAGCTATCGACTTAAAATGTTTTACAAAAATTAATTGTACCCTAAGGGCTACACTTTAAAAAAAAAATTTTTTTGAGTGGGGGAAAAAAAGGGGTAGCTCCCATACAAATTAATGATTTGTATAAAATTTCCGATACGCTATATCTCGGAAACTATAACAGATATCGAAATGAAATGTTCTACAAAAAGTAGTTGGACAAGAAGGCCTACGCTTTAAAGAAAAATTTTTTTGAGTGGGGGCCAAAAAAGGGGTAGCTCCCATACAAATTAACAATTTTTATGAAATATTCGATACGCTATATCTCGGAAACTATAACAGATATCCACATCAAATGTTCTACAAAAAGTAATTGGAACACAAGGCCTACGCTTTGAAGAAAAAAATTTCGGATGGGGGGTGAAGAAGAGATAGCTCCCATACAAATTTACAATTTTTATAAAATTTTCGATACGCTTCTTCTGGAAAACTATTACAGCTATCGACTTCGAATATTCTACAAAAAGTAATAATCAAATAATTTATACATTTTGGAAAAAAGTTGGAGAAGAGCAGCGGGACTAGAACATTTAATAAGTTTTATTAACCTTTAAATATGGATAATGTCGAAAACTTTTAAAACTTTCGACCTCAAATCTTCTTCATCTATTTCTATTATTCATACGAACGTTAAAAATTGTGTTATTTTTTCTATGGGCTTTAAAACTCGCACAAGGTTTTTTAGTATATTATTTGCAGTACAAGTTACTCGGCTGGGTATATTTAAAGACCAATGTGAAGGGTATATAAGATTCGGCACAGCCGAATATAGCGCTCTTACTTGTTTTTTATTGTGTTTATATATTTATACGTCTTTATTCTGTATCATGTAATAATTCGTTTAAAAGCTGTTCGTTTTTATCTAACTTATATAAGGCAGAGGTTATTTATCAAATTGTCCCCTGTGGTGTGAAATTATTTATAAGGAAATATAATTTATTATCGTGTGTATAATTAATTTTATGGCGGTATGGGATTTTCGTTTAAGCTACTGTGATAACTACTAGCACCGACTTTTTTACCCATAAATAAACAATTTCTAGGCAGACATACATTTATGCATACAAACACACAAAAACACGGTCATCTATCATGCGGAATATAATTGGTTTAAGTAGATTTTTAATAAATCATTTATGAACAACAATAAGGACACAGATGCATACACATATACGCACACACATACTTACTCGTTCTTGCACACGTACACATTTGATTGTTAACAGACCTTAAGGGTATTATGACTGTATAAAGTACTTATTTGATATTTACCTCTATCCACTATTAACACAAATATTAAAGCCATTTTCTGCTAATACCATTATTTTAAAATTAAAAAGTCTTAAACTTAGCTTTGGCTTTCTTTCTCTTTTATTTTAAGAACAAAACCTGTATTTACACATACCAATAATATTTTAAGAGCCATGTTTGGTATAACGCCATCTCAACTTTTAAACCTTTAGAAATCCATTTAATATTTAATAAATAAATACTTCTGGAAATTCTTTTGTTATAGTTTTACAAACTATTTGTAATTTTTTTTAGTTTTGTTTGAGTTGTAGCTAAAATCTTTAGGAAGACATACATTACATAGCTGTGCTTAAAAGTGGCATATGAACCTTAAAGTTTTTCTCCATATAAAGTTTTTTCATTAATGTAAAGAAACTTTGACATCCTACATACTTACATATTCTTTAGCATAATTTATTCATTATAAACCATTAGTTAAAGAAAATGTTGTCCTGGCAGTCAAGATGCTTTGGCGTTTGGCTTATTGTTCTCAAGTGGCCTTAAAATATTGTTGTAATAGAAAAAAAGAAAAATGGATAAAAATTAAAGCAAAGACATGAGACATCCGGGACATTTACTGTTAATTTGTGCAAATGTTTGAAACGTTCCAATAAAATGGTCTAAAAGCTTTATTATATTATACCGATTGACTCAGAGTCATCTCAATGCGATGCTGCATTATATGTTGAATCGTTCTTCAAAATGCTGTATGGGCTCACGTTTGTCCTATCGACTTAAAACCCAACTCATAACTACTGGAATTTGTATGTACCTAAGCTTTCGTATTACGTAGACGTGGCTCCTGCCGATAGAAACTACCTCGGGAAACCTTTTTTATTAAATTTTTTACCTTCGAGTTCTTTATTGCACTGCGATCTAGAACTTTATACGACTTCAACCTAGCACAACCATACAGAATTTGACTTTACGGACTGATTTTTGTATGGGACTGACGGTTACTACTCAAGTGGTGTGATCTTTTTTGCTTTGAAAAAATCTGTTAGACATTTTTCGTCCTCATATAGGTTATATTTAACAGCTGAAGTCTTCCATATACTGTTTATTGACTTTTAAAAAGCATTGGGATGAATAAAAAACTTTTGGTTTTTTCTTGAAAGTTTATGTTGGGTTTCTTTTTAAAAGTTGAATTATTTTTTAGCGTAAGTTTTTCGAATTCCAATGAAAATAAATAATTTTAAAAATATGGTATCCGACCCATTTTTAAAAGCTAATGGGGTGAAAAAAATAATAATTTGATGAACCGATATTTGTACTATTTGTTAGAAATTAAGAAAAATTAAGGTAAAGTTACAGCAAGGGACAGCGAACATGTTCAAAACAAAAAAAACTCTATATGTGGAAAATTTGATTTAACTATCTTTAAACTTGTGGCCTGAAACGTGTTTACAAGAAAACGTGGACACCCAGCCAGACGGATTGACGGAAGGAGAAACGGACATGTTGAAACCGATTTCTGGTCGTAACAAACCTCTAAACAAATGCCCAGTACTAGTAGGGGTACTGGTTTGGGTATAATAAAAAAGTGGGATATGTCTATTAATTTTACCTTTTTTAATAAACAGGTGCACCAAATTGGTAGGCTATCTCAAAATTTCCATATATATTTTTAAGCAAAATCTTTTTTTGAACCGCATAAACTGCAAATAAGGAATGCTTTCAGTCTAAAACCAAAAAATTTACAAATTCACCTTTTAGTTCTTTTCCAGGGCCTTAAGACGATGGCTAAGAAGTCATTTGCTGAAAAACATTCATTTAAAAATTACAGAACGTTGTTTTCATTATATGCCCTTGTATGCCCATTATTTTGGTACACTTAACCCTTCATAGGTTAAAATACACTCGCTTTAAATTTTTTTCCGAATAATGCGTCAAGTTTGAAATTTTTATTGCTTATTACCAAACACCAGCAAAACTTTAAAAAATAGCAAAAAAAAGTAATTGTTGTCCTAGTCTTTATTTAGCGAACCATTTTTTTTAATAATGACCAAACACCAAAACTTATCCTCATTAAGGGACATGTTTATAAATTAAAAAAAAAATACAAAATCTAAAACTGTTTTAAAAACATGTTTTCTGGATTATAAAATATGCTCAAAATTTTCATGGTGACAGCTGTCATATTGAAAATGTAAAAGCAAATACACATTTGCTTAAATATGTAATAAAAGAAAAATAAGCAGCTCAAGTTAAGCACTTTAAAATATACCGTCGAAGACAAGTGAGTAAAGTGACATTAAGTTATTAAGCTAGGTTAGATGAAACAGGTAGCCGTCAAAGAAAATGATACGTCTCAATTGGGTTCACGAAATCGATCTCTTTATATTACATAGAGAAGCATACTCAAGGGGTGGATACGGAAGGACAAAGGGAAGAAAGAAAAAGATTGGAAGGAAAAAATTAGCTTAACTTTAATTTAGATACAAGTAAGACATCAATGAAAAGCGCAGAGCAATATCTATTCTCCTCATACGTTTTTCTACAGATTTAACCAACTTGTGAGTTTGTTACGTGATACTTTGATATGTTGCTTGAAACAAAATAGTTTAGGAGAAATAAATTTGTTTTCGTTTTGTATCGTAGTAAGCTTAGTTAAAAGCAGAATCTAAATCAGGTTTGGTTAAGCTGCTAACAAACTTTGAGCCAAGAAGACTTAACCTATGATGCTTATTTCTTAGGCTTAGGATTATATTTTACTAAAGTATATTGGCTAGAAATATTTAAGAATAGTTTTTTTCTCCAAAAAGGAGTTTTTTTAGAATTTTTTTTACTGATTTTATTAAATCCGTAGAAACTTTAAGTGTATTTCTATAAATTGTCTAGCAGCAACAGTTAGTAATTTATCCATAGCTGTACATGTGCCTTGAGTGAACATGTTTCTTTACTGATTCACAAAATATCACTTTTTTTGAGCGTTTCTTGCACAAGCTCCTTTAAAGTCAAGTAACAGTATCTTTACAATAATTGGTACTTTAAAAGCTTTGGCTGATCGACATAAAAAGTTTGCCCGAGGATTTAGGTCTAGAGTTTCTAGGTGATTCTTAAATAATTCTAGACTGTACGGTTCAGCAAATGTCTTAATTAGTTTGCACGTCCTTAATACTAAGTTAGCCATTAGCTGACCTAATTTAAATTGAAACTTTTTTTAAGTTTTTCTTAATTAAACCCAATTTTGACGACTTACTACCCTAAATTTCATTTTTGTTTTTTTTTTATTCAAAGGTAATTTTAGATTTAAACTATTAAAAATCGGTTTCAGTTATAGTGTTTTAGCCAGTTCCTAGTTACCTTACCTTTGTAACTCGCAGTGTTTCTTAATATATGCACACACACGAATGTGTCAGTTTCAAGTTTTTTTATTTGTAAAGTGTGAAATGTCTGTAGTTTTGGGTAATTTATTTTTATAGCTTTCCCATCGTTATTTTGCTCTATGTTTATACAGTCCTGCTATAAAAGCAACTAATTTTATGTTAATGTGCCAAACTTTTTTTTGTTAAAGAAAGTATTTCAGATACTTGTTTTGTATACTTTTTTAGTTCGACAAGCGAAAAGTGGCTAATTAAAGGTTATAATGACTTGACTGACAAATGAATATTCGTTTAACGACTGTTGTTTGTTTTAATAGTTTGCAGGTAAAAATTAATATGACTTCATAAAAGTCATTGTGTTGGAAATTCTTTGTATGTTGTTAGAGCTTTAGCAGCAAAAAAAAAAAAGAAATGGAATGAATATGTTTATTTTAACAGTGGGCATTGGAAGAGTTTAAGGGTTAATCGAAAAACGTTTTACAAAAAACACATTTCTTTTTAATTATATCGCATTTTAATTTAAAAGTTAAGCGAAATTTAACTTTTAGAACCTCTGTGCGTATGAGTAACATTGAATCATACATCTAGATATAAAGCACTCATACGCACCATGGGTTTCCTAGAATAATATTTAGTTTTTTTTTTAATAATTAATTTTGTATTAAATTTTTGCCGTTAAATTATATTTTTTAAAATAACTTTGCTTTTTAACTTTATTTCAGGTTGTGCTTTCTTAACATATTTTACACCAGAAAGCACTACGGCTTCTACCTCACCAACTGCCTTAACAACAACAACAGCAGCAGCTGCATCTATTTTAAATGACAAACAAGCTTTAACAGGGGTGAGATATTACAACATAAATTTTTTCTTACCTCTTCCTTTTTGTATTTTTATTTTTTTTGTAGTTAAAAATAATTGCTTAAAGAAAATTATAACTCTGATCACAGTTTTTCTTTTAAAGATAATTGTTCTTTTTTACTTAGCTTGGATTTCATCTTGCTTTTTTATCCTCTAAATATCCTTTAAATATTGTTGTACTTATATTTTTTGTTGTTGGTAGATTATGTTAACACAAATATAAATATATTAAAAAAATTCACTTTTTTCTGTTGTTTGCTTATTTATCATAATTATTACAAATGGGTTTCCACTTTAGTTCGTTTTTAGTTTTGTATTTTAAGGAGTTTTTCTTGTTAACCAAACTTCTTGAAGAAAAAAAGCAATTAAAGTTTCCATACTTGATTTTCATTATTTAGAAGACTAATTTGATTGTGAAATATTTATGTGACTTTTTCAAAAAAAAGATGGGATAAAACTTTTGTAGAAAATATGAAAATTAAATGCAAAAATTACTTTAAAAACAATTTAATAATAAAAATCAATTAAAATATGCAATTTTCTTACTTTTTGTTAAAAAAATAATGATAATGAGATGATTGCGATACAGTTGAAAAAAATATATAAAGCAATCGGAATAAGCTCCTTAATATTAAAAAAATTTAACATTTTTTTTATTTTTAGAATTTATTGTGGTTATAAATGTTGCCTTTTTACGAAAAAAAATATATATTTTAATTCTGAAAATAATTGCTTGTTTATTATAAAACACATGTCCGCTTAAAAATTTATTTTGTTTATTTATTAAGCCTTAAATAAAATGTTTTAAATATTCTAATACTCTGTACACATTTGCATACATTATAAATAAATACTTTAGAAATCCTTTATTTGTGACATTAATTTAAATCTGAATGGAGGAAAATATTTAAACTAAAATGCCCTACGCATTTTATATTTTTTTAAAATTTTTTAATTTATACGGCTTACAAAAAGACCAATAAATTGCTTTTAAATGTTCTTCTTTTTAAATCAGGATAAGCTAAGTAGTGACACCCTTGCCATCCAGTACCCTGAAGATCTATTTCAAATAACCTTAAAAAAGGAAAAGCAAGAAATGTAAAAATATATATAACATTTTTATCTAAAACAAAAAAAGTGCAAAACTGAAAACTAATGAGAAAAAGATAAGAATTTGTTTGGCGAATACTGTTCAAAAACCTGTCTTCAGTTGGCTATTGTTTATAAAAATACCTATACATTTAGTTTTACTCTGGCTTTTACTATAGCTTGAACCTATTTACCCTATCTTTCTTGCACTTTACCACAGTTATTTCTATTAAATCACATTAAGGTGCCAATTTGTTTTTCCCATTTTAAGTTGATCAGTCTGTTTGGCTTACCTTACCTTGAAAACCTTGCCGCAGTTTTCACAAAAGAGAAGTAGAGGGTAAATTTTAGTTTAAGAAGATAAAGGCTAAAGTTGTAATTGACGATAGCCAATTTGCATCTTTTTATTAATTTCTTTAACTTAACCAAGAACACAGCCCTTTTTTTGCTTTTTGAGGGCCTGAAAAAACGGCCTTAATACAAGCTGATTACCGGGAATTTTACTAGCACTTATAGCGCAAGGAGCTTGCTGCAATATTCAATATCCCTTCCAGTTGTATCTGTAGTGGAAAGCAGGAAATTTTATCCTGTGGCTTTAAGATATTTTAAGTTACGTGTTTCATTATCCGACAGTGCTCTCAATTTGGAATTATGATATTTTGTGTCTGCGTTGCGGTTGTCCTGCATATTTTTCGCTAACCTTTAGCTTGTGAATGTCTCAAATAATACTCAATTGATTTTATCTTGGTTGTAGAATTTAAAACAACTGAAATAAGATTGGTTTTTTATTTCTGCATATTTGTCATTGGCTTAGAAATTTTCTTTAGAATAATGAAAAAGTTTTTCAGGTTTTTATCAAAATTGGCATAGTTTTTATTTGTCTAAATATGGTGTAACATTTTTGTTTTATATATTATTTTTCTAGTCCGTATTTATCTGTTTAGTTAATTATTTGTCTAGGAATTTTTTTAACTTGAAAAAACAGTTTTGGTAAAAAGATTTTTTTTAAATTATACTAAATCAGTGCTTATTACAAATAAATAATGTTTTTTAATTTTTTGACGAAATTAAATTATTAATGACATTTTAAACGGATTATTGAAAACGCTGATAAAGGTTCGTTTCATTTGAATTTAAAAACAAAATTTTTGAGCTAAACAAAAAACCCCAATAACAAAATTAATAAATTTAGACTGACAGTGAAATTTTGGAAATATTGTGAAACTTACGCATATATTTATTATTTTATATATGATTTTTATTTAACTTAACATAGACTTTTTGAGACGTTAAAGTTATTTTAATTTATTAATGTTAACTTAATATATTTCTGTTAGTTTTTATGACCTAAAAATTTCTTCATCTCTAAAGTGGTGGTATTGAACCAAATAATCCTTAAAAATGTAATAATTTTAATAAAAAAACTAATGTTCAGAGAACTTTGTCCGGTTATTGATATATAGGGCAGACATTTACGCAAAAAATTATATTAAATTTCTTCTTTTTTGAATATTCAGTATACAAATTTTATTTTTTTTTAAATTCTTATATCACGTTGCTTCATTTTTAGACATACAATTTTTAATATAGGTATATAAAACGCTGCAGTAATTTCTTTAAATACTTTATTTTAAGCCATCAATAATATCCAAAATTTTTGCATTTCTAAAAGTATGCCCATAATTTTTGTGAACTTTTTTGTGCCTTAACACAACAACTATTGCTTTCTTTGCTCTAAAGAACTATTGTTTTAATAATATTCATATTGTGTGTATAAAATATCTTTTTCTTTTAAAACCAATAAATAACAAATAAATGTTAGTTTTGATTTTGTTTTATAAATAAACATTTTATCTTAAATTGTATAAATCTTGTATTCATCTCCTTTATTATTAAAACTCGCAAGTCAAACAAACAAAGAAAAAAACAAAATAAAAAAAATCTGCATATTTAACAAAGATGCAGTAAAATATCCAAGACTTGATCATGACAATGCACTTGCACATGTTGCAAAATAATGTTGCGGAAAAAGATAAAAAAACAAAAAGAACAGAAATAATATTGCTTTTCAGTGTTAAATTAAAATATTGCGGATTGAACAAATAAATGCATTTTTAGAAGCAGTGGTTCTCAAGTTAGCACACAAATAAATACTGTGATATTGTGTTGTTCAAACCAAAAAATGTGGCCTTTCTAGTCTCGCTTTCTTTGAGCATTTTTGGCTATCAATTGGGACCAAACTATTTGCACTCTTTAACAAAATAATTTCTAAAATAAAATTAAAAATTATTTTAGCAATATTTCCAATATTTTGACAGCAAAAAAACTTTAAGTTAAACTTGAATTTTCTCTGGAAACTTTAGCTAATAGACACGGCTTAACTGACTTTTGACCAAAAATGATCTAGGACATATGTAGCTAATCGGGTTGCAAATGGATAAATAACAGGCAAATTGGTAAAGTCATATATAACCTAATCATTTACAAGACATTTTCGAAAAATTATCTTATTAGTGCAGAAGGATATTAAAAATGAGTTAAAATTAATATTGACAGACAACTTTTTGTTTGCGACCTCTTTAAATTTGCTGATAATTAGAAAAATAATTTAAATACGCACATAAATACACTAGAAGTTTATTTTAATTTTTTTAGAGAAAATACATAATTTTTATGAAAATGTTTTTTATTTTTTAAAATTTTAAGGAAAGTTTTGAAATGTTTTTAATTATTTAAATTACCCGTCAACACATTTTTAATTTCTTACCAATTAAATACTTAAACACAGTACGTATGATTGATATGAATTTATTGCCCATAACTTATACGTCACATACGACTTCCTCTTTATACTTAAGTTTGACATTCAAGTTTTTCCTTTTGTTCGTATTGAATTGACCACCATAATTTCCTAAAAATAAATTTGTATAAAAAATTAAAAATAAAATTTTAACTTTGTTCAAAAACCGACCGGCATTTTTAACAGTATTGATATTAGCATAAAACTTCCTTTTTATTTCATTTACAAACTTTTGCCTTTTACTAAAGAAAACAAGAAAAGACTAAAACCTCAAAAGTCTTGCAGACTTTATTTTATCCAGTTTTTGGCTTAAAGGAAAAATTTTCTGTTTATCTTGATCTAGTTATGCTTTTGCTTATGAATTTTTCAAAGATTTTTTTTTTGAATTGGTTGACAAAAATTTTTTAAGAAAAGGAAAAGCACAGGAAATTGTAGAGTAAAAAAATGTTTTTTTAACAGGACATTATTTCAAAAGTTTATAAATGTCTTTGTGTCTTTTTTTTAGTTTTCTGTTTTGATTTCTGTACTGGGATTGCATAAAGTTTGATGTTATATTCAAATAATATTTAAAAATAAAAGAATAAAAGGATTTGAGGATATTGCACCCAATAGAAACATTTCTGAGATCTTTTTTGGAAACGGGCCAGATCTATTAAGTGACAGTTTTTTTTTTAGATACAAGCATTTAATATTTTATCGAATAAGAACATAAATTTAGAAATTTTTAAACCTTATGTTTTGAAAAAATTTGCCAAATCATTTTTAAAATTTGCTCTTTTTTCATTATAACCAATCTGTTGGGTCTCAATTTTTTTCCTTAACTTTTACATTTGGTGCTTTCAGTTACTTTTGACAAACGATAAAAATCAAGTGGTTTTTAAATGTGGATGCAATGGCAGCAACAATAAGCCCAAAAAGACACAAGACAGTCAATAAAATGAAAATGAAAAAAATCATAACGGAAATTTAAAAAAATTTTTGAAAATAAATGAAAAATGTTATTTTTTACAAAAGAAAAAAAAAAAAAACAAATAATTTTTTTATATAACGGCATGATATTTCCTTTTTTTTTAAACGGAAGTCTAAGTATTTGCATGTTTTTTGGTAACAAATGCTAAAATTTTGTGGGTGTTTTTTTACCCACCCTGAAAGGTTTATTTAAGAAATAAAATTTTAAATTTTTTTTTTGTAAATTTCTTTTGCACTTTTTACTTTTTTCTAAAAAGAAAAATATAAAAATTTTAAATGAATTGTATTACTATTTCCGTTTTCCAGTAGATACCTCCTGAACAACTTTAAGCATTCGCCCCTTCTAAGGCAGGCAAACATTTATTTGAGCTTGAGCTTGCTTTAAACAATGATAATTGCAAGAAAAAATAAAAACTTTCAAATATTATTTCTATATTTGGTGTTTTTATTTATTTTTACAAGAAATCAAAAGAACACGAATATCTTTGGTGGTTAGCTAAAAAGAAATCTTTTAACCACAAAGGAAGCGCCCCTAAGTATGCAATCATAATAATAGTTATAATATTTGTTGATGACTGCATACTTGGAATAATTTTTTGGCTTATAACTATTCATAAGCTAACTTTATATACTTTGAATTGTTTGTGTGTTTGAAGTGTAGTTTCTTTGGTATTTTTTTAACATTACCACAAAAATCAAGTGTTGAAATCAAGAGCATAATTTTAGGTGTTTGAGTTTAAATAAAATACATGATAACATGAAAATTGCATGCCAAGGGAATTTAGCTAAATCATTTAACATGTTATATTTTCCAATTTAAAGAAGGGTAAATACAGCAGACACGAATGCTTAGTTAATAATTTAAAAATTTAAGCAATTAGTAAATTTTTCAAGGAAAAAGTCAAATAAAAAAAATTTCCAGAAACTTATTTTTGGGAGCAATCTTTCAATAAAAACTGTTTTTTACAGAATATTATTTTAAGTCATCAAAAATCTTATTAATACAGTAACTTCCTTTTACTGTATATAAAGATGTTGCAGTTCCATGTACAGCTTCTAGAGATGATTTTGTCTATCAGCAACTATGAATCAGAGAGCCATTTAAAATTTCTGACGACATCAGTGCCTGCAGCCTAAGGCTATAGCAAAAAGTGGCCCATTATCTTACCTTGTCCTCTAACACTGAGTACGTATTTATTAATAGTCACATTGAAAACATCACCTTCCTTCAATTGCTCATTGGCAGACTTTGAATCATAAGAAAAAAGCATATCATTGCGTTTAAAGTTGCAAGGGAAGTGGGGAAAATTATATATCATTTGAGTTGGCTAATAAGAGGTCAATTTGTTTTGAGAAAGAATCATGAAATTTCGTACTCTACATTAGTTTTACAACAAGGTCATAGAATTTGTTCTGAGGGTTGGAGCTCTCAAGGTGTGGGGCTATATAAAACTCCAGAACTGGGTTAAGGAAAATAAAATTCTAGACAAGCTGACTAGTAAGAGGTCTATTTGCTTTTAGAAAGAGTTATGGAGATTTGTTCTCTATCTCAGTCCTATAGCATGGTCTTTCCTGCCACAGTAAATATCGAGAAATTTAAATCAAATGTCCACAAACACTACTCCCTTTATCCTTCTTCCCATAACCTATTTTCCTGATACCAACACAATGCAATGCATGTGTAGGGGCCATTCCCTGAGTGCTGGTTACTATTAAAAAAAAGTCAAGTTGTGGGGAAATATAAAACTCCAGAACTAGGTTCAAGGACGCAGAGGTGTTAAGGGGATAAAATAGCAGACAACCTGGCTAGTATGAGATCTTTTTGCTATTGGAAAGAGTCAAGGACTTTCGTTATCTACCTCAGTTTTATAACAGGGTTATATAATCTGCTCAAAGGACCATAGCCACCAAGGTCTAGGTGTGGGTCTATATAAAGCTCTGGAATGATGTGGGGATTTTTAGACCTGAAGACGAAAAGGTGTTTCTATCGTTGTTAAAAAGCGATTGAAGATTTCTTGTGCAGATGGCAAGAGGTCATATTAGGATGGTCGTAGTTCTTTTTAAAATTACTAAAGTTTCTTTGATACGGTACCGTGGAGAACAAAGATTGCTGACCATATAAGGCGTAACTCTTAAGCGCTCATGCAACTTTAGCTTTGATCTTATTTCTTCCAAAGCCTGTAGAGCTGCTTTGTGGTTTAACAATAAAAAGAACTACAATTTTGCAAAGATGCAAAGTAACATAGCCAGACAGCATTATATAAAAATCAGGCAAAACAATAATACGTGGATTTAACAATGTTGCAAGAACTAGTCCAATCATCTTCTTTTTTATTGACTCTACCCTTAATGAGAGGTTAAATCAATCTTCAGACACACAATTCTATTTAAATAATTTATTTTCGTTCGTCTTTATACAAAATTTTTTAAATCTTAACATCTCTTTTAAATAATTTTTCCGCCATACACTACAAAATCTCTGATTGTTGTTTTAATAATTTTTTTTACTCTGGGCAGCAAAAAATATACCAAAAAAGTTACAAAAAATTAATCCTAGACATTAATCAGCGTTGAGTTTTTATTGCCTTAACCTTAAATGTGGTTTCTTTATTTATTACCTTTTTCTTCTGTCCAGTTTTTACATTTTACCTTTCTTTTAAGTTATATTTTATGTATAAAAGCTAGATTTCCCCAATTTATTTAGTTTATTGTAATCCGACCCCCTGAATTTTTTTTTGCTTACTACAGATTATTACATTCTGTTTTTGTGTGGTTTTAGTTGTTAGTACTTGTTTTGTTGCTTAAATTGAGTGCAGAAAAATTTGCTCTAAGCAAATGTATTAGATTTACGTTTAAATTAACCTTTAAGCTAGTTTTTGAACAATGATTGCAAAAAACATTGTATTTTTATTCTATGAAGACTTTTGGCTTTGTGCTATTAAAAATTTTTCCACCAAAGTTAATCATCTTATGCTTCTTAATAAAAAGGATATTTTATTCTTTTCTGAACTATCTCTGAGCCAATTGATTTTGGTTTAGCGTGAAAATGTTTGTAGGGCCTTCTGCATAAAAGCAGTGAAGACAGACAAACATTTGTATGTTAACAGTTTCTTTAAGTACTTTCTTCTTCTCTTCCCTCGTTGAAGATTTTTAGCAGGCCCTGATAACCAGGATCTGCAATAGCGGAAGGAGAATTATTCCATGTCATTTGCCCCTGGTGACAACCCTTTTCGAGGAGCCCTTGTGTGTGTCCACGAATATTACTCCTCATATCAGCATTATATAGATTAGGAAGAACTTAATTTAACAGATGTTTGGTGTTAAGTTTTAGAATAAATTTCAGAAACTAGTAATTTAATCGGTTAGTTGGAATTTTATATAAAAATGATTTCAGATTTAATTTCAATCATTTTTGGTGGCGTCGTTCAAATATAAAAATGTGCAACAGCATATTATTAGCCTGACTAACCCCTGTCTATCCCCCTTTTAATTAAAAAATGCGTTTTGTGAAAACTAAGCTAGCAAATTGCCAAATCTGGACACTTAACTAAGCTGTGCAAGCGTGAAACTTTTTTTTCGACAAAAAAGTAGAGGCAATAAAAATGTTTGTGTTTGCCTTATTTCTGGCCAAACCAACAATTAATATAATAAAAAAACAGAACTTGTGCCCCAAACCATATACCGATAAAGACACAAACTGACATACATTAATACAGAAATACATACACAAAACCTCTAACACAAACAGAAAGCAAAAAAATTGAAACGATAAACTAGAATAAAAATAGTAAAACTGTTTAAGAAAAACTTCTTGCCCAACCCCTCTTTACGTTATTTTTTCTACTACAAGTTTTTAAATCAGCAAATTTTAACCGCAGCATGCAATTAATCAAGCCAAAACCTCAAGTCTGGCAAATAAAAAATCGGCAACATACCAAACCATATAAAAAAAAGAAAACACCAAAGCCAACACTTTTTAAATGGTCAAAATATTTAGAAAAATAGAAAAAGAGAATAAGGCTAAGCCTCGTAAAAAAATAAAATACTAAAAACAAACAAAAAATAAAAAGGAACTAAACAATTTATTTTATAAAACCAGATAAAAGAAATAAGAAAAACTTTTAAAGGCCTTCCAAAATGCAAAACTAGATATCAAACTGATTTTGGTTTCCTGTTTTCTTTTTATTCATCCCACAGTGTTTGTTTAGGTAAACACGTGGCTTGAGACTAAAAGGAATAACAACAGCAATATTCTACGACAAAGCAAAATGGACATGTTTGTTGGTTTTTTTTATTAGTGGAGTTTATCAGAAATTAGTCATTGCAAAAACTTTAACTTCTTTGCTTTAACATTTTATTTGCTCTTGCTTAATGAACGTTATCTAAATGATTTGTTACCATCAACGGACTCGCCGATATTTATCTTATAGCCTTGTTAGGCATTTGAAGATAAAACAAAAATTGCAAGTTTAACTTGCATGCAATTATTTAAAGAAAGAGTTTAGGGTTTTATTATTTTTTCTTATTATGGATTTACATATAAGCGAAAAAAATCCCAACATATAAAGCTTAGAAATTATTCTGAGTCTGAAATGGGGCTGAAAACTATTTTGGCTGAAAGCTAAGTGGCCAATGGACCGAACAAAAATCCAGAAATTTTTGAGGTTCAAATATCGTTTTGTTTTTTTAGACAACTTATTTACAAAAACAAAATTTTTTCAGACAACTTTTTGTGATCCTAGCTGGGTCACAACTAGTGATTTTCTTTCATCAAAAACGATTAGTTGGGCACAATATGAACAATAAGTCAGCATTCAGTGCTTAAACATTCTACAATAGAAAATTTTAAAAAATATTTATGTCTTGATAAATACAAGGAGAAGACTTCTAACGAAAACTTCTAACGAATATACAGACCATCTTAGATATTTGCTTTCATTCCTATCATCACTAAGGATTAAGGACCAGTGACTAACGTTTTGCTATTTCGGTCAGTTAAAAATTCTAAAGAACCGGTTGCCGTAAAATAACCACTGCGTAGGGAAAAGGGTGTTGAGCAAGAGCTGATGAATTAAAATTTTTGTCTTCCCTTATATTAAAATGATTTTTGTACTGGCAGAGTAAAATAGCCCCTTGTTCCAGATGACCAATTTTCAGATTTTATAAGGGCCTTAATAAAACCAGTAAAAAAATGATTTGAAGGCTGCCTTGTACAGAAAAGAGGATTATTTTTTGCACAATGTTGCGACTTTTAAGCTTTTCATACTGAATAATCCCTTGTCTTGTAGATGCTACATATGAAAATTCTGTATAAGGTTTGTTCTCAGGAATGATACCACGTGGATTGAAAAGTTAAGGTAACGTTAGGTCACATATAGTCTTACTAAATCGCTGGTACTGATGAACAAGAAAAAAAGTTAACTCAGTGATTCCATTTAAACTTATTCAAAGTAATAAGCTCCATTAAATCACAAAATCTCTAAACAAGCAGGTTCATGTTGTCAGCCCCCTAAAAATTTGCTCTAAAGAAGGCAAAGGCGATACAGAATTTGCTCAACAATCTTCCAAATGCCGGGTACATCACAGGACTAGCAATCATCGTTGGCCAGTCTTTTCACTTCTTTTATGAACTTTTGTTTTAAAATGACTATCGTTCCCAAGAAGAGTAAAAATTGCTTCTTCCAAAGGCCAGAAGAAGTCGAGTTGCCCCGAGTCATAAGATGTTCATGTAAACCTGGAGAACCTGCCTGAAGTAGCTTAAACCTAGATATTTTTGGCTATGATCCTTACATAAGGGTCTATAGCCCTTTAAAAAAACTAAAGAGCAATACGGACATTCTTGGTCTTTTTTTATAAAAAAATTTACCTCTTACCTTGCAAATTCTTCCTCCATATCATTTCCATCAATTTCTGTATTTCCACCATATTAACATGACGTTGTTCACCTTGCTTAGGTTAGATTTGCGCAAAGGGTCTTGACCACCAACTGAATTCAATAAAAGTGTCCACCTGGGAACTCTCAGCTTGACAGCCCAGGGCAAAACCGGTGGCTTTTTTTATGAAAAATAATTGCAGCCGTCAGAAAAACTGAAGGATGCGACAGAAGACCACAGTTAAATCGTTATAGATCCTCTTATGCTCCTTATCTCGCGGGGGTAGAATTTGATATATTTACAATATTTGTAAATTTTAACCAACATTAAAACTCCACAACAAATGAATTCTTTGTCCTCTCAGGCTTTAGACTTAAAAGAAGTATAATTAAACAAATCCTCAGATTAGAACAAGTTTTAGAAACTGCTCTTGAACAGAAGATATATTTGTCTGCGGCTTTCATTGATGTCCTATAAGCTTTCGACAACCATTTAAAATAAAAGTGGGCGAACACCACCCTTGAGAGTGGTATTTTTATGGGTTTGCAAATACCTTGAGCATTTAATACAAAAATCTCAATTTTTAAACCAATATTTGCCAACGGCTTTACTTGCTTTGTGCATTTTCTTTCTTGTTTTAAAATGCGGACAAAGTTAGTAAGTCTGCTCTTAATTACTGCCTTCTTTTGCTTGTTGCGGTCCTTGACATCATGTCGTTTGAGTTTGTTGACTGGTTTCTTTTCACAACAAGCCTGTTTATATTATAAAAACATTTTTGTTGACCATTATGAAGTTGTTTTGCCTTGTTTTATTTCGTTGATTGCATTTAATAAATACCATGTCCTTTTTGAAAAGCTTGTCAAAACAAAAAACCAAAATTGAGTGATAAATGTGTTTATTAGTCTGAGGAATTTGTCTATAAAACATGTCTAAAACATACAACGTTAATTGCTTAGGGACATTTATGAGTGTTTTCTTCTTTGTTCTGATTGCAAGGATCTTGAACAAAGAAGCCGTTTAAAGGCAGCTTTTTTTAATCTTAATAAAGAAATTTAATTAAATGGGGAATATTTCATATGCACACAAGTATTTTTTTTATATGAAAATGCAATTAACATTGATAAAGAAATTTTTACAATAAAGCCTGTCTTCAAATAGATAAAATAGAATACTCTTCTGCAAGAAAAAGCTTTAAAATTAGATTGTTTTTATAAAAATAAAAAAGGATAATTGTTTTTAAAAATTGTTTTTTTTTTAAATAAATTTAAATGCTTTTTATCTCGGTTTCTAGATTTTAAAATATAACCAAAACCATTACACGTTTCAATTGTTCTCTTAATAACTATAATTTCATGGTTGTAAAACTACTAAAGTATATGATATTAAAATGCCAAACTTTTATATTTATAACCCTTTTAAAATTTAATGCAAAATATAAGAAAAAAAAACATTCTTAACTTTTACCAACATGACGCTGACAGTATCAAACATTTTTATTATCTTAACTCAGACTATAATAATGGGCGAAAGTTACACGTTGACAATATTTTACAACATAAAAAAAAGTTACACAAAAGAAGAGATGCCTCTTAAGCATTAAAAAGTTTTTTTTTTCCTTTTTGGTTAAAAATTTTATTCAATAAGTCTTACCGTGTTTTATGTCTTTTATGTCTGGCTGTACAATTTCATAGTGAAACTGCGGTTAAAACTATAAAAATGTTTAAACTCCTCTAAAAATTGGGGTATTTTTCTGAACGTAAAAACATTTACGACTTGTTAAAAATCAACTAGTTGATTGCAAATAATTTCCCCTCTTGTTAGTCAAGGATAAAGATGTCATTATTATGTGGCTACCTGATAGGTCATTTAAATTTAAAAGGATTTATGCTTGTTAATTTAACAAAGAAAAAAGTAAAACATTAAAATCATAAACGACTGGTTGTAGTAAGACCTGAAATGTTAAAAAAAGCAATTACTGTAACCATAAGTGGTATTAACTTCTTGCCTTTAAAAAAGCTAAAATTTCTTATAAATATTAGGGATTTAAAATATCATTTGGAATTTTTTTAATGAAAGTGCCATAAGTGTTTTGTACCTCTAAAGGTTGGTTTTCATGGTAGCTCGCAAGATGTCTATTAGGTTCTAAATTGTAACTTGTTTTTACCATAGCCTCCCCATTTGTTAAGCATATCTTCGCTTAGAACTCTAGGGCAGGTCATTTACAAAGAAAATTATATACAATTTCATCTTTTGTCACCTAAATATTCAGCTACCAATATGGTCATTAAAAAGAAGTTAAAACCGATGCGAAATCTTAAGCTTTTAGACCCGACCCATAAACCCAATTTTCTTGCTACTTAAGATCATGACATGGTTCTCGATTGGATGCCTCATAAAGGACTGAAGTATAGGTAGCATATAGGAAAAATTTGCGGAAACAGCTTTATGTGGATCAAAATACCTTTTTCCTTCAATGAGTTATTGAACATCTTAATGATTGCATTGCATTTGCTGGAAATTTTAGTAATATACAGTAACAGTTTTACGTTTATCTGGCACTAAGAGCCTGGATAAGTCACATGCTAGGGAACAGAAGGATAACATGGAACGCCTCAAGGTGGCATCTTTTTACCACTTCTGTGGATAGCTTCAATACACAATCTACTAGGGATCTTGACTGTAGAAGGTTTTTACACTGTTCGCTACTCTAACGATGTGGTTATACTTGTCAGCTAAAAAGATAAAAATCAGTTTTGCAGAAATTCAGAAAACATACTCAATGTTGCGCATGAGATGGCCTCAGCCCAGAGGGCTGAGTGTAACCTTGAACATGACAGAGATTTTTCTTTGCATCAGAAAAACCGAAATCGCATAATATATAACAAACTTCATTTCTTGGGCAGGACAATCATGGTATTTAAAGGGATAAAGTACGTGGCAGTATTTCTGGATCGAAAATTGAGTTAGAGCCCCACTTGGTGAAAGGGGAAGTAAAAGCCAGCAATGTTGGGTGCTACGGTCTCATTATTAGATCAATGTGAACCTATGCTTGCGTGATATGGCAAACATCAATTGAATTTGCAGTTCTACAAAGAGTCTTACCCACATGCTGCCTAGTGATAAGCGGCACTACTAGAACAATTTCGACAAATGCTTTGGAACTTGAGCAATGACGACAAAATACCTTTATGCTACATGGGAAATAGATTGATGGCGGCTAAAAATGTAACCGTCCACGTATTTGTATACACTGGAGGGCTATATGGGCACAATAAAATTGTACAGTCATATAACAACAATGCGATGGGTGGACATAACTTTTGGTCAGATGCTCTAAAAGTGGTATTTCTTACAGGTGGAAGTGTATGGCATAAAGTAGGATATAAAAAGGATGAAACACCTCCAGTTTTACTACCTGTTTTTAACACTGCACTGAGACCGATGTCTTATGTCTAGTTTTTGGCCGGTTGTGGCTCATTTAGAAGGTATTGACTAAGAAAACGTGTCTACATTACATGTTTTTTGAGGGGACAAGAATCCTGAACTTCTCACCTTTGTCAGATGGTTGTTTTTAACTAGGGGTTAATAGATCAAGATCCTCACATGGCCATACGTTTTTGATCTACAGCAACCTAATGTTATAATCCTTATAGTGCTACTAGCAGATATTACTATTACATATAGATCAAAACCGCATGTGTTATATGGTGTTGAGTGCCTTTAAGGGATTGATATGCAGTGCTTCTTGTTTTTCTTTGCAAGTGAATTCCTGGACTTTCTCTGGTTTGTCCATAACTTTAATAATTTTTGTTTCAGTCCACAATACCAGAAATTTCTTTGAAGGAATAAGACATATGACCTGTACCTTTGTTAAGCCATTTGACTATGCCAGGACTAAGTCGCCATATTGCGACAAGCATCTTGTGGAAAATGTAATAAGCTATCGCAGCTTCTTTCCATGTTTTAGGTGTTCAGTTTTTTTTGCTTATATTAAGTCAAAGATAAACCCCAGCTTTATCGCACTGTCCAAAAGGAGGCTTCTTAATCTCCCTAACGCTGTATACCAGAGCTTGAAATCTTGGTAGTTCTTGCGTTAAGTGCTTGTTATGTTTTGTCAGTTTTGACTCCTAGAGAAGTGGAACCACATACTGCAAATGATAACGTCTCGAGTCTGTCCATCATGCATCCATTTTTTTTCTGGTTCCTTAAGAACTGTCCTGTTACTAAAAATTGCGGTAACCTTTATTAATATCAGCATAGATAACAACTTGTTACTGATGTACTTTGTGCTTTATGCTGTTTAAAATCAAAGGATCTCTTTTTGACTCTCACAATCTTATAAAAAGATGTTTTAAAGATGCTACCCATAAGGAAGGAATGCCGAATACTGAAGAAACATGACCTTCTTCTTTTTAATTGTTGCTTCATATGGCAGTCGATTAGTATTATTAGTGGTGTGTGGACTAAATTTTAAATAATTTCTTTAGAAATTATCAGATTCCTGCTCTGCATATGAATGTAATGCAACTGTAGTATTTCTATTAATTCAAATGGATTTATTAATTGTAGGCATAAGTTTTCCGCTTTTATTTATTTAAATTTTAAACAAATATAATCGAAACAAATGAAATTTTTGAAGCAATTCTTTGCTCTTCACTTTGGGGTTTTTTCTTCTACAAATTTCCTTCTGCCTCCTTAGTTTTAATGTTCACCTCATTTTTACTTTCCTTCCTTAATTTGTTTATTTACAGCCACCAAAAGGGTTTTCTTATATTTTCTTATTCCTGTACCCATATTTAAGCCTTTATATTTGTTATGTAAAACATTTTTTTCAAGAGTCACACAAATCCATAACCATAAATTTACAAAAGGATTTTAATTACACACGTATTTTGTTCGGAATTCCTGGCATTTTTATTTGCTCACAGTTTTTGGTTTCTTCTTTGTCTTTGTCTTTTAGGTTGCTGCTTTAGAAATCCTTGTTCTTAAAGAGCAGCCAACTTTATTTGCAAATTTGCTGCTCTGCAAATAGTTTGTGGCTTTGCCATTAATATGGTAAAGCTATTCATGCTTAAATTGCTTAATACAGAGATCTTAATGTGCGGTATATGATTTTTGAACTTTGTAAAGATATTTGTGGGAGAAAAAAAATTTTAAGTGTAAAAGAATAAACCAAAATAATTTAAAATGGCGTAGACAAAAGTGTTAAAAAGTGTTTCTTAAAGATTTTATGGTGGCATTAAATCTTTGAAAATTTTAATGTTTTATTTAAAATAAAAAGAAATATTGTATGAGGATCGATAGCCAAAAAAAGATTTTTAGGTTTTGAGAAAAAAAATTGTTTAATATATTAAAATATAAAATTCAAAAAGAGGGAAAAAATTAAAGGTTTTTTAATATATTGAACTTCTGTAGCAATAGATTTTTTCTATGAAAGCATTTACAATGTGCACATTAATTTCTCAAACTGCGGAAGTGCAATTTGATATTAAACAACCCAAATGCCATTAATAACTTAATAAAAACATGTCAAATGCATTATGACTAATGTATAATGAAACGTGATAATGATTGAGTGACTGAGTTATATGAACAAAGCAGAAAGAAATTTATATGGGAAATAGTAAAGCTAGAAAAAGTTAAACTATTTAACCCTTATTTTTATTAAAAGTATAAAAAGGACCCTTAATCCACACACTTTACAAAAATTTGTCACTTTTAGCACTTTTTTTGAGGGCAAAAACATTTCAGTAAGCTAAGCAATACTCATATTTGAAAAACTTGAAGCACAACAGGCAGTTAATACGCTACTTCGCCAAACAAATTGTATTAGTTAATTATTTAAATGAAAACAAGAAATAAAAAGAGCGCTATAGTGGGCTGTGCTAAATCTTAAATATCCTTTAGGTTTGAGGATTAGAATTTTTAGGTTTGAGGATGAGAGTTTTAGCAGTTTTCGACATATTCGTGCCCATTCTCGTGCTGCTGTCCAACAAATTTTTGTTCTTAATTATACGCATAATGGCATAATTACTTCTTATAGAATATTCAAAATAGAAACTTGCTATAGACCACAAGATATATTGTATCAAAAATTTCGTAGAAATTATACATTTGAATTGGGGCTGCTCCTTTCGCTTCACCTATCCAGCTAATCTTGCTTTAAAAATATATAGCTTTTGAAGAGGCTGTCTGGGGGCAAATTTATATTTTTAAATACGATTATTTCCCAAATTAATAAATGATGGGGAAGGAGATTGGCGCCGTTGAAATAATCGATTGTGCCAAATTGTCAGTCCTGATGTCACAGTGGTGGAGTGAGCATCGCGCGTTCAATGTGCAGACATTTTTTAAGAACAATGATTCTTATATAAATACTCCTCGACAATTTATTCAAAGTTCGGTATTTGGCAAACATGTGATTGACCAATTTTAAACTTAATTTGTTCGTGGGTGCAGCGACTCCGCGCAACTGCTTTGGCTATGAGTACCACCGCCAGAGCCCACTAGATTTTTAAGGACTCCCGAAAACGTTGAACTGGTTGGAAACAGTAAACGTGAAAATCCGCAAATTTCAGTAGGGAAAAGAGCGATTATTCATAAATTTTCAAAAAAGGAAGTTCTATGCTTTTAAAATTCAAATCGTTTAAGAAATTAAAGAAAGTGACTTTGATTTTCGCAATAATTTTTGTGAAACCATGTTGCAGCGTTTTCGCACTGTAAGTCCCGTTTTTTTTCAAGAGATGAGGCTTATTTTCCCTTAAGCAGCTACGTCAACAAGCAAGACCAAAAACCATTATATCGCTCCAGGGTAAATGTTGGGTTTGCTTACCCACGCATTGAATATTCAAATCATTTTTTTCCAAAAATTTGAGGCCGGTCGACCAATGTCAACGATAGAACTTAACGACGAATGATCACAGAATTTTTTTGCCAAACGTGTGAGCTTATCCATCGTACTGCTTACACACGTAATTTTCCCAGGATGGGGCCACTGCGCACTCAGCCGTAGCTTCGATGGGTTTGCTTCGGGAAAAACTTCCTAAAAAACTGATCAGTCGGTTCGCGAACATCTCATGGCCACCGAGGTGCCCAGATCTTACTCCAATGAATTTTTTATAGGGACACCTCAAAGAGAGAGCTTCTACGCCTGTCCCTCATCTCTTGTAGCTTTAAATGAAAATATTCATCGGGAAATCATCTCAACTGAACTAATTTACTGCAGCGTGTGGAGCACAATATATGTAAGGCTCTGTTTCGAGCAGTGTCTTCAACTCATCGGATGGCATCTGAATGGCATACTCTTTAAAATATAAAATCCGTATTATTTCCAAAGTAGATCGCTTAAGAAATTTCGTCAAAATATTTAAGCGGACTGGCCCTTCCTCTACTCCTATCCAACTTATTTTATTTCTTTAATGAAGGCAGTATTGTACAGTAACTTCTTTAAGGATATTCAAAGCCAATAACACATATAAAGATTCAATAAAAATTTTTCATATGTAGGGCCCTGACCCTCCTTGCGTGTTTTTTTTTCAAAAATGTAGGTAACCTTGTACCATAATTTTTTTTTTGGTACCTTTAAAGTCAATAGCTATTACAGTTTATCAAAAGTTTCATAAAAATTGTAAATTTTAATGGGGGGTTTTACTAACCGTGGTCATATCCAAGCGTTTTTTTGTATTGGACGTATTATACTGGAACTATTTGCAGCAAGTTTTAAGTCTATAGATGTTAAAGTTTTTGTGATTAAGCACATGAAATATTTAAAAAAAATTGTGCAACTGAAGGAAAGGTACTACTACTTGTATTTCTATGCAAAAAATTCCCTAATTTACTTACTACGATATATAGAGATTTAAGTACACATAAACGGATTTTATCCTAAAAAATGAGATATTTGACCTTTAACCAATTTTGCTGATCTTTAGTTGCGATTGTCTCAGAATCATTTTTTAGCTCTTTGATGCCAAAACATTTTCTGTTCGACCTAATTTGGCTCTGGAGACTTTAATTCAACAGACTCACATACAAACTGACGGACGAATAGACGGACATGTTTGTAACGAATTCCCTATCTATAAGGGTTCAAAATATATACATACTTAAAAATTATGGGGTCGCAAGTGATAATTTTTAAAACTACATACGGAATGACAAACTGATATACCCTTATAACTATGTAAAGGGTATAGATAATTGTAATATTTCTTTAAAATAATTGTACTTATTGCTATTTATGCAATAAATTTTTATAATGTGAATGTAAGCCCAAATATACATCTTTAAATGTATTTTTATTGCTTGTTTAATAAAATATTATATTAATTAATTTTTCGTTAACAGCACCACTACAAATAAATACATTCTCATAAATATTAAGAGGCAGCATATTTTTTTTGCTAATGTTGCTTCACCTCTTTTCCTCGACCTTTTTCCCCCCATATTTTTTGCATTTTACCTCTCTACAAATGGCGGGCAATGACAAATACGGTTATAAATTAAAATTGACGTCTTACACAGAAAATCGTTTAAAAATACTTTAATTCCAATACACATATAGGTACAAATAAAGAAAAAAAATATAAACCATAAGCAAACATGCAGGAGCATGAGTAAATCACACAAATACTTTTACAAACGTTTAATAGGAAAAATATATGGCGGTTAGCTCATATGAGATTTGTCATATTTTTTAAGAGACATGCAAAAAAATTGTTCAGAAAAGAAGAAAGGGTAAGCAGGGGTGTAGGTAAAATGTGCATTATTAAAGGTTTTTGTGTGGAGTAGCAGGTGTCAACGGAAATGAAAATTTTTTGCTTTCGCATATTACGTGAAAGCAATTATTGATTGATTTCCTCAAATCGCATTTCATTTAATTTCACTTATTTTTTGCTTCAATTTTGAAATGCTTTTATCCTGTCATATCGCCTGCTAAAAAATAAAAGGTATCATATGCTAAAATGGAAATGTTGACTGAAAATTTATATTTGTTTGTTGGTGAGCATGAAACGCTGTTGCCAAAAACGAATTGCTATTTCTTAGCCAAAGATAAAATTTTTTTTTTGCCACAAATAATTAAAAACATTATTAACTTCCAATTGAGCAAGCGACATATTTTTTCTGAATCCTGGAATAAAATCACTAACGTGTCTTTTAAAGTGTTTTTTATAATAATAACTTAAGGGAGTTGCTGCATATGTTAAAAGTGCATATGTGATGTTATTGTGAATGTCTGTAAAATGTATTTTGGTATATGGGCAAATACTATAAAAAATATGTTTTAATTTCCAGTTATTGACGGATATTGTTAAAAGAGCTGCACTTAAGAAGTTGTCAGTCAGATGGGATGCATTAGTTTTATTGCAGATCAAAACAAAACCTTTAGTGAAATGTAGAAAATTTTAATTAAAAACTAAACGCAAGTCAATAGAGACATCATTGACTTCTTTAGAAACATTAATTAATAAAAACCAATTACTAAGATAAAATGTGTACTTTAGAATATAAAAAAGGCCTAAAGTACAGAACACGCTTATTCAAATGAAAGCCATATGCCACGTTTGCTAATTAATCAAATTGAAATTTAAATATTAAATTTTATTCCCTTATTTTCTAAAATGCAACGTCCTAAAACAAAAACAAAATGTATGGAAAAGTTTTTTAAAGTTAGGTTTTTCCATTAAATTGTTTTTGTTTTTATGCATTGCGTTTTATGTAATTAGGCCCTTAGTTTGTTAAAATTATTTAAAGTAAAAAAAAATTATAGATTTTTAAGCCCGATCATATTATACCCTTCACATTATATCAAGAAATAAACCGATCATTGCCAAAAGTAATAAACCTCGTGCTAGTGCAAAGAAATTGTGCCGAATTTAATCAAATTGTCCTTGCAGTTGTGACCTATGGGATGTTCAGAAGAATACATGGTCACCCAAACGGATAAGAGGTGCGTGTTTAAATCGATTAAAAAAATGATTTTGCATCGATATGCTTTAAGGTTGGTATGAAACCATTATTTTTGGGGGTAAAAATGAACGGGCACATAACATCCCTACCACGTATGTAGTGTGTTTGAAGGGTCTGTTGATGCTATTTGGCAAAGAATATAATGTCGTTCAAATTCTTGTCGTAGCTTTGACTGAAGAAGCTTAACAAATTTACCCAGGTTTTTATGATCTCGATGCATAAAATTATTACTTAAACGTCGTTTAGCTTTTAAAAATGCCCAGGTTTGTTTTTATTTTAGCTTACATGAAACTTATAAGGTCTCTATAAAATAGTTTTATGAGATGAGTTCAGCTCAGATGATTATACCCTTACATAGCTTTCCACTATGTCAAAATTGGCATAATCCTTCTGTTGATTAAAATCCCCTTAGCTCTCAACGCCCTTAGTTCATTTCCAAAAGCCTCTATTAGTAAATGTCAAAGAATGCATGAAGCCTGTTTTCCTTCTGCACCAATTGCCTCCTACATGTTAAAACACACTCTACATAGATTAAGCCTTCAGAAAAAAAACCACAAATGGAATGGGCTTTAATTTGCTCCTTAGTAAGCGATTAAAAAAACCTCATCTTACACAGCACAATGCTGTGCCCTCAAGTGTCATGATCGCAGCAAAAACACCGTTTAAGAGAAGTAGTCCCTGATCCTAAATATTGTGTAAAATGTATGGGTAAATACCGTGTGGGCGAAATTCAGTTGTAGTATCACCAATTCTACCCTATTAAATATTGCCAGGTCTTCTACAACCCCTGCTCAATTACCTAACGGGGGTGCCTAAGGACTCCTTTAATAGATCCTTCAAGTTCCAAAACTTACCAATGTAACAAATGATAGATTTACATATAGAAATCTGAACTAATTTCTTCTCTGCACAAATCAAACAAATTTCGTTTAAAAGCTTTTTGTTTTTTTAACTTAAACATAACTTTTTTAACAATTATTTATTTTTATTATTTTGTTTTATTACCAAAGCTTAAACAACAATCTGTGAATTTGTAAATTGTTTTCATATAACAGCCTGATGTTTTCTATAAAAATTTTTTTATTTATTAAAAAACTCATATCATTGGTTGTTAAGTTAACACTAGATTAACATTGTAATTCCGTTTTGGCAAACTTACGCTTCCTGTTTGTATCAAACCAGCAGAAAACCAAATGGTGCCAAATATTTATTGCAACAATATTATTTTAAAACAAAATTCACACTTAAATTTATTAAAGACAGTGGTTTAAAAGGTGGGTTTTTAAAGAAAACAATTATAAGTTGAAGTAAAATTTAAGTCCGCTGCCGTTTTCAATTTGGGATTACGTTTGAATATTGTTTAAGAATCACAGTTTTTAATTCAATCCTACAGTGTTTTCTTTTCTAGAAATATATGTTGCCAATCTGTTTTATAGCGCATGAGCTCCCCAAAAGCATTTCTTTTTAAGATCCTACTAGAGAAAAAAAATTTTGGACTTCATTCAGTTTTGCCAATTGTTTCGTTTAATTTGCACTGTGAAGACAATATATTTTTTCTTGATGAGGGCGAAGAGTCCAAATAATAGCTAAGTTTTTTTTAATTAAAAAGTCGTTCTTTGCCTTCGTTTTAAGATTTTTTCACAAAAAACTTTTTCTAAGCGTCAAAATTTCTGACTAAAAAAAATAAGTTTCTTTTATTCCCAAAACAGAATGTATCCCTTTGATTATTTTAAGGGGCAAGCATGTAGCACTTTATATGCTCAGGGAAAGATTATCAGAAAAGAACTAATGACCCGATAACAGTGCCATTTACATTTTAGAAAAAGACAAGGTAAGTAAATAGGACATATTTGTAAAGAAAGGAAACCCAAGTTTTTAAAACAAATTTAAAGTTGTTTCGCAAAATGTTACGTTCTTTTAGCCGCTTGCTTTATTCTAGTTCTTTCGTCTAAGGAAACCAATTAGAAGTGAAAAATTGTCTTACTTCAAAATAATTTTACATAGGCTGCATATTTCTATTTAAAGACTATCTTTTGTACAATCTCCCATAATATAAAGTTTTACTATCTTGCCCTGTCCCAAAGGATTGGAAGGAGAGACAAATTGGACGAAACATATTAGAGACAGAGGACCTTTATTACGCTAGAAGTGGCATTTACAGTGTCACTCTTAAAGTTTGTATACTCAACATTATGTGTGTGATATAGGGACTATATATGTAAGTTAATTAATAAACAGATTACAAAAAAATTTGTAAACTTACCCAGGTTATGACAGTTGAATAAGCATCATATTTTTAGCTGATTTTACAATATCCTTTCATCCATCTTGTAGGGGTAACTTTTGGGATTGAAGCCCTAATCGCATGTATAAAAATAGTTTAGCAAAAAAATATAGAGACGGAGCTCTGGAAAATCACCTTCGTGAACTTGCAGTTTAATCACTTTGATTTTTTTTGTGATGCCTTCAATATAACATAAACTGAAGCCTGCTGAAACATTGTTTAAAATTTACCTTTAAATCCCCTTAAAACTACTGTGCGTGCCTTCACTTTTACAGCCCAAATAAATTAAAATTGCTACAAAATATTTATACTTTTTTCAAATTTATTTGCATTTATTCTTAACAACATATTTTTAATTGTTTACATTTTTTTTTTGTGCAAAAATTTTTGCCAACCAATTCAGGTTCTACATGATTTTTAACTGCATTGCTGTTGAAAAAAAGTTATTTAAATATTCAATATTAAATTAAAATGAAATACAGTAAATATTAAAAACAAACTATAAAAAAAGGCGGGTAACACATTTTTCAAACGTATACAAAATATATTAAAATGTTTAGCACTCACACATTTATAAAAATATGTATGTGTTTGTATACATATAGGCGTATTAAAATAGCATCTTTACAAATATTGTTTTAGCGAGAGTAAAAATGCAACAATAAATAACCACAAATAAATAAATTCAATAAATATACATATGTATGTGGGTAACTTTTAAAATAATATAGAAATATGTGTATGGATATGTATGTGTGTGTATGGGTCTTTTTTTTGTTAACACTAAACAACATATACAAAAAACATATGCGGTCAATTTCAGCAAATGTTTATTTTTTTATTATTTTTTGTTTGTGTATGCAACAGCAAAAAAAAAAAAAACAAAAACAACAAATTTATTAAATTTTTTGTTTTAAACATTTCAGTTTGTTATCAATTTTTTTTTTTATTTTTTTGAGTAATTTATTTCTATTTGCAACAACAGCTGCATTTCAGCAGTTTACTCTTACCCCTGGCCCCGGCACTTTTTCCCAACAGTTTTTAAAGATCCTGTATGTGCTTTGTGTTATGATATACATGTTCTGCATGTTTGTTTGTTATTTTTTAATTTCTCTCCTTTTTTTTTTAAATATTCAACTAATTTTTTGTTTCATATACATATTCGTTTTATGTCTATGCACGAGAGTTAGCCAGTAATAAAAAAAGCATCAACCAAGAAAAAAAATAAAAAATTTTTAACCAATATTGTTTTATAAAATATTTATTAAAACATAATAGTTCATGTTTGTGTGTGTTTTTTTTTGTTTCCTCAACGTCAAACAAAAAATATTTATAAACAAATTGCTCGTTTGTTAAACGTCCATATGCACATGAAAAAAGTTAAAAATATTTTTAAAATTCAATGAATAATATTGGCCGGTTGGTTGCTCATTGTTTGTTTGAGTGGTTGGCTTTATACAAAAAAAAAAAAAAATATATTTGGCAAAAGTGTTTATATTCAATATGATATATTTATTTTAAAATGCCTCAATATATAGCAGGCCAAATCCTTGGATATTTCTCTTTGTTAATTAAAAACTATCTGAAAAAGGACGACTGAGTGTTAAATATTTTTTTCCAGAAAAAAATTGACATTAAGCTGATTAAGCAAAGCTATAGAATCAAACCAAAAATATGTAAAAACATTTCTAACTAATGAAATTTATAACAATACATTAAAATAATATCCGATTGTTAAGAGCAAAACTATTTGATAGGGTAGGCAACAATCACCCCTTCCTGATTCCATTTTGTGAACCAGTTGCTACCATTGCACAAAATGAGAAGCAAGATAAGCTAATGTAAAGCAAGTTCGATGGAGTTTTTATATATTCTTATCTTTTTGCATATCCTCATCCTTCTTTGTATCTTGAAACCTCTAATAAAATTTTTTATAAAAGGTTACCCTCTACTGGGGTATGGTTGCCAAATCGACAGTGAGTGGTAATAGGGACAGAGGTGTCTCTCAGTCTCTGTTTGTCCAGAAAAGATACCAGAAAGGTCTAAAATTTTCTTGGCAACCTTATCATAGTGTTTCTATATCATAGTTTTTAAGATCATATGTTCCTAGTAATTCTGCTATGCATCCACATGAACTTTGCAAGAAGAAAGGATAATTCCACATAGTAAAGAAAGGTTCGCAGTCATAGTGGTGTGTACGAGACCGGAATCTTCGAGTTTCCTTTTGCCTGCCGAATGCTGTTTTTTGTTATTAGACCAAACCTCCTCAGTAGGAGATTAACCAGGAGCGAGCTGGGGTCAATCCTTTTGATCCTGTCAGCTAAATGGCTTATCGTTCCTTCAGTAATTAGACGACTCGCGACAGGGATTGAGATTAAGATCTCTTGCCGTTTTCTTACGCAGTCTGTAAGATATCACAAAACACGAACATTAACATGCTATTTGAACCACTAAGCTTAGGAGTAGGAACCAAACCAGTAGCCAAACTGATCAAACGGTCCAGTTTTAACAAATTAAGGTGGAAAATTAGGTATCCATGAGAATTATGTTACCATTGAATTTTTGAGGTGCCAATGCCTTTAGAGAAAAAGGAATGCCAGTCGCATTTTGCGTTGATATCCACTAAAAGATTCTATATCTGGTTCTACAAAGTCTAGTAACTGCCCCTCTCTTTCTGCACCGGAACTGATTTTAGGTAATGGCACTTGAGTATACAAGTGAAGACCGCCGGTAGATTAGCCAAAATGGCTGTGCTGACATTAATCATACTACAACTGCCATATCAGCGCAGTCTTAATAAAGTTGAGTCAACAGCCCCAATATTATCTTAAGCCCAAAATTTATCTTAAGTTCTTAGGTATAATCAGTCGATTTGTTATTTCTAAATTGGAAATTGCTTTACCAACGTCAAAGGTTATATCAAAATTATGGTTTTAACAACACACAAGCTTTAGATTATTTTCCTAAACCCTAAAATGGTTATTGCAAAAATGTTTAACAGTTATTTTCTTTCGTGTCTTAAATCCATTGACAACATTGTAATATTTACTGCCGGTAATTAAACTTATAATTTTAACTACCACTTTGCTGCAAACATTATTTGCACATACACACTTGTTTATGAGAGTGCGACATGCTTATGGTAAATGGGCAACAATGTTGCACTAACACATTAAATAAAATTATTTAGGTATTTGAAGGGGTAAGTTTAAGGACCGCTAAGTAGTTGACAGAAATATGAATTAACTATGAGGTAAAAGGTTGATACGATTATTAGAAAAATGAAATGAAAAAATAAATAA